>OY728127.1:398474334-403474334 GCA_963277665.1 Viscum album | reverse complement strand
AAGTAAAAATTACAACATTTTAATATTGAAATATTTCTTACTATATTTAAAATTAAAATAGGTTAACTAAGGGTTTATCAAAATGATAAGGTTTACAATTACACCAAAACTTGTCAAAAATTTATTGGTTTATGAGATTAAAACCCAAGCCAAACTTATATTTCAATAACTTTCCTTTTTTAGGTATATGGATTGATATTGAATTTATTATAAATTAATCTTTTGAGAAATTCCAAAAGTTCCCCTTACCTCCATTATAAAAGGAAACATACTCCCTTACTTAATTTCACCACTATGAGTCCCATATATTGATCAAAATCATCCAAATTATCTTTTCCACTTTCCTAGACATATTTTATAGGATCTATTATTCCCAAAATATCAACCATAGATTCCTGAATATAATTTCTATGGGAGTCGTTTCGAATAAGAGGTAGTCACTCTAACCGATCACTTTATTTGTATACTCTACTACACTTCCTCCAAACATATGTAAATTACCATAAAATAATAACTTCAATTTCCTCAATATTATTAAAATGTTATTATGATTATTAAAACATCATTATACATCCCTTCACATCAAATAAGAAGTGAAAGTATTACTCGTGTGTATGTACGACTTTCCATCTCCAAGTAGTGATACAAATAATTTTTCATCACTATATTTTATGGATGGGAATTATATTAGGTTTAATTTTTTTATATGATATTATTTTCATAATTATAATTTTGTAATCATAATATTATGTCTACCTTATTATCATCCAATCTTTTGAAAAACAATAATGTCAATCGTGCGTACGTATAGAATACCATCTCCATGTTGTGATGATATGAATTTTTCATTTATATTTCACATGGATGGTAATAAATAAGAATTTTGTAAATATAAATTATATATATTACATAATAATAATTCGATAAATATTACATTATTATTTACCTTTCTTTCATTCTATCAATCAAAAAATGAAAACAGTGTTCATGCGTATGTATGACCTACCATCTCCATGAACGATGTAATTAATTTTTCTATATCTACATTATATGAATGATTATAAATATGTATATATTATTATATATTATTTTTATACCATGATTAAAATTATGCAATTTAGGTGACCAAATATCAAAGTATTAGGACCATGACTGCTGAACTGAAACATGATTGGAAAACGAAGCAGTTATACCACAGAATAGACATGTTATTAATAAATTATTAACGAATTGGTTATAATATGTTATAAAACATAATACATGTTATCATAGAATATAAGTATAACAAATTATTATTTTTTATATAGGATTTTTCAACATGAACAATGAAATTCAAGACTTGAGGTATGATATTTTTGTCTCACTTTTATTTATGTGGGATGCATGCCTTACACACTTCCTATTTATTTTGTATGTTTTATATACTTCCCATGAATGTATTTTATGATTATTATCCAGAAAATTATTCTATTTACATATCCATATAAGTTTATTTCTTTCATGGGTCTTATGATTCAAATAATACCAAATCAGTAAGGGTTTATTTCACGATCTCATCATTATCCGAGATTGTTTATGTCCAAACGTCTGCTAAGGAATATTTCTTTTCCATTACCATGTTTTATAAAAATGTTTTAATTTTTTTTGATATTCTATAATTACTATTTAATATCATTTTTATCCTATTTTTATGTTTTTAAAAAATTAAAATGAAACTTCTGGTCTTTTTTCAAAATGTATTTTATGATTTTCCAACAAAAGTGTGAATGGAATGTTTTTTAACTAATATAGTATAAAAAATTGAATTTCCCGCCATCATGATGCCTTAATTGATTGAATATTCCTTTATAATTTTAAATGGTTATTTTCAAAGAAAACCTTTTCCTTTATAATTGTGCAGCTTTTAAAAAATTATTTCAAAACTGAAAGGATATTTTCCCCAAGAATTATTTCAATTAATATTTCAAAATAATTTTCCATCTAAGATAACATTATTTGATGTTACACATTATTTACTAGGGATATAATCCAAGGATTCCATCCTAATTATTTTTTGGATAGTTTATGTTTATGATATCAAGATGTTGATGAAACACATTCCTTTTTTCCATGGGTTATAGATGTAATAATGTAATTTATTTTTATTGGTTATAAGATGATTATTTTTTATAATATTATTTAATTATTATATATGATTTTATTTATGTGACGTGTGGAACCTATATATATCTCTAATTAATGAGGTAAATATGTATAACACATGAGTAAAAATATTATGCATGAACCTGATTACATGTTCACATATTTTATGCATGAACCTAGTTACACGTTCAAAATGTTATGCATAAACTTGATTATATTTTCATAGTGTTATGCATGGAACTGACTTTCATGATTATAATATTATGTTTGAACAAGTTTCATCTCCTTAATTTTATTTTATGTCCTAATTTCGGGTTTTTTATTTAATAAGTGAACCTATTTTTATTTACCCATGTTCATAATGTTATAAGTTTATGTGTACGAAAAACTTTCATGTTTCATGTCATTATTATTCTCTCATGGCTTATGTTTTGGTATTATTTTATGATTCATGTCTTAGAACTAAAAAAACTAATTCCATGACTCAAGATTATGAATCTATGGCATTTAGGGTATAGATTTTCAAATGTTAAGTTCATGTTTTCACACCCTTATTCTTGTGTTATATTTATGTTATTATTGATATAACTCAAGTCTACCCAAACTGGGCTTCTGAGACCACCCATTCTTATGTTTCTTTTCCCCAGATTATGAATAATGGTTTTAGAAATGATGTGTCTCATAAGGGTACTAGTTATGAAGTGCTTAGTAGGATATGATATAGATCAGTTATGAACTAGTTGTTTGTGTGTCCATGTTTCCAAATGCACTATACCTATATTTTTTTATCATGTATAGATGTTATATAATATAAGATCATCTACTTAGATGAAATAACTATGTATGAAAAGTTTGGTTGTAATATTTGGTATTAGAGAAAAGGTTTAGCTAACATTTTTAAACTAGGATGAGAAAACATTAGTGAGATACCTAGGGGTATTTCTAAGGATATTTATAGGTTTTTCTCTAAGGATAAGTCTATATATGGGTCAAAGTATTGGAAAATGTACTGGAATTTTTTTAAGAGATAATGAAAGCAATTTCCAAGTAATTACATCCATGTTTGGATACTATAAGGGGATGTGGATTTGGAATAGAGGTACCTAGGGGTAATAACTCTAATAATTTTGAATTGATATATACTCGATCATCTCATAGTTCACAAAAATGGTTCATGTTACACACCTAGTTTTACACTTCCAACAAATTTGCCTTAGAAATACTCAAACTCTTTATGAAAAATTATGAAGGATTTAAATAGATTAGGGCTATGAATGGCACATTATTAACCTAAGGTGTCAGAAATTAAAAATAAGGTTTCATGATTTATAAATCCTATAAATTATTTTTATTATGTGGTTTTACACTATGATTAGTGTTTCTCATGTTATGATTTTGGTTTTAGTCGATGGCTGGAAAAAAAATAAATCATGTTAACATTGAATCCGATGGAAAATTTGATTACTACAAGCAACCAAATTGGAAGATTATTTGAGAGAAAGATATTATTATTATGCATAATCATCTATCATGATATATGATTAACAAAGTGATCTTTAGTGAGATTCTTAAAGGATTAAATAAGAGTAAGATGAAATTTTATAAAAGTTAATGCGGTTATGAACAAGAGGAAAGAAGATATATCATCATACATATTAATAAAGTGGGTAAAATAACCTAGATTAATATATAAAATATAGGGTAATATGTTATCTATGTGGGAAATAAGGTCATAGAATGAAAAAATTTCAAGGAGTTTAATGTGTTATCTTTGGGGAACATGGGCATTATTCGACTCAATGATCTATCCCAAGAATTAATTTATAGAAAAAGGAAATACATATTACCTAACAATATTTGAAGTGGAAGTATAAAAGTATTTATGTATTTAAATTCAATAATTATGTTTTTGAAGTATTTTACTAATGGTATTTTGAAGCATATATGTCTCCATGTATTTTGAAAAATCTAATGATTTCAAATAATATATGTCTCCATGAAAGATTATCTTAAGAGTTATGAATACCATAAAATATTTATGAGTCCAAGGTTGATCATAAGTTCATATTATTTGACTCTCCTTTTGAGGTTATATGAGATGGAGTTTTATCAAGATTAAGGATATTTTGAGAGAATTTTATGAAAAATCAACCCTTTAATTTTGAATATAGTGACGGTTATTTGAATGGTAATACCTTTAAACTTTATGGACATATGATTAAAGGTATTGGTAACCTTTAGGGTTTACCTTAACTTTAACTTTGAGATAATTATGAGTTATAGTTGATCACTTTTTGAATTAAACACACTTCATTGCTATCATAGAATATTTCTCTTTGGATCCAATTCCAGAATATACCTTAATGAAGTGGTAAGGTTTCACAGAATACTAAATTCAATTTTATTTTATTAGAAGACTGAGTATACATCAATGTTTTGTAAAATTATTCAGGAAGATATTGATATAGAGTTGACTTTCATTGGATTATGTCATCCTCATATAGATATTTAATTTTAGAGAATAATTTTATAGATTTAAAAGGTGGTTGGGATCAATACCTTCCTCAAGTTGAGTTTTCTTACAACAATAGATTTGACTTGAGCATTCATATGTCTCCTTAGTAAAACCTTTATTAAAGGAAGTGTAAAACTCCAATGTACTAGGGAGAAGTTATAAAAACAAATCTATTCGTAATTGAGAATGCTGATGAGATAGAAGATAAGGTTAGATCCATTTAACAACATGTAAGTATTATACCATGTGGATAGAAATATTATGATAATAATAGTATAAATGATCTATAATTTGAAGTTAATAAGAATTTCATTCTATTAATTTTATTATACAAGAAATAAGGGAAAAATAAGCCCCAAATATATTAGTCCCTTGGAAATTCATGATTATATCGGGATGGTATCCAATTTATTGGAACTTACACCAAACCTCTCTCAGGTTCACGATGTGTTCCATGTATCTCTCTTGAGGAAGTACATACCTGATAAATCACATATACTAAACCCATAGGTCATACTACAAGATCATAATATTCCTCATGAGGAACAACTGGTATATTTTCTGGATCTAATAGAGAATGTTCTACAAAATATGACTGCTCACCTGATTAATGTTTTGTGGATAAACCGCCATTTTAGGGAAGCTACGTAAGAACCTAGGGATTAAATGGGGTATAACTAACCTCAGTTGTTGATACTAAAGTGAATAATTTAAAGGGAGAAATTAATTTTATGTTGATTATAATTTAACACCCCATTATTTTTATAAAATATTTCCCTTTAAATAAATTTTATTTCATTGATATCTTACATTTCACGCATCACTAAGTTTAAACGAACTGTGATATACTCTTAAAATATTTTTATTTTTAAGTCAATTGTTAAAACATAGTTATTTAATTGGAAGATATGAATAGGAATTAAAATATTATGATATATATTTAAGTTATATTCAATACACGTTTATTTATTATTTCTTAGAAAACAAACACTTAAATTTAAGTAAAGTTATTTTTTTCACGATTTTTATTGATTAATATATGAAAGTAAATATAATTCATTTTTTAAACTTTTAAAAATTAATTCGAAAAAGTAAAATTCAATTTTTTATTCATCATTTTAAATTTATCTTAGGATGTATTTTTGATAATTTTCTGAAAAGTTTGATTTTTTAATAAATAGTGAAAAATACTGATTTCTATTGAAAACTATATTTTCTTTTAACTTTTTTACAAGGTAAAATTATGTTTGGTGTTAGTTATAAATTTTAATTAGTTAATTTATATTTTAAATTATCCAATTGTGGTTTTTAAGGTGATTTTATACGTGAATTTAGTATAAAATCATTTTGTATTTAAAAAGGGCATTTTTTTCAAAACAAAATTCTGTATGTTTTACCAATTTCATTTTAAATTAAATTCTGAAACTTATGAGTTATGAATTTTTTGAGATTTAATCCATATTTGGAATCTGTGGGTGAAAATTTAGTAAATAATTCCCCTTTAGTTTCAGTTGATATGAATAGTAACTATGGTAAAAATCATTACCTCGATAAAGGGTAAAAGGGGTTAATATAGATTAAAAATAAGTGATAAGGGTATAATTTTTAATAATATTTTCTATTGGATGAATTTAATTCAACCATTATCACCTAAGTTTATAAATTTAGTTGTTTAATGGAAACTCTTCCCAGAAAATGACTTAAATATTATTTAAATCAAAGAAAGTCACAAAATGTCACTTTCTTTGTCTTAAATATCCCTTATGTATCCACATGGGGAAAAAGTATGTTATGAATGAATATAAGTATCCATTTTGAACTTAATTAACTTAATTTAATTATATAAATTTATGTATTCCTTTTGGGCCAATTTGGATGGGATTATATTCTTTATAATATATTATTGAAAGATAAATCAAAGATGTCACATTCATGTTTTGAATAACTATAAAATTTTTAATATGGGTTTATAAATAGTATATGTTTAAATATAAATATTCTTATAAAATATGAAATATTTATCTATATAATGGAAATTAATTTTTAATTTTTAGTTATTAAATAATTACCTTAACAATCACATAACGATGATGTAGTAATTATTCATTTAATAAAAAAATCCAATAAATTTTATTAAAAATATTAAACTATATATAATTTGACTTAATTAATATAATAATATGATTTTATAGATTATTATGACATATTAGGAGTATATTAAATTATTTTTTTTGAATTTATCTTGTTGTCTTGTTTTTCATAAAGTCGATGTAATAAATAGTTTCAAAATTGACACTAACGATATTTTATGAAAATAATATTTTATGAAATTATTTAAAAATCATAAAAAAATAAATAAGAAAAAAGGTGACATTTTATGGTAAAAAATATCATTATTTTACCATTTACAGTTCAATTTAAACTTTATAAGTAAAAATTACAACCTTCTAATATTAAAAAATTTGATACTATAGTTAAAATTAATATATGTTAACTAAGGGTTAATAAAATTGATAAGGTTTAAATATTATACCAAAACTTGTAAAAAATATATTTTTTGGGATATTAAATCCCTATTAAACTATATATTCGAATCCCTTTCCATTTTTATGTATTTTTATTGAGATTTAATTTTTTATAAATTAATATTTTGAGAAATTCCAAAAGTACCCCTCACCTCCATTATAAAAGGACACCTCCTCCCTCACTTAATTTCCTAAATTTTAGGCTTATAAATTGACCAAAATATACCTAATTATATTTTAAAAATCCCTAGACATATTGTAGAGGTTATTTTATTCCCAAAATACCAACCCTATATCCCTTTATAGAATATCTATTAGAGTTGGTTCGAAGAAGACTTAATCTCTCCAATCGATCACTTTCTTTTTCTACTCTTCTTTACCACCTATAAAACTATTATACTTATCATAAAATAATAACTTCATTATAATAAATATTATTAAAACTTAATATGATTATGAAAACACCATTATACACCCCATTACCCATCAAACAAGAAGTTAAAGTATCACATGTGCATATGTACAGCTTACCATCTCCACTAAGCGATGAAATACATTATTCATCACCATATTTCATGTATGAGAATTATGATTGACTTAATGTTTATATGTGATATTTATGTAATAATTATACTTATGTAATGGTAATATTTTTTCTACCTTATTATCATCAAACCTTTCGAGAAATGATAATGTCGCTCGTACGTACGTATGGACTACCATCTCCATGACATGGTTTGATTATTTTTTCATTTATATTTCACATGGATGGTAATAGGGAAGATTTTTATGAATATATATGATTTATATGAAATAATAAAAATTATTTAATTGGAAATTTTTATTTACCTTTCTATCGTTTCATTAATTAAAAAATGAAAACAACGTTCATGCATACGTATATCCTAATGTCTCTATGAACGATGCAATTCATTTTTTATCTCTGAATTATATGAATGATTATAAAAAATAATTTAATTTTTATATATTATTTTTATACCATTATTAACATTATTAAAAATTTTATAATAAAGATCAATGTATAAGGACTAAGATTGCAGAATTGAACAATGTTTGGAAAATAATGCAGTTATCACCCAGAATAATGATCTTAATAACGAATTTTTAATAAATAGGTGATAAAATATTACAAAAAATAATACATGGTATGATATAATACTTGTATAATAAATTAATATTTATTATACAATATGTTCTAATGTGAGCAATGAAAGTCGAGACTTTAAGTGAGGGATTTTTGTATAACTTTTATTTATGTGGGACACATGCCTTATACAATACTTGTATCTTTTATGTGGTGAATATACTGCCCATAAATGTAATTTATTAGTATTATCCTGAAAATTTAGGGATTTAAATATCCATCTATTTTTTTTTTCATGAGGATTATGATTCAAATGATACTAAAACAGTAATGGTTTATTTCTTAATCTAATAATGATCAGATATTGTTTATGTTTAAGTTACCGTAAAGGAATATTTCTTTTTTCATTATCATGTTTTGTAAAAATGTTTTCAAAAAAATGTTTTTACTATTATCCAATAATTTTTCAATTTAATATATATACCATTTTTATTTTTTACAAATAAAATTAAAAGGAAGCTTCTTATGATTTTCCAAAAAGGTATTTTATGATTTTTCCTAAAAAAGTGAAAAAGTAATGTTTTTTAACTTATACAGCATGAATGGAATTTAACACCAACCTGGTGCATTAATTTTTTGATGCTTAATTTATAAGTTTATAAGTCGATTTTCAAAGAAATTGTTTTCCTCTATAATTGCACGTCTTTTAAAAAAATGATTTCAAAATTGAAAGGATATTTTCCCTAAGAATTATTTCAAGTGATATTTATAAATTATTTTCCATATAAGATAACATTATTTGATGTTACTAATTATTTACTAGGGATATAATCTAAGTATACCATTCTTATTCTTTTTCTGGATGGTTTATGTTAATGATTACAAGATTTTGATGAAACCCATTCCCTATTTACAGAGGTTATACTTGAAATAAATTAATTTATTTTCAGGATTTCCAACATGATGAATGTTTTGTGATCTTGTGGCACACATATGTATGATTTTATTTATGTGACATGGGAGACCTATATCTTTCTTGAATGAATTGGGTGAATATGGATAATTCATGAGTAAAAATGTATTGCGTGAACCTGATTACATGTTCACAAATGTTATGTGTTAACATGATTACATGTTCACAATGTCATGTATGAACCTAATTACATGTTTATAGTGTTATTCATGGAACTAAATTTCATGTATATAATATTATGAATAGAACTTGTTTTATTTTCATAAGTTTATGCAAGGGCCTAGATTCATGTCCTTCAGTTAAAGATTGAACATGTTTCTATTTATACATGTTCACAATGTTATAAGTTTATGTGTATGAAATAATTTCATGTTTCATGTCAATTATAAACTCTCATGTCTTATATTCTTTTATTATTTTATGATTCATTTCTTATGAACTGCTAATCATTATGCCATGACTCAAGATTATAAATCAATGATATGTAGGGTATAGATATAAAAATGTTATGTTTATATTATAACACCCTTGTTCTCATGTTATGCTTCTTTGATTATTGATATCCCTTATGTTTACCCTTACTATGCATATGATCTCACCCTTCCTTATGTTTATTTTCCCTAGGTTATGAATAAAGGTTTTAGAAATGATTTGTTCTAGAAGGGTTCTAGATATGTAGAGCTTAGTGGGGGATGTTATATATCAGTTTTGAACTAGTTGTTTTTGTATCCATGTTTCCAAAGGTGATATACCTATATAATTCTATCATGGATTGAGATGTTATATAATTAAAGTTCATATACTTAAATGAAATAACTAGGTATGAAAATATTGTATCATTATTGTTGGAATGATATAACAATTGAATTTGGTGAGGAGGTTTTCCTATGATTTTATCCATGGAACAAATAAGGGAAAACTAAACCATAGGTATATTGGCCCATTTTAAATTATTTAATGTATCAGGTTGGTAGTTTATCATTTGGAGCTTCCACTAAACCTCTATGAAATCGACGATGTATTCCATGTATCTATCCTGAGAAAGTATATACCTAATCCTTCCCAAGTAATAAGCTCATAGGTCACATCACTATAAAATTATCTTTCTTATAAGGAATAACTTAAAGAGATAATGTATCATTCAAATAAAGTTCTATGAAATAAGACCAGTCACCTAGTCAATGTTGTGCCAAAAAACCACCAGTTTGAGGAAGAAACGTGGGAATCTGAGAATGTAATGAGAATGAAGTATTCTCAGTTGATTATACCAAAGTGATAGAATTATAAGGGTTAAATTAATTTTTATAGTAAAATAATGTAACACCATGTGATTTTATAAAATATATTTTTTAAAAATAAATTTAATTTCTATGATAGATTGTGTTACATAAAACACTGGGTTTTTAACAAACCGTGATTTATTATTAATATTATTATTTAAATAAGATTGTTATAACATAAAAATTAATGTTTGTGTTATTAATAGGAATTAAATATATTTAAATATTAAGTATAATGGTTATATATAAGTAAAAAATATTAATAAAAAATTTTCAAATCTTTGGTAATGTTTTGTATTCTTTGAAAATACCTTTTTTCTCAAAAAAATTATTCTTATTGCATTTTGGTGATTTTTTTTAAATTTTCCATTTTTTTGATGTTTATTTGAATAAATAAGCTTTATTTTTGTAATCAAAATCTCAAAATTATCTTTGGGTAATTAGTTTCTGAAATAATTAATTTTTTCATAAATAGTGAAAAGACTCGTTTTTATTGAAACTGTCTTTTTTGTTTAAATAATTTATAAGGTTTGATTTTTGTTTTATAACTATTTAAGAAGTAAAATTGAATCAATTATATTATATTTAATCCTATATATGTCATTTTAATTAATTTTATATTGATTTATGATATATAAACATTGTAAACATTTGAAAACTTTCTCATTGTAAAACTGATTTTACATCGTGTCTGTAGGATTAATATTAAATTAAAATTTACCAATTATGTGATTTTAATTTTATAAAATATATTAAATATTTAGAATCATAATAATTTAAATTATATAATAATTTCAAATTAATTTCTGGTTATAATTATTAATGTAGAAAATAAAAATTAATTAGCACCTTTATGGTTAAAACAAGGTTTTGTGTATTACATGTGCCTGTGTTAAAAATAATTTTTCTCAAACATGTTATTTTTTTAATAAATTGGTTTTAAAATTTAAAATAATTAGGTAAAAAATATCTAATAAGTCTCAATTTAATTTTAGTCTTAAATGATAAATTACCTCGGTAAATAAAAAGATACAAGTTACCGCGATGAAAACATAAATGTTAAAATTAAGTAATCTTAAAGTATTAGGAATAACAAGTTTCAAACATGTGTTTTTGGTAGAGGTTTTGATAGAACATATAACTCCTAAAATAAATTATTTACCAATTTTTATGCACTTGGGATGAGAGTGACTTCCTATTATTGAATTGTATTGGGTATTTACACAAATTCCACTCCTCCTCAATATAAAAGGAAATTTCCTCCCCTCACTTCATCACACAAATAAAGACATTTCAATCAACAAAAACCTCATAAAATTCATCAAAAACATCCTTATACATTATATATGTATTGAAACAGAATTTATGTGGATTTTTTTTAAAATACATGGGAATTCTACGAGTCTGCAAAAATTGACGGCGCGTGATTCCAAGGCCCGGTGTGCCCAGAATCAATTTTTGATTTTTTGTTTGGGTACATTCAGTAAACGTACGAGCATGTTTTTATAACGATTGAACCGGTGCTTGGAATTTAAATCCAAGGGTACCTTTGAACTCGTAGCACCGATATTCACTTAAGAAGACTTTCATCTCGATGGCAGTGGGTCGAGATTAAAAGATAGTTTTTGGGTTTTTAATGAAAGAATTAAATAAAAATAAAGTTGTAGCTTAATTTTTATTTGGTTGGTTGAAGCCTCCATGTGAAAGTTGGAGGTGGGGACCACCACACCTTAACCTCTCATGAGAGGTTATGGTGGTGGGGCCCACCCTAACCTAACCGCCTCTTCATGTTTAATATGGTGGGGACCACCCGAGGTTAAAACCTCTTGAACTCCCCATTAAATGTGGAGAATCCTCTTGAGCTACCCACTTAATAGTGCCACCACCCCTCCACCATAATGGAGCCAACGTAGAAGCATTTATGGTTCCAAATCCTCCACATTAGTTTTGTGCCATCCTCTTGAATTAATTAATTGGATCTTACCTAATTAATTAACCCTTTTGAATTTTGTGCTAACAATTATATAATGGATAAACACAATCTCTTATTTTGGGTTGGAATTTGTCTTTTGGGAGGATGTTTTGGCGAGAGGAGAGCTTGGGAGAAATAGAGCTCTCCAACGAAGAACCTCATCTCCCAACGAAGAACGAAGAACACATTCATCCAATGAAGAATGTCGGAAATGATATCCTTCAAACTTTTTCCCGGGACTCCTACCGACATGGACCGTCTTTCACAACCGACGTACAAGATCGGGATTGGAAGTGTGCGGCGGACGCGATGAACGATGATCTCCTCCATCTTTTTTCTGTGATTTCATCGTCGAACAATTAAAAACTGTAGGGGTTAATTTCATTTAAGTTCTACGTTCTTCCTTTCTTTTAAAATGAAGAACGAGGATGCTTTATTTTTGTGGGTGGATTGTAGTGGTTTGTTATAAAGGACTGATTGTTATCACCGTAAATGTGGAGGGTGTGGGCTAAACTAACATGGCCCGACACACTTCTTCGATCTATTTTGTGATGTCCTTCGGCACGGTGATGAAATGACGAGGCGAAGAAGGCGGGAAAGACAAAGGCCACACTACCCACAGCCTCTGTGACTCGTGCGCCCCGCAGTGTCCCGCACCGCCACTTGCCAAACCGTCCCTGTCCGAGCCCTCGCTGGCCTACCCGGTCGCCTTTCGGCCTACCCGACCACTTCACGGCCGCCCACCCGCCTGCCCGAACGCCTCCCAGCTGCCTGGACAAAACACACTATTTCACACGCCCCACGCGACCCGCACCGCTGCTGGTCGGACTGGCCATGGCCATCCGGGCCGAGCCGCCCACGCCGCGCCCCTCGCAGCACTGACCGAACAGGTCTCAACCATCCGGGCCGAGCTGCCTAAGCCATGCCCCTCACGACGCTGGCTGAACCATCCTCAGCCATATTGGTCGAGCCACCGAGCCACGCCCCACGTGCACCTGGCTGAGCCGGCCTTTCCGTGCCCCTCGTGGCGCCTCCGGGCCAAACTGCCCTTACACCGACCCACAGTCGGTCCGTGCCCTTACGACAGGTCCGCACCCTCGCGCTACTCGCAGTCTACTGGGCCGGGCCCAGTGGGTTGGGGAAAACCCAACGGGGCAGCCTAGACTAAGTCGGGCTGGGTCGGTCTGACCTATTCAGACCGGACCCAGGCCCACTGCGACCAATTACTTTCTTTTGGCCATATCTTTGGCACCAGACGTCCATTTGATGAACCGTCAGCGGCGATGGTAATCATGAAACATGATTATCCCTATGAGTATAACCCACTAGAGTTCGGGGTATAGTTTAGTTACAGTCAGGTTGGATCATGCACGAATCCAACCGGGCCCCCGGGACTAAAAGACTAATAACTCACAGACCGGGCGTCCGATTGACTCACCGTCTGTTGCATTGAGACCCTTATGACGTGGAGAGACTTTGGGATACTTTTTCATGGTACTTCGTGGAAGTTGATTTATCAACACTTGGCTTGAGGAGTAGACCCTCTCGGAATCAAGCGTGCTTGTGCAGAAACCCTGTGGTTGGCTACGCTCCGACTACTGTTCCTGGATCCGGTGTGGGTTCGACAGCTCTAACGACTGTTCCTGGATCCTGTGTTGGTTCAACAGCTCTGACTACTATTCCTGGATTCTGGGTGGGTTTGAAAGCTCTGACGACTGTTCCTGGATCCTGTGTGGGTTTGATAGCTCTGAATACTATTCCTAGATCCTGGGTGGGTTCGACAGCTCTGACTACTGTTCCTGGATCCTTTGTGGGTTCGATAGCTCTACCAAATGTTTCAAGATCCTGTGTGAGTTCGACAGCTATGCCTACTATTCCTAGATCCTACGTGGGTTCGGTAGCTCTGATTTTTGTACCAGGATCCTATTGGGTTTGACAGAATAGATGATTCAATGGATATATCTAATCATCCTTATCTCTCTACATAATTTGTATACCTGTGTGAGTGGAGTTAGTACTTTTTTATTTTCCTCATGATTGAGATGGATAACTTGATAACTTATGTATATGTATGGGCATATACCTAAGTAAGGATATCTGTTGATTTCATACTTTGTGGTCTATCCTTGTTGGATTTTGTGAGACCTTGATGGTCTCGGGGTCCCTACTGAATATCGTTATACTCACCACTACACGGGCTATGCCCACACCTTGTTGTGTTGGATGCAGACGGCGGGCAATGTAGATTTAGGCTGAGAGTACCAGGACTGGATGGTATCCGGAGGTGGACCTTATGAAGAGTCAATACACGGAGGAGACTGAAGGATGTGGAGTGATAAGGAGGCTATTTATACCTACCCTTCAGGTAGGAACCTCGGAGGATGACCCATCAACAATTTTTCTTTTCTACATTTGTACTTGTACCTTTCAGTTTCTTGTACTTTACAGTTGAGCTTGTATTTCCGACCCCTTTTACTTTCAGCACACTTTTGTTATACAGTTTTACTTAGTGTTTCGTATCCAGTTGTGTTCTCTATTGTGTTTGTTTATAGTTCATAAAGGAAATTCCTTCCCAGTTTTAGGGAATTACACCATTGGTGCTAGTCGCCAGCCCCTGTCCTATGGAAGGCGGGCTTGGGGTAGTCACGACACAGGCCCCGGGGGACAGGTCATGAAAAATTGGTATTAGAGGAGTCAGTTCTATAGAAGAAATTCGGACTCTTATCTTTTCTGTGAAGAAATAGTGTTAATTTTAGTGAGTGTGGTTTTTAGTTTAGGGAGTCCAGTGTCGGTGTGGTGGCCGACGTATCCATACACCAGAACCTTGACTTCTGATTTCTGACTCAGTGCACGAAAACACTGATTGCGTGTGTTTTTTCTTTGTGATTTCTTATGTTATCTCACCAGGTCAGCTCACCAGTTATAATATTTGGACCGTGTCACATTTTTTTTCTTAGGATGCCTCCTCGCAGACAGCAAGTTAGAGTTCTGAGAGTTATACGCACTGATAGCCCACCGAGTGACGAGGCTCCGGTGCAGGGCCCTCTTACTATGTTGGAACCTTCGGGTGGTGTACCAGCAGCACCACCACCCATTGGGTAGTAGATACCACCAGCCGCACTGGAAGATGGTGCACACCGACTGAGAACATTTCATGAGTTCCAGCAGTAGAGGCCTCTGAGGTTTCGATGCGAGACAGTTTCGCATGCAGCTAAGGTCTGGCTGGAGGCGATTTCTGGAGTTTACCGTCTAGTTGAGACACCGGTAGAGCAGACGGTGATCATAGATACTAGTCTTTTTTAGTGAGTGACCATGAGGATGGTCCACTTAGTGATGAGGATTTGATATGTGGACTGTTTCCTGAGATAGTACCTTCAGGAAGTGTGCTAGCTATATCACTACCCATTGGTCACTATTATAACCAGCGGTACCAGTAGAGGACACATGTAGGCTTAGTACCTTACACATGTCTTAGAATTAGATACCCCTTAGGTTACTAGGTGAGCTCGACTCACAGGCGGTTGAGGACTGGCTCAAGGAGGTGGATGAGAGTTCTCTAGAACTTCTACAGCTTCGGCAGGATGACATGTCGGTAGCTGAGTATTTATCGAGGTGTACTGATCTTTCCTGATACTCGATGAATACGATATGATCAGTGATTCAGGGCTCGAACTTCTGAGAGAGGTTTTTTTTAAAGTACATCCGAGCCAAAACTATCCCTCTATGAATTCCTATTTATGTTAGGGTGATAGAGAGAACCTTTCTGGTTGAATGTTCTTTGGCTGAGCGAATACAGCCAGTGAATATTAGCAATGGGAAAGCAGGAAACGGGCGCCAGTCTTAGAGACTTGGGAATGTAAAATGTTTCAGGAAGAAGAAATGTTGGGGAGAGATGAGTCTGTAGGGTAGTATAAGTGGAAGCAGAGCTAGGAGAGCAGCATGAAGTGGTTTACTTTGCGACATGTTACAACCACCCCCTTTATTGTGGACCCCACTAGGCGTAGGGATCTAGAGGATAGAGGAAGAGAGTAGTTGCATACAGCCAAGCAATGCGACCCAAGGGCTCTAGGAATGATTCGAGGTATGGTCTAGGTATACTAATAGCTTCTGTATCGATAGACATAGTTACCAATCATTCCTTCCTTCCACGAATCATGTCCAAGACCTAGAGTTTCCGGTTAAACTGTTGACTTGACCCTCACGTATGGAGATACCTTTTGGAGGAAAATTGATAATCACACTTACGTCGATAGTGTGATATGACCCTCAAGGCGAGAGTTTCTGTTGGAACCTCTTGGTGGCAGCATTGAGGCCTTACGACGTTATATTGGGTTTGGACTTGATATCAACAGTTCACACTCAGATTAACTGTATTAGGCAAATAGGTTGTGATTTATGTACAGAATTGGGATGGAGTTTTCCTTGGTCAGTGAAAAAGGAAACCCCGGAAGAACAGGATAAACTCATTCATAGTAGGGTACAACCAATCACTCATGATTCAGCCAACCTCACCCTCATGGTAGCAGAAGTTGACTTTGAGATATTCTATACTCCTGGGAAGGGGAACATGGTAGCAAATGCACTCAGTAGGAGGTATGTCTTGCATTTGCTGAGTGAGGTGACAAAGCAGGTGGCTTCTTTACAGATATCCTTTGTGGATAGAGATGGAGCAGCCTTCCTTCAGTCTCTTGCAGTCACTCCCCCACTTCTTCAGCGAGTCCGAGAGGCACAACATGGGGATGCTGACTGCGAGACACGATGTGCTCAGATATCCATAGGGCATGCACCTGATTGATTTTCTGAAGGTGGGGAGCACTTCATCCTCTTCAGAGGACGTACTATGGTACCCGTGTCACTTTAGGAGTAATTGTTGAGGGAGTTCCACACATCCCCTCTAGTGGTACATCCAAGAGTGGTGAAGATGTACTAGGATCTCCGATGACAGCACTAGTGGCTGGGAATAAAGAAAGCAGTAGTAGAGATTGTTTCTCGGTGCCTCACATTCCAGCAAGTGAAGGCAGAGCATCAGGTACCAGCAGGCTTGGTTTAGCCTTTGGAGGTCCTAGAGGGGAAGTGGAATGTGATATCCATGGACTTCGTGAAATGACTTCCACGTACATCCAGAGGACATGATAGGATTTGGGTGATCGTCGACCGACTCACTAAGTCGTCCCACTTCGTACCGATCAAAGAGCAGGGTTCAGTAGAGAGCTTGTGACACCTCAAAGTGGAGGAGATTGTATGGATACATGGAGTAACTTCTTCTATTGTCTCCGATCGTGACACATGGTTTACTTCCTGGCTATGGAAGGGGTTGCAGGGGGATTTCGAGATGCAGCTTCATCTGAGCACCACCTTCCATCCTCAGATGGATGGCCAGACTGAGCGGACCATTCTGACCCTCGATGACATGTTGCGTTCTTGTGTCCTTGACTTAGGTCACAGTTGGGAGGATCAATTACCTTTGGTGGAGTTTGAATACAACAACATCTATCACTCCACCATTGGGATGACACCTTTTGAGGAGTTATACAGGCAACCTTGAAGATCAACCTTGTGCTGGACTGACCCTGGGGAGTCAGCACTAATGGGACCAGAGATGGTATGAGCTACCACATAGAAGGTGAAGATCATCAAAGAGAGGATGAAGACTACACAAAGTAAGCAGAATTCATATCCTGATAGGATACAGAGACCTCAAGAGTTCAAGGATGGCGACCATGTCTTTCTATGGGTATCACCTCGACGTGGTTTATAGAGATTTGGCTGAGGTGTCAAGTTATCTATGAGATTTATCGGACCTTTTCAGGTCCTCAATAGAGTTGGAAAGGTGGATTACTGCATATCTCTTCCATCTCAGTTGCACCGGGTGCACGGCGTCTTACATGTATCCTAACTGAGGAGATACATGCATGACCCTTCTCACATCATCGACCATGGAGAGCTGGATGTCAACGATGGGGTGACTTTTACAGAGTTCCTAGTGGAGATTTAGGATCGAAAAGACTAGGTCCTTCGTGGATGGTCAATACCTCTGGTGCGCATTCTCTAGCAGCACAAGAACTTCCAAGAGAGCACATGGGAGCGGGAGGCCTAGATGCATGCTCAGTACCCCCACTTGTTCCCTTAGTTCGAGTTGTAGCTTACGGGGATGTAAAGCCCTGAGGTTGGGAGAATTTAAAGACCCAGAATTTCCATGGAAAGTTTTTTTTTTTAAATACATAGGAATTCTACGAGTCTGTGAAAATTGACGGCACGTGATTCTGAGGCCCGGTGTGCCCAGAATCAATTTTTGATGTTTTTTGGGTACGTTTAGTAAAAGTATGAGTGATTATTTATAACTTTTGAACCGGTGTTTAAAATTGAAATATGACGGCACCGTTGAACTCATAGCGCCGGTATTTGCTTAAGAAGACTTTCACCTCGATGACAATGGGTTGAGATTAAAATATAATTTTTGGGTTTTTAACGAAAGAATAAAATAAAAATAAATTTGTAGCTTTATTTTTATTTTGTTGGATGAAGCCTCCAAGTGGATGTGGGAGGTGGGGACCACCACACCTTAACCTCCCATGAGAGGTTATGGTGGTGGGGCCCACCCGAACCTAACCTCCTATTCATGTTTAATATGGTGGGGACCACCAGAGGTTAACACCTCTTAAATCCCCCATTAAGTGGGGAGAAACCTCTTGAGATCCCCACTTAATGGTGTCACCACCCTCCACCTTAATGGAGCCAACACACAAGAATTTATGGTGCCAAATCCTCCGAATTATTTCTGTGCCAACCTCTTGACTTAATTAATTGGAGCTAACCTAATTAATTAACCCTTTTTAATTTTTTTCCAACAATTAAATAATGGATAAACACAATCTATTATTTTGGGTTGGCATTTGTCTTTTGGGTGGAATATTTGGTGAGAAGAGAGCATGGGAGAAATAGAGTTCTCCGATGAAGAACCTCATCTCCCAACGAAGAACGAAGAATGCATTCATCCAACGAAAAATGTTGGCAATGATCTCCTTCGATCTTCTTCCCCAGACTCTTACTGACGTAGAACATCTTCCACAACCAAAATACGAGCTTGGGATTGGAAGTGTGCGGTGGACGCGACGAACGACGATCTCCTCCATCTTCTTTTCGAGATTTCTTCGTTGAACAATGAACAAAGGTAGGGGTTAATTTCATTTAAGTTCCATGTTCTTCCTTTATTTAAAAATGAAGAACGAGGATGCTTTCTTTTTGCGGGTGGATTGTTGTGGTTCGTTCTAATGGAATGATTGCTATCACCCTAAACGCGGAGGGTGCGGGCCAAACTAACATGGCCGAACACCCTCCGTCGATCTCTTTTTTGATGTCCTTTGTCATGGAAATGAAACAACGAGGCAACGAAGGCGACAAAGACAAAGGTCACGCTACTCGCAGCCTCTGTGACACGAGCACCCCACAGCGTCCCACACCACCACCGGCTGAACCATCCTCGGCTGAGCCCCTGCCGGCCTGCCTGACCACCTCTTGGACGCTCGCCCCGCCGCCTCTCGTGTGCTCGGATGAACTGCACCGGTCTGCACAACCCATGCGCCCCAGGCCGTGCCCCTCACAACGCTGGTCGAACCGGTCTCGGAAGTCCAGGCCGAGCTGCCCGAGACGATCCGCCCGAGCCGCACCCCTCACAGCACTAGGCGAACCAGCCTCGGAAATCTGGGTCAAGCCACCAAGCTTCACCCCATGCGTACATGGCCGAGTCAGCCTTTCCGTGCCCCTCGCGGTGCCTCAGTGCCGAACCTCCCTTACACTTACCCGCAGCGGGTCCGCGCCCTCGCGCTACTCACGGCCTTCGGGGCATGCCGGGCCAAGACCAATAGGCCGGGGAAAACCCAATAGGTTGTCCTAGACTAAGTCGGACTGGGTCAGTCTGACTGAGTCGGACCGGTCCCAGGCCCAATGTGACCCTTTACTTGCTTTTGGCCATATCTTTGGCACCGGACGTCCGTTTGATGAACCGCCAGTGGCGCTGGTAATCTTGGAAGGTGATGGTCCCTCTGAGTATACCACACTGGAGTTCGGGTTATATTTGAGTTACGGTCGGGTTGGATCGTGCACGAATCCAACCGGGCCACCAGGACTAAAAGGCTAATAACTCACAGACCGACCGTCTGATTGATGTGCCATCTGTTGCGTTGAGACCCCTATGACATGGCAGACCTTTGAGATACTTCTTCGTGGGACTTCATGGTAGTCGATGTATTGAAACTTGGCTTGAGGAGATGACCCTCCCGGAATCAAGCATGCCTGTGCGGAAACCCTGTGGCTGGCTACGCTTTGACTACTATTTCTGGATCCTTTGTGGGTTCGACGGCTCTGAAGACTGTTCATGGATCCTTTGTGGGTTCGACAGATCTGACTACTATTTCTTGATTTTGTGTGGGTTCGATAGCTCTGACGACTGTTCCTGGATCCTGTGTGGGTTTGACAGCTGTTACTACTGTTCCTGGATCCTGTGTGGGTTCGACAGCTCTGACTATTATTCCTAGATCCTACGTGGGTTTGACAGCTCTAACTACTGTTCCTAGATCCTCTGTGGGTTCGATAGCTCTGACAACTATTCCTGGATCCTATGTGGGTTCGGTAGCTCTGATTTTTGTACTTGGATCCTATGGGGGTTCGACAAAGTAGATGATTCAGTGGCTACATCTAATCATCCCTATCTCTCTACATAAGTTGTATACCTATGTGAGCTGAGTCAGTACTTTTGTGTTTCCCTCATGATTGAGATGGATCACTTGATAAATTTGGTATATGTATGGGAATATACCTAAGTAAGGTTATCAGTTGATTTCATACATTGTGGTTTATCCTTGTTGAATTTTGTGAGACCTTGAGGGTGTCGAGGTCCCTACTGAGTATCGTTATACTCACCCCTGCACGGGATATGCCCACACCTTTTGGTGTTGGATGCAGATGACGGACAACGTTGATTAAGGCTGAGAGTACCAGGACTGGACGGTACCTAGAGGTGGACCTTATAAAGAGTCAGTACATGGAGGAGACTGACGGACGTGGAGTGCTGAGGAGGCTATCTATTCCTACCCTTCATGTAGGAACCTCGGAGGACAACCCAACAACAGTTTTTATTTTCTTCAACTGTACTTGAACCTCTCAGTTTCTTGTACTTTACAATTGGTCTTGTATTTGCAGCCCCTTTTACTTTCACCACACTTTGGTTATATAGTTTTACTTAGTGTTTCGAATCCATTAGTGTGATCTGTTGTGTTTGTTTACATCTTATAAAGCCAATACCTTCCAAGTTTTAAAGAATTACGCCTTTAGTGCTAGTCGCCAGCCCCTGGCCTATGGAAGGCGGGCTTGGGGTAGTCACGGCACGGGCCCCAAGGGACTGTTCATGACAATATAGAACTAATTTTCATCCTGTACTACTATCCATATGGTCCTTAATAATAAATCCAAATGGATTTTTTCTAAGTGAAGTTACTTATCTTCAGTAAACTCTTTATTTTTTACTTATTATCTTAACACATTTATTCATTTTATATAAATTAAAATATAAAAACAACAACATATACCATATAATTAGATGTTATTATCGTGATTTTATAACCTATATTCATCTCCACTTTCATCAAGTGGAAAACAAAATTATTTATCGTGTCTATGATGGATTATTTCCTCGCGAACCATTGTAATTCGTTTTCAATCACCATATCTAATTACTGGATATAATGATGAATTTAATGTATTTATATAATATTTATTACAAAATCATAATTCTTTATTATAATATCAGATATACATTCTTAAATTCCATTTGGTGGTAATACGATAATGTGGCTCGTGTGTATGGTGGACTATCATATCATGAACTGATGCGATCTGTTTTTTACATTTTCATTTTAAATGGATGGTAATAAGGAGAGATTAAATGGATATATATTTTATTTTTGATACAATTATTCATCTATAATCATGATATCACATATACCTTCTTTCTTTCCATTTTGTTGGGGATACGATAATGCTTCTCATATGTAGATCGAACTACCGCCTTCTGAAGTGATAAGAATCATGTTTCACTTATGCTTTACAAGGAAGGTAATGAGTATATATTTAATGAATAGAAGTGATATATATGACATTATAATTAATATATAAATGGGATATATTATTTACCTTCCTTTCTTATCCTCAATCTAGAAAATGGAAACAACGTTCATACGTATGTACAACTTACTGTCTTCATGAACGATATAATTCATTTTCTATATCTAAATTTAATGGACTAATATAAATGTTTATATAATGAATATATATTATATTTATTTAAAGGTTATCATTCTATATTTGATTATACTATGATTAAAAATCCAGTAATGAAGATACCAAATCAAAATATACATGAAAAAAAAATCTGTTAGTACCCAAAACATGATTTTAACCAATAATTGTTAATAAATGGGTAATTAAATGTCATAAGTAAACTATATATGGTATTATTTATACAACTATTAATTTTTAATAGACATAAAATAAACATATATTTAATATAAACTAGTTTTTAGTGCTTATTAATTAATTTGAAACTTAATGTAAGAGATTTTTAGTCTCTCTTGAATTTCTGGGAGACATATGACATATTCACCAATTGTTTCTTTTGTATAGTGTATATATTTTACATGGATGTATTTTAAAGTAATTCTAATTAAAATTATAATATATAAATATCCATCTAAGTTTCTCTCTTTCATGGTGATTTTGATTCTAAAGATTCCATTTTGGTTAGGGATTTAATCTCAATTTCCCTTCTTTAATACAAATGTTGTGTTATGACCCTATCTTTTTCAATGAGGAATATATACTACACATTTTAAATTTTTTATCATGAATATCCACATATTTATTATATTTAATGTTTATTTCTATTTTATGCTTTAATGGGGCATATGATTCAAAAGTTACCAAAGTGGTAAGGGTTTCATGTTACAATCTCATCATTTATGGAGATTATTTATGATTATTATTTAAATGATGAAAAACTATGATATATTTCTCAAAAACATCCTGAATTTTATTATAATATGGTTATGTTGTGAGAATAAATTTTCCCTTCATTTTCATCTCTTTTTTTACTAAGGATTTCAAAATATTTTTCTAAGAAAAATAAACTTAATTTATTTTTCAATTGAAAATCCATTTTCAATAAAAATGAAGGCCTTCGGTCCATTCAGGAAATTGAAAATCCATTTTATTCCATATCTATGTTTTCTAAAAAAATATTAAATAAAGTTTTTACTACCATCTAATTATTTTTAAAATACATTTTTACACATTTTTAAAATTTTTAAAAAAATAAATGGAATATTCATGACTTTTTTCAAAAAATTATCATTTGTCTTTTACCAATAATGTGAAAGGAATCTTTGTTTTAATGTATACAACATTAATGGAATTTCCAACCATCATGACCACATAATGTTTTAAATATTACTTTATAATTATAAATGGTTATTTTCAAATAAAAGTATTTTTTATTTTTTTATGAATTTTTAGTTTTAAAAAATGTGATTTTTAAAGTAAAAAGGCTATTTTCTTTAAGAAATGTTCCAAGTGATCTTTAAAAATCATTTTACATCTATTATGAAATCCTTTAATGTTAATTATGACTTACTGGGGATATGATCCAAGTATGAAAATATTATTTTGGGTGGATTATGTTTATGATGACAAGATATTTATGAAACGTGTTTCTCTTCCATGGGTTATACCATGATAAAATGCTTATGAAACCCACTTCTTTTACATTACTTATGCTTTGATGAAATGATAAAATGAGTATGAAACCTATTTATTTTCCATGGCTTATGTTATGATGAATGTTTTATGAAACCAATCTCTTTTCATAGTTTATAACATGATGAATGTTGTATGATCTTATGGCACATAGTTGTATGATTTTCAATATATGACATATAGGACCTATATCTCCCTCCAATGCATTGCGTAAGGATTGATATATCATGATATAAATAGGAATAAAATGGGGATTGAACCCTATTTATTAAGGGACATTTTCCACTATGATAGTCATTGGAGTGAACCTTGAATTCTATGATGGTTTGGGGAGTGAACCCAATCAACTATGTTAGTTTTGGGAATAATCCTTGACTATAAAAGAAGTGAATTTTTATGATTATGTGTATGAAAACAAATCTACATCTTATGCCAATGTTATGATCTCATAGCTCATGTTCTTTGATTCCTTTTTGATTCATGCCTTACGAACTTCCAAGTTTTATTCCATGACTAAATCTTATGATATATGATATACATGGTATAGATTTCAAATTCTATTATCATGTTATCATAACCTCATGCTTACGTTATTCTAATGTGATCATTGATGTCTCCTTTGTTTACCCTTATTGGGAATATATTCTCTCCCTTTCTTATGATTCCTTTCCCCAGATATGAAGAAAGGTATTATGTATAATATCTCTAAGAAGGGTTTTAGTTATGGAGAAATTAGTGGTAGATGATGCAGATCACCTATGAATCAGTTATTTATATTTCCATATTTCCAAATTCACTAGAAATAAATTATTCTGGAATGAATCATTATGTCATTTTATTAATATTCATCTATTAAGATATAATATTTATTTATGATAAGTTTTTTTCTTTACAAAATCAAGTCAAGGTCACATTAAAAACCCATACATGTTAAACACACACCCTAAAAATTGAGGGTTATAACTTCCCCAAAGAACAAGCATCCAAATTGGCTGCTTATAATTATGAAACTGCTACCACCATGGAATCGATCTCCCCACCGTGGTTGCAGTAGAATTGATCATAAAATGCACAGGAATCCCAACACGCCCATAGAACATGGTGTAACTTTGAAACCTTATCCATTTGGGACTGACCATATCCTTTACTACAATGTGGTGAGGCCTTTTAGACATCATGTATAGGGATACCACCAACATGATATGTCTGAGATCATTCCCTACACTAGGAATAGTGTATCTTACTTTGGAATAATGGTACTACCTTGGAGAAAAATGGCTTCAACCTTGGCATGGTATTGAACTACTATAAAATCGACCTTTATAAGTGCAAGAAATGGCCATTATCAGTGATAGAAAAGAAATAACTACATGAGCGATGTTAAAAGCCAGGTTCTTTTATCAGTGATGAAAAAAAGCTGATAATAGGGTCCTTTATCAGCGATAAAGAAAGCTATAATAAATTTGGCCTCTATCAATTCTTTTAAAAGTGCTGGTAAGGGGACACACTACAATGTGTTGCAGTAGCACAATGCAGTACCAATGTAGTGTGTTGTTAAAGCACACCATAGAACCAAAAACACACCATATATCTACAAAATCAAGTCCTAATACAAGATTTAAATGAGATGAAATTTATAACACAAACACAAGAACAAAACACTATATAATAGACATTTCAAACATTGGTTCATACAATTACATAAATAAAAATGATTACATATATTAAAAAATATCAACATTCCATTATCATTTAATCCTGACCTGACACATGCTATTTCCAAAAAGACACCCCTGATCAAGCAAAATAAAACACCTATATAAGAAAACAATTATTATATTAGTATTATTATAAATAAATAAATTAATATAAATTGGTAATTTTACAAAAAATGATATCAATTTTAAATAAAAAGATGCACTTTGAGTCATATCAGTCACACCGTGCATCGGATTGAGGTGTGACAAATTCCATCATGTCTCAAATGAATTATGGATAACTTTCCTAATGTATCAAAACTATCTAAATGTATGTTCTTGGTTTTGAGTATGTTAGTTATCTTTTTTACTAAAATGACATTTTAAACTAGAAACACACACTTTAGAATCATTTGAATCTCATCGTATATCAGTTTTATGTGATAAGGATTACTACACATCAAAAATTACTTATTAATAATTCTACTAAATTATCCAGAAAATATGTTTGTGTTTGATCATTTTTTAGTGAGTGAAACTTTTTAAACTAAAATGTCAATTTTAAACTGATAGAGAACACTTTGAGTCATACCGGGAACATCATGTATCAGATTTAGGTGAGGCTGATTCCTACATGTCACAAATGAATTATGGATCATTTTTGAAAAGTATAAACACAATAAGAATGTGTTTTATTGGATTTTAGTCGGATAGATTTCTGTTTTAGTAAAATTGATGACAATTTTAAATAAAAAGATGTACTTTGAGTCGTACCGGTCATATCGTGCATCAGATTGAGGTGAGGCTTATTTATACAAGTCCCAAATGAATTATGGATCATTTTCCTAATTTTTTAAAAAATATGGATTTGTTTTCTCGGTTTTGAGTACATAACTTGTCTTATTTACTATAATGTCATTTTAGAATTGAAACAAGCACTTTGACTCATACCAATAACATTGTGTATTGGATTGAGGTGAGAATGATTCCTATAAATCAAAAATTACTTTTGGATCTTTTTTCTAAATTATTTAAAAAAAATTAATGGGTTTTCATAGTTTTGAGTAGGTTGGTTCCCCTTTTTACAAAAATTAATGTCAATTTTAAATAAAAACATGCATTTGGATTCATATCGGTCACACTGTGCATTAGAATGTGGTTCAGCTAATTAATGCACATCTCAAATCACTTATGGATCATTTTCTTAATGTATAAAAACAATATGAAAGTTTTCTTGGATTTTATTAAGTTATTTTTTTATTAAAATTGATGTCAATTTTAAATAAAGACTCACTTGGAGTATTACCAGTCACGTCGTGCATCAGATTGAGGAGAGGATGATTCCTACACATTATAAATAACTTATAGATTATTTTCCTAAATTATCAAAACTATATGAATATTTTTTCTTGGTTTTGAGTACTTCACTTATCTTTTTTTACTAAAAAGTCATTTTAAACATGAAACATGCACTTTGACTCATACAGATCACATCATATATTAGTTTAGTATGAGACTGATTCCTATATGTCAAAAATGATTTTTGAATCAATTCCCTAATTTATAAACAAAATCTGAGAACATTTTCTCAGTTTTTTGTGAGTGGAAATTTTTAAGTGAAACTTCAATTTTAAAATGATAACAGACACATTGATTCAGCTATATTTTTTAATAAAATTAATTTCAATTTAAAATATAAAGATGTACATGGAATCATACTGGTCACATCATGTTTCGGATTGAGGTGTGGTTGATTCCTACAAGTCCTAAAGTCTCAAAAAAATCCGAACTGTCAATGTTATAATGATTTCTATTGAATTTCTTTGTCAAACTTCCAACACTACATGAGTAGATTTGAACAAAGCACATAAAAAAAAAGAATCTACCCATATAAGAAAACAATTATTATGAGTAATACTAAAATGAAATAAATTAAACATGAATATTAAATAATAAATTAATTCTAGGGAAAATGATTTTACTATGAAAATATCAAGATTTCCTATGTGATTGAGTGGTGGAGGGAACTTGAAGAAAAGTGATAAATGTCAATACTGCAAGGGTGAATTGTTTTGAGGGAGAAGAAGTCTGTGGAAGTTTTGGTGCAGAAAGGGATAAAAGA
Organism: Viscum album; assembly: GCA_963277665.1. NCBI lineage: Eukaryota > Viridiplantae > Streptophyta > Magnoliopsida > Santalales > Viscaceae > Viscum > Viscum album. Next base: position 403,446,198 of record OY728127.1, on the reverse strand, counting down.
TAGACAAAGAACCCCAACATGAACAAAAGAATACACCTGTACAAGAAAACAATTATTATGTGAGAAATATTAAAAAAGAAATAAATTAAACACAAGTATGAAACAATACATTAATTATTTGGAAAATTATTTTACTATAAAAATATCAAGATTACCTCTGTTATTGAGCAGAGGTGGCATCATTCTCTTCCTTCAAAGGAAGTGGAGGTAATTTGAAAGAAAGTGATAAATTAACCACTATAGGGGTGAAATTTTTTTAAGGGAGAAGAAGCATGAAAGTTTGATAGAGCACCCCAAATAAAACAAAAGAATAAACCAATATAAGAAAACAATAATTATGTGAGTAATACTAAAAAATAAATAAATAAAACATAAATATGAAACAATACAATAATTCTATGTACAATGATTTTATTACAAAAATATAAATATTACCTCTGTTATTGATCAGAGGCAGGTTTGTTGCTCTTCCAACAAAGACAGAGCAGGTAATTTCAAAGACATTAATAAATGCACTACTAGAGGGGTGAAAAGGTTTTAAAGGAGGAGATGCATGAAAGTTGGAAAGAGCACCCCAAATCAAACAAAATAATCCATATGTATAAGAAAAAAATATTATGTGATTATTACTAAAAATAAATAAATTAAACATAAATATGAAAAAAATGCATAAATTATATGGATAACGATTTTATTTTGAAAAAATCAAGATTAACCCTGTGATTGAGTAGATGTGGAACCATTTCTCTTCTTGAAAATCCATTAGAGGTTATTTGAAAGAAATTGATAAATGCACCACTACAAGAGTGAAAAGGTTTTAAGGGAGAAAAAACATAAAATTTTGATAGAGCACCCGAACTTGAACAAAATAATCCACCTGTATAAGAAAACAATTATTATGTGAGTAATAATAAAAAAAATTAAACTTAAAAATGAAACAGTACATTAATTCTATGAAAAATGATTTTACTTTGAAAACATCAAGATTACCTCTGTGATTAATCAGAAAAATCATCATTGATCTTCCTACAAAGGCATGAAACATGAACTAAAATTTTCTAAAATAAATGAAATCTGCAATGAATCATGAGAATTAAATCAACATTTCATTATATAATTTTTCATTAAAATAGAGGATGTATATCACAACATTACTATTACATATTTCTAAAGTGTTTCTTCGGTCCAAACATAAGATAATAACAAAACTAAGGATTCTTTGTGCACTTCGTTACATATTAAAAGACTACACTGATATCAGGAAACCCTGAGACAATCAATGATATTCATATCTATTTGGCTCCATTGATCAATGGAGCCAAAACAAGGATTGGTTGTGCATCACTCACAAAGTTAATAAAAAAACTAATGATTCTTTGTGTACTTCATTATTATTGGTTAACTACTGCTTAACATAGCATCTAACCTAAGCTTCCTATCTGGTGTCCCTGTGATGCTCTCATCTCACACACGCTTTCTAGGTATAAAGTTCAGGTCAGATGTTATGCTAAGCAGTAGTTAGCTAACAATAGTGAAGTTCACAAAGAATCCACAGTTTTTTATTAGATTTGTGAGTGTTGGATAGATAATACTTGTTTTGGGTCCATTGATCAATGGATACAAATATATATAAACATTCTTCTAACTCTTCTAGAATAATGTTTCTTGAATAAAAACAATGTAAACACTAATAGAGGATTTTAGAAGGGTTGTTTGCATGATCTCTTGAAAACATGGTGAACTATTTACCTACATATTCATATTCATTTGTCAAACGATTAGATTGAATCCATTTTCAATTCTTATCCATCCTATTGGTTTCATAAAATATTAATTTTATACAACATATAAATAAATACATATAATATATTCATTATCAAAAGTGAAAGTTATAGACAATTCGAATATGGGAAACTCAACATTTGATAGTTTCAAAGTATTTTAGTATATTGAAGAAGATGGGTAATTTAATTTAAGAAAATAATTACTCCACATCTAATCTTTCTTAAATACCCTAAACAAATGAAAATATAATATAGTCAATTAATATTAATATGAAACTCAAATATTATAAAAAAGAATTATAAACTCTCATTCAATCAACTAGAAGATATAAAAATGTATTGGAACAAGTGATGTAGCAAACTAAGGAATTATTATATTTAAAATTAATGGTATATCAATATTTTAAAACATCTCAAAACTCTTGGGATTCCATATCACCACACAGACCCATCCTAAGGAAATTCAAGGTACTCCAACTAGATGTAAATTAGCATTTAATAATCGACTATATGAATAAGAATTACATCAAACAAACAAATAGTTTTCTCATTATTTAATACGACTATAATGTTTGTAAATTGAAAACGGTGATGTATGAATTGAAACAATAACTAAAATATTGGTATTGAAGTATTGATGAATTATTAAAGAAACTTTAATTTCAAAAATGAGTAATTGATCATGATCATTAAATAAAAAATAACTTTATGGATATATTTAAAGTGTTTATAAATGTGGTTGACATAATATTTAGATGTTCAAGATATTAATGATGATAATAATTGTCTACATTAACAATGAACAATGTCTATAAGTTGATGATTAGTGAGTTGACATTTTCCTTCATTTATAGGCGACTCATGGAATTCATGGGATATTTATTTCCCAATCCATGTATGTGAGGGTAGTGCTTTATAGATTTCAAAAGGAATATTGAAAACCCATGTTCACACCCAATTAAAATTGAATAAAATTTTCAAATGTTATGGGTGGAATTTCAATCTATACCATGATAGTGTCCACGAGAAATTCTCGATCCCCCTCAAACTAGAAACAAACACTATGGCATGAAAAACAACATAATGGGAATAATTTGTCCCAAAAAATAAATAAAACTAGTAGAAATAAAATTTAAATAAAAACTGACATGATGCATCCATACATTGGATTATCACACCAAACCATATAAGTAGAAAAATGAAGATATGAAGAATTATAATATAAAATAAATCCCTTAACCTACCTTAAACTCCATCACACACAGAATCCCCAATTTGAATTTCTAAAATTTCCCTTTTATGGAATAAATTGATAAAATAAATAATGAAGAATATGTATGATAACTTTGGATGATAAATTTGGGAAATTTAAAAAAAAAGAAAACCAACTAAAATCCACATGAATCCATCTGTCACCATTGAGTCTAGAAACAATAAACTCTCCATGAGAAATCAAGAGTTCCATAAAAATAGAAAAATGAGAAAATCAGAAGGCCTACCCCACTAGTATATAATCACCATACCACAAATAATGACATCGTCAAAGAATAAATCAAAAACAAAACCAAAAACACACAAAGAAAATCAAAAGGAATACCTCGCTAGGTTGAAGAAAATATGATACCTTCTTCAGAAACGTTAATTGAAATCAAACACTAGATTTTAGATGAGATGTTTGAGCAACTGGAGGTAGTCAAGTGGTGTGGTTTGAGATTCGATTCACCGAGGAGGAGCATTGGCAGTGGGTGGCTTCCACAGAAAGATTCTGATATTGCGATGGGTTCAAAAATGGTTAGGGTTTTTTAATTAGATTAGGACACTTTTATCAGTGCTTATAAAATAGACCCGATAAAGGTAGGTATTTATTAGTGCTAAACTTATAGTGCTGATAAATTTACATTTTATCAGTTCTTTGTTTAGCGCTGATAAATCCTCATTTTTATCAGCGTGAAAAAATCATTGGCAAAAATTCTTTTATCAATCCTTATTACTTAAGCGTTGTTAAAGGGTTTATAATTATAAATTTAAATAAAAATGGTAAATATTTAAATATACTTAATAAATATATATAAATATAAATATAGTAAATATATTCCTTTTTAAATATATTTATTAAATCTTTATAACGATTTATTTATAATTATAGTAATATTTTTAGAAAATAATATTTCCATCATTATTTATATTTATATAATTATACATATATATATTTAATAAATACATATAAATATAAATATAGTAAATATATTCATTAATTAGATAAATTTATTATAAATTTAATAATTATTTAAATATTTAAAATTATTTCTTTATAATAATATAAATACTTTAAAGAAAATATTTATTTGTTTATAATAATAAATATATAATTGTGTAAATATAGTAAATGTACATTTTTAAATATATTTATTTATAAATATTTTTTAAAAATATATTTTTAACATTATTAATGAATATCTAATTTTAAGCGCATTCATATATGTTAAAAATGAGTAAAATTGAATAAATTAAGAATAGGTACACATTAACAATATTGAAAAAATGGATAAGTTTTTTGTGTGTGCATTGTATATAAAAATTCATTAATTATGTATATGTGAAATCAAGGTAACATAGATTTGATCTATGTTAAATTGAAAAATCAAAATACATTCAATTTTATGTCTCGTACTATACAATTAGTCAATATTTTTAATTCATATTAATTTTTAATGATAAACCATTATTCAATAACTATTTGACAATTTAATGTAAAGCATATAAATATTTTGTAATATATAAATCATATTTATATACATTAATATATATCTATACATTTAATATATGAAATTTAATAACATTAATTATCATTATTATCTGATTAATAAAATGTTTAATATTTAATAATGTATAATCAATTTATTTATTTTTATAAATAATTATTTAATTAATAAAATTTTTAATATTTTTTTTCCAGTAAACTCATTTTTTATTTTTATATTTATTTAATTATTTCATTTTATTTATTTAGGCATTTATCACTAATAAAAATAAAGTGTTGATAAATGTTACCCTTTATCAGTGCTAAAAACAAAGCACTGATAAAAGATTAAATTTATCAGTGCTTTTCTTAGCACTAATAAATATTCCATTTCTTAGTGTTTTTTTGTAGCATTGATAAATACCAACACTATTAAAGGACAATTATATAGTAGTGTAGCATGTTTTCACTTAGAAATTCCAAACTCCCTTTATTAGTCCACCAGCACCAACCAACACATCATGAACTTGGAAGGAAAAATCTCAATGCTCAAAAACAGAATATACCTCAAGTCAGAATTTGAAATTACCTCCAAAAATATCATCACTTTAAATAATTTATTGTATGTTCCTAAAGATCATATGAACATAGTTTTAGGAAGCATGTTAAAAAAGCATGGGTTTAACCTTATATTTGAGGTAAATAACTTCTTTCATATAAGGTGAGATATTGATTGGCAATGGTCACTTGTATGATGGATTATTCAAATTAAATATAAATTTTAGTTCTTCTTGCTTCTTGGAGTCTTTTTACTTATGGAATAATTATTTATGTTAAATAAATTATAATAAATGCATGAATTTTTTAAAATGAAATTATTACCTTGCATGGATATAAATGATTATAAATTTCTAACTTGCATAAAAACTAAAAAAATCAATGTAACTCTTTATAATTATACAAAGGAAAAATAATTTGTTAGAATTAATACATAGTGATGTATTTTATTTGCATTAAACACCCACCATAGGTAATAAAAATTGTCGTAACTTTTATTAATAATTATTGTATATTTTTCTTTCCATATCCTTTACATACTAATGATAAAGTCATATAAAAATTTATTATCCATAAAAATTAGGTTGAAATCTAATGTGGGATTATAATTAAATGCCTCAGATCTAATAGTCGAAGTGTATATTATATTACTTAGTTGTTTAAATCATTTTGGATCATACTAGATGTGAAATCCCCTTATATACCACAAAATAATGGTTTATCTAGGAGAAAAAATAAAGTATTAATGGAAATATTTTATTCTAGGATGTATATCTTGGGTTGCGCAAGATTATTGTGGGAAGAGGCATTATTAAATATGTGAAACATTATTAAATATGTGAAATATCCTAAATAGTTTTCCCACAAAAGAAAAGGCTATCATTCCATATGAATTATATAACCATAGATAACTAAACATGAATTTTTTAAAAGTTTGGAGTTGGAACACAATCATAAGAGTACCTGAACCAAATAGGTAAAAGTTTTATAAAGTAGGAATTGATAGAATATTTCAGGGATATGATGAACAATCAAAAATATTATAGATTCATGGTTATAGAATAAAATTACTTAGTATTTCTTAACATATATATTGAATGAAGATATTTTATCTCTAATGAATCATGGTCCACCTATTTACCTACACAAGACAAATAAGGAAATCTAGCTCAAATAAAAGAGTATATCAAGAATATACAACCAAGGTGGTTTGTAGAAGTATATTAACTCGGATACCCAAGAGATATTTATCTGATTTCTATATGTACTTTTTTGAAGTAACTAATGATAGTATTATTAGACCAACTCTTTTTTTGTAAATATATAGTCTGCTCCAAAAACATTAAATGAAGTTATGTCATCTTATTATAAATCACTTTAGAAGGAAGATATATATGATGAGATAGACTATATAACTTGGAAAACTACTTTTATATTAGTTGATCTTCCCCCAAAGTTCAAAATCGATAGGTTTTAAGTTAGTTTTTAGAGGAAAATAAAAATTCAACAGTGTTAGTAATGTAAAGACAGTTTTACTTTCCATGTAGTTTAATCAGAAAGAGATTTCACTAAAGGATAAGGAATTCTTTAGATAATTTGATATTTAATGAAGGAAACTCTAGAAGAAGGATGGTTGTCAGATCATAAGACCAAAACATTCGATGAAGGCATAGAGAGGTCCAATGTTATTAATAGAATATATAATTTGAGGTGGTGGAAACTATAATGAATTAAAGGTTTCTATATTTAGGGGAATAGGATTCAAAATATTTATATTGTGATCCAATTTGTACAATCGGTTGAACACTTACATAAAAATGTAGTGGGAACACTGATATTTGTATAACGATGAATTGTATGGAACTTGAACTGGATTGATCATTTAGATATCAGAAATTATCGATTAAGAATTATAATCCTTTTTTTCTTCATGTAATAATGTTTTGTAGTGTTATCCCATAGATGTAGGACTTAATGTTTGAACCACACAATTATTGTGTGTCCTCCTTGCATTCCTATTATTTTTAATTTTCTTGAATGATTCTAGGTGAGTTGTTCAGAATAGTGTGTACAAAGTTTGACTTAGTTTGGTGAGTTGGGTTCATCATCTTCCCATATTTTAGTAAACTATGCTCAGAGTGAAGAGGTTGTTATGGAGGTTTGATTTCTATTGTATAGAACTTCTGATGAACCAACTCAGTGATATTCTAGAGAACATGTGTCACAACCTAACCCACTAAGGCCTTCCTGGATAGTGATAAGCTGAATGTGACTACCCCAAATCCACCTACAATATTCTAGGGTATGGTGACCAGTGCTGAGTAGGCATAACACTCAAATGGAAGGACTTATCCTAAGGTACTTATACATGCACATACATCTCCAACCCCATACAATAATGAAATATTAAACTAATTATACCAACACATACACACATCTAAATCCCATAATAAGAGTATGATAATAACACTATAAAGTATAAAGTTCAAAATACTAGCCCATAAAAAACTAGAAGGAAATCCAACCTACTAGAAAAAGTGTACTATATTCAAATGTGACTCTATATATGAACCAAATACTGTCTATCCCAATCTATGTTTTGTATACTCTTAGTACACCAAGATCCCCATTGAACAGCTGGTCATCTACATAATACATGACATGTGTGGGAGATCCCATGCTGGGGTGAGTATAAAAATACATATTAGTAAACACTCGGATCAATAAGCATAGAGAATCAAATGAATTCATCTCATCACAAGGATATTTTGATCAAGATATGAAAAATATAATAAAACATTCGGATATTCTCATGGTAGATACTAAGTCTCAAGACAAGGTAAAAAAATGCATTGTTTTCCATAGATTTTTCTAGAGATTCCATAGAAACACTCACCTAGGAGAATTCACTTAGTGATTTGGATAGCACTGATGGAATCCATCCCAGATTTCAAGATCATAGGGCCTCACCATATGGAAGTACACGTTAGATGTTCGAAGAGATTAATACACATATGGGGATCACACTTAAGGCCATGGGGTATACCAATAATACAATCTGAATTACCCAACTAAGTAGGGGATCAACACCTAGGTAAAGAAGGTAATTCCAATTATGAGAATCCCACTTAGGGAAAAGGATAATAGAGGATCATGCCAGGGCCATGGGGGTAAACCAAGAACTATATCCAGGAAAAATCTCTTAGAGAAGATCATAATCCTTTGTCTATGATGTAATGCCAAACTATACCATCGTAGGTGTATATTGAGGGAATGTACCCTTATTAAAATGGTCTATACTGAAGAGAACAAGGGCTTTAAAACTCTCTAAGAAATATACACACTGTGTACTATTAGTACACGATGTGTCTTGTCAGTCTTGGGTTTTCCTGTGTGCTCCAACCCATACCCAAGTACTCTAGGTTTTTCATGTGTACACTTAGACATGTCCTTGTATCCCAAGTCATTCTTGTGTACTTATCCATGTCTAAGTACATGGATTAGCCTATGTTCTTTTCCAAGGTATGAGTATGTGACATAGTTTATGCACTTTGGTCATGCTCGTGTACCCGAGGGTACATGGAAAGTTTCTATGTTAGGTCACATGCTGTTTGGCACATGTCCTTTAGTGTGTGATCCTTTATTCTTCATGGAAACCCTAGCACTACATCCAGGGCAACACATTGTGTGTATCTCCAAATTAAAAGTCATGTAGTGAAGAATTTTCCAGAAACCTAGAATACTTCAATAATATTTTCCCATGCCTCTGGCCTTTGTTACAATAGTGAATCTTGATAATGATCATGGATTTGTTCCTTTCAAGATTTTCTATTATCACTTGTTGGAATCTGGACATCTTATTTACATAGAAAACCAACTCATTGCACCATCCCATCACCACATATCAAACCATGAATTAATATCCCTGATATGATCATGGTATGTCTTCATCGCTACCATAGTTCAATCCCATCATCAATTCCAAACCCAAATATATGTTATCAATCCATTTCACCAAAGAATAGTCAAGTAAAAATTGATTATCAGTTATTTATTGAACCATCAGAAAAAGGAATTTCGGTGATGAACACATGAAGAACATTGGGGGAAAGACAAAAAACACAATATAAGAAAAAACCGCATGATTTTTTGGATTTTCCTTGATCCATTTCTGTTAGAACGAATAACGAATATTCAAAATAAAAAATAAACATTCTCTCCGAAATCCTAGAAATAAACTTGTACCTACAATATGATTGATCCAAAAAGTAACCAATTTGTTGATTGCATTTGTTTTTATCCTATAATAAATAAATGGGGTAGAAATCCACACACAAAAATTTCATACCATAGGTTTTTATTAATTTGTTATGAAGAAAAATTTTGTGTCGTAGTCTTTGATGAGATCCTTGAACTACTTTAGCGTAGACGATCTATGTGGTATCGATCCAATCCCCCGATCTATTATCATCTAAAAAATTCTCTCTAATGGATCCTCTATAGGTAACCATGGTTATGTGGATAACTATAAGATTTAATCATAACTAGGTACTTAGGGATGATGAATTAGGTTACTATATCATTAAAATAAAATAAATAAATAAATAAATTTATTTGTTAGTTGCACCCAAAATAACTTCTTCACAAACTCCTGATGCTGAAAAATATTATGTTATGTATAGGGTAAACCCTATATTTTGGAATCAACAATGGTTTCATATTTTCTATAATAGACACCATTTTAGAGTTATTCCACTTTTTAAAGAAAACTATGATGTGTGAGATATAGATATATTTAATATTTTTCAAAACTCAATTTCTGTCTCATTGAGCCTTAAAATCTAACACTATCTTAGTTCCTATCTTCAAAAATATTATTATACATATTTTAAAAATTTATATTGAAAAAACCAATACATTATATTCTCCCCACATTAGATAATTTTTTCTAAAAATAAAAAAAGGACTACACAAAAATGTGTGAGTAGTGAACTCCATCTAGGTCTCCCGCTCCCAGGTACTCTCCAAAAGATTCACGTACATTCACTGAACAGACAAAAAAATAATCTCTCACCCATGGAGGATCTTGTCTTATCAATCCTCAATATCAAAAGGGTAATAAAAAAAATCCCCATCCTCTATTTCCAGATCACCCCAATCGATAACATGTGACGGTTCATGCATGTACCTACTCAGTAGTGATACATAGAATACTTTGTGTACCCAGTATAACTATAGAGGTAGTGCTAAATGTTACACCACCTAACTAACTCTACATAGTATCTAAAAAGTGTTAATGAAACTTAGGGATATCTTGTCACCCATACCAAATCTCGATAATCTTCATCAAGACGATACCATTAGCAACATATGTTCTACTTCTTCAAAATCAAAGGGCCTCCTCCCTGAATCTGAATAAGACTTGTGATGTCCCTACAAAGTCTTTATCCAATCCAGGGTGAACTTAACCTACTCTTTCATAGCTCACACCCACTCTAGTCCCAAGAGTTTTGACACACCTAGATGAGTCCATTATAGTGGTAACTTTTAGGGTCTCCCATAAAAATCCTCAAATGGTGACATATCGGTGGTGGAATAGTAGTTGTTATTGTATGACAAAACCACCAAGGATATATGTAACAACCCAGAGTTTATAAATGATATTTTCTTCTAGAAATAAAAGTGTATTATATTATATTATACAGTTTTATACACATACAACACATAGAGAAAACAAAAAAAAATCTATTTTTCATTATTTAAAATCTTTACATTATTCAAAAATTTAACCCCTTAATATTACAAATATTACAAGGGGAAAAAATAAAAAATGGAAAAACTACAGTGGAAAATTTTATAATTCCTAGATAGGCAAGAATCATCTCTCCCATGAATAACAATATGGAAAATGAATAAAATTTTTGTAAACCAATTGACATTATATAAAATGGAAATATAGAACCATGAGAGTAATTAAAGTGATAAATAATGAAGGAATGATGTAGTATTTATAGGAGGTAATTTGACCATTAGAATAGTAATGTGACTATTAGAATAGTAACATGGCTTTGGGGAATAGTAACCTAGCTATTAAGAATAGTAACCTAACCATTGGAATAGTAATTTGACCTCAAAATAATAAAATGTAATATAAATAAAATTTATCATGATAATTTAAGTAAATATAAATATTATATCTCCATAAAATAAATATCATGATTAAAATATCAATGAAAATATAAGAACATTTTTAATAAAAATTGTTTTAAAGTATTTCTTAAAAAACATAATTTTTATATTAAAAATTAAAATTACCAAGTTTAGAAAATTATTTTTATGAAATTAATTTAATTTTTTTAATTATAACATGTAAATTATCCAAGGGTTATCCTTTGGTAATTTTTTTAAATAATTTAATTTTCAAGTGAATAGAAAAAATGTGGTTTTTTTATAATTAATATATCTTAAATTACATCATTCATTATTTAATAATTACCTAATCATTTAGAGAACATGATTCTCAACTGAAAAATATTTTAATTAATAAATGATTCATTAAAATATAATAAAATTAATTTCCAAACCTAAAATTCATTTACTAAATCCTAAAGTGAAAAAGTGTTCCCTTAAAATAATAGGTTTCGCTTCTTCCACTTTCCTTTTTAATAAACTAAGTGAGTTTGAATTATAAAGGGTTTTAAAGTACTAAAACTATTTTATTGTATTTATATATGATCTATATTTTTAAAATTTCAATATTAAAAATTTTACCTTTGATATAGTATTTTAATTAATATTTTATTCTAAAAATACCATCTTCTCATGTATAAATAACCCCTCTCCCTCACCAATAAAAAAAATCATCCCACCCTTTAAAAAGAAATATATCTAAAAAGTCATGTCTATTAAACCTTATATTATACCTAGGGATTTTACTGGGCCATCTAAATCCAAGCATCAAAGGAGTTTAGTTCCATATAGAAGAAGCATCGTTGAGAAAAGGGTATGTTCTCACCAATTCTCCCTCTCATTATCCTTTTATCTTTCTATTTTACTATAGTACTTTAAAAACAAAATCTTATAAGTATAATTAAGTGGTATTTAAATTATATTAATTATTTAAATCTACTATAAGTGTTATATTTATGACATATTAAAGTTCTATACTTCCCATTCCCGCTCTTTTGACAAATGTCCCGTTAACGATCTATTAACCGCCAACAAGGACGTTGCCAATTATTTTCTTATCACAGAACCTATAGATGGTTATATTAAATTTTTTATGATATATATATGTGTAAAAATATATTTATTTTAATCTTCATGAATGTATTATATTTATGTTTAAATGACCTTGAAAAAAATAGATAAATCGAAGCAAAACGGGAAATTTTTATTGAAAGAGTCGTATCAAAATGATTCAACATCAATAATGAAAATTAAGAAACATAATACAATTATTATAATTAATAAATAGTCACATAAATTAAAATAATTCACTTTTGTTTCAATTTATTAGTAAACCTATGTTTATTATTCAGATGTAGTAAAAGAAATAAAATACTACGAGATTTAAGGTAAGGGGATTCTCAAACCCAACTCCCTTTCTTTGGGTTATCCCTATTTCACTTCCTTTTCAGTATGGATATTCCTCTAATTTTACATAAAAACACTTTCACTGTTACTCCCTTTTATTTTAGTTATATACATGTTTCCATGATAATTTATAATCCAAATACAAATATTTTCCAAAAAGACTTTTGTTTCCAAAACACATATTTGACTCAACTTCAGTTGTTTCTTATTCACTAAAGAATGATGATGTTTATGACAAATATGATTTCCATTTTTCATTTGGAAACACCATGTCTATTCATGAAATCATAATTTATGATAGTACACATAACCTCATGAGATACATAACATTAAACAATACATTAGAGGGATATATAATTCTGGGCCCACCCATCACATCATAATATTTACATAATCATACATGCCACGTAGACCGTATAATAATTTGTTCACATTTATGATGTTATGATTTATACCCATAAGTTATATGTGAACATGATGCATGCTTTATTCATAACTAGTTGTGAAATTCGAACACAATGACATGATGTTTCATTTTTAGGAATGCTCTACATTTCATTTCTGTATGTAATGTTTCTATCATGATTATGATGATTATAATATGCTTATGATATGATGATTATGGTTATTATCACCCATTTTATATTGATTCATGTCCCTTACTCATCTTATTACTTGGCTTTTAACTCACCCCCTTATTTGATATATATCCTCAGGTTATTACATATACTAAGGAGAAAATTAGGTTTTATATGGATAAAGAACAAGGATTTAAATAAATTTCTATATTTTTAATGTTGAAAGGATTTATGAGCCTAATTTACCCAAGACACTAAACCCTCAGATCTTAGATTTTTAACAATATTATGTTACTTATCTTTAAAATGACGTAATAGTATTGTAAGAAAAATAAGGTTCATTATAGTTGGAATCATGGTGATGGTTTATTTAATTTGGGAATTAGGATTATAAATTTTAGTGAAAAACATAATTATGAGTCAATTTATATGTAAAACATCATAGAATAATCATTTTGGAAAAAGTATAACCATAGGGATCCTATGAGATACACCTTTAGAGTTAATTAGAAAAAATAATAAATTATTTATTCAACCTATGTTAACTTACATTTTTTCATAACTTTTCTATTTTAGAAAATGGTGGGAACCATGAGAAACCAAACCAATAACTCATCTAAGGGACAATACAATTATTTTATGAAAGATATCCCCAATTCTATGAGAAATAGAGTTCAAAAATTCATGGATATTCTTACATAGATGTAGCGGGATATAAATAATAACTTGAACCATGTGTAACTTCCACCTTCTCCCAAGAAGGAGTAACTGTAAATCGAATATTTTATGTAGAAATTTTGACCAACATTCTTTGGATATTCTAATCCACTTGTCATGGAATAGTCGTTTAACTCAATAGAGAATATCTTTTTTGTGATCCACTATTCTGAGAAGGGTAAGGTGACTCTGGTCCTGTATCATTTAGATAAATAAGTCGATCAATGAAAGAAATTGATAAATAACACCAAGATGAAGGATAAAATAGAATTGATGTAGTGGGATTTCTTTAATAAAATATTTATTAATAAGTATTTCCCACAAACTCTTTGAAAAAGTATGGAGATATAATTCTTATAGATGAAGAAAAAGGAAGGTGAATCTATCATGATTTATGAGAAAAACGTCACAAGGATTTTAAAATTTCCCTTGGTATTTTTTATCAATGATGATATAAAATAGATAGATTATTTAGTGTACTAAAACCGTAACATTAAAAGGATCTAGATATCCAAGACTTCAAGAGTTATGGATAAGTTGTCCGATGTGATATCAATGTGGAGATGGAGTTCAGGTATTGGTCCTATGGATATAGTGACAAGAAAAGAAGAATATATTTTCAATATGGTGGGTCAACTAACAAAGGATGAAAGAGGATCCAACCACCCACGTGTCAAAAATGTGGGAAGAAACATCATGGGAATTGCCTTAAAGAGATGGGGAAATGCTTCAAGTGTGAGAGAGAAGGACACCAAGCTTATGAATGTTGAAGAGACTTGAAGAAGTTGACCAGCATGATGGAATAAAAGAAGTAACCTCCTAATGCACCACCCATGGTTTAATGTTTCAACTATAGGGAGAAAAGGTACTATGAAATACAATTCATTAACCATAGGTATTTGAGTGTAATTAGTGTGAAAAACATGTAAATCCAGCGGAAAAATGGAAAGATGATGCCATTACTACTATTGAAGTGGATCATGAAAATGGATTCATACAAGGTATACTTCCTATTCACTCAAGAATGGAAAAGGTTTCTTTTATTCTGGTTCTACACATTATTTTATATCCTACAAGTATTCTAGAACTTTTGAATCAAACCCTTGATACATTTAAGTATATATAACTATAAAAATACTAAGTGTTGCGATCATTGTATCCCAAGTATTGGACTCTTATCTTATAAGATTCTATGGAAAGATTTATCCAGTGAATACTGTAACTCTTCCCCTGGTGGAATTCAACTCCATACTAGGCATAGATTAGATCTTTTAATATAGTTCACACATAAAATTTCATGAAAAAAATTTATTCTTATATTCTGAACCATCCAATGCTCCTATAAAAATGTAAGGAATATCATGAATCTTCATTGGAAAATCCCTCAATAGTGTTGTTGATGAAACCCTATGAAGAAGAATACCTGGCCAAAATGGTTGCATCAAATGAAAGAATCTACCTTGAGGGAATAAACATTGTTAGGGAATACATTGATGTATTTACCAAAGAGTTACCCAGACTTACCCCAAATCATTAGGTAGAGTTATCAATAGAACTATACTTGGATCCACTCCTATCTCAAAATTTCTCTATATGATGGCCCCTATTGAACTGGAGTAGATAAAGAAGTAGCTACAATAACATTTGAAAAAAGGGTTAATATTCTCTCATCACCTTGGGGTGAAATAGTTCTCTTTTTATATAAAAAGGATGGATCAATGCAATTATTTATAAATTATTGGGATCTTAACTAGATCACCATAAATAACAAGTATCTCATTTCAAGTATTGAAGACTTGTTCGATCAAATGCAAGGATATTAGTAATTATAAAAGGCGGATCTTCATTCTGGATATCATCCACTGAAAGTGATAGGGAAAAATATTCAGAATACGGTCTTCCGTACAAGGTATAGACACTAAGAGTTCGTAGTGATTCCCTTTGGACTTACTAAAATCCCTTTAATCTTCTTGGATTTGATGAATGGAGTCTTTAGATACTACCTTGAAATTTTTTTGGTAGTCTTTATCAATGATATTCTCCTTTACTTGAAGAGAAATGAAGAATATGAAGAGCATATAAGGATTGTTCTAGAGATATTAAGGAAGGATAAAATGTCTTCTAAGTTTACAAAATATTACTTTTGGATATAGAAATTCACATTATTTGGGCACATGATCATAAGTGAGGAAATATTCATAGACCCTTCAAAGAAAAATTCAATTGAATAATGGCCTAGACCCTCAAATTTTATAGAAATACATAGTTTTCTTGGTTTAGATAGGTAGTACTGATGTTTTGTGAGAAATTTCTCTTGATTTTATAGTTCACTAACTAATTTATCAAGTAAATGGGTAAAGTTTTTCTATATAGAAGAATGTGAGGAAATATTTAAGGAGCTCAATAAGTGGCTAATCACTATTCTTGTATTCACACTACCAACAATTGGATAAGGTTTTTTGATATATAGCGATGCTTTAAATAATGTTTTGGGATGTTTAATCATGTGTAATGAAAAAGTTATAGCCTACACCTCACAAAATATAAATATCCATGTGAAAAAATACCCAACGCATGATTTGGAGTTAGAATATGTGATCTTTGCCTTGAAAATTTTGGCGTACTACCTCTATGGGGAGAAGTGTGACATATATACAAATCATAAGAGTATAAAGTATATATTAACATAGAAGGACCTCAACATGCATGAATGAATATGGTTAAAGATAATCAAGTACTACAATTTCTCTATTCACTACCATCCAGGAAGGCGAACAAGGTATTTGATGCTCTTAATAGAAAAGAACCTACTACTATGTCCATGATGTGGATTGAGAATGACCTTATATTCATTGATATGAAAAGGCTAGATCTAGAAATCATAACATAGGGGAATATATCCTAACTTTCCCAAATGATTTCCCAACCATTTATCCAAGAGAAGATTAAGGAGGCATAAAGGGAGATCTAGAGATTCAAAATATGGTCAAATATTAAAGGGAGGGAAGTTACTTGAGTTCCACAACAATTAGTATGGTTTAATTAGATTTGGAACTAGACATTGTGTGTCTTCATCATATTAGATAAATAAAGAGCTATTAGATAATGCACATAACTCATATTTCTACATCCATCCTAGAAGTACCAAGATTTACTATGATCTTTGAGAAGAATTTTGGTGGGAAAACATGAAGAAGGAGATTTCTGAGTATATCTCAAGATGCTTGGTATTTTAGAAAGTTAATTCAAGGATATAGAATCCCAAGGGTATGATCCATCCACTTCTTATATTTGCATGGAAATGCAAGAACGTCACTATGGACTTTGTCACTAGTCTCCAAAATACATCTAAAGGAAACATTGTGATATGGGTAGTGGTGGATCGACTCACCAAAACTACCCAATTCAACATTATTCAGGAATATTTATCACTTGAAAACATACCAATATATATATATAATAATTGGTGAGGCTACATGGGGTGACACTTTTGATCATATCTGATTGTGATCCATGGTTCACCTCTAAATTATAGGAAAGTCTTCAACATGTTTTGAATACTAACTTGAATTTCATTATGACCTATAACCCACAAACTAATGTCCAATATAAAAGGACTATTCAAAAAATAAAAATATGTTGAGAGTATTATCAATGGAATTTAAATGAGAATGGGATCAATATCTCCCATTAGATTAGTTCTCATACATAAATAGCTTCCAATCAATTATTTAAATGACTCTATATGAATCTGTATATGGGAAGCGATGTAGAACTATAATTTTTTGGGATAAAGTTAGTGAAAAAAATCTACATGGACCTAATCTTATGTAAGAGATGATTGAGAATGTTCATGCAATCCAAAAACATTTAAAAGCTTCTCAGAGTTAGTAGAAGAGTTATATTGACAACCATTAAAGGGATATGGATTTTGAAGTTGGAAAAAAAATTCCTTCAAAGATCACCATGCAAGAGATTCATGTGGTTTGGAATAAAAGGGAAGCTTATCCCTAGGTACATTGATCCCTTTGAGATTATTAATAATATAAAAGTAGTTGTCTACCATCTTTCACTCCTGCTAAATATGACTCAAGTTCAGGATGTCTTCCACATATCACTCATGTGGAAGTACATACCTCATCTATTACATCAATATAATTTTGCGGTAGTATAAATAGAGAATGAACTCTTATTTGAGGAGAAGCCGGTGAAAATCTTGGATGATAGAGACAAGGTTGTACCCAATAATAAAACTCACCTTTTCAAAGTTTTCTAGAGGAAGCATATGTGTGAAGAGGAAACATGGGGACCATAAGAAATAATGAAATAGAAGTACCCTCACCTAATCTCAACTGAGAATATGATTTAAAATTTAAGGGATGAAATTTCTAAACGGGGGAATAATTTAACAACCCATAGTTTATAAATGATATTTATTTCATGAAATAAATGTGTATTATATTATATTATAATGTATTATGAATATACAACACATATAGAAACCAATAAGAATTTTTTCCTTAATGAAAATTATTACATTTTTCCTCAATTAATCCAATTGAAATTACAGATATTAAAAGTGGGAAAATCAAAAATTAAAAAACTATAATGGGAAATTTTGGATCATCCTGATTAGATAGAATCACCCCTCCCATAAACACTATGGAAATGAAAAAAATATTAGTAAACCAATTGACTTTATAGAAAATAAAAGTGTAAAACCATGAGTAGAATTAAGGTGAATAATGAATGATGTAAGTAGTATTTATATGAGGTAATGTTACCATTGGAATAGTAATGTGTCTTATAGAATAATAAGTTAACCATTGGGAACAGTAACCTAAGCATTGAGAATAGTAACATGGCTGTTGATATCGAAATTTAACCTCAAAACAATAAAATGTAATATAAATAGTATTTATAATGAATAATTTAAGTAAATATAAATATTATAATTCCATACAATAAATTACATGATTAAAAAAAAATATAAGCACATTTTTAATAAATTTTATTTTAAAGTATTTCTTTAAAAAATCATATTTTTTATTAAAAATTAAAATTTACTATTTGAGATAAGTATTTTGATATAATTAATGTTATTTTTGAAGTTAGAACATCAAAATTATATAAGGTAGGTTTTTTAGTAATTTTCTAAAATACTTCAATTTTCAGGTAAATAGTAAAAATAGAGTTTTTTCGTAACTGGTGTGTCCTAAATTACATCATTCATGATGTAATAATGACTTAATCATTTATATAACTTTAGTATCAACCAAAAAATTTTTAATTTCATAAATGATTCATTAAAATGAAATAAAATTAATTTCAAAACCAAAATTTCATTTTCCAAAGCCTAAAGTCAAAAGTGTTATATTAAGATAATAATTTTGCCTTTTTTCAACTTTCCATTTTCATAAAATAAGTGAATTATAATTATAAAGGTGTTTAAAATCCAAAAAAAATTATATTATATTTATATATGATTCATATTGTCAAAAAATCATTACTACATGTTTTACCTTTGATATAGTATTTTATTCAATATTTTATTCTGAAAATACCCCTCTCATCAAGTATAAATAACCCCTCTCTATCCACTTGATAAACCATTAACACCCTAGAAAAAGATAAATATCTACCCAAATACTATATCCTAATACTCTTAGTATTCCTAGGGTTGTTTTTTATGAATCTAACTCTATGAATCAAAGGAGTCTAGTGTCATAGAGAAGAAGAAGCACCAAGAAGAGGGTATGTTCTCATCAATTCTCTCTCTCAATATCCTCTCCTCACTATGACAAAATCAACCTATAGTGGTGGTTTGGTGACCTTTTTTGGGCAGCCAAAATAGATGATAAAAAAATCGACCTTAAATAATGGTGGTTTAAACCACTGCTATACAGTAATTAGGCAAATATATAGCAGTAGTTTCAATTTATGCTATTAATCACTTTTAAAAAATAAAGATATAGAATATGCAGCCCCATAATATAAAAACAAAAACATATATGAAAGAACCTAAGAAAACACTCTCATATCTGAAAATTTAAATGAAACAGTTAAAATTCACATTGATTAGTGTTCCAAATTCCCTACTCCATATACTATCCCAATATTAGATCAGAAAAACTAGTTGAAACTATCATGACAAAAGGAGGAACCAAAATTAGATCCCAAAACACATGATGTCTATATGATACGGACCAGGGGACCTACTTAGGATGTCTATAATAAAAAAAATATAGTACCTATGCAATATATATACGGACTATCAAAGAAGAATCCTTGCTATAAAACAAATTGTAGACATGTTAAAATAAATGTTAAGAACTATATCAACCAAGATGATCATTATAATAAATTAACAACATTCCAGATATAGTAAATAAAAAATATTTTAAATCATATCCATGTACACCACACCCAACTATGATATCATATATGTTTAGTTACACATCATCTCTGAATCAAAAGTGAACTTTAATCACTACCCGATGAACTTTGATCAACACCCTCTACATCTCTATCTCCACTTCCTTCTATTGACACCTACATGAAAATTATGTTGAAAATTAAACAGTTTTATATATTTAAATTAAAACTTAAAACCAATAATTTTTTTTATAATAAATGATTTTAAAGTTGTGTGACTTACCTTCTCACTACCATCCATCGATGTTATAACATCGAGAACAGATCCAGCCGTCTTCTGATATAATTCAATCAATGCTTCCTTGAAAGTGATGAAATTTTCATCTTACATCGAAATATGATTCCCCTATTCTGGAATTGTGTTTTTCATTGTAATAAATTCCCTCTATGAATATTGAGGTATGGAGTAACTACAACCATGATTAGATGATGTTTCAATCCCTAGTGGTCTTCCAATGACCTCAGATGGTAATTGTCCCAAACCCATCTCACACACTCGACCAGAATCCTATTTCCTAAAGAATCTACAAACTAGATCATCCATGGATACCGAGAAGGACTACACAAGATTGGAATTACAAAGTTCTTTTATTTATACCTATAAATCAAATATTAGTCATATTTGAAGTAATAAATATTAACATAGTAACAACTGATAATAAGTTATTACAATGAAAATGAAATTAATACCCCAGCTTCTTTGGAAGACCCGTTAACATAACACCACCATTTTGTTCAGGATACTCGGTGCCCTAAATTCTTTAACTTTATTAAACAAAGAGAAATCAATTAATTTAATATATGAAACGTATAATTTTATTTTATAAATATTTAAGCTAATGAAAATATTACCAGAATCGATCTGTTTCTGGAAAACCTATTTGACGCTGTAGTGTGAGTGGGGATTAGTTTAGCTCTACTTACTCATTTTTCCTTGAAACATCATGAAATAAATAACATGTAATTTAATAGTAATGTATACAATGCCTTCTCATTTTCATATACATGTATATATATAATGAGATTAATATAATAATATATATTTCAATACCATGTGCTTCCCTTGGCGATGTTTATCAATAAAAACCTTAGATTTCTCTCTAGGTATCCCTTCAGGTACCTTATCAAATAGTTGTTGAGTTCTCAATGATGTATCATTGAATTCATTCCTTAATCTCCATTTAAAATCCTTCAATTTCTTAACAAAATTTTTCAATATCCACTTTTTTGATATAAGATCACTAATGTTAAAGTGGAATAACAATTTTACAATGGGATTTATTTTTGAAATATTATAATTTAATAACATAATGACATTTAATTACACCATAATGTATTAAAATTACATTTATTTATGAAACAGAGACTTCATTTTTTAAATATCGAGGCACATGCCTCCAATCAGCATAGTTAGTTAGAAGGGTAACCGACTCCACCACCATATGGCCTAGATTCTCACCAAATAATACTATGAAATCATCTATAGGTACCCCATAATAATCGAATATGATAACTACCTTCAATTTTTTATGATTCGAAATATCTAAACTATTCATATTTCTCATTGTAGTAAAATCCCTTACATCTTTTATGAAAAAAATAGTTATTAGTAAAAAAAAAATTCAAAAACTTTATTCACATTAAATTTTGTACCTATAACTATCACCCTATAATTCCCCATGAAATAATAGGAGTGATGAACTTCTCTATCGCTAGTAAAGCTAGTGAATGCGGAGGCATTGTCTCATATGCTGATGGAAACCTGACAAAGGGTGTTCCAGATGATGAAAGAATGGAGGTTGTGAGATACGGTTCTTGGGGGTAGATGGAATGTGACACATATGATGTGGGGAGGGATCTTGGTAGATCATCATATATCAATTTGGTCAAGGGAACATCGAATGAGTGTTGAATAGGATCAGTAAAATGCTTTCCCCTTGTCATTTATATAATTTAATTAGATAAAATTAACTTTAGAATATATATTTCAAGAAATTCATGTTGAAAAAATATTAGAAATGATAATGGATGCAGAGTACTGAAAAAATATACATATTTATGATAATGAATGACTGCACATAAAAAATTAATGTGATTTGGATTGAATAAGGACATAAAAAATAGAGGATTATTTATTATGAATCAAAACAACTAACTTCAATCAATAATGTAATTATTTTTGTTTAATATTTAAAAACCATATTAATTTTATGTTATCTCAATTGGATATAATTTTTTTTATATAAAATAAAAAAATAACATATTTCAACATGATTCACAATAAAATATCTATTTTTATCTCATGCACTATATGCAGTTCTCCTTATTTAAAAAATTCAATAATAACCCTATCAAAATTTTCAAACAATACAACTCTTTTAATTTCCCCAATAAAAGAACGTAACATATTTATCAAAACCCACATTATATTTATTCCATCATTATCATCATTGAATTAATAGAATTCAATAACATTATCAATTCCCATTAATCAATTCAAATTAACATTCACTTTCACACAAAAAAACATTAATTGTTAATCAAAACATTAATAATGAAAAGGCCCCCAAAAATTAAAATATTGAGCTAAAAGTTCTAAAATTATGATAGTAACATATCATCCAAAAATTAACATGTATAATTTTACTTCAATATATTGATTATAAGGAAAAAATAACCTTTTTATCACCATGATAAAAAGGAAATCCATGCCTTTCAAAATGGAAAAAATCGAGTTTAGAAACATGATTAGAGTAATATGGAGGGTAATGTGGAAGGGACCAAAGAAGAATGGTAGGAAAAAGGGTAAGAAAAACATCTAGTTATTATTTTACATTCCAATAAATAAATAAATTTGGATCAAATCTAGCTGAAAACCTCATAGGAAGAGAATTATAGAATCTTAGAAAGACAATTGTGGGTGAATGTAAATGATGAAAAAGAGGTTTGGGTCAATATGTAGGATAAAATCATAGAACGAGGCTTCAATGGTGAAAATATTAATGCATAAGATTACATTCACATGTGGGAAAAATCGGATAACCATTTTTAAGATCTACTCCAAGATGAACTAGACATGAAGGTGAATACTCTTTGTTGGAAGCTATGCAAGGTAAGAAACTCTAATAATTTTAGCCTTGTTTTGAATGATTTTGTCTGGTCATAGTATGTTTAACTTAATTTTTTGAACTACTTTGGTTTCTCAGTTTTTTGGAAATGTTTTTTAAAATAAAAATAAAATTTTATTAGTAGTATTCCGAAACGAAAATGAAACATTTTACCATGAATGTTAAACATTGAACATAAGACATAATATTATATTATATCTATTTTTCATGTCAATATTTTACTTTATAAAACTTCTCATGAGCCATCATTTAATCCATCAAAACATGTTGAAATTAATCATTCAAGTCATATCATGATTCTTATAGAATATATCATAATTATATATTAAGAAATATAATTTCAAAACTACTAAAATTTGATGTTTTAAAAACATACACATTTGGCTTCTTAAAAGCATAAATTTTAAAAAATTTATGTTACTGGTTAAACACATTCAAATAATATTTAAAAAAACATCAAAAATGTACACCAATAATATCACATTAACTATCTCAATGTGAAATAATGTACATAATTATGTCTCTAAATTACCAAAAAAATTATAAAAACAGAATTCCATGTAATTATTAATGGAAGTGTCTTGAATATCATGGTAAGGGTTTCTTATCGAACACCTTTATTTCAGAACTATTTAGTTATAATATCATATCAAATCCATATTTTTATATTTTAATTATTATAATTACATGGTATTCTCATCCGTTGGTTCTATTATTAATGATATATTATGAAATCCCATCATCAATCCCTTTTTATAAGCCATTACATTTTTAAATAAATTTTTTTAAAACCAAAGTATATTCATTTTGATTCTTCTCTTTCCCATTATAAAATATAAGTGATAATTAAAATTAACTCTAAGAAAATAGTTTAATTATAATATAATAATTTCATTCAATCAAATATTAGTTTTTACTTCTTAAAACTCTTAAAAACATCATTCACAATGGTGGTTTTACAATAGCTAAGTGAGTGATGATGTTTAATTTTCACATAAACAATTTATGGATTTTCTTAAAAAATGATTTTCTTATTGATTATAATATTTATGATCAACTAATATCATATTTATAATTATGAAATTGAAATAAATTCTTTATAAAAGATATTAAAATTAAACATTCAATATCATTTTTATCATTTAGAACATTATTATGAAGAATTACTTTTTTATTTGGAACCCCATTGTGGAATATATTAAACTATTGAACACTATTACCTATAGAATGAAATGAAAACTATAAATTGAAAATTTTGAAGCTTATGTAACTATTTTATAGTGACCACAAATTATTATCATTACATCAAAATAGATTTTCAATCATGAATTGAACAAGATCAAATTGACTAACACAAAACAAATTAGACTAATAAATAAGTTGTAAAATGGTAATACTTGAATTAAAATGAATAATCAGGATGACATAAACATGAATATGGTTTTGAAGTAATTAATTAATTAATATAATTTAATTACCTAAAACTCACTACACTTGAAAATGATGATGAAATTTCACCTAAAAAGAGGCAACAACACCCTAAAAATTAAGAGGAACCTAAAAATCAAAAAAGACCTAATTTAATTTGATCCAAAAATAAAGAACAAGATAAAACCTTCCTTAAATAGGGTGATAAATTTTTCCTTCAACGAACATCACCAGAAAGGGACTCAATTTACTCATCACAATCAATAAAGTACCAAAAATCGACAAAAGAAAGCACATAAATTCATCAGGGTTCAACCTTGGGATATAATGAACCAAAAATGTGAGGAGGAGAGAGGTATGGGGATAATGGGAATGGGGGAATGGGGGAATGGGGGTAGTGGCGAGGGGGAATGGGGGGAAGTGGAAATGGGGAATTGGGGTGGTGCTGAGTGGGAATGGGGGTGTCGCTGAGGGGGAATGGGGGTGGCTATAAGGGGAGAGGTCAGGGGATTGAGGATCGGTGATAATGGGGAATGAGGAACCATAGTTAGGGGAATAGGGGTAGTGGAAAGTTGGAAATGGGGCGGAAGCAAGAGCGGTAAGGGGAGAGGTCATCAGTGCTAGGGCGTGGGATAGGGGAGAGGGGGGATCGGGGATCGGGGGAGGGAGAGAGGAGTGAATATTGGGGTTCAGGGAGGGAGGAGGAAGTGGGTCTTTAAAAAATAAATCAAAATATTTACTGGTGGTTTTTAAAAAAAATATGCTAATAAATAATCATTATTACCATTTTTATTGTAGTGCCTCTTTCTCTTTTCCTCCAGCCCTTTCAAAAACAAATATTATAAGTATAATTAATTATCATGTTAACATTATATTAATTAACTTATCCTACTATAATTATTATATTTTCAACATATTAAGTTTTCATGCTTCTCATTCTCACCCTTTTGAAAATGTCCTGGTAACGGTCGGTTAACCACTAATGAGGACATTACCAATTATTTCATTATGACTGACCCTGTAGATGGTTATAGTAAATTATTTATGATATATAATTGTTTAAAAATATTTATTTTAATAATATATAATGAATTATATGTATGTATGAATAACCTTGAAAAATAGAAAAATCAAAGCTAAATAGGAAATTTTTAGAGAAACTATGATATTAAAACCCTTCAACATCAACAAAAGGAATTAAGAAATACAATAAAATTGTTATAATTAATAAATAGTCTCATGAATTAACATAATTAACTTTTTTCAATGTTTTAATGGACCAAATTTTATTATTCTAGAGGTGGAAAAGCGATGAAAAAGTGGGATTTGTGGTATGTGGATTCTTGAACCCAACTTCCTTTCTTTGGGTTATACCACTTTCACAAACATTTTGGTATGAAAATTCCTATAATGTAATATAAGAGTCCTTTCACTATTCTTACCTTTTATTTTGGGTATATACATGTTTTTACCTTTATTTATAAGCCAAATATAACGATTTTCCAAAAAAAACTTATCTTTCCAAAACTCATCTTTTACTCCTCTTGAGTTATTTCTTCTTCACTCAAGAATGATGATGTTTATTCCAAACATGTTTTCCAGTTTTCATTTGTAAACCCTAATTCTATTTTTGAAAACATGATATATGAATTCCTTTTGAATCCCATTCATTTCCATGGTTTATTGTATGACTATGATTGTTATATATTCTGCGTGGCAAGCACGATTATGTAAATATTATGATGCGATGGGTGGTCCCAGAATTATATATACCTCCAATGCATTGGGTAATGTGATGTATCTCATGAGATTATATGTACTATGCATGAACATGATTCTATCTTTGTTCCTGGTGATGATGTTCTTATTTATGCACATATGTTATTTATGGTCATGATGTTAGCTTTATTCATAACAAAATATAGAATTTGACAACTATGAAATGATGTTTAATTTTTATTAAGGTACCACATTCCATTCCTTTATCTATTTTTTCTATCATGATTATTATTATGAATTTATTCTTATGATATAATGATGTTGTTTATGCTAACTAATTTTATATTTATTCATGCCCATTATTCATCTCCTTATTTGGATTTTAGCTCACCCCATTTTTTGATCTATATCCTATGCTAATTACATGTACTAACGATAATTTGAAATTTTATAAGGATAAAGAATAAGTATTTAAATAAATTTTTATGTTTTCTGATTTATAAGGGATGTATGAGCCTAATTTAACCAAGACACTAAACCTCTGGTTCTTGGATTTGTAACACTATTAAGTTATTTATCAGAAAAATGATTTAATAGTCATATAAAAAATGAGGTTTGTTATAGTAGATGATCCTCCCAACTATGGCCAAAGTTCAATGTGCAAGTCTGTAGCATATCCTCAAAGACCTGAATGGTTCTCTCTGTCATACCATCAATCAGGGGGTGAAACTTCATGCTCAAACATAACTGATTCCCAAAGGCCTCTTACAATACTCTCCATAATCATGATGTGAAGAGAGAATCATACTATGAAATGATCATCGTGGTAACTCCATGAATCCATACTATCTTCTACGTATAAAGGTATCATAATCTCTCTACTGAACTCTACTCTTATATAGCTATGAAGTGGGCTGACTTGTGATTCGGTATATGATCACCTAGATGGAATCGTTTCCTCTAGACATACATGGTAACTCCATAATGAATTCCATATATAAACCATCCCAATTCTACTATGGAACCTCAAGGGGTTGAGTTAAACCCATTGTAACAGGTTCTTATCCTTTACCTACTAACAAATGAGTCATTGGGTGACAAACTAGGCTACTAACTTCTTCATTCTTAGCCACTAGAACTGACACTAGAGGTTATAGTCCATTTTTCAACACCAGGATGTTCCTATAAACAAGATGTATGAAACCCACTAATCACCTCCTCCCAAAACATCACTGGTACCATCATTTATCTTATGAAAATTATAACATGCTCCCCACCCTCATAAAATACATCAGGAGAATATCTTGTGGATATAAGAGTATGTGAGGTCACATAGTCGGTATCTCCATAATGCGCTTCCTTAACATTTTGTAGAAGTGTTGGAGTAAAAACCATCAACTATAGATATGCGACAACATCCTTTCCCACTAATAAAAACTAAAATGAGGCTAACATCTTCAATGCCTTAGCCAAAAAATGAGAAAAATATCCCCTACTGAGAGGATCTTCCAATATTTTCCCATTCTCAGGAGTATATACTATCACAAATACAAAATCTTGGAATACTGTTGGCCATCACCTCTATCTCAAATTAAGGTCCTTCTAAGAGAAGATATAATTGAGACTCTTGTGTTTAGAATAGATGATAAACTATTCACCCAAAAGTTAGTATTTCCACATCTTCAATGTGAAGAATACTACTTCCAACTTAAGATCATCTGTAATGTAGTTCTTCTCATGAGGTCCTGACTTCATGGACTTATAGGAAATCAATGCCTACCTAGGAATTAGAAAAAAACCAAGTCTAATCCCTAAATCATCGCATAACACTACATACTCAACACCATCATTTCATAATCATAAGATGGATTCACTCACCAAACTCTACAAAAAATCATAAAAATCCTACTGGAACCATTCTATCCACAAGAAAAACTACCCCTTCTAGGTCAAAGTAGTCAAAGATTATTATATCTTGGAGAAATCGAACATGAATATCTTGTAGTATCCTATCTTTCCAAGGAAACTCCAAACCCATGTCACACTCTTGGGAGGCTCCTAAGATAACACTAATTTAACCTTCATTGGTTCTACTACTACTTCATCTATTGATATGACATATTCTAGAAAGTGGACCCCTTGAATCTAGAACTAGAATATTGGGATATTACCATAAAATTTGTGTTATTAGAGTATGTGTAGAACTATCCTCAAGTGTCTCACAATCTCCTCCTTGGATGATAAGAGAACTAGGATATCATCGACAAAGACTACTACAAACCAGTCTAGGAAGGGAAGAAATATCTAGTTCATGAATTCCATGAACACTTATGTGGAATTATTCATTCTGAAATGCATCACCAATTACTCATTATGAATGTAGTGACATCTAAATGGAATCTTCAATATATCCTCACCTCATACTCACAGCTGGTGATAGCCTAGTCTGATTTCAATATTCAAGAACCATCATTCCTCTCTCGACTAGTCTAAGTGGTCATCAATTCATGGTAGTGGATCAGTATTCTTCATGGTCACTTAGTTCAGGTACTGATAATCCATGCATAACCTCAATAACTTGTTTGTCTTATTAATGAATAACACCAGGGCTACCTAGGAGGAAACACTAGATCTAACAAGTTATGTCCACTGTAAGTTCTCAAACTGCAGCCTCAATTCATGAAGCTCCATGGGAGCCATCTGATATGCTGGTGTAGATATTGGGTTCATCCCTATGTGTATGTTAAGGTATAACTATATCACTTGGCTGGGAGGTAATCCTGGAACATCCTCAGGAAATATGTCCTCATACTTATCCACCATAGTAGGAAACTAATAGTCCATTGTATGAACTGCTCCAAGAGTCATGTTATCCATCTAGTTAGTAATCACACAAACCCTCCTAAATATAATTCCATCATTCTTCACCTAGGCCTCTTTATAACCTATGAATGAAAACATCATCCCATCAATGTAGACACACCACATCCTCCACCTAAAATAGTAAATTGGTTAATGAACTGTGTATAGCTTGTAAATTCCTAAGACGATGTCATAAGGCCTCATCACTAACACAAATAACCCATTATAAATTCTCTCCTCCATGCATCAAATCACACGATCGTAAAAATATTTTGATCACTGAGTCATCCCTAGTTGGAGTCTTCAAGCATAAGGGTTGAGCCAATGGATCAATTGGAACCTCTAGGTCTCGAACTAGGGATATAGAAAGAAAGGATTGACTCGTTAATGTGTCTATAAAAACTATATCTAAGGTAGAAAAGAGATAGATAATACCTCTAATAATTCTCAGAGCCTCTTGATCATAGTCCTCTATAGCCTGTAGCTTCCCTCTCCCATGTCCACCAGCTCCCTAAACCTGGCGGGGACCACATGGGGGTGGGGGTAGAAATAATTCAAACCATCTATCACTTCTATCTTCTCTCACTACTACACTACCACATCTACGACACTACATACCTTTCTAATCCTACTACAGCCTCCTTTTTGTAATTCCATCCATTTTATCTCAGTTAACCATATAATGGGTCAAAAAATCTCACATGAGATGTCCCTAACCATCAAAAGAGAAGCACCACCTCTCCCTACACTGACTAGAACTATCCTGAGATCCCTGAACCGTATAACCTTTAACATGAGATAACATCATGAAACTTATTGAACATTCAGATCCCCACGTATATCATCGGCTACCTACTGCCAAAGTCTAATCCCCCGCATTTCCACCACTAGCACCCACTACAATTCTATGATTGGCCAGAAAGCTCTCTATCACCAAGGAACTCTCCAACACCCCAAAATAGGTATGAATACAAAGAGGTATCACATTTTTCTAGATGTACATTTATAGACCTCGTTTGAAGGTCCATTCCTGAATAAATTAATCCTTAACCATATTTATTGAGTATTATAAGATGTTGGTAATCCTTAATGAATACTCATCCACTGTTGTGTTGCCCTACTATAGTGGTAAATTGTCGTGGATGCACACTAATTTCATTATAGTTGGATAATACTCCTCTATAAAGAGGTTCTCAAACTCTATCCATGACAGAGTCTCCTCATCATATGATAGAACAACACTATTTTATCAACACCCTTTGGAACCATGAAGAAGACTTGCCTTCAGGGACACCATCTATTCTATATGTCTCATGACAAGATGAATAACTCACACAATTGCCTTGATCCAATGATCATCTACTTAAGGGTATGGATCTACCATAAACCTAATGGATCTCAAATGATAAAACTTTTTATGCATGCATATCTTTATAACATCATCTGTTAAAACTAATAAGACCATCAGATGTTTTATGGGTAGAGGTATAGATAAAAAACCACACAGAGGCACTACCTCCTAAAAAGGTCCATATATCAAAGAATAATAACTAAGGGGATCATCCTTGTGATCATTATACTAAATCCAATTATGAAATAATCATAGAGGAATCCTAAAATAGAAAACATATACCACAATCATTTATTATAACTAGGGAGATGACATAATAAGGGTGTGGAACCCAACTCATTCTTATATGATGCATGTACCAATGTTTTCCCTACAACGAATTTTTATATGTACTCAGTTGAAATCTAGGTAGTCAGAGTCTCAGTGTATGGATTTGTTAGCTACCACACCAACACTGGAGTCCCTAACATGAAATGAAAACTCGAAACACTTACAACTATTTCTATAAAACCAAAACCAATCTCACAACATGACAGAACTTCAAAGTCTAGTCCTAAGATGAAAACTGATTTAATACCACTATTTCACAACACAACCCACTAGGGCCTACATGGACATAAATAATCCATGTGTGACTACCCTAAGGCCACCTCCAATAGGTTCAGGGTTGGTGACAAGTTTTGAGTAGGAAAAAATCCCACATGGTAGGCATTATCCTAAGGTCCTTATATGAACTCACTCATCTCTAAGACCATAAACTGATGAAATGTAAAACAACTGATACCAATTCATGCATACATATAAATACCACAATCAAAGTATGAAATTAATACTAGAAATCATAAAGGAAAAAATGCATACCCATTAAAAACTATAAATAATTCCAACCTGCTAGAAAGAGGGGACTATCGTCAAATGTGACTCTCGGTATGATGCATGGTCTTTCTAGCTCAATCTAAGTTCCTCCTTATCCTGGTCCACTAAGAAACCCATCAAATGGATGGTCATCTACATAAGTCATAACATTTATGGGATGTCACCATGCAATAGTGAGTATAAAAATACCAAGTACGGCACCCCAAAATCACTAATCATAATGAATCAATAATATTATACTCATTATAGGGATATGTTAATCATAATATGAGATATATAATAAAATATCCATATATAATCATTATAGTCACTGAGTCACAAGTTAAGGTAAAACCCACATTTCTAGCCTATGATTATGATCGAGAGTCCATGGAAACACTCGCCAGAGAGAACTCACTCTATGAGTCTAATGTCATTGATGGAATCCATCCTAGATTTCATGCTCATTGGGTCTCGCCATAAGGAATTATAAACTAGAAGTCTAAAGAGATCGATACACAGATGGGGTCACAACCAGGACTATTGGTTATAAGAATATCTCAATATGGATTATCCTTCTAAGTAGGGGATTGATACTTTGTTAATGTTGTTCAAGCTAATTTTGGGAACCCCACTTAGGGAAGTAGACGATGGAGGATTCTTCCTAGGGTCGGTGGGGGATACTAAAAAATCTATCCAAGGAAAATCCCTTAGATATAGTTAAAATCCTTTATCTAGGACATAATTCCAAAATATACCCTCATATGGATGGATCAAGGGAACACACCCTAGGAAAATGATCCATGCTGAAGAGAAAATGGGCCTCAGACCTCTCTAAAAAAATTACACGACGTGTATTTGTAATACACGGTGTGCCTTGTCAGTCACAGGACTTACCGTGTGCTCCATCCCATGGATGTGTAGTTCAGTTCATGATTGTGTACACCTAGACACATTCATGTATCCTTGGTTGTTCTCATGTACATGGTTATGTCCATGTACACGAACTAACCCGTGTGCTCTAGAAGGGTCTGAGTACACGACTTATCTCATGTACTCTAGTCCAGACTCTGTACCTGGGGGAACATGGAGAGTCTCTAGGTGAGTTCACATGGTGTGTGACACATGTCACATAGAATGTGATCCTTTATTCTCATTAGAAACCTTATCACGACTTTTAGGTCCCCATGCGACACAAATCTCTAAATTACACTTCATGTAGTGCAAAATTTTCTAGAAACCGCAGATCTATCATTCATCTTTTCCCACACCTTTAGACATTGATCCATATATGAATATCATCAGTGAT
The DNA here is from genome assembly GCA_963277665.1 of Viscum album. NCBI lineage: Eukaryota > Viridiplantae > Streptophyta > Magnoliopsida > Santalales > Viscaceae > Viscum > Viscum album. The sequence goes on along the minus strand of OY728127.1, from coordinate 403,413,138 downwards.
CATGGATCTAGTCCATCCAATCATTACCATCATAACTCATTGGGATCCGTCAATCCGACATTCATAGAAAATTATCCCATAACACCATCATATATCCACACATCAATCCAATAACAAACATCTCTGATCTAGACCCAATCCATCATCATTGCTGCCATATCTTGATCCCATATATATATATACTATTTACACCCATTCCAACCTTTTCACAAACACCCATCAATGATATAGATTATGTGATTTCTAGGGTAAAGACCACATTCTGGACTCAAAGGAGGTCTCAGATTTCCAATATGAGGCTATATTTGAGTGTTATTACACTTTTTCGAGAAATATATGTGCATGTGATATTGATATATTTAATATTTTTAAAATATCAATTTTGGGATCACCAGGCCTCAGAATCATTTATCGTCTTAGCATCTGACTACAAAATTATTACTTGATATATTTAAAATATTTATATAGAAAAAACCAAGAAATTGCAAATGTATTCTTTCTTATAGTGAAGTCACATTCATCCACTTTTCTTTTTTTCCCAACAAATGGTAAAGTTAAAAACTATAAATATAAATGGCTAGCCAAGGGGTTTACTCAGAAGTTTGGAATTTATTATTGAAATACTTATCCCATGGTTATGATTACATCAATTATATTTCTTCTCACTTTATCTTCTATAGAAAATTTTTAAATTCACTAATTGGATGTAAAAGAAAAATTATTAAATGATATGTTAGATAAAGAAATATATATGGAACAACCAAAAGGATTCAATATACCTAGAAATGAAAATAAGGTTTTCAAATTGGTACAGTCCCTATATAGTTTAAAACCAGCACCAAAACATTGGAATGGTAAATTTAAGGAATAAATATTATAAAATAGATTTATAGTTAACTAAGATGATAAATGTGTTTACAATAGGTTTCATAATAATCAAGGAGTGGTTTTTTGTTTAATGACATTTTCTTGCTAATATTTGGAACTAATATGAGTTAATTAAATTTGGATAAGTTCATTTTGTTTAGAAACATTGATATAAAAGGATTAGGGTCATCTAATGTTATTTTGGGGAATCAAAATTATTAGTAATGGTAATTTTATTTTTCTTTCTCGATGTCTTTATATTGAAAATAATTTAAAGAGTTAAGAATAAATTGATTGTTCATCAATTTATACCCTATATGTTGTTGGGAGTGGGATGCTACAAAATCTTGGTAGGGAATTTTTTCTACTAGAATATCTAAGATTTATCGAGTGTCTATTGTATGTCATGACAAGAACAAGACCCGATATTTCATAGGTTTTTAGAATTTTGAGTGGGTATACCAGAAATCAAGGTTATTTACAAAGGGATATTGTTAAAAGAGTACTCAGATATATTATGGGTCATGGATTATGGTATATGTTATAGTGGAGATCCATGGATGTTGGAAGGATTTTATGATTTGATATGAATTACTAATCTGGAGGATAACTCTTCTATAAGTGGTTGGGTTTTAACACAAGGGGGTGGAGGGATCTCTTAGTGATTGAAGAAACAAACTTGTATAAAAGATTCCATTGTGACATTTGTGTTTATTTCTTTTACAGATACTAAAAAATAAGTGGAATGGCTCAGGTATATTTTATTAGATCTATCATTGTGGACTATGATAATGTCTCAAGTTTCTATACATTATGATAGTCCAGAAACATTGGATGAAGAATACAACAATAATTATAATGTAAAATTGAGACACATTATTCTTAAACATAGCCATGTGATATAGTTGATACAATATGATATCATAATTATGAACTTTATAAGATCAAGAAAACACTTTGTGGATCCAATAATAATAGGGTTTTCAAGGGATTTTGTATACAAAACTTCAATTGGGGTGAGTTTAATGTCCTTGAAAAAAATCCATCAATGATGGGATCTCAACTAAACATGTGATAACTTCCCATGTACAAGTTCAATTTAAGAAATTATATCATATATGTGAAGGAATCACCAAAGGTATATTACATCCAAAGAAAAATGGTGTTTAGTGAACAAGAGAAAAGGAGGGTGTGTTTAAAACTCTCAATGAACCAAGGATATCAAACCAGTATTGAAACATGATGACACCTTTTGGTTCTCTTATGTTAATGTAGGAGTGGTCCCACATTAATATCTTATGATTTTGGCTATAAAACATTATTCAAAGGATAAGTGACACATGACCATAATTGTGTCAAGGTGTAAATATATGGATTAATAAAAATATTACAAAAAAATTCTACATCCAAATGTTTATCAGAAAATGTACATAAATAAAAGAGGGTGACATTTGGAGGAGCTGGAGGTGTTGTATGAGGGAAATACATCCCTAAATCACGATTCATACATCACATGTACTATATCGTCTGCTCATGTTGATGCTTCTACCACCAACGCATCTCCTTATGTTGCTGCTCCTACTATCGACGAAGTACTTCCAGCTCCCTACGAATGGTCTCTATAAGATCGCCCTAAAATAATAGGGGTTCCTCATACTTTGAAAAAGATGATGATGACTCTTCACAAGCTCCTATCAATCTACACGTCAACATCCCACTAGTACTACAATAACTCCCAGGCGTCAATCAGGAGCTGATACCAAAAACTCGGCATTTCTCAAATCCATACTGAGTCTCCAGCATCCATGTCGCATCATCAAATCCTATTACATTAGAGGTTTGATCCTCAGTCTCAGCCTAAATCTCAACCTTTGTCTAAGATTTTGTGGCCTCATATGACTCCTTCAATTTCAATTTAAAATTAAAATAGCTATAATATTATTTCTAGTTAATTTTAATACTCCAAAATAAATTATACTAACCACAATATGACATTGGAGATCACCTCTAATATCTCTAGTGATAGGATCTCTATACATCCTCCTATAAATGTAGAACCCTATAATATTGAGTTGTTCTACTACCTATATGACTATAAAATAAACAATTTACATTTAAAGTTATATAAATTGTTAAAATAATTAATTACCATATATCATCGATGCATATTGAATTTACAACTATCAGCTTAATGTGTCAGCTTCCTCCTCCCTTGATTCTATCAAACTAATGATTATATCCTATGAAAAGTATCTCCCATCTAGTATGAACATAATCCATCACAAACCTGAGATGATATGTAATTTGGTCAGTGGGTGAAGCAAGACTGATCTAAATCAATGACTCCTATTTTCTACATGGTTTTCCTCTTCATATTGTGAAAAAACTGATGGAAATTCTCATGCATACAGATCTCACATGCCTCCGAGATAGAGTCTAACATGCTATCATTGGAAAGTTACCATAAACCCTAAAAATAATTAATAATATCAAGTTACTAACTAAAGAAATTTCAAACTAATTAATCCTCATTTATGTACCATCCAATGATCAAACATGTAGTGATGAACATCAATGGGAATCTAACCTCATGTTACCCATTCTCTAGGAAAATAATTATGCAATATAGCACTCACCTTTCCGACAACTATATGTAAAAATATGTGAAAAAACAAATCAAATAATCAAAAAATTATAATATAAATAAATTACTGAAAATTAATGAAAACTAACTAAAATACACAAATAAACATATCTATGTATGCATGGATCAAACTGAAGATGTCGACGTCACTCAGGGATAGGGTTAAGAATCATCAATTTCACAAGACCATGACCCCTCTGAGTCATTGCAGAACCATCAGCAGTTTAAGGGTCAGGTGATGCAGGATCATGCTTGTCACCAGGTAGATCAGCCTCCTCCAACTCACAAAAAGATCAGATAAACATTCATTGGCCATCTGAAACATGAAATGACTGTTCTTAGAAAATAGTTGAAAACAAATATTATATATATATATATTATAATCATATATTTTATATATAGATATATATATATTATATGATTATAACCATCATTTAACTGTATAAAATTTCATCTCCATCCCCATATTTGTATATAACAGTGTCAATATCTTTATATTCCTCCTCATTATTATCAATTTTCATAATATTTTTAGCTTCATCATCTCTTTCTATTTCAAATTAATTTGTTAAATCAATTACATCATCATCATCATCGACCATTAATGGTGGGGTGTCATCATCAATATTCATGTCTCTTGGTGGACAATATGGATTTAGAGTAGTCTCTTGAATAATTTCAATTTCTTTCTCTTCTATGGAACCACATTTACTTTGGATATACCAATTTTCATGAGATTTTATTTTTATTATGCTCCACCAATCACTTAACTCTACTGAAGTATCACGGTAATTATAATAATAAATTTTATATTCCTGATGAAACAATAAAAATGGTTCATTTAAATTAATAATATTTAAATTTAATATCAATGATTCTATGGTGCGGATGAACATACAAACCACTACCAATATCCAACCAATGACATTTAAAAATTGTTATGTAATTATTTCCTAGATAACACAGTTAAATCATTTATTCCAACATACCGTAAAAGTTAAATTCATTATATCTATGATGAGATACCCTCAATAAAACACCATTATAATTTTTTTATTCCCCATATGCACATTTATGAAATTGAAAACCATTCACCACATATGAATTATAAGATTTAACCATTTTGGATGGTGGGTTACCCAATACACACAATCAATTATCAATTTTACCAGAATGTTGAGACAATTGAAAACATGAAAAAAATATTATCAATATAACAAGTAATAAATTGATTTTATATGTTAAACCATAAATAAATTATTTTACCAGTTTTTGAAACTAGTTAGAAAAATTATTTTTCCAACATTTTTCAAGAGAAGATGTTTTAATTTTTCAAAACTGTTTCTTGATATTATTGTCATATAACCTAAAAATAAAATAATTTTAATTCACTTAAAAAAATATAGAATAATTTATAGGGTCACTCTCTGTAAAAATGGTGTCATTTTATCAAAGTTGAGAAAAACTTATGTATGATCCCTTTGACATTCATCATCTGAAATCTATCATTCATGAACTCCACCAAAGACATGTTTGGTCTAATTAAAAATTGATAATTGATTGTTCATTTCATCATCAAAATTTCCCTTGTTACAGATCATGCGATTATGTTTTGAAGGATATTCAGATTGGAAATAATAAGAGCATAAGAAATAAATTTCCTCCTATAAATATGCTCCTATAATTGAACCTTCAACCAATGCTTTGTTACATACCTTTTTCTTCAATTTCTGCACACATCTCTCAAATGGGTACATCCATCAGAATTTTATCGAACCTTAACATTTCTCTTCATGTGAAAGATTTAATATCAAATGTTCCATTAAATCAAAGAAAGCCCATGGGATTTTTTTTCCAATTTACATAAAATTAAAACAACATCTTATTGGAGTCTACTTAGTGCATCGTTGTATGTGGTCACCACATAAATTTCTTAAAAAAATATGATATTTCTGTTATCAAATCCCAAATCATAGAATTAAATAATCCTCTAAATCCAAGTGGTATAATTCTTTCCATTATAACATGACAGTCATGAATTTTTAATCCGGTAATATGACCATTTCTGAAACATCTAGACAAATTGGAAACATAACTATCTAGAATCCTAAAGTCCTAAATACACGGACAAAATAATAATCAATTTTCTTTTTAAACTATATAAGTTGATTTTGGATTCATTAACTTTTGTTATCTAAAATTTTCATATAGATCAAAATCAGGTCCCCTTTAAATTTGGGAAAGATCTAATCATGGATTTACATTATCATTGGTCTTACTTGGTGTGTCCAAAACTGTATAAAATATATTATCAAAATATTTCTTCTCAATATTCATAACATCCAACATGCGATGGACCAACAAATAAGACCAATATAGAAGATCTCAAAAAATGCTCTGTTTTATCCAATTGTGTCCTTTCCCAAAGCCATTATTTTTTTATTATTTATAGTCAGTCCAAATGTAATGGGAGGTAATGAAGATACAAAATATTTTAACTCCATACCTATGATCATTATTGGATTTCTATCTCTTTCAACTGTGACATTTTTGAAATTTTATTTATTCCTCTAAAAAGGACAAAAATTTAGAATAAATTTTTGATGATAGTAAAAAAAATGAGGTTTTTTTCTATTTATGAGTATAAATGATTTGTTGTCTCTCATACAGTACATACATGATTTTGGACCATGTGTACTACATCTAGATAACATGTCATATGTTGGGAAGTCACTAATTTTCCACATCAATGAAAATTTCATTAGGAATTTTATTTTTCATTAACATTATATGTACTCACACCATTACTCCATAATAAATTTAACTCATCAATCAATGGCTTTGAATAATGATCGATATTATTTTTTGATGTCCTGAAAATAATAAGGCCAAAAAGATATATGGCTCATTCAGTAACATCCAAAGAGGTAAATTTTATGGAGTTATAAGGTGGGGCCAATAAGAATATTGACTGCTCTAAAAACTAAATAGATAGAAACCATCAGTATAATGGCTCAATCACACCTTTCAAGCTTATGAAGAAAAAGACAGAAGTACTTGGTCAAAATGTTTCCATGATTCTCCATCACAGAGATGATTTAAGATTTTACTGTTTTAAATATTGGTTTTGTTTCATGAAATCAATGATGTGGTGTTCTGAGACATAAATAAATATTGCAATCTGGGTGTAAGGGAGATATACCTCAATTGTTTAATAGGATTCAATCTAGACTTTCCAAGTTGAGCCTCTTCGTACCTCGATTCTGCACATATAGGACAACTAACTAATGATTCATTTTCACTATAATATAAGATGTAATCATTTTAACATGCATGAATATTATAATAACTAAGACCCAGATTACGAACCAACCTTTTTATCTCATATAAATTTATAGGCAACACATTTCCTTTGGCTAACAGAACTTTAACTAAAGATAACATCTGATCAAAACAACTATTTGAAATTCCATTATCTGAATGAATAGCCATAAATTTTTCAACTGCTTCAAATTTTCTTATCTTGTAACCAAGATATGAGGAATCCTCAGCAGACTTCAAATACTCATTAAATTGGGATGGTTCTAACTTAGGAGTTAAATCAATATCTTATTGAGTTTTAGTTTGATGAAAATAAGAATCATCCACATCATGTACTAAATTTTTAAACCATGATAGTTATGGAACCAAAGTATTAATATCTTCTCAAGAAATACGTTCACCATATTGATACCAAAAAATATAATCATTTCAAAAACAAAAATCCAATAAATGACCCACAATGTTTTCAAATGTATTAAACCTCATCAAATCAAATTTATTACATAGAACCATAATTTTCCCTTCTGAAACAAATTTTGATGAAGAGTAGAAAATTAAAAAAATAGAATTGAAAAAATTAGAATTTACTTATAAATATAAAAAAAGAGTAGAAAATTAAAAAAGTATAATTTACTTATAAATATTATAAATTTTATCTATTTACTGTTGTTTTTTTATTAATTACCTCTACTATTAAAATATTTTTCTATAAATTAATAAAAATTATTATAAATTATTATAAAGTTTTAAAATATATTATAAAATACTAAAAAGGTGTAAAATATATAATTTTAAATCATTAGGCCATGAGAAAAGATTAATTTGTGTCAGCCATATTTGTACAAATTTATTGTTGCTCATGGACCTAAAAATTGACAACCTGTTTCATTTTCATTTTTTTAGTAATTTATAATAAATTCTATTATTTCATAATAATTTAAAGTAAGTTTAAAATGTTTACTAATCATCACTAATTTATAATAATTAATTCTAATTACCATAAATTATTACTATTTACCGCTAATTATTACTGAATACAACTAATCAGTATTATTTTTTATTATTTTATAACTTTTTTTCACTAATTACTACTAATTCAAACTAATTACCACTAATAATAACTAATTACTGTTATTTGTTACTAATTACTGATAATTACCACTTATTATTAATAATATTTTTATTTTATAATAAATTTTTACTAATTACCACTAATTTTTAATAATTATATTGATTTTCCATTAATTTTTACTAATAATCACAAATTAATACATTATACCGCTAATTTTTTTAATTAATTCTATGTTTTACTAATTAAGACTAAGGTTTTCGAATTAGCATTAATTATTACTAATTACCACTAATTACTTCTAATTACGACTTATTATTTCTAATTTTTATTAGTTTATAATAATTTTTTACTAATTACCAGTAATTTTTAATTATTATAATGATTTATTACTAATGTTTACTAATTAATTATAACTAATACAATATACCTCTAATTTTTACTAATTACTTCTAATTTTTAATAATTTTCACTAGTTTTTACTAATCGCATCCAATTTTTACTAATTTTTACTAATTTTTACTAATTATCTCTAATTTTTACTAATTATAGTTAATTGTTACTAATGAATGGAAATTAGTACTAATTACCACTAATTATTACTAATTAATACTAATTACCACTTATTATTATGAATTTTTATTTTTTTACAATAAGTTTTTACTAACACCACTAATATTTATTAATTATATTGATTTGTCACTATTTTTTACTAATTACCACTAATTTTTACTATTTATTTCAAATTAATACTAATTACCTCTAATTATTACTAATTATTGATAAAATTTACTAATTACCATTAATTACCACTTATTATTACTAATTTTTATTAGTTTATAACAATATTTTACTAATTACCGCTAATTTTTACTAATTGCTGCTAATTATAACTAATTACTGGTAATTATTAGTAATTATTTCTAATTATCACTTATAATTACTAATTATTTTTAGTTTAGGATAATTTTTTACTAATTACTACTAGTTAATACATTATACCACTAATTTTTACTAATTACAGATAATCTGTACTAATTACCGAATTTTTTTTCTAATTACCAATAATTGTTACTAATTACCTCTAATTGTTACTAATTACTACTAATTACTACTTATCATTACTAATTTTTATTAGTTTATAACAATTATTACCAATTACTGCTAATTTTTACTAATTACCGCTAATTTTTACTAATAACCGCTGATTTTTTCTAATTACATATATTTTTTACTAATTTGTGCTAATTTTTACTAATTACAACTAATTATTAGTAATTACAGCTAATTATTAAATATTAGCGTCAATTACTACTTATTATTACAAATTTTTATTAATTTATAACATTGTTTTACTAATTATAGCTATTTTTTACAAATTCTCTCTAATTATAGCTAATCAATTCAAATTATTACTAATTTCTACTAATTACCACTTATTATTTCTGATTGTTTTTATTTTATAACAATTTTTTATTAATTACCGCTAATTTTTCATAATTATATTGATTTATCACTAATTTTTACTAATTACCACTAATTAATACTAATTACCGCTGTTTTTTACTAAATATTGTTATTTTTTACTAATTGCCGCTAATGTTTAGTAATTGCTGCTAATTTTTTCTAATCTACTATATCTACTAAACCTGGGTGTTCCCAGGCTTAGGTGTCACCCCACCATTAAGCCACATCACTAGAAATTCATACCAAATTACCATTATACCTACTACTTTCAACCCAAACACCCGACGTGCCCTTCGATAATCGACTTCCACCGACGCGTTACCGCGAGATGACTACGCAAATAGGGATTCTCCGTGCCCAGAACCTGATCGGGATTTTTCTCGGGTTAGATAGGGTTTCCGTATTACTCCACGACCCTCCTATCCCTCTCCACTTCCAGAATCTCGTATCCAGCCGACTGCTCCTCCACTGCGTGCTCCGCCTCTGCGTGCTCCGCCTCCGCGTGCTCTGCCTCCGCGTGCTCCGCCTCTGCGTACTCCGCCTCCGCATGCTCAGCCTCCACGTGCTCCACCTCTGCGTGCTCCAACTCTACGTCCTCCGCATTCACGTGCTCCTTCTCTGCATGCTCCAACTCCACGTCCTCCGTCTCTTTCGCCATTGTGTGCTCCGCCTTTGGGTGCTCCGCCTCTGCGTGATCTGCCTCCGCGTGCTCCGCCTCCGCATGCTCTGACTCCATGTCCTCCACCTCCACATCCTCCGAAACCGGCAACTACACCTTCGGCTCTTCTGAGTAGAGGTCCTCTTCTCCCCACTAGCTATTTTATTATCCGTTTTTCGAATGGATCCTTTGATTTTTCTCATCTACATGGCTTCCATTCCACATGCCACGATTTCTTCGCATGTTATATTTCTTTGTGGAATGATATCTCTATTTCTTTGTCTCACGACCTTTAATATGAATCCCTCCTTTGATTTGGTTTTTCATTGAGTTATTGAAGACAAGAAATTCATGTTTTTAGCAATTTTTCAAAGAAGATGACGGGAGAATTGAGGTTCCCAATTGGCTATGTGCTCTTCAATCTTTGTGGCGCTAAACCCCTGTATCAGTTCTTATGAATTTAGGTGAATAGGAATAATCATTTTATTTGACTAATCATGTTTCAGTGATGGTATTTCAGTGGATAAAAGGGTTTCTTGGAGATCCCAGGTAAACCACTTACCCCTATAGCTTTTTTAATGAGGTCGTCCATTGAATTTCTCATGCATCCTAACTTCAATGTGGAGGTCGTTTGTATATCCTTCATAATGTCAGTAATATTATATTTAAAGGGAATTATTTTCACCTCAAATATCAAAAAGTTTATTTGTCTCCAAATATGATCATTGCTGGAAATAATATTTTGGATAGAAGTGGTTTTTAACTTGATGGAAACCCTCTGAATATTTAAGGCAGAAAGAACAGATAGATTTAAGAACTAAGCCTCCCAGCTGCAGCTTATCGTCCGTGGGGAGTCATGAACTATCCCAGATGCTAGTGGTAAGACTCCTAGATTATGATATTTGTTGATGTTTATGAACCATCCCAGTATTTGAAAATCCCCCGACATTCATTCTTTTTAACCTTATTATATATGATCATCATTGTAGTGAATCTTCACAACAATTAACATTGACCAATAAGAGGATCTAATTTTACCTTTTTAATATATATTTACTAGAAACCATATGCTACATTATTGTAATATTCATTTTACACTTGTGTTATAGAAAAATAAAAGTGTTGGATGTTTAGGAGTCAACTGCAATAGTGAAATTGTATTTCTTACAACTACAAATATTTCATCTATTCAGGTAAATGTTTTTTTTCATCATTTTCTTTTATATTCATTACATCATTGGAGTAGAAAATACATATTTTTTTCAGTTTTATTTACAATGTTTAAATTATTAAAACACATTGCATTTGTTGTTCTCATATGACAATAGGTAAACATCAGAATTCTTCTTCAGTATTTTTCCTTTCTAATGAGTATATACTGTACACTGAACAAGATTCCCTGATTCTTTTTTCTCAGCTATAATTAATTATTATAGGGATTCACATTATTGTCAACCAACATCCAGAAGTGTTGGTCCACTACAGCAAAATCACACAACATTCCTAGTTGGCTATTACTGTCATGGAAGTATGAACAAATATTTTGTCCAGAAGTGTTGGTCAACTGCTTTAGTTTCAAGGTTCTATTTCTTCTAACAATATCCTCTATATAGAACAATCTATCTCATTATTTTGATAGTGAGGATGGTCTGCAACATAGTGGAAAGACCACTCCAGACAGAGTTTCTATGATGAGTCATATTTTTGAATTACACACCATACCAAGGGGAGATATAAACAGGAAAAATGAAAAAAATAGACTAAAATCTTCTACTACAAACACAAGGTAACCATACATATTCACTATTCGTATTCTTTTAATTATTGTTTTCAGAATTAAAATTGTAGTGCAATATGTATTACATTAGATAGAGTACAGATAGTTCATTTAAAATGTATTCTACTACTCATTTTCTATTTTGATATAATTAGTATATCATGTGTCATGGAAAATACCATTGCACCTGAAATTTTTCCAGTATTCAAGCTATACAATATTAATTTTCTAACTGTTAGGATGCATCAATTTTTGTTCAGTTGTAGGATGTATCATTTGTTTGTTCAATTATCTTTTCAACTATTAGGATGTAGGAAATACAGCCTCTTATATTGAATAAAGGACTCTGTTTATTTTGAAAAATTCTTCAAAAATGAATACAATTTTGTTCTTCATGAAATATACCTCCATTTTATACATTTGATTAACTATAGGAGCTAAAGAATATGCAATTTTTGAAATCAAAAGTCAGCAGCTGAACCTGTAATATTACATCCACAAAAAAACCTATTTAAACTATACTACTCTTATACAGTAGTCTGTATAATTTCTTTTATCTGTATTCTTTTGATATAGTTTTTATATAAATTCCTATAATAAATATTCTCTACACATATCAATTCAGTCTGAAATTTAAGGTATCCACTGATCTCTTTACTATGTAGTTCCATAACAGTCATTTATGTTGCTACAACTATATTCAATTTACCTGGTACATTAGATTTTCATACTTTCATATTCATCACTTTTTATTAATGTTAAAATTTTTATTCTCATATGCAGGATGCAATTCGTGGATGATAAAAAAGGTGAAGACAACTTAGGAACAAGAACAATTTCTTTCAAACTATTCCACTTCAATTACCTACACAAATTATTCAAACATGAAGTTCTTACAATTCTGTGTAGTTTTTAATATCAGTTTATATCATTCTATATGGAAATTATTCCACTTCACAGATGACATGTTTTATTACAGCAACAACTCATACAATGATAATGTGTTTCTGTTTTATTTACACTTCTACTATATATAACTTATGTTATCATTTACGTTTTCTGTTTAACATAATTATACATAATTCACTGTTTACTGTTACTTATACATGTTTGAGAACTATTACCAGCATTATAATTTCGACATATTTCTTTTTAATTTTCATAGATAACTTCTCAATTTATTAATTCATTTTGATATTCATCTTACTTTTATGGCACCATGCGTATGCACAGGAGGGTACTAGTTATTGCTAATTACAACATATTTTTACTATATTTTATTAATTAAAACTATATTTTACTAATTACCACTAATTTTTCATAATTATACTGATTTACGCTAATTTTTACTAATTACAACTATTTTTTAATCATTACCATTAATATTACTAGTTACTAGTAATTTTTACTAATTACCCTTAATTTCCACTGATTATTACTAATTGGTTTTAGTTTATAATTTCTTTACTACTTACCACTAATTTTTAATAATTATATTTATTTATCACTAATTTTGACTATTTACCACTAATTAATACTAACTATAATTATTTTTTACTTATTACCGTTAATTTTTACTAATTACTGGTAATTTTTAATAATTACAACTACTTTTTAATAATTACCACAAATTATTACTAATTACTACTAATTACCACTTATTATTTCTAATTACTATTAAATTATAACAATATTTACTAATTACCGCTAATTTTTAATAATTACACTGATTCATCACAAATTTTTACTAATTATCACTAATTAATAATAATTACTGCTATTTTTTACTCATTATCATTAATTATTACTATTTACCGCTAATTATAGCTATTGACCACTAATTAAAACTAATTACTACAAATTAAAAGTATTTACCTTTTAATTACAAACATTATTGCTAATTAAAATTATATATTTCTTATTTAAAATAACTAATGCATATTATAAATGATTACTTCTAATTATAAATAATTTCTTCTAGTTGACTCTAATTCCAACTAATATATACTTTTAAAATCTGATATAAGATAAAATAAAATTTAAAGCATTACATAAACACCTCACAAATGAAGCTTTTGTGCACTGAAAACCTCAAAATTTCCTTCCACATAAAAATTTATACTTGTACATAAAAAAGTGAAGAGAATGAGGGGGAAACTAAGAAAAATCGAGCTCAATTGGTGAATGGAGACAAAAAAAATTGGGGTGGGGGGGTATATATAGGTTAGATCAGTAGCGACGAGACTATTTTTGGCGGGGTACCTCGTCGCAAATAGTTCCCACAATAAATAATTGAGGCAGCGGATAAAAAATTAATTGTGATGATTCACGTCGTAAATACTCCCCAGTCGACAGAGTGTTTGCGACGGGAGAATGATCTCATCACAATTAACATTGAATGACCAAGGGTATTTGCGATGGTAACCCTATCCCGTCGCAAATACTTGTTCCTACATTTTGGCGGGAAGGCACACCATAAGTATTTGTGACAAGTTCTTTTTCCCGTCAGAAATAGTCCTCTCGAAGAGACTTTTTGTGACGGGTGTCAGGCCCATCGTAAAAGGTCATATTATCTATAGTGACGACAACATTTGTGCTTGTATAGATCCTCGTGTTTTGCGTTTAGGTAACATGTTGTGTAGGGAATCCAACTTGAATAGTTAGATGGGATTTCTGGTATGTCAAAGATGGAATCAAGTTTCACAATATTGAAAACCTAGGATTGACACCCGTAGATATGTGTACTAAAACTATATAAAATTTAATCATTTTATATATATGACATCACTACCACATATCATGTTAAATCCATCTCTAACCTTTAATAGTGATAGAAAAAAAGTGTTGATAAAGGAGGGGGGACATTTATCAGTACTCACAAAAATCACTAATAAAGTTACCCTTTATGAGTGCTAAAAGAAGTACTGAAAAAAGGATACACCTTTTCAGTGTTTTTCTCTATTACTAATAAAATTATCACATTTATCAGCACTTTTTTTAGCACTGACAAAAGTGACACCTTTATCAAAACTTTTTTCCATCGCTAATAAAGGTCGTAGTGAGTAATTTAATTTATATATAAATATTTATATATCATTAAATAATATTTATATTAAAATAATCATATATATCAAAATATTTTATGTTAATATGATTAATATGACTTTTAATAAAAACAAATCTTTTGTTTCTAATTTTATATATATAAAAAATTCGAATTTATATTTGTCAAAATGTATAATAATTTATTTATATAAATTAATTACAAAATCTGAATATAATTAAAAAATATAATATATTAATATTTTATTTAAACAATTATATAATTTATAAATAAATATATTTATTTAAATATATATTTATATTTATATTAAATATTTTAAAATATATGTACGTGTATAATTATATGTACGTAGGTGTATGTTTGTATATGTCAGTATGTATATGTGTGTATAGATGTGTATGTGTACATAAGTATGTAGGTCATGTGTATATGTATGTATATGTGCAAGTTTGTTTATTGATTTAATATTATTTATTCTGTTTTAACATCACTCCATTTTTAGTAATTTATGTATTTATTCTTTTTTGATATTTATTTATTTTTAATATAAATTTATTTTAATCTATTCACCATGAATATGTGTGTGTATTTAATTTAATTAGATTTAATTTAATTCGATTTAATTTAATTATTAACATTTTTGTATAGTTGATATGATTCATTTTTAAAAATTTTGTTTTTTATATAATTGATATCATCTAATTATTCATTTTTATTCATTTTTTAGGTGTATGTAATTCTCGTAAATGTTACAAATTTACTTTTTAATATTTTTCTAATTTATTAAATTTTATTTATTCACTTATTATTATATATTCATTAATAATGTTAAAAATATATTTAAATATTTTGAAATATTTATTTATACAAATATTTATTTACAATAAATGCAATATTTTCAATATGTTTGTAATTTCAATGAATAATATTTATTCATTTTTTTATTAAGATTTAACCTTAAAAATAGATTTGAAATTTATATAATTAATTTATATAAATGAATTTTGTAATAATTTGGTAATTTAAATTAATAATTATAAAATTATTAATATATATTATTTTTTAAAAATATTTTATAAAATTATAAATAAATAAATAAACATATTTAAATAATTATGAAATTATAATGAATATATTTAAATAGTAAATATATTTATTATATTTATAATTATATATTTTTATATATTAATAAATATATATATATATATAAATATGTAATTATATAAATATATATAATGAAATAAATATATTTATAATTATATACAAATATTTTTAAATATATTTATTTATAATTATAATTATAAATATATATATATATATATATATATATATTTAAATAATTATAAAATTATAATAAATATATTTAAATAATAAATACATTTAATATATTTATAATTATATATATTTATTTTTGGGAAAAAATCCCTCAAGGTATCATTGAAGCATTTTTGAGATGATTGTGTTTGTTGACAATGCCGGACTCCATGTTGTGTTTGTTGACAAAGCGAGTCTCAATGAATCAAATTGTTGAAAAAGGGGGTTTTCCTGGAGAATGGGGAAAGTCTTTTTGGCGAAGGGTGTTGTGCTCTTCTATTAAGGAGGTTTCTAATGTTGTACGCCCGGAATTTTTCAAATTTAGAACATCAAAAATTTGGCAAAGGAAAAGTGGCGCACACGTCCAAAAGTGGTGTGCAAGTGTGGCGCGCAAGTCCAAAAGTGGCATGCAAGTGTGGTGCACAAGTCCTAAAGTGGCGCGCAAGTGTGGCGCACAAGTTTGGCGTGCAAGTCATATTTCAAGATCATCATATCAAAATATGACAAAGGAAATAATGCGGCGCGCACGTCCAAAAGTGACGCACAAGTATGGCACGCAAGTGAGGCGAGAAAGTCCTCAAAATGCATATAAATAGACGGCTACCCTCCTCATTTATTAACGAGCTCAACACTTAGATAAAATCTGAGCTCTGATCACGTAATTGGGAGTGATGCACAAGTTCAGTGTGCGCGCAAGTGGGGTGCGCAAGTGTGCGGGGCAAGTGTGACACACAAGTGTACCGCGCAACAACGCAAGTGTACCGCGCAAGTGTGTCACGGAAGCTGTGCGGCATGCAAGTTTGGCACGCTAGGGTGGCGCGCAAGTTGGTTTTTCCGCAATGGAGTTAGAGGTTATGGACTAGTTAAAGGGGCACACAAATCACCCTATTGTTGCGTGAAAGTTAGAAATTACCCAGAACATTTGTGGTAAAGCGGTATTCATGAGTTGAAGAAATTTGGACTTCAACAGAGCATATATCAATAGTTGAGGATGTACGTATTCATGAAAATGAAGAGACCTACAGGTCTATAAACTGTGAGTGGACCCCTTCTAAGTGGAGTGAGAAATTGAAGAGGAAGAAGGTTATTCCTTTCTACCGGCAATGAGCCAGTGAGAGAGAAACAGGGAGTAACCCTTGGGAAAGCAGTGAGCTAACCCAAAACATTGTAAAGGAAGTGATCTTGGGCATATAAGTGATCTAGCCTGAACATTATTGGAAATGATCTTTACTGGATTTGGTAAAGTGGAACATCACTATTGTATGCTCCTTAGACGTAGCCCAGTGAGGGTGAACCAAGTAAAAATCTATGTGTCTATCTGCTTGCTTCCCTGCATTGCATCTAAAGAATCATTTCTAGATAAACAAGGAAATAACAAGATAAACTTTAACAAAATAAGAGCAAAAAAAGTGACCCTTATAATATAGAGGTGAAGATCTAGTGGGGTAGGGAGAATTTTGAAATAGAATATCCATACCCTGATTCACCCCCCCTTTCAGGGTATCTATGCCCCTTTTGGTCTTAACAATTGGTATCAGAGGGATAGGTTTATTTTATCAAACATGTTTTCTCTAACTTGGGTTATTCGATTTGTGTGGTTAGTGTGGTTAAAGATTCAATCTATTCATATCTTGGTGTGACATGACAAAGGGAAGAACTTCAAAGAAGAAGCAGAAGTCTTTTGAAATTCCCCAGTGTGGAAGTGTCAATAGATAGAGTGTGGTTCTGTTAAATGAATCGTGTATTGAATAGAAGAATGGTTATGATGAATAATATAGTGAAAATACTTACTCATTCAATAATGCTAAAGGAATGAGTGAAGAACCTTACATTCCATGTGATGTTGGAACTACAGATGATGAAGCAACTCCTAGAAGTCAAAAAGTGGAAGTTGTACACAAAGAGAATGAATTGGATCATAAATTCACTGATGAAATTAAATCTAAAGATATTTGGATCTAATCACTAGAAACTGAGATCAACAAGCTAAAAGGTTTGAATCAAAGGCTTATTGATGTAGCTACTGATCTGAGGGAGAAGAATGATTCTCAAGATGAAGAAATGAGAAAGAGATCTGCAAAGGTAGAAAAATCAAAAGCTGTTGTCAAGGGAAACAATTTTAACTCAGATGAGATTCAAAATTTGAAATCCCGAAATGATGATCTTGATACACATCTATTTGAACTAGTTT
This sequence comes from Viscum album, assembly GCA_963277665.1. NCBI lineage: Eukaryota > Viridiplantae > Streptophyta > Magnoliopsida > Santalales > Viscaceae > Viscum > Viscum album. Next base: position 403,394,766 of record OY728127.1, on the reverse strand, counting down.
AGCAGAATCAAAGGCTAAAACAAGAGAATGCATGTTGTTCTGATTCTATTGAAGAAGAAAAATTGAAAGTGGAGGAGAAAAGTGACAAGGTAGAAAATATTACACGAGAAATAGAAGATGAGATGAGTAGCAGGAAGAATCTCAGAAAAGAACTCAATGCTCAACTTGAATCCGGAGATAAGAAGATTCAACAATTATAGGAAGAGATAGAATCATCCAAGAATGAAATTGAGATATCAAAAGACAAATGAAAACCTATGTTGAAGGATGTACTGCACTTACTATTCGATTGTCCTTCGGCAGGTGATGATAAAATGAAAAGAAAGTATGAGATTTCAGAGGAAAAACAACAACATATTTTCTCAGCTCAAAGATCATACAGTTTAGGAAAAACTTGTATTGGATTTGATGAATCCCCTTCCATGCATGATAAAAAGAGAGTCGTGAATATTTCCAAATATTTTATAAACCATGTAGGTGCAGGAGATAGACCTAAAAAATATTTTACAGGAAGAAATGGTTGCATGTGCTATTTTTGTGGGATTCATGGTCATACATCAAGCTTCTGTTCAGAGGCCCAGGAATACATTTCAGGCTGTGAAAATAGATGCTTTTCTAAATCTGAGAATAAGAATAAGTGTTATGAGAAATTAGAAAGAAGAGTCTCTCAGAGAAAAGCATTTATTAGATTCTATTACTGTGGAAGAATGGTACACACCATGAGTATGTTTCAGGAAGCTCAAGAGCTCAATGTTAGAGAAAGAACTCAAGTTGCATCAACATATCGACTGAGAAATGTTGAAATGAGGTATGAATTTGATGGAAAATGTTTTATATATTCTGAATATGGGCATTTAGAAAGACATTTCAGCAAGAAGAAAGCAGGAAAGGAAAAGGAACTCGAGAGGAGATTCACGACTCTAGTGGTGTATAATGAGAAATACTACACTAGAAGAGAGTGTGGCAGATTGAAAAACATGTTTACTACCTTAGGGGAATCACAAGGAGATAAACGAATGGTGTATCAATCACCTTCTCTGTAACACTCAAAACAACCCTTGTAGAGAGAATGTGAACAAACCTGGAAGATTAAGGGGAGATCTACTCTAGTTAGGATAAATTAGAATGCACGTTCAGTGGAGAATTCACCACTAGTGCAAAATAGTGTGGTGACTCAGATATCTAATAAAAGAATGTTGAACAAAGAATGCATTGAAAAATTCGCATGTCGTGTTATGCAATGAGAAGTGGAGGAAAGAGAAAGACCCCTGCAATGGTGGAAGAATAAAGGGAATATGAAAAGTAGAGATATTCCTACCCATATAATGAATCAAGGGAAATGTAATTTTGGTGAAACATCAAAGAAGGAAATGTGTGCTAGTGGGTTTAAACCCCAAATGGTGAGTAAGGCCAGACATGTAGAATCTACATATCAGAGAAAGACTCAACATGTGGGTAATGAATGCTTAGTCACATGGGCAGAGCAGTTGATGTTGGCTAGGTAGCTAGAAGAAGTAGGGAAGGAGTGTGATGCTCTGCAAGAAAGAATCAAAGGGTTGACCCCTCAAGATCAACCACTATCCTCGTCTTAAGGATTCCAAAAGACCCCATCTCCCTATGTATATAAATGTTGTTAACTAATGATTCATGTGTTTTAGGTTTTAGGGAGATACGATCCAAGGGGAAGTGGAATCTAAAGATGCCCGGTGGAAAATTGATATGATTCAGAGTTCTAATTGACTCAAATCAGTTACCAGAGTTGATTAAGAAAGTGAGAAACAAAGCGCAATATGAAGTGATTGTGTTATTAACTTTATCTATTGTTTCCTACACTGAGTTCTAACTCAATAGGCTTAGAAATTTTGTTAATGGCTCAATGTCGAATGCCATATTGGTATAAATGATGCAGGTGGAGAAGAATGGTTATGGGTATAAACAGTGGGTATAACCACAAGAAGTGTTTCATAACATAGGGAGAGCATTCAATAACAAAATCAGATGAAAGATCCATCCAAAAAATAATTAGATGAATCAGCTCAGGTGTTGTATATCGAAGGAAGAAATATTGATGAAGAAGTAGCAATAATCATGCATCTCATTCTTATCTATTTCATTATAACATTATGGTATGAGCTGACTCTTTTCAGGATACCAAGAAGCTGTGAAAGATTATCCACACTGTTTCAACACGAAGATCAGAAAATTAATTGAAAGAAATGATGCCACTAAACAATGAAACAGTGAGAAATATGCTAATAAAAGTGATGAGGAGGAAAGAAACATGGGTGGATCAGAAGTGGTAATGCTGATTTAGAAAAGAATCAGACATGAGAGATTGTTTTGAGGCCAGTAGATAAAAATTTCATCGAGACTAAATTGGTCTATTACAACCAGATGAATGAAGATGGAATAGTGACTCTAATCAAATAACGACTAGTGTGAAAATAATACTCCTAGAATAGAGGGAACAAATGTTTATGAGACCTTTTCACCAGTTGCAAGGCTGGATACAATCAAATTATTCCTAGCCATTGCAGTGCTATAGAAATTCAAAGAGTTCCAGAAGGATGTAAAATCAGAATTCTTAAATGGGGTTCTAGAGAAAGAAGTATATATTGAGAAGGTAGATGCTTTTCTCATTCATGAGGATGATAACAAGGTTCTTTGGCTGAAGAAGGTGTTATATATACTGAAATAAGTACCGATAGCATGGAACATTCATTTCTCAATCTAAATATGCCAAGGAGGTTCTGAGAAGATTTGGAATGGAAAATCCAAGGAGATAAAGACTCTGGTTGCTACCTGGATGAAACTGTCCAAATATGAGGATATCAAGGTAGTTAATATCATAGAATAAAGGCAAATCATTGGAAGTCTATTGTACTTAACTGCAACAATCCCTGACATTGTATTTGCCACATGCCAAGCAGCGAGATATCAGAGTAATCTAAAGGAAATCCACATGCTTTTAGTGTAAATAATACTTCGATATATCAAGGGCACAATGGATTTTGGCCTGATATATAGTGAAAAATCTCAGTCACAATTGTTGGGATATACTGATACAGATTGGGACAGTTCAGCGGATAATAGGAAATCAACGTCAGGAGGTGCATTCTATCACCAGCTTGATGACATGGAAGTTGATGTGATGTCTCTGGTCGGAATCTAGTGAAATAACTCAAGTGCTATAAATCTGAGCAGAAATCTCATCCATAACTCAAGGACAAAGAACATTGAGATAAAGTATCATTTTATCAAGGAGAAGGTTGAGCAGGGAATCAACAAGTTAGAGTATGTGCCTGCCAAGCTACAAGTTGCAGATATTCTGATAAAGACCTTACCCAAAGAAGCTTTTGAGAGGCATCGATTGGCTCTGGGAGTCCAGTCAACTCCCCACACATGAAAAGTATGGATGTGGGACCACTCCCCTCTCCCTGAGGTATGGTGTGTTTTTCCCTTAAGTTCTGATATGTTTTTTTACCCTACTATAGACTGAAAAAGAGTACCCTTTGGGTTCATTGACAAAGGGGGAGAAAACGTGAGAAAATGTGATTGTTCAAGGGGGAGAAAATGTCATAGTCAAGACATAGGGAGAAGATGACAGGTGGATCAGTAAGATAAAGGGAGCAATGAGATAGGGGGAGAAAAGTAAATTATATGATGCTAGACGTGATCGATCAAAGAATAGATATTACGATAGCTGAGGATCGTGATAAAAGCAGAAATTTCAATTGATATCAGGTTGGTATCAATAGTGGTGTCAGAAATGAAGTGACTCATAGATGAAATTTTCATGATACTCTTGTTTCTCACGCCGAGCATTGCTCATGTGGGCTTAGAGTATTTGTTGAGTAAATCTTTGATCAATATCTGTATCGTAAGAGGCGGATAATGGCTGAAGATGAATGAAGCCTTAATGAGGTATCAAAGAATGGAGAATTGTTTTGAGAAGAGTTGTCAACAAACCCAAAGGGGGAGATTGTTTGGAAAAAATCCCTCAAGGTATCACTGAATCATTTTTGAGTTGATTGTGTTTGTTGACAATGCAGGACTCCATGTTGTATTTGTTGACAAAGCGAGTCTCAATGACTCAAACTATTGACAAATGGGGTTTTTCTAGAAAATGGGGAAATTGTTTTTGGCAATAGGAGTTGTAATATTGTGTTAAGAAGGTTTCTAATGTTGTATGCTAGGAATTTTTTGAATTTAGAACATCAAAAATGTGTCAAAGGAAAAGCAGCACGCAAGTCCAAAAGTGGCACGCAAGTGTGGCGTGCAAGTCCAAAAGTGGCGCGCAAGTGTGGCACGCAGGTCTAAAAGTGGTGCACAAGTATGACGTGAAAGTATGGTGCACATGTTTGGTGCCCAAGTCATATTTCAAGATCATCATATCAAAATATGATGCAAGTCATATTTCAAGATCATCATATCAAAATATGACAAAGGAAAGAAAGCGGCAACAAAGTCCTAAAGCGGCGCGCTAGTATGGCGCGCAAGTGTGGCGCGCAGGTCCTCAAAATGACTATAAATAGAGGGCTACCCTCCTCATTTATTAACTATCTCAACACATAGAGAAAATACGAGCTCTGATCATGCAAGTGGGAGTGATGCGCAGGTTCTGTGTGCGCGCAAGTGGGGCACACAAGTGTGTGGGGAAAGTGTGACGTGAAAGTGTACCGTGCAAGTGTACTGTGCAACTGTGCAAGTGTCCCACACAAGTTTGCCGCGCAAGCTATTTGGCAAGCAAGTTTGGAATGCTAGTGTGGCGTGAAAGTTGGTTTTTCCATAACGAAGGCAGAGGATGTGCACTAGTTAAAGGGGCACAAAAGTCACGCTAGGGTTGCGTGAAAGTTATAAATTGCCCAGAAAATTTTTGGTAAAGCAGTATTCATAAGTAGAAGAAATTTGGACTTCAACATAGCATCTATCAACAGTTGATGATGCATGTATTCATGCAAATGAATAGACCTACAAGTCTATAAAATATGAGGTGATCCATTCTAAGTGCAGTGAGCAAAGGAAGAGGAAGAAGGTCATTCCTTTCTACCGGTAGTGAGTCAGTGAGAGAGAAACAGGGAGTGACCCTTGGGAAAGCAGTGAGCTAACCCAAAACATTGTAAAGGTAGTGAGACTGGGCATAGAAGTGATCTAGCCCGAACATTATTGGCAGTGAGCTTTAGTGGATTTGGTACAGCGACACATCATCTTTGTATGCTCCTTGGACGTAGCCCAGTGAGGGTGAACCAAGTAAAAATCTATGTGTCTATCCATTTGCTTCCCTGCATTGCATCCAAAGAATCATTATCAGATAAACAAGGAAAGAACAACATAAAATTTAACAACATAAGATCAAACAAATTGAACCTTATAATATATAGGTCAAGATCCACTGGGGCAAGAAAATTATGAAATAGAATATCCATACCCTGATTCACCCCCCTCCGGGTATCTAAGCCCTTTTTGGTCCTAACAATTACATATTAATAAGAATATATACTGAAAATTAAATTTTTTATTTCAAAATAACTTTTAAAGATAAATTGGTAAAACTTTCAAGTTCAACATCAAGTATCAATAAACACAATAAGAAATCAAAAAATCATTAAGATTGTTGGAATCGCTTACCCGATATACCCCCCATTAAAGTGCTTTAACATGCATATTTGGATCCACCTTGATTAAATCTTCAAAATGGTTGGTTAGATTGTCCCAAGTCTGGATTCACTCCTCTGTGTTTATCTTCCTTTCATTGAAGCCTCATGCCAAAATTTGATCTTGTTGGCTGATCTAAGCCTTTTGGTCCTTATTAACATCAATTAAAACCTCACTTTCTAATATTATATTCAAATCCTCTTTACGAGCATTGATCTGGAAATCCCCATTCAGCACTTCTTTCTTATAATGAATAATTATCTCAAGTTATTTATCTTTACCCCCATCATCCTTTCCTCTCACGCCACCTAGCCCTTGATCCTTAGTATCTCCACACATGGCCTTTAGCTTCCCACTGCTTAGGTTTGAGCCCTTCTTTCATTCCTGGTCATAAACTATTGGTTCAAATTCCATATCCTTGGACCTTCTAGTTGATCTTGTTTCCATCAGCTTAGGAAGATGAGAGTAATCTTTCCTCCCTTTAGCCTTTTTTCCTTCAATTACAATACACCCCCCCGCCGCACCTCGTTACCCATTTTGTCCCTTCTTCTTCCTTGGATGGTGAAGTCCTCTAACCCTCATTACCTCAAAACTATCAATAGAGATTTGACTCCAAATCTCACTATCATCCTTCAGTAATGGCGTCAGCATGCCCAATTCATCTGGCTATTCCAAAACCAGACATGCAGCCTCCAGGTCTCCAAAGAACTTAGAGAGGGTAGTGGATGGGTAAGAACTGCTAGGACTCGACCTGCTCGATACCTTCACCCATCCCTTTTTATTCCCATGATCCATGATGGATAAAGTACCCCCAAGTAGCCACCTAAAAATCAACATTATAACCATCTCCATTTCCCGTCTGCACTACCTCTTCATAGTTTGGAGCCTTGAAACATTGGTCTTGGGAATCACCGATCCTAGTGCACACACCACTTCTAGCATCTCTAGTTCAGACTGGACCTCCACTGCGAAACTGTGAACATCCAAATCCCTTCTCAATTTGGTGAAAATATTCACAACCTTCACATTCAAGTACTTCTCTCTTTCCTCTTTCCTTCTTTGATCAACCTACCTTGTAACATTTATACCCACTTGATTAGCAACGATACCCAAGGATGTCACTTCTCTAGATGAACGGTACATCCCAACAAGAGGTGAGGAGTTGATGACACCTCTATCAGTGACTGTATAAACACGGTTGTCATGCGGTGCCGCCATAGTATTCCTCACCGAAGTGTGACCCTCATGTTCTAGGGTAAAAAACAAGGCCTTTCCTAGCTAAACCATGGTTATAGAACTATTGAGAATGACCCAGATGATATAAAGATAAATAGAAATCCAAAAAATACTCAAACCTCACCATCTATTTCATCCTATATGTTTTCTTAATCTCAATCTACACAAAATACACTAGAGGAATTAACACATCAGTTTCAACCCAATTACGATGAGAAATTGGATGAAAAATAGATCTTGATCTACTCTCAAAACATAGGAATCTCCCAAAAAAATTGCCAAGCATTGAAAGTATAGAGGGATTATGAAAAGTAAGTAGGAGTCCTAGAAAACTAACCTAGATTAAAGCTACCTGCAAATCGCATATCAAGTGGATGTTGAAGGTCTATCAGAAAAGAGAGAGCCAAACACCATTGAAGTTCCTCCTGATGATAGTCAAGGCATAGATAAGGTCTTTCTCGATCGTAAATAGAATGATGATATGATGGGGGTCCAGAAGCCTTATAATAACATGATTTTGAAATTTCCATGATTCACCGATGAAATAGTCGAAAGCATCAACTGAGGGGTGATTCCTACCAAAGAAAGCCACCAGGGAGAGTCTATGAAGATCCGAAGCTTATGTGAATTCTCGAGTCGAGAGCTGTAACTTGGGGAAACCCTGATTGAAGGACCAAATCTTAGGTTCAAGCCTAATGGTGGGGAAGGGAGGAAGAATTGAAGGGTCACTAAGAAGAGATAAAGGAGGAGGCCGGTCTTCTCTCGAGCAGTCCCTTCCCCTCTCGAGAGGGGCAGGAACAGGGGTGACCATGCCTTCACGTCGTGGAACCCTAGGCGACCAGAAACCCAAGAGTTTATTCATTAACGTTATTAATATATATATATATAAATATAATATTTTTTTACATAGGAAGATGATATATTAATCATGAAGGTTATCAATTACACAGTCATGCAACCAAGAAGGAAAGTGATCAAGCCAAAGATGATTCATGTCAGATGTGCTGAAAGAAGCTAGGTGATGGACTGCTTCATTTCCGTCCCTTTTAATGAAGGTGAAGGAGAAGGTTGTGAATCTTTGACTGATAGATTCGATGTTCCTGATAATGGGGCCAAAATAATGGAGACCGACATCATTAATCCTGATAGCATTGATGATGGTGAGGCAATCAGATTCAATGTGAATAGCTTCCCATCCACGATCTTTTGCGAACATCGACCTGGAAAGGACAGTGAAGGCTTCAGCAAAAATGGGCTCCCGGAGAGTGTGTTTTGATTCATGTTTGGAAGTAATGATTTGACCATGAAAATCTCATGCCACTAGTCCAATTCTGAAAATTCCATCAATGGAGAGAGATGCATCAACGTTAATCCTGAGGATCCCTTCTGGGGGAGGGTACCATCTTGAAGCAGCTGTGTGAGTGCCAGAGAGCCCATGACAGTCAGAGTCCTGATTCCACTCCTCAATCTAGGATGTATACCATTCAATCCAAAACCCGAAGGGGGGGGGGGCTTTGCTATGTGATTAAAGATGAAGTCATTATGTCGCACCCAGATGATCCATGTCACGATGCATGATGAAGCAACTTTGTCCGTAGTGAAAGAAGACGACCACAACCTCAAGAGTGTCAGAAGGTCTGACGCCGTATCTAGCATATATATATATATATATATATGTAAATATATATATATATATATTATATATATTATATAAATATATGTAATTACATAAATATATTTATAATTATATAAAAACAATTTTTAAATACATTTATTTATATTTATAATTATAATTATATATATTTAAATAAATATAATATTATAATAAATATATTTAAATAATAAATATAGTTATTTTATTTATAATTATATATATATATAATTATATAATCATATATATATAATTATATTACTAAAAATGTTGTGAACCATGGGCTAAGCCCATGGCCCTGAAAGAACTATATTTGAAAAGTAATGTATAAGCAAATGGATGGAAAAAACACAAGCACCCATGCACAACACACAGATGGAATATTCTTCCATACTAAAACCACAATGGAACAAGAACAAAAAACCAATAGTACTAACACCTTCCACATCCTTGGGGATGATGTCCCCTTCTCCATTTTAGAGTGACCCAAGGTCCACCCTGATCATCCATACTTATTGATTCCCCAACATCAAGAGGTGCAGGTTCCCTGTCCACATTATTTCCACCGGTCTCCACCTATTTCATCACCTCCACATCAATTTTTCCTCCATCTTGAATAGTCATATGATCCAACCCACCCACTTTCTCCTTCCTAGCAACATATACAACAACCAGACCCTCCACTGTAGCATCCCTCCTATCTTGCATAGAGGTTGTGACAACCCCAACATTTCCATCTTTAGTAGAAAGAATTTCCTATTTATTTTAGACACCAGAATTCTCCATGAAATCAACATAAATTTGATAAAAATATTAATATATAATGGACTCAATAATTATAAAAAAATTACCTTTATCTTAAACCTTTGAGAGAGAAAACACTAGAGAGAATGATTTATTACCAGACAAAGAAGGGGCACAGATAGGAGTTTCAACACCCACACTAAGCAATCTATTATGACTGATATCTTCTTCAAACCCCTTGAGTTCATTTGGAACCACAACCTCACCCACATTCACATATCCAACCAGTACATTCATCATCAGGGCCTTTTTCCACATTATTTATACCCCTTTCATGCTGATGAAAATCAATTTCAGAAGGCACCTTCCCAGAGGCATCAACACCATCATTCCCAGATTGATTAAACTCATCACCATGAACAACATGGGTTTCATCCCCCATAGATTCAGGTATAGGCCTAGCCTCTCCCTCACACAAATGATCATCCTATAAAGGCTACTGAAGAATATTCCCAACATTAATTTTACCACGATAAAGATACTACTTTTCAAGAAGCGCTATAGGGTCTCTATCAACCTAATTGCTCAGATCATCACATCCATCACAACTTTCTCCCCATTTAAAATGATTCTCCTCGTTGTCAATGGTGTCAAAAAAATATTAAATTGATTTAATAACATCGGAGAATGATATAACCATATCATTCCCCTAACCACTAGCACCAGATTCCATCTTCCTAGCATCCGGGGACATGTGGGCAGAAGGATGAACATTCACAACTGACCCACTCACATTAACAAGTCTAACATCCTTAGAACCCATCATAGAAACATTATCATCAATCCATTTATAATCCTTATTCACTCTTTGTCCATCAGAAAAGTCAGGCTTGATAACTGGTAATTTAAACATACAATTTTGAACCTTGTTCCCAATCCTTTTAAAATTGGAGCATTTCATTCCCTTGAGTCAGGATTCCCTAACATTCCCAAAACAATGAAAATTAAATAAAAAATTAGGAACAAATTCAAACTCAATAAATATCTCAAACTTAAAGTTATCAGCTACCAGGAAAACAGTTTCAATGAGTGAATAAGAAAGATCCACCTCCCCAAAAACTCTAGCATAATGCCCATACCTTACAAACTCAATTTCTTTGTTGAATTTAAACTGGATTCCAATAGCTAAAGTGACATCCCAAAGTATCTGAGGGTGAAAAAAGACCAATTCAACCCCTTAATCTAGATCCATGTTTGAGTGCTTGAATTACAAGCCTTGACCAGATCGAACCATGGATCCAAGTCTAATAGTCTTAATGTCCCTGGATGAAGAGAAATAAAACCTGAATTCCATGCCTTCAATTTGAGTTAAATAAAAGGAAAAATTAAATGAAAACATCCCATACCAATATAAATGACTCACTAGTCATCAAAACCCTATATTTATCAAAGATTATTCTTTCGGTCCTCCAGCTTAGATGAATTACTCCTGCTCAGTGGAGACAACCTCCCAATAATAGAGTGCTTAAAATCTTCTAGTTGAACCTATTAGAACTTAATGTTGGCCTCAAATAACACCATGTCCCACATTCTTGGTAATTTTCTTCTGCCATTGTGTGCCATCAACACAATATTTTGTAAAAACCATAAAATTATAAAATTACTTTATATCGGAATCCAAAGTGATTCCCAACGAAGCTGTATTATTCTTTAAATCAGGAGAACAAATTCCATGAGTCCCGCATCTGACATTTTAAGAACCAACCTGGTCAACCCTGAACCCGTCACTTAAGCTGATATGGGATAAGGCCCTAAGGAATTTCCTGATCCCCACGTTATAAAAACTAGTGTATGGGTATAAAAAATATGCTTTGGGAATTATTTCACCCATTTATAATAAAAAAATACCCGACAATAATAAATAAACATAACTAAATAAATATAACCAAACAAGGTACAACAATTTTAAGAATCAAGGTTTTACAACTTTAACTAAAAACCAAAATACTATAATAGAATTAAAACCACAAAAAATTGCTGAAACCTCTGTGAAACATGAGGTTCATCACCACCAATACTTCACCAAAAACACCTGAAACAATGGGGAACACTAGAAATCAAGTCCACCATCATCATTGTGAAACATCGTCTCTTAACTTGGGTCATACATAACAAAGTCTACATACACCCAAAGGTGTATGTATGGTGTGATCCAAAGACCAATAAGATTCCATCCAAAAGAAAAGATTCCATGCTACAACATCAGAGGAAACAAGCACATTTATACAAAAACCATTAATTTTTTAAGAAAACATTTTAAGAAAACTCATTTTCAAAGGAACACTTTCTAAGAAAACCATTTCCCAAAAACATTCTTCAAAATAAAATATACACAAGGTCCACTATATACTGACTGATGACACCACATCACATAAGCAGCATGTAACAATAGATCACCATGGGTAAATCCCTATAGGTAACTAGAACTAGTGGGAACCTAGGAACCACATACCTCCGTAATCGAAATACTCCAACCAATACCTAAATTCCCATGCTTGATCCATTGGAGGGGAACACATCCCAAGGTCCAATGGTCTCAAAAATAATCCTAAACCAACAAAATTCCCATGAATGAGCCACTAGAGAGGAAACCATCCCAAGGTCTAGTGGTCTATGATAATATCATGTGTATAGTTAGTGTTGTAGTTGTCAATCCTACTAGGTGAATCAAGGCCTTGCCACTTTTGAGCCAACAAGCATCAGTCCACTAAAAGAATATAGGATTTCCACTTCCGAATCACTAGCGTACTAGTTCTAGTTTTCCCACCTAGGAACCCAGGATTCCCTTTTGTGATCAATTTCTCATTTCACGTGTCATGCAATTCCTCACTCTCACATACATATTCCAAGAATTATAAACACATCGGGAAATCACCGCTTTCAAAAACCGTCACATGGAAACCACTATTTTCCATAAATAAACCACTTTTCACTTTAAACACACCATAACTATTTGAAAATACATTTTCACACCACATACACATTTCATGACACCTATTTTGAAACATTCCAAGAAAAAACATAATTCATTCAATCATTTACATCGGCCAAGCCCCTTTTATATCCATAACAAAACCCAATTCACTTTAAAACATTCTATCTTCATTTAAAAAACTCATATTTCATATTAGAAGTGCACAAAAAATCCAAAATTCCACAAAAAATTATTTATTTTTAAAAACTCACTTTCAAATACATTCACACCACAAATTCTTTTAAAATCCCATTCTTCATCTTTAAAAAAACCATGAAACACTTACAAAAAGCCCCACAATAAGGCATAATCCAAACATAATTTTTTTACTTTATAAAATTCATTTCCATCACATAAGCATGTCAAACCTTTCCAAAACACATTTCGAACCACATAAATAAATAATAGAGAACATATTGTTAACCAAGCAGGCATATTAAATCACCTAAAAATGTTAGAGCATGGAACCACCCACCTCACAATTGGAAAATTCTAGAAGTTGGTGTGAAACCACATCCGAACCACCACTAGACCCTATAAAATAAATATTCAACAAAAATCATCATTATCTTCCCCAACAACACAATAGTAAACCCTATTTAGGTATAAAACTCCAATGGTAGTTGAGAACTCAATAAAGAGGGTAGAAGACCCCTAGAAAGAGGGAGGAACCAAGGGAAAAGAAACTTAAATGGGGTTTACTTGAAGAACTAGCGTTAAAACCACCCATGGAGAGGTTCTCAAGAGGTCCAAGAAATCTTAGAGGGAGATCCAATGGATAAAAATAACATATGGGGTGGGTTGGAGGAGAATTAGTGTTAAATTCTAAGAAGAAACAAATTGAATTTTCCAATTTTTAATGACCAGGACAAGGTGCGTGGTTTGTCTGTACGGTTTTCCAAACCGTGCGGAAATTGTGTGCCCCTCATTATCTAAGAAGGACATATCACATGGTTATCCCACTAGGCTGCACAGTTTCTTGGGTAAGGGCACACCATTTTCCAAACCAGGTGCTAACTGTTTTCCACCTATTGTTAACCCAAAAACTCCCATTTTCGCCAAAAACTCTCAAGAAAACTCAAGGAATAACTATAAGTTCAAATATAAACAAAAGAAACCCTCGCAATTTAAACCCCATCACACCAAAAACTCAATAGGAAAACCAAGATCCAAAAATAAATTAGAGAAAATGGTCAAAATAAAAACTCAGGTGTCACAATTCTCCCCACCATAACACTTTATACCCCCATAAACCCACCATATTTTCCAGTTGATCGAAAAATTGAAATTATTTCCACACCATCATGATATAACCTCTCAAACTAAGAACAAAACTTTCAGCACCTAATGAATCAAACCAACGAATCCAAACTACTTCCAAGAAATGACAGAATGCTTGAATCACAACTTTGCAAAATCCCAACATTACCTTAAAAGGAGTGGAACTCAAAATTTAATAACATAAAAAAGAAACATTCTCCCATTGAACCAAATCTGGAAACCAAACTGAATTATCAACACCAGAGGCTGGAATGGACTTCTCACCATTAGAGACAATGAATCATCGATCAAAACTAGAAGAAACTGTAATGTGACCCAGAATGAGTCTCCCCACCATTTGAAACCAACTAGATTAGATCAACATGGGAAACCCGACATGGGTCAACCTGAAACTCTCAATACAAGCTAGAAAACTCCCACCATAAGGGGAAAGAACATTATAAAGGAAACACCATCCCAAGAAATAGGCTAAAACCCAAACCGTCTGATGATGTCTAACCACACAGGGGAAGCCAATCAAAATACCGCATCCAAAATGTCATATCAGTATAATTACAAGAAAATCGAACCACCAAACATCCTCATAACCAAGGAGGAACTCTTTAATCTAGAAGTATTGCAATACGGAAACGATTTCTCATCAATTCATTCCATAAAATGGGATCTTTCAAGATGAGGAATCTACCACAGAAAATCGTAAACTATCCCCACTTCTACACTGAGGATAGAAGCTAGACCGAGGACCCTCACACCATTGGGATTCCTAACTATGTTCCATATTCACTGTGGGGCCTATGGTTTGATCCCTAATGTTTGAATCATTTTTCCCCATAGTCAAGAGCTGACAATCCCTAATCAGAACACCTTCTTTTTCTGCCACAAGAAGCCACATAGAAATCTAGGAAGAACTAACTGAACACAACACACCATGGAAATAACTTCTCCTCGACAAGTCACTTCACTGAGATGGGGATTCAGATAACACATACACATCATCCTCTTCCTTTTTAATGAGAAACATAAATAACAAAGAACACACAAAAGACACCCACTACTGGAAAAATACCCTATACCAACGGTTTGTAACTGTTGGTATAGGTCCCCAAACCGTTGGTATAGGCTATACCAATGGTTTGGAGGACCGTTGGCAAGTAATCCGTGACAATAGGTCTATACCAATGGTTTTGGGAAAACCGTTGGTATAGGGTCTATACCAACGGTTCTGAAAACCGTTGGTATAAGTAATTAGAAAATCTATACGAATAGTTCTCAAAACCGTTGGTATATGTATTTCAAAAAAGAAACATCCTATGGGATTTGATCCCAGGACCTATAGTTTATAATGGAATGACTTAACCACTAACCTAACATGACTTTTGTTAATATAATTTCATAAATATATATATGTATTGTTCTAATTATTTTATATTTTGATTTATATAATGTTTTCCGTAGGTACATTCCAAAAAAAATCAAAGGACCTTTCCCAACGGTTTTGCAAAACCGTTGGGAAAGGTCTTGTTTTTTGGGTATTCTAGCCGAAGTTTGAATTCTAGGCACCCTTTCCCAACGGTTTGGCCAAACCGTTGAGAAAGGTGGTCCGGAATTCAGCCTATCCCAACGGTTTGTCAAAACCGTTGGGAAAGGGTTTCCAGAATTCATCCTTTCCCAACGATTTGGCCAAACCGTTGGGAAAGGTGGCCAAAAAATGGGCTTTCCCAACGGTTTGGCCAAACCGTTGGGAAAGGGTACCTATACCAACGGTTTTTACAAACCGTTGGTATAGAAGTGTTGGGAAAAATCATTTTTCCAGTAGTGACCTCCTTTTACAGTGGAGAAATTCATAATTTCTGAAAGAGAAACACACTTCCATTAAAATAGAAGGTCATGAGAGACACAAAAAACATTTTTTCATTTTAAAAAAACAACGATATAACAAGACACCAAAAAACATGACCATTTCAAAAAAATAATCATACATGGGAAGGGGCTTTAAAATGAGCCCAAACAGTACCCTACTCCTGCAAACTAGATCCATGCCACTTCTTGGAAATACCCCAAATAATTCATTTCAAATGGCCTAAGAATTCATATACATGTAAGGTATTTGGGAAATTTAGGCATAATTACGTCTTATGATTTGTCTTTCCACACTTATGAAACACCATGATCCTGTTCTTAGAAGAAAATGAAGAAAGTTGAAGAGGTATTTTAATTCCACGACCAGTACCAAAAACTCCAAGATACTTCACCATCTCCTTACTTGAATTACCTTCACCTCTTCTAGAGATCATAGGAATATTGGATTCATCAATCACTCCCACTATCATAACTCAACACGAATATTTTTCCCCACCACATCAGCGAAAGAGGATAATTTGAGCTCTGATACCTTCAAATGTAGACTAGGATGAAGCCTACTCTCAAAAAGCCATGCTTTTTAGAAATAATCTATAGTCCCCCTCTAGAATATAAGGAACTAGGACCATAAAATGACAAAAATAATCCAGCACAATTCTCTCACCTTGCTATAGAACACACATTTCCATTACTTTTATCACATTCACTACCTTAGAGAAATATTCTTGAATGGAAAAAGCCTTGAAGAATTCCCAAATAATATATTCTCGAGGCTTGTTTTGAGAGACTGACTTCCACCACTTTCATGTCAGTCCTTAAAACATAAAGGTAGCTAAATTAACCTTTAACTACTTAGGAAATTCAAGGAGACTAAATATTCTTTCTATTTTTTCACATACATTCTTTCACTTCAAGAGGGTCCGCTTGACCATAAAAGAGAGGTGGAATCAACTTTCAAAAATCAAGAAGGAAATACCTAGGTTGATCAACTAGAAATCCTTCTAACAGTAAACCACCCATAGCCACATAATGAATATCGATCAAATATTTATGGGGGAACACACTAGGAAACAAGAAATCCAAGAGCTCAATCAAAACTAGTTCACTATCAAAAATCAAATCGAGAAAGAACCAAGCATAATAGAAAATGGCAACCAACTCAAAGGCTTCCAAAATATTTTCTAAGAATACACTAAACACCACATCAAAACAAAATCATCAACAAGATTTCAAACTCAAAACACCACATAAACAATACTTCCCAAATCATGGTAAATCAAACGACACACCTATCGGTTATTCAAAACATCACAATATTCCACTGGAAAATTCTTTGGAAAGAACACAAACTTATTATATTACACACTCACCAATGAAATTCCATAGAGTATCACTAACAGGAACATTCCCATTCCACCCTATACACCCATAAACCATGTCAATTTGGGCCCTCATAATCATTCTTACACTTTCCACACATATCCATGTATGTGATCTCCCATGGAAAATACCTAAGTTCAAAAAAACATTCTCATTTTCCAAATAAAAACATTCAACCCACACTTTTAAACTTTCAATCCACTTCCATTTAAAAATCCACAAAGCTCTTCGAAATCTCACTAACCACCAAGTCAAAAAACATTTGTAAAATTCATATATCATTCCATTTTCATATTCTCTAAAAATAAAATCCCATAGATTTATTCCAAAAGATCATTTCATTCCATTCAAAACATGTTTCATCTCTTCAACAAATCTCATTCCATCAATAATAATTTGGTTTAAAACTCATTTATTCTCATTCAAAAACAATTTTCCAAAACCTTCTTTATTAAAAAATTCCACATTAAAATAAAAAACTTTGGTAAACCCCATGATTTCAGTATAGAAATTCAATATCGGTAAACCACCTCCTATTTTAGCCAAAAAAATACTTAATTTCTAATTCCTTATTTCAAAATGATTCAGAAAAATCATTTTACATCATCCCAAACCCAAACTATTACCTCTTAAAATCTAGTTTCAACAACTCAAAAACGACGGTTCAGAAGATAATTTTCATAATTAAAGAAGACCCCAAAACAATTTACAATGAGAAACTAGTTTAGATGGGTGACTTTTCAATATGGTTGGCGGTCATATGCCAATCACAACACCATCATAGAGAGTATTCTAAGACTGTGTCCCTAAATCCACATGGAATTATAGGCCATATGACATCATTGAGATCATTATCCTAACTCTTTTTTTGAATCCCAAAATCCAAAAAAAAAACATAAGAACTCAATGAAATCAAATAAAACCATACGGCCAGTGGAAACCCGAGGCTTGGCATAGAAATTGTGGGCCAAATACATACTCATTCCTACACCCCAATGCTTTGACAGACATACTCCTTCTACCTTGATATTTCCAAATAAAAAAGGGTGATATGAAAGTAATTTCCTCCAAAAACTGACCATATTTGATACCATTTTTTCATGAACCTACCTAGGTCGACCCTAGACCGGCCACCTGAGTCAATCCATGATAAATCGCATAGGTCATTCCCAATACCCATAGGTTGGAAACCTGTTCCTGAGTATAAAAAATATGATGAAAATTATTTCACTCATTTATAATCATAAAAATACCATAATAATAATCAAACAACACTAAATAAACATAACCAAACAAGGAACAACAATTTTCAGAATCAAGGTTTTACCAAAAAAATATAATGGAAATTAAACCAAAATACATCCCAAAAACCTCTATGAAACATTAAGGGAATCACCCTCAAGCCACCACCACCAACACCTGAAACAAAGGGGGACACTAGAAAATGGTTCCACCATCATCACCACAACACATCCTACCATTACATGGGTTATACACAATAAAGTATATATACAACCAAAGATGTATGTAGGGTGTAAGACATATCCCAATAGGATGTCACCAAAAATAAAAGATTTCATGATATAAAATTAAAATACAAATTAATATTCACATTTATAAAAAAACCTTTAAAATATTTTTATGAAAACATTTTAAGAAAAACCATTCTCAAAGAAATAATTTACAGGAAACATATTTCTCAAAAACTTACTTCAAAATGGAATATACACAAGTTCCATCATATACCAATGGATGGCACCACATCAAATAAGCATCATGTCACAATAGAGCACCATGGGTAAATCCCTATAGGTAAATAACAGTAGAAGAACCCCATAAACCTCATACCTCGATGATCAAAATCCTCCAACCAATACCAACAGTGTTCCCATGTATAATCCATTAGAGGGGAATACCTCCAAAGGTCCAATGGTCTCTAATAATAATAAAAAAACCAACAGTTTTCCCACGCACAAGCCACTATAGGGGAACACATCCCAAAGTCTAGTAGTCTCAGATCATATAACATGATTTGTTAGGGGTTTAATCGTCAATACTGCTATGTGAATATGAGACTTTCTACTTTTCAGTCAACTAGCGTTAGTCCTCTGGATGAATTTAGTATTTTAAATTCTAAATCACTAGATTACTTGTTCGATTTTTCCCACCTAGGTAACCGTGATTATCTTTTGTGCTCAATTTCTCATTTCACATGACACACAATTCATCACTCTCACATATACATGACAAGTAATATAAACATGTCGGGAAATCACCTCTTCCAAAAACCATCATAGGGAAACCACTATTTCCCATAAACAAAACACTTTACATTTTACACACACCAAAACTATTTGAAAATACGTTTTCACACCACTTACACATTTCATGAATCCCATTTGGAAACATTCTATAAAAAACACACAATCCGTTCAATCATTTACATGGGACATTCCCCTTTAAAATCCAAATATAAACCAAATTGACTTTAAAACATGCTTTTTCCATTTTCGCAACTCATATTTCATATTCAAATTCCACAAAAAAGAATTCAACAGGCCAAAAAAACTATTTCTTTTGAAAAACTCAATTTTGAATACATTCACACCTCAAATTCCTTTAAAATCACATTTCACACCTTTCAAACACATGATCAAACACTTCTACAAAGAACCAAAATAAGGCACACTAAAAACATAACTATTTTCTTATATATAATTTATTTTCATCACATAATCATGAAAAAACTTTCCAAAACACATTTCACACCACAAAAATAAATCATAGAGAACGCATAATTAACCAAGCAAGCATATCAAATCATCTAAAAATTTTAGAGCATAGAACCACCTACCTCACACTTGGAAACTTCCGGGAATTGGTGAAAACCTGAAATCAAACCACTATAAGACTCTATAAAGGACATATTCAAAAACAATCATCATTATATCCCACAAACAACACAATATTAAACCCTATTTAGGTAAAAAAATCCACCGGAATTTGTAACTCAAGAAAGAGGGGAGAAGAGCCCTATAAAGAGGGAGAAACCAAGGGAGAAGACACTTAATTGGTGTTTCTTTGAAGAACTGGGGTCAAAACCACCCAATGAGAGGTTCCCAAGAGGTCCAAGGAAGCTTGGATGGAGCTCTAATGGATGAAAATCACATATGGGGAAGATGGGAGGACAATTAGGGTTAAATCCTAAGAGGACACAAATGGAATTTTTTAATTTTTAATGATCTGGACAAGGCACATAGTTTTCCCACATGATTTTCCAAACCTTACAGTAATTGTTTCCACTCACTATCTAAGAGGGACATACTAAATGGTTAGCTCGCTTGATTTGGAAATCGTGTACAAACTATGTGGTTCACCACTATCCAATAAAGCCACTTGGTCACATAGTTTCCTGGGTAATAGCGCACGGTTTTCCAAACCTTGCGGAAACTATGTGCCACATGTTAACCCCCAAACTCCCATTTTTCACCAGAAACTCCTATGAAAACTTTAGGAATAGCCATGGGGTCAAAAAAAAATAAAATAAACATTCAAAATTTAAACCCCATCACACCCAACACTTGAGAGGAAAACCAAGATCCAAAAATAAACAAGAACAAAAGGCCAAAACAAAAACTCAGGTGTGAAACGATGGGACTCGATGCCACTTGATCTAGAGTTCAAGCTCCACCTTCCACCAAACCTTCAACCTTCATCGAGGGGCCAATGAACACCTTGCGTGGGTCAAACAAACAATCCAAATATAATCCCATCGATTCTTCAATTTAATCACCATGAAGAATAAGGGGAAGTACCTCTTGGAGCCCCTGCATTGTCATCCTTCCTATATATATATAATTATATACAAATATTTATATATATATATATAATTATTATTATAATTATAATTATAAATATATATATATTAAAATAATTATGAAATTATAATAATTATATTTAAGTAATAAATATATTTTTTTATATTTATAATTATATATATTTTATATTAATATATATACATATATAATTATAAAAATATATATATATATAATTATATACAAATATTTATAAATATATTTATTTATAATTATAATTATAAATATATATATATATAATTATAAAATTATAATAAATATATTTAGATAATAAATATATTTATTATATTTATAATTATATACATTTAAATAATAATAGAATCAAAATAAATATATTTAAATAATATGTATATTTATTATATTTATAATTATATATATTTATATATATTAATATATATATATATAATTTCATATGCTTTACTTGGTTGTTATGGTTTTGTAATGCCTTTGAGGTATTTTTTGGTTTAAACCATCTTTCTTATCATGTATCACTTTCTTTTTTTATTTTTATTAATAAAGGGGCTTGACTCGAGACCTTTTTTCTTAAATATATTTAATTATATAAATATTTATAATTATATATATATCCTTTTTAAATATATTTATTAATAATTATAATAATAACTAAATAAATATATATATTTAAATGTTTTTAAAATTATAATAAATATATTATTATATTTATAACTATATATATTTATATATTAATTAATATATATAATTTTATAATTATATATAATTATATATACCCATCTAGTGCTAACTATGGGTTATAGCGCATGGTTTCGAAATTTATTAAATATAAAAAGCCACAAGTATAAAGGAAGATAGAGAATGAAGAGAGTGGAAATCCCCTATATAATAAGAAAATAAATCATCCATGGGATTAGACACCGCCCCTACAACTCGGATGATGGCTCATCCTCCATGATTTAGGCTGCTTCCATGCCTCATTATCCAAATGAGGCTCAATATAATCATCTAGTGGGGGTGGGTCCTCATGAGGTTGAGGATCCTTCTCACTAGCTAGTCCTAACCCCTTTGGTACTTGTCCATCAACATGAATAGTTCCATAATAATTGCTAAATTCCTCACAAAAAACATTCTTGTTGTTAGACCTATTCAAAATGACAAGTAGACTTAATCTATTATCACCAGAGTCCAGTAGAGCCATAGAAGAGGGTCGCTCCATGATATAATAATCCCCTCTACCCCCTTTCTTATTTCTCATGGGTAAGACCCCCCTCCCACCTTCAAGGATTCATTAAGCAGAGATGATGAATTTTGAGTGTCTTTCTTCATAATCGTGTCACTAGCTACAATGACTTGAATGGTAGAGTCATGTATTTCAGTTGCATTCATAATATTCCCAACACCATATTACTTCCTGGAATTACCTATCAATAGAGGTTCAACATCAATCTTTTTCTTTCCCTTGATATACCTTGATGTAATTAATTTCTCCTACCTCCATTGGGAGTCTATAAATTCTTGTGCAAGAGTTTCACCCTCTAAAATAGCACCGAGACTCTGAACATCAGAAGTATGTTGCACTATATCCAGCCAAGTTTTATGTTCCTTGCACTTTGAATTTAGGAAAACCTCTATAAGTCCTTCTTCATTAGACTCCATTTCATCATGACACTTCTCCTCAACTGAATGAGGAGCACCATCAGTATCCTTCCTAACATCCATAGAACCATAAAGTGAGGAAGCATCTCCCACGCCACCAACATTCACTTTCCTAAAGGAGCCCTTATGCATACACCCAGATGATTCATTCTACTTCGTGTGTGAGATGAAAATATGACCAACACCCTCAAAATATATTATAAAAAATTAAAGTACAAAACCAAAGAAAGTGAAGAATGACAAGGAAAAAGATTCCCACAATATAAAAGATAAGGGATCAAATATTTCAGCTCCCTATAGAACCAATATTCTTGGGATATTTCCCTCTATCATTTGTATTTTAACCTCTCTTCCATGATGTGGTACTTTGAGGTGGCATAAGCTCTTCATCTGATGAAGATTCATATGATTCATCTGGAATGATGTAGCTCCTATATTTCCAAGAGAGATCCTAAAAATCCATATAATATTTTTTCAGTAACCATCTTCAAAAATATTTTATAACCATGTTTAAACTATGAGGTAATACCTGTGACAAAAAACAACCAGCTTCATTTAAAAAAATATAGCTTCAAACTATAAATCAAACCAATATTTCATCTTATACGTGATACACTGAGGGTGACTTTTAGCTTCACAATCCTCTTGAAAATATTTGAAGTTTTTTCCCTTGTAGATCACATTGTTTGCTTGAGGCCTTTACAAATTCATCATAAGTGCTTTTCATGAGGTTAGAAAATTGGGATGGGTAAGACCATTCCACATTCTCCATAACATTATAAATCACCCATCTACCACCCCTACATCGGTAGCCACCCTAGACTATTAGATATATATCTCTCCTCTACTGCATTAGAGTCTTCTAGTTTCCATCATATTCATTATCCTTGGTTTTCAAAACCAATAGATTCTTGAAAAAAACCTCCCTTGAGGTAAGGTCTAAACCATCATTGCTACCAACCAGTACCAGTTCACCTACCTTTGAACCCTCTATTATTTGAGGGACATCACTTGGGGAAGAAATAAAAACCTCATTCCCTGGATACATAACATCAACCTTAGAAATTGAAACATCTATACTTTTTAGTTATTCTGATAGGAATTGATCCTTGTTCGGTCCCTTTGATCCAAGGAATGTGCCTGTTAGAGAACTAAGGTCTTCACTATATTCTACTTGAGATTATAGTTTTCTCATTCATAATTATTTCCCAATAATTAGGGAAAATAAATATTTAGATACCATTTATTTAGCATGATATGGCCTCATTTCAGTAGATGTAAAAGATTTTCCATGCTTTGGATTAGTCCCTTAGAGCTATTGGGTGCTTTTTTCCTACAGGTTGCCTCCATAAATTTAGTGATCATCTATAGTTGTAACTAGAGAAGATCCATTATCAGTAGGTAACTCATTTTATTACACATGTGTTGGGACATTGGGGTCCCATCCAAATCTTTACCAGTAGCATGCAAGGCTCCAGTGATAGGATTTGTTTTCTTGATTCTAGGTGAAGCCTTCATCTATTACTTTGGGATGACATGTGAGGCTTTTATTCCTTTACTACTTATAATAGTAAAAAAGAATCACTAATCAAATAAATAGATTAAATAATGTCATAATTCTCATATGATTCATCTCCTTCCATCCTCTCCTTATGTACTACTGGATCAACCATCCCAACCCTTTCTATATTTTGACTACAAAACTCCTTTATATTCTGGTATTGAACAAAAACATCTACTATAACATTTTTCAAGACTTTTGTAGAAAGTGGAGATTAAGATTTGTGTTGAAAATGTTCTTATCTTCCTACTACATGACCCTAAGGAGAGTCCTCGTGTACTTGATTTAAGAATAAATAGGGACTTCCAATAGCAGCCTTTTCGTTACTCACCTTTTAAAACTAGAAAAAACCAAATCCTAGGTAACCATATCAGATGTACCATCCATTGTTTTACAAAATAATCCATCTTTTCTATTATCAACATCTCTATCCACATCCAAATTGAATTTATAGTTATCAATTAAATGGGTATCTTTTTTTACAATTAGAATAATTCATATTCCTATGGAATTCCTCTATCAAATTCAAAATATAGTTAAAGACTTGAAATATTTTGGGGTCTTTTCATATTAGAGGGAATGATCAAGTATAAAGTCAATAGAAATTGGTATCATATATGCAATAAAAGTTTAGAAAATATATATTTTAACTAAGATCCATGAAATATGTCCATACCGAGAATGCTCGGTCTCCCTATAAAATTTGATTGGAATTCCCAAAGTTAAGGAAATGTACCAAAGAATTTTGGGGTACCAAAAAACTAGCTAAGTCCCATGCTTTTAACCCAATTTTGTGTGAAAGAGGTTATGACTCTCATTATATTAAAACGGGGGGTCCCAATCCTAGATCCTTAAGATTATAGGTTTAAGAAAATAGAACTAAACCCCATATCATAGGCATTGAGATCAAATGTGGGGAACACAATGTGATAAAATCCCTTACCAATTGAAGTAATGTTCCATGCATCAAAGCCCCAATGTTTTACAAGACAATTCTATAGTCCTTCAAAATTAAAGGGATTCCTTTTCAGTGGAAGAAGAACATGTGTAAGAATCAAGTACTTAAACTCCTTGATAAAATTTTGAAGGACTATAGGATTAGCTTCAACAATCACAAGGTAACCATTTCATATGATTTGATTATGATGGGGGTCAGATCCAACCCTGAGATCTGATAAATGTTATCATTGAACACCCTCTTCAGTTTCCTTCATATCTTGATTTAAGGGAAAAACCCCTCCAAACCTAATCACGTGTTACCAAACCCAAAATAGGAACTATAATTTCTTAATCAACTAAAAAATACCTCATTCAGATCAAAGAAATAATCAAGGTTATAAGTCATTGCTAACAACAAATCTAATTTCCAGAAATTTTTAGAGAAAGTTTCAATGAATTGCAAACCCTCACTATATAATTATATAAATATACCTAGAAAAAAATCCATGGGTTATAGATCATGGTCCCAAAATTTATTAACATAAAATAACAACAAATACAAAAATAGATATGGGAGAGAAAGGTGAGTGAAAAATACTTCCACAAAAAAAGCTGACAGCTTCCTAGGAAACAGTAGAAGAATATTCTTCTCTGAGACCACACACCACCTATAACTCTTTGATTATATAACCTCATTTAGGTTTTGGGTTGTTTCTATATCAAATCATTAACCTTTGGGGTTGGATCCTCAAGGGAATGAGGATCCTATTAGCCAGTCCGACCTAAGGCCTTGATAGTATCGGTGCCTAAGTAAATTCCATGAGTATTTCCAAACTTCTCACAAAAAAAATTCTTACTATTATATCTATTTAAGATTTCAAGTAAGATAAACCTATTTCTTCCAAATTCTAGTGGTCCTTGGTTTTGATCAAACTCAACATCTTATTTTTTATTTCCTTTTTTTGCTCTTGAAGAAATCATCTTATCCTGAAAAAACTATTGATCAGAAAAATAGTGTTCCATTGCTTAATTGTCACGACCCCCTCCCACCAAAGATGCCCCTCCTGAGCTGGAAATGGTGAAAGAGAGATAATGACCCCCGAGTCCCGCCTCCAGTAGGCCCCGGGTTGGCGACTAGCACCAAGGGTGTGAGTTTTCAAAAATATGGGAGGCATTACCCTTTTTATTATTTTGGATCGGGAAATAGGATGAGTCAACCACCAATAAGGAAAAAGTACAAGTGTATATAAATAAACCCAAACCAAGCCCACATGCATGTTTAAACAATTTTATAACAAGGTATAAGAAAGCTCAAAAGTACAATACCAAAAGAAAACAAGAGAACAACAACTGCAACGACTCCAACTGTCTGACTAGTAGGGTCCCACACAGCCCTGGTAGTCCTCCTAGAAACCTGAAAGTAAACGTAGGGTGAGCATACAGGTATACTCAGTAGGGAAAACTAAAGCTCTCGTGCACAAGTGGGGAGACATCCTAATGTCCCGTGAGAACAACAGAAGAAATCTAACAAGGAAATCTATCCACCTAACCTCACCAGCCACACTCACCCAAGCACAATCACAACAGGTAGTAGTAGTATAAGAACAAGAGTATTGGGTACCCCACACCATTTCCCATTAGTTAGCTGAACGTCCTGATCCTGTCACACTCTCCCCGCCCTCAAACACCTGGGCCTCACCACCACGTATCCCACCCACACACACCTGGTCCTCACAACCACACATCCCACCCGCACACACCTAGGCCTCAAAACACATATCCCACCCACACACACCTGGGCCTCACAACAACAACCACATCCCCGCCCGAAGACACCTGGGCCTCATCCTGAATATTCTTGGGAACAGTAATAGTAATAGAACTCTCGCTCGAAGACACCTGGGACTGAATCGAACCCTACCCGAAGAGTCTTGGGTATAAGGTCGCCTCAAGCCATCACAACCTATAAGTCTGCCCGAAGAGTCCTGGGCCTAACCACCCCAATCGAAACCTACCCGAAGAGTCTTGGGTGTAAGGTCGCCTCAAGCTATCACATCCTAGGGGAGAAGGAGCAAGAATGAGCTAGTAACTATGGGAAAACACCCTCTCCCATGAAATGGGAGTGTTCGACACTATGTGCTCAACATGGTTGTGGTGTGATAAAACACAGAAGATACAGATATATATATATATAGAAACCACTCAGCCCAACCTATGGCTTCTAGAAAGAGAAACTAGGCACGTGCCTCAACACTGCTACCACGAAGCATGCATTCAACAAACAACCCCAACCCCATTTAGGTTTTCACGTTTTAGCAGAAATTAGCTTATTTAGTTCCTTAACTACTGGGAAACTATCCACAACCAACCACTTCAATCGTTCGTAAAACATATCCCTGCCATCCACAAAACACATTATGGAAACACAAGCAGCACAACATAACCCTTCTTAACAACCAACCAACCCATTGATTATTATTTCCGTTTCATTACCAAGCCCCATCATTCATTAACTCTTCCACATTTATTATTTATTAAACACAACCCATAGTCCGTTCACATTTAAACCCATCCCTGCAGCCCCGTTGCCAACCACCATAACCACACCACACATCATTATTCCTTTAATACCATTTATCGCAGCCCTGCTGCCCATCACCATTAAACATTCACACCTTCCCACAACCAAGTCAACTGCAGCCCCGCTGCTCACCCAAACCACAATATCCCACAAAACACCCCCATAACATGCCACGTAACCAAGCAAACACCCACTTGTTCATTATTCCATTTTGGTTCAACTGGGGTGACCACACAAGGGTTCCAAATTTTCATTTAAACAGCCAACTAACGTGATTAACCAATTTCCACAATCAAAAAAGTTCCACTCATAAAAACGGTCTAGAAAGATAGGGAAACATTTGATTGCGCAAGCAAAGGCCCCCAACGACCGTGATTTTCAGTAGGAATAAGCCTATTTATTTCACAACATAATATCATAGGATATAAAAGGTAATGTAACAACAATCACAAACTTCCCATCCCCGTTCTGTAACCATTTATTATATTTATTTAATGGTTCAACCATTTCTCATGAAAACAAAAATGATACCCACCCCGCATGATGCACAAATTAGAGAGACGAAGGTAAAACCCCTACCTCAACAGGTTCTGGTCACAACGCTCCCCCGGATCAACTTTAGAAGCCGTTCGCCAGAATCCCGAAAAAACCTCCTCGGGTGGAAGTCAGAGAAGAAAATATGAAGGAAAGACAACAGATCCAAGCTCGGAAGTTCCACCTCGTCGTTACGATATTGTGACTGCTGACGGATCGTAAATCGGAGCTCAGATAAAAAAGTTATGGAAGAAAGAGCCTTCGAGTCTCTTGAGAGAGCTCTACTCAGAGGAGAGGGGAGGAGAGGTGTGAGTTGAAAAGAGGAGGGGACCCCTCCTTTTATAGGCGTGAAAAGAAAAAGTATATGGCATGTACTTATGGTACACGGCGTGTACTCGGCCATTTTCACATGGTCTCCACGCGGCCTCCAACGTGGCTCTGCAGCTGTTGACTGGTCAACACACGGTTTGAAGGTAACGCATACGCGGGGAAGGACTACACGATGTGTAGATTGGACACACGTCGTGTACTCATTTATTGCACACGGCAGGGACACAGCTCTAACGCGGCACATGGATGATGACTGGTCAACACACGGTAATGCGTACGCGGGGAGGGACTACACGGCGTGTAGTACTGGACACATGGTGTGTACCCATTTTCTTCACACGACAAAGACACGACCATCCACACGGGGTATACCCGGAAAGAGGGTACACGATGTGTACTCAAACTACATGGCGTGTAGTTTCAAAATTTTGGAAAGTGTGGGAAAAGTCCATTTTACCCTCCAAAACATTTTGTGGCCTTATTTTTTACAAAGGAATGAGCCGGAGAGGTCCGGGCCATTACATCTGATACCTCTTAAAACATTCTCGTCCCCGAGAATTCAAAAACCAACCCTGGGGAACCCAACATGATACCTCTTAGGGTCATCGTTATAACAGGAACCCAACCAACAAACCTAATCATATGTGTTAGGAATTCCTTATCCTATATCGAGATATTATCCACATTAGGTGGCACTGAATCACCTGCACGGGTTTAATCGCATCCTCATTAATGCGTCTCGATTAAGAATTGGGTCTTCCCACTTTCATACATTAGGATTTTTCAACTCGCACTAACCCCAACACCACACAACCAACACACTGCCCGAACACGTGGGTTTGGGAAATTCCTTCACCTATGTCGAGATATTATCCGCTTTAGGCGGCACTGACTCGCCCGCACGGGTTCAATCGCATCTGCATTAATGCATCTCGATTAAGGGTCAGGTTTTTCCGTTTCCCCACACATCCGGACATGTTACTCATTACCAGAGAACAAGGGAACAAAAGGTCTCACAACTGACAAGCCAAACATTCCACATATCAAAGGTAAAGAGTACAACATCAACACAAGCTCAGAAGAACAAGGGAAAAAAACACAAGTCAAAACAACTCCAGGTATTGAGCGCGCATCTGGGTCTCCCGCTCCCAAGTGCTCTCCTCGAGACCACCATGCCTCCACAACACACAAACTAAGGGAATGGTTCATCCACGGAGCACCTTCTCTTTGCAATCCTCGATTCTAACTGGTTGTTCCTCGAAGGTCGCGTCGTCTCCCATGTCTAAATCTCCCCAGTCGATAACATGAGTCGTCGTCGTGTAAGTACCGACGAAGCTGGGAGATGTGGAAGACGTCATGAACTCTCTCCAACTAAGGTGGCAGGGCCAGCTGATATGTCACCTCGCCAACTCACTTCAACACCTCAAAAGGTCCGATGAACCTTGGTGAGATCTTGCTCCCTTTTCCAAACCTCCGCTGCCCCCGTCGAGGGGAAACCTTCAAGAACACATGATCTCCCACCTCAAACTACAAGGGCCTCCTCCGATGATCAGCATAAGACTTCTGTCAGTCCTGAGCCACCTTCATCCTCTCACGTACAAGATGGACCTTCTCCGTGGTGCTCTGCACTACCTCTGGCCCAAGAGCACCTGTCTCACCAACCTCTGCCCAGCAAATGGGTGAACGAAATGGCCTTCCATATAAAGCCTCAAATGGTTCCATGCCAATAGTAGAGTGGAAGCTGTTGTTGTAGGCAAACTCAACTAAAGGCAAGTGTCATACCCATGATCCTCTGAAATCCAGAATGCATGCTCACAACATGTCCTCCAATGTCTGGATAGTACGCTCTGTCTGCCCGTTGGTCTGGGGGTGGAAAGCAGTGCTAAGGCATAGCTGGGTGCAAAAAGCATGTTGTAACCCCCTCCAGACTCGTGAGGTAAACTGAGTATCCCGATCTGAGATGATAGTCCTCGTAACTCCATGCAAGCGCACCACTTCGTCTACGTACCTCTTTGCTAAGGTACTTACCTAGCCCGACTCCTTGATTGCTAAGAAGTGAGCTGATTTCGTCAGACGATCCACCACTACCCAGATAGCATCATAACCACCCTGAGCTCTGGGTAGTCCTGTGAAGAAGTCCATTGAGATGTCATCCCACTTCCACTCGGGGACATCTAAAGGATGCAACAAACCACCGGGAACACAATGTTCAACCTTCACTTGCTGACACACTAGGAATTTATCCACAAACTCCGCCACTGCCCGTTTCACCCCGGGCCACGAAAACTATTCCCTCAGGCCTCGGTACATTTTTGAAACTCCTAGATGTACCGCTAAGGATGTGCTATGGAACTCACGGAGAACCCCCTCACGCATCGCCTCCGGAACAAACAACCTTCCATGGAAAAGCATCCGATGTTGGGTGTCCTCTGACCATCCATCTGGAGCGTTCCCCTGATCGACACGATCCCTCATCACTTCCGCCTCGGAGTCCCCCCACTGAGACTCTTCCACCTGCTGCAACAAGGAGGACTGCACTGTCATCTGAAACAAACAGACTCTATCACCTTCTACCCTTGCATCCAAGTGCAAGGAAGCCAAATCTCCCATTGCCTTCCAAGAATAAGCAGATTCCCGAACCACTTACTGATGTGACTTTCTGCTCAGGGCATCAGCCACAACATTTCCCTTACCGTCAGTGTAAGAGATCTCCATGTCATAGTCTTGGAGAAACTCGACCCATCTCCACTGCCGCAGGTTCAGGTCACACTGGGAGAAGATATAACGCAGGCCCTTGTGATCTGAGAAGACCACAAAGCGCTCCCCAAAGAGGTAATGTCGCCACAACTTCAGTGAGAACACTACTGCTGCAAGCTCTAGGTCATGGGTGGCATAGTTACACTTGTGAGGGCGTAACTTCCTAGACCCATAACAGATCACTCCCTTCTTCTGCATTACCACGCACCCCGGACCAAGGTCAGAAGCATCAAAAAACACCTCATACAACAACCCTTCCTCTAGAAACCTAAGTACGGGAGCACTGACCAACTTCTCCTTCAGGTAGTCGAAGGCTTTCTGGCACTACTCGCTCCATAGGAAGACCTGGTTCTTCCTAGTCAAAGCTGTCAATGAAGTAGCAACTCGAGATAAGTCCAAAACGAACCTCCTATAGTAACTTGCTAACCCTAGGAAACTACGAACTTCTGCCACACTCTTGGGTGATGCCCAAGAAAAAAATTCATCCACCTTCGATGGGTCCACCGATACTCCATGCTGAGACACCACGTACCCAAGGAAGTGTACTTCTTGTGTCAAGAACTTACACTTCGAAAATTTCCTGGAATGCTGGTGGTGTCGAAGGACTTCCAAGACTGCCCTGAGATGCTCAACGTGCTCCTCCTATGATCTTGAGTAGATCAGAATGTCATCGATAAACACAACGATGAACCAGTCTAGAAACTCTCAGAAGACAAAGTTCATAAGTCCCATGAACACAGTTGGTGCATTCATAACACCAAACGGCATCACTACAAACTCGAAGTGCCCATACCTGCACTTGAAATCCGTCTTCAATATGTCATTGTCCTTTACCCTCAGCTGATGATATCTAGATCGTAGATCAATCTTGGAAAACCAACCTGCTCCCCTTAGTTGGTCGAAGTGATCATCTATCCTTGGAAGGGGGTAACGGTTCTCGACTGTTACCTAGTTCAACCTTCGGTAGTCTATGCATAACCTGAGACCACCATATGCCTTCTTCATGAACAAAACTGGAGCACCCCATGGCGACATGATGGGTCGAACAAAACCCTTCTCCATCAGATCGTCAATCTGAATCCGTAACTCCTGAAACTCCAAAGGTTCCATTCGATAAGGGGCCATCAAAATTGGTTGGGCACCAGGTTTTAAGTCTATCCCGAACTCAACGTCACGTCGGGGGGTAGAGTCACAAACTCCTCAGGAAAAACATCGAGGAACTCCCCAAAAATCATCGGGACATCCATCATCTCTGTATCAGCTGGAACCACTGATAACCCGCCTAACAAGGAAAGGAGAGGCTTCACATGCCGACTTCCCACCTGATAGCTCCTCTCGCCAACAAAAGATACACGCTGCCCATCCACGTCGGAGAACACGACTCTTCTCTGGAAGCAGTAAATAATGGCACTAACAGAAAAAAACCAGTCGATGCCTAGGATGACATCGTATGGCAGCATCTGTAACAGAAGAAGGTCCCCACTAGATCGATGTGGTCCCAACATCAGCCCACATCCCCAGAAAACACAACATACGCTGGTCTGGCCTCCAACTGGTGTACTCAGTACCAGTGGTACAGAAAGTCTCTCTACGTATATTCCCAAAGCATGGGCTAGACCAGGTGCAACGAAGTAGTGCGAAGCTCCCGAATTGAACAAAGAAGAAACAAGAGTGCTGAATAAACAAATCGTACCTCGCACCACCTCTGGTCCTGCCAGAGTTGTCAACTCTACTGCGTGCAACTATCGACGCCCAAATCCTCTGCCTCTCTGATGTCGTCCACTTCCCCGACCACGCCCTGGTCAAGGTCCCTGAGGAGCACCCTGAGGTCGGCCTCCTCCTTCGAATTCTGACCTCGGAGGAGGATGGTCCTGCTGCTACTGGAAGGGCCTCGCCGGAAACTAGTGCTGCTGTGGTGGGCAATGAACCTGACCACCTCCACTGTACGGAGCTCAGGTCGGGCACTAACTCTGAACGTGCCCGAAACCTCCACAAGAAAAAAACCTCGGTCTCGGGCTTGTGGAAAAGGGATGAGGACCCGAAGATCTGAACTGGAACTGCTGGGGCCTGCTCCCCACTGGCCTGAACCTAGAAGGTCCCGTCGCAGGAGACCTGCTGCTGACTGCCTTCCCCTTCGACGAACCTGGCTAGATCCCCTCTCGTGGTGCACCTCCCAGCGAGTGCATCCTCTCTACAACCTCTTCATTCTTCTGTAATACCAAGTAAGTCGGAAGGGTGAAGGGGGTGACAACATACTGGAGCGAAGGGCGAAGCGCCTCCCCCAAATGTATCGCCCGAGACTCCTCATCCGGAAAACGATCCAGAGCAAAGCGCAGGAGATCCTTGAACTTGATCCCCAGCTCTCATACCAATATACTCCCCTGTTGAAGGGAGATTAACTCCTACCGCTTCTCCTCCTTGATCATGGAATAAAGGAATTCCTCTCGGAATTCCGTCTCAAAGTCAGCCCAGGGAACCTCTGCCTCTATCCCCTCTCCGAGGTAGAGCGTCCACCACTGTCACGCTGCACCTCTCAGCTGACTGACTTCTAGGGGAAGTCAGTACTCCCTCGGAGCACGGATCAAGGTAAAAGCGACCCCTTGCTCCTCAAGCCACCCCTCTGTCTCCGTATCCGAAGTACTACCCTCGTACTTCTTGAGGGTCTGCTATTGGAAAGAGCGGAGAGTCTTCTGCCACTGGCTATCTTCCTCCTCTCGGTCAATCCTCAACTGATCGACCGCCTGGATCTGCTGGGGCTCGACCATCTAAGCCACCCGGGGACGACGTCCAGGTGCCATAGCTGTATGGTAAACAAGGATCGCCTAAGCCCAAGTAGTAAGGAAAACTCAAGGTTTTATTTTATCATTTTATTTCAATTTCTTTCCCAGAACACCTAAATCAAGTAAAACAAAATCATGATGATGCATGCACCTTCCCTAGGGTCTCTACCCTGCAATGAATGTAGTCTCACTTGGTCGTTCGGTAGGCTCAGAGTCCTTGCATCAAATCACGGGGGGGGGGGGGGGGGCTAAAATCCCATGTCCTAGTCGGTCTTCCCTGGCCTATGTCACGCACCAAGATTAACTAACATTGTCGCCCTACCATCTCATGCAATCCTCACTGTTCCTAACTCCAGACTCCATCCTATCTCTCAACCATCACCTCTGATACCATTCTATCATGACCCCCTCCCACCAAAGATGCCCCTCCTGAGCTGGCAATGGTGAAAGGGAGATAATGACCCCTAAGTCCCGCCTCCAGTAGGCCCCGGGTTGGCGACTAGCACCAAGGGTGTGGGTTTTCACAAATATTGGATGCATTACCCTTTTTATTATTTAGGATCAGGAAATAGGATGAGTCAAACACCAACAAGGAAAAAGGACAAGTGTATATAAATAAACCCAAACCAAGCCCACATGCATGTTTAAACAATTTTATAACAAGGTACAAGAAATCTCAAAAGTACAATACCAAAAGAAAACAAGAGAACAACAACTGCAACAACTCCAAATGTCTGACTAGTAGGGTCTCGCACGGCCCTGGTAGTCCTCCTGGAAACCTAAAAGTAAACGTAGGGTGAGCATACAAGTATACTCAGTAGAGAAACCTAAAGCTCTCGTGCACAAGTGGGGAGACATCCTAATGTCCCGTGAGAACAACAGAAGAAACCTAACAAGGAAATATATCCACCCAACCTCACCAGCCACACTCACCCAAGAACAATCACAACAGGTAGTAGTAGTATAAGAACAATAGTATTGGGTACCCCACACCATTTCCCATTAGTTAGCTGAATGTCCTGACGCTGTCACACTCTCCCCGCCCGCACACACCTGGGCCTCACAACCACGTATCCCGCCCGCACACACCTGTGCCTCCCAACCACACATCCCGCCCGCACACACCTGGGCCTCACAACACGTATCCCACCCGCACACACTTGGGCCTCCCAACCACAACCACATCCCCGCCCGAAGACACCTAGCCCTCATCCCGAAGATTCTTGGGAACAGTAATAGTAATAGAACTGTCACCCGAAGACACCTGGGCCTGAATCGAAACCTACCTGAAGTGTCTTGGGTTTAAGGTCGCCTCAAGCCATCATAGCCTATAAGTCTGCCCGAAGAGTCTTGGGCCTAACCACCCCAATCGAAACCTACCCGAACAGTTTTGGGTGTAAGGTCGCCTCAAGCTATCACAACCTAGGGGAGAAGGAGCAGGAAGGAGCTAGTAACTATGGGAAAACACCATCTCCCATGATATGGGAGTGTTCGGCACTATGTTCTCAACATGGGTGTGGTGCGATAAAACAAAGAAGATATATATATATATATATATATAGCAACCACTCATCCCAACCTATGGCTTCTAGAAAGAGAAACTGGGCACGTGCCTCGGCACTGCTACCACGAATCATGCATACAACAAACAACCCCAACCCCATTTAGGTTTTCACGTTTCAGCAGAAATTAGTGTATTTAGTTCCTTAACTACTGGGCAACTATCCACAGCCAACCACTTTAATCATTCGTAAAACATATCCCTGCCATCCACAAAACATGTTAGGGAAACACAATCAGCACAAAAAAACCCTTCTTAACAACCAACCAACACATTGATTATTATTTCCGTTTCATTACCAAGCCCCATCATTCATTCACTCTTCCACATTTATTATTTATTAAACACAACCCATAGTCCGTTCACATTTTAACCCATCCCTGCAGCCCCGCTTCCAACAACCATAACCACTCCATACATCATTATCCATTTAATACCATTTATCAGAGCCCCGCTTCCCATCAACATTAAACATTCACACCTTCCCACAACTAAGTCAACCGCTGCCCCGCTGCTCACCCAAACCACAATATCCCACAAAACACCCCCATCACATGCCACATAACCAAGCCAACACCCACATGTTCATTATTCCATTTTGGTTCAACCAGGGTGACCACACAAGGGTTCCATATTTTCATTTAAACATCCAACATTACATGATTAACCAATTTCCACAATCAACAAAGTTCCACTCATAAAAACGGTCTAGAAAGATAGGGCAACATTTAATTTCACAAGAAAAGGCCCCCAACGACCGTGATTTTCAGTAGGCATAAGCCTATTCATTCCACAACATAATATCACAGGATATAAAAGGTAAAGTAACAGCAATCACAAACTTCCCATCCTCGTTCTTTAACCAGTTGTTATCTTTATTTAAAGGTTCAACCATTTCTCATGAAAACAAAAATGATACCCACCCCGCATGATGCACAAATTAGAGAGACGAAGGTAAGACCCCTACCTCAACATGTTCTAGTCACAACGCTCCCCCAGATCAACTTTAGAAGCCATTCGTCGGCGTCCTGGAAGAACCTCCTTGGGTGGAAGTCAGAGAGGAAAAGTCGAAGGAAAGACAATGGATCCAAGCTCGGAAGTTCCGCCTCGTCGTTACGATCCCGTGGCCGCTGACGGATCGTAAATCGGAGCTCGGATGAAAATGTTATGGAAGAAAGAGCTTTCGAGTCTCTTGAGAGAGCTCTACTCAGAGGAGAGGGGAGGAGAGGTGTGAGTTGAAAGGAGGAGGGGACCCCTCCTTTTATAGGCATGAAAATCAAAAGTACACGACATGTACTTATGGTACACGGCATGTACTCGGCCATTTTCACACGGTCTCCAGGTGGCCTCCAACGTGGCTCCGCGACCGTTGACTGGTCAACACACGGTTTGAAGGTAACACATATGCGTGAAAGGACTACATGATGTGTAGATTGGACACACAGCGTGTACTCATTTATTGCACACGGCAGGGACACAACTCCAACACGGCACACAGCCGACGACTGGTCAACACACGGTAACACATACGCGGGGAGGGACTACACAGCGTGTTGTACTAGACACACGGTGTGTACCCATTTTCTTTAAGCGGCAAAGACACGACCATCCACATGGGGCATACCCGGAAAGAGGGTACACGGCGTGTACTCAAACTACACGGCGTGTAGTTTCAAAATTTTGGAAAGTGTGGGAAAAGTCCATTTTACCCTCCAGAACACTTTGTGGACTTATTTTTGACAAAGGAATGGGCCGGAGTGGTCTGGGCCATTACATTAATCAACTGAGTGTTCCTCACTAGACAACTGTTTATTGATTGAATCCATATAAGATAGTGATTTACTATGCATTATATCATATTTATTCGATATATAACCCCACTTACCAATAGTTCTATAGGATCTCATTAACTCGTGGATGGATTTATTGTAGTTATCAAGCTATTACATCTCTTTCCCTTGAGACGTAGATGAATTTAGGTCCTACAATAGGTAATCAGAGCCAAAGATATCCCTAATTGGAGTCTAGTTTCATCTATCTTGAATTTCATACTATCCTCTAAGTGGATATACTACCCCAACATGGCCCTTTCCTATGACCTAGTTCTGATCACCAATACGATAATTCAAGTGGGAAGCCCCCATACATATATAACCATGATCAATAATGGCCACACCATCCTCATGAGGATTTATTACATCAACACCTATAAAAATCCCATTCACATCATCTTGATGTTTTGAACCATTTTCATAGACCACAACTTTTGTCACAACACCTTGATCGACATGTTTATTAAAAGACCACTTTATCAATTAATGTCATACTTGGTCCACTTATACCAGTACTCTAGAAAAATAACCATATCTAGATTTCTTAGTATCCCTATCCATTTTGATAGGAACCCGTATACAATAGGCATTATCATAAATAATATGGGGTACAAAAAAATATAGTTAAGACTGAAATTTTTACCTAGACTTGTGCAAAGGAGTTCCTAACCTCTAATGGATTGAAGTTGAAATTACATCCATAAATTCTCAATTAACTGGGATTTAAAAACACTATTTTGAATCCTTAGGTGTAACTTTTAAATTCCTTATTTAGAAATATAATATGATAATATCCTCTACCTACCGGGATACACTTCCACTAAGAGAAACCCCAAATCAGTGAAACCCTATGACTCATATCTA
This sequence comes from Viscum album, assembly GCA_963277665.1. Taxonomy (NCBI): domain Eukaryota; kingdom Viridiplantae; phylum Streptophyta; class Magnoliopsida; order Santalales; family Viscaceae; genus Viscum; species Viscum album. The sequence continues at coordinate 403,356,679 of OY728127.1, read as the reverse complement.
GAGTTTTCTAGAGATGATATTCATTAAAAGGGACTATTTTTGTGACAATATAATACCTACAGGGCTCCATATGATCTATAATTGCCTCCATTATTTCAAAAAAATGTGTCACATTACCATTTTTTACAAATCTACTAGATTCAGAACCCTGTATCATGGAAAATTATTTGTGATTTACATTTTTACCTTCATTAACAAGATTCTTTGATTCACTTTATTCAAAATATTTGAACCTGCCGCCAAAATCACGACATTCAACAAGAATATTCTCCATTTCAACAAGATCATCCATCAAAAACACCACGTTCGAAATAAAATCTTGTCAATTTTTTATAATTATAAACATTTCAAAATTTTAGTTATTTTATTAAAATTGGGTAATTATCAGTTTTAGAATTATAGCCATGATGAAGATATATTTTATCCATGATTTTTTAACACAGATAGTGATATATCTATATTAGCCCTAAAAATGCTGATAAAAATCTATTTTATCAAGGATTACTATTTTAGCGCTGATAAAACCACACTTTATCAGTGCTTTTTTGGAAACGATGGTAGAAGCCTTCTCAATATTTTATATAGACCCCTAATAGAGTATTCCTCATGCATGTTGTTCAAGATCTCATGGATCTGAATCATTGTTTTCTCTCTTCCTAAATCATCTCAGATGAATCAATACTCTCAAAATCTAAGGTATGTGATTATTTATACTCTTATTTAATCATGATCCTTGAAATATACCTTGCTGATTTTTTTCTATAAGATCCACTAATCACTACATGACACCAAACTACTCCCATCCCACAATCAACCCAATCAATAACCTCCCATACAAGATAGTGTAACACTTTGTATACCACCAGTTCAGTGATCCATAAATAGTTCCATCCTTAGTTTCACACTCTCCTTACTCCACTCTAACCACACCACAATTTATATGTGTTTTTATTAGAATACCATTATTGATGATACAAAAATTAGTGTTTTCATGGTGTTTGTATTTCTTTGTGATTTATGGTTCATGTCATGATTATGATCAGTAGTCATTTAGAAGAATGAATTGAATTAGAGCTCTTTTTTCATGTAAATTTTGGTTGTGTTCAATTTTTTTAGGTTCTCAAACATGTCGACAATGTGAATACTAGTTTGCATTAGAATCTTAGTGACTTATGGGGTGATGCATCTCATTTGGTGACAATTAGTGTAATTTGTAAATAATTTTAATTATATGTATGTAAATAATTTGTATGTAAATAATTTGTGTGTAAATAATTTAAAAATTTTATGTAATTAATTTTTATGGGTGTTGAAATTTAAAGGTTTAAAAATTTATTAACACTAATGAATATTTACAAATTTTAACAATATATTTTAAAATAAATAAATATAAGGATTATGTAAATGATTTTAATGAATACAGAAAATAACTTTTTCTTAAATAGTTTTAATTTTTTTAAATTTGTATTAATATATTGGTATTAGTTTAAATTTTATCGAATTTTATTATCTTGTACTAATAATTATTTATTAAAATCAAGGTATGTGACCACTTTTGATCCCTTGCTCGCCCTTGAACACCTATTTTTGTTTTTAATTTTCAAAAATGGTTTGAACAGCGTGCATGCAAGAGATCTTATTTTTCCTCGATCTGCCTCGCCAATTCTCCACCCAATCTTCTTTTCCTTGAGCCATTATTGGTTAACCCTATCCCTCACCTTCATGTTAATTTCACTCATTAATCATTATTTCTCACTAAAATTGGATAGATCTCCTAGATGTGCACCATAAAAACCCTTCCTGCTTATCATGTATGGTGGTGACTGCAAAAAATAAGTAGGTAGAATTTTGACGGTGCAAAGATGGTAATAAACTCCATGTTCTAAGTATCCCTCCTACTCTCATTGATTAAAATCAAACAATTATTACCATTTTCTTCAATGTATCCCTCACACTCCCATGGATTAAAACCAAAATGTCTTTTTAAAACATGTTATTACCTTGGGTATTTTATTTTTAGTGACCATTATTATATCATATGTCAATATTGTTTTCTTTTTAGGAAACCAAAATATAATGAAATATGGTTTCATTATGAACTCAATTTACATTTGATATTGGTTGAAAGATTATTTCCAGATTCAATAATAAAATGGGTCTTATTATTTATATTTTAGTGATTTTATTAATTTTTTAATATCATTATCAATATTCTATGAATTAGTTTTATATTAAAATTTTATGCATTATTATGTTTTGTGTAATTAGATTTTTTTAATTCACATTCCTTTAAATTTGATTAAAATATAATATGCATGTTTTGTATATAAAATATATCTCTTCTTGACATCTAACACATATTCTATGTTTATTTTTGTATTTATTATTGATTATTTATATTTCATGTATTTATTATAATCTATCTTATTAGATCAGAACATGTGTTTAATTATTCAGAACATATGTTCTATGGGAATTATTTTTATAAATGTAGCAATTTAGGAAAATGTTCTATGTTTTATTAATTCATGAAATTTGTTATTTACATGTGTTTTGTATAACATTTTTGATATATTTTATTATATTTATAAAATATATTTATTAATAGTTTAGTTTTTTATACAGAACATTATTTTTTGGAGATAATGAACTTTTTTTAAATTATAGAAAATCACTGGGCTCTATATTCAAAATGGTTAGATGTCAATTCAACTAAGGATGAACTTTTCATTGGGATGTAGTAATAATTTCAAAGTGGTCTCAATATAGATGGGGTATTGTATGTGAGAGGAGTCCACAATGAAGGGATTGTGATACTTGATAGAGGGGTCAAATCACTTCAACCTTTAACAAATAGATTTTAATAATCTTGTTATGTTTTTTAATATATATTGTGTTACCTCATATTATTATTTGTTCACTACTGTATTTACATAATATACATTAAATTATAAACCACTTATATAAATAATGATTTTTTCATATATTGATGCTCCCAATCCTGAGGGAAAATATGTTTCTCAACATGCTGGTGCTCCTAATGAAGAGTAACATAAACTTCTACACATTTCGATGCTACCAATCCATAGTAACAATATATTAATGATGTTGAAGCTGAAAAAATGGCAGATGGTGAAAAACCTATGTCCCAGAAAAAATAGGAGTGTTTTACTATGTCGTTGTAAGAAACAATTATTAATGTAAGAAAAAAAGGCATCAAATTTGAGGTTGGTTGGAATGCATACATCAAGCCGGTTAACCCCAATAATTCCATGTTCAATGTTACATTGGTCTCACCACTCGCATGTGTGTGCTGATTGATGGAGATTCATAGAAAAATGTTGTTCACATGATAAAGACACTAATTTGGAAAGATATTAGGGTAAAATTATGATGCAGTTTCTTTATTTTACTAAAAAAATAATGAAATTTTAAATTACTTTTAATTATCCCTTGAAGAGTGAACTTATAGTAGATGAATCCTAAAATAAATTTTTATTAATGATTGTTGGAAATAATCATAGATGATTTCTCAAAAATTATTATGAAGTATTATCTCAAATATGTTGAAGGGAAAATAAACCTACACCCAACAAAAATATATTCACACCTGATAAACAAACAAGAATGGGATGCATTTATTGGTTGTTGTAAGTAGACATATTTTCATGTACATTGTGTCTTGTAATATTGTTTTTTGAAAATAAGTGTATTAATCACATTGATTAAGAATTGTTAATTTATGAAAAATAAACTGAGTGATGAAAATAAGAAACAAGAAAAAAAATCAATATACCCCTACTATAATGCAAGGATGGGGTACACTTCATTTGAAAAAAGTGGTACATATTTTAAATCTTCCGTAATAATTTCATGTGATATGAAAAAAAAACATAATTATGTTCCACTGTTTATATACAGATTGATGAATCAAAATCCAAAGCCACATCCATCCTACATTATGTGTTATAGATGGAGACACGTGTAAATAAGGGAGGTATACTGATATATGAAAATGAAAAAAAAGTTTTTCAAGCATGTATAAGTATGAGATACTAATTTTTTATTTAAATCAGTATTACATAATAATTATTACTTATTTTCATATATTTATTATCCAACTTAGACTCAAGAATCATCATCAACCGTACCCTATGAATTTTTACTCTAAGTAGCCTTGAAGTGGCTATATAACCACGTCAGACGTGCAGGTTTTGGGGTGCCACCCTAAACATATTTTGAGAAAAGAAATGAACATGGGGATAAAGATAATAAAATTGTGGAGTTTCAAGCATGATTAGTTTACCTTGAAGATAAACATGATTTATAGTTAGATTTGTTAAAAAATATTATAATATGGAGTCAAAGAGAAGAAACAACACAAGAACAACCACTAACTGAAGATCCCCACATCCCAACCAGATTTTAGGCAAGTCATTCCCCTCAAAGAGATATCTTATAAGAGTTAATAAATATTTTCATAATTTTTTCTATGAAATGTGAATCAAGAATGAATTGATACCTTTCATATACTGATATTCTAAAGTGTGGAAGTGAAAGCGATTTATATCTATCAACTTCCATATATTGCCTTTTTATGATGGGTTCCATGTACAATATCCAAGGAGATATTTTAAACAACAAAAAATATCCAATAGGTCATGTGAGAGTGGGGATTCAGATAGATGATGAACCAAGTGTTGAGATACGTGTTCCACTTGATGATGCAGATATTCATATAGTCAATAAAGCTATTAAGAATTTTCATCGAATGGTCATTGGATATTGTAAAAATACATATTTATAATGAGGTATTAATTTACAATTTATTTTTCATGAAAAAACTTTTAATAATTAATGAAAAAACCCTAATCGATGAATTTTATTATATAAGCAAAAAGGTAAGAGGGTGAAATGTAAGGTCAAATCAAAATGATCTAAAGAATCATCCAACTAATGGAAAATATGTTCACAAAGTACCTTTAACCCCACCCATTAAATTTTTTAATTTACTAACATTAAAGGTTCATACAGATACAACATTCACAAGTGGTAATACAACGATAATTGATTTTTAATAATAGATGTATAGAAAACCATTATATTCTATATTATTCGTGAGATTGTAAATGAAATCCACATGCATGAATGGATAAGAGTATCATTTCTAAATGTATTCATGAGTTTTTTTTATGATTTGTTTATCCAATAGATGATTTACTCTCTTAATTATGACTGAATACTATTCATATTTTTATAGGCATTTATATCAATACTATTTTAAGGGAAAACCACATGAACATAAATTTTTGATCATTAGTCCTCACATCAATTCTAAATATGAATTCTTATTATATCTAATGAAATATGAAGGAATAGAGGACAAACTTTCCACAATATTTAAAAGAAACAAACAGATAATAGACTCTTCTTAATACCCACAATTAAAGGGTAAAACTGTACAATTAAATCATATCAAATATATTTTTATTCATTCTATTACTTATTACTTTTTGTTTTTTAGTAGCATCGGTTACTCATTATAGTCAATTTGAATACTCTAAAGATTTATTTTCTAGATTCAATGCATGGATACCCAAAAAAACAACCAAATGTGGTGATGTTTATCAATTTGTAATAAACTATATGCAACATTTCACAAATAAACATCATGTTATAAATTTTATATTATGTTTTAAAGAAAATTCTATTATGATAGGGCGATTTTTAAATATCATCAAAATCATGGCATAAGGATAGACCATAAAAACAAAAAGCCTATTGAATTATAAAAATGAAAAGGTATTAGGGTATATATAATAAAATTACCCTATCAAAATATATATTAAAACAAATTAATTATTTTTATCAACGTTTCTGCAGCACCCAGAACAAACTAATGGAAAAATATTGTGGTTTTTATGATTGAAATTTTATGAAAGGTGTTGTATTATATCAGCAAACTGGAATCCCCAAAGAGGTATTTACAATGATAATTACAATTTCATTTAAAATATTTAACAATCCTTTATTTATTTATATTTTTCTATTACTACTATAACTAGTGATAGCCCTAATATTCACAAGAGAAAGTAATTTTTTTTAGAAACGAATGGGTAGAATACATAGTATCATATAATATACAGACATCATGAAGAGGTGACTTCCTAATACATATTTAGTGAATTTTATCATCATTTTATCTATTTTTTTTGTTAATTTCATTTTCATTATTATCCTATAATTTAGGAAAATGATCTATATGTCATTTTTGACATGTATGAATCAACCACACATTAATTCGATACATGGTGTGTCTGGTATGACTCAAAGTGCGTGTTTTTAGTTTAAATTGACATTTTTGTTTAAAACAAATGTTACATCCTCCCCAAAAAAATGAATAAAGATTATTTTGATACCTTATAAAAAATTCTATAATTCATTTTTCACATGTATGAATAAAAAGAACCTCAATATAATACACGATGTTATCAGTGTGACTCAAAGTGACTGTTATCTGTTTAAAATTGATAATTTAGTTAAAAACATGTGACACTCATTGAAAATAAAAAAAACTCATTTTTATTGTCTTGATAATTTGGGAAAATGATTCATAATTCTCTTTTTATGTGTAGGAATTAGTATCACCAAAAACTGACACACGATGTGACCATAATGACTCAAAGTGTGTGTTTTTAGTTTAAATTCACATTTTAGTAAAAAAGAAATGTGACAAACTCATAACTGATGAAACATATTTAGATTATATTTATACTTTATAAAAATTATCCATAATTAATTTTTGATTTTTATAAATCAATTTCTCACTAATTTGATGTGTGGTGTTATTATTACAACTTCAAGTGTGTCCTTTTATATAAAATTGACCTTTTATTTCAAAGAACATGTCACATATTAAAAATTGAGCAAACATATTTGGATTATTTTGATATTTTATAAAAATTATTCACATGTCTTTTGTGACATGTATGAATCACCTACACCTTAATCTGATACACGATATGCCTGGTATGACTCAAAGTGCATGCTATCAATTTAAAATTGAAATTTAGTTCAAAACATGTTTCACTCACTAAAAACTAATAAAACACACTCATATTGTCTCTATACTTTAGAAAAATGATTCATAAATCATTTTTGATGTGTAAGAATCCACATCACATCAAGACAACACACAATGTGACCGATATGACTCAAAGTGCATATTTTCGGTTCAAATGGAAATTTTAGTAAAAAAGACATGTGAGATACTCAAAACTAAAAAAACACATTCAGACCATGTTTATACTTTTGAAAAATGATCCTTAAGTCATTTTTGACATATCAGAATCAACTGAACACCAATCTGATGCATGGTATGTATAGTATGAATCCAAGTGTGTCATTTTATTTAAAATTGATATTTTAGTTCAAAACACAAGTCACATAATCATAACCAATAAAACACATTACAGTTGTTTTTATACTTTAGGATAATGATCCTTATGTCATATTCTATGTGTAGGAATCATCCTCACCTCAATCTGATACACCGTGTGTCCGATATGACTCAAAGAAGCTGTTATCAGTATAAAATTGACAATTTAGTTTAAAATATGGGTCGCTTATTGAAAATAGATAAAACAAACTTTTATTTTATTGATTCTTCTGGAAAATAATTCACATGTTATTTTTGATGTGTAGGAATAAATCTCTCATAAAACCGACACAAGATGTTACCGGTTTGACTCAAAGTGTTTGTTTTCAGTTTAGATTGAAATTTTAGTAAAAAAGATATGCAACATACTACAAACCAAGAAACCTCATTTGGATTGTGTTTATACTTTATGAAAATGATCCTAAAGTCATTTTTTACATGTAGTAATCAACCACACACCAATATGATGCATGGTGTGACCAGTATGACTCCAAGTGCGTCCTTCTATTTAAAATTGAAATTTTAGTTCAAAACATAAATCACATACTCAAAAATGAGAAAACTTATTCATATTGTTTTGATACTTTAGAAAAAATTTACATAAGTCATTTTTACATGTAGGAATCATCTTTATCTGATTCTGATATGCGGTGTGCTCGAAATGACTCAATGTGTCTGTTATTAGTTTAAAATTGAAATTTAGTTTAAAATGTGTGTCACTCGCTGAAAACTAAGAAAACCCACTCATATTGTCTTGATACTTTAGTAAAATGATTCATAATTCATTTTTGATGTGTATGAATTAGTCTCACATCAAACCGACATATGATGTGATCAGTATGACTCAAAGTGCGTGTTTTCAATTTAAATTGACATGTTAGAAAAAAAGACATGTGACATACCCAGAACTGAGAAAACACATCCATATTGAGTTTATAATTTAAGAAAATAACCCTTAGGTCTTTTTTTGACTCGTATGAATCAACATCATGTCAATCCAATGCATGGTATGACCGGTATAACTCCAAGTATATCTTTTTTATTAAAATTTGACATTTTAGTTCAAAACACATATCACATACTAAAAACTATAAAACCTTATTTTTATGGTTTTTATATTTAATAAAAATGATACATTAGTCATTTTAGACATTTAGGAATTAGCTACACCTCAATCTGATACACGGTGTGCCCGGTATGACTCAAAGTGTCTGTTATCAGTATAAAATTGAAAATTTTGTTTAAAAATAATGCAACTCACTGAAAAGTGAGAAAACATAGTCATATTGTGTTTTTTACTTTAGGAAAATGATTTATAAGTCATTTATTATGTATAGGAATCATTCTCATTTCAAACCAACACACGGTGTGACCGGTATGACTCAAAGTACATGTTTTAGTTTAAATTTTCATTTTTGTAAAAAAGACAAATGACATACCAAAAACTAAGAAAACACATTCATATTATTTTTATAATTTAGTAAAATTATCCTTATTTAATTTTTGACATATAGGAATCAATATCACTCCAATATGACACATGGTGTGACCGGTATGACTCCAAGTGTGTCTTTTTATTTAAAATTGACATTTTAGTTCAAAACATAGGTCACATACTCAAAACTGAGAAAACCCATTTGTATTGTTTTGATAATTTAGAATAATAATTAATAAGTCATTTTTCATGTGTAGGAATCATTCTCACCTCAATCTGATACATGTTGTTCCTGATATGACTCATATTTACTATTATCATTTTAAAATTGACAATTTAGTTTAAAACACATACCCTCACTGAAAAATGAGAAAATGGGATCAAATTGTATTGATACTTTAGGAAAATTATTTATAAGTCATTTATGACATGTCAGAATTAGACTCACCTAAAACTGACAGATGAAGTGACTGGTATGACTCAAAGTGTGTATTTTCAGTTTAAAATGACATTTGAGTAAAAAAGACATTTGGCATACTCAAAGCTGAGAAAACAAATTTTGATTTTATTAATACTTTAAGAAAACAATCCTTAAGTCATTTGTAACTTTTAGAAATCAATCATATTTCAATCTGACACACGATGTGACAGGTTTTGATTCCTAGTGTATCCTTTTATTTAAAATTTACATTTTAGTTCAAAACACATGTCACATACTCAGAATTGATAAAAACCTTCCAATTATTTTCTTACTTTAGGTAAATTATCTATAGGTCATTTCTGATGTGTAGGAGTTCGTCTAACCTCAATTTGATACATGGTGTTCTTGATATGAATCAAAGTGTCTGTTATCTATTTAAAAATTGATAATTTAGTTTAAAACATGTGTCACTCACTAAAAACCAAGATAGCATGCTCGGATTGTCTTTATACTTTATTAAAATGATTCATAATTCATTTTTGACATGTAAGAATTTGTCTCATGTCAAACTGACACACAATGTGATTGGTATGACTCAAAGTATGTATTTTTAGTATAAATTGACATTTTAGTAAAAAATACATGTTATATACTCAAAATCAAGAAAACACATTTGGATTGTGTTGATACTTTTGAAAAACAATCCTTATGTCATTCTTGATTTGTAAGAATCAAATTCATGCCAATACGAAGCATGGTGTGACTGGTATGGCTCCTATTTTTTCTTTCTACTTAAAATTGATATTTTAGTTCAAAAAACAAGTCACATACTTAAAATAGAGAAAATTCTTTCTAATTGTTTTTATATTTTAATATAATAATCCATAATTAATTTTTAATGTGTAAGAATCACCCTCACATCAATATGATACATGATGTGCCAGGTATGAATCAAAGTGTCTATTATCAGTTTAAAATTGATAATTTATTTTAAAACTTGTGTCACTCACTAAAAACCAAGAAAAAATGCTTGGATTATCTTGATACTTTAGGAAAATGATTCATATGTCATTTATGATGTGTAATAATCGGTCTCACATTAAACTGACACATGATGTGACCGATATGAATCAAAATATGTTTTTCCAATTTAAATTAACATTTTAGAAAAAATACACTTGACCTACTCAAAACCAGAAAAACACAGTCAAATTGTTTTGATACTTAATGAAAATGATCTTTAATTCAATTTTGACATATCGGAATCAACTGCACATCAATTTTATGCACGATGATCCTTAATTCATTTGTAACATGTATTATTTCCTATTTATGTTTAATTTCTTTTTTATAGATTTATTAACATGAGAATTGTTTTTCTATATGGGAGGATTATTTTATTCAAGTTGGGATGATTTGTTAAGAAATTTATTCCATGATTGAGATTTTTTGATAGGGGTTTGGGTATCAAATACAATGAAACCACTAGTATAAAAATGAGTTTTGGTGGAGTGGTGATTCAGACGACTACCATTTGGCAGTCACTGTTGATCTTATTAGAAACCGTCAAAGGGATGTTGCTAGATTTTTCGACCAATACACCCTAAATTTGGTCCCCTTCACTCTCATTCACCCCCACTCATTCCGCATCACCCCCGCCCCCCACACACTGCACCGTCCGTCGTCCTTCTGTCATCCTCCATTCAGGATAAAATCCTATCGACTACCCACACCATCTCCATGCATACTCAAGATGATTTTTATTGAATATCTCCATCAATGCATGTGTGTTTCCCTGATAGAAGTAGTTACACAATCATTCCACCCGCTAAAGCCTCATCAAGTCTGCATTCTTTCCAACACTGCACATCCTCATGCTGATTCCACCCGTGGATACCTATCAAGCCCAATGTGTGATATCCGTCCACAAAAATGTTTGTAGTAATTTCCCTATTCTTTCCATTTAATGATTTGATAATTTATTTTCACAATTTTTCATTTCATTTCCCAAAATCACATTACGGTTTTTCGTACCTGATTTTGACTTAGAATGCATCGAGTTGTTCAATGGGGCATCACTTAATCCCGGATTATCAAATTTTAGGTACTTTTATTTTTTATATTTTTTTGAATTAATCAATTTGATACTTCATTTTAACCATTTTTCATTTCATTACCTACATTTTAATCAGCTTTTTTCATACATTATTTTGACTTCGAATACATGAAGTTGTTCGAAGCAACATCACCTAATCCCTGATCCTCAGACTGTAGGTACCTTTTCTTTTCTATTTTATAGAATTTTTTAAAATTCTTAATATACAATATTACATTAATCAATGTTAATCCTTAATAGTTTTTCATTCCACGATGATAGGTGACTGAGTGTGTAAGCCTGGTCACCTCATCACAACAATGGATTCCCCTAAAGTGTCTACTATTTCGATCTGATATTTCATACACATTTTAATATTTATACCTTATCAATTTTTTTCTTTCGTAAATGAATTATATTTCATCGAATCTCATTCTCCATGTTCATACTCTACTCCTAGAATATTTTGAGTTATTGGAGGGCTCACTTCAATCTTATCCTAAAAGGCCTCCATCGTTGAAAACTCTAGTTCAGTCAGATGTTCTAACTTTTCCTTTTCCCCGTAACTATTTCTTTTAGATATATGAACAAATATTCCTTATGAATATTAAATCACTAATTTTTATATAAAGGATTTGTTATAAAATGCAACCTCATATGTGAAATTTCCTTTTCTTTATTGGTAAATACACCATTCCGAATTGATTCATACAACATATACAAGCTGGTATGTCATCAAGATTGTGGGTAGTAATTTTAAAATTATGTTTCTCATATAAACTAATATTCATCCATTTGTATAATTAACTACTAATTCAACATCTAATGGTCACATGAATTAGTCAAAATGAAGACTTATGGTCATAAGTATTGAAGACCCCTAGATCAATTCATGATCCTATTTTGAATGCTCGTGACAATTTAATGATCTGAAAACTATATCTATGCATAATTTTTTGACATTTTAATAAATATTTCATTATGAGTAAGCATATGGATATTTTAATAATTTTTTTCTATAAAAATTTCTCCAAATATATTTGGTTCATATGGTTAATCCCTTTTTATAATCCCATAACAAGTTTATCCTCATCCCCCATGAGTATCATATACATAAAAAGAGATGTAATAACTAATTTTTTATATTGAATATAAAATTAAATATAAATATTCGGCTTCCTTATCCCTAAAAAATTTCTACATGATCCTTTTCCAAATCAATTTCCATAATTACAGGTAAATTCATATTTTTACCAAATAATCACATTCCAACATAGATGGAAATACATTCAATTATAGATTGGGTGGATTTTTCATAGATGGTTGAATAACCAATATATATTCATCCAATTATTCCTTAAACATCCTCGTTTTGGGTCTCTAATTTCACCCTTATAATCGACTCTCATGATTGTCAAATGCCTTGAGTTGGTGTTCATCTACCGCATATCTATCAGCTAGTTTGACAGTCTATTTGGACTACCTGCAATTCCATCTTCCTGATCTACTATATACACTAAAAATAGTCATCCAACCCTATTTGATGTTCTAATTCAGGGAATACATTGATAAATTATAGGTACAGTTATAATAGGGTTTCTCAAGAAATGCTTCCCTAGTAGGTAGAAATTGACTTCTTATAACCAATAAAACATATTTATATTTATATATATATACAAAACTAAAAAATTAGAAGGATGAATTTTCCTCAAATCTCTAACAAGTTTTCCATTAATAACTCTATATATATATGCGACAAATCTATCTACATATTATAATGCTCCAGATGTAAGGTTCAGGTGAATTAAAACTATAACCTTATAAACTACCAATAGATTCAAGTTTAAAATTTTCACATAAATGACTTATTTTAAAGTTAAATTCCATTTAATTTCCATTCATGCTTTGTTTTGAGGGTTTCACAAGCTTTTATGGAGGAATGGGAGAGTTTTCATGAATTGGACCAAACCGTGAGCCCAATTCTAGATTTAAAATTAAATATTTATTCCTGTATAACTGCTTCATTTTTCAACATTTTTTATCCATTCCAATTCCCAATTGTCGTCCCCCGACCTATTAACACCACCATATTAATTTGGACCATTTAGGAATCCATAATCATGGTGGATATGAGTTTTTATTTAAGGGACTGGGCCTGCCCGAAATCCCATTTTCTGCATTAAAAATAAATTTTAATTATTTAATATCTCCTTCATTATTTTTGTTTTTTCAGTGATTATAACTCTCACCCGAGCCCACTTACCTAAGGCGCGCAACCCTTCCCTCCTCCCACAATTTGCAGCTCAATAGAGTCACGAAAGTGGTCGAAATTTCTATGGATTTCAGAAATCGCCCAGATTTGGAGAGGTAAATTAATCCTTTCATAACTCCTTCTATTTTTACTCTTTTTCCCCCGATTCCAGTTCCTACATAATCTATTACTCCTTTTTCTATACTCCCATGAATGGTTGGATGTTTTCAAATTTAGATACTGGTGGATTTTGGGTCGTTTTCTTCAAGATTGTTTTAGGTAAGTGTTTCTCTCTTCAATTCCTCCCTTCTCCTTAGGGTTTCCTCCCTATTTCATGAATTTATAGAATTTATAGAAGATAGGGTTCAAACCTAGAGTTTTATTTGGTGTATTGTTGGTCAAATATTGTGTTCTAGGGCTGGATTGATCTTCCTTGTGGTGCGGCGGGGGTGCGATTGATGTTTCGCACAAAGTTTTGAGGGATTCGACAATTTCGGTAGGTGGTTCCTTGTGTAAACAATTATTGATGAGTTATCTTGCTGTATTTATTCATTTTAAATATTCCCCATATGTTTGTTGTGGTGAAAAAACTGTTTATGATTAATTTGGATATGTGTCCAATTTTATAGTTGCATTTTAACTTGAAATTGGGGGGTTTTGTGTATAACTCATGGGGTATTATTTGGGTGTATTTTACAACACATGGAATTGGTTTAATAAATATTTTTTGGCCTTAAAATTATGGTTTTGTAATTTATTAGTTTCATGTGGTACTAAAAAGAGGGTTTTTAATAGGTTTTATGTGTAAAACATTGTTATACTTCTTGAGAGTATTTTATGAAAATGTGTTGTTTCATTTGGATCATTTGTAGTATTATTAAAGGTGATTTTATAAATCATGAAAGTGGTTTTATAAATGTCTCTAGGGCTTAAAAATCTGTTTTGGATAGGAATTGGTTTGGTTTTTGGTCATAAATTGGGGTTTTGAAATGAGTTTTGTGTGAAAGACATATTTACAACACTTGGGTTCTTTTTACGAAAATTGTAAATGTTTTAGTTGGTTAAAAAAAAGCGGGAAAAAGGTGCATATGTACTGTTTGGTATGTGTGTTCACCTATTATGGGGTTTTGAAAGGTAAAGTGATGTTTTAAGATGTCAAACATTTCTAGAATGTTTTGTAAATTTCTGAAATGTTTTATTAAATTGTGATGTTGGAGCGAAACTTGTTTGTGGTCTGTTTCGTGTAAGTTTGATGATAAAATGATTTTGAAGGTAAAAATTGTATTATGTAACAAGTTAGTGGGATGTTATGAGAGTTTTATTATATTTAATGGTTTTATAAAATTGTTTTATGGATTTTTATAAGTGTTAAAGAACTTTGAAAAGTGTTGTGGGCTATTTTGGTGTGAGTCGGATTTCAAAATCAACTTGAATGAAAGGTGGAAATTTATGACTTGTGTTGTATACATGTGGGATGTTTGGTGAATTTATGATATGGAAATGATATTTTCATGTGAAAAGTATATTCATTGACTTTTTGAACTTGTTTGAGAACAAAGGGAAAACCTGGGTATCTGGGTGGGTGGGCATGTACTAGTATGTTAGTGAATCCATGGGGTTTGGCCTCAGTTTCAATTAGCAAGATTGACGCTTACAACTCTAACTAAAATATGCTAATGATGACGATTGGGGACCACTAGGTTATGGGTATGTTCCCTACTAGTGGCTCATGCATGATAACATATATTTTTGATGGTTACTCTCACTGAGATACGAGGTACCTGGGACCCACAACAGGCTAGTGCCTAGGGGTTATTTTTCATTGCTTGTGCTCACTAGATATTTTGTGCTTACCGTCGGCATATGGTATGAGTGGATGAAAAATTCAGTAGATTTGGTATTATTTTAAAAGTGTTTATTCTTTAAATTTGCCCACATGAAAACTATTTTTATTTAATGTTGCATTTTTTAGAAATTGTAACTATCATTTCATGTTTTTGAAATATTGCATGATTTTCGTCTTTAAATGTTTATGACATGGAATATATTAGTGGTGGTATCCTACTGGGAATTTTCTCACACCCTACTTACACCCTTGGGTGTAAGTATACTTAGTTATTTTTGTTGTCTCGGGTTGGGTACAGTTTTTAGTGCCAGTGGTTCGGGTTTCTAGTAGGTCCTTGGTGGTGAAGTCTTATGGGGATGGCTTGAGGGAGGTGCCTCTTGCCATGTAGAGGTTCTGGGGATGTCCTTATTTGGTTTTGTAACTTTTTAATTGTCTTTAAACATATTTTTAACTTATGTAATCCAGTTAGGAAATTTTGTAAAAGAGTTTTATTTAAAAAATACAGATTTGTTTTATTGAGTTTGTTTGTGTTTAATGTTTATAAAATCTGGTAAATCATTCTCAATTATCATTATATGATACCCGAGCACTTGTGCTAGCCCATTGGGATTGGGAAAGCCCTATGTTCCTTGACACGGGCTGGGTTTGGGGCCGGGTTTGGTGGCGACCAGATTCGGTTCGGGACAAAATGGTATCAGAGGAGGTTCAGGTTAACTCATTGGGTCACATTATTTGTGGAAGAGTTAGGATACTATGGATTTAGGATTTTAGGGACTTAGTATTATAGTTATGGGTAGTGTTCCTGATCACCACACCTCATGACAGGATTCATGTTTCAAGGGGAAGTCAGGATTTATCTAAGTCCTTTTGTTTTCTTGGTTTGATGATGGTTAGGGGAAATGAAACAGAGCTGGGTTAATGGTCTCAGTGAGCTCACAGGGCCTGGAAAGCCATGTGGAGCTGGGGATCATCCCTATAACACTCTCCGTGATAGTCAAGTGATTGTAATATGGTCACCAAACATATGTACAAGTCACCCACTGAAACTAGTTTCCTCTCGCATTGTCTTGCTTTCTTTAGTTTTGAAATCTTGGAACTTCAGTTTTAAAGAGACTTGGTTTTAAGAAGTGTAAAGTTTTTTTGAAATTATTTTCAAATAATGAGGGAATAGTTTGGTTAATGAAACGGTTGAACTGAATTTTCAATTTTTTTTTGAAATGGAAAATGGTGTGCTTACACCTCTTTTGAAAGAAAGAACTATATTGATGTTGGTTTTGGAAAGTGTTTCCTATAGAGTTTTCTAAACAATAAAAGGGTGTTTTAATGGGATGAGATGTTTTGAAATTGATGTGAATATATTGAAAGTGAGTTATTTTCAAAATTTTTGTGTCTTTATGAATTTTTTTAGATGTGAGTTGGTATTTTGATCTCGTGGTTAGCGGTTCTGAGAAAAAGGATGTGTTGGTTTACCATTTTGGTTTTGAAAAGTGGAAAGATTATTTTTAACCTTTGGTATTTCCATGAGAAACCATATTCATGGCGTTATATGGGATGATGGATGGTTGATGACACGACTGGATGAGTGTTGGGATTGATATGAGGAGGGTTCCAGGTGTGGCACAGAAACATGCATGTGTAAGGCCCATGGGGTACCATCGGTGGATACGCTAACCGCTGAACCGTTTGTTTTCAAGAAATGTTTTTAAATAAAAACATGATGTCTTGATGAATTATTTGGGCTGGCTTATATTATGTGTTTTTGGAAAATATTGATGGTGTGGGATGTTTTGAGTCCAAGAACCCCTCCTATTTGAACTGTGTTTTGGTTTTATGTTTGGTCGGTAAGCTGGGTAGAAGGACCAGTTAGTAGTCTCCTATGAGATATGTTTCAGGACACCTTTATGGTGGTTCCCTTAATGTGTTTGGATTTGGTTTATGGATTTTTTGACCAATGTACCAGCTTGGTTGGGTCCTTGGGTTCTCTCATTGGATATGTTAGGCCCCCATTAAGGGTTAATGCATAACTAAAGTGCAACCCAGATTGTTTCTCCATTGGAAAATCCTCCAGTTGATCAGTATAATGAATATTTTATCAATCTTTGTTGATTGAGTTGACACCCACTCTTGTCTTTGATTTTTAGATCCTCTTGTAGCGGGGGAGTTCTCATGGAAGGTTGAAAGAGACCTTAGTTTCTTAAGTTTCTTAATTCTTCGAAGCTGGAAGTGGTCTAGGGTTGTTAGTGGGGATGAGTGTCTCAATGGTGTCTAAGAGGGCCTCTGGTTTCTTCACAGTTTCTTTGAAGAATGAGTTTATGTTAAACCAAAAGTGTGGGAAATGTGGTCATGATAGGATATTGTGGCCAATTTCAATAACTTTGTGTTTTTTGGGGATGTTGTATAAGGTCCCTCTCTATGCATTGTTTATATCAGTCGCAATGGTCATGTTCGGTGATGCCTTATGATGTCCTGTGCTCGATTGACCGTAATGGTGAAAGTTGGGAAATCATCTGAGAGTCTCTATTATGTTGGGAGAATGCCTCCCATGAAAAAACATAAAAATATTCCATTTTAGAGGAAGGTGAGTATATGTTTTCTTTACTTCTATTGTTTCTCACCCGAACAAACAAGGTGTGATGTGTGTGCATCTTCAAAGCCCTTATTTTAGTGAAATATCGAGTTAGGGTAAAGTGAGTTTGGAATGAGTTATGTCTTGGGAAACATATCGGGGATTGCATTGTAGTTTTTGGTTGCAACGAAAGAAGAATTCTCATTCATGGGGTTTCCAAAGCCTAACTGCGAGGCCGATGATGCCTCAATCATTTGAGCTCCATCCATAGGTCTTGGAGAGAAGTTGGCTCGTTGTCAGGGGAAATCACAGGGTCATTTAAACCCTTGTACAAAGTCCTATCCTCATTTTGAAAGTCAGGAAGAGTTTAAACCTATGGTGTAATAATCTTTCTTCTGTTGTTCATGTTCGGTGGAAATAGGTGGAGGGTCGTGTACCCATGTCATCGACCAAAGTTATTCCCTCCACCTTTGGTTTCCATTGAGTCTTTGGAGAAAGGTTTGAAGTTTGGCTAGACTAGTTGAGAACACGGTTTTCACATGGTTAATAGTGACCATGCCCCCGAAAACCATGTGGATAAAAGGATCCACACTGTTAGCGCATGGTTTCCAAAATCGTGCGGACTAACCATGTGACCTTCCCAACTCTTCAAATTTTCGGGTCTTTCTGTACCGACCCATGATGGTCGGTTAAGATGGTTTGTTCTTATGGTGGGGAGACCCACTATGAGTCTTATATAAGTTCTTTAGTAAAGTTTTGATGGAATTATACCCATTGTACTGGGGAGTCTGTCCAGGCCTCCCCCTATTGGTGTCCTAATTCTATCTCGGAAAAAATATAGGTTGTCTCTTATGGTGGGGAGCCTATTTTTGTTCCCATGTACTAGTAACTCAGATTTATCCATGATCTTGGCATGGAGGTAGGTATTCTCATTTGGATCTATCAAGCTACCTATATCTTCCTTGGGTAAACGTTGAGATTGGAGAGTTCCCAGTTGTTTAGTTATAGCAAGGTAAGTGTAACCTTGTTCGATGTTGTTGTTCATTTGGGTGAATTTCTTGAGTCTTGTTCGGATATTGTTTAAGGAGTTTTATTTTGGGATAAAGGTTAAATGTGATTGATCATTTTAGGAAATTGGTGTATGTTTTGGTTGTGAGATTAATCCTTCATTAATTGATCATTGAAGGTGTTTTGGCCTTTGGAGGTGAAACCTGACAAGGGAGAACCTCTTGGTTTCTCAGTTGGTTTTGGTTGTTACTTTGGCCTTGATGTGACTTTCCAGGGTAGAAAGTTTTCATGGTGGAGAGAATGGTCACATACATTACTTATTTTAAAGTTAAATCCCATTTAATTTCCATTCATGCTTTGTTTTGAGGGTTTCCCAAGCTTTTATGGAGGAATGGGTGAGTTTTTATGAATTTGGCCAAACCGTGAGCACAATTCCAGATTTAAAATTAAATTTTTATTACTTTATAACTCTTTCATTTTTCAAAATTTTTCATCCATTCCAATTAATAATTATAATCCTCTTACCTATTAACACCACCATATTAATTTGGACCATTTAAGAATCCATAATCATGGTGGATATGGGTTTTTATTTAAGGGATTGAGCCTGTCCGAAAGCCGATTTTCTTTATTAAAATTCAATTATAATTATTTAATATCTCCTTAAATATTTGTTTTTTTTTGTGATTAAAACTCTCACCCGAGCCCACTTACCTAAGGCGCGCCCCCATTCGCTCCTCCCACAATTTAGAGCTCAATAGAGTCACGAAAGTTGTCGAAACTTATCTAGATTTTAGAAATCGCCCTGATTTAAAGAGGTAAATTAATACTTTCATAAATCCTTCTATTTTTACTCTTTTCCCCCATTACAGTTCCTACATGATATCTTAATCCTTTTTCGAACCTCCCATGAATGTTTGGATGTTTTCAAATTCAGATACTGGTGGATTTTGGGTCGTTTTCTTCAAGATTGTTTTAGGTAAGTGTTTCTCTCTTCAATTCCTCCCTTCTCCTTAGGGTTTCCTCTCAATTTCATGAATTTAAAGAATGTCCAGAAGTTAGTGTTCGAACCTAGGGTTTTATTTGGTGTATTTTTGGCCAAATATTTCGTTCTAAGGTTGGATTTATCTTCCTTGTGGTGCGGCGGGGGTACGGTTGATGTTTCGCACCAAGTTTTGAGAGATTCGACACTTTCGGTAGGGGGTTTAATGTGTAAAAAATTATTGATGAGTTATCTTTCTGTATTTATTAATTTTTCATATTTTTAATATGTCGTGTGAGGTGAAAAACTATTTAGGATTAATTTGGATAAGTGTTTTATTTTAGAGTTGCATTTTAACTTGAAATTGGGTGTTTTCGTGTGTAACTCATGGGGTATTATTTTGGTGTATTTTATAACATATGGAATTAGTTTACTAAATATTTATTTGCCTTCCAGTTCTGGTTTGGTAATGTATTTGTTTCATGTGGTCCTTAAAAGAGGTTTTTGAATAGGTTTTAGGTGTAAAACATTGTTATGCTTCTTGAGAGGATTTTATGAAAATGTGTGGTTTCATTTGGATCATTTGTAGTATTATTCAAGGTGATTTTATAAAACATGAAAGTGGTTTTATAAATGTATCTAGGGATTCCAATTCTGTTTTGGATAGGAATTGGTATGGTTTTTGGTCTTAAATTGGGGTTTTGAAATGAGTTTTGTGTGAAAGACATATTTACAACACTTGGGTGCTTTTTATGAAAATTGTAAATGTTTTAGTTGGTTAAAAAATGTGGGAAAAGGGCGCATATGTACTGTTTGGTATGTGTGTTCACCTATTATGGGGGTTTTAAAGGTGAATCGATGTTTTAAGATGTCAAACATTTTTAGAATGTTTTGTAAATTTCTGAAATGTTTTATTAAATTGTGATGTTGGAGCGAAACTTGTTTGTGGGCTGTTTCGTGTAAGTTTGATGATAAAATGATTTTGAAGGTAAAAAGGGTATTATTTAAAAATTGAGTGGGCTGTTATGTGAGTTTTATTATATTTTAATGGTTTTATAAATTTTTTTTATGGATTTGTGGAAGTGTTAAAGAAATGTGAAAAGTGTTGTGGGCTATTTTGGTGCGAGTCAGATTTCAAAATCAATTTGAATGAAAAGTGGAATTTTGTGACTTGTGTTGTATACATGTGGACTGTTTGGTGAATTTATGATATGGAAATGATATTTTCTTGTGAAAAGTATATTCATTGACTTTTTGAATTTGTTTGAGAAAAATGGAAAACCTGGGTATATAGGTTGGTGGACATGTACTAGTATGCTAGTGAATCCATGGGGTTTGGCCTCAGTTTCACTTAGCAAGATTGATGCTTAAAACTCTAACTAAACTATGATGATGATGATTATTGGGGACCACTAGTTTATGGGTATGTTTCCTACTAGTGGCTTGTGCATGAGAACCGATATTTGTGATGGTTACTCTCACCGAGATACGAGGTACCTCGGACCCACAACTAGCTAGTGCCTAGGGGTTATTTCTCATTGCTTGTGCTCACTAGATATTTTGTGCTTACCATCGGCATACGGTATGAGTGGATGAAAAATTAAGTATCTTTGGTATTTATTTTAAAAGTGTTTATTCTTTAAATTATCCCACATGAAAACTGTTTTTATTTAATGTTGCATCTTCTAGAAATTGTAACTAGCATTTCATGTTTTTGAAAACTTGCATGCTTTTCATCTTTAAATGTTTATCACATGGAATATCATAGTGGTAGTATCCTACTTGGCATTGTATCACACCATATTTACAACCTTGTGTGTAAGTAGACTTTCGTTTTTTTGTTGTCACAGGTTGGGTACAATTTTTAGTAGTTGTGGTTCGGGTTTCTAGGTGGTCCATGGTGGTGAAGTCTTGTGGGGATGGCTTGAGGGAGGTGCCTCTTTCCATGTGGAGGTTCTTGGGATGTCCTTATTTTGATTTTTAACTTTTTAATAGTCTTTATACATAGTTTTAAATTAATTAATTCAGTTATGAAATTTTGTAAAAGACGGTTTTAGTTGAAAAATCCAGATTTGTTATATTGAGTTTGTTTGTTGTTTAATGTTTATAAAATCGGGTAAATCGTTCTCCATTATCATTATATGATACCCGGGAACTTATGCCATCCTGTGGGGATCAGGAACGCCCTTTGGTACTTGTCACAGGCTGGGTTTGGGGCTAGGTTTTGTGGTGACCAGATTCGGTTCGTGACAATACTTCATCCTAAGTATATAAAACCTCTAAATTTTCTTTTTACATAAAATTCATAAATAAAATTTACACTCCCTTGAACTTTGAGTTTTTATAGAATTTTTCCCTGATTGAAAATATTATATTCTTCTAAGAGTGGTGAAATGGAATACTCTCTTAGTTTTCCCTTATTATAAACAATGATTTTGAGAAACCAAGATTAACAATGATATTTATGTAATACTGGATTTCTCACATCTTCTCTTCTTAATTGATGAAAATAGGATCAAATTTTTGATGATGTATATGACTATTGATCCTCTTGATCCATCGATCCTTATTCAACATTCATAACTAAAAATATTTTTTCAATTAATGTTTTTTTATGAAGTATCATATTACCTTTTATTTCATATTTGATTCTCCTTTTGGAAACATATTTTTTACTTTTGATGGATAAATAATTGCATTGTGATAAAACCTTCACAATAAAAACAATAGAAAGTAATAGCATATTAATTAAATAAAATTTATTTTATTGGGTTTTTAAATTCTTACTCTTTAAAATATCATTTAGTAATGGATTACAAATTTTTTATGCACTAGTACGGACTTCCCATTTCTTATTAGCTAACTTTATAATATGACTGATTCATTCGTTGGGACTAGGAGTTTATTGTCAAAGAGGAAAGGTTTTCCACATGGAAGCCTTCCTAGAAATATACAAAAGTGGATACCTTATACTAGAATGAGAATCAAAGGATAAAGTCAGGGTTAGGACCTTCATGAGGGATTCCCAACCAACAAGAGACAAACATATCAGAATGCAATTCTCATTTTTGTCCAAACCATATAAAAACATCAGGTATATTTATAAATGGAAATCCAAATTCCATATTTTTTAACCTTTCAAAGTGTTTTGGGGGTGGATGGTAACTCATGTAGGTGGATATGAATTTATCAACACTCAACAAATACTCGATGCTCGGTTTTGGCATCACATCTAGAGTATAAGTGGGATTGATCCATGCTTTGTAAATATCTTGGAGGTGAATAGAAAGTTGAATTAATATAATTAGTTTTGTGTGTATACCATATAAAGCCCCATTGGAACCATTACTGATAATGTGATGGGGACTTTAAATGTATGAGCCTATCTGATATCCCTATGAGAGGGAATCCTGCCATCCATGATTGATGGAGAAGTTATGTACAAAAGGCATATGCCTTTTATGTTTGGATAGAAATTCAGTTACATCCAAAATAAATGTCTTACTCCTCCCTCCAGGGTATGAGTTTGGAAACATCCCATGGTAGTATGCCAATTCCGGTTAATGTTGACATGTGAAGATACAAGCACACAAGTTAATTTTTCCCCAATTGACACCATCACAAGGATCATAGTTGATTATTTTGACTTGGATATGGTCATACCCCGATAGAAAATTGGGTGATCTAGTTCCCCAATTAAAAGGTCGATTATAAATTAAAAGAGAAGAGGAGTAATAATAACTAGAGGATGTGACAAGGTTTGGGAAGAGGATTTCTCAACAACCAGTAGAATCAGAAAGTCATGGGAAGAGGGTCTCTTTGAAGGGGTGGTATTTATTTTGAATTTCAAAGAAAAATTTGAAGACAATAAGTGTTTCTCCTTTAGAGAGAATAATGACCCCCTTCCCTCGATTCCCAGCAATTCCAAGTTTCCATAAGTGTGGAGGGAGTGGAATGCATGGAGAAAATCCCCATCTATCAAGGAGGTTTGGGATATCCATCAGTGGATGAACATTATTCTGACCCAGTTCATCTAGGTCATAGTTCCCTCTGGTATTTCTTATTAAGATGATCCTCACACAGTTGAAGCTTATGTTAAATATTTAGATCCTTCCATCCATTTAAGAAAGGATACACCTTTTTATTTGGATCATCTATCTAAATTATTAAGTCTTGGAACAAGTAGAAAGGATGGTGAAAAAAATAGATCATCTAAGGAAGAGGTAAACAAAATGCGCCTCTTTGGGTATTTTTTTTTTCTAACATTGACACCATCATTCCTTTAACTATTTATTGGACTATCATAAGGGTTAGAAAGAGTTCATTAACCTCTTATTCCACCATCATATAACATTAATGATAAAATGGATGACATACGTTCATGTTCATATTTTAGGAATGATGAGAAAGAGGGATCTCTAGGTTTGATGGAGCACATGCATGTTGTGGTCTCTAAACCCCAATACCTACTCCTAGTGTGTCTCCTGTTCACTACCTCTAGGAGATTTACGGTTGAAGACGTCTATAGGCATAAGAAATAAAATTACTTGGAAATTTGAATTCACGTGAGACCATAAGGTAAATATCACATTTACCCTTTAACATTTTACTTTAAAGTTGTTTCATTAATGACACATTAACCTATGTATATATTCCCAAGATCCATGAATCCAGGGATGATAACCCCTTAGGGTCCTAATGTTCTTGCACCTCCTAAAGAGATGTCTAATGAAGAAATAATAGGTGGGGTTCAAGAATGGATCAACATGAACCGTGATTTGAATATTTAAGCAGTTGATCCTACTGATAGACGGGGAGTGAGTGGGGGGGGGGTTCAGGTATGATGATCGAACATAATTATGATGTTTTGTAATAGCTACTGACATAATAATAAAAACTAATTTTTTTTGTCTTTATTCACTATTTGTGGCATCGATATTAGGGTTTTGAGTGTGGTGTATCTCAATAACAAAGAAGGATATTAGTTCTTATGGTTTTTCAACAACCACTACATAAATTTTATTTTAGTCAAGCTCGAACATTTATTTACCTTTTCTTTTAGAATACTACACATGTGGTTTTTAATGGTTTGACGACCATTAAAAAGATGTGTTTGATGGTAAAAATTAACCAAACGACATCTAAATACTATGAAATCAGACAGAAATAACCATAGAGTGAATTTTGAAACTATTGAGTAAACAGAATGTTAATTTGAGCTGGTGTCTTCACTAGAGGACCGAAAATGCACTTGTACTGTCATAAAACACCAAAATGCATGTTTAATGGTCATATCCATATAAAAAAACCTCAAAATGACTTAAAAACATAGTACATACATATTATTATTATTTTTAATGTTTATAAGGAGACAACACATTAATTGGACCTACGATATTCCAGAAATGACCGAATATGTGGTTTTTAATGGATTTGCACTCTTTAAAAAAGTGTTTTTTGGGGTCAAAACCAACCAAATGAAATATGAAAGATTTGAAAGCAGACGAAAACAATTGTAGAGTGAATTTTAAAATGTTCAAGTAGGTAGAACATCAATCAGAGGTTGCGTTTGGCTGGGATGACCAAAAATGCACTTTTAGTGTCATAATACACCAAAACCCTCATTTAATGGCCAGATCCATGGATAATGACCTTATAATGACTTGAAATCATAGGAAAACTATCTTATTATTATTTGTTATGTGTATGATGATATGAAACACCAATCGGACATGCTCTATGTTTGAACGAACAAATATGTGGTTTTTAAAGGTTTGACACCCTTTAAAAACACAAAGGGGGTCAAAACCAACCGAACAACTTCTGAATATCATGAAATTAGATGAAAACAACTATATAGTGAATTTTGAAATTTTCAAAAATAAGGTATGTCAGGCAGAGGTTTCGTTTGTGCGGGATGACAGAAAACACTCTTTTAGCGTCATAAAACATTGAAACATGCATTTAATGGTCATATATATAGAAAACAACCACAAAATGACTTTAAATCATATAAAACTATCTAATTATTATTTTTATATGTATGAGCAGACAACCTGTCAATAGGACTAGCGGTTTACCCAGAACCATCAATTTTTTGGTTTTTAAAGGTTTGAAACCCTTTAAAAAGATGTGTTCAGGGGTCAAAAGCAACCGAACTACAACCAAATGTTGTGAAATCATATGAAAACTGCCATAGAGTGAATTGTGAAATGTTCTAGAAGATTGAATGTCAATTTGAGTTGGTTTTTTATGGGAGGAACGAAAATGTACTTTTAGTGTCATAAAACACTAAAACACACCATTAATGTTCAATTCCATAGAAAATAACCCTAGAATGATGTGAAATTATAGGAAAACTGTCTAATTATTAATTTTGACGTGTATGAGGAGAGAAAATGTCAATAAAACAAGCGATCTATCTAGAATGATCGAATGTGGGTTTTAAAGGTTTGACACCCTTTAAAAAACACTCAGGGGGTTAAAACAGACCAAACAACATCTGAATACTACAAAATCAGACAAAAAAACCATGAATTGAATTTTAAAATGGTCAAGAAGACAATACATCAATAAGAGGCATCGTTTTCCCAGGATAATGAAAAATGCACTTTTAGTGTCATAAAACACCAAAATGTGCATTTAAAGGTCAGATATATAGAAAATGGATTCAGAATGACTTGAAATCATAAGACTAATATCTTATGTTATTCATGATGTTTAAGAATATATGACATGTCAATCAGATGAGCGGTCTTCCTGGAATGACTGAATGTGTCATTTTTAAAGGTTTAAAGCCATTTAAAAAGGTGTGTTCATGGGTCAAAACCAACCGAACAACATCATAATGCCGTGAAATTAGACAAAATAAACTGTAGAGTGAATTTTGGAATGTTCAAGTAGATGAAACATCAATCTAAGACGGTGTTTTCCCGAGATGACTAAAAACACACATTTAGTGACATAAAACACCAAAACGTGCATTTAACAGTTAGATCTATAGAAAATGACTCTAAAATGATGTGATATCAGAGGAAACCCATCTAATTGTTATTTTTGATGTGTTAAAGGAGATGGAATGTCAACAAGACGTGTAGTATATCTGGAACGACTGAATATGTAGTTTTTAAAGGTTTAACGCCCTTTAAAAACACGTAGGGGTCAAAATCAACCGAACGACATCTGAATGTCATGAAATCAGAAGAAAACAATTATAGAGTGAATTGTGAAATTTTTGAGAAGATAGTATATCAATCTGAAGTTCAATTTGTCCGATATGAAAGAAAATGAAATTTTACTATCATAAAACACCAAACATGCATTTAATGGTCACATATATAGAAAACAACCATAGAATGAATTGAAATCACAAGAAAATTGTCTTATTATTATTTGTGACATGATGATTAGATGAAACATTAATCAGATGAGCTATTTTTCCAGAGTGACAGAATATTTGATTTTTAAACGTTTGACGCCCTTTAAAAATATGGGTCTGGGGTCGAAACCAACCGAACGACATTTGAATGACTTGAAATCAGATGACGACAATCGTAGATTCATGTGTGAAATGTTTAAGTAGACTAAACATCAATCTGAGTTGACATTTTTCTAGGAGGAATGAAAAAACACTTTTAGTGTCATAAAACACCAAAAATGCATGTTTAACGTTCAAATCCCTATAAAATGACTCCGGAATGACATAAAATCAATGGAAAACTGTCTAATTACTCTTTGTGTCATGTATGAGGATACAACACATCAATAGGGTGCATGGTCTGTCCAAAATAACTAAATATGTTATTTTTAAAAGTTTGACGCCCTTTAAAAACACACAGGGGTCAAAAAAATAGAATGAACTTTGAATGTTGTGAAATTAGAGGACAACAATGTTAGAGTGAATTGTGAAATGAACGAGAAAACGGTACATCAATCAAAGGTTCTGTTTTTCTGGGATGATGAAAAACAAAATTTTAGTTTCATAAAACACCAAAATGTGTATTTAACAACCAAATATATAGAAAAAAATCTTGGAATGACTTGAAATCATTGAAAAAATGACTTATTATTATTCGTTATGTGTGCGAACAGATGAGATTTCAATCGGATAAGAATTCTATTCGAAACAATCCAATATGTGGTTTTTAAAGGTTTAATTCCCTTTGAAAAGGTGTGTCTGGGGGGTCCAAACCAACCAAACGACATCCGAATTTCGTGAAACCAGACTACGATAATCGTAGATTGAATTGAGAAATGGTCGAACATATGAAACATCATTCTGAGCTAGTGTTTACCCAGGATGACCGAAAACACACTTTGGTGTCATAAAACACCAAAACACACTTTTAATGTTCAGATCCATAGAAAACGACTCTATAATGACTTAAATTCATAAAGAAACCATCTAATTATTATTTCTGATGTGTATGAGGGAACGACATGTAAATTGGTCATGTGGTATGTCCATAACGACTGAATATATGATTTTTAAAAGTTTTACCCCCTTTAAAAATGTGTGGGGGTTAAAACCAACCAAATGAACTTTGAATGCCATGAAATCAGATGACAACAACTGTTGTGTGAATTTTGAAATGATCGACCGGAAACCCCAAAAACATGCGATTAATAGTTAAATATATAGAAAATGACATTAGAATGACTTGAAATCACCGAGTAACCATCTTTTTATTATTCGTGAGGTGTACAAGAAGACGACCTGTCATTCAGAGGTGATGTCTATTCGGAACGAACAAATAAGTGGTTTAAAATTTTAAAAAAATGATTACAAATTATTAATATACTTTCAAAATCAAATAACTTTGGTCTATTGTACAAGGTTTTAATCGAAACATTTTATTTCATTTCAATTATTCGTTGTCATATTTTTTACTATACTAATTATTTTATTTAATTTTGTCATGCAGTTTTATTCGATGATAGTGGTGGAGTTTGGAAGATGATGAGACAAAAAGATTTATGGATCTTTGGTTTTACATATTTTAGAAATATTTATTGTATTTTTTTAAATATGGTGTTTTTTCTAATGGTGTTCCGATTTTTTTAAAGGAAATTAAAAAATGTGTAGCAGTAACCATTTGGTGGTCGCTACAGGCAAGGCCAAGTGAGCCTATAGCGAAAACCATTTGGAAGGTGGTATAGGGGATCCCGAGAGGGACTATTGAGGCCGACAAACGGAAGTTGCTACTGTCTATCCCTATAGCCACTGCCAAATGACGGTCTATAGGTGACCTTGACCTAGTATATAGCATCCACCAAATGGGGGACACTATAGGAAATAGAGACGGGCCTAAAGCGCCCACCATTTGACAAACACTGTGCGACTGCTATAGGCCTTGAGAGATGGCTTTTGGCGGACACTAGACGTTTTTTTTACTACTGAACCATTGATGTTTTTAAATATTTGTGATCGTAATTGCTAATATAATT
Organism: Viscum album; assembly: GCA_963277665.1. NCBI lineage: Eukaryota > Viridiplantae > Streptophyta > Magnoliopsida > Santalales > Viscaceae > Viscum > Viscum album. The sequence goes on along the minus strand of OY728127.1, from coordinate 403,327,190 downwards.
GCACAAAACAATGTTTTTCATGTGTATAATAAGGTGTTTTTTGTCTTGTATTTGTGATGTAATTTTTATTTCAATTAAATAATGAATTTGTATAAAACAATATTTGACATGTGTACAATGTTTGACATCCTTCAGTGTGCTGTAATTTTAACACAACACTGTAACAGGTCGGCCTTTATCGACGCTTCTTTTAGCACCGGTAAATGATTCCTTTTATCAATGTTTTCTTAGTGGTGATAAATGAATCCATTTATCGGCGTTTTTCTAGCATCGATAAAAGTGATTAATTTTTAATGATTCTTAGATAAAGATGACGTTTTTTTCCTTGATAAAAGTTATATATAAGTAGTTTTTTTTGACAAAGGAAAGATGATATATTAAAAATGAAGGTAAGCAGTTACACAGTCATGCAACCAAGAAATAAAGTGATCAAGGCATAGATGATTCACGCTGGGCATGTTGAAAGAAGCCAGGTGATGGGTTGCTTCATTTCCATCCATTTTAATGAAGGAGAATGAGCAGGATGTGAAGCTTTGACTGAGAGACTGGATGTTCCCGAAAACGGGGACGAAAGAATGGAGGCCGCTATCATTAATCCTGATAGCGTTGATGATTGTGAGGGAGTTAGATTCAATGTGAATAGCATCCCATCTGTGATATTTTGAAAATGTCAGCCTGACTAGTATAGCGGAGGCTTCAGAAAAAACGGGCTCCCAAAGAGCGTGGTTTGATTCATGTTTGGCCGCAATGATTTGACCATGAAAATCCTGTGCCACAAGTCCAATTCTGACCATTACATCCATGGAGACCGATGCATCAACGTGAATCTTGAGGATCCCTTCTAGTGGAGGGTACCATGTTGAAGTAGCTGTGTGAGTGCAAGAGAGCCCATGACGGTAAAAGTCCCGGTTCCACCCCTCAATCCAGGAAGTTGCCCATTCAAACCAGAACCTGGGGGCTTTGTTTTTTGGTTAAAGATGAAATCATTACGCCGAGCCCAGACGATCCATGCCACGATGCATAATGAAGAAACTTTGTCTCCAGTAAAAGAAGACGACCACAACATCAGCAGTGTCGAAAGGTCGAGCGCCGTATCCAGCATAAGATCCAAATCAAATCCCCAAAATGTCCATATATCTTCCACCCCTGGGCATTGGGTGATCACATGCAGAGGAGATTCATGTACACCTGAGAAGATGGGACATTGCTTGTCAATTGTGACATGTCGGAAGGCGAGGAAGTCCATAGTGGGAAGGATGCCTATGCAAACCTGCCACCAGAAAAAATGTATTTTTGGGGGGACCTTAAGAGGCCAATGGGTTTTCCAGATCCCCCCTTTCCTCGATTTGAGTATCGAGAGCAAAACTGTACCCTGACTTCACCGTATAAGATCCATAGAAATCATTTCTCCAAAAGGGACAGTCTAGCCCCGCATCCCTCACACCAGGAATGCTAAGAATTATTCTTCTGTCCCTTTCGTTAAACCAGGAGTTGATTTTATCCAAACACCACCCAGAACCATGATTATCGAATAATCAGGAAATAGTGTAATTCTTGTAGCAAGGTACGATAGGGGAGGCTGCTTGTGATCCATCTTTATCAATCAGCCAGGGATCGGTCCAAATATTAATTTTCGTACCATCTCCGACCCTCCATCACAACCCTTTATTAAGTAAATTTCATGATCCCCAAAGGATTCTCCATAGAAAGATGGGGTGGGGGCCAAGAGAGGAGTTCTGGAAATTCGAGTGGGGAAATTATTTTGCACGAAAAATCCGCGCACAAACAGAATAAGGATGAATCATGAGGCACTAGCCCTATTTAGCCAAAAGAGCATCATTAAAGAGTTGGAGGTCTCAAAATCCCATTCTGAAGCCTGTTTTTGGGGTGAAAAGTGACTTCCAAGGAATCCAGTGGATTTTCTTTCTACCATTATAATGACCCCACCAGAAGTTAGTGATGTGGGAGTGGATATGGTCGACAATCATGCCAAGAATCATGGAGAGGGACATAATATAGATAGGGATAGATTGTAGAGCGGCTTTGATGAGTGTTTCCTTACATGATTTAGAGATTCTTTTCGGAGTCCATCCTTGGATTTTTTTATCAATTCTATCCACCGTAGATGAGAAGATCTCTTTTTTTGAGTGAACAACAATAGTGGGAAGCCCAAGTTATTTGTGGTGTTTGTAAACCATTTGTATGCCTGCAGTTAGACAAAACTCTGCTCTCTTGGTCGGTGGGACACTAGAACTGAAAGAGATTTCCAACTTGGATGGACTGATCGCTTGTCCAGATTCCCTCTCATAGAGACGGATCACATGGAAGATGGTGAGAAATTCACTATGAGTATCTCTCGAGAATAGCAGGAAGTTTTCAGCAAAGAAGAGATGCGAGATAGGTGGGCTGGCCCGGCAAACCTTTGCCCCGTGTATACCTTTGGAGGAAGCTGCCAAGGAAATTGGGTTAGAGAAATGATCAGCCACCAGGATGAAGAGAAAGGGGAAAGGGGATCTCCCTGGTGGATTCCACGGGTAGGTGAGAAGCCTTGGGTGAGTCCACCGTTGATGTTAATCTGAAAGGAGATGGATGAGACACATTGCATGATCATGTCAGCCTGGGGTAAAAACCAATTTTTGTCATGACGACCTAGAGAAAGTTTCATTCCACTCGATCATAGGCCTTAGTCATATCTAGTTTCCAGGCCATAATACATCTTTTTGCAATAGATCACGTTTTCATAGAATGAAACACTTCATGGGCCACGATGGAATTATCTGTGATAAGCCTCTTTGCAACAAAATCACATTGATTTTCAGAGATAATAGTAGGTAACCATAGGCTCAGACGATTAACCAAGACCTTTGAGAAAATCTTGTAGGATACGTTACAGAGACTGATGGGCCTGAGGTCCGAGGCTGTGAGGGGTTTCTTGATCTTTGGGAAGAGGGTGAGAATTGTCTCATTAATAGAGAAGAGGTTAATTTCCCTAGCCCAAATGCCTTTCATTAGCACACATATGTCAGGGCCGAGGATGTGCCAGAATTTCTTAAAAAAGAGAGCGTGGAAGCCATCAGGACCGGGGGATTTTGTGGAGTGGATTTATTTGAGAGCTTAAAGAATCTCATCGTTCGTGAAGTCTTTTGTGAGCTTGCGGTTCATCTCGTCAGTAATCACATGTTTGATGCATGACTCAACCTCCAACGATAAGATGGAATCTATTGAAGTGTAGAGTTTTAGGAAAGAACATGAAATAATATCATGGATACCTTCGATGGTGGACACAGTTCCCCCAACAGGGTGGGTGAGGACCAAAATTTTGTTTTTGCGGTGCCTAGAAGAAGCCTTCTGGTGAAAATAACGGGTGTTTTCATCCCCCTCTTTGATGTGGATTTCTCGTGTGCACATAGCCCAGAGTCTCTCTTTAATGCGAAGATCTGCATCCAGATCACTTTGAATAATGGAAATTTTGGAGAGAATGTCATCTGTTGGGGGTCGGGCATGAAGGGAGGAGAGTTTTCATTCATAGGATTTACAAAGATTGTCGGGTTGACGAAATTTTTTATTGCTCCATGATCTTAGATTAGCAGCCACCTGCTGGAGGTTAAAATTGATGTCTTTACTTCCACCCTTCCAAAATGTTCAGATAACTTCTTCACACTCTCAGTATTTGGCCCAAAATATTTCAAACCAGAAAGGGTTCCCACCTCTTGAGATACGACCACTATGAGAAAAGTCGATAGCGATAGGGCAATGATCCAAACAGTTCGGCGCCAAGTGGGTGATATGAAAAATTTTGAATGTGTTAGTCCATTCCGTCGACCCCAGAAATCTGTCCAGATGCTCAGATTCAAGAAAAAAAACACTAGGACTATCGGGGCACAAAAGGTAGGTTAGGGGTCGGTGCCTGATCACCACCACTCGCAATGAGACCTGAGTTACTAGGGGTAGATTGGGATTTGAGTCTTTTTTCTTTGGTTGTTTTGGATTGAAGGATGACAATGGATGCGAATCAGTTCACGTTGCAGCCTCACATGGGGTGGTGACCCATGTGGAGTCCAAGTTCCTGGTTTAAGGTCCTCTTAGTGTTATTCCTTACTTGGGGCATGGATCACATCCATGTCGCCAGGTTAGGCACATACACTTATTCCACATTCTGATGGTTTATAGTTTGTTATGTTTTGTTTTGAACTTGGTCGATGTGTGTGTGTTGAAAATGAAAGTGATTTTGAAATGAAAAAAAGGGGGTTTCTTCCAATTTTTTTTTGAAAATTTATAAAGTGGGGTTTTAAATATAAAGTGTATCGGTTTGGAAAAACTTGACATGTGTTTGGATTTGATAAGGAGAAGAAGTGTTTGAACCTCAACACTCCTTATGGAGGGTCACACGTGCGTGGGTATGTGTGGAAAATGTGTGGGGGCACTTGTTCATAGATGATGAGAGAAGGAATGAATAAACGCACATGTGTCGGTTCATAAGGTTCCATAGGTGGGTTTTAAAATTTTAAAGAAATAATAGTTTTGGGAAGCGATTTATGCTTGTGTTTGTATATGTTTGGCTTATGGGAATGTTTCCCTTAGCCTGTGTTGTTTCGTTGATTATGTTTTGGATTGATGCTAGTTTTGATGTTGTTTTTCGTGTTGTTATGATTATGCCACCCAGAAAGCCTCAAAAAGTTGTTAATGAGTTACACCCACTTCCCAGCTCTTTTTAGTGTTTCTTTCTTATCGAGGTAATCGAGGTTTGTTATATGCAGTTGTGTAGTTCATAAAGATAATGTGTCTTTGGGAAGTCTGGAACATCTGGGGTAGTTAAGGTTTGTACTATCACAAAGTTATTTGAGGGTTCAGTTTTGGACGAGTAATGGTGGGATGTCTCATCGTCGTTAGAGTATCGGGTGTAGTTGGTGGGAGTCGTCTCTAGTAAAGATTCCCCATCTGGCAAGGAACTTCATCTGTACCGACTCCCAGTTTGTTGGAGCATTCTCTCACCTGCCACTAGTCTAGCTGAATCAGGCATTCTAAGCCGCCTTTTCACATCCCTATGAAGTCTTCCTACCATGAGACTGTTCGGGCCACCAGGAAGAGTCCTGAAAGAAGCATCGTTCTGGAGGAAGGAGTTGGGGACTGGAGGATTAAAATGCTTGACTGTGAGGAAGGAGACGCTTCAGCCATCAGGGCCCCAACCATAGGTCTCGGGGTGAAGCTCGCGCACTGTCAGGATTTGTCGAAGGTGTGGAACCTTAGTCTGGATAATGTTTCCAGCTTTGGGATGGAAATATCCAAAATTTCCTTGTTCTATTATCGTTGCTTTCGTAAGCTCATCCTTGTTGTAGTGAAGTGATAAGTCCATTCCACCATAATCCAAGCTGTGTTATCTACTCTCAGTGTGTTTTTTTAAAATTGTTCGGTCTCTTTGAATGGTGTGGGCCTGTGAATAAACAGACTAGTTCGGATTTTGAGTTGGTCTCAGCTGTACCTATTAGGGGAATGTTTGGTATCATGAAATTGAGGGGAAGTGTTGAGTTCATTTCTCATCCTTAGTTTTCTAGGTTGTTTCATAGCAAGATTTATTCTATGTTTTTGGAGTGTTGTTTGGCCCATGTGGAGAGATTAAATGAGTTCTGTTTGGGAGTTCCTGTTATACCCCCCCTGGGGGTGGTTTGTTTGGGTTTCAAGGGATTCAATATTAGGTAATTCTTGTGGTGGGGAGAACCCTCTTCTATTCTCACCTCAATCTCAGGCAGTGGTTTTACTTGAATTGGTTGGGTGTGATGTTTGTTGGGAATGGTCACCCCGAGGCTCTTGGTTCTATATGTTTTTGTCTGGGCATAGACTCTAGTCATGTCAGCTGTTGGCTTGATGACTTTCTGGGGGTAGAAAGTGTCTATGGTGGGGAGAATTGCCACACTCTGACCTCGGATGCCTGTTTATATTACTTTATTTTTACTATTTACTCAGTCCCGCGTCATTTGGATGAGGTTTAGTTGGGTCCCAGGTTGAATTTTTGAAGTTTGATGTCTTTGATGGGCTCCAGACCGGTGCGCAGACAAAAGACCATTAGCGGTGACCACGCGTTCTGCCCAGGTTGGTTCGTGACACATCAGATGGCAGTTGTCACTCCTATTAGGATCGATTTCCTCTAGCCCTAGGTCTTCAAAGCTCAACACATAAGCCCTTATGGTGTTCCATCGTAAAACCCATGTGTGATTGGAGGAATTCCCCATCCAATATTATATGTGAGCCACCATCCTTTGCAGAAACCGATGTGGAATCGAGTTGGTAACCAACAATACTCCCCTCAAACCAACGACCACACAATTGGGCCTCTCCTTCAACAATAATCCATCAGATCCAACCATATTGCACCACGATTTTCTCATCGTTGGTAGTTTCCACCTAACCAATACAATTAGAAATATTTTTTGACATAAGGCAACATGGATCCACATAATTAAAATGGGCCTCTATTATCATTCTCAAATTGGTTTTTTGGGGAATAATCAACCGTATATCACACTAGGGATGCAACATCCCTTTGATACCACTTGTCAGGATTGATTTACTATAACCTTATGGCTTCTAGGCCCAACACATAAGCCCTTCCGTGATTCCATTCTAAAGCCTATGGGTGCTAGAGAAAATTTCACATCCCAGTTTATATGTGAGACACCATATTTTGTGGAAACTGATGTGGGATTGAGTTTTCACCCAATAAATCCTACTCTCTTTATTTAATGAAGAGGGTCTATATAAGTGATGTGACCCCTCTTTTTTGTGATAATCGACATATGGAAGCCTAGTTAGAACTCACTTCAAGATCTTGGTTATTCATTTATCTTCTTTTAAGTAGGCACTAACACCCCTTTGAATAATGAGAATCTTCTTGTTATGAATGGGGATCCAAAATTTGGTATAATCCTTTTCAGGCAGAAGGCGTTTGGCTACTACTATCATGATCCCTATCATACATACTACAACGAAGTGTAAAAGATAGAATTTTCAGCTACAAATGTATGATTTTTTTGTGTTATTCATTATTGTATGTTGATAATATTGATTATAGATCAAGCATTTATGGGTTTTCTTCCACTTCTAAGATCATTAGATGATCTCTCTAAACCCATTAGTGGTATCTGAGCCATTTTCTTTAATGGATCAACATGTTAATCCACTGGTTATTCAAATAACTTTACTATCACAAGGCATTTGAGATGATATCGTAAAATATGATACGTTGAAAAGATTTGGTTTTGCTTACTCATAAAAAAATATTGCCTTATGTCATGATACAATATAATGCAATTTTTTGGATTTGAACTATGATGTAATATATGATATAAATTATTATAAAATATGAATGATTCCCATATATTTGGAAAATAAAGCATCTTAAAGTATTTTGGATAGTAGGGATATCATTAAATACAATTGGAGCCTTATGATATCATTTATCATAATAAACATTATTGTTTCTCCCAAAGGGTGTGGATTGGATTATTTGACAATAATCGTTGATGTTTGGAGAACAATGATGCTTGGAGTACTGTTGAATAATGGAGCATGATTATTATTATTATTGGATTTATTGAAAAAGGAACAGTATAGAGTATGGATGAGGCTTGGATTTAGTGGATTATATATACTAAAGGAATAATAATGGGATGTTGGTTTTATAAACAATAGACACACACACACACACAATAATACATTAAGAGAATTTGTGCTTTGGCTAAGTGAGGGAATGAGATGTTAGTAAAAAAAGGCACTAAGCCTCTCAAGGCTAGCACATGGGTAACCTACCAGTAGTACATGTGTCCCAGATTAAATGATCCCACTGAGGATGGTGTTTTTGTACATATGAGTGCTACCATGGGCTGGGAATAACACATGTGAAGGACACCGGGTGCGTGGTTTGACACCCAAGAGAGGAAGAACTTGAGTGAACCGCCACCATAGGTCAGTGGCTAAGGGGTTTATCATAGTTATGGTTGAATGAAAAATCTTATAAATTAGTTTCTACCCAACAAATATCTTGATATTTAATTTGGGATAAGTAGAACTATTCATCCCTAAAGAAAAATACACACATGGGAGTTTGAATGGAAATGACATGGTCATCTTCAGCCTCTACACTGCATCTGTGTGCACCTCTATATAAAAAATGGAATAATATTGGGATGTTGGTTCTAGACACAACAAACACAAACAAACACATACACAGACAAATACATGAAGAGAAGTTGTGCTTTGGCTAAGTGATGGAATGAGATGTTAGTAAAAAAATGGCACCAAGCCTCTCAAGGCCAGCACATGAGTAGCCTACCAGTAGTATTGGTGGAAAATATCAAATTCTCCCACTAAGGATGGTATTTTTTTACAAATTAATGCTACCAAATCCTGAGAATAACATCTATAAAGGAAACTAGGTGCGTGGTTCAAGAGAGGAAGTACTTGAGTGGGCTAGCTCGAGTGACCCGCCACCATAGGTTAGTGGATAAGGGGTTTATTAGAGGCATGATTGTGAAAAAAGATTATAAATAAGTGTCCTACCAATAAATATTTCGATGTTAGATTTGGGAGAAGCTGTACTCTACATCACTAAAGGAAAATGCCCATGCTGGAGTTCGAATGGAAACGACGCGGTCATCTATAACCTCTACATTGCATCTGCGTGCACCTATATATAGACAAAACACCCATGCAGGATTTAAAGAACTATTCCACACCTAGGATAGGTTTTGGTTATTAGGAAACACTCACAAAGTTTTTACTATAATGTAGTAATGGTCATGGTTGAAGAAGGTGTAAAAATGGGTGTTTTGGAAAATGTTGGTTTGGTGAAGGTCATAGTCAATGGAATGGGATCCATTAATGACAAAACATTTAGACAGAGGTAACCACACCATGGAGCTCGATGTAGCGAAATGTATTTATTCTTATATGAAATGAGATGCTCACTGTGAGAATTTGGGTCATTGTATTGGACATGTGCAAGGTGGACATTAAATTTTCTTGGTGTTATTTGAGATGGTCAGCTGGTTGTGGTGATGGGAATTTTGAAGGGAGTTTTTTGTAGAGATTGACTACACCACACCATGGTGTAAAAGTGAATTTAATTTCACTATGAGTTTTGCGTGATAAGGTCTGTGTATTAGAATGGAATTCAAGCTATAAATTCAAATGATGCATAGACTATTATTCAAAGATACAAATATTGATGCCTCAAATTTAAGCCATGATTTTATCTAAATTAAAGGGAAGGATTTTATTATGGGATTTTATTGTTTTAAATGAAATATAAATACCATTCTACAAAGAGAGGGAAATCGTCACTAGAGAAGTTACATGTATATAGAGTTATGAGAATTGTGTATATCATAGATTTAATGGGAAGTTAAATCTGGAATAATTCATTGTTGTTTCCATATCTATAGCATATATACATTTCTTGACTATATTTTCATAGGAGGATCAAGAACAATTCAGACTTGAATGTGATATAAATTTGAAGTCTGTTATTTTTAGAGATATCCATATTTGAAAATGTGGAAGGTTTTCCCATATTGGATTTTCTATTTTCCATATAAGGAGAACATACAGAAAAGAAGAGCAAGAGACCAATGATATATCATTCATTGAAGAAATTTTTATGTCAAAAAAAGGAACTTAGACCAACATGAATATTTTAATTCCAGGAAGAGGAGAATGAGTTTTTGTATTATAGTTAGATAAATAATAATGAGTTCTAGATTTATTCAGGAAGTGAATGACTTGACCCTGCTACCAAAGGAGCTGCTTCTATTAGAAGGAGGAGTTCATAGGCAATCTGTGAAGGATAATCCCGGGGTTTAAAGGAACAATCTATATATAGTGAAACAAAAATAAGTGATACGGATAAAGGGACCAACATGTCCATAAACTACAAAATTTATCTTCCCAAAGTAGTGTGTGAAGGAAAAAAAGGAATTGAACCTAGGATAATAGTGACTTGTCCAAAAACAATTGTAAATCAATGAGTCGAGGCATGGAGTGACAATGATATTTTTCCTGAACCAGCCTTCCATGGTCCATGAACCTATTCATATGACCCCATGGGTATCTTTTAATATCGTGGTTTCCTTTCAAGCACACCACATGCCATTACTCACCAGGGTCACTTATCAGACTAATGAATATTCAAAAGAGGAGTTTATAGGAAATATATGAAGGATAATCCTAGAGTTCAAAGGAACCATCTATATCTAGTGAAATAAAAAAAAAGTGATATTGATAAATGGACCTAAATGTCCATAAACTATGGAATTCATCTTTCTGGAGTAGTGTGTGAGGGAAAATAAAGAAATTGAACCTTGTATGATAATGATTCGACCCAAACAAATTGTAAAGAGGTGAGTCTAGGAATGGAATGACCACAATCTTTGTCACGATTCATCCTTCCTCGGGCCATGGACCTAGTCATATGACCCCAAAGGTCTCCTGTAATACCTTTGTTTCCTTCCTAGCACACCACAAGCTATTAATCACTAGGGTCTCTTATCTGACTAATGACTATCCCCATATGCTGTCACATGTTCTTTCAGTGCGTTTTTCCTCACTCACGCACACCCTCAAAAACATCCTAGATGGTTAACCATCCTGATCACTACACCAAGAAAAGCATGATTTAACATGGAATTATAATAAGATAGTATTTCAAAAATAAAGGTGCACCTTGTTGACATGGGTAGTAACATTTATCAATTTAAGTCTCACCTTTCTAGGGGTGTTACACTCTCCACCCTTTTAAAGAACAACAACCTCTTTGTGGACCCCTAGCCTCAAAACCAGGAAGCGCCTCTTCACTTTTGGATTGGTATTAACTATGATACCATTTTTTGTGGCCCATACTTCCCCATTCTATTAACCTAGTCAAATTACCCCATGGCATCCGGTAATGCATTGGTTTCTTTTTAAGAACCCCAAGAGCTATTACTTATTGAGGTCTCTTATCATACTAATGCCTATGAACACATTCCAATACCACTACTGAAATTCTTGGTAATTGCGGGGACCTATTTGTGACGGGCTCCCATCGCAAATAGCCCGTTGCAAAAAACATTGTCTCAAATACAATTATTTTCCACGGGCCTGTCAAAAACAATCTTATTTGCGACGGGAAACATCATCATCGCAAATAAGCTTCCGATTAAATGTATTATATATACATAAACATTTTCGCGACGGGACCATCGCAAAAACTATTTGCGATGGGCTCTTGTCCCGTCGCAAACAATATATATATATAAAACTTTAACCGATGGGCCCGTCGCAACACATTATTAGCGATAAGAAAGTAGTCTCGTCACAAATATGTTTTTAAAAATATTTAGTTAGACTATTTTTGATGGGACCCCGTCGCAAACAGTCCCATCGCAAATAATAAATTAATTTTCAAAAAAATAATATTTTATAAAATTACGATTAATGAAAAAAATAATATTACTACTATTAAAACCATAAAAAAATAAAAAATATTAAAATTATCAATATTCACAAATAAATATAAAAAAAACATTAAAATTCTAAATATTAACAAAAAAATATAAAAAAATAAAAAAATATTAAAAATTAAATTATGTAATATTTTCACCGATATAAAAGACAGAAAATGTAAATAATTCATATTAAAATGTAAATAATTCATATTAAAATGTTAAATTCATATGTTTGTAACATACAAAAATCACTGGGGGTCGTCTTCTGGAGGAGGTGGAGGAGCTGAAGGGGATAGTGGAGGAAACTCCATCCCTAAACTATGAGTCAGACGACGCATGTACTCCCTCTGCACGTAATGTTGAAGCTGCCATCGACGCATCTGCTCCTCGTAATGCTGCTCCTGCTGTTGCTGCCCCCGACACATCTCTTCTTGCTACTTTTGAAAAGTCTCTATATGCTCAGCCTGAGCTCGAAACTGCTCCTGATACTGAAATCCAAAAGATGATGCCTCTCCATGAGCTCCTCTCGAGCTGGATGCCGACATTGCAGCAGTACCATAATAAGTACCAGGCGTCAAATGAGAGCTGATTCCAACTACTCTTCCCCTCTCAAAGACATACTGAGTCTCCTGCATCCATGCTCCCTCATCGAAATGGTGAACACTGGTCTACTCAGTTGTCTCATCCTGACCCTCAGCCTGTGTCTAAGAGGCCGCATCATCATATGACTCCTTCAATTTCAATTTAAAATTAAACTTGTAAAAATATTATATGCAGTTAATTGTGAAACTAAAAAAATAATACTAACCACAATCTGACAATGGTGATCACCTTTTATCTCACCAGTGGCTGGATCACTGTACATCCTCTGATAAACGTCAAACTCCGTAATATCAGGATGCTCGACTGCCTATAGAAATATAAAATAAACTTTTTATATTTAAAGTTATATAAAATATTTAAAAAATATACTTACCAGATGCTCTCTATGTGAACTGAATGTACGATTACCATCTCGATGCGTCACCTCCTATCTCCCCCGGTTCTGTCGTCCCACAGGAGATCACCTCTGAAATACACCACCCAACCGGTGTAAACATAATCCATCCCAAACGTGAGATGAAATGTACTCTGGTCAGTGGGCTCTACACGACTCATCAAATTCTGTCACCCCTTCTTCCTTAATGGCTGTCCTTCTCAAATTGTGAAAAAACTGACGGAAACAGTCATGCATAGAAACCTACCATGCCGCGTGGATAGCGTCACGCATGATATCATCGATAGGATACCATAAACCCAAAAAATAATTTATAATATCAAGTTTTTAATAAAATAAATTTCAAAATAAATATTATTTATTTACGTACTAGCCATTGATGGAACATGTTGCGTCACACATTAATGGGAATCTGTTCTCATGTGATCAATGGCTGAGAAAAATAATTATGCAAGATAGCGCTCCCTTGTCCAATAGCTACATGTGTGAAACTGTGAAAAAAGTATAAATAATCAAACAATTAGTATATATATAAATAAATTAATGAGATCTAACTAAAATATACAGGTTTCCATACCTCCGTGTGCATGGATCGAAACCAAGATGTGGACATCACTCGGGGATAGGGTCAGGAATCATCCGTCATGAAAGTCTGCTCCCACTTCGCGTACCCCCTGAACCACCAGTAGGATGAGGGTCATATGATCCAAAATCCCCCTCATCCAATGGTAGGTCAGACTCCTGCAACTCGAGAAATAGCTTAGGGTCCATCAGAAACACAAAATGATTGTTGTTAGCAGATAGTTGAAAATAAATATTATATATATATATATATCTTAGTTATGATTATAACCAGCATTTAACTATGTCAACGTTGATCTTCATCCTCTTCTAAATAGCTGTCAATGTCAATTTCTTCATCTTCCTCCTCAGCATCATCAATATCCATATGAGTTTCAGTTTTAGCATCTCTTGTCATTTCAAATTCTTTTGTAACATCATTAACATATTCATTTCTATCGATCCTTAATTGTGGGGTGTCATCATCGATATTCACGTCTCTTTGTGAATCAGATGGATTTTGAGCAGTCTCTTGAAAAATTTCAATTCCTTCCACTTCAGCGGAACCACATTAATTTTGAGTAAACTGATTTTCCTGATATTTCGTTTTTATTATGCTCCACCAATCGTTCAAGTCTCTTGAAGTAGCACAGTACTTTTCATAATAAATTTTATGTGCCTGTTGAGCTTGTAAAAATGGTTCATTTACTGCAAGAAGACTTTTATATTTAATATCAAAGATTCCATGAGTCGGATGAACACACAAGACTGTCTCAGTATCCAACCACTGAAATTTAAACATTGTTATGTAATTTTTTCCTAGATAATACAACTCAATAATTTCATCCAAAATGCCATAAAAGTCAACTTCAGTTTCTTTGTGATGTGATCCTCTCAAGAAAACTCTATTATTCATTGTTTTTTATTCCCTGTATGCATGTGTATGAAATTGAAATCCATTCACCACATATTCATTATAAGATTTAACCACTTTAGATGGTGGGTTACTCAATATACAGAGTCTCTTATCAATTTTATCAGCATATTGAGACACTTGAAATTTTTTAAAACAATTATCATTATAATAAATATTAAATGGAATTGATATTAAACCACGAATAACTTATGTTACCAGTTTTTGAAACCATTGAGAATTTTTTTTGTCTGCGTTCTTCATGACCAGCTGCTGTAATTTGTGGAAGTTGTTTCTTGATATGATTATTATATAACCTACAAATAAAATAAGTTTAAAAAATGTAACATAAATTATAGAATAAGTGATAGAATCACTCACAGGAAAAATGATGTCATTTCTTCACAGTTGAGCAGAACGTATGTATGAGCTCTGTGATTTTCATCATCTGAAAACCATCTTTCATGAACTCCACCAAAACCAAGATTTGGCTGATTAAAAACTGTTAATTGATTTTCCATTTTTTCATTAACATTCCCCTCATTTCGCACCATGCAATTGTGTTTTGAGAGATATTTAGATTCAAAGTAATGAGAGCAGAAAAAAGCAATTTCCTCTTGCAAATAAGATTCAACAATTGAGCCTTCAACTGATGCTTTGTTAAATACTTTTTTCGTCAATTTCTGCATGCATCTCTCGAATGGGTACATCCATCGAAACTATACTGGACCTCCACATTTATATTCATGTGGAAAATGTAATATCAAATGTTCCATTCAGTGAAAGAAAGTCGGTGGAAAGATTTTTTCCAGTTTACATATAATTACAGCAACATCTTCTTCCAGTTTTCTTAGCGCATCGTAGTTTGTTTTCACTGCAGAAATGTTTTGAAAAAATATGATATGTCTATTATAGAATCCCAAATCATAGAATTCAATAAACCTCTTAATCCAATTGGCACAAGTCTTCCATTATAACATGACAATCATGACTTTTTAATCCAGTAATATAACCATTCTTAACACATCTGTCCAATTTGGAAGCATATCCATCTGGAAGTCTCAAATCTAAAATCCACTGAGAAAATAATAAGAAACTCTCTTTGGATAGTGTATAAGCTTCTTTTGGCTTCATTAACCTCTGTGATCTGACATTTTCAAATAGTTCATGTTCTGGTCACCTGTAAATTTGGTTAAGATCTATCGTGCCTTTACAGTATCTTTGGTCTTACCTGGTGTATCCAAACTGTATGAAATAAATTATCAAAATATTTATTCTCAATATTCATAACATCCAACATGTGGCGGACCAATAAACCAGAACAACACAGAAGATCCCAAAAAATGCTCTGTTTTATCCAATTATGTTCTTTCCCAAAGCCATGAATTTTCTGTTGGTTTACTGTTGGTCCAAATGCTATGGGGGGTAATGAAAATACAACTGATTTTAACTTTTTACCTGAGATCATCTTTGGAGGTTCATCCGTTTCAATTGTAAATTTTCTAAAATGAGATTTTTTCCTTCGAAAAGGATGATCGGTTGGACGAAATCTATGATGACAATCAAAACAGCAAGGTTTTTTCCATTTATGAGCATAAAGGCTTTGTTTTCTTTCATACAGTAAATACATGATTGCAGATCATGTGTACTCCAACCAGATAACATGCCACATGCCAGAATGTCACTAATCATCCACATCAATGCAGCTTTTAATATGAAATTTTGTTTCACAGCAACATCATATGTATTAACACCATCACTCCACAATGCATTTAACTCATCAATCAATGGTTTCAAATAAACATCAATATTCTTTTTTGGATGTCTTAGGATTAATAGAGTCAAAAAGATATAAGGATCCTTCATCAACATCAATGGTGGAGAATTTTACAGAGTTATAAAGATAGGACAACATTAATACTGACTACCATAAGAACCAAACAGATAGAAATCGTTAGTAGAAAGACCCAATTGCACGTTTCGGGATTCTATAACAAAATATAGATGCAGACGGTCAAAATGTTTCCATGAATCACCATCAGATGGATGATTCAAGCTTTTATCAGTTGAAATCTTGGTTTTGTGCCATGACATCATTGACGCTGTAATCTGAGACATAAATAAACGCTACAACCTAGGTGTAAGGGGAAAATATCTCAACTGTTTTATTGGAATCGATCTAGACTTCCCTGGTTGAGCTTATTTATACCTCGATTTTCCACATGTAGGAAAATTCTCAAATGACCCATTTTTTCAAGAATATAAGATGCAATCATTTGGACATGCATGAATCTTCTGATAACTAAGGCCCATATTACGGATCATCCTCTTTATCTCATAGTAATTTTCAGGAAACACATTTTCTTCAGGTAACAGTGTTTTAACTAAAGAAAATATCTAATCAAAAAAGTTGTTTGACATTGCATTATCTGATTTAATAGCCATAAATTTTTAAACTTCTTCTAATTTTCTTATCTTACAACCAGGATATAATGCATCCTCAGCAGACCTCAACACCTCATAAAATTCGGATGGTGCCAACTCAGTAGTAAAATCAATATCATCGTGAGTTTAATTTTGTTACACAGATGGACCTGCAACATCATGTACTAAATTTGGAAACTGTGATGGATCCAGAATCAAGTTATTAGGATCTTCTCTGGAATTGCATTCACCATGTTGATACCAAAAAACATAATCTGGTTGAAAACCAAACCGCAAGAGATGTCCCCCAACCTTGTCAAATTTGTCAAACATTCTTAGAGCACATTTCTTACAAGGTCACTTAATTGTGCCTTCTGAAACATATTCTGGTTTTGATGATGCAAATTCAAAGAAAGCTTCAACACCCTCAATAAAAATAGGATTTAAACCAGAACCATTTGGATTTCTGTGCTAATTTATCCAAGATCGATCATCTAAAAATGACTGATGTCGACTTCCTTATTCTATATCATTCTACATAAAATATAAAATCATCACTATTTTTGAATAATTCGAAATTATAAAAACACTATTTGAAAAAAGAAGATAAATAATTACAACTACTTAATAATTAACATTAATTAATGGTGATACAATTTCCAGTGGATTGACGACTACACTTTTGTCTAACATCTCATTTAATTGCATATTTCTCACACTTATTACTGCTAATTATTTATAATTATTCCTAATTATTCCTAATTATTTCTAATTATTACAAATTATTACAAATTATTACTAATTGTTACTAATTAGTACTAATTATTACTAATTATTACAATTTATTACTAATTATTACAATTTATTACTAATTATTACTAATTATTACGATTTATTACTAATTTAGTAATACTTAGAAATACTTAGAAAAATGAAAACTACTTGAAAAATGAAAGGAAATTTGGTAATCATCGTTGTGGAGATGATTACAAATTTTCCTATAATACCCCCGGTTTCTGGTATGTAACCCCTTTCTTGATGCTTTTCATGGTCTTAATCTTAATGGTGTTGAATGGGAGAGTCAAGAGAAGTTGGAATGATGTTTTGAGGCAAAGGGGAAGTCGCACGGTCGGCGCACGGTTTGTCTAACCGTGCGGCCAAACCATGCGCAGTGAGTCTTGGAGGCAGTGGATTCTGCACGGTCGGTGCACGGTTTGTCAAACTGTGCTGCCAAACCATGTGTGAAGGATGGCCGAGGCAGAAGCAAATGCACATTTAGCACACAGTTTGTCAAACAGTGCGGACTAACCATGCAGTCACTTAAAGTTAGATCCTAAAATTGTGGATCTAACTCGTTTTGCCTTTATTTTCCTTGTTTAAACCTCCTAATAGGCCCTAACTCAGGATTACTATCCCTTGAAGGTTGGAAGACTTCTCCCAAGCTTTTCGGAGGTGATCCAAAGGCTTCTCTTGGCGAATCGATGCCGGATTCTTAAGTTATGTGATCGTTCTTGATCGGTTTCTTAGATCTACTTATATCTAATTCTCCTCTTCTCTCATTTTATTAGATCTACGCCCATTATGGGTAGATATAAGGGTGTGGATGCCAAGTATGACAATATTTGGTCTTTTTTGTGTTAGGAGAAGAGATCTAAGGAGGGTTTTTGGAGTTTTGTCAGATTGTCTTTAGCGTTCTTCATCAGTGGCTTGGTTTCGCCCATTTTGTTGAGGTAGGTGGCTTCACTCTCGATTCCTCTTTCTTAGAACTTGAAGTCTTTGTTAAAATTGATTTATTTTCTTAGTATTGATTATGAAATTGTGTTGAAAAACATGTTATAAATATTCTCTAGTGACGATTTATGGGTTTTGATGAAAATGTCGAAATTGAAAGAAAGGTTGTGCAAAGTGTTTTGGTTTCTTGATTTTAAAATAGTAATTTTAAAATATGGTTTTGATGGATTTGGAAAATGGTTTGAGGGAAAATGGGTTTTCAATAAAAGGGGCGATGCTTTATTGAATGGTTTTGAACACACTTGGTTCTGGGAATTGATTGCATGGGTAGTGGTGTGTGTTCATATGCATTGGGATGGATAAGGGTGAGAAGTCCCCCCATCAATAGGTTGGGACGGATAAGGTCGTGAAGTACCCCTACCAAGGTAGTCCACTAAGTGACGGCTTAGTGGAATGATAACTCACCACTCGCGAGTATAGGGAGGTCCAGGTTGCATGCATGGTTGGATGTGTGGATTGATGAAGTGGAATGAATGTGCCAGATGGAAATGTGAATGGAATTGGGAACTTTTCTCGATTGCTTTTCTCGAGAAAGATGAGTTTTGTTAGAAAATGGTTTTGACATGGAACTTGTTATATTTTGAACTGTTTTGGAATTGTCTTATATAAATTGTTGTATATAAATATGCTAACATGTTTTATTCTAGAGGCATGGGTTGGGAAGTAATCAGGGAAAACCTACCGAGTTTCTTTACTCACCCCCTGCTTTGGCACGTTGGTGCTTTTGCAGATGTCATATACCGGGATGTTGGAAAAGGTAAAGTGTCACATGTTTAGAGAACTACTTTGTGACACTTGGGCTAGTTCGTGATGTTGGAGCTTGGATCTTGTGGAGCATGGAGTTGGGTTGTTTTCCTATTGTCTTTGAGTTTGTCTTTCAGCTGTTTACTCTGATGTTTTAGTTTTGGTTTCCACTGTGGTACTCTTGGGTGGGTTTTGATAAATAAATGGTTGAGTTTTCTAAGTTACTATCATGCATCATTTAGTTGTTTAGTCTGGTTATTGTTGTTGGTTTTGTGGAATGTTCAAAAGGGTAAATCGTCCCCCACTTGTTTGAAACCCTCTGGAATTTATTGTCAGCCTTTGGTGCCTTGGGGATGTCACTTAAGTCCAAGTAATGACTCGTTACACTCTAAAGCCAATGAGAACTGGAGGGTCATTACAAATGGTATCAGCTTGTTCAGTCCTTGCCTAACAAGTAGTAATCGAAGTTCTTGGTCTTGGAGTGGAAATTCCTTCTTGTCTATTCCTTTGGTGGTCATCTTATACAGGAGTAGAATTTTCAGAACTTGAAATGTATAGCATAAAAGGACGTTGCTAACCCGTTTATGCTGAACTTAACGTTACCTGGGTGTTGGGTACATAAGTGTTTTGGATACACTTCTAGAATGTTGGAAATCTCATTGTCACGGGTTTAGCCAATGAGATGAGCATGACATGCATTATAGAGGAATGACTTCCCACTAGAATTGCATAAATCATTCTGAGAAATGGATTATGGTTTGATGCAAAAGCATGATTTTTGAAAACTTTAAGCACGTTTTCAAATGAAATATTTTGAAAAGATAATGGTTGATGTATTTTTAAAATAGATTTATTTTCAAAATAAAGAAAAGATCTGTTTTAGAAATGGTTGGAAATCGATGTTGTGATAGTGGTGTAATAGAGAATGAAATTATAAGCCTTCGGTTGCTAGGAAGTGAGACTAATGGCGTGCGTTGTTTGTATAGAAAATGGCACCTGTTAGGCATCGTAGAAACCAACCCGAAGAAGCTACGGAGAATGTGGTTGCACCTGAACCACATGTGTACCAAGAACTAGTTCAGAGTATCGTTAAAGAGTTCCAGGCTGTGGACATAGAGAATCTGAGGGATGGGTCAAGGCATGTAGACCATTTTGTCCAGTTCCAGAAGCAGAATCAACCCATCTTTCGGGGTGATGCTAAACCCGAGAAGGCAGAGGTGTGGCTAAGAAGGATGAATCATATATTCGATTTCATTGGCACACCGGTAGAGTTGAAATTAAAGCTGGGAATGTATATGCTCGAGGATCTTGCACGTCAGTGGTGGGATTTAGCGGTGCAAGATAAATTGGATGAAGGCCTTACATGGGAGGATTTTGAAGAATTTCTTAACAAACAACTCTATCCTCACATGTTCAAGATCCATAAAATGACGAACTTCTTCAGCTTGAAACAAGAGAGCCTCTCTGTCACAGAGTATGTGGCCATGTTCATGAATTTAGTCCGTTTTGCACCAGAGGTTGCAGCAAGTGCTTATTTGAAGGCACGCATCTTCGAATCGGGGATAAGGTAGGAGATTCGATCGACGACTGTGGTGCTCTGTATTAAGGATTATACATGGATGGTAAACAGAGAAACAATTGCTGAACGTGATATCTCTGGATCGATAGGAGGAAGCATGATGATACCCATGGGAACGGGTGGGAACATTAATGCTGCAAACAAGAGGAAGAGGGACACCCACTTCCAAGGTGGGAGTACAAATCAGAACTAGACAACGAGATTAGTAAACCTTCCTCCATGACCCCAAAGCAAAGCAGGTTGCTTTCAATGTGGTTTGACTGATCAAATCAAAGGAGAATGTACAGATCCACCGAGAGCATGCCACAATTTCTAGCAGATGGGGCATATTCAGTGATATTGTCGCAGTGCTCCCAGGTCGGGTGCACATGACACTTCCCAGGTGTCGCAAGCATCTTATGCTTCGACAGGGCGAGGACAACAAAATCAGCCTCACCAGAAGAATAGAGCTAGTTATGGTGATTCCAGGAATACCATGACACCTCAGGCAGGGCAATCTCAACAAGGAAATAAGGAGCAAAGTGCAGCAATAAAGAAACTGTATGGGGTGGAACATGTGATTGTTGATGATTAGGATAGACCATCTACGGTGAGAGGTATAATTCTTTTGAATTCTACCATCATGCAAGTGTTGTTCGATACTGGTGCATCCAATTCTTTTCTTGCTTCTCGGATTACTAATTTGCTGAACTTAAACCTGGAAATGATGCCTTCTGTGTTAAAACTGCAAACTCCTCTGGGTGAAAGAGAATGTCAAGCCTTCGTGTGTAGAGCATGTTCTATAACGGTTGATGGAGATGAGATGAAATGGGAATTCTCCATGTTGCAGATGGATGTCTATGATATAATCCTGGGTATGGATTGGTTGAAAATGTTTAAGGCTCACATCGACTATTATAGGAGAATGGTTAGTTTCAAGACTGAAGACGACATGGAGCATCTCTTCAGAAGAGAGAGGATAGTAAAGAAAGGCGGAAAGAGATTTTTGGCACCAATGGTGGGAACAATTTCTTACCAATTTCCAGCGTTGACTTCAGCATCATTGGAAGAGATCACATAAAATAGTTTTCCAGCGGTGGTGGGTCAATTTCCTGATGTTTTTCCAGAAACTTCTCAGGGTTACTACCTGTAAGATAAGTGGAGTTTATGATTGATCTCCTTCTGGGGATTAGTCCTATCTCACTTCCATCTTATAAAATGGCACCAATGGAGTTAAAGGATTTGAAGGTTCAGTTAGATGATCTAGAAAGAAAAGGTTTTATTCATCCAAGTGTGTCTCCGTGGGCAGCACGAGTTTTGTTTGTAAATAAAGCAGATGTAAATCTTCGACTGTGTGTTGATTATCATAAACTTAACCATGTTACAATAAAGAATAGATATCCACTTCGACGTATTGATGATTTTTTTGATCAATTAAGGGGATCTCAGTGGTTCTCCAAGATTGACTTGCGGTCAAGATATCACCAGTTGAGAGTTCGAAAGGAGGATATTCCAAAGACAACTTTCAGAAGCAGATATGGCCACTACGAATATGTAGTCATGCCTTTTGGTCTAACGAATGCACTAGTGATCTTCATGGCTTTGATGAATCGGATATTTTAGAAATATCTAGATTCTTTTGTTACTGTTTTTGTGGATGATATATTGGGGTATTCAAGAATAAGGGCTGAGCATGAGAAATACTTGATGGTAGTGTTGGAAATCTTGAGAGACCATTAGTTGTATGCCAAATTATCAAAATGTGATTTTTGGATACAAGAGTTACATTTTTTGGGACATGTTGTTTCTGAGAAAGGTGTTTCAGGGGATCCAGAAATGATCGAAGCTGTTATTTCATGGAAAATGCCGAAGAATGTATTTGAAATACGAAATTTTCTTGGTCTAGCTGGTTATTACCGACACTTTGTCCATGACTTCTCCCGACTAGCTTCGCCTATGAAAACATTGAAAAAGAAGAACAATGCGTTTCAATGGACTGAGGAATGCTAGATATATTTTCAAGAGATGAAAGTTCTCCTTACATTAGCACCTATCTTAATCTTACCAGAATCATGGTAAGGATACATGGTGTATTGTGATGCTTCGGGAACAGGGTTGGGATGTGTTCTCATGCAAGGAGACCATGTTGTTTCTTATGGTTCAAGGCAGTTGAGGGTGCAATAGAAGAATTATCCAACACACGATTTGGAGTTAGCTGCAGTTGTCCATGCCTTGAAGACTTGGTGTCATTACCTCTTTGGTGAGAAATTTACTGTGTTTACAGATCAAAAAATCTTGAAACACATTTTCCCACAACAAGATTTGAATCTGAGGTAGAGGAGATGTATGGAGTACCTTCAAATGTTCGACTCTGACTTAATGTATACACCAGGTAAGGGAAATTCGGTGGCCGATGCATTAAGCAGAAAGTCATATGCTCAGTTGGAAAAAGAAGCTTCAGATGAGTGGCAGTTGATGTCAGTCCTAGCCAATATGCATGTGGAATGTGAATATCGAGGTGATGTTGCAGTTTTCTTTCTAGTTGCACTTGTTCATGATTTGGTGGATATATTAAAGGAGGCACAGACATCTGATGTAGACTGTGTTGCAATGAGCTCAAAACTCAATGGTGGGGAGACCATTGAGGGATGGAAGTTGGACGGTAGTTCAGTTTTTTGGTTTCGAGATCGGATGGTTGTACCTACAGATTCTCAGGAACAACACCTTCATGCTTACAACCATAAAAGATGGGCTGTACATCCGGGTACACATAAGATGTATAAGGCGCTAAAGGCACAATTTTGGTGGAGCGACATGAAAAGGAAGGTGGGCGAATTCATCTCGTGATGCTTAATATGTCAGCAGGTTAAAGCAGAGCATCAGAGACCACCTGTTATGTTATATTATTTACCTATCCCATTGTGGAAATGGGAGCAGATAGTAATGGATTTTGTTACAGGTCTTCCAAGAACGGTCCGAAAAAAAGACGCCATTTGGGTGATAGTGGATCGTCTAACCAAGTCGGCCCATTTAATCCAATTTCGTGAAACCCATACGGTGTAAGATATTTCGAAAATTTATATCCGAGAAGTGGTAAAGAGGCATGGTGTACCAGTATCCATAGTCTCAGATAGAGATCCAAGGTTCACATCTCGTTTCTGGAAATCATTACAGCAAGCCCTTGGGACTCGGTTGACGATGGGCACGACGTATCATCCTCAGACAGATGGGCAATCCGATCGGATGATACAAACATTGTAAGACATGTTGCGGGCCTGTTTAATGGATTTTGGGGGCTCATGGGAGGAGCATATACCCTTAGTGGAGTTCTCATACAATAACAGCTGTAAAGCCTCAATACGCATGGCTCCGTTTGAAGCATTGTATGGGAGTACTTGTCGTTCTCCACTTTGTTGGGTGGAAACAGGCGAGGCTTCACTAGTTGGGATGAGCCTTGTCCAAGAAACAACAGAAAATATCCAGTTGATTAGAAAGAGGATGGAGACAGCTTAGAGTCGTCAGAAATCTTATGCGGATCATCGCCAAAGACCGCTGTTGTTTGCGGTGAGTTATCATGTCTTTTTGAGAATCTCTCCAAGGCTTGGACATCGTCGTTTTGGGAAGCAGGGAAAATTATCTCCACGATATATAGGCCCTTTTGAGACACTAGAATGAGTTGGCGAGGTGGCATATCAGTTGGAATTACCACCATGGTTCAGTGTAGTGAAAAATGTGTTCCATGTATCTCAGTTAAAGAAGTATCAACCCGATCCTTACCATGTGATCAAATGGGATCACATTGACCTAGAACCTGATGCTTAATTGGTACATATCCCAATGTGTATTCTGGATAGGAAAGATAAGGTCTTGCATGGAAAAAGCACCGGCCTAGGGTAGGTTTTGTGGCAATATGGTCAGATTCATCAAGATACTTGAGAACGCGAGAAAGAAATGAAGGAGCAGTGGACAGAACTCTTTCAGTCAAGCTGTGGTTTTCTACATTCTAGGGACGGAAAGGCCAATGGTGGGGAGAATGTAGTACCCCCAGTTTCTAGTATGTAACCCCTTTCCTAATGCTTTTCATGGTTTTATAGTTGAGGGTGTTGATTTGGAGAGTCGGGAGAACTTGGAATGATGTTTGGAGGCAAAGGGGAAGTCGCGCGGTCGGTGCACGGTTTGTCTAAACGAGCGGCCAAACCGTGCGCAGTGAGTCTTGGAGGAAGTGGATTCCGCATGGTCAGAGCACGGTTTCTCTGACCATGCGGCCAAACCGTGCGTGAAGGATGACCGAGGCAGAAGCTAACGCACGATCAGCGCACGGTTTGTCAAACTGTGCGGACTAATCGTGCAGTCACATAAAGTTAGATCCCAAAATTGTGGATCTAACTCGTTTTTCCTTTATTTTCCTTTTTAAACCACCTAAGAGGCCCTAACATGGGATTACTCTCCCTTAAAGGTTGGAAGACTTCTCCCAAGCTTTCCGGTGGGGATCCGAAGGATTCTATTTGAAAATCGAAGCCGGATTCTTAAGGTATGTGATCGTTCATGATCAGTTCCTTAGATATACTTATATCTACTTCTCCTCTTCTCTAGTTTTCTTAGATCTATGCCCGTTATGGGTAGATCTAAGGTTGTAGATGCCAAATATGACAAGATTTGGTCTTGGTTGTGTTAAGAGACGAGATCCAAGGGGGGTTTTTGGAGTTTCGTCCCGGTGTCATGAGCATTCTTCGTCCGTGGCTTGGTTTCGCCCATTTTGTTAAGGTAGGTAGCTTCAATATCGATTCCTCGTTCTTAGAAGTTTAAGGATTAGTTCAAATTGATTTAATTTCTTGGTTTTTATTCTGAAATTTAGGTGCAAAACATGTTATAAATCTTCTTTAGTGATGATTTATGGGTTTTGATGAAATTGTGGAAATTGAAAGAATGGTTGTGCAAAGTGTTTTGGTATCTTGATTTTAAAATAGTAATCTTAAAATATGGTTTTTCAGGATTTGGAAAATGGTTTGTGGGAAAAAGGGTTTTTCAATAAAAGGGGTGATTCTTTATCGAATGGTTTTGAACACACTCGGTTCTGGGCATAGATTGCATGGGTTATGGTGTGTGTTCATATGCATTGGGATGGATAAGGGTGAGAAGTCCCCCCATCAATAGGTTCAGATGGATAAGGTTGTGAAGTACCCCCGTCAAGGTAGTCCACTATGTGACGGCTTAGTGGAGGGATAACTCACCACTCGTGAGTATAGGGAGGTCCAGGTTGCATGCTTGGTTGGTTGTGTGGATTGGTGAAATGGAACGAATTCACCAGATGAAATGTGAATGGAATTGGGAACTTTTCTCGATTTCTTTTCTCGAGAAAGATGGGTTTTGTTAGAAAATGGTTTTGACATGGAACTTGTTATATTGTGAACTGTTTTGGAATTGTCTTATATAAATTGTTTTATATAAATTTGCTAACATGTTTTATCCTAGAGGCATGGGTTGGGAAGTCATCGGGGAAAACCTACTGAGTTTATTTACTCACCCCCTACTTTGGAATGTTGGTGCTTTTTCAGATGTCATATATCAAGACGTTGGCAAAGGTAAAGTTTCACATGTTTGGAGCACTAATTCGTTACTCTTGGGCTCGTTCGTGATGTTGGAGCTTGGAGCATGTGGAGCATGGAGTTGGGTTGTTGTCCTGTAGTCTTTGAGTTTTTCTTTCAGTTGTTTAATCTGATGTTTTAGTGTTGGTTTCCGTTGTGGTACTCTTGGTCGGTTTTTGATAAATAAATGGTTGAGTTTTTTGAGTTCTTATCATGCATCAATTAGTTGTTTATTCTTGTTACGGTTGTTGGTTTTGTGTAATGTTTAGAAAGGGTAAATCTTCCCACACTTGTTTGAAACCCTCTGGCATTTATTGCAAGCCTTTGGCATGTTGGGTATATCACTTAAGGACAAGTAATGGCTCGTTACACTCTCAAGCCAATGAGAATTTGCGGGTCATTACATTTCCCTTCATTATCCAAGAAGATTTTGTTTACTAATTATTAGTAATAATAAAATATTATCAATATTTACGAAAAAATAATATTAATATTATTAAAATAATAAAAAATTTATAAAATATTAAAAGTATCAATATTCGCAACAGTCTTTGCCCTATTCTTAACATGTTCAAATCTCAAAGGGTCGTTAGTTGTCAAGTCATGCGCAATAAAATTTTTGTGTCAGTCATGTCCAATGTAAAATCTATAATTTTACTTGCATGGTTGATCACGTCTCAAGTAGTGTTGCAATAGGATGACCAAAGTAATGAAGTCTACGTCTCTAAGAATCATCTCACATGAGAATTTACATAGATAATTCTTCCTCAAAAATTTCAAGGGATATCATTATCTTTCTCTTAAAATTTCAAGGAAGAATGGTCTATGTAAAGGTTCATGTGAGATAATTCTTATAGATAAGAAGGGAATGACTTGGTTTGCCCTATTGCAACACTACTTGTGAGGTGACCAATAGTGAAAGGACAATTATAGAGTTTACATTAGACATGGATGACACAAACTTTTTATTGCGCACGACCTGACAATTGGCGACACTTTGAGATTTGAACAAGTTAAGAATAGAGCAAAGCCTGTTGCGAATATTGATAATTTTAATATTTTATAAATTTTTTATTATTTTAATAACATTAATATTGTTTTTTCATAAGTATTGATAATATAATTTTTTTATTTCTATTTATTTCTAGTTATTGATAGTTATTGCTAGTTATTCCTAGTTATTGCTAGTTATTTCTAGTTATTGATATTTATTCCTAGTTATTGCTAGTTATTACTAGTTATTCCTAGTTATTGCTGGTTATTCCTAATTATTCCTAGTTATTCCCTGTTATACATAGTTATTCCTATTTATTTTTATTTATTCCTAGTTATTCCTAGTTATTCCTAGTTATTCCTAGTTATTCCTAGTTATTCCTAGTTATTACTAGTTATTACTAGTTATTACCAGTAATTCCTAGTTATTCCTAGTTATTCCTAGTTATTCATAGTTATTCCTAGTTATTCCTACATATTACTAGTTTTTACTACTTATTACTAGTTATTACTAGTTATTACTAGTTATTAATGGTTATTACTACTTATTACTACTTATTACAAGTTATTACTAGTTATTACTACTTAATACTAATTATTACTACTTATTACTACTCATTACTAATTATTACTAATTATTACTAATTATTACTAATTATTACTAATTATTACAATTTATTACTAATTATTACTAATTATTACTAATTATTACTAATTATTACTAATTATTACTAATTATTCCAAATTATTCCAAATTATTTCTAATTATTCCTAATTATTCTTAATTATTACTAATTATTCCTAATTATTCCTAATTATTCCTAATTATTAATAATTATTCCTAATTATTACTAATTGTTACTAATTATTACTAATTATTAGTAATAATTACTAATTATTTAAAATTATTACTAATTATGACTAATTATTTATAATTATATCTAATTATATCTAATTATATCTATTTATTACTATTTATATCTAATTATATCTAATTGTTTCTAATTATTACTAATTATATCTAATTATATCTAATTATTACTAATTATTTCTAATTATACCTAATTATTACTAATTATATCTATTTATTACTAATTATATCTAATTATGGCTAATTATTACTAATTATATTTATTTATTATGAATTATTCCTATTTATTACTAATTATAGCTAATTATTACTAATTATAGCTAATTATTACTAATTATAGCTGATTATTCCTAATTAAAGCCCATTATTACTAATTATATCTATTTATTACTAATTATTACTAATTATATCTATTTATTACTAATTATAACTATTTAATACTAATTATATCTATTTATTACTAATTTTATCTGATTATATCTGATTATTACTAATTATAGCTAATTATAGCTAATTATAGCTAATTATAGCTAATTAAAGCTAATTAAAGCTAATTATAGATAATTATTTCTAATTATAGCTAATTATAGCTAATTATAGCTAATTATAGCTAATTATATCTAATTATAGATAATTATATCTAATTATAGCTAATTATATCTAAGTATTCCTAATTATTACTAAGTATTACTAATTATATCAATTTATTCCTAATTATATCTGTTTATTCCTAATTATATATATTTATTACTAGTTATTAATAATTATTACTAATTATTACTATTTATTACTAATTATTACTATTTATTACTATTTATTACCATTTATTACTATTTATTACTAATTATTACTAATTATTACTAATTATTACTAATTGTTACTATTTATTACTAATTATTACTATTTATTACTAATTATTACTAATTATATCTATTTATTACAAATTATATCTATTTATTACTAATTATTACTCATTATATCTATTTATTAATAATTATTACTAATTATATCTATTTATTACTAATTATTACTAATTATTACTAATTATTATTGTTTATTACTATTTATTACTAATTATTTCTATTTATTACTATTTATTACAGTTTATTAATATTTATTACTAATTATTACTATTTATTACTAATTGTTACTATTTATTAATATTTATTACTAATTATATCTATTTATTACTAATTATATCTATTTATTAATAATTATATCTATTTATTACAATTTATTACTATTTATTACTATTTATTACTAATTATTACTAATTATATCTATTTATTAATAATTATTACTAATTATATCAATTTATTACTAATTATTACTAATTATTACTAATTATATCTATTTATTACTAATTATTACTAATTACATCTATTTATTGTTAATTATTACTAATTATATCTATTTATTACTAATTATTACTAATTATATCTATTTATTACTAATTATTACTAATTATATCTATTTATTACTAATTATTACTAATTATATCAAATTATTACTAATTATTACTAATTATATCTAATTATTACTAATTATATCTATGTGTTACTAATTATTCCTAATTATTTCTATTTATAGCTAATTATGACTAATTATAGCAAATTATTACTTATTATTACTAATTATTACTAATTATAGCTAATTATTACTAATTATAGCTAATTATTACTAATTATAGCTAATTATTACTAATTATGACTAATTGTTACCAATTATAGCTAATTATTACTAATTATAGCTAATTATTGCTAATTATAGCTAATTATTCCTAATTATAGCTAATTATTGCTAATTATAGCTAATTATTCTTAATTATAGCTAATTATTACATATTATAGCTAACTATTACTAATTATAGCTAATTATTACTAATTATAGTTAATTATTCCTAATTATATATAATTATAGCTAATTATTACTAATTATAGCTAATTATATATAATTATATATAATTATATATAATTATATCTAATTATATCTAATTATATCTAATTATAGCTAATTATATCTAATTATAGCTAATTATATCTAATTATATATAATTATATCTAATTATAGCTAATTATATCTAATTATACCTAATTATATCTAATTATAGCTAATTATATCTATTTATAGCTAATTATATCTAATTATTATTAATTATATCTATTTAATCCTATTTATATCTCTTTATTGTTAATTATATCTACTTATTGCTAATTATATTTACTTATTGCTAATTATATCTATTTATTGCTAATTATATTTATTTATTGCTCATTATATCTATTTATTCCTAATTATATCTAATTATATCTAATTAATATTAATTATTACAAATTATTTATAATTATAACTAACAATATCAATTTCTTAGTAAAAATAAATATAAATAAAAATCAATTGAAATCAAATTAAATTACAACTGATAAACAACAATTAAAATTAACATAAAAAAATAAAATAAATATAAAATATAAATAAAATATAAATACCTTAAACTTTGATATTCTGAAGATATTGACGCCCTCCGGTTGCTCTCGTATAAAAAATTTCTACTAAAAGAAAATTTTTCTTTGAAACCGAAGAATGAAGAGAAAGAGAGAGAGTGCTAGATCTGAATGATTTGGAAAAAAACGGATGAGGTATATATATGTTAGAATAGTTGCGACGAGGTTATTAGGGATGAGGTTCCCGTCGCAACTGGTACTATTTGCGACGGTGCCCGTCGCAAATACCCTCACCCGCATTAATTACAGTCGGCGGTTAAAATGTTATTTACGACGGGACCCATCACAAAGAGTACCTGTCGGCAGTCTTTTTGCGACGGGATGACATCTCTTCGCGAAAAGTTATTAACCGCCGCCGGGTATTTGCGACGGGTCTCGTCACAACTACCCCTACGCGGTTTGGCGCGCAAGCTGTGTTGTTTGGCGCGCAAACCGTGTTGTTTGGCGCGCAAGCCGTGCCAAACTATTTGCGACGGGAGACGAAATCCCATCGCAAATGACCAATTATTTGCGATAGGCATATTTTCCCATCGCAAATAACCCGTCGCAAATAGTGATTTTCCTATAGTGTACATGTTCTTTCATTGCGTTTTGTACTCACTCACACACACCCTGGGAAACTTCGCAGAAGATCACCCATCCTTATCACTACTCCAAGTAAAGCATGCTTAACTATGGAGTTCTAATTAGGTAGGATCCTGAAAAGAAAGGTGCACCTTGTTGACAAGGGTAGTAACATTTATCCTTTTAAGTCTCACTTTTCCTAGGGTGTTACAATCTTTTTTTACCTGTAATGACCCAAAGTTTCATTAATGGAAATCCCTCTTGATCTAATTAAATGTCTCTTTATTTTTATATAAAATGTCAACTTCATTGGTTTTATGTTATGAATTTTGACCGTTGCTAATATAGCCGTTGAACAGTGATCACATGATTAGTATAAATATAGGGCTTTAACACATCCAATTTTACTTAGACAAAAGAAGCGATGGCCTCATCCAGTAGAATTGAACCATACGAAGCACATTTGTCGGAGCACGGAAAAGAGGTGGCACCTTTGGGCTTCGCCCTTGACGAAGCCCAAGCTGAGCTTCATCTTGTCAAGCTCAAACGTTACCGTCTACAGGAAAAGTGGAAGTTGATTGAAATTACCACTCGAGCGATGCTATCCGAGCCTCCCCAAGAGTCTGTCACGATCGCACACCTTATCCCTAGGTCTTATGCATGTGTTTTAAGGGGTTATGTAACAAATAAGTAGTACTATTTTCATGTACATTATTTTTTTTGTATATAATAATGAATATAATTTCTAGTCATTTTTGATACATTGTAAATAGTTGTTAAAGTACAAATAGTGTTTTTTGTTATTATTTAACTATGAATTCTATTAAATTAAGGTATTTTTGAATTAAATAATATTTTAATAAAATACTGCTATTATTATTAAATTAATTTTTTTAAATATAAATGATCTTATAATTTTATGAATGCAATTATAATTTTTATTAAGGTTTGAAAGCCATTTCTGTCCAAACTTGTGAATTTTTGATAAATGTCGGTTTTTATTTTAAAATTGAAAATTAACATATTTAGAAAATTATTTAGATAAAATAAAGGTTATTTTTGGAATCAGGACGTCGAAATTATCCAACGGTGAATTTTTTATAATTTTCTGAGACAGTCAAATTTTTGAGTAAAAATTAAATACCGTATAAATATATAATGTGTTTTATGACATCATAATGACCCAATAGTGATGTAATAAAATACTATAATCTTTATGTTCGGCCAATATATGTTTTAACATTAAAATAATGTGATTTTGGGTTTGTTTAACTTACTTTTAAAAGCATTAATGGACCCCTCAAGACTTATTCAACACCTTTCCTTTTTAAATTAATTTCTGTGGGAGTGTGATTCACCTCCACATAAGCAACCCTAATATTTTAAGAAGTTCGTAATTTGGCCTTATAAAATATTGTTTGCCTCTTCCATTTTCCAAAAACCATGGGGAAAAACCATGGAATGGTTTGTGGTTTGGATTAATTTAATATAAGGGGTCCCAAACCTAAATAATAAAGAATTCCCTCACCTTTCCTATATAAACCCACCCAAGCTCCCACTTCCTCCTCACTCAAAGCCTTTGGAGTTTGTCCAAACTCTTCCCTACTCTCTCTAGATACCTCCCAAGGTGCCCCAAGCTCCCAAGAAGCCTCTCACAAGCCTCTCTCTAGCCTTTGGAAGCACACTTCAAAGTAAGGGTCTTTTTTCTCCCTTTCTCATTTTTGTCAATTTTCTTTAAGTTGTATTGCCCTTTTAATTTCAATTATGAATGTTGGGGTATGGTTTCGTACCGCCCCCACACTGACCTCTTATTGTTTTAATGATATGAGACCCCTTTATCTCTCATTAAATGCCTCCCATATACACCCGTTACTATCCCAAAATTCTGAAAGGAACTTCTCTCTCTTCTTTTACATTCAAGCAATAATTTTGTATCATGAATCTAAATTCCATTACAATTTTTGGGACATGTATCTATATGACCTCCTTAATGTCCATTACAATTAAATATGATTAGGAACCCCTTTATCACTCATCAACCATTTTTATGAATTCTTATGTCACGCCGTTACGCTGCCGGAATCACACCGATTTTCTAAGCCAATGTCATTGTGTAGTGAATACCATGACCATTTTTCCATCAAGGGTATTCAGCTTTATGAAAATTTACTTTTTGATTGTAAAGTTTCATGTATGAATTCCACATTCTTTTATCGTGGAATAAATGATTATGTTTTACGAATCCATGTTTTATGATCCATGTGGCACACTTATGCATGAAATGAAATGTTTAAGAAGGGTGCACCCTTATATCGCTCCAATGCATTGGGTAAAGTATAGAATCATGATACGTCATGTGCAATGAGTGTTGACTCATGCTAATTCAATTGCAACAAGGGTTTAATCGTGATTTATGTGTAATGAGGATTTACTCATGCTCCATGTGCAATGAGCCTTGGCTCATACTAATTCCATGTTAAGTGTTGTTTCCACATTTCCATGTTATGATTATAATGCTTTATCATGCCTTTATGTTCATGTTTCTTATATGATCTATTGATATTCCTATTGTCTAACATGTATTTTACTCCTCATGTTATTCCATGTGTACTCCCTTACTGGGCTTTATAGCTCACCCTTTTCTTATGCATGTCCTGAAGTTATCCCATGCAATGCTAAGTACAAGGGAATGTAGTGGTAATGTAATGGATGCTTTCAATAAAGATGTTGTATTTAATGTTTTAAGTTTTTATGTAATGGTCCTAATCCAAAAAGACACTAAACCTCTCGATATTCTTTGTTGTATCAAGTGAAGTTTTATGTAATAAATCATGTTTAAGTTTGTAATAGAAGCAGGGTTTCCATAGTTGGTATCAGAGGATAGGTTTAGTTATTTTTGGGATTAGGAAACCCTTGTAAAGCCTTAGAGACATGTATAAGTATAATAATAAAATCCCTAAGTTTTGGTAAGTACTAAGTAAGTGGGTTATCAAACAAATACATCCTTGTATGGATACGAGCATGTAGAGGCGGCTCTGGAACAGATATATCCTAGGGGTAAATCCAGAAAACACCGCTTTGAGCTAGACTCGAACGGGAACTGGTGCACGAAAACGGGCCTTGCTGTACTCTTGGTTAGGACACTCCCGGGGGATATGTTTTGATAAATTCACAATCTTAGTATGAACCCTTATTAAGGGAAAAAAATGCCCCTAAGAATATATGTTAGAAAGTAGATCATGAAAAGCCTAGATTGAAGCCTATAGACTCAGGAGTTAAGGAAATGAAAGTTTATTTATCAACTTTTGTCTTTGGATTACTCTTTATTTGTTACCCCTAACATTCCTTCTATTCCAGCCAATGGCCAGTAATAGGAGGACTCGAGCTAACAATCGATGTGAAGATCAGTGTGATGACTATACTAATGAGATGACCGATCCAATGGGAGTGGGAATCGTGAACTTTGTCACACTTCTCTCTCAGCTAACTCAAGCATTGAATAGAGACACGGGTCAAGAGGAACTTCCAAACCCACCTAAGGAGGAACAAGTCGCTATCGAGAGCTTCATGAGGCAAAGTAATCCTACTTTTAGTGGATCAACTGATCCCACGATCACGGAATAATGGATCAACTCCATTGAAAAGAACTTTTCCACCCTTCAATGTTCTGAATAAGAGAAGGTTCTCCTGACTACTTATCGTATGGAGGGTGAAGCTAATAAATGGTGGACGTTGATAAAAAATACGAAGCCCGAGGAGGAGATCAAGGCGTTGGAATGGAAGGATTTTCGGAAGATGTTTTTCGATAAATATTTTCTGCACACCCTCCTGCTTAAGATGGAAAGGGACTTCCTTTACCTCAAGAAAAAGGATGAATAATCTGTTGGAGTGTACGAGGCAAACTTCACGAGGCTTGCACGATACACTTCCGGCTTTGTTGTTACCCCCGAATGCAAGGTTGACCGCTTCTTTGGTGGACTTAATCCTAGCTTGCGGAAAGAATTAGTGATCCATGACTTCGACAACTATGAGGAAATTGTCCGATGTGCCCTCAAGGTCGAAATAGAGATCGGGTAATCACAGGGGTATCATGGGGACAAGAATCATAAGGTGGACTTCAATGCTGGTGGTCCGATGGGCAAATCCAATGGTGCTAAGAATATCAAGGACCCCACTTTCCAAAAGTGCGGAAAGAAGCACCCTGGAAATTTCCTTAAGGGGACGAGAAAATGCTTCAGGTTTAGAAGAGAAGGGAACATAGCTGTTAACTGTCGGCAAGAAAGACCCACAGTTGCGACATAGGAGAGGAATGCTCCGTTCGAACCTCAATACGTTGTTCAATGCTACAAATGCAAAGAACCGGGTCATTTTTCCATTCAGTGCCCTAATCCAATGGTTTTCGGAGACAACCAACAAACTCCAAGGTATAAAGGGAGAGCTTTTTCCATCACTTCTGCCGATGTGAACCCCGACAACGAAGTGGTGATAGGTACACTAGTTATTCATTCAAGAATAGCGAACGTACTTTTTGATTCAGGTTCTATGCATTCTTTTATATCTCGAAAGTTTAGTAGAACAATCCCAGCACCACCAAAAATCATGGAAGTAAAGATGTCGGTGAGTACGGAAAATTGGGAAATCATTTCATCCCATGAATATAACTCCTCCCCTGTTATAATCTGTGGATTTAATTTCCCGGCAAACCTCGTCATACTCCCTCTGGTAGAATTTGATGCAATTCTTTGGCATGGATTGCCTTTCATTATATAGAGCCAACATAAATTTTCAGGAGAGGGAAATCACACTCCATATGGAGAATCGATCCCCGATTCTTTACAAGTGTCAGGAGGAAGATGAATCTCCTTTAGCTCGATCATCTCAATCATGGATATTACTGCCCTATGAGCACGCGTATCTGGCTCAGATGATTGAGTCCAAAGAAGAAACCATTCTTGAATAAATGCCTATTGTGAGGGAATTCGCTGAAGTGTTTCCCGAGGAACTGCCTGGTCTTCCTCCAAGAAGAGACGTTGCGTTCTCAATTGAAATTATACCTGGGGTGCTACCAATATCCAAGACTCCATATAGGATTGTTGTTGTAGATCTTGAAGAGCTGAAGAAACAACTACATGAGAATCTGGATAAAGGGTTTATACGCCCAAGTGCTTCACCATGGGGTGCACCAGTCCTCTTCGTCAAGAAGAAGGATGGGTCAATGCGGATTTGCATCAATTATCGTGAACTTAAAAAAATCACTATAAAGAACAAGTATCCTCTCCCAAGAATCGATGACTTGTTTGATCAGCTGCATGGAGCACAATTCTTCTCCAAGGTGGATTTGCGGTCGGGATATTATCAAGTAAGGGTGAAGAAGGAAGATGTCCCCAAGACTGCTTTTCGTACAAGGTACGGGCACTATGAATTCAAAGTAATGCCTTTCAGACTCACCAATTCTCCAGAAATATTCATGTACTTGATTAATAGAGACTTTAGAGATTACCTTGAAATTTTTTTGGTAGTCTTCATAGATGATATTCTAATATACTCCAAAACCAAGGAGGATCATGATGAGCATTTAAAAACAATACTAGAGATTTTGCGCAAGGAAAAGCTCTATGAAAAGTACAGCTAGTGTGAGTTCTGGTTGATGGAGGTCTCATTCTTGGGCCATATCATCACAAGCAATGGGATATCTGTAGACCCCTCTAAAATAGATGCAATTGAGGGATGGACAAGGCCAACATCGGTAACGGATATCTGTAGCTTCTTTGGGTTAGCGGGATATTATCGACGATTTGTGAGGAATTTTCATGATTGTCCAACCCTATTACCTTGCTAACTCGTAAGGGAGTAAAGTTTTCTTGGAGTGATGAATGCAAAGAATGCTTCAAGGAGTTGAAAAGGAGGCTTACCACTGCGCCCCTGCTCAATTTACCCACAAGTGGGGAACTTTTTGTGGTATTCAGTGATGCTTCAAAGAAGGGCTTAGGCTGTGTGCTGATGAAGAATGATAAAGTGATATCCTATGCCTCAAGGCAGTTGAAAATCCATGAGCAAAACTATCCAACACATGATCTGGAGTTGGCGGTTGTGATCTTTGCCTTTAAAATCTGGCGGTATTATCTCTATGGAGAGAAATGTGAGATATATACTGACCACAAGAGTCTTAAATATATATTCATGCAGAAAGAGCTTAATATGCGCCAGAGAAGATGGATAGAGGTCATCAAGGATTATGACTGTTCAATACATTACCACCCTGGGAAAGAGAACAAGGTGGCATATGCCATAAGTAGAAAGGATCTAGCGACTCTATCAATGATGAGAATTGAGAAGGATTTAATCTTCTTAGACTTGATGAAGATTGACATGGGAATCCTAGAGAAGGGAACATCATCAATCCTTTTATAAATGATGGCTCAACCATCTCTTTTGGAACGGTTAAAGGATGCTCAAAAGGATGATCTGGGAATTCAGGAAAAAGTTGAAGCTATCAAAAAGGGGAAATCCTCAGAGTCTAATGTTAATGAAGAAGGGATTGTGAGGTTTGGGAAAAGACTATGTGTCCCATCAAGTCTGTAGCTGAAGAAGGAACTTTTGGATGATGCACATAGTTCAAATTTCTCTATTCACCCAGGGAGCACAAAGATGTATCAAGATCTCCAAGAGAACTTTTGGTGGGTTAATATGAAGAAGGAGATCGCTGAATATACATCAAAGTTCCTGGTGTGTCAGTAAGTGAAGGCAGAGAGGCCGAAGTATAAGGGGATGATGCAACCATTTCCCATACCAGAATGGAAATGGGAGAACATCACCATGGACTTTGTCACCGGACTTCCAAGGACATACAAAGGCAACACTACAATCTGGGTTGTTGTGGATCGTCTTACAAAGACTGCACACTTCATTTTTATTCAAGATGATTTCTCATTGGATCAACTGGCACAGATATATATCAGGGAAGTTGTAAGGTTTCATGGAGTACCACTATCTTTTGTGTCTGACCGAGATCCAAGATTCACCTCTAAGTTTTGGAAGAGTCTTCAACATACTATGAATACTGAACTGAACTTCAGTACGGCCAATCATCCTCAAACTGATGGCCAATCCGAGCGGACTATCCAAACACTTGAGGATATGTTGAGAGCATTCTCAATGGACTTTAAGCCCTCGTTTGGCAGCACTGATTTGGGAAGAAAAGAGATGATACGGGCAGATTGAAACCGATTTCTCCCATTTGGCAAAGTAAAAAATATGGAGAGAAACCAAACGTGTGGAAACGGGGAGAAATGGATTTCTCCCCGGTCAGTGATTCCGATGATTTTGAATCGTCCCAAAATCGGGACGATTCAGACAGAAATGATCCACCATTTCATTATTTTTTTTAATTTTCAAAATTATTCCTGAATAATTTATAAATAAAAAATAAACATTCCGTGCATGAATAATTCAATGGCTCGTGCATAAATAATTTGTAAATAAATGAATAAATTTTGTTCAATGTAATTTATAAATAATGATTTTTCTATGTTCAACATAATTTATAAGTAATAATAACAATCAAATATAATTTTTTTTATAATGTTGTATAAATAATTTTGACTATGACTAATTTTATGTCTATAAATAATCATAAATAATTTATAAATAATTTTGATTATAGATAATTTTTATTATAATTAATTTTTATTATCCTGAATTAATAGTTTATATAAATATTTTATAAATAATTTTGAATTAATAAATATTTTGAATTAATAACTTTGAATTAATAACTATTTTGAATTAGTAATTATTTTGAAAAAATAATTATTTTGAATTTAAAATTTTGAATTTATTATTTTGATTCCCTTGAATTAATAATTTTGAATTAAAAATTATTTATTATTTTTATTATTTTGATTACCTTGAATTAATATTGTGTTTATGTGTTATTTTTTAACAAAGGTTATTTGTGTCATTTGCATCAAAACCGTTTCTTTTCTTTTATTTTAAAAATTGTCACCAAACATGATGGAGAGAAATTCAAATCATTTATTTTCTTTAACTAAGTTGTTGATCCAAACACAAGGATAGAAATAAAAATCATTTCCTTTCTTTTCTTTTCTTTAATAAACTATCAAATCATTTCTTTTCTTTTACTAAAATATCACCAAACGCAGAGTAAAGGAGTATGGGATCAACATCTTCCTCTGGATGAGTTCTCTTATAATAACAGTTTCCACTCGAGCATCCAAATGGCACCATATGAAGCCCTGTATGGGAAAAGGTGAAAAACACCGACATGTTGGGATGAGGTGGGTGAACATAAGCTGCTTGGACCAGAAATGGTCGAGGAAGTGAGGGAGAAGGTGAAAACCATTCAGCAGCATATCAAGGTAGCTCAGAGTCGACAGAAGAGTTATGCAGATAATTGTCGACGAGACCTTGTGTTTAAAGTTGGAGACATGGTGTTTCTACGCATATCTCCATGGAAGAAGGTCACGAGGTTTGGGAAGAAAGGGAAGTTAAATCCAAGGTACATTGGCCCCTTCGAGATTATTGATCGTGTCGGGGCTGTGGCTATCGACTAGCACTTCCACCTACTATGGCCAAAGTACATGATGTCTTTCATGTATCCCTTTTAAGGAAGTACATACTAGACCCTTCACATGTACTCTCTTCTGAGGTGGTACAATTGGTAGGTGATATTTCTTATGAGGAGAAACCAGTGAAGATATTAGATCATAGAGAAAAAGTTCTACGAAATAAGACAATTCCCCTCGTCAAGGTGTTTTGGAGAAACCACAAGTTTGAAGAAGTAACTTGGGAATCAGAGGATATGATGAAGTTGAGTTACCCACATTTGTTTTAGTGTGGGAAAAGGAAAATTTTGAGGGAGAAATTTCTTAAGGGGGGAATATTGTAAAGACCCAAAGTTTCATTATTGGAAATCCCTATTGAACTAATTAAATGTATCTTTATGTTTATATAAAATGTCAAATTCATTGGTTTTATGTTTTGAATTTTTACCGTTGCTAATATAGCCGTTGAATAGTGATCACATGATTACTATAAATATAGGGCTTTAACACATCCAATTTCACTTAGACAAAAGAAGTGATGGCCTCATCCAGTAGAATTGCACCATACGAAGCCCATTTGTCAGAGCTCAGAAAAGAGGTGGCGTCTTTGGGCTTCGCCCTTGACCAATCCCAATCTGAGCTTCATCTTGTCACACTCGAACATGACTGTCTATGGGAAAAGTGGAAGTTGATTGAAATTACCACTCGAGCGATGATATCCGAGCCACCCCAAGAGTCTGTCACCATCACACACCTTACCCTTAGGTCTTATGCAGATGTTTTAAGGGGTTATGTAACAAATAAGTATTACTATGTTCATGTACATTATTTTTTTTATATAATAATGAATATAATTTCTAGTAGTTTTTGATACGTTGTAAATAGTTTTTAAAGTACAAATAGTGTTTTTTGTTATTATTTAACTATGATTTCAATTAAATTAAGGGATTTTTGAATTAAATAATATTTTAATAAAATATTATTATTATTATTAAATTTGTTTTTATTAAATATAAATGATCATATAATTTTATGAATGCAATTATAATTTTTATTAAGGTTTGAAAGCCATTTCTGTCCAAACCTGTGAATTTTTTATAAATGTCGGTTTTTATTTTAAAAGTGAAAATTAAAATATTTAGAAAATTATTTAGATAAAATAAATTTTATTTTTGGAATCTGGATGTCGAAATTATCCAACGGTGAATTTTTCATAATTTTCTGAGACAATCAAATTTTTGAGTAAAAATTTCATACCGTTTAAATATATAATGTGTTTTATGACATAATAATGACCCAATAGTCATGTAATAAAATACTATAATCTTTATGTTCGGCCAATATATGTTTTAACATTAAAATAATGTGATTTTGGGTTTGTTTAACTTACTTTTAAAATCATTGATGGACCCCTCAAGACTTATTCAACACCTTGCCTTTTTAGATTAATTTCAATGGGAGTGTGACTCATCTCCACATAAGCAACCCTAATATTTTAAGAAGTTTGGAATTTTTCCTTATAAAATATCTTCTTCCTCTTCCATTTTCCAAAAACCATGGGCAAAAAACATGGGATGGTTTGTGGTTTGGATTAATTTAATATAAGGGGTCCCAAACCTAAATAATAAAGAATTCCCTCATCTTTCCTATATAAACCCACGCAAGCTCCCACTTCCTCATCACTCAAAGCCTTTGTAGGTCGTACAACCTCTTCCCTAATCTCTCTATAAACCTCCCAAGGTTCCCCAAGCTCCCAAGAAGCCTCTCACAAGCCTCTCTCTAGCCTTTGGAAGCACACTTCCAAGTAAGGGTTTTTTTCTTCTTTTCTCATTTTTGTCAATTTTCTTTAAGTTGTATTGCCCTTTTACATTCAATTATGAATGTTGGGGTATGATTTTTCACCTCCACCATACTTCCCTATTATTGTTTGAATGATGGGAGACCCCTTTATCTCTCATTAAATTCCTCCCATATACACCCGTTACTATGCCAAAATTCTGAAAGGAACTTCTCTCTCTTCTTTTACATTCAAGCAATAATTTTGTATCATGAATCTAAATTCCATTACAATTATTGGGAAATGTATCTATATGACCTTCTTACTGTATATTACAATTAAATATAATGAGGAACCCCTTTCTCTCTCATCAACCATTTTGATGAATTCTTATATCACGCCGTTACGCTGCCGAAATCACACCGATTTTCTAAGCCAATGTCATTGTGTAGTGAATACCATGCCCATTTCTCCATCAAGGGTATTCACCTTTATGCACATTTACTTATTGATTATAAAGTTTCATGTATTAATTCCACATTCCTTTATCGTGGAATAAATGATTTTGTTTTATGAATCCATGTTTTATGATCCATGTGGCACACTTATGCATGAAATGTAATGTTTAAGAAGGGTGCGCCCCTATAGCGCTCTAATGCATTGGGTAAAGTATAGTATCATGATACGTCATGTGCAATGAGTGTTGAATCATGCTAATTCAAGTGAAATGAGGGTTTACTCGTGCTTTATGTGCAATCAGGATTTACTCATGCTCCATGTGCAATGAGCCTTGGCTCATGCTAATTCCATGTTTAGTGTTGTTGCCACATTTCCATGTTATGATTATCATGCTTTATCATGCCTTTATGTTCATGTTTCTTATATTATCTATTGATATGCCTATTGTCTAACATGTATTTTACTTCTAATGTTATTCCATGTGTACTCCCTTACTGGGCTTTATAGCTCACCCTTTTCTTATGCATGTCCTTAGGTTATCCCATGTAATGCTAAGTACGAGGGAATGTAGTGGTCATGTAAAGGATGTTTTCAATAAAGATGTTTTATTTCATGTTTTATGTTTTTATTTAATGGTCCTAATAACCAAAGACACTAAACATCTCGATCTTCTTTGTTGTATCAAGTGAATTTTTATGTAATAAATCATGTTTAAGTTTGTAATAAAAGCAGGGTTGTCATAGTACCCACCAAACACCTATGGGCCTAGTGGGTTCTTGTTTATAAACACATAATCGATAGAATGTTCCTTGGATTAACCCAATGTGAGTGAACCTTGTAAAAATAATTATGTCCCTATATTTCTTACTTTTCTACACATTTTTACATCTTGGTTATGAGGAGTGAAAGTGTGATTGAGAATCGATTGAAAACTATTCCAATATATGTAAGATCATGATCCATAAAGAGAAAAACAAATGGTTTAAATTAATCACAGCCAAATTCTCCCCCTCTAAGGGTCACTTGCAGACCTATCAATGGGTATTAGAGCCTCAAAATTCTATCTAGTGATCAGCTTATAAAGCTAATCATGGATTTTAATCTATCGTAGAGTTAATTAATTAACCACCATTTTAAATGGTTTTAAACAATATGAGTGGAAAATGGAATTCATGGAATATATTAAAGAAATTCTGGGAGTTCCTCAAGAAGTCATTATTTAAGGAATTTTAATATTAAGTGAGTATGGGATCATCTTTGAAAAAAATAAAATAAATCTTGAGATTGGTTATTTATTTAAATAAAAATTAATCGAGGAACATAAATATGAAATATTCATGAATGTTTCTCACTAATTTTTTTTAAAAGATATAGGGATGGAGTTGGAAGATTACTTTGGTAAATAATATAAGCCAACTGAAAATTTTATTATGCCTAAAGTAAAATAGAAGAGAATTAAGAAGTATCCCCTCAAAGTGATCTCTCCATACAAGGTAATAAATATGAAACCACTATTATATTTGATTCTAATTTTAGTTTTGTGAAATAGTGTATATCAAAAGTTTCAAACTCACTTATGAATATGAACAGAATTTCCGAGTCTAATGAAGAAATTGAAACATCAATTAGTGGAAGTTTTGTATGTTTTTCGTGTTGTCTCCATGAAGTGATCTGGTCCTTAAAAGGGAAGGAGGTCTAGTGGGGAGTTATGAATGATTCATACTATGAAATTATTGAAAATAAAATGATAAAAAGGGAGGAAGTGTTCTTGGAGTTTTAAATAAAGAAAATATGCACAAAAATAAATTATCAAATTTATTTTCTTAAAGAAATTTGACAAGTGATCAGAAATTAAACGGTCGCTTAAATGGAGTTAAATGCCTATGTTATTTCTCTTAAGGCACATCTGGATGAAAGAAATAAATGTGTATTAAAAGTTCCCTCAAAACTAAAGTGACTGCCTAAATAAATTTGAAATATGTGAGGATCATGGAACTTTAGGAATGATTGAGAACCTAAAATGATGAGATAAAGATACCCCTAAAGGCATCCTCAAAAAGTGATGGGAAAATCAATTAAAACCTAGAATATATAAGTAGACAAATATAACATGTTAAATTTGGAAATAATTATAAGTTTTTTGAAAGATATATTGATAGATATTCTCAAAATAAAGTAGCTACGAAATTCTACTATTGTGGAAGTTTCGGAAACATCATGAGCATTTTTTTAAAGATCAAAGGCCCAAATGTGTGGTAAAACCTATTGTATCATCACCTAACTCAAAAGAGAACACCAAAAGGTATGGTTTTTATAGAAAATGATATATATGTTCATAACACTAATATTTGGAAAGTAATTTCAATATATGTAATGCAAATAAAGACACTAACATATCCTTCAATCTTGTGACAAATAAGGGGAAAATTTATGCTAGAAATAAGCCCTTTA
This sequence comes from Viscum album, assembly GCA_963277665.1. Taxonomy (NCBI): domain Eukaryota; kingdom Viridiplantae; phylum Streptophyta; class Magnoliopsida; order Santalales; family Viscaceae; genus Viscum; species Viscum album. The sequence goes on along the minus strand of OY728127.1, from coordinate 403,282,957 downwards.
AACTAGAAAATAGGTTCATGATTTTTGAGGAATGTAATGAATCTCAAATAATTGTCCACCAAACCCCAAAATTAAACAACTCACAAAATTTATCCTCTAAATAAAGAAAACAAGAATAGAGGAAGAAGAAAGAAGTTTCTCCATCAATGAGGAATATGGAAGAGAAAAAATAAAAGGACCATCAAGGATGAATGAAACCAAGGTGTCTCTCATAGATATTAAGAATAAGAAACATAAAGAATTATTAAGTGTTTTAATAGAAATCACCATAAGGAACATGATGAAAAATTGTGGAATATCCCTTTAAGGGAGAAGGATGCTTGGAAAAAGTTACACAAGTGGTGCATCAAAAGAAGAAAAATATACCAGTGAAATATCTTTCACAATAGAAGAGAAATAAATTATAATAAAGTCGATAGAAAATGAAATCAATTAAAATGAAATGTTTTTAAGTGGAATATTTCAAATAATAGACACCAATAAGTTCATAAGAATCTATGTAACACCCCGACCTTCCACGATACACTTCTCTTTCAATAATGCAATAGCTTGAATTGTACGCAAGTTCGAGATTCTAACACACCACAACCAATCAAAGTAGCCGTTATGAATAGTAATACCTAATTTTTGAAATTTTATAAATTTTATCTTGACAAATGGACTTCGTTTTTGGATTCGTTATATCGAAATTAGCCTATGTTGAATTTTTGGTATTTTTCTGAGAACTTCCAATTTTTTATGAATAATGAAGAATACTTAAAAACAACTTTTTTGTTCAAAATAATTTATAGTGATAAATTATACTATTGAGTGGTTTCAAAGTGTAATTATAATATATTTTTACCATTTTATCCAATGGTGGTCATTAGAATTAATTTCACTTCGAAATTGGACATAAACAATTGTCAATCTTTTGATATATATTGTTTCTTAAAAACACGCTATTTGTTGTGACGCGGGAATTAATTATAACATTAATTAATGAAACTTATATGTTTGTAATTTTTTAAAATAGACATCATTTTTGAATTCGGAATATCAATTATAGCTTAGGGTGAAATTTTGGCATTGTTCTAAAAAACTTCAATTTTTGATGAATAGTGAAACCACTAAGTGGTAGTTAAAAAACTGCTTTCTTTTAAATGAAACATTACCACTTCTGTGATTTGATTTTCAAAAATCCTACATACATGTTTGTCATTATAAGTAAAATGTGGTTCAATGGGATGAAAATAATTTTTGGTGAATAGTTACTTTTAAGTTTAATTAATCACGATTAAAGGTAATTAGTGAAATTTAAGGTAAAAATGATATTATAAAAATATGAAAATACCTTTACACTTGTCCTATCCCTATTGGATGAGTCATGGCCGACAAAGAAAATCCATGTGTCAACTTGGGGACCCCATGGAGCCACTTTGGTAGGAAAATGACTTAAATAACTTTTTATTTAATGTTAAAATAAAAATGTCACAAACAAGAGTTGTTTTACTAAAACAATTTTTAAATTGGGTTATCAAAGTCATATTTTTTACTATTAATATTCATTAGAAATATAAAACAATTTCATACATAATTATATTTTTTTATAATTTTTAGACATTAAATAAATTAAATTATTTTTGACACCATGATGATGCAGCGATTACCTCATTAATTAACGATTTAAATAAAATAAAAAGATAATGTAAACTCTAAAACTTACACTTGTCAAAAACCTATTGGATGAGTATATTTCGAACCCTTATCTCCTTATCCTTGAAATATATAGGTGTGGGACCTTTAGAATCCGAAAAATCATTTCATAATAAAGTAACATTTCAATCTTTCCAAGAGTGCCCCTCCTCTCCACTTATAAAAGGCCCCCACCACTACCATCTTACTCACACTTTCGAAGCCTTTTGTCTTTGCCAAACTCTGCCCAAATACTCTCTCAACCTCCCTCCCTTACTCATAGAAGCCTCACTTTGGGCATAATTCTTCCCAAGGAATCCTTTGGCTCAAATCAAAAGAGTTACCCGATTTTAAGGTAATGTCTTCTCTTATGTTATTTTGTTTTATTTTGATTATCCATCCCCCTAAACTATTTTTATTCATTTATTTTGTAAAAAAATGAGTATCCTCAATATACTAGGATGCTTTTATAAGATTTATTCGAGCTAAACTTACACACACCTACATCTAATGGTTAAAGAGCATACTGTTTCTGTGGATGACGAATTTCTGCCTCACGAAACGATGATTATTCAACACTCATATAACACATTCAAAGGTGGCCATTAAGATGTAACTATATTTATATATGATATATAATATATTTATTTTTTACTTAAGGTTCTGTATTTTTCATTTATGGTATACCTTTCTTGTTTCCATTATGGGTAAACGCGATATTTTCATTTTAGGAAGTGCGGACTACCGCCCCCTCAAAGTGATTTGAATCGTTAATTACATATGTGGGATGTATAAAGGATGGAGTAAATGATATTATATATGATATTATACTGGAATTATAATATAAATTTATATCAATATGATTTTATTCCATTAAATATGAAATATAAATGAAATTAGTGTTCATGCGTACGTACGGCTTACCGTCTCCATGAACGGTGCATTTCATTTCTTACCTCTAAATGTTATGTAATATTATGAATGAATGTATATACTGTATATATATGAGATATATGATATCTATATCAGGAATATAATTCTGGATATAATGCATATTTCACCACATGAACAACTTGTAATTATAAGAAGTCTATTTTTGACTCAAGTACCAAAGATCAAAAAAACGACCGTTATTAACTTAAATAATTACATAATGTTCATAACAAGGTAATAAGTGATATAAAAGGAATAAAAAACTTGAAAAAATGTTCTTAAGCAATTATAAATTAACTGTAGTTTATTATTCAGGAGGTTAAAGAACGGTCGAGTCAAGAAAGGACGCAAGGTAAGAGAACTTCTTAACCCAATTTCCATTCTTTGGGTTAATCTCCTACATTCAAATTACGTCAGGATATTATTATGTCCTATCATGTATTTTTACTTTCTTTATGTGTAATTATAGTGAATACACATAATAGATCTATTTTATTTCAAAAATGATCTTTGTATGGGACTTCGTCTCAATCTCCTTTCATTGAGGCATATTTTGTTTTATACACAACCTTCTTTTATACGGTGTATAAACCCCTTTGACTTTTACGTTTATTAAAAATGAATCTTTTTTATACGAAGCATTTACTAAACGACAAAAGGGAATGTTTTTGTCGTACATATGCGATGACAACGACTTCTCTGCCGCCATGACCATTATTTGAGTTTTGGATTCCTCTACAAGCCATACCTTTTTTTTAAAAGAAAAATAAATACCATGTTTTACTTTTCTTTTATTTTGGTATTGAAAATGGTTTTGAAAGTGTTTTTATTATATCAATTTGTTTTATTGATATCTTGTGATTGAAATGTGGAAATGTTATGTTTCCTTTATGCATGTTTTATGTGATACGATTATGTTATGGTTTATGATATGTTTAAACCTGTTCATAGGAGGAATGCATTGGACTTAATAAGTGACGGGTGGAGCCCGCTATAGCTCCTCGATGCATCGGCAGATCTCATGAGACAAACTAGTGTCTTGGAACGAGGCCTTGACAAAATCTTATTTGTAGTCTTGGCACGAGGCCTTGGCTACGTGGTTATGATAGTCTGGCATTATGAATTCCGTCATTATGAAAGTGGTTATTGATATTGCATGTGATTATTGGACCATTAGAATATCCATGTGAATAAGTAAATGGCATTATCTCATTTTAATTTTTCCATATTATGTTGAAGTTCAAGTTTAAAAGGCTTTCGTTTTAGTCATACATTGCCTTAAATGTTTATGTTTGTTTATGAAAGCTTCCGCCATATTGTTATCCTTACTGAGCATCTGAGCTCACCCCTTTCAATGTTTTAATTTTTCCAGGATGTGACGATGTATTATAGGAATTACCTGCAGGGATAGTCTAAAGGGGATATGAGTGTGGAAAATGGAGACTATGTTATTGTAGTTTTTCACTTTGTGATGTAATGTAACATTTATGAAAGTATCTAGTGTTTCCAAGACTACAAAACTAATCGGTCTTTCGAGACTTGATCTTTTGTGATCATGCCAATGTTACGCAATAATGCACCGACTCTGGGCAACGGGGGTCGGGGCATTACAGTTGGTATTAGAGGAATTTTAGTACCAACCTTGGATGCTAGATTTAGATAAAATCTGATTAGAGCACATAGCCAAAAGATAGACTTTGAGGATTAGTATAGAAGAACTTCCTAGAATTTTGGTATTATAGAGATTTTGTGAGTTTTCCAAGAAATACATCCCTATCTGGATACGAGTAGGTAGAGGTGGCTCTGGCACAGATGTACCTAGGGGTAAAACCCGAAAACACCGCTTTGAGATAGACTCGAACGGGAACTGGTGCACGACAACGGGCCTTGCTGCACTCTTGGTTACGACACTCCTGGGGGATATGCTTAGGATAATTCTCATTTTCCTTACAAACCAATATCAAGGGTTATGAGTATATACTTCCTCAAAGAAAACATTTTTATGGATTATATCCATAAATAGTTCAATTTATGTTAACTATTTTACAAGTATGGAATTATGTATTTTGATTCATAAACTAATCTAGTTTATGACATTGTTTAGAAATGGCGCCTAGTGGAAGGAATGAAAACCGTATCAATAAACGCACTCCGTGTAGGGATTTCCCTCCTGATCAAGATAATTATTGTGGATCTGGAGATACAACTGGTGCTGATCAACTTATTACCATACTGGGACAACTCACTCAGGTTATGAATAATAACCTTACTCGTATGGAGCACCCTGATCCGCAATGTGGAGGATCAATGTTAGACCGCTTCATGAGGCAACAACCACCAACATTTAATGGGGGTACAAATCCATTAGTAGCTGAGAAATGGATAAACTCTTTAGAGAAAATATTCCACGCCTTGGGGAGTAGCGAAAGGTAGAAGGTTGTCATGGCAGTCTATCGCCTCACTGGAGATGTCGATCAATGGTGGTCGCTGATTCAAAACACAAAGGAAGATGAAGAAGTATCAAGTATGGAATGGAGGGTGTTTAAGGAAAGTTTCCTAGAAAAATACTTTCCACATGACCATTGAGCAGATATGGAAAGACAATTTTTGATTCTGAGGCAGAAGGAGGATGAGAATGTCGCAAAGTATGAGGCTAATTTTACAAGGTTAGCGAGGCATGCTGCTGATTATATACGTAACCCAAGAAGAAAGATCGATCATTTCTTTGATGGGTTAAAACCGTTTCTCTGTCGAGCATTAGTATCAAAATCTTTTTCAACGTACGAAGATATAGTCTCATGTTCTATCAAGACAAAAAAGGAATTATCTAAATCTTATGATAATAAAGTAAAACAAGAGAAGAAGAGAACGGTGGAACAAGAGACAGATAAAGGGAAAAAGGGAAAGAAGGATTTTCCATTATGCGATAATTGTGGTATGAATCACCCAGGTACTTGCCTTAAAGGAATGGGAGTTTGTTATAAATGTGGAGAAAAAGGTCATAAGGATTGTGATTGCAAGGGAAAGAAAGATGCTATCAATGTTTAATGCTAAAATTGTAGGGAAATGGGGCATTATTCAAATGAATGTCCTAAGCGTCAGGGAAACTTACCTAATAAAAGGCCATGTGATAAAGGACAATCTTATACTATTACTACAGTTGAAGTAGACTAATTAACGTATTGGTGCTTTTGGACTCAAGGATTATATTCTAGTTATAAGAATAATGTGATATATATAAGGATTGTATTGCAGTACTTGTTCTTTTCATTAAGGTTTTAATATGATGAAGGTAATCATATTTTTAGTATGTGACAATAAGAGAAACTTTACTTTGTTTGGGGAATCTGATAAATTGATTTTGGAATTAAGAGACCTTTTAGAGAAAGTCTGGACAGAGGTATTTTGGATAAATATAAAGGTTGGGATGGATTAAGTTGAACTTTGAATAGTATTGTTTAAGGTTAAAACATTTCTGAAGAATATTTTTGGAATATTATAATACTATATTTTTAGGAAAAGGACAACCTGCAGGGTGGGGAATAACCCGTCACGTCGGACAAAGCTGCAGGAATCGAACTCACAACCATAGTGTGACAAGCCTTTATTACCTACCACTGTCCTACATGAAGTCTCTGGTTATTAAAAAAAGTTTTCCTATTCTAAATGGTATGTGTTAATATTTGGAACCTTATAAAATTATGATAAATAGAATATTTTAGAGTTCTATTACCTTTTAGAGTGAAATATGGGTTTGTGGTAAAAATTTATTAAAGAATGAAAGTCTACATGACTGGTATGTATATTCCCTTACGTTCTTAGTCAATCTCATAAATAAATTCCTCAACTTTATAAAAGGTAACTTAAAACAAAAACATTGCCGGTTAACTTTTCCAACTGGGGATTCAATGACCGTTTAACCAATCACAAGTTTGTGATTTTCTTATGGTTAACTTTATCCTAATCCAGTTTTCTACAACTCTCCATCAACCCTTGATGGTTTCCTTTTCTTCCGTATCCATATTTTCCTAGAATCCAAGTATGGGCTATCTCGGGTGACCTTTCTACTTATCTTTCTTTCTTTGAAAGTTATATTTTTATTAACCTTATTTCCGATGTGGGTTTTCCACAAAGGTATTTTCTATTTTTAACCTTTTATTTTCAAAGAAAAATTTCAAATTGCAAGGACACAATTTATTGAAGGAGGGGAGAATGTAACACCCTGAGCTTCCATGATACACTTCTCTTTCAATAATGCAATAGCTTGAATTGTACGCAAGTTCGAGATTCTAACACACCACAACCAATCAAAGTAGCCATTATGTATAGTAATACCTAATTTTTGAAATTTTATAAATTTTATCTTGCCAAATGGACTTCTTTTTTGGATTCTTTATATCGAAATTAGCTTATGTTGAATTTTTGGTATTTTTCTGAGAACTTCCAATTTTTTATGAATAGTGAAGAATACTTAAAAACAACTTTTTTATTAAAAATAATTTATAGTGATAAATTATACTATTGAGTGGTTTTAAAGTGTAATTATAATGTATTTTTTCCATTTTATCCATTGGTGGTCATTAGAATTAATTTCACTTTGAAATTGGATAGGAACAATTGTCAATCTTTTGATATATATTGTTTCTTAAAAACATGCTATTTTTTGTGACAGCGGGAATTAATTTTAAAATTAATTAATGAAACTTATATGTTTGGATTTTTGTAAAATATACATCATTTTTGAATTCAAAATATCAATTATAGCTTAGGGTGAAATTTTGGCATTGTTCTGAAAAACTTCAATTTTTGATGAATAGTGAAACCACTAAGTGGTAGTTAAAAAACTGATTTTTCATTTAAATGAAACATTACCACTTCTGTGATTTTATTTTCAAAAATCCTACATACATGGTTGTCATTAGGATGTAAAATGTAGTTCAATGGGATGAATTTTTTTGGTGAATAGTAACTTTTATGTTTAATTAATCACGATTAAAGGTAATTAGTGAAATTTAAGGTAAAAATGATATTATAAAAATATGAAAATACCTTTAAACTTGTCCTAACCCTATTGGATGAGTCATGAACGACCAAGACAGTCCATGAGTCTACTTGGGGACCCCATGGAGCCACTTTGGTAGGAAAATGACATAAATAACTTTTTATTTAATGTTAAAATAAAAATGTCACAAAAAAGAGTTGTTTTACTAAAACAATTTTTAAATGGGGTTATACAAGTCATATTTTTTACTATAAATATTCATTAGAAATATAAAAAGATTTACTACATCATGATATTTTTTTTATAATTTTTAGACATTAAATAAATTAAATTGTTTTTGATACCATGATGGTGCAGCGATTACATCATTAATTAACTATTTAAATAAAATTAAAAGATAATGTAAAATATAAGACTTAAACTTGTAAAAAACCTATTATATGAGTATCTTTCTAACCCTTATCACCTTATCCTAGAAATATATAAGTTTGGGACCTTTAGAATCCGAAAAAGCATTTCATAATAAAGTAACATTTCAATCTTTCCAAGAGTGCCCCTCCTCTCAACTTATAAAAGGCCCCCACCCCTACCACCTTACTCACACTTTCAAAGCCTTTTGGTTCGGACAACCTCTGCCCAAATAATCTCCCAAATTCCCTACCTTACTCATAGAAGCATCACTTTGGGAAGAATTCTTTCCAAGGAAGCCTTTGTCTCAAATCAAAAGAGTTGCCCGATTTTAAGGTAATGTCTTCTCTTATGTTATTTTGTTTTATTTTGATTATCCAATCCACTAAAATATTTTTATTCATTTATTTTGTAACAACACCAGTATACTCAGTATACTAGGATGTTTTTATAAGAGGTATTAGAGCTACACTTACACACACCTACATCTAATTGTTAAAGAACATACTGTTTCTGTGGATGGCGAATTTCTGCCTCACGAAACGATGATTGTTCAACACTCATATAACACCTTAAAAGGTGGCCATTAAGATGTAACTATATTTATATATGATATATAATATGTTCATGTTTTACTTAAGGTTATTTATTTTTCATTTAAGGCATACCTTTCTTGTTTCCATTATGGGTAAACACGATATTTTCATTTTAGGAAGTGCGGACTACCGCCCCTCAATGTGATTTGAATTGTTAATGCCATATGTGGGATGTATAAAGGATGGATTAAATGATATTATATATTATATTATACTGTAATTATAATATACATTTATATCATTATGATTTCATTCCTTTAAATATGAAATTGAAATGAAAGTAGCGTTCATGCGTACGTACGGCTTACCGTCTCCATGAACGGTGCATTTCATTTCTTACCTCAAAATGTTATGTCATATTATGAATGAATGTATATACTGGATATATATTAGATATATTATATATATATCATGAATATAATTCTGGATATAATTGATATTTCACCACATGAACAACTTGTAATTATAAGAAGTCTATTTTTGACTCAAGTACCAAAGATCGACAAAACGACCGTTATTAACTTAAATAATTAAATAATGTTCAAAAAATGGTAATAAGTGATATAAAAGGAATAAAAAACTTGAAAAAAGGTTCTTAAGCAATTATAAATTAACTCTAGTTTATTATTCAGGAGGTTAAAGAACGGTCGAGTCAAGACAGGATGCAAGGTAAGATAACTTCTTAACCCAATTTCCATTCTTTGGGTTAATCTCCTACTTTAAAATTATGTCATGATATTATTATGTCCTATCATGTATTTATACTTTAATTATGTGTAATTATAGTGAATACACATAATAGATCTAATTTATTTAAAAAAAATGATCTTTGTATGGGACTTCATCTCAATCTCCTTTCATTGAGGCATATTTTGTTTTATACACAACCTTCTTTTATACGGTGTATAAACCCCTTTGACTTTTACGTTTATTCAAACAGAATCTTTTTTATACAAAGCATTTACTAAACGACAAAAAGGAATGTTTTTGTTGTACGTATGCGGTGACAACGACTTCTCCGCCCCCGTGACCATTATTTGAGTTTCGGCTTCCTCTACAAGCCATACCTTTTTTTAAAAGAAAAATAAATACCATGTTTTACTTTTCATTTATTTTGGTATTGAAAATGGTTTTGAAAGTGTTTTTATTATATCAATGTGTTTCTTGATATCTTTTGATTGAAATGTGGAAATGTTATGTTTCCTTTATGCATGTTTTATGTGATACGATTATGTTATGGTTTATGATATGTTTAAACCTGTTCCTATGAGGAATGCATTGGACTTAATAAGTGACGGGTGGAGCCCGCTATAGCTCCTTGATGTATCGGCAGGTCTCATGAGACAAACTAGTGTCTTGGCATGAGGCCTTGACAAAATATTATTTGTAGTCTTGGCACGAGGCCTTGGCTACGTGGTTATGATAGTCTGGAATTATGCATTCCATCATTATGAAAGTGGTTAATAATATTGCATGTGATTATTCGACCAGTAGAATATCCATGTGAATAAGTAAATGGCATTATATCATTTTACTTTTTCCATATTATGTTGAATTTCAAGTTTAAAAGGATTTTTTTAGTTGTACATTTCCTTAAATGTTTATGTTTATTTATGAAAGCTTCTGCAATATTTTTATCCTTTCTGAGAATCTGAGCTCACCCCTTTCAATGTTTTAATATTTCCAGTATGTGACGAAGTATTATAGGAATGACCTGCAGGGATAGTCTAAAGGGGGTATGAGTGTGGAAAATGGAGACTATGTTATTTTAGTTTTTCACTTTGTGATGTAATGTAACATTTATGAAAGTATCTAGTGTTTCCAAGGCTACTAAACTAATCGGTCTTTCAAGACTTGATCTTTTGTGATCATGCCAATGTTAGGCAATAATGCACCGACTCTGGGAAACTGGGGTCGGGGCGTTACAATCTAACCATGGATACCGATCCAAAATAAGAGTAATGCAATGAAGTGTCTACATTCCTTTCCGAAAATCTAAGAATGGTAAATGGAAAGTTTATAGTTTGGTTTATTATTATAAACCCCATTACCCAACTTGATGAAATACAAGGAAATGTTATTCCCAATAAGTGGTATCCTTGATTGAATAAATAATTATTGGTGTCAAGAGTTGAACACTATGAGGATCTAGTGATGAAATTTTAAAGGATCCTAAGTCTTATTTATGAATTAAGAAGCCTGAGAGGTTTTAGAGGATATGAATTTCTTGAGCTATCATTTTTTAACAAGTAGTAAAAATTATTCCTTCAATATGTACATTTCTATTACTTTGTGATTTCTTTCTTATTTACTAACGGATAGTGTGAAAATGTGATGAGATAATAGGTTGTGTTTTTATTAAGAAAATGGAAAGATCACGTTGCTATAGTATTATCAGTATCAATGAGTAACATGGAAAATTTTTTGGAGTATAACTTAGAATCTTGTTTCTTACACTAATCCCAAGCTCAGTTGGCATATAGGATTTGTTGATAACCAAAATTATAATAAGTAAGATCAATAATTGGATGTATTTGAATCAATAAAACTATCATGGAGATTGGATTAGGTGATTATTCTAGAAATTTACTTTCCTACCAGATGGTTTTAATAATTATTAAATGGAGAATTTAGTTAATCAACTGGTATTTTAATCCCAACGCTGAAGGCATTTTGACACATGATGTAGTGTTAATCAATGGAGTTATTCCAATAAAGGTCAAGAAGTGTAATCTGATAAGGATAATCTCTTATATTTATGAAATAAGAGAGAAAAATTACGTGTAAGGATGTTCTTGCTGAAGGGGGATTCTAAGAATATGTGGTAACCCAATTATAGTATAAAGTATAATGGAGATGTTTACACTAGTAGGATGTTGTAATTTCTTCCCATGATACTCACATATCTAGGGTAGAAAATTTGATGATGAGTTGGGATGAAGCCTAATTTTTTAATCTAATTTACAAAGGGGGAAGAAGAGTAAGAATGGATATTATTGTTAATAAATTCTAAATGGGGATATATTTTCATGAAAATATTATGTATTCTATTTTTTTATAAAAAAATTTGAAGTTAGGATAATAGTGTGACTTTGAAGACTTTGAAAAAATAGAGATTTATTATTATTATTGTTGGATTTTTTGAAAAAGGAATGGTATTGAATATGGAGGAGGATTGGATTTTATTTATTCCATAGACAGAAGGATAAATATATGGATGGTAGTTCTAGATAAAACAAACACACACACACATAGACACACATGAAGAAGAATTCTTATTTGGATATGTGATGGAATGAGATGTAAAAAAATGGGTCCAACCCTCTCACAAATAGCACAGAAGTAGCCTACTAGCAGTACTCGTGGCTGAGATCAAAGGTAGCCACCAAGGTGGGAGGGTGTGTACACATGAGTTTTACCATAGTTCAAGAGTAGCACATGTTAATGTGACCTAGTGTATGGGTTGGTGCACAATAGAGGAGGATACACTCAAGTGGACTAGCTCCAGTGACCCATATCTATAGGTTGGTGGAAAATGTAATTATTAGAGGTATGTTTTTATGTCTAGGATTATAAATGGGTAGCTTAATAATATATATTTTGTTCTGATATTTGGTAGAATAAGCACTGTTTATCACTAAAGAAAATCATGCATGCAAGAGTTTTAATGGAAATGTTATGGCCTTTTTCAACCTCTATCCCACATTTATATACACTACACCACATAACAACACCATGAGAGTGTTAAATAATTATTCCAATCACTAGATAGGTTGTGGTGATTCAAAATCACTCACAAATATCTCAACACTCTATAGTAATGGTTGTGGTGAAATAAGGTGTGAAAACCATCATTTTAGAGAATCCTGGCAGGGAAAAGGCCATATTTAAAGGAATGAGGTACATTAATTCCAAAATTGTAATATGGAGGTAACTCCATGTGTCTTAACATGGAACAATGGGTGTTTTTGTGTTTGAAACAAGAATCCCACTATGGGTGTTTCGGTCACCATACTAGTCTTGTGAATGGTGGACAACATGTTTTCCAAGTGGTAGTAGAAATGGTCAGGTAGATGTTTTGATGGGCGTCTCAAAGTGAGTTTTCTAGAATATTGACTACAAAATTCCTTGGTGTCAAATTGCAAGGTGTTTTTTTTCCAAATAATATCAATGTATTATTGAGGGATTCAAGTCGAAAATTCAAGAGATGTGTATACTATTCTTCAATGTTCAAAATCATGATGATTTCAATTTGATTCATGATTCATGTCAAATTAACATGAAGGAGTTTTCAATGGAATTTTAGTGTTTTATATTAAATATCAATACCACACTGTATAGGGAGATAAATTATCCTTGAAGTAGTTATATGTATAGAGATCTCTAATAATTATAGTGATCATGGATTTTATGGAAAATTAAATTTGGGGAAATTCTTGGTGGTTTCTATATCTATAATATGGAAAAAATTTCATTAAAATATTTTGACAAAAGTACTAAGAAAAATGGTTACTTGAATGTGGTAGAAATATCAAGTATGATATTTTAGAAGATTCCAATATTCAAAAATATGTATGGTTTTTTAGTATTGGTTTTTTTGTTTTCTATTTAAATATCATAGAAATAAAAGAAGAATAAGAGACCAGTGATATATAATTACTTTATGAAATATGTATTTCTATGAAAATGAACCTATGAAAACTTAAAGATATTAATTATAGGAAGAGGGGAAGGAGTTTCTTCATTATATCAAGGCAAAGAAGGAGTTCCATATTTTTTGAATGTGAAATACTTATAACTAATTCCAAAAGAGTTTTCAAAATTCAATGGAGGATTTAACATGAAATATGTGAAGGTATAAAATTTATTTCCAAGGAATTATCCACATTTGGTGGTACAATAATAAGTAATGTTGATGAAGGTACTTACATGTCTATAAAATATTGAAGTGATATTTATTGTGAAGGAGATATTCCCTAAATCTAAAGACTACAAATGAAGCATGGCTATATCGAGTTCATGGTTTATCGGTATGAATTACTGAAATAAGGTTTCATGTATTACAATTCCTTTAATTGAATGTGAAAAAAATATAAAGTGTGTAAATATTTGTCTAATTCAAATTGATTTATTGTTTTTCATTTATTATACTATTTTATGAGATAAAATGTATGGGAGGTGAAGTATTCATATTATGAAAGAATTTATAGGATAAATAATTTATTCATTTATTTTAGTGTAAGAATAAATGAAAGATATTGAGGATCATCCTCTATAGCCTATATTTACTACTGCTATATGATGATAGTATGAGTGTCTCCATGATTCATGAGTGAACCAACTTGAAACTAGAAGCTCTTATTTCTTATTTCTTTGCATATGAGATGCTATCACATCATCAATGGAAGAATAATACCATCCAAACATTGGTTTATTCTCTCAACCTATGGATAACTATGGAGAGAGGATGTATTTTGGATACTCTTATGGTGATATTTATCAATCATACTAGAGGAAGACTGAAGGTTGTAGATGCTCATCAATGAATAATATATTTTAGAGTTGTCTTAATTTCAATATTATGCAAAGTTTAATATTTTTATTCATTCTATATCCTAAAAAAGGGGATTAAATCACTTCCAACCCTTCTAATAATTGTTATTACACTCTAAAAAACCCTTTAGTGGTATTAATGGATGAATTAGAAGAAATATATAGATATTTAGGAGTTTCATCCAAGAATAATAAAATTACACTACATAACAACCATTTCATGGTAGTGTTAATATAATCTCTAAGGATTGTGCTTGGGAAATCATATTTACTCTTGCATTGTAATGAATGAGTAAATGGTCTGAACAAATGATGAAACTCTTATATGAATAAATAAAACTTCCACACATTTCATTTTATGAAATATTTTTCTTAAATGATAGAATTGGTGGAGAATAGTTTAGGTTTCCAGCACACATTAAATAATATACCGAAACATATGAAAATCATAATTTGGATATTATTTAAGGTACACAAAGAGTGGTTTGATGATTGAATTGACTAAGGTTTAAAAATATGATTAAGAATATGATATTTAGATTAGGTAAAATGATTACATAATAGAAATTATATTATAAATAGTTTATAATATCGTATAATATCATATATTTAAAATAAAAATTCCATAAAATAAATAATATGAAAGAGTTAAAATTGAAATGAATATAAAATGTTTATATTTAGGTTTATGGAATGTCTTAAATATAAAGATAAAATTATAAAATTTTTATAATTATATTTTATTTAAGAATTATTAATAAATTTTTATCTCATGTTTAAATATTTTAATTGTTCATTTATTTAATAGATATTACCTATTTTATTAATAATAATAGCTTTTTATATTATGAACGTCTATATGCCAAAATTTACATGAAAAATTTCTTCTAAGATATAACCTTTCATTTTCAAGCTATGAATGAATCCATAATAAATTTAGTTTCTCATATTCCATGACCTTAATTTGTAATTGAAGTTATTAGATTTAATTGAATAGTTAAATATACTTGTATCATATTAGGTGTTAGTGATATGATGAATTGGATTCCCACTTGAGTAAAATATCCCTACATAGAGGGACTTGGGGTCAGACTACCTACCTAAAGGCTTATTCCATGACTAGGCTAGTGAATGAGGTTGGATATTTGTTACTTCAATCTTACTCATGTGATGATTATCAATTTAATATAACTCTGTTATTTTATATGAAGTTTTCAATTACCTTATTAATATGATGCATTTAGATATATTGGAATATACTTTACTTATATTTTTGTATTATTAAGACAAACTCATATGTTGTATAAACAGTTACACATAAATATGGTTTGAAAAAATTTATTTAGTGGAGGGAATAAGATTAAAAACTAAATTAAAAAAAGCATGAATATATAAAAGGGAAGAACATGAGATAATATAGTAATGTTGGAATCCTATTCAAAATACTAAGTGTTATATATCTCCCAAAGTGATTCTTTTCAAGACCTTGATCATTCAACTTGGTATTGTCAAGATCAGTACGAGTACCCCAAGATTATCTTGTGTAAGGAAAGAAAGCTAAAAGTGAGTTTAGATTATTTTACAGGTATTATCAAGATCAGTATGAGTATCACTTGATTTTACTTTGAGGGATTATTATTTTAATTTTCTTTTTGTTATACTAGTTGGGAAGCCATAACAGTTCAGATACTAGAAAAATGGAGTTGATTATATCCATATGATGGATTGGACAATGAGTTTTCCACTCAACTATCCAAGATTCATATACGATATGATTTATTTTTTGGTCTATATATTAGCCATTACTTATTTACTTGATAACTAGTGTAAGTCAAGGTGGAATATAGATCTTAGACTGCTAATGAATATGAGTTTTTATTTAAAATTTAATTATTTTTGTGGGATCCCATTTAATAAAAGTATTTATTAAATGGCTAATAATACATGATATTCATATGATAAAATATT
Source organism: Viscum album (assembly GCA_963277665.1). Taxonomy (NCBI): domain Eukaryota; kingdom Viridiplantae; phylum Streptophyta; class Magnoliopsida; order Santalales; family Viscaceae; genus Viscum; species Viscum album. The sequence continues at coordinate 403,266,823 of OY728127.1, read as the reverse complement.
ATACTACAGATAATATCATCATCATCATCAAGATAATTTTTTTGATCAATAATTGATAAGGATTAGATTAATGTAAATAGCTCTTAAGGTTGGTAACTTATGAAAGGTTATTAAGTATGATTTTTGATTTAAGAAAGGTTAATACTTGTTAGAACTAATTTTTTTGAGTAAAAAAAGTATTGAAATAGTTCAAAAAGTGAATCAAGATTCATATGAAGCATAAATTGATAAAATTATTGTTTCAAAGGAAGTGGAATAAAAGTTAATAATGGAATATTACTCTTGTCTCATATACTCAATATGATTGGGTATGTCAAATGATATTCTATATGATTGAATTTGTTAAATGAATTGGTGAGACTAAAATCTTCCTTAAATATCTTTGGTTGTATAATTCAATTCCATTATCCTGATAGTTATATGATATCAATTGTATGTTTTAAAAAGTGTTGTAAATAAACAAAATGTATCAAAATGAAAGGAATTGAAACTTGAATTTTTCTTTCTAGTAATGGAGAAAATCATATACTACATTGACAACTTGATTACTTTAATTGTCAATAAAATTATTATAAGTTGTATATTTTTTTTATCTCATTTTGATCTTGATAATAACAATTTTTAAATAAAATTATATGGTTGTTTTTAATACACATGGTTTATGATTTTTTTAATTCTATAATATTCATTAATAGACACTAAAATGTCTTATTCTGGTTTGGGAATTCGTATTTTTATCACATAATGAAATATTCTGAATAGATGAATGTAATAAAGTAAATTATACCCAATATTCAAAAAGTGTTGAGAATTATAGAAAAAAACAAATGTTATCAATATTCTAGTTCTATATAGACTCTGTTATTACGTAAATGTTTAAACCAGAAGAAGAAATGTTGATCAAAAAGTTTGATTTTTTTTTCAAAAATCCCATCAAGGCCATTAAATCCCAGGGATATCAGGAAGGATAAGTAATAATTCAATATGATTATATTATCCAAAATATATCTAATGGTGTTTATGGGACTCTATAGAATTTCCATTTTATGTATGGATACTATAGAAATTAATTATTTGATTTTGAAAGGCATGTGATAACAAATGTATATCTTAAAAATTGTTGTGAATATATATGAGATCAAAATAAAAGGAATAAATGTTTGAGATTTTAGTTTATATTAATGAGATAAAGTAAATAGTTACTACATCAAGGATTTAAATTTAAAGGATTTTATTAATATCAAATTAATATAAGTAAAATATGCGTATCTTCATCTAATTTCTCCTATTTGATAAGAGGATATGTTTCATAATAAAAGTGTTGTTATAAAAAAGTATGATATGATTAAACATTTTCTATGATTCATCAATATCTATAACATGTTTTGATAAAAAAAATTCGTTTTATCTAGGATAATTTTTTAATCTAAATATTAGTTAAATTATTTTGGAATATTTCCCTAACACCCATCATTGTTATATTTTAATAATTTATTTTCAAATAATAATGTTCCAAAAACAAATAAAAACAGTTATGATATAGAACCAATAGTTTATTTGTTTAATATTCCTACTAAAAGAAAATAATTTTTTTCCTAACAAAAGAGGTTTTTGTATGTTAGCAGGATATTATGAATAAAATATAGCATCTATGAGTCTAGTGGTAGTATGTTTGGACTTAGATAAGTTCAATGTTAACAAAACAAATAATTACAACAATATTAAGATAAAGTTATTTTCACATAATAACCTAAAATATTTAGGATATGTGATGGTAAGAAAATGTAAAGTGTTAAATTTAGTTACCATTTAAAAGGGAATATCACTATTTCCTAAAGGATTTTACCAATCTAAGATTAAAGTGTTTTTTTCACTCAATGTTCTAAAAGAGATTAAGATACATGAAGATAAAGAAAAAATTTAAATAGTTACATTTATTTATAATGATAAGTGAAGATAACTATTTCTTGAAGTATTTTACTTGTAAAAATGAATAATTAACTAAAATTAAAATCCGGAAGATATTAGAGTATGGTGGTAAAGATAAATATAAGAGTTAAATTTTGTTTTCATATGAAAGTAATTGTCACTTTATCCTAAAAGAGTTTATAAGGACCGATAAACAATAATGTAAGAAGTTACATTATTTCAAGTAAAATTTTGATAGAATAGGGTTACAAGGATGATGATGATGAGTTATAATTAGAAAACAGATGTTGACATTGTAACATTTGATGTTTTAAATTTTAGAAGATTTAATATGTTCAAGAAGTTGGATATTTTGGAATATCATTCCCTTATCTCACCTTTATTCAAACTAGCTTAATTCAAATATGTTTCTCACTAAGGATTTTAGTGGGTGGGTTTTATTATATGGGTACATAGAGATGTGATAAGAATTATATATGATGTAAATATTAAAAAAACCTTGAATGTTTATAAAAAATAAGGTTGGTCTATTAGTTTATAACATATGATATGATAAAATGGTGATTATATGGGTTTTGATAAATAATATTAAAGAGTTTAGGAATGTTAAAATATATCATATTAAAGGCAACCTCTATTTTATCATTATTTAATGTTAGCTATATGAATATATATATAGATATACATTTTAGGAAGTGTAATGATAATCAAACTCTCAAATTATGAGTTTGAGTTTATCCCTAAATATTGTTAGTTATGGAGTATTATAGGTTACGATGAAATGATAATATTAGCATGGGTAGGATTCTTGTATATAGATACTAAATATGCACATGCGAAATAAAATAAAGAATATGATTCTTTTTGTGCGTGAGATGACATGCTAGGTATACCACATGGAGCTTCATATTGATTTCATTGTTATACTAGGGGTTCATGGATCATATTTGAGTCCTTGTTACTGGAGGTTGTCACGAAAAATTAAATAATGTCCTTCATACATTGATACCTTACTTACAAAATTCTATAAATATACTTATATAATATATGGGTGGTTGGGTATGTTGTTGATAATTTCATCGATTGGAGCATAACCAAGATGATATTTTTGCTCTCGTATGACGAGTATAAAATATTGGACCTCAATTTATATAGACTTTGGGAGTGTGAGGATACACCTAGATATTGTATATTTATGGGGATATGGGTCATGAGATGTTCTTATCTATAAGTGTGAATAACATGTGATGTATTCATCGATCATATTAGTTTACACTCTGATAATTGAGAACATATGAGTTTACAATATGGGATTGACATGTTCCATGTCCCATGGCCGCTCGAGGTATTATACAATGACAAAATATGGGAATTATCATTTACATATGTTGTAGAATGTTGGACACTAGTATAGTGACACTTGTATTTGATTAAGATCATGCAAAATCCATTTATAGCTTGAGTAGAATTGTCACATTGATATAGGCCACTATTTTATTACATATATGAATCCTTGTATTTATAGTTATTATCAATGATATAATGGATCATGAGAGCACACATTGTGGTTGATTTAATGGGGATATCATTTGACTCAGAGAGAGACTGTAAAAGTGTTTTAGAATTAATCCAAAAGTGTTTTGGATATGTGTTCACAATGTATTTCATATTATGAGACACAAGGTGAGGTTAATGATAGATTTATAATTTTTTTGAGAGATATACAAAAGGAGTTTTGGATATGATTTCAAAAGTTATTATATAATATATAAAATTAGGTGAAATGGCACAAATTCTATTATACTTTAGTGAAAGTGGGAGATTGAAAGAGATATTCCATAAAGATATAGCAAGTATATGATGCATGGCTATATCAAGTGAATGGTATATTGAGATGCATACATGAAATAAGATTTCATGAAAACCACTTCCTATAACTGAATGTGAACATATATATATATTAATTATGTTAATATTTTATTAATTCAAACTCATTTAAAGCTATAATTTATTATTCTATTTTAAGTGATGAAACATATGGGAGGTGAAGCATTCATAGGATGAATGAAATTACTGACCGGAGAATTTATTTATTCATTTCAACACATGAATAAATTAAATATATTAATGAGAATATTCTACAACCTATACTAACTGCTTCCATATGATGGAAGTATGCGTACATGCCTGATTCTTGACCGAACCACCATAAAACCAGAAGCTCTTCTTTCTTGATTTTTTTATACATGGGATTATAGAACATGATGGATGGAAGAATAATCCCATAGGAACATTGGAAGATTAATTCATCCTATGGATACCCATGGAGAGAGGATATATTTTGGATTCTCTTATAGTGATCTTTATTATGCATACTATATGAAGAACGAAGGTTGCAGTTTCTTATCGATGTATGACATATTTTGAAGTGTTTTTTCATTTCAATATTATGAACAGTTTTATATTTTTATGCATGATAGATCATTAGAAAAGTGTTTTAAATAAATTATTTATCTTTTGATAATAATTATTATAATCTAACAAAACCCTTAATTTAGAATAGTGTGTGATTGATAAGTATAGTAGTGAGCCTTGGGTGATAAAGAGTTGACCCAAAACAATCATGAGATAGTGATTTTAGGCATATAGTGACTAAATTTTTTTAAATCCACCAAAAAACAGTGAGCCTAGTTGATTTTGGTACATTAGTTCATCGTTAATATCATTCTCCTTGGATTATACCAGTACAAGTGAATTGAGAAAAAATCATTGTTTCCTTGTATTTTATACTTTACTTCACATTATTATAGTTCGATTAGGTGGAGTGAAAGTGTGACCAATAATTTATTGAACACTTATCCTATATAACTAGGATGAATATCCATAAAGATAATTAAAAAAGGTATAAATTGACCACACCTTGATTCAAATCCCTCATCAGGTTCCTTAGGGACCTATCAAATATCAATCGTAGATTATGATAAAATTATATTATAATATACAATTGATACGTGTAGTTACCTTTGCTTTCCAACCATAATTTATTATTGATAATTCCCATTATTAATAATAAAGTACATTATTACTCAAAATTATAAAATTTAATATTTTGTTTAAATTAATTATAATTTAGAAATTTTTAGAAATTACAAATGTTATGAATTATAAAAATATTATTTTTCATGCATAAATTAAATATGAAATGTTCATATTTTCTTCTAATGTTTGGAAAATAAATTATGAATTACTTTATCTATTTATATCTAAAAAATATTTATTTTTATAATTTGTTTATAATGTGAAAATACTGTGTATGAATAAATTATATGAAAAATTTATTCTTATAAATTTTTTTATCAATGAATTATAGGATATATATGACAGTATACGATTTAATTTTCATCTACCTTAGTTTTAGTTTGGTATTAAATTTATAATCTTTATTTTCTTCTTAAATATAGTTTATACATATTAGGTTTTTGAGTTATTATGAACTATATTTTCTATTGAGTTAAGTCTATATAAGGAGGGGGAGTTTGTTTTGAACTTCCCACTAGCCTAGAGGCTTATACATTGTTTTAAAATGGTACGGGTTTCCTATCTATCCATCTAGACTTACTCATACAGAGATTGTCAATCTCATATAATTATAAACCTTTAGATTAAGAGTTCATGTAACTTAAACATGTGATGAATTCTAATATGTGTGAATATATTTGAATTCTATTTTTGGGCGTGTAACAAAAACATGTTATTTTTATAAAGAGATACAAATTAATATATTGTGAATATATTAATTTGTTTCATGGAATAGGGTTTCCAAAACTAAATTTTTAGAAGCATGCATACTCAAATGAATAAAACATGAAATGATAAATATTTCATATGATGTAATATTTATAAATTTAATATTCATATAATGTATATTAAATTGGGGATACTTAAATATAAAACCCCATAAATACTAAGGGTAAAATTCCATCCAAAGAAAACATATGTCAAGACCTCAATTATCCAACCATTTAGGGTTCTATCAAAGTACGGTTCCCATATATTAGCTTATTTAAGGTGTGATGGAAATGGATGAACTCAATATTTAGGTAATAAAATACCATTTTAGCATTGGGTGACACATATAGGGGAATCCCCAAGAGGTAGGATATGAGAGTAATGGAGTGAAGTTTATCTATATGATGGATTTGGACAAAGATTTGTCCACTTAACCATCCAATAATCATAAATTTTATGATTGGTATAAAGACCATTATATTTAATTAAGTGGCGAGAGGAATACTAAAGAAAACTCATTACTTATTGAAATATGGATCTTAGATCACTAAATGGATATGATGTATGGGTCCATCATTTTTAGGGGAAAAACATTAATTAAAATTCTAGGATGAGAATATGTAGAACATGATAATTAACCATAGATATGAATTTTTCATTTATTATGACATAAATAATGTTAATCATTTTGAGATAACATATACACTACTGGAAAAATACCCTATACCAACGGTTCCAAACCGTTGGTATAGGCCCCCAAACCGTTGGTATAGGCTATACCAACGGTTTGGGGGACCGTTGGCAAGTAAGCCGTGGCAATAGGTCTATACCAACGGTTTTGGGAAAACCGTTGGTATAGGCTCTATACCAACGGTTTTGAAAACCGTTGGTATATGTATTTCAAAAAAGAAACACCTGGTGGGATTTGATCCCAGGACCTCTAGTTTATAACTAAAAGACTTAACCACTAACATAACATGAATTTTGTTAACATAATTCCATAAAAATATATATGTATTGTTCTAACTATTTTAAATTTTGATATGTATAATGTTCTCCGTAGGTTGATTCCAAAAAAATCACTAGACTTTTCCCAACAGTTTTGAGAACCGTTGGGAAAAGTCTAGCTTTTTTGTTTGGGATGTTTGGCCGAAGGTAGAATTGTGGAGGCCCTTTGCCAAAGGTTTTGGAAAACCATTGGCAAAGGGTAGCCTATCCCAAAGGTTTGCCCAAACCGTTGGCAAAGGGCCTCCAAAATTCAACCTTTCCCAATGGTTTGGCCAAACCGTTGGGAAAGGTGGCCAAAATATGGGCTTTCCCAACGGTTTGGCCAAACCGTTGGGAAAGGGTACCTATACCAACGGTTTGACAAACCGTTGGTATAGAAGCGTTGGAAAAAATCATTTTTCCAGTAGTGATATGTGGACCCATAAAATAGTTCTAGATTCGTATCTAAGGCATATAAGTATTCAAAAAAATAATAATTCTGATCATTTGATTTTTAATGTTATAGATATTAATTTATATAACTATGAATCTTGGGTATAGGATACTGGGTGTACATCACACATTTGTGCTGATAAAAGGAGACTCAGAGATAAGATATAATTGAAAAAGTTTGAATTATATTATCGTGTAGGAAATAGAGCGTGATTTGTTTCAGTATAAGTCAACACTTATGATCTTATTATACCTAGTAGATTAGTTCTAGAGTTGTATAATTGTTATTATGTTCCCACAGTAAACATAAATTTTATTTCTGTGTCTTGTTTATACAAGTGATGATTTTCATTCATTATTAAGAACATGAATTGTTCAAAAAAAATAATGATATATTTTATGCATTCAGGAATTTGATAAAGGGTTTACACATTTTAGATATGGATACTATTATCTATAACATTCAATGTAAGAAGGTCATGGTTGATTCTAATCCCACATACCTTTGGAAATTTTTCATTGGAAATATAAATGAGAGACACATCCAAAGGCTCCATCGATATGGATTCATATAACCATTAAAATATCAATCATTTGATAAATGAAAATATTATTTTTTAATAAAGATAACCAAATCACCTTATATTGGAAATGGTGAAAGGTATTGTAGATTATTGGATCTCATACATAGTGATGTATGTGGACCAATTATTACTCATATAAGTATGGAGCTTATGTACTTCATTAAAATTACTGATGTCTTTAATCGATATGGTTATGTGTTTTTTGTGTGAAAAAAGTATTAAAATCTTTAAAATTTCATAGAGTTTCAAAATTAAATACATAATAAATATGGAAAAAGTATTAATATTCTATGATCATATCAGGGTGGTGAATACTTGAGCCAAAAATTCATAGATTATCTATGATATTGTGAAATTTTTCTATAATTCGATCCTTTTGGAATACAATTGGGGGATGGTGTGACTATGTGAAGGAATCATACCTTATTGGATATGGTTTGATCAATGATGATTTAGGTTGACCTTCCTATTATATTACGAGGTTATTATATTGGAACTAATGTATACCTACCTAATAATGTTCCATATTAAAAAATAATAACAGAAAATTATGAAATATAGACTGAGAAATGTAACAATGTTTATTTTACAAGGATTTAGGGTTGTGAAGCATGTGTATCACATTTTCCTTCTAATAAAATTGATCTTAAGTATGGAAAGTGTTTTTTTTTTAGTTATAACAATAGAAATAAAATATATTATTTCTATACTCCTGTTGAGAGAAAAGTGTTTGTGGACCAATTTTATATATCAATTTAGATGGAATATATCAATCATGGAGGCAATGGGAGGCATGTTAAACTTAGGTATGTTCAATACCAATAAACAGGAAGTGTTTTTGAGATGGAACTTTAGTCGGTTCCATAAAGAGTTATGGAAGAAGAACTGACTCATGGTATACAAGAAAATACAAGGTCTGATAGGATTAATTTGGGTATTGAGATATATATATATATATATATATATATATTTCATGTAGAGAATGATGATGAATTAATTTTCATAGGAGGTAATCCTACCACTTATCAATAGGCTATTGAGAGTTCTGATATCAAGAAATGGTTAAAATCCATGGAATCAGAAATGGACTCCATGCACATTAAACAAGTTTGGATCTTTTTGGAACCACTGTAAAGGGTGAGACCCAAGTGGTATCCATTGGTTTTCCATAATAAAAATAATAGATATTGCAGTTTTTTAATATGTAAATCAAAAATAGTGGAAAAGAGTTTAAAAAATTCATGGTATTGACTATAAAGAAAAAATTTACCCAGTTGTGAAAATAGATTCCATTAAGATATTTCTTACCATAATAGATCGTTTTGATTATTATATACATCAAATAGAGGTAAAAACCACTTTCCTCAATGCGAATTTAGTCAAGGTTGTGTATATGATAAAAAAGGTTTGGAAGTTCCAAATGAGTATGATAAAGTATACAAGTTTCAACAATCTATTTATGGATTAAAAATATATTCTTAGATATTGAATTTCTAGTTTGATGATGTAATCCAATAGTTTTGTTTCATAAAGAGAATAAATGTTTTTCTGTATATAAGTTGATTAGTGGGTGTGTTTTAGTGTTTTTAATATTATATTCCAATGACATAATCCTTATCAAAAAATGATGTCCCAACTTTACACTTTGTAAAGTCATGTTTGTAAAAATGATTCTCAATGAAATACTTTTGTAAAATAGTCTACATAATGGGTACATAGAGATATTAAAATATATCTAAGAAGCTATTTATAATGAGTTAGGATAGATACATTACTAATTTTTTAAAAATTATTAACATGGAGAATTCCAAAATGGGTCTTTTCTAATGTTAAATGGTAAAAATATCAGGGAGATTCAATATACTTCTATATATTTAGGAAGGATGGATAAACATTCCTATCTATATTCCATTGGATCCATCATGTATCATATGTAATGAAAATGAACAGATTCTAGCTATACACAAAGCATAACAAATAGGTACCAATACAATCCTGGTTAGAGTCACTAGATTGCTATTAAGAACATCCATAAGTACTTGGGAAGAACTAAGGATATGTTATTTTTCATTAGAGTATAAGATGAGTTGTGCATAAATGGTTACAAGGATGTTAGTTTCCAATATGATAAAGATGGTATGAGATATTAATATGGTTTTACATTTTTCTTGAATGGTTGAGCTATTATTTGGAAAAGTTACAAACAACCCACCATTAAGGATTAAATATTAGAGGTAGAGTACATCACTAGATCAGATTCTATGAAGCTCCTTGGATCAAGAAGTTATTTTCGGAACATGGGGTAGTTCCTCAAATAGAGGGAGAAATATAACTTTACTATGAAAACTATAGAGCAATTGCTCAGAATAAGGAACCTCAATCTCAACATAACACTATGAAAATACATTGAAAATATTATTCCATACAACATATCATTGAGAGGGGTGATGTTATGTTTTTTTGGGTGGATATAAATGAAAATGTAGAAGTTCTGATTATGAAACCATTATCATAGACAAAATGTAAATTTTATGTTTAATTTCTTGGTATATGATAGATAAGTTACTTAATGTATTTTTTTAAATTAATTATGGATTTATAATTCAAATAAATCTATGTTTATAATTCATTTAGGTGTGTTGTAATATATTTTACCTGAATAATGGAATCATAATTTCCCATAAAAGTATGACTTTGGGAAAGTGTGAATTAGGATGAATACATCCTATATAAGGTTGTTGGTCCCTTTAATATTTCACTATATGTGCATGAGTGTATGTGAAGTGAATGCCTGTGTCATGGGTTCGAGTTTCATGAATTATATAAAGGGTCCTGATGAGTCTTAAATTGTGTGATATGCTAGGTTTAAGTATTATATAAGTTTTCTAGGTACGTTGTTCTAGATTTATAGATTTTGGATATACCGGATGACTATTTTAAGTGTTTCGACATCTAGTTATGTTCAATGGATCCTAAGGTGGACTTGGATGGTATAAAAATGTTTAACTTAATTCAAATGTGTTATAGTGATATTTTGTATGAATCCATGAGTAGTGAAGACCATGGGTATATGATCCAATGAGTAGTGCTCCATGGGGTTGTTATGGTATAGTCTTAGATGTTCCCAATCGATATAAAAAACCATTGATAGGGGTAAATTAATATTTATATGATTTATTCAAGATCAAAGTATGTATTTTTAGGAGATAAACATAAATTTTAATTAAAGTGACTTAGGGTTATACTTTGTTATGTTGTTTTGAAGGGGGTAGTATATGAAATAAGAGCTGATGTGTACATTGGTTTGGTCTGGTTTCTTCCACCACCTTTAACCATAGTTAATTTTTTAAGTGATCCTGAATGGATATTAGTGAGGGATAAAACTATAGGTGGATGAAATGTGAGTCATGATTGTGTTTATTGATATGATTAATACTTGGGTCAGGACTCCTTAAGTTCATCCAGGCGACTCGGTATCAAATCCAGGAGGAGGTATAATTTCTGGGGTACTGTAGCGGTACTGTTGTAGATGCTGTAGTAGGTACTGTAGAAGAAGTGTAGGAGGTACTGTAGCAGGTACTATAGTAGGTATTGTAGCGGGATTGTAGAAGTTACTGTTTGGAATTGTAGCAGTTTAGAATATTCCCCCGTTTGGGACTTCGGACCACCGATTTGGTCCTCTAGTCATTTAAGGTCTTCGGGCCACCCAGGCCTTTGGGTCAGTAAGGACTTAGATCCAACTCAAGGCCTTCGGGCCACCTTACGTGTAGATGAAAACCAGACAACCTAAAAGGAACAAGTTCTAGAAGGAGGATTAGAAAGGGGCATTAACCATAGCAGAAGCTAAAAAGATTTCCAGAATGAGAGGGTATGACACTTGACATCGGGACAAGCCTATGCATTCATGAGAAAGCCTAGCCAAATAGCCATGCGAAGGTGGAGAGATGATTTCATGATGTAGATGCTGGGGAGGAGAAGTTCCAAGTAGTTAGTCGAGGTTTTATGTAATGTTTGAAGCCTATGGGAAATGAATTCCTCTAAGGCATATGGGCCACATAATACTTATGCCTACGAGCCTTGTAAGGGTTCCACCTCACACATTGAAAGGTGGATTGTCAAAATCAATAAAAAATTAAGGCCTTCAAGCCATTGGAGGAGGATTAAGAGGATTATTTTCCTTGGCTAGTTCTTGGAGTGTGGTTCCATTGTTAGATTAATGTGGTATATCTATGTGATGTGACTGTGTATGACCACTGGGAAAAAAATTTATATTTTTTATATCCCAAGGGAATGATTTCCTCTTTCGTATTATTGGATGATAGTTATATTGAGTTTCATGATTTTAGTAAGATGGGGCAGGGTATGTGATGATGAGCTATTTGTGAGATATCCTCTAGAATTGTGTTAGGTATAAATTAGTGTTAATACAAGAGATATATTGTAGGAAATCTCTTCCATTATTATTGAGTATACTAAACACTTCTATTTAGATATTAATTAAGCTGTAACGTTGAGGAATATGAATCGGGGTATAGATTTACACAAACATGGTGATCCTTCTTATAAAAAACTAGGAGGTTTATAGGCATAGTTGGAGGGTCCCAATTTTTAATATTACAAGGGTCTAGATTTTTCTCACATTAATCATGATATATATCATATATTTTGATTAGGAAATGAGGTAGTTCAAGATGGGTATTGGAATAGGGACATTGGGATCAAGGTGTAGAGATTTCACCACGTACATGCTTGTTATTTTTGAGTGGTAGATATATAACCATGAGAGGATACCCAATCACATTATATAACCAAGGATAATCATGAGAGGACCCATAGTTAGTCTATATTCCAAATGATCCATGTGAGTAAAAATTTAGTATCAATTTATTTCAAGGGTTTACCGTGAGAGGATACATAGTCAATCAATATGCCTGAGGATTTCCAGAAACTCTGTATGCCCGAGGATCACCATGAGAGGATCCCTAACCACTTTATATTCTACTATCTGGTTGTGTTTCAACTTCCACCCTGAGGGTCATCCAATTTCTAGTGATATAAAAAATCAATCAATGACATTGGACAAAATAGGTGGGAATAGTTATTATGGTGGTTTGGTTAGAATAGGATAAATTAAAACTATTGGCTGTGTATTGCTTGATTATTTTATCAAACATCTATACACAATATATTTTAACATATATGAGGAATATCATTAGTAGTGAACTGATAATATTTATTTCTTACACTCTACAATGGGACATTGGTCCATGATCAGACCCTTGTATTTTATTTTTTATTGATAAGTTGTGTTGTAGATCTAACTGGTGTAGTTGGATGGGTTTGTAGGAAAGTCCAAGGAGGGACACATGTTTTTTAGATTTATATCCCTTATTAATTTAGGAATTTTCTTATTTTTTTACTTGTATGCCCTGGTGGTTGATTCTCATCTTTTATGTGTATTTTTATGATAGGATATGAGTCCATTTATTTGAAGCATTAGATATGTTTTTTATTATCTTATAGATGTAATTCCATGAATTTACTCTAATTTTTCATATTGATTTAGCCATTAATGTGATATTAAATATTATGATATCAAGAATATATCCTCCTCATATTGGTTATAGACTCTCACCATAATTTAACTACCTCAAGAATACAGGAGGCGCATTTAATGTCATGTAGCACACTTGACTCGGGCTAGCGGGTGGTTATCTAGGATGTGGAATTAAAAAATAATATCAGAGCATGTTTTTGGTGGTCTTAATAATTAGTTAATTTGTGGATAGATTATTTTTTTTGTTAAATAATAGGACATACTCTAATATTTTGTGTTGAAAACACATATATGATGGAAGCCCATGTTGATAGGGGTATGATATTTTCATTCTTTTTTTCCTCTAAAAATTGTGTTTTTTGGAAAGAATTATTTCTTAGGTTGAGATTTTAATTTTTTTCTTTAAACATGGTCCTATATAAACGAAATTTATATTAATTCATCTTACCAGGTACATAGAGATAAATGACATGAAAAGGGTATCTTGTAAATGTGAAATTGTTTTAAAAAATTGTGTTTTGAGGAAATGGTTTTTTTGGAAATGCAATATTTTTAGAAAATATTTTGGGAAATAGGTTTTGATTAATTAGAACATTAATAATAGGTTAATTTGTGTTTTCTTAAATAACATTATAGTATAATATCAGTTAATTGAAACTTCTATCATGTTATTATATTTTTTATAATTTTTTATTATGTTTCTATATCTATTTTCATTTTATAGAATAACCCTTTATTGGGCTGGCCTATGATGTTGATCCCTTATATCAGGATTGATAGTTTATTATTCAGGTTTTTTTTGGTGTTTTTATGATTTGGTTTAGTTTATCATGAACCCTTATTAGTTAGGCTTGCAAGGTGGTATATTGGGAAAAGGCCCTTGAGTAAGTTAGATTATCTTGTGATGTTTCCCTGTGAGGATGAGATAAAACTCTTGGTTTGTTAGTTGGGTTTGTGACATTGTAAGAGTGATTATTATACTTGTCAGGCGAGTTGTTGTGCATTAGTAGGTAACAATTTGGTTATTCTAAATTACTATAGAAACTATTTAGTGGGTATTTTCTATAATGTGATATGAATCAAAGGATGAAATCATGGGCGAGGAAAGCGAGTTTAAAATATTCAAGTATTATAGGGAGGATTGTGTGGCGTGGGATTAAGATTTGGGGTTTTCTTGGGCATCATGGTGGTTTTATAGAAATGAAGGCATGGTCAGTGCTTAATATGGAATGTGTTTGTGAGACATAAAATTGTTGAGTATCCTTATGTGGTGATTCACATGAGAGGTATGTTCTGAATTCAAATGGGTTTTTGAATTTAGGTTTCAAGGAACCTTCCATTTATTGGTTGATGGTGTTGATTGGTGATGGATAAGTCTTTGAGTGGTGACTATCTCGTGATCATATTGACAATGGTGAGAGAGGTCAAGTACATAGTTGCATGTGGAAAATTAAGTGTGATAAGGGAGTGTCTATGGTGGGTAATACCCTAGAGAAAATTCCTTTGAAGAATATGTGTTGTAAATTTTTAAAAGTCTCGGTGATAAGTTCTTAATAGAAGAGGGATGACTGTTTTTTCACCCAACCCTTTCTTGAGTAACATTACTCTTTAAAATTTCTATAAACCCCATGTATTAGGGTGGTGTAAGCATGTTTTTAGAGGTTGGAAGGGTAACATGGGTGAAATAGGGGTCCACATCCATGATTCGGGACTGCAAAATGCTTCTGTAGACCCACTGGCTAGTTTATGGAGGCTATAATCTCACTAATGGACCCCCATTTTTCTATAAATGGGGTAAAATAGGTGTTTTCCCCCCTTTTCCATTCAAACTTTCACATATTTTCACCCCTCATTTTTCATTCTGTATCCCCTCACGCTTGACCCATCATCACCCTCCTATACTTGGATGAACCTCCTTAGATTATTTCTCATTTCCATTTCCTCTTAGTGTGATCAAGACCTTGTTTTATATCTATTAATTCTTGATCATTTCTTGTTTTATTTCACTATCATGGGGTTTTCCATAATGTTTAGCTCATATTACCTATTTTTAGTGTAATTATCCACCTTATTGTTTCCTTACATTCTATGATGAATAATAAAATTTTTTATTGTGTATGTAATACTGTTGGACTATGTTATATATCCTTATACTCATACAATTACCATACCCACCTTTATAAGTGTTCTAATCATGTTTTGTGTTGTTATTCTATCAATGATACCTCATTTTAATCCAATGTGAAATAAATTTTTTTCTATTTTAATAACCCTCTTTAAAATTATTATTGGTAAAATAAAGGGTGATTTTATGAGAATACCTCTACTTGGGCTAATGACTGATTGAATGATAATAGAATTGGAAAATTTAAATGGTAAGTCTATTTGTTTACTAGAATTGGTATTTTACAAATATTTTCTTGGAATTAGAATGGTGTTTTTGAAAATGTAAGGTTGAAAATGGAGGTTTGAATTGGAATTAGAAATGGTTTTGAATTAGAAATAGGAATTGGGGTTAAGTTATTATGTAATGAAAAAGTATTTTCTTAATTGATGAATATGGTATTATTCCCTAGTTTGATGAAATTATAACATGTAACTTTAGAAAATGGGTATTTATGGATTAAGCCCTGGATGAAAAAACACCTCAAGGGGTGGTCCTTGCTAATTTGGAATATAATCCACCTGAAGGGGTGGTTTGTGAATGTTTGTATGAGAAAAAACCAGAATGGGTGGTTAATTCTATGATACTATGTACAATGACCTGATTTTTCATACATAAATATTAAATCTTTTTAGATGAATATTTAATTCATAACATTTCAATCCATTCAAGAAATATAAATGTTTAAAAAATTTTAAGACTCAACATAAAATATTATTATTTCATGAAATATCTTTAACATCACCCATAAAGATATTCCCACATAATTCCCTTTATAGGCGGCATACACAACATGAATCATTCTTCATAACTAAGGGATGAGAAACATCAGAAAGGGTCAGATCAGATTCCCAGAAAGGGTAAGCATGAGATATATAAATCAATGATAATATGAAATAATAAGTTAATAAAAATGTTATAATATAATGAAAAAAACTTACACATTTCATACCCAATCCAAAAATTATCGAAAACATGATTTATGGCATAAAAATTTAGCATTTCAAAAGACTTGAATATTAAGAATGAGAAATCATCATAACTCAATCATTAACCATAAGTTCATGTTATAAATGTATGTGGAACCATCATAAGTATACAAACCATTTAATATGTCAATGTTTACTAAAAAAACTATCATATCATGAAACAAAAACTATTTACCATATTAAATCAAGCACATCGACTTATTTACTGTAACAGATAAAGATATTTGACATATTTCCCATAACAGATCAATCACTTTGAATTGTTTCCCATAACTACCTAATGAGATATAATAATTTACCTAATTAATTTTAGGGACATAGAGGTCCCACCAATAACATAATAAAAAACATACATATGTGTGCCCCAATATCATAAAACATTCATCACACTATAATATCATAACCCATGAAAATAAAATGGATTCCATATTTCATCAAATCAGAGCATAAAAAATAAAAATGGGTTTTATAAAAATTTAATCATCATAAATATAAAACATACAATGAAAGATAAGTTATTCTATCATTAGATCACATCCCTAGTAAAAAATAATCGACACCAAAGGTTTTTTGTTGATGAATATAAATACTATTAAAATATCCTTAAAACGTTCATGAGAAAAATACCCTTTTAATTTAAAAATAACTTTTCAAAAACAAAAATTTACAAAATACTAAGTAAAATTTATTATTTGAAAATAGTCTTGGAATCCTTTAAAGTAATCTTAAAATTATTTAGTGTCCATGATGTTGGTATATTCAATCCATTCTATATATGTGAAAATAAAACATTCCTTTAATAATTTTGTAAAAGAGTACTTTATTCAGAAAATGAAAAGAAGATTACTTGTATTTTTTTTTGTAAAAAGAAAAACATGGGATAATATTTTTTTTAAAATAATATAATATTAAATCCATTTCTGATTTTTTAAAATATGGTTAGGAAATAGAAAGGATTTTAGACTGAAGAGAAATAAATTCGATTTTCTTTAAAACACCCTTTTGATCTCTTAAATTATTAAAGTGAAGAAAATGAAAGGAAAACATATATTCTCAAGATATAAATAGAGGATAAAAAAATTAAATGGATTCATAATAATAGGATTATATTATATCATCAACATAAATTTAAGTATAAATAATCATGATTAAAATAGGATTGAAACATAAATTCCTTTACTCAAATCTCACCTTTCCTCGCTCACATCAAAACCTCTTGTATAATAAATATGTATTTATTATAAATTTATTAAATAACCATATTAATATCTATCATTTCATTTATTATTTATTTATGACATATTATCAACCATTTATTAATAATTTATTATTAAAATAACTCTTCTGGGTGATAACTGCTTTGTTTTCTAAGAAAGTTTTGTTACGATAGTCCCAATACAGATACTTTGATCATGTTCATATAATTTAAAGAATTTTAATCATGAAATAAAAATAATATATATTAATTATATACACATTTATAATCATTCATAAAAATTTTTGATAGAGGAATGAATTATATCATTCATGGAGACAGTAGGCTGTATGTATGCATGAACACTATTTTCAGATTTCGAAGAATGAAATGATAGAAAGGTAAATAATAATTATCCTTTAAAAGATAATTATCATATCATATAAATTCATAAAATATATCATTATTACCTTCAAAGTGTAATGTAATTTAAAAAACATCACATCGCTTTGTGGAGGTTGTAGTCCACACGTACGCACGAGCAATGTAATCATTTTTCAATACATTAAAAGGTAAGAATATATATGTGATATTATGATTCAATAAGTATAATTATGTTATAAATATCATATATAAACTTTAAAAACATCATTATAAAATTCCATGAAATATGGTGATGGAAAATGAATGGTATCACTATAGGGAGATGGTAAGTCGTACGTACGCACAGGCAATACTTTCACTTGCCACTTGATGGGAAAATGGTGGATAATCCTGAAATAATACTCATAAAACAATTTCATCATATTTTAAAACGGATTTATTATTTTATGATAAATAAAATAGATTTATCACAGTTAAAGAAGAATAAAAAAGAAAGTGATTAGTTATGGAAATTAACTCTTTATTGAAAGAATAGCTTTAGATACCCTCTTAAGGATCCTATAGTTGGTATTTTGGGAGTGCTATAACCTCTATAATGTGTATAAAGAATTTAATAAGGTATTTTTATATGTCATGGTTGATCTATAAGGATTAAATTAGTGTAATGAATTAAGGGATGAGGATCTATTTTATAATTCATGGGAGGAACACTTTTTAGAATTTCTTAAATGATTAAATTATAATAAAATCATTTTATAGAATAAATTCCAAAAAAGGATAGTGATTAGAATATAGCATAGGATAGTTTTGTAATAAAATCATATAATAAAATTTGGATAGGTTTTGGGGACATTTTAAACCTTATCTATTTGATTAACTACTTGGTTAACAAATTTTGACCTTAACCGCAATAACGTATTTTTCACACTTAATTTGTTTTAATTTTACATACAGTCTAAAAATTGGTTCATAAATGGAAAATGAATTAAATTTTAGACCAAATATTATAATCCATGTCCTATTTCAGGGTTTTTATTATTTTATGATAATTTATTAAAATTTCATTTTGATAAAATATTATTAATGTCTTTTTTAGAACTATTCATTTAATTTTAATTAAAAGACAAAAATAAAAAGTTTAAATTATAATAAAATCCTTAAAAATAATATGTCATATTAATCTTTAATTTTTTTAAAACATTAGATGAATAAAATTATATAACTTTTAAAATTTTTAATATCATTTATTTTATTTTCCATTAATTGAATAAATACTGTTTCGATGTTGTTTAAGAATTCATAGTAATTATTTCATACCTAAAAATTATAAATAAAATACAATTTAGAGAAAAGTTTATTTTTACCAAAATATAAATTTTTATTTTTTTCATAAATTACTTTTGTCCCTATGTGGACACATAATAGTTATTTAAAACTAAGAGAATGACATTTTGTAACTTTCCCTGATTTAAATAAAATATTGGAAATTTTTAGGGAAAAGTGCCTATTAAAAAAATGAAATTTGAGACTTAGGTGAAATAAGTATAATTATATTCATCCAATAAGAATTATTATTAATAATTAAAGACTTATCACTTAATTTTAACCTCGATTAACATGATTTTCCCTTTACCAAGTTGATACATTTTACCATAGTTACAATTCATATTGAACAAAAATAAAATGTTCCTATTTAAAAATATTAAAAATATTTATTATAAATATGGAATCCATTTTATCAAATTAAATAACTATATGATTCATAAATTTATTTTAAAAAAAGTGTGCAAAATATGACAAAATTTTTTTTTAGAAAAAGATAGTTTTAAGGATAAAACTTGTTTTTTTTATTCAATGATGAGAAAAATATTAAATTAAATTTAAAATTTTTTATTGAATGTATACTATATAAATTTAATTAAAATCATTCACGAATATTGACTATTTAATTTAATCATATAAAAATACATTGCGTGTACTGAAAACAAATATTCATTAAAAAGAAACACTTTTACTTTCAAATATTTTTTATTTTAAATTATAATCATTTTATAACCAATGAATATATTTTATAAATGTGTAGACCATATAATTTTTATTATTTATTTATTAATATTCATACTTTATAATCCAATGGATAGGATAAAACTATCACAAAATAATATTTTAATAGTATATCATGGGTCGTTTAAACTTAGTGTTGTGTGTAACAGAAGGTATAGAGGAAATAAAATTATTTAAAGGGAAATATTTTTCAAAAATATCATGGTGTTAACTTATACCTCGTTAAAATGAATTTATTCCTCTAAATTCATCACTCTGATACAAATAAATGAGGATATCTCTATCACGAACCAAATCTGGTCGCCACCGAAACCGGCACCTAACCCAGCCCATGAAAAGTCCTGAAGGGCGTTCCCGATCCCCACGGGCTGGCACAAGGGGCCAGGTATCATAAAATGAGAATTGTGAATAATTTACCCGAGTTTATAAACTTAAAATAGCAAATGAATCCAATAAAACGAATCTGGATTCTTCAAACCAAACAATCTTTTAAAAAAATTCAGAACTGAATTACATAGTTTAAAAAAACTCACCAATACTATAAAAAAGTTACCAATCCAAAAATAAATATCCCCAGAACCCTCATGGAAAGGGTCACCACCCCCAAGCCATCTCCAGAAGACTTCACCACCAAGGAACTCCTAGAAACCCAAACCACTGTCCCTAAAAACTGTACCCTACCTATGAAAAAAATAACAACCAAGTCTACATAAAAGCAAGGGTGTATGTAGGGTGTCAGAAAATGCCTAGTAGGATACCACCTCTAAGATATTCCATGGGATAAATATTCAAAGGCAAAAATATTACAAGTTTTCATAAATAGGAAATGCTAGTTACAATTTCTAAAAGATGAAACTTAAAAATTAAAATAGTTTTCAAGTGGGATATCATTAAGAATCAACACTTATAAAAATAATTTCAACACTACTGAATTTTCAACCCAACCATACCGTATGTCGACGGTAAGCACAAAGTAACTAATTAGCATAAGTAACAGGAAGTAACCCCTAGGCACTAGCTCGTTGTGGGTCCTAGGCACCTCGTATCTCGGTGAGAGTAACTGTCACGATATCCATTCTCGTGCATGAGCCACTAGTAGGGAACATACCCATAACCTAGTGGTCTCTAATAATCATCATCATCATAGTTTAGTTAGTGCTTTAAGCATCAAACTTGATACATGAAATTGAGGCCAAACCCCATGGATTCACTAGAATAATAGTACACGTCCACCCACCTAGCTACCTGGGTTTCCCTCTTGTCCTAAAACAAGTTCAACACGATATGAAATATAATTTACACATGAAAATATCACTTCCACATAAATCATTCACCGAACATACCACATGTACATCACACAAGTCACAAAATCCACCTTTTCATTCAAATTGATTTTGAAATCAAACTCACACCAAAATAGCCCACAACACATTTTTCACATCTTTCACAATCCAATAAATCCTTTAAACATTTTTTTAAATCTTTCTGAAGATGCTAAAAATCACATAAAATCCCACTCAAGTTTTACCTAATACCCTTTTCATAAACAAAGTCCATTTTTAACATCACACTCACACAAAACATCCCAAAAACATGTTTCAAATCCACATCACAATTTCATAAATCACCTCGACAAATTACAAAACATTACCAAAACGTTTGACATAAAAAATAACCTCTTCATCATTCAAAAACTATTTTTAAGAACATACTACCACCAAAATAGTACATATGCAACCATTTCACTCTTTGTTTAACTCATTAAATCATTTACAATTTTCATAAAACCAACCCAAGGGGTATAATTATGTTTTTTCCACAAAACCCAATTCCAAATCCTCTTTCAAATCCAAGATCACACCAATAACAATCCAAATAAAAATTGGAATCCCAAGAAATATTTATTTAACCACTCTCACGTATTATAAAATCACCACAAATAATACCACAAAAGACGCACATGAAAAACACACATTTTTGTAAAACTCTTTCAAGAGGCATTATATGGTTACGCACATAAAACCAATTAAAAGGCCCTATTTTAAACCCAATGTCACACCAAGACCATACCAAAGCAGAATTGGTATCCCAACAAGATTTATTACACCAATTTCTTATGTTATAAAACACACCCAAATAATACCCCAAGGGTTACACATGAAAAACACCAAATTTAAAAATAAATGTAACTATAAAATTAAATGCTTAACCAAATCCACAATAAATAGTTTTTTCACAACACACATCATTTGAGGAACATGAAAAATAACTAGTTCAAGAAAACTAACTCATCTAAAAATGATCACACATGTAATCACCTACAGAAAGTGTCGAAACCCTCAAATATTGGTGTGAAACATGAACCACACCACCGCCGTACCTCAAGAAAGTGAAAAGAAACCTAAAACCTCAATATTTCACCAAAAAAAATAAAAAATAAAGAAGATATTAAAGAATTAAAAAAAAGATTTAAAGTAGAAAATGGGCTTATGAGTAGGCCCAATACCTTAAATAAAAACTCAAATACACCAAGATTATAGATTTCTAAAGGCACAAAATTTACATGGTGGTGTTAATAGGTCAGGTGAGGCCATTTATGAATTTTAATGGATGAAAAATATTGATAAATGAAGGAGTTATAAAAGAAAAAAAATTGGTTTTTAAATCTAGAAATGGGCTCACGGTTTGGCCCAAATTTTCAAAACCCACCATTTCCACAAAAAATCATAGGAAACCACCAAAACAAATCAAGAATGGAAATTAAATTAAAAATTCATTCTAAATAAGTCATGGATGTGAAAATTCTCCCCACCATAAAACGTTCCGCCCCTGGAAATCCACAATAAGGCCAAAAGCAAAACCCAAACCCAACTGATAGACCATAAATGTACTCCTTTTCCAAGTTCGGTCCGCCCCCGAAAGGCCAAAACACCTCTAGTGATCAATTAAGGAATGAATACTCTCACAAACCAAAACATACATCAATTTCCTAAAATGATCAAGAACACTCAGACTTTATCCCCAAAAGGAAACTCCTAAAACACTATATGAACAAGAATCAAGTAATCTACCCAGATGAACAACAACAATGAACAAGATTACACTTAATTTTATTTAACTAAACCGTTGGGAACTCTCCAATCCAATCATATACCCCAGGAAGATTTTGGTAGTTAGATAGCTCTGAATGAGACTACCTCCCACCATGATAATACCAAGGACCAATCTGAGTTACTTTTATGGGGAGACACAAATGGGCTCCCCACCATTAGAGACAAATTAAATTTTCCTGAGATAGATTCATGACACTAACGAGGGGAGGCCTAAACAGACTCTCCGGTTCAAGGGATAGAATTCCATCGGTCCTTTAAAAAATAACTTATATAAGACTCATAGTGGAAATACCCATTATAAGAACCAACTATCTTAACAAACCCGCACATGCCAGTACATAAATACCCCAAAATTTAAAGTGTTGGGATGGCCACACAGTTAGTCCGCATGGTTTTGGAAATCGTGTGCTAATCTTGGGGATCATTCTATCTACATGGTTTTCTGGGGCATGGTCACTACTAACCACATTCAGACCACATGCTCAACCTTTCAATCCAAATGTAAAACTTTCTCCAAATACTCACTTGAAACCAAAGGGGGAAAGTATGAATTGAGTCAACAACAGGGAAACAAGGACCTCCCACCTATACCACTAAATGGGAACAACTGAAACATGATGATGACCCCAGAGGTTTTAAATCATCCCATCATTCATACCTAGGATAGGATATTGAACAACAGTTTGAACGACCCTGGGATTTCCCCTAACTACGTTTCAGATTCTCTCTGGGAGATATGGCTGGAGCTCAAATGATTGAAGCATCTTTAGCCTCGTAGTTTGGATTTGGAAACCACATGAACAAAACTTCTTCTTCTGGTGATACAAACAACTACACCACAATCCCAAATAAATTTACCAAGAAATAACACATTCCAAACTCACTTTACCCGAACCCAACATTTTGCTGAAACAAGGTCTTATAAGATGCACGCACATCACACATTTTTTCTTCGAGTGAGAAACAACAGAAGGAAACGACGCATATAAAAACCTACCTATGAAATAGATGATTTTGATGTTTTTACAAAGGAGAAATACTCCCAACATAATAGAGAATCTTAGAGGATTGCACAATCTTCACCTTTATAGTAAAAGAAGCACATGACCTCACAAAGCATCACTGAACATGTCCATTGTGACTGATAGAAACAATAAATTGAAAGAGATGTTATGCCAAGTCCCGAAACAATACAAAAGTCCAAAAAGTGGCCAAAATAGCGTCTCATGAACAGATTCCAAAAAATGGTGGTTTAACAAGAACTCTAGCTTCAAAGAAACTATAAAGAAACAAGAGGACCTCTTAGTCACCATTGAGACACTCATCCACACTAACAACCGCATACCACTTCCACCTTCGACGAACCAGGAAACTTAAGAAACTATGGTCTCTTTCAACCTTCCACGAGCACTCTCCCACTACAAGAGGATCCAAAAATCAAATAAATGAATGGTTTTAGACTCAATCAACAAAGATCGATAAAATATTCCTTATATTGATCAATTGGAGGATTTTCCAATGGAGAAAAAATCCGGGTTGCACTTTAGTTGTGCATTAACCCTTAATGGGGGTATATCATATCCAATGAGAGAACCCAAGGACCCAACCAAGCTGGTTCGTTAGTCAAAAAATTCCACAAACAAGATCCAAAAACATGAAGGGAACCACCAAAAATATGTCCTGAAACATATCTCAGAAGAGACTACTAATCGGTCCTTCTACCCAGCTTACTGACCAAACACAAATCTAATACAAAGTTTGAATAGGAGGGGTTCATGGACTCAAAAAATCCCACAACATCATAATTTTCCAAAAACACATAATATACACCATCCCAAACAATTCATCAAGACATAATATTTTTCTTTAAAAAAATTTCTTTGAAAACAAATGGTTTAGAGGTTAGCTTATCCACCAATGGTACCCCATGGGCCTCACACATGCATGTTTCTGTGCCACACCTAGAACCCTCCTCATATCCATATAAACACTCATCTAGTATTTCCATCAACCATCCATCATCCTATATAACCCCATTCATGTGGTCTCTCATGGAAATACCAAATGTTAAAAAAAATTCTTTCCACTTTTCAAAACAAAAACGGTCAACCAACACATCCTTTTTCTCAAAACCGCTAACCACGATATCAAAATCCCATCTCACATCATACAAAACTTTTCAGAAAGACACAACCATTTATATTATAACTCACTTTCAATTTATTCACATCAATTTGAAAACATCTATTCCCATTAAAACATCATTTTATTATTTATAAAACTCCATTGGAAGCACTTTTTCAAAACCTACTTTAATATAGTACTTGCTTTCAAAAGAGGTGTAAGCACACCATTTTACATTTCAAAACAATTCTGAAAATTTAGTTCTACCATTTCATAAATCAATCCATTCCCTCTTTATTTGAAAATCATTTGAAAAAATCATTACGCTTCTTAAAACCAATTCAATTTAAAACCAAAGTTGCAAGATTTCAAAACTAACGAACACAAGACAATGCGAGAGGAAACTATTTTCAGTGGGTGACTAGGAAATATGTTTGGTTTCCATATTCCAATCACTTCCCAGTCACAGAGAGTATTTTAGGGAATATCCCCAACTCCACATGTTTTTCCGAGCCCGACAAGCTCACTGAGATCATTAACCCAACTCTATTTTCATTTCCCCTAATCATCATCAAACCTACCCGTAATGAGGTGTGGTGATCAGGCACACTTCCCAAAACTGGAATACCAAGTCCCGACAATCCTAGCTCTTGACAATCCTAACTCTTCCCCAAATAACATGACTTAAGAGTTAACCCGAACCTTCCTTTGATACCATTTGGTCATGAACCAAATTTGGTCTCCACCAAAACCGGCACCAAAACAGGCCTGTGAAAATTCCATTGGGGATTTCCCAATTAGCACTGGCCGAAACAAGTGCCCAGGTATCATAAAATGATAATTGGGAACAATTTACCAGAGTTTATAAACTTAAAAAAACAAATGAATCCAATAAAACTAATCATGATTTTTCAAACCAAAAAATCTTTTAAAAAAATTAATAACTAAATTACATAGTTTAATACAACTAACCAAGACTATAACAAAGGTACAAAACCAAAAATAAATAGCCTAAGAACTCTCATGGCAAGGGGAACCTCCCTCAAGCTCTCTCCACTAGACTTCACCACCAAGGACCTGCTAGAAACCAAAACCACTGGCACTAAAAAATGTACCCAACCTACAACAACAAAAATAACCAAGTATACATACACCCAAGGGTTTAAGTAGGGTGTGAGACAATGGAAAGTAGGATGAAACCACTAAGAGATTCCATGTGATAAAAATTCAAAGACAAAATGCTTTCAAGTTTTCATAAACATGAAATGCTTGTTCCAATTTCTATAATATGAAACTTAAAAATTAAAACTGTTTTTAAGTGGGATATCATTAAGAATCAAAAATTTTAAAAATAATCTCAACACTACTAAATTTTCTAGCCAACCATACTGTATGCCAATGGTAATCACAAAGTAACAAATGAGAACTAGTAATAGGAAATAACATGTAGGCACTAGCTCGTTGTGGGTCCTAGGTACCTCGTATCTCGGTGAGAGAAACCGTCACAGTATATGTTCTTGTGCATGAGACAATAGTAGGAAATATACCCATAATCTATTGGTCACCAATAATCTTAATCATAATAGTTTAGTTAGTGTTTTAAGCATCAAACTTGATATATGAAACTGAGGCCAAACTCCACGGATTCACTAGCATACTAGTACACGTCCACCCACATAGATGCTCGAGTTTCTCTCTTATGCTCAAACAAGTTCAACAAGGTAAGAAATATAATTTGAACATGTAAATATCACTTACACACCTATAATTAATTAAACATCCCACATGTACATCACACAAGTCAAAAAATCCACTATTTCATTCAAATTGATTTTGAAATCAAACTCACACAAAAATATCCACAACACATTTTGAACATCATTCACAATACAACAAATCCTTTAATTTTTTTATAAAATCTTTTCCAAGATGATAAAAATCACATAATAACCCAATCACATATTACATAATATTATTTTCATAAACAAATTCCGTTTTTCAAATCACACTCACACAAAACAATCTGAAAACATGTTTCGTACCCACATCACAATTTCATAAATCACCACGACAAATTACAAAACATTACCAAATTTTTTGAAATAAAAACTGAACAATTTATCTTTAAAAAACTCATTTTAAGAAAATATTACCACAAAAATAGTACATAAGAAACCATTTCATAGTTTGTGTAACTCATTAAATCAAATACAATTTTCATAAAACCAACCCTAGGGGTATAATTTTGTTTTTCCCACAAAACCAGATTTCAAATCCTATTTAAAATCCAAAATCACACCAATAAAAATCCAAATAAGAATTGGTAGCCTTATAAATATTTATTTATCCACACTAATGTATTTTAAAATCACCTCAAATAATATCACAAAAGATGCACATGAAAAACTCACATTTTCATAAAATGCTTTCAAGAGTCATTACATGTTTTCTCAGATAAAACCCATTAAAAGACCTTCTTTTAAACCCAAAGGCACACAAAGACCCTTCCAATGTATAATTTTCATCCCAAAAAGATTTATTACACCAATTTCTAATGTTATAAAACACACCCAAACAATACCCCATTGGTTACACATGAAAAACACCCAATTTCAAACTAAAATGCCACTATAAAATTTAATGCTTAACCAAATACATAATAAAAAATTTTCACACAACACAAAACATATGAGGAACATGAAAAATAAGTAATTCAAGCAAATTATCTCATCTAAAAATGACCACACATGGAATCACCAACCGAATGTGTTGAAACCCTCAAATATTGGTTTGAAATATCAACCGCACCACCACCACACCTCAAGAAAGTGAAAAGAAACATAAAACCTCAATATTTCACCCAAAAAATATGAAATTATACCCTAGGAACAAACCCTAACTAATGGACATTTTATAACTCAAGAAAGGGTGAAAGAAACCCTAAGGAAAGAGAATAAATCAAAGAGAGAAAGACATACTTGCAGAAATCTTGAGGAGATCTCCCTAAATCCACAAAAATATGAATCTCCAAGTAACCAAAACTGGTATGGAGGATCTAAGGTGTCATATTAGGTCATGTGGGAGCTTAAATGGGGGAAATATATAGAAAATTTAAGGAGTTATAAAAGAATCATTTTACCTCTTCAAATCTGGTCGATTTGAAAAAGATTAAGAAAGATCGCCCTAATTTGCAGTTCTAGTTAGATCAAAAAATGATAAACCGATAATGGAAGTGATAATAAGGATACTGGATTCTAGAGGGAGGTGGAATCAAAAAAAAAAATTAAAGATATATTGAATAATTTAAAATAACATTTAAAGCAGAAAATGGGCTTACGGGCAGGCCCAATACCTTAAATAAAAATCAAAATACACCATGATTATGGATTTATAAGGGCTCCAAATTTACACGGTGGTGTTAATAGGTTGTAGGAGGAAATTTATGACTTTTAATGGAGGAATATTTTTTAAAAATTAAGGAGTTATAAATGAAATAAAATTGTTTTTTAAATCTGGAATTGAGCTCACAGTTTGACCCAAATTTTTAGAACCCACCATTTCCAACAAAAATCATAGGAAACCCCCCAAACAAATCAGGAATGGAAATTAAATGAAAAATTACTTCTAAATAAGTCATGGATATGAAAATATCTATTTCATTACATCCTTATTTTTCTATATAGCTTATTTAATTTGTTATCTCTAGTGAACTTTAACAAGGTGAGTTGTCTTGTTATATAGAACTTTATCAATTATATACAAGATTTATAACATTTTTTCCTCATAGGAAATATAAAAATATAGTGGTAAAACCTCTAAGTTTAGTACATGTGAAGGATTGGGAATGTACTTCTTTAGGAGATATACATGAAACACACCATGAACTTGAGAGAGGTTTGGTGGAAGCTCTAAGTTATAAGATTCTATCCATGCTCAATAAATAATATTAAAGGGGCCAATATACCTAGGGAATAGCATTAATTTATTCCAAAATCTCATAATCCATTCCTATGGTGAAATTCAAAGGAAAACCTTCTCACCAACTTCAAATTCTAGATCACGTCGATGATTGTCAACCTAACTCTTCTATCGTCTCTGAGCTACCTTGATGTTTTTTATGAATAGTTATATCTTTCTCTAACTTTTCCTCATCTAGATCAGGTCCCAATATCTTATTTCTCAAACTTCATAACATAACTTATGAATTCAACACTTCTTTCCATAAAGGTCTTTACAAGGATCCATCTAAATGGGTGAGTGGAAGCTGTTGTTGTAAAAAACATGACTAGATGAAGGTGTTGATCCCAAACTCCTTTGAAATCCATTAAACAAGATCTCAACATATCCTCTAGGTTTTTAATGTTTCTCTCAGATTGACCTTATATATGAGGATGATATTCCATACTAATAATCAACCCCATATCTAGGTCCTTCTAAATACTTTACCATAATTTTGAGGTAAACCTCAGATATCTATTAGATATGATGGAAAGTGGTACTCCCTGAGATATTACCACACATTTAATGTATATTTTTGAGGATGATAAGGCGATAAATATTCTATAATTGTAATGAAATGTGTTGAATTTATATGTTGATTGACTATAAACCATACAAAATTATATAATTTAGATGTTTTGGGGTTTCCAATAACAAAATACAAGGTGATGTTTTTCCATTATAATTATTTTATAAGTAATGGGTATAACATAACCTTATACATTGGTTTTTAAACCTTAACTTGATGACATACCAAGCAATGAGATACATATTCTGCAATATTTATCTTCAACTTTTCCCACCATAAATACTCTTTCTGGTCTCTATACATCTTTGTAAATATAGGATGAATAGATAATGATTAACTATTAGCCTCATCAAACAACTCCATTATCAAATCTGGTATTGATGGGAGACATACGTAGTTATTTAAACTTATCAATCCGTCATAATAAATGTTGAGCTCAAGAACATTTATCACCATACTTTTTATCCCCGACTCTTCATTTTTTACCTCCTTAATCCTCACATAGATATATGGTAGAACATTTATTTGAGAAAGATAAGATTTATCCCATTACTTTAAAATTTAAAAGATAAATCCTTTTCAAATCTATAAATATTGGATCTTTTGTTTTCTTCACCACAGATAGGATAACATGTTTGTTTTTACTTAAAGCATCTTCCACCTTGTTCTCCTTCTCAGGGTCGTAATGTGTTGAGTAGTCATAATCTTTAATACACTATAACCATTTTCTATAGTGCATATTCATCTCTTTCTAAGTGAAAATATACATTAAAATTTTCTGATTAACATATATATCACACCTTTCTCTATAGAGATAATGCATCCATATATTTAATTCAAAAATTACCGTAGATAACTCAAATTCATGAGTTAGATAATATCTCTCATGATCCATCAATTGGTGTGAGGCATACACCATCACCATATCATTTTTCATGAGAAAAAATCCTAGTACCTTCTTCTATGCATCAACATAGTTCACAATCCTTTCATCACAATAGGATTTTGTAAGCATAGGATCACTTAACAACCTTCTTTTCAGATCCTTGAATTTTTTCTCAAATTTCTCCATACACATGAACTTAACCCCTTTTCATATTAACTTGGTGATTAGATTAGATAATAATGAGAAATAACTCACAAAACATTGATAATATCCATATAATCCATGAGAATAACAATTTTTTGTTTCCTTGGTTGGTCTAGGACATTTCCAAATAACATCAATAGTTGAAGGATCCACTGATATACCCTCACTTGGGATTATATTATAGAGTAATAAAACTTTCCAAATCCAAAATTCCTATATGGTAAATTTTTCATAAAGCTTATCCTTCCATAGTGTCTTCAGCACAATCCTCATGTGATCTTCATGATCTTCCATACTCTTTGAATATACAAGAATATACTCTATAAATACCCCCATAAATTGATTAAGTTGATATGTAATGAATCTATTCATGAAACACATGAAGATAGAAGGGGAATTAGTAAGACCAAAAGGCATCACTATAAATTCATAGTGTACATACCATGTTTAGAAGGCCTTCTTAGATATATCCTCTTTCTTGACCCTCAAAAGATGATATAAAAAATAAAGGTCAATCTTGAGAAAGTTTTTATCTCCATGTAGTTGATCGACTAATTCATCAATATGTGGGAGATGATACATGTTATTGATAATTATCTTGTTAAGTTCTCAATGATCAATGAAAAGATGCATTGACCCATTTTTATTACTAAAAAATAGAATAGGAGAAACCCATGGTGATGTAATAGGGTATATGAATCCATTATTAAGATTATCATAGTGTTTTTTCATCAATTCATACAACTCAATTGGGGCTATTCTATAAGGAGTCTTTAAAAAGAAAATAAAAATAGATTTGAGATATATCAAAAAAATAATCTTCATGATTTAGATGCATAACATGTAATTATTCTTGAAATACATCAAAACAATTCCCTTAAAATAGTTGTATCCTTTATTTTTAGTATTCCCTAATCTTCTAAGATATATAACATTCATGTATAAAAATTAAGACTCACAAGAAGAAAACAATTCCCATTGTAAGTTTATATTCATTATTGCATCGATAAAAGATCATAAGGTCATTTGGAATATGAAATATGAATTCCCTCAATTGGAAATTAATATGGGATCCATATAAATATATCCAACCCATTCCTAGAATCACATAAAATTCAACTAAATGGAGGATCGTAAAATTTTCAGGAATCACTTTCCCATAAACTTTAATTTGAGAGGAACTATAAATTTGAGATTCAACTATCATACCATTATGAGTTTTCACATAAAATTAAATATATAATCATTGAGGTGATACTATGATAACCTTATAAAAATACTTAGATATAAAAGAGTGAGTAGATATAGAATCAAATATTAAATTATCTATTTTAGAGTGGATGATAAGTTCAACATTTATCATATCATTCTCATAACCCACTTTGGCATTCATGATTGTTTGATATTTCCTTTGTCTTTGGGATTAAGAGTTTTTTGACACTAATCGTAAAAAACCTTTGGATTCATGCATTAGTTGGTATAATTATTATATTCCTTATTTTAAAAGAATTGGAGCAAGGGTGGTGTTTTAGTTGGCATATTATTTTCATCCATTTCATTAACCGTCATATTAATCCCTTTTCATCATTAACTTACATTATGAACCGACTTTCCATATTTAAAGAACCTAACAGTTCAATTTAAGCAATCCCATTTATGTTTATTCCTAAATTTATGGCATGTATATGGCTATAATTTATTTCTGCCATGTTATTTATTCGCGTTTTCATGGGAATTTATCTTACTTTTCTTATCAAAACCATGGGAATAGAGAGAATCTCAAATTTCCATTTATAATTTTTGTGCACATAAACTGATTTCTTCATAAATTTTGATTTCTCTTATAGATAATTCTTTCCAGAGACATGGTTTTAATCCACTAAAGAATCAATCAATTTTACTTTCAGGGATGGTAATTAAACCTATTTCAGGCCTTTCATGTCTTATAAAATTGTCCTCTTAGGTACTGATAGATTTTTAATCATTTTTCTTCATCTCCAAGAATTCCATATCCATCTTTTTTATAGAATATGAGAAAATTACTTACTAAATAACCCCCATTAAACACATCTCATTCTATGGATTCAATTTCTTTCTCTTTATTTGTATTCTTAATGAGATCCCACCATTGATATGCTTCACCTTCCGCATGAAAAACATCTAGGACATATTTTTCATGTCTTGAAAAATGAAGAATAGAAAATATATTATCAATGGTACTGATCCATCACTCAGCCACTAATAGATTATAGGATCCACTAAAAAAAGGTGGATGTTGGATCATCAAATATTCAATAGTATATTGTTTCCTCCTTTTATCATTTATAAATATAGAATGATTGATATCTTGAGAAATTTTCATGATCATAATACTATGATTTAGTATGGTTTCTCAGGTGGAAAATAATTTCATTACCCATCACATATAGAAGTAACACAATTCCTTTGAGTTACATCCATTTAAAAAATAAAAAAATAATAGTGCGAGAAACATTAATCATATTATAAAACCACATTATCATGAAAAAGTATTTGTAGAATGTATAAATCACTACACCTTATTCTATAAAACCTTATATTGAACCTAGTTTATTCATTATCATTACCAAAACTTTTTGATTTTATCATATACTTATACCTATCCCCTGGTTTATCATAAAAATTTTCTAACCCTAATATTCAAATATTGAGTGAAACCTACTATGATACAAACAATAGTGGCCCAGGATTTTGAGAAATATATATGAAAACTTTTTATATGAATATTCAATTCATAACATTTATATCCACACAAAAACCATAATGTTTTTGAGTATTTGGATACCAGATATAAAATATTCCTTTTTCATGAAATATCTTCAAATTATCCCATAAATATCTTCCCAAATACCACTATTCATTGTCATACTATACATAAAACATTCTTTATAACCCGGGGAAAAGAAATATAATAAAGGGTGAGCTCAAAATTCATAATAAGGGTAACCGTGAGAGATATTAATTAATGATCACATGAAAGAATAAAATAGTCATAAGGGTATAAGATCATACACATAACATACAAAGTTCATATCAAATACAATAAATATTATAAACAATATTTATGGAATTGAACTTTATCATTTGAAAAGACATGAATAATAAGAATGAGAAACTATCATAACTCAATCATGAACCATAAGTTTATGTCAGAATTGTGTGTGGAATTATCATAAGTATATAAAACATTTCATATGTCAATTTTTACTACTAATACCATAATATTAGGCATAAACACATATTTCTTATAGAAGATCAATCACATAAACTTTTTTCCCATAACTGATCATGAACTTCAACTTGTTTCCCATAACAGATCAAGAACATTGACTTTCTTCACATAACTATATCATGAGATCTAATACTTTACCTAATTCAATAGAGGTAAATATATGTCCCACCCATCACATAATGAAAATGATAAATATGTGTTCCATAAGAAAATAAAACATCCATCATATCATCATATCATAACCCATGAAAATAAAAGGGGTTCCATATTTTATAAAATCATAGAATAACCCATAAAAATGGGTTTCATAAAAATCCCATCATCATAGAAATAAGCCAAATAAAGAAGGGAAAATGATGGTATCAGTGGATCACATCCCCATTAAAACATAAGCAGTAACAAGGGTTATTTTAATTTAGGAATTGAAATACTATAAATAGATCATTCAAAACAATACTGAAGAAAAAATCCTTTTTCATTTAAAAATAAATTTTTAAAAACTAAAAATTTCCAATACATTATAGAGTTTTTTTCTATTTGAAAATACTCTTTGAATATTTTTATGTTATCTTAAAATTATTGAGAGGTAATAATAGTTGGAAATGTTTTTCATGACGTATAAGTTAACAGAAAAAATTCATTTCATATTTTTTTCAAAAGTACCTCTTTTGGAAAATAACCAGAATATTCCTTGTAAATTGTTTTGTAAAAATTCAACAAAGGGTAAAATATCTTTAAAACATCATAGAATAATCTAAAATTTATTATTTAAGTTTTTTTATAAAACATATATAAAAAATAAAAAGTATTTTAGATCGAAGAGAGAAATAAAGATGATTTTCCTTAAAAACACTCTTTTGATATCTTAAATAATTAAAGTGAAGAAAATTAAAGGAAAAAATAAATTCTCAAGAGATAAATTGAGGAGAATAAAAATGGATGGGATTCATCAGATAAATATCATATAATTTCTTCTATGTAGATTCATGTATAAATAACCCTTATTAAAATAGGATTGAAACAAAAATCCCTTACCACAAATCTAGCCTTTCCTCATTCATGTTCAAATACCTTGTATAATAAATATGGATTTGTTATAAATGTATTAAATAACCATATTAATATGTATTATACCATGTATGATTTAATTTTGACATATTATCACCCATTTATTAATAAGTTTATACTAAACTTAGAGTTTTGTGTAACACAAGATATGGATGAAATCAAATTACTTAAAGGAAAATATTATTCAAAAATATTAGGGAATTACATTCTACACCATTAAAATTAATTTCAACCTCTAAATTCATCACTTAAATATAAAAAATTAGAGTACATCTCTATTTCATTACATCTTTAGGATCCCAAGTAACTTCTTTGAATTTGTGGTTTCTCCAGGAAACATTAACATGGTGAGTATTTTTATTCTGTAGCACTTTATCTATTCGACCCAGGATTTCTACTAGTTGTTCATCATAATAAAGACCATACTCAATTGGTATGACCTATGAGTTCCATACGTGTGACGGATTATGTAAGAACTTCTTCATGAGAGATACATGGAACATGTCATGATCAGGGTAGAGGCTCGGTGGAATTGCTAAGTGATAAGCTACCATCACAACTCAATAAAGAAAATTTAAGGGTCCAATATACCAAGGGATTATATTTCATTTATTCTTGTATATCATAACTTTATTTCATGGATAAATTTTTAGAACAACCTTATTACCAAATTCAAATTCCAAATCACATCAATGATTTTCATCATAACTCTTCTATTGACTTTGAGCTACCTTGATGTGCTGCTGAATAGTTTTAACATTCCATAATGTTTTCTTAGCTATTTCAAGTCCCTATAACTTTATTTCTCTAAATTAATTCCATAAAATTACAGTTCTACTATTATTTATATGTCGGTATTCATAAGGGTCCATCTAAATTCTTGATTGGAAGTTATTATTTTAAGAAATATCAACTAGAGGAAGGTGTTTATCCCAACCAAATTTAAAATATATAGAACATAACCTTAGAATATACTCTAGGGATTGAAAGTTTCTCTCAGACTAATAATTTTTTTGAGGATGATAAACCATAATAAAACTTCAATCTCCTTCTAGAGACTTCAGAAGAATTCTCTAGAACTCCAAGGTTAACCTTAGATCAAGATCCAATATGATGGAAAGTGGTACTTCATTAAATCTTACCACTTCCTTAATATATATTTTGGAAATATGATAAATTATGAGGAATTATATGATATAAATGAAATGTTATTACTTTGTAGGGTGATCAAATATAACCTATATTGTATTATGGTATTTATATGTTTTAGAGAGTTTGATAACAAAGATCATGGTGGTTTTTTTAACACTTTCTTTCTGGAATTAGTAACGGGTGTAAAATCACATTAGAATTATATTTTTAATCATTAAATTTTTGACATATTGAGCACCAAGATACATATTCTAAAATATCTCCCTCTATGTTTTCCCACAAGATATACACTTTCAAGTCTATATACATCTTTTTACTTCTTGGATAAACTGAAAATGGTGAACTATGAGCCTCATCCAATAGATTTTTTTGAAATATAGTACTGATGGGACACATACATGGTTCTTGAACCTTATGAATACCTTAAAATCAATGTTTAAATGAGGAAAATTTATATCATTTTATAGATCTACATCTTCTTTTTATGACTCCTTTATCCTCACATGGATATATGGTTGAATAATTATTTGGGAATGATAAGATTTACCCCTTCCTTCATGATTTTCAGATCCATCCTTAAAAATCCAGAAATATTGGATCTTTTTTAACCCTTATAATATATAGGATTCCATGGTCCTTTAGACTCAAAGAATATGCTACCTTATTCTTCTTCCCAAGATAATAATATGTTGAGTAGTCATAATGTTTAATCATCTCAAACCATATTATCGAGAACATATAAAGACCTTTCTTAGTGAATATATACTTTAAACTGTTGTTATTAGAATATATATCACAGATATCTTTATAAATATAATTCCTCTATATGTTTAATGAAAAAATTACCACATCTAACTCCATGTCAGAAGTTAGGTAATTCTTTTTCTAATGTTCCTTTAATTGAAGTGAGTAATATTCTATCACATTATCATTTTTCATGAGATCACATCCCAGTCCCTTCTTCGATGAATCACTATTGATCACACAACTTTCACTACTGTAGAGTAGTGTATGTATATGTGTCCTAACTAAACTTATTTTAAACACCTTGAAATTATTATCACATTACTCCATCCCCATGAATGTAACCCCTTTCCAAGTGAACTTGGTGAGTGGATTTGACAATCTCAAGAAATCCGTAACAAAATAAAAATAAAATCCATCCAATCAAAGATAAATATGAAATATGGTGACAGTGGTATGTGTAGGACATTTCTTAATGACATTTACCTTTGAATGATCTACTAATATACCCTCATTTGATATTATATAACCCAGGAATGGAACTTTCTGAAGCCAAAATTCAATCATAGTAAATGTTTCATAAATCTTATACTTCCTCAAGGTTTTCATCATTATCATTAATTAATATTCATGATCTTAATTTCTCATTAAATATATGTGGATATCATCTATAAATAACACAAGAAACTAATCATGGTAATCTATAAAGAATCTATTCAATAAATCAATGAAGATTGTGGGGGAATTAATAAGACCAAAAGGAATCACTATAAATTCATTGTGTCCAAACCTTGAATGGAAGGCCATATTGGGTATATAATATTTATTAACCCTAAATTGAGGATATCCATAATGAATTTAATCTTGGAAAATAATTAATTGCTATGTAGTTGCTGAAACAATTCATTAATATTGGGGAGATGAGACTTTTTTCTTGATAGTGATACTGTTATGTTCTTGATAATCAATGCAAAGGAAAATGGACCAATCTTTATTCTTAACCAAAAGAATAGGGGTAAACCATGTTGATTCACTAGGGATTATTAATCCCCTAAAAAGTTTCTCATGGAGTTTCATATTCAATTCCTGTAACTCAATTGGGGCTATTCTATAAGGATTCCTTAAAATATGCATAATACCAGGTATGGGTTTTATTAAAAACTCAACATCATGATTCAATGGTAGAATATAAATTATTCTAAAAAGACATTAACAAATTATTATAAAATATTGGTATCATTAATTTTTAGTTTCTACCCAAACATCTGAGATAGATAACCTTTATGTATAGGAATTAAGACCCACATGATGAAAGTAATTTCTATTGGAAGTTCATATTCATAATCTCATCAATAAATGATCATAGGTTCATTTGGAATAAGAAATTTTACTTCCCTTCCTTGGGAATTAATAATGGATCCATATAAAGAAATACAATCTATTCCATGAATCACATAAAATTCAACTATAGTGAGAATCACAAGATTATAAGGAAGTAATTCCCTAAAAACAGCAATCAGAGCGGAAAAAGACACAACATACGACTATATTATCATTAATAGTTTTCACAGCTATCTCAACATCTAATTATTTAGGTGATACTATGATACCCTTAGAAAATTCCTTAGATATATAAGAGTTGATATATCTAGGATCAAATAAGACATTATGTATTCTAGAGTGGATGATAAGTTTATCTTTAACCATTTCATTCTTGTAAACCAATTTGGTATTTGTGGTTGCATGAGATTTCCCTATATATTTGGGATTAAGTTGTTCTGATACTAATCATAAAAAACCTTTGTATTCATGATATGGTTGGAATAATTACCTTATTAATTTAATTTGAATAATTTTAGTGTGGTTGGTGTTCTACTTGACGTTTTTTTCTTCTATTTCATTAACCGATATATTTATCACTTTTGGACAATCATGAACATTATGACTCACCTTTCCAAATTTAAAGAACCTCTTAGTTACATTCAATAAATTACTATGATGTTTATTCACACATTTATAGCATATATATGCCAAAAATTTCTTTCAACCATGTGATTTATTTAAGTTTTCATGGGATGTGATCTTCCATTTTTTATCAAAACCATGGGAATGGTTGAAATCTCAAATTTCAATTTCCACTTTGAGCACACATCGGACTATTTAGTCACAGCTACTAAATTATCTAATAGATAAATAATTTAAGATACTTAATTTTAATACACCTAAGAATTTATCAATTTTTATTTTAGTGTTAATAATTAAAATAGACAGATTCCTTGAAATTATTGTAAAATTTTCCTCATAGGTACCAACGGATTCATCATCCTTTTTTTCATATCAAAAAATTTATTCTCTATCTTTGTACATAGAATATGAGGGAATTAGTTACTAAATAATATCCTAGTAATCTCATCCCATTCCACGAATTATATTTCATCTTTTTACCTTGTATTACTAATAATATACCACCATTGATTAGCTTCACATTCCATTTGATAAACAACTAGGAAAAAAATTTCATGTCATAAGAATTGAATAATAGAAAATATGTTATCAATGGATTTGATCCGTCACTCAACCACTAGTTTATTAGAGTACCCAATAAAAAAGGGGATGTTTCCTCATTAAATATTCAAAAATATGTTGTTACCACATTTGATCATTTGAAAACCGAGCATGATTCATAGCGTGAGAAATTTCTGTGAGCATTGAAATAAGATTCTGTATTCTTATTCCCATATGATTTGGTCACTCAAGTGGATAATAATTTAATTTAAAATCACATTAATCATTAACATGATTACTTTAGGTTCTATCCATTGTATTAAAAAAAAGTCATAGTTTTATAAACAATAATCATAGTATAAAACAAAAAATCATGAAAACTATTTATAAAATGTCTAAATCATGACACCTTCTTCTATAAGACCTTTATTTTATCATAGGTAAGTAATAATTATTACCAATTATTTAGATTGTTTTCCTATAATTTTACCTATCACTAGGGTTTTTTGTAAAATTATTCTAACTCTAATATACAAAGGATGACTAAACCATACATTCACACCAACTATAACAGCCTGGCCTTTTTATACATAAATACCACATATTTTTAGATGAATATTCAATTCCTTATGTTCCGATCCATTCAATAACTATAAAGTATTTGAGTATTCAGAGACTAGATATACAATATTCCCTTTTAATGAAACATATTCAATATCCGCCTTAATGATCTTCCCATACAACACTATTCACCAGAATACCCTACTTAACTATTTCTTTATAACCAAGGGAAAAAACATAAGAAAGGTCGACCTTAGATGATATGTAAGTGTAATCATGAAAGATATTACTCGATAATCCTATGAAATCATAATATAATCATAAGGTTACAATATCATGAATATAACTTACAAATTTTATACCTAATCTTAAAAATATCATAAACATGTGTTATCACATAAAACATTATCATTGAAAAATACATGAATCATAAGAATGAGAAATCATTATAACTTAATCATGGATTATATTTCAGGTATTAAATTTGTGTGGAATCATAATAACTATTGAAACCATTCCATATTTCAATTTTATCTACCATGAAAATTGGATAATGCATTAAAACCTTTTTCTAATAGTGCATCAAGAACATTTACTGGTTTCCCATAATAGATCAATCACTTTGACTTGTTTCCCATAATGTATCAAACACTTTGACTTGTTCCTGTAACTGTCTCATGAGATATAATACTTTAACCAATGTATTAGAAGGGGATATAGGTATGACCTATCACATAATGAAAACTATACAGATCTGGGCCACATGATTATAAAAATCCCATTATATCATCTTATCATAACCCATGAAAAGAAAACATGTTCCTTATTTCATTAAATCATAACATAACCCATAAAGATGGGTTTAAAAAATATCTCATCATCACATAAATATAATCCAGATAAATAATAGTGATGGTATCATTCTATCACATATCTAGTAAAACATATGCAACACCAAATGTTTTTTTCATTAATGAATATAAATACTATAAAAATATCAATAAAAACATTCATGGGGAAAATATCCTTTTCATTTTATAATAACTTTTCAAAAAGAAAAAAATAAAAAATATTATGTAAATGATTTTATTTAAAAATAGTTTTTTGAAAATTTTAAATGAATATTAAAATTATTGAGTGTTCATGGTTTTAGGAAATTCTATTTACACCGTATAAGTTAAAAAAAAATAATTCTAGCATATTTTGGCAAAAAAGAACCTCATTCAGAAAATGACACGAATATTCCTTATATTTTTGTTAAAAAAATTAAACCAAGGAAAAAATGAGTTTATAAAATCATATTATAATCTTAAAATCATTCATTAAAACATTTTTAGAATATATGGATATGGAAGAAAAAGGATTTTAGACCGAAGAGAGAAATATAGTCAATTTTCCTTAAAAACGCTCATTTGATCTCCTAAATTATTAAAGTGAGGAATAGGAAAGGAAAAAATGTATTCTCAAGAGATAACCATAGTATAATAAAATTAAATGGATTCATCAGATAAAGATCATATATTTACCTTAGTGGATATTCAAGTACAAAAATCCTGATTAAAATTGGATTGAAACATAAATCCATTAACACAAATATTTTCATTCGTCTTTAATGTTAAAAAATACTATATAATAAATATGGATTTATTATACATGTATTAAATAACCATATTCAGATTCATCATACCATATAAGATTTATTTATTATGTTTTATCACTAATTTATTAATAATTTGTTATTAAAATCACTGTTTTGGGTGATAATAACTTTGTTTTCCAAGCATGTTTTGATCTGTCAGTCCAGATCCTTATACTTTGATTATGGTTCCAGAATTCGAATAATTTCAATTCTGGTTTAAAAATGATATATTTTAATTATATATATATTCACAATCATTCAAAAAAATTATAGATATAAAAATGATCTACACCATTCATGGAGACGATAGGCCGTACATACACATGAATACTATTTTCATTTTTTGAAGGATCAAATGAAAGAATTATAAAAAAATAATTAAATTTTAATGGATATTTATTACATAATATATATAATATAAATTAATTAAATCTATCTTTATTACATTCCACTTATAATGGAAATGAAAAATAAATCACATCACTTCGTGGAGGTTGTAATCCACACGTACGCATAAGCAACACTATTGTTTTCCAAAGGATTGGAAGATAAGAATATATATGTGAAATTATTATTAAAGAATTATAATTATTTCATATGTATATTATATAATATTTATTCCCTTAATAATAACTGTCAATGAAATATGGTGATGGAAAATGAATTGTATCTCTTTATAGAGACGGTAAGCGGTACGTATGCACGAGAAATAATTTATCATCCTATTTAATGGGAAAAAAGGTGGATAATGGTGAATTAATAATAATAATAAAATTTAATTATATTTAGGACACTTGATTTTTTATTTTATGATAAATACCATGTATTTATAAGAGTTAAATAATTATTAAAAAGAAAGTGATCGGTTAAGGTGATAACATATTATTTGAAAGAACTCCATTAGATATCTCCTTAAAGATCCTAGGTTTTGTATTTTAAGAAGAAAATAAACTTTATGATATGAATAAGGAATATGATAAGGTATTTTGGTAGGTTATGTTTGATCTAGAAGGCTAAAAGTGGTGTCAAGAAGTGACGGAGGAGGTTCCCTTTTATAATTTAGGTTTGAGGACCTTTTGGAATATCATAAAATATTAAATTATAATAACATAATAATCTAGCCCAAATGACTCCAAAAGGATATGTATTATAATATATGATGTGATGTGGTTTTAATAACATCATACAATAGAAATTTTACAGTTTTTAGTGCTTTTGTAATCCTTATATTTTTGATTGACTACTTGGTTAACCAATATTAAACTTAATCACAAACACATCTTTTTCTCATTTATTGTTTTATATTCTTACATATAAGGTGGAAATTGGCTAAAAAATGGTCAATTTATGACATTTAAGACAATTTATTATTCTCCATATCCTATTTCAATTTTTTTGTATTTTTAAATAATTTAACAAAATATTATGTTGATAAAATATTATTAATGTCTATTTTGACACTATTAATTTAATATGACTTAAAAGACATAAATACAATTTTGTAATTTGAATATAATCCTAAAAAATAGTAATAATATTTTATATTATTCTATAAAATTCTTTTAAAATACTAAATCAATCAAATAAAATCAATTTTAGTATATTTAATATCATTTATTTTATTTTTCTATTAATTGAATAAATACCATTTCAGTGTTCTATAAGAATTTGTGGTAAATATTTAATACCTAAAGATTATAAATAAAATAAAATAATTAAAATAAGTTTATTATTCTCAAAATAGACATTTTTATTCATTCATAACATACTTTAGTCCCTATTTGTACACATAATTGTTATTTAAAACAAAGAGAGTGACATTTTGTAACATTCTTTGATTTAAAGAATATATTGGTCATTTCCATGGAAAATGTTCTATTAAAAAAAATAAAATTCAAGTATAATGTGGTAATAGTATAATTAAATTAATCAAATTTGAATTAATATGAATAATTATATCCTTATCACTCTAGTTTAACCTAGATTAAACTTATTTACCAATTACTATGGTGATACATTTTACTACAATTACTATTTATATTGACAAAAAATTGAAGTGGACCAATTTTTAAATTCATTAATCTAAATATTTAATTCATTTTATCATATTTAATAACTATAAATAGAATAAATTAATTTTAAAATAATTTTGCTAAACGCGTCGAAGACCATTTTTAAAAAAAGACAATTTGTAAGAATAAAACTTGTTTTATTCTTATCCCATGTGTAAAAAAATATTAAATGAATTTTTAAACATTTTATTGAATATATAATTTATAAATTTCATTAAAATAATTCAATAATAGTGAATAATTTAATTTATTAATATATAAATACATTGGGTTCATTAAAAATAATTTTTGAGAAAAAATAGCACTTTTATTTTTAATTCCAATCATTTGATAAAGAATGAATTTATACATGAAAATCCAATAGTTAGAAAAAAACCATCACATAATTATATTTTTATAGTATATCCTGGCTCATTAAAACACAGTGTTTTTTGTAATTCAAGTGAAGGAGTAAATAATATTATTTAAAGTGAAATATTTTTCAAAACTATTTGGGTGTTATAAT
Organism: Viscum album; assembly: GCA_963277665.1. Lineage (NCBI taxonomy): Eukaryota > Viridiplantae > Streptophyta > Magnoliopsida > Santalales > Viscaceae > Viscum > Viscum album. The sequence goes on along the minus strand of OY728127.1, from coordinate 403,222,356 downwards.
ATGGATGATAAAACACCTAAAAAGTGTGTTCCATGATACCTATTATATATCAAGGAAACATGGGTTTGTTATACTAGTTGTAATTATCCTTGACAAATTCTTAGAGACACCCCATCACTAACTAAGTTTTGTATAGTAGATCAGGGTCTCAGACCGAAGGTTCGACGATGGGTTTTATTTATTTATTTACTTTTGTAAAACTAAATTATTAAAGGATTAATTTCATCACATATTTATACAATTCCTTTTAGAATGGATTTTTTAGGGATGTAATTTTTGGTGAGAAAGTAAGGTGTGTCCACTCCATACTCAAGACATCGTTGGATACTAAAGAATACTTCTTGGTTGTAGGTCTAGATACGGGAAAGAGCCTGATACTAGATACTTTATTTTTCATTGATAGGTTAGAGAATGGATGCTAAGCATCAAGTTATATCTCATTCCACTTTTGAGAGTCATGCAAGTTATTTTGGTCTTTTGCTCTTTTTTTTCACTTAGACATGTCGTGTAGGACTTTTGACATAGATGTATCAGGGTTATTTGTAGCATTATTTTGGATCTTTCTGGGTTATGATTGGTTATCACATTATGTCTTGAAGCTACCAATAGTATCATGGGGTTTATGTTACTTACAATATTTTTCATATGTTATGACACATATGACACTCAAACGAGAGGGTTCTGTTTCCTTAAGAAACCTTATTAGACCCTCACTACTAGTCATAAGCCTCTAACATATGGGGAGGTGCGACTGTGGTCATTTTGAACCATTTGTCCAGATACTATTAATAGTGATATGGATGATATGTAACAAAGTGGTATCAGAGCCCCATTTATTTTTTGGTAATATTTTTGAAGTTAGATATGATACTATGATGTGTCGAGGATTGGAAATGAGCTTATTCCAGGGAATATATAACCCATGTATGGGAAAAATACAAGTCTATAGGTGAGAGATTGTTTTTATTTATTATTCTTTTATAGTTGATTGATTTACACCATGAGTGGTTCACTTTGTTTTCGTTGTTATCTATTCTTAGGATTTTATCTCTTGTTTTGATACAAAAATAGATAATGTGTGATTTCATTCATCATGTTAAGAACATAGGGTTTACTAATAATTTGTTATTTATTTATTATTGAATATTATACATATACATATATACATTTACCTAGGGATAGGGGGTAACTATTTAATGTTTCAGAAATATCCTATATGGTGGTTTCCCATAAAACACTATGGTGGCATCTAACTTAAAAAACTCACTGGAATATACCTTTATATACAAGGATAAAAAAATAAACAATTGAATGAAGGTTTTGAGTAAATTTGTGCCATTATATAACCTATAAATCATTTTACATCATAGATCATGAAGGGCTCCTTATCTAACAAAACCTTGAAAATATGAATCCTTATGAAATGTGTCTTCTTAAAAATAAATCAGAAAAACTAATTTGTGTAATACCATATAAAGTGGGTGTGTGTGACCATGAAAAGTGCATATGGTTTGGGATAAATCTTGGTTTTATGAGGCTTTATGGGTTAGACATGTAGGATTTTTTGACCTTGTACCTATTTTGTTTTTTTTGGTTTTTTTAGTTACCAGGATATCTTGTTTTATGATGTTTGTATTGGAATTGTAGTAATATTACACCTCAGAGAGACTAGGTTTCATGTCAATGATGCCCCCAGGTGGGTGGTCTAGAGCCTCATCTAGTTCATAGTCCCGCTATATATGATTATCTCTATGAGAGTCTTCTACATGTATTCTATTAAATAGAGAGGGGGAATCCTCAAGTTGCAGCTTCCATGTTAGACATTACCCAAGAGTTCCAATGAAATCACCCACTGTTGTTTAAAAGTGAGGTTGGTTAATAAGACATTGAGTTATGTATGGATCACTTGAAAAATATCCTAGACCATTTAGACACACCTAAGGATTAGAGGGTGAAGTTTTCATCTTACATGTTTCATGGGGTAGGTTGTTGTTGCTGGGATGTACTAGTCTAGGATGATCAACATGTTGGGTTGACCTAGGCATATTTCAAACCTCGCTTTTTAGTTATGTATTCTCTAAGACCTTGTGGTCTAATATGGGAATAGAGTTTATGTGTATGATATAGGGGGATATAATTTTTATGGATTACAAATATTATTTTATAGAGCCCTAACATTTTTCTCGCATCTCAGATGGTGATGAGACCTCTAGGGCCAATCATTTTGAGGAATGGTCTGCACTATGAGATAAAGATACATATGAACATATTTTGAATGGCTTTTTTTAAATATTGTGAACCATTATATGATCTCTAAGAGGAACATAATTGAGGGTTAAGGCTCTAGGTAGCTTTATACTATGAGTATTATTGTAAATGGATCTATCAGTAGTTGGAAACGTATGTTAGATGAATCATTCTAGGTTAGTGGTAGTTAGCCTCATTATAGTGGTAGTTTTCACCTTATTCTACAATGTAGAAGTGATATACCATGATATCAATACAGGATATTAGATAATAAGAAACTATGGTGTACTAAAAATTATTTGGAGTGATATTAGTGTGGAATAATGGGACACCTATGTATATTTTTCTCAGCTGGAAAACATATGGCTTGTGACAGGGGTGCATAATTTTCTCAGGGCTATCAGGTTAGAACTGAAAAACCTCATAAGGATAGAAGTTGTAAATTCACTATATATTTAATCCATGGTGGTGGATGTGGATTTTTGGGTTAGGTTCAGTATGATAGTCTGACATAGGGAAGCCCGATAAGAGTTCAAGGCCATGATACCTTTTGGTTACACGTAGTTGGGACTACTCCGATGGGTTAGCAGGTAGGACCATCTACCATGTAGGGTATGATATTAGTAGCTTCAAATCTTGGTTATACAATTTTTAATTTTGGAACCTCATATTACTTCATCTCATCTAGTTTGTTGGAGTGTTGTTCTGGGTGATAGATTACCTCTATGGAGTGTAATCAAAAGACATTCCCTTAGGAATGAAGTCAAAAGGGCTCCAAAAGTGCACATACTGTGCCTCAGTTATTAGACGTTTTTAATTTCTCAAGGACTTATTTGTGTTAGATATGGGTGGTTTTGATGTGATTTTAGGGATGTATTAGATCTTTCAATATTGGGAGAAAATTAATTCCTATTACAAATGTGTGTCCTTCACTTCCCATGGGGGACATCTTCATATATGTTGGTGATTGAGATATGTGAGTGGGTTGTTATATATATTACTACCAATTTCTGGGTGTAATCATATCGTAGGTTTCTATACTCATTCTGGATGAGGGGGAGGCAGTCTAGTATGTAACGACCTGAAATTTTGAATAAATTTTGTTTCCTAACATTATGTGTTATTTTATTTTATACTCAACAAAACTATTTCATTTAATAAAATTAGTGTAATTAAAATAAGATCATTGGAAACTAAATGTTTCGATTATTTTCTATAAATAAAAGTGATCTTGATTATTTAATATAGAAAGAATATTCGATGGCCCCATCAAGTAGTCTCGGGCCGATCGAAGCCCATTTGACAGAACTCGGGAAGGAGGTAGCACCTTTGCGCTTTGCTCTGGACCAAACACAAGCCGAACATCATCATGTGAAGTTGGAACGGAATCGCCTTCATGATAAGTTCAAGATAATAGAAATCACTACTCATGAAATGTTGGTCGAGCCGCCCCAAGATTCTATCACCCAAGCACACCTTACTCTTAGGTCCTATGCTGGTGTTATAAGGGGTTATGTATTGAGACTGTAACTTCCTTGTGTAATCCTTTGATTTAAATAAAAATTGTGATTTCTTCTTATGATGAAGTTTGTGAATTTTTAAATTTCTAGATAAATATAGTATGCATATTAATGAAGAATTTTAGAAAAAAAAATATATTTTTATTATATTTATGTAAACCTTAAATAATTAAAAATGTGTAATGATTTTGAAAAAATGGTCTTCTACAGTTGTGTTCAGTATGAAATTTAGAGTCTAATAAGATCAACATAATTTTTTATGAATAATAAATTATGAATAGTGATTTTAAGCTTAGGATTAGTAATGTGACCAAATGTATCAGTAATCTCACTGAAAGAAAGTATTAATATAATTTAGGCACCTTGATTAAGTAATGTGATTCAATAAAATAGGTAAATAACTGTTTAAAAAATTATCGGTTAAGTATTAGTTTTTTCAGGTGAATATTGTTTTTTTATTTAAAAATTAAATTAAAAATATTTAAAAAATTATTTTCATAAAATTGAGTTCATTTTTTTAATCAGAGCATCGATATTTGGTTAAGGTGAATTTTTTTGATTTTTCTGAAACAGTTGAATTTTCAGTGAATAGTGTTTTTATTTAAAAATTAAATTAAAAATAATTAGAAAATTATTTTCATAAAATGGAGTTCATTTTTGAAATCAAAGCATCGATATTTGGTTAAGGTGAAATTTTGGGTTTTTTTTTGATAAAAGTTGAATTTTCGGTGAATAGTGAAAATACCGTTTTTGAGTTTCGGGTGTTTAATGACATCATTAAGGATGTATTAATTATTAAATAATTCTGGTCAATATATGAAAAGTAATATAAGGTATTATGTTTCCCAAGTGGCCAATACCAATGGAAAATACCATGGGCAAGCCTAGGGTTCCAATACCACCGATGAGGTGTCCCTTGGCAATTAATGCTTTGTCCCCTCACTTCTCCTATAACTACCAACCCTTTCTCTCATTTATTTCATTTCCAAATCCTCCCCAACGAAGTTATGATCTCTTTACCTCCCAAGGAGTCCTCCCAAGGTTCCCTCAATCCTCACAAGGTCCCGACCTTCAAGCTTTTGAGGTTACTCTTGAAGGTAAGGGATCCTACCTCTCTCTTTCTTTTCAAGTACCCTTTTGTATGTCATTTCATTTAAGCCCCATGTTCTTATGTTGGGGGATGTTATTTTATATTACTATTACTTCCATTTTCATGATCATATATGAGATATCCCCTCTTACTCTCATCATTTAGATTTATGAATGTTTAAGTGGCGCCGTTAGGCTGCCAAATTTTTGTAAGGGATTCTTCCACCCTTCACATTTTTCAAGTTCTATTTTCATGTCATTTCTTTCAAGTTACTTTTCTTATGTTAGGGAATGATATTATATATCTATCATACTATCCTATTTATGTACATATTACGAGAGACCCTATTTTATCTCATCAATTCATTTTTTGAAGTTTTATGTAACGTCGTTAGGCTGCCGAATTTTAACAAGAGAAATCTTCTTTTTGTCTTCTTTCAAGTTATTCATTTCATATGGTATATCTTTCAAATTTCATTAGAATGTTCTCAAATCCTTTATATTATTCCCCCTACTGTTTTATGTATCATTTATGAGTGGGTGACCCATGTCCCCTCTCTTTTCAATGTTTTCTAAAACCCTGTAACGTAGCCGTTATGCCGAAAAATTTTCGTCTCAAAATGTCTTTCTCTTTTTCTCAAATTATTTTATTTTATTAAGTGAATAATCAAAGATATTTCTTCTACAGTTTTATTCACATATATATCAAAATGTTCTATTTTAATTATGGGACTTACATAGATGAAACCCGCTTTCCTTTTCCGTGGGTTTAAAGTGACATAAAGATCATGTCTTTAAAGCAGTTTTTTAAACATTATGATTAAGAAATGAAACCCATTTATTTTATGCTATATGGGTTTTCTTTGAAACGTTTTATGAGTATATATGTGGATCACATGATAATAAGGGACAATTAAGGGTGTTACCTGATAGCGTTCCAACGTATTGGGTACGGAATTAATCTCTAGAGATAACCATTTTAATGATACCTTGGTGAATAAACTTGGTAATTTTTTAATGACACCTTGGGGATGGACCTTGGTGATATGGAAATGATTGTCTATGTTAAATGTTGTAGCCACATCTTCAAGTTATGAAACATGTTATTTTTATTATTATATTCCTCATGATCTCTTTCTCATACCTTAAATTTTTTTATCATGACTTTATTGATGTATCTCAAGTTCACATGTAAAATTTTTCTCTTGTTTCCCTTACTGGGCCTTTTGCTCACCCTTTCCTTTGATGTATGCTCCCAGGTTATGAGATACTATAATGTACTTAGGATGAAAAATAAATAATCCTTACAAGTGGTTTAGAAGAATGTTTTATGTTGTTCTCATGTTTTACGTTCCTGATTTCCAAGACACAAGACTTTAAAGATCCTCTGTTTCTAGAATGTAATGAAATGTTATGTAATAAAAAGGCAGGATGCTATAGTTGGTATCAAAGGATAGATTTTTTATTTATGGAAATTAGGATATGAAAACATTATGAATAACCCTATAGAAAATTTTAAATATAGTAAATCTTCCTTGTATTTTGGTGAGTATTGAGTAAGTGGTTTATCCAGCAAACACATCCCTGTCGGGATACGAGAAAGTAGAGGTAGCACTGGCAAAAATGTACATAGGGGTAAAATCTGAAAACACTGCTTTGATTTAGACTCGAACAGGAACTGGTACACAACAACGGGCCTTGCTGCACTCTTGGTTACGACACTACCAGGGGATATGTTTGGTTAATCACAAGATTTTTATGAATCCTTATGAAGGAATTATAGAAAAATGAAATTTTTCTAAGCGTGATCTTTTAAGACATAAAATCCTTTTTAGTTAAAGGATTCATAAATGAAATAAGTTTCTCACGAAGGATTTATTCTTTTAGAAAATTTCCCCATCATCTAGGAATATGTTGACATATTTCCTGAGGAGTTACTTGGACCTTCCCCAGGAAGAGAGGTAGAGTTCTCCATTGAACTCATACCTAGATCTCATCTGATGTCAAAGACCCCTTATAGGATGGAAAATGTGGAGCTATAGGAATTAAAGAAACAACTCCGAGATCTTCTTGAGAATGGTTTTATACAACCAAGTGTGTCTCCTTGGGGAGAACCAGTTCTCTTTGTGAAGAAGAAGGATGGATTGATGCAGCTATGCATTGATTATAGAGAACTGAATGAGATCACAGTGAAGAACAAATACTCTCTTCCATGAATTTATGACTTATTTGACCAACTTCATGGGACTCAATTCTTCTCTAATATTGATCTTTTTTCTGGTTATCATCAATTGAGGGTGAAGAATGATGATATTCCAAAAACTTTCTTTCAAACAAGATATGGGCATTATGAGTTTGTTGTTATGCCCTTCAGAATAATGCACCTGCTATTTTTATGGATCAAGAATAAGTTGATTTTGGAAACTTATATCAAATGGATATCCTTTGTATTGGAAAATTATTTGGTGATTAAATGATAAAGGTTTTTTTGGATGATGTTTTCTCTTTTGGAGTACTATATACCTAAGATACTATAAGATTTAAATTAAGGAGGAATGGTTGATTTTTTTTGTATTTATTATGGCCATTTGGTGATTTGGGTTATTTCTAGAAAATGATGAAACTATCATAGAGAATATATGAATAGGTTAATTACACTATAGTATGAGACTTTAATAGTAGTTGATGTTATTTGGAGATAAATGCTAAGATTTTTTTGGGGAAGACTATGTGATTAAATTTTTCTGAGTTTTGGGTTCCAATCTTATTTCGTATTATTCTGAAGAATTTTGAGGATGGTTGTGTATTGAATGGTCTTTCTGGAACATTGAGTACTTTTGTTGAATTTTAAAGATTAATTGTAACATTTCTTTTTATAAAGTATTATTCTTTTTCGGGATTATATGATCTAGTACTAACCTTTTTAGTTTTAGTTGATGACTAAAGACAAGGGAAAAATATAGTTATTCTTTTGGGGATTATGTGATTCTCTATAAGATGATTCTTGTGCTTTTGAAGAGACCAAGTCTTTTTGAATGCTAATTGTTTGGAGAAAAGATTAGTCTTGGTGGAAACTTATTAAGGGATGAGACGTTACATGAAGGTAAATATATTTCCTTATGTTTTTATTCTATGTAGTAAATGAATTTCTCAAAATTATGAAACGAAATGTAAAACAAAAACATTGTTGGTTTACGTTTCCTACTGGTTAATCAAATACCATTTAACACATCTTAATTTTTTGATATTCATGTGGTTAATTTTATACTAATCATGTTTTCTATCACTATCCATCAGAACTTGACCCTTTGTTTTCTATTCCATATCCACGTTTTCCTACATGGAATCCTAGTATGGGTTAACTCGGGTGACCTTTGTAATTCCCTTTATTTCTTTTAATGTAATAGTTTTACTGACTCTTTTCCGATGAGGGACTTTCAACGAAATTTCCAAGCCCAATTTTAAAATTGCGAGGACGCAATATCTTAATGGGGGAAGATTGTAACAACCCATAATTTTGAATAAATTATGTTTCCTAACTATGTGTGTTATTTTATTTCATACTCAACAAAACTATTTCATTTAATAAAATGAGTATAATTAAAATAAGACCATTGGACACTAAATGCGGGGATTATTTTCTATAAATAAAAGTGATCTTGATTAATTAATATAGAAAGAAGATTTGATGGCCCCATCAAGTAGTCTCGGGCTGATCGAAGCCCATCTGACGGAACTCGGGAAGGAGGTAGCACCTTTGAGCTTTGTTCTGGACCAAACCCAAGCCAAACTTCATCGTGTGAAGCTGGAATGAAATCACCTTCATGATAAGTTCAAGCTGATAGAAATAACTACTCAAGTAATGTTGGCTGAGCCGCCCTAAGATTCTATCACCCTAGGACACCTTACTCTTAGGTCTTATGCTGGTGTTATAAGGGGTTATGTAATGAGACCGTAATTTCCTTGTGTAATCCTTTGATTTAAAAAAAATTGTGATTTCTTCTTATGATGAAGTTTGTGAATTTTCAAATGTCTGGATAAATATAGTATGCATATTAATGATGAATTTTAGAAAAAATGATATTTGAAAAACATTTATGTAAACCTTAAATAATTAATAATGTGTAATGATTTTCAAAAAATGGTCTTCTATAGTTGTGTTCAGTATGTAATTTAGAGACTAACAATATGAACCTAATTTTTTTTATGAATAGTAAATTATGAATAGTGATTTTACCCTTAGGATTAGTAATGTGACCAAATGGATTAGTAATCTCACTTAAAGAATGTATTAATATAATTTAGGCACCTTGATTATGTAATGTGATTCAATAAAATAGGTAAATAACTGTTTCGGAAATTATTGGTTAAATATTAGTTTTTTTTTTCAGGTGAATAGTGTTTTTTATTTAAAAATTAAATTTAAAATATTTAAAAAATTATTTTCATAAAATGGGGCTCATTTTTGAAATCAGAGCATCGATATTTGGTTAAGGTGAGTTTTTTTGGATTTTTCTGAAACAGTTGAATTTTCAGTGAATAGTGTTTTTATTTAAAAATTAAATTAGAAATATAGAGAAAATTATTTTCATAAAATGGAGTTCATTTTTGAAATCAGATCATCGATATTTGGTTAAGGTGATGTTTTGGGTCTTTTTTGAGAAAGTTAAATTTTCGGTGAATTGTGAAAATACAGTTTTTGAGTTTCTGGTGTTTAATGACATCATTAAGGATGTATTAATTCTTCAATAATTCTGGTCGACTTACAAATAGTAAGATAAGGTATGAGGTGTCCCATGGGTCCAATACCATGGGAAAATACCATGGACAAGCCCATGGTTTTTCCAATACCACCGATGAGGTGTCCCTTGGCAATTAATGCTTTGTCCCCTCACTTCTCCTATAAATACCAAGAGTTTCCCTCATTCATTTCATTTATAAATCCTCCCCAACGATGTTCTGGTCTCTTTACCTCTCAAGGAATCCTCCCAAGGTTCCCTCAAGCCACCCAAGGTCCCGACCATCAAGCTTTTGATGTTACTCTTCAAGGTAATGGATCCTACCTCTCTCTTTCTTTTCAGGTACCCTTTTGTATGCCATTTAATTTAAGAACCATGTTCTTATGTTGGGGGATGTTCTTTTATATTCCTATTACATCCCTTTTTCATGATAGTATGATGAGAGATCCCATATTACTCTCATCATTTTGTTTTATGAATGTTTAAGTGGTGCCGTTAGGCTGCCGAATTTTTGTATGGGATTCTTCCACCCTTCTCAATTTTCAAGTTCTATTTTCATGTAATTTCTTTCAAGTTCCTTTTCATATGTTGGGGTATGATATTATATATCTATAATAATGTCCTTTTTAGGTACATATGATGAGAGAACCTATTTGATATCGGCAAATCATTTTTTGATGTTTTAAGTAACACCGTTTGGCTGCCGAATTTTCATAAGAGAAATCTTATTTTTGTCTTTCTTTCAAGTTCTTCAATTCATATGGTATATCTTTAAAATTTCATTACTATGTTCTTAAATCCTTTATATTATGCCCCCATACTATTTTATGGATCATTTTTGAGTAGGTTACCCATGTCCCCTCTCTTTTAAATGTTTTCTAAAACCCTGTAACATAGCCATTATGCTGTAGAATTTTCATGTCAAAATGTCTTTCTCTTTTTCTGAAATTATTTTATTTTATTAAGTGAATACTCAAAAATCATTCTTCTACAGGTTTATTCACATATATATCAAAATTATCTATTTTAATTCTAGGATTTACATACATGAAACCCGCTTTCCTTTTCTGTGGGTTTAGAGTGACATAAAGATCATGTATTTAAAGCAGTTTTTTAAACGTTATGATTATGAAATGAAACCCATTTACTTTATGCTATATGGGTTATTTATGAAATTTTTGATGATGATATATGTGTCTCACGTGATAATAAATAAAAATTAAGGCTGCGACTTGATAGCGCTCCAATGCATTGGGTAAAGACTTAATCCCTAGAGATGACCATTTTAAAGATACCTTAGTGAATAACCTTGGTAATTTTTTAATGACACCTTGGGGATGGACCATGGTGATACAAAAATGATTGTCTATGTTAAATTTTGTATCCACATATTCATGTAATGAAACACATTATTTTTATTTTGATATGCCTCATGATCTCTTTCTCATTCACTAAATTTATTTATCATGACTTTATTGATGTATCTCAAGTTCACATGTAAAATGTTTCTGTTGTTTCCCTTACTGGGCCTTCTACTCACCCTTTCCTTTGATGTATTTTCCCAGGTTATGAGATGCAGTAATGTACTTAGGATGAACAATGAAGAAGCCTTACAAGTGGTTTAGAAGAATGTTTTATGTTGTTCTCATGTTTTATGTTCATGATTTCCAAGACACTAGACTTTAAAGATTCTTTTTTTATAGAATTTAATGAAATATTATGTAATAAAAAGGCGAGATGATATATAGTAGGGATTAAATCTAATTTTTGATAATTAAAATGATGTATTCCCCAATGAATTTTTTGATTTATAACCCAACCTTGGAGTTGTGTTTACGATTGATCTCTTTGGGGGTAGAGAAACTATTTATATACCTCCTTACAAGATGGAACTAAATTTTTTTTTATGAATTGAAATACTAGCTGTAGGACATAGAGGAAAAAGGGTTTATTCGTATAAGAACATCCCCTTATGGTGCCATGATTTTGTTATCCAAGAAGGCAGATGACTCCTAGAGATTATGTGTTGACTATCATAAGCTTAACCAAGTAACGATTAAGAACTGATATCCACTCCCACACATTGATTATTTATTCAACCAGTTCAAGGTCTCTTGAGTTTCCTCTAAGATGGATTTACATATGTGGTTCCTCTATCACTAAGTGTGACTATATTCCATTTTTAGAGCCTTTTGGACCATTTACGGTCTTTATGAGTACCTTTTTATGATTTTTGTGTCAATAAATGATCCCATAGTAATTACGGTTATAATTAATATGATGTTCCATCCTTATATGGAATCCTTTATTTTATTGTTCATTAATGATATTTTGGTGTACTCTCAGTCAAAGGATGAACCCACATGACATTTTGTAGATAATCTTGAGAACCATTTGAAGAAAACTATTATATGAAAATTTATCAACGTTTTAGTCTTATCTGGATCAAGTTCACTTATTAGGACAGATAATATAAGAGGATGTGGTATCAATGGACATAGAGAATGTTGATATTGTGATTTCTTAAGAGTGACCTTAGAATATCTTTGATATTTACAGGATCCTCAAGTTGGCTGGATACTATCATAGGTTTATCTAGGACATTTCATACTTTCCAGATCCATTAACGGGCATGGACAAGAAGGGGGTAAGGTTTTATGGGTATGATAATAATGATACAACCTTCAAGGAGCTAAATATGTAGCTGATATCCACACTGATCCTATACTTTCGCAATACTGGTAAGGAATATACATTATATTGTGACCCATCTGGTGTTGGTTTGCATGCAGTGCTTATGTAGGATGGGTTGGTAGTCATTTAAAGGTATATGAAGTAGATAACACATGAACATATCTACCCTACCCATGATTTAGAGATTTATGAAGTGGTATAAACCATGAAATGATTGAAACACTACCTCATGGGGGAGAGGTTTGTGGTTTACATAGATAAAAAAATATTAAAATACCTCTTCTCCTAATGTTACTTGAATCTTAGATAGGGAAGGTAGATTTAGTACCTATAGTCCTTTTAAATTGAGTTGGATTTTACTCTCAATAAGGGGAATATTTTTGTATAATAATTAAGGTGGAAGACTCACACTAAGGTAGTCCAAGATTTCAGCTGTGATTGATTGGTGATGGATTAATTTTCTGAGTTATGTTAGGACATCCACATGTATCAAGGGTGAATATATTGTATTCACTATCTATTATATCCCCACATAATTATAGGGTTAAGGTAGTAAATTTTTCATACTTTTATTATTTTTTGTTGAGGAACACTATTTATTATGGGGAGACACCTCTTGATTGGTCATTGGATGTCAACGTGATTTGTGTTTTTCAGAGGCCATGTGGTAGTCCCGATGGTAATTCATGAGGAAATGATGAGGGAATTACATGCCTGAAAGTGGTATGTTCATCTAGTTATAACTATGATATATCAATACATGCATAAAAAATAATAGTGGTCAGGGATGAAGAGTGAATAAGTAGGATTAGTTTCACTGTGATACACTAGTTAGCAGTTGATGGACATGTTCTTGTGGGATGCTTGGATTCTCCAGTTCTTATTGATTCCTGAATGGAATTGGGGTGATATCATGATGGATGTTGTGATGGTTTTTATGAAGATACATCATATTTATGATATTTTTTTGGGTTTTTTGCATCGATTGTTTAATGTATCCGACTTATTACTGTTCAAATGGGCTTATTCAACTGATATTCTTAGAAGATTGATTGTTTGTGAGGTGGTACACTGTAAGGGGTTCCACATAGAATTTTCATTTATAGGGAAAAAAATTTTCCACTTTAGGTTTTGGTAAGTTTTTAGAAGTAATTGGATACACAAGTTCATTTGAGTATCACCTATCACCCACAGAAGGATGGGAAATCTGATCACAAGATACAAGACCTCAAGGACATTCTTCGAGCATATGTTTCTGAATTTTTGAAACACTTGGGAGAGTCATTTGGCCATAGTGTAATTTTATTACAATAAAATTTATCAAAAATATAATTATATGGATCCATTAAAGGCCTTATATGGATGTCCATTATGATCTTCTTTATGTTGGCTATAACCTAGAGTGTTATCCACACTTGGGATGTGCCTAGTATAGGAGACCACTGAGTATATTAAATTGATCAAGTAGAGGTTAGTGATCACCTAGAGAAGATAGAGATCCAACGATGACTAGAGACATTGAACCTTGAAAATTTATGTTGAATACTTTGTATTTTTATGCTGATCACAAATACTTGGGAAACATTATATTCAGAAATAGGAAAATTTAGTGACAAGGGTTGTAGGGTCCTTCAAGTAAATGGAGAGAACCAGTTCTGTGGAATTCTAGTTGGCTCTTCCATCATGGTAAAAAACTAAACATGATGTTTTATATATATCCTGTCTTAAATGGCATCATCCAAAACCATCTCATATGATTGATATTGATGACATCGAGATGGATTCTAATTCTTTATTTAAGGAATGATCAATTATCATTGTGGATCATTGAAATAAAACCCTTCATTGAATGTTTATCACACTGGTAAAAATACTGTGGTTTCATAAGTGTTATCGGGGTGATATGTGGAAGTAGGAATTATATTTTTTTTACCCAATGGAAAAACAATTTCACTGAAAAACATCAGTGATTCTCATGGATTCAGCTTAGGGATGATCATTTTTTATAGTGGGGAAATTTTTTCACTCGCCCCCTTCTTATGGTATATTCTGCATTACTTTTTCATACCAACCCCATGTGTTAGGTTAGTTTATCCATTTAATTTGAGTTTTTAAGGGTGATGGGGATTAGATAGGTGTTAAGGGATACAAAATAGGATTTCATCAAACTTTTTTTATCCCATTGACTTACTAGTGGAAAACTGGAGGCCATGTAAGGGTTTCCAGGCACACTAACCTACTGGTGAATGAAAACTATCCACCGACTCTCGGATAGATAATTGTTTTGTTTTTTAAAACAGAGAACATAGGTATTTTTAACCCTTTTTCCTGGAAAAAATATACATAATTTCTCCTCTCATTTTTTCCAGTAGTCCCTCACGCATAACCCATATTTTCCCACATCTCCTAAAATGAACCTCTATCGATTATTAGTAATTTAAATTACTTCATAGTGAGTCAAGACCTTATAGTAAGTCTAAAAATCCATATTAATCCTTGTTTTAGTTTTCTATCAAGGGGTATATTTCCATGTTTAACTCATATTCCCTATTTTGAGGACATTTCTCTCCTCTCTAATTTTATTCCATTCTATGATGAATTAGAGCTTAATTTTGGGTGTGTAGAATCCTGTTCGACCAAAGTAGGGGGTCCCAATATTATACCCATATTAGCACACATTATTATAAGTTTTTGTTTCATCTTTCACATTGAAATTCCAGGCGTGACACCTAAATTTTAATCCAATGTGAAATAACATATATTTTCTTCATGTGAATCACCCTCTTTAAAAATAGTATTGGAAAAAGGAAGGGAAATTCCATGGGAATACCTATAATTGAGTAAATGACCGATAAAAGGGTTTTATAATTAGTAATTTGAAATGATTAATGGATTTGGATATTTGAATTTTTATTTTACAAGAATTTTCCTAGAATTGGATTTTTTAAAAAAATATAACTTTGAAAATGGATATTTGAAAGGGAATAAGAAATGGTTTTGAATTGGAAATAAGAATTGGTGTTTATGGATTGTGTAATAAATTTGTATTTTTTTATGTGATAAATATGGGATTATTAATTTCTTTTATAAAATTATAAAATGTAACATTGAGAAATGGGTATTGATGTCTTAGGTGTTGGATGAGAAAGCACCCGATGGGGTGTTTCATGCTCTTATGGCTAAGAAAATACCCAAAGGGGTAGTCTATGCTACAACACTATGAATGAGAAAATATCATAAGGGGTGATATGTGATAACAATTTAATACTAAGGGAACACTTGTTTTTTTAATTTTTGGAATGGTCCATGAGGTATTCTTAGAGACACCCTGAAACTTGTTGAAACAAGAATGGTCAATCTAGGTCTTGGACCCATGGATCAACGGTGGGTTTTATTTTTTATTTAATTTTTTAAAATTTAATTTTTAAATGGTTAATTTCAACACTTATGTATACAACACTTTATATATTAGATTTATTTAGGGATTCCCTTGGTGGTGGCCTACTGAGTTGTGGTCACACCCTACTTGGTCTACTGTTGGGTACCATAATAGACTTTATAGTTGCAGGTCTAACTAAGGGAAAGTTCCCAATTCCAAATGATTTATTTTTCTTAGATAGGTTAGTGCTTGGGAGATAGTTTTTGGGATATATCTCAGACCACTATTGAGAGTCATTCTACTTGTTTTAGGGTTTTTATCTTTTAATCACTTTATACCTATTGAGTGAATTTTGACATGGATGTATTAAGGTTATTTGTAGCATCATTTTTGACATTTAGTTGTAAGGATTGGTGGTCAGATTATTTCTTGATAGTGCCTATGGTATTATATGGTTTATGTTACTTCCCATAATTTTTTAATATTATTAAATTGTGACCATAGGGTATAGTCTACCTAAGGAACCTTATCAGACTCTTGCTTCTAGATGGAAGCCTCTGGTGTACAAGGATTCACTCTCGAGGTCACATGCGGCCACTGGTCCAATTACTGTTCATAGTGATCTGGGTCGAGGTGTTAAAATATTTGTTTTAGAGATTCTACCATACAAATCCAATAAAGTAATAGATAGGATGTAAGATGATGAATTGAAATTCTAGTAGATAATCTACAATTGAGTATATTGGTTTCATTAAAGGGTTGAGCTATGCAGATGCAGGGTGGAAAAGAAAAGTAGATATTTAGAGTGGAGTTTCACCATGCATGTTTGGGAAGTAGTGAATATCATCTATGAGTCACTGATATCAATGTGAATTGATCCAATGATTGGGTTGTCATTTACTATGGGAATTGAGTGCCTTGATGGTTATTGGTTACCACCTAGGCCAAACTCTTTGGGTCATGTTGAGTGGTGCTTCTAGGGAGTGAACATCACAAGATGATGCACTATGAGCATGCGGGGTTTGGTTGAATGGTGAAATTTATAATCATATAGTGGGGTGTTTCATTTGGATCATGTTTGATCCAATGTTGTATTTTTCATCTTTATATAACTAGTGGTAAGATGGGTTATTTATAGTTTCAGAGGTATATAAAATGAGGATTCATCAATTTTTTTGGCGCCATCAGTGTGTATAGTAGATTGTGTGGGGTTAGGTATAGTAAATGGGATTTTTAGATAGGTGTTGTTTATTTATTACATGAAATATCCTAGTCTACCCCTGATCTGGGTATCTATGTAGACTTATTGAAAGGCACAAAGGGATTTCCTGATACCCAATAGATATAAACTTGTTCTTGGATATCAAAAGAAAATAACTTGGGAAAGTTTTCTATAACACCCTATGTTTTTAGAATGTATATTATTTTAAATAAATACTATAGTTGATATCATGTACCACAGACAACACTGATCTTAAAGAAACCGTGATATCCTATGGAAGTATTATTATTTGAATATGTCTATTATAACCTAGCCATTAGTTTGGTGGATATAAATAGGAGAATCCACATTAAGAAACATTTTTTGAAAATTTATAATTATTTAAAATTTATTGATTAGTTCTTAGGAAATATCTACTCTGTTTTGAATGGTAAGTATAAAATCACTTAAGGCCTTGAACAATTAAGGATTAAACATGTCATTTATTTATAATTTTTTTCCTTATATTTTTTATTTTTAATTTAAAATATAAATTTATAAATTTATGAATTTTAATTTTATGAAATGAAAATTATTTTTAAATTCATTATATTGAAAATAGGTTACGGTGATTTTTTTGGATTTTTCATAAATTGTTGATTTTTGGGTGAATAGTGAAAAATGAAAATTTTACAAACAATTTCACTTTTAGGACATTATCCTGATATAAGAATGAATAAAAATTTAATGGTTCCTTTTTAATAGACCTAGTATAAATTTAATAAGTAATAAAATTCATTTAATAATAAAAATCAGAACATAGAAGTGCATGTTTTTCATTTTGAAAATCTAATTATTGTTTTAATAAAATTAAAACTATTTTTGGTACTTTTCTTTAAATCAAGTTTTCACAAGGTATGTAAGAACTTGGATCTTCATTGAGGTATGCTTTTCCTTTTTTGGAGTTTTTCGGAAAAATGAAGCTTCTGGAAATTTTTGAAGTACACGCCATGTACTTTCTGAGTACATGTCGTGTACTCTTCTTCGGATCGAAGCCGTGTGATGGCCATGTCTGGGCCACACACACGGTGTGTAGGGGTGATGTGGAGGCTGATTTTGACGGAGTACAGAAAGACCTAGTACACGCCGTGTACTCTAAAATTACACGATGTGTACTTTAATTTTTTTTTTCATTAAATGGACCGAGGTCATGCTTGAC
Source organism: Viscum album (assembly GCA_963277665.1). Lineage (NCBI taxonomy): Eukaryota > Viridiplantae > Streptophyta > Magnoliopsida > Santalales > Viscaceae > Viscum > Viscum album. Next base: position 403,204,268 of record OY728127.1, on the reverse strand, counting down.
GCACAGAAGCATCTTCTTCTAGGTTCCGTTCATCCGAGAGCACCAAGGATCCACAAATCTTTGACGACCCCCCGCCTCTCCGTCCGTTCTCCGATTCGAGCATGGTTGATTGCATTGGAATCACATCGGTGAGTTCTTCCTTCTGCTTGATCCTTGTTTTCCAATTCCTCATCCTTCTCAAGATATCGTGGGTTGAACGTTTTTTGTGTTTTCTCAGATCTACACCGTTCGAGAGAATCAGTCATCGTGGTTCAAGTATATTGATATCTTAGGATCGAGGTATGTGGTTTGTTCCTTTCTGTAGAAAGTCTTTGAGTGTCTTGTGAAATTTCACCAATTCCCTTGAACGAGAATTGTGCGTTTTCCTATTTTTACCTTGACTGATTTTCTTCTTTCTTGATTGCTATAGTAGAGGTTTACCATTGTGAATAGAGTATTTATTTATGTACTCTGGATGTTTGTCATACTTGTTTTGCTTGTTAGGCATTTTCCAGTTGCTATGCCTAGTTTTAGGATAGTGGAACTGTTGTGTCATTTTGCTGCTGAGCCTTAGAATGATAGCCAAGTAGTTCTTGAGGTTTACTTGGGTGACACACGCGCTTTATGCATGTTTATATTACATAGGGCTGAGATAACATAGTGTATGGACCAAAGGGATAATGGATGTAAGGGCTTCTCCAGAGTGTATTTAATTTATGATGCGAGACCACAGGGGGAATTGACGTCGAGTGCTTCCTCAGAGAGTCTGTAGTTCCTCGACGTGGGCCAAAGGGGGAATTGACGTTGAGTGATTTCCCAGAGAGCCTTTAGTACGATGCGAGACTATAGGGGGAATTCACGGTGAGTGCTTCCTCAGAAAGTCTACTCTTAGATGAACTAGAGTGGTGAGACTGTGTGTGCCTCCAATAGGGTTTCTAGTACTTTAGGTTGTACCATAGGGGTTAGGATGTGAGAGCTACCCAGAGGGATACCTATTTTCTACTTGTTTCTGGTTGTTTACTTTTGTACTTTATATGCTAGAACGATGGATTTTAGCTACTGTGTGATTTTCTGTTTACTGCTTCTTGCACTTTTACTTGCCTATTATTCATGGACTGTTAGGCACAAATCTTTGGGTGATTGCCTACTAGTATTGTATCTCACACCCGGTTTGGGCCATGCTTTTGGGCCCAATAAGGCTTTGTAGTTACAGGTATATATAAGGGCAATCACCCTTCGACATCTGGTACTTGATTGCTGGTAGCTGGGGAGCAAGGGACCAAGCTTAGGCTTGCGATGCTGCAGGAGTTACTATTAAATTAGTACATTGTTTTACTTGTATTTAAGCACATTGTTATGTTTTCTACTTTCCTTAGAAACTTGCACCTACTGCATCATTATCATCATTACAATATATTCATTGCTTACGCTGTTTGGTTTCAGTTGTGCGTATTGTTTACTCCATCCACAATTTACTATTGCTTTCCTTACCTTGTATACCTTACCGAATGTGGGAATAGTTTCACCAATAACTTACCAAGGCCCTCGCTGCTAGTCAGTAGCCTCTGGCATTTGGGGAAACACGCTTGAGGTCATGTGGAGAACCGGGTACGGGGCACCAGTGGAGGGGCCCAGATTCGGGTCGTTACAAAGTGGTATCATAGGATTTTCTTTTCTCTTGATTTACTATTTTGAGCCTTTAACTAGGGGTTGGAAGGATTCCGTACTTGGTATTAATTTGTTCTAAAAAATTAGCTAACCTGTGTACAGGGAAAAGCCATACTACCTCGTTTATTGTAGTTTTCTAGTTTTGAGATTTACAGTTGATATGATTTCCCCAAGAGTGATTCACATGATTTTTGTTATTATTGTCTTTACTATTGTGGTTCTATTTTTGTCACAACCTGATGAGATGAGGGTATGCCATCTCATGCATCATATAGGCACTTGTAGGAATCACATGCCATGCATTCTTGACATGCCATTGAGGGTGCATTAGCGATTGCATGCTGTTGTGATAGACTTTGTGTGGATTATGCATGTTTTCTGATAGATGCTTGATAGAATCCCTACTGCCTTGTTAGGGGATCATTTTTATTCTTCCTTGATTAAATTAATGACAAATTTTGATTCTTGAGGTGTTATGGGCCCTCACGAATCGAAATTTGGCACCTCCTTACCTTGTTTTCTGTGTTTTCTGGGCTTCTGTGTAGTTTCTGAGCTACTGCCCCGAAATAACTAGAATACACGGCGTGCACTTTTTGACTATGCATCGTGTTGTTTTTAGACCATGTAACTGACCGTGTGAGCTGGGACACGTTGTAGTAGAAATAACTTCAGGAACACGCCGTCTACGGTAGGTACACGCTGTGTAGTTCGGAGCCATGTACCCGGCCGTGTCACTAACAACACGGGTCGTGGAAGCTCGAGTAGAACACACCATGTTGTAAAGGAAAATGTCATGTAGTCCTGTCCAGTTACCCGGCCGTGTCACGAACAACACGAGTTGGTGTTACCTTCTCTTAGACACGTTGTGTTATTTTAGGAACTTGTTGTGTAGTCTTGTTCAGGTACCCGACCGTGTCATGAACAACACAAGACGATGTCACCTTCACCTATACATGTCATGTTTGTTCGGAACATGCCGTGTATGGTCCAACCATGTAGACATATGTGTATTTAATAACACGGGCTGCCGAAGCCTTGTCGAGTGCATGCTGTGTTTGTTCAGAACACGCCGTGTAGTCTCAGGTTAAGTCAGACCATGTGGGTTAACCGTGTAAAGGGACTCGAGCAGGGGAATAGTTTTCAAAGTACACACCTTGTGTGGGGTAAACATGCCGTGTAGTTTGAGGTGTTACAAGACCTTTAGGGTAGGGGTACACGCCCATGTCAGTGGCTTAAGAAGACACGCCATGTCGTTTTTACACATGCCGTGTAGTCGTGTTTTGTAAACTTGTGTGTTTTCCTTCCCCTCTTCCCATTTTGTACTCTTGTGTTTTTTGTCCTTTTTTTTCTAATCTAAGGTGTGCTTTTGAACTTTTAAAGCTATGCCTCCGAGATGTCATCCGGTTGTACGTCAGTTGTCAGGCAGTGATCAGAGGCCACATATGGCTGATCAGGGACTTCCTGCCGATCCTTTGTTCGGGCCAACCTTGGCACTGGCTGTCATACCTATTGCAGGCACTGATACACAGTTAAGGGAAGGTTTTATGAGGATGATGCAGACCTTCCAGGGAGCCCGGCCTCCTGCCATGACTATGGCAGACTTGACGCGGGTTTTCCACCTGTAACATCCTCCTACTTTCTTGGGGTAAGGAGGACCACAGGCTACAGAGTCATGGCTAGAAGCCATGCAGACTATCTTCAAGCATCTGGAGACTCCCCTAGGGAGGCGGGTCAAGCTCTCTACCTACATGCTCCGAGACTCCTCCAAGAGGTGGTGGGACGTGATCTCACAGGCGGGTCATCAGCAGGTTCTGTCTTGGGAGGAGTTCCAACACGTGTTCTACAACTAATTCTACCCGGAGACCCTGAGGGGTGACTTAGCCCAAGAGTTCATGAGCTTAGAGCAGGGTACTCTTTCTGTCATGGAGTATTCCTCTCGTTTCACTGAGCTACAACGTTTCACACCCCTTTGGGATGGGAGTGGGGTGTTCTTGGAAAGGAAGTTTGAGGATGGTCTCAAGCGGGAGATCCGCTCGCAGGTGAATCTCTTCCAGTTAACATCCATCACTTCCATTTTCAACCAGGAACTGATTGCAGAGTGCAATCGGAGAGACTCCGGAGCTGCGAACCAGGGTGGTTCTACTTCCAGTGCTAGTTTTCCTCCAGATTATAGCAAGAAGTGTTGTAGAGGGTCTATGTGCAGTGATCTGAGGAAGCAATATGCATCGTCAGGTAGCCAGGTGATATGCTACTAGTGTGGCCAGTCAGGGCACCCGAGGCAGCAATGCCAAAGAGACCCCATAGAGTGCTGATCTTGCGGCAAGATGGGTCACCTTCAGTGTTTCTGCTAGCTTTTCTCACCAGCAGCTGGTGACTAGGGTTCTTCCATGACGCCTTGTTCTGGAGCAGCACCACCAGTTTCTCACAATTTAGGGAACTAGATTTCTTCCGTCTGTTCAGGCCTAGGTGGAGGTTGAGGCCGTGGTAGTCAGCCACCAGTCCCTCAGCAACCGCAGGGTGGATCCACCCAGAGTGGTCAGCTAGGGGAGCAGGGCCACGAGGCAGGCCGTTCTTTCACCATATAGTAGACCTATCATGAGCAGGATCATGGCCCTTCTATAGTTCGAGGTATGATTTTAGTACCCTCAGTTTTATCTTCAGATCTTTTCGATACTGGTGCTACGCATAGCTATATCTCTGTTGCTGTCGTGGAGAGCCTTGGGTTTTCCATCTTTTTTTCGGTCGACTCGTTGACACTAGACACACCTTTGGGGAAAAGGACATCTAGTGTACGTTAGTGTAGAGAGTGGCCTCTCGAGGTTACATGGTATCTTTTCTTATGGGATCTTTAAGTCCTATAGATGATAGGCTATGATATCATTCTTAGGATGGACTGGTTGGTTCCCTTCCAGGTAGTCTTCGACTGTTATCACCGCAGGGTGAGTTTCATTTCACCATAGGGTGAATATTTTCTTCATAGAGGTGAATGGGATGTTTAGGCATCTCGAGTAGGACTCAGGCACCATGGGATATGAAGGGTGACGACCCAGATTGCTAGTCTCTCTCTGGATGACCAGGGGACTTCACAGTTAGACTATACTCTAGTGGTGGATCATTTCAGGGATGTCTTTCCAGGGGAATTTTCAGGTTTTCCTCTGGATCATGAGGTATAATTCTCAATTGAGCTTGTTCCAGGGGTGGCACCAGTGTCCATTCCTCCCTATAGAATGGCTACACCAGAGTTGCAGGAGCTCAAGAAGCAGTTGGAGGAGTAGCATGAAAAGGGTTTCATCCGACCCAGTACTTCTCCTTAGGGTTCGCCTATTCTATTTGCGAAGAAGGAAGACGGTACCCTTCGGCTTTGTGTGGATTATCGGAAGCTGAACCAATTGACGACCAAGAATTGATATCCCTTACCGAGGATCGATGACCTCTTTGATCAGCTTCGAGGAGCCCAGGTGTTCTCGAAAACCGACTTGAGGTCCGGTTATCATTAGTTGCGTATTAGACCATCAGATATACCTCTAACAGCCTTTAGGAGCAGTTATGTTGTATATGAGTATACATTCATGCCATTTGGTCTCACGAACCCACCTTCAGTTTTCATGGCACTGATGAACCGAGTGGTCCATCCTTACTTGGACTCCTTCATTGTGGTCTTTGTGGGCGATATCTTGGTGTACTCTCACACTCGAAATAACCATGCCACACATCTTGAAATCGTTCTGAGTACACAGAGAGAGCATCAGATCGATGCTAAAATCTCGAAGGGCCACTTTTGGATGGATCAGATTCACTTCTTGGGTCATGTCATCTTAGAGGCAGGAGTATCCATGGACACAGAGAAGGTGAGATCTTTAGTTTCCTGTGTGCAGTCGAAGAATGTTTTTGAGGTTCAGAGTTTCCTAGGGTCGGCTGGATACTATAGACGCTTCATTCAAGACGTTTCATGCCTAGAAGCACCTTTGAAAGGTCTGACCAAGAAGGGGACGAAGTTATTATGGTCAGATTCTTGTGAGTCAGCCCTTCAAGAGCTGAAGGGAAAGCTGACGTCAGCAGCGATACTAGTCTTGGAAGAGCCAGGAAAGAGCTACACTATTTATTGTGATGATTTAGGTATTGGGATTGGAGCTATGATTATGTAGGGAGATGGACTCGTTGCGTACAGTTCTCAGTAGTTGAGGCCACATGAGAGAAACTACCCGACACACGATCTAGAGTTGGCAGCTGTTGTTCATGCCTTGCGTTGTTGGAGACATTATCTTCTGGGAGATCAATTGTGGTTTTCACCGACCACAATAGTCTCAAGTACATCTTCACTTAGCGTGATCTGAATCTGAGGCAGCACAGGTGGATCGAGTATCTTCAGTCTTTTGATTTTGAGCTTTCCTACACGCCGAGAAAGGGCAACACATTAGAAGATGTGTTGAGTAGGAGAACTCAGATTCAGGCAGTTCAAGAGGCCAGTAGCGAGTGGAATCTTATGGCTCTATTCTCTGAGATGCATCTGGAGGTGCATGACTGACAGGGACAAAATTTCCTATCTTCTGTAGCTGTTACCTCTACACTACTTTATCAGGTACGGATGAGGCAACTATCAGACTCATAAGTCACAGTCCTGCGGGAGGGTGTGTTAGGGGAGGACCCTCTTCCTGGATGGATAATGGGTGAGGATGAGATCTTGAGCTTCCAAGGACGTGTATGGGTGCCACCAGACATACACGAGGAGCTGATGTGGGACTTTCATTCCTTAGTCTGGGTAGTTCATCCTGGAATCACCAAGACGTACCAGGATCTTCATCGCTAGTACTGGTGGCCAGGTATGAAGAGGGATGTCATTGGTTTCATCTTGAGGTGTTCTACTTGTCAACAGGTGAAGGCAAAGCATCAACGACCATCTGGAATTTTATAGAAATTACCCACTCCGGAGTGGAAGTGGAGTGATGTTGCGATGGACATCATGACTAGGTTTCCGTGGTCGCCTTGGGGGAATGATTATATTTGGGTTGTCGTCGACAGACTCACAAAGGTTTCTCACTTCTTTCCGATCAAGGAGACCTTCAGTGTCGATGATATGGGACGACTTTACATCAGATAGATGATTCGTCTACATGGAGTTCCACACTCCATTGTTTCAGATAGGGATGCACGCTTTACTTCTCGATTCTGGCAGGGACTTTAGAAGGTTTTGGGTACCCATGTACTTCTGAGTATGGCATACCATCCCCAGACCAATGACCAGTCTGAGCATACGATCCAGGTGCTAGAGGATATGCTCTGAGCTTGCATTCTAGACTTTGGCAGTTCTTGGAAGAAGCATATCCCTCTAGTGGAGTTCTCCTACAACAACAGTTTTCAGGTGATAATTCAGATGGCACCTTACAAGGATTTGTATAGTAGGCCATGCTGATCACCCTTATGCTGGCTGGATGCAGGAGAGGCAGCTTTGTTGGGACCTCATCTTGTTCAAGAGACCTCAGAGCAGATGGAGTTGATTCAGAAGAGGATGGATACAGCACAGTCTTAGTAGAAGTCTTATGCTGGTCAACAGAGACGACCTCTGGAGTTCGAGGTCGTGGATTAGGTTTTCCTGCATTTCGCACTGAGGATGGGACACAAGAGGATTCCGAGACAGGGTAATATTTCACCATGGTATGTCGGGCCATTTGAGGTGTTGGAGAGATTTGGGCCGGTTGCCTATAGGATGCAACTACCTCAGAGGTACCGGGCCATGCACGATGTCTTCCACGTCTCTCATCTCCGACGTTACCTTTCAGACCCGTCTCATGTCTTTAATCCTGAGGAGGTTCAGCTCGAAGTGGATGCTTCGTTTGAGGAGAATCCTATCCGGATTGTCGATCGTAGTACGGAGGTTCTCCGTGGCTGGTCTGTTACTTCAGTACAGGTGCTTTGGTAGCATGGGCGACTATAGGATGAGACCTGGGAGAGGGAGGCTGATGTACGATCACAGTGGCCAGAGCTGTTTGAGGTTTCTTCTTCCACACCTCATTAGGGAAATTTGGGGACTAATTTCTTTAAGGGGGGGGGGGTGTTTTTAATAACCCGAATCTTCGTTGAGGTATGTTTTTCCTTTTTCTGTAGTTTTTGGGAAAAATAATGTTTTTGAAAATTTTTGAAGTACACGCCGTGTACTTTCAGAGTACACGCCGCGTGCTCTTCTCCGGCTCGAAGCCGTGTGCTGGCCGTGTCCGGGCCCTGCACACGGTGTGTAGGGGTGACGTGGAGTATGATTTTTGCAGAGAATGGAAAGACCTAGTACACATTTTGTACTTTATTTTTTCATTAAACAGACCGAGGTCACGCCTGACACATAGAAGCATCTTCTTCTAGGTTCTGTTCGTCCGAGAGAGTCGAGGATCCATGAATCTTCGACGATCCCCTACCTCTCCATCCGTTCTACAATTTTAGCATGGTCGATTGCGTTTGAATCACAATGGTTAGTTCTTCCTTCTGCATGAGCCTTGTTTTCCATTTCCTCCTCCTTAAGAAGATATCGTGGGTTGAAATTGATGGGCGTTTTCTCAGATGTACGACGTTTGAGAGAATCAGTCATCGGGATTCAAGTATATCGATCTCCTTGGATCGAGGTAGGTGGTTTGTGCCTTTCTGTAGAAATTCATTGAGTATCTTGTGCAATTTATTCAATTCCCTTGAATGAGAATTGTGCGTTTTCCTATTTTTACCTTGATTGATTGAATTCTTACTTGATTGCTATAGTAGAGGTTTACCATTGTGAATAGAGTATTTTTTCTGTACTATGGAAGTGTGTCATACTTGTTTGGAATGTTAGGTGTTTTTCCAGTTGCTATGCCTAGTTGTAGGATAGTGGAACTGTTGTGCCATTTTTTCACTGAGCCTTAGAATGATAGCCAAGTAGTTCTTGATGTTTACATGGACGACACACGCGTGTTATGCATATTTATATTACATGGGGCTGAGAGAACCTAGTGTGTGGACCAAAGGGAGAACAGATGTAAGGGATTCTCCATATTGTATTTAATTTTCGATGCGAGACCACAGGGGGAATTGACATCGATTACTTCCTCAGAGAGTATGTAGTTCCTCGACGTGGGCCACATGGGAAATTGATGTTGAGTGCTTTCCCAGAGATCCTTTAGTATGATATGAGACTATAGGGGGAATTGACAGTGGGTGCTTCCTCAGAAAGTCTACTCTTAGCTTAACCAGAGGGGTGAGACTGTGTGCGGCTCCTAGAGGGTTGCTAGTACTTGTAGGTTGAACCATAGGGGTTAGGATGTGAGAGCAACCCAGAGGGTTGCCTATTTTCTACTTGTTGCCGATTGTTTAATTGTTTACTTTATATTCTAGAACTATGGATTGTAGCTACAATGTGCTTTTCTGTTTACTGCTTCCTGCACATTTACTTGCCTTGTATTCATTGAATTTTAGGCACAAATATTTGGGTGATTTCCTACCAGGATTGTATCTCACAACCTGTTTAGTCCAAGATTTTGGGCCCAAGCATACTTTTTTGTTGCAGGTATAGATAAGGGTAAGCGCCCTTCAATTTTCGGTACTTGATTGCTTGGATCTGGGGAGAAAGGGACCAAGCTTAGGCTTGCGATGCTGCCGGAGTTGCTGTTATTTTAGTACATTGTTTTACTTGTATTTCAGCATGCTGTTATGTTTGCTGCATTCCTTAGAAACTTGTACCTACTACATCATTATCATCATTACTATATATTCATTTCTTCTGCTGTTTGGTTTCAGTGGTGCGTATTGTTTACTGCTTCCGCTATTTACTGTTGTTTTCCTTATCTTGTATACCTTACCGAATGAGGTCATAGTTTCCCCAATAACTTACCAAGGCCCTCACTACTAGTCGGGAGCCTTTGGCGTTTGGGGAAATGCACTAGAGGTCATGTGGAGAACTAAGTATGGGGCACTAGTGGAGGGGCTCCGGATTCAGGTTGTTACAAGGTACCTTTTGGATTTTATTTTTTTAATTTAAAATAGTTCTTATTTTGAATAAAATAATATAATTAATTACATGGTAATAAATAATATACATGAATTTTATATTAAATAACTTATGTTATTAAAGCTTGTATTTTTCTAAAATGGTTTTTTATTACATTTTGTAAACTTATATTAAAATTAATTTTTAACACTTATGGACATATGATCATAGAAAATGGATTCCATATTTTAGACCATCATGTTCTAATTTGGTATGGGGTTCTATTTAATCTTTATTCATAATGAATATTTATCATGATAAAAAGTTTTCACCCCAGTAAAGGGTAAAATGGGTTAATTAGGGTAAAAAATATTGGCTCCATTTAACTATGATAATGAACTTTATTTTATTCTATATTAATTAAATGTATCAAATTTCACTCTCTTTCTTTTAATATATCCAATATGATACTTTATGAATAAAAAGATGTTATGAATGGTTATAAATGGATATTTTTAAGATTAATAAATTATTTTAATTATAGTAATTAATATTTTATTGTTTGTAATTGAATAATTACCTAAAAATCTTAAACATCACTGATGTAGTGCTTGTAAAATTTGTAGAAAAATCAAGTAAATTGTTTAAAAACATTAAAAGTAATATGTTTTGGATACATTTTGGATTTCTAAAAATTTCATAGATAATAATAAATTATAAGTGATTGTGAAAGTGCTTAGATTATAATTATATCATTAACTTGATGCCTTTAAAGTCAAAATTTGTGAATAGTAATGAAATTGACTTTAAATGATATTTAATATTTAAAAATTATTTATACATAATTATAAAAACAAAAAAAATTATTTTAATCAAGTAAATGAGAAATGATTAACCTTATAAACAATTTTACACTCATTACCCACATGAACATTTAGAATGACTTTATTGACCCTTAAAGTCCTTGTATCTTGTAACCATAGTACGAGTTAAAAAAGGGGCTAAACTATAAGATAAGAATTAAAATAATGAAAAAAAATTCTCAAATTTAATTGGTTGATTTTATTTATACCTTAAATTTATTATATTTTAAAATATGAAAATTTTGATACACTTTAATTGAGTTATACATATATATATATATATATTATAATAAATTTTCAATTAATTATAACTCTCCACCCACCTCACTTATAAAATAGAAGTTCTTCTTGTAACTTATCTACATAACTTGAGAATATTGGATTGACCACGATCTAAAAAGATAACTTCCCAAAGTATATTACCATGAATAAGAAGTCTTGGTCTCACCAAAATAATGTCTCAATAAGGCTTAAGGGGTAATCCAAAGGAATATTCCCAAAGAAGAGATAATTTCCTTTACCGATCTATTTTGAGTTTCTTTCTTCCTTAAACTCCACCACATATTCTAAATGAATATTAAAATAGTGAAATAATTATTTTTAATATAATATTTTTTAATGATTATGTTATAACCATCTTCCATTTCCTTTATATCTAACAGAACATAAAGACACCACTCGTGCATATGTAAAGGCTACACTCTCCATTTGGTGATGTATCACATTTTTCATCAAAATAACTCATGGATGGTTATATAATGGTATTAAATGGATATATATTAAATTTATAATATAATTATAAATATGTAATGGTGAATTATTTTTTACCCTTCTTTCATTCATACCATTGAAAAATGGTATCATTACTTGTGCAAATGAACGAACTACCATCTCTATGAAGTGAAGTAACTAATTTTTCATCACCACCATATATATATGGTTATAAAAGTTTATATAATTAATAAATATGATATTTATGAAATTATTTTGATTCTGGATAAGATTAAAACATGACTAAGTTCGAAGGACCACTGCTTTTGAACCAAAACATGCATGAAAAAAGACTAGTTTCCACCCTAAATAATGATTTTCATTAAGAATTATTAATGGATTGTTAATTATAAATTATAATAGAATTATATATAGTAATATAATTATTAATATGGTTTATTATATATTTATAATAAAAATAAATTTATAATATAATAGGATAAGAGTGTGTATAAATTCAGGACTTGAGGTAAGGCTTTTTCGTCCTAATCTTTTTTCGTTGAGAGATGTTTCATGTTATGAACCAATTTATTTTTATATACTATATGTAACACCACATTTATATGTTATATCAAGAATAAATTTATATTAATAGTATTAAAAGTTTTATTTGAAGTTATTTCTTACAAAGGGATTGTGATTCAAAAATTACCCAAGCGATAAGAGTTTATGTCACAATCACATTTTTATCGGGATTGTTTATGTGTCAATTTCCATTACTATAAATTTAAAGCTATATATTTATTAAAACCTAACACATTTTATTATACTCTAGTTATTTCTGAGATTTTATTGTTTTATTTACATTTTCCTCTATTTGGTACATAAAGTGACTAAGAAAATATTTTTATGAAAAGCCATCCTTATTTATTTTTTTGGAATGGGAATATTTCTCCTCGATGACAATGTTATAAATAATGATTTTAATAGTTTATATCTATACATAAATGTATGAGAAAGGTTATTTTTACCAAAATTTACTTTCTTTAAAAATTATTAAAAGAAATATTTTGAAATTTTTTTTATAGGACCCACATATGAATTTCTAAAAAGTGTTAAAAGAATGTTCTTTTCTAACATAAAAAACATGAATGAATTTTCCCAATGTCATTTATTTTATTCATCAATAATAATATATTAAAAGTTTAAAATAATTTAAAATGAAAATTATATTCATAATTCTTTTGATAAATTTCTTCTTTAAAGTTACCAAAAGAAATGGGAAATTTTTTCTTAATTTTATAGCATATTATAAATTCTTTATAGAAGAGATTTTAATCTTTTTCATCATACTTTAAGAGTTTTTTATAATTAACTTGGGATATTTTATTATTATAAAATACACTTTCTTTATTTTGATGAATTATGATTATATGACAACAAAATATTTATAAAACTTGTTTCCTTTTTATGGGTTGTGGTACGAAAAATTGATGAATGTTTCTATGATTTTTTTGGAACACCTATATATGAATTGTCATTATGATATGGTTGGGTTTGTTATATATCTTTAATTAATTGCAATAATATTTATATCTAGTTAGATTATATTAACTAGTATGGGGAGTGAACCTAGTCTAGTAAGGAACTCAGTCCACTATGCCAGTCATGGTAGTTTTCTTTGATTATAGAAATGATGTGAATTGGGAGTAAACCCAATCCATGGTGGGATGTTTTACACTATGATTTTCTTGATAGTGCACCTTAAATAAGGAATTTATTTTCAATGATTATGTGTATGAAAAAAAATATGTATTATGATATGATATTTTCTCGTGGATCATGACTTATTAATGACGACTCGACACTATTATGAATCACATATATTTTTATAACAATGTTTTACACCAAGAATCATTATTTATGATTGATGTTTTATTAGCTATGAATTTCTTATGTTATGATCAGGCTATCATACCCTAATTATTTTAATGTTCTTATGTATGATAATCAACTAACATCAACCATTTTACCCTTATTGAGCATATCATCTCAACCTTTCTTTGGTTTTGATTTACCTAGGTTATGAAGAATTATATTATGTAATATATTTCTAGAGGAGTATCATGTGTGTATAATTTTGGGTAGATGTTTAAGTTATTTTATAGATCAATAAATTCTTGTTATAATAGGGAAAATACCCATTTGATGATAAATGAAAGGGGTTTTGTTATGTAAATGGTTATTCATAATTATATAAAACTACAAACCCAAAATGGTTTTGTTTATGTATGTGACTCAATATTTGTTTTTGATATTTTAATTTTTGATGGTTAAAATTGGAAAACGTTAGTTGGTTTTAAATCTAATATGTAAAGAATGTGTTTTAGCACCAAATCATGATATACATGTCTTAAGTAGTCTCAGTTGGTATTAGAGTAGGGTTTAGATAAATTTAGATTTTAGGAAGATATCAGATGAGGATAATTTAATAATTAAGGATAAAATTATGGGTTGAAAAGTTTATGGATGATCAAATGTTAAAGGCATAAATATCCTTTTTAAGTTATATGTTATTGCATTTTATTGGGAATGATGATGTTTTCAAAAAAATTTATTTTGTTTTAATATATGACTAAATGACCCGAAGGACTTCGTTTTTTATTTATTTTCTGATAACCTGGCTTTCAAGGGCTGAGGGGGAACCCTGACAAGTCCTGTAGTCTAAGGAATTACATTTCCGTTAGGCTTGGAGTACATGACCCGTAGGTCTTAAGGAAATCAAACAGACTATGACTACTTGAAAATGCTCCTCCCTAGCATTTTCATCGTGGCCAGTTCACTGTATTGGGAACATTATATGATTCAGGTAAAAATAATATTGTTTTATAATATGGTATTTTATTAGAGGAATATATATTGAGATAAATTGTAGAAGTCTATGTGTGTTTTGGTCATTTTATGGTGACTTTGGTTATTTAGGGAAATTATTAATATATTTTGCAGAATATATGATTAAGGTATATAAATTTTTGAAACATAATTTTATGAGTGATTAATGGTATTTAAGGATAAATTTTACGATGATCTTAGAAGAATAAGTGATCAAATATTTATGATTTTGGATTTTGAATTTTATCATTCATATTTTGGAAGAGTTTTAAGGATAATTATTTATTCAATGATTTATGAGGAAATTTTGGTGTTATTATTGAGGTTTTTGAGATTTATGTATAATGTTTTATTCATATTAGATATTATATTAACATATAATAACCATTTTTTGGTTATTGGGTAAAAACATGAGGAATAAATTTTCATCCTTGTGCGGATCTTTTGAGCTATTAAAAGATAATTTTAGTGCATCAATCATGAAAAACTGTGGTTATTTATCTTATGACATGAAGATGAGGTGATGAAATGATTTAAATACAACCTGTGTATGAAATTGTGGGTCTAAATACAATATTTATATTCTAACACATTATATATCTCAATAGTAAAATAATTACTCAAAATCAAGAAAGAGGAAAAAAACATATCTAGCTTGATGTGGAAAATATTACTCAGTAATGAAAGTAAGCTTTATGAAACTCATTCCCAAGTATGAGTCTGATAATGATAAATTCATAGTTTAACAAATATTTAGGAAATTACAAGGTTTAAAGTATTGAAATAGACATTAAATTCAATTTTAAAATGAAATTTAATCGATGATTACTAAAATTTATTTATTTACACTTATGTAAATTTATCTTCCACTCCTAAGAATTGATTATGATTTTTAAACCGTTTTTATCAATGAAGAGATAAATTTTTGGGGGAAAATATTCTTTAAGGTTGATATAATTTAACACCCTAAGATTTTATATTTTTTTATTTTAAATATTATTATGTTTTATAGTTGGTAACAAAAACAAAACTGAGATTAAAAAAACCATAATATACTATTAAAATATTATTATATAAATCTGACCGTTATAACATAACCATTGGTTTGACATGTATGAATAGGAATAACCACATTATGAAATATATTTTTAAAATTTTTCATTATTAAAATTTATTTTTTATTTACTAGGAGATAATTACCCAATTATTAATTATAATAATTAAATCGCATAAGGTCAAGAATAATTAATGTTTAAAAGGTCCATTTTTCTATAAAAGAGAATCTTCCTAATATTTTTTATTTTTAATTTAAAAGATAAATATATGAGTTTTCTAATTTTAATTTGATGAAATTAAACTAATTTTTATGATTCAAATTTTCAAAAATATTATAGGGTGAATCATTTGTATTTTTAAATAATAATTGATTTTTGGGTGAATAGTGAAAATACAGATTTTACAAATAATGTCAATTTTATAACATTATCATGATATAATAATGACTTAGATATTTATGAAACCATATTTATAGAAAAAATAAATATTTTTGAATAAATATAATTCCTTTATAAACATGATATTTAACTTGGAAATATATGGTTGACATTTTGGAAATCTAAACAATATTTTCATTCCAATAAAAAACTAATTTCAGTACCTCTATTTTAATCATGTTTTTATAAGGTTAATTCCTATTTTTATTCTATTTTAAATTTAAACAAGTATCATTTTGTTTAAAATAATTCAAATAATTAAATGGGTATCGACATTATTCATGATTTTCATTTCAAATCATTTTTTATATTTAAAATTGGCATTTTTCTAGTAACAACTTTTCGTTGTATTTTGTGAATTTATGTTAAAATTAATTTTTGATTATTATTGAAATTTATTAATATAATATTTATAAATATTTGGTATTATCATGTTCTAATTTTTTATTGAGTTCTATTTAATTTTTATACATAATAACTATAACCGTGGTAACAATGGTAAATGGTTATCATTCTCCTTCTTTTTATACCTTCAATATGTTTTCATAAGAATAAAAAATGATAGAATGGATTTAAATGGTTAATTTTAATAATATTAAAATATGTTTATGATATAAATTTATTATTAACATTTGGTAGTTGTAAAATTATCTGAAACACTTACTCATAAATGATATAACACTTATGCACGTAGTAGAAAATGAATCAAATTATTTTAAAAGTAATAAAATGTATATTTTTTGAATGAATTATAGTGTTTGACAAATTTAATGGATAATTATAACTCATAAGTTCTAGTAAAATTTCATGGAATCAAGTTACATATTTATCTTGATTCCTTTGAATTAAAAACATGTGAATGGTCCTGAAAATGACTTTAAATGACTTTTATTGTTTTAAAATTGTTTTTAAATAATTAGAAAATCATACAAATATTATATTTTTTAAACTTAACGAGAGATAGTCCATAATATCAATAATTTTACACTTATGATCCAATTAACGTTTTAGAATGAAATTATTTACCCTAAAAGACTAATTATCTTATTACTGTGGTAAGGGTTACAAAAGTAGTTAATATAAGAGATAAGGTTTTGAATAATACAAAAAACATTCTTAAATACTATTAGATAATTGGATATAGAAGTTACCCAAATTATCTTCAATAAAATAATAATTCTTATCCACATGACTAGAGTAAGACATATATTATATAATAAATTTCTAGTAATTATATGTTTTCCACCCACTTCACTTATAAAAGGTAACACCCTCTTCTCACTTATCCACAACACTTTGGCCTATTAGATTGACCATGTTCTCTCAAAATCAGTGTAAAAATTTAACCCCATGAAATAGAAATATTTTTCTTACCAAAATACCATATTATTAAGGCTGACGGTGTAATATAAAGGAATAAGATTGAATAAGAAGAAAATATCATTACCGATATATTTCAAGTTTTATTCTTGCATTACTTACTAAAAATCTTCTATAAACATATTAAAATGATAGAATAAGTATTTTAATATACCTTAATGTTTTTATGTTAATTTTTCTAAAATTATCCATATCCTTTATATATAATGGAAAATAAAAGCTTAACTCAATCTCATGTATAAACTATCTTCTTCAGGAAGTGATGTATTCTAATTTTCATCAACAGATATCATGGATGTTTATATGAATATATTTAATATATATATATATATGATATTTATGATATATTTATAATTATGGAAATTAGAATTATTGTTTACCTTTCTTTTATTCTAGCCATTAAAAAATAGAATCATTACGTATGTGTATGTATGAATAACTGTCTCCATGAAGTAATGTAATTATCTTTTCATAAATACCAAATATATATGGTTATAAAAGTGTATATAAAGAATAAATAATATATTTATAACATTATTTAGATTTTGGTGATGATGAAACCATGTAAAAGGTATAATAATAGGAATAGAATAACGAAAACATGCATTGAAAATAGACCTGTTTTCACCTGAATAATGATTTTAATGAAGAATTATTCGTGGATGATTAATTTGGAATTATAATAGATTGATATATAGTTATATAATTATGAATATTATTATTATTAGATATATAAAAAATATAAATTTATTATATAGGAGTCTAAGAGTGTGTATGAAGAATGTTAGGACCTGAGGTAAGGGTTCTTTGTCTAAATATAGTTTTCTTGAGAAAATTTCCATTTTGTAAAAATATTTGTGTTTATATGGTGTATATACTATCACTTTTATATGCTATATCAGATATCTATTTTTACTCATTATATTTTATTTTTTCTTTAAATTTATTCCTGGGTTTATGATTCGAAAGCTACCAAAGATGTAAGGGTTTATGTTGTAATCTGATTTTTATTGAAATTGTTTATGTTTTAATTTAAATTATTGGAATATTTATGTTAATTATTTATTAAAACCTCCCATATTTTCTTATAATCTTTTTATTTATAAGGTTTTCATGTTTCCATTAAATTTTCTTCTATTTGTTTCTTAAAATTGTAGAGAAAATGTTTTCATGAAATTTTATTTTTATTTCTTCATTTTGGGTCAGGAATCTTTCTCCCCAATGTCCATATTCCACAAAATATTGTATAATTTTATTTATATACATAAATGTTTGGGAAAAATTATTTTTACCACATTTTAATTTCTTTAAAAATAATTAAAATGAATCTTTTCAAATGTTTTTCATATAACTCACTTTTGAGTTTTTATAAAAATGTGAAAATAATGTTATCTTTTCACATAAATGAAATGAATAAATTTGACCACTTTCATATCATATATTTTTCAAAAATATTATTTTAAAAGTTTAAAAAATCTTTTTTAAATAAAATTCTATTCTATTTGATGTGATATTTTTTTTACAAGTAACCAAATAAAAAGGACGTTCTCCTGATATTTAAAAATATTTTAAATATTTTTATAAAAGAAAATTTTTATATATTTAAACATCATATAAGTATATTTTTTGATTTAACCAGTATATTCTCTTATGATAATATCCACTTTATTAATTTGTTTTGTTTATGATTATGTGATGATGATAATTTTATTAATTTTTTTTCTTTTTATGGGGTTTTCTAGGATAAAATGTTGATTTTTTTAATGATCATGAAGAAAGAATATGCATGGATTATCATTATAAGAATTTAGGTCCATTATACACCTTTAATAAATGGGTAAATTTTTATATATCATGAGATGATATGAAATGAAATGGGTATTGAAACCAATTTATTAAGGGACTCTTTCTACTATAATAGTCTTGTTAGTGAGCCTTAACTATGGAAATGCTGGGATTGAGGAATGAATCCAATCCGCTATGGGAATCTATCAACCATGATGGTCATAGTAGTAATAATTGACTAAGGAAATAATGTTCTATGGTTATTTGTATTCCAAAAACATATGTATTATGATTAAGATATTCTCTCATGGCTCATGATTGAATATTGATGATTATACACTTCTATGACTCCCATATATTGTTATAACAATTTCTTAGGCCAAGACTCTTGATTTATGATATTTGAATGGTTGGGTATGAATTTTTTATGTTATGGTCATCCCTATATACCCTTATTCTTATCTTATTCTTATAAAGGATAATCGATTGATATCACCCATATTCACCCTTACTTAGTATTTGAGCTCACACTTTCTTACGTTTCCATTTTCCAAGGTTATGAAGAATGATGTTTTGTATTATATATCTATAATGTTATCATGGGGGATAATTTCACGGAATATGTAATAGTCATATAATGAAAAAATAAAATACAGGTATAATGGGAATATACCAATTTTATTAGAAAGAAATGGGTTTTTTACATAATTTTTTTTTCAAATTTTCTAAAAGTATAAACTTAAAAACTAATGGGTATGTAAGTAACTAAAATTTGGATTTTGATATTGTAACTATGGATGGTTAAAATCAGGCCACATTAGATTGTATAAAAGAAAGTATACATGGAATATGTTTTTAGAATTGTATCCTAGTGTATAGGTCTTAGGATTTCTATGTTTCACCTAATGAAACATGAATAACATGGAACACCTATATAAAAGTTTTATATAACTATTTCTTATGTTTTTTGGGAATAAATCAAAAATAAATTGATTCTATAATAAATTAAAATAAAAATGTATAATCTTATAACATAACTCAACAAACACAACCCAACAGATAATTATGTAGAAAAATAAAATATCAATATAAGTAATAATATGAACCAAAAGATTCCAGAATGAAATTAAAACATTACATCATATATGAGATAAATAAAATAATAATACAAAACAAGGACAACGATCACCTATCTCCACGTGTCAGGAAAAAATTCCCATTATTTGGAACCACCACTATTCTAAAATAGAAATCTCATGACCATCCATTATCCAATTAGAACACATACTAAATATAAAATGTTTAGGCCAAAAAAATACCAAGTCGGTATTATCCACACATCCCATGCATAACTGATGTGCACCCAAATTTTCAAAAATTTAACCGCTTTTTATAGAAATCAACATCTAATTTAAACAAATAACATAGAAATCACTAATTTTAATAATTTTTTTGATTTTGAATAATAAATTATTAATCAGGTAAAATAATTATTTTTACACTATTTATTCATTTCAGAATTAATTTTGATGGCATGCTTTGATTTTTGGAATAAAATTTTTGAAGGCTAAAATTCTAATTCAATTATTTTATTATTTTTATAAATTTATTGGAATAAAAACATGCAATAAAAATTTCATTTGTGTTTTTTTGATCCAAGGATGATAAAAATATTTCAAATTGGTCATGTGAGAAGAAATAACACAAAAAGTCATGAACCTACTGTTGTACACCTCCTGACCAGTTTAGCAACTTCCTGATGAAGTGACAAGTGACAGTGACTATTTTTCTAAAGGTTGTAATTTGAGAAATTTTAATGTGACCATGTGACCCCCATATATATGTGACTATAAGAAGTATTATACCCACCAAAAGTTCTCCTTTGCAATCACTTTCCAATAGACCATGCTTATTTCCACATGCTTACTTCCCAAGAAACCAAAAATCCAACTTGAATAGACCACACCATCACCTTTATCCTACGTTGAAAAAAATATCATCAAGATATAAAAAATTAATAACAAGTTATCACATGTTTTCCATGCCTAAACTACCATAATAATGGATGTATAATCATGCATCCTATCCATTGAAGCTTTTCCATTGAAGTGATACTGATTTCTAGTAGCACCCCATTGATGATCTGATTCAATCAAGCCAGAGATCCCATGAATCCCACTAAGCCACCCTATTCCAACCAGTGAATCTGAATCAATTACCTATAATGTCAAGGATTGTTGAAAATTACACAATGAGGGATTACAAGATTTAAGGAAATAATAGAGCCTTAAATTGAGGATATAATTAGATAAGAGGAGATTGAGATTGAAATAGAATGATCAATGCTGAGATCTTCTGTATAGTTTGTGGAGAAAGTGAAACCTATATCTGATATACATTGAATTTATCTATAATAATGTGGTGAAATTCATTTGAATCGATAACCAAAAGGTGAAAGAATTAGTATCATGGGTAGATGTATAAACCACCATGATTGAATATGAACTCCTTATTAAATAAGAACTGAAGCTTATTGTGAATATTTTTTGATTGAAGGAGAAGATGTGGAATATTTGCTTAACCTATGCCAATTTTTACTAAAAAATTGAAAAACCCAATCCTGAAGATTCCACTAAACCCATACTTCATGTTAATATTTTATTCTAACCCAATGATATCCATGAATGATTCCAAACCAATATGATGATTTTGTTAATAGAAATATCTTCAATAATGTTGTTTGCTGTATTTTTTCACTTGTACAATTTGAAACTGGAAATGAATTTCATTTACCCTATTTTTTGGATGTCAGATTAAATAAAACTACATTCCACATGCTCGAAAATTTTACCCAATGAAGACAAAAAGATTTCCAGTCCTAAGATCACCAGAGATGGCCCAAATTTATTGTTGAAGTACAAACTTGGTCGGTGCCCAATATTGAAAACCATCTCAATACCAATTTTATATAAGCCTAGTTGCCTTCCCACACCATAAAACATGTGACACTAATCATATGAAAATTATAAGTAAGATCTAATTTCAATTCCACCTATAATGAAGTATAAAAAATCTCTAGTAAAATTATCGAACCCACAAAAGTGTGATCATGAAAAAAGGATACCTCTAACTGAATCTGCCTTGATCACCAGCAATGATATGTGGAACTATTATAAAGAAGGATAAGATTAAATAAAAATATACTAAATGCAATATAAAAAAAGGAATTTTTTTTTAATAATTATTTCACGTCCCCCGGTATAAATATTCCACTCTAGTAGATTGCAACTTAGGTTATACTGTATCTCTTTCATGATTTTAACTATAATTATCATTATGTTATTTTTTCATCATAAAATTACTACTTCCCCATAAATATATTCATGTTTTTACCCCAATAACTTCACAATGATCTAAATATCTTTGATCACAGATAACTAACCAATTGTGAGTGGTCTGAGGGGAATCATACTGGGGGTCTTCGAATTTTTATTCATCAATTTATCACTATATTTCTCTCTAATTCTGGTGAAACAATATAGATAGTAAATATAAGAGGTAATAAAAAACCTACATTCTATTAACAATAATGCACCTATCTACTTGTTTCACTTAAATGTATCCCTCTAGTTGGATCACACTATATGCTAGTTATATTCAGTGTTTTTACTTAGAGAATTGAATAATATTTCTTCCAAGAGAGTGAGTAAGTTTGTTCACTCGATTTAGGATGTGCTTAACTATTTACTATGGATAATATATTATTTTTTTGGTCTATTTTACGATAACTTGAGTATATTTGTAGTTTCAGACTAAATTAAAATAGTGGAGGGTGCATGGATGAATGATATTAAGTCTGTGCATTGAGTGAGGATATTTAGAACAAATGTAAATAATGGTCCAACCCATTGGAATTCACCCCATATCATTTTACATTTCTTCCCAACATTATTATGTTTGTTTTTTTATAATTCCTAAATTAATAAATCCAAACAAACAAAACTCCCAATTTTCTCTCTTACATTGAAAATTATGAAAACTAAAAAAATATTAATAATTGATTAAGATAATAGAGTACCAACCAAAAAAACTCATTGGGAAATGAACTTAGTCAACCCTATAATTCATTCCATGTTTTAATAAAATAAAAATTATATTTGAACATATCCCATGACAATAGAATGATCAAAACGATGTCATTTTTGAGGAGTTAGGTTGATAAATCACTGTATGAATACAATTTTAGTTAATGATTTCTTTTTTTGTTATCTTATTTCTAAATTTTCTATAATTGGGGAAATAACTATAATGGGACCATTGTATAATAGATACTCATATATATTACTAGTTAATATTATTAAAAGATTATTGGAATGTGAAATACACATAATAACTAATGCATAACCATTTTGGAAAGGGGGGAGTCAAGAAGAAGGGACCAATAAAAGTGAGATTCATGAATTGATGGATAAAGTGGCTTAGATTAAAAAATATTCCCTAATAAAGGAAGAGGAGATTGAAATATCTATCATAGAATAACTGAATAACCTTCTTTATGAACTCATATCCATATTTCATTATCCCATGGAATAAGAACAAAAATAAGACACTAAGGAGGTAAAGAAAGATGAACCTAAATCTAAGTCCCCACATATCATGACAACCACAATGGAGATGGAACTTGAAAAGTTTGAAGAGGAGGATATATTACACCCATTCACCATTAAACTCATTTTCTAGTGGGTTTTTTCACATCGATTAGGAATTAAAATTTGAAAATATTGAGGAATATTCTTTAGTGATATTTTGTTTCTCTGATTTTATTAAAACTCAACTATTATGTAGCCTCCCTTATGTTATGAAAAAAATTTAATATTGGTTTTGGGCACAAGATTATGAATAGGAGGAAGTTTAATGGAACCATTTTAAGGAAATTTATTAATTCACACTATCACACACATTTTCATAAGAAAACATCAAAGTGGAATTGCACATATAAAATAATCTATATGCTGAAATTGATAAGTGATATACCACTGAACTGAACACATCTCTTTTTAAAAAATTTCAAGATAAATTATTCTTTAATCTCCCTAGATTTAATTTTTTTGATTCAGATCAGCTGATGCTTAAATTGGATGAAAATGAATATGAACCTCTAACAATCCCCATTAAAGAGTAATTGAAGTTGGAAATTGTCCAGGAGACTACACATAATGATGAAACAATGATGTACGAGGTGTTCATTGAAAACCCACATAGATCCACTCTAGGAGGAGTTAAATAAAACACATAAGTGTCTAGGAAACTAGGTAAAGATCTATATACTAACCAATTTCAAGAACAATTCATAGAACCAACACTTGTGGAGTAGAAGAGAATCCCACATTAGAAGTTGTTACTAAAGATGGATAAAATCATGAGCCTATGGTGAAGTAACTAATCGCTTGAAATCATCATGAGCATAAAATTTTTATTGGGACAATAGAAGAATAATTACCAATGGTCACTCATAAAGAAGAAGATAAACAAGCTTCAACATTTGAATTTTTTTAACATAAGTAGATTTTATTTTTCACAATTTGACATATTTGCTGACACAAACTTATTTGAACAGAACCAAGAAACCTTAAAGAAGATAAAAACAGATGAGGAAGAGGCTTCAATAGCTATGAATGAGATGGAAAATACCCATACCCAATCCTTTCACCCCCATTTTAGGAATTAACTCACACTATTCTCAGGGTGGATTTAAATAAATCTATCAAGTGGGACATCTAATTAGATCTAAAGCTATCTATCTGTGGGGAAAAGAAAATTTCTCCCTTTTCATGAAAAAACCCCATTATACAGAGGATTGGGGTTGATCAAAGTACTATCTTTCTATGAGAAGTCTAAATACAACCCATCTTGAGAGGGATATCCCAAGAATCTCTTCCCTTCACATTATATTTCTATTATCATAATTGTTAATAAACATATTACATATGTCAACTCTATTTTTCTATAAGTTTTACATAAATGTAAGAAACCATTGAGAATAGCTAAAAGCTAACTACAAACACCCCTAGAAAGATATTACCTCGAATTAGTTATAAAATAAAAGCAGTTTGTGTCTATTAATATACATTGTTTTTCATTATAAATTTAGTTCATTCTGTAAGAACTTAAGTGGAAATTTTTTAACAGGTGTGGGGGAATAAATCCTACTTTTTCAAGAGTATATTTAAATGGTTTCAAGACTTTTATTATAATATTTAAATAAACAACTTCTTGATGTTTTTAATAAATTGTTTAGTAATTTTTTTAAATTAAAAATACCAAAAAATATATAAAAAATATCTATTTTAAAATAATTTTCATAACCTTTTATATAGTTTTTTTCAAAAATTATTTTAACTTCAAATATCCCATGACTAGTGAAATTTTTAATCCATAGTTGTGAAATTCATTATTTTTAAAGTTGTGAACAGTAAATTATTCCTGATTGAAATTTGTCACGAACTTTGTGGATAATTTGGTATTTTAACTAGGAAAAGGTTTTTGAGTGGAAATATTTTTTTGAAAAAAAATTATGACATTTAGTTACTAAAAATTTAAAACTTAATCCAAGGTAACATGGACTCTATGGAAAATATGACCTTAGGGAGCCGACTCAAGATAAATTGATACAATTCCTTTGAAACTAGAGTAAAATGAAAAAACAGGATCCCACATTGATTCTCTAAGACATTAGGCATCGAGTGGAAACATAATACCTATGTACATATACAATAAGTGATTTTACATTGTTTTTTTCATATATAATGATAATAATTTTTTGTTAAAAATTAATAAATGGAATAATAGTAAAAAATTATTTCATTATTGTGAGGGGAATGTTGACCCCAAATGAAGAAGGGGGAAAATAAATTATAAAAAATTAATTTGTGTTGTATCATTTAAGTGGAGAAATAAAAATTTGGTTTAAGAATCTTAGGGTAGAGGGGTAGATAAAAGTGATTCATTTTAGAACATTTATTCCACTTAAATATAATTTATTCCACTCATGGACTTGAAACTCTCACATGAATTAATGTTAAGAAGTGGATTGATTCATCGTAGAGGAATTTTAATTCCCAAATTGGATGAATCTATGTTTTATTTCAATTCAAGATTGAATATTTAAATATGGGAAGGACGCATTATTTTTTTCTTTTCAAATAATGAAATTAAATTATAAAAGTAACAAAATGTGTAATAGTTCAAGTGTGGGGGAGTGATGTGATCACAAATTCTCAAAATAACTATCTTCTTTTCCTAGAAATTAACACCCTAATTTAGAAAAGTATTGTAGAAATCATTCATTTTTTGTGATTTTTTGAAAATAGAAATTAAAATATAAATTAGATAAAATAATTGTTTTTACACGTTTTATTCATTTTCAAATTAAGTTAAATATAATAATTTCAATTTTGAAATAAATTTTTCAATGGATAAAATTATGATTCATTTTTTTATTTTTTGAAATTAATTAGGGGAAAATACTACACTAAAAATTTCATTTGTGATTTGTAGATCTGAGGATGTGATAAATTTAGTGAAGTGGCCATGTGATAAGTAAGCACACAAAAAATCTTTAACCTATCATTCTATACCTCATGAATAGTTCTATGAACTCATAATAAAGGAACAAGTGATAATGCCCATTTTTTTTATGAAAATGTCCATATGAAAAATTTTATAGTGAAAAGAAGCTACCCCTCTACAAATTAACACATGTTCTCCATCACATACACTTCACATGTGACTAAAATACATTTCTCATGGTTACTTCAAAATATACGGCATTCCAACTTGAAACTAACTCCATCATCACCTACAACCTACCTTAAACCACCCATTATCATGATACCACAAATGAAACCCATGTTACTGCATGTTTTACTTCACAAAACTACCATGAGTATGGAGATATAGAAATTAATCCTCCCCATTGAAGATTTTTTTATAAATGGATACCAAGATCCAGTCAGTCCCTATTAAATATATGATGCACTAAATCATGAGATCTATTTAATCCTAGTGGGCCACCCTATTTCCACAAGAGAACCTAAATTTACACCCTATATTATAGAGGCTTATTAATGATGTCATGGTGAGAGATACCATGAATAATGAAAACGAACTAGGGATTCCATGAAGCGATTCTTGGAGAAGAGACAACTAATATTGGAATAGAATGACCATTGTTGAGCTCTCATGTGCAGTTTGAGGAGAAAAAGATCCCAGTCACCGAAATATATTGAAGATTCCAATAAAAAGGTAAAAGAATCCATGGAAAGACAAGACCATAAGTAAGAAGAATATGTGCCATGAGTAGTTGTTCAGACCAACAAGATTGAAGAAACACTCTACACTCAAAAGGAACTAAATCTTACCATGATCATTTTTAATGAAGAAGAATACAAGGATGAATGAAATTGAGTAACTCCTATGATCAATGATGAACATAAGAACTTAAGATTTAATATTCTGCCAAACCTACACCACCTATTTAAGTTTGAAGCAAACTCGATTCTATGTGTGCATGAAGATGAACCTAGAAGAAGGTTCCATTAAATTTTTTAAAATTCAACTGATGGTTTTTTTCCTATGTAGATTGAATATTAGTGAGACCTCACATTTACCCAATGTCATGGCTTCCACTCTACTAAAAAATACTTTCCACATACTTGAAATAATATAATAATAAAGGTAAAATAATATCCAGGCCCAAGAACACCATACAAAGCAAAATAATAATATTTAATTCCAAACTTGGTCATAGCCCAATATTGGAAACCATATCAAGACCAATTCTATATATGTACTGATGCCTTCCCACTCCATCCAACACACATATTTCCTTAATTGAACATGTAGAGTGATATTGTTTTTCCACTATACCCAAAAAGGAGTATAAAACATCATTGAGAAAATACTTAATCCCGTACTGGAATGACCATGGGAAAATGATACTTCAAAACGAATCTACATTGACTATCAACTAAAACAAATGAAAACCATCCAATTAAGGATATTCTTGATTCTAACTTTACTAAATGCTATGATGAAGATGGAAAATTCTTGTAAATAATTTTTCCCTACTCCCAGTAGAAATATTCATCTCCTACTAATTTCTCCTGGGGTTTTCCTATATTTATTTACACATATTAATTCTAATGATCATTATATTCTCTATTTATCATGGTTTTCTATATTTTAACTCAATTTATTAATTTTTTTTAACCCATTTTCCATCTAACAATTCCCAATCTCTTTGATCATTGGGAAATAATTCATTTTTGGTGGCCCATTGGGAGACATAATGGTGTATTTGAATGTTTGTGATTCAATTTCTCACCCTATTTCTCTTTCGTTCTTGTGTGAAGTGGTGATGGAATCTAAAGGAGGAAATTTTCTCTCTACATTCTATTATAAATATTTCACTCCTCTAATTTTTTTCACATTAATGTCTCCCTCTAGTTGGATCACACTTCATACTAATGGAGTCTTATGATTTGATTGTGGGAATGGTATGTGATTGCTTCTAGGTGAGGGAGTAAGTTTGTTCACTCGATTCAGGAGTGTTCTTACTTATTCACCAAATATAATATATGATTTTTTTGTTCTATTTATTGGGTCCCTTGATTATATTATTAGTTTTATACAAAATTAAAATAATGAAGTGTTCATAGATGAATGATATTGAATTTTCATATTGAGTTAGAATATTTAGAACAAATGTAAATTATTATCCAACACAATAGAATTCCCACTAGGAACTCATTCATTTATTCTTGATCTTGTGGCATTTGATGCCTTTTTTTTACATTCATAAAATCAGAAAACTAACAAAAAACACTTTACATTTCCACTTCTACATTAAAAATCAAATAAATTTTTTTTAAGTGATCGAGATAGTAAAGAACCAACCCACACATACTCCTTGGGAAGTGACATTGGTCTTCCCTATGACACATTCCATGTTTTTTTATTTAATTAAAATTCCTTTCGACCCTGGACTATGAAAACCATGTGATCAATAAACAACAAATCATGATATAAATAATATAAAATATTAATGAGATATAAAATCACAAGGAAACCATAAGTCAAAAATCCATCACCACCAAACACTCTTTATTGAAGTAACCTATATCTCACCATGAATAAAATATAGGAAACACATCCTATATCCATGATAATCTCATAGACTCACACAATATCAACACATCACTTTATGTTTTAAACAATAACACAAAGGGAATAAATTCTTGGGTTTTAATTATTTCAAGAACATCATTTTTCATTAATCAAGTACCAACTGGGTGTTTAAAAACATCATTATGAAAAACCAATTATAATTTCATTTATATAAAAGCCAAACCATGAAACAACTGTTTAAAATATTTTAAAAAACGTTGATTTTTTTTATAAATTCTACTCATTCATATTCAAATCTAGATATCAAACAAATATCAATATGAAACCCAAAAAATCATTAATGCACAAAATAACATTAGATAAATGAACCCTGTCCTTAGTTTGTAAACCATTTTTCAAAAAACATGACTTTCTTCCCTTTAAAATCATTAATAACCAATAAAATCCTTTATATATCCATTTTTATTTAGAAATATCCCTTGAAGGATTTTAACAAATACAAAAAGCAGAGTAATGTACCATTTTTTTAAGAAAATATAATCATGGGTAATAAATAGACAATCTATCATGGATTTAAATTGAAATAGTTATGTGTGGATCCAACTTCCTTAAATGGAGATCGATGAATCAATCCCATTCTCATAGTCGTCTCCTCCAATTCTTATGAAACTATTCCAAAAAAACACCACTAAATTAATAACTTAATCATTAAGAAACAAAACCTTGTAATGGAATAATAAATGAAAAACTCACTAGATTACATAACAATGTTTTACTATGAAAAAGGGGGTGTGATCCACTCCTAACATTCACTTGGACCTATGTAACATGAATTCCCCAATATGTGGGGTGATCCATTCATTCCTCTATGAAATTAGTTCCCAAAACCCATAACCAAGTGAACCAAAATAAAAAATAAATAAGGGGAAAGGGAAAATAGGATAAATAGAGATATCATACCTTGAATCCAAGTGAAAAAATAAAAGAGAGTAATGGGGAAGAATTGGTGAGTCAAAGAGGGTAACCCCTTATCTCAATCTACTAAATATGAGGAACCCTGCGAAGGATTTAAATAAGGCCATTTGAAATTATCAAATGGACCTTTTTAAATAAACAAACCCATAACTAAGTCAAAATGTGGACCTTTTTGTTCATGGAATGAATACCCAAGATAAAGGGAAGATCCCCCAACTAACAACCATAGAGGCATGAACCTTCTAGGTTATGGAACGACTACCCCATAGACAAAGGGGAAATAACAGTTGAAATAATATTGTAGAATGACCCTTTTGGGGAATAGAATGATTTCCACTAGGAAAATGGATCGACCCCTACCCATACATCTTTGTGGAATAACTCCTAGGTGTAATTTCATTATACCCTTCCTACTGGAGAATTCATCCACAATCATCATAGGTCTGACTCTAGGAATTGTTCCACCAAACTACCTCTCTTAAAAAAAATCCTAAATGTCACTTAATATATTGTCAAAAATTACATTACTCAATCTGAATCAAAAAATTATAATTTCCCTAGAATTTACCAACCCATTAGGACATGATTCATTACAATTATCCCACCATTAAAACTTTTTGTACTTAAAATGTCTTATATACTTCATTTAGTGTAAAATCACTTACATAAAGAGGGGAAATTCAACATACTAAAAATATTTACATCAAAATAAAAAAATAGTGCATAAAAACATCATACACATGTGACGTCCTCTTCATAATAAAAATGTTACCTTACTTTAAAACCAAATATCAACAAAATGATAACAAAACAAATATAAAATCAATTAAAGGGAAAGATCAAGTCATAATGGAGTAAACTAAAATAAGAATATTATTTTAATCTTGATACATCCCTTTAAATAAAATACTCTTGAAAATATAAATCATCCTTGACATATAATATATTCTAAATATAATGAAAACTAGAAGACAAAAAATGAATCCCTTCTTATAAAATGAAATACTTTACTCATTTTAAAATGTAGTGGGGTATAACACAAAAAACACCACTTAAAACCATATTATTTAGTATGTATTTTACAATAATGAAATCAATATATTTTATGATAAAAATAAAATCACCATTTTAATAATCCAAATCCATTTTTTAAAAATAAAAATAAAGGAATTTTTTTTATTCACATGGTTAGTTATAGTTAGTATAATTTGATTTCAAATTATTGACTTCTAAAAAGTTTACATCCCTAATTGAACACATAGATATCTTTATTTAAAGGGACCATGTAGAGTAATATGAAAAAATCTGACCATATAAATAGACACATTATATAGAAACATAAGAAATCACTGATTTAAAACATACCAATTTAAAAAATGAACCAAAATCCCATTTCGAATTTGGTTGTCACAGGAAACAGTTATTTTTAAAAAGCTATGAAAATTATTTTGTGATGATTACATTGATCAAAGTCCCACTCAATTTTATAGCCTCATACCACAATTAATAAATTACAATATTGAAAACCCAATATAAAAATAAATTCAACTTAAATGATAATAGTTGTAGGTCATAACATAAGAAATGGTATCCAACATAATTAGGAAAAGAACCCCCAATAAGAATATCTTAATTAAGTTCACACTGAGAATAAATTGGTGTAAAAGAATATTAAGATCATATAAACATAATTAAAATAAATCCTAATCAATTAATGTTATAAGAAAATCATTAAAATCATTAAAAAAGGAAAATAAAAAAAAACCACTCCCTTCCAAGATACATGGATTGTGTGCACAGTCTAAAACTCAATCACCATACTCATCTGAATCATTGGTTCCTCATAAAAATTCCATAAATTATGGAATTATACCCATAAATAAGGATAAATGAATCCTAAACATTGATTTAAACTTTCCCAACTTCCCCTAGATACTCTTGGATCTATAATGGAAGTGTTAGTTTAACATTCCACTAGTGAAAAAGGGGGTTTAATGTTAGTTTTTTTTAATTTTTGATGTTGGGTGTTATCTGATGTCTATAAAGGCGATGTAAAATATATTCTTTTTGGTATCAGTTTTTCAAACCCGATGCCAAAAATGATACTGGGCTTAATTTTCTTCATTAGTTTAATAAAAAAACTGATGTCAAATATCAAGCGCATGATTTTTTTTCTACATCAGTTTGTAACAAACCAACATGGAAAACCACAAATGGCTGGTTTTTTGTGTTAGATCTCATTAAAACTGACGCTTGAAAATGGATATATTTTTTTAAAAAATTATTTGGCTTCGGATTTCATAGAAACCGATGCTGAAATTTAATTGTTTTTAACGAAAATTCAGAATATTACACTTCCAAAATAATCAAAATCCCAATAATAGAAAAACTACATACCGAAATCAAACCACAGTTATCATGGACTAGAAATATATAAAAAACCACTTTCTTTTATGTAGTTAATCAAAAAATTATCTTCTCATTTTTACTATAATGTATAATTAAAAAAAACATACCTAAAATTTCCAACATGGTCTTTATTGGTTATTGTTAAAGCATTAATTTGATATCATTATGTTTAAACACCTATTATAAAAAAATAATTCATTTTTTAAAAACCTGTCATTAGGAAAATGTGATAATATTCATAGAAATTATAATATACATACCTTAAATCATATTTAGACTTAAAAAATAGTTCTCAAAAGAAAATATTGAAGATGGGTATGTTTAGTTTGGGTATAAGAATGATCATTATTGAATGTCTACAATAACATTGAATGATATGAGATTAAAAATTTAATTACTATAAATGAAAATATAAACTAATTAATATTAATAACATTATAAAATTCAATAGTTACCCCAGTTGTGATTATCTCATACATGAATTGCATATCATAATAACCACATTCAACATTTCCTTGTTGACGATGAAAATGTGGTTATAAAACATTAATTTTATAATAAAAAACCTATATACATATATATTAATCTGAATAATATATAACATAAACAATAATTACCTGTACTTACATATATTCGATAACATTTGGTTTATTAATCGACATGCGTTCTTTGTTAAAAAAATTTCCATGAACTGTATTTCCATATATATGAAATAATAATAAATGTATAAAAAATGAGAATGAAACATAATGAGGTTATGAAAAACAAAAAAAACCTACCTATCTAATAAGGTGGAAAATATTTTATGAACACTCCCAAATAAAGATAAAAACCAATATACGGTGCATTTACTTGTGATTTTTTTCCCTAACATCCAATTCCCCCTACAATACACAAAATTCACAATTAATGATATTATAATAATCATTAGTTCATAATTATTTTTATGTTCTTACTTATCATAAAATGGAAAAAACTAGCACCCACTCTTTGTATGTGATAATCTCTCACATATATATTCAACTCTATTAGGATCCTTCACATGATTCACTTCCATGGAAATGTATTTTGGATCTATAAAACCATAAATTCCTATGGGTTAATTTTGTATAATAAGATTGTTTAAATAACTAATTTGAAAATGAAATATAGTCAGTCAATTTAAACCATATTTTATTAAAGAAATAAAAATCCAAATTTCAATTTACTTACATAGAAAACAACTACAACACATTCAAGCCGAGCTCCTCCAAATAAACTTGATGCATGATATCTTCTTTGAGTAATATCATTGGACAATATCTTCTGTATATATCATATGAAATCTAAAACTCATAGATATTATTCAATGAAGAATATTACTAAGATAATATTTTTATCCAATAATAAATATCAGAAGTATTTACAATCGATTATTTCTGAATGTTTTGTTTCATTTGTGTAATTTCTTTTGCTTTCAGATAAATATATATGAGTTAAATTTCATAAAACATTATAAGTAATTTTTAATCATATGTAATTAATATTAAAAAATACATTCTCATATGAAATATAATGAAGAATACTAGTTGGAAAAAGTAAAAAAATGACATATATAATCCCGAACTCTAGTAATATTTTCAGTAGGAAATGGTAGTAGAGAATTAGGATCAATAATATCAAGTACTGATACTATAACCTAACCCATCATCATCGGATGATGATATTCAAAATCCCCCCAAAAATGAATGAGTCCTAACAAAAATAGATGTAAATGAGGATCTCTAGTGAACAACTCACAACATATAGTTTGATTTGAGTGAGGAGGTGGAGGATCAATGTAGGCAGGTTGGGTAGGGTAGTCCGACTGGGATGGCTGTAGAGGCTGAACAATCAGCTAAGCAGACAGAGAAGGCTCCACAAAATATGACTATCTTATCAAGTGTTCTAACAAAACCTTCTACATGAATTCTTGAATTTGATCACTGATAGACTATTTCATATCTTTCTACTTGTCTTGTAAGGATTCATTTTTTTTGTTTCTTGATTTCTTACTCTAGAAAAAAATTTCTAAATAATAACACCCGTCTGACATCCTCTAACATGGATGGGGTGTTCTACCTTTCCTAAAGTAGTGAATGGGGTGTCTATACTACCCTCAGGGGTAAAAAATCCATGTGTCTCATGATCATAAAGTTTATCCTAAAATGAAAAATGAAAAGTTATATAAGTGTTTATAATTTATGAAATATATTTTTTTTGAAAAATAAATAATATTCACTTATAGTTTTATCATCTACTTTCTTATCTTTCTCTGTAAGATACTTTTCAATTTTTTCTTGATCTCTCTCTTTTCTATTTCTCAGGGAGAGCGGGGGAGATAGAGGAATAAACTAGACCTCATCAGTACCACTAGCGGAGTGTGATCTTAGTGCTTCAAACTTTTCCATAATCATTTTTTTGATCCAAAAAATGATACCCCCACATGATAATGTATGAGGGTATACATTCTCCAACAGGATGTCTTGATGAACATTCTAGAAGGCATGTTATATTAAAAGAAAACTAATAATTAAATAGGTATATATTTATGAAATTTTACAATTTAATATAATTATTATACCATAAAGGATTCTTTTTGTTGACTGTGAAAAAATTTCCTCCACGTATTTGTTTCTATAAACTGATACTTGATTCATAGGCTTTAATTTTTTCTTTTTATAAAAATATAATTTTTTGTCAATTTTTTTTTTTAAATCTCTCCATATAACCACCACCAAAGTAAGAGATTTTTTATTAATTACTTTTGTTTCTTCAAAAATAAATTTCATCTTTAATTGAATAAAATAAAAACTAGTCATTGAAAATATATCATATTCAGAAAATAAGAAAAAATAAATCAATTGAGATATTATACCTTTATAGCCTCCCAAAGATGATATTTCTCTATCTTGTCGATGAACATCCAATGAGGTTAAAATATGATAATCCTGCAATGAATCTAAATGAAGATATAACTGATAAATTGTGTTACATTTGGCCCAGTTGCATTATTATTATTATCATCAAGGTAAAATGAAATCACTCATTTTCAAGAGAAAGTAAACATTTTGGTAAATGTGTAATATCACGTTTACTAACTCGAGAACTTGATTTTGAAAAATCCAAATAAGAGGACTCCATCGCTGAGGTCTCATTAGTAGTGCTGCAATTAGTTTTTGTAAATTAATATTTTTTTTATTAAATAATTAAATTAATGTAAATTTAATAAAAAAAATAAAAAAAAATATGTTTGTACATTATCCTCTTTCTCTTTATTAGTATCCATACTTGAAACATTAAATTGTAATGAAATTTTTGTGGACCTTCATTTTATTAACGAAATGAATAAATAGAAAATTGGAAATATGAATTATACAAGTAAGAAAAGGAAAAACATGTGTCAGTTAATGAACAAATAAGGATATTATGACTCTAAAAAACATTGAAGGTAAACTGTTAAGTATATACATTTATTCTAAAATTTAAAAAACATTTATAAATATAATATTGAATATTTGTTAAATAATACAGTTTTTACACATAAAAATTTCAAAAAAGAAAAATAATGTAAATAATTACTAGATTAATTAGGAGGGTAATTCAGTGGTTTCCCATATCCCTTCAGCAAGATCATTTTGTACTTCAGGAACTGTGTCTTCTTTATAATAATTATTATCCAAATTTTTTGTAATAGATGAAGAAACATTGTATAAAACAATAATATCATCATCATCATCATCATCCTCATCATTCAAATAGAGTCTTTTCCCCTAAAAATTGATGGACCACTAATCATTTGATGGATAACCGATATAAAATGTTTTTTTACATGTGTGGCCATGATAAATATAACGACCCATACTTTACATACATTGTTAATACTTCAAAATTGAAGCACACTTATTACAACATATGACAAAACCACAAAGGACCGTATAGGTATAGTGTCTTTAGAAACTGGGAAACATAAACAACTGGTTCATAAATCTTCTACAGTGTCTCCCATTTATTTCATCATATCTAGGGTCCCTTTTAGCATATTCTACTTAATATCCATCTTCCTGACCTGGGGAAAAGAAAACATAAAAGGGTGAGCTCAAATGCTCAGCAAGGGCAAATAAAGGAAATAAAAATCATATCATATCTTTTTGAAAATCAAAACCTGCAAAAGAGATCATAATATCTTAAAATGAAATAAATCATAGAAGTGAAAATGAGATCCCCATAACATAAAACTTGAAACTTTGTGGCATGCACACATAATCATGGAAAATCATTTCTTGTTAGTCATGACTCATTGCCAAGACTATCTTAGTGGACAAAGTCCCTTTCTGAACCGAGTTCACTCCTCGTTTCAGTCCTGTATCACTGAACCGAAATAACCTTCCATTCCAGCCATGTCTATCTCATGAGATATAAAGTCTTTACCCAATGCATTGGAGGGAGATATAGGTCCCACCCATCTTATAATGAATCCTTTCTTATGTGTGCCACATAATCATAAACCATACATCATAACGTAACCCATGTAATAAAAATGGGATTCTTAAACAACATGACATCATAAAACAATTCATATAAGATAAAGGAATTCCTAAAAATATTTCCATCACAACATAATCAAATCCATGTAATAATAGGGATAGAAACAGAACCCTTTATTATCTTAGATGGAAAATAATTTTGATAAAACACTTGAACTTCATTCTTGAGGAAAATATCCTTTCTTTTTCAAAAACATTTTACATTTCTTAACATGTCATACAACTTTAAACTAAAAGAAGTTTATTAAAAATAAACTTGAAAACTTTTAAAGGAAGCTTCTTGGAAATAATGTTTTAAAAATCCATTCTTGTCGTATAAGTTAAAAAAAAACATTCTTCGTGCTTTTGTCGGAAAAGTCAAAAAGTACCTCGTACGGAAAAACGACAAAAGATTCCTTTCATATTCTTTACTAAAAACTCACCTAAGGGTAAAATTGGATTTAAACTATTGTAAGTGGATGGAAACAATATTACATATTGAGGGAACATGGATGTGGATGATAAAATACACCCCAGTAAATACTTACGAATAAACAATCTCGGATAAAAATGAGATTGTGATATTTCCCTTACCTTAGGTCCGATTAGCTTTGTACGTGTCCGAAGCTCCTATATAATGGTTTAAATAATGTTATTGACTTATTCCAGAATCATACATATTTATATGATATCATATATGGTCATATTATTAGCTTCATGTTAGTAATATTTCATTGTTACTTGTTACTCGGGTCTTTATAACTTTTTGTTCTTATGCGTGTTTTGTCGAGTAAATTTTTATTCTTATCTTTAGGATATAGATAATTCATTTCCAGAATGGTATTAGTGTAGTATATACCATATTCATTCATTCAATGTATTTATATAATCATTATTAAATGAAGATCATGTAGAACGAGTCGCATCACATCGTGGAGACGGTATTCCGTACGTACGTACGAGTGATGATATCGTTCCTATGATCGTGGAATTGTATTGGAGTATATATATATATATTATTTCAGTATCAATATTACTTCATAATAATCATATATAGTTACTCATTACACCATTATACCCATCCTTGTAAGGTTATGGTGGAAAATAGATTACACCACGGCGTGGAGACGGTATTCCGTACGTACGCACGCGCGGTGATTTCATTTTTCCGTAGGATGGATAGAAGGTTAATTAGGGTTGTTTCATATTTATAATAACATATCAGTATGTAAGTAATACTGATGTTATTACTTTATCATGAAACAACTAAAGAAGAAGAAGTTGAAGAAGAATGAAATTGAAAAGATCGGTAATGGTTATTACCTCTTCTTTGAAACGCCTCTTTGAATCCTTCACTTAGGGAACTAAGATTGGTCTTTGAAGAAGACCAGGACCTCTAGGATTATTCTAGGGAAGTGGAGAAGGGAAAATGGCAGGGGTTGGCCGAGCTTGAGTGCTCAAATTGGTGTGAGGAGGATGGGGAGGAGGTGCCCTTTTATAAGGGAGGAGAGGGGCACCTTAGGAATATCTCAAAATATTATTTTATATTAAAGTCAAAAATCGGTTTATAATGGTTCCAAAGGGTCTTATTTCGAAGCTAAAGTGGGGATGGGTCGAAATCCTATCAACCAATAGGATTTAGACAAGTTTAGGGTATTATTTTAACCTTATCAATTAGATTTAACTCTAAGTTAATCAATTTAACTTTTACCGTGTCTTTTTGTTTTCTTTCACTATATGGTTAATACACTTACTATAACATGCCAAACGAACCCCAAATTGTTTATTATTAATATATATATCCTTATCTAAGTCATTTGGCCGAACCCTAGATTTTTAGGAATAAAATAACAATTAATAATATAATATTTGATTTAAAAACTATTTTGTGTCAATTTTGACACTATTTGATATATGATTTTTGTGAAAGTCATAACAGAATTATATGTTCGAACCAAGTTGATTAAAGAAACAATAATATATCATAGTAACCTAGAAAATTAGTGTAATTCATAAAAGTCTTAAATTACATTTATTTTGGTATTTATATTATCAATTTTGTCAATATTTCATTAATAAGATAATTACTGCATCATCTTTGTGTCATAAATAAATTAAATTATTTGATGTCTAAAAATTACAAATAAAATACCATCATGTAGGAAATCTTTTTAGCTTTCTAATGAATATTTACTATCGAATTTATCTTATGTATAACCCCATATTAAAAATGCTTTACTTATTAAACTTTGATTTTAACTATTTTAACCCTTCTTTAAATAAATTAATAATAAATGTCCTAATCTAATCCAAGTGGGCCTAAATGGTCATATTTTATTCCTAAGTTTGTTTTTGGTCGAATTACACTTGTCTAATAGAATTAGGACATGTGTTAGGGTAATAGTAATATCATATTTACCCTTAGTTACCCTATTTACTATTAACCGCGGTAAAAAAAAGTAAAAAGTTACTATTCACCAAAAAATTATTTTCATCTCATTGAACCACATTTTAGTCCTTGATATTAACCGTGTCTCTCGGATTTTCGAAATTCCATTCACAGAAGCGGTAAAATTAAGTTTTATGCAAAATTCAGTTTTTAACCTACCACTTAGTGGTTTCACTATTCATCAAAAATTGAAAGTTTTCAGAAAAATACCAAAATTTCACCCTAGGCTAATTTCGATATTCTGAGTCCAAAAATGAAGTCCATTTTGAAAAATAAAATTTATAAATTTTCAAAAAGTGGTTATTACTATTCATAACGGCTAGTTTTAATAGCATATTGTTGTTTAGTGAAACTCGGTATTGTGTACGACGCAAGCTATCGAGGAAGGTCGCGATTGCGTGTAAAGCAAGCCAAGCAAGTGTTGTGTAGAAAAGATTCCTTTGATGATTTATATAACATAAAAGTCTCGGGTGTTACATTCTACCCCCCTTAAAAAGAATTTCGCCCTCGAAATTCGTCACTTTGTAACAAACAGATGAGGATACTTCTCCCTCATCATATCCTCAAGCTCCCATGTAGCTTCTTCAAGTTGGTGGTTCCTCCATAAAACTTTCACCAAGCGAGTGGTCTTGTTTCGTAGGACTTTTTCGCTACGATCCAGAATCTCTATCGGCTGTTCTTCATAAGAAAGATCTTGCTCCAGCGGTACAACTTCTGAGCTGAGTACATGTGAAGGATCTGGTATGTACTTTCTCAGGAGAGATACATGGAACACATCGTGAACTTGAGAGAGATTCGGTGGAAGCGCCAATCGGTAAGCTACCTTCCCAACACGATCCAGTATTTCGAAAGGACCGATATATCTAGGGCTCAACTTCCCCTTCTTCCCAAATCTCATAACCCTCTTCCAGGGAGATATTCGTAAGAACACTTTATCACCCACTTCAAACTCTAGGTCTTTTCTTCGGTTGTCGGCATAACTTTTCTGTCGACTCTGAGCTGCTCTTATGTGTTGTTGAATAGATCTGACCTTTTCTGCCATTTCATCAACGAGATCAGGTCCTAATAGCTTTCTTTCCCCAACTTCATCCCAGCAAGTTGGAGTCCTGCATTTCTTTCCATAGAGAGCTTCATAAGGAGCCATCTGAATACTGGAGTGAAAGCTATTATTATAAGAAAATTCCACCAAAGGTAGGTGTTGATCCCAACCTACTTTGAAATCCATAGAGCAAGCTCTCAACATATCTTCTAGGGTTTGAATTGTTCTCTCAGACTGACCGTCTGTCTGGGGATGATAAGCAGTGCTGAAACTCAACTCTGTATCCAGAGTATGCTGAAGACTTCGCCAGAACTTCGAGGTAAATCTCGGATCTCGATCAGAGATAATAGAAAGTGGTACTCCATGGAATCTCACCACTTCCTTTACATATATCCTGGCAAGCTGATCTAGAGAGAAATCCTCTCTAATAGCAATGAAGTGTGCAGACTTTGTAAGACGATCAACTATGACCCAGATAGCATTATTGCCTTTGGATGTTTTAGGAAGTCCTGTGACAAAGTCCATAGTGATGTTTTCCCATTTCCATTCGGGTATGGGTAATGGTTGTAACATCCCCTTAGACTTCTGTCTCTCAGCTTTAACTTGTTGACAAACCAAGCATCGAGAGACATATTCAGCAACATCTCTTTTCATGCCATCCCACCAGAAGTACTCTTTCAGGTCCTTATACATCTTCGTGCTTCCAGGATGAATAGAAAATGATGAACTATGAGCCTCATCCAGCAGCTCATTCTTTAATTCGGGGATGGGAGGAACGCAAACCCGATTCCTGAACTTTATTATCCCATCACAATCAAGGTTGAATTCAGGAACATTTCTCACCTTCTTTTGTAACTCGACATCTTCTTTCTGTGCCTCTTTAATCTTCACATGTATAGATGGTTGAACATTCATTTGAGAAAGATAAGATTTTTCCCCTTCCATTATAATTCCAAGATCCATCCTTTGTAAATCCATAAATATTGGATCTTTTGTGATCCTCATCATGGATAAACTAGCATGGTCTTGTCGACTTAATGCATCTGCCACCTTGTTTGCTTTTCCAGGGTGGTAATGGATTGAGCAGTCATAATCCTTAATTAGCTCCAACCATCTTCTTTGACGCATATTCAACTCCTTTTGTGTGAAAATATACTTTAAACTTTTATGATCAGTATAAATATCACACCTTTCACCATAAAGGTAATGCCTCCAAATCTTTAATGCAAAGATTACCGCAGCCAACTCCAAATCATGTGTTGGGTAATTTTGCTCATGGATTTTCAACTGTCGTGAGGCATAAGCTATTACCATATCATTTTGCATAAGAACACACCCCAATCCCTTCTTGGATGCATCACTGTAGATCACAAACCTTTCTCCACTACAAGGTAGTGTGAGCACAGGTGCACTGGATAACCTTCTTTTCAACTCCTTGAAATTCTCTTCACATTCCTCTGTCCAGAAAAACTTAACTCCTTTTCGAGTCAACTTGGTGAGTGGATTAGATAATCGTGAAAAATCTTTTACAAAACGTCGATAATATCCAGCCAAACCAAGAAAACTTCGGATCTCAGTTACTGTTGTTGGTCTTGACCATCTTTCGATAACCTCTGTTTTTGCTGGATCCACAGATATCCCCTCTTTTGAGATTATATGACCCAAAAATGCAACTTTTTGAAGCCAAAATTCACACTTGGTAAATTTGGCATAAAGCTTCTCCTTTCTCAGGGTCTTCAATATAATTCTCAAGTGATCTTCATGCTCTTCCTTGCTCTTTGAATAGAAAAGAATATCGTCTATAAAGACTACCACAAATTGATCAAGATAGTCTCTAAAGACTCTATTCATTAGATCCATGAAGATAGCAGGGGCATTAGTAAGACCAAATGGCATCACTATAAATTCATAGTGTCCATACCTTGTACGGAAAGCCGTCTTTGGTATATCCTCCCTTTTGACCCTTAATTGATGATACCCTGAACGAAGATCAATCTTGGAAAAGTATTGAGCTCCGCGTAGTTGGTCAAATAAGTCATCAATGCGTGGGAGAGGATATTTGTTCTTGATAGTGATCT
The DNA here is from genome assembly GCA_963277665.1 of Viscum album. Classification (NCBI taxonomy): domain Eukaryota; kingdom Viridiplantae; phylum Streptophyta; class Magnoliopsida; order Santalales; family Viscaceae; genus Viscum; species Viscum album. The sequence continues at coordinate 403,161,873 of OY728127.1, read as the reverse complement.
TGTTAAGTTCTCGATAATCAATGCAAAGTCTCATTGATCCATCTTTCTTCTTAACAAATAGAACAGGTGCTCCCCAAGGTGACGCACTAGGGCGTATGAATCCCTTATCAAGATTCTCTTGGAGTTGCTTCTTCAATTCCTGCAACTCAATTGGGGCCATTCTATAAGGTGTCTTTGAAATAGGCAAAGCACCCGGTACGAGTTCTATTGAAAACTCAACTTCACGATTTGGTGGAAGACCCGGCAATTCCTCCGGAATGACATCATCAAACTCCCGTACAATGGGCATATTCTTAATCGTGAGTTTCTCACCAACCATTTGAGATAAATAACCTTCATTTAGTGGTATCAAGACCCATAAGATGGAAGAAATTTCCACTGGAAGGTTATATTCATCCTTGCATCGATAGACGATCGTAGATTGATCTGGAATATGAAATGTGACTTCCCTTCTTTGGAAATTGATATGAGCTCCATGTAGAGAAAGCCAATCCATGCCAAGAATCACATCAAATTCCACTAAAGGAAGGATCACAAGATTTGCAGGAAGCACTTTCCCACAAACTTCGATCGGAGAAGAATTATAAACTTTTGATGCGATTGATGTGCCATTAGGTGTTGTCACAGCTAACTCAACATCTAATTGTTGAGGTAATACGGTGATACCCTTAGAAAAGTCTTCAGAAATAAAAGAGTGGGTGGATCCAGAATCAAATAAAACATTTGCTACTTTAGAGTGGATGGTAAGTGTACCTTTCACCACATCGTTATCGTACTCCACATCGCTGATAGAAATTGCATGTGACTTTCCTTTGTCTTTAGCCTTAAGAGTTTGTTGACGTCGACCATCATCATCAACCCTTGGATTTGGGCATTGATTGGCATAATGCCCCATCTCCTTGCACTTGAAACATTGAAGTGTAGTAGGTTCATTCTGTGTATCCCTTCCTTTGTTTGCATCATTAGACATCTTCTTCCCATTATCACGGCATTCAAATGCCCGATGGCCTTCCTTTCCACATTTAAAACATTTACTTGTCCCATTAAGACAACTCCCTCCATGTTTCCTTCCACACTTTGAGCATAAGGAAAAGCTCATCTTCTTTTCCGTGTGCTCTTTAGATTTTTCTTTGAATTCCATCTTCCTCTTCTTATCAAACCCATGTGACTGATGGGTTACTCCAATCTCCATCTCGACTTTGAGAGCACATCAAACGATTTCCTCATAGATATTGAAGTCCCTTATGGCTAACGCCCTTCGAAGACTTGGTTTTAAGCCACTAAAGAATCGATCGATCTTACTCTCAGGTTGGATAATAATACCAGAAGCGTACCTTGCAAGTCTTGTAAAATTTGCTTCATAGGTACTAACAGATTCATCATCCCTTTGCTTCAGTTCAAGGAACTCTTTCTCCATATTTGTTCGGAGAATACGAGGGAAGTACTTATTGAAAAATAAGTTCTTGAACTCATCCCATTCCATAGACTCAATTTCATCCCTTTGCCTTGTATTCTTAACAAGATTCCACCATTGATCAGCATCTCCTTCCAAACGATACACTGCTAGGATGACTTTATCATGCTCAGAACATTGAAGAACTGAAAATATCTTTTCAGTAGTACTAATCCATTTTTCAGCAACTAATGGATCAGTAGACCCGCTGAAAGAAGGTGGACGCTGCCTCATGAAGGATTCAACAGAATGTTGCTCCCTCCTTTGTTCGTTTGGAAATCCTGCATGATTCATAGCTTGAGAAAGTTGTGTGAGCATGGCTACAAGATTTTTCATTCCAGCTCCCATATCGTTTGGTTGCTCAGGGGGACAATCATTGCATTGCCCATCGCATTCCGCATTAACACGGTTCCTTCGGGTTCCAGCCATTGACTAAAACCAAGAAGAATAGTGTGAGCAACACTAATTATAATAGGAAACCACATAATTCAAGAATAAAATTTTCATGCTTAAGGTCTTATCATAGGTTATTCAAGTCCATTTCTAAAACACTAAGATTGTGTTCTATGCTTAGACTTATCCTTAGGGTTCTTACTAAGGCTTTCACATCCTAGTTTCCAAAGGTTGACTATACCTTTCCTTTGATACCAACTATAACGACCCATACATTACATACATTGTTAATACTTCAAAATTGAAGCACACTTATTACAACATATGACAAAACCACAAAGGACCGTATAGGTATAGTGTCTTTAGAAACTGGGAAACATAAACAACTGGTTCATAAATCTTCTACAGTGTCTCCCATTTATTTCATCATATCTAGGGTCCCTTTTAGCATATTCTACTTAATATCCATCTTCCTGACCTGGGGAAAAGAAAACATAAAAGGGTGAGCTCAAATGCTCAGCAAGGGCAAATAAAGGAAATAAAAATCATATCATATCTTTTTGAAAATCAAAACCTGCAAAAGAGATCATAATATCTTAACATGGAATAAATCATAGAAGTGAAAATGAGATCCCCATAACATAAAACTTGAAACTTTGTGGCATGCACACATAATCATGGAAAATCATTTCTTGTTAGTCATGACTCATTGCCAAGACTATCTTAGTGGACAAAGTCCCTTTCTGAACCGAGTTCACTCCTCGTTTCAGTCCTGTATCACTGAACCGAAATAACCTTCCGTTCCAGCCATGTCTATCTCATGAGATATAAAGTCTTTACCCAATGCATTGGAGGGAGATATAGGTCCCACCCATCTTATAATGAATCCTTTCTTATGTGTGCCACATAATCATAAACCATACATCATAACGTAACCCATGTAATAAAAATGGGATTCTTAAACAACATGACATCATAAAACAATTCATATAAGATAAAGGAATTCCTAAAAATATTTCCATCACAACATAATCAAATCCATGTAATAATAGGGATAGAAACAGAACCCTTTATTATCTTAGATGGAAAATAATTTTGATAAAACACTTGAACTTCATTCTTGAGGAAAATATCCTTTCTTTTTCAAAAACATTTTACATTTCTTAACATGTCATACAACTTTAAACTAAAAGAAGTTGATTAAAAATAAACTTGAAAACTTTTAAAGGAATCTTCTTGGAAATAATTTTTTAAAAATCCATTCTTGTCGTATAAGTTAAAAAAAACATTCTTCGTACTTTTGTCGGAAAAGTCAAAAAGTACCTCGTACGGAAAAACGACAAAAGATTCCTTTCATATTCTTTACTAAAAACTCACCTAAGGGTAAAATTGGATTTAAACTATTGTAAGTGGATGGAAACAATATTACATATTGAGGGAACATGGATGTGGATGATAAAATACACCCCAGTAAATACTTACGAATAAACAATCTCGGATAAAAATGAGATTGTGATATTTCCCTTACCTTAGGTCCGATTAGCTTTGTACGTGTCCGAAGCTCCTGTATAATGGTTTAAATAATGTTATTGACTTATTCCAGAATCATACATATTTATATGATATCATATATGGTCATATTATTAGCTTCTTGTTAGTAATATTTCATTGTTACTTGTTACTCGGGTCTTTATAACTTTTTGTTCTTATGCGTGTTTTGTCGAGTAAATTCTTATTCTTATCTTTAGGTTATAGATAATTCATTTCCAGAATGGTATTAGTGTATTATATACCATATTCATTCATTCAATTCATTTATATAATCATTATTAAATGAAGATCATGTAGAACGAGTCGCATCACATCGTGGAGACGGTATTCCGTACGTACGCACGAGTGATGATATCGTTCCTATGATCGTGGAATTGTATTGGAGTATATATATATATATTATTTCAGTATCAATATTACTTCATAATAATCATATATAGTTACTCATTACACCATTATACCCATCCTTGTAAGGTTATGGTGGAAAATAGATTACACCACGGCGTGGAGACGGTATTCCGTACGTACGCACGCGCGGTGATTTCATTTTTCCGTAGGATGGATAGAAGGTTAATTAGGGTTGTTTCATATTTATAATAACATATCAGTATGTAAGTAATACTGATGTTATTACTTTATCATGAAACAACTAAAGAAGAAGAAGTTGAAGAAGAAAGAAATTGAAAAGATCGGTAATGGTTATTACCTCTTCTTTGAAACGCCTCTTTGAATCCTTCACTTAGGGAACTAAGATTGGTCTTTGAAGAAGACCAGGACCTCTAGGATTATTCTAGGGAAGTGGAGAAGGGAAAATGGCAGGGGTTGGCCGAGCTTGAGTGCTCAAATTGGTGTGAGGAGGAGGGGGAGGAGGTGCCCTTTTATAAGGGAGGAGAGGGGCACCTTAGGAATATCTCAAAATATTATTTTATATTAAAGTCAAAAATCGGTTTATAATGGTTCCAAAGGGTCTTATTTCGAAGCTAAAGTGGGGATGGGTCGAAATCCTATCAACCAATAGGATTTAGACAAGTTTAGGGTATTATTTTAACCTTATCAATTAGATTTAACTCTAAGTTAATCAATTTAACTTTTACCGTGTCTTTTTGTTTTCTTTCACTATATGGTTAATACACTTACTATAACATGCCAAACGAACCCCAAATTGTTTATTATTAATATATATATCCTTATCTAAGTCATTTGGCCGAACCTTAGATTTTCAGGAATAAAATAACAATTAATAATATAATATTTGATTTAAAAACTATTTTGTGTCAATTTTGACACTATTTGATATATGATTTTTGTGAAAGTCATAACAGAATTATATGTTCGAACCAAGTTGATTAAATCAACAATAATATATCATAGTAACCTAGAAAATTAGTGTAATTCATAAAAAGTCTTAAATTACATTTATTTTGGTATTTATATTATCAATTGTGTCAATATTTCATTAATAAGATAATTACTGCATCATCTTTGTGTCATAAATAAATTAAATTATTTGATGTCTAAAAATTACAAATAAAATACCATCATGTAGGAAATCTTTTTAGCTTTCTAATGAATATTTACAATAGAATTTATCTTATGTATAACCCCATATTAAAAATGATTTACTTATTAAACTTTGATTTTAACTATTTTAACCCTTCTTTAAATAAATTAATAATAAATGTCCTAATCTAATCCAAGTGGGCCTAAAGGGTCATATTTTATTCCTAAGTTTGTTTTTGGTCGAATTACACTTGTCCAATAGAATTAAGACATGTGTTAGGGTAATTGTAATATCATATTTACCCTTAGTTACCCTATTTACTATTAACCGCGGTAAAAAAAAGTAAAAAGTTACTATTCACCAAAAAATTATTTTCATCTCATTGAACCACATTTTAGTCCTTGATATTAACCGTGTCTCTCGGATTTTCGAAATTCCATTCACAGAAGCGGTAAAATTATGTTTTATGCAAAATTCAGTTTTTAACCTACCACTTAGTGGTTTCACTATTCATCAAAAATTGAAAGTTTTCAGAAAAATACCAAAATTTCACCCTAGGCTAATTTCGATATTCTGAGTCCAAAAATGAAGTCCATTTTGAAAAATAAAATTTATAAATTTTCAAAAAGTGGTTATTACTATTCATAACGGCTAGTTTTAATAGCATATTGTTGTTTAGTGAAACTCGGTATTGTTTACGACGCAAGCTATCGAGGAAGGTCGCGATTGCGTGTAAAGCAAGCCAAGCATGTGTTGTGTAGAAAAATATTCCTTTGATGATTTATATAACATAAAAGTCTCGGGTGTTACACTAAATGGTTACTTATTGCAACTATGTTTTTTCAAATAAACTAGTTTAAACCCATATTCATCATGTTTCACACCACTATTACTTGCATATCAATTACACTTAAACACAGTGACTTGAAATTTAATACAATAATTTTTTCATATGTCTTCAAGAACTCCAAAATATGGTGTTGATGTTGAAATTGGGTTTTTATATTTGGCACTTGAAAAATGCAGTGCTTCAATAAAGACCATTACACCACTACTCTAAATGGTACTCTTTTTATTTAGATTTTAGTGTGTGTAAAATATGTATCCATTAATATCAAACCCAGAAAATGTGATCACATTAGAAGATGGTTCCCCTGACAACCACTTCAATGTTTCTGATGAAGATATATCTATGGTGACTTTCTCTTTAAACCATGAAACATATGTATTTTTATCCTCAATCATCAGCTAATTATCATTTATTTTCTGATATCAAAACTTCAATTCCTCAGTATGTGATGATATATATGATTGAACCTCATTTGTGTGGTTAAAAATGTATAAATGTGCCTACATCACTTCATCACATAGAATGAACTTTACCTTTAATCCTTGAATCCCTCTACCTTCACTATCAATAGTCATATGTCGAAATATAGGGAGACCAATATGCTTTACTTCATAAAAATAATCAGTACAGAACTCAATCACCTCTTCCGATACAGGTTTTTTAACAATAGAGGCCTCTAGTCGATAAGGTTTTTTAACATACCCCTTCAAAAATTTGTATTCATCTTTTAAAAGGATATATCCATTGTAAAAAAACAGGACCACATATTATGATCTCTCAAACCAAATGAATCAGCAGATGAGCCATTATATCAAAAAATGTTGGTGGGAAATATATTTCTAGTTGACAATGAATAAGAGATACTTCATTATCTAACGCATCTAACAAATTTAGAACAATTAAATTACAACAGATGGATTTAGAAAAATTATATAACCTAATGATTGTCTTTCTAATAGCTTTCAGAAATATACCACACTGTGCGACAGGTAGAATTTGTTGCATTAATACATAACAATAATGAGATTTAATGCCTATTGATTTACAATCCTTCAATGACACCAAATATTCACATTTGAAGAATAAACATTGGGTACATTAAAACCATGAAGACACTAAAAAAATTCATTTTTTAATCTTTATTAATGTGTGACAAGTCAAAGGTAAATACGTTCTATTTCCTTTTATAGTAGAAGATATCTCTAAATGCACTCCCATTGATTTAATTTCTAATATAGAATGACATCCATCTTGTGTATATCCTTTTATGTATAAAAAAGTTCCAATCAGAATGTCACATATGGTTTTGTCAACATGAAAAACATCGATGTTATGTTTTATCTCTAAAAAACTCCAATAATGTAGTTTGAAAAAGATAGATTGTTTCTTCCAGATATTTTTTTAAAGACCGTAACTTCTTTTCTTTTCAAATATCGAATCAATATTTTTCACCCTATCATAATAATATTCACCTAAAAATGGTCTATGGGGAAATTTTTATTCCTATAAACCGTTAAATGATTTTTTTCAATCTACATTAAGGATGATCAATTCACGAAAATCGTCTTTGTCCCATATACACTGTCTTTTTTCCATTTATAAATTGATAATATGAAGTCTCTTATTCACCAATTAGACATGATATATGGCCCTTAACACTATATATAGATAAGTTTCCATATTTAGGAAATTTATTTAAGGTTAAAATTATCATATCATGAAAAATAAAATAATTTTTATTGTATGCATCGAAAAATTTAACACCTGTCTCCTATAGAAGATTCAAATCATCAATCAATGGTGAAAGATACACATCAATATCATTTCCCAACTGTTTTGGTCTACAAATAATAAAGCCCATCATAACATATTTTTTCTTCATACATAGATGTCGAGAAATGTTGTAAACTACCAGAAAAAAGGCCGTGAACTATGTTAGCTAAAAAGGCTCTGATATGGATTCATTCCATCAGTACACAATCCCATTTTGAGATTTCTATCTTCACTTTCAAAATCACTAAATTATTTATCAATTCTATTCCACTATGGTGAATCCATAGGGTGATGTATGTTAACATTAGAGATGCGCACATTTGAATTCGATCTTAAACTTTTCGTGTCAATTGAATTTGAAAATAGTCACTTCAAACTAGGAATTACTGGAAGACAACAAATTGATTCAGTAGGAGATTTGATTCTAGTACCCTTGAATGAATCATAGTTGAATTATTAGAATTTTTTGAAACAATTATTAGATGATATCAATAGAAACTAAAACATTTATTTTTCACGTGGTTAGATGATATTACATGATAATGAATCTATGTTAACCTTATGATATATCTATAGTGTGATGTACCACATATTAGACAAATTGATAAATATATATATTCCTTCTTATACAACACACAATCATTGGGTCAAGCATATATCTTTTTTATACCACAATCCCATTGGGCATAATATTTTCTTTACCACATAATTGGATTCTGGAAGCCTGTTTCCTTCTAGGAGTAGCTCTTTTAAAAGCTCAAGTAAGTTGGGGAAACTTTTATCACTCTATCTATTTCTTTCTTTCAAGTTAACTTATCTAAAACTACTAATAACAATGTATATTTACTGGAACCTAGGAATAATGGTTTATTAGAATCTTCGTAGAATCATTCAATAATTGTATTTTTTAAATGGTTTTAACACCTAAATCATGAATTAATTCTTCCACACAATCCTCTACCTCATTTTGAATATTGTTATCAACATTAAATGTTGAATATTCAATTCTTTCACCATACGAGATCCAATATGTATAATTAAGGCTAAAAGCATAGGAAATGAGACGATCCTTGATTTCTATGTTGTTTAACTTTCTCATCTTCAAACACTTCTCACATGTATAGAAAATCAAATCAATGTCTTGTAGATTTCATTTATAAAATTCAAAGAGCTCATCAACTCATTTTTCATATTCTTAAGCATTTATTTGTAAATTTATCAAGTTACAATCCATTCAATACCTGATAACGCAATATTATTAGTGAAGATATTAAAACATATAAAATATAAAATATATATATATAAATAGATAAATTTTGAAAAATAAAAATTCAAAAAAATGACTGGTAATCAGATCATAAAGTCTTGGTTCTCACAACATTATCAATAGGTAATACAATATCTCTCGAGGAATACAACAATCCTTCATACTATATAAATATCAAAATATATCATCAATGTGATATACACCAATAATTACATCAATAATATATAATGTAGTGATATTTGTCAGATCACATTATCAAATTATATCCAAATCAAAATATCATATCAATGATTTAATAACCTAGTCAAAATAATAAATTACCATATAATTATATAAAATCACATAGAACACCCATAATAAACTATCATAATATTATTTATCAAGAAAAATTATCATTTCAACAATTTATTCAAACTATTCATATCATCATTAGTAAGAAAATATCCAAGCACAGAAATTTTACTTCAAATCACATGATTTTGGTGAATTTATTCAATTTCCGCTATTTTTTTCTTTTTTCTTTTATAAATTCACCTGCATTAATCATCATCATAATCAAACTAACATACACTTATCCTTGGTCATCAAATATAATGAAATGGTACATTTATCTATAACCTTTTCTAGAATCTCATTATAATAGATCAACTTTCACTATTTTATCTAAAAGTTTCATCAAAACATTAATAAATATTTAACACACATCACAATGTAAAAAAAAATATGAAAGAAATATATTTTACATATCATTGATGCACAAATACATCAACCAATATATATAACCACATTGATGATTTCGTCAATAATTTTTTTTATCAAAATAAACATACTTTAAGAACAACATTTATAAATAAGAATCGACTGCATATAAATAATTTAAACATTAACCCAATAATAGAATTAAGTGATAAATAATTTTACTTCAAAATTAAATAAAATATTAAAAAATTTGGATTTCACCATGGAAAATAGAGACCTAATTTGATCTTTATCCTTCAAATTAATTGGAATAATAAACATTGTAACAACTAACAGATTTTTTTTGTATAAATGAACAATAAACATGAACAAACAAAGAAAATCAAACAGCAGTTGAATGTCACCCAAAAAATGGTTTCCCAAGAGAAATAAATCTTAATATGAGGAACTATTGATATAGAATGAAGAATCAAACCAAAAATCATGAAATAATGATAAATATCAAAGAAAATAACCAATAATAGCAATTGGGATCACAGGTCTCTGCCATCAGTTTCGTCGTGAGGGGGAGAGAGGGTTTCAACATTCACAAAAAATGAGGGTTTCATGAGCCCCTGTAATTATTTAAAAACTTTCAACATCAATTATTAGAAAAACTGATACTAAAGTATATTGTTTTTTATTTTGGGTGTCAGTTTTACATAAAACTGATGCCGGATATTTTTTTTTCATTTACGTTGTTAGTTTTCTGTAGTAACAGATGCTGTAAATGAAACATGGTAATGTTTTTCACATTTGGTTTTAAAATAACCGACACGAAAACCCCAAAAAAACATTAGCGTCAATCAAGGTTAAAACTAATACCAAAAAATTCACAAACCTACCTTTTTCATTGGTTTAATTATACTACTACTCTTTCATACCTAGCTCTTGAGCTATGAAAGTCCAACCAAATATCTTCCATGATTAAAAAAATAGAATAAAACAAAACATGGGACTCGAACCCATTTTTCATGAACTAACCTGGGATACCCATGATATGGGAACTTGAGTCGATCTATAGAAAGGATCAAATAGAGTTATTGGTCCCCCTTCGTTTTAAACTAGTAACTGGGCATAAAAATAACATAACTTGGAAATAGTTTTACCTGGATACATAATAATAAAAAAGATATTCCACCTAAAATTTTGATATGTACACTCCATGAGTTTTGTGATCACATATAAAAAATAAATAGTTTTGATGATAAACAAAACCATGAATGGAATTATCATATACCATAACACATAAAGAAAAACCCAATGCATAAAAATATAGAAAAATATAATCTCAATACAAGGACATATATGAAGCAAAAGATACTAAAATGAACTGTTGTTATTGAATCCTATATGAGATAAATACAATATAAATATAAAATAAGATACATGATCACCCACCTTTATGAGTCAAGAAAAATATCCATTTTTATGTAACCACTGCCATATCTGAATCAAATACCTAAGACCAACCATTATCTAGTCAAAAACGATATTAAAATAGAAAATTATAGGTGTTAGGAAAAAAAATACTAGTTAGTATCCTTTTTACACCCCATAAATAACCTTAAAAGTAAATCCCTTTTTATTCTAGTTTTAAAATACTACTATAAAAGAATGTTTTTCTAATTTAGTTAGTACAAGTGACATGAAATTATCACTTATAATCAATTTTAAACCAAGGTAAACAATTAACAAGTTTAAACATAATGAATCCATTAAAATATTTTTAGAAGGGTTAAAATTTACAAGGAGTGAAATAGTTTCAAAATTCATTCTTTTAAACTACTCATGTTTTATATGTAAGGGATAATAATACACTCTTTGATTCCCCCTTTCAAATAATATGAAGTGTTCAATAGAGAGATAAATTAATAATTTAAAAAAGTAAATGAAATACTTGAATATAATGAATACTAAGATATAAATTATAAAAAAACTAGCATCAAAATATACATAGGTTGGGATTATACAATTCATGAAATAAAATGTAAGTAGAAACAAAATCCACTAATATAAAAGTAAATTAACTGAATATAAATAGTTATATAAAAAAATTGATAAATAAATAAAATAACAAATATCATGGGAGTAACCTAGGGGAATTATGGTCAAGGAAACCTATGAATTCCATACTTTTTTATCATAAAAAATAATCCATATCCAACTACACATTCATGACACAATGTAGATCATGTTTTGACCTTGTGATGTGGGGACACTCATTTGAGGGAGCCACAACCATTATAATGTTTAGTTAGTGTTGTAGTATAGTCCATGTAATGGTAGAGTGTTTCACGCCTTTTAATAATTTTCATAGTCTTCAATAGCTAAGTACTCATGGTTCCCATGATCAATAATTAGAGGCGAGTAACATAAATCATGAAATCAAGCATATCAAATCTTAGTGACATATTAAAGTGATGATCCTAATATTAAATTGTATTTATTATCAATATGGATATTTATCAATATTATAAATAGGTTAATATGTATTTGGAATTGATAGAGGTATGACTCAAATATATATGTGAAATAAAGATAAGTGAAGCACTACCACGTTAAATGGTAATGAAATATTATAGAGAAGATTCTATTATCAAAGAACTCTTGAGGATGATTTTTATGATTTATTTATATTACCAAAAATAATGTGAACTTGTTTCTATATTTGTATGGATTGATTTAATGTAGTGGACCTTATTTGTGATAATTAGAGATCTGTTCTTAAATGGAATATATGATAGGTTTTTATGAATGAAGAAACATTGTATACAACATGTATTAAAGGAGATTGAAGAATCTAGCGAAAAGGGATGATTGCTAAATTGTCATTAATAATTTTTTTCTTGTCGAATGTATAATTAATCCATCCATGGTGAACTAATAATGATAACTAATGCATATGGTGTGGGATTACCTTTGGATGATGTGGTGAATTTTTCTAAACTAACTATGAAATCCCTATAAAGGCTTAAAGATATACTAATTCATTTCAAAGAAGTCTGGAATTTAGAACTGGAGAAGAAATCAGATAATTCCTTTCATTGGATGATCCATATATGACTATTGATGTGATTATGAGGTTTGATGAGTGATTTAAAAATTAAAATGTGTCATTGTAGACTCCATATAATTCATTGAAAAATCTTTATAAGCATTCATGATGTTTGGAAGAGTAGTTGGGGACATTGAGTGAGACACCAAGGAGTTTAGATTAGTAGAATTCCTCTTCAGATGAATGAAATGGAACTTTAGTGGAGTCAGTCCCTTAGTGATGATCTCATATTGATGTAGTTTGAAAATAAATAGTTTTCAAAATGAATTTATTCTGAATAAATGAGAACAAATTTAGACGATTCAGAAAACCTATTCTTCACAGAAATATATATAATAATTAATTATAATAATTTTGATTCTGGCTAGGATATATTATAGAACCAAAGGTGATGCTGTAAGAATGTTTAGGAGATTTTAAAAAAAAGGGAGAATCCATGTCATAAAAAAACATTTTAATAGAAGTATATAAATTATTTATTATTATTAATTTTACGGGGAAATATAGGATTCGATAAATAAATTATTGTGTGAATTTGAAAGATATTGATTCAAGGGAATTTAATCCATATTATCTATTAATTTTAAATGAAATGTAAAAATCCATTGATTTTAACAATTTAAAGGTAGTGGTTACTTAAATAGCTTGTAGACTACAAATTTATAAGTCTAAAGGAGATATTATATGAAAATTGTAATATGAGTTTAAAATGATTTTAAAATTCTAGAAATGTAGGAGGCTTATATGAGTGATCTATCTTGAGAGTTAAATATATAACAATAACTAAATAAAATTATAATTAATATAGATGTATTTTATGTATATAAAAGATAGAGGATAAGATGAAGAAAACATATTTCAATGCTTTTATTCTTGTGAAATTATATAAAGTAGAAAATGAAGCTATCAAATACTAATATTACTAGAATACCAGCTAAATATCAATGAAGATAGACCTAATATATCTAAGATTGAAACTATTAATTATAAAAAAGGAATAATTCTATGATACAGCTGTATTGTGAAAGGTGATCAAGAGGAACAGAGTAATGATGTTTTTAAGGCATATATTGTGCATCATGAATCCCAAGAGATAGAAGGGACGATTTGATTAAAAAACACAAAGTCCAAGGTTTAGAACATGTTCAATATACATGAACTATTTCTGATCATATCATAGTGATTGAAGTTCATTTTACTAGTTTAAAGGGGGACTATTAAAGAATTGGTGATACCATTATAAACAAATCCACCATCCAGTTAGCAGGGATGAGTTCTATGAGACTAAATAGGGATTTCGTTAATAATAGCCCAATCATTGAATTTCACTTAGCAACTATTAAAATCATCAAAAATAAATTTATAGTAAATATTTTCTACTTGATAGAGCCATACATGGTATATAGTATAATTTATAGGAGGTTTCATACCTTTTGAAAACCTTTCATACTACTGTTCTCTTATTTTTCTTAATTATATAATGATGTGAGGGTTGGGTGGGGATAAATATATCTATATGTCTTAATCAAGATATAGGTTGAACCAAAATATGGGATCGTTTGGAGTAAATATAAAACAGGGTAAAATTGGGTTCTAAGTGATTCAACCCCATCCTCCCAGTGACCTTGCATGGTTTATTGAACTCTACATGTAGTATTCGAGATAATACATGTTTTTAATTGATTATATATAATAGTAGGTCATGTATATTTTATAAATATTAATGTTGAGTAGGATCAATGAATTTTTTTTTCATTCCTCAATTGGAGAAGTCAAACTCTATCCATGTTCAAACCTAAATAGAAGATTTGGACAAAACCCAAAAAAAGGAAAAAATGAGAGGCATGAAAATTGAAAACGATAAAGAAAAATCAAAAGTGGGATATATTAATAATTAAATATAACAAAATCTATGATTGTTCATATCTCAAACACATTAAAAGTGATCTGCTTGAAGAAGCAAGATCAAGTTATAGAGAGTATGAAAAGGACGAGTGTATCAAAACTACTGAAGATTTCTACCCTCAAATCGAGTGTTTGGTGATGAAATTCCATATTTAAGTAATTACATATATACTTGGACTTATTAAGGGTATTCAATATTATTATGAACAACATGAAAACTAGGTTGAAGAAATTGAATTCTCTTTAGCCAATAAATTCCAATGATGAAATTTTTTCACATATCTTATTGAATCCAAAGAATAATAAGTGACATTTTTTATTGAACATGGGTATTTAACATATGAAAAATCTTCAATAATTGACAGATATAATGTTGTGACAAAACAAATATTTGAATATGTAATCCATTCTCTTGAAAAATTAAATAAAACCTCCATAAATATAAAGGACTCACAACTTGAGGTTAAAGTTAATACAGATAAAAGAGATTGATAACTCATTAAATGAATCAAGAAAAATAAAATAACAACAGATTTAGAAGGTAATGTGTGAAAGTGAAAAACGGATGAGATATCTTGATGATAATAATATCACTACGATTCTAAATCGATTTGAGTTGGAGATAAAATAGAAAAATATGGAAGCCATCCAAGAAGATTCTCCATTGAAATTTAAGATATACGATACTACGACATAAATATTATAGAAAATTATTGTCACCAAAAGGACCCATAGTAGTGGAAATTAAATCTTAAGGTCTTCTAGAGAATAATATACTTAAAACAATTAGTTAAAGGTAACCTATAACACATAAAAAGTTTCATATTTTAATTCTATTTTACCTATTTATACAAATTTCTAATAAAACTCATGGAAAATATAGATAGTGAAAAATGATGGAAAAATAGACATGTAATAAAGGGTGGAATTAATAAAAATAAACAAGATATTCTCCATAAACAAAGATAACAAATTAGTTAAAGATATCCAAAAAATTAAAGCTACACAAGAAGAAATCTCTTATCATATTACATTAATAATAAGAATAAAAAAATTCATTTGTATCTGTTGGTACTATTGGATGTTTAGGAAAAAATTAATTGATTATTTTCACAACATATCAACATATTAAAGGTACTATAGTCTAAGATAAATTTAGAGTTTTGATGAAAATAAAATAAAACTTGGTTTCCACAAGTAGTTTTCATAGAACAAAGAAAATATTATACTTAGGAATAGATTTAAATATCCATATTATTTATAATGTATTTTTAAGAAATGTATCCATATTCATGAAGGGTGTTGGTTTACAACATCACACCATAAATCTTATACTAGTATAACGAAAATTCCACAATAGTAGAAGGGGAAAAACTTGCATTAGGAAAAAATAAGTAAAGAGAAGAGTTTAGAAAAATAATAAAGTTAAGAAAAATACTCCCAAGAAGTGAGTGAAGAGTAATGAAGAGGTTTTACCACTAAAAAGGTAATATGTCTATACTATGGTAGGAGGGGTAATACCATGTAGAACTGCAAAAAATCCATGGAAATCAAAATATAATGGAGAAATATAAAGTTATATTGCGAATAAATCCATGAGAGGGATAAAAGGATTGGTTTAATAATTGAAATCTTAGAAAAATAGGAAAAAAAGTTTCCTAATAAAGAGAACATGATAAATAAAAAGTAAAAATGTGGCAGTATAATGGAAATTGAGTATACTAGTAAGGATTTCCTAAAAACATGGCATGTATAATTTAAAATAGATAGAGATATGGGGAATAATTAAGTTAGTTAAAAGGATAAAGGAAGAAAAGTTATTCCAAATGAATTACTCAAATTTTAATAGAGTTTTTCCCAGAAGGGTGACCCTAAAATTGAATAAAACCTATGTATAAGGTTTAAACAAGATATTCATGCTAAAAAAGATTGCATGAATCCTTATATAACTCAAGAATAGATGATGAAAAAGAAAGACAAAATACCTATGGCTTAAAATACATTATTATTAAAGGAAAAAAGACTACACCAAATTATACTAAAGCTGAAATGGGGATGGAATCCATGCCTCTCTTACAATCTCAAAAATGGAAAATCAAATGGGGTGTTATCTTTACGAGTTATTGTAACATTAATTCTTCATGTACAACAGTATCTGGGTTGAGATCAATGTATCAAACCTATTATTTTTGTAAAAAAATATACAAAAATTCATCATATTCATAAATATTTGTTTATATGTGGTTCGATGTAAGAAATTAAAGGTGGTTATTTAAAAAGGTGAACCAAAATCCATTGTAAATGTTGTACAATAAGGGATAAATATCCTTTATAGAGTATCCTATCTACCATGACTAAGAGGAATTGAGTGTATTCCGTGAAGGGATAAAACATTAAGAGCATAATAGATAATATTATTTCCTATAAATCTGTAATTTCTATGAATTATTAATTTCTAGACAACCTAAAAAGTTATATATTTAGGTATTTAAATTTCAATTTTGATGATTGGTTTGTTCATGTCAATTTTATTTATTAAGGGCGTTGATGGTTGATGGAAAGGATGAGTTGAAAGGGAATTTTTTCCTTATAATTGAAATTTTATAATGAATTTATTGATTTTAGTTCAAGATATGTAGAAATTGATTTTTTTTGAGAAACCAAAAAATTGAGTAGTTTAGAGGTAAAATCATATGCTGGAATTTAAAATGGGATACCTTGTTGTCTTGGTGAATCCTCTATTATTTTTTATATTGGGTTTTCCCCATTAGAATTAAATTACATTAATTAAAGCATCTTGGTTACGTTCTCTACGATTTCATCCATCTCTCAATAGTTTATAAAGGATATAATAGGAATATAAAAGAGGGATAAGCGGTTATTTTAAAAAAAAATGGAATATTAATGAATAGGTGAGGATACCTTCCATTAAAATACACTTTTTTATTTATTATTAATTAAGAAGATAATAAAAGGCCAAAAATATTTACATAATGATTTGGATGAATTGAAAACAAACTCATTGGGGTGGAATGGAGAGACCAAGATTGGATAGATTTTTTTCTATATGGAACACTATCAATAATATGGAGTGGTTAATATGAATTTATACATTATAAAGTTACTTAAAAAACTAACTTGAGAAATAGAGATAAGTAAATTACTTCTATTCTGAAAGATAATTTACGATGATAGAGATGATTATTACATTAAAGATCACTTAATGATACATTATAGGATAGACTTATAATATTGAATAGTAGGTTAAAATTAAATTGCATTTGAAAGGAATAATTAAATGTATAAGCATCTATTTTTTATGATTAGTGAGATGAAATTAATGTGAATATATGAAAGGTGTCGATGGATTTAGAAAAAATATCTACAATATATTTTTATGGAGATTGATAATGCTAAAGAAAAGGGAAGACTGAAGAATTGTATTTAATAATTTCAAGCTAGCTAAAAGTATGATGAATCCATCCATGGTGAACCAAATGTTCCAAATGATGCATCGGGTGAAGTATCACCTTTGGATGATTGCATGAGATATTTTAAAGTGGTTAATAAATCCATAGTGAGGTTAGTATAAGTTCTAAAGTCATTTGATAGAAGTCATGAATTTGGAGCTCGAGTGGAAATTAGATAAGTTAAAACATCCAAAAAGTCATATATTACTTTATATGAGTCATTGAGAGTTATTATGAGTGATTTACCTATATATATGGTTCATTTTAGAATCAGAATAAGTATTTTTAGATATCTGAGGAGTCATTATGATGTTTGAAAGAGTTTTTTTGGGACATTGAATGAATCATATGGAATTTAGATGAATAAAATCCCAATTTTATTGAGTGATATGGAATATTATATTACTCAGTACATTAGTGAAAATCATATATTTAAGTATCTTTAAAATTAATAGTTTTTAGAATTAATTTATTCTTAATAAAAAGGAAATAATTCCGAGGATTCACAGGAAATGTTCTTCACTAAAATGTATATTAGAATTATTTATAATAATTTTTATTAATTATGAGATGAATAATAAAACCAAAGGTGACATTGTGAGAATATTCAAGAGTGTTTAAACTAGAAAAAAGAATACATATAACAAATAATATATATTAATATAGACATTGGACAAAGTTATATTCTGTTGATTTTATGGAGAAAAATTGGATGTGATTAATATGTTATCATGTGAATTTTAAAATCCATTTATTCAGGTGAATTTAATACATATTATATAGTGGTTTTAAAGTAAATTTACAACTCTATAGATTTTAAATATTTTATGGATTTGTTTACTCAAATACCACATAGAGATTAAATTACCCACTCTATAGAAGAAATTACATAAAAAATATAATATTAGTTTTAAATGAATTTAAATGTCTGAAAATGATGGATAAATATATGATTAGGATACATAGTGACTTTAATGAAAAATATTATCAAAGTAAAATGATAATTTATATTCATTCATTTCCTGAATATAAAATATAGTGGATAAAATGAAGAAATTATGTTATGATGCTGTTATTCTTGAGAAATTATTTGAATTTTAAAAAGAATGAATTTCATACTACTACTACTGGAAGTCCTAATATGTATAAAATAATAATACTCTAATTCATTTAGGAGTACAAATATGTATTGTGGAATAAAAATAAGAATTATACGATACAACTGTATTATAGGGGATCAGTAAAGAGAGAATGATGATGTTGTTACTACCAATAATCTCTATCAAGACTCTCAGGAGATATAAGAGACACTATGATTAAAACTAATAATTATTCTATTTTGAGAAATAATAATTAATTTTATTCTATGTTACTAATAATATATTGGTTATTGGAGACATGTTCACTAGATAAAAGGACCCTTAAAAAATAGTGGTATTATTATAAAAAATGGCACTATCCACTTGAGAGGACCAAGCTGTGTGAGACAAAATATATATTTATATCATACCATCGCAACCATTGTGTGTCTCTCACAAGGAATTTATAAATTTTTAAATTGAAAGTGATACTAAAATTCATGTTCTTGACATAGTCGAACATGTTAAAGATTTATTTTTCTGAGTGGTATCAATCATTGAAAAAACCTTATGTTCTACTATTATCTTCTATTTTTGTATTTAATAACTATGTGAGGGTTTTATATACATTAGAAATACATATATCTTATCCAAGAAAGAGGTTTAAGTATAATAGGGGATAATTTATGGAAGTATTAAAACCTGATAAAATTGGGTAGTCACTAATTCACCCCCTTCCACACTTAGTGGACCTTTACAATACACCAGGATCTAAAAAATAACAATATAAATAAAAATTATAACTCTCCCTCATATCCTAAAACCCTTAAAAAATTATCCACTTTCTCAGGAAGAATAAAATTTAATAAAAGAATCCACTACCCAATAAAATCATTTCAACTCTCATAATATCCAAACAACACTATTGTTTTTAAACAATAACATGGAGGGACTCACATATTGGGTTATAATTATATCAATAAATCCATTTTTATTTAATCATGTTCAAGATAGGAATTTGGACACATCTCTAGGAAAACCAAATTATTATTCCATTTTTTGAAAACAAAACCATAAAATGACACTTTAAAGTAAATAGAAAAACAACATACTCTTTTATAAATTACACCCAACCCCATTTAATATCCAAATATCAATGAAATATTAATAAATTATCAAAAAAAATAATTAAATTAAAATATATGATTGTAAAAACCAATAGTAGACTTATTTTTTAAATCCCTTTCCTAATATAATGAAACTGTTTGATTTAAAATCAACCAGAACCCAAAAACCTATTTTAAAACTTATTATATTTGGAAGGATCCCTTGAGGCATTTCAACAAATATGAAAAGCTTCACATTGTACCATTTTTGTTAAAAATATTAAATCAATGTTTATAAATAGACAATAAATCATTGATTTCAATTTAACGAGTTATATATGGATCCACCTACCTCAACCAATGATCCCCAAATAAAATAAAATATCACAGTGACCTCCTATAGGTCTAGGTGAACCTTTAATAATCATAAAAACCACTAAATTAATAAAATTATCATGAAAAACCAAAATTCCAAAATGTATTAATTGATTCCAAACCCACAAAATTTCATAACATCACTAAACCATGAGAAAAGGTGATGTGGTCCACACTTTACATACACTTGGACCTAAGACACACAAATTCTCTAAGAATATAGATGATTACACCATGACTTAGTGGAATCAACTCTCAAAAACCCTAAATAGGTGAACCAAAATTAGAAACAAACAAGGGGAAGAATAAATAGATGAAGGGTAATGATCTTAATTTGAATCCCAGTGAAAAATCCCTTCCAAATGATCTAAATAGATGAGAAGATAATAGGGAATATTAGGGTATCAAATTTGGACGAACCCATTCCCTTTATTAGATAAATTATTGGTACCTCAATGGGGTTTAAAATAATCCTCTGTAAATTAACCAAAGATCCCAGTCTAAAAAATAGACCAATAATTAATTCATGGTGAGACCATTTTGGTTTTCAGTATGCCTTCCCCTAGATAAAGGGATAATATTCTAGCTAAAAACCATTATAGTTTGACCCTTCATAGTCATGATGTCACTTACCATGAGATGAAAAGGCCAATTCAAGGTGAAACACCATCAAGGTGTAAAATATTTGGGTTATGCTGTGGTTTCCTTTAGAAAAAGTGCATGACCCTCATCCAAACACTATCGTGGAGTTACTCTTAGTGATCAAATTGAGAAATTGTTACAATTATATAGTTCTTACGCTAAAACCCTATGAATCACTCCATGTTTTCTGGCACTAGACTATTTATCTTGAAACATCATAAAAATAGTATAAAAAATAGTTAAAATTTATAATCCTTAATATGAAACAAAAAATTAAAATATATATGGACTTCACCAACCTGTAATGATATTTTTACAACAATATTGGTACCCATGATAATTTTTGAGGTATTTTTATGGTCTGCATCATTATTTATATTACAAAATATTATTGAGGTTTTTTCTCATGTGTGAATAATCAGATGTATCGTGTTTGTGTGGTCAGGCATTAGGGGTTAAATTTTACATCCTATTCTGTGGGGAATAGTGTTTGATTGGTTCTTGGGATAATTTGATATTGAGTGTTCATACATATATTTTCTTACACAACTGGCTATGGTTTAATGAGTTTTGTGTAAATAGTATCATTTAGGAGACAACCGTGGCATGTTGGTAATTGAGCAATCATTTTAAAAAAAGGACAATTTTATAGATCAATTTTATATTTCATTGTACCATTTACAATTCACAATCTAAATAAGGCTATAAAATCAAATTAAAATGGATAAATTTAAAATTATGAATTCCCCACAGATACTTTTCAGAGATGAGAATCCTTATGGTGTATAGTTTTTAATGACCCATGTCACTACAGGTTAGTGTTTTTGGGGGAAATTTTCATTTTATGGATATGAGAGTAGGGGAATTTTGAATTTGGTGTTTTTATTTGGCTATATGATCCTAGAGTATTGATTTTAGGATGTCTTGGAGTATTCTTAGGAGTTTTGGGTGTTTGAGGTCAAGAAGAGCAGGGTTAAAGTTATCATAATGCTAAAATAAGTATCTTGATGCCACTGGTTACCCAGTTATAGAAAACTAAGTTACCTAGTTAAAGATATAGGGAGATGATACCCCATTGATTCCGACTTGTTATCCGATCATGATTTACGAGGTAGAAAGTGGGGTAATAAGTACCCAATGTTGGATGATTGGGTACTTGATGGGAGAGTTGATTCTTTTAAAGGTAGAGTAAGTCCTTAATTTTAACCCTTCTCTTTAGCCCCATAACCAAATTGAAGAATTATTTATTGTTAGCCTTATCCTCTTGATTCCACCTAGACCTTATTCATTCCCATTTTATTTCATGGTTTTTGGGGAGTTATTTTTCTATGCTGGATCTAGGTAATCTACCCCTTATTTAGCTCTTTTTTATCTCATTTTTACTTTTCTTTTGGGTGGTTCCACCTAGGGATTTTAATATGATTCCCTAAATCATGTATAAGTAATCTTTTAAATGTGGCAATTCTTGGTGTGGTTATCATAGTACATCAAAATAGGAGGAAATTCACCGGTTTCTTACCATTTTGTTAAGGGTTAGTCACCTAATGAGTAATTATAATTATTTCATTGATTTAAACCAAAATCAATATTCATATCATTGTTTAACATTATTAATTCTACTGAGAGGGGTTCTAGAGTTATTATTTTAGTTACACATAAAAAAATAAAACACACACACATACAATGTAGGTCCCAATTTTAGTGTCCTAAATTTTCTTAGTGATTTTATAGTGATTACGAATCATAAGATTAAATTGAATATTTAATTGTAAATTATTACAAATCATTATAAGTGGCTTGTCATCATAGATAAGGGACCAAGATCATGAGGATACCAAGTATGATATTTGGTAAGGATTTAGTGTACATGACTAAGGATGGTAACTCAATATATGAGGTAGGTGGATCCTTTTAAATTTCACTATATATATCGTCATGTATTTATATGATGTATAAGAAACTTACTTGGCTTCTAGGTCTGTTAATTCTTATAAGGGGCTGAGTGAGTCCCAAATTGTGATACAATATATATTTAATTATTCTAGGAGTGATTTAGGATTGTTTCACAGTTTGGAAATTTTGGTGATCCCAAAAAACTATGTTTCCAAGAGGCAGAATCTATAGTTAGGTTAAATAGACCTTCTGGGTGATCCGTAGTGAGTTGGTAAGAATCCCTAAGTGATGAGGTCCTTGGGTAGATGTTTTGGTGAGAGGTGGACCATGGGGTTATAAAGGTAAGTTAAAGAGAGTACCCGATTGACCTTACAAACCCCTTTATCGGTGTAAAGTGATAGTGATGTGGTTCCTTTAGGTTTAAAGTCTCTATTTTGGGAAATAAGACAAAACTTTTAAGGAAAAGGACATAGGTATATACCTTTTTATGTTATTTTAGAGTGGGTAGTTCTTGAACCAATGGTTGATGAGTACATTGGCGGGGTCTAGGTTCATCCACCACCATTAACCATTGGTAATTTTATGTTTGGGTCTTAATGGATACTCGTCAGGGAAGGACCCATGGGTGGATAAAAAATTTAGTTTTTTTTGAGTTTCATGACATTTAAAATTCTAGAGTAAGAAATTTGTTTGAAATTTATCGTTTTTTAATGGGGTTTCATGAGTAGATTAATTCAAGGTATAAATATTTGATGGAACTGAGTATGATCATTATGAAAAAATTATAGATCATATATGGCTAGATGGAATGAGACCACAATGGCTATTGTCAGATATAGGTTATGTTGAGTTTCCAAATTTTTGTGAGATGAGACGTGATAAGAGGTGATGATTTTTTTATTTGATATCCTCCAAAAGTGTACTAGGTATGTATTAGGGGTTGTAAAATGGCAATGTTGTAGGAAATATCTTCCATTACCATTTTGTATCATAACCTTGTTCAAGAAGATGACAACGAGTCAATGACATAGAGGCTTACAAATTAGTGTAGAGATACACCACATGGGTTCTTATTCAACCTATGTTCTAGGAGGACGACATGACGAATGAGAGGATCCCTAGTTGTTCTACTACATAAGTATAGAACTATATCACCTTAACCATGATTAATTTCATGTATGTTAATTGAGTGATGAGGTAGTTCAGGATGCTGATTGGCATGGGGACCAATAGATCGAGGTGTGGTGGTTACACCTCCTTGGTTCTCATTATTCCCAAGTGTTGGATGGATCACTATTTGTGGATCCACAATCACTCTATAGATCATGGGATCCCCATGATAGGATCCCTTGTGATCACATTAAGGTGATCCTAATTCACTATGTATGCTTGGGGTCACTATTAGAGATTCCACAATCACAATATATACCCAAGGATCACCATGAGAGGATTCCTAATCATGCATTTTTCCTATGAATCATATTGGGAGCGTCCCTAGCCATTATATAAGTATGGGTTCGACTATGATTCAACTTTCCTATGATGGAATTATTATTTTTAGTGATATGATAGATTTATTAACACTACTATCCGAAGTAGGTGTAGGCAGGTGTTATGGTGGCATTGATAGCCCATGATGGTCTGATATGATTGCTTCTGTGATGATTTTTTATTTTCTTGTGCATTTATTCAATATTTATTATTAAATATATGAGGAACCCCATTGGGGGTTCTCTACTGAATCACTTATTACACCTTTCAAAATACAATTTTTCATTTAAAAACCCTTATGTTTTAGTTTTTAGTAACACATTATGCATGATATTTGGATGGAGTAGTTTAATGGGTTTAGAGGTAGCTGGGGAATAGGTGTTTTGGTTATGACTATACAATTCCATTGTATCTATTATTATTTTATACTTTATTATCCTATAAGGCGATACTAGTCTTTTATATAAGATAGTATGTTTTAATATATGTTGATTTCATGAAATAATTATTTATATTTATATACACACTCAAATGTTTTATATTTATTTTTATGTTTTCAACCAAGAATATAAATTTATGTGGATAATTTTAGAAATATGACTCCCCACCTCTAGTTTGAATCTACAATCCATATGAAATCTCTCATACTGCTCAACATCTACATTCTCCAAACCCAGATGACCACCCTAAAGCCCTTTTCCTGATGAATCTACTAACAATTCAATAATGACGAAGAAATCCATGTTGAGGTATAAATTTTTTTTGCATCATATTTATCCTCATCTGCTAGTTGTTGGTGGATGGGTGTTCGATTACAAAGCCCTTTATAAAGATGATAAATTCCCAATTCCCAAAAAAGATCTCAATGATAAGGTAAATTGCTAATAGACGGTTTGTGACAATTACACTCTCTGTTGACTGATCCATGAAATCCATGATTCAAGGATGTTGATAAGGAGCATACATGGAAACTAATATTCTAGTAGCTATAAAATGAGAACTATATTTAAATTCAATATTTATTATATTTTTTAAAACATATATGTATAAATTTGATTTATTTTATTTTAAAATAATTATTTTATTAGTTCAATTAATTTAAATATATTATTATAAATTAAAAAATGTTCATAATTCTTGAATAATTCAAACATAATTTAGAATCCAAGTTAAATAAATTTATTTTAAAATAATTTTATTAATTTTAACTATAAAATTTATGAATTAATGATGACTGTGTTAATAAAGTTTTGGTTTTGGATATTTTATGAGTATTAAATCTTCCAATCTAAATCATAATTGAGTTTTCTTCTATTTTTTCTCAGATCAAGGGATGTTTCCAGTTACAATTGTTTTTAGATATCATTTTTAGAGGTTTTTTGAATTGTTGTTGATGGAGAATGAATGTTTGAATTATGGTGTATAATTTATTTACATTGAAAAATATAATAAATGGCAATCACATGCTCTGATATAGTTGTTTTAATGACTCACCTTAGGAATGAAGAATATTTCATGAGGGAAATCACATGAGCTTATGCATAAAAGTATTAAAATAAATAACAAGATCCCCCTATGAAAAAATTAAAAGTATCAAAATAAATAACTATATTTCCCAATTACCTCTTAAATGTGAATATATAAATTCCATGAAATATTATAAACACCCTATAAAAAAGAAATAGAGATGATCATACTACCAGTCAAGTAAGTATAATCAAAACTAAAGTTATGTTTTTTTGAAAAGGACTAAAATGGTATATAACATTTTATGATATATAATATATCATAAATAAATATATAAATGTGATACATATCACATGTTATGATATACTCATATTATAAGAAGCATATGATGATTCAGTTTTTCTCTCATATAGAGTATGATAAAGCATAAAATATGAGATTTTTAGTATGTGACACTACTGGAAATGAAGGTTATACCAACGGTTTTAAACCATTGGTATAGGCTATAAAACCATTTGTATAGCCTATACCAACAGTTTTCCAAACCATAGGGTAGTAAGCCATGAGGAAAGCCCTATACCAAAGGTTTGATCTAAACCGTCGGTAAAGCCCACTGTTTGTATTAATTTACCAACGGTTGATGGCTAACCGTTGGTATATGTTTGCATAACATTTTTACCAATGGTTTCAAGAAACCCTTGGTATATATTAAAGACTAAACACTATACCAATGGTTTTAAAACCGTTGGGATAGTTTTTAAATTTCACTCGAAGTATACCAATGGTTTAAAACCATTGGTATTCTGTTTTTTTAGAACTATTGCACAGTAACCCCTCCAGTATCCCCTCCAGTATATACCTGCATAAAAAATTGCACAAAACCACATACAAACAGACTTAAAACAGCATAAAAACACCTAAAATAGCCCAAAAAACACATAAAACCATCAAACTCTTCCAACCATGTCATGTACTAAAATTCCCTATTTCAATCTTTATATGAAAACAATCATCCACTAGAGTTAATAACAGTTTCAATAACTCAAACTTTATTTACACCCATTTCAATCTTCATATGACAACCACTCTTCCTGTAGTAATTCACCTCACCTCTGCACAACCCCCCCAACCAGCACAACCCCCCACCTCCACATCAAATTCTAATATGCAGAATAGTCTGAGAAATACTTATTAGAGTTGAATAAGAGTTTTAAATTGGCTCAAATCCCAATTTTTTTTTCTGATCCTATATTTGGTTATGCAATGATTCGTGATGCATTTTGCATTGAACTTGTATTTTTTATAATAAATGGTGAAAAGGTATTTTCTTAGGAGTATCTTCACTTATGAACCCATGAGTGAAACTACCCAAATCAGGGAAAAGAGTTTGCGACTATCATTGATGAGTGTAAATTTCAGTTGTTGTATTCACTTAAAATGATTTCCTTTTAAAACAAAAGAGAGACACTTTGAGTGGTGCAGGCCACACCACACCTCAGATTGAGGTGGGGTTGACTCACACACATCACAAATGACCCATGTATCATATTCCTAAAGTATAAACACAATCCGAATGCATTTGGTCAGTTTTTTGTATGCAGGTTGTTTTTACTTAAAAGTGTATCCATTTTAAACAAAAGAAAGAAACATTGAGTGGTACCGGCCACACTGTGCCTCTAATTCAGGTATAGTTGAATCACACATGTCAAAAATGACCCATGGATCCTTTTCCTGAATTATAAATAGAATCCTAATGCTTTTGGTTAGTTTTCCATATGTTCGTCATTGTTTTCACTTAAATTGTTGTCCATTTCCAAAAAAAAGTGAGACACTTTGAGTGGTGCCGGCCACACTATGCCTCGGATTGAGGAGGGGTTGACTCGTACACATCAAAAATGACCCATGGATCGTTGTACTAATGTTTCAGCAGAATATGAATGTGTTTGGTCAGTTTTCCATATGTCAGTTTTTTTTCACTTAAAATAAAGTCTATTTCAAACAAAAGAGAGACATTTTGAGTGGTTTCGGCCACACCGCGCCTCCGATTGAGGTGGGGTAGACTCATACACATCAAAAATGACCCATGGAATGTTTTACTAAAGTATAAACACAATCCAAATGCATTTGGTAGGTTTTAAGTATGCCAGTTGTTGTTTTCACTTAAAATCGTGTCCATTTCAAATAAAAGTGATACAATTTGAGTGGTACGGCCACATCGGACCTCAGATTGAGGCGAGGTTGACTTTTACATGTCAAATACGACCCATGGATCGTTTTCCTAAAGATTCAATAGAATCTGAATTCCTTTGACACAGAAGAGAGAATCTTTGAGTGGTGTTGGCCACACCGTGCCTCAGATTGAGGCAGGGTTGACTCTTAAACATAAAAAATGACCCATGGATACTTTTCCTAAAGTATAAACCCATTCGGAATGATTTTGGTTGGTTTTCTGTATGCGGGTTGTTTTTACTTAAAAGAGTATCCATTTTAAACAAACAAAGTACACTTTGAGTGGTACCGGCCACACTGTGCCTCAGATTGATGTGGGGTTGAATCTTACATGTCACAAATGACCCATGGATACTTTTCCAAAAATATCAACAGAATCCGAATGCGTTTGGTCAGTTTTCAGTATGCCATTTGTTGTTTTTATTTAAAATGTTGTCCATTTCAAAGAAAAGTGATACACTTTGAGTGGTGTCAGCCACACCATGCCTTAGGTTGAGGTTAGTAGGACTCTTACATGTTAAAAATGACCCATGGATTGTTGTTTTGAAGTATCAACACAATCTGAATGTGTTCGGTTAGTTTTCCATATTCCAGTTGTTGTTTTCACTTAATATGTTGTCCATTTCAAATAAAAGTGAGACACTTTGAGTGGTACCGGCTACACTGTGCCTCAGATTGTTGTGGGGTTGACTCTTACAAGTCAAAAATGACCCATGGATCATTGTGTTGAAGTATCAACACAACATGAATGCGTTTGGTCAGTTTTCCGTATGCTAGTTGTTGTTTTCACTTAAAATACTGTCCATTTCAAATAAAAGTGAGACACTTTGAGTGATACCAGCCACACCGTGCCTCAGATTGAGGTGGTTTTGACTATTACATGTCACATATGACCCATGGATCTTTTTCCTAAAGTTTCAATAAAATTATAATGCCTTTGGTTAGTTTTCCGTATGTCAATTTTTGTATTCACTTAAAATGATTTCCTTTTGAAACAACAGAGAGACACTTTGAGTGGTGCTGGCAACACCGCGCCTCAGATTGTGGCAGGGTTGACTCTTACACATCACAAATGACCCATGTATCATTTTCCTAAATTATCAACATAATCCGAATGTGCTTGATTGGTTTTATATATGCCAATTGTTTTTACTTAAAGGAGTATACATTTTAAACAAAAGTAAGACACTTTGAGTGGTACCGGCCACACCGTACCTTATATTGAGGCAGGGTTGACTCGTACACATCAAAAATGACCCATGGATCTTTTTACTAATGTATCAATAGAATACGAATGCGTTTGGTTGGTTATTCGTATGCCAGTTGCTGTTTTCACTAAAAATGTTGTCCATTTCAATGAAAAGTGTGACACTTTGATTGGTGCCGGACACAACACATCTCAGATTGAGGAGGTGTTGACTCATACATGTTAAAAATGACCCATGGTTCGTTTTAATAATGTTTCAACATAATATGAATGCGTTTGGTCAGTTTTATGTATGTAAGTTGTCGTTTTCACTTAAAATGATGTCCATTTTAAACAAAAACGAGATATTTTGAGTGGTGTCAGCCACACCGCACCTCAGATTGAGGCAGGGTTAACAATTACACATCACAGATGACCCATGGATCATTTTCCTAAAGCATAAACACAATCTGAATGTGTTTGGTCAGTTTTATGTATGCCAGTTGTTTTTTCACTTTAAATCATATCCATTTCAAATAAAAGTGAGACAATATGAGTGGTGTCGGCCACACTGGACCTCATATTGCAGCTAGGTTGACTCGTACATGTCACATATGAGCCATGGATCGTTTTCCTAATGTTTAAATAGAATATGACTGCCTTTGGTCAGTTTTCCGTCTGTCAGTTGTTGTATTCACTTAAAATGACGTCATTTTGAAACAAAAGAGAGACACTTTGAGTGGTCCCGGCCACACTGCACCTCTAATTGAGGTGGGGTTGACTCGTACATTTCATAAATGACCCATGGAACGTTTTAATGAAGTATCAACACAATTAGAATGTGTTTGGTCAGTTTTCTGGATGCATGTTATTTTTATTTAAAAGTGTTTCCATTTTAAACAAAACAAATACACTTTGAGTGGTATCGGCCTCACCATGTCTGGGATTGAATCAGGGTTGACTAGTACATGTAAAAAATGACCCATGGATCCTTGTATAAAGTATCACCAGAATCTGAATGTGTTTGGTAAGTTTTTCGTATGTCTGTTGTTGTTTTCACTTAAAATGGTGTCCATTTCAAAGAACACTGAGAAACTTTGAGTGGTTCTGGCCACACCGCGCCTCAGATTGAGGCGGGGTTGACACATACACATCCAAAATGAACCATGGATCATTTTACTAATGTTAAAACAGAATAATAATGCATTTTTTTGATTTTCTATATGTCATTTGTTGTTTTCATTTAAAATGATTTCCATTTTAAACAAAAGAAAGACATTTTTAGTGGTGTCGGCCACACCACGCATCATATTGAGGCGTAGTTGACTCATACACATCACAAATGACCCATGGATATTTTTCCGCAAATATCAATACAATCCAAATGTGTTTGGTTGGTTTTCCGTATGCCAGTTGTTGTTTTCACTTAAAATCATGTCCATTTCAAATAAAAGTGAGAGAGTTTGAGTGGTGTTGGCCCACCGGCCCTTGGATTGAGGTGGGGTTGACTTTTTCACATCAAATATGACCCATGGGTCGTTTTACTAATGCTTCAATAGAATCTGAATGCCTTTGGTCATTTTTCTGTATGTCAGTTGTTGTATTCACTTAAAATGATGTCCTTTTGAAACAAAACAGAGACACTTTGAGTGGTGCCGGCCACACCGTACCTCGGATTGATTATAGGTTAAATTATAGACGACAAAAATAACCCATGGATTGTTCTCCTAAAGTATCAACACAATCCGAATGCTTTTTGTTGGTTTTCCGTATTCTAGTTGTTTTTACTTAAAAGTGTATCCATTTTAAACAAAAGAAATACACTTTGAGTGGTACCGGCTACACCATGCCTCAGATTGAGAAGGGGTTGACTCATACATGTCACAAATGTCCCATGGATCCTTTTAATACTGTATAAATAGAATCCGAATGCATTTGGTCAGTTTCCCATATGCCAGTTGTTGTTTTCATTTCAAATGTTGTTCATTTCAAATAAAAGTGAGACACTTTGAGTGGTACCAGCCACATAGTGCCTCGGATTGAGGAGGGGTTGACCTATTCATGTAAAAAATGACCCATGGATTGTTGTGTTGAAGTATTAACACAATATGAATGTGTTTTGTCGGTTTTCCGTATGCCAGTTGTTGTTTTAAATTAAAATCCTATCCATTTCAAATAAAAGTGAGACATTTCGAGTGGTGTCGGCCACACCGACCCTCTAATTGAGGCGAGGTTGACTTTTACATATCACATATGACCCATGGATCGTTTTACTAATGTTTCAATAGAATCTGAATTTCTTTTGTCAGTTTTCTATAGGTCAGTTGTTGTATTCACTAAAAGTGATGTCCTGTTGAAACAAAGGAGAGAAATTTTGGGTGGTTCCAGGCACACCACACCTCGTATTGAGGGAGGGTTGACTCGTACATGTCAAAAATGACCCATTCATCATTTTTATAAAGTATCAACACAATCCAAATGTGTTTGGTCAGTTTCTGTATGCCAGTTGTTTTTACTTAAAATCCTAACCATTTTAAACAAAAGAAAGAAACTTTGAGTGGTACCAGCCACACCGTGCCTCGGATTGAGGCGGGGTTGACTCGTACACATCACAAATGACCCGTGGATACTTTTCCTAAAGTTTCAACATAATCCTAATGGTCTTGGTCTGTTTTCCATTTGTTAGTTGTTGTTTTAACTTAAAATGTTGTTTATTTCAAAGAAAAGTGAGACACTTTGAGTGGTGTCGACTACACCACACCTTGGATTGAGGCGGGGTTGACTCGTACACTTTACGTGGGCATTTTTAGTGCCGTTAAGTGCATATTGAAGATCCAGGTGAGTATAGTTCTCTCCTTACTTCCTCTTTTTTATTAGGGTTTGCACTCTTCTCTCATCTTATTTCAAAGATCTAAAACCATATTTTCCGTTTGGATTTAGGGTGTATATTGGAGAGAGAATAGATTGGGGTCCTGGGTCCTGGGAGGACGGTTAGGGGGGCTATTCGAGGGGTTTTCTGGGGGGTTTTCTGGGGACCAGGGGGGGTGGTGGGGGGCTTTCTGGGGGCTATCCGGGGGATGTCCGGGGTCTAGGGAGATGGGGGGGGGGGGGGGCTGTCCGGGGTCTAGGTAGGAGGGTGGGTAATGTATCTAAAACTCTATCTAGGTATTACACATCGAATTCTGACCGAACTGCGAACCGCCGTGGGGTGCCATCCTGGAGTAGGGCCAAATCACGATATTACTGTGGTGTGACCACGACATGAGCACGGTGTGAACATGGTGTGACCGTGGCGTGAACGCGGCAGGACCGCGACATATTGGCCTGATCCAGTGAAATCCACAGGGCAGCATCTTCCAGCCAAGATTCCAAATAAATCCTATGTAGTTGTCCTTCACATTATAGAAACTGATTTTATGTTATAAAAAAGGGAATCTTTATTCGGGGTTGTAGTATGATAAAGATATATATTTTATATTTTTTGTTTTTAAAAGTGGTACTAGGTTGTTGAAACTATTTATTGAGAGTAAAATTATCACACCCTAAACTATCACTGTGATTTTTCGCAAACAACACACCTCTATTGGAGGGGTTTTATTATAAGAACTTGGCTTTATTTATCAAATGAAACAATTATATTAAAGAAAACTTATTCAAGATATGAAATTCAATATAATTGAGAAGAATTATAAAATAAAATAAATTCATTTTAATTCATTCTTAAATTAAAGAGGCTATGAGAGGAACTCTACCTCAAGGGGTGTCTCACATGGGTGTCTTGTGGTGTGTAGTGTCTATTTATGATTTTTGTGGTAATTCCGTATTATGGGAAATGTATATTGTATGGTCAGTTTAATAAATACATTAGTCAATTATAAAATACACCGATAATCAATAGATATATACCCACTTCTGGTAGAGAATACCATCCAAATAAAAAACTCGAAAATCTGAGTCCAACATTTTACTTTACCAATTCCAATTACATAATATATATAGCACCAACTTATGTTTTATGAACCAATAAATTAAAGGGAAAGAAACTCCTCACAATAACCCATAAAATCTCATATAGCATCACTCACCTCCAAACCATTATAACATCAATTGGATTCCATATTTGGCCAAAAATAAAGAGTTATACTGAATTCAAAAATATCCAAACCAGAGTGAAAAACCAGGTTCAAAAATAAAGAGTTATACAGAATTCCAAAATATAATGGATCAATCTGCCCCTGATCACCATCACTATCACCACTATCATTATTAGCCTCATCCTCACTGCCATCTATATCCTCTTTGTCGCCCTCATCATCATCCCCATGCTCATCCTCGGCCCCATCCTCTCCCTCGGCCCCATCCTCTCCCTCGGCCCCATCCTCACCCTCGTCGTCATCCTCATTCTCGCCCTTGTACTCTTCAGCATCCTTGTCATCACCGGGAACGTCATCATCTCGACCGCCACTAGAACTGCCACCTGGTGCATTGGATAATGCACCCATCAGCGACATATATGTCTGACAAGCTGTAACAACCAAAAGTTTCATTAATGGAAATGCCTCTTGATCCAATTAAATGTCTCTTTATGAAAAATGTTTTTATAAGATGTCAACCTCTTTGGTTTTATGATAAGAGTTGTGACCGTTACTTTTATAGCCGTTGAACAGTGATCACATGATTAGTATAAATATAAGGCTTTAACGAACACAATTTTTACTCAGACAAAGGAAGCGATGGCCTCATCCAGTAGAATTCCCCCATACGAAGCCCATTTCTCGGAGCTCGGAAAAGAGGTGGCATCTTTGGGCTTCGTCCTTGACCAAACCCAAGCTGAGCTTCATTATTTCAAGCTCGAACATGATCGTCTACGGGAAAAGTGGAAGTTGATAGTGATTACCACTCGAACGATGTTATCTGAGCCACCCCAAGAGTCGGTCACCATTGTACACCTTACCCTTAGGTCTTATGCAGCTATTTTAAGGGGTTATGTAACAAATAAGTAGTACTATGTTCATGTACATTATTTTTTTGTATATAATAATGAATATAATTTCTAGTCATTTTTGATACATTGTAAATAGTTTTTAAAGTACACATGGTGTTTTTAGTTATTATTTAATTAAGAAAACTATTTTATGTAATTAAGGGATTTTTTAATTAAATAATATTTTAATAAAATAACAATAATATTATTAAATTAATTAAATATAAATGATCTTATAATTTTATCAATGCAATTAATATTTTTATTAAGGTTTGAAAGCCATTTCTGTCAAAACCCGTGAATTTTTGATAAATGTCGGTTTTTATTTTAAAAGTGAAAATTCACATATTTAGAAAATTTTTTAGATAAAATAAATGTCATTTCTGGAATCAGGACGTTGAAATTATCCAATGGTGAATTTTTAATAATTTTCTGAGACAGTCAAATTTTTGGGTAAAAATTAAATATCGTTTAAATATATAATGTGTTTTATGACATCATAATGACCCAATGGTTGTGTAATAAAATACCATAATCCTTAAGTTCGGCCAATATATGTTTCACCATTAAAATAAAGTGATTTTGGGTTTTTTTGACTTACTTTTCAAAGAATTAATGAACCCCTCAAGACTTATTCAACACTTTGCCTTTTTAAATTAATTTCCATGGGAGTGTGACTCACCTCCACATAAGCAACCCTAATATTTTAATACGTTCTGACCTTGGGCTTGTAAAATATATTTTTCATCTTTCCTTTTCTAGAAACCATGGGCAAAAACCATGGGATGGTTTGTGTTTTGGATTAATTTAATATAAGGGGTCCCAAACCTAAATAATAAAGAATTCTCTCACCTTTCCTATATAAACCCACTCAAGCTCCCACTTCCTCCTCACTAAAATCCCATGGAGTTCGTCCAAACTCTTCCCTAATGTCTCTAGAATCCTCCCAATGTGCCCCAAGCTCCCAAGAAGCCTCTCAAAAGCCTCTCTCTAGCCTTTGGAAGCACACTTCCAAGTAAGGGTTTTTTCTTCCTTTCTCATTTTTGTCAATTTTCTTTAAGTTGTTTTTCCCTTTTAATTTCAATTATGAATTTTGGGGTATGGTTTTGCACCTCCCCCATACTGCCCTATTATTTTTTTAATTATGGTAGACCCCTTTCAATCTCATTAAATTCCTCCCATGTACACCTGTTACTATGTCGAAATTATGAAAGGAACTTCTCTCTCCTCTTTTACATTCAAGAAATACCTTTGTATCATGAATCTAAATTCCATTTCAATTGTTGGGACATGTATATATATGACCTCCTTACTTTCCATTACATGTAAATATGATGAGGAACTCCTTTATCTCTCATCAAACATTTTTTTATGAATTCATATCTCACGCCGTTATGCTGCCGAAATCGCACTGATTTTCTAAGCCAATGTCATTGTGTAGTGAATACCATGCCCATTTCTCCATCAAGGGTATTCACCTTTATGCACATTTACATATTGATTGTAAAGTTTCATGTATGAATTCCACATTCCTTTATCATGGCATAAATGATTATGTTTTATGAATCCATGTTTTATGATCCATGTGGCACACTTATGCATGAAATGAAATGTTTAAGAAGGGTGCGCCCTTATAGCGCTCCAATGCATTGGGTAAAGTATAGTATCATGATACGTCAAGTGAAATGAGTGTTGAATCATGCTAATTCAAGTGCAATGAGGGTTTACTCGTGCTTCATGTGCAATGAGGGTTTACTAATGCTCCATGTGCAGTGAGCCTTGGCTCATGCTAATTCAATGTTAAGTGTTGTTGCCACATTTCCATGTTATGATTATCATGCTTTATCATGCCTTTATGTTCATGTTTCTTTTATGCTCTATTGATATGCCTATTGTCTAACATGTATTGTACTCCTTATTTTATTCCATCTGTACTCCCTTACTGGGCTTTATAGCTCACCCTTTTCTTATGCATGTTCTCAGGTTATCCAATGCAATGCTAAGTATGAGGGAATGTATTGGTCATGTAAAGGAAGTTTTCAATAAAGATGTTGTATTTCATGTTTTAAGTTTTTATGTAATGATCCTAAGCCCCAAAGAAACTAAACCTCCTTATCTTATTTATTGTATCAAGTGAAGTTTTATTTAATGAATCATGTTTAAGTTGTAAAAAAAAGCAGGGTTGTCATAGTTGGTATCAGAGGATAGGTTTAGTTATTTTTGGATTAGGAAACCCTAGTAAAGCCTTAGATACAAGACTAAGTATAATAAAAACATCCCTAAGTTTTGGTAAATACTAAGTAAGTGGATTATCAAACAAATACATCCCTATCTGGATACGAGCAGGTAGAGGCGGCTCTGGCACAGATGTATCTTAGGGGTAAAACCCAAAAACACCGCTTTGAGCTAGACTCGAACGGGAACTGGTGCACGACAATGGGACTTGCTACACTCTTGGTTACGACACTCTCGGGGGATATGTTTTGATAAATTCACAATCTTGGTATGAACCCTTATTAAGGGAAAAATGCCCCTAAGAATATATGTTAGAAATTAGATCATGAAAAGCCTAGATCGAATCCTATAGACTCATGAGTTGAAGAAATTAAAGTTTATTTATAAGTCATCAACTTTGTCTTTGAATTACCTTTTATGTGTTACCCCTAACTTTCCTTTTTCCATCCAATGGCCGGTAATAGGAGGACTCGGGCTAACAACCGTTGTGAAGATCAGTGTGATGATTGTACTAATGAGATGCCCAATCCAATGGGAGCGGGAATCGCGAACTTTGTCACGCTTCTCTCTCAGCTAACTCAAGTTTTGAATAGAAACATGGGTCAAGAGGAACGTTCATCCCCCCTAAGAAAGAACAAGTTGCTATCGAGAGCTTCATGAGACAAAGGCCTCCTAATTTTAGTGGATCATCTGATCCCACGATCGCTGAACAATGGATCAACTCCATTGAAAAGATCTTCTCCATCCTTCAATGTTCTGAACAAGAGAAGGTTCTCCTGGCGGCTTATCATATGGAGGATGAAGATGATCAATGGTGGACGTTGATCAAAAATACGAAGCCTAAGGAGGAGATCGATGCTTTGGAATGAAAGGAATTTCGGAAGATGTTTTTCGATAAATATTTTCCACGCACCCTCCGGCTTAAGATGGAAAGGGACTTCCTTTCCCTCAAGAAAAAAGATGAATAATCTGTTGGATCGTACGAGGCAAACTTCACAAGGCTTACACGATACGCTTTCGACTTTGTCGTTACCTTCGAATGCAAGGTTGACCGCTTCTTTGGTGGGCTGAAGCCTAGCTTGCGGAAAGCATTAGCGATCCGTGACTTCGACAACTATGAGGAAATAGTCCGATGTGCCCTCAAGGTCGAAATGGAGATCGGGGAATCACAGGGGTATCATGGGGACAAGAAGCAAAAGGTGTACTTCAATGCTGGTGGTCTGATGGATAAATCCAACGGTGCTAAGAAGTTCCATCACCCCACTTGCCAAAAGTGCGGAAAGAAGCACCCTGGAAATTTCCTTTAGGGGACGAGAAAATGCTTCAAGTGTGGAAGAGAAGGGCACCTAGATATTAACTGTCGGAAAGAAGGACCCGCGGCTGCGACAGAGGAGAGGAACGCTCCGTTCGAACATCAATGCGTTGTTCAATGATAAAAATGCAAAGAAATGGGTCATTTTTCAAATCAGCGCCCTTATCCAAGGGTTATCAGAGGCAACCAACAACCTCCAAGACAGTAAGGAAGAGATTTTTCCTTCACTTCTGCCGAAGTGAACCCCAACAACAAAGTGGTGACAGGTACACTAGTTATTAATTCAAGAATAGAGAACGTACTTTTTGATTCAGGTTCTACACATTCTTTTATATCTCGAAAGATTAGTAGAACAATCCCAGCACCACCACAAATCATGGAAGTAAAGATGTCGGTGAGTACGACAAATGGGGAAATCATTGTATCCCATGAATATAAGTCCTCCCCTATTATAATCTGTGGATTGAATTTCCCGGCGAACCTCTTCATACTCCCTTTGGTGGAATTTGATGCAATTCTTGGTATGGATTGGATTTCCTTATATAGAGCCAACATAAATTGTCGGGAGAGGGAAATCACACACCATATGGAGAATCGACCCCCAATTCATTACAAGTGTCAGGAGGAAGATGGATCTCCTTTAGCTCCATCATCTCAAGCATGGATATTACTACCCTATGAGCACGCGTATCTGGCTCAGATGATTGAGTCCAAAGAAGAAACCATCGTTGAAGAAATGCCTATTGTGAGGGAATTCGCGGAAGTGTTTCCCGAGGAACTGCCTGGTCTTCCTCCAAGAAGAGATGTTGAGTTCTCAATTGAACTTATACCTGGGGCGCTACCAATATCCAAGACACCATATATAATGGTTGTTGTTGAGAATGAAGTGCTGAAGAAACAACTATAGGAGAATATGGATAAAGGGTTTATACGCCCAAGTGCTTCACCATGGGGTGCACCAGTCCTCTTCATCAAGAAGAAGGATGGGTCAATGCGGATTTGCATCGATTATTGTGAACTTAACAAAATCACAATAAAGAACAATTATCCACTCCCACGAATTGATGACTTGTTCGATCAGTTGCGTGGAGCAGAATACTTCTCCAAGTTGGACTTGCGGTCGGGATATTATCAAGTAAGGGTGAAGAAGGAAGATATCCCCAAGACTACTTTTCGTACAAGATACAAGCATTATAAATTCATAGTAATGCCTTTTGGACTCACCAATGCTCCAAAAATATTCATGGACTTGATGAATAGAGTCTTTAGAGATTACCTTGACAAATTTTTGGTAGTCTTTATAGATGATATTCTAATATACTCCAATACCATAGAGGATCATGAGGAGCATTTAAGAACTGTACTAGAGACTTTGCGCAAGGAGAAGCTCTATGCAAAGTACAGAAAGTGTGAGTTCTGGTTGAAGGAGGTCTCATTCTTGGGCCATATCATCACAAGCAATGGGATATCTGTGGATCCCTCCAAAACAGATACAATTGAGGGATGGCCGATGCCAACATTGGTAACCGATATCCGTAGCTTCTTGGGGTTAGCGGGATATTATCAACGATTTGTGAGAAATTTCTCACAATTGTCCAACCCTCTTACCAAGCTAACTAAAAAGGGAATAATGTTTTCTTGGAGTGATGAATGCGAAGAAAGCTTCAAGGAGTCGAAAATGGGGCTTATCACTGCACCCGTACTCACTTTACCCACAATTGGGGAGCGTTTTGTGGTATTCAGTGATGCTTCCAAGAAGGGATTAGGATGTGTGCTAATGCAGAATGATAAAGTGATATCCAATTCCTTAAGGCAGTTGAAAATCCATGAGCGAAACTATCCAACGCATGATCTAGAGTTGGCGGCTGTGATCTTTGCCTTGAAAATCTGGTGGCATTATCTCTATGGAGAGAAATGTGAGATATATACTGACCACAAGAGTCTTAAATATATATTCACACAGAAAGAGCTTAATATGCGCCAGAGAAGATGGATAGAGCTCATTATGGATTATGACTGTTCAATACATTACCACCCTGAGAAAGCGAACAAGGTGGCAGATGCCCTAAGTAGAAAGGATCCAGCGATTCTATCAATGGTGAGAATTGAGAAGGATCCAATCTTATTAGACTTGATGAATATGGATGTGGGAATCATAAAGAAGGGAACATCATCAATCCGTTCACAAATGATTGCTCAACCATCTCTTTTGGAAAGGTTAAAGGATGCTCAAAAGGATGATGTTGGAATTCAAGAAAAAGTGGAAGCTATCAAAAAGGGTAATTCCTCAGATTTTAATGTTAATGAATAAGGAATTGTTTGGTTTGGGAAAAGACTATGTGTTCCATCATGTCCGGAGCTGAAGAAGGAACTTTTGGATGATGCACATAGTTCAAATTTCTTTATTCACCCAGGGAGCACAAAGATGTATCGAGATCTTCGAGAAAACATTTGGTGGGATAATATGAAAAAGGAGATCGCCGAATATACATCAAAGTGCCTAGTGTGTCAGCAAGTGAAGTTAGAGAGGCAGAAGTCAAAGGGGATGATGCAACCATTGCCCATACCAGAATGGAAATGGGAGAACATCACCATGGACTTTGTCATCGGACTTCCGAGGACATCCAAAGGCAACAATGAAATCTGGGTTGTTGTGGATCGTCTTACAAAGACTGCACACTTCATTGCTATTCGGGAGGATTTCTCTTTGGGTCAACTGGCACAGATATATATCAGGGAAGTGGTAAGGTTGCATGGAGTACCACTATCTATTGTGTCAGACCGAGATCTAAGATTTACATCTATGTTTTGGAAGAGTCTTCAACATGCTCTGAATACTGAACTGAACTTTAGTATGGCCTATCATCCTCAAACTAATGGCCAATCCGAGTGGACTATCCAAACACTTGAGTATATGTTGAGAGCATGCTCAATGGACTTTAAAGGAGGAAGGGATCAATATCTTCCTCTGGTTTAGTTCTCTTATAATAATAGTTTCCACTCGAGCATCCAAATGGCACCATATGAAGCCCTGTATGGGAAAAGGTGCAGAACACCGACATGTTGGGATGAGGTCGGTGAACCTAAGCTGCTTGGACCAGAAATGGTCGAAGAAATGGTGGATAAGGAGAAAACCATTCAGCAACATATCAAGGCATCCCAGAGTCAACAGAAGAGTTATGCAGATAATCTTCGATGAGACCTTGAGTTTAAAGTTAGTGACATGGTGTTTTTACGCATATCTCCGTGGAAGAAGGTCATGAGGTTTGGAAAGAAAGGGAAGTTAAGTCCAAGGTACATCAGCCCCTTCGAGATTCTTGATCGTGTTGGGGATGTGGCCAATCGACTAGCACTTCCAACTACTATGGCCAAGGTGCATGATGTATTTCATGTATCCCTCTTAAAAAAGTACATACCGGACCCTTAACATGTACTCTCTTCCGAGGTGGTACAATTGGAAGATGATCTTTTTTATGAGGATCAACCAGTGAAGATCTTAGATCGTAGAGAAAACATTCTACGAAATAAGATAATTCCCCTCCTCAAGGTATTGTGGAGAAACCACAAGTTTGAAGAAGAGACTTGGGAGTCTGAGGATATGATGAAGCTGAGTTACCCACATTTGTTTTAGTGTGGGAAAAGGAAAATTTCGAGGGCGAAATTTCTTAAGGGGGGAATATTGTAATGACCCAAAGTTTCATTAATGGAAAATGCCTCTTGATCCAATTAAATGTCTCTTTATGAAAAATATTTTTATAAGATGTCAACCTCTTTGGTTTTTTTATAAGAGTTGTGACCATTACTTTTATAGCCGTTGAACAGTGATCACATGATTAGTATAAATATAAGGCTTTAACGAACCCAATTTTTACTCAGACAAAGGAAACGATGACCTCATCCAGTAGAATTCCCCCATATGAAGCCCATTTGTCGGAGCTAGGAAAAGAGGTGGCTTATTTGGGCTTCTCCCTTGACCAATCCCAAGCTAAGATTCATTATGTCAAGCTCGAACGTGATCGTCTGCAGGAAAAGTGGAAGTTGATAGAGATTACCACTCGAGTGATGTCATCCGAGCCACCCCAAGTGTCTGTCACCATTGCACACCTTACCCTTAGGTGTTATGCGGCTATTTTAAGGGGTTATGGAACAAATAAGTAGTATTATGTTCATGTACATTATTTTTTAGTATATAATAATGAATATAATTTTTAGTCATTTTTTATACAATGTAAATAGTTTTTAAAGTACAAATGGTGTTTTTAATTATTATTTAATTAAGAAAACTATTTTATTAAATTAAGGGATTTTTGAATTAAATAATATTTTATTAAAATATTATTATTATTATTAAATTAATTAAATATAAATGATCTTATAATTTTATGAATGCAATTAAAATTTTTATTAAGGTTTGAAAGCCATTTCTGTCAAAACCCGTGAATTTTCGATAAATGTCGGTTTTTATTTAAAAAGTGAAAATTCACACATTTAGAAATTTTTTTAGATAAATTAAAGGTCATTTCTGGAATCAGGACGTCGAAATTATCCAATGGTGAATTTTTCATAATTTTCTGAGACAGTCAAATTTTTGGGTAAAAATTAAATACCGTTTAAATATATAATGTGTTTTATGACATCATAATGAACCAATGGTTATGTAATAAAATACCATAATCCATATGTTCGGACAATATATGTTTTACCATTAAAATAAAGTGATTTTGGGTTTGTTTGACTTGTTTTTCAAAGCATTAATGAAACCCTCAAGACTTATACAACCCTTTTCCTTTTTAAATTAATTTCCATGGGAGTGTGACTCACCTCCACATAAGAAACCCTAATATTTTAATAATTTCGGACCTTGGGCTTGTAAAATATTGTTTTCCTCTTTCCTTTTCCAGAAACCATGGGAAAAAACATGGGATGGTTTGTGGTTTGGATTAATTTCATATAAGTGGTCCCAAACCTAAATAATAAAGAATTATCTCACCTTTCCTATATAAACCCACTCAAGCTCCCACTTTCTCCTCACTAAAATCCCTTGTAGTTCGTCCAACCTCTGCCCTACTCTCTCTAGAATCCTCCCAAGGTACCCCAAGCTCCCAAGAAGCCTCTCACAAGCCTCTCTCTAGCTTTTGGAAGCACACTTCCAAGTAAGGGTTTTTCTTCCTTTCTCATTTTTGTCAATTTTTTTAAGTTGTTTTGCCCTTTTAATTTCAATTATGAATGTTGGGGTATTGTTTCTCACCTCCCCCATACTGACCACTCATTGTTTTAATGATTGGAGACCCTTTTCTCTCTCATTAAATGCCTCCCCTGTACACCCGTTATGATGCCGAAATTCCGAAAGGAACTTCTCTCTCCTCTTTTACATTCAAGCAATACTTTTGTATCATGAATCTAAATTCCATTTCAATTGTTGGGACAT
Source organism: Viscum album (assembly GCA_963277665.1). Lineage (NCBI taxonomy): Eukaryota > Viridiplantae > Streptophyta > Magnoliopsida > Santalales > Viscaceae > Viscum > Viscum album. The sequence continues at coordinate 403,118,487 of OY728127.1, read as the reverse complement.
GTATCTATATGACCTCATTACTGTCCATTACATGTAAATATTATGAGGACCCCCTTTCTCTCTCATCAACCCCTTTTTTATGAATTCTTATGTCACGCTGTTATGCTGCCGAAATCACACCGATTTTCTAAGCGAATGTCATTATGTAGTGAATACCATGCCCATTTCTCCATCAAGGGTATTCACCTTTATGCACATTTACATATTGATTGTAAAGTTTCATGTATTAATTTCACATTCATTTATCGTGGAATAAATGATTATGTTTTATGAATCCATGTTTTATGATCCATGTGGAACACTTATGCACGAAATGAAATGTTTGAGAAGGGTGCGCCCTTATAGCGCTCCAATGCATTGGGTAAAGTATAGTATCATGATAAGTCAAGTGCAATTAGTGTTGACTCATGATAATTCAAGTGCAACGAGGGTTTACTCATGATTCATGTTCAATTAGGGTTTACTCATGCTCCATGTGCAATGAGCCTTGGCTCATGCTAATTCAATGTTAAGTGTTGTTGCCACATTTCCATGTTATTATTATCATGATTTATCATGCCTTTATGTTCATGTTTCTTTTATTATCTATTGATATGCCTATTGTCTAACATGTATTGTACTCCTCATGTTATTCCATGTGTACTCCCTTACTGGGCTTTATAGCTCACCCTTTTCTTATGCATGTCCTCAGGTTATCCCATGCAATGCTAAGTACGAGGGAATGTAGCGGTCATGTAAAGGAAGTTTTCAATAAAGATGTTGTATTTCAGGTTTTAAATTTTTATGTAATGATCATAAGCCCCAAAGACACTAAACCTATCGATATTATTTGTTGTATCAAGTGAAGTTTTATGTAATAAATCATGTTTAAGTTGTAATAAAAAGCAGGGTTGTCATACAAGCTACGCTGGACTCTGGTGGAAGTGATGAAGATAAATCTTTGATCAGTTTCATAAATTCTTTCTCCCTCATTTTATCCTATTCTTCCAACTTTGTGACCCTTTTATCAGACTGTCTTGCATGCTCCTCGACTTTTTACAACTCGGTGGTACTCAAATTGATACCTAGAGAGGACCAATACATCATCGGGACTATATTCTTACCAGGTCGGCAGCGTACTAGACCAGAGTGCTCATCTCCCAAAACCTGATATAAATGATTGTGTGGCCCTAAATTGTTAGGCTCCTGGGAATAAAGGGCCTCTGAAGCATCCTGTTAAAAATATTAATAGATTATTAAATTTCAAAATAGATATTATACTTTCAAATAAAAAAATTAAAACTTACAATCTTTTCTTGTGTCAGTTCATTAACCACAGTTCCATCTTTTTTCCTTCTACTCGAGAAAACCAATTTTTCTCGAGGGATACGTCCTTCAATATTAAATTTGCGCTTATATAATGACATTGAATCAATATAAAGTGCATGTATAATCATATATTCAATATTAAATAAATCACATAATTTAAGTAGGAAACAATTAAAAGGGCAAGTCCAAAAGAAAAATTATAAACAACTATATCATACCAGCTGCCACTCATGATCTGACATAGTAGTGCGCCTCAATGTGTGGAGGTATTTTTTGAATCAATTTTTTTTGATTTTTTAGAAGATTACTAAATAATGTTCAATCATAAATAACATAATATTAATGAAAAATATGAAAACTATCATTTAAATACCTCAAATGGGATTAATACCTTAAACTTGGCAGTCTCCCAATGGGTAATCATTTGGTGATATTTCTCTATCAGGAAGTCATCCACAATAGTTAATGTTTCCAACTCTGTGTCCACTCTATCACATCATCCAACATACAGATCATGCTTATATGCTCTCCAAATATCTCCTATCTCCTTTAAACGTGATAGTAGTGCACCTTTGCCATCAGGGAAGTTAAACCGAAGCTGACACCCAATAGATTAATTCATATAAATACAAAACATTACTAAATTAAATCCAATATATTTTTTACCCATATTTGTGACCACGCATTATCCTTGACTTCATGTGGTAGATGTCTCCAAGAGAGAGGGCTGACTGGAATGATGTCGAAGTATTTGGATAGAATCACCCAAAAACACCTACATTCCTGCCCAGATTTATCAATCATCTTCCCATCATCATTGTATTCAACCATCAACTGTGTTTGGAGGTTCCATACTGCATGCAAGCGAGTACACCCTCTCCCCCACCTCCTATCTGTAAATGAATCTGTTATTAAAGAAAAAAAATAACAGTACAAGTTATAATAAAAATAAAGTTTTGTATAAGAAATTGTTAGAGTTATATAAATATACCAGTGGTAGTCAGATCCATGGGCATCACTAGAAGTGCAGAAGCTGAAGGAATATCCTATATAGGTGGAGTGTCCCTCAGTGTACGGTCCTCATCCACATATTGTGTCAGAGCATGAGTTAAAGAAGGTGGAATATAATAGCTCGGAGATAATGAAACAGAAGTAAAAGATGATGGCACAGATGTCTGGACAACTGGTAGTGTAAACATCGGAGGTATAAATATCCCGTGTTCCCCTAAAGACACACCAGGATCAAAATGGGGAATAGAAGATACATATTCTATAGGGGCATAGTCCAATCAGGTACAACCAGTGGATCTTCTAACTCTAGCACCACGATCCCTCGTACCACCAGAATTCATACCGGGACCACTAGATGATCATATAACACTGACACCACCCCCTCCAACCACCATCCTCTGTACTGGGATCAATATCAGGCTCCTTTTCAGATATCTCTCATATAGGGGGTGGATCCTGAAAAAAGTTTAATACAAAATTAAACACATGATATTATAAGTTATTGAAATATATATATTTGAAATAAAATACTCACAATAGGGATAAGTGGAGTAATGCCCATATGTGTCATGCGACAATTATTTTCTGTCATCTTTTTCCACCACCTCTCTTCGATGGGTGTCATTTCCTACAATGAAAACACATATGGAAGTAATTAGAAATAGATAACTAATGTGTATCCCAAAAAAATATATAGAAAAATAATTATGATAAAAAAACATAAAGAAACAGAAGATTTATTGTGGTTTGAAGGTAAGTACTTGGATACACACTCTGAATGATGTAGGTGAAACATGTAGGTGAGAACACGACTGTATGATTCTATATATTTCCTACCACAACTTCGGGTTCACAATCAACTCAAACAATTGAGCTATTAGAGTCATCATAAGTAATAAACATATTTCTTCCAATTATAGTAGGGATAGTGTCAACTTCATCATCACCGTCATAAAAAACATTTCTAGGATTTACTTCAATAATTACACCGAATTTAGGATGATGATGATCTTTGACATAAAAAACATGTTTTGCCACTAATTCCAATACATATGGTTCATCGGTGGAAAGAGTGTGATTCATGTCAATAAATAAAAATCTAAAATCATTAAAAAATGTGCCTTTCCTCGTCATTGAGTCAAACCATTGAAATTTCATCATCGTGACTCAACCATGCGAGTAATAATCCAAAATTATTATTTTCTCCACCACTCCATAATAAGCTACATTTTCAAAACGATTTCTAGTATTCGATGAACTAGAATAACATTCTGTTGTGGCAGTTAGGTTAACACCATCATGTTGTGTTATCATGTTTCTTGCTCATTTAGTGATAATAAATTTGTATCCATTGATCACAAGTGATTTACAAGCACGGACCATGGTATTAGGACCAAAATCCAAAGCTCTTATTTCCTCAGAATCAGAGTATGTAAGTAAACTCGATACCTAAAATATAAACAAATAGTAAACTTAATTAAATATTATTTTTATTTAGTTATTACAGAAATATTTTTACCTTCAATTTCAACCATGCAGAAAAACCTTTGCTATGAAAAGTCTCTTTCTTTCTCAAAGATATAGAAAGATGCTTTCTATATATCAATTCTTTAGGTTCCCTATAGATTAAAATAATAATTGTTTAACAAATATTTAAAATTACAGGAGATAAGATTAGAGATACATGTACAATTTACTTACTTGATATACTAATCGAACAAATCACAATTGAACAAGATTGTCCGATGTGACATCTCTCGCTTTTCAAGGCTTAATGTTGTCAATGTATATGATCCCAGAATTCCTGCTGTCTGAGGAAGTGATGGAAAATTGGGTTCAAGTTGCTCAGACTATTCTTCTTCATTTCTCATTGGTCTGTTTATTCTCGTAGTATGATCAGAAAAATACATTGAGCAGAAATACATGTATTCTTGAGCTAAGTAACCGTTCACAATAGAACCTTTGGGATAATTCTTGTTCCGAACATATGATTTCAATGTGTACGTGTTTCTTTTAGTTGGATACATCCAATAGAAAGCAACAGGTCCTTCATGAAGAATTTCGATCAGAAGATGGACAGTCAGATGCAACATGCATGTAAAAAATGATGGAGGGAAAATTTTTTCTAACTCACACAAATTAATGGTGTCTCTACCAATAGTTTTTACAAGAAGGATTTGGAAAACTTCTTAGCACAAAGATCTCTAAAAAATGGAACAACCGAATAACTGAGACTCTTACATTATTGGACAAGAGATGAGGAACTGCTATTGGAATCAACCCCTGCAAAATGATGTAATAATCATGATTCTTCAAAGATTTCAACTTCAACTCTTTTCTGTTGACATGTTTTGATATATTTCATGAATAGGCATCATGAAATTTAATAGTCTCTAGCACTTCCAGAAACTGATTTTTTTCAGTATGTGTCATCACATTACAAGCACATGGAACTTGCCATTTATTTTCACTGATACAGATAGGATGCAATTTTGGTCTGATCCCCAAATATTCTAAGTCACGCTGAGATTGTAAATCATCTTTTGTCTTCCCCTTGACATTTATAAGAATCGAAATCAACATTTTACATATATTCTTTTCAATGTGCATTATGTCTAAGAAATTACATAACAAGTTGGTTGACCGATACAACAACTCAAAGAATATACTATTCTTCTTCCAATTGTAACATGTATCATTGGAAACAATTTTCCTCTTTCAATATTTCATCACACCCTTTCCAAATGAATAACTGAAATCTTTCAATTCATTAAGCACATCAGTTCCAAACATATGCTGAGGTGGATCGTCAGTCTCCATGGTATTGTCAAATCATCGACGATTGTTTCTATATGGATGGTTCAATGGAAAAAATAATATATTCCCCATAAAACTAAAACCACGATGATATTTTAGTCTTATCGATTGATTATTCTTCATAAAAATAGGACATGCCAATTTCATTTTGTGCTCCATCCAGACATCATTGAATAAGCAGGAAAATCATTTATTGTCCACATAAGCGCAACACGCATCTGAAATATGTCTTTCAAACATGATTCTTATGTGGGAACACCCACATCCCAAAGAAGTTTCAACTCATTTATTAAAGGTTTCATGTATACATCTATATCATTGTTGGGATAAGAAGGGCCAGATATCAGTATAATCAATAAAGTGTAAGTCTTTTTCATACACAACCATGTGGGATGGTTATAAATGTGTATGAAAACTAGCCATGTGTTGTGCTAAGTAAGCATCTGCCAAAATGGATTAAAACCATCACATGAAAGACCTTGTCTCACATTATGCACGTATGCTGCAAATTCAGGATATGAAGCATTAAATCTCTTCCATGAAAATCCATCTGTAGGGTGAACCAACTTTTCATTATTCTTTTTTCTCTCGGTGTCATGCCATCTCATTTTTACTAATATTTCATCAGACATGAAAAGGTTCTGTAATATGGGGATTAATGGAAAGTGCCATATTACTTTTTGTGGCACACGAGATGGTCTTCCATCATCTTTTGGCTTCCATCAAGTGGTTCCAATTTTGATAAAATCATTTCTTTCCACATTTTCCTCCCAAAATAAGCTACAATCATTCGGGAAAGCATGATTTTTTTGAGAATCCATGTTCATCAACTAAATTCTATTCCATATAGTGGTTTGAGGGAATATATGCATCATCTGGTCGTAAGTCCTTCAAGAAGGTAAGAATGTAATCGTTTGCAGTATTTGAAATCCCATACATAGTTTTCCCATGAAACAATCAGATTAAAAACTCCAACTATTTCATTTCACTACATTGCTGATATACTGGAGTCGTCGCAGCATCATTCAATTTTTTCACCCTATCAACATCATCATTTTAATTGGACGCATCATGTGTGCTAGTATTGAAATCTTGTTGGTCGGACATCCTTTACTTATCATGATGTCGAATAAATGGAAACTGATCATATATCAAACTCTCCAATTCAGTCATATCATTTGGATCATCAACATTTTGTGATTCTGTTTTCTCTCCATTGTGATACCACACATAATAGTTTGTTTGAAAACCATATTCGATTATATGATAGCTAACTGCTTCACGACTCAACCAAGGACTTCCAAAACAATTAGAACATGGGAAGTGTATGCGACCACTCTCTGAAGCCTTGTCAAATGAAAAATTTAAAAAGATGTTCAAATTATTTTGAAAATCGATTGAAACTCGATCAGTTTCGTACATCAAACTTCTATCCATTCTGTAAAAAAATTTCAATAAGTCATTTCATATAAATTCAATAATATTTACGTTGAATAAAAAAAATATTTAGGTAAATGACAATTGTTTACTTTACAAAAAATCATAACAGACACATTACTCTATATAAGAATCATATTAAGAAACACAACAAAATATAGTGTATATAAGAAAATAAGATACAAAATTTATAATGCCTATATTCAGGGATTTCCCAATAAGATATTATAAATGGATGAAGGAATACATAATCCTTAAGGGTATTGTTGGGAGTACATGCGTTTTACACATTAACTTCTTCAGGGAGATTAGGATGAGGAGTAGGATGAGGATCACATCAAAAGTAGATATGGCCTCATCAAGTTTCACCTTAACCATGGATTAAAGGATCCTAGGTTTGGGGCCATAGATCATAGGTTGGTAGGGTGTATTCATTGAATCATGTCCCAATTGATTTTGGAGAGGGACCTTCAATAGTAATTGGTATGGATTTGATTAGAAACACCTATAAAAAGGATACCCAGGAATTGTGACGTCCCAAATCAGGATGACTCTCTTTAGTGCCCCAAACCTAGATGGCCACATGGCCTCAAGAACATCTACAAAAATTCCAAATGTTATTGAATAATAGTGAGAGCCTTTGGTGTGTATGGGGGAGAGTATTCCCTCATTACCTAAGTTTCACAATTTTAATATTATCAGTTAAAAGGTAGAAGAAAGAAAACAATGGGAAAATATTGGAAATGGATGAAAATAACCAAATCAGTAATACCAACTAATAACAAAATCATAAACCAAATTATGGTAATGTATGCCATATATCAAGAAGAAAAACACAATTACAACTATTAGGAAGTTGTAATATGCAAGAGGTTCAATAAATTATAAAATCCGACCTAGCTTCTTGAGCTACAACCTAATCATCTTCTGCATGCTCCATCCTATGTAATGTGAGTAGTTATGCATCTATAAAATGGAGTTTCCCATTATCTAAACATATAATCATGTAGTTTATTCAGGAACCCAATAGAATCTAGAACAATGTGTGAGATACAATTCATGTAGGTTCCCACCAATAGGTCTATAACTATCCAGCCTATTTATATAACATTTTAATATAATTATATGATAAATTAAAGTGAAAACTAAAAAATATAAAAGGGTTTTTCATGGTTCTGTAGAAAAAATCTAAAAGGGTTTTCTATTAATTAGTATCATGAAGAAGGAGGAAGTACTACATGGGAGAAAGAGAAGTCCCACTGAGAGTTCCCTTTGTAGATATTTTATTTATAAAGAGAATTGGATTGTATGGTTAAGTATTTCTTATTTCTTCTGTGAAAAGTAATTAGGGACCACATACTATTTTGCAAAGTTGAAGAAGATACTCCATATGTTCTATTATGCATAGATAAGTGAATAGTGTGTCATTTTATATATATAAAGATTTTGATTGAAACATGATACATAATTTTAATGTCACACACATAGTGTACAAAAATGAAGATGAATAAGATCTTTATGTTTGACATGATCTTAATGAAAGGAGTGATTTTCATGAAATACTATGAATAAATATTACAAACAATTTCTTATGATTTCATATACATGAAGCTGTAATATTTTAAGCATTGAGATTAAAAAAAGAACTATGAATCTTTAAAATTAGAACACAAGAAAGAGACCACACCCTTATAAATGTATATGTGTAATGAAAACATTAATTGGACAATGTGTCCATTTATTTAGTGACTTGATTACATAATTTTTTTAAGGTAGTAGTGAATCAAAAAGTTTTCCAAAATCCCTAGAAATAGGGGGAAACGACATGATATTTATAAATAGGGAAATAAATAGAGAAATGTTGAGAATAAAAGGATATCATTAGATAATATGAGAAGAGGTTGAAGGAGTATAACCTGAATGGGGGATTTTTAGCTGGTCCGATGGAAGAGGTTCACTTGGGAGGCCGCTTCTGGGAGTCGAGAATGCGCTTATGTAAATGGGGCGCGTCTGGAAGTCGGGGGTTCTGTTTGTGTGAATTTGGGGGGGGGGGGTTCCCAATGGTTTTTAATAACTATTGGAAAAACCATGGATTTCCCAATGGTTATTAAAAACCGTTGGGAAATCCCTCCCTAACGACACCTTTAACAACGATTTATTAAAACCATTGGTAAAGGAAATCTATACCAATGGTTCTTTTGAACCGTTGGTATAAAAGTGTTGGGAAAGATAGCCTTTCCAGTAGTGTGAGATCCTTCCTTGTATTTCAATGCATTTTCTTTGATTATGAATAAATTATATTGATTCATTTAAGGATATCTTCACATTCTTTGATGTATTTAATGAATAAATTTTCTAATGGGTTATGATTTATTATAACTCATGATGAATGCCATGAGATGGATGATGACTCTCTTATACTCTTAATTTAATTAAGGAGGTATATATGTGTGATGTGATTTCTCCCATTGGTGAGACATGATGTTTTCAAGCTTAGGTAAAACTCACTTTGAGCTATTGGATCATCATTTTTCCTCTTCATAGATGTCGTTATCACCTTGTTTCAAAATTAGAGTCACCTCAATACAAAGGAGCATTGAAAGGCTAGTGTAATCTCTTAGAGGTAGAAGGAATTTTAGCTAAAATTATCATGATCCCTGTCAAACATAATGTATTAAAGAGTAAAATATGGAATTACAAAAAGATAATGTATGATTGTTTTGTGATCATTATTATTTTATATTGATATTATTAATGAGTAACCAAAAATTCATGGGTTCATTTCTCATTCTGTGATCATTATATGATCCCTATAAACCCATATATGGTATAAAAGACACATTCTTCAATGGATAAACATGTTAATCAACATGTTATTTAAATAATTTTCATATCATAGGGAATTGAGGACAAATCATAAAATATTTTACGTTGAAATTATTCTATATTTCTCACTACTAGTACACAAATAACTTATCTCATAGGGTACGATATAATGAAATCCCAAAAATTTGTAATATGGAATGGATATGATATATGATATCATAAAATATGATAGATTCCTAGATTTTGAAAAACATTGAACCATAACATGTTTTGAATATCAGGGATATTGATAAATATTATTAGAGGCTTGTGATATCATCAATTAATTTTTATTTCAACAAAAAATTATGATGAAATTATATCATAAGATATGATTGATACACATGGTTACGTTTACATATTAGTGATAATTTATAACCATTAATTCCAATTTATAGTCATAAAAAATAGTATTACTCATGTTAAAAAATTAATATTTTGATAAATTAGATTATGGTTTATGAAATTTTTATAAATTATAATTGTTTGGATTTATAAAATGGTATTTTTGATGCATAAATTAAATATGATAAGTTCAAATTTTCTACTCATTTTTGGAAAATAAATACACTGTTTACTACTCTTTTTATATCTTTAGAACATTTGTGTTTATAAAGTGTTTATAATTTATGAATATTCTACATGCTTAATTTATTTGATAAATTGATTCTTATAAAATTTCCTTTCTATGAATTACATGTTTGATAAGAAAATATGATATATAGTTTTTATATAACATGAAATCGTTTTTTTCTTAAAATTATAATATTTTATTACTTATTAAATATAGTTTCTAAATATTAGGCTTGTCACGACCCATCCCCCAAGACCCGTGTCGTGACTACCCCAAGCCCGCCTTCCATAGGCCAGGGGCTGGCGATAAGCACCAAAAGGCGTATTCCCTAAAACCGGGAAGGAATTACCTGTATAAACTGTAAACACATGCAACCCAGCACACAAAAAGATACAAACAAAAGTAAAATATATAGTTAAAAGAGTGTGTAAAGTAAGAAAAGGGTCTAGAATACAAGCCCAATTGGAATGTATAAGAAAACTGAAAAAGTACATGAAAACTTAAAGAACTCCTATGAACACCCACCAAGGACCCTACTTGAAGGGTAGGTACAGCTCTCGAACGGTCTTCTCTACGGTATGCCTCGCCTAATGTCCACCTCCGAGCTACCTATAGTCCTGATACTCTTATACTTAGTCAGCATTTTCTATCATCTGCACCAAACACAACAAGGTGCGGGCGTAGCCCGTACATGGGTGAGTATAATGATAATCAGTAGGGACCCCGAGACCCTCAATGGTCTCATGAAATCCACAAAGAATAAACCAAAAATCATGTAAACATATGAAAAACCTACTTAGGTATATTCTCATACATATACCAAAGTTATCAAGTATACCCATCTCATTAATGGGGAAACACAAGGTCCAACTGAAAACCCCAAAGCTCAACTATTCCACAAAGGAAGAAATACGATGAAGGTAACACCACAAAGGTGAGTACCACAAAGGTAACACCACACAGAAGAAAAACACAAACAATTCACCACGAAAGAAAGCACCACACAAGTACGCCACACAGAAGAATACCACCAAGGTATCACCACGAAGGAAAGTAACACGTAGGTACACCACACAAAAGAATACCACAAAGGTTTCACCACGAAAGAAAGTACCACACTGGTACACCACACAGAAGAATACCACAAAGGTATCTCCATGAATGTAAGTACCACACAGGTACGCCACATAGAAGAATACCACCAAGGTATCACCATGATGGAATGTACCACACAGGTACGCCACACAAAAGAATACCACAAAGGTATCACCACAAAGGTAAGGACTCCGCTCACACCAGGTATAACTAAGGTACAGTAGTAAAGTTGACTAGATATAACTACTGAATCATCTTACTCTATTAAGAGGTTGACCCACACAAGATCCTAAATTATCAGACCCACACATGATCCTAGTACAGCAGACCCACACAGGATCCTAGTACATCATCAGACCCACACAGGATCCTAGTACAACATACCCACATTGGATCCTAGTACATCATCTGACCCACAAAAGATCCTAGTATAGTAGAACCACATAGGATCTTAGTACATAATCAGACCCACATAGGATCCTAGCATAGTAGACCCACGTAGGATCCTAGTACATCATCAGACCCACACAACATCCTAGTATATCAGACCCATGTAGGATCTTAGAGTAGTCTCACGTGGATTGCTAGAGCAGATCCAAGTGAGACTATTGAACATAGACCCACAAAGGATCCCAGGAACAGACCCATAAAGGATCTATTTCTCATGTTATAACTGGCTACAGGGTTCCCGCACTAAGCTCGCTTGATTCCGGGAGGCTCCGCTCCTCAAGCCACAAGTCGATACTCCAATTTCCACAAAGTCACACGAAGTCCCATGAATAATTATCTCAACGTACCTTCATGTAAAAGGGGTATCAATGCAAAAAATAGTGTGTCAATCGGATGCCTGGTCTGTAATTTATTGGCCTTTTAGTCATGAGGGCCCAGTTGGATTCGTTTCCGATCCAACCCGGCCGTACCCCAACATTATCCAAAACTCATGTGGGGTGTACCCAAGGGACCGTCTCGATCTAAGGTTTCCACCACCGCATACAATTCATAAAACAGACTCCTGTGGCTTAAGATATGGTCGGGAGAGTGAAAATGGTTGAAGTTGGTCCGGGTCCGGTCCGACCCGGTTCTGGCCCTGGGTCGGATCCAGCCCGTGGGATCCGACTTGGCCCGCTGAAACTAGCCCGGCCCAGCGGCACGGCCCGGCCCGTGGAGCAGCCTATGCTAGGCGGCCCGTTGGGCGGCCCACAGTGTGGAAACCCATGATCCGGCGGCCCGCAGTATGGCGGCCCGTGACTATCCATATGGCTAGGCCTCCTTTACGGCGCGGTCGTGCGCCGTGCCGCCATCGGCGAACGGCTTACCCGACCACCCCTCCATAGTCGTCGTGGCCTTGCGCCGTAGTCCTTACATGTCGGGCGGCACAGATGTGCACCTCCACCTCGATCACATGATTGACCGCTACACCGGCTGCTGCCCTCACTCTGCCGCGACCGAAGATCCGCAACCTTTTCATCATCCAGCGGCGTGGATGCGCGCCGCCCTTCCTTCCTCATGGTCGACCAGGTGCTGGACGCCTCCTCCTTTTGAAAGTCAATAAGGATTCTTTCTAAGCCCAAAAAATTAAATGATCACATATTTTTGATCCTTGCATTGAGGGCTTCACATCCATATATCGTGCTTATCAAATTTCTGTGTTTCTAGTGTCAATAAATATTTGGCCGCCTCCTTTCATAAGCCATTTCATCTTTGTTCCAATCCCGCAAAATTAAAAGATCTCATATTTGTGATATTTGCGTCGAGGGATTCACATCCATATATTGCATTCAACAAATCTCCATGTTTCCAGCACCAATAAATATTAGGTGTTGAAGAACTCATGAAGAACATGTGAAAAAATAAAAGAAAGGGGAGCATGGTTTATGTGCTGGATGATGGCCATGTTCATTTGGCCATCGTCGTTGTGAATTTAGAATAAGGAGAAACAATAGAATAAAATTCAACATGCTTAAAACCCCTACCTTTATGTCGGAGAATCGTCCACACTTGCCGGTGGACCGTGTTCTTAGTTCCCGCGACCGGCTCCCAAAGACGCCACTCACACGTTGCCCATTGGTGGTTCGATGTCATCCATCACATCTGGCTGTGTTGACTTCATCTTCTAGGGGTCTAGCGTCATGACATTCCTTCAGCAATTCACTACTTGGTGAAACTCTCTGATACCCCTTCCAGGGCGTCATATTTATAGGAGAGGGGGAGGGTAAGTAATGAAGCAGAGAGTTAGTAGGGATCATTAATTAAAAAGCTTCCTAATTTCTCCCAACGTTGCTATTACTAAGATTGGAGGGTCAAGCCATTATTGTCTTGAAACGTCACCGTTCTCACCTTACCGCTCTTCTGTTGGAGGAATAGAAGAAAAATATAATAATAAAGTTATTTTATGTATTCTATTAAAAATTTTCAAAAAATAACTTTTTCTCTGGACATAATACAGTCGAAGTGAATGTCTACATAAGTGAATATCGGCACTACGAGTTAAACAATGTCCTCGGATTTCAATTCCGAGCACCGGTTCAAAAGTTACAAAATGATGCCTGTGCGTTTACTGAACGTACCAGACAAAAAGTTCGAAAAATTATTAACAGTCACCCTCATCCCGGGCCAGACAAGGTTAGGCTTTTCCCAAGTGAAACACATACCTAAAAACCCAATGGTACTCTCATATTTCCAATACAAGTTACCGTTTAAATGTTATGGATTTTACAATAAAATAATTGTTACTTAATTATTTTATTTACGACCAAAAACTAGATTTCACTGGTGGCCTGCACTGGCCAAAGTTAGTATCTTCTTAAATAAAGCATGCCCTCACGAGTTCCGCGGTGGTCTCATATTTTCAATATAAGCTACCGTTTGTGAGTTATAAGCATTTGAAAAATAAAATAATTTATTTAATTATTTTATTTACTGTTATGCCATTTTCAGGTTTTCTCAAAGGAGGCTCGTGCTGAATAAACTTAAGTCAGGCCTAGGGTAAACCCACCATCTTGAACGCAACAATTCCCTCATATTTATGATCCAAGTTACCATTGTAGTGTTATTACAATCTTTCATGAAAACTGCTTATGCACGCTAATTAAAACTGAACCAAACTTTGACGGATCATATTGGGCACTCCAGGCCTTAGAATCGCACGCCGTTAGATTTTACAGTCTTGAAATAATTCCATATAAATAAAAAAAATTATACATAATTTCCAGGATATTAAATTCTCCCCACCTTAGGGCTTTACATCCCCGAAATCCACAATAAAGGAAAAAAAACCAAAATGGGTACTGAGAATGTATCTGTGCCTCCCACTCCCATGTGCTCTCCTAGAGGTTCTTGTGCTACCAACGTATATGTAAAAAAGGTATCAATCACCCACAAAGTACTCTCTTCTTTCAATCCTCAATATCCGCTTGAACCTCCATAAATGACGCTCCACCGTCTTAGTCCAGCTCGATGTGGTCGATGATGTGATATGGGTCGTGCATGCACCCTCTAAGCTGGGATACATGGAAGACGACGCACATCCTCTCTAACTATGGTGGAAGAGCCAAGTAGTACACCACCTCACCTACCCTCCGAAGGATCAGAAAAGGACTGATATACCTCTGTGATATCTTTCCCCCTCAGCCAAATCTCCGTAAACCTCATCGAGGTGAGACCCTTAGGAAGACATGATCTCCCTCCTCCTATCGGCATAAGACTTATTCCAGCTCTGATCAGTCTTCAATTGCTAACAAGTGAGGCATCGTGATACAAAATCTCCCACTACTTTTTTCATCCCTGGCCACCAATACTGATGCTGAAGGTACTGGTATATCTTCACCACACCAGGATGTATCTCTAGAGGGGATGTATAGAACTCCCTCAACACCTCCTTCTGTAGTGCTACTGGCACCATGGTATGTCCTCTAAGGAGGAAAAAATGCTCCCCACCTTCAGAAAATCCATCAGGTGCCTACCCTGATGATATTTGAGCACGTCGATCCTCACAGTCAGCGTCCCCACACTACGCCTCTCTGATTAGCTGAAGAAGTGGGGAGTGACTGTAAGAGACTGAAGAAAAGCTGCTCCATCTCGATCCACAAAGGATATATGCATAGAGGCTAGCTGCTCTGTCACCTAAGTCAACATTTACAGGTCAGAACTCTTGCTGAGTGCGTCTGCTACCATGTTCCCCTTCCCAAGAGTATATACTATCTCAAAGTCATAGTCCTGGATGAACTCTAGCCACTCCTATTGGGAACTGAAAACTCAAAACTTCTACTGTCATGAGGGTGAGGTTGGCCGACTCACGAGTGATCAGCCACACCCTCATATGCATAGGTTTATCCTGTGCTTCTTGGGTTTCTTTTTTTTTCCGACTAAGGAAAACCTCATCCTAACATTGTAGATAAACCACAACCTTTTTGCCTAATATAGTCAATCTGAGTATGAATTTTGGATGTCTAGTCATAACTAAACTAACGTCGTAAGGCCTCGATGATGCCTCCAAGAGGTTCCAACCGAAAATCTCACCTCAAGGGTCAGATCACACCATCGGTGTAAGTGTGATTATCAAGTCTCCTCCCAGAGCCATCTCCAAATTTGAGGGTCAAGTCAACGGTTCAATCGGAAACTCTAGGTCTTGGACAAGATTATTGGAAGGAAGGAAGGATTGTTACCTATGTCTATTGATATGGCCTCTAGTAGTATACACAAACCATACCTCGAATCATTCCTAGAGTCCTTGGGTTGCACTCTTTGACCGCATGAAGCTACTCTCTTCCCCTGTCCTCCAGCTCCCTGAGCCTGGTGGGGACCACAATGGAGGGTGATTGTAGCATGTCGAAATGTACACCACCTCATGCAACTCCCCTAGCTCAGCTTCTATATCTGTATCTCTACAGATTAATCTATCCCTAACAGTTATTCTTCTCAAAACATTTTTACACGCCCAAGTCTCTAAGACTGGTGCTAGTTTCCTACATTCCCACTAAAAACATTCACTGGCTGCATCCACTTAGCCAAAGAATATTCAACCACTAAGGTTCTCTCTATCACCCTAACATAAGTAGGAATGCATTGAAGAATAGTGCTATCTCGGATGTCCCTAAAGACACATTTCTCAGAGGTCCAAGATCGAAAGCACTGATCATATCATATTCATCGAGTACTAGGAATAATTAGTATGCCTCGATGAATACTCATCTACCGACATGCCATACTGCCGAAGCTACAGAAGCTCTTGAGAACTCTGAGCGACCTCCTCAAGATAGTACTCAGCCACCTATGAGTCGAGTTTACCTCATAACCTGAGGGGTATCTAATGCTAAATCATGCGTAAGGCACTAATCCTATATTTTTCCTTTACCGGTACAACCGGTTGTAACTGTTGACCAACGGGTAGTGATATAGCTTCCACACTACCCGAAGGTACTATCTCAGGTAATGGTCCACGTAATGAAGCCTCATCACTATGCGGACCATCATCATGGTCAGTCACTGAAAAAACTAGTTTCTAAGATCACCATATACTCTATTGGTGTCTCAACTAGGTGGAAAACTCTAGCAGTCGTCTCGAGCCATCCCTCAGTTGCGTGTAAATATGTGTCGCCTCGAAACCTCTGAGACCTCTACCGTTGGAACTCATGCAATGCGCTCAGTCAGCGTGCACCGTCTTCCATTGTGGCGAATGGTAACTGTAACCCAACGGGTGGTGGTGCTGCTGGTACACCACTTGAAGGTGCCAACATAGTAAGAGGGCCCAACACCAGAGCCTCGTCGCTCGGAGGGCCGTCATCATATACTATCTCGGGAATCTTAGCTGGCTGTCTACGCATCGGCATCCTGAAAAGGAATAGGTGCACCATGGTCATTAAGTTATACCTGGTGAGATGAATCAAATAAAACACAAGAAAACTATCCCAAACGCAAACACAATCAGTGTTTTTGTGCACTAAGTTAGAAATCAGAAGTTAGGATCCTCGTGTATGGATACATCAGCCACCGCACCAACACTGGATTCCCTAACCTGATAACCACACTCACTAAACATATCACTATTGATGTTAATAAGATAAGAGTCATATGTTCTATAGTAGAACCAACTCCTCTGATACCAATTTTTCACAACACGTCCCCCAGGGCCTGTGCCGGGACTACCCCAAGATCGCCTTCCATAGGCCAAGGGCTGGCGACTAACATCGAAAGGTGTATTACCTAAAAATGGGAAGGCATTGCCTGTATAAACTGTAAACACATGAAACCAAGCACATAAAGAGACACAAACACAAGTAAACCGTATAGTAAAATGAGTGTGTATAGTAAGAAAAAGGGGCCAGAATACAAGTCCAACTAGAAAGTACATGAAAACTGAAAAAGTAAAAGAAAAATGAAATAGATCCTATGCACACCCACCAAGGATCCTACCTGAAGGGTATGTGCGGCTCTCGAATGGCCGTCTCTATAGTATGCCTTGTTTAATGTCCACCTTTGAGCTACCTCCAGTCCTGGTACTCTCATCCTCAGTCAGCGCTGTCTGTTGTCTGCACTAAACACAACAAGGTGTGGGATAGCCTGTACATGCGTGAGTATAATGATACTTACTAGGGACCCCGAGACCCTCAAAGGTCTCAAGAAATCCACAATGGATAAACCACAAAGCATGTATACATCTGACCACCCTACTTAGGTATATGCCGATGCATATACCCAAGTTATCAAGTATACCCGTCTATTCATGAGGAAACACAAGGTCCAACTCAAAATCCCAAAGCTCAACTATTATACAAAGGAAGGAATACCGTGAAGGTAACACCAAAAAGGTGATTACCACAAAGTTAATGCCACACAGAAGAATACCACAATGGTTTCACCATGATGGAAAGTACCACACGGGTATACCACACAGAAGAATACCATCATGGTATCACCACGAAGGAAAGTACAACATAGTTACGCCCCATAGAAGAATACCTCAAAGGTTTCACCATGAAGGAAAGTACCACACAGGTAGGACACACAGAAGAATAACACCAAGGTATCACCATGAAGGTAAGTACCACACAGGTACGCCACCCAGAAGAATACCACCAAGGTATCACCATGAAGGAAAGTAACACACCGGTATGCCACACAGAAGAATACCACAATGGTATCACCATGAAGGTAAGGACTCAGCTCAAACCAGGTATAACTAAGGTACAGTAGTAAATAAGATTATATGTTACTACCGAATCATCTAACTCTTTTAAGAGGAAGACCAACACATGATCCTAAATCATTAGACCCACAGAGGATCCTAGTACAACATCAGACCCACACAGTATACTAGTACAAAAGACCCATACAGTATCCTAGTATATCATCAAACCCACATAGTGTCCTTTTACAGTAGACCCATGTAGGATCCTAGTACATAATCAGACCCACACAGGATCCTTGTACACCTGACCCACACATGATCCTAGTACATCATTAGACCCACATAGGATCCTATTACAACAGTCCCATGTAGGATCCTAGTACATCATCAGACCCACACAGGATCCTCGTACAGTAGACCCACGTAGGATCATATAGTAGTCCCATGTGGATTCCTAGAGAGGATCCAAGTGAGACTCTCAAACACAGACCCACAAAGGATCCCAAGCACAGACTCACAAAGGATCCCTTTCGCATGTTACAACCTACTACAGGGTTCCTGCACTATGCTCTCTTGACTCCGGGAGGGCCCGCTCCTCAAGCCACAGGTCGATATTCCAACTTCCATGAAGTCCCATGAAGAATTATCCCAAATTAACTCTATGTAAAAGGGGTCTCAATGCAATAGACGATGCATCAATCGGATGCCCGGTCTATAAGTTATTGGCCTTTTAGTCCCGAGGTCCTGATTGGATTCGTGTCCGATCCAACCTGTCTGTATCCCAACATTATCCAAAACTCATGTGGCATATACCAAAAGGACCATCTCGATCCAATATTTCTGGGGCCGCAGATGGTTCATCAAACGGACACTGATAGCGCAATATATGACCGTAAGAATGAAAAGGGTTGAAGTTGGTCCGGGTCTGGTCTGCCCCGGTCGGACTGCCCTGGCCTAGGCCAACTCGACCTAGTTTGGGTCGACCTAGCCGGGGCCAACCTGACCCAGTTCGGGTCGACCCGGCCTCGAATGACCCAACCCATCCCAACCTGGATCTGGCCCTAGGTCAAACCCATCCCGCATGATCTGACCCGACCAGCTGGGTTTGGCCTGACTCGCCGGTGCGGCCAGGCCCGTGGAGCAGCCTGTTGGGAGTCCCGCACTTGTTGGCCCACTGGGTGGCCCCCTCTTGGTAGCCCTCTAGGAGGCCCGCGGGGCGGCGGTCCATGGCCAGCCGGATGGCCATCCCTCCTTCACGGCGCGGTCGCGCACCGTGCCACCACTAGAGGCTGGCTCGGCCGACCGCCACTCCATCGCAGTTGTGGCCTTTCTTTATGGCCCCTGTATGCTGGGCAGTGTGGACACATGCCACCACCACCATCATGCGGCCGACCACTACATTGGCCGCTGCCCCTGCTCCACCGCAGCCGACGAGCCGTGGCCTTCTCCTCATCCAGCGGAGCGTATTCGCGCCGCCCTTCCTTCCTCATGGTCGGCCGGGTACCAGCCACCCCCTACTTTGGAAAGTCATTGTGGATTAATTCTATGCCCAAAAAATTAAATGATTGCATATTTTCGATCCTTGCATCGAGGGATTCACTTCCATATATCACGCTCATCAAATCAACGTGTTTCCAGCATGAATAAATATTTGGCGGCCTCTTTCCACGAGCCATTGCGGCTTCGTTCCAAGACCGGAAAATTAAACGATTTCAAATTTTCTATCTTTGCGTCGAGGGCTTCACTTCCATATATCACGTTCAACATATTTCTGTGTTTCTAGCACCAATATATATTCTGCGTTGAAGAATGAACGATGAACGCGCAAAGAAATAAAATAAAGAGGAGCATGGTTTATGTGCGGGTCAATGGCAATGTTCATTTGGTCATCGTCGCTGTGAATTTAGGAAAAGTAGAAACAAGATAATAAAATTCAACTTGCTTAAAACCCCTACCTTAACGTCAGAGAATCGTCCCTGCTTGCCGATGGACCGTGTTCTTAGTTACCGCAACCGTCTCCCAAAGTTGCCACTCGTACATCGCCCATTGGTGGTTTGATGTCATCTATCACATCCGGCTGGGTCAGATTCATCTTCTATGGGTCCGGTTTCAGGACATTCCTTCATCAATTCACTGCATGGTAAAGCTCCCTGATACCCCTTCCCTAGCTCGATATTTATAGGAGAGGGGGAGGGTAAGTAACGACGTGCAGAGTTAAGGAGGCTCATTAATTTGGAAGCTTACTAATTTCCCTTGACGTTGTTGTTACTTAGATTGGGGGGTCAAGCCATTTATTGGCTTGACACATTCCCGGTCCCACCTTACCACTCGTCGGATGGAGGAATAGAATAAAAATAAAAATAATAAATTTATTTTATTTATTCTATTAAAAAGTTCAAAAACATACTTTTTATTCGGACCTACTATGGTCAAAGTGAATGTATAATTATGTGATTATCGGTGCTTTAAGTTTAACAGTGTCCTCATATTTCAATTCTGAGCACTGGTTCAAAAGTTACAAAACGCCGCTTGTGCGTTTACTGAACGCACACGAAAAAAAGTTTAGAAAAATATTAATAGTCACCCTCCATCCACGCCGGTCGAGGTTAGGCTCTGCCCAAGTGAAACATGACCCAAAGAACCCAACAGTACTCTCAGATTTCCAATCCAAGTTACCGTTTAAAAGTTAGGGATTTTACAATAAAATAATTGTCACTTAATTATTTTGTTTAGAACCAAAAACTAACTTTCACTAGTGGCTCGTGCTGGCCAAAGTTAGTATCTGCTTAAATAAAGAAATCCCCCAAAAGTTCAGTAGTGGTCTCATATTTTCAATCTGAGCTTCCATTTGTGAGTTATTAGCAGTTAAAAAATAAAATAATTTATTTAATTATTTTATTTACAGTTATGCAATTTTCGGGTTTTCTCAGTGGAGGCCCACACCCACTAAGCTTAAGTCTCACCTAGGGTAAAACCACCATCCTAAATGAAACAGTTCCCTCATATTTCTGATCTGAGTTACTGTTTAAGAGTTATTCCACTTTTTTTAGGAAAATAGCTTACGCACGCTAATTAAAACACAACCAATCTTTGGTGGATCATTCCAGGCACTCTTGGCCTCAGAAGTGCGCGTCGTCAGATTTTGCGATCTCGAAATAATTCCATATAATTAAAAAAATTATACATAATTTACAGGACATTACAAGGATTTATATTTATTATTAATTAAATTATATATTAAGTAAAGTCTATAAAGGTTGAGGGACTTTGATCCAGAATTTTCATTGGGTAGGGGCTTATAACCTATTCTAGAAAGTGGGGGTTAGGTGTCTGTTACTACCGGATTAATCATATTGATATTTTAAATATTATATAATTCTAAACCTTTACATAAATATTTCATGTAAATTATTCATTTTAAGCATTTGGGTACGTGTGAATATGCTTGAATTCTAGTTTTGGGTGAGTAACACCAACTTGTGGGTTGTATAAAGAATTATTTATATACTGTGAACATATTAATTTGGTGGATAGAATATCGATTCCAAAAATAAATAAGTATAAGCATTGACACATAAATGAAAAAAAACATGATATGATAAATATTCCATTTTATGTTTTAGTTATGAATTTAATATAAATAAGATGTATTGAAAATTGGGATGAAATTAAAAGAAAACACCTCAAATACTATGTATGGTATTCCATTCAAATAAAACATATGTTAAGACCATGATCATCAAAATGTGTAGGGTTTTCCAAAGCAAGGTTCCCATAGAATATCTTATGCAAGGGGTTATAGAATTGGATAACTTAATGAGTTATGTAACAAAATCCCATTTATGCCTTGAGTGAAGCTTAGCTAGGAAAACCTAAGATTTTTGATATAAGAGGAACACGATTATGTTTTTCTATATAATGAATTTGGATAACAAGTTTTCTACTCATGTATCCAAGAATAATAAATATTATAATTAAGATGATACACAACCTATGTGTTTTGACTAATTACAAAGTGAACTCATTTCTTAGTAAAATAATGAACTTATCTCACTAAATGGATATGATGTTTGATGTCATCATTTTTAGTGGGAGTAATTTTATTAAATTTCATTGATGAAAAGATTTAAAAAAGGATACACACCCATCAATATGACTTTATCATAGATTATAGCATAAATCATGTTTATAATTTGGAGATTACCTATATATGTGACATATAAAAAAGTTCTATATTGGTAACTTTGGTTGATAAGAGTTTTCAAAGTGAAGAATTATAAACGTTAGAATGTGAAAATTTTCAAGGTTTATTTCTATAATTCAGACTCATAGGTGATGGATATCAGGTGTGAATTACAAATTTATGTTGATAATCATAGTCTTACAGATTGAAGATAATTTAAAAAGGTTTAATTTGTTCTTTCTACAAGAAATGGAGATATAATTTTTTCAATGTAAGTTGAAAATTATGACCTAATTATACCTAGTTAATTAGTTCTAGAGTTTGAAAATTATTATTACATTCCAATAATAAACAAAATTTCATATCTATGTCTTTTTTAGAAAAAATGTATTTTCCGTTACTATTAAGAATAACAGTTTCTCTAAAAATAAGAATTACATTTTTATAGAATATAGAATAATATGAAAAATACATGTTGGATAAGGATAATACTCTATATAACATTTAGAGTAAGTGGTTTACGGATGATTCTAATCCCATATACCATTGAGATTGTTTCTATAGACATTCAAATGTGAAACATATCCAAATACATCATAGTGATGTATTCTAAAAACCCTTAAATTATGAATCATTTGATACATGTGAATATTTTTTACCAGGAAAGTGGAAAATGAAGATTATAGTGGAAAATATAAAAGTGATAGTTTACTATTAGATATGATACATAGTGATGTATATTGATTAATGAGTAGTCAATAAATTAGCCGATTTTGGTACTTTGTTATTTTTATCGAAGACTTTTTTTGATATAATTATTTTTTTTATCATGAGACATTAATATGAAAATGATGAATATTATAAAGACTATTTGAATAAAGTTAAAAGTCAATACAATAAAAATAAAATGACTCTCTAATAAGATTAGAGTGGTGAATACTTGAGATATGAATTCATAAATCATCTAAGAGATTGTGGAATTGCTCCAAAACCTGCTCCTCTTGGAATATCATAATGGAATGGTGTTCTTAAGAGAAGAAACTATACCTTTTTGGACATGGTTTGATTAATGATGAGTTAGTGTGACTTTAATATTACATTTTGTGTTTAAAATCAATAAAATAATGTTTCCTTGATAACAACATTCCCTCTAAAATAGTTATAGAGAAACCATATGATATATGAACTGGGAAACATACCAATATTTATTTTCATAGGATTTGTGACTGTGAATCATATATATGACGTCTGTATTCTCCTAAACTTATTTATAGTTCCATAATGTTCTTCTTAATTAGTTATCCCAATGAAACTAAGAGATATTATTTCTATAGACCTGTTGAGAACAATGTGTGTGTACTAATTTTCTACATTAATTGAGAAGGAATATATAAATAGTGGAGTTAGTGGTAGGATGGTTAAACTTATAGAATTTTAGTTCCAATAAATTGGAAGTGTTTTAGAGAGAGGAGTTGAGATGGTTCCATAAAGGGTTGTGGACGATTAACTAACTTATGTTATACAATAACCTTTAAGTTCTGATAGGATTAATTAGGAGATTGTGAGATATGTATTTCTATAGGAAAATGATGGTTAAATAATATTTATATAAGATTAACCAACTACCTACTGAGAGTTTATTGAGAGTTTGGATTTTAGGAGATGTTTAAGAGCCACGAAATCTGAAATGGACTCTTTATACACCGACCATGTTTGGAACATAGTGGATTTAATTTAATGGGTGAGAACCATTAGGTAAAAGTGGATTTTTAGAAGGAAAACTAATATAGATTAATTAATTTCTATATTTTAAGGACTCATAGTGGTATATAGTAAAAAATTAATTAAGGGATTGACTATAAATAATCCTTCTAACTAGTGTGATAATAATTTCCATTTAGATATTTAATTTCATAATATCGATTTCTGATTATGAGATGTAAAAAATAGAAATAAAAACTACATTAATTAATTGGAATTTAGTCTTAGATATGTATATTATACAACCCAATGGTTTTAAAGTGAAAAATGAGTATAATAAAGTGTAAAAGTTACAATGGTCCATTTATGTTTTCAAACGATATTATAGGAGATAGAGTATACAATTTGATGATATTGTCAAAGAGTTTTGTTTCATTAATAAAACATATGATTATTATTAATATAAGTTCATTAGTGGGTGTGTCGTATTTTTTCTGATATTATATGTTGATGACATTATATATATAAAAATAATTTATCTGTTTTAAATTTTATAAATACATACTTGGTAAAATTAATTTTGATGAAATTAATATGTGAATAAGTATAAATATTGGGTATTAATATCCTCATAAATAGATCTATGAATTTTATTTGAATAATTAATTAAAAATAAATTGGAAAATTATTAAATCACTTTAACATAGTGGCCTCTAAAAGGAGGTTTTTACCATTTTTATATGTCCCAAATATTAGGATGATTTAAGATCCTTCTACATAGTTATAAATGATGGATAAAACTTCCTATGTGTACACCATAAGATCTATCATGTATTCCATGTCTTTAACATGAACCGATGTTACCAATGATCTTCGCATAACTTATAGATACCAATACAATCCTAGTGAGGGTTAATGTATTTTTAATAAGAACATCCTTAAATACTTAGGAATAACTAAAGATATATTCTAGGACTTTGGAGGAGAGGATGAGTTTTTTATAAAGGGTTACACTAATTCTAGTCTCTAATATGATATTTTTGACATGAGATATCAATATGGTTTCATGTTTTGTATGAAGAGTGGAGCTATTAGTTGGAAGAATTCCAAAAAACCCCCCCAAAGATAACTTGATAATAGAGGTAGAGTACATCACAACATCATATCATATAAAGGAATCTTATCTGATCAAGAAGTTAATTTTTCAACTTGGGGTGGTTACTAGAGACAAGGGGTAAATCAATATTACTATAAAAACTATGGGGTTATTTTTTCAGCTAAGGAACCTTGATTTCACCAACAACCCAGGTACATCCTTTAAAAATACCTTCTCATATGAGAGATCATTGAGAGGGGAGATGTTAGGATTTATTGGGTGGATACAAATTATTTTTTTATATCTATTAAAGAAACAAGTACCACAAAATAATTGTGGGATTTATGTGAAATATCTTGGTATGTGACATATGAGAGATTTAATGTAATGATTATAACTATATAATGGTTTTATAATTAAGGAAAATGTTAATTTATAATTTATTTATGTGTGTGGTAATTTATTTTAAATAAATATTAAAATGATAATATCCCCTCAAATTATAACTTTGGGAAAGCGAAACTAATTATTGCAACACCATATATAAGGTATTGGTTTATTTTACATTTCACTATTTGTGTATGTATGTATGTGTCATCTGTGTGGGTGCCTTGGGTTGTTGGTCTAGGAATTCTATGAGGGGACCCAATGAGTCCTAAATTGTGTGATATAATAGGTCTAAGTATTGTAGGTGTGATTTATATATGTTGTGCGTGGTTTATATATTTTGGAGATTCATTATTATTTTTCCACAAGGCATGACCTCTATATAGGATCAATGGATCTCAAGGCCGACTTGGATGGTATAAAAAATTATTACTTAATTGAGTTCCTGTGAGTCTTTGTATTAATCCCTAAGTGGTGAGGATATAGAGACCCATACATTTCATACAAGTATATTACATACTTTTTTGATGAATGTTCAATACATTACATAAACACACACAGAAGGACAATAATAGTTTACTATCTTTTGAGACAATCTACACAATCTTCTAATTTTGTTAAAGATATTCAACATCTCCCATAAATATCTTCATCTTTTATACAATTCACATATATACCCTACTTAAATTCTTTCTTCATAACCTTGGGAGATGAAACAAAATAAATGATGAGATCATATGACCAACAAGGGTAAACAAGAGATATATATGTATTCATAACATGAACATAAGGTTATGAGAACATGTTAATAACCTATGAAATCATACCCTACATATCAAAGATCATAATATTAAGTCATGGAATAAATATTGAAAGTTCATACGACATGAATAATAAGAAAAACAAATAAAATGATCCATGAGATCATAAAATTGGCATAAGACATGGAATTATGGAATAACAATAATTTCCATATTAGTCAAGGCTTACTGAAAAAGTTATCCTAGTAGAATAAGTTCACTCCCAAAACCATTATAGTAGTCAATGTTCACTCCCAATGCCATAATAGTGGACAATTTAGCTTACTTAACTAGGATCACTCCCCATTCCAGTCCTGTCTATATCATGAGATATAAATCTTTACCCAATGCATTGAAGGGAGATATAGTACCCACTGATATATTGTTGCAACATAACCACCGTCCTTGGTTATCACAAAGCCACATTCCTTTGTTATAAAATAACCACCAAAACATAATGAAAATAATATATATATATATATATATATATATTTATATATGTGCTACAGGATCATAAAACATTTATCTTATCATAACCAGTTAAATGAAATGGGTTTCATAAACTATTCATAATAACATAACATGTGGAAAAGAGACATTATTCATAATAATTTCATTATTTCATCATGTAATAAAATTTAAAAGAAGCGGGTTTCATAAGATTTATATCATAGTATAACCTATAAAAGAGAAATAGGTTTCACAAGAATCACATTATCATAAAAATAAACCATTCAAATAAAGATTTATAATGGTGTCCTTTGATCATATCCTCAAAAAAGAACAAGTAATCACAAAGGTTATAATATTAGATGGAGAATTATTTTGATAGAAAAACCACTTGGAATGTGTCTTAGGAAAATAAAATTTATTTCAAAATAAACTTTTAAAACTATCCTTTATAAAATATTTTGGAAGTCATTTTCTTTTAAAATAAACTTGAAATGTTATAAAGGATTTTTTAGAAATGATTTAAAACATTTCCTGTGTAAAATATACTTTCCTCTTTAAAAATAACTCTAAAACATAAATTTTTTGAAAATAATTTTCTTTGAGAATAAATTTAAAAAGTTATAAAGGATGATTCAAATCAAATAATTTCCATATGGTTAGAAATTTGTTTCATGTCGTACATGTTAAAATAAATTTTATTTCCATATTTTTTGTAAAATCCAAACGGGCGTTGTTTTCAAAACAACAGGATGATTCCATTATGTTTTTTTGTAAAAAAATAAAACATGTTTAAGAAGATCATTAATAATTCATTATATGAATATTAAAAATATTTTTGAAATATTTTTTTAGAAAACATGGTTTTAGAAGAAAAGGGTTTCCGACCAAAGATAGAAATAAAGAATATTTTTGTTAAAAAGATATTTCTCCGTTATTTTTAGTAAAACCAAGTGAAAAAATGATATATTTACTTGAAAATATAATGAATAAATATATTAGAAGAAAATTCATGAGAATATTTGAGATATATATTATAATATTTCAACATTAGAGACTTAATCATAGAATATCCCAATAAACAATGAAATTGTAACATAAAACCATTACCACTTTGGTAACATTTGAAACATAATCTCTATGAAATAAAGATCACAAAATTAATATATTATCCCCATAATTTTCTGTAAAGTCATCATAAAATAAATTCACGGGATGTATATACACCACATAAAATAAATAGTTGGGGAAAATTGCATGTGTCTCACAGAAGTGAAAAATGAGACATAGATCCCTATCAACTTAAGTAATTGTTTGAATTATAAAACAAAACAAAGAATAAACCCAAATTAAAATTTAAATATTAGTAAAATAAGGAAATTTATGATTTAACATGTCAATGTGGTATTATATACACCACAAAAAAGAAACAAGTCGTGAATTTTCAAATGTCTCCCCAAAATAAAAGAGAGACTCGAAATCCTTTACCTCAAGTCTTGACTTACATCATACACATTCAAACCTCCTATATAATAAATACAATTTTATTATACACATATTATAGAACTAAAATTATACATATAATACCTCACATAATTTACTTATGACGATTTATTACATAGTAATTAATAATTTCTTGTTAAAATCTTGCATTGGGTAATAAATACTTTGTTTTTTTGTAAATTTTTCTATTTGTTATTTTCATTCCTATTACATTAATCATAGTCACATCATATATAGTATAATAATAAAGATATAATTATCATATTTATACATCAATTATGATTTTAAGAATAATCATGAAATATTATTTTAATAAATGAAGTACGTTATGATCATGGAGACGATATTCCATTGGCACGCATGAGTAACATTTCCATTTTCCAATGATCATTATAGAAAGAAGATAAGTAATATTTTATCTTTTAATAATTATATTAATATAAAAAATAAAATATTATTCCTTTAAATATACTTTTAAATATAATCGATTTAGTGTGGTGATGAAAAGAGAGAGTCACATCACCTCGTGAAGGTGGTAGTGCATATGTACATAAAAGAAGTTATCGCCATTCAATGAATGAAAGGGTAAGAAATAAAATGATATGTTATCCACTTATAATGATAAATATTTTATTAATATCATAATTATGACATCTGTATCACCTTTATTCATTAATTCTATCCTTATTATATTCTATGTAAAGCTTTAGTGAAAACGAATCAAACCACTTCGTGAGGCGGTAGTCCACCGTACACATGAACGATGTTATTGTATCCCTTAATAAATGGAGAGTAAAAAGTTATATATGATATAATGAATCTAGAGGAATATTTATTTTATAAATATCATATATATATTATTTATATATATTTTCATACCCTATATATTATGTAGTAATGGAAAAATGAATGACATCGGGTTTCAAGGTGGCAGTCCGCCATACACACGAATGATGATTTCGTAACTCATTCGATTAATGTGGAGATATTTTTAGGTCATTAAAATAAAAATAATATAATTATAATTAAAATAATTAAATTATTATATCAAAAGGATTTAATAATAGTTTAATTAGGTGGAATAATAAATAAAATAAAAATGCTCATTGAAGAATGTTACCTGTTCTTGGGGTATCCTCTTTAGGTTTGCACCAAAATCATTCTTAGGTTAAATTTATTCAAAATGTAAGGCATATAAGATGATATTATGGAATTTGGGAAAGTATTTATTAAGGTATTTTCTAAACCAAATATTTTTTAACAACGTAAGAAGAGAGGGGGGGCTTTTATAAGTGAAGTGAGTGATACACTTTTAATATTTAGAAAATAAAAAACATTCAACAAGTTTTATCAGGACAAAAGTATCCAAAATTTAGTATTATATAGAATTAGACATTATAGGGTCTAAATATTTCCATAAAATAGATTTTATAAAAGTTTTTATCTCATTTTAACCCATATATTTTTAGTTTAACCCCCGGTAAACCCATTTTTACCTTAACCATAGTATTTAATTTTTACTATTTATACTATTTATTATGGTAAAAAATTATTTTTTAACATTATTAGATAATTTAAATTATGAAATTTCAAAATATAAAATATATTTTTTAGAAATTAAATTCATATAAGTTACAAAATTAAATTTAAAATTAATCCTATATATGCAATGAGAAAAAAAATTTCCAAAGAGAAAATGTCCATAAGTTTACAATTATTTTGTATCAAAATTCATTATGAAAATGATAAAAATAAAATATGGGATTAATAGATATATACTTTAACTAGTTTTAATTTAAAAAATATATAAAATGTAATTTATCTTTATAAATAATTTAAATGAGAATACAATTTTCAATCAAAAATTCAGTATTTTTCACAATTCATAAAAAAATTAATCTTTGTAGAAACTTATAAAATGTTCACCCAAAGATAAATTTTAAATGACGATTAAAAAAATTAAATTTACTTTTTTATAAAATTTTTGTAAAAGTTTTAAAAATTAGTTTTAACATAAGTGCCCAAAAGACGAAAAATCATTTTTTTTAAATACAGATTTTAAGGGTAAAATTAGATTTTTTCTCACCTATTGACTGAAAGACACATAAGATGAATATAAAATAGTTTAATGAAAATATAATTTATAGATTTTATTATGTTAATTTAAAAAAGTGTTTTGTTTATTTAATTGTGATAAAACAAGTTTTTTTTGCATAAAAATAGTTTTTTCATAGAATGATTTCATTTTTTTTTCATTTTTAATGATTTTTTCACCAATGAATTAATTTTATATACAAGTTTAAATCAATTATTTTCATAATTTTTTTAATACTATTCATACCAAACATTATAATTACAAGGTGATAACTATCATATAATTTTTTTTAATAATTTGACACTTTTCATTTAAAATCAGGGTTACATGTAACATAAAATATAAAAAAGATTAAATTAATTTAAAAAATATAGTTTAAAAAATCTTTTTGTGTTACATTAAACCCCCCTAAAATTTAATTTCAACATAGAAATTAATTTTAGACATTTACAGTTTAAAATTTGAAAATTATTTCATATTATCCCACATAGTAAAATGGTTTAATAAAACATCCTCTTGAAAAAGAAAAAATAATGTGAAAAATTCATATATAATAACACATACTGGGTTTCAAAATAGTAGAAAATTGGTGGGAAGTGAAAAATGGATATATAACAGAAAATTAACACTCAAATACTGAGAGATTATGATATAAAACATAGTCAAGATAAAGTTAATAACCAAAAAACCTTAAACCAAAGAGGCATGAAAAATATCATCAATATCATAAAAAATAATGATAACAAGGAAATTTTTTATTTCAAGATACTTTCATTAATGTTGGTGATTTCATTTTACATTTAAAATCAGAACATATGAAAATGTACTTACTTGCTATCTTTTTATTTCATCGATAATATTGCATCCTTTGGTTATCCTTGATCAATTAAAACTTCATGTCTTACTCTAAAGAAGATTTTGTTTTCATGTATGGCGCACTAAATAAAATACATTAAATAATGATAAGTCATTCCTTCTATTTCAACTTAAAAAAGGATAAAACCATTTATCCAATGTGATAAATCCTTTATAGAATGATGTAATAATTTAATATCTAAAACCTCATCCAATGTACAGATTAAATAATTCCATAAATTTTTAACCTCATAACCCCTATAAAATTTAAAATTTATGTATAATTCCACTAAATTTATCAAAATCAACTTTAAATTAATACCCTATATATCTTAATGTATCTCTTCATTTTTTGAAATGAAAAAATTGAAAACCTATATCATGTATTGTCTTGAAACTTGGTAATAATCTATATAATCATAAAAAATTATTAAAAAAATACAAGATTCCATATTCATTACATAAAACCCTGATTATTTGATATATTAATTAAATAAAAAATGTTGTAAACTTCATCAATGATAGCATAAAATAATTTTCAACAAATAATTAACTAGTTCCAAGGAAATTAGTGGTATCAAAATTAATTATTTATGTACAACATATCTTTATCCCAACATCATTATCCCAATATTTGGAATATATTAAGGGTTGTCTTCACTTACTCAAAATATCATCTTTCCATTTAACTCACTTTTATAGGTCATTAATACTATTCAAAAAAATCATTCATTTTTAACTAAATAATTATACAAAACAATAATTATATATTTCATGATTCATATAACATAATTCATTAATGCCAACACAAAATCCCTTCAATCATCCCTCTTATTTCTCAAACCATTAACTAGGTATCATTATCTTATTACATAAAACTCGTTTACTTTCATATTACATTTACAATCTCTTAATCTTGAGTAATATAACCATTACTCATACAACCTTTAAAATTATCCTTATGAGATTTCCCTATAGGATATCAATTTTCATAATGCTCATATATTATACATCAAAAACATTCAACAGTAGATAAAAACATAGGGAGACCATTATTATCAACCATTGAATTTTCCAAAATATTCATTTTTCCATTGTAGTTACTTGATTTGTGTCCTTAATTTACACACCCAAAATAACTTATCATCCCTTTGAGACATTACGTTGAGTTATTCTTCAAACATTCTTGTTATATAATAAAATTAATCATTTTCCCCCATGATATCCACTACATGAACTTTTAGTGAACTCTATCATTCTCTTCTTTGGGGAGTCCAATATTTAGTTATGGTTCAGATTGTTAATCATGATGCCTAATAATTAATTAGGAATAATAAAAATATCCTTCACTATAGTACCCATACCATTTAGATACTCATTAGATATAATTTTGTCACATTAAATTTTAACCAAACTCATTCTACTTCACCCCATTAACTAAAACCAAAAAAGCATAGTGTGAGAAATAATAATCCTAGTAGATAAGTACATTATCATAAAAAATCACTAATAATATGTCTAAATCATGATAAATAATTTTTAATATATGAGACCATAGTTTTATCCTAGGTTATTCATAGTCATCACCAATTGAAATCCTTCATGAAGGTTTATAAGTTTCTTTTTAAATTTTCAAGGCATATCCCCTGAGAGTTTCAAACTAGGTGTGTAACAAGACCTATTGTCATGCACCAGGTGATGGATGAATCTAGTTTAATGTTCCCATTTCTGAGTTATTACCCATAGGAACCTCTGTTCCAATTCCATATCCACTTTTAGTATCCAAACTATTATTTAATTTTTTAGGAAACCACTCACTCTATCCTTTACCAAAATTTTAGGAATTTTTTCTATACATTGACTCGTCCTTATACTTATCCTTAGAGACATACCTAGACATATAATTATAGATATACATAAAAATATCAATAAGGTTTTCTTATACTAGTTTCCAATTCTTATATAAACCTATCTTCTGATACCAACTATAGTGTTATAGGATTTTCATACATGGATATTACATATTTTTTATATTAATATTCAATCCATTATAAAAATACATGACTGAGGACCTTAAAATTTTGCTGTCTTTGGATACAAGTTACAAAATCTTTTAATTTTGTGGAAAATATTTAACATCTCCCATAAATATCTTCTCCTTCAGTACTCTTGAAAAACATACCCTACTTAATACTTTTCTTCATAACCAAGGGAAATGAAAAATAAGAAAGGGTGAGCATAGATAATCCATAAGGGAAACCAAGGTATATACGTAATCATATCATGAAAAAAGGATATTAGAACATGATCATAACATTTGAAAGCCATACCCTGCAAACCAAAGATCATAATCTTGATTCGTGGCATAATGATTGGTAGTTCATATGATTTGTATCATAAGGAAACCAAAGAAAATGATTAATGAGATCATATAATTGACAGAAGAAATTAAATTTTGGCATACACATAAGTATATTAAATCATTTCTATAATAATGAAGGATCACTTCCAAGACTATAATAGTGAAATGGGTTCACTTCATAAAAGTCAAGGTTCACTCCCAAGACCATCATGGAAATAAAATCACCTTACTAAACCTAGTTTACTCCCCATTCAAGTTTTTTCTATCTCGTGAGATATAATTATTTACCAAATACATTGTATGGAGATATAGGTCTCACTCATCCTTGGTTATAACCTAAAAACTCTACTTGATTATAACATAACAATCATCCTTGGTTATAACTTAACAACCATCACATAATGAAAATCATACATATATTTTCCACAATATCAGAAAAAATTCATCTAATCATAACCCTTGAAATAAAATAGTCTTCATTAACATTTCATGATATCATAACCTGTAGAAAAGATAATTGTTTGATATTAATTTCTTCACTTCATAATATCATAACCCATGAAAAGAAGTAGATTTCATAAGATTTATATAGTGTTATAACCTTTGGAATATAAATGGGTTTCATAAATATCATGTCATCATAAACAATAACCCTTAATAAAAACAATAACAATGGTGTACTTGGATCATATCCCCAGTAAAGAATATGTAACCTTAATATATGTCATCTTATAGGGAGAATGATTTTGATAAAAAATAACTTGGAACATTTATTTATGAAAAAGCCTTTATTTTTAAATCAATTATTAAAACAAAATTTTATAATATATTTTAGAAACCATTTTATTTTAACATAAATTGTAAAAATTGTAAATGAATATTTTCAAATCATTTAAAATATTTATTAATGAAATAAGCATTCCTATTGGGGAAAAACTTTAAATCATATATAAATTATAAGCCAATTTATTTGACAAAAGGTTGAAAAATTATAAAGGAAGATTTAACTAAAATAATGGTCATGATGGTGTGAAATTCCATTTATTCCTTACATTATAATTCACATAATCCTTTTATAGTTTTGGTAAAATCATAATATGAATTTTTTAGAAAATAAAATGAAGAATGATTTTCATTTTTTTAAAGAATCAAAACACAGGTAAAATTTTTGTTAATAAATCATTGTAATAACGTTAAAAAAATTTTGGAATAGTTTTTTTAGAAAACATGGTTTTTGAAGTAAAGGGGTTTTTGACATGGGAGATAATTGAAAAAGATTCTTCTTAATTTTATTTTTCAATAATTTTATGTAAGAAAGAGTGAAAAAATGGCACTATTAATTGAAAATATAATTAATAAAAATGTGAGAAGAAAATTTATAAGAATTATTGATAGTTAGATAATAATATTTCAACATTAGAGACTTAACTATAAACAATATTCATAAATGATGAGATTATAACATAAAACCATTTCCACACTGATAACATTTGAAAAATAATCCCTATTATATAGAGATCCTAATATAGATATGAAATCCCCATAATTTTCAATATAATCATAATAAAATTCATTCATGTGTATTATATACAACACATAAAAAAAATATGTGGTAAATATGGAATGTCTCTCACATAAGTAAAAAGTGATACATAGATCCCTTACAATATAAAAAATATTTTGAATTGTAAGACCCAATAAAGAATCACATCAAATGAAACATTAAATAACTTTAAAATATTTATATTCATTATATAAGATTTATATTCATAATTACATACAACACAAAAAATAAACCGAGTTGGGAATTTTCATATACCTATCACAAATAAATGAGAGACTATAAATCCCTTAAATTAAGTCTAAAATTACTTCATACATATTAAAAACACTTTTATAATAATTATAATTTTAGTCTAAATCTATTATATAACCAAATATATATATATATATAATAAAAAATATTTTTTACTCATGACCATTTATTACATGTTTATTAATAATTTCTTATTAAAATCACATTTCAGTTAATAACCACTTTGTTTTTCCTAATTGTTTTTATTTTTTGTTTTCAATCCACTTACCCTGAACATGGTTTCATAATATATAGAATAATAATAATGAAATAATTATCATATTTATACATCAATTACAATTTTAATAAAAAACATGAATGATTTTTTTGAGAAATGATTTACATTACAATCATGGAGATAGTAGGTCATACGTACGCATGAGTAAAATTCAATTTCGAGTGATCATTATGGAAATTATTTATATAATATTTTTACTTTAAATATTTATTATAATATAATAAATTAAATATTATTTATTTAAATATACATATACATATCATCCAATTTGTGTGCTGATGAAAAGAGAGAGTCACATTGCTTCGTGGAGGCGGTAGTCCATAGGTACACGAATGGTGTTATCATATTTCAGTGAGTGAAAAGGTATGAAATAAAATGAAATATTATATTTTTATAATGATACATATTTCATTTTTTAATGATACATATTTCATTAATATCATATCTATTTTATTTATATCACATATTGTATCGCCCTGACCCCAGAAGCCTGGAGCCGGTGCGTTATTTTAATACATTGGAATGATTAAAAGAAATAAAATCCCAATGGACTAAGTAGTTTAGTAGTTTTGGAAAACTAGATTAACACATAGGTTCGACATTACAACTTTAAAAGAAATAAAACAGATAAGTTTTATTGAGAACATCCACAACTCCAAGATTGTCCCTGCAAATCAGTCATAAAAAACTTCTTCATGTCTTGAAAAAATGAAACATAAGGAAGGTGTGAGCTCAGATTCTTAGTAAGGGTAAGAAATATAACAAAAGGTATCATAATGATAAACATTATACATGGTTAATAACAATGAACACATTCATTTTAAAAATAAACATGAACATAATATGGTACAAATATGAGCTGAGTATACACTTACATAATAAAACATAATCAATGGAATTGTACTAGTTGAATAACCACACGAACTATGAATTTATAGCTTCATAATAAGGGAAATTCATATGCATGAAATTTTAAAACATACCGTTAGTTCATCTTCCAATATGTCTAAAAAATATTAAGTCCTGGTCCAAAACTATATATCTAATTGGGAAAGGCCTTAGTAAAGTCCACATTTATTTGTGTCATGAGACCTACCAATGCATCGAGGGGCTATAATAGGCCCTATTCATTAGATAATAAGTCCAATTCATTCCTCTTATGAATGGGGATAAATATAAATAATATATATATTCATATTGAAACTAACATATGAAATGTAAATAACTTCCCCGAACATTAAACATAAACACTAACCCTTCAGAGTAAATTGTTGAATGGTTTTAAGATAGCACATCCACAGTCAAACTAATAATAAACCATTAAATAAAACAGATTCTATGATATAATAAGAGATAAAACTCAATGAAGTAAAATATTCAATCAATTATGTTGACATAGATGAAGATACTTTTAAAAGAGACCATTGAAAAATCCTAGGGGGAAATAATCCTTAAACATTCAAAAGTGTCCCATAACACCTTGAAAAATTAAAATCAAATTCTCATAGAATATAATGAGAATAATGATACTCACGATATGATATACCAAAGGGAAGTACATACACCACAAGAATTAAATAATTAGTGAACAATTCATTTATCTCAAAGAAGCTAATATGAGATGAGATAAGTCCTTTTTGCTTTTGAAAGAAGAGTTATTTTGGAAAATCATTTATATTTTCCATGAAATCATATTTTAAACATGTATATCCCCAAAAATAAGAGACTAGGACACTGAAATTATATTTTAGGAACAAATTATGTCCCACTGAAGTGAAATCATGTAAAAAGAGTTCATATGATTCTTTAGAAATAAAAGATTTTAGAGCATTTTAAGGAAAGTATTAAAGAGAATATTAAAGTAGAAAAGAAGGATTGTTCTCTTAAATACAGAAATTATCTATGATTATTTTTAATGATAAAATGAGTTTTTTTATGAAAATAATTTTGGCTTAAAACAGATTCTGGTGTACACTTGAAAACGGGTAAGAATTCGAAAGGATCCCTTGAATCAAGTTTGTTTATCGAGATAAGATTTTGAATGATCATTTTAAAACATGTAAATAAACATAAAATAAATGGTGATTCTGGTTGGAAATATATATATATATATATATAATTAAAACAAAATATATGTGGTGTATATAAGACTAAATAAGGACTTCCTTTAGGTGAGTAGATAATAAAAGTAACCTGAATGAAAATGGAGGTTTGGGTGGGAAACCAATATCACTTTATAATAAATTGATTCATATGCCTAAAAATTTATAATATTCAAATGATAAATTTAATAACTTTAAAATAAATATATTCATGACATTTTACGTCAATGGTCTGTATTTATAAACTATACAGAAGAATTAGTGGCGAATACAAAAAATCTCTCAAAAATGGAAGTGAGATGAAGAAACCCTTACCTTAAGTCCGACGATGTTATTCACTTGATCTTAGTGTCAATAATAACCAAATTAAATTAATTAATTAATATTTACAAAACCTCTTATTTGTTTTATTTATTTATCATAACCTTATTATGTTCATTCAGGACCTTCTTGATGGTTTTAAGAGGTTCAAATTTATTGTTTGGGAGCATTTTCATCATGATTGGTGTACTTATATTCATGAATGGATAATCATGTAAAATAATGATGGTTATTCAGAATTGAAGTTATCTATTATTAGTGAACATGTAGAATTTTAAATGTTTGTAAATTTCATTTTGTTACTTAGAGTCAAGATGAATCATTATATACATTATTTAACGAAAACAATTTGGGTTAATTGGATGTTTTTTGATCTAAATGAAATCATTTTGCATTATAATTCAATACCATGTGCTAAACATATTATAGAACCATATATGAGAAAAGAAAAAAAATATTATATTCCTGTTCAACCATAAGAATGGTTTCATGACTAGAATTGAAGACAGTAAAAGATATTGATAACCCGTCATCCACGAATGTGATAAATTAACACATCTTGGGCGATATTTTCATACTTAGTAAAAGATGAGGGGAAAAGAGAGATGATGATGAAATATTACATTAGAATAATAAAATCCCAATTCATCCAAGGTACTAGAATTATCCTAGATTTTTAATTATGAGAGATTAAAAAAAGAAAAGAAAGGAACTCAAAATAAATTAAAAGTTGAGAAATCGCTCACAAAAATTCGGTAGCATAATAGCTATCCAACATGGTTTTAGAAAACCATAAAAAGAGAGGGGAAAGAGGTCAACCATAAATAAAATGATCATAAAATAGAATAAGGACATAATAATATGGAATTAATAACATGTTATGAAAACTTTAAAAGCAACCACATGAAAGAGAACTTGGATGGAAAAGAGAAGTTGATAATTCTCTTAACATGTAGAGTAACTCCTATGAATTGATAGTTGGGACCATGGGGGATTGAGGAAACCTTTGGAGGACTACTAGAGAGGTAATGATACTACATATTTGAGTACTATTTTTTCTAAAGAAATAAAACGAATGGATGAGCGGGTTTTTAAAGCAAATGAGAGGGAGTTTTTTATTAATTTAAAGGGACACCTAATTAGTGGGTTTCGCAAAACCATGGGCTTTCCCATGGTATTTTCCCATGGTATTATCCACCTGGGACAACTCACACAATATTTTACCATAAAAAAGTCTACCATCATTTTATATTAATTATTACATCATTATGATTTCATTAAACATACCGAAAACTCAAAACTATATTTTTACTATTTATGAAAAATTCACGTTTTTTAAGAAAAATCCCAAAAATTAACCCTAACCATTTCAGACATGTAGAATTAAAAAATGAAATATATATTTTTTAAAATAATTTTCTAAGTATTTTTAATTTAATTTTTAAATAAAATTTTAATTTATTCAGAAAAACAACTTTAAAACTATAACTCATTTTATACCACATTACGAAATTAATCAAGGTCCCATAAAATAATATTATAACCATAAGAAAATAATGTAAAAATTTATGAATACATTTTATAAAAATAAATTTCCAAATTGAATTATTATATTAATCATAAAATTTTAATTAAAATATTTATGACGTTCAAAAATACAAATAATTATACTATTATTATTTTTCACTTTTAGGATGTCTATATTGTATTTATACATTCATGGGTGATGTTTATATATTTTTTAAAATTTACTATTCTTTACTATTCATAAAGGTATGTTACTATTTATAAGGGTATGCTATTATTCACCAAAAATTATGTTTGTCTTTTTAGACTCTAAATATCTTACTCAACGCAACTGTGTATGTCTATTTTTTGAAATTTAAATTACAAAAGTGGAAAAATTATATTAATTGGAAAGGTTATAAGAAGGTGGTGTATTGTAGAGAATTAGTGTTTCATGAATTCAATATTAAATCTATTTTTAAATTATTGGGGTGCAACATTATTCACTCCTTACAAAAATTTGATCATCAAAATTTTAAATTGAACTTCAAAAGTTGATGGTTGATACATGAAAATTCCATTATGGGAAACCCTCTTCGAAAATAGGGTTAAAAAAATAAAAAACTAAAAATAGGTTAATGGAAATGAGGTGGTAACCAAAAAACTATTATTTATAATGGGGTGATATTATTTGGAAGTAAAAACCTATACCGAGAATAAAAATATAAATATGTTTCTTGATGGAATGTGATAGAGAACATGTTATGATAAAAGTAGATTACTACAAAACTATAAACTACTGACCAAAAAAATCATCCATATTATCAAATATTATGATGATATGACTAAATTTTATTTAAGACTATTTCCTTTGTGAGGATGTATTATTCCACTCCATAAGAGTATAAATATACGTTTCTATTTACAAAATAATCCTTGTATTTAACCTTAAACTATCTATATTTATCACTTAGCAGAGGTTACACCATGTGGTGATGTAATACATTAACCTCTAAAAGCTCATAAAACCATCAACATAAACCAATTCATAAATGGTTACATATTCCAAAATTTAATGATTCAACACTTTAGAATCAAGGTCCCTATATTTCCAAGATGAACTTCTCATTAAACCTTAATCAACATGAAGCATCTGTAGATTTTCACATTAAAAAAATGTTAATATCTTCATCAGGTGTCCTCTTAAAATATGGTAATAAGTCAAATTACCATAAAACCTTATTAAAAAAAATCATTCATCCTTACACATGATATTAGATATATTTATTATATCTAAAAATATTTTAAACTCCATCAATGATAGCATAATCCACTTGTCGAAATGTTAATAATAATTTTTGAGGTACTTAGTACATATCTAAATAAATTATTTATTTATCATTATATTGACCATCAAGAATATAGTAGTGGTTGTATTTCCTTCACTCATGTTTTTTTCTAAACAGTTTAACTTTCTACTAAATTACTTTTCCTTTATACCATTCATCATATGATCTCAAATCCAAAAATGAAATAGTAATGTAGTATGATCATTTAATATCACAAATTTATTATAACCTGTACATTACTGACAAAATATTCAAATGACATGATTCTTGACTAGGAATATTAATCATTCTACTTCATATTCTATATCATTATAACATGATAATTATTAAGAATCATCATTTTGGGTATATTCCTTTGACGCTTGGGATATCGATTCGCAAAGTGTCGCATCTCCTTACAATTGAAGCACTGAATATAGGAATATTATTTCCTTGTCTTTTAATTATGAGCATTATGGCCTTTTTCTCCCCAATTGAAGTAAATTACTTTTCCTCTCAAGCATATACCAAGCTGTTTCCTTCCATAATTATCACATGTGGTAATATACAACATTCCCTTATTCTCTTTATCTGTCTTTTTCCTGCCAGCCCCTTCTTCTTTTTCTTCTCTTAAAATCCATAGGACTCAGATAAGTATTTACATACCATTTCAACACATGATACTATTTCCTCAAATGATGAGGATACTTTGGAGACAATCATACTTTTAACTGATGGCTTGAGACCATTAGATATATGTTCTTTCTTACTCCTCAGATAATGTGCATTGGTGAAGTTATAATTCCTTCTGCTAGGTGCCATTTCTAGTCAATTGTTTATTATGTATTACCTCATAGAATTTTGAACTCTATATGAATCTAAACATGGTATAACACATAGAATTAGTTTATGTGTCATAAATCCAAGAACCATATACTTTGGTTACATTGGGGAACAAATCCTTCATAATTTTTTGTAATAAGCTTATGAACTTAGGAAATCATATCCCCTAGGAGTGTTGATCCAAGAGTGTAGAAAGTACTATTTTCATGCACCTGTTCTTGTTTGATTCTAGCTCAAAGCGGTGTTTTTTGATTTTACCTTTAGAAACATATGTGCTAGAGAAAGCTCTACTTGTTCATATCCAGACAGAGATATATTTTCTTAATAAACCACATAATCTATTCCTTCAAAAATTCTAAGATATCCTTATATTCTTATCCCCAAAATCTATCTTAGGGTTTTTTCACTAATCTACTTTTTCTATATCTAGTTTTCATGGATTCTACTAAACTTTCTTTGATACCAACTATAATTCCCCGACCCAAGAATCCTAGATATGGTGTATTATTTTAATACATTAGCATGATTATAAGGAATCAAATCTCAAAGGACTGAGTAGTTTAGTACTTTTGGAAAACCATATACATTCATAGGTTCAATATTATAACTTGAAAATATATACAACATATATGTTTTATTGGGAACATCAAGCACTCCAATATTAACCTTGCATGTCAGTCATAAAAAACTTTTTCATGTTCTGAAAAAAAATGAAACATAAGGAATGGTTGAGCTCAGATGCTCAGTAAGGGTAAGAAATATAGAAAACGATATCACAAACATAATCATTATACATGGTGAATAACTAAAAATAAATGACTTTAAAAAAATTGAACATAATATGGTCGGAATATGAGCTGAGTAAATACTTCCATAATAAAACATAATCATGGGTATTCTAATAGTTGAATAAACACCTGAACTATGAATTTCAAGCTTCATAATGAGGTAAATACATATGAAGGACTTTGTAAAACATACCATCAGGGCCTCTACCATGATGTTTAAAAATGATTAAGGCCTCTCCCAAAACCGTATACCAAATTGGGAAAGGCCATGGCCAAGTCTACATCTATTTGTCTCATGAGACCTTCTAATACATCGAGGGGATATAGCAAGTCCCCACCTTCGCATAATAAGTCTAATGTATTCCTCATATGATTGGGGATAAACACAAACAATATATACATTCATATTAAAACAAACATATGGGATATACATAACTTTCCCTAAACATTAAGCATAAACTCTAACCAATCAGAGTAAATTGGTGAATGGTTGTAAGATATCACATCCTTAATCAAAATAATAATAAACCATTCAATAAAACATGGTGGATGTCATCATAGGATATACAACTCGATGAATTAAAATATTAAACAATATATGTTGACATATATGAAGATAAATTTAAAATGGGCCATCGAAAAATCCTTGAGGGAAATAATCCTTAAACATTCCTAAGTGTCCCATACCACCTTGAAACATTCAAATAATAATCCCATATAACATCATTAGAATAATGAGACTGTTGATATGATATGTAAAAGGGAATTACATACACCAATGAAATAAATAAGTCGTTAATAAGGAATATATCTCATAAAAGTTAATTTGAGATAAGAAAAATCATTTTTTACTTCTGATAGAAGAGTTATTTTGGAAAATCATTTATATTTTCCAGGAAATCAGATTATAAACATGAATATCCAAGAAAATAAGAGTCTTTAAAATTGAAATTATATTTTAAGAATAAATGAAGTCCCACTTAAG
This sequence comes from Viscum album, assembly GCA_963277665.1. Taxonomy (NCBI): domain Eukaryota; kingdom Viridiplantae; phylum Streptophyta; class Magnoliopsida; order Santalales; family Viscaceae; genus Viscum; species Viscum album. Next base: position 403,074,856 of record OY728127.1, on the reverse strand, counting down.
TGAAATATTGTAAAAAGTGTTCTTAAGATACTTTAGAAATAAAATATTTTAGAGCATTTTAAGGAAAATATTAAAGAGAATTTTAAAGTGGAAAGGAATTTTTCTTCTCTTAAATCCAATAAAACGATCCAAGATCATTTTAAATGATAAAATGAGTGTTTTCATAAAAATAATGGTGGATTATAACATATTCTGGAATACACTTTAATATAGGTATGAATTTGAAAATATCCCTTGAATCGGGTCTGTTTATGGAGATAAAATTTTGTATGAGCCTTTTAAATCATGAAAATCCCAATAAAATGAAGGCATATTCTTGTTGGTAAACATATATAGAAAATTAAAAAAAAATATATGTGGAGTAAATAAGAATAAATAAATATTCCATTGAGGTGGGTAGATAATAAAAGTAACCTAAATGAATATGGAGGTTTGGGTGGAAAACCCTTATCACTTTATAATCAATCGATTCGTATGAAAAAAAATTAATAATATTCAAATGATAAAATGAATATAATGAAAATAAATATATTCATCATATTTTACATCAATGGTCAGTATATATACACCATACATAATTATTAGTAGTGAAAATGGGAAGTCTCACAAAAATTGAAGTGAGATGAAGAAAACTTTAACTTAAGTATGATGGAGTTCTTCACATGATCTTAGTGTACTAGATAATCAAATTAAATTTATTAATTAATATTTATAGAAACTTCACTTTGTGTAATTTATTTATTATAACCTTATTATGTTCATTCATGGATTTCATGATGGGGTTTAAGGTTCAATTTTATTATTTGGGAGCGTTTTCTTCATGATCAGTATACATATATACATGAATGGAGAATCATGTAAAATGAGGATGCTTATCAAGAATTTATGTTATATGGTATTAGTTAAAATACATAAGGTTATAGTTTTTTAAATTTCATTTGGTTACTTGAAGTGAAGATGAATCATTATATAAATTATTTAATGAAAACCATTTGGGTTAATTGGCCATTTTTGAAGACAACGAACTCATTTTGCATTATAAATCAAAACCATGTGGAAAAAAAGATTCCAGAACCATATATGAGAAATTATAAATATATTTTAGTCTGTTTCAACCATAATAATGGTTTCATGACAAGAATTGAAGATGGTAAATGAAATTGAGAACCTGTCATCCTTGAATGTGATAAATTAACACATCTTGGGAGGTGTTTTTGTTTTTAGTATAAGAGGAGGGGAAAAGAGAGATGATGATGAAATATTCCATTAGAATAATAAAATTAAAGTTAATTTATGGTACTGTAATTATCATATATTTTGATGAGGGGGTAAAAAATAAAATAATGGAACTTGAAATTAAAGAAAAGATGAGAAATCCCTCAGAATATTCGGCAGCATAACAACTATGAAACATAGTTTTAGAAAACATTTAAGAGATAGGGGAAATGTGTCACCTATTAATAAAATACTCATAAAATATTATAGGGAAGTAATAATATATAAATAATAACATGGTATGAAAACTTGAAATACATACCACATAAAAGATAACTTTGATGGAAAATTGACGTTGAGAATTATCTTAACTTATAGAGTAAATCCTATGTCCTGAAGGTTGGGAACCTGGGGGATTGAGGAGAAATTTTTAGGACTAATAGGGAGGTTATACTACCATATATTTGAGGATTATTATTTTGGAATGAAATAAAATTAATGGATGAGTGGGTTTTTATTGTAAATGAGAGGGAGTTTTTTTTAATTTAAATGGACACCTCATTAGTGGTTTTTGAAAAACCATGTGAATTACCATGTTATTTGAACATGGTATTAGCCACTTGGGACACCTAATATCCTATTTTTTGAAAACAAGTTTACCAGAATTTTATATTTATTATTACATCATTATGATGTTTGAAAACCTAGAACTGTATTTTTACTATTCAGGAAAAATTCAGGTATTTAAGAAAAATCCCAAATTTTAAATCTAACCATTTATCTATATGTGGAATTAAAAAATGAAATCCATTTTTTTAAAATAATTTTCAAATTATTTTTAACTTAATTTTGAAATGAAATAATAATTTATTCCAAAAAACAACTTTAAAACTATAACTCGTTTAATAACACATTGTGAAATTAGTCAAGGTCCCATAAAATTATCTTATAACGATAAGAAAATAATGTAAAAATTTATGAATACATTTTATGAAAATACATTCCCATTTTAAATAATTAAATTAATCATAAAATTTTAATTAAAATGTTTATGACTTGAAAAAATACCAATACTTATACTATGATTGTTTTTCACTTTTAAGATGTATATATTGTATTTATATATTCATGGGTGAAGTTTCTATTTTTTTGGAAAATTAAATATTAATTAATATTCATAATGGTCTGTTATTATTCTTAAGGGTAAGTTTCTATTCACCAAAAAATTAAGTTTGTCTTATAAGACTCAAAATATCTTACCGAACACAACTGTGTAAGTTAGTTTTTCAAGATTCAAATTATAGAAGTAGAAACATTATATTTATTGGAAAGGTTATTACAAGGTGGTGTATTGAATAGAATTAGTGTTTCATGAATTCAATATTAAATATAATTTTAAATTATTGGGGTGTTACACATATATTCAATAGTTTTATCCTTATTATCTTCCATGTAAAGAATTAGTGGAAATGAATCAGATCACTTCACGGGGTGGTAGTCCACCGTAAACATGAACGATGTTATCATATCCTCTACGGAATGTAAATTAAAAATTTATATATGATATAATGACCTAAGAAGTATAAATATATTATAAATACCATATATATACTTTATATCCATCATCATACCCAACTGTGACCGGTGGTGATGAAAAAATGAATGACATTGGTTCGTGAGGCGGTAATCCTCTATACATAAGAATGGTGATTTTATAACATATTTTATCGAAGTTGAAATGGTTGTAGGTATTAAAATTAAAATAACAACATATCAGAATGTTTATGATACCTAGGTTTTTATATTATCATGGTTTATAAATAATTTTAGTAGTTGGATTAAGAAATAAACTAAAAACGCTTGTTATAGAACATCACCTCTTCTTCAAGTATCCTCGCTATGTTTGCACCAAAATACTTATAGTGTTTTATTTAAAACAAAAATAAGGATTAAATGTTGATATTAAGGAATTATTTAATATATTTGGTTGGATATCATTCTAACCAAAACGGTTTTAAAGTGTGATTAAGAGAGGAAAGCAGGTGTCCTCTTATTAGTGAGGTGAGTGACACACTTGTAATTTTTTTTGAAAATAAAAATATTTACCCACATATGTATTAATAAAAAAAGATAAAAAATGGATTATTATAAATAATAATAAATTATATGGCCAAAATAGAGACATACAATATTTTGTAGAAAAATTTTAAGGTCTTTTTAACCCTTTTCTATTTAATTTATCTCTATAGTAAACCCATTTTTACAATAATCGCCATAATTTAAATTTTCTGTTTTCATAATTGATCTTAGTAAAAAATTTATTTTACCACAATATATAACATAAATTATGACGATCACCAATATTTAATCCATTTTCCAAAATTACATTCCTTCAAGTGAAAATTTTAATTTAATATTAATTCTGGAGACGTGATGGGAAAAATGGTTTTTGAAAGAGAAAATAGTCAAAAGATTTCAATGTTTTTATATAAAATTTCAATATGAAAATTATTTAAATGAAATAAATTGGATATATATAATTTAAATAATTTTAATTTAAAACAAATTTAAAATATAATTTAACTTTATAAATAATTTAAATAAAATGGATATTTTCAATTAAAATTCCATATTTTTGACTATTCATCAAATAATTAATTTTTTCAGAAAATTATCTATCACTTAACCTAAGATAATTTTGAAACTAGGATTAAAAAAATTAATTTATTTTTTAAAATAAATTTTTTAAAATTATCAAAAATTATATTTAAAATAAGTGCATAAAAGGTGACCAAACATCTTTTTAGAAAAATATGGTTTTAAGCATAATATTGGATTTATTTTTATCTCTTGTCTATAAAACAAATAAGTTGAGTTTTAAACAGTTGATAGAATACATAATATATAAATTTAATTAAAATATTTCATCAATTTTATTTTAATTTATTAATGTAAAACTTGTTTATTTTTATAAAAATAGTTTCTCAAAGAATGATTTCCTTTATTTTCAAATAGTTTTTTATTTTAATTTTTAATTAATTGGTAATAAAAGAATTAATTTTATATGGAAGTGTAAACCATATATTTTTAATAATTCAGTTAATAATATTCATAACCACCATTAAAATGGCTAGGCAATAACCTTATTATAATGAAATTTTAATAATATGACACGTTTGGTTTAAATTTACAGTTCTGTGTAATGAAAAATTATCAAAATGATTAAATTCATTTGAAAAAATACTTCAAAAAATATTGGGGTTAACCGAAGGACCTTATGTAGAGGTTATTATGAGTAATGGTACATGGGGTTGTTCGATTATGGTCTTATTTGTTTCATATTATAATCAATATCCATTGATAGTTGTAAAGTTACCGTGATATGGATCCATTAGGTTCAATGTATCGAATTTGAGATGTTAAACATAAATGATAAGGAAATAGACTTAGATATACATTTGTTTTTTTATTTTGGATTATATAGTACTTGAGTTAAAGGTTAATTAATACATTGGTTTGGTTTGGGTTCTTTCATTGCCCTTAACCATGGGGAATTAACTAAGTGAGGCTTAATGGATATCAGTGAGCACATTCCTAATAGTCTGATAAAAAGTGATTTTTTTATTTTCATGATATGATTAGTGATTGATTAAGTGGATTATTTATCTTTTATATTTTTAGAGTGTTGTTCTATGTGTAGACTACTATGTGTGTATGGGGGGGTTAAATACGTGATGTGATCAAGTATGACCATCTGGTCAGCATTATAGATTGTGTATGGCCTAAGGGAATAATATCATCTTGGATATTCTTTGATGTGAGTTATGTTAAGATTATTCTGTATAGTGATATGGGTAGAATAATATGATGATGATCTTTTTGTGAGATATCCTCTATTATTTTTCTAGGAATACATTAGTGTCTAGATAATGGATAGATTTTGGGATATGTATGCCACACTTACTTTGTATTTTAACCTTTTTTATGTAGATGATGATGAGGCTATGACTAAGAAGAGTATGACTTATAATATTGATTTAAACTACCAAAGGTTTAAATGTCAAAAAAATAGAGGTGTATGGCTAGAGTGGGAGGATCCTTAGTTTTACCACCACATGGGTTTATCGTTATCTCACTTTTCTCATGATACATATCCTATACGTTGATCAGTTAAAGTGGTAGTTCAATATAGGGATCAACATGGGTCCCTTGGGATCAAGGTACAAAGATTACACAACCCAGATTCTTGTTATTTCTGAGGGCCAGATGCATCACCATGAGGGGATTCACGTTAATTTTGTATACCTATAAACCACCAAGATTGGATCCCTAGTATTTTTATATTCCCAATGATCACCATGAGTGGATCTCTAATCACTTTGTATGTATGGGGATCACCGTTACAGAATTAACAATCACAATATTTACCCAATCATAACTATGAGAGGATCCCTAACCACTCTCTATGCATATGTATGGTTATTCTTTAACTCTTCCCCAGACGGGCCTCAAATTTTTGATGATCTGAAAAGCCATCATAGGCTTTGGATAAAGAGTATGGGGTTATTTATTATGGTTGTTTAATTAACACATGATGATATGACATGATTGGATATATAATGCTTGTTTATTTCTAGTGCACCTATACAATACATATCATGACATATATGAGGAACATAATTGGGTGTTCCCTATAAATAATATTTATTAAAACCTATACAGACACTTTGGTTTGTGTTCAGAATGTTGTATATCATTTTTTGGTAACAATAGGAGATCTATCTGGAGTTTTAGATAGGTTTTTATGAATGTTCGAGGAGGTAATCTGGTGTTATTATTATGTATCCATTATTTACTTATGTCTTGTATTATTTTTTACTTTCTTTGTTAGTGGGTGATTCTCATTATATATATATATATATATGAAAAGATTCTATATCTTTATTGTAACACCCTGAGATTTTATGAGAAATATTTTTTTATGTCATATGTTATACGCAACACTAAAGGAATCTTCCACAACACTCAATACTTACATGGATTGCATTACACCCAATCGCAACCTTCCTCGATAGTGTGTGTTGTACGCAATACCGAGTTTCACTAAACAACGATACATTATTATGGACTAGCTGTTATGAATATTATTAACAACATTTTGAATTTTATAACATTATTATTCATCTTACACATTTTCTAGAACATAGTAAGAGAACAAAATAAATTTTTCGGGTAAAATAAGTATTTTTAAAAAAATGCAGTTTTGCCACATTTTGATGGAGAATGCACATTAAATCTAGTTTTTGACATGTTTATAAGTTCAATTTGACAAAATAAAATTATTCTTTGGAATCAGGATAAAAAAATTTACTTTGGATAAATTTTTGATACTTTTCTGATAACATTCATATTTTGATGAATAGTAAAAACACGCTAATTTTTAATTAAAATCAACTTTTTTCATCGAGATAATTTATATGGTAAAATTATAATATTGAATGGTTTTAAAGAATAAATAGAATATATTTTTAAAATTTAATATAATGTATTTCATTAGCATTAATTTCACATTGAATTCATAGGTAAAATCATTTCAATCTTTGGTAATGTTTCAACTTCTATTAAAGCTTTTAGTTCAAACATATCTTCTGTATATAATTCTTTTTAATTCAAGTAAATGAATAGTGTCAAAATTGAAACTATTGTTATTTTATAAAAATAACATATTATAAAATTGTTTAAAAATCACAAAAATATTTAAAAAATATAAATTAAAATTTATATGGTCGAAAATTTCATAAAGTGTCAAATTATGGTAAATTCACAACACATTTAATTATTTATAATATTTTAACATTTAGAATTTTATTACCACATATTACATTAAATTGATAAATAAGTATAAATCAAGTTGATAATGTTTAAAAAAAATTCCTAACATGTCTAAATTTTACTGGTTAATGATATTACAACCCCATCTCATCTAATCTTTGGATATGAGTCATTTTGGAGGTTTTTAAGTGGGCTTGGGATTTAATATAGACCAATATTTCTTATATTTCCAAAGGTGCCCCTCTCCTCCCTTATAAAAGGGCACCTCCTCCCTCCCCTCCTCACACCAATTTTAGCCTTCAAGCTCTTCAAATCCCTTCCCATTTCACTTCACCACATCCTTAGAAACTTACTAGAGGTACTGGTCTTCTCAAAAGACCAACTCTAGTGCCCTAAGAGAAAGTTTAAAGGAGCCACTTCGAGAAAGAGGTAATACCTTCTACCTTTTTCTTCAAGTTTCATTCTTCTTATACTTCTTCTTCTTATTTAGTTCATTCATTATGAAGTAATAACATCAGTATCACTCATACAATGATATATTATTATAAGTATGAAACAAACCTATTTCACCATCTATCCATCATATGGAAAAAAAGATCACTGCGCGTGCGTACGTACGGAATACCGTCTCCACACCGTGGTGTAATCTATTTTCCACCACCAACTTACTTGGATGGGTATAATGGTGTATATAATAACTGTAAATGATTGTTGTAAAGTGATATTGATTCTGAAATAGTATGCATACACTCCAATACAATTCCACGATCATGGGAACGATATCATCGCTCGTGCGTACGTATGGAATACCGTCTCCACGACGTGATGCAACTCGTTCTACATGATATTCATTGCATAATGATTATATAAATGAATTGAATGAATAAATATGACATATATTACACTAATACCATTCTGGAAATGAGGTATCTATAACCTAAAATGAATAATAAGAATTTATTCGACAAAACACACATAAGAACAAAAAGTAATAAACACCCGAATAACAAGTAGAAATGAAATATTTCTAATAAGAAGCTAAGAATATGACCATATATGATATCATAGAAATGAGTATTTATCTATAATAAGTCAATGAAATTATTTAAATCATTATACTGATGGTTCAGACACTTACGAAGCAAATCAGATCTAAGGTAAGGGAAAATCTCACAATCTCATTTTTATCCGAGATTGTTTATACTTCAGAATTTACTGGGGAAAATTTTTCATACACATCCATGTTTCCTAAATATTTAATATTATTTCCATCCACCTACAATTTTTTAAATCCAATTTTATCCATTGTTGAGTTTTTAGAAAAAGTAATGAAACGAATCTTTTGTCGTTTTTAGTACGAGGTACTTTTTGAATTTTCCGACCAAAGTATGAGAAGAATGTTTTTTTAACTTATACGGAATGAATGGATTAATAGAAAATTATTTCCATGAAGCTTCATTTACAAGTTTTCAAGTTTATCTTTAATAAACTTCTTTTAGTTTAAAATTGTATGACATGGTAAGAAAGGAAAAATGTTTTTGAAGTAGAAATGATATTTTCCTCAAGAATGGAGTTCAAGTGTTTTATCAAAATTATTTACCATCTAAGATAATATAAGGTTCTGTTTCTATCCCTATTTTTAAATTTATTTGATTATATTATGATGGAATTATTTTTATGATATCCTTTTATCATATATGGATTATGTTATGATGGCCTGATGTTTATGATTCCCATTTTTTTACATGGGTTATGCAATGATGTATGATTTATGATTTTGTGGCACACATAAGAATGGTATCATTATGAGATGGGTGGGACCTATATCTCCCTCCAATGCATTGGGTAAAGATTTATATCTCATGAGATAGACATGGCTGGAATGGCAGGTTAAACAGGTTCAGTGAAACATGACTGAAATGAGGAGTGAACTCAGTTCATAAATGGACTTTTTCCGCTAAGATAGTCTTGGCAATGAGTCTTGACTACTAAGAAATGATTTTCTATTATTATGTGTGTATTCCACAAATCTTTATGTTTTACGTTATTATTACTGGGATTACATTTCACTTCTATGATTTATCCCATGTTATGATATCTTTTGCCGGATACGATTTTCAAAATGTTATGTTCTTATGAATATGATATGTTTGATATATCTTTTGTTTACCCTTACTGAGAATCTAAGCTCACCCTTTTGTACGTTTTCTTTTCCCCAGGTCAGGAATAAGGATATTAAGTAGGATATGCCAAAAAGGGACTCTAGATATGATGCAGTAAGTGGGAGACAACGTAGATGATTTATGAACCAGTTGTTTATGTTTCCCAGTTTCTAAAGACACTATACCTATATGGTCCTTTCATGGTTTTGTTATATGTTGTAATAAGTATTCTTCAATTTTTAAGTAATAACCATGTATGCAAAGTATGGGTCGTTAGTAATGTATCAGGGGAAAAGGAGGTAGGAATGCATCCGATCCTTGGGAACTCTCACATGTGAGCGTTGGACGAAGCATGGATCTCCACCCAAGGGCTTCATGAGGAAATGGATGCCACAGGGGATGGTGGTGTGTCCCACCCAGGGGGTGTAGCCACCCATGGAGTGCCCTGATAGGTATCAATTATAGTCCATTATATGTAATTCCAAACTGTTATAGTTGGTATCAGAGGAATGGTATAGTCAACCTTTGGAAACTAGGATGTGAAAGCCTTAGTAAGAATCCTAAGGATATGTCTAAGCGTAGAACAAAATCATAGTGTTTTAGAAATGACCATGAACAACCTATGATAAGACTTTAAGTGTGAAATTTTATTCTTGATTATGTGGTTTTACTATTATAATTAGTGTTTCTCACACTATTCTTCTTGGTTTTAGTCAATGGCTGGAACCCGAAGGAACCGTGTTAATGCGGAATGCGACGGGCAATGCAATGATTGTCCCCCCTTAGAAACCAAACGTTATGGGAGCTGGAATGCAAAATCTTGAATCCATTATCACACAAATTTCTCAAGTTATGAATCATACAGGACTTCCTAATGAGCAAAGGAAGGGGAAAAATTATGTTGAATCCTTCATGAGGCAGCGTCCTCCTTCATTCAACGGGTCTTCTGATCCATTAGTGGCTGAACAAATGGGTCAGTACCACTTAAAAGATATTTTCAGTTCTTCAATGTTCTGAACATGATAATGTCATCTTAGTAGTATATCGTTTGGAAGGTGATGTTGATCAATGGTGGAATCTTATTAAGAATACAAGGTAAAGGGATGAAATTGAGTCCATGGAATGGGATGAGTTCAAGAACTTATTTTTCAATAAGTATTTCCCTCGTATTCTTCGAACAAAGATAGAGAATGAGTTTCTTGAACTGAAGCAAAAGGATGATGAATCTATTTGTACCTATGAAGTAAATTTTACAAGACTTTCAAGGTACGCTTCTGGGATTATTATCCAACCTGAGAGTAAGATCAATCGATTATTTAGTGGCTTTAAACCAAGTCTTCGAAGGGCATTATCCATAAGGGACTTCAATAGCTATGAAGAAATTGTTCGATGTGTTCTCAAGGTTGAGATGGAGATTGGTGTAACCCATCAGTCACATGGGTTTGATAAGAAGAGGAAAATGGAATTCAAAGGAAAATCTAAAGACCACCCTAAAAAGAAGATGAGTTTTCCATTATTCTCAAAGTGTGGAAAGAAACATGGAGGAAATTGTCTTAAGGGGACAAGAAAATCGTATAAGTGTGGAAAAGAAGGTCATCAGAAATTGAATGTCAAAATATTATGAAGAAGATGTCTAATGATGAAAACAAAGGAAGGGATACACAGAATGAACCTACTACACTTCAATGTTTCAAGTGCAAGGAGATGGGTCATTATGCCAATAAATGCCCAAATCCAAGAGTTGATGATGATGATCGACGTCAACAAACTCTTAAGGCCAAAGACAAAGGAAATTCACATGCAATTACTATCGCTGATGTGGAGTATGACAACGAAGTAGTGAGAGGTACACTTACCATCCACTCTAAAGTAGAAAATGTGTTATTTGATTCTGGATCCACCCACTCTTTTATTTATGAAGAAATTTCTAAGGGTATTGTTGTATTACCTCAACAATTATATGTTGAGTTGGCTGTGACAACTCCTAATGGCACAATAGTTGCATCCAAAGTTTACAATTCTTCTCCGATTGAAGTATGTGGGAAAGTGCTTCCAGAAAATCTTATGATCCTTCCTATAGTGGAATTTGATGTGATTCTTGGCATGGATTGGATTTCTTTATATGGAGCTCATACCAATTTCCAAAGAAGGAAAGTCACATTTCATATTCTAGATCAATCTATGATCGTCTATCGATGAAAGGATGAACATAACCTTACAGTGGAAATTTCATCCATATTATGGGTCTTGATTCCACTAAATGAAGGTTATTTATCTCAAATGGATGGAGAGAAACTCATGATTAATAATATTCCCATTTTATGGGAGTTTGATGATGTCTTTCTAGAGGAATTTCCAGGTCTTCCACAAAATCATGAAGTTGAGTTTTCAAGAGAACTTGTACCGGATGCTTTGCCTATTTCAAAGAAACCTTATTGAATGGCCCCAATTGAGTTGCATGAATTGAAGAAGCAACTCCAAGAGAATCTTGATAAAGGATTATTACGCCCTAGTGTGTCACCTTGGGGAGAAACTATTCTATTTTTTATGAAAAAAGATTGATCAATGAGACTCTACATTGATTATTGAAAACATAAAAAGATCACTATCAAGAACAAATATCCTCTCCCATGCATTGATGACCTATTTGACCAACTACGCATAGCTCAATACTTTTCCAATATTGATCTTCAGTCATGGTATCATCAATTAAGGGTCAAAAGGGAGGATATACCAAAGACACCTTTCCGTACAAGGTATAGACACTATAAATTTATAGTGATGCCATTTGGACTTACTAATGCCCCTGCTATCTTTATGGAACTGATGAATAGAGTCTTTATGTAACGCCCCGCCCCTAGTTACCTCGATTCGGTGCATTATTACATAATATTGGCATGATCACGAGAAAGATCAAGTCTCGAAAGACCGATTAGTTTAGTAGCCTTGGAATAACTAGATACATCAATAAATTTTTACATTACATCATAAAAAAAACATCTTGTCTTCATATCCCCTCATACTATCCCTGCAGGTCATTCATAAATTACTTCTTCATAATCCTGGGAAAAATAAAACATTGAAAGGGGTGAGCTCAGATTCTTAGTAAGGATAACATTATAGCAGAAGCTTTCATAAATAAGCATAAACACTTAAGGAAATTTATAACTAAAACAAAAGCCTTTTAAACTTGAACTTCAGCATAAAATGGAAAAGGTAAAATGAAATAATTCCATTTACTTACTCACATGGATATTCTACTAGTAGAATGATCACATGAAATATCAATAACCACTTTCGTAATGTTAGAATGCATAATGCCAGACTATCATAACCACATAGCCAAGGCCTCGTGCCAAGACTACAAATAAGATTTTGTCAAGGCCTTGTGCCAAGACACTAGTTTGTCTCATGAGACCCACCGATGCATCGAGGAGCTATAGCGGGCTCCACCCATCACTTATTAAGTCCAATTCATTCCCATATGAAAAGGTTTAAACATAACATAAACATTCGTATTAAACTAGCATACGAAATGTCAATACTTTCACCACAAACCATGAATGGTATAAAAATAGCACATCCACAGTCAAACATAATTCATTCGATACAATATGGAAGATTGTATTGTATCACATTAACCTCAATCAAGAATAATGAAGGTTGTTGACATAGATGAAAATAATCATCAGAACTATTTGAGAGAAATATCCCCCTTTTCTTGAAATCATTTAAAAATCACACTATTTATCAAGAATACATTTAAAATAGATTTTAGAATCAAAGTGTCCCATACCACTTTGAAACTTTTAAAAGGAATTTTGATTTTAAAACGTTAATGTCTATATAAATAAATCTTTAAAACCATTTTTAAATCATGGACATTAATGAGAAAGATTTAGAATATTAAGTCTTTAAAACATTTAAAAAATGGTATTTTAGTTAGAGTTTCTAACCAAAATAGAGACACATGAATACAAATAATTTAGGTAATCAAAACTTTTTAATATCATGAGAATAAAGGGATTCATGATATACTATGTCAAAGTACATTATATACACCACATAAAAGTGATTTGGTGTATAACAACAAAGAAGTCTCAATGGAATGTAAATTGAGAAGTAATCTCTCATAAAGATGTATCCTTAGGTTAAGGATAGATCAACAACATAGATATGTGTGAAAAATATAAATACACTAAATATGATTGGATATTTAGTGTAAAACAATCAAAGGACATTCACACATAATCTTGTAAAAACAACACCAATGAATTGGATGTTTAACTCAACGAATGGAGAATGAGTTAGAATTACTCTTATCAAATTCTTATCGATGACTTGAGAAATTATCAATCGAGTGATTATGTGTATCAAAAGTATATCCACAGGAAGGGGAGTGGAAATTATGACATAATCAAATGAATAGTGATTCCACACATAATCTTGGAGTAATATAATCAATGAAATATGCGTAAAGCCAAATGAGTGGAAATTGAAATCTAAAATTCCCTTATCGATTAGGTAAATTATGAAACATACACCCACGAAAGAAGGATCATACCATTATGATGTAAATACCCATAAATTAAAGTATATTACACAATGAATACAATCATGGGCAGTACACATACACCACTTGCAATAATTAAGTGGTGAACAATGAAATTTCACAGAATTAAAAGTGAGATAAGAAACCCCTTACCACGTTAATCAACTGAGTCGTATGGCCAAAAGTTAATAACCACCAAATGATTTACAGAATAAAATGAATATAAAGGGAATCATGATAATATATATCAAATGGCAGTACACAATACACCACTTTCAATAATTAAGTGGTGAACAATGAAATTCTCGCGGAATTGAAAGTGAGATAAGAAAATCCCTTACTTTGTACTTTTTCCTTGGTCGATGGTAGGTTTACCTCCGGTATAATGGTTAAATAATTGTTATTGAATTATACAAGAATAATTTACTTTAATATGATATCATATATGATCTTTTAACATTTATTTGTTAATAATATCTTAGAATTATCGTCATTTCAGGTGTTAACGGGTTCATTTTACTTTATATTCTTTGTTATGTGAGCCATATTAGTTATTTATGGGATGTCTATTATTCATATCCATAATTATATCAAGTCCTTAGATACTATTTTTAAATCATCAAATGATAATTATACTTGAATGGATACGATGGAGAATGAATCTCATCGCGTTCGTGGAGACGGTAGTCCGTACGTACGCACGAGCGACAATATTATTTTTTGATATTAAAATAATATATAAATGGATGGTATATCATATATAATGAATAATTAAAATGTTATATTTATTATTTACATGAGTTACACATCATTATTATACCCATCCAAATAATATTATATTGAATAACAATTACACCACGACGTGGAGACGATAAGCCGCACGTACGCACGTATGGTGAAATGTTATTCAAAAGGTGGATAGAATACTGAATATGGTTGTACCATATTTATAATAACATCACAGTATATATATGATACTGGAGTTATTATTTTAGAATGGTAACAACAAAGGAAGAAGAAGTGGAAGAAGAAAGGAACTGGAAAAGGGGTGGTGAAAACATTACCTCTTCTTCAGGTTCTTCCTTTTGATGTGATCAAAAGGGCTCCTTAGGTTGGATTTCTGATAAAAATAAGGCCTCTAGGTTGTATTGAGGGAAGTTGGGAGAGTATTTGGGCAGAGTTTGGCCGAACCAAAAGGCTTGGAAGGTGTGAAGAAATGAGAAAGAGGAGTGCCCTTTTACAAGAGGGGTGAGGGGCACCTTTGGAAAAGCTAGAAATATTAATTTATAATAAATTAATATTCGGTTTATAATGGCTCCAAAGTTGATTATTTAAATTTTATGGTGGGGATAGGTCTAAAACAACTCAACTAATAGAATTTAGACAAGTTTGGGAACTTATATTAACCTTATCTTTAAGTATTAACTCTAAGTTAATTAGTTTCACTTTTACAATGTCTCTTTGTATTTTTATATAATATGGTTAATAAACTTACTATATACATCCAATCGACTCCCAAGTAGTCCATTAATGATTAAAATATCATGATATAAGTCTCTTGGCCGAGCCTTAGATTTTTAGGAATTTAATATCAATTAATAATATAATATTTGTTTTAAGAACTCTTTTATGTCAATTTTGACACTATTCAATAGTTGATTTTTTTTGAAAATCATAACAGATTGATTACTTAGAACAAAGTAAATTAAATCAATAATAATATATCATATTATCCTAGAAAATTAGTTTAATTCATTAAAAGTTTCATATTATATTTATTTGGGTATTTATAATATCAATTAATTTAATTTTTCACTATTTTAGTAATTACTGCATCATCATTGGGTCATAAATAAAATAAATTATTTAATGTCTAAAAATTATAAATAAAATATCATTATGTATTAAATCTTTTTATCTTTCTAATGAATATTTATAATCTGAAATCCAACATATATAACCCTCTGTAACAATTGTTTTTTTAAAAGATATATGCTTGTGTCATTTTTGAATTTATTTTAACTTAATTAAAATAAAGTGTCATTATCACTTACAAGTGGATCCATGGGGACCCAAAATAGACCCAAAGATTCCCATGGTCGACCATGTATCAACCAATAGGGTTAAGACACGTTTTAGGGTAATTTAGTATTATTATAATATTATTTTTTAACCCTTGTTTACCTGATTTACCCTTTAACCATGGTAAATAAAATATTTACCGGAATAATTATCCAAAATGTTTAAAAATAAATGTTACCTATTTACACAATTTGAACATCCTGATTCCAAATATGGAATCCATTTTTCCAAATTCAAAACACAGAAGTGGCAGAAATTAATTTAAAATTAATTCCCATTGTTAAAACAAAAAGCGTGTTTTTTAGAGATAATAACTATCAAAAGATTGCCACTTGTTTATGACTGGTTTAAATGTGAAATTTTGTTCAATGACCCACATTGTATTACATGGTAAAAATATATTCTAAATATACTTTAAAACCACTCAAATTCATAATTTATCACTATTAATTATTTTGATTAAAAAAGTTGTTTTTTAATTAAAATTTAGTAATTTTCACTATTCATCAAAATATGAAAGTTATCCGAAAAGTACAAAAATTTCACCCTAGGCTAATTTCAATATTCAGAATCCAAAAATTAAGTCCATTTTGAGAGATAGAATTTATAAAATTTCAAAAATTAGGTATTACTATTCATGACGGCTAGTTTGATTGGTTATGGTGTGTTAAAATCTTGAAGTTGCGTACAATGCACGCCATTGCATTATTCGAAAGGAAACATACCGAGGAAGCTTGGGGTGTTACGTTCTCCCCTCCTTCAATAAATTGCGTCCTCACAATTTTTAAAATTTTGCTTGGGAATATAATGGAAGGTCCCACATCGGAAAAAGAGTCAATAAAACTATCACTTTAAAAGAAAGAAAGAGAGGTATAAGGGTCATCCAAGATAACCCATACTAGGATTCCATGTAAGAAAACATGGATATGGATGATGAAATAAGTGTCAAGTTCTGATGGAGAGGGATAGAAATCATGATCAGGAGAAAGTTAACAATAAGAAAACCACAAACTTGTGTTGGGACAAACGACCATTAGTCTCCTAGTAGGAAAGTAAACGGACAACATTTTTTTTAAAGTTACATTACATAAGGACGAGGAATTCATTTATGATATTGACTAAGAACATTATGAGATATACTTAAATTTTAAGTAGAGTTTCATTCTTTAATAAATTTCCACCACTAACTCAATTTTTTTTAAACGACGAGTATTCAAGAAGACTTGGTCACACTGGAAGAGCTAGAATAAACTTCTATAGAATCACATGATCCATGCAGGATAAACCATATATTTACATTGTATTTGAAGATTAATCATAACCAAAATGGTTAGTGAATGATCTAATGATCCCCCAAAAGGATATTCATTGAGATAAATATGCACTAATATTAATTTCTAAAATTAAACCAAAAATACCCCAAAGTTAAATAGATACCATTCAATAACCAATTGTCCTTAAAATCCTTTAATATAATCCAAACTAATATTGAAACCCAAAACATAGAAGAATTTGATTATGTAGTCTCCCATTTTACATTGTATCTCCAAATGAAATCAAATACTCTTAAAGTCACATACTTAAAAGTAATTAACATCATCACATATTATCTGTTATAGGTTAATCATTTCCATAAATAACCCAAATCACTATAAATCAACAAAAAAACGTAGATAAAAATCCACCATTACTCTACAAATGAAACCCCATTGTATTCTATTTTCCTTGGGCATATAGTGTTCCCAACAAAGCGAACATCTTCCAAAATAACATTTATCACTTAATCACCAAATCATTTTCCTATACCAAGGGTATTCATTTGATAAGACATAAGAACCCAAATCATCTTATTATTGATCAATAAAATCATTTAACAAAAAAAATAGTCACACTAACCAGGGACTTCACGTAGTCCAGTGGTAGGCGATAAATCCCAATCGCACTTTGGTTGTGGGTTCGATTCCCACAGCTTTGCCTGACGCGAAGGGTTGTCACACGGTCTTCGTGTTGTCTTTTTTCAAAAACTATATTTTATAATATTACCAAAATGAGATAAATTCCTCAAAATAACATAATTTAACCACAAATGTTATATCATACTTTGCATTTTCATCCCAAATTATAATATCTTATAATTTTCTCAAACCCCAATGATCATATAAAACCAAATAGTTATTTATACTTATATCCACAAGAGAAGAGACAATTCTTCTTCAAATATAATTCTCACATGGCAAACTGCGGGGTTAAAAATACAAGATAAAATTATTCCAATGTACCCATCAACAAGGAGTGCTAATACTTTTTATGTTTTTCTCCAACCATTTATTTCCACATATCTTCTTCTTTGACCAAGAAAATATCCTATAAAATAGGACATTCATTCGGGTAATGGCCAGGTCCCCTACATTTACGTCAAATGACTGTAAATGGACTCTTGGGACCATTTTTATCTTCTTCCATAGTACTCTTCATTTTTCTTCAGCAATTCTTCACTTTATGTCCTTCCTTCCCGCACGTAAAACATTTCGTTGTCCCATTGAGACACTTTCCTGGGTGTCTCTTTCCACATTTCCTGTATGATGAAAATTGAGTTTTCTTTTCTCCATGGTCTCCATTGCTAGAGATCTTATCATTTATCACCTTTCTCTTCCTTGTTGAGTCTGGGAGTTGGTTAATATATATGTTGTTGATCATATTTTTGGAAAACTGATTTGGCATAAAGACGATATCTTTTATGCCTATCAACATTCCATTTTGTTGCTCATTACCACCACCATTCCCAACTTGTACATCATTCTCAAAGTCACTATGACTTCCTTGGAATCCAGCCATTTACTAAAACCAGAAAGCATTGTGTGAGTAATAGTTGTCGTAAAATAATTTAGAGATTAAAATGTCACCATATTCTCAATTTGAAACATATTAGGATTAACCAAGGTCCTTTACTCTCATCTTATGTATATATTACTTAAATCAGTTTGTAAAGAAAATGTAAATTATCCTAAGCATATCCCCCGGGAGTGTTGTAACCAAGTGTGCAGCAATGCCCGTTGTCGTGCACCAGTTCCCGTTCGAGTCTTGCTCAAAGCGGTGTTTTAGGGTTTTACCCCTAGGTACATCTGTGCCAGAGCCGCCTCTACCTGCTCGTATCCAGACATGGATGTATTGCTCGGAAAACTCTCAAAATCTCTACAATACCAAAATTCTAGGAAGTTCTTTCATACTAATCCTCAAAGTTCATCTTAGGTCTACATGCTCTAATCAGAGTTTATCTAAATCTAGCTTCCAAGGTTTGTACTAAACTTTCTCTGATACCAACTGTAACGCCCCGACCCTAGTTACCTAAAGTCGGTGAATTATTACATAACATTGGCATGATCACGAGAAAGATCAAGCCTCGAAAGACCGATTAGTTTAGTAGCATTGGAATAACTAGATACATCCTTAAATTTTTACATTACATCATAAAAAAACATCTTGTCTTCATAACCCCTCATAATATCCCTGCAGGTCATTCATAAATTAATTCTTCATAATCCTGGGAAAAATAAAACATTGAAAGGGGTGAGCTCAGATGCTCAGTAAGGATAACATTATAGCAGAAGCTTTCATAAATAAGCATAAACACTTAAGGAAATTTATAACTAAAACAAAAGCCTTTTAAACTTGAACTTCAGCATAAAATGGCAAAGGTAAAATGAAATAATGCCATTTACTTACTCACATGGATATTCTACTAGTCGAATGATCACATGCAATATCAATAACCACTTTCGTAATGTTGGAATGCATAATGCCAGACTATCATAACCACATAGCCAAGGCCTCGTGCCAAGACTACAAATAAGATTTTGTCAAGGCCTTGTGCCAAGACACTAGTTTGTCTCATGAGACCCACCGATGCATCG
This sequence comes from Viscum album, assembly GCA_963277665.1. Taxonomy (NCBI): domain Eukaryota; kingdom Viridiplantae; phylum Streptophyta; class Magnoliopsida; order Santalales; family Viscaceae; genus Viscum; species Viscum album. Next base: position 403,055,102 of record OY728127.1, on the reverse strand, counting down.
AGGAGATATAGCGGGCTCCATCCGTCACTTATTAAGTCCAATGCATTCCCATATGAAAAGGTTTAAACATAACATAAACATTCGTATTAAACTAGCATACGAAATGTCAATACTTTCACCACAAACCATGAATGGTATAAAAATAGCACATCCACAGTCAAACATAATTCATTCGATACAATATGGAAGATTGTATTGTATCACATTAACCTCAATCAAGAATAATGAAAGTTTTTGACATAGATGAAAATAATCATCAGAACTATTTGAGAGAAATATCCCCCTTTTCTTGAAATCATTTAGAAATCACACTATTTATCAAGAATACATTTAAAATAGATTTTAGAATCAATGTGTCCCATACCACGTTGAAACTTTTAAAAGGAATTTTGATTTAAAACGTTAATGTCCATATAAATAAATCTTTAAAACCATTTTTAAATCATGGACATTAATGAGAAATATTTAGAAGATTAAGTCTTTAAAACATTTAAAAAATGGTATTTTAGTTAGAGTTTCTAACCAAAATAGAGACACATGAATACAAATAATTGAGGTAATCAAAACTTTGTAATATCATGAGAATAAAGGGATTCATGATATACTATGTCAAAGTACATTATATACACCACATAAAAGTGATTTGGTGTATAACAACAAAGAAGTCTCAATGGAATATAAATTGAGAAGAAATTTCTCATAAAGCTGTATCCTTAGGTCAAGGATAGATCAACGACATAGTTATGTGTGACAAATATAAATACACTAAATATTATTGGATATTTAGTGTAAAACAATCAAAGGACATTCACACATAATCTTGTAAAAGCAACACCAATGAATTGGATGTTTAACTCAACGAATGGAGAATGAGTTAAAATTACTCTTATCAAATTCTTATAGATGACTTGAGAAATTATCAATTGAGTGATTATGTGTATCAAAAGTATATACACAGGAAGGGGAGTGGAAATTATGACATAATCAAATGAATAGTGATTCCACACATAATCTTGGAGTAATATAATCAATGAAATATGTGTAAAGCCAAATGAGTGGAAATTGAAATCTCAAATTCCCTTATCGATTAGTTTACTTAAGAAACATACAACCATGAAAGAAGGATCATACCATGATGATTGAAATACCCATAAATTAAAGTATATTACACAATGAATATAATCATGGGAAGTACACATACACCACTTGCAATAATTAAGTGGTGAACAATGAAATTCTCACAGAATTAAAAGTGAGATAAGAAACCCCTTACCATGTTAATCAACGGAGTCGTATGGCCAAATGTTAATAACCACCAAATTATTTACAGAATAAAATGAATATAAAGGGAATCATGATAATATATATCAAATGGCAGTACACAATACACCACTTTCAATAATTAAGTGGTGAACAATGAAATTCTCACGGAATTGAAAGTGAGATAAGAAAATCCCTTACTTTGTAATTTTTCCTTGGTCGATGGTAGGTTTAACTCATGTATAATGGTGAAATAATTGTTATTCAATTATACAAGAATCATTTACTTTAATATGATATCATATATGATCTTTTAACATTGATTTGTTAATAATATATTAGAATTGTCGTCATTTCGGGTGTTAACGGGTTCATTTTACTTTATATTCTTTGTTATGTGAGCCATATTAGTTATTTATGGGATGTATATTATTCATATCCAGAATGATATCAAGTCCTTAGATACTATTTTTGAATCATAAAATGATAATTATACTTGAATGGATACGATGGAGAATGAATCTCATCGCGTTCGTGGAGACGGTAGTCCGTACGTACGCACGAGCGACAATATCATTCTTTTGATATTAAAATAATATATAAATGGATGGTATATAATATATAATGAATCATTAATATGTTATATTTATTATTTACATGAGTTACACATCATTATTATACCCATCCAAATAATATTATATTGAATAACAATTACACCACGACGTGGAGACGGTAAGCCGTACGTACGCACGTATGGTGACATGTTATTCAAAGGGTGGATAGAATACTGAATATGGTTGTAACATATTTATAATAACATCACAGTATATATATGATACTGGAGTTATTATTTTAGAATGGTAACAACAAAGGAAGAAGAAGTGGAAGAAGAAAGGAACTTGAAAAGGGGTGGTGAAAACATTACCTCTTCTTCGGGTTCTTCCTTTTGATGTGATCAAAAGGGATCCTTAGGTTGGCTTTCAGATCAAACTAAGGCCTCTAGGTTGTAGTGAGAGAAGTTGGGAGAGTATTTGGGCAGTGTGTGGCCGAACCAAAAGGCTTGGAAGGTGTCAAGAAATGAGAAGGATGAGTGACCTTTTATAAGAGGGGTGAGGGGCACCTTTGGAAAAGCTAGAAATATGAATTTATAATAAATTCATATTCGGTTTCTAATGGCTCCAAAGTAGATTATTTAAATTTTAAGGTGGGGATAGGTCGAAAACAACTAAACCAATAGAATTTAGACAGGTTTGGGAACTTATATTAACCTTATCATTAAGTATTAACTCTATGTTAATTAGTTTCACTTTTACAATGTCTCTTTGTATTTTTATATAATATGGTTAATAAACATACTATATACATCCAAGAGACTCCCAAGTGGTCCATTAATGATTAAACTATCATGATATAAGTCTCTTGGCCGAACCTTAGATTTTTTGGAATTTAATATCAATTAATAATATAATATTTGTTTTAAGAACTCTTTTATGTCAATTTTGACACTATTCAATAGTTGATTTTTTTGAAACTCATAACAGATTGATTAATTCGAAAAAAGTAAATTACATCAATCCTAATATATCATATTATCCTAGAAAATTAGTTTAATTCATTAAAAGGTTCATATTATATTTATTTGGGTATTTATAATATCAATTAAGTTAATTTTTCACTATTTTAGTAATTACTACATCATCATTGTGTCATAAATAAAATAAATTATTTAATGTCTAAAAATTATAAATAAAATATCATTATGTATTAAATATTTTTATCTTTCTAATGAATATTTATAATCTGAAATCCAACACATATGACCCTCTGTAACAATTGTTTTGTTAAAAGCTATATGCTTGTGTCATTATTGTATTTATTTTAACTTAATTAAAATAAAGTGTCATTATCACTTACAAGTGGATCCATGGGGTCCCAAAATATACCCAAAGATGACCATGGTCGACCATGAATCAACCAATAGGGTTAAGACACGTTTTAGGGTAATTTAGTATTATTATAATATTATTTTTTAACCCTTGTTTACCGGATTTACCCTTTAACCATGGTAAATAAAATATTTACCGGAGTAATTATCCAAAATGTTTAAAAATTAAAGTTACCTATTTACACAATTTGAACATCCTAATTCAAAATATGGAATCCATTTTTCCAAATTCAAAACATAGAAGTGGCAGAAATTAATTTAAAATTAATTCCCGTTGTTAAAACAAAAAGCGTGTTTTTTAGAGATAATAACTATCAAAAGATTGTCACTTGTTTATGACTGGTTTAAATGTGAAATTTTGTTCAATGACCCACATTGTATTACATGGCAAAAATATATTATAAATATACTTTTAAACCCCTAAAATTCATAATTTATCACTATTAATTATTTTGATTAAAAAAGTTTTTTTAATTAAAATTTAGTAATTTTCACTATTCATCAAAATATGAAAGTTATCCGAAAAGTATCAAAATTTCACCCTAGGATAATTTCAATATTCCGAATCCAAAAATGAAGTCCATTTTGAGAGATAGAATTTATAAAATTTCGAAAAGCAGGTATTACTATTCATGACGGCTAGTTTGATTGGTTATGGTGTGTTAAAATCTCGAAGTTGCGTACAATGCATGTCATTGCATTATTCGAAAGGAAACATACTGAAGAAGCTTGGGGTGTTACACTTTAGATACTATCATTATTAGTTTTTGGTAGTCTTTATAGATGATATTCTTGTCTATTCAAAGAGAAAGGAAGAAAATGAGGATCACTTGAGAATTGTATTAAAGACCCTAAGAAAAGAGAAGATTTATACTAAATTTACAAAGTGTGAATTTTGGGTTCAAAAAGTTGAATTTTTGGGTCACATAATATCAAAAGAGGGGATATGTGTGGATCCAGCAAAAACAGTGGTTATCGAAAGATGGTCGAGACCAACAATAGAAACTGAGATACGAAGTTTTCTTGGTTTGGCTAGATATTACCGACGTTTTGTGAAATATATTTCAAGGTTATCTAAACCACTCACCAAGATGACTTGGAAAGGAGTTATGTTTGTTTGGACAGAGGAATGGGAAGAGAATTTCAAGGATTTGAAAAGAAGGTTATCCAGTGCATCTATGATCACACGACCTTGCAGTGGAGAAAGGTTTGTGATCTACAGTGATGCATCCAAGAAGGGACTGGGGTGTGTTCTAATGCAAAATGATATGGTGATAGCTTATGCCTCACAATAGTTGAAAAACCATTAGCAAAATTTCCGAACTCATGATTTGGAGTTAGATGTTGTAATCTTTGAATTAAAGATTTGGAGGCATTATCTTTATGGTGAAAGCTATGATATTTATACTGATCATAAAAGTTTAAAGTATATTATCAGACAAAAAGAGATGAATATGCGTCAAAGAAGAAGGTTGGAGCTGATTAAGGATTGCGACTACTCAATTCATTATCACCCTGGGAAAACAAACAAGGTGGCAGATGCATTAAGTCGACAAGTCCGTGATAGCTTATCCATGATGAGGATCACAACAGATCTAATATTTATGGATTTAAAAAGGATGGATCTTGGAATTATAATGGAAGGGAAAAAATCTTATCTTTCTCAAATGAATGTTCAACCATTTATACACGTGAAGATTAAAGAGGCACATAAAGAAGATGTAGAGTTACAAAAGAAGGTGGGAAATGTTCCTGAATTCAACCTTGATTATAATGGGATAATAAGGTCCAGGAATCGGGTTTGTGTTCCTCCCTTCTTAGAATTAAAGAAGGAGCTACTGGATGAGGCTCATAGTTCTTCATTCTCTATTCATCCTGGAAGCATGAAGATGTATAGGGACCGGAAAGAGTACTTCTGGTGGGATGGTATGAAAAGAGAAGTTATTGAATATGTCTCTCGATGCTTGGTTAGTCAGCAAGTTAAAGATGAGAGACAAAATTATAAGGGAATGATACAACCATTACCCATACCAGAATGGAAATGGGAAAACATAACTATGGACTTTGTCACCGGACTTCCTAAAACATCCAAATTCAATAATTCTATATGGGTTATAGTTGATCTTCTTACGAAGTTGGCACACTTCATTACTATTAGAGAAGATTTTTCTCTTCATCAGCTTGCCAGGATATATGTAAAGGAATTGGTAAGATTTCATGGAGCACCACTTTCCATTATATCTGATTGGGATCTGAGGTTTACCTCAAAATTCTGGCGAAGTCTTCAGCATGCTCTAGATACATATTTGAGTTTCAGCACTGCTTACCATCATCAGACAGACAGTTAGTCTAAGAGGACAATTCAAACTCTAGAAGACATGTTGAGAGCTTTCTCTATGGATTTCAAAGGTGGCTGGGATCAACACCTATCTTTGGTGGAATTTTCTTATAATAACAGCTTTAACTCCAGTATTCAGATGGCTCCTTATGAAGCCCTCTATGGAAAGAAATGCTGAACTCCAACTTGTTGGGATGCAGTTGGTGAACGAAAGCTATTAGGACCTGATCTTGTTGATGAGATGGAAGAAAAGGTCCGATCTATTCAACAACACATAAGAGCTGCTCAAAGTCGACAAAAAAGCTATACCGATAACCGAAGAAAAGACCTAGAGTTTGAAGTGGGTGATAAAGTGTTTTTACAAATATCTCCCTGGAAGAGGGTAATGAGATTTGGAAAGAAAGGAAAGTTGAGCACCAGATATATCGGTCATTTCGAAATACTAGATCGTGTTGGGAAGGTATCTTACCGATTGGCGCTTCCACTGAATCTCTCTCAAGTTCACGAAGTGTTCCGTGTATCTCTACTGAGAAAGTACATACCCGATCCTTCACATGTACTTAGCTCAGAAGTTGTACCGCTGGAGAAAGATCTTTCTTATGAAGAAAAGCCGATAGAGATTCTAGATCGTAGCGAAAAAGTCCTATGGAACAAGACCACTCGCTTGGTGAATGTTTTATAGAGGAACCACCAATTAGAAGAAGCTACATGAGATCTTGAGTATATGATGTGGCAGAGGTATCCTCATCTGTTTGTAATGAAGTGGAGAATTTCTAGGGCGAAATTCATTTTAAGGGGGGTAGAATGTAACACCCTGAGATTTTATGAGAAATATTTTTTTTATGTCTTATGTTATACGCAACACCAAAGGAATCTTTCACAACACTCAATACTGACTTGGCTTTCATTACACGCAATCATGACCTTCCTCGATAGCGTGTGTAGTATGCAATACCGGGTTTCACTAAGCAACGATATATTATTATGGACTAGCCATTATGAATAGTATTAACTACATTTTGAATTTTATAAGATTATTATTCATTTTACACATTTTCTAGAACAAGGTAAGGGAACAAAATAAATTTTTCAGGTAAAAGAAGTATTTTTAAAAAAATGAATTTTTTCCTCCTTTTGATGGTGCACCCACATTAAATCTAGTTTTTGACAGGTTTATAAGTTCAATTTGACAAAATAAAATTCTTCTTTGGAATCAGGATATAAAAATTTACTTTTGATAAATTTTTGATACTTTTCTGATAACTTTCATATTTTGATGAATATTAAAAATATGCTAATTTTTAATTAAAAACATCTTTTTTCATTGAGATAATTTATATGGTGAAATTATAATATTTAATTGTTTTAAAGTATAAACAGAATATATTTTTACCATTTAATATAACATATGTCATTAGCATTAATTTCACATTGAATTTATAAGAAAATACATTACAATCTTTGGCAATGTTTTAACTTCTAAAACCCGTTTTCTTAACAACGGGACTAATTTTAAATTATGTGTTTTGAATTTTAAAAAATGGATTCTATATTTGGAATTAGTGGGTCCAAATTATGTTAATATGCTACTTTTTATTTTTGGGCATTATGAATAGTAACTACAGTAAATTTTATTTACCATAGTTAATGGTAAATCGGGTAATTAAGTGTAAATATAAGATTATAAAATTACCCTAACACCTGCCAAAATCCTATTGGATGAATAAAAGTCGACCCATATCACCTAAGGGTAGGACTATATTTATTTCATGGACTTTTTACCATGAAATAATATAATTATTATTAAAACTAAGGAAAGTGACAATATGTCACTCTCTTAAATCTTATAAGTATAATAATTTTAATTTAGTGATAAACATCATGAAACTTCGGATATAAATACCCTCAAGAAATATAATAAAATTATATACATCATATGAATTTATTTATAATTTTTAGGGATTAAATAATAATCATTAATTATGAGACAATAGTGATGTTGAAATTATTTTATTAATTAAAATATCAAATAAATGGTTTTAAAAATATTTAAATAAATATTATATGAACTATTTAATGTGCTCCACTAATTTTTTAGATAAATATTAAATTTTATGAATCTATTAAAGCTTTTAGTTCAAATATATATTCTGTATATATTTTATTTAAATTCAAATAAATGAATAGTGTCAAAATTGACAGTATTGTTATTTTATAAAAATAGCATATTATAAAATTGTTTAAAAATCACAAAATTATTTAAAAATTATAAATTAAAATTTATATGGTCTCAAATGTAATAATGTGTCATATTATAGAAAATTCACAACACATATGTAATTATTTATAATAATTTCAAATTTAGAATATTATTACCACAAATAATATTAAATTGATAAATAAGGATAAATCAAGTTGATAATGTTTAAAATAAATTCCTAACATGTATAAATTTTTTTGGATGATGATATTAAAACCCTATATCATCTAATATTCGGATATGAATCATTTTGGATGTTTTTATGTGGGGTTGAGATTTAATATAAACTAATATTTCTTATATTTCCAAAGGTGCCCCCCTCCTCCCTTATAAAAGGCAACCTCCTGCCTCTCCTCCTCACACCAATTTGAGCCTTCATGCTCAGCCAAACCATGACCATTTCACTTTACCACTTCCTAAGAAACCTACTAGAGGTATTGGTCTTCTCAAAAGACGAACTCTAGTGCGCTAAGGGAAAGTTTAAAGGAGGCACTTCGAGAAAGAGGTAATACCTTGTACCGTTTTCATCAAGTTCCATTCTTATTATACTTCTTCTTCTTTAGTTGTTTCATTATGAAGTAATAAAATTAGAACCACTCATATAATGATATGTTATTATAAGTGTGAAAAAACCTATTTCACCATCTATCCGTCCTACGAAAAACGAAATCACCGCGCGTGCGTACGTACGGAATACCATCTCCACGCCGTGGTGTAATCTATTTTCCACCACCACCTTACATGGATGGGTATAATGGTGTAAATAATGACTATAAATTATTTTTTTAAAGTGATATTGATTCTGAAATATTATACATACACTCCAATACAATTCCATGATCATGGGAACGATATCACCGCTCGTGCGTACGTACAGAATACCATCTCCGCGGTGTGATGTGACTTGTTCTACATGATATTCATTGAATAATTATTATATAAATGAATTGAATGAATAAATATGATATATATTACACTATCCAAATTCTAAAAATGAGGTATCTATAACCTAAAAAGAAGAATAAGAATTTATTCGACAAACCACACATAAGAATAAAAAGTAATAAACACCCGAATAACAAGTAGCAATGAAATATTACTAATAAGAAGCTAATAATATGACCATATATGATATCATAACAATGAGTATGATTATGGAATAAGTCAATGACATTATTTAAACCATTATACAGGAGGTTCAGACACTTACGAATCATATCAGACCTAAGGTAAGGGAAAATCTCACAATCTCATTTTTATCCGAGATTGTTTATACTTCAGAATTTGCTGGGGAAAATTTATCATCCACATCCCTATTTCCTCATTATATAATATTATTTCCATTCACCTAAAATTGTTTAAATCCAATTTTACCCATTGGTGAGTTTTTAGTAATAGATATGAAAGGAATCTTTTGTTGTTTTTAGTACGATGTACTTTTTGACTTTTCCGACCAAAGTACGAGAAGAATGTTTTTTTAACTTATACGACATTAATGGATTCATAGAACATTATTTCCATGAAGATTCCATTAAACGTTTTCAAGTTTATTTTTAATCAACATCTTTTTGTTTAAAATTGTATGACATGTTAAGAAAGGAAAAATGTTTTTGAAGTAGAAAGGATATTTTCCCCAAGAATGGAGTTCAAGTGTTTTATCAAAATTATTTTCCATCTTAGATAATATAGGGTTCTGTTTCTATCCCTATTTTTACATTGATTTGATTATTTTATGATGGAATTATTTTTATGATATCCTTTTATCTTATATGGATTATGTTATGATGGCATGATGTTTAATGTTCCCATTTTTATTACATGGGTTATGCAATGATGTATGATTTATGATTTTGTGGCGCACATAAGAATGGTATCATTATGAGATGGGTGGGACCTGTATCTCCCTCCAATGCGTTGGGTAATGATTTATATCTCATGAGATAGACATGGCTGGAATGGTAGGTTAAACCGGTTGAGTGAAACAGGACTGAAATGAGGAGTGAACTCTGTTCATAAAGGGACTTTGTCCGCTAACATAGTCTTGGCAATGAGTCTTGACTACTAAAAATGATTTTATATGATTATGTGAGTATTACAAAAAGATTCATGTTTTAATTTATAATTATCAGGATTACATTTCACTTCTATGATTTATCCCATGTTATGATCTCTTTTTCCGGATAAGATTTTCAAAATGTTATGTTCTTATGATTATGGTATGTTTGATATTTCTTTTGTTAACCCTTACTGAGCATCTGAGCTCACAATTTTGTATGTTTTCTTTTCCCTAGGTCAAGAAGAAGGATATTAAGTAGGATATGCCAAAAAGAGACTCTAGATATGATGAAATAAATGGGAGACAAGGTAGATGATTTATGAACCAGTTGTTTAAGTTTCCCAGTTTCTAAAGACACTGTACCTATACGGTCCTTTAATGGTTTTGTTATATGTTGTAATAATTATGCTTCAATTTTGAAGTAATAACCTTGTATGTAAAGTATGGGTCATTATATTTATATCCTTATATATATTGTTTGTAATAAAATAGAAGTATTTCCATCCATTTATATTCATTTTTATGTCAATCTAGTTATTTATATGGTATTGAAAATGATGATATCAATATTATATCGTCCCTATGTTGTTTTTAGTCTCTCACCACAATTTGAATACCTCTTTCACATGGGGAGGTATATTTAAATTCATGCCACACACCTATATTGAGCTAATAGGAAGTTATCCAAGTTATGGCATTAAAAATTAGTATCAAAGTTTTTTTTGTGGTCTTACTAACAAGGGACTTAGTAGATTAATCTATTCTTATGTTCAAAGTTGGGACATACACCAACATTGTGTGTCACAAACACCTATACAATAAAATCACATTTGATAAAGAGTATTATATTTTTATTATATTTTTATTCTATTACTATTTATATGTTTATACATGTATTATATTATATATTGATATTGGTATTTATTATTTTACACTTGAATTGAGATGGAAAAAAAGTGTTCAAATGAATCATATCAAGAATATAGGTATACTTGAAATTAAAAATGATTACTTTTGAAAGTGAACTGGTTTTTAGGAAGAAGGTTTTGAGGAAATGTTTTTTATAAAATGTATGTTTTTAGGGACTATTATGGGAATTAAAGTTTGATTAATTTTAACATTAACAATAAATTAATCTTTGTTTTCATTAATAACTTTTCAGTTTTATATTAATTAATTAAAATAAAAACGGTTTTGATCTATGATTCTATTTTTATATTTTGTTTCTATAGTCATTCTCCTTATAGAAAATAACCCTTTTGTGGGTAGTTATGTGTAGTTAATCCCTTCAATCTAGAGTGCTATTTTCTTCCTTGTATTGTAGTTATTGTTATTACGAGTTTTGTATTTTTTTATGAACTATCAGTGGTTAGTATAGTATGGTGGTTCATTGGGAAGAGAACCTTGAGTGGGTTGGGATTGTATTGTTATTTTTACAAAGGACAATGAGAATGAATCTTTGATTGTTTTTAATTTTATAGTTGAATTTTTTTCATCGGAATGTAGCGTATTTATTGTCCCTAAATACTATGGAAACTGCTGAGTTGGTATTTCATATTATTATTTGTGTATAAAAGTATACTATTTAGGTTGAGGGAAGAATGTGTAAAATAATTAATCATTAGTGAGAGTCTTGAGTTGTGTGGGATAAAGCATTTTAGTTTTCTTGGGAATCAGTTTGGTTTTCTAGAAATGAATGTGCATTTGGTGTTTTATGAGGAATTTTTTATCAATCATGCAATGAGTAAAAGTTTAGTGATTGGGCTATGGTTTCAGATAGGAGCTATAGTTTATCCGTATGGGGCTATAGTCCAATCACGATGGATCAAAATTTTAGAAATAAATTTGAAACATGGTACCATTGATTCATAGTAAGTGGTGCATCTCTTGGATATTTTTTGTAGATACCAATGGGTGTTAAATGTGAGGTTTTGTGGAGCATTGGTTTAATGATTAATGGTTTGGATGAGCGATTTTTAGGGATTTAAGTTGTGATTATATCATGGTTATTTTGGAATCAATTAGTGATGTTCAATAAATAGTCACTAAATGAACTTTAAGTGTGATAAGGGAAAGTCTCCAATGTGTACTGCCCTAAAAAATACCTTAGGAGTAGATGTATTGCAAATTTTCAGAGCATTCAATGCTGAGTTATTGAAGGAAGAGGTATGGTTGTTGTGTTTTTAGAGTTTCCCATAACGATCCAATTATTTCCTAGTGGGAATTAATGGACAATATGTAGTTGAGAATATTGGTATTGTTTTTTTGTTGATTAATGCACATCGGTAGTGGGAAATAAAATTAGATATTTAGTGAGTTTATTTTATCAAGTATGTTTTAAAAGTAATGTATATTGGTTGTGTGTCATTGAGATCAGTATTGCTTAGAACAAAGGGTGGGTTGTTGTGTCCTAAGGTCCTAGAGTGTCTTGATGGTTATTGGTGATTTATCATGTTATAATATTTTGGTTAAGTTGATCGGTTCTTGTGAGGAGCAAACTTCATAAGATGATGAACTATTCCCTTTTGGTATTTTTTCTACTAATGAGATAGATAATAATATAGTGGATATTTCTATGTGCCTAATATTTGAGCTGATGAACCATTGGTTTCCAAAAGAAAATTGGTGAATAAATGGGCCATTTATTATTTTGGAGGTATACATGAATTAAGGATTGATCAATGGTGGTTTATACAATTAATATGTTCACTAACAGATCATGGATAAATTCTAATGAATGGGATGTTTTTATCTAGGTGTTGGGAATGCATATCATGATCCAAATAGAGATAATCCTTATTCTGGAATCTAAAATAACACATATAAAGTCCCAAAGGGTGTTCATGATCCCCATGGGCTAGAAAGTAGTGATTGGTTATCAAAATATCATAAGATGGGAATGATTTCACCCTATGAAACATTAATAACCCCAAACATCCTCCTGAATGTATAACACAACCATTCCAAAAAGTAAATGTTCCATCATAAAAAATAATTAGTTTTTATAATAAATAAAAAAGTATAATTATATAACATAACTCACTAATCATAACCCAATTCATAAAAATATAGAAAAATAAAATCTAAATACAAGGACCAATATGAACCAAAAATGAAAAGGGAAAAATTCCAACATGGAATTATACAAGTGATAAATAAAATACAAAAAAACAAGGACTATGATCACCCATATATATGTGTTATGAAAAATTACCCTTAGTTTGTTCACAATCTGATATAAATAGAATACAAAAATAAAACAAGGATGAAAGTCTCCCATCTCCACGTGTCACGAAAACCCCCCTATGTTTTTCAATTCCACTATAACCAAACTAAAAACCCCTGAATAATCATTATCCAATTGAAACCCATATTGAACTTAAAAATTATAAACATGAACATAAATCCCAATAGGCAGCATACACAGAACCTGTAAAAAACCTTTAAATGTAAATCAATTTTTATTCAAGTTTAAAAATTATATATTAAAATTAAAATATATATTTTAGTAAAAAAAACATTTGATAAAAAGTTTATTTTAATTTTATACAATGGTAAAAAATTCAAACTTCTAAAAATAGTCACTATTTTAAAACATTTTTATAAGATATAGAATTTTAAATGATGGAAATAGTTTCCAAAATTATGAATTTAAAATACTCACATTTTAGATGTAAATAAAACTAACCTACTTTTTTTACTTTCCCTTTGAAATCATATGAAGAGTGCACCAGAGAAATGAGTTTATAATTTAACAATAATGGAAATACCGAAAAATAATGAATAATAACCTAGAAAGTGTAAATATATATGGTATAAAAATATACATAGGTAGTGATAAAACTATATGTAAATGAAAATGTATGTAACACCAAATACAATTAAATAAAACCCTAGTAACTGAATATAAGTATAAATAACATTTCTGAGATAAAGGAAAATAAATAATTTATATCATCGGAGTAACCCTAGGGACCTGAGGAAAAGGATACCTAAGATACCTGTACATTCTTATAATCAAAACAATCCACATCCAAATACATGTGTGGGATACTAAGGAGGAAATTTATTGGCTTAGTAAAATGGTGACAACAATCTAAAGGTACCATAACTATATTAATTTTTAGTTAGTATTATAGCATAGTACAATGCAAGGTAAGGCATTTCATGCCTAGTGGTGCTTGCATTAGTTTTCTATAACTACATACAAGAGGTTTATATTATCAATCAATAAATTTTAGTAACATAAATCATTAAATCATGCATATAAAACCACAATTAAAGATAAAATCATCAGAAAATCATAAATCATAACACTCCATGATCTCCAAATAATCTTTACAAAAGCACACCCTTTTTTATGAATGAAATTTAGGGAACACACCCTATATCTAGAATAATACTATCAACTCACATAATATCATCACATCACATTAAGTTTTACTCAATAGAATAATGAAAGGCACTTATTAGGTTATACTTATATCGAAAAATATATTATTCTTTAATGAATTTCTAAGTGTTCATTTCAAAACATCCCTCGAAAAAACAAATTATAAATTCATTTCTTTTAAAACCAAACCCCAAAACAACACTTTAAAATCCCTTGAAAAATACTACATTCACATATAAATTCCACCTAACTAGATTCTAATCCAAATATCAAAAAATAAAATAAATTAATCATGCTAAATAATCATTGAGTCACAAGATAACTTTAGAAAAATTAATCCCAAACATAGTTGAAAAATAGTTTTTTATAAAAACAAGACATTACTCACCTTAAAAGCATCAATAACCATTTTTTTATAATTTATTTTCATTATAATAATCCATTAAGGCCCTTTAATAAATATTAATTGGTGATAAATGCACCATTTTTATTAAATAACATCAATTTATGGGATATAAATTGATAATAAATCATGGTTTTAAATTTAAAGAGTAAAGTATAGAGCCACCTACCTCAATCAAATTTCCATGAATCGATCCCATGCACATAACGACATCCTCTGGGTCCAAAATCATATATATCAATATACAACAACACTAAATTAAAAATAAAATAATTCAAAAACAAAATCTTACAAAGTAATGCTCGATTTGGAACCCACTATATGACATAAAAATGTTTACTAATGAGAAAAGAGAGTGTGGTCCACTCTTGAAATACACCCAAGCCTAAATAACATCAAATCCCTAAGATCTGAGATGATTCCACCATGTATTGGTGGAATCATCTCCCCAAAACCCTAAATAGGTGAACCCAAATCAGATGTAAATAATGGGAAATAGAAAATCAGATAATGGGAGAGATATTTCCTTGAAACTGATTGAAAAATAACTTTTGAAGAACCAAATCGAGGGGAGGAAGAGGGAAGAATTGTGTAACCAAATAGGGAGACCCCTTACCTTGATCGAATACATATAGGAAACCCTAAGTGGTTTTTAAATAATGCCTAAAAAATTATGAAAATAGATCTATTTAAAAAACACTCCAACAACTGAGCCATGATGTGACCCTTATGGGTCCTGGTGTGACTGCACCCAGACAGAGGGCCAATCACCTAGCTAAAAACCACTTTGACAGAAACCTTCTAGGTCATGGAACAACTTCCCATACAGATAAATATACAATTCCTATTGAAACACTATTTTTGTGTGTATAAAAACCCAATATTTTAAATTATATTTTCCTCTAAAATGTAATGTGTTCGATAGATTTCTTCACAATCAACGCTCAATAAAAAAGAACCAAAAAACACTATATGACCATAAAAATGTATAAATTTCGTTAAAGAGTCTAAATAAAGGTAAAACATTTATGGTATATATATATATATATATAAAGGCCACTTTTAACTCTAATGAACTGATGAAATTCAATTACCATAGCTAAACAACTAATAAGAATATCTTATGAAAAAAATTCATTTTATTATAAAATTATATTTTTTATTTTTTATTTTATAGAAATAAATATATTAAATAAAATATATTTTTTATATGAATAATATATTGACAAAAATATAATTATTAATTGATTGAGAAATGAATAAGAATAATTTAAAAAGTTATTTTCCTATGAATATTTTTCTCATTATGTTTTTACATAAAATTAAAATAATAAAATTTTAGAATTTTTATTTTAAAAAATTATCTTCTTTTTTTATTTATAAAAATATTATCATCTTAAGACAGATTATTATGATTTTGATGGAAATAGTTTATTTTTCCTAGAATAGTGTAAAATATCGTTTATACATATAAAATAGATTTTATTAAATTATCAAAAACTTATTATGACACTAAAACTTATAAAAAATATTTATGACCAAATATTTATATAATGTGTAAAATTATTGAATTAAAAATACTATGTTGAAATTAGAAAACTCATGTTTAACATTTTGAAAATAAATGAATATTAACAAAATGAAAATAATTTTATTTGATTTCCTTAACTAAATATACCCAAGGTGGAATTTAGTATTGGCATGTTTTTAAAGACACATAACTTTTATTAGGTTCATAATAAACTAGTTAATTTCATATAAATCAAAAAATTAAACTAATATCTTAATCACAATTTTTATGCATAAAAATATTATTTTTCTAAAAATAGTGTTTTAGGAGTAACATACGCTAATGTAAAAATTAATTTTTTTACACATAGAAATGTTAGTTGATAAAATTGGTTTAATATTTTTAGTTAGTAGGTTAATTTTATTTTATAAGTCCAATTTTATTTTTAGGAATTAAAAATAACCTACTTTAGTAAAAACTAATTTCCTTGGTAAAAACCAAAAATGTTAATAGTGAAAAATATAATTGTAAAATGTTTAAAAAAATGTTTCAAACATGTATAAAAATTAATGGTTGATGAATGATCAACCATAACTCTTTACCTCAGTTAGTTATTCTCCACTTTGGCTCTATATTCCATGTGAAACATGTGATCACTTTATTTTAAAATTCAATTTCTACCAAAATATCATTCCCTTAACATATAAAATAACCTCATCTCCACCTCATTTTTTACTAATTATTATGAATTTACATAGTAAAAAATAGGCCTTATTATCTCCATAACTATCTCTTGATATCCTATAATCCATTTTTAAAAAAATACCATTATAAGGATCCTTAATGTGTTACCAAATGGAGAACATTCAAAGAGAGAGGTAATGTTCTAAAACATTCTCTCTTAATTATCTTCTTATTATACCATGTAAACCTATTAAATAAATGAAAATATGATAATTTTTTTAAATAATATTCTTAAATTTTATTATTCTGAGGGAATATACATTTTTTACATTCCACCAAAACTAATAGAAAAAAAATATCCTCAGGCATACGTGGAAACTACCGTCTCCATGAACAACATGTTTGATTTTTCATTATCTCCTTACAGTTATGGTTATAAAAGTATAATTAATATATTATTATGATATTTATAAAATTATTAATATTATGAAATTATAAAACATTCCACATATTCCTTCGATTCTTTGGAAAATAAATGTGTCCTCCATGAGTACATACGGACTACCGCCTCCACACAAGTGGCCTATTTTATCATTCAATCTACTGTTTTCTTATGTATACATATCTATTAAAATATGGTTCACCACCTAAATAAAATCTAAATAATATCATTATTACTCTCTAATAATGATATAATTCCAAATGAATCAATTTTATAACCATACTCATCCATAGAATATAGATTATTCTTGTTTGGGCCAGTTTAAACACACACACACAAAATGTTATAAATTTCTATTAAGGGTAACTTAGGAAAAATAAATATGGGTGATAATATGAAATAATATGTAAAAAATTATTTTTTTGGTTCACAAATGGTAATGTTAATATTTAACCCATTTTTAAGATAGCATAACCCATTAGTGAAAAATACCAAAATAAGATCCTCACTAACATCGTCATCACAAATAAAAAATAAAATACTTATGAATTAAAACTAGAAATTTATAAATAATTATAAAACATCTATTATAGTACCTTTTATTAGATCATATTGATGAACATAGAATCTTTAAATCATAATTAACACCCCATTAAGAAACTAGTTTTAATCACGAAATTGAAGCTAATAACATTTGATGATGAAAATAAAATATAAATAAATAATATATTTTTAATAAATGATTATAAATGAAATTTATAAAATGATACTATTATGAATATTTTTATTGAAAAGGTTATTAATAAATTTTTTATTGTTATAAAGTGGGTTATAGAATGTTTATATAAGTAGGATAAAAGTGAAATGTTTTTGCACCCCAATTTTACTTCATTGGGACACATAGTGTATTCACCACATGTTTCCTTTTTCTGGTATATACATTGGGCATATATTTACTTTATCATAATTTTTATTGAAAAATATTTTTTTTAAAATCAATATCATGTTCTAACATTCATGGTTTTAGTAAAAATTTACGGGTTTCTTGGTCACAATTTTGACGCTTTGAGACATGTTATATTTTTTGTACCATTTTTCCTTATATATGGTTTTATCTTTATTTACATACCATGAAATCATTTTGAAATTTTTATGTATTTAATGGGATATAAAATATAAAAACCAAGGTGTAAAACACATATCATTTAATCATTCTTATCATTATTTTCCAATAAATGCACATCAGGGATTGATAGGTCTAGTGTCTTAGGAAAATTTGACACATAAATACAATATCACAAACACAAACACAAAATATTTATTTAAAACTCCAAATGGTGCTCATAATCCCAAAAGTACTCAAAAAATGAATGAGATATCCTGGGAAAAAATTCATAAAGTAAAGGGTGATCTAGAAAGCCTAGTTAAGAAACCATCAAAGTAAATCATGAAGTCATAAATGGGTTATGAGGCATAACATGGCACTATAAGGAGTATAATCATAAGCATGGTAACATTGAATAAGAGAAATACATCATAAGATGACGGAATAATAAAAATGTGTAAACATCATAAAGTATGAAATCATAAGAATATGTCACGGCTAACTTCCAATACAATATTCTGTAATATAAAAACCATCACAATCATGGCATAATTTAGCTAACCACCATAATAACAAAGTGTGATTAGAGTAACTTCCCATGCACTATACATATTGTGTTTAGGATAACCTCCCGTACAATAGATATGGTATCTTGGGAGAAATTAACATTACCCAATGAATTAGAGGGATATAACTAAACCAACTGTAAAAACATATTCTAACCACCATTATAATACGTACAAGAATATGTGTGATAAAAAAGGTAAAATAAACCATACATAAATCATAATCATGATAAAAACCTTGAGAAAAAAGTGGGCTTCACAATATTTTCATAAGGAAAAATAGAAATTTATATCATATGGATTCCTAGGTGACGATGGAATAAAATTATTTTTTAAATAAATTTTTGATTAAAACATAAAATGTGTCTTGAACTTGGGTAGTAATTTTAGAAAATACTTCTTAAAACAATTAGAACCAGTAAGAATAAAAATAACCTCATATGTGATGCATTTCAAAATGAGTGATGTAAACTTTAATGAAGAAAAAATGTGATTTAATTTTTACAAAATTAATGAAAATGGTTTTCATTAAATAAATAAGGTTTTAGTAAAACATTAATGGGTACAATATTTGATAGAGGTGATACATTACATGACTGTAGATAAAGGGAAGTTCCCTAAAAAACCATATTTACTTAAGAGAGGAAACTTTGAAGGAACATAAAATGAATATAATACCTAAAAAAGAAGGGTAAGGTAGGCTAGGTCTGTATTTAAGTAACATATGTATATAATATGGAAGTCATACTAAAGAATATTATAGTGTATAAGGGATAAAAATAAATAGATCATGTAACTTAAGGTAATTAAAAAGGTTTGTAGGATTCGTTACATAGTTTCCAAAATTTCTCTCTACCTTCACGTAAATTACTAAAAAATTAAATTTAATTAATTAAATATATACCCAGGAACCTTATTCCTCTATATTTAATTATGTAAACTTATTTTATTATCATTTTTATTTATTTTTAATATATTTTCTAATTATTTCAGTTACTCATGGTTGTTTAGCTATTCTTTTGGTCACAATTGCAATTTTTTACCATGAAAAAAGGTGTATTAAAATAACATCATGGTTTATATAATTGGGAATATTTAATTAATTTATTATTCCATTATATAAACACTTATACATTTTCAATGGTTATCCCAAAAATATCCATGACTATTCCATTTATTGTAATTATAGTTAGCATAAACATTTATTATTTTTTTACTTATAAAATATAAACTATTGTCATTATAGAATATTAATTGTGTCAAAATATTATTTTTTCATACTAAATATTTAATATACCTTAACTTACACTCTCTTATCTGATACTAAAAATATTATCATTGCATTTCTAGATTTTATAGAGATGAATGAACTAAATTTTTTCCACCAAAAACATAAAACATCAAAAGAATATATTGGTTCAATTTATATACACAAGGAAAATTCTGGTTTAGAGTTTTAGAGAATCAGGAAAAACTATTACATAAATAGTACCCATGTCATCAAGTTAGTGTTTCACCCACTAATCCCATATTTTCTTATTTCTCATTAAATCATCATCATAATCCATCTGAAACCCTTCTAGAAATAATTAATTTAACATTATTATTGACAACCTAGGTTAAATTAAACATAATAAGGGTGAAATAAAATTCCCAATAATAGTAAACATAACCATTAAAAATGGAATTCCATCAATGATAATAATATGATAATAAGGGTATGATGGCATCATAAAAGTGCCTGAGCATAACATAAGAGAATTTATAAAATCAAACACACATCAATAAACATGTGGCAGGACATAAAGATTTGACAAATGAAATAGTCTTAAGAATCAATAATCATGATCCATGTGATGTCATTTTTTATGAAAGAAAACATTTTAAACCCATTACAAGCATAAAGAAAACATGTTTTGATCTGAGAATTTCGTCTTTATAGAACCCGTACAGAACCCTTACAAATTGGAATAACAATGCATTCAACTTCCAATATGATTCTCCAGATTACATAATTAGTAATCAATACATTAGAGAGATATAATGGGGATCACCCATCATATATGATATATCAGGATCACTCATTTATCATGAGCTATAATGTGGTTGAACCCTTCATATAAGCAATATTGGGCTCACCTGTGAGCCATAATGGTCCTCAACCCTTTGTAAACAATGTCTTATAAAAATAAAATAAATAAAGTAAATAAAGATTTCATTTCATCATAAACCTCATAAAACAAAAATCATTCCTTTCAAAACATGAATAAACTATGGAAAATAAATGAGTTATATGACTATCTCTTTGAAAAATGACTAACTAGGGGAAAGGAAATGGAATCCTTGAAATTAACTTTTAAAAAATAATAATCCATATAGAGAAATAATTAGGATGGATTCATTGAAAAATATACCCAATGTGGTAAAATTAACATCAAGGGTTGTTAGTGTTGATAAATAGATATACCAATAAAATATTATTTAAAACATATTTGAGGAAAATAACCTTTTCACTTTGAAAATTACATTTAAAAGCTAAAAATTTACAAAATATTATGAAAATAATTTATTTGGAAATAAAAATGAAAAAATATGAAGGAAAATTTAAAAAAAAAATAGTGGACATTATGGATTTAAAATCGATTCATGTTGTAAATGATAAAATACACAATCTTTTCAAACATTTTATAAAGGGAGACAAAAGTGACCCATTTGTAAAACATTAAGAAATTTAATTTTTGTTATCTTTTAAAAAAAATCAATGATAATGTAAAATATTTTTAATAAATAATTTATGTTTAGGAAATAAATTTTTTGAAAACATTTTAGAAAACTTGGATAGTGAAGAGAGAGAATCCCGATCTAATGAAAGATATAAGATTAATTTCATATATATGAGACTTTATTGATTTTTTTTTAACAAATATGGATGTAAGTTGAAATTAAAAATATAAGAACATCACTAAAAATAGGGGGAAATATATATTTGGTGCAAGAAAATAAGATAAAATTATTTCCTCTAAATAATCCATGAACATAAATAATCCCTAAAAGAAAGAAGACTATGACATAAAAACATTTCCACTATGGTAACTTTTAAATAGTAATATCCATTAAAGAATAAATTTAAGGGAAAACTTAAATATAATAAATATAAGGATATTCATGACATACATGTTAAAGGGGAAATATTTACACCTCATATATTAATATAGGTTCAAATTATATAGGCATGTCCCAAATAAAGGTAATTAGAGATGAATAAACCATAGAAATATCATAATATTGAATTGAGAGATAATAAATGGAATGATTAAGGGTAAAAAGTTTAAATCCGCACAAAAAAGTTTAAATATATAATAAAAACATTTATAGATCAATTGCCACATAATCATGGAAAAACAAAGTCAATGAAAAAGTGTTATAACCCAAAAAGGAAAATGGAGTTAAGAAACCTTTTACCACATAGTTTTGTTCAAGTCGAATACTATTTGAAGAAATTGTTGATACTGAAACTTAAAATACCATTAATTATAAATTATTCATGATATTACACATAAAAGTAACAATATATTCACCCAAAAATATAAATTCATTGTGAGTATGGCATATGCAGTATAGAAATAAAAGTGAGATGAGAAACTTTTACCTCGAGCCCAGACATTCAAGGTATGTACTTTAACTCATGTATGATAAACATATATCATTTATTTTGTTTAATAATAAAATATTCCGTTCTTAATACCTTATAATTAAATCATTTTCTCTATTTATTTTTATGAAATATTTAAATACTAAACCAGTTCAGTTGACACATGGTGTTTTGATGGCAATGGGTTCATTGTTTCAAAATGGATTCGGTGTGTTGACAGTGGTCAAAGTAGAAATTGATACATAATCAATATAATTATAATAATTACATAATTATCATTTTTATATACCATTTATACTTTTAATTTAAATTTTAATATATGGTTATAAAAAATGAACTATTTTACAATCATAGAGACGGTAGGCCGCATATACGAATGGGTAACATTTTCATTATTTCATTGATCATTATGAAAAGAATATAAGTATTATATTATATAAATAGAATTATAATAATATCATAAATAAAATATTATTTCATTAAATATACTTATATATATCTTCCATGTTATGTGGTGAAGAGAAAAATAATTGCATCGCTTTTTGGTGCTGGTAATCCGCACATATGCACAAATGACATTATGGTTTTTAGTGAGTGGAATGGTAAGAAATATAATAGTACATTATGATTTAATAATTATAAATATGTCACAAATATTTTAAATATTCCATATATATCATATATATTAATTAAAATTTTCATTTTTTACCTTCCATGAAAGGCCACAAGGAATAATGAATCAAATTTCTTCGTGAGGTGGTAGTACATCATACACACGTGGAACATTATCATATCTCCCATAAAATATAAAGTGAAAAAGTATATATGATATCATAATTACATAAGTATTTAAATTTCTCAAAATTTCCATGTATTATTTTTAAATATTATATGTAATTATTTCAAGACCGGGTGTGAAAACGACACATCATTCCAAGGCCCAGTGTGCCTGGAATGGTGGTTTGATTTTTTTTATGTTGATTGTGTTGACACTTGTGCATGGCTGTGGAAGTTTCCAAAATGGATTCCGAGATTAAAAATCTGAGGGCACCGTTGCATCCGGGATGATGACTTTACCTAAGAACGAACCTAACCTCGACTGGCGCGGGTCGAGGGAAAAAGTTAAATTTTGGATGTTTTAAGTAAAATAAAATAAAATAAATTCGCATGTTTATTTTATTTCAATTAGGGAAACATTCGCTGCAGCGTGGCGATGGGGCAACTATTTCATTAATTAATGATGTTTCATAACGACTCAGAAACAGCAACATTGACTCATTAATGACACAACGTACTGTGATGTCAAATACATTTCCCTTTTTATTTGGATAATCTAATATTGCTTGTGGGTGACGATTGAGAGAAACATACGGAGAATCTGCGGTGCGTTGGAGAAAACTCTCACCGACGAATGACGACGGATCAAAGTTGAGATTCGCTGCGCCAACGAAGTTGAAGGATCTCGACGATGATGGCAGCATGACCCTTTTGTCAATGATTGATCCTTTCTTAAAGGTAGGGGTTGTTATTTTATTTCTTTTCCCCCATTCATAAATTTAAACAATGAACACGGATCAACCACGAACATGTTGATCCACAGATTCGTACGTTATTATGTGAGGGATTTTTCTTTTGGATGATTATGGGGAATTAATCCATGTTGATTATAGTTGTTGATTTATGCTCTATTTAAGCCTATTAATGGGAGAGGATCAACACTGTGACAAATGACGATAGAGGTTCGTTCATCAAATTTGTTCTATGGGTTTTCCTTCCCCTTTTCTTCTCACGTGTTCTTCACATTCTTCACGGGGTGATAAACAATGGATTGTTGCGTGTCCGTTTGGCGACACAATGATCCCAAAAATGAGACCCAACATCGCAAAGACCCTACGGAGGTGCGATGACCATGACGGATGATGAATCAGCTCGGAACGGAAGAGACCGTTCTTCATGAATTCTTTACATGGGAAGATCAAAACTTGTTTTCAGAGCTGATCAAAGGATTGAAAACAACGGAAACAACCTCAGGACGTCGGGGCGACCAAGATTCTGAAGTTTCGTGGTAATCGGAATACCGGATCGATGATTGAGGCATCACCAGAGGTGCGACGGTGGAGGTCCATGTTTCTGTAAATTTCCAGAATACACGGCGTGTAATTCCTATGAAAACACCGCGTAGTACTAGCGGTGGTGGCTAGGGTTTCGGGGGCCAAAGAAGAATCACAGGGTGTGTGAACCTGGTCACACGATATGTTAGACTTTGCCCGAAGCTCGACGTGTATTCTGGGAGGGACACAAACAAGGGATTCACTACACGGATTCAGAACACGGCATGTACAGCATGGAAGTGGTGGCTACACGGGACTCGGCGTGTATCCAGGGGGTACACAGACACGGGATGGAGTACACGACTTTGTACTCCATTACACGGTTAGGCGAGGCCAGTAACACGGTTCACCCCGTGTACCGATTACACGGTTTGGAGTACACGGGTTGATGACCATGTACGAGCACATAACAAGCGTAAACAGAGCCAACCCCAGTCACTTGGACACGGCGTGTACATCGTACTACACATCGTGTACTCACTTTTATAAAAGATTAGCCTTAGGACACGGGCCGTTGTACACGGGCAGTACCTAGGGTCAGACAACATGGTGTGTCAATTTTCTACACCCCATGTAATTTTTTAAAAATTACATGGTCCTCTTGTTCACTATAAACTAGACATATTTTATTTTGGTTTTTTCCACATATTCTCATTCCCTTGAAATTCAGGAATCGTTTCTTTCTACTGGAGTATGATACCTTCAGCCGGACATTCTGTGATAGAGTCAGGCATCCAACCAAGAGGCCCAGATCCAGATCCTCTATCCATTATTGACCCTAGGTAGAGTCCAACAGAGACGTGACCAACTCCACCGGGTGTCGATAATCTATATAGCAGGTGAATTCCAGATGAGTCATGGTATCCGCCTTGGCCCTATAAGTGATCCTCATCTCTGTATCATGATCTTTCCCTTTCAAGAGTATGACTCATGTAATGAGTGTAACTACCTCTCGTGACGTTTCCTGATGAACAATACTTTTCGAACGGACGTCGTCAAAGCTATTAGACTTATGAAGTGTGTTCACCCAGAACGAGTGCTTCATGAAATATTTGAACAGAACCCCTAGGGGGGTATGCGGTTATGTGACTTGTGTCTAGACTACGGGTCTGGGTTTTGAGTATTTCTAGTTTATTCTCAATGTTCTCTAGACATACACTATGCATAGCTGACTGTACCTTTACTTTGTGTACTTCTTTGTGGTTTTTGGGGCCCTCTACTAAGTATTTTTATACTCACCCATGCACGGGCTTTTACCGCACGTGTCGTGTCTTGTGAAAATGTGCAGCCTTTTGACAGAGTCTAGGGCGGACCAGGATAGGAGCGAGCTTTATGAGTTTCCAACAGGCCGAGGCGTTCCTACGACTTCGAGCAGCAGTCCCAACACCTTTTGCATTTACAGGTTGGACTTTGCAGCTTTCAGACTCTTGTTTTCTTTGAATACTTTTATTCTAGCCCATTTTACTTTTAGTACTTTACTTTCTGTTGCACTCTGTTGGTTGGGTTTAGTTGTATGAATGCATTTTTTTCTTAGTGTTTTTACATTTCAGCATTTCTGGGATTGGAGATGTGTGCGTGTGCACAGATACTTAGGAAATGCCTCCCATGTTTGTAAAATGCCTACTCGGTATTAGCCACCAGCCCCTGGCCTATTGGAGGTGGGCTTGGGGAGTCGCGGCATGGGCCCCACTGGGACAGGTCGTGACAGAGTGGTATTAGAGGTGGTTGGTGCTACCTTAAGACCAAGACTCTGTGAGATTGGTTTGGGGAAACTGTGTTAAGTGTTTCGAGTTCGGCTTTCAGGCCAAAGACTCCAGTGTTGGTGCGACGACCGATGTATCCATACACTAGGACTCTGATAACCTGATTTTCGAGTCTATACATGAAAACACTAGTTGTGGGGGAATAAAAGAAAGGTACATGCATTATATAGTAATGGGTTGTGTTTTTTCAATATCCTTTGTGTCATCTATCCAGATATACCTATTGACCATGGTAAATCTTATTTCATTACATGATACCTCCACAACGCATACCCGCTAGGATTTAGTGGCACGATCACGAGGATGGCCCCCTTAGTGACGAGGCATCGATAGAGGGACCAGTTCCCCAAGCATTTACACTAGGTGGTGCACCTGCTATTCCACCACTGGGGGAGAAGCCCATGGTAACTGCGATACTGACCGACGAGGGGCGCATGCACAACACGCTCCATGAGTTCCAAAGATAGAGACCCCTCAGTTTTTGAGGCGATCCTAATCCTCAGGCGGCTGAGGACTAGCTTGAGGAGGTGACCAGAGTTTTCCTTCTATTGAGGACACTAGCAGAGAGAATGGTGATCCTAGGAGAGATCCTTATTTAAGGTTTGGCGGGACGATGGTGGAGTCTGACCACACAGACTCGCGATGATGAAACTCTTTCATGGATGATGTTTGAGTGACTCTTAAGGGAGGATTTCTCTCTGGTTACACTGAGTGCAGTACGCATCTAGCAGCTTCTCCAGCTCCAGCAGGGTAGTTTGACAGTAGCTGACTACTTATCGAGGTTCAACAACCTCGCTCGGTACTCGATGGATATAGTCAGGGATCAGTACTTCAGAGCTCGGACATTCGAGTGAGGTCTACGGAGGGACATACGAACTTGTGTCATGACTCTATGCATATGGACTTATGTTGGAGTGCTCGTGCAGGACTTCGTGATCGAGAGCTTCTTGGTGGAGCGGAGATAGCTGACGGTAGTCAGTAGCAGGCAGAGAGGTGCAAAGACACCGGTAGTAGGGAGCTGGCATCAGACACAAGGATCTCGACATGGGAGACGTCATAGGAGGACCCAGGACAGAGGATTGATAGTCCAGGGATCTCAAGATAGATCTAGTCAGCCTAGGGAGAAGCGATTCTACACGTGCGATGGTAGGGGACATCTCGCTAGATATTTACCAACCCATCGATATGTTGACAGGGAAGCGGTGGATGGACCACCAAGGCAGAGGCATAGAAAGGAGAAGTCAAACCTTCCAGGTGGCAGACGTGGTAGAGGAGAATGGAGTGCTGTGGGTGGTGGCAGAATCTTCGACTTACTTCCACCACAACCCCCAGGAGGTCCGCACTAGGCTTAGTGAGCTGGGGGACAGGGATGGGGACAACTGCATGCGGTCAAGGCATATGACCGAGGGACTCCATGGATTATTCTAGGTACTATCTATGTCTTATCTACCTTAGCTATTGTACTTATAGACACATGTGCTAGTCATTCCTTCATGGCCACATGTCTTGTACAAAACCTCGAGATTCCGGTAGAACCATTGACTCAATCCTTACGCTTGGAGACACCAACAGAAAGAGACTTGACGATCACACACCTTTACCGACAGTGTGATGTTACCCTTGGAGGTGAGAGTTTCAGTTGGAACCTCTTGGTGGTAGCGTCGAGGCCTTACTACTTCATTCTCAGTATGGATTGGTTATCTTCATTCCATGCCCAGATTAAATATTTTAGGAGAAGAGTGTGGTGTGTCCGCCATGATGGAACAAGGTTTTCCTTTGTTGGAGAAAGGGAAAACCGGGCAGAGAAAAATGAGCTTATGCATAGGAGGGTGCAGCAAATCTCTCATGAGTTGGCTAGCCTTTCCCTCGGAGTAGGGGATGTTGTGAGCTCCCTATTCCTAGCAGTAGTGGCAGAGTATGAGGACGTCTTTCCTGAAGATGTTCTAGGGTTACCTCCCCACTGGGAAATCAACTTCTGCATCTACTTACACCCTGGGAGAGAACCGATTTCCTCATTAGCATATCGGATGGCTCTCACAGATCTTCGTGAGCCGAGGGTGCAGTTTGAGGAATTATAGAGCAAGGGTTTTGTGAGACCCATTGTTTTACCTTGGGGGGCCCCAATCTTGTTTTCCAAGAAGGCAGACAGGAGTCTGAGGTTGTGCATGGATTACCGGAACCTGAACCAGGTGACGGTGAAGAACAAGTATCCACTGCCAAGGATCGATGACCTATTCGATCAGCTTAGAGGGGAACAATGGTTCTCGAAGTTTGACCTTCAATAATGTTGTCACCAGCTATGAGTTCCAGATGATGATATACTAAAGACGGCATTCAGATGTCACTACGGGCACTATGAGTACCTGGTGATGCCATTCGGTGTGAAGAACACCCCTGCAGTGTTCATGAGACAGATGAACCAGATCTTCTAGCCGTACATGGACCGGTTCATAGTGGTCTTCATCGACGACATCCTTGTGTACTCAGCGTTAGAGTAGAAGCATGAGAGACACCTACGGATGGTCCTTGACATTCTTCGGGAGCACCAGCATTATGGGATGCTCTCAAAGTGCCAGTTCTAGATTCAGGAGGTCCACTTTTTGGGACATGTCATCTCAGAAGATGGAGTAGCTATGGACCCAGCTAAGGTGGAGGATGTGTTAGCATGGAAGGCACCTCAGAGCGTGACGGAGGTTCGGAGATTCCTTGGGTTGGCAGAATTTTACTGGAGATTCATTCCTGATTTCTATTGAATATCAGCGCCAATGACAGCCTTGACCAGGAAGGGGCTACCCTTCGTATGGACGGAGAAGTTCCAGTAGGATTTCAAGTAGTTGAGACAGATTTTGACAAGCGCCCCAGTCTTGAGATTGCTAGTGGAGGGTGTCGAGTACATAGTTTTCTATGAAGCATCATGGACCAGGCTTGGCTATGTTCTGATGCAGAGGTAGGTAGTGATTGCTTATGGTTCATGCCAACTTAGTCCACTAGTGCCGAACTATGCAACACATGATCTCGAGTTGGCTGTGGTTGTCTTCTCATTGAAGATGTGGTGACACTACCATATGGGCGAGCAGTTTATCGTCTACTCTGACCGCAAGAGCCTCAGGTACCTATTTTCACTAAAAGATCTGAATTTGAGATGGAGGCGTTGGCTAGAGTTCCTATAGTACTATGATTTTGTGATCATCTATACTCTTGGGAAAGAGAACAAGGTGGTGGATGCTCTGAGCAGAAGGTCGAGCTCACATTTGTTGAGTGAGGCAACATAGCAGTTAGCCACGTTGTAGTTGTCCTTAGTGGACATAGAAGATGTAGCCTACCTACAATCAATGGTTTTCGCCCCACCACTCTTACAGTGGGTTAGAGTGGAGCAGCTAGGAGATGTCGACTGTGTAGCTTTACATGCTCATTTATCCATAAGACATGCTCCTGATGGATATTCAAAAGGTGGGAAGCACGTACGTCTTTTCATAGGATGCACTATTATACTGATGGCATTGCTGTAGGTGGTCCTGAAAGAGTTTCATACATCCACCTTGTCAGAACATCCTAGAGTGGAAAATATGTATCAGGATCTCCGATGATAGTTCTGGTGGTCAGGCATAAAGAAGGCAGTAGCAGATTTCATTTCTCAATGCCTTACAAGCCAGCAGGTGAATACCGAGCACCAGGTTCTAGTGGGATTAGCTCACCCCCTAAATGTTCCATAGTGGAAGTGGTATGGAATATCGATAGACTTCGTGACCTGATTACCACAGACATCCAAGGGGAATTATTCCATATGGGTGATTGAGGACCGACTCACCAAGTCATCCCACATCCTAGCTATCAGGGAGAAGAGTTCCGTATAGATCATGGGATGCCTCTACATGTAGGAGATAGTTCGGCCTCATGGATTCCCCAAAACAATAGTTTCGGACCAAGATGCATGTTTCATATCCCGGTTGTGGAAGGGATTGCAGGAGGATTTTGGGACTCAGCTATGCTTGAGCACAACGTTTCATCCCGAGAGAGATGTTTAGACAAAGAGGACAATTCAGGTTCTGGAGGATATGTTGCGAGCTAGTGTCTTGGACTTTGGTCATAGTTTAGAGGACCACCTACCACTGGTGGAGTTTGTGTACAACAATAGCTACCACTCCACCATTGGTATGGAACCATTCAAGGCCTTTTATGGGAGACCATTCCAGTCACCGCTTTGCTGGAATAACCTCAGAGAGTCAGCACACATGGGTCTAGAGTTAGTGAAAGCTACCACCGATAAGTTACAGGTCATCTGGGAGCAGATGAAGACTACACAGAGCAGGCCTATGTCTTATGCTGATCGATGATGTAGACCTTTGGATTTCGAAGAGGGAGACCACATCTTTCTTTAGGTATCACCTCGACGAGGGTTACAGATATTTGGTTGTGGCAGAAAGCAATGTCCAAGGTTCAAAAAAACGTTCCAGATACTGTGAAGAGTTGGCAAGGCGGCATACCGCCTAGCTCTACCACCACAGTTGCATCGGGTACACGATGTCTTCCACGTGTCGCAGCTGAGGAGGTATGTGCATGACCTATCACACGTCATCGACTAGGGCGAGCTGGACATTGAGAATGGAGTGACCTTTGTTGAGTATTCGATGGAGATCGAGAACAGATAGGAGAGGATCTTTCGTGGGCGAACAATTCCCTTGGTGTGTGTCCAGTGGCATCACATGAATCATCAAGAGAGCACGTTGCAACGGGAGGGCCAGATTCGTGCCCAGTACCCACATCATTTTGAGTAGCCATTGTTTTGGCTTTTTAGGGATGTAAAGCCCCAAGGTGGGGATAATGTAATGTCTCGGATTTTTTGTGTATTATTTTTAAATATTATATGGAATTATTTCGAGACCGATAGTGAAAACGATATATCATTCCGAGGCCCAGTGGGCCAAGAATGGTTTTTTGAATTTTTTTATGTTAAGTGAGTCGACACTTGTGCGCAGCTATTACAGTTTACAAAACAGATGTCTATATTAAAAATTTGAGGGCACCATTGCGTCTGGGACGACAACTTTACCTAAGAACGAGCCTAACCTCGACTGATGCGGGTCGAGAGAAAAAGTTAATTTTCAGATGTTTTATGTAAAATAAAATAAAATAAGTTTGCAAGTTTATTTTATATCTTTTATGGAAAAACCCTCTATAACGCGGCGATGGGGCAGTTATTTCTTTAATTAATGACGTGTCATAATGACTCAGAAATAGTAATGCTGACTCCTTAATTCCACAATGTATTGGGACATTAAATATGATTCCCTTTTTATTTGGATAATCGTATATTTCTCATGGGCGGTGATTGAGAGAAATCTCTGGAGAATTTGCTGAGCGTTGGAGCAAACTCTCAACGACGAACGACGACGGGTCGAAGTTGAGATTCCCTACACCAACAAAGTTGAAGGATCTCGAAGATGACGACATCGTGACCCTTTCTTCAACATTCGATCCTTTCTTAAACGCAGGGGTTGTTATTTTACTCCTTTCCCCCGTTTTTAAATTTAAACGACGAACGCAGATCAACCACGAACATGTTGATCCGCGGATTCGTACATTCTTGCGGGATGGATTTTCTTTTGGATGATTATGGGGAATTAATCCACATTGAATATTTTTGTTGATTTTGCTCTGTTTAATCCTATTAATGGGAGAAGATCAACACCGTGACGAACGAAGGCGGAGGTTCATTCATCAAATTTGTTCTATGTGTTTTTCCTTCCCCCTTTCTTATCATGTGTTCTTCACGTTCATAGAAGGGCAATGAACAATGGATTGTTTCATGACCACTTTTCGACTAAAAAATCCCAAACTGGAGACCCGACATCGCAACAGTCCTACAGAGGTGTGACTGCCCTGAAAGATGACAAATCGGCTCGGAACGGAAGAGACCATTCTTCAAGCATTCTTCATGCGGGAAGATCAAAACATGTTTTCAAATCCGATAGGAGGATCTATAACAATGGAAACGTTCTCAGGACATCAGGGTGACCTGAATTCCGGAGTTTCACAACAATCGGATGGCCGAATCGATGAATGAGGCATCGCCAGAGGCATGACTGCGGAGGTCCGTGTTTCTGGAAATTTCCAAAATATACAGTGTGTACTTCTTAAGAACACGCCGTCTAGTACTGGTGGCGGCAAGTTAGGGTTTCGAGGGCCAGAGAGGAATCACACGACATATGACCCTGGTCACACAGCATGTTAGACTTTCCCCGAAGCTCGGCGTGTTAGACTTTCCCCGCAGCTTTGCATGTATTTTGGGAAGTACATGGACACAGGATGATCTACATGGATTTAGAACACAGTGTGTATAACATAGCAGAGGTGGCTACGTGGGACTCAGCCTGTATCCAGGGGATACATGGACACGGGATGTAGTACACAACCATGTACTCCATCACACGGCCAGGTGAGGCCAGTAATGCAGGTCACCCCGTGTACCGACTAAACGGGTTGGATTACACGGATCGATGACCGTGTATGGGCACATGGACAACATACATGGAACCAACCCCAGTCACTCATACATGGCATGTACATTGTACTACATGCCATGTAATCAGTTTTCTACACGATCAGCCTTACGACACGAGTCATTGTACATGGGCAGTACCCAGGGTCAGACAACACGATGTGTCACTTTTCTACACGTCGTGTACTTTTTGGAAAACGACAAGGTCATCTAGTTCACCATACACTGGACATATTCTGTTTGTGTTAGTGCCCCTTATTCTTGTTCCCATAATGTTTAGGCGTAGTTTCCTTCTAGAGGAGTATGATCCCTTCATCAGGAAATTATTTGATAAAGTCAGGCATCCATCCGAGAGGCCCTGATCGTGATCCTCTATCCATTATTGACCCGAGGTAGAGTCCGGCATCGACATGACCAACTCCACCGGGCATCGATCCTCTACCAAGAAGGTGAATTCCAGATGAGTCGTGGTATCCACCATGTCCCGAGCAGTGATCCTAATCTGTGTATCATGATCTTCCCCAATCAAGAGTGTGTCTCCTGTAATGAGTGTAACTACCTCTCGTGATGTTTCCCGATGAACTGTAGTTCTCATACGGACGTCATTATAGCTATAAGACACGTGGAGTGTGTTCTCCTGGAACGAGTGCTTTGTGGAATCTTTGAACTGAACCCTTAGGGGGGGTATGCGGTTGTGTGACTTGTCTCTAGACTACGAGTCTGGGTTTTGAGTATATCTGGTTCGTGCTCTATGTTCTGTAGACATACATTGTCCACAACTGATTGTACCTTTACTTTGTGTACTGCTTTGTGGTTTTTGGGATCCTCTACTGAGTATTGTTGTACTCACCCCTGCACGGGCTTTTCCCAGACTTGTCGTATCTTGTGCAGATGAGTAGGCTTTTGACAGAGTCCATATCAGACCAGGACAACACAGAGATTTCGGAGTTTCCTACAGGTCGAGGCATTCTAACGACTTCATGTAGTAGTCCCAGCACGTTTTGTATTTGTAGGTTGGACATTTCAGTTTTCAGACTCTTGTTTTTTTGTGGTCTTGTATTCTGGCCTAGTTTACTTTCAGTACTTTACTTTTTGTTGCACTCTGTTAGTTGGGTTTAGTCATATGCATGCATTTTGTTTCTTAGTGTTTTTACATTTCAGTATTTGTGGGCTTGGAGATCTGTGTGTGTGTACATGTACTTAGTTAATGCCTCCCATGTTAGTAAAATTCCAACTTGGTGCTAGTCATCAGTCCCTGGACTATTGGAGGCGGGCTTGGGGAGTCGCGGCACGGGCCCCACTGGGACGGGTCATGACAAGTATAATTATATTACAAATATGATATATATATTTTAAATCTGTATTTATATATTTCATTGATAAGAGATGATGGAAAACAAATTACATTGGTCTGTGCTGCCGTAGTCCACTATGCACATAAATGATGGTTTTTCCATTAGTTGGAATAATAGGTATATGTGGGTTATTAAATTAACATAATAAAATATTAATATGTGGGTTATAATGGTGTTATTATATCATAATATTTTTTGAATATTTTAAAGTGGTGGGAGAAAAATAAAATAAAAATACTCATTTAATAACTATACCTTTTCTTTAGAAAGTGTTATTAGGTTAGCACCACAAGTTTTCATATGATGAATTTATTATAAAATCGTGGAATATAGGTCATGTGGAGTTAATTTGGTAAGTTATTTGGGTATATATTTCCTAATAATAATGTATTTCAAGGTGTGAATAAGTGAGGAGAGTGCATGACCTTTTATAAGTAGGGTTAGTGGCACACTTGTAATTTTTGAAAATAAAAAGTGATACTAAAGTTTTTAACATGCCAAATGGAACCAAAATGGAACATTATAAATAATTATCTTTTATAAGGTCAAAATATGGCCATTAAAAAAATTTATACTAGTTTTAATATCATTTTAACCCTTATATTTTTAGTTTAACCCCCTTATTAAACTAAATTTCACTTTAACCATGGTAAAATATTTTAAATGTTTTCATACTTCATTATGAAATAAAATTAAGATGAAGCTATGATATAATATAAATTATTTTTTTCCAAATACTAAATCCATTTTAACATATTAATTTCCCAAAAGTTTCGTAATTTAATTTGAAATAAAACCTTTAGAACTAACAAAAAAATAGTTTTTCGTAAAATGAATTTTTCACATTGCTAGAATTTTAGGCTACACCAATAGTTTAAAACCATTGGTCTATGACAATGAACCATTGGTATAGCCAATATTAATGGTTCTCCAAACTTTTGGTTATAATCCTATTGGGAAAGGCCAATGGAAATGTTTTTTAGTGAACCGTTGGTATAGGGTCATCAGAATTTTTGTTTAACTAGCAGTTTACTGAGAACCATTGGTATAGATGTATCCCAAGGATTCAAAACCATTATTATAGACCTATAACAATGGTTTTAACCATTTTTTAGATCTATACCAATGGTTATAAATCATTGGGATATTTATATAAAAATATTTCCCTATTAAGGATTAGTTTAAGGCTATATCAATGGTTTTAAGACACTTGGTATAAACCGCCCAATTCCTAGACCTATAGAACCCTCAACCTACCCATAGAACTTTAAAACAATGAAAGAAAACCTTTACAAAACAATTAAAACCTGATCAAATATCCAAGAGAATCCACACCATCACCACACCTTATTCAGTTACATATACATAGATATCACCGACCAATATACAAATAATGATAATATAAGAAACCGATTAATGCATTCAACCAGTGATAACAAACATAAAAAAGATCACATATATTCATTAAAAAAAATTAATCAAACATCCAATGTCATAAATATCATCCAAATTTAAAGGATTAATCTATCATTCATCACCATAACTATCGTCACTATCATCCTCAGCCTCACCCTTAGCCTCATCCTTGTCCTCATCCTCTTCCTCACCCTCTTCCTCACTAGCATCATTTCCATCTTCTTAACCATCATCCTTGCCATCACTATTTCTAGTAAAATCATCATCCTAACCACCACTAGGACTACTATGTGGTTCACTATATAACATACACATCATCATCATATATGTATCATAAACCACAATGCTATTCAGAGGAAGTAATGGAAATAATGATTTCATAATTTTCATAAATTCAACATTCTCCCTTTGTTTCCATTTATGCTCATATTTGACCAGTTTTTGGCCTTTTTTGCCTCATTTTCTGAATGTTATGCCCATGAATTATATTTTTCCAACTTGTTACTACTAGAAATAGAACCTCAAGTGGTTTAATTCCTCATTGGGACAATACTACTCCCTAATCGATAACATACTCTACTATGGTCCTCATCACGCAAAACCTGATGTAAGTGATCATTTGGACCAAAGCTATCAGATTCCTTAAAAAAATCACCTCTAAAGAACACAGTTAGATATATAAATGCACAATTAAGTTACAAAGTAGATATTAAAATTTGAAATCAACAAAGAAAATATTTTAATCTATTGTTGTGTCTGTTCATTTACTTTGCTTCCAATATTTTCTTTATGCTCATGAAAAATAATTTTTCTTAAGGCACACATCCTTCAATAATCAATACCTCCCTCTAAAAGTAAATTGAATATAGAAAACTGTAATTGATAATAGATTATTAATAATCAATTTCATAACTAAAATCAAATGTATATTAATTCTAAATAAAGATGAAAAGGAAAATATATGGTAGATGAATTATTTTAACAAAAAAGCTCACGTTCAATGGTCCAATTTGTATAGTTATTCAAAATTATAAATGAGAAAATGTAGACCATGAACTAATTAAAATTTACATCACTGGTATTGAACCTATAGTGGTTTATGCTCATCCATACATGATAACACTCTTCATCCACATACACAATAAACAAATTATTAAATTTACTAGAGTTTAGTTGGTTACAAAAATGACCATACATGCTTTGAAAGATGAATAACACAAGAAAAATAGTTTAAAGCACAATATAGAGTGTGAAACAAATGAATTTAGTACTGAATGATTGAATAAAAACATATAAATTGATTAAACAACATTTTTACAAAAGATACATATAGAACACAAAAAAATATACTTTTGAAAAGTTACGGAGTTTATGGGATGAATACTATATGAAGATATCTAAATAATGGTGTACCTTGAGGGGGGTAAAACCATTGATTTATAAACTAATTTATAAACCTAAAATTATCAATGGGTATCCAAATGGAATGGTTATATGAATATTTACTGACTAAAAATTATTATTTATTTGATTATTGAATCACTTTTAACGGGAAGTGAGAACCACCAAGTCCAAAAAAAAACAAAGGAACAATTAAAAAGAACCCGAACAACACATGTCCTACCTCACCCCAACAGTTACCTCGATATTGGGCCCCCACCAATCATAAGTACTCGGAAACCAGTCCCGTGCAAGGATGCACGAGCATGAAACCGATGGCCATGCCATACCCTCTCAGTCTTCCACTCCAAGTACCATGCAGAAGTGGTGGCCTTGCTCTCTGAACCTCATCTAAAGTAGATCCATGTAACAAGCCACAAAAAAAATACCTAAACATCTGCAAAGTAAAATAGGAGTGTAAGACTCAACATAGGAATGAAGAAGGTGAGAATGGAAAACCAAGTATTAAATAGATAATGTTAAAGTAGCATCATTGAAGGAAAATAAAATACTTCCAGAATCCATATCCCAGAATAAATTCCAGGAAATAGTTGTTACTTGAGTGAGTGGCTTGTCACTTAAAAGAGCCTCCAAAGAAGAGGTTAGTTTATCCCAGACCTCTATATATTCTTCAAGTCTGATCAACCCCTTATTGAAACCCCCAACCAGTATAGTGTCCTCTTTGTCAAACCAGGAATATTGATCCTCAGTTAGCTTCATTCCAATGTCTCATCCCATCATTTTGGCCGCATCCTCTTCCGAGGCATTGAGATACAACACATGTTCTGGCACCTCATCCTCTGAAAACAGAATCAAATCCAAGGAATATTTTGGTTGTTTAGGGGAATCCTGGCACATGGACTCACTTTCCACCTTCTCTTCCATTCTCTTTTTGGCTGACCGAGTCTGCAAGGGGGTGGTATGGAGGAGTAGTCAATCTTTCCCTTCCTTCCCCTGATACATCTACTACTCCTCGGGTGGATTTCCCCTACGGAAGAACTCCTACTGCCTTCAAAGGTCCCCTCTATACACTCCCCAAAAGTACCAATGCCATCAAAGATATTATTCACCTGTATAGCATATTGCTTCCCTAAGAACCATCTCTCTTACTTACCAGATGGATTACAGACCTCCACATCTAGTGAATACACTTGCTTCTCCAAGTGAGGGTCCTCACTGCCACTGCCCATCACCCCACAAACGGATCTGCTAGGGTCCTCCTCAGCATATGCTACTTGGGCCGCACCCTCTATCTTCCTAACATCACTACAATCAGCCCTATGCTGGGTGAATTCCCCATCACTTGGCTACATGACCTCCCTTTCACCTCCCAATCCCCTTTGAGTGACATATCTATCCGCACTAGATGTTTCAGCATGACTGATCACCACACCGCCTGCCTCCTGCTCCACTAAGTCCTTTTGCCCCACCACCTGGGTAAAAACATGCACCTCAGTCTGCAGTATTGTACCACCCACGGGTTTGGATGATTCTACCAATTCTTCAGGGATCTCCATATTATTCCCCATCAATTACAAGAGATGTGTAACCTCCACTGTCCTGCTACAATATCCGTTCAATTGTTTCATCTCTACCCGACACTGAGAGTGGAAATCCCTACCACTGCCTCCACCGTTTTTCAATTGCGACATACCAACTTCACCACTAGTAACATGAGCCTTACCATCCACACTTGCTTAGTTATTAGCTATAGACTGGGATACCTGATGGTGGAATTCCTAGAATGAAAGACCCTTATGAAAGTCCTCCGAAGCATGACCCAAACGACTGAATGAGGAGCAGAAGTCTGTCCAGCTCTCGTATTTGACCCATTGTTTGCACCTATACTCATCATCAATAGTAATCCAGACACGATCAAAAGGTTTTTGTGATGCATCCAATTCCACGCATACCCTTGGACATACCGGGTGACAAACAGCTTCGGTGCGGCTATCTGAGCACAAAAATATACCTAAGAGATTACCAATCATGCGAATCACAGAAGTATTCTGAAACGACAACGAGAGATTAGGCAAACTAACCAAAACTACAGTAGATGGAAAATCTCTATTCATATGGAGTTCAAATGACCATCATAAGAGAAAGAACCTGGACCCATTGACGATACACTGAACTCTCGACCATGCCTTGATGATGTCTGCTTCCGATTCAAATCAAATCATGATGTGTCGACTGTTAAGCAAGACGATAATCTCCCTTTCCTGGAGATCTCATGAGCTGAATATAAACCTATCGAACACATAAACCGAAGGTCTTCTTGGCTTGAAGCGAGC
Organism: Viscum album; assembly: GCA_963277665.1. Taxonomy (NCBI): domain Eukaryota; kingdom Viridiplantae; phylum Streptophyta; class Magnoliopsida; order Santalales; family Viscaceae; genus Viscum; species Viscum album. Next base: position 403,015,610 of record OY728127.1, on the reverse strand, counting down.
AACCAATGTGAGGTTTAAGAGGGCTGAGGTTTCGGAGAACTCCGATGTCGAAAGTTGAAGAATAGGGAGGCCATTGATGAGATCCGGAACATTAGGGCATAGAGTCGCCTTCGGAAATGGGGGAAGAAAATCAGGGTTGGAAAATGGGCGAAAAGCTGACCCTGCTCTCCCAGAGGGAAAAAAACCTCCCTCCCCCACCGAGGGAGGAGGGACCGACGCGGGGGCCGCCGTCGTCACCGGGAGAAGGAGAGCATCCAGGGTAATTTGTGAAAGGATCCAAAAATAAAAGATCACTCATGGGTGAAAAATAAAAAAACAGACACTCAACCTATATGAGTGGGGATGATCATAATGGTAAGTTCTTATTATATACCTTATCATGGAAAAAAGACATAGAATAGGTCCAAGAAGATAATATACTAGTGGAGTTTCAATCTATTTATCATACTAAAATGATATTTTATATTTCAAGTAAGGAATCCATCTCGAGTCTCCCATAATTATAGAATATATACATATGATACATAGAAATACATTGGAGTACATGAGATAAGATTTACCATATTTCATCTTATAAATAAATCAAGAATTTAGAAAATGGTTGGAATCATTATTATCCAAAATTAGTGTCCAAACAAAATTGTCCTGCAATGCATCATTAAACAACCCCATTTTCCAAATTCTCATGCAACAATCTCAGTTTTTTTTTGTAATAGGTGATTCAGAGGATTGTGATGGAGTCTATTTTGAAGATAATTCCACTCTAGATGAAATTACTAAGTATCATTATCATTCTTATAATTTTTGTTTTGGTCGATATATACACCATGGATTTTTACCAAAATTTAAGAATGATACCTCCTTTAATGAGAGATATTATGCCAGCATGAGAAAAATCATTTCCTTCTGAACTACCCAATTGATTCTTAATGTTATTAATGATGTATATGAAGAAATAAACATAAGTATTTCCCAAAAACAAATATATACACATGAAATGGATGGGTATTGATCCTTTATTAATGTTTATTATCCTTTTTATAATGACCTTTTCATGTCTATTAATGTTCATGCTAAAGAACATCGTGGATTTGGGATAAGTAATACACTAAATAAAAATTACCCTATAATGATCTTATGTTGTTTTAATGGATTCTATATTTCTTGATATTTCATTTAAAAAATTTATTTGGAAATATAAAAAGAATAATAGGGATTGGTCCTTTGGCTTCCTCTAGATGGTAAAGTGATCAAGGATCCAAGTTCCACAAGATCCAGGAGATGTACACTAAGAAAAGTGTCCGTAATGATAAAAATGATATTTGATAAGCGATAAAACTACTAAAAACCACATGAACAAATGAAGAATCCCTTAAAAATACCATAAATCATAACATTTCTCTTGATAGATTCAAACAAAGAATTCAACCAAAATATATGGGTGATACTAAATAAATATAATATATACACTTTAAATATGAAATCCCAATTGATGATGTCAAAGGAATTCATAACTTCCAAATTCAGATCTATACCACCATTCTTGATGGATTAATTCTATATATTGATGAATTCATAGGTTACAATTATATATTATTATTTCTTCCTGCCTTGTAAAAAGGCACAAATTTTTAGAGGCACCTTTATCAATAACTTGACAATTGCAGATGACCAATATTATATAGATGTTGTTGTTAAGAGTAATTTCCCTAAAAAAGTGTAATGAATATAAAATCATAGTTTTAGGAAACATGACAATAAAACTGGAGTTATCAATTTGTTAGTGGATTCCGACTCTAATAAATATTTGGATCATCTTGAAGATTTATTTATGAAAACTCTCTCAATACCCTTGGAAAGAAGTATCTAAAACCATCTAGTCTAGAAGAGAATAGTTGATGTGGGAAAAATATTTTATTTATTTTTACCTCCTCTAGATCAAATAATTTATGAAATATTTTATTATTTGATTCACCAATCACTAGGGGTGTTACATCTCTCATATAACTGGTATTCTTTATTGGGTTATTCTTGAAGAGATCATTGTAAATGGACAGAATGTGTTCCATGTTTTTTTTCTTTAGAAGTGGGAGAATCACTTCCAACATTCAAGTAAGAGATGGGATTACTGGTTTTTTACCATTATGGAGATTTATGAATAATGATATGTTTTGACCTAATGCCTTAAATCATTTAACTCTAAAATTCCCCATTATGGGTGTTGATTTTTTAAAGAGCTTGGACTTTATTTTGGATGAATGATCAACCTATTTATTGAAAATAGATATATTAAAGTCAAAATTTTGGCCATTCTGAATGTCTTATAATTTTTTTTCAGTATAGAAATATACATATCCATGCTCATAATTGCTTCTTTTCTCCATGTTGGGATTTTTCATTCATGTTTTCCATTTTTGTGACAGAGGCATACATGTCACTTGATAATGAGGTATTATTGAAAGTATCATATAAAAAAATCTATGATCCATATGTCTAGAACAATAATAGGTAAATCTAAATGGATATGGCCCCTTTATTTACCCTTGAAAAGTATATTAATAATAGGATGATGGTCATAGTTTATTTTTAAGAGGGATATTGAGTGAAGCTTTTAGTACTCATTTAATACTAAAATAATTCCTGATATTTTATGATTTTTTCTTACTAAAACACTTTTCATATTTTAGGTATCATGTGTATCAGTACAAATGAAAGGAAAATTCAATTAGATCATTTGACTCAATGAATTATCTATATTATCTTCTATCACTTCAATACCAATATAAATCCAAATATATTTCTATATAGAACTATAATAGAATCCTTGATAAATTCCTTTAATGAGAAAATATCTATAATGAAATGTTGTTTAAATTTATTAAATAAAAAGGAATTCCATATTTATTGAAATAAACTAGTACTTTCTATTTTAGAAATCCTTCTGTCATATTTTAATATATAAAATTCATAAAATACATTTATCTAAAAAAAAATTCCATTTATCCTTTATTTTATTGTTATGTGATAGAATGGATCAAATAGTTAACCATGTGTAACAAAACCATCATTTCATTTGTCAATAATGAATTTTATTTGACACACAATTATATTATAATATTAAACAAGCATTATTCCTATTTATTCTCATGATACATCATCATAGTCCTCCACATAGTTTGGAGTTATTTTGTAGCATCCCTGTTTTTTATTTCTTTTGATGATTACTTAAAATGAATTTTCAATAATGATAAATAATGTATTACTTAAAGTCATGGATATTTTCATTCTAAAGCCTTAAATTTGATTAATGACTTGAACTCGGTACTTTTCCTATGATCAATCACTTCCCAATAATATTCTACTAGAAAATAATTCATGACTGGTGTTGCCTCTAAATCCATACCAACTCTAGCATTATAGGCATTATACTACTCATGCTTGTATTCTCTACACATATCACCAAATTACATGAGTAATATGTCCTCATAGCCTCACCATTATGAAAATTTAAATGAATCTATGACCAAAATATTAATTTGTATTAATACAATAATAATATAATATTAAATCAAATGAATTTTTTTACCCATATTTTCACCCAAGCATTATCTTTTACTTCATTTTGTGGGTGTATATAGAAGAATGGCCTGATAAGTACGCTGTTAGAGTATTTGGAAAGAGTATCCAAAAAAATCTTACATTCCCACCCTATTTTTACAATATTTTCATTTTCTTTATTGGAATACACTATGAGCTATGTGCGGAGGTTATAAACCACACACATGCATGTACGCCCTCCTTTCCTATCAGAATATCGAACCGTTAAAGAAAAAACTAATATTATATCAATCAATAGTATAATAATAATAAATTATGGTAAAAAAATTTACTAGGGTTATATAAATATACATAATCCAGTCTAATTAGTGGGTACTTATGGATCCCCAGTCTTGGAAGTATCATCAACTTTTATAGATGAACTGGGTCCTAATATATACACCAGAGGCTCAGAATGTGTCGATGTAGAAGTCAAAGAAGTAGTAATGTAGATGGTTGGGGAGAAGAAATTATAAGTAAAAGAATATAGAATATATTATTATGAAAATGAATAATACTAATGAGTTGGAATCATCATCATATAAGTTAGTGATAGGATATGAGGCTTAGGTGTGAATGGTGGTGAAATCATCGGTGTCTTAAATATCTCGGGTGACTCTAATGACACTAAAGGACCCGAAGGTGTGGTATATGGTATGTCAAGGTAGGGATGGGGTGGGATTAGGTATACAGAGTGGAATGTGTAGGTAAAGTACCACCCCCTTATATCGTTATACTGAACAGTGAAACCACTAGGCTAGTCAATGAATAACTATCACCTAGGTGGTGGATCCTGAATAATAGTTAAAAACAATATTAACTACATTACATTATAGGTTATTGATATATATATTTGAAATAAAATACTCATAAAAGACACCAATGTATGGACACCAATCTCTCTCAGTAAACAATTATTGTCTATCCTCATTTTTATCTTTATCTCCTCAATATTTTCCATTTCCTTCATTTGAATAAATATGTAAATAATTATAAATCCATAACTAATCTATACTCCAAAGAAGAAATAAGATGATACATGAATTAATTACATAATAATAATTATTAAACCAAATTTAAGATATGTAGTGATATAAAAAAACATTTTATACTTAGTGGAAAGGATATTATAACTTAAAACATGTCATAGAAAGATCGAGACATTCAAATTAGAATGTTTATCATGGATATGATATAATTTTCCTCAATTATTAATTTTTTCCAATTAAATTTTGGTTAGGTAATTTGGTTTATTTTGGTCAACGGATTTGAAAATTTGACCATTCCTATTTATATTAGGTTATTTAGTTCATTTTTCTCAATTGATTTAGAAATTTTTCTATTTTTATTTATCTTAGGTCATTTGGTTCATATTTTCTGTTAGGTTATTTTTCTATTTTTCAGTTAGGTCAATATTTGCTTTGGTTTTGATTTTCAGGTTAATTAGTTTAAAATATACAATTCAATTTGTCTTTTTTTGTTCCAATTTAATTGTTTCAGTTTGTTTTGGTCAGGTAGTTTCGAGTACAGTTCAATTCAATATTAGAAAATGAAACTCAATTAAAAATAAAAATAGTAAATATTGAAAATGAACATGAAGTTGAATTTTGATACAAAATATTTTTAATCAATATTAAATCAATTTGAATAGTACTAACATTAGCAACCCAAGTTCAGCTAAACCAAAATAACTGAGAAAATAGATGGATGATTCTATATTTATCCTACAACAACATCAGGTTCACAATCAACTCTAATAATTGAACCATTGGAGTCTTCCAAAGTAATAAATGGATTGAGTCCAATGAGAGTAGTGATAGTGTGAATTCCATCCTCAACATCATAAAAAATATGTCATGGGATTAATTAAATAATGATACCAAATTCAGGTTGAAGATGACCTTTCGAATAAAAAACTTTTTTATCCATTGATTCCAATACATATGGTTCATCAGTAGCAAGAGTGTTAGACATGTCAATAACTCATAATCCAAAATCATTAATAAATTTTCCATTCCTCTTCATTAAATCAAACCAATTTAATTTTATCATGTTTACACGACCATGAGAGTAATAATCTATATTAGTATTTTATCAACGACTCAAAAAGCAGATAAATTTTAATATTGAGGTATAATATCCCATGGACTAGCATAATAGTCTATTATTGAAGTTACCATAAAACTATCATATTATGTTCTAATTTTCAGTTATTTTTTAGTGATAATAAAACAATACCCATTTATCACAGTTGATTTTCATTCATGAACCACAAAATTATGAAAAAAATTCAAAACTCTTTTTTCTTTAGAGAAAGATTCAGTAGGAAAACTCAATACCTTAAATATAAATGAATATTAACATTAATTAAATATTTATTTTATTAATTTACTACAAAATATTTATTCCTTCAATTTCAACCATGGAGAAAACTCTTTACTATGAAAATTATCTCACTTTATCAATGATAAAGAATGATGCATTCTATTTATCATTTGTTTATGTTTCCTACCAAATAATTTTTAACAGATATGTAAAATTACATCATATAAGAAAAAATTACATGTTAAATTTACTTACTTGATGTAGTAATCAAAAAAATCATAGTTAAACAAAACTTCATGGAATACCATATCCCTCTTATCAAGGATTAATATTGTCAATGTATATGATCCAAGAATTTCTGTTGTTTGGGGAAGTGATGAAAAATTGGGTTCAATTTTCACATACTATTATTCTTCTTTTCTGATTTTTCTATTCTATCTCGTAGTCATATCAGTAAAATAAATTGAATAGAAATTTATACATTATTGAGCCAAGTAACATTTCATGAAATAAAATTTGGAATGTGCCCTATTCTAGACATAATACTTCAATGTGGACATATTTCATAGTTGGATACTACCAATAAAAATCAACAGGTTTTGAGAATAATTTTGGTTGGAATATGGATAGTAAGATGCAGTATTCATGTGAAAAATTATGGAGGAAATATTTTCTCTAACTAACACAAAATTAATGGTGCCTCTGCCCACATTTTTTCATGAAATACTTTGACAACTTCTTAGAAACATAGTATCTATAAAAAGGGAACAACAAAATAATTGACACCCTTACATTATTGGAGAAAAGATGACATATTTCTATTTCAATAAACTCATGCTAAATATGTGATAATCATGAGACTTAAAATATTTCATCTCCAATGCCCTTATATTGAATAGTTTTGATATGTTTCCTGAATAGCCATCAAGAACATTAATAGCCTCTAGTAATTATAGAAATTAAATTTTTTATACAGGTTTTATCACATAATAAGCACGAAAAGCTTTCCATCTATTTTCGCTGATACACACATGATGAAATTTTAGTATTATTCCCCAATCCAAAAAAGACAAAACATGATCGTAAATCATCTTTTATATTTTCCTTTACATTTATTAGAATTGAATGCAATATTTCACATATATTATTTTCAGTGTGAATTACATCTAAGAAATGACATAATTTTTTTTGACCAATATGGAATCCCAAAAAAGATAATTATCTTTTTATAATCATATTTTTTTTCAATGGAAACATTCATCCACTTATAGATTTTAGTTAAACCTTACTGAATGAAAAATTGAAAAAATTGAAATTCATTAAGTACATTAGTGAAAAACATATCCTAAGGTGGATCATCGGTCTCCATGATTTTTTCAAATCATTGAAAATTATTTCTATATGGATGATCTATTGGAAAAAATCATTGATGTCCCATAAATTTGAAACTACAATGATATTTAATTATTTAGGATTGAGTATTCTTTATAAAAATAGGAAACAATAGTTTTCCCTTTGTACTCCATACATATACCATTGTATAAGTACAAAAATCATTGATTGTTTGCTCAAGAACAACCCACATATGAAATATGTCTTTCAAACCTACATATTATGTTTATATACCCTCATTCCAAAGATATTTCAACTATTTTATTAAAGGTTTCATGTATACATATATATCAGTTTCCAGATCAGAAGGTCCATATATGAGTATACTCATGAAAATGAATGGTTTTTTATACCCATCCATAGAGGGTGGTTATAAATATATATAAACACTATCCATGTTATGTGAGAAGTAATTATCTTACAAAAATATTTAAACTATCACATGAAATATCCAACCTCGCATTACACACATAAATTGTGAAATCCTGATATTGAGAATAAAACGTCATCTATGTAAATCCATCTGTATGGTGAACCAACTCATCATTATTATTTTTCTCTCGGTATAATGTAATCAAATTTTATTGATATTAAATCAGACATGAAAATATTATGGAGTTAGGGGATTAATGGAATGTGAAAAATTTATTTCTATGGTATACAAGATGGTATTACATCATCTTTTGACTTCCATCGGGATGTTCATAATTTTATAAAATCATTTTTTTTCAGCAGTTTCCGCCAAGAATAAGCTACAATATTTTGGGAAAACAATATTTTTTTAAAGTTCAAGTTCCACCACCAACATCCATGTCATTTAATGGTTTGAGGGAATATATGTATCATCTATAAGTAAGTTCTTCAAAAACTTAATAATGTAATTGATGGTAGTGTTATAAATCCTATACATGGTTTTCCCAAGAAAAAATCAGATTAATTTTTTTTTATTTTACAACATTGTAGATATACTAGAGTAATGAAATAATCATTAATTTTTTCACCCAATCAAAATCATCATTTCCATTACATTAATCATGTGTGATCGTATCGAAGTCTTATTAGGTTTGAATAATTTTTCTCTTATGATGATAAATAAATGGACACCGATAATCTAATAAATTCTCTAATCCTATACAATTATGTTGATCATTAGAATTATGAGATTTAATTTTATCCCCTTTGTGATACCACACATATTAGGTTGTTCGAAAACCATATTTGGTTATATGGAATCTAACTTCTTTATCGATCAACCAAGGTATTCTAGTACAATTATAACATGGGTAGTGTTTATAACCCCTATATGATGTATTTTTAAATGAAAAGTCAAAATATCTCTCCAACCGATTTTCAAAATAATTTGAGAACTGATCAGTTTCATACATCCAACTTTTATCTATTTGGTGATAAATTTTTATATGTCATGTCATGTCATGTCATAAATTAAATAAAATGGAAGTTTAATTGAAAATATATTTAAGTAAATAAGGTTTTTTGACTATATTTGAAACCAAAGATAACACACTAGTCTATATGATAATCATAATATAAAATAAAAAACACTATATATATATCAAAATAATATAAATACAAAATCATGACATTGAATTAATTTATATCAATGAGTAATAACTATAAATAATACTACACAAAATTTTGTTTATAATTACTCTTTTTATTTTTTTTATTTTTTTATTCACTTTATAACTAATGTAATTCTTATTCAATAAATTAATGCATAAAATATTACAACTTCTAGGTTACCATCTTCTATGTAGTATAATCACTCGATTGGGGTTGTTTATTTTTAGTTCAGGTTAATATGGTTTGTTTCTATTTCATTTGTTTCAATTTGGGATATTTTGATTCCAATTGGATTAGTTTGGTTCAAATTAGCTATATTTACTTTGGTTCAAATCAATTATATTTGGTTTAGTTTGGTGTTATTTGATATTTTTCAATTCAATTTTTTATCATTTTGTTCTATTTGCATTGGGTCATTTTGGATTGTTTTAGTTCAAATATTTTTTTTCTAGTTTTTTTTGATCTGGTTGGTTGAGTTTAAAACTATAATATATCATTTTTGTTGGATAGGTTTGGTATAGATAAATTGAATTAATATTTATTCACTTTAGATTTGATAAATTCAGTTTTTATGTTCTAGACAGTTCATTTTATTTGGTTTGATACTAGTTAGTATAATTTTGGTTTGTTTGGTTTATTTTGGGTTGGTTCGAGATAATTCAATAAATTTATTCTATTTGGTTCTATATTTTCTATGTTATTTGGTTCAATTTTGGTCAGTTTTTTTAAGATTAGTTTAGTTTTGGTTGATTTAGTTTGGTTGGGTTTTTTTGTTGGTGCATGCCTATTACGGGTTTATTTTATGTTGTTCAAGTCTGCTCATTTTTTATCATTACTTGAGAATATATTTTATTTAGGCTCAATTTTGTAAATTTTTTTATAGTTAAATTTGATGTAGTTTAGTGTGGTTTTGTAATGGTCAATTCTACTTGGTTCAGATCAAGTCATTTCATTTTAATTTTATTGACTTTCTCATGTTGGTTCAGTTATGATATAGATAGGTTCTGTGTGTTAGGTTAGGTTTCAGTGTGTGAAAGGTTGATTGGTTCAATTAATTTATTTTCAAGACGAGTTAGGCCAGTTTGGTATAATTTAGTTTTCTGAGGGTTTATTCAATTAATTTCAATTTTGTTTATTTAGTGTTAAATTAGGTCCTCCTCGTACATTCCAATTTTGTTTAGTTTGGTTTGGTTCCATTTTTTTATGTCAAGTCATTTCAATGAAATTTTGTTCTTTTTAGTTAAAAGTTAATTTTGATCCATTTCAGACCATTAGAGTTAAGTTGATTAGGGTAATGTCAACTCAGTTTAGTTTGGATTGGGTGGGTCTAAATCATTTCCATTCATGTAGGTTTGGGTCCCATTTGTTTAGTTTGGTTTAGTTTAATAAATTTTGGGTCAGGTCTATTCATTGTGGTTTTAGGATAAAGTTTGGGTGATAGATTATGTAATGAGTATTTCTTTACAATAAGGTGAGGTGGTAGTATAGAGTATTGTTAATGGTTATGTTAGATCATGTTTTTTTATTTTATATAAAAATTAATTGGTGGGTTTAGTAGGGAATTTAATTACTCATTAATGTTTTTTAAATATTCTTAAAATTGGATCTAGATGAGAGATGGATTTTATTATGGAGAATCATATATATAGAGTATAATTAGTAGAATATTCATTATGTTAGATATAGAAATAACATCTAGATTCATTTTAAGTGGTGTCATGGAATAATATGAATTATTTGGAGGATTAAATGCTTATGGAGTTATGAGTATGCATTTAGAACTATTAGTATCAAATATTTTTGAAAACATGGTAGATATTTAAACTAGAAGTATTGTTAAGGGTTGATGTATCATTTTTATTAATTGTAATAGATTAATGAAGGTTTGGAGGAGAGGAACATGGAGAATAAGTGATTCACATCTATAAAATATACCCTAGGGTTAGGATATCATTCAATAACTGATTCAAACATATATATCAAACTAAGAATCACTAGAATCCAAATTTTTTATTCAATGAACCATAATCACATTCATAAAGTTGAGATAAGAAATTCAATAAATAACATATTTAAATTATATAAAGTTAAATCATATATCATGTCACCTTTAAATAATTCACAAGGTGATACCATTATATAATATCCTCTCACAACTTATAGTCATTTTAATGTTTCCTCAAAAACAATTTTATTCAACAACCCTTGAAAACAAAACTACCTAGCATCAAAATGTATGATCTATATTAATAAGATATTGTATCATAAACATTAGTGTACGTAATATAAACTTAATCTAAATCAAGAAGCAACATAGTTAAAAATAATATCTGATATCATATCAATGATAAGACCACACTACCCTATGTATAGATTAAATTTTTATAGAATTTAAAATTAATCTATGAAACCACATCATTGTAGAAAAAATAAAATATCTAATAAATCATCAGAATGTAGCATATCACATACATCATCTCACAAATAACCAAAATCAAATTTCAATATATTATTACAAATAATTATCTTAAAAATAATATCAAAAGGGTTCATCAATGTGGGATGAAGATTACAAATATAAATTTCCCTAAAATAATGACTATAATTAGCCATTAATAAATCCCAAAAAATCAAATAATAAAACAAATGAAATCCCTTAATCAAATAAAAAATGGGATGTCAAAGAGGACCCAACATTCAAACAAAAAAAGGACTATCAGTTATCCCACAAATAAACAAATTTTACTCCTAGCATTTCACTAACAAAATACACATTAGATTATATTAACATAAATCCTTAGTATGATATCAGTATTACGGTCCTTTCATAAGAAATCTTGGAAAAATATTCTGTCTTCACCACTCTACACATAACGAGATCTTTTTTTCAAAAGAAACCATAATGAAATCTAGTAATACTGTAGGAGGGAAATACTAAATGATAGTTATAGAACTCACCATTTTGATGTTGAAGAAAAAATAGATGGAAAGAGAAGTTGAGGATGGGTTTCCATAGATGGGGAAGAAGATGGAAGGCACTCCTAGTGATCACTATTAGAATGAATCTGATTTGATGAGAATAGGTTTTGGCTGAAATATTTGGGGAACTCTATACCAATAGTTTTTAAAAACATTGTTATAGAAATACCAGGAGCTCAATATCAATGGTTCATTAGAATCATTTTCATTACCTTCAAAATTTGATCATATACTAATGGTTTTAAAAAACCATTCGTATATACTTAATATTCAGGAACCTAGTCCAATGGTTTTCAAAAAAACATATTGGTATAAGATAGTTACTAAATCATATACCCATGGTTTTTGAAAACCATGGTTATATCCCCATTGGTATAGCTATTATTTTTAGTAGTGTCAGGTATAAGATGATTTTATATTAACTCTATAAATAGTAATAATCCTTATATTGATATCAATTAATATTAATATTTATATAATATATAAATTTTATTTATATTATTCCTCACGAGGATTTTTTTATTTAATTAAAATGGAGAATCATTATTCACTTTAAAATAGTTTTCAAAAAAACCCATTTTAAACCCAAAATAGACTTATACTAAAATAAAATATAAATATGATTCTAATGAAATAATTTTGATTTAATATAAATAAATAATAAAACGATACTTGAAATAAAATTATAGTAAAAATGGTAATTTTAAATTACTTAATTTATTGAAAATAAATTACCCTTACAAAAATATGCATTTATACTACTATAAAATAAAAAACTCCCAAAAATCCAAAATTTTAACACATTATAAATTTTGATATGCTGATTTAAAAAATGAAATTCATTTCATCAATTACACTTTATAAAATTTATATATAAATTTTATAATTTCTTCTCAAAAAAAGAAATAAAAATCATTTGTTATGAAAAAATTTACTCTAATAAAAATTTATTGATTATTTACTAAGAATTTATCAATAAATTAGTATTGAGAAGGAAATATATATATTTATATATTTCATAAATTACTTAATACTATTTATACCCTCTAATTTTATATCCATGTTATAATGGTAAAATTTAAAATAATATTATTTCATGGTTTGTTTAAGTATGGTTTGTGAGTCATATACACTATCGAACATAATGTTATTCTTTTATAATATCAAGGAGTAATATTTTTACCATTTAATAAATTTTCTCTTCACAAGTTAGAAATTTTATTGGGATTCAATTCTTGGACATTTGAAAATAACATTTATGTAAACTGATATCACAAGAATGGGTTTAATAAAAGTTTCTCTTAAAAAGGAGGAAAATGAAGTAGGAAGGTCATCAGAAATAAAAAAACATGGTTATCACTTAAATTGAACATCGGTGGGAAGAGAATACCTATATTTGAAATTAATATCCATTTAGGAGGTAATGTTAAATTTTTATGTAAGAGAGGAGACACCATCAATTTAATGAATAAATGTTTTATTTTAAGATCATTTTCCTAGATTTGATAAATTACATTACTATTTTGATAAATAAAATAATGAAATATACCTACATTACATGAATAATTTTACCCTTTAATCAATTTCTACCATAATATCATTTTTTTCAAACTATGAGTATTCAAGGAGATTTTTATTCATTAGTCACAAAAATAAACTTATAACAAATTATATAACCAAGAAATGATAATAACTTACTACTCCTATATTTTGAAATTATTCAATAAAAATTCTTAGAACAAGGTAATATGTTTCCCAAAATGAATAAACCTCCAAAATTAAAAAACTTCTCCCCAATGTTATTACTAAATAATTCCATAAATGGATCACCATATGTCCCAAATAACCTCAACATTAAAGAGTAATTAAACATCAAAGTCTATCTCAAAATTTTAGCTTACAGGACAAAAAATATAGTGATGTTCTTCTGAAATAACATTAATCACCTAATCACCAAATCAAATTTCAATCACATTGTAGAGACCCGAAGCTTATCATACATGGACATTACATTACATTTGCGGAATACTTAGTACATAACAAAAACACACACACAAGGATCGTAATAGTTTAGTGTCTTTGGAAACTCGGAACGTAATCTTCTAATCGTGGTGAAAGATCTTCAATATCTCCCATAAAGATCTTCCCTTTTTTTATACCTAAAACCTTTCTTTATATCCTGGGGAAAAGTAAACATAAAAGGGTGAGCTCAAATGCTCAGTAAGGGTAAACAAAAGAAATATCAATCACATCATATACATAAAAACATAGCTTTTGGAAATCTTAACCTGCAAAAGAGATCATAATATCTTATCATGGGATAAATCATAGAAGTGAAAATGAGATCCCCATAATCATAACATAAAACTTGAAACTTTGTGGCATGCACACATAATCATGGAAAATCATTTCTTGTTAGTCATGACTCATTTCCAAGACTATCTTAGTGGACAAAGTCCCTTTCTGAACCGAGTTCACTCCTCGTTTCAGTCCTGTATCACTGAACCGAAATAACCTTTCGTTCCAGCCATGTTTATCTCATGAGATATAAAATCATTACCCAATTCATTGGAGGGAGATATAGGTCCCACCATCTTATAATGAATCCTTTCTTATGTGTGCCACATAATCATAAACCATACATCACAGCGTAACCCATGTAATAAAAATGGGATTCTTAAACAACATGACATCATAAAACAATTCATATAAGATAAAGGAATTCATAAAAATATTTCTATCACAGCATAATCAAATCCATGTAATAATAGGGATAAAAACATAACCCTTTTATTATCTTAGATGGAAAATAATTTCGATAAAATACTTGAACTTCATTCTTGAGGAAAATATCCTTTCTACTTCAAAAACACTTTTCCTTTCTTAACATGTCATACAATTATAAAATAAAGAAGTCGATTAAAAATAAACTTGAAAACTTATAAAGGAAGATTCTTCGAAATAATTTTTTAAAAATCCATTCATGCCGTATAAGTTAAAAAAAACATTTTTCTCGTACTTTTGTCGGAAAAGTCAAAAAGTACCTCGTACGAAAAACGATAAAAGATTCCTTTCATATCCTTTACTAAAAACTCAACGAAGGGTAAAATTGGATTTAAACATTCATGGAAGAATGGTAAACATTTTATAAAAACATTTTTAGAAAACATGGTCATGGATGATTAAATACACCCCAGCAAATTTCAAAGTATAAACAATCTCGGATAAAAATGAGATTGTGATATTTCCCTTACCTTATGTCTGACTTGCTTTGTAAGTGTCCGAACCTCCTGCATAATGATTTAAATAATGTTATTGACTTATTCCAGAATCATATTCATTGTTATTATATCATATATGGTTCACTTATGACATTATGTTACCCGTTCTTTTGTAAATTCCATGTTAAAGAAGCGTTTTGGGTAAAATCGTTTCATTTATCGTAGGTGTTTTCACTTGTTGTTCTTGACATCATTATTACTTATATCATGATTTACTTACTTCCAGAATATAAAATATGATTTATATATCATATATATTCAGTATATATATATATATAATAGGTAGATAAATAAAATGGAAAACACCGTTCATGGAGACGGTAGTCCGTACGTACGCATGAACGCTGTTTTCCTTTCCTTATTGTCTTGAAATGTAAGTAAGTAGATGACATACATATATATATATACATAAATCCAGTAGCTTTATAATGTCATATATTTCATTATTATTTCTTATATATACTTTATAATCATTCTTAAATGTTTAACATGGAGAATGAATCTCATCGCGTCGTGGAGACGGTATTCCGTACGTACGCACGAGCGATGATATCATTTCTATAAATATTGAATTGAATTGGAGTGGATTATACAATATATAATAATCAATATGATGTTGTAATAACTATGTATAGTTATTCTTTACACCATTATACCCATCCATGTAAGGTGGTGGTGGAAAATAGATTACACCACGGCGTGAAGACGGTATTCCGTACGTACGCACGCGCGGTGATTTCTTTTTCCGTAGGATGGATAGATGGTGAAATAGGGTTGTTTCATACTTATAATAACATATCAGTATATGAGTGATACTGATGTTATTACTTCATAATGAAACAACCTAAGAAGAAGAAGTGGAAGAAGAAATAAAGATGAAAGAATTGGTAACTGTAATTACCTCTTCTTTGAAGTGCCTCTTTGAGACCTCCTCTTAGGGCACTAAAATTGGTCTTTGAGGAAGACCAGAATCTCTAGGATTATTCTAGGGAAGTGGAGAGGAGATTTTGGCAGGGGTTGGCCGATCATGAGTGCTCAATTTGATGTGAGGAGGAGGGAGAGGAGGTATCCTTTTATAAGGGAGGAGAGGGGCACCTTAGGAATACCTCAAAATATTATTTTATATTAATGTCAAAATCGGTTTATAATGGTTCCAAAGGGTCTTATTTCGAAGCTAAAGTGGGGATGGGTCGAAATCCTATCAACCAATAGAATTTAGACAAGTTTAGGTTATTATTTTAACCTTATCAATTAGATTTAACTCTAAGTTAAATAATTTAACTTTTACCGTGTCTTTTTGTTTTCTTACACTATATGGTTAATACACTTACTATAACATGCCAAACGAACCCCAAATTGTTTATTATTAATATATATATCCTTATCTAAGTCATTTTGCTGAACCTTAGATTTTTAAGAATAAAATAACAATTAATAATATAATATTTGATTTAAAAACTATTTTGTGTCAATTTTGACACTATTTGATATATGATTTTTGTGAAAGTCATAACAGAATTATATGTTCGAACCAAGTTGATTAAATCAACACTAATATATCATAGTAACCTAGAAAATTAGTGGAATTCATAACAAGTCTCAAATTATATTTATTTTGGTGTTTATAACATCAATTATGTCAATATTTCATTAATAAGATAATTACTGCATCATCACTGTGTCATAAATAAATTTAATTATTTGACGTCTAAAAATTACAAATAAAATACCATAATGTATTAAATCGTTTTTGTTTTCTAATGAATATTTACAATAGAATTTATCTTATGTATAACCCCATATTAAAAATGTTTTAGTAAATAAACTTTGATTTTAACTCTTTTAACTCTTCTTTGAATTAAATAATAATAAATGTCCTAATCTAATCCAAGTGGGCCTAAATGATAATATTTTACACTTAAGGTTGTTTTTGGTCGAGATACACTTGTCCAATAGGATTAGGACATGTGTTAGGGTAATATTAATATCATATTTACCCTTAGTTACCCTATTTACTATTAACCGCTGTAAAAAAAAGTAAAAAGTTACTATTCACCAAAAATTATTTTCATCTCATTGAACCACATTTTAGTCCTTGATATTAACCGTGTCTCTCGGATTTTTGAAATTCCATTCACAGAAGCGGTAAAATTATGTTTTATGAAAAATTCAGTTTTTAACCTACCACTTAGTGGTTTCACTATTCATCAAAAATTGAAAGTTTTCAGAAAAATACCAAAATTTCATCCTAAGCTATATTCCATATTACGAACTCAAAAATGAAGTCTTTTTTACCAAATTCATAACATAGAAGTTTCATTAATTAATTTTATAATTAAATCCCGCTATTAAAAAAATAGCGTGTTTTTAAGAAACAATATCTATCAAAAGATTGACACTTGATTATGTCTGGTTTAAATGTGAAATTACAACCAATGACCAACATTGTATTAATTTGTAAAAATATATTCTAAATATACTTTAAAACCACTCAAATTAATAATTTATCACTATTAATTATTTCTATTAAAAAAGTTGTTTTTAATTATAATTTAGTAATTTTCACTATTCATCAGAATATGAAAGTTATCCGAAAATTACCAAAATTTCACCTTAGGCTAAATTCGATACTCCGAATCCATAAATGAAGTCCATTTTGAAAAATAAAATTTACCAAATTTCAAAAAGTGGTTATTACTATTCACAACAGCTAGTTTTAATAATATCTTAATAGCATATCGTTGTTTAGCGAAACTTGGCGTTGCGTACAACACACGCTATCGAGGAAGGTCGCGATTGCGTGTAATGCAAGGCAAGTCAAGGATGTGTGTTGTGCAAGCTCCTTTTGGTGTAGCGCACAACACCAGACAGAAATAAAATTAAAAGGAACATTTTTCATAAAATCTCGGGCTGTTACATTCTACCCCACTTAAAATGAATTTCGCCCTCGAAATTCATCGGGGTTATAAATGGTTTACTATTCGAAAGTTTCTTTAATAGAAACCCACATCGTAAAAAGGAATACCAAAACTTGGCTTTAAAAACTAAAGTATGAAATGTAACGATTACCCAAATAAACTAATCACTGGGTTTCCACATAGGTGAAAATATGGATATGGAAGAGAAATCTAACCATCATGTCCTGATGGAGAGTGGTAGAGAACATGGCTATGGAAAAGCCAGTAATCACAAATCCATAAATTTGTGACGATCTAAGGTACCATCTGATTCATCAGGTATAAGATCACTAGGACAACATTTTTGGTTTTCAAGATCATTTCCCTAAAGTTGAAAATTTGAATTAGAATAAATACTTACTTTATTTTGGTACAATCTCACTGTTGTTCGTGCCTTGAACAATTTCCACTTCATCTCTTAAATAAATGAAGTTGAATTTGTTATTCGTGAAGTGTTAGCAGATCAAGTGATAGAATGACTGTTCATTCCATCTGTCTCAAACAAAAGGTTAGCAAAAGTTATTAAATATACATAAGTCATTCTATAGTGAGATTAATCATATATGGTTCCTAAAATGGACTTATACTTCATATATAATAATGCTTAACATAATAAAACTAGTTTCTACTAAACAGGGACTTCCTGTAGTCCAGTGGTAGGCGATAAAGGCCAGTCGCACTTCGGTTGTGGGTTCGATTCCCACAGCCTTGTCTGAAGCGATGGGCTGTCGCCTGTCCTGCAGGTTGTCCTTTTTATAAAACTATATTACTATAACATCCCATCAATAATATCGAAAAAACTTCTATCCTTAAACAATACTAACTTATTTCCAACATAATCCATTCCAATCTTTAGGCTTATCCATAATACTGCAGTCCATTTTCATAACATAGTGAAAACGATTACCAGAGATTTAATACCATCGTTGATCCCCATATATCATAAGATATATCTTGTTGGTCACATTCCAAACATTCAAAGGCCTTAATCTTGTACTCTCTTGAATACCCATTGAACCTTAGTGAAAACTTGAATGCAGTTAAAAGTTAACACTTTTCACATACCGAAATCCTCAAAATTCTATATACTCAAACCATGATATCACTTAGTCCTTATATCAATCATGAGCTCATGAATACTATCAAACATTTAATTATCTCCTTATCCCTTCATTATGAGCATATCATCTACATTCCAAAAATATCTGAATAACCTTTCATGGATACTGGTAACATTAATCATACACTTTCAAAACACAAGGAAAGACAACAGTGTAACAATCCATAGATGTCTCTTTATTCCAAAATTACACATGATAAACATGTAATCATTCCACTACATTCTCAAACCATTGACCGAGCTTCAAAAATTTTTTCATCTCACATATCATTTGTAGTCTCTTCATCATCATCCACATAAATACTACCCATATGACCATATTGATTCTCTTCATGACTCTTTCCCTTAGGGAATTTGTTTTCATAATGCCCATACATTCCACATTTAAAACACTTAACCATTTTTGATGTCGTAGCATTACCATTATCCTCATCCATGGTGTTAACCGACCCTTTTCCTTTGCACTTACTTTCTTTGTGTCCTTCTTTTCCACACCCAAAGCATCTTCCAGTTCCCTTGAAACATTCTCCTTGATGCCTCTTCCCACATGACTTACATTGGGGAAATTGAACTTTCTTTCCTCTATGATCATCATGGAACTCCATCTTTCTCTTATTAGTCGAGTCAGGAAACATACCAAATTTTACTTTATTGATCATATTATGAGATTGCTGATTCGGCATAATAATGATGTCTGGACTTCCAAATCCCATTTCATTTGGTTGCTCATGAAGAATATCATTCCATTGTCCATCATATCCTCCATTATCGTGAATCACCTTGTTTCCAACCATTTTCTAAAACCCAAAAAGAATAGTGTTAGATGCAAAAATCATAATAAAGGGGGAGTAACTTAAATATCTATCATCTTTGGTTTAATCTAATATCGTTACCATAGTTCTAGGACTATATCCTATACATATACTTATCCTTAGGGGCATCCCTAGACATACCTTAGAAATATCTCTAGGGATCTCACTAAAGTTTTCGCATCCTAGTTTCCAAAGGTTGACTAAACCTTTCCTCTGATACCAACTGTAGAGACCCGAAGCTTATCATACATGGACATTACATTACATTTGCGGAATACTTAGTACATAACAAAAACACACACAAGGATCGTAATAGTTTAGTGTCTTTGGAAACTCGGAACGTAATCTTCTAATCGTGGTGAAAGATCTTCAATATCTCCCATAAAGATCTTCCCTTTTTTTATACCTAAAACCTTTCTTTATATCCTGGGGAAAAGAAAACATAAAAGGGTGAGCTCAAATGCTCAGTAAGGGTAAACAAAAGAAATATCAATCACATCATATACATAAGAACATAGCTTTTGGAAATCTTAACCTGCAAAAGAGATCATAATATCTTATCATGGGATAAATCATAGAAGTGAAAATGAGATCCCCATAATCATAACATAAAACTTGAAACTTTGTGGCATGCACACATAATCATGGAAAATCATTTCTTGTTAGTCATGACTCATTTCCAAGACTATCTTAGTGGACAAAGTCCCTTTCTGAACCGAGTTCACTCCTCGTTTCAGTCCTGTATCACTGAACCGAAATAACCTTTCGTTCCAGCCATGTTTATCTCATGAGATATAAAATAATTACCCAATGCATTGGAAGGAGATATAGGTCCCACCCATCTTATAATGAATCCTTTCTTATGTGTGCCACATAATCATAAACCATACATCATAGCGTAACCCATGTAATAAAAATTGGATTCTTAAACAACATGACATCATAAAACAATTCATATAAGATAAAGGAATTCATAAAAATATTTCTATCACAGCATAATCAAATCCATGTAATAATAGGGATAAAAACATAACCCTTTTATTATCTTAGATGGAAAATAATTTCGATAAAATACTTGAACTTCATTCTTGAGGAAAATATCCTTTCTACTTCAAAAACACTTTTCCTTTCTTAACATGTCATACAATTATAAAATAAAGAAGTTGATTAAAAATAAACTTGAAAACTTATAATGGAAGATTATTGGAAATAATGTTTTAAAAATCCATTCATGCCGTATAAGTTAAAAAAAACATTTTTCTCGTACTTTTGTCGGAAAAGTCAAAAAGTACCTCGTACGAAAAACGACAAAAGATTCCTTTCATATCCTTTACTAAAAACTCAACGAAGGGTAAAATTGGATTTAAACATTCATGGAAGAATGGTAAACATTTTATAAAAACATTTTTAGAAAACATGGTCATGGATGATAAAATACACCCCAGCAAATTTCAAAGTATAAACAATCTCGGATAAAAATGAGATTGTGATATTTCCCTTACCTTATGTCTGACTTGCTTTGTAAGTGTCCGAACCTCCTGTATAATGATTTAAATCATGTTATTGACTTATTACAGAATCATATTCATTGTTATTATATCATATATGGTTCACTTATGACATTATGTTACCCGTTCTTTTGTAAATTCCATGTTAAAGAAGCGTTTTGGGTAAAATCGTTTCATTTATCGTAGGTGTTTTCACTTGTTGTTCTTGACATCATTATTACTTATATCATGATTTACTTACTTCCAGAATATAAAATATGATTTATATATCATATATATTTAGTATATATATATATATATAATAGGTAGATAAATAAAATGGAAAACACCGTTCATGGAGACGGTAGTCCGTACGTACGCATGAACGCTGTTTTCCATTCCTTATTGTCTTGAAATGGAAGTAAGTAGATGAAATACATATATATATATATACATAAATCTAGTAGCTTTATAATGTCATATATTTCATTATTATTTCTTATATATACTTTATAATCATTCTTAAATGTTTAACATGGAGAATGAATCTCATCGCGTCGTGGAGACGGTATTCCGTACGTACGCACGGGCGATGATATCATTTCTATAAATATTGAATTGAATTGGAGTGGATTATACAATATATCAGAATCAATATGATGTTTTAATAACTATGTATAGTTATTCTTTACACCATTATACCCATCCATGTAAGGTGGTGGTGGAAAATAGATTACACCACGGCGTGGAGACGATATTCCGTACGTACGCACACACGGTGATTTCTTTTTCCGTTGGATGGATAGATGGTGAAATAGGGTTGTTTCATACTTATAATAACATATCAGTATATGAGTGATACTGATGTTATTACTTCATAATGAAACAACCTAAGAAGAAGAAGTGGAAGAAGAAATAAAGATGAAAGAATTGGTAACGGTAATTACCTCTTCTTTGAAGTGCCTCTTTGAGACCTCCTCTTAGGGCACTAAAATTGGTCTTTGAGGAAGACCAGAATCTCTAGGATTATTCTAGGGAAGTGGAGAAGAGATTTTGGCAGGGGTTGGCCGAGAATGAGTGCTCAATTTGATGTGAGGAGGAGGGAGATGAGGTATCCTTTTATAAGGGAGGAGAGGGGCACCTTAGGAATACCTCAAAATATTATTTTATATTAATGTCAAAATCGGTTTATAATGGTTCCAAAGGGTCTTATTTCGAAGCTAAAGTGGGGATGGGTAGAAATCCTATCAACCAATAGAATTTAGACAAGTTTAGGTTATTATTTTAACCTTATAAATTATATTTAACTCTAAGTTAAATAATTTAACTTTTACCGTGTCTTTTTGTTTTCTTACACTATATGGTTAATAAACATACTATAACATGCCAAACGAACCCCAAATTGTTTATTATTAATATATATATCCTTATCTATGTCATTTGGCCGAACCTTAGATTTTTTGGAATAAAATAACAATTAATAATATAATATTTGATTTAAAAACTATTTTGTGTCAATTTTGACACTATTTGATATATGATTTTTGTGAAAGTCATAACAGAATTATATGTTCGAACCAAGTTGATTAAATCAACACTAATATATCATAGTAACCTATAAAATTAGTGGAATTCATAAAAAGTCTCAAATTATATTTATTTTGGTGTTTATAACATCAATTATGTCAATATTTCATTAATAAGATAATTACTGCATCATCACTGTGTCATAAATAAATTAAATTATTTGATGTCTAAAAATTACAAATAAAATACCATAATGTAGTAAATTTTTTATCTTTCTAATTAATATTTACAATAGAATTTATCTTATGTATAACCCCATATTAAAAATGTTTTAGTAAATAAACTTTGATTTTAACTCTTTTAACTCTTCTTTGAATTAAATAATAATAAATGTCCTAATCTAATCCAAGTGGGCCTAAATGATAATATTTTACACTTAAGGTTGTTTTTGGTCGAGATACACTAGTCCAATAGGATTAGGACATGTGTTAGGGTAATATTAATATCATATTTACCCTTAGTTACCCTATTTACTATTAACCGCGGTAAAAAAAAGTAAAAAGTTACTATTCACCAAAAATTATTTTCATCTCATTGAACCACATTTTAGTCCTTGATATTAACCGTGTCTCTAGGATTTTTGAAATTCCATTCACAGAAGCGGTAAAATTATGTTTTATGAAAAATTCAGTTTTTAACCTACCACTTAGTGGTTTCACTATTCATCAAAAATTGAAAGTTTTCAGAAAAATACCAAAATTTCATCCTAAGCTATATTCCATATTCCGAACTCAAAAATGAAGTCTTTTTTACCAAATTCATAACATAGAAGTTTCATTAATTAATTTTATAATTAAATCCCGCTATTAAAAAAAATAGCGTGTTTTTAAGAAACAATATCTATCAAAAGATTGACACTTGATTATGTCTGGTTTAAATGTGAAATTACAACCAATGACCAACATTGTATTAATTTGTAAAAATATATTCTAAATATACTTTAAAACCACTCAAATTAATAATTTATCACTAATAATTATTTCGATTAAAAAAGATGTTTTTAATTATAATTTAGTAATTTTCACTATTCATCAGAATATAAAAGTTATCCGAAAAGTACCAAAATTTCACCTTAGGCTAAATTCGATACTCCGAATCCATAAATGAAGTCCATTTTGAAAAATAAAATTTACAAAATTTCAAAAAGTGGTTATTACTATTCACAACAGCTAGTTTTAATAATATCTTAATAGCATATCGTTGTTTAGCGAAACTTGGCGTTGCGTACAACACACGCTATCGAGGAAGGTCGCGATTGCGTGTAATGCAAGGCAAGTCAAGGATGTGTGTTGTGCAAGCTCCTTTTGGTGTAGCGCACAACACCAGACAGAAATAAAATTAAAAGGAACATTTTTCATAAAATCTCAGGCTGTTACACACATTATCTTCAATAAGATAAAACATATGTTTTTAAAATATAGATAATCATTATCTTTAAAACTTTTTTAGTAAAAAAATGACTTCATAATATCTAGGACATCATATAGTCGAGTTGTTGGTGGTGTGCCATTGTGGACCATAGATTACAGGTTTAACCCCTATGGACATAAGGATGTGATGGACTATATCTTGGACTTTGGGTGGTTAATTTTCCAAACATTATATCCTTATAAAATTTCTAGAAATATGATGAAAATCCTTAAAAATAATCGTAATCATCAAAGATCATATAAACCCTAAAGGATCACAATACCATTAAATTTATGATCTCCCTTAAATTAATAAGCCTACGATGTTATCCATAGATAATTAGATAACATCACCTGAAAATATCGATATCTATAAAGGTATCTAAACACTGTATTAATACCAACTATAACAGTATCGAACCCACACTCCTAGATCTTGTGCTAAAAATATTATCTTTATATTTATAGCATCGATACCGATGAACATAACCCAATATTTGTCCTAAAAAACTAAAAAATTAAAAAGGAAATATTCGATTACATTTCATAACTAAAGACATTTTAGGTTTATAGTTCAAGAGAATTAGGATAAGCTCTTTTATAAATAATAGTCATTTCTTCAGGTGAGTGTTCATCATATTAAACCCATAGTTTCGTATTTCACGTTAAGTTATCATCATCATTATCCATATGAAAACCTTCAAGAATTAATTAATTTAATATCATTCTTGATAACCTTGGGAAAATGAAACCTCATAATGGTGATCTCAAATTCATTCTAAGGGTAAATATAAGAATTAATAATTGAATTACATATATGAGAACAATATGAGTGGAAGGGTATGATAACATAATCACGGGTCTTGAGTAATAAATAAGAGAACTAAAAACCATAATATCTAGATCAATAAACATGTGGTAAGGAATAAAGATTTAGCAATGTCAAGAGTCATAATAATCAATAATAATGATCCATGATATATCAATATTGATCAAATAAATGATTTAAAACCCATAGTAAGAATAAATATAGTGTGTTAGTTTCTTGGAACATCTTATTCATATAACCCTTACAGAACCCTTATAAATTGGAATAATCATACATAAAAATTCTTTTATAATTATCAAAATAACATAATCATTACCCAATGCATTGAAAAATTATAATTGGGGCTTTCTATCATATAACATATATCAGGATCACCCTTTTTAGGAGTTATAATGGAGCACAATCCTTCATATAAGATATATCAAGATCACCATTGAGATATAATGGGGCTCAATCATTTGTAAAAAATTTACAATAGCCAGAACACACATAATGTACATAGATAATTCCTTTCATAAAAAAACTCAACAAATAACTATTATTCCATTCATAACATGATTAAACCATGGAAAACAAATTGGTTACATGATATTATTTTTGAAATAAGATTAACACATGGAAAATAAATGATTTTTTAAAAAATATCATTGAAAAACTCATAATCCATCAAGAGAGAGAATTTGGAAGGTATCACTACAAAATATACCTAGTGGATCGTAATTAACACAATAGGTTGTTAACATTGATGAATGTAAATACCATTAAAATATCTATAAAAACATTTTTCATGAAAATAAGATTTTTTATTTTAAAGTTACATTTAAAAGTAAAAAAATTGAAAAAATATTATGGAAATAACTTTATTTCAAAAAAAAATGGATGAATATAAATGAAACATCAAGGAAAATAATGGGCATGATGGTGGAAAAATCTATTCATTTTGTGACTGTAAAAACAAATATTATTTTCAAACTTTTTTTAAAGGGATTCAAAAGTGAACTATTTTGAAAACGTTAAGAAATTTTATTATTAAAACCTTTTTATAGAATGTAAAATATGATGAAAAATATATTTATCATATAATTTATTTTTATAAAAGAACAATTTTTAATACATTTTATAAAACACGCATATAGAAGATAAAGAAACCAGATCTAAAGAAAGATAAAAGATTTATATCACTTAAAACTCACATCCTTAGTGTTTCTTTGATAAATAGGGGATAAAATTGAAATAAAAAATGTAAAAAACATCTTTAAAAATTAGAAATAATTTTTTTAGATAAAATAATATCATATAATTTCTTTTAAAGGATCCTTAAATATAAAAAATCCCAAAATGAAATGATATTGTGACATAAGGACTTTTCCACTTTTGTAATTATTAAATTGTAAGCCCCATGAAAGAATAAATTCAAATGAAAATTTTAATACAATAAAAATAATTAGATTAATGATATAAATGTCAAATGGTAAGTATATAAACCTCATATAAGAAGAAAAGTGAATATCATATATGTATGTACTAAGGAAAGTGAATTCAAGATGAATACGTCTTAAAAAGATAATATCGTTTAAATGAGAGTTAATAAATGGTTATATTATGTGTAAAAAATTTAAATCCAAAAAAGTGTAAATAGAGTATAAAAATTTTAAATATTAAACACACATAATAATGGAATAAAAAATCAATGAAAAAGTGTTATAACCCAATGAAATGAAATTAATTTAAGAAATATTTTACCACTTGGTAACTTTGAAGTAAAATCACATTGCATGAAATAATTAAAATTGAAACCTATATTATAATCAATTATAAAGGAATCATGATATAACATGTTAAGCGGGATGTAAATACACTATAAAATATAAATAATTGAGGAATATGTTATATGTCTCATAGAAATAAAAGTGAGATGAGAAACACTTACCTCAAGTATTAACTTTCCATTTTTGTCCTTTAACTCCTATATAATAAAAATATTACAACTAATTTATTTATTAATAATATTTTATAGGTATAATAACTTATACTAGAATAATTTATTTTTTTAATATAGAGATATATTTTTATATTTAATCAGTTTAGTTCACATCCGGTGTTTTGAGGACATTTGGTTCGTTGTTTTAAAATCGATTTAGTGTGTTGACCATTAACAAAGAGGTCATTCTTCCATCATCTACAGAATAATAATATTGAAATAATTATCTTTCAAATAAACCATTAATACTTATATAACTATTCATTAATTATAGTTATGAAAAATAAACTATGTTACAATCATGGAGATGGTTGGCAATAGGTACACATAAGTACCGTTTCCATATTTCAATGATCTTTATGTAAAGAAAGTAAGTATTATTTTATAAATATATTATAATAACAAAATAATAAATAATATAATTCTATTAAAATATTATTATATATGTTATCCATGTGATATGGGGATGAAAAAAATAATGGCATCTTTTCAAGGAGGTAGTAGTCTACACATACGCATGAACGATGTTGTCATTTTTCAGTAAGTGGAAATGTAAGAAATAAAATGATTTATAATCAATTAATAATTATAAATATGTCATTAACATTATAATTATTTAATATATAACAAATATATTACTCAATTTGTCCTTTCCCATTCCATAAAAACTGTTAGTGAAAAATGAATCACATCATCTCAAAAGGCGGTAGTTTGCCGTACAAATGGGCGATGTTATCGTATCCTCCATGAAATGGAAATAAATAATTTATATGTCATATAATAATTACATAAGTATAATTAATTTAAAAATAGAATATATATAATTTAAATACTAAATCATAAAGATACATGAGAGGTGATGATGGAAAATGAATTACATTGACCTGAAAGGCGGTAGTCTACCATACGCCCAAATGATGGTTTCATTTCCCATTTGATGGAAGAGGATGTGAATATGGGTAATGAAATTATAATAATAAAATATAATTATATTGGATATATTTTTTATTATATAATAAAAATTGAAAAATATTTTTAGGATGTGGAAGAAGAAATAAAATAAAAACACTCGATTAAGAACGATATAACTTCTTCAAAAAACCTCCTTAGGTTTTCACCAATGAACTATTACGAGGGGTTTATAATAAAAATAGGAGCTATAGTTCATGTCAATGAAATTTAGAAAGCTAGTTTTTTAGGTATTACAGATACAAATGGATTTTAAGGTTTGAAGACTAGAGGGGAGTGGGTGGCATTTTATGAGTGATGTGACTGGCACACTTCTAATTTTTTAAAAGAAAATGTGATAACCGCATTTTTCACCTAAAAAGGATCCTAAATAAACATTTAGATATATTTATTTGTAATGAAATTTAAATATTTCTATAAATTATAATTTATAAATGTTTTTAGGTTATTTTAAACCATATATTATCTGTTTAACTGTGATAAGCATGTTTTCACCTTAACCGTGGTAATTTTTTTTACTATTTTTACAATTAGTTATGAGAAAAAAATATGTTGATATTATTATATAATATAAATTATTATGATTAAAAATAGAGATCCAATTTTTCCAAACTCAATTCATTTCAGTAACATATGATAATTTAAAATAAAACCTACATACTTGACAATAATTTTTTTTTCACGAAATGCGTTCTCAAGTATAAGATAATTTTTTATTAACTCAATGAATAGTAACAATAAATATAAAAATTTCAATAAAAATTTCTATAAAATATAAATTTATATAAATTTATTCTTCATTATGGGTTTTTAATTTAATTAAAATGGAGAAACATTGTGTACTTTAATGTAGTTCTCGAAAAAAACTGTTTTTAAACCCTAAAATGGAGAAAAGCTAAAATAATATATAAAGATAATTAAAAGGTAATTAGTTGGATTAAATATAATTAAATAATATGTTTTACTTGAAATAAAAATCAAATAACAATTTTAATTTTCAGTTACATGATTTATTTAAAATAAGTGACAGTTCTACAAGAATAGGAATTTCTTGTTACTCAATGAAAAATAAACATTATATGAAAAATGCCAAATTTTAACCCTATGTTAATTTTGTTATTTTGATTTGAAAAAATTATTTAATAACTTAAAATACATTTTCTAAAGGTTCTTGAAATGTATTTTAATATTATCTCCCAAAAATTAATAAAAACCATTTTTAAAGAAAACATATTTTTAATGGATAGAATTACTTTACTAAATATTGGTGGATTATTTAAGTATAATTTATTTTTAAATTTATATTTAGTAGTATATATATAAATATAAAAAATTAGTTAATACAATTTATTCCATCAAAATTAAATATTATGTTATAAAGTTCATATTTAAAATAATATTATTTCATGGTTCATTTTGTCTCATTTTTTAATGTCATATACACTATGGAACAATATGATGTTATTTTTTAACATTGATTTGTTAAAAAAATACATTTTTAGGGTTATCATGTTAGGTGGTCAGGAAAAAATGTGCATTTCATTCATGGAGGTGGTAGTACACACACAGAGATGATGAAAATTTAGTTTTTATCACTGATTTTGGAGGATGATATAAAATGGATATTCCAATAGTATAATAACATTTAAACACTTCAAAAATTCTTGTGATATAATACCATCATGGATATAGGGTACTTGTGGTTTTTGGAAAAATAAAATATTGTAGAAAATTTGGGTTGAGTGTACTACCTTTCTGTTGGAAGTTCTCCCTTTGGAAACTCCTTAAAACTCTTTAGCTTGGTCTTTTGGTGAGAAAAAAATGATTAAATAGAATGGGGAGGGTATTGATTTTAGAATAGGGAGTTGTTATGGGTTATTCAATTCTTTTTAATAGGGGGATAAATATAATTTATGTGGTCTCCTTTTATTAGTTAAGAAAAGGAATCTTTCGTAAAAACACATTATTTATTAACCTAATTTACCGTTTCTATGGTAATTCCACTTCCACCCTTGGAAAATAAATTTAATAGAAAAAAATAAAATTGAAATTATATAAATATTTAAACTTTATTATTTTATATATGTAAAAATATTTATAAAAAAAATTCCCAGAGTTAAAAAAATTAATTTTAGTATTAGCGCACATAATACCTAAAACCCCGTATTTTTTAAAATGAGTATTTATAAGTATATAGATTATGTATTTTAAAAAATAATCAAAATTATTTATTATATTTTTATTGAGAATATTATTATTCTTCAAATAATAGTTATTTGAAATTAAAATTAATCTAAGACCAAATTTCCCCATGTGAGAATTTAATTACGGAAAGAGACATTTTTTTAAAAAAATTACTTGATCTTCTAAAATGATATTCGGGGTTTTATAAATTTAAAATAGTATTTTTAAATTATTTACTATATTATATATATATATATATTATAAAAAATAGGATTAAAAACTTCTAAGTCATATAATAGTGATTGTATTAAAAAATCAGTATTTTTCATTATTCATACAGAAAATAATTATTTTATAAAAATAAATAAAATTAATCCAAAAATAATTTTAAAATAATGAATCTAAAAACGAAAGTAAATTTTTTATTCACTTTTTATAAGTGATAAAAAATATTTTTATATAGAAGTGATTTAAAAGTAATAAAAATATTTTTTTTGAAATTATATTTTATAACATGAAATATATCTATATTATTATTGTACTACATGTTATATTTCTGTACAAAAAGGTATTGTTATAGAGGTATTATGTTTTGAAATAATGATAAAGTAATTTTATTTATTATCATATGTATTAAATTATGTTAAACGAAAATATATTCAAAATGGAAATTTATATATATAAATTTAGGACTGTTTCATTATCCCTCTTATGAAATTTCACCCTAAAAATTTATTTCTATACACCAATGTGAAAACAAGTGAGGGTAATTTGGGATAATTTTCTATTTGGGTACCCCTATTTTCACTTATGACTTATGGGTTCTCTGAAGAAGTTTGAAATGGATTGTTTTTTTACTGTGAAAAAATTCCCACCACAATCCATGTTCTTCATCAGATACCCATGAAAAGCGATATCATTCTCCAAATGTATCACCTATACATTCCATACATGTGAGATAGATGGTAGGTACTTGATATATAGGGATGCATAGAATATGTTCTGTATAAGAGATAAGTTTTTTGGATGTTCTAGTTAGTAGGCCATAACTCCTACATGATCGAGCATCTCAAAGGGGCCAATGTATGAGGGACTTAACTTTCCCTTATTTCTAAACCAGACAACTCTCTTACATGGAGGTATAAAAATTAAAAATTTATCACCGAATTTAAACTCCAAGTCTCCTCGATGGTTATTAGTATAAACCTTCTATTGACTTTGAGATTATTTGGTGTTTTTTAATATTCATAATGACTCTACCATTTTTTTAACAATATCAAGTCGTGGAATTTTTTTTAAAAAAAATTCACCCCAATACGTATGTGTTATACATCTATTCCTATATAGGGCTTAATTCAGGTCTATCTAAATGATATATTGTAAAATACTATTTTACCAGAAGTTAACCAATAGAGGATGTCGGTCTTAACCATACTTGGAGTCTATATAGTAGGCTATCAGTATATCCTCAAGTATCTAGAAAATTCCTTCTTATTGGCCATCATTATGGGGACAGTAGGACATAATGAAGTTCAGAATCTTATTTATATTATACTGAATACTCTTACAGAAATGTGATGAGAATATTAGATCTCAATCAGATTCAATCAATAGTTATGTCCCATGAATCCATACCACTTTTCTAATTCATATCCTTTCATGTTTATTAGGTGAGAATTATTCTAAAAGATAAATAAAGTGAGTTGTCTATGTATGATAGTCCAAAAAATCCCATAAAACATTGTTCTATTTTTCTCTATTTGGAACAATAATGAAAAAATTCCATAGGGATGTTTTCATATTTCTATATAGGCATGTAAAATTGTTTCACCATCCCATTATATTTTTTCCTCTCAAACTTCACCTATTGACCCAAAAGGAACATTGATTGATATTCTATTATCTCATTATTCGTCTCGTCCCCCCAATGGTATTCTCATAGATCTATACACATATTCATGTTTCCTTAGTGGGTAAAGAATTTTGAGCTTTGAGCATCATTCAATAGCTCCTTCTTTATATCCATTATAGATAACACACATAATTCATTTCCCAAATATCACCACGCCATCATCTATGATGAAGTTTGAGTATTTTCCCATTTTCACCACATATAACTTATTATATATATCCACAAAAATCCTTTGGTATTTCCTAATTTTCCCCAAAAGAGATGCTAGATAAATTTCCTGAAAAAGGAAGGATGATGATCACTCCTTTATTACTCCCGTGTATATATTTTTCATATCTAAGTAGATTACAACCATCCTAATTATATCCAGGGATACGGTTGCAGGATACATTCTACTTTGATAATATACCACTTTATTCACCTTCCTATGATGATAGTGAATTGAGAAATCATAATATTTTATTAACACCAGCCATCTTCATTAACACCAAATGGTATCATTCAATGTGA
The DNA here is from genome assembly GCA_963277665.1 of Viscum album. Classification (NCBI taxonomy): domain Eukaryota; kingdom Viridiplantae; phylum Streptophyta; class Magnoliopsida; order Santalales; family Viscaceae; genus Viscum; species Viscum album. The sequence goes on along the minus strand of OY728127.1, from coordinate 402,982,695 downwards.
ATATTTTTTTTATTTTTCAATTATCATACATTTCGCACTTATCCACATATAGATAATCCCTCTAAATCATCAATTTGAATATAATTACATCTAGATCTAGATCATGCATCAGATAACTTTGTTCTTGAACCTTTAACTATCCTTAGGAATATAGTATCACTTAATTATTCTACTTGAGTATACAACTGAAACCCTTATTTTAATCATCAATATAAATAAAAAATCCTCCCACACTAGATGGTAGTGTCAGTTTAGGTTATATGATTAGCCACTTATTAAACTCTATTATGCTTTCCTCACATCCATAATTCCAATTATACTTCACTCCCTTCCAAGTTATATTGGGTAGTGTGTTTGAAAATTATGAGAAATTATTCACAAATCATTGATAATACACAGATAATATGAGGAAAATACATATTTTTATAACATATTATGGTCTAGTACGTTCCTAAAATAATATTTTCTTTTAGGTATCTAGATATATCACTTCACCTATAAATACATTCCCAAATAATGATACTTTCTCCAACCAAAACACACAATTACAATATAATATGTATAACTTATACTTCCCAAAAAAATTAGTATAATATTCTAATGATTCTTTTGTTCCTATTTGGTGTTGGATTATACAAGAATATAATTTATAAATTATATCCCAAATTTATCAATTTAATTTATAAAAATTCTATTCATTATGTCCATGAATATTTCTAGAGAATTTCTGTACCCAAATGGCTTGACTATGAGCTCATAGTGCATGTAATTTTTTTGATAGGTAGTCTTAGAAATATCCTCCTTCCTCACCTTTAATTGTTGATACCCTAAGAAAAGTTATAACATGGATAAGAATTAGTGTAACACCCGAGACTTTTATGTTATATAAATCATCAAAGGAATCTTTTTCTACACAACACTTGCTTGGCTTGCTTTACACGCAATCGCGACCTTCCTCGATAGCTTGCGTCGTACGCAATACCGAGTTTCACTAAACAACAATATGCTATTAAAACTAGCCGTTATGAATAGTAATAACCACTTTTTGAAATTTTATAAATTTTATTTTTCAAAATGGACTTCATTTTTGGACTCAGAATATCGAAATTAGCCTAGGGTGAAATTTTGGTATTTTTCTGAAAACTTTCAATTTTTGATGAATAGTGAAACCACTAAGTGGTAGGTTAAAAACTGAATTTTGCATAAAACTTAATTTTACCGCTTCTGTGAATGGAATTTCGAAAATCCGAGAGACACGATTAATATCAAGGACTAAAATGTGGTTCAATGAGATGAAAATAATTTTTCGGTGAATAGTAACTTTTTACTTTTTTTACCGCGGTTAATAGTAAATAGGGTAACTAAGGGTAAATATGATATTACTATTACCCTAACACATGTCCTAATTCTATTGGACAAGTGTAATTCGACCAAAAACAAACTTAGGAATAAAATATGACCATTTAGGCCCACTTGGATTAGATTAGGACATTTATTATTAATTTATTTAAAGAAGGGTTAAAATAGTTAAAATCAAAGTTTAATAAGTAAATCATTTTTAATATAGGGTTATACATAAGATAAATTCGATTTTAAATATTCATTAGAAAGCTAAAAAGATTTCCTACATGATGGTATTTTATTTGTAATTTTTAGACATCAAATAATTTAATTAATTTATGACACAAAGATGATGCATTAATTATCTTATTAATGAAATATTGACAAAATTGATAATATAAATACCAAAATAAATGTAATTTGAGACTTTTTATGAATTACACTAATTTTATAGGTTACTATGATATATTATTGTTGATTTAATCAACTTGGTTCGAACATATAATTCTGTTATGACTTTCACAAAAATCATATATCAAATAGTGTCAAAATTGACACAAAATAGTTTTTAAATAAAATATTATATTATTAATTGTTATTTTATTCCTAAAAATCTAAGGTTCGGCACAATGACTTAGATAAGGATATATATATTAATAATAAACAATTTGGGGTTCGTTTGGCTTGTTATAGTAAGTGTATTAACCATATAGTGAAAGAAAACAAAAAGACACGGTAAAAGTTAAATTAATTAACTTAGAGTTAAATCTAATTGATAAGGTTAAAATAATACCCTAAACTTGTCTAAATCCTTTTGGTTGATAGGATTTCGACCCATCCCCACTTTAGCTTCGAAATAAGACACTTTGGAACCATTATAAACCGATTTTGACTTTAATATAAAATAATATTTTGAGATATTCCTAAGGTGCCCCTCTCCTCCCTTATAAAAGGGCACCTCCTCCCCCTCCTCCTCACACCAATTTGAGCACTCAAGATCGGCCAACCCCTGCCATTTTCTCCTCTCCACTTCCCTAGAATAATACTAGAGGTCCTGGTCTTCTCCAAAGACCAATCTTAGTTCCTTAAGTGGAGGATTCAAAGAGGCATTCCAAAGAAGAGGTAATATCCATTACCGATCTTTTCAATTTCTTTCTTCTTCAACTTCTTCTTCTTTAGTTGTTTCATGATAAAGTAATAACATCAGTATTACTTACATACTGATATGTTATTATAAATATTAAACAACCCTAATTCACCTTCTATCCATCCTACGGAAAAATGAAATCACCGCGCGTGCGTACGTACGGAATACCGTCTCCACGCCGTGGTGTAATCTATTTTCCACCATCACCTTACAAGGATGGGTATAATGGTGTAATGAGTAACTATATATGATTATTATGAATTAATATTGATACTGAAATAATATATATATACTCCAATACAATTCCACGATCATAGGAACGATATCATCACTCATGCGTACGTACGGAATACCGTCTCCACGATGTGATGCGACTCGTTCTACATGATCTTCATTTCATAATGATTATATAAATGAATTGAATGAATGAATATGGTATATACTACACTAATAACACTCTGGAAATTAATTATCTATAACCTAAAGATAAGAATAAGAATTTATTCAACAAAACACGCATAAGAACAAAAAGTTATAAAGACCCGAGTAACAAGTAACAATGAAATATTACTAACAAGAAGCTAATAATATGACCATATATGATATCATATCAATATGTATGATTATGGAATAAGTCAATAACATTATTTAAACCATTATACAGGAGCTTCGGACACGAACAAAGCAAATCGGACCTAAGGTAAGGGAAAATATCACAATCTCACTTTTATCCGAGATTGTTTTTACTTTGGTAATTACTGGGGTGTATTTTATCATCCACATCCATGTTCCCTCGATATGTAATATTATTTCCTTCCTTATAAAATAGTTTATATCCAATTTTACCCTTCGGTAAGTTTTTTTGTAAAAGATATGAAAGGAATCTTTTGTCGTTTTTCGTACGAGGTACTTTTTGACTTTTCCGACAAAAGTTAGAAGAATGTTTTTTTAACTTATATGGCATGAATGGATTTTTAAAACATTATTTCCAAGAAGCTTCCTTTACAAGTTTTCAAGTTTATTTTTAATCAACTTCTTTTATTTTAAAGTTGTATGACATGTTATGAAAGGAAAAATGTTTTTGAAGAAGAAAGGATATTTTCCTCAAGAATGGAGTTCAAGTGTTTTATCAAAATTATTTTCCATATAAGATAATAAAGGGTTCTGTTTTATCCCTGTTATTAAATTGATTTGATCATGTTGTGATGGAATTATTTTTATGAATTCCTTTATCTTATATGAATTGATTTATGATGTCATGAGGTTTCAAGAATCCCATTTTTGTTACATGTGTTATACGATGATGTATGATTTATGATTATGTGGCACACATAAGAAAGGATTCATTATAAGATGGGTGGGACCTATATCTCCCTCCAATGCATTGGGTAATGATTTTATATCTCATGAGATAGACATGGCTGGAACGGAAGGTTATTTCGGTTCAGTGATACAGGACTGAAATGAGGAGTGAACTCGGTTCAGAAAGGGACTTTGTCCACTAAGATAGTCTTGGCAATGAGTCATGACTAACAAGAAATGATTTTCCATGATTATGTGTGCATGCCACAAAGTTTCAAGTTTTATGTTATGATTATGGGGATCTCATTTTCACTTCTATGATTTATTCCATGTTAAGATATTATGATCTCTTTTGCAGGTTTTGATAAAGATATGATATGATTTTTATTTCCTTTATTTGCCCTTGCTGAGCATTTGAGCTCACCCTTTTATGTTTTCTTTTCCCCAGGTCAGGAAGATGGATATTAAGTAGAATATGCTAAAAGGGACCCTAGATATGATGAAATAAATGGGAGACACTGTAGAAGATTTATGAACCAGTTGTTTATGTTTCCCAGTTTCTAAAGACACTATACCTATACGGTCCTTTGTGGTTTTGTCATATGTTGTAATAAGTGTGCTTCAATTTTGAAGTAGTAACAATGTATGTAAAGTATGGGTCGTTATAGTTGGTATCAGAGGCAAAGGAGGTAGGAATGTATCCGTTCCTTGGGAACTCTCACATGTGAGCGTTGGACGAAGCATGGCTCTCCGCCCAAGGGCTTCATGTGGAAATGGCTGCCACTGGGGATGGTGGTGTGTCCCGCCCAGGGGGTGTAGCCGCCCATGGAGTGCCCTGATAGGTATCAATTGTAGTCCACTGGAAGTAATTCCAGACCGCTATAGTTGGTATCAGAGGAAAGGTATAGTCAACCTTTGGAAACTAGGATGTGAAAGCCTTAGTAAGAACCCTAAGGATAAGTCTAAGCATAGAACACAATCTTAGTGTTTTAGAAATGGCCTTGAATAACCTAGGATAAGACCTTAAGCATGAAAATTTTATTCTTGAATTATGTGGTTTCCTATTATAATTAGTGTTGCTCACACTATTCTTCTTGGTTTTAGTCAATGGCTGGAACCCGAAGGAACCGTGTTAATGCGGAATGCGATGGGCAATGCAATGATTGTCCCCCTGAGCAACCAAACGATATGGGAGCTGGAATGCAAAACCTTGTAGCCAAGCTCACACAACTTTCTCAAGCTATGAATCATGCAGGATTTCTAAACGAGCAAAGGAGGGAACAACATTCTGTTGAATCCTTCATGAGGCAACGTCCACCATCTTTCAGCGGGTCTACTGATCCATTAGTTGCTGAACAATGGATTAGTACTACTGAAAAGATATTTTCAGTTCTTCAATGTTCTGAGCATGATAAAGTCATCCTAGCAGTGTATCGTTTGGAAGGAGATGCGGATCAATGGTGGAATCTTGTTAAGAATACGAGGCAAAGGGATGAAATTGAGTCTATGGAATGGGACGAGTTCAAGAACTTATTTTTCAATAAGTACTTCCCTCGTATTCTCCGAACAAAGATGGAGAAAGAGTTCCTTGAACTGAACCAAAGGGATGATGAATCTGTTAGTACCTATGAAGCAAATTTTACAAGACTTGCAAGGTACGCTTCTGGTATTATTATCCAACCTGAGAGTAAGATCGATCGATTCTTTAGTGGCTTAAAGCCAAGTCTTCGAAGGGCGTTAGCCATAAGGGACTTCAATAGCTACGAGGAAATCGTTCGATGTGCTCTCAAAGTCGAGATGGAGATTGGAGTAACCCATCAGTCACATGGGTTTGATAAGAAGAGGAAGATGGAATTCAAAGAAGAATCTAAAGAGCACACGGAAAAGAAGATGAACTTTCCCTTATGCTCAAAGTGTGGAAAGAAACATGGAGGGAGTTGTCTTAAAGGGACAAGTAAATGTTTTAAATGTGGAAAGGAAGGTCATCGGGCATTTGAATGCCGTGATAATGGGAAGAAGATGTCTAATGATGCAAACAGAGGAAGGGATACACAGAATGAACCTACTACACTTCAATGTTTCAAGTGCAAGGATATGGGGCATTATGCCAATCAATGCCCAAATCCAAGGGTTGATGATGATGGTCGACGTCAACAAACTCTTAAGGCTAAAGACAAAGGAAAGTCACATGCAATTTCTATCAGCGAGGTGGAGTACGATAACGATGTGGTGAAAGGTACACTTACCATCCACTCTAAAGTAGCAAATGTTTTATTTGATTCTGGATCCACCCACTCTTTTATTTCTGAAAAATTTTCTAAGGGTATCACCGTATTACTTCAACAATTAGATGTTGAGTTAGCTGTGACAACACCTAATGGCACATCAATCGCATCAGAAGTTTATAATTCTTCTCCGATCGAAGTTTGTGGGAAAGTGCTTCCTGCAAATCTTGTGATCCTTCCTTTAGTGGAATTTGATGTGGTTCTTGGCATGGATTGGCTTTCTCTACATGGAGCTCATATCAATTGCCAAAGAAGGGAAGTCACATTTCATATTCCAGATCAATCTACGATCGTATACCAATGCAAGGATGAACATAACCTTCCAGTGGAAATTTCTTCCATCTTATGGGTATTGATTCCACTAAATGAAGGTTATTTATCTCAAATGGTTGGTGAGAAACTCACGATTAAGAATATTCCCATTGTACGGGAGTTTGATGATGTCTTTCCGGAGGAATTGCCGGGTCTTCCACCAAATCGTGAAGTTGAGTTTTCAATAGAACTCGTACCGGGTGCTTTGCCTATTTCAAAGACACCTTATAGAATGGCCCCAATTGAGTTGCAGGAATTGAAGAAGCAACTCCAAGAGAATATTGATAAGGGATTCATACGCCCTAGTGCGTCACCTTGGGGAGCACCTGTTCTATTTGTTAAGAAGAAAGATGGATCAATGAGACTCTGCATTGATTATCGAGAACTTAACAAGATCACTATCAAGAACAAATATCCTCTCCCACGCATTGATGACTTATTTGACCAACTACGCGGAGCTCAATACTTTTCCAAGATTGATCTTCGTTCAGGGTATCATCAATTAAGTGTCAAAAGGGAGGATATACCAAAGACGGCTTTCCGTACAAGGTATGGACACTATGAATTTATAGTGATGCCATTTGGTCTTACTAATGCCCCTGCTATCTTCATGGATCTAATGAATAGAGTCTTTAGAGACTATCTTGATCAATTTGTGGTAGTCTTTATAGACGATATTCTTGTCTATTCAAAGAGCAAGGAAGAGCATGAAGATCACTTGAGAATTATATTGAAGACCCTGAGAAAGGAGAAGCTTTATGCCAAATTTACCAAGTGTGAATTTTGGCTTCAAAAAGTTGCATTTTTGGGTCATATAATCTCAAAAGAGGGGATATCTGTGGATCCAGCAAAAACAGAGGTTATCGAAAGATGGTCAAGACCAACAACAGTAACTGAGATCCGAAGTTTTCTTGGTTTGGCTGGTTATTATCGACGTTTTGTAAAAGATTTTTCACGATTATCTAATCCACTCACCAAGTTGACTCGGAAAGGAGTTAAGTTTGTCTGGACAGAGGAATGTGAAGACAATTTCAAGGAGTTGAAAAGAAGGTTATCCAGTGCACCTGTGCTCACACTGCCTTGTAGTGGAGAAAGGTTTGTGATCTACAGTGATGCATCCAAGAAGGGATTGGGGTGTGTTCTTATGCAAAATGATATGGTGATAGCTTATGCCTCACGACAGTTGAAAATCCATGAGAAAAATTACCCAACACATGATTTGGAGTTGGCTGCGGTAATCTTTGCATTAAAGATTTGGAGGCATTACCTTTATGGTGAAAGGTGTGATATTTATACTGATCATAAAAGTTTAAAGTATATTTTCACACAAAAGGAGTTGAATATGCGTCAAAGAATATGGTTGGAGCTGATTAAGGATTATGACTGCTCAATCCATTACCACCCTGGGAAAGCAAACAAGGTGGCAGATGCATTAAGTCGACAAGACCATGCTAGTTTATCCATGATGAGGATCACAAAAGATCCAATATTTATGGATTTACAAAGGATGGATCTTGGAATTATAATGGAAGGGGAAAAATCTTATCTTTCTCAAATGAATGTTCAACCATCTATACATGTGAAGATTAAAGAGGCACAGAAAGAAGATGTCGAGTTACAAAAGAAGGTGAGAAATGTTCCTGAATTCAACCTTGATTGTGATGGGATAATAAAGTTCAGGAATCAGGTTTGTGTTCCTCCCATCCCCGAATTAAAGAAAGAGCTGCTGGATGAGGCTCATAGTTCTTCATTCTCTATTCATCCTGGAAGCACGAAGATATATAGGGACCTGAAAGAGTACTTCTGGTGGGATGGCATGAAAAGAGATGTTGCTGAATATGTCTCTCGATGCTTGGTTTGTCAACAAGTTAAAGCTGAGAGACAGAAGTCTAAGGGGATGTTACAACCATTACCCATACCCGAATGGAAATGGGAAAACATCACTATGGACTTTTTCACAGGACTTCCTAAAACATCCAAAGGCAATAATGCTATCTGGGTCATAGTTGATCGTCTTACAAAGTCTGCACACTTCATTGCTATTAGAGAGGATTTCTCTCTAGATCAGCTTGCCAGGATAAATGTAAAGGAAGTGGTAAGATTGCATGGAGTACCACTTTCTATTATATCTGATCGAGATCCGAGATTTACCTCGAAGTTCTGGAGAAGTCTTCAGCATACTCTGGATACAGAGTTGAGTTTCAGCACTTCTTATCATCCCCAGACAGACGGTCAGTCTGAGAGAACAATTCAAACCCTAGAAGATATGTTGAGAGCTTGCTCTATGGATTTCAAAGGAGGTTGGGATCAACACCTACCTTTGGTGGAATTTTCTTATAATAATAGCTTTCACATCAGTATTCAGATGGCTCCTTATGAAGCTCTCTATGGAAAGAAATGCAGGACTCCAACTTGTTGGGATGAAGTTGGGGAAAGAAATCTATTAGGACCTGACCTCGTTGATGAAATTGCAGAAAAGGTTAGATCTATTCAACAACACATAAGAGCAGCTCAGAGTCGACAGAAAAGTTATGCCGACAACCGAAGAAAAGACCTAGAGTTTGAAGTGGGTGATAAAGTGTTCTTACGAATATCTCCCTGGAAGAGGGTTATGAGATTTGGAAAGAAGGGGAAGTTGAGCCCTAGATATATCGGTCCTTTTGAAATACTGGATCGTGTTGGGAAGGTAGCTTACCGATTGGGGCTTCCACCGAATCTCTCTTAAGTTCACGATGTGTTCCATGTATCTCTCCTGAGAAAGTACATACCAGATCCTTCACATGTACTCAGCTCAGAAGTTGTACCGCTGGAGCAAGATCTTTCTTATGAAGAACAGCCGATAGAGATTCTGGATCGTAGCGAAAAAGTCCTACGAAACAAGACCACTCGCTTGGTGAAAGTTTTATGGAGAAACCACCAACTTGAAGAAGCTACATGGGAGCTTGAGGATATGATGAGGGAGAAGTATCCTCATTTGTTTGTTGCAAAGTGACGAATTTCGAGGGCGAAATTCTTTTTAAGGGGGGTAGAATGTAATACCCGAGACTTTTATGTTATATAAATCATCAAAGGAATCTTTTTCTACACAACACTTTCTTGGCTTGCTTTACACGCAATCGCGACCTTCCTCGATAGCTTGCGTCGTACGCAATACCGAGTTTCACTAAACAACAATATGCTATTAAAACTAGCCGTTATGAATAGTAATAACCACTTTTTGAAATTTTATAAATTTTATTTTTCAAAATGGACTTCATTTTTGGACTCAGAATATCGAAATTATCCTAGGGTGAAATTTTGGTATTTTTCTGAAAACTTTCAATTTTTGATGAATAGTGAAACCACTAAGTGGTAGGTTAAAAACTGAATTTTGCATAAAACTTAATTTTACCGCTTCTGTGAATGGAATTTCGAAAATCCGAGAGACACGGTTAATATCAAGGACTAAAATGTGGTTCAATGAGATGAAAATAATTTTTTGGTGAATAGTAACTTTTTACTTTTTTTACCGAGGTTAATAGTAAATAGGGTAACTAAGGGTAAATATGATATTACTATTACCCTAACACATGTCCTAATTCTATTGGACAAGTGTAATTCGACCAAAAACAAACTTAGGAATAAAATATGACCATTTAGGCCCACTTGGATTAGATTAGGACATTTATTATTAATTTATTTAAAGAAGGGTTAAAATAGTTAAAATCAATGATTAATAAGTAAATCATTTTTAATATAGGGTTATACATAAGATAAATTAGATTTTAAATATTCATTAGAAAGCTAAAAAGATTTCCTACATGATGGTATTTTATTTGTAATTTTTAGACATCAAATAATTTAATTTATTTATGACACAAAGATGATGCAGTAATTATCTTATTAATGAAATATTGACAAAATTGATAATATAAATACCAAAATAAATGTAATTTGAGACTTTTTATGAATTCCACTAATTTTTTAGGTTACTATGATATATTATTGTTGATTTAATCAACTTGGTTCGAACATATAATTCTGTTATGACTTTCACAAAAATCATATATCAAATAGTGTCAAAATTGACACAAAATAGTTTTTAAATAAAATCTTATATTATTAATTGTTATTTTATTCCTAAAAATCTAAGGTTCGGCCAAATGACTTAGATAAGGATATATATATTAATAATAAACAATTTGGGGTTCGTTTGGCATGTTATAGTAAGTGTATTAACCATGTAGTGAAAGAAAACAAAAAGACACGGTAAAAGTTAAATTAATTAACTTAGTGTTAAATCTAATTGATAAGGTTAAAATAATACCCTAAACTTGTCTAAATCCTATTGGTTGATAGGATTTCGACCCATACCCACTTTATCTTTGAAATAAGACCCTTTGGAACCATTATAAACCGATTTTGACTTTAATATAAAATAATATTTTGAGATATTCCTAAGGTGCCCCTCTCCTCCCTTATAAAAGGGCACCTCCTCCCCCTCCTCCTCACACCAATTTGAGCACTCAAGATCGGCCAACCCCTGCCATTTTCTCCTCTCCACTTCCCTAGAATAATACTAGAGGTCCTGGTCTTCTCCAAAGACCAATCTTAGTTCCTTAAGTGGAGGATTCAAAGAGGCATTCCAAAGAAGAGGTAATATCCATTACCGATCTTTTCAATTTCTTTCTTCTTCAACTTCTTCTTCATTAGTTGTTTCATGATAAAGTAATAACATCAGTATTACTTACATACTGATATGTTATTATAAATATTAAACAACCCTAATTCACCTTCTATCCATCCTACGGAAAAATGAAATCACCGCGCGTGCGTACGTACGGAATACCGTCTCCACGCCGTGGTGTAATCTATTTTCCACCATCACCTTACAAGGATGGGTATAATGGTGTAATGAGTAACTATATATGATTATTATGAATTAATATTGATACTGAAATAATATATATATACTCCAATACAATTCCACGATCATAGGAACGATATCATCACTCATGCGTACGTACGGAATACCGTCTCCACGATGTGATGCGACTCGTTCTACATGATCTTCATTTCATAATGATTATATAAATGAATTGAATGAATGAATATGGTATATACTACACTAATAACATTCTGGAAATGAATTATCTATAACCTAAAGATAAGAATAAGAATTTATTCAACAAAACACGCATAAGAACAAAAAGTTATAAAGACCCGAGTAACAAGTAACAATGAAATATTACTAACCAGAAGCTAATAATATGACCATATATGATACCATATCAATATGTATGATTATGGAATAAGTCAATAACATTATTTAAACCATTATACAGGAGCTTCGGACACGAACAAAGCAAATCGGACCTAAGGTAAGGGAAAATATCACAATCTCACTTTTATCCGAGATTGTTTTTACTTTGGTAATTACTGGGGTGTATTTTATCATCCACATCCATGTTCCCTCGATATGTAATATTATTTCCTTCCTTCTAAAATAGTTTATATCCAATTTTACCCTTCGGTAAGTTTTTTTGTAAAAGATATGAAAGGAATCTTTTGTCGTTTTTCGTACGAGGTACTTTTTGACTTTTCCGACAAAAGTTAGAAGAATGTTTTTTTTAACATATACGGCATGAATGGATTTTTAAAACATTATTTCCAAGAAGCTTCCTTTACAAGTTTTCAAGTTTATTTTTAATCAACTTATTTTATTTTAAAGTTGTATGACATGTTATGAAAGGAAAAATGTTTTTGAAGAAGAAAGGATATTTTCCTCAAGAATGGAGTTCAAGTGTTTTATCAAAATTATTTTCCATCTAAGATAATAAAGGGTTCTGTTTTATCCCCGTTATTAAATTGATTTGATCATGTTGTGATGGAATTATTTTTATGAATTCCATTATCTTATATGAATTGATTTATGATGTCATGAGGTTTCAAGAATCCCATTTTTGTTACATGTGTTATACGATGATGTATGATTTATGATTATGTGGCACACATAAGAAAGGATTCATTATAAGATGGGTGGGACCTATATCTCCCTCCAATGCATTGGGTAATGATTTTATATCTCATGAGATAGACATGGCTGGAACGGAAGGTTATTTCGGTTCAGTGATACAGGACTGAAACGAGGAGTGAACTCGGTTCAGAAAGGGACTTTGTCCACTAAGATAGTCTTGGGAATGAGTCATGACTAACAAGAAATGATTTTCCATGATTATGTGTGCATGCCACAAAGTTTCAAATTTTATGTTATGATTATGGGGATCTCATTTTCACTTCTATGATTTATTCCATGTTAAGATATTATGATCTCTTTTGCAGGTTTTGATAAAGATATGATATGATTTTTATTTCCTTTATTTGCCCTTGCTGAGCATTTGAGCTCACCCTTTTATGTTTTCTTTTCCCCAGGTCAGGAAGATGGATATTAAGTAGAATATGCTAAAAGGGACCCTAGATATGATGAAATAAATGGGAGACACTGTAGAAGATTTATGAACCAGTTGTTTATGTTTCCCAGTTTCTAAAGACACTATACCTATACGGTCCTTTGTGGTTTTGTCATATGTTGTAATAAGTGTGATTCAATTTTGAAGTAGTAACAATGTATGTAAAGTATGGGTCGTTATAATTAGGATCCACATAATTGATCCAATAATCCATCAATATGTTTTAATGTATACTTGTTCATGAGCATGATTTTTTTGACCTCACGATAATCGATGCATTGATGCATTAACCCACCCTTATTTATAATAAAGATTACCAGTGTAGCTCATGGTGAAGTGATTAGGAGTATACACCCCATTACCAAATTTTATTATAGTTCTATATTTAATACTATTAGTTAAATTTGATTCATTATATTGGGGGTCTTCTATATCAGCAACGAACAAGGTTTAAGTTCAATTGGGAACTCAACCTCTCTTTACAAAAGAAGGCCATACACCTCATTAGGAAATAAATCATCATATTCACATATAGTGTATATTTAATTTAGATTCATTAATGAATCTATTTCAATCATATGAGCGATATATTCATGATCATAGTAAAACAATATCTATGCTTGTGATGAAAACATAAAAAGTTATTCATCTTTTTCCTCCTTACACTTTTATAGAATTTGAGGATAATTTGGAATGTGAAAATTGATTTACTTCTCCCAGTAGATGATATAGGATCTATATAATGAATGAAAATCCTTACCCAATATAGCATCAAATTACACTATAGAGAGTATGAATTGGTTTTCTGGGAGATTCATTGCACCAAGAGTAACTTATATGATTGAAATGTAAGATATATATATTAAATTACAAGAGGGGGGGGGGGTGAATTGTAAGTTTTAAAACCTTAATTTTTAACATTAAAGAAAAATAATTTAACAATGTTAAACAAATAAAATTCAAAAAACCCTCTACAATTTTTAATAAAGAGATCATAAGGGCCCAAGTTCAGAATATAAAGATATAATAATGAGATAAGTACGCAGGTATATTTATGTAAGATTATAAATTAAAGCGTATAGAATCTTATATCAGAGTTACAACATAATGATAAAGTGTAAAAAAGTTACACTTTCTATTTATAACAAAATATAGCATAAATAAAATTAAAAGTAAAAGAGTAAAACTCTTTTAAGCCAAAGAGTAGGGTATCCAAAAAACATGGATATGGCTCCCTTGATTTATACTTTCAAGAAAGTATGTCTTACCCAAACCATGGTAAACCCTTAATATATACATCAATATCTATATTTTTATTCCTATAAGACCTCAATCTGTAATGTGATCGACATCTCTATCTTCCTTTAACTTGAAATTCCTTGATTAAGCAGGTAATTGACACCTATATCTTCCTTCAGCTTAGAAACACACAATTGTATACAACAACAATCAAAATCACATAAGAAAAACAATGCTTATTGAAAATTTAAGTATATGGAATTTTTTTCACAACATAAAATTCATCAAGGCTTTCACGTGAAGCAAATATGTAAGATCTCTTGTAGAGTAAACAATTCTCCCAAAAGATCACAACATTGAAAACATTCAAATGATTTTGTATTTATATGCGATATCTCCAACAGTAACATTTTACTCCAAGAACCATATTTTTCCCTAAAATATCAGAGGGACCTATTCAGCTGGCACTAATAATGGTCATCTTATAGTAAATTGGACGATGTCATTTAGTATAATAAAAATATCATTAAAAACATTAAGTATGTAATATGTATGAGATTGATCATAATTATAAGGAAATATATTAGGAGAAAAATTATCATTCATTATATATGAATCTTACAATCTGAAACATTACATTAAGAAATACAACATATTTAAGAAAGTTATGAAAAAATTACAATAATGAAATGAATTAACTTTAAGAACACTATGAAAAAATTACCTTAAGAAAATATAATAGCTTTAAAAAATTTACGAATTTGTAACATTAAGAAAATATATAATCTTCAAGAAAATTATAAAAATAATAACATTAAAGAATTATAAAATATTTAAGAATGTTATGAAATCATAAAATTAAGGAAAAATATAATTTTTAAGAAAATTATAAAAATCATAACATTAAGGAAATATAGAATCATTAATAAAGAAAAAAATTCATAACATTAAGGAAATATAGAAACTTTATGAAAAATAAAAATTAGATCATTTATAAGAATCTATGAAAATAAAATCTGAAAATTATTGAGAATCAGAATATAAGAAACATGATAAATCAAATTTTATTTTCCAATCGAGTCTATATCTAAGAAATGTGATGATTTAGATTCAAAAATTCTTGGAAAATCAGAATTTAATAAAGTGTAATATTTTGACAAAGTTTAAGATCTTGAAAAACATTAAGATCTTTAGAATGTGTAATATCTTTAAGAAAGTGTAAGATCCTGAGAAAGTTTAAGATCCTTAAGAAAGTGTATGATCATGAGAAAGTCTAAGTTATTTAAGAAACAAGAAGATCTTGAGAAAGTTAATGATCTTTAAGAAAGTGTAATATCTTTGAGAATTCCAGTAGTTATTCGATCATATAGAAAAGGTGGTTATAATTAGTTTGAAAACATAATGCAAGACGTTATAAAGAATGAGTATGACCGTAGATTTTCATGTATATAAAATTCCTTAAATATAGAAGGTTTTATTAGGGAAATGTGTTTCTGATTTACAAAACATAAAGGAATGGAAAAATTCATAAGGAAACTTTTAACCCAACAATATTCCCCGTTTTGGAAATAAAAAAAATATTTATGAAAATAATATAAAGACCGAATTACATTGTATTTGAATCATAAAATAAATACATATCTACCCCTTTGTTTATGACATAGAGTGCATACTACTAAATCCCACTTAGGTTATGAAACCACTTAAGGATTATATTCTTTAGTCTATGTGATTATCTTTCTTTCTTAAATAAATAACTCCCCCTTACCTTAGGATGTCTTCTTTATGTTTTCCACCTCTTACTTAAACATTCTATTCCTTAGAGTGATATTATCTTTTGAACATTATCCCCCTTTGTTATTTACAAATATGTAATAAAGGGAAGTACAATATACCTGAAAAAAATCTGAGAAGCAAATAGTAAGAAATAATGGATAAAAAAAATTGATATTGAAAGGGGTTTTAGAAAGGATTACAAGGAAATCGTTAATTTTTTGGTGTTAATTTTTTTACTATAAACTTTAACTTATTCAAATCCATGTGATCATCCTGTAACTTTGATATGAGAACTTCCTAATCCTGACTCCTCTTCTCAAGGTTTTGGATCTTTTATTCATGGTTTTGAAACTTCTCCTCCTAGGACTTAATCTTATCATCCTGAGACTTAACATTATCATCTCGAGACATAACTTTCTTGACCAGAAAATATTTTTTTGACTTGATTCATTTTCCATCAAGTGAAAGGGAGTTTAGTTTCCCATATAGATATTTATCTTATTGGAGCCCTATTTATTTCCCTTACCTCATATTCTCTAGGAAATTGATTGAATGATTTTTGATATTGTCCTCATATTCTTTGAGAAACTATTTCAGTTGATATTAAACATATCTGATCTGATAGTTGATATTTATCTAAAAAAGATTTATAGGTTTCGATCATTTTAGGTTTTAAGGAAATAAAATGGAATTAAGAAAAGTGGAATCAATTGAGGTGTTTCTTAAAATAGGTTTTAAATGCCAACAAACAGAAATGAATGATAAGAAGTAAAAGGTAAGAAAATTTACCTTTCAAAGGTCTCAGAAGATTTTTTAGTATTAGATAAGAATCTTCCTGGGAATCTTAGATTAAGAAAGGTTTTTTTAATGTTCCAAAAACTTTCGTTAAGGTTCTAATTTTTTTTGTTAAGGTTTTGAAGAAATAAATTATTAGAGAAATCAAATGCACTCCCCTTATAAAAAGGAGTATCTTAAGGTTAGGAGATGGTTTGAAAATAAATTATATATTAATTATTACCTTATAGTTATCGTTTCCAAATAATGTTTAATATATTAAAATATATCAGAAGGTAATGATTTTGTGAAGATATCGGTAAGTTGTTTTTGCATTCTGATTAATTTTAAAATAATATCTCCTTTTAGTGAGTGATCCCTAATGTAGTGGTGCCTAATATCTATGTGCTTTTCACAATCGTAATGTGATGGGTTTTTTTCTTAAGGCTATGAAAATGTTGTTATCACAAAATATTGGAGTTTTAGTAAAACTCAAGCCATAATCAGTGAGTGTTTGTTGCATCGACAACACTTGAGCAAAACAACTTCCAGCTTCAACATATTATGGTTTAGCTGTGTAAGGTGCTACAACATTTTGTTTCTTACATGAACAAGAAACTAATTAATATCCTATGTATTGGATCCTAATGTCTTCTAATTTAAGTGTATTAAACATTGTCATATTGACAATAATAAAGAAAAAATTCATCCTTGGAATTGTGTACAATGAAATTCTCATTCCAAAAATTCACAAGGTAACCTTCATCACATAATTTATTTATTCTTATAATTTTTTTCTTAATTCCATTAACAAATAGGACATTTGAAATCAAGGATTAAAAAAAGAACAATTTTAGCTATACTAAATAGTTTCCTTGAGCATTGTCTCTAAAAGTGACTCTTCTACCTTTCATATTTAAATACATTTCAAAGACGTTTTTGTTACCATTCATGTGGAAAGAACATCCACTATCCATGTACCATTATTATTGTTGGTACATTCATTTTTTTAATGAAAATTAAATAGTTAAACTTTCGAAGTCCAAAATTTCATGGATCTAGAAATTTTAGAAAATAAAATAAAAGGTATCCGCATTTTCTTAGAAAAGTGGGATTTATAAAAACCTAAGGATTGGATGTTGTTTAGAGAACAAATTTCACCCCAATTTCCACCACATTGACACTTAGGGTGAAAATGGTCACATTGAGGAATAAAATTGTTATGAATGAAAACGTGTTTTGAGTGAGAATTACCCAATCTAGATCTATTACTAAGAGGATAATGTTTTGAATAAAATTTTTTCAAAACATTTCTTAACTGAATTCATTTTTGAAAAAAGTTTCCTTATGGAAAATATTTCAGATATTAGCCTAATGAAAAAATTGTTATCCTCATAGTCATTAGTCTTAGAATTAGAATTAGTCTCTAATTTTTTTTATTAGAAATAACATTTTTGAAATCCTTAGAATGTTTATCCTTCTTTTAATTAACTTCCTCAAGGTTTTTTGAAATAGAAAAAATTTCAAAATATTTTTCATCATGATCTTTTGAAATATCTTATACTTATTTTTTTAAAATATTGATCCTATAATTTTCCTTTATCAAGTTTCTTTTTAATATTACTATTTGAATTTTCATGAAAATTGGAAAACCTAGATACATCTTAAAAAGAAGGTAAAGAATTATCTTTTGCTAAAGAATATTATTTAACCAAAAATTCCTAATTTTATTTATCAGGATAATTAGCACGTAAATATATATTTGTTAAAGATTCAATAGTGTTTACCATATTCATGAAACATTGGTTTTCAATATGTATTCTAGAAATAAGACCAATATTCTTCTATCCAGAAGATTCAATATATGAAGATTAATCAGATGAGTCTCCCCCACTTGCACCCCAAGAATCATTTTCCATTAAGTATTTATTTCTTTTTGGATTTTAATATATTTTCTGATTCCCCTATGAATGTCTATTTTTCCTATCCTTTCATTTATGTTTTGGACAATAATGTATGATATGTCCTGCTTTCTTGTATTTATAACACATGACTTCAGAATTATTCTTATCTTTCATGTCATTCTTCTTATATCTATACCGAAAATATTTCTTTACAAAAATCTTT
The DNA here is from genome assembly GCA_963277665.1 of Viscum album. Classification (NCBI taxonomy): domain Eukaryota; kingdom Viridiplantae; phylum Streptophyta; class Magnoliopsida; order Santalales; family Viscaceae; genus Viscum; species Viscum album. The sequence continues at coordinate 402,963,943 of OY728127.1, read as the reverse complement.
TCCATAATTCGAGAAATATTGGATAAATCATTTTCTGAGTGACCAGTATCACTTGAATCTGATTTTATAACAACTTTCATTGAATTTTGTTAACTTAACAACTTTCTTAGGAGTCTTGGATTTCATCTAGTTCAAAGTAGTAGTAAAAGAAACACTCTCATTTTTCTTCTTTATATTATCAGAGTATATCTTCTATATATTCTAATGTTGTAAGAGTTCCCCAAATAACTCATAAAGAGTAGCTGTTGTGACTTTCTTAATCTCATTAATAAAGGATCTCTTTGATTCCCACTCATTCTACAAGATATCTATAATCTTTTCGACAAGAATTTCATTATTCTAAACCATTTTCTCATATTGATTGTAAACTATTCACAATAGTCATGAATCTCTGCTGAGCTTTAACTATTGGATCTCCATAATGAAAAACAAAACGATTTTAATCTACATTATGCGTGGATCTTCTATTATCAATAACATTCAAAGTAACAAAATGTGTAACTTCAAGTTTCTTCCAGATACTATTTTCTACTTCACTTGAAGATATTTGTTTATATATATTCTTGATCATAGAATAAATCAAAGTATTGCGTACCTTATAGTTAACCTGATACTATTTATTTTCTTGATTGGTAGCAATTTTGGATTTCTTGTCTATAGTTTTCAAATCTATTGTTAATACCTGATGTCTTCATTCTATCACTCCAGTATTCATAATAATTCCCATAAAAATCGGTGATCTTGTAGGATTCATATTGTCTAAGGATCTGATAATCATTCATTCCATCTTTCAAAACAAAACATTCCCACTCCACATGTTAGTGTAGTATATATTTATAAACAAAGAGGTTATAAAATAAATAAATCTAACTGGTAAGAGAAAACAAGTATGACAAACAAAGTGGAAACCTCCAAAAATATAAATATGTATATTATTTTTTTAGATACCTACTCTGGTAGAAATTATTGAACTGAAATATAAGATGTATATACTCAATTACAAGAGGGGGTTGAATTGTTTGTTAAAAAACATTCATTTTTAACCTCAAGGAAACTTTTTTTAACAAAGTTAAACAAATCACATTCACAAAACCCTATAATATCTTTAACAAATAGATCAGATGTTCGCAAGGTCCAAATAAAAAGATATTATAAAGAGATAAACACACATGTATACTTATGTAAGATTCTACCTTAAAGAGAATATTATCTTGTATCAGAGTTATAATGGAATGAGAAAGTGTAAGAAAGTTACACATTCTATTAATAACAAAATACAATAGAAATAAAAGTACAATTAAAAGATTACAATTATTTTATCCTAAAGAGTAGGATATCCAAAACATCTTGGATAAAGGCCCCTTGATTTATACATTCAAGAAAATCTATCTTACCCACACTAGGGTAAGACCTCAATACGAAGATCAGTATTTGTCTTACTATCCCTGCAAGCCCTCGATCTGTAAGGTGATCAGAACCTCTATCTTCCTTTAACTTGGAAGCCATGGATTAAGCAGGAAATCATCACCTATGTCTAAATTCATCTTGGAATCCCTCAATTTTATATTTAAAAAATTAGGATCACATAAGGAAAACAATAGTTGTTGAATATTTAAGTATGTGGAACAAGATGTTCACAACTTAATCTTTTTCAAGGATTTCACATGAATGGAATCTGGTAGAGTGATCACAGAGTAAAAAAGTCTCCCAAAAGTTCACAACACTAAATATGTTCAAATGATTGGGTATTTATAGGTGGGATCTCTAGTGGTAAAATTTTACTCCAATGGTCATATTTTCCACAAACTCTTAGAGGGACTTGTACAACTGGCACTTACAATAGTCATATTATAAAAAATTAAAAGATGACGTTCAGTATAATAAAAATATCATCAAAAAATTAAGTATGTAAAATTTATAATATTGATCTGAAGTATAAGGAAATATATTTTGAGAAACATTATCATTAAATATATAAGAATCTAATTAAATGAAACATTATATTAAGGAAAGGAAATTAATTGAATAAATTTATAAAAACATTACATTAAGGAAATGCATTATCTTTAAGAAAGTTATGAAAAAATTATATTAAGGAAATATCACACGTTTAAGAAATTTATAAACTCTAAACATCAAGGAAATATAGAATCTTTAAGAAAATTAAAAAAATCATAACATTAAGGAAATATATAATCTTTAAGAAATTTATGAAACCATAACATTAATGAAGTATAAAATTTGTAAGAAAATTTTAAAAACCTGACATTAAGAAAATATAAATTCTTTAAGAAAGATATAAAATCATAACATTAAAAGAAATGAAAATATTAAGAAAGATATAAAATCAGATCACATATAAGAGACTATGAAAATCAGATATGAAAATTATTAAGAATCACAATCTATGAGACATGGTAAATCAGATTCAATTTTTTGAGTGATTCGATATCTTAAAAATGCACTGATTTGGAATAAAAAAATATGGGTAAATCAGAATGTAAGAAAGTGTAATATTTTGAGAAAGGTTAAGATCTTTAGAAAGTTTAAGAAATTTAGAAAGAGTAATATATTTAAGAAAGTGTAATATCTTGAGAAATTGGAAGATCTTTAATAAAGTGTTAGATATTGGGAAAGTGTAAGATCATTAAATTTTTTTTATAATCTTGAGAAAGTTTAAGATCTTCAATGAAGTGTAAGATATTTGAGAATTCCTAAAACTATTTGATATTCAGGAAAATATAGTAAGAAATAGTTAGAAAACATCATTCAAGATGTCAGAAAGCATGATTAAGACATAACTTGTTCTTGAATGTAAAATTCCTTAAAGATAGAATTTATTATTAAGGAAATGTGTTTGTGATTTTAAAAAAATAAAGGAATGAAAAAATTCATAAGGAAACTTTTGACTCAACAATAAACCCCTTTTTGGAAATAAAAAACATCTATTAATGAATAGAAATACTAAGACCAAACTACTATATATTTTAATCCTAAAATAAATAGTTATCTTTCCCTCTATTTATGACTTATAGTGAATATGAATAACTCCCCCTTAGGTTATGAAACCCCCTAAGGATTGTATTCTTGACAATATGTGATTATGTTCCTTTCTTAAAGAGATTACATCCCCTTAGTTGAGGATGTATTATTTAAGTTTTATCACCCTTACTTAAACATTATCCACCTTAGACTTATATTTTTTTTAGAAAATTATCTCCCTTTTTGATTAAAAAAAATAATGGAGGGAAGTATAATATACCTGAATGACGTTAGAAAGCATACAATATAAAACAATGGGTAAAAACACAATGATTTTGAAAGGGTTTTACACCAAAATATCATATTACAAGAAATTGAGACCTTCTTTGGAATTAATGTTTTGACTACAACCTTAAACTTCTTCAAATCCTTGTGATAATACTGAATCTTATTTAGTTTCCCATCCTAATCCTGAATCTTCTTCTCAGGGTTCCTGATCTTTTCTTCTTGTTTTTGAAGAATCTCTTCCTAAGAATTAATCTTATCATCCCGAGACTTAACTTTATCATCCTGAGACTTAACTTTATTGACTAACTCATCTTTATGTGACTTGAGCCATTTCACCTCAAGTGCCAGGGAGTTGAGTTTCCCGTATATATCTTTACTTTCTTAGTACCCGATTTCATTCTCTTACCTCATCTTCTCTGAGAAATTTCCTGAACGATTTTTGAGATTTTCCGAAGATTGTTTGAGAGTCTGTTTCAGTTTATAATAAGATTATTTGATCTGATGGTTGATATTTTTCAGAATAAATTTTATAGGTTCCTATATTTTGAGGTTTTAAGGAAATAAAATTAATTTAATGAATGATGAATCCATTGAGGTTTTTCCGAAAAAAATTGAAAATAACAACAAACAAAAATGAAAGATAACAATAAATAGTTAAGAAAATGTACCTTTTAGATTTATTAGAAGATTTTTAGTATTATATATGATTATTCATACACATATTAGATTCTGAAATGTGTTTTTAAGGTTCTAAAAAAGTTTTCTAATGTTCCAATATTTTTTGTTATAGAACCAATTTTTTTAATGTTCTAAAAAAAACTTTATTAGGGAAATAAAATGTACCCCCTATTAAAAGGAGTATCTTAATGTTAGGAAATGGTTTCAATAAAAAGTATATATGAATGAATACCTTATAGTTATCATTATCAACTTTTTTGTTTAATGCATTCAAATCTGTCAGAAGGTAATTATTTTTTAATGATATCACCATGTTGCTCTAGCTTTCTGATTAATTATAAAATAATATCTACTTTTATTTTGTGATCCCTAAGGAAGTGATGCCTAATATCTATGTTCATTTCACGAGATTTATGTGCATGGTTTTTTCTTAAGGCTATGGCATTAGTGTTATCACATAGTATCTGAGTTTTTGTAAAAATCATGCCATAATTAGTGAGTGTGTGTTGCATCCACAACACTTAATCAAAATAACTTCAAACTACTACATATTCTACTTTAGAAATCAAAAGTTCTACAAAGTGTTGTTTCTTAACTAAATATGAAATTAATGAATCTTTTGATTATTGGATCCTATGGTCATCTATGTTAAGTTTATAAAAAATTATCATGATGATGGAAAGAAAGAATGAATTCATCCTTTGAATTGTGTACTAAGAACGTATCATTCCTAAAATTCACAAGGTAAGCTTGATCACATAATTAACTTATATTTATAAGGTTGTGTTTAAGACCTTTAACAAATAGGACATTTTAAATCAAGGATTTACCAAGAAGAAAAATGTTACCTATACCAACAATTTCTCAATGAGCATTGTTTCCGAAAGTGACTCTTCCACCATTCATCATCAAAATCTTGTAAAAGAATATTTTTTACAATTCATGTTCTCGTAACATCCACTATCCATATACCATGTATTATTATTTGTACTTTCTTTTTCCCCAGAAAATTAAATAGTTAGACTTTTAGAATCCAAACATTCATGGATCTATAAATGTTAAAAAATAAAATTATAGGTATCCACAATTTCTTAGAAAAGTGGTATTCATGTAAATATAAGGATTTAATTTTATTTAATGGAAATTTTTTCTCCCAATTTCCACAACATTAACACTTATTAAAAAATGAGTACTTTGAGGAATAACATTATTATGACTAAAAAGAGATTTTGAGTGGGAATAAAAAAATCTAGAACTATTCATTATAGGAAGAAGTTGTTGATAAATTTTTTCAAAACTTTTCGTATCAGATGTAATGTTTGAAAAATTTTTCTTTAAGGAAAATATTTCAAATTTTAGTATAATGACTAAATTATTATCCTCATTGTCATCAATCATAGAATTAGAATTAGTCTTTAAAACATTTTTCCTAGAAATAACATTGTCTAAATCTTTAGTAAGTTTATCCTTCTCAAAATTAACTTCCTCAAGGTTTTTTTAAATAGAAAAAAATTCCATAAATTTTTCTACTAGATCATTAGAAATAGCTGATTCTTATTTTGTTAAAATACTGATTATAGAATTTTCTTTTTATGTTTGTTTTTAATAATAATATTTTCATTTTCAAGACACATGGAAAAACTAGATACTTATTCAAAATAAAGTAAATAAATTTCTTCTACTCAAGAAGATTCTTCATCCTAAGATTAATAATTTTCATCATCTGAATAATTAGAACATAAATATATATTGGTTAAATATTCATTACTGTTTACCTTATCCTTGACGCGTTAGTTTTCAATAGGTTTTCTGGAAATGAGACCAATATTTTTCTGTCCATAAGATTAAATAACTAAAGATTCATCAGATGAGTATCCACCACTTACACTCCTAGAATCATTTTCCATCAATAATTTATTTCATTTAAGATTTTAATATCTCTTATGATTCATTTTTGAATTTATATGTTTCATATCCTTTATTTAATAATTGGATAATCAGGTTTGATATGTCATGCTTTCTTACAATCATAACATGTTACTTCTGAATATTTCTTATCTTTCTTGTATTTATTCTTATATCTGTACTGAAAATACTTCTTGACAATAATCTTGTTCATCCTTCAAGAAATATTTTCTAACTCATTTTTTGAGTGATCAGTATCACTTGAATATGACTGTATAAAAACTTTTTTGGAATTTGTTAACATAAACACTTTCTCAGGAGTTGTGGATTTCATCTGGTTCAAAGTAGCAATAAAAGAAACACTCCCATTTTTCTTATTTTTATAATCTGCATCTCTCTTCAATATATTCTCATGTTGTAAGATATTACCAATGAACTCATCAAGAGTAACTATTGTGACTTTCCTAAACTAATAAAGAGCGGTTCTCTTTGATTACTTCTCATTTGGAATGATTTAAATAATATTTTAAATAAAAATTCCATCATCTAAACCTTTTTCTCTCATTGATTGTAAACTATTCACAATAGTTATGATTCTCTATTATACATTAACTATTGGTTCTCTATAAGGGAAAACAAAACCATGACAATCATCTCTAAGCATGGATCTTATACATTCAATAACATTAGAAGTGCCAAAATGTGTAACTTCATGTTTCTTCCAGATATTATTTGTGGCTTCACATGAAGGTATTTGGATATATATATATTCCTGGTCATTGAATAATGAAAAATATTGTGTACCTTATAGTTAAGTTGATATTATTGCTTTTCTTGACTAGAAAATGTTCCGACTTCCTTTTCTAGGATCTTATAATCACCAGTAAGCATAATAAAGTTCTCAAATCCAGTGTTAATAAAAAAAGTATTCATTATATTCTCTTGTATTCATAATAATTCGCATAAAAAATAGGTGGTCTTGTTGGATTCAGATTTTCTAATGATTTGATATTCAATCCTCTCATCTTTCAAAACCAAACTTTTCCACTCCACATGTTAGCATAATATGTATATATAAAAAAATATATTATAAAAGAAATAAATCAAACTTGTAAGAGAAAACAGGTGTGATAAACACAGTGGAAACCCCATCTAATATAAATGTGTATATTAGTTTTTTAGAGACATGCTCTGATACCAATTGTAGGATGGAAATATAAGATGTAGAAACTCAATTATAATGGGGGTGGATTTTAATTTTAAAAACTTTAATTATTAACCTTAAGGAAACTTTGATTAACAAAGTTTAAGAAATAAAATTCACAAAACCCTCTTCTATCCTTAACAAAGAGATCAGAAGGGCCCAATATCTAAATACAAATATATTATAAAGAGATAAGTACACAATTATACTTATGTAAGATTCTACCTTAAATCATATAGAATCTTATAACAGAGTTACAATAGAATGAAAATGTGTAAGAAAGAAACACTTTCTTTTTATAACAAAATATAGAAGAAATATAAGTACAAATAAAAGTGTACATGCCTTTTAACCTAAAGAGTAGTTTTCCAAAACTCCTTAGATAAAGGTCCCTCGATTTGTAAAATAAACCACACCAGGGTAATCCCTCAACATGAAGATCAGTGTGTGTCCTTCTATCCCCACACCCCTCGATTTGTAAGGTGATCGAAATTTATGTCTTCCTTTAAATTGGAAGCCCTAGATTAAGAAGGTAATCAACACCTCTATCTTCCTTTATCTTGGAATCCCTTATTTTTATATAAAAAAACATATTCCCAAAAATAAAAAAATATATTTAAATATTTAAGTATCTGGAACAAGTTGTTCACAACTTAAACATCTTGAAGACTTTTACACGAAGCAAATATGGCAGAGCTCTTACAGAGTAAAAAATTCTCGCAAAATTTCTCAACATTGATAATGTTCAAATGATTTGTTATTTATAGATGATATCTCAAATGGTCCCATTTTCCTCCAACATTCAAAGTTTAGCTAAAATATTAAAGGCACCTATACAGTTGGCACTTACAACAATCCTAATATAACAAATTAGATGATGTCATTTGGAATAAATATAATATCATGAAAAACATTAAGTATGTAATATGTATGAGATTGATCGTAATTATAAGGAAATATATTATGAGAAACATTATCTTACGATATGTAAGAATATGATTATACAAAATAATAAATTAAGGAAATGTAGTAACTTTAAGAATGTTATGAAAATATTACATTAAGTAAATGAATTATCTTTAAGAAAGTTATGAAAACATTATACTAAGGAAACATCATAACTTTAAGAATGTTATGAAATCGTAACATCAAGTAAATATAGAATCATTAAGAAAATTAAAAAAACAAAACATTAAGAAAATATAGAATCCTTATAAAAGTTATGAAATCAAAACATTAAGGAAATATATAATCATTAAGAAAATTATAAAAATTAAAATGTTAAAGAAATTTAGAATCTATAAGAATGATATAAAATCATAAAATTAATGAAATATCGAATCTTTAAAAAAGATATAAAATCCGATCACAAATAAGAAACTACGAAAATAGGATCTGAAAATGATTAATTATTAGAATCTAAGAAACATTGTAAATTGGATTCGATTTTACAAGCAATTTGGTATCAAACAAATACTTGGATTCAGATTAAAAAAATTTGGGCAAATCCAAATGTAAAAAAGTGTACAATTTTGCAAAAGTCTAGGATATCGAGAAATTGTATGTTCTTGAGAAAGTGTAAGATCTTTAATAAAGTGTAATATAGTGAGAAAGATTAATATCTTGAAGGATGTGTAAGATGTTGAGATTGTGTAAGATCTTTAAGAATGTGTAATATATTGAGAATGTGTAAGATCATTAAGAAAGTTTAAGATATTAGATAATTATAGCTGCGAATTGATCTTAAGGAAAAGATATTTAAAATTAGTTATAAATCATCATGCAAGACTTTAGAAAGCATGAGTATGACATTAGATGTTCTTGCATATAAAATTACTTAAAGATAGAAGGTATTATTAAGGAAATGTTTTTTTTTATTTCCAAAAAATAAAGGAATGTAAAAAGTAATATTGAAACATTTTACTCAATATAATTTGTTTATACTTGTTTACATGGGATATAAGAATGTATCCACTACCAAAGACTTTTTGTATTTCATTAATGAAAAGGTGAAATCCTACAAAAGAACATTTCAAGGGGTATGAAATAATGAATACCCAATGCATCAATCCAATTAAAGTTCATACATTCTAGAGGAAAGGATCAATGACTTGAAAAAATAATAAGTCAGTTGTTTGGAGATTTTCTAGAAGAAAAAAAAATATTCCACAACATCCCCCCCTCTAGGTTTGAAATAGGATCGTCTGATTATTCATAAGAGACTTTCATCTCCTGATGAAATATTAAATATACTAGGGAATATTACCTTTACATGAAATTGAATTATATAGGGTAATAACATCTATCTAAATCTCCCAAATTTGGATGTTCCTATGATAGAAAATTTTGAGACCGGGGGGAAAGGCTAAGGATTCCACTTGAAGGGAATCACCAGACCCCAGAAAAGAAGAAAACACAATAACAATTGAACTTTTATAGTCTCTGATAACTCCCCCCCACACATGGAACCCATGGAACTCAATCCATAAATGTTCAGTTTATACCCAGATTAAGGTGTATTCCATTGAATGTAATTCCCCTAAGTAGTGGGAACAAAGAAAATGGGGCCAATAGAGGGGAAATAGGATGGATAGATAGAACATTCACTAGGTCGCTGAACAACATACAAAAATACAGAATGAGGTTTCTAGTTTTGAAAAAAATACCCAAAGTAGATTTTGGGATGAAATAGTGATGCATATCATTCCTTAAAGTCTAGATCAGACAACAATTAGTAATGAAAATAAGATCTCTACCATTTCACTATAAGGTAGGGCTATCTGATGTATGGAACTAATGCTAGAGGAAGGGGTCAGTAGTGAAAACCTGATTGGACCAACCTGTTAACTTCCCTAAATATCTATAGATAGCCTTTTCCCAATCAATGTTAAAGAATAGATGAACCATAGATTTAGTTTTAGGATCCCTATAGAAAATAATTTCAAGGTCAAGAAGATTTGTAGTGCTGTTTGAGTAGTTCTATAAAAAAAATCATGGCATGATAGAATATATAGATATAGAATAAAATAATTCATTTTTTATTCTTAAATTAATAACTAGTGTACCTATAACCAAACTTTCATCTCAATCCATATCAACGGTAGTGATAACATAAACCTTTCCCATATTTCTCAGTCATGGATGTTATTCCCATTAGTTACCTTTGAAAACCCTTACCTTAGGGTCGTAGTTTGCATATAATCCATTTTTCATGCGATAGAATCATTGAACCATCAGGTGAGAATTTACTAAAACATTATTTTAGTCCATTTAATTTGAGGGAATATTCATCTAATTTTAGTATTTATTATTTTTATTTGCACCCTTTCCACAGATGAAACACATTCCAATCCTTTTGAGGAAATTTCTAGAATAATTCATCCCATAATTATTATAAGTGGTAAGTTGAGTTTTCTTTTGATAATTATATTTATTTGAGAATAATCTTGGGTTAAAATCCATTTTCCACTTCTTATAATCAATATATATCGCAAATTTGGGACACTATTTTACAATATCCTCATAACTATCAAATTACCAATCAACCAATGATTCCCAATGATTCATCATTAAACCCTTAAAGAGGATATCAATTTTACATTCAGTGTTAATGAAAAATTTGAAGGTATACCATGAAATCCTTGTAATTTTTTTCCTTATATGACCCCATTTATTCTCCATCATTTTTCTTAATTTCATAGAATTACATTTTTATTTTTCAATGAACCATGTAAGGAAAATATTTTTTCAAAAATATCCTTGTAAATTATACCCATTATATAGATTCAATAACTTCCATTGGATTTTTATTTTTGATATTTTTCAACCACAGACTAGATTCTCCCACGATATGATAGGCTACCTAAGTAATTTTATTCCTCTAAAATCATCAAATATAGTTAATATATTCTTAATGGAGTTAATCCTTTATTGAATGCCTAAAAAATCATTATATCTATTTAAAATAGGCGGTCTTTGATATACAATTAACTCCCTAGAAACATATTACCTATAAGGGGTGGTTGGTAGTTCTACATGATTCGTGTTATTATCTATAAGTTGAGTAAGTTTTGCTAGTGTGTTCATGACGTTCTTGCTGAAAACTCCCATTATGTTAGGAATTTTATTAGGTAAATCATATCAATTCCCATCCCATATGTTATTGACATGTGGCCTCCAATTTCCACTCATTTTATAGAATAAAAGAATATTAAGTGTGATAATCCTAAAATTAATAAATTTGTAAAATGAATCTTTGAAAATTTAAGAAATAATTCATTATTACAATGCATATCCTAACATATGAATTTATAAGAATCAATATATGTTATCTAAGGTAACTTTCCTATTATGTTCTCACCAAAATTTTCCTTAACAATATATTCAAATCCTTTATTACAACTTATAAATAATATAAAAATGATATTAAGCATATCCTATGGGTGTGTCTAGCTAGTTGTTTAGTTTGGCCTTTTTTTATTAACTTGGTCACAATTTAGTTAATACACAACCCATACTCATTGGAGCATTGCCACTAGATACAACTTTACTAAAGTCTATATCCACTTTAACTTATCTCAATAGGGATATATTTTCTAGGAAAACCCCACAACCTCTACTTTAAAACTACAGGATATTATCCTATGATTAGTTTAATCTTTAGGGTTTTAATTAATTTTCTCTAATCATAATTTCCAAAAATAACTAGACCTTTATTTGATATCAAGAGTAAGAACCCAAGCCTTAAACACATATTGAATCATTATTATTAAAATTAATTTCCAACAAATATACACCAAAGAAAAATAGTTATAATTTCTTCAGAAAATTATAAACACAAATACAAAATCATAAACATAAACAAAAAATATTCATTTAAAACCCCAAATTGGAATCATATTCCCATAAGTCCTTTAAAGAGGTATCATATTTCCAGAGGAAAAACAAATAGAGTAAATGGTGAGATAGAATCCCTATCAGGAAACAATCAATGTAAATCATGATTGTATAAATGGGTGTGGAGGCATAAAATGATTCCATACGGAGGATAATCATAAGCACGAAAACATGGAATAAGGGGACTAAATCATAAGATAATGGAATCATAATCATGTGGGAACATCATAAAGTAATAAATCATAATTATATATCAAGGTCAACCACCAAGAATACATAATATAGTCTAACTACCACTATAATCATGGTAGTCCCCAACTAACCACCAACATAATATATTGTGATTAGACTAACTATCTATGTAGCATATATAGTGTTATATGGATAACCACCCATGCACTATACATATCATATTATGATACATGACCATTTCAATATTAATTGGAAAAAAATAAAAAAACAAACTATCAAATAATATTCTAACCTCCATTATAATACATATAAGGATATGTGTTCCATAAAATGAAAAAGAAAATATGCAAAAATCAAAATCATGATACAACCCATGAGAAGAAGGTGGGTTTTACCATAATATGTTAAGGTGTAATCGAAGGATATATCACATGGATTCTAAGGAGATGTTGGAATAAGATTATTTAGGATATTAATTTTTTATTTGAATAAAACATAGATGTTCAAAAAGTAAAATCATTTTGTAATTAAATTATTAAAATAATTTGTATAAGTAAGAATAAAACGATCATATTATGTAATGCTTTTAAAAATGAGTGAAGGAACATTTAAAGAAAAAAAACCAAAATGTTTTATTTTAAAACAAAATTTTACTAAAAAGTAATTTCATTAAATAAATAAGGTTTTTATAAAAATATTCATGCTTAAAATATTTTATGGGGGGATACATGACATTAATATAGGTAATGGAGTGTTCCCCTAAAAATTGAATTTACATAAGAGAGGGAATTTAGAAGGAACATAAAATGTGTACTATACATTAAAAATAAAGGTATGTTAAACTAAGTGTATATTTAAGGAATATATTTGAAAAAAATAAAAAACTCATACTTGTGAATAATATAGATTATTTGTCAAAAAGATAAAGAGAACATGTTCCCCAAATGTATTGAAAAAGGTTCATAGGATCCCTTACCTCAGGCTCCAATGTGAACTAAAGTTATACATAATTTTTTGAATAATTATCGAAATTTCATTAAATATATAAACATGAACATTATTCATTAATATTTAGTTTTCTAATGTTTATTTATTATCCTTTTTATTTATTTTAAATATAGTTTCTTATTCTATCGGTTACTCAGGGTTGATCAGTTATTTTCTTCATAACACTTTCAGTTTCCTTATCATAGTTAATGGTGTTTCAAAATAACATATTGATATACATAATTGAGGTGGTCTTTGTAATTTATTTTTACCTTAGGTAAATACATATAAAATTTTAAAGGCTATACCAAAAGGATCAAATTTAGGAAAGGTATCTTGATACGTCTATTTAAGGTGGTCAAAGTTACTATAATATATTTTTATTTTTATTACTTATATATTAGAATGTATCATTATTAAAGAATACTAATATTTTCAAAAAAATCATTCTTTATTACTAAATTAAATTTTAAGGCTAGTTATGTTATGTGAACATGGAAATAAAATCATTTCATCAATGGAGGTAGTTGTCCGCACACATGCAAGATGAAATTTTTGTTTTCCTCAATGATTTTGGAAGAAGGTATAAAATGGATATTAAATTTGTATAAAAATTTTAATCATAGTTACAATAATAATTTTATCACAACATCATGGATATATGGATTTTTATGGTGTATAAGAAGAAAATAACATAGAAAATCCAGATTTACAGTATTACCTTTCCTTTGGAAGTTCTCCCTCAAGTTACAACATAAGTATCAGTAGATTGGTATTTTGGTAAAAGTAAATGTTGCAATAAATGAGGAGGTTATTGAGGAGATACTAAGGTGGTGTTTTTTTATTTCAAAGTCTTTTACATGGTATTATAAATGTATAGGAGGTGGTCTCTTCTTATAAGTGAAGAAAGGGATTTTAAAAAAAATCACCATTTCTTTATAATGTCACTCCATTATTCAAAGCCAGAGGCTTTAAAAATGACTTATAATAGTGTGGGTAAATAGTTAAATCTTATCCTACCTCCATCCTATAATGCGAAACATTTTTTTTACATGTCTCAACCATTACAAATATTTTAAACTATTTTTACCTTAATTTACACATACCGTGGTAACTTTACTTTCACCCTTGAAAACTAATGTAAATAGGAAAAATTAAGATTGAAATTTTTTTATAGTTTGAAAATGATGATTTAAAAATTAATATAATTTTTTTAATTAAAAATTATACGATATATAGAAATTAATTTTAGTATTAGCGCACATTAAGCATAAAAATGTATTTTTTCAGAAAAAATGTTTTTCTTAGAAAAATATTAGTATAGAAAAAAATGTAAAAAAATATAAATTATAATGTTATAAATAATATTAATACTATTAAAATATTATTAATGTAACATTAACATAAACACAAAACCTAATTTCCCAATTAAAAATTTTAATCATGGAAGGAGATGAAAAATAGTTTTCAGAAAATTATAAAAGATTTTTAAATGATATTCATGGGTTTTTATAAATTTAAAGTATAATTTTAAAATAATTTATTTTAATTTATAAATATATTAATTTTTTATATAAAAAAATGTTGAAAACTTTTATGTCATATACAAGTGATGACATTGACAAAAATTTGTATTTTTTTACTATTCATCTAAAAATCAATTATTTTAGAAAAATACTAGAAATTAATCCTAAGATCATTTTCACATGATAAATCCACAAATTGAATTTTATTTATTATTTTAATATTATATAGGTAATAAAAATTTATTTTATATACAATTACTTAGAGCATAATATTTGTTTTAAAAAAATCAATTGGAAACTTAAAATATATCTATTTATTTACTATACTAAAAGTTAGATTTTTATCCCAAATTTAATATTATAAAAAAATTATGTTCCAAAATAATGATAAAGTGATGCTAGTTCTTATAATGTATATTAACTTATATGAAACACTATATATCAAAATTTTAAATATATATATAAATTTTGGGTTGTTGCATACAAAACCAAATAAAGTCCCTTTCATCATTCATCTTTTTATTAAAGTATTATCTATAGTGACACTGACCCCATTATCCTAGATAAGGTGAATAATTTATAAAATTAGAATAAGATACAAGGAACCACATCCCAAAGGACCAAATAATTTTTTAGTCACGTTAAAAAAGATACATACATTAAATTATCATTACAATTAAAAACATATAATACATAAAGTATTTTCTTTGATGATGAAATTATTCATCATTGATCTTCCCTACATATCAATAAAAAAACACTACTAGGTATCATGGGGAAAATAAAACAAAATAAAGGGGTGATCTCAGATGCTCCTTATGGTTTTTAGTGTAGATAAAGATATCAAAAATCAATAAAAATAATCAATATGGAAATTAAAATAACTAAAATATGTTCGATTTTACAATAAAATGAGAAATATATAGAATTAATAATTGATAATCAAATAAATCCATATAAATAATCACACAAGATTGAAACTTATCCAGAGATATTATAACTAATTTAATAATCAAAAGGACATCAATAACTAATCCTATAATGAGAGAATCCATAATTCCAAAAATCCTAAACATACCATCAAGGCTTCATTCCAAGTATTCTTACCATCTACACCTCATTTCATTACATATTACATAAAATGGTTAAGACCTCATCCAAACTCCCAAGCTAATTTGTCTCATGAGAATCATCGATGCATCAAGGGTCTATATAATTCTAAGCACCACCCATCACTTAATAAGTTCAATACATTCCCTGAAATAATGGGGTGAAACATAATAAATATAAAAATTAATATTGAAAAACTCACATAAAAAACGTTATTACTTACCCAAATAAAATAAACATAATCAGAAAGCATCTAGAGTAATATGGAGAATAGTAATAAAATTTTACATCCTTAGAAAAACTGATCATAAACCATCCAAATAAATAATAATGATGATATAAATGCAATAGAACCCCAATGGATCATAAGTAAAATAAATGGTTTATTTATTTGATGAATATAAATACCATAAGAATGTAATTAATTTTTTTGAGTAAAATGACCTTCTCACTTTGTAAATTTATTTATTCTAAAACTAAAACATCCCAAATAAATTTGGAAAAAAAATTCATTGAATATAACATTTTAAGTCTTTTAAAATAATATTTATAACATTGATTTTTCAAGACGGTGGAAAATTATATTCATTCCATACTTGTAAAAATAAATATTTCATTCACATTCTCAGTAAAATACATATGAGAATTGTTAGGAAAATGACATGAAGATTATATTAATGTTTTTAAAAGTAAAAAATGGGTCAAAATTTATTAAAAAAATAATTTGGGGAATTTTAGAAATGTTTTTAAAACATTTTTAGAAAACATAGATTTGGATGAAAAATGATTTTTGACCAAGGAGAAAAATAAATTCAAATTTTATTAAACATATTTTCTCAATAATTTTATATACCAAAAAGTAAAAAATGGAAATATTAAATGTAAATTTCATGAATAACAAGAGTGTAAAATAGATTAATATTTATATTTAAATATCAAATAATTCTCTCATGCGAGACTTAAACAAAAACAATCCCGAATACTGATGAGATTGTAAAATAAACCAATATCAATTTAGTAACTTCTGAATCCTAAAACCTAGGAAAGAAAAAAAAATGAATCATTAAATACAAATAATAAAAATATATTCATTATATACCATACCAAAAACCTCAAAATATACACCACGAAAAATAATAAGTGGTGAATATGGTATATGTATCACAGAAGTAAAAGGAAGATGAGAAACCCTTACCTTAGTTATGACTTAGTTAAATGTGTTGGAAACTATCGAATAATAAACATATGTTTATTAAAAATCTATTATAGAACCATAATCACATATCAAAACCATATATTATATACTATAGTCTTTTTCACCCGTTTAATAAAAATTATTTGTTAAAATCGTTGTTTCTTGTGATAATTTCATTGTTTTTTATATATGAATTAGTATCATAATTTTTGTCATTTTAATTTGATCATGGAAAAATATAATAAATCTGTTATTTAAATATAATATATATTTATGAAAAATTTATTTAGAGTGATCTATAAATATTAAGCATAGAAAAAGGATTTAACTATTCATGGGGACGGTAGGCCGTATGTATGCATGAACTTTGTTTGCATTTTTTTCAATGGGTGAAAAAATGAAAATAAATATTAATTAACTATTAAATAATAATAATTATCTCATATATATAATTTTAATAAATTAAATCCATCCTTATCAAAACCCATGTAAAAAATTAAATAAAAAACATTTCAAATCACTATGTAGAAGTGGTAGTCCTCACCTACACAAATGTGAAGTTATTTTTTTCCAATGGTCTGGAAGGTAATAATTTAGATGTGATATTATATTACATAATAATTTTTAGATAATTAATATCACATATATTCATTAAATTTTCTCATTACTACCTTCCATGTAATTCATATGTTAAAAACAGACTACATCGCTTGGTTAGGAGGTAGCCCACCGTACACACGAGTGATGTGATCGTATCCCTAACAAAATATAATGTAAGAAGGTATATGTGATATGATAATTATAGAAGTACAATAATATCATAAATATCATATAAATTTATTAAATCCATCATTACATTAATCCTTTTAATGTGGTGATGAATAATGAATTACATCGGTACACATGACAGTAGTCCTCCATACACACAGTCAACGATTTTGTATCCCATTTGATAGAAGTGTAAGATAGATATGGGTTAGATATAAACATAATAAAATTTCACTATAGGAGAGATATTTTTGTTATTATATTTTAATTTATAATACATAATTGAATGTGTAAATAGAATAAAAAAAGAAATAAAAGCGTTTTTTAGACCATTACATTCTATAAAGGAAACCTCTTTTCCTTTTAACGACTATAGAGATGTTATTTGGGGAGGACCAGTATTTATATAATGTGGATAAGGATTTTGGGGATATATTTATTTATGTTCTGGTTTAGTAAAATGTATTTAAAGGTTCAAATAAGTGAATGGATGGAGTAACCTTTTAAAATTAGGGAAATAGAACCCACTTGAAAAATACATTGAAATTTAACCAAAGATTCAAAAATGAGAATGTAATTCTGAAGTAAAATGATTAAAAATGACCTTATATTCTAATTTGGGATATATAAAGTTGAAATATTTTAATAAAATTTAAATTTGAAATGTTGGTAGGTCATTTCAACACTTATCTTCATAGTTTAACACCGAGTGAACCCATGTTTACCTTAACAATGGAAATTAATTTTTACTATTTTCACTATTAATTTCAGTCAAAAATAAATTTTAAATTCTTATATAAAATTAATTATTATGATTTAAAATATTTAATCATTTCATTCCAAATTCAATTATTAGACGTGAGAGATATTTATTTAAAATTATACCTCTATATATGATGTAAAAGCTGGTTTCCAAAGTGAAATTCTCATAATTTTAGAAGGTTTTAATATGAGAATTCAATATGAAATTGATCCCAATAACCTAAATTTTATTTATTACTGTACAATTTTAACAATTTTACGTTAAAAATAATTTCAAATATATTTTAACATTATAAATAATATTTAAATAGGTGGATTTCAATAAATATCTGAAGTTTTCACTATTCATTAAAAAATGAATCTTTACAAAAAATACCAAAAATTCAATGTAATGTAATTATGATATTTAGATTTAAAAAATGAATTTAATTTTATAGAGTAAATTTTCTAAAATATAAAAAAAATTACATTATTACATAGGAAGTGACTTAACCATTAAAAATATAGTTTTACAGAAAACATTTCTTTTACTTTTCAATGATTCATATTTTCATTTATAATAAAAATAAAAATAATAAAAATGTGTAAAACTTATATTTTCATATATTATTTAGTACTCTTCATACCCACTAACTTAAAGACAAGTTTATAATGGTCATGTTTTAGATAATAATATTTCAATTAAGTATTATGTTTCTTTTAAACCTGGTGTTATGTGCATCACAAGCTATCAAGTAAATTAAATTTTTTTGAAAATAAATATATCATAAAGTGTTTGGGTTTCTCATTGTCTTATATGTTTTTTGTTGTGAGCCATATAAGATATCAAATATGATGTCCATATTTTAAAATATCATGGTGTTACATTCTACCCCACCTAAATAAATTGCATCCTCACAATTTAATCTTGATCTCAATAATCAAGGGATTGAAATTTGAAAATACCCTTATTTAAATCCCACATCAAGAGAAGGGTTAATAAAATATCCTCTTGATAAGATAAAAATTTATGTACGAAGGTCAACTGTAATAATCACTTAATTTGGTTTCCATATTGGAGAATGTAGGTGGAATGTGAAGATATAGACATAGAAGACAAGCATAATTAATAAATAATAATGGATGGTGATAGTGGTAATTGATCATAAGAAATTGAATTATTAAGAGAAAGTGAACAACCAAAAAACCGAAAATTTATTATGGGATAATGGACTATTTAATTCAAAAGAAAATAAAGTACATGGATAAAATTATTGTTTCATAATAATTTTCATAGAGTTAAGGAATTATTTTACCATCTAAACTGAGAAAATATGAAAATATACTTACTTGACATATTTATATTTCATTAGAAAAACTTAATTCTTTGTTTGTTGTTTAATTAATTATTACTTCATTTCTTACTCCATGAAATGAGTATCCAAAATGTTTTCATATACCTAAAGAACATTTAACAAATAATTAGAATAATAATTCAATCCTTCTATCAATATAAATTTATTAAGACCAATATGGTTATCACAAGTTATCCCATAACATTTAAGCATCAACTAAATTAATAAAAAAAATAGTTAACCATACGGATCTTACAAAACATGTCTAACGAAAATTTAATCTTGTAGATTAGAATGATTTGATCTCATATCCTTCTACGATCAACATAACGATTATTTAAATCAACCATAAAGTCACAAACCAAAATTTATATACATTAATCACTTCAAAGAATTCACAAAAAACATATATTATTTAAAAATATATTTCACATTTTATTCCTTAATAAATATCTTTTCTTATCAAAAAACATTTCTATTGGAAATTTAGGTGCAACCTCGAATAAATATATGATCATAAATGTATTTAGAATATCAAATGTGATTTCCTTACTCCAGAATCTATTTAGAGAGATATCATAACATCACATTTCACTGAAGTATGTACTATAATATTTTCATAGATCTCGTTCATAAAAAATACGACATGAAATTCCCCTATATGGAGTGCCCCAATTATCCTGATTCATTTTTTTAACTATGATTATAATTTTTCCATTATTATTTTTCCTTTAGAGGTTGTTTCATCTTATCATCATCATCATTCCTTGGATAAGGGAGTTCATTTTCATTATTCCTAAACTCATTGAATTTTTTTAACACCTAAGTGTGGGTGGTTCATTCTGTTGATATCTCTATCAATTCATTTCAATGACTGGCCTATTCACATCACATCAACATTAATTTGATCAATGGCCATGCTTACCAAACATGTAACACCGTCTTATTCCTTTAATTAATTCAGTTGAGTTCTTCTTCACACATTTCTAACATGTATTTGAATTAAATTTCATTACCCTGTATGATTTATTAAGGTTCTCATGAGACAATATCCTCATTTTCTTACCAAACCACATGAATGGTTAGAATCTATAATTTCAATTTCTATATTCAGTGAACATCAAAAGGCTTATTCATAGATACTAATTTATCTTAAAACTAAGGCCTTTAGAATATATGGTTTTATTCCACAAAATAATTGATCAATTTTTACTCTGGGGATGATGATTAAACTATAAGCATACCTTGAAAGTCCTATAAAATTATCTTCATAGGCACTAATAGATTCATCTCTTTTATGATTAATCTCAATGAATTCAATCTCCATCCTTGTATGTTGAATAAAATGGATATAATAATTGAAAACTATATCCATAAATACTTCACATTTTATATGTTCAATTTATTCATGTTCCTCTATGTTCTTAATTATATTCCACCACTAATCTAATTATCCCTGAAAATGATAAATAATAAAAATGAAATTTCCATGATCCAAACACTGTATAATAAAAAATATCATTTTAGTTGAACTGATTTTTTTCTCAATAACAAGTAGGTCAAGGGAACCACTTGAAGAATGTGGACATTTCTCATTAAGGACATTACAAAAAATTGTTCCCTCATTTTCAAAATTGGATGTTCAACATGATTCATAGATTGAGAATGTTGTGTGAGCATATAATAAGATTTTTCATTTCATATCCCAAAATTTTTGGTAGCTCCAGAGGAAAACCATTACTTTTTCCATCACACTTAGCATTAACATGGTTATTTTGGGTTCCCTCCATTAACAAAACCATAAATAATATTGTGAGAAACACTAATAATAGTGAAAACCCACATAATCATGAAAAATGTTCTATAGGGTGTCTAAATCATGAAACCTTATTTAAAATATATAGAACCTTAGAATTAACCTATGTCATTTTTTAATTATTTAAATCATTCATGTTGGTTCATAATTTTTTTTTGAATTTTCAAACTATATCTATCTATAGTTTCAAACCAGGTGTGTAGCGAGACCAATTTTCATTCACAGGGTATGGTTCAATTCTAGCTCAATGAACCCTTTTTGAAGTTATTATTACTAGGTAACTCTATACCAGAGCCAAATCCACTTGTAGAATTCTATTAGGGATTAAATTTCTGGGAAACCACACACTCTATAATTTCCCTAAATTCCAGAAAATTTTCTTATACTTTGACTCATCCAAAGATATATCCTTAGGGATATTGCTAAAGATTTATTACCTTAGTTTCCAAATATTTTCTAATGTTTTCCACTAATACCAATTGTAGTGACCGTCACTCTAGTAGCCCAAATACTGTGTATAATTTATCACATTGTAATAATATCCAAGTAATCACATCCCTAATGATATAATAGTTTAGTCTACTTGTTAAAATAGATACAAAATTGAAATTATCACCACAATTGAAAAAATAAAATACAAAACTTGTTTTCTTTGATAATACCATTATTCTTCAAAGTATCTCCCTTCATATCAATCACAAAGCACATTCTGGTATCTTAAGGAAAATAAAACATAACTAAGGGGTGGGATTAGTTACAAAATAAGGTTAAGAATATAATTGAATAAATATTTAATAAATAATAATAATCTATATGAAATGGTAAATAATTGAAACACGTGTCATTTAATCATTAAATTGAAAATAATATCATAGAAATAAATGATGATCAAATAAATCCATTTAAATAATAACATGATATTGAAACATATCTAGGGATATTCTAACTAATAGAACAATCACATTGACATCAATAAAAAATCTCATAATGGGGGAATGCATAATTCCAAACATCATAAACATACCATAAAGTCCTTATTCAAAGAATTCTTACTATTAGTGCCTCATGATAATACATGTTACATATATGGATAATTCAATATCTAAATACTGAAGATAATTTTTCTTGTAAGACCTACAGATTCATTGAGGGGAAATGTAATTTCGGGCCCCACCCATCACTTAATATATATAATGAATTCCTCATATGAATGTTGTGAATCATAATCATCATAAAGATTCATATTAGAAAACTAACATATGCAATTATAGTAATTACCCCAATCAATTTAATATAATCATAAACTATCCAGAGTAATATGGTGAATGGTAATAAAATCATACATAATTATTAAAAATGATCCTAATACATGCACAGAAAGAACACGGGTGTTATCAATAAAACATATCCCTAGTGGATCATAAGTAAAATAAAGTGTTGATGTCATTGATGAATAGAAATACCATAATATTACATTCATTGTTTCCTTTTTAAAATAAATATTCCTTCCAAATTTTTGGTAATATTCAAATAGGAATAGTTTAGAAAATGATTAGAAGTTTCTATTAAAAACAATTCGTAAAAAGTAAAACATTGGTAAAAATTTCTTTAAAAACTAATTTTAAAAATTTTAAAAACATTTTTGACAATTTTTTTTAAAAAAATATTTTAATGAAAAAATATTTTCAATGAAAGAGAGAAATAATGTTGGATTTCATTAAGAACATTTTCCCAAAAATGTTAAGTACCGAAGAGTGAAAATGGTATTATTGCTTAAAAATATCATAAATAAATTGATTATAATAAAATATATTAATATTTATTTTTAAATATCAAATAATTCCCACAATATATAATTAAAAATAAATAATCCCAAATAATGATGATATTGTGAAATAAACCCTTACCTCTTTGGTAACTTTTTAATCATAATATCAATGAAAACATAATATCAAATAAAACATTAAATACCAATAATAAAATTTTATTCATTGTATAACATATCAAAAGGGTCACTATATACACCCCAAAAAGGAATATGTGGTGAATTTGGCAAATGTCTCATAAATGTAAAAGAACATGAGAAACCTTTACATGAGGTTCGTCTTACATAGTATGTTTTATAAACACATAAATAATAAACATAGGGTTATTATGAATATATTTTTTAACCATAATAATATATCTCATACAATAAAAAAGTTACTAATATAATTCTCTCGTCTATTTGTTAACAATTCATTGATAAAATCACCATTTTATGTTATAATTATTTCTTTTTCATCTATTTATTTGTCTAGTAATTTGGGACCTTTTAATTTGATCATATTTACATCATATAAATAATTTTAAACATGATATGAATACAATATATTTTCATTTTATATTTATTTATATTAATATATAAATGTTAGAGATAGTAAATGGATTACACCGTTCTTGGAGATGGAAGCCTTACATAGCCAAGAGCGCTGTTTCCATTTTTTCTCAATGGAAAAAAAAGGAAAATAAATATAAATTATCATTTATAGAATCATTATTATTATTTTTATATAATTAATATTAAAAAATTCATCCTTATTACCATCCATTTTAAAAATTAAATGGAAAATATTTCACATTGTTATGCAGAGGTGGTAGTCCACATGTACGACGAGTGATGTTTTTGTCTTCCAATGGATCAAATGGTAAGAATTTATATTAGATATTATATTTATAGAATAATTTTTAGATAATAAATATCAAATATAATATTTATATTTTATCTATTCTACCTTCCATGTAAATCATAAGGGAAAAATGAATCACACTGTTTCGTGAGGTGGTAGTCTGCCATACACATGAGCAACTTTATTATATTCCTTATGGAATGTAAAGTAAGAAGTTATATATGATATTATAATTTAAAAAATAATAAATTCATAAATATTATATAAATATGTTAAATCCATCATCAAATCATACCTTGAATAGTGGTGATGAAAAAATAATTAGATTAGTTCGTGAGACCATAGTCTGCTGTACAAATGACCGATGATTTCATCTCCCATTTAATTTAATTGGAGATGAGTATTGGTTATACCATCAAATTAATAAAATATAATTATATTATAGATTACTATGTTATTATATTAGAAATTTTAAGACATAATTTATGTTCTAAAAATTGGAGATAAAATGAATGAACTTTGTTATGACCATTACTTTCTCTATTTAAAACCTCCTTTCGATCTCCATTTAAGGACCCCGAGGTTAGTATTAGTGGAGAAAAAACATCTATATAATCTGTATTAGGATTGATTTTAGTAATTTTGGTAGGGTTTAGTGATAAAAAATGATTTCTAGGTAGGATTAAGTGAAGTTTGGGAGTTCCCTTTTATAAGTGGGGAAAGCGAACCCTCTTGGAAATTACTTGAAAAACTCCCAAAATAGTCACAAATTAAAAATTAATTCCCAAACAAATTATTGAAAATGACCTTATATTATAATCTGATATTTATAAGGTCTAAATTTTACATCCAATAAGAGTTTGACACATTTTTAGGTCATTTTAACCTTTATCTTCATAGTTTGACCCCATTGTAAACCCATTTTACCTCAACCATGGTAATTAATTTTTATTGTTTTCACTAATAATTTTGATCAAAAATTAAGATAAAATTATATTATAATATAAATTATTTTTATCCCAAACATGGAATATATTTTTCCAAATCCAATTCTAAGAACTGACAGAATTTAATTTAAAATTATACTCACAGTCGTGATAGAAAAGCAGGTTTTGAAAGAGAATGTTCTCACAAGAATGGAAGGGTTTAATATCAAACATCAATATGAAATTGATCAAAATAAACTTTTTTATAATTATTATAAAATAATTTAACTATTATTTCTTTATAAATAATTTAAAATGTATTTTAAATTTTTTAATAATTTAAACAAAAAACCAGTTCTTAATAAAATCAGCATTTTTCCCTATTCATAAAATGTAACGTTTCATAAAAAACAAAAAATTCACCCTAAGATAATTTTGAAATGAATATTTAAAAATTTAATTTAATTTTTTGAAATAAATCTTCTAAAATATGCAAAAAAAATTATCATAAGTGCATAAGATGGGAAGAAACCATTTTCTTTGTAAAAAATAGTTTTTCAGAAAACATTTCTTTCAATTTAAAATGATTTATATTTTTATTTATAGTCAATAGATAAGAAATGATGATGATTAAAAAATATATTTTAATAAATTAGTTATTCATATTAAAACACACAAAATTAATAGGTATGCTATGTTGTTTACGTTTTAAATAATAATATTTTAATAGAGTATCATGTTTTGTTTAAATCCGGAGACACGTGTGTCACAAGCTATAAAAAAAATTAATTTTAAAATAAATATATTTTTAAATTATTATTTTTGCTCATTATCTTATAATTTTCGTTTTTCATGTCATATGTTCTTTCCAAAATGATGTTTCTATTTTCAAAAATCATGGTGTTACATTACCCAATCCATAAGTCTTTCTATTAACATAATTTGCATTCATTGAGTTATGATTATTCTATTTGAAATTTGTTCTTATATGTTGAGTATGTTATGAACTATTATTGTATTATTATGTATTTCATAATTTTTTATAGATTTAAATTTCACTCTGACAAAATCCCTTTAAAATTATTCTTCCACCAAAATAAGATATTTATATGTGGTTTTCATTACACAATTTCATTTCATTGAGTTATAATTATTATTATTGAAACTAATTAT
Source organism: Viscum album (assembly GCA_963277665.1). Classification (NCBI taxonomy): domain Eukaryota; kingdom Viridiplantae; phylum Streptophyta; class Magnoliopsida; order Santalales; family Viscaceae; genus Viscum; species Viscum album. The sequence continues at coordinate 402,937,532 of OY728127.1, read as the reverse complement.
TCTAAGAAAAATTATTTTTTCCTATTAATTAATAAAATATTATTCAAATTTAATTTCTATGTATTTACAATTATTTATCATGAGCTCATTTCTAAAGGATTATTACTTCAAATATTGGGATATTCATATTAATGTTTCGAATCAAATTCCTTTCTTTGAGATACAATATTTTTGCACATAATTTAAATTAATTATTGAGTATAATAAATATTAGACATATAATATAATTAATTATCTTTTATTTATATTATTTTATATTCAACATGAATTTATCCTTTCATGAGATTTTAATTCTGGTGATACCAATGATGTTAAGAAAATTGATAACACAAACCTTGTTTTTGTGAGTTATTTTGATTCTTTAATGATTGGGATATTACACAATAAAATTGTATTATAGTTCAATTTCTATCTTGTGAAAAAGAAATTTTAGGTTAAATATCCTTTTATGTTGAATTTGTTTTTCATAAAATTGTATTATTATTGAGAATAATTCAAATAATTCCAATGAAATATCATAGTCTTCCATGTGTATGTTGCATATTCCCACTAAAGTTATCCTTATTATGGAACATATTTTTTAATTATTTACTATGACCATAACATTTCCCTTTATGCTATTTTAAAATCATGTTTTGTCAACCTAATTACAATGTGTGTTTTGAAAATGGTATTTTAAAAATATTAAAAAGCATTTCCCTTTCATGTTTATATTTTTACCTTCCGCCAAAAATTTACTTTGAAAAACCATTATGTAAATTTTAAGGTTATATTATTTGAATTACTTTTAATTATTATATTTTAAATATTTTTTTCATGTTACTTATTTGAAAATGAATATTTTTTCTGACTAATATCTTCCTCTTTTTATGAAATTGTAAAACATGTTTCATAAAAAACTTTTACGATATTGCTAATACTGTCCCATTTAAGTTAAATTTTTTCCTCCTTGGGAGTTATTTTCATGGATTTATTTCTAAATAATATCATAATATTTCGTTTTTTGTGATTAAAATCATGGTGTCAAACAATCTAATTATAAAACCCATTTAATGTGACATTGTTTGAAGTTTTCTTCTTAAGATGGTATTGTCATCTATTTCAACATCCTTCAATTTTATTATGATAGACTTCTGATATTCCATATTAATACCAATAAAATTGATTCTCTGGATGGATTATGATACATAATTCTATTTATTTAAGGGTCAAATTATTTACATAATTATATATCCATCCCACTATATAGTGTTAGTTTGAGTGATGCTCACATAACGAGTTATTCTATTTATTATGTGAGGAAATATTTATAATCCAAAAAATTGTATTAATTACTATGTTATTTTTTTATTATTTATTATGTAGTGTATTCATTCCTTCATATTATTGATGAATTGGATATTATTAGTGATAGGTGGGGACTACAGTATTCCCTTGATGCATTTTTAGGTCTTATGAGACAAACTATCCTTGGATTTTTTGTATATATTCCCATTTATATAGATGTATTTTTTATATTCTTGAAAATGTGTAGATGTCCTGAAACATGTACTTAATGGAATGTAATGTCTTCGAATAAGGCCTTGAAAAGTATGACATTATTCTTTCCATCACCATAAAATTAGTTATTGTTATTTATTTGTTTATTTATATTGTTAATAATGGATATTTTTCAAGAATTTGTGATCATTAATATGTTATTATTTGATTATAATTTACTTATTTCCAAAATAATTATTCCTTTCTTATTATATGATATCTTTGGGTATATTATTTCCCTTATTGAGTGCTTTAAATCTCCCTTCTTGTGTTTCTATTTCTTCGGGTTACGTATAAAAGTACACCTGATGTGTCTATCAGAATAGAGTATGTCTATAATTTTTGGTAGTTTTAAAGAATTAGTATAGAATAACGCATTTTTTATATTGTCAGAAAAATTTCCATTAGATAAGAATGACATGGGATATATTAGTTATTTTTTTTCATAATTCTCTAAATTTATAAACATAAAATTTAATAGGAATTTATAAAATACAATATTTTCTATAAATCATGTAATAATGGGATAGCTACATCTAAGGTATTACAGTTGGTATCAGAGTAGGATATTGAAAACTCTATAGGTTATTTTTTTTTCATTTGAGGATAGTTTTAGAGTTATAAATGTCATAAACTTTTGATATGTTAAATTTCATCATAATTTCAGTGTATATATAACCTTTTTGGTTGGCATAAAATTTGAAGTTATTTTAATATTGAAAAGTTTTTGTTTAAAAATATAAAATTAGAGAAAACATTTGGTAAAGATCTTAGTATAGAAAAATATCATAAATTTTGGAAAAGTATAGAGTTTGTGGTCTCCGAGAAAATACATCTATATATGGATACTAGTAAGTGTATGCTGTTGTGGAAAAGAAAAACCTAGTGGTAATCAACCTAAAAAAGATTGGTTTGTTGGTCTGAATATAAGATGATAATATATCCAATAAGGGGTGAATTTTTTTAATATATTAATTAATGAATAAAATAGTTATATCAAAATTATTAACGATGGTGCATCATAAAAAAATGAAAATGAATAAAGGATATTTTTATATTGGTTTGGATATAAATAACATTAGTACACTCTTCACCCCTCTCATGAACTGAGAGAGATGGAACCCATGATAACCACAATAATGGTATCTTAAAATGAGGTTTTTTTCTCCTAGAATCCCAACCCAATTACAAATACTCTTCCCTATGGAGGATTAATTCCAAACTAACTATCATTTTTCTACCAGGAGGTACAACCTAAAAAACCATCCTTTTTCCTCTAGAGGCACAACCTAATGACTTCCTTTTTTTGGGTGTCAAAAAGAAAAATCCTACCTTTTAATGGATATTAGAACTATTTACAATTACACAAATGAAAAAAAGAATAGAAATAATTAAAAAACAAAGAACAAGAAAATTTTTCATATTCCGAGAGTTGAGGAAGCATGTAATTATTTAGAAACAAAGGATCAAATGATTTCAGTTTATCTGGGAGAAGTATTTGATCACTAGAAAATTGAGGCACTTGTAAAGTCCTTGAATATCAATTATATCATTCACTTGTTTTTTTAACTATATATATATATATAGTTTCTTTATAGACAACATCTTTAAATTTTGAATACCATTGCATATTTCATTTTCTCAAAGAAACAATTGTGAATATGACTTCAACAATCTAATTATGATTTTTTATGTTTATTTCCTGATAATAATCCATGTGTAAATGAGAAAACACATTGGCATGAGTCTTCATTGTTATCCTATATAGATAATGAAAACTATACCATGTGTCTCCTTATAATAAATAATAAAGATATAAATAACTATAATTCATATCCTTAATTCACTCCCTGGTGATATTTGATAATGACTCTTCATATTTCATTCAGTTTGAATTTGAACATTTCATTCCCCAAAATTTCACCATGAATACCCATACATGCTTAAACCCATGATAATTCCATTTAATTCAATAATAAACAACATATAATCAATGATCTAGGATTCTAAATAATTAATGAGTAATTATATAACTAATAAAACATTAATTATATTAATATTAAACGTAAATCAATTTAAAATATCAAATAGTACATAAAATAGATGATATTTCTATTTTTTCAATATCTTGTAGAAAATTACAAAACAACATATGCATATCCATAGAGGGGATTCTCACATTGGAATTTTTTACTACATAAGAGAATATATGTAGTTGAAAATATTTTAGGGCATTTACATACTTGATTCCAAGTTAGGGAAACCATGTAAGCATTTCACTTACCCAATTTAAATTAGGTGATTTTTTAATATTTTAAAATATATTTACTTATATAGTTTCTGGCATAAAAAATTCCTTCAAAACAATAGAATTATATTGATTTCCATTTATTTATATTTATATAATTTCATTAAATTTCCATAGAAATAATAATAACCTTAGTTGGACTTATATATCATAAGTTATCATCACAACACTGTAGAAAAATAATTTTGGAAAAATGTAGAATTTAGATTGAAAACATACAGTAAATTATAACCTAATTCCGGACAAGATAAATATCTATTAATAGTTTGGTCTATTCTAATTAAGTGAAAAAATATTTTTAAACATTACAAAATATAAATAATAAATCAAATTAGTGTAATTTAGACCACATATGGTCAAAATACTAATGGTAACTGGTTTTGGAAAACCAACTACATTAATCGACTACATGGGAGAATTGGCTATGTGAATCAACTACATGGAACAATTTTCTACATGAATTGGCGACATGGAAATAGTAAAAAACACCAATAATGATATTTTAAGGTCACAAAAAACATATATGGAAAAGGAATACTTTATCATGCTTTTTGAACACATTATGATCAATAAAAACATGAAATTTAAAGATATTTAAATCCAATGAAAATTAGGATCTAATTAAGATTAAGCATAATATAATCAATAGATAATACAATGTATGGTGAATTTAAAAGGAAATAAATCAAATAAATATATGTAATTATCAAAAAATAATGTAGTTCAAGGAGCCACTCAATATTCTCCCAATTTTTGATAATTAAAAAACCAAGTGTAATTTCAAAAATAACTCCCCATTTTTTAAAATATTAATGAAATAAAATTTTAAAATAAAAATTATCCCCACTTTAAAATAAATGATGTTTATTTCTTTATTTTTTTAAATAATTTATATTAAAAAGTAAATAATATCCACATTGTGAAAATCATTTCTAAAAAATAATATTTCGTAATATTTGTCAACGAGTCACTTTCCACCAAGAAGAATCTTAATACGTGTTTGTGTAAAATAATTAAAAACACTTAATAAAATAATATTTTATGCCAAATAAACTTTTTGAACGTAATTTTAAATCATCAGGTATATATGATTACTATTTAAAAAGTAATATAATTAATTAATATTTGTATAAATTATGCAATAGTAATATCAAATACAAATTAATAATTTCAAGTAAATCTAAAAAATTCATCATATAAATAAAAACAGGACCCACCTAATTTCATGACATATAAATTTAAATTTAAATCTTCATAATATGATGTTAAAACATGATTTTATAAAAATTATGTAAATCTAGGGGCTTAGTAAATATATAAGTAAGTTTATTTTCTATAGAATTAAATAGAAGTATTTTTTGGACAATATATCTAAGAAAATGAAACATTACATCAATGTAATTAGTCCTCGAGTGTTATAATTTATTTTTATAAATAAAAATATTTGAATAATAAATAAAAAATATTTAAATCTTCTAAGAAAGTAAATGAAAATCAAAATGTGTTTTCTTAACCCATAAAAATTTAACACAACATAATCAAAGGGCTAGATATTCAGATTCATTAGTTGAAAGTACAATATAATTTTTCTCCCTAAATACTGTGAAACAAAATATTTAAAATTTAAATGAATCATACCAGAAGTTAGATTCCTATCTATCTTGCATCCAGCAAAACCCGATTTTGAATAGCTTATCAAATAAAAAGTAGTTTTAGTATGGTAAAATAAACCAAGATTTGAAGATCCTTTAAAATTTATAATAATCTTTTTAACATTTTTTGTGTGACTTTAAATTGGGTAATATTTATATATATCACACATGAAAACTATGGAAATTAAATTAGTACATGATGTATTCAAATATAATAAACATTCAGTCATACCTCTATAGGTTTAAAAAGAAACAAATTTTCCAGATATTACATAAATCTAATTTTCAAGTAATACTCACGGGAGTATTTTTAATTTTACAAGAATATAAACCAAATAACTTAAGTTACTCTGAATCATACTTATATTTATTAAAAAAATATCATCATCTTTTGGAAATATTTGAAAACTAAGAATGAATTTCAATTCCCCACTCATACTCATATCAAATTCAGATGTAGTAAAATATGAAAATTCTTTACAATGATTATCATTTGAAGGTCCAAATATAATATTTCAATATAAATTTTTTACAATCAAAATATCATTAAATATTTTCTTAATAAAGAAATTAATATTGAACATTACTTTATGAAAATGCGTTTTCAATAGAAAACTGGTTAACCTTTCATACCAAGCTTGATAATCTTATTTCAAAACTTATAAAGCCATAGAAAATTATAAAACATAATCAGGTTTTTTTAATTTTCAAAACTATGAGGCTATCAATAATATAATTCTTAAAAAAATGACCATTTATAAAATTGGTTTAGATATTCATTTGGAATAATATGACTCCATAAAGAGCATCATTATCCAATAATATCCAAATTGATTCTAATATAGTAATAGCTGAAAAATATTCCTGAAAATCAATAACCAATTCTTCATAATTTCCTTGAGAAACTAATATGGATTTTTTATAAAAATATGTCATGATTCATAAAGCTTATTTCTAAAGATTCATTTTGTTCCAGTAATATGAGAATCACATAGTGGAGATATTAGAGTCCATACATTATTCCCTATAAACTGATTTAATTAATCTTGTATATTCAAGATCCATTTAGCATCATCTAAATACACATCACTATTCATTGGTGAAAAAAACATGAAATAAAAGTATGATAAGAAAAAAATAATATATAATTTAACAGTATGAAATTTTTATTCAAAATTAGTAATAAAATTATCTATTGGAATTTCTCTATAAGGATTCCAAGATTGTTTATAATTATGTTCATATTTGGAAAAATCATTTCCCACCAAAATATGTGAATCTTTATCTGGGGTTAGTTCTTCTTTAAAATTAAAAATATTAATATCTTCCTCAAGTTGATTAACACAATAATCTATTTTATTCAATTATTTTGCATCAAACATTACATGATTTTATTCTTCAACCAACATGGTTATTTTATTGTATATTATATATTCCATATTTTTATTTGAATATATAATGAAAATACCGTCATAATATTTTTCATTAAATTTATCGAAAGAATCAATACTATTAAGAAAAATACCATTAGAGATAAACACTATAAAATATATAAATATAGGTTGTATTCCCTTCCAAACCTCATAAAGATTTTTTTTTTCAAAAAAGGTTTTATGTAATTCCATTAGTAGCACAAAAATAAGTATTCATATAATAAACCTTGAAATATATTATTAAGACTTAATTTAACATAGTTATAAACATTTATTGAAGTGTTTGATTTTTTTTACAATATTATTTTTTTGGGGAGTTATAGGGGTTAAAAAAATAGTGAAAATATGAATTTTATTCAAGAAAATTGATGAATAACATATTATAGAATTCATAACCATGATCACTTCTAGTTGAAATAATTAAGTATCCTTTTTCATTTTGAACCAATTTACAAAAATTAATAAGCTTTGATAAATTTTTAGATTTAAGAGCAAGAATGTAAACCCATGTACATCTTGGAAAATAAACTATTATAAAAAATAATATTAATCTTCACCCAAACTAGTAGGTTTAACCTGACCAAATAAATATAAATTAAGGAGATCAAGGGGAATTATAGTTTTAACTTCTTTAACTAACATGAAAATGCTTTTGTATTGTTTATATTTCTAACTAGAGTCACCAGTAAATGTAGTATCCTCTTTTAGTTACAGTAGCTAAATAATTGTTTATTTCTTTGTTAGATTATCCATAAACATGAAAATATCATTTCCCAACTTCATATTTCATAATTTTTTTTAGATTGTACAAAATTCAAACATTTGACATTTTTATAATTTAATTCTGAAAAATTAAATGAATAAATGTCATATTTTCTATTTGAATATAACAAAACATATTTATTCTCTAAAATTTTACATTTATAATTTTGAAATTTTGAAAAAAATATCAATTATCATATAGCTAATAAGTTCTTATTAAAGTATGTTTCAAACCACCCTAAATAAGACATTAGAAATAATAATAGAATTGTAAATTCCATCCTCCCCAAAATATTTACACATTCCTTTTGAATTTCACCAAAGGTAACATTACCTCCATCACATTTATAAATTAATAGAAAGATGGAAATATCAGAAGTCATGTGTCTTGGGTATCCACTGTCCACGTACAAAATATCCTTTGGATGCTCCCAATACATAGTTACTACAAAAAAAAGATTTAAAAATTGTTTTGTACCCTTGGAATTTCAGACCTGATTGGATTAACATATCAATTTCTGGGAACCCAAATATTTTTCAAACACTTTTTTATAAGAAATATTTATAAAAATCATTTAGAGGTTAAATCCATAGCATGTCCAAGAGATTATGTAAATCTGAAATAATAATCACTGGCATAATTACCTTTCATATGACATTTACAACATGTAGCATTAGATGAACTTCCATTAGTTCATTTAAATAATGAATTGTTATAAATATTAGGTTAAATATTATCATAACCAGTTCTGGATCTTATTTAGTTCATTTTATTAAAAAACACAATTTTATCTATTTTTATGCACCTAGAACAAAAATGGAGATATTTGACTTGAAACATTCATTTTCATTTTTTAGATGTTCATTATCCATTAGAATAATATCATGATTCCCTAATTCATCTTCATGACACATAGAAATAAAATAAACTACAATCATTAATTTATCATTTTCATCAACTGCATTTTATCCATTTTTAATGCAATTTCATGATCCAAATAAGCATAATTTTTAATATCCAAGAAGTATTTCTTTATATTTTCACTCTCTTTAAGAACATCATTATGTTGTATCCTAGGGTTCTTGTATAGAACAATGACTTTTTTAAATTTATGTTCAAGTCAATTAACTTATTTAATGAATTCTTTAATATTTGGTTTTTCATATTCAAATTCAGAAGATGAATAATATATAGATTCACTTAAATGATATGAAGAGGCCATTAAGCACAAGTTTCCAACATCCTTTTCAGAACCGGATTTATCATCAGTACTAGAATCTTTGTTATAAATCCTTTTGACTAAAATTGAATTCTTCTCTTTATTTTATCACTTAGTTTTATTTTTATCATTATTTAGGCTTGGAAAATCCAGATTTATGATCTCCCTTTCCCAACACTCATAACAAATTACATCTTGAGAATACTTAGAAATGAAAGTACATTTCTTCTTCTCCTTGTGATCATCCTTAGGATATTATTTCTGAGATCTCATTGAGCAACCTTTCTATTTTCTATATCCACCTTTTTCAACATGGAAAGTATTATTCATATTAGTACTCTATAACTCATAATGAGAAGAGTAATTATATATATTTTATTTAAAAGCAATTCCATTATTCATTGTGCTATATTATTCAAAACTATTTTTTTGTTTGAACTAATAATGTAATAGTGATCTAATAAACTCATCAAGAGTATATTTCTTTAAATTCATACTTTCATATATAACAACATTCCTATCATGACACTTCCTATTAATTTTTCAAAGATCACTTTCTATATGTGCGTGATTTTCAAGTGTCTCTCCCCAAGAACTCGAACAATTTACAATATTAATAATTTTATTAATTATTTGATAACAATTTATTCTTAAAACATTTTAAATTCTTGATATTTATCTCTTAATATACCGAACATAGTTCCAGTAATATTATCCCAGCCAATATGGGCAACTTCTACAATTTTCAGTATTTTGTGTTCTGTTTACAATCTAAAACATAACCATAATTTTTTTTATTAATTTCAAAATATTATATATTCATCACCTTATAATTTAGAAAATAATTTACTACATATTTTATAATAGAATATTTAGGTTTAGCTTTAGGAATCTATTACAGATTTTCCATTATCAATCAATGATCAATGCTAAGTAGCTTCAATAGAGCTTCCATTCATGATTTCCAATATATATAATTAGAACCACAAAAATGAGGTGTTTTGTAAGGAATCCATACATCATTTGAACTAGTTATTTCTATCTCAAAAATTTCTTTTTACCTTTGATGTTTAAGTTGGGAATTGGTGAGCACAAACAAAGAAAATATATATCATGCTTGGGGTATATCTATGATACCAAATTTTGGTCCAAAAAAAGATCCCAAAAATAGAGAATCTATGGGTCAATTGGACTTTTTAAAAATTTAATTAATGAATTTAATGGTTATATTAGTTTTATTAAATATATAGTAGAATAAATAAAATAAAATGACTATAAGAGATATTTATAGTGGTTCTGATCTAAATGATCCTAGTCCAATCTTCAACCCACTCATGAAATGAGAGAGATATAACCCACTATAACAACTATAATGGAATGTTAAAATTCCCTTTTACCACCTCGAGTCAAAACCCAATTAAAAATACATTTCCCCCAAGCTAAATAAACCCAAAATTACAATCCTTTTTATACTATGAGTAATAATATGATGGACCTTCATTTTTCCCCAAGAGGTACAACCAAATTACTAACTTTTATTTGGGAGTCACAAACCACATTCTAACCTTTAAATGGGTAGAATATCCCTTTAAAATTTATGTACATATGAAAAAAATAAAAAAATTTAAAAACCCATAGTACCTGATGAAGGATTCAAAATCTAATAGTCAAGGCATTACATAATTATTTACAAAAATAGGATCATATTATTTCAGTTCAGATGGGAGTAGAAGTTGATTACAAAAAAAATCAACACTTTTACAGCTAAATAGTATCCTCAACCTATTGTATCATTCATTGGTTATTTCAACTCTTTAAATAGAGTTTATTTAATAAAATCATTTTTAAAATCTAAATACCATTACATATATCATTTTCCTAAAGAAAAAACTATGCCTAAAACTTCAACAAACTTCTTCATAGTTGTGAATTCTTATTTTTCAAATAATAATCAATGTGTAAATGGTAAATAACATTCCCATGAGTCTCTATTGACGTCCAGTATAAATAAAGAAAATTGTATAGTGGATATCATTATAATAAATAATACAGTCATAAATAAAAATAATTTATATATTTTAAATACTTCTGATAATATTCATGGTGGACTCTTTATATTTCATTCATTTTGAATTTTAATATTTCATGTTCCAAAATTTTGGTGTGAATATCCTTACATGCATAAACCCTTGATAATCCCACTTAATTATTTTTTTAAAAATAAAAACCCCAATATCATGGATTATAAATAGTTAATGGGTAATTATAGATCTAATAAAACACAAATTATATATATGATAAACATACATCCAATTAAAATGTAAAATATATTGTAAAACAGAGCATATTTCTAGGTTTTATAATATTTTTTAGAAAATCAAAAAACCATGTAGGAATATCCTTATAGGGAATTCTCACACAACTAGTTTTTTGTACATAATAGAATCTGTGTTGCAGAATCCATGTAAGGGAATTTACATACTCGATTTTACGTAAGAGGAATCACATAGGTGTTTCATGTACACAATTTTACATACATGATTCATAGAAATTTGTAAAAAACCAAACTTCAGTCATAAAACACTCCTTAAAAACTGTTGAAAAACATTATCTCCAGTTGAAATATATTTAGATAATTTCATTATATTTTCATAGAATCAATAATCATCTATATTTTACTTCTATATCTCAAATGTTCCTAAAAATACTATAGAAAAAAAATTCTTCAAAAATGTAAATTTATACTAAAAATATGATGTTCATTAGAGAACAATTTATGACATGATAAAAAATGATTTTGAGTTTGATATTTTATAAAAAGAATAAATTTTTTTATCTTCATACACCCAATTAGAATACTAAAATTGGAGTTCTGTAAACCATGTTATGGAAAAAAGAATAAAGTAACCAATTATAGAAAATATGCTATATGAATTAGTTATGTGGGAAAATAGACAATGTGAATCAGCTACTTGGCATAGTTGGATACCAGAATTGTCTACATGGGAAAAGTAAAAAACACCTAAAAATGATATGTTAAGTCCAGAAACAAATTACTTTTCCTAGGAACACTATATGAAACTTGTAGAACAAGTTATGATTAATAAAATAAAACATTTAAATATATTTAAAATAAAGAAATTTTATGATCTAATAAAGATTAATAATTAATTAATGAATACATAAGACTAATTATCCTATCTATTAAAAGAAATAAAACAAATAGATCTTTGTAATTATTAGTACATAAAGTGTTTCAAGGTTCCAATAAACATGGTTGAGTATAGACTTGATCTTCTCTAGATACATGATGAGTGGGTCAACGACTACACACGTAGATGGAAACTCTTTGAGGATATTCTTTGTAAAATACATATAATATTTATGAATATTTATGAAGGAATTCGATATATTTCGGTCAAAGAAACAAGTTGGAAAATGTCACTAACCAAGCCAGGGTGCCATCCGACCTAACACCCGAACCGGCCTATGACATGGCCAAAAGGGTGTTCCCAATCCCTATAGGTTAGAAAATAGTTATTTGGTATCTAAAATAAACCATTAGGAATTATTCCTCTAATGATAAATAAAAATAACAATTCTCATGAGTAAAAAATCACAACAAGTTAAATATCCCTAACTAAAAGAGATACATCAATTTCAAGTTAATAAATTAAAACATTAACCAAAACCAAGATACCAAAATAGGGTGGAGAAAAAAATACCCAACTCAAAACTTCAATGCAACAAGAGGGCCATAACCCTAAATACACCTCCACCACCAACACCTGAATGAAAGTACCACTAGAAACTAGATCCACCAACACCCCACGATACATATTTCCTTTACCTAGGAAAAATATAACAAGGTCTACCCACACTCGAGCATTTATGTTGAGAGTGACACGAGAAAAAAAAATTTACGTCGTCATTTTTTTGTTGGTTATTTATAACTGATGTGAAAATCTCTATAATTGATTTATAAAGATGGTTATAATATAACCGACATTAATAATGTATTATATTGATTTATCATGTAGGTTATTTTATTACTGATGTGATAAATCAAATATATCACTTTCTCACGTCGGTTATAAAATAACAAACTTGATAATTCCATTATCTTGCTTTATCACGTCGGTTATTTTATAACCGATGTGATAAATCCAATTTTTGACATCGGTTATAAAATAACTGACATAATGAATGAGTTTATCCCGTTGGTTTTAAAAAAACACGACGTGAAAGTTAAAATTTCGAATCACGCCAATAATGAGATCAATTTTTTTACAACGCGACATTGAAATTTTAAATTTCTTATTAATATTTCGTATACTGTGAATTTATTTTCAATCTTTTTTCTCTGATTTTTCACATTGGTTATATAATAACCAAAATGAAAAACAAATTCTTATGACTTTTTCACGTCGGTTATATAAGAACCGATGTGAAAAATACATTTTTATGACTTTTTCACATCGGTTACTAAATAACCGACTTGAAAAATTGATAGAAAACATGTAGTTAATTTCCTAATATTCTATTTGAATGGTCCTGGAAGTCAAACCGAGTTAGGGATCCAAATTTATAGCCATTGAAATTTGATCGCCTCCAAACGAAGTCTTAAAGAATGTCAACTTTCGATGGCCATAGCTTCTGATCCGTAACACTGTTTGACCTCTGCAACCAGTCAAAATGAATCGAGGAAAATTATCTAAATGTTTGTAAACATTTTTCACGTCGGATATTTAATAACCGAAATGAAAAATGACTTTTAATGTCAGATATTTAATAACCGATGTGAAGAATCGAATGAAAGCTGATTTATCACGTCGGTTATTAAATAACTGACGTTAAAAGTCATTTTTCACATCAGTTATTAAATAACCGACGCGAAAAATGTTTATAAACATGTAGATAATTTTCCAAGTATCGTTTTAAGTGGTCTCATAGCTCAAATGGAGTTATGGATCAAAAGTTAGGGCAATCAGAATTTTACATTCTTTAAGGATTCGTTTAGAGGTGATCAAATTCCGATGGCTATATCTCATGATCCATAACTCCATTTGAGCTTCGGGACCAGTGAACTAGAAGATTAGGAAATTAACTACATTTTTGTTATTGATTTTTCACATAGTTTATGTAATAACCGACATGAAAAAGTCATAAAAATGTATTTTTCACGACGGTTCTTATATAACCGACATGAAAAAGTCATAAGAATTTATTATTCACCTCAGTTATATAATAACCGATGTGAAAAATCAGTGAAAATATCTTGATGATTATTTCGCAGTATATGAAATATTAGGCGGCAATTGAAAATTTCAATGCCGCGTTGTAAAAAAATTGGTCTCTTTATTGGAGCGATTCGAAATTTTAACTTTCACATCGGTTTTTTATAACTGACATAAATGATATGTTTTTTATCCCACCAATGTGGAATTTCAATTTTTTATAGTGCAAAATTGAAATTATTGATTTCCGCCTAAAACATTTAATACCGTGTTTTCTTTTACCATATCATTTATATGTTTTCATTATGCACATATGGTTAACATTTTTTACGATCATTTATTTCAACTATCACCATAAAACCGAGTCGACTCGTTTGATCTTAATCTTGAATCCATTATTTCTTTTTTTTGCGATCTTATCAAGGTAGTTGTTATTATTTTTCCAAGATTTATGTTTTTTATGATTATTTTTCTTATTTATTATACCATTTAATGATTATTATTTTATTTTAATGAAGAATAATGTTTCATATCATGGTAAAACTACAATTCATTCTTCAGATTCAAAAAATTCTTTAAAGAAGAAGTTCTTCACTCCGTGATCTCATCAAGGCATTCATTATTATTTTACCATGATTTATGTTTTTTATGATTAGTTTTCTTAATTAATATACAATTTAATGATTACTATTTTATTATAGTCAACAATAACGTTTCTTGTCAGGGTGAAACTAAAAATCCTCCTTTGGATTCAAATAATCCTTTTAAGACGAAGCTTTTGTTGTCTTATTCAATGTTTCCTCAGAAAAAAATATGATTCTTCTGATAGTCGTAACTTTTGATCCATAACTCCATTTTATCTTTACAACCTATCAAATAAAAGGTCGCGAAATTATCTATAATATGGTTAACATTTTTCACATCGATTATTAAATAAATGACGTAAGAAATGCATTTTAAAAACGGTTGTTTAAAAACCAATGTGAAAAATAGAGTTCAGTCATCATTTTTAAAACAAATGGTCCTTCACATCTGTTTTTAAATAACGGACGTGATAAAAAAAAATCACGTCGGTTATTAAATAAAAGATATGAAAAAGTTTTTTTTTATTATCAAGTCTTTTATTTAAAAAATGACGTGAAATATAGAGTTTCAACGTCATTTTTTTTTGAAACATGGACGGTCTTTCACGTTGGTTTTTAAATAACCGATGTGAAAAATCATGAAAAAATATGTATAACGTCGGTTAATAAATAACTGACCATAATCAAAATATTTTTAACGTCACTCGCAAACATGTCAGTTCAAACCCGATGTGAAAAAGCAAAAATAACCGACGTAAAAACTGTTTTTGTACTAGTGTGAGACAACGCCAATAAGAGATCCCCCAAAAGAAGGACTCTAGGCCAAAATATTATAATAAAAATCACCATGAAATTTTGAAGAAATAATTTAAATTTTTTCAATAAGAACACTTTAAGTAATTTTTTTTCAAAGAATCATTATTTTCTAATTAACATAAGAGTAAGGTCCACCACATGTTGATGGTTTGTAAAACATCTCAATAATGAGAAACATGGGTAATACCTAAAGGTACTAACACTTGTGGGACCCTAGGAGCCTTTTATCTCGATGAAACATGGTATTACAAACATAACCCAAAACATCCTCATGCAAGATCCACTAGAGAGGAATCCATATAAAGTTCTAGTGGTTTAAAATCATCATCATAATTCAGTTAGTTTTGTAGCATCAATCAGTCTAGAAGAAATCGGGCCTCGACCCTATCAATCCCAATAGTGTGCTAGTCATAGTCCACCCACTTTGATACCAAGGAGTCCCTTTTGTGCTAAATTTCCATTCACATTTCACATAGATCACCACATTCACATAAACACATCAATCATCATGAATAAACCTGGGAAACCCTCATTTTGAATATGAGAAATTTATTTAAAATACTTACTCACAACAAAACCATTTGGAAACACACTTCAAACCACTTTAACAATTTATAGGAAAAATTTAAGAATCCTAACAAGGAAGAACACATGAATTAAAATAAATTTATTTTATAAAAAAATCTTTCAACCCATACGCACGATGGAAAATTTTGAAAACAAATTTCACCCCACACTTATAATCCATATAACACATTAAATAATCTAATAAAACAAACCAAAACATCATAAAATTCTAAAACATGGAATCACCTTCCTTGTAACGAACAATATTTTAAACAGGATAAAAATTCAGTGGGAATTTTAATTTTGTTTTAATTATTGGATGGTCCATTTTTAAAACTGATATTAGGAATGAAATTACAAGATTTTTAACACATAGACATGTTGTTTTTAAAATTGGGTGAAGTCCAAGATGTCCCCCGGGTGTCTCAGTGACGTTCAGGAGTGACAAAACATGAAAAAAGGTTTGGGTTGCTGTTAGATGCGTACAGTTTGTCAGAAACCGTAAAGAACTCAAGAGTAATCCGTTCAGTGTTAATATTAACAAAATTAAATGAATTAACATAAAAATTAAATTAAATGATATTAAAATGGGAAATAAAAATAAATATAATGTTTTAAAAATAATAATAATAATAATATTGTCATTTTAGTTTTGTTTTTTTTAAGAGACCAACATGGGGTCTCCCCTTTTTCTCTCCCCATACCAATGACGTGATGCACCGGCTGGTTGACCCATTAGGCATGAAAAACCCCTGGATAGACCCTTAATCATGCATAAACCCCTCCTGATCAATGCTTCGTTGAATATTTTTCATGCATATCTTGCTCGATGCTAGTGAGGTATGGTCTTATCCACCCGTCTCCTTCCATTTTTGTCAATTTTTGGTCTCCTCATCAAACATCTTTCTTGAAAAAAACTAGGGTTAGGGTTGATATCAGATTCAGTTTTCTTCCATTTTTTGTGTATATGAATGGTCTCTTGGGACTTCTTCTTTTGTATTCCGACAAGCCCTACTGAATGCAAAGTAGTTCGGGTTATTTTGGATCATTTCCATCATTAAGAGGTAAGGATTTATTCCTTCTTAATTGTTTTACCTTTTATTTAGGGTCCTTAATGTGTTTTGGGGTCCATATCTTTCCATTTGGGTATGTTGCTCCTTGTTGTAGTGTTTTGAGTTCTTAATATTTTTCTGTAGATCATTTGGTCATCTTTTCTGGCACACACACACATACATAGTTATGTTTCTTTGAATGTATATATATATATTTATCATATATATTACCTCAGGACTAGGGTAATATTTATTTCAGATTAAAGGATATATATTTATATGTATAATAATGTATGAGTTTGTGAGTGTGGGGTAGTTTCGAGTGGTCGCCACCAAATCTAAGAAGTGTCGTGTGTCATCTTGTTCTAATGCTTTAGATAGGATCCCATTACCTTGAACATAAATTTAATAATTCATTAATTTTTTCTTTCTCACCTCTCTTAGACTTTAATTAATCCTAAGTAACTTTTAGAATAAATGATTAGTTTTGATATATTAATTTCTTTATAATAAAAGTCATTGTTTTAATAGTAACCCCCCCCCCCCAATATAGGTGTGAAGTCTTCAAAAACTCACAGTGATAATTTATGCTTATCGATATTTCGTGACCGTGAATCTAAAATAAATTTTTAAATATAAATAAATTATTTGTTTGATAATAAATGAAATGATTTAACAATAAAACCACTATGTTGAGGTGGATTGTCTTCACAACATTCACAATATTTAATTAGGCGTTCTATATTTATTGTTATATTTCATCGTTCTTTAGACATGTTTTGATGTATTTTTTATATATGTTTTATTTTATATACATGTACTTCATTCATGTTAGTAATTAGATATTTTATTTATTAAAATGTTATATTCTCATTTCACCTTCTATGTGCAAGTTTGACACATTCCTACATAAATAACTATTGAACCAAGCTTCCTCTAAGGGTTTGGATTGAATTATAAATGGATTTTCCCTAGTAGGTAAATCATCTTTTTTTTCATGATACCCTCTATGATACCTTGATCCTTAATAGGTGAATTTTAATTTTTTTAACTAAATGGAATTTTTTTACTTAAATGTAATTTAATAGGGTGGTACGACCATGCCTTATACATTAATTAAATATGTACGACTTATATGAACTGTTAAAAATGAGTTGGATTGAATATAATTACATGATTTTAAAGGCATGTTTTATTTATTTACTTAAATATCATTAATGACATGTATTTGGGGGCATGTTGATTCCATGCACCCTTCTTATTGTATCTCATTTCATATGAATGTTTTTAATGCTTATTCACATGTCTAGTGGTTTCAATTATATAATTTCCTAGTGATCCTTATTTGAAATTTTTGGTTTAAACTTTAACTAAATTCCTTCTGTCATTTGATGAATTAAAGTGTATTTCTTTGATATCTTGAGTGGATAGTGGCTTTACGATGTTTATTTGATAGCATGTCATTATAGATATGTGATTTCTTTGTGTTGTGGCTTGGCTACTTGACCACTTTTCATGGGCGAGGAGAGAACAAGGGTTCTGTCTTAAGGACTCAAGTATGGGCTCTTAATGGACGGTGGGCTTCTACCTAGAGTTCCAGGGGAGCTGCTTTGGATTAAATGGAAAGGGCTTCCAAGGTGGTTTATTAGACTCTTGAGTGATACCAATTCCCTTGGGGAGAAAGCATGGATTGATCTTTTAGAAATATTGTTACACCTCGACTTGGGTGATACAATATCCCATTCTGAGATAACTGGGACAAACTCATTAGTTTCCATAACTCGTAGTGACACAATATACTCCTTAAAGATAAACTTGGATGGACTCAATGCTATTTGATATTATCATAAGTTCCCATTGTGATAATTGGGGTTCTTTTAGATCGCCTTGGACAAGCACATGACTCCACCTTTGATTTTTTTGATTCATTATTTTTTTGTTGGTACATAAGTTGAATTATTTATTATTGTTATGAGAGGAATATTGATAGGTGATTTTTTTCATTTCTTCCTTAACATACATATATAATGACTTGGCAATGTGACATCCATGCTAATGCACATTCTTGGGGTCTTCTTCTTATTCTTTTTATGCCATGGTTGACTCTTCTATATTTACCTTTTATGCATATTATTCCATGGAAAAGTATTTTATTTGGACTTCCGACTTAGGCCCATGTAGGTGATACATAAAGGAAAGGTGGTTTTTTATTTATTTGGCTTTATTTATTACTTCTCTATACATGTACATGAAATAATTTATATTGCCCTATCTAGTTTGGTCTAGACACCGGTGCTACTGGCCCACTGAGATTTATATATCACACCCTACCCGGGATACCATTGAACTGGGGTACATGAGTAGTCCTACATGTTTGTAGGTACTTAGATTGATTTCTTTTTGTTGTATTAATGTATATAAGAGTTTGAAGCATAGAACGAAGATGAATCTCAGGATTCTTGTGGAGATCATCCTAGGAACATTCCATTTATTTATTTATTTACTCATTTGTTTTATTGTAACATTACCTTATGTATGTATTTTTTTTATTATATGTATAATCATTTTTATTTGCATTTTTAAATTTTAAATTGGCCTTTGGAATATTATTTCTGTTATTTTATTATTCTCCCACTACTGCTATTTGTTCTTCTTTTGATTCCACTATCTATTATATATTTTTTATTTCTACGCAGACTATGATCTATATGGTCATATTCTCTCTACAAACACAACCTAATATCTTGTTTCTAGTTGGAAGCCTCTATAATTTAGGGAGATGTGCCAGAGGTTATGTAGTGACAGGTTTGACAACCAGTTTATTGGTTGGTCAGGTCGGGACATTACAAAGTGGTATCAGAGGGGTTTTCTTTTCCTTTGTCTTACTATTTTTGGATGGTAAAAATGATACTAGGAATGTGTCGGTTCTTGGTAAATAATAATTCCTAGGACTAGTCACCCCACATATGGGAAATGAACAAGTGACCAGGGCTAGGATTGTTGTTCATACTAATTGTTATTATAGTTGTTGTCATTTCCCCTTGAGTGAAAGGTTTATTTTTTTGGTGATGATTTATGAAATATGCTGATTTTTTTCATTGTCCTGATATGGAAAGGAATAATAATTGAATGTATCAATATAGGTATATAGGTATTAACATACCATGCATATTCCATGCCATACAGTTGCATGTGTAGGTTGTTTGTTGTTTTGGATTTCGTGCCTTGAGTGATATGCGATGCTATTGTGTTTATAGACAGGATTTTTATACGCCATATTAGGTATTTTGATAACATGATTAAATTTATACTTGTTTAGGTAATTAATTTGTAGGTATTCATGTATATATGTCGTGCTTATGTGCCTATATCATGTCGGATCCTTCTTTGATGCTTGTAATGACATGCTAGTTTTGTTTTGATGTAATTGATTGCATGGGATAAATTTATTGGTTGCATTTAAATGGGATTTTAATATTAACTATAATGTATAAGGGTCTTTATGGATTGGTATGTATCCACGCATATCATTGAACTATGATATATGACCATGTGTTATATTTGAAATGTTTTTAAATGTAATGGATTTTCAATTTTAATCTGAAATGACTTGGTTAACTTCAAATGCACTGTAGGTGTTTTGAAACTTTTATAGTTGAGAAAATGATATCATTTTACTTTATAGAGAACCCAAGAAATCCCAGTAGGACCCTTTTAGGTAACCTCACATATTAAAAAGTTTATATTTTTTTTAAATTGCATAAATATTGAAGGGATGACAATGAATTCTAAATGTTTTAAAATTAATGATTGATATAACTTGCCTACTTTTTCCTCAAAGAATTAGAAAAATCAAGTACCTCTTATTTTGGTTTAAAATGTTTCTTGAGGGTTCAAAATTATATCTTTTTTTCCAGATTTAAATGTAATGAAATGTAAAGTGATTGTAAATGGAACATGTAGTAGTGTCCTTGGTTGAGATCCTTGTGAAAGGGTAGCTTAAATTCTCTTTGAGTTTCCTTGGAAGAGAAGCCTGATGACTTTCTATAGGTTGTTTCCTTTTTATAAATGTCTTATATGACCATATTTTGAGTATAGTGACTTCTTTTCTACATGAACTTTTTATGGGTTGATGCTTTTTGCTTTCGTAAGTGGCTAGCTCGTGATAGGTGGCACGCTTAAAGCTTAAATGGATTTGAAAAATCCTATTATATTTTGGTTTATGGTTTCATTCGGGTGACATTGTCCTTAATAGGACTCCTATATTTTAAATGAATCATTTTTTTGGTTGGGTGGCCATGGTTTTATTGATTTTCATTTGGGGCTTGAGAATTGGGTAATGCTCATTTTTAGTGTGTTTTAAATTCTTAAAGCATGATGATCTACTTCATAGGTTGTCCGACCCTCTCTTCTACATATTTATGGATGACTCGGTATGTTGTCATCCTAGTTAAAAGTCATCTTGCTTCTCTATAACCTTAGGGTAGTATGAATTCACATATGCGGTGCCCATCAAGTGCGTAATATTGTAACGAATCAGTTGAGTTTGGTGGTATTAATTAGCCTTGTTCTATTGAATATGTACTATGTTCATCTCTGTAGTAGATTGAGTTATAAGTTGATAATCAAGTTCTTCCCCATGCTCTTGACAAATTCCTTGTGAATCAGATGTTTTGAAAAGTCGGCCAGTTCATTCTTGGTTTTCTTTCCAAATGATTAAACATTGCTTTTAAGGTAAAATTTGACATAGTGTTCTTGTGTGTGGTTCGTTTGTCTCTTTTTTGATGAAAAGGAAACTCCTAAGATAGGAAGCATCATTTCAGTTATCATTTATCATGTTAGTGATTTCTTTATAACACGATGTTAATTTGTTTCCCTTTGTATGTATCCTTTGGAAGAATCGTTGGTCTTGGAGAACTTTGTTAGTGAAGGTTGAACGATCATGGAATGCCTTGGTTGGAAAAGGCATTGTGGTCAGGTTGATGGTGTGTCGGCAAGTGAAGCCGAGATCCCATTAAAAAAGTAGACCATGAGTGATTGGAATGTTATTATTTTGGTTTTCTTGGTTGATTGTAATCCTTGTAAATCATCTTATTATATTCTGTTATGAAACAATCAGGTCCCCTAGCTTGACATTTTCCTTGATACACTAAGATGGAGTCAGTCTTACATTACGCTAAAACATTAAAATGATGTGGATCATGTTGGGTGGTTCCCTTGTAGTGTTTCCTGTTGGATGTGTGGTTATTATCGAGGAATGGTTGCTAAGAGTGACCCTTGGGTTCCCCTATAGAAACATCTTAGATACACTCTTGGACAAAAACACTTTACCTTGAATTGACCACCATGTGGATTCCATGTTGGTCTTAGTCAATGACCTGATGTGGACAATGTGGCCTTGTACCAATGTCTCTCTTGTAATCCTGGAGTGTGACCTTATTTGGTTATTCTATTTGAATCCTATCTAATGAATATAAGGTTATGCCTGGACTTTTCTTTGGGATCATAGGTGATTCTTTCGATTGAGGAATGTCACCAGAAGTCAATTATGGACTTATATGGGTGTGTTCATTGTAAACTCAAGATGATTTGGGAGATGGAATTGTGGTTCAATTTGTAATTTTTAAGGAATCTAAGCCTAGCATCTTGATAATAGTCAGCTGGAAGTTTCTTGAATAATCTTATATTCCATGTTATCTTACAATGGTTAGTGAAGGACCATTTTAAAGAACATCACTGGGTTAAGGAGAGTGTGGATTAAGGGTCGCTAGTGCCTTTTGGAAAGATTTCACAACCAGTCTCAGTTTGTTCAAATGGAATTTTACCATTTCTTTCAATGAGGTATCTGGTTTGACCTCCAATTTAATCAGGTTCACCATTTTAAAGAAAATAACGTCTAGATCATTGTTAAAATGATTGGCGACATGCTTTATAAGGAAATTCTGATGGTGGTGGTGCCGTAGAAAGGTCAACTATCGGTAGGGTACCAATGGTGAGGTCCTAACGATGAGGTCCAATGGTGAGGTCCTAATAGTGAGGTCCAACGGTGAGGTCATAACAGTGGGGTCCAACGGTGTGGTCCTAACGGTGAGGTCCAACGGTGAGGTCCAATAGTGAGGTCCAATGGTGAGGTCCAACGGTGAGGTCCTAACCTTACAATTTATCATACCTAACTCATGTTTGATGTAATTCAGCCACTAATAATTCATAAGATTTGTGAATATATCATCCAATTGATGTTCAGTGCCAATTAATTCAAGAGTGATATCACCTCTTTGATAATGATCTCTCAATAAGTGATGTCTTACATCAATGTTCTTTTTTCCTAGCATGAGATACTAGATTTTTAGAGATGCTAATATAACTTGTGTTGTCACAATTTAAGAGACATGTTTGAATTGATATCCATAGTCTAGTAAAGAGTGTTCGATCCACAGAATTTGAGCACAATAACTACCAGAAGCTATATATATTCAGCTTCCGCAATGGATAATGAAACAAATTGTTTTTCTTACTACACCATGATACTAGTGACTTTCCCCCAAAATGGGGCATTTTTCAGAGGTGATCTTTCTATCTAACGTGCAACCATCAAAGTTAGCATCTGAATAACTTACCAAATCAAGTGGTTGTCCTCTTCGATAAAGTAGTCTTAAGTTTATAGTATACATGAGATATTTAAAAATCCTTTTAATAGAAGTTATATTATATTCTTTGGTATTGTCTTGAAAATGATCACACATGCATACAATGAACATAATATCAGGTAGGTAAGCATTAAGGTAGAGAAGACTTCCAATCATACATCTATAATTAGTTTGATCCACTGCTTTACCAGTTTCATCATCATTGAACTTACAAGTGATACTCATAGGTGTATCACTACCTTTATTACTATCCAAACCAAAATGTTTCAAAATATCCTTAGTATATTTACTTTGATTTAAAACAATACCATTTTTATTTTGAAAAATTTGAAATCTAAGGAAAAATTGAAGTTCCCCCATTAAAAAAAATTCAAATTCATATTGCATCGTATTTGAGAAATTAGTATATAAATAATTTTTAGAGGATCCAAAAATAATATCATCTACATAAATTTTTACTATTAAAACATCCTTGGAAATAATTTTAATGAAAAGATAAGGATCAACTATTCCTTTATCAAAACCTTTTAAAATAAGGAAAGAACTGAGTTTATCATACCAGGCTCTAGGAGATATTTTTATACCATATAAAGAATTAGAAAGTTTAAAAAAATGATTTGAAAAATGGGGATTTGTAAAGCCAGGGGTTGTTCAACAAACACATCCTCAACTATATACCAATTTAGATATGCACTTTTGACATCCATTTGATAATGTTTGAAATTAAGATGAGCTGCATAAGAAATAAGTATCCTAATGTCTTCTAGTCTGAATATAGGTGAAAAGTTTTCCTCATATTATATTCCTTCTTCTTGACTATATCCTTGTGCAACTAATATATCCTTATTTCTAACTATATTTTCAGATTCATCAACTGTGTTTCTAAACACCCATTTAGTTCCTATTGTCAAAGTGTCCTTAGGTCTTTCTACTAATTCCCAAAATTTGTTTCTTTCAAATTGATTTAATTATTCTTGCATATCTATCACCCAAAATTCATCACTGATAGCATCATTAATATTTTTGGGTTCGTGCTGTGATAGAAAAGATTGATGTTTAACCTAGTTTCTTAGAGACGCTCTAGTTTTTGTCCCTATATTTAGATCACCTACTACAGAATTTAAAGTATGATTCTTGAGAGTTAAAATACCTCCAGAAAGAGTTAGACTAGACTCCTCATTGTTTTCTATAGGTTTAGATTCAACATGATCAGATTCTAGAAAATTTCCTGAACTTGTTATTTTCACGGGGGTTTACAATCTTTATCATTAATGTCTAGAATTAATATATCTTTCTAATGATATTAAAGAAAGGTTTTAGGTTCATGTGGATTAGTCTCATAAAATTTGACATGAACTTATTCTTACACACATTTGATTCTCTTATTGAATACTCTATAGGATTTACTAGAGATTGAGTAATCTAGAAAAATTACTTCATCACTTTTGGAATCAAATTTGTCAAGATTATCCCTAGTGTTAAGGATAAGGACATTTCAACCAAAAACTCTAAAGAATTTATCCTTAGGTTTTCTATTATTCCACATCTTATAAGCGGTCTTATTATGAACAAGTATAATTAAGACTCTATTGATGATGTATCAAGTTGTATTAATTGTTTTATCCCAAAAATAGATAGGCAGGTTATACTCATTAAGCATAGTTCATGAAATCTCTTGAAGTGTCCTATTTCTTCTTTCTACAAATACATTTCATTGAGGTGTTCTAGGAGTAGAGAAATTGTGATTATTTCCATTATGTGAGAAAAAATATTCAAACTCTTGATTTTCAAACTCATGTCCACAATCACTTCTCAATGTCTTAATTCTATGTCAACTAAGATTTTTTACAGACATGGAATATTTAATTAATTTAGAACATGCTTCACTTTTTTTAACCAAAAATCATACCCAAGTGTATCTATAAAAATAATCTTCAAGAATATATATATAGTGCTTCCCATTTAAACTTGAAACTATTGATGGTACAAACAAATCCATTTGAACCAACTCAAGAGGTTGAGAATTTGAAACTTTTTTCTTTGGTTTGAAAGAATCTTTTTGATGGTTTCCCTTTTGTCAAGCATTACAAAATTTGTTAAGTGGGAATTACAATTTATGTATGCCTCTTAATAACCCATACCTATTCAGTTTCCTAAGTGGGTGAACATTTCAGTATCCTAATACTTTATGCCATAACCAAGAATCCTTTTAAAAATCATTTAAATAAGAAACATTTTACTTAGCTAAAGAATTTAAATCAACAACATATACAGTTTAATTTATTCAAGTAGTGAATATTAAATAATTTTTAGAATTAAAAACGTTTCATGAAACATTTTCAAATTTAACATTAAAACCATTTTCACCCAACTGAGATATACTTATTAGATTGTACTTTAACCCATCAACAAAAAGTACTTTTGAAATCAATATAGAATTAGGGTTACCAATTTGGCATATGATGACGATATTCCCTTTATCATTATCACCAAATGTAACATGTACACCATCAATTCAATTAGGCTCCTGAATAATGAATAGTATCCTGTCATATGTCTTGAACATCCACTATCCAAATACCATAAGGTTTTACAGGAGCTCTTTAGACGATTTTCCTAAAAAATAGATTAAGCATAGGGTAAATTTGGTACCCAGATTTTAATAGGTCAAGAGTGGTTAGAATGTAATGATTTGGGAACCCATATTTGTTTTTTATGTTTCCAATAATCAATAGATATGTTTTGATACATGAACACTTTGTTATGTCCTTTAGATAATTGTTTTTCAAAAGATGGTCCAGAACTTGAACTAGCATAGAACTGTCCATATTTTTTTACTAATTTGTTCTTAATGACCCTTCTCTTTGCTGGTTGATATCCTAAACCAGTTGTGTAATTTGGATAAATTTGTTTCCCTAGAAATTGGTTTAAGGTATTCCTACTGGCGGTAAACTTCTCAAGATCACTTTTTAATTTCTCATTTGATAATTTTAGTTCAGTATTTTCTATTAAAATCTGGGAAAAGTTTTATTTTTTAATATCCAAATAAGAGTTATAATTGGAATTTAAAGCATATTGTCTTTTCAATAATTTATATTTATCATTGGTCTCATTAAATGTATCCTCAAACATTCTATAATATTCAAATATTTCATCCTTAGTCATATTTTCATCACTATTTTGTTTGCTCTCATTCCCAGAATAGTGAGCATTATGTATAAGATAATTGAGAGTT
This sequence comes from Viscum album, assembly GCA_963277665.1. Taxonomy (NCBI): domain Eukaryota; kingdom Viridiplantae; phylum Streptophyta; class Magnoliopsida; order Santalales; family Viscaceae; genus Viscum; species Viscum album. The sequence continues at coordinate 402,910,480 of OY728127.1, read as the reverse complement.
ACCTCAAATGTTTTTATCATGAAACACATGTTTTCATGATTGTTCTTTTTAGTATCAAGTGTGTCAGATCTACTAGAGAAATCTTCTGAAGGACTCCAAGTAGCTTTCATAGCCTTTTTATATCCCCTTCCCTAGTCTTCGTATTTCTTCTTAAACTTCATCTTGGGGAAAGAAGCCTTCACATGAGCATTTGTTTTAAACTCATAACAGATTATCTCATTTTTTTCTGTAATTCCATTTTCTTTCCTTCTTCTAATGTCCTAAACTATCATACATTCCTTTGTAATTTGACATTCTAAATAACTTGTTCTTTCGGTTGAACATTTTGAACCTTCTAGCTAGATGAATCATCTCATCATCACTATCAGAATCTAAATCTTCTCTGGTGGAACTATCTATAGAGACTTGAACTTTTTATTTGTCTTTGATTTTTGAGGTAGCAATCTTGAATGCTACAGATTCATTTCTTAGTTCTTTATCTGCTTCATGAGTCACTATAAGCTCTTCCTCACACATAATGTAATGGCTCAGACCTCTATGGTCCATTCCATTATGAAAATATGGTTCTTGAGGAGTTCTGAGAGGTAAAGGTGACTTATCCTCAACACTTTTCCTAATTTACAGTTCGGGGAAGAGTTCCAATGGTAGACCATTCTAAACAGTTCAACGGTGACCTTCTGTGAACAGTTCCAATGGTAGACAATTATGAACAGTGCAACGGTAAACTTAGGAGAACAGTTCAAACGGTATACTATTGTGAACAGTGCAACGATAACCGTAGGTGAATAATTCCAATAGTAGACCATTGTGAATAGTGCAATAGTGACCTTCTGTGAACAGTTCCAATGGTAGACCATTGTGAACAGTGCAATGGTAACCTTAGGTGAACTGTGTTTCCAGAACAGTGAGGTTCCAATAGTGAGGCTCGTGAATAGGGTTTCCAGAATGGTGAGGTTCATGAACAGTGTTTTGAGAATGGTGAGGTTCATGAATATTGTTTCCAGAACAGTGAGGTTCCAACGGTGAACAGTATTTCCAGCTTGCTACTGTTTCACCCCTTTGACATTTCCTTTGATGTAAAATGAATTTAAAGCCTCATTTTATAGGCTCTCAGCCTGATTCAAAGGCTATAACTCCTATATTAATTATCCCTAAGGCTTGGGATGTTTTTACTTGGTTAAATAGCGTGGTTTAATGCGATCTTCTTTTATTGGGAAATTAAGCTTATCTTAAACTATCACTCCATTAAATCTTATAAAGGGATGGGATATCTTCATCCCTAATCATTTCACCTTTTTCTCAGGTGTGAGACACTCAAATATCCCATTCATTCTCATAGGAGTTTCACAATCAAACTTCCATCCTCAGATTGGTTTTGCTTGGTTTTGATGCAACCAATCTGTATCGATCAATCTTCGATATAAGGTATATTTTATCATCGTTCTTTTTGGGTTCATCTTCTACCGTTTCTCTTTTCCATATTATAGCATGTGATCTCCAAGCTTCTAATGAATTTTTCTTGGGTATCGGTTGGTGTGGTCGTATCGTGGCATCCTTGGGTGGATGCAGTTGTCGTGAGAGGAGGCGATTGTGAACTATTGTGTGCACTGTACTCATATAAATAAGATCAAGAACTGTTTGAGGTAGGGAATTCATTGCTTATCTCTTCTTTTATGTGCAACTATATCATCATCATGTTTTATCCCACTGAATGAAAATGAAAATGAAATAATAAATATTTTAAGCAGATAACTAATTTTATATTGATCGTATGTTATTGCCTCTTGTTTTGATAGGTAGTGTGATATCTGTGCTCTTTTTGATTATTTGTTCGTTCTTGATTAAAATTGGTAATGAACGTAAAAAAAATTAATTTATAATTATTTGGTTAAAAGATAAAGAGGCATGTAAATGAATCTGGTTCTCCTTTTTGTAATTTGATTTAAATAAAATTGGTGCAGTAAGAATGTTTAATTATTTTTGATAGCTTACTGATTAGGTTTCCCAAATTTGGAACCTATGAATAATAAATCGGTTAATTCAAGATGGATTAAAGAACTGATTGTTTGATAATTTCTTGAAGGGTTTTGAGTTACCCTCTTTATTGTTAAAGGGCCTAGAGCCCAATTGACAAGATGTTTGTTTTCTTGCAGGTTATGTTGTGAGGTGAGCATGGATGGTTGTTGCAGTATGTGGGGGCATGGAGACCTTTGGTTGTGGCAGCAGATGACACCTAGAGTGGCAAGATGCATTGGTTTATGCATGTGGGTGTCGGGGAGGACACCAGGGATGATGGAATAAGATGGATGTGATTGTTGGATGCTTTCTCATTCTTATTGGTTGATTATCTGCTTTAATTTCCTCACTACTCAAAGTAGCTGGTCTTGCTTACCCTTATCCCGAAAGAGGTGAAGACATGTGGGGTATGACACGTGTTATCCGTGTTTAGCTTCTCAAGGGAGTATGGGTCTACCCTCATGCTATAGGCAGCAAAGAATCGATGGGTAGTATATCTATTAACCGTGTTGATCCCCCTTGTGTTTAGTAGCATAGAATGTTTTTATAGGATTCCTAGGAATATGGTAAAATAATTCTTTAATGAATAATTGAATAAATGATGTTAACCCTTGGGGTTGGATATTCTGGAACAAAATGATGAGGTTGTAATTTTAAAGGGACAGTGGACTTTGGTTGTGATGCTAACAAAGATTAATGTGGAATTTTAAATGGTTAATTAATTATTAAAGAATTAATTAACATAAATTGTAACGGATAAAAAGGGAATGAAGTAATCTATTAAATCTCTTTAAATGGTTGTGTGCTTATTGGGTACCTAGTCTTAGAAGTAGCAGCCCAGAGTCTGAGAGACGTTAGCTGCAATTGAGTATAAGACTAGCTTATGCCCGTAGTGTGGTTCAGATATATAGTATATCATGTACTTTTTTTTTGTTTCTATATGCTACTCCACCCTATCAGTAAGGGAAACTAACACCCCGGGGATTCTGAGCCCTGGGGGTGTTTCCCCAACATTCTGGTGGGACGATGAATGGCTGACTACCCGCTTTGGCCCCACACTCTTCTCTTGGTAGTTACTTGTGATGGTAGGAACAATGGTTAGATTTCCCCATATATGTGTGTAGATGGATGTAATGTCTTGTGGTTATACACACACATATATTCTTGACATATTTTTCCATGGACTACTATAGGTGTAAGATGTATAGGCTTTGATGGCTTGAGGATCCTTACTCGGTGTATGGGCAGCAATGACTTGAGGTATAATACATGATGTATGATATACGTTATGGAAGCAGTGGTGGCTCCCAGAAACTACTTGGTTAATTTTCTTACATGGACATGGTGGTTTTGTTGCATGAGGTGTATGTGTTGTTGCTTTGCACAGGTGTCTGTGGGTAACCCTTTTGGAGAGAGATGCTTAGGATGTGCGATGTTGGGGAAAAGTGGAAAACCAATGGGGATATAGTAGTGGGGTACCCTTGATATTCTTAATTATATTATATACTCTTTTATGCATTACTTGGTGATAGTAGACATGGTGAGGCTGGGAACATAGTATACCTATTTAGGTGACGAGTTAGTTTCACTTTTTTTTCACTGTGCTTTAGCATACTCTATTTACATTTTCATGAGAGGCTTCGGGGAGGATCCTACTCAGTATTCTACTATACTCACCCTATGTATATATAAACTTATTTTCAGTTCATTTGGAGCAGGTTGGAGATCTGGCTGGTGTTTACTAGTTTTGGGTTGTAGGAGCTGTTCGGGCTTGTGGTTGGTGTTGTTTTACTTTCTTCTGTGTACTTGCAGTTATTTTTCTTCTTTCAATTGTAGTAGTTTTGCATGAAATTTAATATGTGTAATTGGTATTTATTTCATCTTACAGGTTGAGTTGGAGTTGGTTGGTGTCTATCTTATCTCTCTCTTCTGCATGTATTCTCTTAGAGGGTAATTCACCCCATTTGTGTGTTTGCTATATCCTTGTTTCTAGTCACCAACCCGGGGCCTACTGAAGGCGGGACTCGGGGGTTATTATCTCCTTTCTCATATTTCTAGCCCAGGAGGGGTGCAATTTGTGGGGAAGGGTTCATGATACAGTGGTATAGAGGTCTGGTTGAGGGATATGATGGAGATTGGTGTTAGGCATAAGAGAGGTTGCATGGGTTGGTATGGAAACAGTGTCATTCTTATTTATCAAGTGATTTAAACAATGGAGACCGATTGAGACAAAGGAATTTAGGGCCCCCTATGATCTTCTGTACAGACCTTTACGTTTACAATGGCTACTAAACAAGGTGATACTAGTTGTAGGGTAGAGACCTAGGAAAGGATCATGCATCATTCTTCTTTGTTATTATGTTTTAATGGGTAGACCTTGGGATAGGTAACCTAAAATCAATGAAAGAAAATAATTAATTAATTAATTTTGAGTCTTCCATATTCTAGGTTTAGGATCTCTAATGGTTTTTTATTTTACAGTTATGGTTCCAGGTTGTCGTCCTCATCAGGTTTGCATAGAAGTTGTCCAGTAGGCTATTCCAATAGATAGCATTAGGGTAGATGTTGACGACGACAACACTTGGAAGAAGACACTCCAAGAGTTTCAGCACCAAAGAATATAGAAGTACGAGGTCTCCGTTTCAAATGCAGTCATGGAAGACTGGTTGGAGGAGGTCGAGATAGGCTTCAGTTCGATCTATGCTCAACAAGAGCACTGGGTGTCCTTTGTTGTGACGATGCTATGTGGATCAGCGAGGAAGTGGTGGTTCTTATTCCTCGGGGATCATGAGGAGTCATCAATCACATGGGATGAATTCCGAGACAAGTTTAGAGTCGAGTTTATTTCTTTAATTGTGAAGGCGTCCAGTCCCCAGGAGCTTCTTACACTTCGACAAGGGAGCTCTATTGTTCAAGATTTTGGAATCCATTTTAGGCACCTTTTACGATATGCTTCCGACCTTCTGCCAGATGAGGAGGCCAGGGCGAGGCATTTTGAGGGGGCTTTGCATCCATAGATCCAGCACTAGGTCACCCCATTTATGCTGAAAACATATCTTGAGGTGTTGGTGAGGGCAGAGGTTGTCAAGACGACTCTGCCCCAGACCAGATCATCAAGAGAGGGGAATCATCATGATTCTTCATGAAGCAGAGCTGTGGTCCGGGGTTCTTGGTTTTCAGGGAAGAAGAGTTTCTATTTAGTCAGGTGTAGGTCCCAGCCCTTCACATCTCATTTCTATGGAGGCAGAAACTATCAAGCATATTCCAAGAGATTAGGCACTTGTTTTTCTTGTGTTGTTTGTGGTCATCAGCAGAAGTAGTGTCCAACCTTTCAGAGCAGTCATCGTGCACTAGGTGCCACACTCCAGGTTCCTCTATTGAGGTAGTTCCGGCCGAGGCAGCAGCAGTAGCTTGCACCAGCATTAGATCAGTATAGGGTATATGGGGCAGGGTAAGTACATCCCCATGACGCTCCCCATCCTCAGAGAGCAGAGCACGACCATGGTGGTGGTCCTCATCAAGGTCAGAGAGGCCATGGAGGAGGTTGTGCTCAGCTTCATGCCCTAGCGTTGCCAGCTCCAGGAGAGACAGATGTCGTTCGAGGTGCCCTTTTCATGTTTTCTACCTTGGTGTATGACTTGTTTGATTCAAGAGATACACACTCCTTCATATCACCTACCCTTGCCCATGCTTTGGGACATGAGGAAACGATGCTTCCAGTACCCTTGGCATTGACTACACCAGTTGGAGGTCAAGCTGACTTGTTTGAAGTATGTAGAGATTATGAGCTAGTGCTGAGGAAACACCACTCTTTGAGAGATTTCCTATGTTTACGAATATAACCGTATGATTTAATCCTCGGAATGGATTGGTTGTATTCGGTTCAGGATATCGTGGAATGCTTTAGAAAGAAGGTTGTTTTCATTGGTGCAGATGGAGATTTGGTGGGGTTTGTTGGCAAATGAGATCCTCGGATGGGTCATAGGCACATTTCGTCCTTATCATCCATGATGGATGAGATGATGTCGAGATCTTCATAGGTTCAGCAGTTGGCATTTCCTTGGGTCGTAGAAGAGTACCCTGACGTCTTTCCAGAAGAGGTTGTAGAATTACCCCCTTGAGGAGAGATCGATTTTGGGATTGAACTACAACCAGAAGCATATCCTATCTCTATGTATCCATATAGGATGGCCCCTTCTGAGTTTAGAGAGTTATGTATATAGTTTTTTGGTCTGTTATAGTGCAGTTTTGTTTGGCCGAGTGTCTCACCGTGGGGTGCACTAGTTTTGTTCGTGAAGAAGGATACTGGTAGTTTGCAGTTGTCTGCCGATTATTGTCTCTAAAACAAAGTGAAAATAAAGAATAGCTATCCTCTTCCACGGATTGATGATTTATTCGATCAACTGAAGGGCGAATGTTGGTTCTCCAAGAACGACATCCAGTCAAGATATCATCACATGTGTGTGAAGGATGAGGATATCCTGAAGACAACACTCTATTGTCGTGATGGGCATTATGAGTTTGTTTTAATGTCATTCGGTGTGATGAATTCTCCAGCTATGTTCATGGGATTGATGAATGTTGTGTTTCGTGAGTTCCTGGACATGTAAGTGGTGGTTTTCATTGACTACATCCTCGTGTGCCCCGCATCTGAGGTGGAGTATCAAGAGCATCTACACGCTGTTTTGAGAGTTCTTCGTCAACAATAGCTTTTTGGGAAGTTGTCGAAGTGTGAGTTTTGGGATTGGGATGTTTGTTTCCTGGGGAATGTTGTGTCCCAACAGGGAGTAGGTATGGATCCATTAATGATAGAAGCAGTTGTGTCTTGGGAAGCCCCCAAGATACTGTCAGAGGAGCAAAGTTTCCTTGGTCTCGCAAGCTACTACCGGTGGATCATAGCTAATTTATCATGAGTTGCGACTCCTCTGATAGCTTTTACTGGGAATGATCAGGCATTCATATGGAATCATCAGTGTCAAGCATATTTCGAGTATCTAAAGGAGAAGTTAGTAAGTTCTGCAGTTCTTTGTCTTCCAGCTGAGGGAGTTCAGTTTGATGTTTTCTGTGAAGCTTTGCATCTGGGGTTAGGTTGTGTTCTCATGATGCATAGGTCAGTTATTTTTATGGGTCTCGGCAGTTGCATCCCCATGAATGCAACTATTTCACCCATGATCTTGAGTTGGTATTCGTGTTGTTTGCTCTGAAGTTTTGGAGACACTACCTCATTGGTGAGCGCTTTGTGGTTTCCACCGATCATAAGAGTTTGAGGTATGTTTTCTCCACCATTGACTTGAACTTATGACAACATCTGTGGATAGAGTTCTTACAGGAATATGACATCAAAATATCATATAAACCTAGAATGGGGAATTTTGTAGCTGATGCACTCAATCAAAAGTCGCGTAGTGATGTTGTTCATGAATCTAATGATTCCTGGAGTGTAGTGGAAGAACTGTCAGCATTACATATTGATATGGTAGAAGTTGTGGGAATAGATTGTATTTTTCATATGGTGGTATAGTCATCGCTGGTGCAGAAGGTGGAATATTCCCAGTTGGCGGATCTAGAGGTGGAGGCCTGGAGAGACCAAGTTGTTTGTGGTGAGACCCCTGATGGTTGGTCTGAGGATGAACAACAATGAGTGTTGTATCACAAAAGGATTTTTGTTCCATTGATGATTCACGAGATGGTTCCCAGAGAGTTTCATAGTTCACCTTTAGCGGTGCATCCTGGCATGAAAAAGAAGTAATGACCCTTGAAGAGCTAGTTTTGGTGTTCAGGCCTAAAGCATGTGGTTGCAGAGATTGTGTCTCGAAGATTGATCTGCTAGAAGGTGAAGGCTGAACACCGTGTTCCTAGTGGTCTTCTCTAGCCATTAGAGATTCCTTAGTGGAAGTGGGAGGACTTTTCAATGGACATTGTTACTGGTTTACCTCGAGATCTGGGATGACATGATGCTATTTGGGTGGTATTGAATCGTTTAATAAAATCATACCACGTCATAGTGATCAAGGAGTTGAGCTCAGTGGAAGATTAGTCGAGGTAGTATCTGGGGGTGGTGGTGAGACTTCATGGAGTCCCAAGGACAATCATTTCTGATCGAGATCCTCATTTTACCTCTACGGTACGGAGAGGTCTCCAACATGATTTCAGTTCTCAACTATGCCTTAGCACTTCTTTTCATCCCCAAACGGATGGTAAGACAGAGCAAACCATCTAGACTCTTGATGACATGTTACACTCTTATGTTCTTAATTTTGGAGGTTTGTGGATGGGGCACTTACCCTTGGTGGAGTCTTCTTACAATAATAGTTTTCACTCCACCATTGGTATGGTGCCATTTAAATCTTTTTATGTTCATCCATAAAGTTCTCCGTTGTGCTGGACTAGGGTCAGAGAGTTAGCAATTCTCAAACCGAAACTAGTGCATAATACAATAGAGACGGTTCAGGTGATTCATGAGAGGATGAAGATAGAACAAGGTCATCAGAAATCATATGCTGATCAAATGAGGAGACCCTTAAAGTTTAATGTTGGGGATCATGTGTTTCTGAAGGTGACTCCCCATCGTGGGCAGCGAAGGTTTGGTCGTGGGTGTAAGCTTTCTCCCCACTTTGTTGGGCCTTTCGAGGTGTTATCTCTTGCTGGATCTATGGCATATCGAGTATAACTTCCCCCATAGATGAGTCAGATATATGATGTTTTCCATGTATCAAAGCTCTGTCATTATCATCATGATGACTCTCATGTCATCGATTGGGGAGAGATCGATGTTGATGACGATACGACCTTTGGAGAGTGACCTGTAGAGATCGAAGACCAGAAGGAGAAGGTATTGTGTCGGCCTTATATTACCCTGGTTTGTGTCTTCTGGAAACACAGTGGAATGGAGGAGATCACATGGGAACGTGAGTCACAGATACATGCTCAGTACCTAGATTTGTTTGATGATTAACTCTTTTCATTTAATGATGTCCTCTTTGGTGTTAGAAATTTCATGTTTTTAATATGAATTTTATTTGTTGCTTCTTGTGTCTTGCTCTCTTTTGAGAGGTATCTCAATGGGTGGTTGTTCGGACCCTGTTTAGTTTCCCCTTTAGGTGGGTTTTGAATTCTTGAGGATGAGAAGGTTTTGAGAGGTATCTAATGTAATGGATCAGACCTCTCTGGTCCATTCCTTTGTGAAAATATGGTGCTTGAGGTTTTCCAAGAGGTCAAGGTGACTTATCCCCAACACTTTTCCAAATTTTCAATTTGGTGAACAGTTTCAATGATAGTCCATTGTGAACAGTTCAGTGATGACCTTCTATGAATAGTTCCAATGGTTGACCGTTGTGAAAAGTGCAACGGTAACCTTAGGTGAATAGTGTCAACATTAACCTTTTTGAATAGTGAAATGGTAACCTTAGGTGAACAGTGTCAACGTTAACCTTCTGTGAACAGTGTAACGGTAACCTTATGAGAATAGTGTTTCCATAATATTAAGGTTCATGAATAGTGTTTGCAGACTGGTGAGGTTCCAACGGTGAGGTTCATGAACATTGTTTCCAGAATTGTGAGGTTCCAACGATGAGGTTCACGAACAGTGTTTCCAGAACGGTGAAGTTCCAATGGTGAGGTTCATGAATATTGTTCCCAGAATGGTGAGGTTCCAATAGTGAGGTTCACAAACAGTGTTTCCAGAATGGTGAGGTTCCAACTGTGAACAGTGTTTCCAGCTTCCTTCTGTTTCACCGCTTTGATGTTTACTTTGACATAAAATGCATTTGAAGTTTTATTTTAAGGAATCAAAATCCGATTCAATGGCCATAAATCCTATATTAATTATCCCTAAGGCTCAGGATGTTTTTACATGGTCAAACCACGTAGTTTAATACGATCTTCTTTTAATGGGAAATTAAGAGTATCTTAAATCGTCACGCTGTTAAATCATATAAAGGGATAGTATATCTTCCTCCCTAATTATTTATCCTTGTCATAAGGTGTGAGACACACGAACATCCCATTCCTTCTCATAGTAGTTGCACAATCAAACTTTCATCCTGAGATTGGTTCCGCTCAGTTTTGATGCAACCAAGCTGTATCGATCAATCTTCGATATAAGGTATGTTTTATTGTCATTCTTTTGGGGTTCATCTTCTCCTATTTCTCATTTACATATTATAGCATGTGATCTCCATGCTTATAATGGATTTTTATTGGGTTTCTATTGGTGCAGTCATATCGTGGCATCCTCGGGTGGATGCAGTTATCGCGAGAGGAGGTGATCGTGAACTGTTGTGTAGACTGTTCTCGTATAAATAACACAAAGAACTAATTGAGTTAGGGTATTCATTTCTTCACTTCTCTTTTATGTGCAACTTTATCGTTAGCATGTTTTATCCCACTAATTGACAATGTAATTGACATAATGAATATTTGAACCAGATAAATAAATTGATATCGATCGTATGTTATTGCCTCTTGTTTTGCTAGGTAGTGTGATATAGATGCTTTCTTTGTTTAGTTATTCATTCTTGATGGAAATTGGTATTGAACATAAACAACAATTAATTGATAATTTTTTGGTTAAAAGATTAAGAGTCATGTAAATGAATCTGGTTCTCCTTGTTGTAATTTGATGTTATTCAAATTGGTGCAGTAAGAATGTTTAATTATTTTTGAAAACTTACTGATTAGGTTTCCAGAATTTGGAACCATTGAATAATAAATCAGTTAATTCAAGATGGATTAAAGAACTGATTGTTTGATAATTTTATGAAGTGTTATGAGCTACCCTATTTATTGTTAAAGGGCCAAGATACCAATAGTTAAGATCTTTATTTTCCTACTGCATGTGTTGTGATGTGAGCCTAGATGGTTATTGTGGTATGTGGGGGCATGTAGACCTTTGGTTGTGGTAGCAGATGATGCCTAGAGTGGCAAGATGCATCAGTTTATGCATGTGGGTGTTGGGGAGGACACCAGGGATTATGGAATAGGATGGATGTGATTGTTGGATGCTTGGTCAGACTTATTGGTTGATTATCTACTTTAATTTTCCCCACTACTCAAGGCAGCTGGTCTTGCTTACCCATCTTCCAAAGGAGGTGAAGATGCGTGGGGTATGCCTTGTGTTTTCCATGTTTAGCTTCTCAAGGGAGGATGGGTCTATTCTCTTGCTATGGGAGGAAATGAATTGACGGGTAGTACATCTACTCACCGTGTTGAGGCCCCTTATGTTTAGTATCATAGAATGTTTTTCTAGGATTCCTGGGAATATGGTAAAGTAATTATATAATGAATAATTGAATAAATTATGCTAACCCTCAGGGTTGGAGTTTTTGGAACAAAATGATGAGGTTGTAATTTTAAAGGGATAGTGGACTTTGGGTGTAATGCTAATGAAGTTTAACATGTAATTTTAAATGGTTAATTAATGTTTAATGAATTAACTAACATAAATTAGAATGGATAAAAAGGGAGTGAAGTAATCTATTAAAGTTATTTAAATGGTTGTGTGCTTATAGTATACCTAGTCATAGAAGTAGTAGCCCAGAGTCTGAGAGACGTTAGTTGCAGTTGAGTCTAAGACTAGGGTATGATCATAGTGTGGTTGTGAGATATAGTATATCCTATACTTTTTGTGTTTCCATATGCTACTCCACCCTATTAGTAAGGGAAACTAAAACCATGGGGATTTTGATCCCTAGGGGGGGTGTTTTCCCCAACATTTCGGGGGGAGTATGAATGGCTGACTACCCCCTTTGGCCCTGCACTCTTCTCTTGGTAGTAACTTGTTCTGGTAGGCACAGTGGTTAGTTTTCCCCATATATGTGTGTAGAGGGTTGTAATGGCTTGTGGTTATTCACACACATATATTCTAGATATAGTTTCCCATGGACTACTATAGGTGTAATGTGTATAGGTTGTGATGGATTGAGGATCCTTACTCTGTGTATGTGCTGTAATTGCTTGAGGTATAATACTCGATGTAAGATTCACGTTATGAAAGATGTGGTTTCTCCCCAAAACTACCTGGTTACTTTGCTTACATGGACATGGTGGTTTTGTTGCACGAGCTGCATGTGGTGGTGCTTTTCCTAGGTGTCTGAGAGCAAGCCTTTTTAGAGATAGATGCTTAGGACGTGCGATGTTGGGGAAAAGTGGCAAACTAGTGGGGAAGTAGTAGCAGGGTACCCTTACTATTATTTATTATATTATATACTCTTGTATGTGTTTCTTGGTGAGAGTAAACATGGTGAGGCTGGGAACATAGTATACCTACATAGGTGATGAGTTAGTTTTCCTTGTTTTTCATTATGCTTTAGCATGATTTCTTTACTTTTTCACGAGAGGCTTCAGGGAGGATCCTGCTGAGTATACTGTTATACTCAACCTATGTATATATAAACTTATTTTCAGGTCACTTGGAACAGGTTGGAGATCAGCCTGGTGTTTACTAACTTGTGGTTGCAGGAGGTGTTCGGGCTTGTGGTTGCTTTTGTTTTACTTTCTTTTGGGTACTTGCAGTTCTTTTTCCCCTTTCAGTTGTAGTAGTTTTTTTGTGACATTTCATATGTGTACTTGGGATTTCTTTAATCATACTAGTAGGGTTGGAGTTGGTTGGTGTCTACCTTATCTCTCTCTTCTCCATGTGTTCTCTAAGAGAGTAATGCCTCCCATTTGTGTGTTTGTTATACCCTCGGTGCAATTCGACATCCCGGGGTTTACTGGATGCAGGACTCAGGGGTTATTATCTCCCTTCTCACATTGGCGGGCCTGGAGGGGTACACTTTATGGGGAGGTGGTCGTGACAAATCATTAGTTTTTCAATTAGTTCCTTTAGTGGTTTCTTGATCATGTCACAGTATTCTCAAATGGAAACAGAAGTTCCTCTCCATATGTCAGGTAGGCATCAAAGTAATCTCATAATTTGATCCTTATTGTCTACTATTTTCCCAAGAAGACTCATCGTATTTACTATTTCATTGAACTTGAGATACATTTCAGAGATAGTTTCATCATGCATAATTTTAGAATTATCATATTTAATAGTATAGGTATTTAATATTAATTCTTTAACATTGGTTGTTCCCTCTTGGGAAACATCCAAAGTATCCAAAATTTCATATAGAGTTTTACAAGAAGATATTTTATTGAATTTTTCATCAACTAGAGAATCGTACAATGCCTTCACTACTTTGTAGTTATTATTATATGAAGCATTTGTCGAATAAGACCATGTGTCCCTAGAGCAATGACAATGCTCCCTCTGTGACGATGGTGTCCTTCGGGACAGTTCCTCCCTTCCCGGTGGGGGAGGGACCTTCGACGCCAACCATGAGAGCCGGATCAGCCTTTAATCCCTTTTCTAACCCTGATTTCCTGCCTCCATTCCCGAAGGCATCCTTATGCCCTAAAGTTCAGGATCAGGTTGATGGGTTCCCAAATATTCAGTTATCGACATCGGAGTTCACAGAAACTTCAGCTCTTCTCAACCTCACCTTGGTGGATCGGTTCAGTCAGAGGCATCCTCCTGTTGATTCCTTTGATCGTTTCATCTTCGACTCATCGAACTTGTAGGAGAGGGCAACGGTGGGCCTGCTAGATCGTTACCACATAATGGTTTGGTTTGCATCATAGGAGGACCTCATCTGTGCCTGGTCGAGTTCCCCTCACTCCTTCAAGGGATTTCAGTTCATATTATTTCATTGTTCATTCAATTTCTATATGAAGCGCCACCCTCCCTTTGCTGTGGTCTGGGTGAGCTTTCCAAATTTACATTTACCGTTTAAAAATCCGTCTGTCATTAGGATGCTTGGTAATCTTGTGGGTAGATTCCTCTGCACTGATAGTCAAACCGAAGCAGTTTGCAACCCCAACAACCTAAGGGTCTGTGTGGAAATGGATGTTTCAAGGAATCCTTTCGATTTTGTTTGGGTTACCATTGGGGAAGATTACATGTGCGAGCAGCGGGTTCTCTATGAGTTGGGGATAAACTATTGCTCTACCTGCTATTGGCTAGGCCATTCTACAGTTAATTGTCATCAGGGAGATTTTGATCCTCGTAGAAAGAGAGGAAGAAGCAGTGTTATGGTTCCCGAGAACCGGGATGGGTCTGTCTTGTCCGAACAGGTGGATAGAGGCTTAGAAGGTAGTAGGTGAGGTGACACTGATTTCAACTTAGAAGGGGCGGCTGTGTCTCCAACATTGCTAAATATGGTGGTGGAGGGACTCAACTGCCATCTTGTGGTTTCCAAGGGGCCTTTGGAGGCTAATCAAGGAGGACCCTTGGGGGAGAAGACATTGGAAATGGAGGGTAATCCGAAAGTTTCAAAAAAAATTAACAAGATACAGTAGGATATTGTAGATCCTTATTGTGGTAAGAAACCAATTATTTTTTAGGGTGTAGGAGTAGGGGTGGGTTTGGTTCAGTATGAGGTTATTCATGTGGATACACCATCAGGTGGGGATTTACCTGTTATAGAACAGAAGGCAAGTGGAGAGGCGGGCAAGCCAGTTGCTTCTTATGTGGGGGTCCCGGGGCCGTGTAAGGATGCTGCAGGTAAAGGGAAACAGAAAATGGATTTACAGGTCAGTTCTGAGTGGGCAGGGGGTGGTGCTTCAGGATCCCTCAACCCATTTATGTTGTCCAACACCTTTGAATCCCTTACAGAGGCTGCCCCATGTTCTAAATTCAGTAGTCTGATTGATGCTGATGGAGAACACATGGTTGAAACAAAGGGAACTGATCCTACTCTCTTGGTAGGTGAATATGCAAGCCCAAGGAGTAACAGAAGAAATAGGAGGAGGAAAATTAGGAAGGATTACTCCTCATTACCTCCTTTTTTGGAGACTCGGTCTGCAAGGTCTACAAAAAATCTAAATTCCATGAGATTAGAATTAGAGAATGAAGATACTCAAACTCTGGAATTACTGCTAAGTTCAGAAGAAGAGGTGGTTGAACATGTTTTGTTGTTGAATACATCAGAATATGAGGCCACTAAGATGATGGGGAGACCTTTAAATGTGCCACTCAGTGAAGAACAATATGCATGGGTTGATAAACATGATTTAATTCTTGTGGGAGGCTTCAACAAAGGGAAGCTCAGTCTTAAGAAGTACTTACAGACCTTGGACCATCTGGCTTGTGATCTTGAAAATATGTTTTTTTCTATCCCAAGCATCCTGGTATCCTCCATATATTGGAACTTTTCTAGGGATTTTGTTACAGGTAATCCAAAATTTTCCTTCAAGGATCCTGATGAAATGTGTGGAACATGTTAAGTGATTGTGAAACATGTTGGTCCGGTGTGTGTGAATTTTTGGAGAAGATTATGTTTTTGCATATTGCATGGCGATGTTCTACCTGCGGTCTAGAGGGGCCACTCCATATGGGGACTAGAGCTCAACCTTCACCTGTGCATGCCATTTTGAATTGTTTGATTGAGAGGGAATGGCCTTGCCATCGGGTTCAGGCCCGTGTATTCGTACATGGGGAAGCTTGCTGAATGGTCAGGTACGGATGAGTGTTTTTCATTCTTCGTTGGCTAGGGAGGGGTGGATCCTCTTTTTTGGTTCTGGTTTTGGGATTCTTGAACATGTTATTTGGATTTGGGGTTTCTCACTTTCCCCTCAAAAGTGTTTTGGTTCTTTAATAAAAAATTAATTGTCAGTCAGTCCTAGATTTTAGGATCTACTCTCTCTTGAAACACTTTCATGTTATATTTCCACTGAGTATAGTTAGTGCCATTAAAGAAAGGTGTCATGTTAGAAGATTCACCCTCAAATAAGTTATCCATAGTTAATTAGAATTTAATGAACTCAAAATTTATATATTACATAAATTTTAATATATTTAGGTTACAAATAAAATCACAGTTGAAAATAATATGGAAAACTTGAAAAACAGTTTTGATGGTAGCAATAAAAACTACCCTCTGATACCAAATGTTGGTCAGGTTGGAAACTCAAGAGGGGGTGAATTGAGTTCATACATAATATTCTTGTTAAAAACTTTATGATAAAAATCCCCAATTTGAAAACAACATAGTAAATTAAGGAAGTAGAGATATAAGTGTTCAAATGGTCAACAAGATTCTTAAAGGTTGATTAGTCCTTAGTTTAATCAGTTTAAAACACTTATCAAACTTTTGAAAAAGGTTTATGGAAGTAAGCAAATATACACACCAATGAAAACTAACTATCAGAGTGATTGTAAACCAGTTTTCTGTTTTAAAGTTATAAGCAGCGGAGAATAGAAAAATTGAGTATTAAAAAAGAAGGTACACAATAGAGTTAAACAAGAGGATCACTTTCAAGCTGAGACTTAATCCTCTCCCCTTTTTCATCACCCACCACCAAGCAGTTTAAATTAACTGTAAACTTCATATATATCCTGTATCATACATTGCAACAGTTTTCACAAAATATCCAGGTCTCACAACCTCTACCATAGTTATTCATGGGAAACCTTACAACTAGGCCACATAAAGCCTCTTCCACGGTTACATGTGGAAAAAAGAGTGTATGTATTGTTTGGTGTGATGATGTTCAATATCCTCTAGTTTGAACAATAGAAATATTGTGTAACAGACAAACACACACTTCTCAGAAATTTAAGAAAAAGAACACAATGGAGATAATGTAATAAATATTTAGTTTAGAAGGCTTTATCTATTTTTAGTTCAGCTCTGGACTTCTTGGAGTGAATAAATTGCAGTTCGAGTCTTTCTATAGAAGTTGACTCCAAAACAGAGTGATGAAATCTCTAGGTTCTAGCTTCCAGGTACTGAAGTGTTCTACTTCTTATTTTGATAAAGATTTGATGAAGCACAGAAGATAGTCTAGAATTTGTTCTCCCAAAATGATCTTAGTGAAGCTCTTGGGTTCACAGTGTAAAAGCTGGTGTATTCTCTTTATTCTACAGATCGGTCGTGTAATGTCTCTCACTCATACTCCCTCATCATCTCTTCCTCGGTCTTTTATTTTATATTTGAGGTCCAACAATTGGAATAAGAAAACCATTTTAATTATTCCTCATACCTTGTAATGTCTCAAGATACAATCTCATTATATTTCTACAATCAACATTAATTAATGTCAGAAGTATTAAATTATCCAAATATGACCATTAGTATAATCATAATAAATTGAATAATTATGGAGTAGAAGAGTGGGTATCGGTAGACTGGCAGCGATAACCTTCCTAACGATAGACTTCATCAGTAGGATTCATCGATAGCCTTTATCAGTAGGCTTCATTAGTAGGTTTTATCAGTAGCCTTCATTGGTAGGCTTCATTGGTAGCCTTCATCGGTAGGCTTCATCGGTATGTTTCATCGGTAGCCTTCATCCGTAGACATCACCGATAGGCTTCACCGGTAGCCTTAAGTAGTAGGCTTCATTAGTAGGTTTCATCAGTAGCCTTCATTGGTAGGATTCATCAGTAGCCTTCATATGTAGGCTTAATAGTTATCCTTCATCGATAGCCTTCATCGTTAGGCTTCATCGGCAGGCTTTATCGATTGGCTTTATCAGTAGTCTTCATCGGTAGGATTATAGAATTAACCATTCATGGTAACTCTACAAAATTAATCTTTGAGAGACAGACTCATAACGGTGATTTCGCATTGATAAATCAGCGGTGAGGTTCCTCAATAGTAACCTCAATTGGTAACCTCTATCGATAACCTCCCTACGGTAACCTTTTACTTAGAGAAATTTTGCACTATAAACTTAATCAAGAGAGAAGTGAGATTAATAATACATAGTTATTACCTAATATAGACTATAAATATTAATGAAACATAATTTTCATATAAAATAATCATGATTTGGGATTATCGAAATAGGTGAGTCTAATAGTGAGAATAAATGGAGTGGTATTTATACATGAGGAGGTGTGTTTTTAAGAGATTAAATAATGATTAATATATATTTGAATCCAACCAAATTGGTGTGGATTTAATTTAGATTAATTTGGATGAAAATTAAATTTTATAAAGGATGGTAATTTTTGAGAAAAAAAATTAAACAACCATTTATTTTTATAGTTTTTAGGTATGTTATGATTTTACCTTTTTCACTTTTACATGATACATTATTGTACCTATACAGTGGTAATTTTTTTATCACCATAATTTTTTATGACTAAAAATGAAAAAAAACTTATAAATTAATTGGAAAAACAAATTAAAAATATGTAATTCATTTTACTTGATTAATTATATTAAATTGATAAAAATCATTTCTAAATACGTTTAGTGTATAACTCATAAAACAGTTTTTTAAGGTTAAAAATGGGGTCTTCAAAATTTCTAAGGTTGTGTTTCTAAAAGTAACAACTTTTTTATTATGTCCTTAAATAAATAAATTTTGATCAATAAAAAGGGTTAATAAATTTTAAATCATGACTATAAAATAATTATTTTATAAGAGTTTTTCTAAAAATAGAATTTTCACTTTTAACCCAAAAATCCACATTTTTAGAAAATTCCCCAAAAAATACCCTAAGACAGTTTTGATGCAATGAGTCCAAAAAATATGTTTATTTTGTAAAATAAATTTTCAAAATTTTTGAAAAAACTATTTATATTAATTTCTTCATATAAATAAAAAAAACCATGGTTTTAAGAAGACATATATTTGAAGAATAAAATGACTTTACAAAAAATTATGCATTCATTTCTTAAGAATAATTAAATTATTATTGAATATAAAATTTATATTTATTTCATAATATAGTTAATATTATTCAAAACCCACCAATTTAATGGCTATTTTATAATGTTCATGTCAAAATAATAATATTTGGGAGTTCTTTTAAGCTTGGTGTTTCATGAAACGTATGCTATTGAACATAGTGTTCTTTTAAAATCTAGGGGTGTTACATTATTTTTGACTTTAATAAACTATGTCCTAAAAATTTGAAATTATTATTAAACAAAGGTTTATATTTTAGAATTCATTTATGGGAAACCCACATCATAATAATGGTTAATAAAACGTCCTCTCAAAAAGGGGTAAATGAAAATTCAAATGTCCCCACTAAACTAGGTTTCCTTTTAGGAGAACATTATTATGATGTAAAACCTTGACATGGAATAGAAATATAATATCAAGTTCTTATTGAGAGTGATATAAAACATGATCATGATAAAGTTAATCATTATAATAACATAAATCTATGATCGATTAAAAGACCTTTGAGTTCTCAATAAGAAATGTAAATGGATGATTTTTTTTGTTCAAAAATATTTTTCCTATAGTTGATGGGTTCCATTATTACCAAGATAAAGTACTTTAGTAAATAAATATAATCTAATTTTTTCCATTTCAAAATCATAATCTGATCCTCCAGTTTTTCTTAGATCTATTTCCATTTCATCCCTTACTCTAGGAAATAGATATTCATGATTATGTTTTTTCATTCTTGAAGCATTTATAATGAATCATAAGATCCAAAAGTCATTCGTTTAGACTCTAAATTTCTCCTAAAAATAAAATGGTTAGAACTATTTGTTAAATATGATAAATCATAATATAACCTCAAATAATAATATATATAATTAATCTTAATTAATTCCATATGTATTTAACCATAAGACTATTCCTAAATATTACTCACAATATTCCTAATCCAAAATTTTGATTTACAATTTATCCCAAGACAACATAAAGAAGTTCATATTGTCTCATTCCAAACATGTGAATACTTTGATCCCATATTCTTATAAAAAATGTTAATCCCAATAAAACCTTAATAAAAACATGGATAAAATTATAGGCTGTTGAATATATTCCTTAAATACAAACATGTATGAAAATCTTTCAAAGACAAACCATCAAATCACTAACAAATTTTATGGTCACCAATGATATCCCACAATAATATATTTATTATTTTCTCAACATAGAGAATATATTCAAGGTTATAGTTTCTTTAATAATGTGTTTTAAATGAAGTTATACTTTCCAATGAATTATTTTTAACTTTACCATTTGTAAAATTCTATTTAATATTTTATTAAATAGCTCTATTGTACAATCCGTAAATGTTTTAATAATATCATCAATAAAATAATTTTACAGTGTATTTCCTGGGTATATATACCATTATAATCCATTATATTGGACTTATCTTTTTATTCCTCAATACCACCATCCTTTCATATGTCATTTATAGTCTCTTCATCATTAGTAATATAACCAACAATTGTACATACTTCACAATATTTCACCCTCTTGGACATCAATTTTCATAATTCCCATAATTTCCTCATTTAAAACATTCAACCACTGATGATTCCTTAGAGATACCATTATTCCCATCTAATTCGTTGACCAACATTTCATTTTTCTCCTAGTAAATTACATTATTTGTGTCATTTTCCACACCTAAAACATTTTCTTATTCCCTTAAGACATTCACTTGGGTGCTTCGTATCATATTATTGACATATTGAAACTGGAATATTCATTCCTCCATGGTATCCACAACCTAATCCCTCATTTAACTTTATCCTTCTCATCATTTTTGGATCAAAGAGTTGGTAAAGGTGTATGTGGTTAATAATAAATAATTATTACTTGTTTGAAATAATAACAATGTTTTCACTAGAGTAATTATCCCATTTATTTTCTTGAAAACACATTTTCTATCGTATTCATCATTAACCCAATTCCTTCTGGTTCCATCTGTTGAATAAAACCAATAACCAAAGTGTGAGAAACACCAACATATTGGTAAATATCCTAATCATGAGATTAATTTATAGAATATCTAAACCATGAAAAATTCTCAATATATGAATCCTTGGGTTTAACCTAGTTTATCAATAATCATTGCCAAATTTATATGATATTATCATATACTTACACTTATCCTCAAATAAATTAATAGGGTTATGTTCCGTAATCTATGTTTTCATAAATCAAATTACCATTATTTCTTCTAAATTTCCTTTAATACTAACTATAAATACCCTAACCCAAGTACCCAAAGTCTGTGTTTACTTTATCACACTACTATAATATAAAAGGAATCACATCCTGAAGTGCCAAAAAAATTAGTAGCATTGGGAAAATAGATAAATTATTAAAGCTTATATTAAAATTGAAAATATAAAATAAAACATAGCGAGTTCATTGAGAAAACCATTATTCTTCTAGCTTCACCCTTTATTTCAATCAAAATAAACTTCTTGGAATCAGGTGAAAAAATAAAACACAAGAAGGGGGTGAGAACAGATGCACAGTAAAGGTATGTATACATTGATAGTTATCATAAATAAGAAATAACAATTTCGGAATGGTAGAAAACTGAAACACAGTTCATTTAATCAACAACATGAGCTTAATATGGACAAAATAAAAGATGATCAAATAATTCCATATAAATAATCACTTGATATATAAAACATTACCATATATATTAAAATAATTTAATAATCACATGGAAATCAATAACTAATCATATAATGATGGAATTCATAATTTTGGACATCTAAAACATACCTTCGACGTATCATGAAAATAATCAAATACCAAAAAAAATCGTACCAAGAATCTAAAAAATTGTTAAGGACATGTCCAAAACCCAATCTTATTTGTCTCATTAGACCTACTGATGCATTTAAGGGATATATCGGGACCTTCCCATCACTTTTTAAGCAGAAAAAATTCTCCATTTGGAAGGGGTGAAACAAAATCAACAAGATCATTTGTATTGAAACTAACATATGAAATTTTAATAGTTTCCCCAATCAATAAACTTAATCTTAAACCATATAGAGTAATATGATTAATAGTATCAAAATAGTATATCCTCAGTCCTACTAATTATAAACATTTCCATGAAAATTTATAAGTGATATCATAATAAATAAACCTCAATAAAGCATGAAATAAAACAAATGATTTCAATGAATAAGAAAATACTTTAATAAGATAATTAAAAATTTCATGAGGAAAATACCATTATTCACTTTGAAAATAACTTATTTTTAAAACACTGTGCAATTATAAAAGAAAAAATTTTCCTTGATAAGAACCATGAAAACTTTTAATGTAATATTTAACAATTTAAGGTATCATGATGTCATGAAAATACACTCATTCCTAATAAGTGGAAAAATCATTTTTTAATATTTTTTTTAGAAAAGATTCAAAGTACCTCATTTATAAAACGAAAAAAAAGATTCGTTTCAAAGAACTTTTTTAAAATGGTCAAACAAGGGTAATAATTATTTGAAATAATTTAACAAAAGCATTAAAAAACTTTTTGAAATTTTTTTAGGACACATGGACATGGAATATAAATAATCCCTAATGGAGACTTAAACATAAACAATCCAAATGAGATTGTGAAATAAATCCTTCTCACTTTGTAATCAGTCAAACTGTATTCATCAAGAAAGAATAACATTTAACAAAACATTAAATATCATGATAACAAATAAATTAATTGTATAACACGTCAAAGGGTTGTTATATATAACGTATGAAATATTATAAGTGCATAACATCAATAGATTCCTCAATTAAATAAATTTAAGATGAAGCCCTTTAAAAAGATCATATCACTGAAGTGGGAATTAATCAAAATAATTGATTCTGTGTATCTTATTTAAATCCATGTAAGGAATTGGAAATAGGAAATAAGATGATTAAAATAAATTTCACATATAATATATGTATCACATAATCAATGAAGTATAATTTTAACCTAATAAATGAAAATTGAATTATGAAACACATACCTCACGATTCCGTTTAGTTTGAATATTTAAACCCCTTGTATATTGGTTTAAGTAATGTTATTAATTTATTATATAACTAGATTAATATTTATAATACAATATATGATCTTCTTATAATATATTACCACCCATTCATTAATAATATTTCATCATCTGCATTATTTCAGGTTCATCTGTTCCATGGTTGGATGGTCAGTTCACTTATGCATAACTGTGGATTTTTTTTTCAAATAGAAATAGAAAATAAAAATTGAAATAAAATGGTATTAATTCACATAAAAATATTAAATGGCCTTATCTATTATTTTTTATTTCTCAGATGAGTATTATTCATTTAATAAAAAGTTAATGATAATTGTTTTTTTGTATCATTTTCTAACCCTCAAGAACTAGTTTCATTTTATTTAATATTATGTTGATATATTAGTTCTAGAACAATAAATAAATTATAAAATACCTATAAAAACATTATAACTAGAATAATACTCTTATGACTATAACTTTTGGAGGAAACTAAAAAAATCAAAATCCATAGAGATGGTTAGCCTCCATAATTTGAACAATGGTTTCGTTTCTTTGAATCATGGGAGATGAGAAATGGGTTAGTAGAAAATATTCCTTTATAAATGCATCAAAAAATTATATAAATTATATTTTTGTTATAGATGGATGAATGATGATCATAGAAGGTAGAAGATGAAAAGAAATTAAGAGAGTTTGTTAAGAAAGTTACCTCTTGAATGTCACCTCTTGGAAATACCTCTTAAAGAACTTGGAATTAGTATTTGGATGAGACTAGTATAAATTTGTAATGGGAAGTGTGTTGTAATAGATGGTTTTATATATATTTAAATATCATAAAGTCTATTTATAAGGAAGGGGGTGGTTAGGGGTGGTATATATACTTGAGGAGGGTTGGTTTTAAGTAATTAAATAATGATTATTTTATATTTAAAGCCAACCAAATTTGGGTAGAATTAAGTCCAGTATATTTTTATGACAATTAATATTTTAAATTATTTTTATGTTTGTTAAAAAAATAATATAAAAATTTAATTTTCTAAATTTTAGGAATTTTAAGTATTTACCTTTTAACATTATCTGGCTATATTATTTTACCAATACTGTATTTTTATATCATGGTAAATTTTTATGCATAAAAATAAGAAAGAACTTATAATTTTATTTGGAACTCCTAATTCAAAATATGGAATTAATTTTACTTGATTAAATTTAAAAATTTGATAAAAATAAATTCTCAATATGTTACGTGTATACCTCATGAAAACAACTTTTTAAGGTTAAAATTGTAGTTTGAAAATTTTTGAAGCATCTATTTCTAAATGTAACACATCATGTATTATGTCATTCCACAATTAAATTTTGATCAATAATAACGGTTTCAAATTTGAAATCATGATCCTATAATAATTATTTCAAAATATTTTTTGTAAAAATAATATTTTCATCTTTTAAACGAAAAATTAATTTTTTTTGAAAATTCCCCAACAATTACCCAAATAAAATTTATAGGCGATGAGTCAAAAAATGAATTTTTATTATTTTAAATAAAATTTATAATAATTTATAAAAAATTAATTATATTTATTTTCTCATATAATGCAATAATAATCTATTTTTGAAGAAAACACATTTTTGATGAATAGAATGACTTTACTAAACATTGTGTGTTCATTTCCTAAGAATAATTAAATTTTTGTTGAATTGAATCATTATATTAATTTCATAATATAGTTAATATTATTCACACCAACCAATTTAAAATCATGTTTATAATAACCATGTTTAAATAATAATATTTTGGATTTCATTTAATCTCAGTGTTTCGTGCAACGTAAACTATCAAACATAGAGTTATTTTAAATTATCAAGGATTTGGAGTGTACATTACTCTTCTGGACATGATTATGAACTAATTTTGTTTTTCAGATGATGACTTTGGTGGATGTAAAATAGATATAAAAAGTACATCTAAAACATTTCTTTTCTTATTTTAAGCTTTTTTATATGGTCTTTTAATAAAAATACTCAACATCTCTTTCCACTGCTGAATTCAAATAGGTAGTAGTTATAATTTTTTGTAATAAAGTGTTGTGGATGAAACACACACTCACAGATTCTATCTTGAGTTTTAGTAAATCTAAAATTTTCTGTCATAAAAAAGTTATTGATTTAATTTAAAAAACCTAACACTTTACTCATGATAAAAAAACATAGATATAAAGAAACATTTACTCTAGGATCACATACAAAAAGAAGATATTATCTTTAATTCATCATAATAAAAAAAACTTTCTAATGTTTTTACTAAACCCCATAGTTTTGATGGATTTGAATATATTAAACAGAGGCCAATTATAATCAAACATAATTTATAATTCATATCTACTTCTTGTTTACCAATCTACTTACATTAATTAACTCCTTTTCAATTGGGGAGTACATATGTAGTGGTTTTACTCAAAACATTAGTTTTTCAAAAATCATTATTTTTTCTAAAATCATTAATTTTCCTATAATTTTCTATTTTTCATAGAAATTATTTTTTAGAAAAATTCTTCCAATTTACTAAAAACTAATGTTTTTATAATTTCTTAATATTTTCTCGAAAACCTAGAAGAACAGTTACCAGAAATAATATTTTATAGAAAGTTACATTTTACACCGAAATATAGTTTCTTATATTCAGATTTTACTATGTTTTTATGCATTTATTTTTGTTTTGTTTACATTTCATTCAATTTTATAAACCATAAAATTTATTTTTACGAATAATTAGGTTTTAATTTCTAAAAAATAATTTTATCTGATAATATTTTTTTTTTAAACCATTAAAATTTCAGCATAAATATTTAAATATTTTGAGGATTATTTTTCATCATAAGATTATTTATGGAATTTAATCCAATCCAACATAACTTTATAATTAGAATCATGAATCTGAAGCATATAAATATGAGGGTGGGTCACCACATCCCACATCAGTTTCTCATACAGAGAAAGGCTCTTAGGCCAATAATTCTCTAATAGTATGATCTTTTTCCACAAATCCGATCAATATTTTTTCATCAGATTAGACCTTTTGAGACTGATTAGGGCTTACAGTATCTATCATATCAAAGAAATTGATAATAAGAAGTTTTTCCTGGACATGGTTATTATGAAACAATTGTATGGTAAGATAGATTCGTTCTTGAAACTAATTATCAGATTTAATAGTTGGGAAATGCTATGTATAGAAAAGGAAGATATAAATATTCAATATATAAAATTACTAATATATTTTTACTGATCAGTAGAGTTTAGCATGGAATATTAGTTTGATATAATGACTTTTAATCTATATGGTGATAGTTTCTATATAAATATATCACAATTTTCATATCTTGTAGAAGTACTGTTTGTTGGACAGGTATATCTTGTAACCCATAATACTATAGAGAATCATGGATTATTTTAAAAGTCCAAAGATTATATTTCATTGTTTTATCCTTTTGAGAAGGTATGAAAATTATATTATCTTAAACTAGATTCTATTTTGTTTTCATTATGGATGCAAGGTTACCTTATTTTGAGGAAGGGTGACTGAGATACTTTAAATGTACATGACATATATTTTTTTATTTCATTATAGAAACGAGGAAAATAAATTTATATTGGTATGTTTTCTTATCAATAAAATCTATTAATAAAATTGTGATGATGTTCAAAATTCTTCAGTTTCCATGTTTTATTAATTTTTTTAAAAAAAATTATGATCATAATGAAGATAAATAATAAACCTTTTTAAATGATAGAATACTTTTATATGATAAGTAAATACAAAATGTCAATAATGAAGCTGGTTTTGTGCCATATATAGATAAGTTCATAGATAAATCATACAATGTGGAATTAGATGTTGAAGTTCAATAGTTAAAAGAAAACTTTTAGGACAATTGGAAGATCTGCCACCACCCCGAGTTCAAAAAAGAAAGCTAAATCCATTTCTGACGAGGCATATCAAGAATTGATGAAATGAAAATAAAACAAGAAATATGGAGATCCAGAACTGGGACACAATAGGAAATATTCCTTACCATTAAAGTAGGAAGCAGAATAATTTATTAAAGAAAAATAAAAAAGAGAAAAAAGAAAAAGATATTTTACAAGGCAATAATTATTGAAAGCTTAATGAAGGGATTTGAAAGGGAACATAGATATATCAATACTACTAGAGAGGAAGTTAAAAATATTACCTTAAATTTATCATTTATATGTTTTCTAACCAATTAGTCATTTAATCCCTAATGTTTTTCAACCAAACCTGTTAGAACTAGAAGTTATTGGAACTTACTATGTTCCTATTTCTTTTGAAAAAGGAAAAGGGAAAGTTATAGTGATAGAAAAATATATTCCATAATAAGTTAATTTTTAATTTTAAAAAAAATAGTGATAAAGGATAGAGAACATGATTTTATAAGTAATTAAATTTTTTCCAGACAAATTTTAAAATAATTTCAAGAAGATTCCAGAGAAACCTTAAATTAGGTAGAGGAAGAAAAAGAAGAAGAGGAAAAAACGTTCATCAGAAACATCATCAATCAGTAATTAGTATGAGGAGGATGCTAACTTTTTAGTTTTAGAAAATGATTAAAGTTATAAAAATAAATTAAAAATTAGAAATAAAAAACAAAAGTATTGAAAAAATTATTAATCTAGAATTTTGATTGTAATAGAAGTTTAAAATGGTGAGTAATAAAAAGATGACAAAGCGAATGAAAAATTTGATATCAAAACATCAATAAGATATGTTTTTGATGTATCATCAGACTCAACAGATTCTCAGCTAACTCAATCCTATCAAAGCAATGATTCTTGATTTACATATTTAAATGAATATTTTAAGAATATTATGGATTCAATTCATCATCTACCAAGTATAGAATATCAGTGCATGAAAATTCAGATAAGGTTAAATGTGTTCGAACAATCAAGTTACCTAAATATGTTAATAGAAATAATTCTTCATAATGAGGTAGATTTCAAATATTCAAAAGTTAAATTTATTTTAGAAAGATAAAGATCCAAAAAAATACTTATATGTTTAAATTTTACTGAAAGGGATTTGAAATTTCATGATCAATAAATTGAAGTTCTTAACAAGACTTCATTGAAGAGTATAGATTATTTTTTAAAAAATTTCATCTAATTTTGATGAAAAGTTTTAAGTTTTTTAATAGTAAATTTTTTTATCATATTATGAGGAAAATGATATTTTTTAACTATGAAGAAAAAATTTTTCTTGAGGAAAATGATTAGAAGTTAAAATTTGATAATACCAATAACAATTTTATTAAAGATTATGTTGAAATAATAAATCGATATGTTTTAAGGTTTAATGTTTCAGAACAAAATATGTCTATTTTGGAGTTAATGGGACACCAAACTAAGAAGTACACGGAACATTTTTGGAAGATAAAATTCATTTTTAAGAATTTATAGAAGCAGGAATGATTGTTTCCTTAATAACACCTGATATTAAAACAAAACTTTGGAATGAATTAATGTTTCAATGAATTTTATCTATATAATATGTTTATGTTTTCTTTCTAGTTTATTTGGTGGAATTTTATTTATATTTTCATCGATGAATGTCTATTTAAATTAATTTTTTAAAAGAATTATTTTACTATCTTTTTAGGAACATTTGGTCACCCATTTTTATTTTTTGAAAAGCACAATGGGGTGAAGTTCATTAGGAATTTTTTTTGAAGAAGTTATTATGGGTAGATGTTTATTGAGGAGTAGTTATTGATTGGGGAAGATGTTTTTGAAGATGTTATTGTGGAAGAATTTTTATTATTATTATATTATGCACCCTATCTACTTTTTGTAAAATGAGTTTCAAATAAAAAAGAGTTAAAAATATTAGGGGAGGTAAAAAATAAAAAGGGAGAAGTTTTCTTAAATGAAAACATTATAGTAATTATTTAAATTTTATTATTTTTTTCATTAATTATTATGTTTTTATATTTCAAAATGGGGGGATTTTTGGATTAAAAATTATATTTTATATACTTTCAATCCTTAGTATTAAAACTCACAACACAATTTATTAGAAACAATATTTTACTAAATTTATATTTCCAAATTTTTTAGAATGTTTTTGTAAAAACACATTTATTCAAAAAAATGAATAAATATTTCTTAATTGATTATTATAAAAATTCAACATAGTCTAGTCCATTAGAATAAATAAATTCCGATCAATTAAGCTGAAAATTTTTAGTCCTTTGGAATTAAAAAATCTATTAATTCATAATAATTAATTTTAGTATATCTTTTTAACTAACATTCAGTTTATTGATCTAATAGATTTTAGTCCATCAAACTGATTGAGTTTATTCTATTAGATTGATTGATTCTAGACTATCAGATTGATTAGTTCTAGGATATTAGAATGAACATGAATTATATATTAGACTAACGTATTTTAATGCACTAAAATAAATAGGATTTATTCCATAAGAATAATGTTTAAAATCATATGGATAGAGTCATTTATATTGGATTGAATGAATTTACAACATTGTAATGTTGTTATCAAAACAAAATCATATAGATATGTACATGCTGAGCTGTTAAGCCAGATATTATCCAATGTCATTGTAACTAACTCTGATAATCAAAAAAATATTACTATTAGATGAATGCCTATAAATAGAGGTACACTCGAGGAGTTAGGATCTGGTACATTTGTTGAACTCAAAATATCTATAATTTACTCTAATGCAACAACTCATTACTTTCTCTTTATAATCTTTCCTGTGAGTTTGTCTTCTAAGGAAACCATTTGAGGGATTGAAATTCCTTAAATCTTTTCCTGTTTTATTCGATGTATGATCTAGGTTAAGATCAAGGGATTCTAAGGATATAAATATGATTGATTCAGATGAGGATGATCAAGGGATTCTAGGTATAGGAAGAAAGATATGATTCCTATCTTTGTGAATGAGGAATTTATTCTTGAAGAAAGATAGAACATACAGTTTTGCTGAAACTGTGGATACTTTATGTCAAGGTTATTTATTTCTTTTATTCTAAATGTTAAAGATTAATTATTTATTTTATTATTATACTATTATTTTTAATATAGAAATTTTAAAATTTTTAATTTGCTTATTTCTACAATTTATAAAATAAATTAGTGAATTTATAAGGAATATTTATTTGAACAAAATTTTATATCATCTGATATATATAATATAGTCTAAGTCCATTGTAAATTCTCTAATCATCATATGATAACTGAGTCATATTAATTTAATAATTTTTTTTGTTTTTAATGTGTTAATTTTTTTAACTATAATTCACCCAACTCATAGCCTTTATAAACTCTTACGATCCAACAGGTGTTGTAATCTATGTCAACATCATTCGAGGTTATTATATAACATTTGGTTTATCCCATATTAATACTAATTTCATTATTTATTTTTATTGTTAATGATCTCATAATTATAATTATTAACATGATAAATTATTAATTTAATAATATACCCGTCACTCTATATAATTCTAGTTTGAGGGATGTTCATATTGAAATTTATTCCATTTATTGATTGGAAAAATATTGAAAATCCATACACTTATACCAATTACTAAGGAATTTTGATTATGTAATGTATAGAATATTCATTATTTTATACAGAGAAATCTTATGACTTAATTATTTATTAGTGGGGCCTAAAACTACCCCTTGATGCCTTAGTGAGTTGAATGAGAAAAACTAGTCATGGTATTTAGTGCATGTAGACCAATGTTTTAGATATCATAGTTATTGTCCTGAGATAAGTAGATGTATTGGACCATGTACTTGATGGCATGTAATGTATTGGAACAAGGACTTGAAATGTTTACATTATAAATTCAATCACCATGAAATCTAATATTTTGTCCACAAGTTTATTTTTATTGTGAACAATAGAATTGTTTCAAGCTTTTGTGATAACTTATTTGGAATTTATTTATTATAATTAAAATCCTTCCATAATAAACATGCATTGTTTTTATTATGCTAGTTTCTGGGGTACGCTATCCCTTATAGATCATTTAAGCCAACCTTTATTTTGTTTCCATTTCCATGGGTCATCAAGAACAATATTACACATGATATATCTAAAATAATATCATTTATTTACATTTGGGAGAGATTTTGAAGAATTATTACAGATTAAGCAGTTACTTATATTGTGTAAAATTATACATGTATTTTGAAAGTAATGATATTTATTATTTGATGCTATTTTGTAATCCACTAATGCTATAAACCTAAATGGTTGTGGGAATTATGTAATTAAATATTTTTTATAAATCATTTAATTATAGAATTTTTACACGTGTTTCATTATAATGTGGCCCTTTTGAGTAATGAAACTTACTAGTTTTAGGAAGAAGACTCAATCCTTATCCAAACACTATCATGATGTAACTCCCAAGAGTAATCTAGTGACACAATGCTTACTAAAGAATTAATTTACCAACACATTGAGACACACTCTAAGTGTTCTTCCACTGAACTACCACTCTAAAAAATCCCAAATACTACTTGAAATTTGGAAAATACAAATTTTACTCAATCCGATAAAAAATTATAATTTACCCATACCTCACCAACGCATATTGAAATGGTTTGTTAAAACCTCCACACAATAAAACATTGTACCTCCGTAGAGTTATGTGGACATACATTGGAGTAAATTCACTTACACAACAATTGATAATTATAAATATTAAAAATATTTACATCAATATCAAAAAGTATTTTATAAAAAAAATTATACACTTAAGGGTTCTCAACCCATATCAATTTTCCTATGATATAGATCCAAAGAAAATCGAAATGGTATCCATGTAAATTAAAACTCAATAAAAGGGAATGGTCTAATCATAGTGGTTTCAATTCAAATAAAAAAATTATATTATGCCAGATAAATCTAATGAAATAGAATAATCTTGAAAATATAATCCATTATTATCATTTAAAATATTATATATATATTGAAAACAAAAATTCCTTAAAATAAATCATATCCTATGAAAAATAAATATTTCACACATTTTAGAAACTAGTTGTGCATAACCTAAGAAAAACATATTAAAACCACGATATTTATTATTTTAATTCATGATAAAAATCAATATCTATGATGATAAAAATGAAAACCCCTTCCAAATACTCAAAATAAATTTTCTTTAAAAATAAAATAGAAAGGGATTTTTTTTGTATTCACTTGGAAATTTATTACCAAAAAAGTAAATTTTTTATTTCAAAAAGTGTATCCATTGAAAATTTTACTTCCATAATTAAACACATAAGTATCATTTATTAAGGGGACCATGATGTTCAAAAATAAAGAAAAACTAACTATATCATTACACATATAAGTTATAAACATAATAAACTTATGATTTAAAAAAGAACCGTTTCTTAAAATGAACCAGTAACACATTCTGAAATTGGTTGTTACTGGAATAATTCATTTTTCTAGAGATATGAAACTAATTTAGTAATGATTAAATTAATTTTATTCATGCTCTATTTTATAGCCTCATACTACAAACCAATAATTTCAATTTTAAAAACCTAACAAAAAAGGAAATTAACCTAAAATGATAATAGTTATGGGTCATAACATAATTAATGATACCCAATATAATTAAGGAACAAAAATACCTTAATTATATGATCTCAATTAGTTTAAACTAAAAATAAAATGGGTTAAAAGAAACTTAATATCATATAATCATCATTCGTATTATTGATACTCAATTCATGAGATCAAAAAAGCAACTGAAAACAATAAAAATTTAAAATTATATCGAAACCTCCCATTTATAAAGTACATGGCCTATATTCATAATTTAAAACTTGGATAGCCTACCCATGTATTTCGTTTTCCCTCTACAGACATCATTCAATGTTGTAATTATTACTCAAATGATTATTTATAAAACCTAAAACTATAATTAAATGGTTTTAATTATACATATAAACTCAATGTTTGGCACTAAAGGTGTTTGATAGACACACCATCATAACATCCTTTTGAGATTCGATAATCCTACCTTCTATCTGTAATTACTTACCAAATAGTATAAAATAAAAATGATCCATGGTACAATTTTGTAATGAACCATCCCAGGATACCCTTGATCCACGTACCTGGACCAACTCATGGAAAGGTGAAAATATTGTTCTGAATTTCTTTTGGGATGGATACTAGTGACTAAGAATCCAAATAACATACCTTGGGATTATTTTCACACAAAGAGACATGAATAACATGGATATTGCACCCAAAATTCCAACATTACCACTATATAAGTTATATAAGCATGTATAAAAAATAAATTGTTCTTATAATGAACAAAACTAAACAAGGAATAATCATATAATATAAATAAAAAAGCATAACACAGTGAATTATAATTTATAAAACACTAATCTCAATAAAAGGACTAGTATGAACCAAAAGAAACTAAATCAAAATGTCTACATGTCATCATAAATTATATAAGTAAAATATCATCATTAAATAAGGACCATGATCACTCAACTCTATGAGCATGAAAAAATTCTATTTGTGCAGAACCACCACTAAATCCAAAATGAAAACACATGACCATAAACTATAAGTAAAAATATTTTCTAAATCTGAAAAATATATTCATAAGAAACAATACTTCTAGGTACCCTCCCCACACCCCACATATGACCTTTAAATTTAAATCCTCACTCTTCTAGTTAAAAAAACTGTAAATGTAGGTTCTTTTTTAGCTAAAATAATTCTCATTTGATAATCAATTAAGAAAAAATTTTAACCAAGGAAAACAATTCCACTATTTAAACAGAACCAATCCCTTTATAAAATTCCAAAACACATGGAGTTTTCAATTAGGGAAATAGTTTTAAAAATAATTCCTTAAAGCTATCCAGAATTTTATGAAAAGTAAAATAACCCACTCTTTATTTCTCCTTTTAAATCATATTAAGAGTTATTAATGTAGATAAATTTATACTTTAAATAAATAGAAAAAATACCTATAGATAATTAAAACTAAAAAATAAATAACAAAACAACTAACATAAAAAATACATAAATGGGGTCAAATCACTTCATGAACGAAAATGTAAAAAAACATAGACTAATATAAAATTAATGTAGCTGAATATAAATAGAAATATCATCAATAAAATAAAGGAAATTAAATAACTAATATCATGGTAGTAACATTGAGGAAGTAATGTCTAGGAAAAATTATGATTCTCATACATTCATCTTATAAAATCAATCCATATTCTACTAAAAGCATGGGAAACTATGGTGGGAATGTATTGACCTAGGGTCATAGGGAAATTCAGCTGATTTAAGTATAATAATAGTAATTTTTAGTATGTTATTTTGGGTATTTCAATGTTTCGTAGGGTTTTTCATGCCTAACTGTACTTGTCATAGTATTCCTTACACATATTCTCAAAGTTCTCATGATAAATCAAAGGAGTTCAATAACATCAACCATGAATCCATGCATATAAAATTTAGTTAAATATAAAAGTGAATATCCTAGGATTGGATTGAAATTTTTGTCAGTAGGGAACACTATAAATATGGCACAATAATCTATATGTGTATGTAAGTGATATAGGTACAACTCAAAAATATATGATAAATAAAGTCATGTGAAGTGTTTACATATTTAATTTTAAAGGATGAAAATGGAGAATATTATTCTATTAAATAACTCTTGAGGATTTATTTTAGTATGACTTCACATGATATAATTAGAGGTGAACTTCTTCATTTTATTGGAAATATTCATTATATAAACTCTTATTTATTATGATTGGTGAGACTTCCTTAAAAAAATACATAAAAGTTTTTTATTAATGTTGAAACACCGCGAATAACATGCTTCATTGGAGTTTGAAGAGTATAATGACCCATAATTTACATACATTGTTAGTGCTTCAAAATTGATGTACACTTATTACAATATATAATAAAACCATGAAAGGACCGTATAGGTATAGTGTATTTTGAAAATGGGAAACATAAACAACTGGTTCATAAACCATCTACACTGTCTCCCTTTTATTTCATCAAATCTAGAGTCCCTTTTGGAATATCCTACTTAATAACCTTCTTCCTGACCTGGGGAAAAGAAAACATACAAAATGGTGAACTCAAATTCTCAATAAGGGTTAACAAAAGAAAAATCAATCACATCATATTCATAAGAACATATCATTTTGGAAATCTTAACCTGCAAAAGAGATCATAATTTCATAACATGGGATAAATCATAGGAGTGAAATGTAATCCCAATAATCATAACTTCAAATATGAGACATTGTGGCATACACACATAATCATAGGGAATCATTTCTTAGTAGTCAAGACTCATTGCCAAGACTATCTTAGCGGACAATGTCCATTTCCGAACTGAGTTCACTCTTCATTTCGGTCCTGTTTCACTGAACCAGATTACCCTACCGTTACAGCCATGTCTATCTCATGAGATATAAATATTTACCCAATGCATTGGAGGGAGATATAGGTCCCAACCATCTCATAATGATACCATTCTTATGTGTTCCACAAAATCAAAAACCATACATCATAGCATAACCCATGTAATAAAAATGGGATTCTTAAACATCACATCATCATAACATAATCAATAAGAGATAAACAGATATCATAAATATAATTCAATAATAACATAATCAAATAAATGTAAAAATAGGGATAAAAACAGAACCCTATATTATCTTAGATGGAAAATAATTTTGATAAATCACTTGAACTCCATTCTTGAAGAAAATATCCTTTTTACTTCAAAAACATTTTCCTTTCATAACATGTCATATAATTTTGAACTAAACGAAGTTGAATAAAAATAAACTTGAAAACATGTAAAGGAATATTCATGTAAATAATGTTCTAAAAATCCATTCATGCCGTATAAGTTAAAAAAACATTCTTCCCATACTTTGGCCGGAAAAGTCAAAAAGTACCTCGTACGAAAAATGAAAAAATATTCCTTTCATATATTTTACTAAAAACTAACCGATGGGTAAAAGTGGATTTAATAAAGTATAGGTGGATGGAAATAATATTAGATATTGAGGAAACATGGATGTGGATGATAAATATTCCCCAGTAAATTCTGAAGTATAAACAATCTCTGATAAAAAAGAGATTGTGAGATTTTCCCTTACCTTAGGTCTGATTTGCTTCGTAAGTGTCCGATCCTCCTGTATAATGATTTAAATAATGTAATTTACTTATTCCAGAATCATAATAATTGTTATGATATCATATATGGTCATATTCTTAGCTTCTTATTAGTAATATTTCATTGCTACTTGTTATTTGGGTGTTTATTACTTTTTGTTCTTATGCGTGTTTTTTCGAATAAATTCTTATTCTTAATTTTAGGTTATAGATACCTCATTTCTAGAATGGTATTAGTGTAATATATATCATATTAACTCATTCAATTCATTTTCATAATCATTATGCAATGAAGATCATGTAGAACGAGTCGTATCACATCGTGGAGACGGTATTCCGTATATACGCACGAGCGATGATATCGTTCCCATGATCGTGGAATTGTGTTGGAGTGTATGTATACTATTTAAGAATCCATATCACATTAAAATAATCATATATAGTTATTATTTACACCATTATAACCATCCAAGTATGGTGGTGGTGCAAAATAGATTACACCACGCCGTGGAGACGGTATTCCGTAGATACGCACGAACGGTGATTTCGTTTTCCGTAGGATGGATAGAGGTTGAAATAGGGTTTTTTCATAATTATAATAACATATCAGTATATGAGTGAAAATTATGTTATTACTTCATAATGAAAAAACTAAAGAAGAAGAAGTTTAAGAAGAAATAAAGTTGAAAGAATCGGTAACAGACATTACCTCTTCTTTGAAGCGCCTTTTTGAGACCTCCTCTTAGGGCAATAAAATTGGTCTTTGAGGAAGACCAGGACCTCTATGATGTTTCTAGGGAAGTGGAGAAGAGAATTTGTCTAGTTTTGTCTGATCTTGAAGGCTCAAATTGGTGTGAGGAAGAGAGGGAGGAGGTGCCCTTTTATAAGGGAGGAGAGGGGAACCTTTGGAAAAACTAAAAATATTATTTTATTATAAATTCATATTCGGTTTTTAATAGCTCAAAATTGATTTATTTCAATGCTAAGGTGGGTATGTGTCGAAATACTCTCTCATAATATAATTTAGACAAGTATAGGTTTCTATTTTTACCTTATCATTTAGATTTAACTTTAAGTTAAATAATTTTACTTTTACCGTGTCTTCTTATTTTCTTACACTATAAGGTTAATAAACATACTATAACAAGACAAAAGAACCCGAAGTTGTTTATTATTAATACATAAAACCTTATATAAATTATTTGTCCGAACCGTAGATTTTTAGGAATAAAATAACAATTAATAATATAATATTTTTTTAAAAACAATTTTATGTCAATTTTGACACTATTTGGTAATTTATTTTTTTGAAAATCACAGTTGAATGGTTAGTTCAAAAAAAGTAAATTAAATAAATAATAACATGTCATGTTAACAAAGAAATTTTTTTTAATTCATAAAAAGTATCAAATTACATTTATTTGGGTATTTATAACATCAATTATGTCAATATTTCATTAACAAGTTAATTACCGCATCATCATTGTGTCATAAATAAATTAAATTATATAATGTCTAAAAATTACAAATAAAATATAATTATGTAGAAACTCTTCTTATATTTCTAATTAATATTTATAGTAGAATGTATCTTATGTATAACTCTATATTAAAAATCATTTAGTTATTAAATGTTGCTTTTAACTATTTTAACCCTTCTTTAAATAAATTAATAATAAATGTACTAATCTAATCCAAGTGGGCCTAAATGGTCATATTTTATTCACAAGGTTGTTTTTTTCTAATTACACTTATCCAATAGAATTAGGACATGTGTTTGGGTAATAATAATATCATTTTACCCTTAATTACCCTATTTACTTTTAACCATGGTGAAAAAAAGTAAAAAGCTACTATTCACCAAAAATTATTTTCACCTCATTGAACCAAATTTTTATCCATGATATTAACCATGTCTCTCAGATTTTAGAAATTCCACTCATAGAAGCGGTAAAATTAAGTTTTATGTGAATTTCCAAATTCTCCTAGGAGGTGGGTAAAAGACGGTGAAAAGTTCAATAAAATTTTTATATATCTAAAATTATTATAAAATGAATCCAATGAACTTCATTGAACTTATATAGGTATTATGTATCAATTTTGACCTAAAATAGATAATTATTTAAATAAAAAGACGGTTTTTAAATAGTAACCCAGTGTTTTCACTATTCATCAAAAATTGAAAGTTTTCTGAAAAATACCAAAATTTCACCCTAGGCTAATTTCGATATTCCGAATCCAAAAATGAAGTCCATTTTGAAAGATAAAATTTATAAAATTTCAAAAAGTGGGTATTAATATTCATTACGGCTAGTTTTAATAATATTTTAATAGCATATCGTTGTTTAGTGAAACTCGGTATTGCGTATGACGCAAGCTATAGAGGAAGGTCGCGATTGCGTGTAAAGAATGACAAGATAGTTTTATGTGTAGTGAAATATTCCTTTGATGATTTATATAACATAAAAACAAAATATTTCTCATAAAAGTCTCGGGTGTTACATTCTACCCCCCCTAAAATGAATTTCTCCCTTGAAATTCGTCACTTTGTAACAAACAGATGAGGAAACCTCTCCCTCATAATATCCTCAATCTTCCATGTAGCTTCTTCTAATTGGTGGTTCATCCATAAAACTTTCACAAAAAAAGTGGTCTTGTTCCGTAGGAATTTTTTACTACGATCCAAAATCTCTATCGGGTGTTCTTCATAAGAAAGATCTGGCTCCAGCGGTACAACTTCTGAGCTGAGTACATGTGAAAGATCAGGTATGTACTTTCTCAGGAGAGATACATGGAACACATCGTGAACTTGAGATAGATTCAGTGGAAGCTCCAATTCGTTATGCTACCTTCCCAACACGATCCAGTATTTTGAAAGGACCGATATACCTAGGGCGCAACATTCCCTTCTTTCCAAATCTCATTACTCTCTTCCACGGAGATATTCGTAAGAACACTTTATCACCCACTTCAAACTCTAGGTCTTTTATTCGGTTGTCGGCATAACTTTTTTGACGACTCTGAGCTGATCTTATGTGTTGTTGAATAGATCGGACCTTTTCTGCCATCTCATCAACAAGATCAGGTCCTAATAGCTTTCTTTCTCCAACTTCATCCCAAAAAGTTGGAGTCCAGTATTTCTTTCCATAGGGAGCTTCACAAGGATCCATCTGAATACTGGAGTGAAAGCTATTATTATATGAAAATTCCACCAAAGATAGGTGTTGATCCCAACCACCTTTTAAATCCATAGATCAAGCTCTCAACATATCTTCTAGTGTTTGAATTTTCCTCTCAGACTGACCATCTATCTGAGGATGATATGCAGTGCCGAAACTCAACTATGTATCTGGAGTATGCTGAAGACTTCGCTAGAACTTTGAGGTAAACCTTGGATCCCGATCAGATATAATGGAAAGTGGTAATCCATGCAATCTTAGCACTTCCTTTACATATAACCTGGCAAGTTGATCCAGAGAGAAATTCTCTCTAATAGCAATGAAGTGTGCCGACTTTGTAAGACGATCAACTATGAACCAGATAGCATTATTGCCTTTGTATTTTTTCGGAAGTCCGGTGACAAAGTCCATAGTGATGTTTTCCCATTTCCATTCAGGTATGGGTAATGGTTTTAACATCCCCTTAGACTTCTGTCTCTCATCTTTAACTTGCTGACAAACCATGCATCGAGAGACATATTCAGCAACATCTCTTTTCATGCCATCCCACCAGAAGTACTCTTTCAGGTCCCTATACATCTTCGTGCTTCCAAGATGAATAGAGAATGAAGAACTATGAGCCTCATCCAGTAGCACCTTCTTTAATTCATGGATGGGAGGAACACAAACCCGATTCCTGAACTTTATTATTCCATCATAATCATGGTGGAATTCAGTAACATTTCTCACCTTCTTTTGTAACTCTACATCTTATTTATGAGCCTCTTTAATATTCACATGTATAGATGGTTGAACATTTATTTGAGAAAGATAAAATTTTCCCCTTCCATTAGAATTCCAAGATCCATCTTTTGTAAATCCATAAATATTGGATCATTTGTGATCCTCATCATGGATAAGCTAGCATGGTCTTGTCGACTTAATTCATCTGCCACCTTGTTTTCTTTCCCAAGGTGGTAATGAATTGACCAGTTGTAATCCTTAATCAACTCCAACCATCTTTTTTGGCGCATATTCAGATCCTTTTGTGTGAAAATATACTTTAAAATTTTATGATCAGTATAAATGTCACACCTTTCTCCATAAAGATAATGCCTCCATATCTTTAATGAAAAGATTACCGAAGCTAACTCTAAATCATGAGTTGGGTAATTTTGCTAATGGATTTTCAACTGTCGTGAGGAATAAGCTATCACCATATCATTTTGCATAAGAACACACCCCAACCCCTTCTTGGATGCATCACTGTAGATCACAAACCTTTCTCCACTACAAGGAAGTGTGAGCACAGGTGCACTGGATAACCTTCTTTTCAACACCTTGAAATTCTCTTCACATTCCTCCATCCATACAAACATAACTCCTTTTCATGTCAACCTGGTGAGTTGATTAGATAATCGTGAAAAATATTTCACAAAACTTCGATAATAACCAGCCAAACCAAGAAATCATCGGATCTCGGTTACTTTTGTTGGTGTCGACAATCTTTCGATAACCACTTTTTCTACTGGATCCATAGATATCCCCTCTTTTGAGATTATGTGACCCAAAAATGAAACTTTTGGAAGCCAAATTTCACACTTGGTAAATTTGGCATAAAGCTTCTCCTTTCTAAGATTCTTCAATATAATTCTCAAGTGATATTCATGTTCTTACTTGCTCTTTGAATAGACAAGAATATCATCTATAAAGACTACCAAAAACTGATCAGGATAGTCTCTAAAGACTCTATTCATTAGATCCCTGAAGATAGCAGGGGCATTAGTAAGACCAAATGGAATCACTATAAATTCATAGTGTCCATACCTTGTGTGGAAAGCCGTATTTGGTATATCCTCCCCTTTGACCCTTAATTGATGATACCCTGAATGAAGATCAATATTGGAAAAGTTTTGAGCTCCGCGTATTTGGTCAAATAAGTCATCAATGCGTGGGAGAGGATATTTTTTCTTGATAGTGATCTTTTTAAGTTCTCAACAATCAATGCAGAGTCTCATTGATCCATCTTTCTTCTTAACAAACAGAACAGGTTCTCCCCAAGGTGACGCACTAGGGCGTAGGAATCCATTATCAAGATTCTCTTGGAGTTGCTTCTTAAATTCCTGCAACTCAATTGGGCCATTCTATATGGTGTATTTGAAATAGGCAAAGCTCCCGGTACGAGTTCTATTGAAAAATCAACTTCACGATTTGGTGGAAGACCCGGTAATTCCTCCGGGAAGACATCTTAAAACTCCCGTACAATGGGAATATCCTTAATCATGAGTTTCTCTCCAACCATTTGAGATAAATAACCTTCATTTAGTGGAATCAAGACCCATAATATGGAAGAAATTTCCACCGGAAGGTTATGTTCATCCTTGCATCGATAGACGATCATATATTGATCTGGAATATGAAATGTGACTTCCCTTCTTTGGAAATTTATATGAGATCCATATATAGAAATCCAATCCATGCTAAGAATCACATTAAATCCCACTATAGGAAGGATCACAAGATTTTCAGGAAGCACTTTCCCACAAACTTCAATCAGAGAAGAATTATAAACTTTGTATGTGACTGTTGTTCCATTAGGCATTGTCATAGTTAACTCAACATCCAATTATTGAGGTAATATGGTGATACCCTTAGGAAATTATTCATAAATAAAAGAGTGGGTGGATCCAGAATCAAATAAAACATTTGCTACTTTAGAGTGGATGGTAAGTGTAGCTTTCACCACATCGTTATAGTACTCCACATCACAGATTGAAATTTCATGTGACACTCCTTTGCCTTCAGCCTTAAGAGTTTGTTGACGTCAATCATAATCAACAACCCTTGGATTAGGGTATTGATTGGCATAATGCCCCCATTTCCTTGCAGTTGTAACATTGAAGTGTAGGAGGTGAACTCTATGTAGACTTTTCTTTGTTTGCATCAGTAAACATTTTCTTCCCATCATTGCGGCATTCAAATTCCTGATGACCTTCCTTTCCACATTTGAAAAATTTACTTGTCCCTTTAAGAAAACTCCCTCGATGTTTCTTTCCACACATTGAGCATAAGGGAAATATCATCTTCTTTTCAGTTTTCTCTTTAG
This sequence comes from Viscum album, assembly GCA_963277665.1. Taxonomy (NCBI): domain Eukaryota; kingdom Viridiplantae; phylum Streptophyta; class Magnoliopsida; order Santalales; family Viscaceae; genus Viscum; species Viscum album. The sequence goes on along the minus strand of OY728127.1, from coordinate 402,868,152 downwards.
ATTTTCCTTTGAATTCCATTTTCCACTTCTTATCAAACCCATGTGACTGATGGGTTACACCAATCTCCATCTTAACCTTGAGAGCACATCAAACAATTTCCTCGTAGCTATTGAAGTCCCTTATGGCTAAGACCCTTCGAAGGCTTGGTTTTAAGCCACTAAAGAATCGATCGATGTTACTCTCAGGTTGGATAATAATACCAGAAGCGTACCTTGCAAGTCTTGTAAAATTTTCTTCGTAGGTAATAACAGATTCATCATCCTTTTGTTTTAGTTCAAGAAACTCATTCTCCATCTTTGTTCGAAGAATACGAGGGAAGTACTTATTGAAAAATATGTTCTTGAACTCGTCCCATTCCATGGACTCAATTTCATCTCTTTGCATCGTATTCTTGATAAGATTACACCATTGATCAACATCACCTTCCAAACTATACACTGCTAAGACAACTTTATCATGTTCAGAACATTGAAGAACTGAAAATATCTTTTCAGTAGTACTGATCCATTTTTCAGCAACTAATGGATCAGTAGACCCACTGAATGAAGGTGGACGCTGCCTCATGAAGGATTCAACAGAATGTTCCTACTTACTGTGCTCGTTTTGGAAGTCCTACATGATTCATAGCTTGAGAGAGTTGTCTGAGCATGGATAAAAGATTTTTTATTCCAGCTCCCATAACGTTTGGTTTCTCAGGGGGACAATAATTGCATTTCCTATCACATTCTGCATTAACACGGTTCCTTCGAGGTCTAGCCATTGACTAAAACCAAGAAGAATAGTGTGAGCAACACTAATTATAAGAGGAAAACCACATAATCAAGAATAAAATTTTACACTTAAGGCCTTATAATAGGTTATTCATGGCCATTTCAAAAAAACTAAGATTATGTTCTGTGCTTAGACATATCCTTAGGGTTCTAACTAAGTCTTTCACATCCTAGTTTCCAAAGGATGACTATACCTTTACTCTGATACCAACTATAATGACCCATATTTTAAATACATTGTTAGTACTTGAAAATTTAAGTACACTTATTACAACATATAACAAAACCATGAAAGGACCGTATAGGTTTAGTGTCTTTAGAAACTGGGAAACATAAACAACTGGTTCATAAAGCATCTACACTATCTCCCATTTATTTCATCATATCTAGAGTCCCTTTTGGCATATCCTACTTAATAACCTTCTTCCTAACCTGGGGAAAAGAAAACATTCAAAAGGGTGAGCTCAAATTCTCAGTAAGGGAAAACAAAAATAAATATCAATCACATCATATTCATAAGAACATATCATTCTGGAAATCTTAACCTGCAAAAGAGATCATAATTTCATAAAATGGGATAAATCATAGTAGTGAAATATAATCCCAATTATCATAACATAAAATATGAATCTTTGTGTCATACACACATAATCATAGAGAATCATTTCTTAGTAGTCAAGACTCATTGCCAAGGCTATCTTAGCGGACAAAGTCCATTTCCTAACCGAGTTCACTCCTCATTTCAGTCCTATTTCACTGAACCGGATTAACCTACTGTTCCAGCCATGTCTATCTCATGAGATATAAATCTTTACCCAAACAATTAGAGGGAGATATAGGTCCCACCCATCTCATAATGATACCATTCTTATGTGTGTCACAAAATCGTAAACCATACATCATAGCATAACCCATGTAATAAAAATGGGATTCTTAAACATAACGTCATCATAACATAATCAATAAAAGATAAAAGGACATCATAAAAATAATTCGATCATAACATAATCAAATGAATTTAATAATAGTGATAGAAACAGAACCCTATATTATCTTATATGGAAAATAATTTTGATAAAACACTTGAACTCTATTCTTGAGGAAAATATCATTTTTACTTCAAAAACATTTTCCTTTCTTAACATGTCATATAATTTTGAACTAAAAGAAGTTTATTAAAAATAAACTTGAAAACTTGTAAAGGAAGCTTTATGGAAATAATGTTCTAAAAATCCATTCATTCCGTATATGTTAAAAAATCATTCTTCCCCTACTTTGGCTGGAAAAGTCAAAAAGTACCTCGTACAAAAATCGACAAAAGATTCCTTTAATATCATTTACTAAAAACTCATCGAAGGGTAAAATTGGATTTAAAAAATTGTAGGTGGATGGAAATAATATTACATATTGAGGAAACATGGATGTGGATGATAAATATTCCCTAATAAATTTTGAAGTATAAACAATCTCGGATAACAATGAGATTCTATGATTTTCCCTTACCTTAGGTCCGATTGGCTTCGTAAGTGTCCGAAACTCCTGTATAATGATTTAAATAATGTCATTGACATATTATAGAATAATACTCATTGTTATGATATCATATACGGTCATATTATTAGCTTCTTATTAGTAATATTTCGTTGCTACTTGTTATTTGGGTGTTTATTACTTTTTGTTCTTATGCGTGTTTTGTCGAATAAATTCTTATTCTTCATTTTAGGTTATAGACACCTCATTTCCAGAATTTTATTAGTGTAATATATATCATATTCATTCATTCAATTCATTTATATAATCATTATTAAATTAAGATCATGTAGAACAATTCGCATCACATCGTGGAGACAGTATTCCGTACGTACGTACGAGCGATGATATCGTTTCCATGATCATGGAATTGTCTTGGAGTGGATGTATACAATTTGAGAATAAATATCACTTTACAATAATCATATATAGTTATTCTTTACACCATTATACCCATCCAAGTACGATGGTGGTGGAAAATAGATTACACCACGACGTGGAGACGGTATTCCGTACGTACGCACGCACGGTGATTTCGTTTTCCGTAGGATGGATAGATGGTGAAATAGAGTTGTTTAATAATTATAATAACATATCAGTATATGAGTGATACTAATGTTATTACTTCATAATGAAACAACTAATGAAGAATAAGTGGATGAAGAGTCATTGATTTAATTTTGAAGTGGTTATGAAATCCCTCTGAAGGCTAGAAGAGGCATTGATTTAATTTTGTAAAAGTCTAGAATTTGGTCCTAGAGTATAAATTGGATATATCCCAACTTATGATAAGTCCTATGAAACATTATATGTGATTGTGAGTTTAGATGAATGATTATCTATTTTGAATGAGTCATTACAGACTCCTGATAAGTCATTTCATATTTTAGATGATTATTCGTTATGTTTTTAAGAGTATATAAGTACTTTAGATAATGCCCCTTTGTGTTTATATTTTCAAGTCTATAAGAGATTTTATATGAAACAATATTATATTTTTCATATGAGTTTAGAAGTATGTAATATAATATAATTATATGAGAGAGATATTGGGAAATTCAATTAACAAGAATATCTTGGTAAAATGATAATTAATATACATATATCATATGTATACAAAATATAGAATTGAAGATGAATAAAATTCATAAAAAATTTGATATTCAAGGTAGATTTTGTGAATTCAAAAAATAATAAATCAGACAGTACCAGTAATAGGATAAATATTGTATATATATGAAAAAGAATCTAATACATCCAAGAGAGACTCTATGAAATTTAGGAGAAAATTAAGAACTATATGATAGAATTGTAATGTATAATGAGATTGGGAGTAAGTGACTAATGTTGTTTCTATTACCTACATTATGAATCAAGACTCATGGGAGATGGAATTTACACTATGGTAAAATATCATAATGGGTTTGAGTTGATTAATAAGTCCATTTTTTATGTAGTGTTAATGATCATATCATAGACATTGACAACTAAGTTACTTGTTCAATTGAGGACACTTAGAGAATTATTGGTACCAATATAAGCAATTCCACCATCAAATCAAGACAACATGGATGTGTGTGATAATAAAGGTATTTGGATGATACCATCACAACCCATTCATGTCACTTACTCGTAAATGATTATCACTTCAAATTAAAAGTTATAATTAAATTCATATACTTGATAGAGTTGAATAGAGAAAGTAGAAGGTTTTTTAGGAGGAATAATACATTTTAAAATTATTTTGTGATATATTTATCTTCTATTTTTAAATTCTATAGCCTGTTTAGGGTTGAATTTTCATTAAGTGATTCATATATCTTAACCGGGATAATATTTTAGGAATCAGAGTGGTTGTTTTGGAGAAAAATTAGTACCTGGAAAAAATGTGTAGACACTAATTTACCCCCATTATTAGTGACCCTACATGATCCAAATAGATCTATAAGTGGTATTATAGATAATAATGTTTCTCATTTGAGTTGATAATATATTTAGACCGGATTTATTTTCAAAATAATGAACTTAAGGTTTGATGAAAATTTTGAAGTGCCTTTGGAGGAAAAATAAAATCCATTTCCACTCGAAATAAAATAGAGTTTTTGGTCAAAACCCACAAAAAATATTAATAGAGGGCAAAGGAAATTGAAAAAAAAAAGTGTTGAAAAAATAAAATATGGATCTACCAGTACTTAAATCTAATCAAAGTGATGTTTCTTTATCTATAAAATCAATTTAATGTTATCCACTGGAGAAATATTATTCATGCTTTGGAGAGTATTAAATGTAGGGGTTTATAAAATTATTTGAATACATATACTCTCAAATTGAAATGTATGTGCAGAAATTAATAGTTTAAGTAGTTATATATATACTTAGATTTATTAAGGGTATTTTTGATAAATAATTTTTTTTACAAAATAATGATGAATAAATGGAAAATTATTTAGCTAAGAAATTTTGAAGATATAAAACTCTCAGACAATTATTTGAATATAAATAGAAATTTGTTGCACTTTGTTATAAATATATGTCTTATAAAGAAATAAATTTAATATAAGGGATTGGGAGAATAATATGAAAAAATATGTTTTTTAATAGGGTACCCATTCTCTAATTTTTTTTATAAAACCGTCATAAATGTCAATGATACATAATTGGTAGTTATAGAAAGAACATATAATATTGAATGATAAATCATTAAAAGAATAAAAATTGTATGAATAATAGATTTATAAGGTAAAAATTGAATTTGTGGAAAGGGTGAAATCCCTTTAAAATGAGAAGAACACGTTGATGTTATGGTTGACTGAGATGGAGTTAAAATTGAAAAATATGGAAGCTGCCTAAGATGAATATTCACAAATTTCAAAGTGGGGATATAATTCCACAAAAATATTAATTAAGTATTTTTTCACCAAAGGGATAAATATAGTGGGAAAATATTAATTTAATTATTAAATAATCTATTTCGTACTATCAAAGAAAGGAAACCCATAACCCAAAATTTTCTATGTTCCAAAAATGTTTTACCTATTTGTATTGATTCCCACTAAAATTTTAAGAAAATATGGAGGGTGAAAATTGATGTAAAACCACCAAATCATTATGGGAATAAGTAAGAAGAATAAAGAATAATATATCCTATAATAAATATCAAATAGGGAAAAGATGTCTGAAAATATCAAGTTGTGAAAAAATAAATTTATATACATATTACCTCAATAAGTAAATGAAGGAGGATCATTATTATCTGTTAGTTCTACATGATATTTTGGAACATATAAATTTAATTATGGAATAATATAAAAACACATGATAATCACAAGATAACTGGTAAAAGGGGGATTTATCACTAAAGAAAATGAAAATATACTTCCAAAAATAAATTTTCATTGAAAAATGAAAATTAGTCACTTAATAAAATCATTGAATATATTGATAATTTATATGATAATTTTGGGATATAGGGAAATAATTATTAATAGAAATGGTATTTACTAACATAGTAAAAATAAAGTGTTTATATGAAGAAAAGATCATAATAAAAAATGGATAAAAGAATACTAACCCAACTTTAGGAGAAAAATATGTGAAGAGAGTAGTTTAGTGGGATTTTTTTTTAATAAAAGTACTCCTAAGATATGAAATAATATTGTGGAAGAGGATTTAATTCCAAAGAAGGTACTATGTTTCTAATATTTTAGGAAGTGACACACCATTGAACACTAAAAGTAGGTCATATAAATAAAAAATAAACGATGTAATCCAAATAAACTTAGGGAATCAATACCTGAGAATGAAAAAAAGTATTTTTTTTAATTATTATAATCATTGATCAATATGTGAAAGAGTTACCAAATAATGTAAACATAAAATTTGTTAAGAAATCATTTGTCAAACCCATATAAAAATAATATATTAGGAATGAGGGGATAACAATATGAATTGCACAATTGAAAATGGTTATAGAGATGGAGAAGGTCAAAGCATGTGGAAAGGATATATGAACATAGGTTATTCTATATGAATAGATCAAATTTCAAGATATTTTATCAAAGAAGGATTACCCTATGGTTGAAGAGAAACTATATAGAAGGTGTAAACAATCTAGTCAGGCTACAATAAATTTCATGACTCTTCTTCAAATCTAAGAAGAAATGATGTAACATAAAGAAAATGTACTAATGGTTGAAATCCCTTAACTAAAAAAGGGGGAAAATTATTCCACAAAAGTAGAAATACCAAATATATATTAATTAATTGTTTCCCAAATAAGTCTAGAACTGGAAAATAAAATGGGGTACAAGTATTGAGAGATCCTGATACATAAAATCTATAAGAAAATAAGGCTCTAGATTGAGATCGAAGTCTCAACCTTGCTAATTTTTTAATAAAAACTGGATAAAAAACCACTATATTTATGTGTATTTATTTATAAGTGTTTTCATGTAGGGGATTAAATATTGTTAATAAAAAATGAGAATTGGATACTTCTATCAGTGTTGTATATTTTTGGAAATATTTTTAGCATGGTGTATTGAAACTACCATGATGAAGAGGAAGTTATGCATTTTTTATAGGGAGAAAAACCGAAGAGGATACCAAATCATGTTTTTTATGTAAATATCGAATTTCAATAAATTTTAAATTTTTGTATTGATTGTATAAAATAATGATTGATTTATTCCAATCATAATTTAACCACTTGGTGAGTTTATTATAATGTTATCTATTATATGGTAATAAAGGTTGATGAACAAGATGAGTTTAGAAGTATTTAGTATCCCTTTAACTTGAAGTTTTTTGATAAATTTTTATAGTTGAGTAGAAGAATGTAACATTTGAAATTTTTTACTAACCAACCCATAAATTGATATGTTTGTAAGTGGTATGATAAGGCAGATATTAAAATAGATAACCTTGTTGTCTTTTTAAACTATCCCTTCTTTTCTACATTTGGTTTTTTCATATAGACTTATCGTAGATTAACTAAAGGTTGTTAGTTAAATTTTTTATCATCCAATACTTCTCTCAACTAAAAGATGAAGATTATGATAGACATATAAAATAGTTAGAATACAATTTAAAAAAAATATATGAATGTTTGAAGAAGTGATATGGATACCTTCCCTTAAAATGAACATAGTATTAATTCTTAATTATGGGGATATTAAATTGTCACACAAATTAATATAGTGACTTGGATGTATTGATATAAAATGGAGGAGATTGAAGATCCCAAATTTATATTTCATTTATTGTCAATGGGGTATAGTATCGATATTATTTAGTTGTGATTATGTGTTTTGAAGTGATGGGGGTACTTATAAAACATTCATGAGAAATACTTATTAGTGAAGTGATTCAATGTTGAGCTGTAAAGAAAGATGATGGAGTGGTTGATTCCATTAAATAACTCTTAAAGAATAGTTTACATGATGGAAAATGCAGTGAACTTAATGACTCATTTTAATATAATGATTCATTGTAGAATCACTTAGTTGTGATGATTAGTGATATTTCATTAAAGTGAATATATGAAATATGTTGATGTATTATAAATCAATTTCTAAAACATGTTTCAAGGGATATTAAAGATGACAGATAAAATGGGATATTGAATAATTAATTTAATAATTTAAAAATAGATGAATGTATGATGAATCCATACATGGTGAACCATGAAATCCAACTTATGCATATGGTGAAGGTGTACCTCTGGATGATGTTTTGATATTCCATGATCAAAAATCCCAAATAATTTATGAATTCATTGGATAGAATTATATAATTTGGATCTAGAGAAGAAATTAGTTAATTCTTAAATTGGAATGTGTCATATGTGACTTAAGATGAGTTGTTTTGAGTTCAGATTTTTGATTCCCCAGTTCATATGAATTATTTCAAAATCCTGCTAAGTTATTTAACACTATAGATGAGTCTCCATGAAGATTATAAGAGTAGTTTGGTACATCATATGATTCCCTAGTGAGTTCTGTTATATAAAATCCCATTTATGATTAGTAATAATGAACATCGAATGACTCGATACCTTATTAGAAATTGGATATTATGGTGTGAATAAAATCAAGAGGTTCTAAAATGAATTTAATCTGAATTAATGGTAAACAATTTAGATGATTCACAATACCTATTCTTCACTAAAATATATATATCATAATTAATAATAATAACATTGATTTATAATGAGATTAATAATCAAACAAAAGTGATGCTATGGGAATATATAGGATAACATTTCACTATAAAGTGACAATCTATGATGAAAATACTTAATATTAATACAGACAAGGAAAATATTAATTATTTTTCATTCTACAGAGAAATGGGGAATATGATTTCTTTTTCATTATCTGAATTTTAAAACAATTTATTTAGGATAATTTAAGAGATATTATCAAATGGGTTTAAAATTAATTTAAAACTATATAGATTCTAAATATTTTATGGACATGGTTACTCAAATACCATATGGAGTTTAAATTTATAACACTATAATAGATATTATATAAAATGATAATATAATTCTTAAATGTGTTTAATAGCAGAAAATGTAGGATAATTACATGAATGAGATATCTAGATAACTCAATGCGAAATGTTATCTAGGTGAAATAAGAATTAATATTCACATATTTTATGAATATAAAATATAAAGGATAAGATGCATAATTTTTTTTCTGACATTGTTATAATTGAGAAATTTTATGAGGTAAATAAAAATGCAATATAATATTGTTTCAACAAGAATATATGTTTTTTATAAAAGTATAATACTCTAATATATCTAGAGTTTAACTTGTATGTTGTATAGAATAATGAATAATTTTTTAATAAATCTATATTATATATGGAAATTGAGAGTGAGAGACTGATATTATTGTTACGGTCTATACTATACAACAAGAATATTATGTGAAACAAGATCTACTATGATTTTAAAATTTAGTGATTCAATGTTGAAGAAAAAGGAAAATATGGATGAAATGTTTCTATTCATATCATAGATATTAAAGATCTATTTTCTATTTAAATGGGGGATCCTTTAAGAACTGGTGGAATCAGTATAATAAATTCCACAATTCTATCTAGAGGACATAGCTATCATAGAAAATATATAGATTCGGTTGGTCTTACCCAAACCTTGTGTTATTCGTATTGGGAACTTGTAATCACCTAAAATTATAGTGATAATAAAATTCATGCGCTCTACTAAGTGAAATAAATAAATTAGTATCTTTTCTAGGAGGTGTTAAACCTTGTAAAAATAGGTTGTTTTTAAACTATCCTCTATTTATTTAAAATATTCTTAGGTGTGGGTTAATTTTACATTAATGGATTAATATATCATAAGTGGAATAGATGATCAAGTATAACATAAAATAGTTCATAAAAAGTAAAAATTATAAAAATTGGGTAGTCACTAATTCACCCCTTCTAAGTGACCGTACAAGATCCACTATACTCAATAAAATTACATAAAAGAAAAAAATAATAACACTCCCTTACATCCAAAACAACATAAAAAAAACTCCCTTAAAAATAATGAATTAAATATATAAAAAATAAAAAAAAACATGGAGAACCCCATCAAGTCACATAATATGGACACATCATTTTATCTTTTAGAAAACAACATATAGGGGATAACTTCTTGATATTTCAATATATTATCAAATCCATTTTTATTTAATCAAGATCCATTTGGGACTTTGATAACATATTTATAAAAAAAATATTGGTTCTTTTCATTGAATTCCAAACCATGATGTAATACATTAAAATCCACTGAAAACCCCACCATAATTTTATAAATTCCACCAAAACACATTCAAATCCAAATAATATAATGCATACCAAAAAATCATTAAATTAAAATATATCTTTATAAAAACCAAGACCATCATTTGTTTTTAAATCCATACACTAAAACCATTAGTTTTTACCCATTAAAATCATCATGTACCAAAAAAAAACTCTTTTGAAACTCATTTTACATAGAAGGATCCCTTGAGAAATTTTCAAATATACTAACCAATTCACATTGTACTATTTTTCATTAAAAAATTCCAATCATTGTATAAAAATATTGAAGAGGTCTTAGATTTGAATTTAAGTGTTATCTATGGATCCACCGACCTCAATTGAAAATATATGAATTTATATAAAGATCATATTTACCTCCTCTGATTCCCAAGAACCTATAATTTTCATAAACACTACAAAATTATCAAACAATGAATTGAAAAAAATCCCACAAAATCATAAGGAATACTAAACCCAAAGGATGACATAACATCACGAAATAATTTTAAAGGGGGTTTGGTTCCTCTCAACAGCCACCTAGGCCTAGTCTACCAAAAAAATATAGATGATTCCAACTTTCCATAATGGAATGGGCTCCATAGAACTCTAACTAGCCAGCCTATTGTTATATAGAAACAAGGGGAATAAACAAAGTGAATAGGGGGAAACCACTGGAATTGAATTTTAAGGAAATATCCATTATAAATGAGCCAACTTTAAGTTATGACAAAGGGAAGGAGTGCGGGATTAAAATAGGGTTATCACCTATTCTACTAATCTTCATAAGATGAATAAACTTGAGGGGGTTCCAAATAAGCCTCCATAAAATTACCAAAAGGGCGTTGTTAAAATTAATCTAATATATGAGGTATGATGAGATATTTTTGTTTAATAGCATAACTTCCTCTAGAAAGAGGGACTATCCACTTAATTACTACCATCACAACATGAAATTTTAGGTAATGATACATATTCCTTCAAATATTGGTCCAATTCATGGTCAAACATCGTCATGGAATGAACCATTTAGTTCATGACACCTCTGTCTTCTGGAAAAGGGATCGAATTATAACCAAACACTATATTAGTGTCACTCCCATGAATCATACTATTTCATTCTTCGTATTATTTAATTCATCAACCAACATCATGACACTCACTCTGTCTATTCTTATACTGGACTACTACTCATCAAACATCCCAAAAATCACTTGAATCATAGTTAAAACATCCTCTTGTCAATATAAATAAAAAAATTAAATTTATAAGGACTTCACTAACCCAAAATAACACATTTCATTACAATGTTTTAGCTTTGAAGAGAGTATGATGCAACATTATGGGATGGATAATTTTTTATATAATCCACAATGATCCGGTATTGAGATCTAGTGTGAATGATCATCTGTATCATGAATACGTTTTCATACATTGGGGTTTTAATTTGATGACCTATTATTTAGCAAGAGGGATTTGATTCATTCTTGGGAAAAGATACTAGTGAGGTGGAATCGATGTATTTTCATCCTTTGTTTTTTAGGGTTAAATGGGTTTCGTGTCAGTGATATACTATAAAAAATAACTAATACATGTTGGGTAACTAAGAAAGAATTTTTTATAAAAGAATAGTTATGTATTCGCAATGCATAGTTCATATGATATTTTTTAACATGTAATATGAATCAGGATATAAAATAAAATCATAACAGATAAATTGAAATTGAGGAAGTCAAGATAGATGATTTTTAGGGATGTGAATCCCTATCATAGGGATTTTGTAAAGACCCTTGGCATTACAGGTCAATATATTGGTATGAATGTTTAATTTCATGGATGTAAGAGTTGGGGAAATAAGAATTATCATGTTTTGATTTGGTTTTATAATCTTGGAGTACTAATTTTTGTATGTATTTTGGTGTTATTATGAGTTTTAGGTGTTAGAGATCTGTTAGAACCGGGTAGACGTGGATATAATGTTGAAACAAGTATCCTGATTCCATCAGTTACTCAACATTAGTTGATCGAGTTCCTCAGGTTACTAATCAAGGGGGATAATACCTCATCGATTCCCATGGACTAAATGATCATTCTAGAACATGTGGATAGTGTGGAAACTAGTACCCAATGTTGGATGATCGAGTACTCGATAAGATCCGGTGCATTTTTTAGTAGAGGGGTAGGTCCTTCATCTTAGTCCCCTTATCTTCATCCTGCTAGCTAATTTAGATAGGTATTTATAGACAAATCTATTATTGAAAACTAATGGGACTCTTTTATATTTTTTTACCACATAACATTTCTAGTTGATAATGTATTTTCCAAATTAATATTCTATGGAAATAATTAGTTCATATGATGTATGAACCATTCTTGATTGATTCAAATATTTTGTTTATTTGGAAAAAATATATGATGTAATCATATGATCCGTATTACAATTAGAGTTTAAATATGGATAATGGAAAAGCTTCCCAAAGTGATTTGGGGAAGGAAACCTTCACCATGTCTTGGACGATGTCATGGTGGTTCTAGTTAAGACATTTTGAATATGTAAATGGATGTAATATAGATACATTGAGTTATTTATATGGCGTTTCAACCAAGGTAAATCCATGTGATAAATGAAGAGTCTAGCTATATAGTAATAGAAGAAATGGTAGACATAGTGCTTGTTGGATTGAAGGTAGAGTTGATTAGGAGATGCCAAAATGGGAATCATGAATCCTAAATTCTATAGTATATTGTGTTTTAGCTATGTATTTTACCTGTGATAAATGGTCAAATTTCCATTGATGTGAAAAAGTCATAGTGGTAGTTGTATATGTTTAAAGTGTTTGGAATATCTGTGGATTCCAAAATGGTCAACTAGGGATAACCACTCTATGAAGATCACTTTTTTTATTTAGGGGTATACCAGTTACAAATGGGGAGTCCAACTATGTAGTGTAATTCTAGTTGTGGTGGACCTATTTCATAAGATTAAAAATTAGATGATGGAGGACCCCTACACCACAGTTTCCATATAGAGGTCATTTTTTAGTGTGTTACAAATTATGTTTCTGAAAATGAGTAATTAAACAAGAAGTTGGTTATATTTCTAGGTGATTTCAACGGATTTTTTTGTATAATTCATCACTATTCCATGTATATTCGAGAAAAATGTCATTATTTTTTGAAAACTAGTGGTTATAAGAAATTTTAAAGCATTTTTTACTCTAAAAATTATTAGCAGTTATGGTTTGAATTTAAATGTTCAAAATATAATTTATTTGTGATGATTTGATGAAAGATGATCTAAATATTATATTTGAATATAAGGATAATTGAAACTGAGTGAGATTTAAATTTTGAATCTAAAATTCAAAAATACTCTATGTTTTATAAGGATTTATTATGCATATTTGAAATAAGTATGATTTTCAAGGAAGTATAAAAATTATATAATATTATCAAAGGAGATAAAATATATATCTATGATGATATTAATTTTTCAAAATTTGAATTATAGATGAAATGAAAAGGAATTCAAAGTGTATAAACTAGAATATTAAATAAATAAAAAGAGATATTCTATGATTTCTAAAATTTTAAAGGTTTTATCAAATCTATGTAAGAAGAGACATATGATTTAAGGTGTAATTATTATCTATACTCTATAAAAATAACACCATCATAAAATGAGAAGTGATCATATATTTATAAAGGGGACCAGTGTGTTTCTCATTATGAATTAGAAGAGATTTTATCTTTTCATTATATAGATAGTGAGTATGAAGTTCAAGTGATTCTGCTATATTATGTATAACTAGAAAGGAAATTTGGTTTAGTGTATAGTGTTCATAGGAATATTTTCATGTATTATCCATAGATTATCATATTTGGGTGAAACATGTAAAAATTATTATCTTTCATTATTAACTAATTTGTTTACGATATTTTTCAATGGAGACAAATGATTATTCATTTAAAAGAGAGAACAAGATCAAGATAAAGTCCAAAATTTAAAATTGAAATTACCTAATTAATACACCATCCTATTATAGAAGATTCCTTTATTGAGGAATAACATTTATCCCCTAATTTTTCCCATTAAACCCCTTATTTCCATAATGGATTCATGGTTTATAGAGAGATATTCCACCATTCCAAATCTAGGAAATCTCTTCTCTTAAACTCCTAGATTTTTAAACTTAGTTTTCCCTATATTTTGGTCTTTTCCACTTATTAATTTTAGAATGGTTCCACTAGAGTTAGGTTAAATCATTTTTGAATCATGGGAAATTATGGTGTGGTGTCTAAACGATGTTGAAATTAGAGTAATGCTTCCAGTTACATAGCATTTAAATTGGTGTAAGTCACTTAGGGAGTTATCCATGGTATTTAATTTATTTCATCCAAAATCAATGATTATTTCATTGTTTGAAATTATAGATTTTGCTGGAAGGGGTTCTAGATGCATGGTTTGGGGTTCATAAACATTGTACATCCTGGTTTCAACGTCTTAGCATTAGTTAACGAATTTTAATTTCTTATGACTCGTTGGATTAAATTGAATAATTAATTACAAATGATTATGATTAATTATTGGTGGCCTACGACCACATATAATGGATTGAGAGCTTGAGGAATCCTAGTATGAGAATTAGTAAGGATTGGTCGAACATGGATAGGGATGGTTACTCTGTATATGAAGTTGGGAGTTCCTTTCATATTTCACTATATATATTTGTGTGTATGTATGTAATTTAAATACACTGACCCTGGTTTTTAGGTGTGAAAATTCTTTAAAAGGGAATAAGTGTGTCCCAAAATGTGTGGTAGTATAGGGTAATGTTATCCTATAGTTAATTTGGTTTGTCTCATATGATTTTAACATTTTGGAGAAGGATAAAAAATAAGAAGACCAAGGGAAAACATATTGTAATAGACCAGATATAATATTACCAAAATTGAAAATTTGAAATAAAAAATTTCATTATATACATTCCCATGACAATATTATTCTATAGCATTAGAGAGTTAATAAAACTTATTATGTATGAAAGCCCTTATAGTCCTCATCCAATAGATATTTTTTCTACTAAATAAGAAACTAATTAATACACAATAAGACTTAATCATCTACCATAAATTCCCCACATAATATACACTCCCAGAAATATCATATGAATTACTTCCCCTCCCAACTTAGGTAAATAGACTCCTAATAAGGATCAGCTCAAAACATTATATAAGGGTAAAATAAGCAATAATAAATATCAATGATCAATAGTAACTATATTATTAGATTAAATAATATCATAGGAATATACAATAAAAAATAAATTATTAATATAATGAAACCATAAGAAAAATATATCCTTTTAGAATAAAATAATTAGATCAAATTGATAACCTGAACTGGTTCATTAGGGATGAATTAAATAATGGTGGATATATAATCCAATTCTATAAACAAACACACCACGATTGTAGATATCTTGATCTTACCATCAATTCCCTATATATATGAAATATTTTTTTGGGTATGGATAGAAAGAAATACCCAAGATATTATGTCTCATGAGACATACCGATGCATTAGTGTATTATTACAGGTAATTATCATCTTTTTTGTCACTAAGATTATGGAATTTACATGGAAAATGTTCAGGTTACTGAAATTTAATAAATAGAATGATTTTATGAACTCTATTTATATTCATTATGTTTGCTGATATCTAAACATTTAATAAGAAATTAGATTCTTTATTACCTCCTTTTCCAAAAAACAACGTCTCCTAGTTCATATAATAAATTCACCTTAGTGATTCTTACCACATTTTATATATAAATGAAATTGAAAATTATTTCATACTATTGATTCATTAGTTTAACTTCCATGAGAATCCAACATTATATACTTTTTTATTCTTTTTTAAAAATTAACAAAGGTCGTGTTGTTAATCATAAGTCACGATAGAAAATTTATCAAAACCATATGATTCCCCACTCCAGATCATCTCCCATTAGGTTTCTTATTAGAAAATTATTTGAATTATCCATATAATCTTTTTTTAAATTGGTTCTTTTAGTATTTATACACTACTAAAGAAAAGTATACAAATCCACGATAGGATAATTACATTAAAAATGAAACCTCAAAATGTCTTAATATTTGAAATTTTCTTATTTTCTTCGAGTTCAACCAAAATTACACTTGGTAAAATCTTGGTTTTTTTAGGTTTTTTTCTATTATATTCAATAACCTAATTCCTCATCATAATAAATCATTTATATTTTTTGTATAGATAAATTGATTAACCAAAGAATATCCCCTAGGTGTGTCTATTCATGTGTATAGTCTTAGGCTCACTCATCATGTAATAGAATACAATATTGAGTTGATACTCAACCATTATTTTTTAAGGTGAATACCCCAAGGTGAATCTATTATATACGTGCGTATACTATCCAATATCCAAAAATGGATTTAATTTCTAGGAGAACCATAGAATATCTACTTTATAACATCTCTCAGGTGTTATGTTATAATTAATTTTTTTCCATATACTTATACGTTATGTTTTCAATAATGTTATCCTTTAAAAATAAATAAAATATTCATTATAAAATAAAATAAACTAATGATTTATATATAAATTCAGAATTATGATAAACCTTAACCTATAACTATTAAATTTACATCTTCAACTGATAACATCATAATATCCAATTTTATCTAAACCCTGCTCTAATACCGATTATGAAAACATAAAAATAACCCTAGAATTATTATATGGTGTTAAGAAATAATACATCTCGTATATTACCATGATCTTTTAGGTTTAGATATGTATAGAATTAGGATAAATCATTACCTAAAAGATTTAATGTCTTTATCATCCAATTGAAATATTACTACTAAATTGGAAACTAATTGATTTGTAATAATTAATATACATCTCCAAAAAATTCCCTAAACAAGATACTCTTATAGATATATAATATATTTTACATAGCTTCATATCATGGGGAAGTGGAAATAGAAGTAGGTATATCACAAATACATAGTAATGGTATACATAGATTATTTGGGAACAAACCCTTCTGTGATATTCCTTTACATGCTTCCATAGCCTGATGTGCTTAGGTGAAAAGAAGAGTAGGTTTAGTGGTTCTTGGGAGCATAAATATAGTTACAGGAGGAACTCATGGTGTAAAGTGTTTTTTATATTCTGATAGAGTTTATCACAACCCAAATATTTATTCACAAACTGTATAAGGATTGTATGTAGGGTGATATTTATGATGTTAAACATTTTTTCACAACATGAAAGGTTTAATGGTGATATTTGGTGAACCATCCATAAAAATTCTATCAAAAACCTTAATACATGCCCAAGAACTAGTAATACAGAGGTTCTATTTTATGTATTTTATAATCATATTAAATTGGGATTGATTCTTCGCTTCATAAAATCAATATATGGTGGCTCAAGATGAGTTTTACCTCTCTCTAATGGGTTCTTCTCTAATTGGTTTTGTTTTCTCACTCTATATCATGCTACAATAAATCGGTTTATATATTATCTTCAATTAGAGTTATTTTGATGTTTTCTGGAATGTTTATAATTCAGCATCCATAGGGACCATCATTTTCTTCTGGGAGTAATGATCTTATACCTTCACATGCTGATCTGTTATTGTTCGAAGAGTGTTCAACGTATTGAGGTAGGGGGCTCATTGTTTCACATTATTTATATGAAATTTTTAGATTAAAAAATATTATATTAATGGTTAATGGTGGAATTAACCTTAAAAAATATTAAACTATAATTGAATATTGGATTTTGGTTTGGGTGGTAGTGATCACATGTGTTTACACTGTGTTCATGGTTTCTCTCTTTATTTTCAATATAGTATTTTATCACTTATTGATGTTCTAGTTTATCATTTTCATTATGATTGAAAATTGGATAAAAAACATTAATATGGTAATTTTGTAGGTCTAAATAATAAATATACATGTATAATTATTATCATTCTACTTAATAGTTTGTGGGAAGTGAACTCATTCTTTAATCCTATTTAAATAACATATAGTTTTTGATAGATGAATCCTTATGTTCCCTATAGCCATAAAAATATTATTTGTATGGAATAATTCAATACGGAAATGAATTATTTTTTTGTCAAGAAAAATTCAATGGGAAGGAATAAGACTATTTTCTTAAGAAGGATATACGAGTTGGTTTTATAGACATGATGAAATTTTATCTTCTTATTCTTTTCATACTACCTTGTGCAATTTCTCTAAATGTGGATCCACTTTATATGACTTTATTTTTGTTTATGATAGCTATAGGAGTTGTGATAAATGGGTAACCCCCCCCCCCCCCGATATGTTTGGAAACAATTCACTCCTTGGATGGTGAGATGATTGGTGATATGCATTGTGGTTTTGGGGATGGTACTCTGAATAATTGAGTGAGGTAAATATGATAATTTCTATATATGAATTATTGAATGATATTTTTCTTTTGTATTACGAATTAATAGATTGGAATGATATATTATTATGTTACTAGATTTATGAATTCCATTTTATAACTTCTTAATGAAACTAACTGTTCTTTGTTTATGAATCTTTTATGGTAGATTAGGATAATTTATAAATTACCAAGAATTATATAATGGTAACAAATAATAAATGATTTAACAAGTGGTGTTAGAATCATGATGGTTGACTTATAATAATTAGATGGTAATTTTGAAGGTATGGAATTCTTAATAGAAACGATCAATTGAAATTTTCCTTGAAATGTTTATATTACTATATGATATACAGTTCTTAGAATTAGTAGTTATATGTTTGAGAGACGATAGCTATGGTTGATACTAAGGGTAATTAGTAACCCATAGCATGTCTTGTGAGATATATATATTTCTTATGTTATTTGATTTTATATTCTACCCCACCCATGATGTTAAGGATATATATATCAAATGGACTCTACGAGTGTTTTCCCTAGCCTCTAGGCTATTGAGGATAGATGGATGACTCCCATTATCCCCTGATAACTTTTTCTAGTATTATTGAATAAAATTATTCATGGTGGTTAGCTTACTATATATGTGTAGAGTTATGTAATATATTTTTCTTATTTCATGAAAATGTATCTAGGAATATACTATCCTAAGAATTATTATACGTATTCCATATATGTGATGTGATGGAATAAGGTATGGTACATGACATATGTCCCATGGTGGCTCCTATAAAACAAATTGTTCACAATCTTTATGTAGGGATATTATTGAAGAATTATCTAACACACAAAGTTAGGGTTCTCACATAATTTTTTTTTAAATGTGGATTATTATAGAGATATGGATATAGAATTGTGATGTTAGGATCAGAGTGATAAACTAGTGGGTAATTTCTAGTAGGGTACCTTAACCTTTATACTTTTGTTATATATTATATTTCTAATTGAAAGTGATACATGGTGAGGTATCCATGGTAAGTATTGGAACATAGCATACCTGACTAGGTGATAAGTTAGTTTAATTTTTTATTCACCCGGATTTGGTATGATTTGTTCACTTTTTTAAGAGATTTTCTAGGGAGGATCATAATAATTATAAATTTTATAAATAACTTACATAAATTTAATGTATTTTTCAGGACCAAAGGTGCTCGTTATTGATCGGGTTGGACATTTGTATCTCATGGGGATATTCATGAGATGTTTGGTCTTTGAGTTCATTTAATAGTATTTTCTTTTGGTACATGTAGTTTATTTTAAAAGTATTTCCATTTGTATGAAATTTCATTCAGGTGTATAGATCTCTTATCTGTATTTTTCTAATAAAAAATTATTGGATGGTATCATCTTATCTCTCATTCCAAATATTCTTCTTAGAGAGTAATGGATGTAATTTTTGTGTATGATATACCATCAATGTTAGTCTCCATCCCATGGCCTATTTGATGTGTGTTTCTATAAGAATCTTCCCTATTCCTTAATTTTTATCCTAGGAGGGGTACCTTTAGGTGGAGGGTATCATATAAGTGTGGTATAAAAGTATAATCTAAGGGATTGGATAGTGTTTATAGGTAGGAAGCAGTGATGAATTCATGTGTTAGTGGGGAAACATTATTAGGTGAACTTAGTATGTGATGTAAATAATGAATACTAAAGAGGATAAAGTTATTTATCCCCCTATGATCCAATTCATGTACCTTCATGTTTATTAATCCAAATAAGAAATTTTATAATGGTTTAGAGGTAGAGTCCTTGAAAACGACAATGCCTCATTCTTTTTTTAAATTATGTTTGAAATTAAAAGACTTTGGGGTTCAGGTGAACATTAATTAATTAATCATAAATATTATATATTCTATATTTTCGAGTCTATAACCAAATTTTATTTAATAGGTATGTTTTCAAATCAATTTTCTTCTATGGATCATACTATAGATGTTTCGTGGGATGTTACAATATTTTACTGAGGGGTTTAAGTTATAGATGAAAAAATGTAGAGGAGGAATCTATAGAAGCTTCATCCCTAGAGTTTATAGAAATATGAGTTATCTATTTCAGATTTACTGAAATAGTACTAGTCTAAGGTAGTGGATTAATCCTTGAGTTTGATTTATGCATGGAAGGAGGACTGGGTTTTGTTGGAAGAAAATATATTTATAGGGGTAACCAGGAAGTGTAGATTCTTTTTACCCTGGAACAATAAGGATTTGGATATTTCCTAAGAGATGTTCCATGATTAGTTACCAAAAAAGTTTCTTTATTCGACAACTAAGGAAACCAACCATCAGGAGCTAACTATCCTTTGAGAGGGGAGTTCCAGTATGTTGGGGTTCAAGATACATTTTAATAACCTTCAATAATATGATTCAGGACTTTTTCATGATGTGGATGAATGAGTGAGTAATTTCAGGATGGATTTACATGCATAGATCCATTACTATGTCACCCCATTTATGTTGTTGAAATATATTGAGGTAGTAGTGAGATAAGAGGTTGTTGAGAAGATGATATCTAAGACCAGAGCATCTTGTAAGGGGAGTCTTTAGGATTATTGGAGTAGTAGAGTAGTATTATGGGGTTTCATGTTTCCTATATTAAAGGGTTTTCTGACATTCAGAATAGGTCACAACCATATTTGTCTTATTTCACCATGTTCGGTGTCTCTCAATCCCATTCAAAGGTATTAGACACTTTTTTTCTTATGAGGGCCATGGTAATCAGTGGTTGGTATACCTAGCCCTTTAGATCGGACAACATGTGGATGGTGGTCCAATTTATTATCTGCTATTAAAATAATATAATCTAAGGAAATAACAACATGGTGCTCTAGATAATGATAAATATAAATGAGATAGTTTCATAAAGGGAAAACCACATGATACACCCCAAGATTTGAATGAAGATCGTAGTTGCGATGGTTGTTTCCACTAGGTCTTGAGTGTCTATGGATTTGGTTATAGCCATATTAATTTTCTAGAGTAACCAACTCCAAGATAGTTAAGAATCATTTGAGGCACCCTTTTATTTTTTTCTGCTTAGGTGTATAGAATATTGGATTAATGATCTACACACTCCTTTATTTCACCCACCATGTTCCACGATTTTTAACATGAGGCAAATAGGATTCTAGTTCCATTGACATTTAATAAACTAGTTAAGATCATGATAACTTGTGTGAAGTGTGTAGATACTATGAGGTACTTATAAAGAATAAGGACTCTTGGGAAGACTTCTTATGTTTTTGGATTTAACAATATGAAAACATCCTCAACATGAACTATATATCTTTAGTATAGTATATCATGGATTGATTCATGAGGGGGATTGTGTTCTAGGATGTTGATGGTGGTCCTGTGAAGTTCATTTGTGATTGATACCCTCATATGGGTTAGAGGAATTCCTAGTCAATGTCTTCCTTGATGGAAAATTTTATGATAAGCTTATCAAGATTTAGTAAGAATTATTTCACAGGGATATGGAAGAGTACCATGATTTATATCATAAAGAGGTTTTGGAGATACATACATGTTGAGAGGTCATGTTTGGGATAAATCTATATCAAGGAAATTATATAATTTCAATGTCTCTATATTTTATGGTGCCTTCTAATTTTCCAGAGTTATATATATAGATTGATGATATCATGGATTGAGGTTTTATTCAACCTAGCATATTGCTTTGGGGTTCTTTGTTTTTGTTTTTTTGGAATGTCAATGGAATTCCATATCAATGCATCAATTATAATCACTTAAATCATGTGATTGTAAAAAATAACTACTTTTTTCACATATTAATGATTTATTAAATCAACTTAAGGGAGATAGTTGGTTCTTGATGATCAATGTATAGTTGGGGTACCACGAGATGTGGGTAAAATTTGAGGTCTTTTTGAAGATAGATTACTGATATCATCATGGGAATTATGAGTTCTTTGTGATATTGTTTTATGTGATTAAAACTCCATCTATTTTCACAGGATTAATGAATCTATTGTCCAAGGAGTTTGTGGATAGTTTAATGGTATTTTTCAACAATAAAATCCATGTTTACTATGTATCTGAGGAGGAACACTTTGAGTATCGACATGATATTTTAGGAGTTCACCATCATCATCCACTATTTGGTTATCTATTGAAGTGTGATTTATAGGATATTGAATTTTTTTTCTTGAGGATTTTCATGTCCTAGAGTAGATTAGTCACGGATCCTTCAAAGATAAAGGGGTTTTTTCTTGGGTAACCCCTACAAAAAATATATAGGTATGGGGTTTTCTTGATTTCACATGTCATTATAGGAGGCTTATACCCGAATTCTATTAGATCGTAACTAATCTAATAGCCTGGAATATAAAGGATCATGATTTCTTTTGGATTATTCAGTTCTAGGAAGTTTTTGAGTAACTGATAGTGATTTTGGTAAACACCCTAGTTCTTCATTTTTCAAAAGGGAGTCTAGTTTGAGATCTTTTGTGATGATTCATATACTATCTTTTGTTGTGTACTGATGTAGTATTGAGTTGTTATTTTTATGAGTCTTGATAATTATGATAAAATGAATATATCTATTGCACCATTTATCTAGAGTCAGCAGTGGTTTTGTTTTCCTTGAATTTATGGAGAAACAATTTTATTATAGTAAACTTTATAGTTAAATAGATCATAAGATTCTTTGTTATGTATTATTATAGTATGACTTGAACATGAGAAATGGACTATTTATATAGTTATTCTAGTATTATGAATTCAATATTTCTTAAACCCTAGGAAAGGGAAATGTCATAGCTGATGCACTAATTAGTAAGTCATGTCATGGTGTTGTACATGAGTATATAGATTATTGGAGAGTGATGGAAGAGCACAGAATTATGAATATTTATATTGGATTTTTTGGTGGTATATGATTCCTTTATTAGAGGATATTTTAGTTATCTTTTCTATAGTATGAGGTATAATAGCTAGTGTATTATAAGGTGAAAGTCTAAAATGATCATGTGGTCTATGGTAATTCTCCTTACGGATAGTCAAAAGATAATTAAAACCAAGTTTTGTTTCAAGTGAGGTGTATCATTCCTTCAATAATGTGTGAGGTGGATATCCATGATTTCCATGACCTTATATGTACATCCTGGTATGATAAATATGTATCTCACCCTGAGAGTTCTATTTCGGTGGCCGAGGATAAGAAATTTAGTTGCATAGTTTTTATCCCAATGTTTATTTTTCCAGTAGGTCGAGGATAAAGCATGTGTTTCTAGTGGATTTCTCTAGACAGTATATATTTTTTAGTTGATATTGGAGTAAATTTTTGTGGACTTTATCACTGGCCTGCCAAAATATGAGGTAGGATGTTTCACTACAAGGAAAATTGTGTACCATTTAAAAAAATTGATAACTTCTTCAAAATACGAAATTTGATATTATTGGGGGGTTTATCGAGGAAATATCTAGAGGAAGGGATGAGGCTTCATGGAGTCCAGAGGATGATCATATACGATTGTTATCCTCAGTTAACCTCTAGGTTGTGGATTGTTCATTAACATGAATTTGAATTTTATAGAGAAATATGGGAAACAAATAAATTTTCATCGTTTAAATTTGAAAACCATTTCATTAAATAAATTTATTATATATTATTAGATGGGTTTATTAGAAATTTAAATATATATAGATTATAAATATTTTAAGGTTATAGTTACAGAAATATTTTATGTAATTTAAATTGTTAACACTACAATATATAATATAGAAAAAGATAATGTCAGTTTTAAATGAGTTTAAAATCTGAAAATTTATGTGATTCATATGAGTTATATATCTGGAGAACTCCCTGAGATATAATATCTAGGTAAAATGAGGATTAATAATAAAGTATTTTGGGAATATAAAATATGTATGATAAGATGAATATTTATTCTAACACAATTATTCTTGGAATGTTTTGTGAGGTTGAAAAAGAAGAAATCTAATATTGTGTCTACTATAATATTTGTTGTGTATCAAATAAGAGTACCCTAATTAATCTAACAGTGAATTTTTGTGTTTTTAGAGAAAATGAAGAACTATATAATAAAAAGTATAGTATATGGAGATAAAGAGTGAGAGAATGATAAAAAAAATTATAGTTTATACCATACATCATGAATCTTAGGAGATAGAAGAGACACTATGATTTAAAAACACAATGAGTCCTTGTTAAATGACAAGTCAAATATGCATTCAGTTTTTTTAATAATATCATAGAGATTAAAGACCTATTATATGATTCAATGTCTTATTCTTGATGAATTTTTGGTATATGTATAAATAATTCCACCATCCAGTTGAGAGGATGGTGTTGCACTAAACAATATAATGATTTTAGTGATCAAACCAAATCTTTGTGGACACACACTGGGAAATTTTACTCACTTAAAAGTAAATTCGTAATAAAATTTATGTGCTCTATAAGGTGAAACATGGCATAAATTAGGTTTTCTCAGAGGAACATAACCTTGTAAAATATTATGTTCCACAATTATCATCTATTTAACATACATATGTGAGCATTAAGTGAACAGTAATGGATCAATATATATTAAGTGGGATAGATGATTGTGTAAAAGATGAGATAGTTTATAAAAAATAAAAAATTGGTGAAATTGGGTAGTCACTAATTAATCCCCAACTTAGTGACCCTGGATGATCCACTGGACACTATAAAAATCACAAGACAAATGTAAATCATATAAACATCTTACATCATAACAAACTTAAGAAAAACATCTCCTTTCAAATAAAGACTTAAATATAGGTGAAATACACAATATAAGAGAACACCATCAACTCACATAATATCAAGACAACATTTTATTTATTACGGAATAACATAAAGGGGATCAATTCATGATATTTAATTTTATTAAAAAAATCTTTTTTAATTTAATAATGATCCAATTGGACCTTTGTAACCATATTTATAAAAAAAATAATTATGATTTCATTTCATTGAAAACAAGACCATGAAATAATAATTTTAGATCCATTTAAAAACACCTCATTCTTCTATAAATTTCACCATAAAACATTCAATTATAAATAAAAACAAATAATCCCTAGAAATCATTAAAGTAAAAGATAAAAAATACAAAGTCCATCCTTAGTTTTTAAATAAATTATCTAAAAACTTCAGTTTCTTCCCATTAAAATGATGATTTAAAAACAAATATTTTATAACTAAATTTATTTGTATGGATCACTTGATTAATTTTAGGAAATACCAACCTTTTTCCATTGTACTATTTTCCTTTAAGAAATTAAAATAATTGGTTAGTAATAGGTATGAAATCATGGATTTATGTTAATATGTTGTGCATGGATCCCCCAATCTAAATCAACAGTCCATGAATCAATCCCAATATCATATTGTCCCCTTCTATGTCCTAAGAACCATTACCAATCATAAACACCACTAAATTAATAAACCATGCATTGAAAACCAAAATCCCACAAAATCATATATAATAACAAACCCACCATATGATATAACATCACCAAACCTTGATAAAGGGGGTGTGATCCACTCTTAACACCCTACCAAACATAAACCACCCAAAATCCCCAAGTATTTGGATGATTCAACCCTTTTTTAGTGGAATTTGATCATGAAAACCTTCACTAGGTAACCCAAAATTAAAAAGAAACATGGGGAAGGAACAAAGAGGAGTGTGGGAGATCTAACACTAAATTTGAGTTAAAAATCCATTATGAATAACTCAACATAAAGGGAGCATAATTTGGAAGAATAGTGGATATAAAGAGGATTCTCACCCATTCCATTGATTATCCAAAGATGAAGATCCTTGATGGGGTTCCAAATAATCATCCTAAAAATTACCAAAAAAGACTTGATAAAATTAGACTAATATAAGAGGCCTATAATGAATCATTTGGGTTGAATAATAACTCCCCTTGATAGAAGCTCAATCCCATAGATGACCACCATCACAATAAATTTTTTACGTTCATGATGATCATTCCTCCAAAAAATGGTCTAATTAATTGTGAAACATCATTATGGCATGACCCTTTTGGTTTATGACCCAAATGTATTTTGTAAAATGGATAAAAACTCATCCAAAAAATTTCATGGTGTATCTCATATGAATCATTCCATTTTGTTCCTCCTATTATTTAATTCATCATTAAAAACCCCTGAGAATCAGTCAAGATATTAATCTATAGGACTACTATTCATGAAACATCCCCCATACCACTTAAAGCATAGTCGAAACATCCCATTTCAATCCAAAGAAAAATTTCAAATATACCTGGACATCAGAATCCCATAATAACATGGTTCATTACAATGTTGGTACATAGAAGTGATTATGATTCAATAGTATGGGTTACATAATTTTTTAAATAATCCATTTTGATCTAGGTATGGTATTTAATGTGAATGACCGACTACATTATGACTATGTCGTTTGGAATTGGGAGATCAATTTGATGAAAAATGATATATGAGAGTCATATGAACCATTACCCGGAAAAAGTAGTGAGGGTGAATAAATGTATTTTCATACATTAATAGTAATATTGAAATGGGTTTTTTTTGCAATCGTATACTTCAAAAGATACATACTACTTGTTGGGAACATGGGAATAAATTTTTTATTGAAGGATATATAGCTAGACCTGGTGTATATTTCATAAGACAATTTCTAATCTTTAATCTAAATCAAGATGTAAAATAATATTATAATAGATAGATTTATAATAGGAATTGTTGGAAGATTATTTTTGGGGATAGAATCCCTATAATAGTTTTTTTAATGACTAATTTCATTACAGGTCTATATAATTATAAGAAATAATTGTTTTTTGGATATGAGAATAGGTAAATTTGGAATTTGGTGTTTGGATTTGGTTACAAAACCCATGAGTATTAATTTGAGTATGTCGTTGACTTTTCTTAAGAGTTTTAGTTGTTGGATCTTAAATAGAGATGGGTTGAGGTGGATTTAATGCTAAAAAAAGTAGTTGGAATCCTTCAGTAACTCGATGTTGGTTGAAATAATTTTATGGTTTTCTAATCTAGGTGGATGATACCTCATTGATTCTCATTGACCTACTGATCATGCTACACCAAGTGTCCAGTTTGGGAAATAGTAAACAATGTTGGATGAACGGGTACTCGATAGGATCATGTGGTATATTTTTAATGGATGGGAAAGTCTATTATTTTATCTCGTAATCCTTAAAACACTAGCCACTTCAGAGATGGATTTATGGAAATTCTTATTATTGAAACCCAATGGGTTTATATTGGATATTTTTACCAAAAAATTTTGATATGATAAAGTATTTCAAGAATTAATATTCTAAGGAAATAATTAATTTTATAAGATGTATAAACCATTCTTAATTGTTTAAAATATTATAATGATATGGAATACATCCCTGATATAATAATATGATCTATATTACAAATGGTGTTTAAATATGAGTAATAGAAAAGTTTCGTACAATGATTTGGAGAAGGAGGCCTTCACTATGTCTTGGATGATCTCACAGTGGTTCTAGTTAATAGATTTTGAATATGTAATGGATGGAATAAAGATACATTGGGTTTTTTATAGGGAATTTCATCTTGGATAAATCCATCTATTAAATAAAATTTTTAATTTGTGTTAATAGAAGAAACGGTAGAAATGGTTTTTTCCTTAAAGGTAGAGTCGTTTTGGAGATGCCAAAATGGGAAGCCTGAGTAGAAAATTATACAGTGGATGATGTTTCACAATTGAATTTTATCTATGAGAAATGTTCAAAATTCCATTAAAGTGAAATAAGTCACAATGGTATTTGTAAAAGTTTAAAGTGTTTTCAAAATATAAAGACACCAAAATGGTCATCCGAGGATGAACAAACTAGGGAGATCACAATTTTTGACATGGGGGTCTACAAATGAAATAAGAGTAATCACACTATGGGTGTAATGATAGTTGTGGTGGACCTATGTAAGTGGAATAAAAATATATGTTAGGGTACCCCTACATCATATTCCCCACATTGAGGGTATTTTTTTTAGTGTGTTCTAATTTTTTTTTAATTTGAGGCCTGAAACATGAAAATGGGCATATTGATAGGTGTTTTAAAAGGCATTTTTATCAATAATTCCTCACTATTCCATGGATATTTTTGAAACATATCATTTTTTTTTGAAAACTAATAGTTGCGATCTAGTTTTCATGTATTGGTTCCACAAAAAATTCTCATAAATTATGGTTTTAATTTAAATGAAAAAACTCAAATTTAATTGTGATGATTTGATGAGAGATGATCTAAATGTTATATTCAAATATATGTAAATTAATTTTTAAGGGAGATCAAAATATGGAAACTTAAATTCACAAATATTCTAGGTATTATAAGTATCTATTTTTCATATTTTAACAAAGTATGAAAACAGAGGATTTATAGAAAAGGTAGAGTATTCTATGAGAATATAAAAGTGATATATCTGAAGATATTCGTTTTTAGATAGCTAAATTAATGAAGAAATGAAAAATAACTTCAAGTGTATAAATTATAATATTAAAGAAAACAAAATAGATAATCTTGTGTTTATACTTTACTTATTTAAGGTGAAATTATCATCTATATTATGTAAAGAACAATACCATCACAAAAGGATTAGAGAGAATCTATATGTATTGGGGAGAAGTGTGTTTCTCATTTCGGATTAGTAGAGATTTTATCTTTTCACTACTTTTATGGACAGTGAGTCCTAAGGGTAATTGAGGTCATTCTATTATGTATAAACATGAAATAAATATGCTTTAGTTTCTAGGGTGCACCAACACATTTTCGGGCATTCTCCTTGGATTAGCATGTCTGGGTGAACCAAGTTAAACTGCTCATGTTTCATTACTAATTTATTTATTCAAGAGCTTTTTCAAGGGAGATAAATGAATTTTTATTCAAAATATAGAACAATATCATGATCAAAGAAAAAATTTAAAATTGAGACTCCCTAATTGACCCACCACCCTCTAAGGGAATATTTCTTTACTAAGGACCAACAATTATCCACATGGGTTTTCGCCTCGACACCCCATGTTTCCCCTAATATCCATGTTTTATCTAGATCTATTACAAAATGTCTATTCTAGAAAATATCATCTCTACCTATCCTACATTTTTCATCATAGTTTTTTCTATGATTTTAACCTGATCTACTTAATAATTTTTGAATGGTTCAACTAGAGCCTGGTTAAATATTCTTAAAAACATGTTGTGTTGGGGTGTGGTGGCTAAAGGATGTTTAAATAGGAAGAAGGACACATTTTACTTACTGTTTCTATATATGTAAGCCTTTTGGTGATTTATCGTAGTTATTTCATCAATTTAATCAATAATAAAAGACTGTTTTAGTGATTTACATTATGGGTTATTTTGGAAGGTGTTCCAGAGACATGGTTTTGGCTTTACACACTTCATAGGTCATGGTTTAACTATATTAGAATTACATAGTTAGTATTTAGGACTATGAATCATTGGATTAAATTTAATTAAAAATTAAAAATTATTATTATTCATTATTGGTGGATTATAGTCAAAGATAAGGGACAATGGGATTAAGTATTTTTGGTATGACATTTAGTATGTTTTGGGTGAACATGGATAAGGATGGAAACCATGTATATGAGGTAGGGGATTTATTTAATATTTCACTATATACATGTACCTTTGGTTTTGGGTATGAAAATAATTTAAAGGTGCAAATATTTCCCCAAATTTTGTGATATTATAGGTTTATGTCTTGTCGATGTGAATTAGGTTTTTTGCACATGGTTTGAAATTTTTTTAGTTGACTAAAAATTAAAAAACCCAGGGTAACAACCTATTATGACACAAAAGATGTAACTATACTATAATTACATAAAATAATGAAAATATTTCATTATGTACTTCCCAAAAAAAATTAATTATAGAGAATTAGAATGTTAGGAAAATTATGAAGTAATAAATCCCATATCATACTCATCTAATAGAAATTTATCTCACTAAATAAGAAACTAATTAATCCAAAATAAGTCTTTAACATCCACCATATATTATCCACAAAAGATACTCTGTTATACATATAACATGAACTATATCACTTTACAACCTAGGGAAATGAAATCATAAGAAGGTTGAGACTAATTGCCCTGTATGGGAAAACATAATCAATAATAATCAATGATAATTAGTGAGTATAAGAGGAGATTAAATAATATGGTAGGAATATATAATAAAAAATAGATTCATCATAGAATGATAATGTATGGAAAATATATCCATGTTTAAAGAAATAACTAGATCACATGGATAACAATAATTGGTTCATTAGTGATAAATTACATAATGGTGGATAGATAATTCAATTCCCACACAAAGTACATCATGATCTTACCATCAATATCGTATATCAGGGAAATATTTTTTTATGGGAAGGAAAACACCAAAAAAAATAGCCATGCTATTTTGTCTCAACAGACCTACCAATGCATTGGGTGGATATTGTAGGTTCATATCATCCATGTTAGACTTATATTAGTGAATTGACTTGGATAGTTTATAATTACCTCCCATTTAAGATATTGAACTATTGGATGAACACTATATCCCTTTACTATGTCCACAAATCATTTATCTTTTCCTAATAAGTTTTGGATTTATACCCTCCTTTACCACACAGAAAACATCTCGTAGTTTCTATATGAATTTCACATTGTTTATTATTACCTCATATTTTTTAAAATGGAAATTTAATCCCCATCCCCATTCAGATTCTTCAGTTAAACTTTAATGAGACTCCATCCTCCTCCACTTTTTTGGTTTGGAAAAAAAATTAACGTTATTTATCATAATTCATGAAATATATTTAATCATAAACATATGATTTCTCACTCCATCTCATATCCCATTAGGTTTCTTATTGGTAAAATCTTTAAATATTCCATAAAATCCATTACCAACTTGGTTCCTTTAGTCTTTGGCAACAACTAAATCCATGTATTTAAGTCCACTCTAGTAGAATTATATGAAAATTTCAACCTCAAAATTCCTTAATTTTAAGAATTTTTTTATTTTCGTATATTTCAACATAAATCACTCCTATTTTAATCTTGATATCTTTAGGTTATCTTCTATTATATTCTATAACCTAATTTCAGAACATAATAAATCCTTTATAATATTTTTGGAAATAGAATGTGATTTACCAAATAATATCCTCTAGGAGTGTCAATCCAAGTGATTAGTTTTAGGCTCACTCATCGTGAACCAGATTAAAGATTGAGTCGATACTCAACCATTCCTTTTTAAGGTGATTACCCCTAGGTGCATTTATTGTATAGACACATATACATTCCAGAATCAATAATGTGATGTAATTTCTATGAGAACCATAGTGTATCTACTTTACAAAATCTTTGGAATGTTATATTATAATTAAGATTTTCCCATAGACTTGTCATTAAGGTTTTCACAAAGTATATCTTATTTAAATACATAAACTACTAAATATTTCCTCATCAAAACTAAATTTTTATCTATACTATTAAAATTATGATCAAACTTAACTTATCACCCCTTAAGGGAATTTACATCATTAAGCAATAACATCATAATCTAAAATTTTATCAAAGCACTTCTCTAATACCAACAATGAGAACTTGGATTTAACCATACCATAATTACAAGACATAATGAAAATGTTAAATCTTTTATATTAGTATGATATTTTAGTTTCAAAGTTTTATATAATTAGGATAAATAACTAACTAAAAAGTTACATTTATTTCTAATCCAATGGAAATATTTCCCACTAAATTAGAAACTAATTAATAAATATTTAGTCTTTAACATATTCCATAAATTATCTTCATGATATACTCTTCTAAAAATATCATACATATTACTTACCTTCATAAACTGGGGAAATAGAAATAGAAGAAGGGCTATAAGAAATACTTAGTGAGGTTTAACATAAAATATATGGGTTCATACCCTTCTAGCCTATTCCTTCAAATATTTATGGAGTCTGAGGTGTATGGGTGAATCCTGGAGTAGGTTTGGTGGAGTTCAGGAGTGGAAATATAGTTAAAGTTTTAACTCATGGTGTGGTGTGTTGTTAAAAATGTGATAGATTAGTTAATAAAGAAATTTTTAATCACGGTCAGTGTAAGGATAGTTAGTAGGGTGAGGTTCATGTTGTGATCCATTGGTTCACTATGTGAAAGGATGAAGGGTCAAATTTAGGGAACCTGCACCTAAATATTTAGAGAGTGAACATATAAATCATGAAATGAATTTATCCATGTTTTATTATATTTGGGTAAAACTATATTCCATCAGACATAAACATGAACCATTCCTAACATGAATGAAATATTCACATCCTAAACATGAAACTATAATAATACTTATAAATAAAATTTTGTTATCAAACACTAAAAAACACTATGTATTATCCCAAAACCTAGGGGTCCATAGGTTTTATTTCAGGGTTTTTAATACCTTTAAAGTGGTATTTATTCATGGATTATTGAGATCAATATATGGTGATTTTAGGTGAGTTTTCCCTCTCTCTCTTATGGATTCCCCTCAGATCGGATTTTTTTCTCCAATTTTATCATGCCATGCAATATTAGATTATTTATTCATTTTCTATGGGAGTTTTTTTTATGTTTGGTTTCATGGCCATGATGTGGTCCCCATAGGTACCATCATTTTCTTTTTGGAGTGGTGATTGAGGATTTGATGTTGTTGATCCATTCTTGTTCAAATAATGTTTAAATTCTCGAGGCAAGGGAATAATTTCTTCTTATTAATTTTATGAAATTGTGAGGATACAAGTATTTATATTAACGTTTAATGGTTTAATTAACATTAATAAATATTAAATAAGAATTAAATAATGGATTTTGGTTTGGTTTATAGTGATCACATGTGATTAAACAATGTTGATGGTTTCCCTCTTGATTTGAAATATAGAGTGTTATCCCTTATTGATGTTGTGGTTTACAATTTTTTCATTATTCAAAATTTTATAAAACAAATATGGTAATTCATGATGCCTAATTAATAAATAGTAATGTTTAATTATTATTGTTCTTCTTAATAGTTGAGAGAATGTGAAGTAATTCTTAATGCATGTTTGAATAATTTATAAATGTTGATAGCCAATGCATTATGTTTCCTATTGTCATAACATATCTTAAAGGAAAATATAAATCCAACATATCAATGAAATAGTTTTTTTTAAATAAAATTCTACAAGGTTGATTCAGTCTGTTTACTTATGAAATTTAGATGACTTGGTTCTAGAGACTATATGGCATGTTTACTGTTTGCTATTTTCACACTACATTGTGTGTTGTTTCAAAAAGTGGTTGTTTTTTTATGAAATTATTTGACCCTATGGTAGTTGGAGTATTGAAGGTAGATTGTTGGGGGTTCTTGAGTGTTATGTAATATGTTATGACATGTGATGGCATGATGGTTGGTTATATGTATAGTGGTTTTGGGGATTTCACTGGAACTAATTAAGTGGGGCTAAATAAGGGATTTTCTATATATGATGAATTTAATTCTAATTTTCTTTTATATTATTAATTAATGTATTTTAAGGATAGATGTTCAAGTTACATAATTTATTCAATCCTTTTTACAACTTCTTAACAAATCTAGTTGTTCTTGGACTATGCATATCTTATGGTAGCTCATGATGGTTCCTAGTGTACGTGGAATTTTAGAATATTAATGATTATTAAATTACTTAGCCCGTGGTATTGGTAGATTTATGGTTGAATTTGAAAAATAAGCTGGTAATTATGATGTTATTGGATTTTTTACAAAAATAATTAATTGATAGTTTCCTTGGAATGTTTTAATGCCTATAGGGAACATAGTCCTTAGTGTTGGTTGTTCGGTGTTTGAGAGAGAATATATATAGTTGATCATAAGGATATAGAGTTACCCTTAGTTCTGTTTGTGAGATATATATATATATTAATTATGTTATGTGATTTCATACGCTACCCCACCCATGTAAGTAGGGAGACCAACATCCAATGGACTCTTGGGGTATTTTCCAAAACATCTAGGTTGGCGAGGATAGATGGATACTAATCCCTCTCCCATACACTCTTTTCCTAGTAGTATTGAATACTAGTATTCATAGAGGTTATCTTCTTTTATATAGGTGTTGGTTATTAAAATGGATTATGGTTATTTGACACACTTCTATCTCTTAATATAGTTTCTTAAGGATTATTATGGATCTTCCATGTATGGGTTGTAATGGCTTAATGTATATTACAATATGTATGGGATATGGTGGATCCCATAAGACCACTTTTTTACTACCTAGGTATGGGGATGTTATTGATGATATTATGTGATTTACATAGTGAGGGTTATTGTATAGTTTCCTTTAACACATGTGGATTATTAGAGAGAGATAGACCAGGATGTGTGATATTGGGGAGAGAGAGGCAAACTAGTAGAGAGTTGGTATAAGGGTACCATTACCTTTACTCTTATGTTGGATATTATATAATTCTTATAAAGTGATACTTGGTGAGAATTATGGTGTAAGGATGGCAACATAGCATACCCGGATAGGTGATGAGTTAGTTTCATTGTCTATTCACCCATATTTAGTATGATTTCCCCACATTTTTATGAGAGACTAAAGGGAATATCTTATTAATTATACATGTTATTATCACCCTATAAAAATTTAAACTCTTCTTAGGCCCATAAGAGGTTGTTTCTGATTGGGTTGGACTTACTTTCGCATGGAGTTTTTTGGGGGTTTTTTGGGTTTCAATTTCATTGAGAACAATTTTATTTTGGTAATTGTAGTTTACTTTTAAATTTTTTAACTTTTAATGAAATTGCATCCATGTATTTGGGTTTTTTCTTTTCATTATTGTTTTAGAAAGTGTTATTTGGTGGTCTCATCTTATATCTCATTCCACATATTCTTATAAGAGGTAAACACCACACATTTGTTTGTATGGTATAACCGCAGTGTTAGTTGAAAACCTAGTTTGTATTAGAGTTATGTTTCTGCTGTCATCATCCCTCTTAGTTTGTTGTCATCCCAAGAAGGGTACCTTTAGGTGGAGGGGATCATAGAGGAGTTGTATCAACGTATAGGTTTATGGATATGATAGAGTTTGGAGGTAGTCACTAGTGAGTATTTTATTGGTTGGTATAGAAACATGGTCGGATAAATATTGTATGTTATGTAAAAAAGAATGACCACCTAAGACAAATATATTTAGGCCCCCATTGATCTAGTTCTAGGACCTTCGTGTTAGTTGATCCAAATAAGCATTGTTATAATGGTTTCAAGGTAGATACCTGGTAAATAATCATGAATCAATCTTGTTTTCACAAATATTTAAAATTGGATAACTTTAGGGATAGGTTTGACATTAATAAATTAATTTTATATATTCTATATCTTAGTTGTAAGAGTCCTTAACCATTTTATCATTTATAGGTATGAATCCTTCTTAATGTCCTTGTTAGGTTTAAACTGAAGATGTTACATAGTATGTGTTAATAGATTGTCATAGGGTTGAAGATGACAATGATGAAATTTGGAGGACACTCAAGTATTTGTATCCCTATAATCTATAGAAAAATGGGGGCTCTATTTTGAATTTAGTGATAGAGGACTAGTTCATGGAGGTGGGGTTACCCTTCTGTTTGATTCAAGATTAGAAGTGGTAATGGGTTTTATTGGAAGTAACGTTATTACATGGGGAATCCATGTAGTGGTGGGTTTTTCTCCTTAAGGATTATGAGTCAAATATTTGATGATATATGTTACATTATTAGTTCAGAGACAAGTTTCTTTCTTTGAATAAAAAGGAGGCCATCCATCAGGAGCTGCCTAACCTTTGACGTGAGAGTTCTATCATGTGGTAGTTCAGGATCCAATTCAATAAATATCACTGATATGATTTAGTAAATCTTCTTGACAAGGAGGCTTGAGTGAATAATATCATGAAGGATTTAAATCTAGATATTGAGTACCAGATAATCCCATTTATACTATTGAGATATTAAAAGGTACTAATAAGATGATAAATTCTTGAGAGGAGGATATCTAGAACTAGATCATCTTGAAAGTGGAGTCTCCAATATTCTACATGTACCAGAGTTGTGGTTTGGGGTTCCCTATTTACTATATTGATGTATTTTTTAATGGTTGGGGTAGGTCACACCCATCTTCATCCTATTTACCTTAGGTTGAGGGATCCCAAGACCCTATTAAGAGATCAAACATTTGTTTTTCTTATAGATTACATGTTCATTTGCAGTGGATGTGAATGAACTTTTTGATCATATAACATGTGGTTAGTGATCTGCTTTAGGTGATTTCATTACAGTAATATCATCCATGAAGACATCAACATGGTGATCTATCCATTGACTAAAAGAAATGAAATAGGGTATGAAAAATACAACCCTGTGTGACCCCCTTCTTTAGAGAGCATATAGTATTTGAGAAGGTGGTTTCACCTAGTCCAGAGTGGCCATGAAGTAGGTATTATCCATATCAATTCTATAGAGACACCAAATCTAAGAGAGTAGGGATTCAGCTGAGTCACCCATTATTTTTTTTATCTGAGTGTATAAATTATTTGATTTAGGAGCTATACACTACTTTATTCCACCCACCCTGGCCAATGAAATTAGACCTGAGGTGGAGAGGTTTTTTTGTTCCCGTGGAATTAACTATGCCATTGAGAGATTGAGATAACTTCTATGAAGTGTGTAGATACAATTAGGTACATCTAGAGAAGAGAAACTCATTTGGAGATTTACTATTTTTGTAGATACAACCATATTATATGATTCTTGACAAGAACTGACTATATTCAATGTTAAATATCATGGATTTCATTACAAGGAAGATTATTTTCTATGATTTCGATGAATATTCGATCATGTTTTCTGTCAAAAGGGACACTAAAATCGGTTAGAGGTACACCCATCCCTTATCATACATGATATATGAGTTGATGTTGAGTTATCTAGAAGGTCATTAGGATGTGTTTCATATGATTATGGAATATTACCTTGATTTCATTATAAAATAGGTTGTAATACTACAACCTCGACAAGAGAACATGTTTGGAATAAATTTATAGACGGTTACTTCATCAAGGTTTATTTATCAATATATGATGGTCCCTTCTATGTTTTGGGAGTATTGGATACATATCAATTATCTCATGCATTGAGGTTTTATGTGGAAAAGTTTATTACATTAGGGTGATCTATTTTTTTATATTTATGTTCCATGGAAGTCTATGTCTATGTATTGATTATCATCACTTGAATCAAGTGATAGTGAAAAATCACTACTTTCTTCCTCAGATTGATTATTTGTTAAATCACTTAAACAGAGTTAGTTGGTTTATAAATATGGATCTGTGGTTTGGGTACCATGATATTTGGGTTAAGGATGAGGTCATTATGAAGAATCCTTTCTAGTGTCATCATGGGAATTATTACTTTATTGTTATGGTGTTTTATGTGATAAAAAATCTAAATATTTTTATAGGATTTATTAATGAAGTTTTCTAAGAGTGTTTCGACATGTTCATGGTGGTTTTCATCAATAAAATCCTTGTGTATTCTATGTCTATAGAGGACCACATAGAGTATCTGTGTGCTGTTTTGGGAAGTCATCTGTATTTTGATGGGCCCTTGATGTTTTTTCTTGGGTCAGGTCATGTCCCAACTTAGTGTAGTCACAAATCCTTTAATGTTTGAGGTGGTTGTTTCATGGGAGAACCCTACAAATGTTATATAGGTATGGGATTTTCTTTGTGTTATTGGTTATTATTTGAGGTTCATACATGAATTCTATTAGCTTGTAAATTCTATAATAAAATTGACTAGAAATGATAAGTTTTTGTTATTGAGTGACTAGTTCCGTGAATTTTTTGATTATGTGAAGGATAATTTGGTCAACACCCCATTTCTTCAATTTCCTAAAAGGGAGGTGATTATGATATCTTTTGTGATACTTCCCATATTTTTTTGTTATTTTTTCTAATTTATTAGAGAGTGGTCATTTTTTATGAGCATCAACATTTATAAAACCATGAATGAAATATGGAACCATTGATATTGAGTTATAAGTGTTTGTGTTTTCCTTGATGTTTTAGTGAAACTATCTTATCAGAAAACCCATTATGTTTATCATCGATCATAATATACTAAGGTATGTATTCTCCCAGTATAACTTGAACATGAAACATTTAAGGTGTATAGTGTTCTTCTCGTATCATGACTTCAATATTTCTTATACACTTGGAAAAGGAAATATCTTAGATCATTCATTAAACATGATTTCACGTAGTGTTGGTATGTGTGAGTATAGTTATTATTGTAGGGTAATAAAATAGAACACCATGGTGAATATTTATAAGGATTAATTTTCTAGTAGACTATTCCATTATCAGAGGATAGTTCAATCTTCCTTAGTGTAGCATGTGGCGGAGTCCTAACTAGTGGATTCCAAGGTGGAAGTCTGA
Source organism: Viscum album (assembly GCA_963277665.1). Lineage (NCBI taxonomy): Eukaryota > Viridiplantae > Streptophyta > Magnoliopsida > Santalales > Viscaceae > Viscum > Viscum album. Next base: position 402,828,891 of record OY728127.1, on the reverse strand, counting down.
TGACATCATGTTGTATGTGGTAATTCCCCTAATGGATAGTATAATGATGATCAACACATGTTGTTATTTGATTAGAGGCTCACCTTTCCTTATATTAGGTGTAATGTGGTTCCCAATGAGTTCAATGAATCACACTTATAAGTATATCCTATTATGAAAAAGATGTACTGTACCATGAGATTTCAATTTTGGTTTCTTATGTCAAAGCATTCAGATGTAGATTTTGGGACTTGATGTATAGTTTTCTAGTAGGTGGAGGCTAATCACTATGTTTCTGGTGGGTTTATCTAGCCATTATATGCTTCTTATTTGAAGTGGGATGAAATTTCAATGTGATTTTTCATCAGTCTTCCTTATCCTTAGGGAGGATGTGATGTCATATGGGTAATTATGGACCATTTAAAAAATTTATAACTTATTAGAAATAAAGTATTTGAGATCAATGGTGGTTTTGTCGAGGAAATATCTAGGATAAATGACAAGGCATCATGATGTCCATCAACTGGTCATCTCTAATCATGATCCTTATTTCATCCTTTGGTTGTGGATTGTTATTTGACATGATTTTCGATCTCAATTATACCTATACAGTTTTTTTCATTAGGAGAAGATTTTTTAGATAGAGTATATCATCCCTAATCAATAAGATATGTTTCACACTTGTTTCCTAGATTTTAGAGGTTTTTGGGTGAGGTCCATAAGTTTGGTTGAGTTTTCATAAGATATTAGTTTCTAATACATTATTGGTATAATATCATTTGAGGTGTTGTATCAATGTAATTTCCATTCTCTATTGTGTTTTAAAGGGGATTTTGAATCAGTAATTCTTTGGATATAACTATTATAGAGCAGTAGATAATGTGTGAAATTAATTCATGAGAGTTTGAAGTAAACAAAATATTTTTAGATGTCCTATTTAGACTATAGGTGGAGACCCATATAGTTAAATATTTGAGTCTATGTGTTCTTATAGGTGACATATCATGATGGGATGCAATGGTTTGGTCATTGGGGAAATATTTTTTCCTCTGTTTTTTAGGGATTATGGGTTCTGAAATGTTTTTGAGTCATCTCATATAGGTCAACACTTCCCCATATTTGATCTAGATTCATGATGTTTTTCTTTTGATGAAAAATCACTGAAATATTTATGATTATTCTCAAATCATAGATTTGGATGAGATTTATGTTGATGATAATTCAACCATCAAGGATCCACTAAGGTAGATCTAGTAATATTAGGACAAGGTTTTTCATGAGTATGAGTTTTCCTTAGTTCAAGTCTTATTGAGATATAATGGCATAGAGGAGAGTACCTAGGAACATGATTCACAAATGCATGCTATGTGTGCTCATTTTTTTATAATTGATTATTATTTTATAAAAAATGTTTTTTATAATGAACATTACCTAGACTATTAGATAATTATATATTCCTTGGTGCCTTATTTATAGCCTTTCTCGTATTTGAGAGGTATTTCCACTAAGAGAGTGTTTTGGAATTTGTTAATAGTGTTTTATAGTGTTATTCCTTTCTTCTATATGTGATGTGGTTACGCTCATATGATGGAATTATTCTGTTGAGGAATATTTTGGAGTGTTTTTTCATATGACTGTTTATCCTTCCCTTATCTCTGTGGTTGGTTGTAATTTTTAGGTGAGAGAATTTTTAGAGAGGTTTATGATGTAGGTAAAAAAACCTCTAGATCATTCCTTTTTATATTTCTAGAGTTTGATGTTATTTGTTGAAAAATAGAGTCATTTTAGGTTACTTTGGGAGTATAATTCTAGTTGTTGGAGGAATTCATGGTGTGAAGTGATATTAACAACATGAGAGTTGATCAAAATATAAAGATTTATTTGCAGCTTGTATAAGGGTAATTTGTAGGGTGTGATTTATGATGAGAATCATCAGTTCATTATGTGAATAGATGAGGTGATGTATTCAATGAACATTTACCCAATAATTAAGAGTTTGAACATGTAGTTGATGACATGGATTTATCCCAAGTTTATAAGATCTGAGATATGATTTTTTGGTAGGAAAGCAACTAGAAACATTACCAAATTGATTCAAATATTCATGTAATAAATATTTATTTTGAATAATATCTATAAATCCATTATAAAAATTTAATTTCCTATAAACCCTCTCAATTCTACAAAAACCCAGGAAGACAGCAGTGCTTATTCAAATTGTTTTTAATCTCTTTCAGTTGGGTTTAATTCTTGGCTTCCTGAGATTGATTTTTTGTAATTCATGGTGATATTTACCTATTTATCTTATGTTTTCTATTCCATTTTGATTTATTCTCTCCCATTATATCATTACATTCCATGTAAATATATCACCTCCATTTCTAATCGAGTTCTTTTTAAGTTTAGTGGCATGTTCATGATTCTTCTTCCATCGGTACCATTTTTTCCTTATGGGAGTGGTGATTATAGATCTTCACTATTTGAGAAAATCTAATTTAATGAATGTTGAATGTCTCAAGGTAATGGATTCATAGCTTGTACTTATTTATTTGTAATTATGAGGTTATCATAATTTATATTATTTTGTAATAGTGTAATTAACCATAATAAAGACTAATAAATTAAAAAAGGACTTTTGTTTAGGTTATGGGAATTTCATTCATTTACACCATGTTGGTAGTTTGACTCTTGATTTTCTAGATAGTGTGATCTCTATTTTTGATTCAGCATTTTTTCATATTTTTTATTCTTGACAATTAGGTAAAGAATGTAAATTTTGTAATTCTTGATGAGTAAAAAATTAAGAGGTTTGATTAATTGTTATCACTCTTCTTAATAGTTGAGAAAAACTGTATTTATGATTTATTTCTATTTAAATTACATATAGCTATTGATAGATGATTTATTAGGTTTCTTATGGTCATAAACTATGTGAAACGAATTATTTAGTTCAATATTTTAATGAATTGGTTGTTTTTTAAATTTAATTTTTTTATGAATGTGCGAGATTATTTTCAATTTAAGACTGGATGCATTAGTTATAGTTTATATATTACTTATCAACTATTTATTGTTTTCTATAAAACTTCTGTGATTCATATGTAAATGGATCCATTCAATGTGATATTATGTGATCCTAGGGTGGCTAGTGGATTAGAGAAAAATGGGCTGGGGTGCTAGGGGTTTGTGGAATCTGTTGGATCCTGTGATTATAAGATTTTTTGTGATATAGATATTGGTTTTAGGGGATGACACCGGGAATTATGAATTGTGTTAATGATGGGATTTACCATATATGATGAATTTAAAAATGGTCTTCTTATATTTTATGAAGTTATGGATTTGAATGTTGGATGGATGGGTTCCTTAATTTATGAATTCATTTGCCCACTACTTAATGCAGTTGGATATACATTGAATATTAATCTTTTATGGTAGATTAGGATGATTCCTATCATATCTATAATTATATAATAGTAATTAATATTTAATGATTTAATCCATGGGGTTTGGAGGTCTATGGGTTTCTAGGAATATTTATTTGGTAATTATGAATGTTTTTAATGATCAAAAGAATGAATTAATGGTAAGTTTACTTGAAATAATTGAATTCCTATAGGATATCTAGACCATAGTATTGGTTGTTAGGTTTCCAAGAGATGATAGCTATAGTTGATCCTAAGGCTAGGTAGTTTCCCTTAGTATGGTTTTTGATCCATGTATATTCCTTATGTAATTTAATTTTATATTCTATCCTACCCATGTTGGTATGGGGAATGAAACCTAGTAGACTCGGAAGGTGTTTTCTACAATATCCAAGTTACCGAGAATGGATAGTTAACTCTCCCTCCCCCCAAATATCATTTCCTAGTAGTGTTACAAGTCGGTATGCATCGAGTTTTCCTTCCATTATTTGTGTGTAGAGGGATATAATGGATTTTTGATATTTCAAACAAATCTATCTCAGGATAATATATCCTAATTAATATTATATTGAAATAATGGCCCAAATTCCTTCTATTTTTATTCATTCTTAATAACCCAACTTTTAAATGTTGAAGGGGAACCCTAACACAGACCATAGGCTTCATGAAAATAAATAACCTAAAGGCTTAAGAGGAAATCATCCAGACTATAACTACATGAAACTACCCCCCCCCCAACATGTTCATCGGGATGTCATCTCTCCACCTTCGCATGTTTGTTTAGATAGGCTTTTTGTTCATTAATAGGCTAGACATAATTACAATTCTCATGCCCTCTCATTCTTCCAAATCTATTTTCTTTTCCCTAGTGAATGTGTCTTCTCTGAATCCTTATCTGAATCCTGCTCCTTATAGAGTCGACCTGGTCCATTTATGCACATTTCATGTGGTCTGAAAACCTTTAGTTGTTCTGAAGGCCTTGAGGTGGCCTTAAATCCTTATTATCCCGAATGTCTTGGGTGGACCAAAGGCTTTGAAGGACTTGAGGAATATACTTGGGGCTCTAAATCCTAAACAGATGAATTGTCCTTGCATTTATAGTACCAAATAGTAGCTGTTATAGTTTTTCCTACTGTTCCTTCTACAATACTTCTATAGTAAATGAAAATATACCTCTGCCCAGATTTGATCTTAGGTCTCTTGGATTCACCTGCCGAGTCCTCATCAACTGAGTTGTGGCTCTTGTATAATGATTTTTATATGTATTTATTTTATGAGACATGATGTCTTAATCTATAATACACAATGTAATGTTTGTGAAGGATCATGGGAAACTTCTTGATAACTATATGTATATGGGGATGTTGAGTTTGAGATTATGTGATGCATAAGGTGCAAGTTATTATATAGTTTTATTTGACCCATGTGTCTTATTTGATATATATGGATCATGACACGCGATAGTGGAGAAAGAGAGAGAGGAAAACCATATGGGATATGGTAGAAGGATACCTTTACTTTCATACTTATATTGGATTTTATTTTATTAATTTTATATGATAATTGGTTAGTGATACATGATATAGTTGGGAACACAGGGTACCAAATTAGGTGACGAGTTTGTTTCATTGTTTAATCACCCTGTTTTAGTATGCTTTTTTCACACATTCTTGAGAGGATATAGGGAGGATCCTATTGAGTATACATTTTATGTTCACCCTGAATATATATAAATCATTTCAGGCCTGTAAGGTATATTTTATGATCAGTATGAACATTAATACCTCATAGATTTTTTTGGGAGGATTTCCGTATTTGAGTTCACTACCATGGATTTTCAATTGGTACTTATAGTTTCCTTTTTATATTTTTCAGTTTTCATAACATTTCATGTATTTATTGAGATATTTTATATTCTTTAATTTATGGTAAAAATTTATTTGGTGGTCTCATCTTGGATCATGTTCCTCATATTCTTTATAGAGGTCATTTCCTCCCATTTGTGTGTAGGATATACCCTTGGTGTTAGTCTCCACCCTCTGGCCTATTTGAGACAGGCTTTAAGTGTTATCATCCATCTTTTCTGTCATTACCATCCTTAGAGGGGTAACATTGTGTGGAGGGTGTAATGACATAAGTTATAATAATAAAATATCATATGTGAGCATAATATGATCATAAATAATATGAAATAAATAAATAACATATAATAATGTCATAATAGACTGAAACAAAAATCATAATATATCCATGGATAACAATAGAGATAAATAGATCACATGGAAAAAAATGATTCCTTAGTAATAAATTTTATAATAAAAGATATATCATTTAATTCCCTAAACCAATACATAGTTATATTATATAAAATGATCTTATATACCATGATCTTTCCCTCAAGGCCATGTGTCAATTCAATATTTCTTTCTATGAATCCATACACCAAAATACCCAATTTGGTTTGTCTAAGGAGACCTACTGATGAATTGATGAGTGATTGTGGGCCCCACCAATCAAAAATTAAGTCCAATAAATTAATGATATGATGGAATTAATAAAATATACAATATATAACCAATAATCCTTAGTAATCAATAAAAATTCATATTGAAATAACATGTATATAGATTTTTAATATTTCTCTTTTCAATAAATTGAATAGAATTCTATATTAGACTCCCTTAAAATAAAACCATATAGAGAATGGGGTTTATTGATAAGTCAAAATTTTACACAATCAATCACTGTATGAAATCTTGGTGAAAAAACTTTAGTAAAAATATAGAGATATATAGTGTTTATAGTGGAAAGGAATTAGAATAAAAATTAAGTTTTTATATATTCAATGATTAGGAAAAATAATGGCAGTGAAAAATCATTAATGTAATATAAAATAAAATTGAAAAATCTATCTAGTAGAATATTGAGGATAGTATCATTCTATGAAAATCCTTAATCAATCATTGAAGATTTCAAAAAAAAATACGACCTAGAAGAAATAAATTTTTAGAGATTTAGAAAAATCAATTTGGAAATGAGGAATATCCTTAATAATTTGGAAATATTTATTTTAAAATATAAATATTTTTTAAAAATGGTTGTTTAGAATTTCATTTGGAAACAAATAATGTGTATGGAGGATGATTAATTAAAAATGAGAAAATCATAGAAATATGTGTTTATATGTAAAACATTAACAAGAAATTATTTCTATACATTTATTAAAATAACACATATAGATAACTTAAGGAAATTATTTAATTTCTTTAATTAAAATAAATGTATAAGAAAATTTAATTTATTAATTATTTTTTAATATATAATAAAATTTAAGAAAATCATCGAATGAATATGGATATGTAAAAATAGGGGTTCCTAAATGAAAAGAAGAGACATAATCAGTTTTACTTATAGGAAACCCTTAGGGTAAAATATGAGTCACAGAGAATTGAAATATTCAGGGGAAATATAAAACCCCATAAGTAACCAAAGGAAACAACACAACATTTTATAAAGAATAAAAATTACCTATAGGAAATATCCTTCCAGAATAACTTGATTTCAAAATAATATTGGGAACAAAATACATATGGTTTGAGTGAGATTTTAATCAAACCCCCTATAAAAAGTAGGAATAAATTTGAACTTAAAATAAATTGAATAAATGATAATTACTGATATAAAATTTTTAAAAGGAAGTGTATAAACAATAAAAAATGGGTTTCAAAATGAAAAACGTCTCATGGATTTCAAAATGAGACAAATAAATTCTTATAACCTTAGTATTTATTAAATAGAATGAAATTTATATACATAAGAAGATATAGATATTAAAACCCCATTAATTATATGGATATGTAAACAAAATCATTAGGAAGTAATCAAATCATATAAAAAATGTCATGATGAATAATATGAAATGTTTATTATGAAATTAAATTTAAAACAAAATACACCTTATCTCAATTCCTAACTTACAATAAAGTGGATTAATATCCTATAAAATAAATGTAAATATTTTAATAATATATTTCATAAGATTATTCATATCTATAAGCTTTTATAAAAATTATTTATAATCATTCTCTAAATTTATCTTAGTTATTTAATGTTTATTTTCAATATTATTTGTGAGTAATCTTGACCATTTTGAAGTAGTTTCTTATTAGTGATATTATTGGTCATTCTTATCCCAAATTTTAACCTCATAAGATCATAAATGGTACTTTAATATATTATTTAAATTTATTTATAATGTTATATTTTCATTTTATGGTTTTTTGGTTATAACCCATAAAGATGAAATCAATTATGAACATGTTTCATTGATTTTAAAAGAACAGATGATGTCATCTCGATTAATGAGTTTAATATTAATGTTATACTTAAATAACAAAAATCAAAACATTATTTAATTATATATATATATATATATATATATATTATCAATAATTATTTTCTCATATTCATATATGATTTTATTTTATATCATTTTCCATGTCGATGATTAGACTGACCCAAACACGAAAATACCCTAATTAATGGATGAGTGTGGTTATAGAAGTTGTTTCTTTTGGAATAATTTCATTATTAAAGAAGAATAAAAAAATTTTTGAAATTATTACGGTTCTTAAAAATATTTTAATATAGTATAATAAATAAGATATAAAATAGTTGAAAATGTGATATATTACTTCATGGAGGTGGTAGTCCGTAGAAACACACGAATGGAGTTTTCCGTTTTCTTGATGGAAAAGAGGAAAGGTGGGTAATGGTTATTCCAAAAATATGAAAAAATTAATTATATAAGATATTTTTAATTTATCATATTATATTATTAAATCTATATTTCAAAGGTAATGATAGAAAATAAATAATATTATGAAAAACTTTATACTTATGTAGAGAACTTTAATATTTTATTTATGGATTCCTTGGAACGTGAGGATTTTGTAAAAAATATTATGATAAAAATATTATGTAAGAGAAATATTATTATAGGGGAAGTAAATAGGTAATATTTTCATTAAAAATTTCATATTTTGTAGTTTTCATGAAGGGTCACTGATAGGAACCTTTTATAGGAGGTGAGAATGATTTTTTGTAATTATCTCAACATAATATTATGAGAGAAAATGTTTCACATTTAAAGAAGACTCCAAAATTGAATATAATTGAATTGGTATTTTTTTGGATATATAAAAACATAAAATACTAAAGTAGAAACTTTTTTTAACATGTTAGGACTTTTACTGATTTGGTTAACCCTTTTAACCATTTTGGATATTAACAAAGTAATTAGTTTTTACATATGTAATTTATTTTTGATGAGTAAAAGTAAAACCGTACTTATTACATAATATAGAACATTAAATTAAAATTTTTAAATATGTTGTTTCACATTTAATTTCTAAAAGTGATAAAATTATTTAATAAATATTTAATGTATAATGTATTAAAAACAGTTTATGACAATAGTGTAACTTATGTTCAAAAATATTAATTAAAATTTTGTAAACCTAATTCAATTTTTTAAAATATATAATTTCTATTATAAAACTATTATTTATTTTCTAGAATTTTTTTATAAAGTTAAATGACATACTTACATAATAATGATTTCATAAAATTCATGGTATTTGTAAAAATAGTATTTTTTACAGTACAACTAAAATTCATTTTTTAGAAAAATACAAAATTACACACAAAGCTTACATTGAAAATTTAAATTAAAAAAATAATATAATTTTAAAATTTAAATTCTAAAATTTATAAATTTATCTTTTAAATTGAAACACAATATAAAATGAATAAGTAATTTCGGTGAAAATTTTCATTTTAAAATTAACTGTTCATGATAATATTCCCAAATAATTTATAATTTAAAAAATAAAATAGTATATATAATAATATTAATTTTATTGCGGATGATTTAATTTATAAACACATCAAATAATTGTTTGTGAAATAATAATCCTTTTAAATCAGATTTATTATTTATCCTATAAATATAAGAATTTTTTAATGATTATTATTTTTATTTATAGAGGTTTTTAAATCTATTTTTAATTAATAATTTTCATCTAATATGTAATAGATAATATTATATTTTTCTAGCGTGAGGGGAATGCTAATATTTATTAAGGAATGAAAATATTTTTATTTTAGGTTGTTACACCACTAGTTTGGTTTTACAGGCCTCGAGGTGGACAAGGATCATGTAGAAAATTATAACCACTTTAGTGTGATCTATAGGGAGTGGGAATGAATCCCAAAGGGGTAAGACGCTTGGAAAGAGGTTTTAATGGGATTTGGGCCATGGGGTTGTATATGTAAGATCATGGGAGTCACTTTTGAACCTATAAACCCCTTGATAATGGTAAAGTGATTGTGATTTCATTCCATTTTGTTTAGAGTCAAAATTTTGTAAAAATGAACATAAATTATAATGTAGGAGCCTTAGGGATAGACATTGTCTGGTTGTTTTAGAGTGGTCAGTTCTTTTAAAAAAGGGTTAATTAGTACATTTTTGGGGTCAGTGTTCTTCCACCACCCTTAACCATGTGTAATTATATATGGGGGTATTGATGGATACCAATTAATTCATGGCCCTTGGGGGAATAAAAATGAGTTATTTGTGAGTTTCTAGAAATTTATAGTGCTTGATTAAGGGTATTGTTCAGATTTTATAGTCCATAAAGCATGTTTTAATTGGTAGAATATTGTTGGTTATAAATATGTGATGTGAATGGGTTGAAATTCATGTCATCATTATATATTGTGTATGTACTTAAGGTTTAGGCTCATCATGTCTATTGATGAATATGAATTTTGTTGAGTTTCCATAGTTTAGTGAAATGATCCAGGGTATGAGATGATGAGTTTTTTCACAATATCCTCTAGTGGTATACTTGATATAGATCAGTGGATATAAAATGTATATGATATGTGAATGTCTTCCCAATTTTTTGTGTATCTAGACCTTTTTCAGGAAGATGATGATGAGGCTGCAACATGAAGTCCTTCAGATCTTGGTATGAGTTACACCACATTGTTTTTTCTTTTTTTCAAGTATTGGGAGGATCACATGTAGTGTGATATGATCTATAGTCACTATTGAACATAGTCCTAATTGTGTCTCACCTTTACCATTATGAATTTTATATATTTTGATTGATATATGAGGTAGTTTTGTAGGGGGATTTGAATGGAGGCCTTAGGATTGAGCTGTGAAACCTACAACCCCTAAATGATCATCATTACAATGTTTTGGATGAATCACCATTAAAGAATCCACATTCACTCTATAAATTTGGTTATCCTCATGAGATGGTCCTTAAGGATCATTGTGAGAGGATCCTCATTGACTTTATATGCTAAAGGATCACCGTGTGGGGGTCTATGGTTAGACCATACACATAGGGATCACTATGGGAGGATTCTTAGTCGCATTATATTCCCAGTTATCACAATTAGAGGATACCAAATCACTTTATATTACTGTGTTTGGGTATTTATAACCCTTTCCTCATTATGATTTCTATTATCATTTATACTAAAAAACCTATTATTTATGTAAGTCGAAGTATGTGGGGTCATGTGTTATGGTGACCTTGTTAGAACATTATTACATGATTTGACTAATTGTGGGATAATTTCTTATTTTCCAACAAATTTTTACAACACATATTCTGAAATATATGAGGAACCTCATTGCTGGGAAACTATTTAAAGTCACTTATCACACCCTACAAAGAAGTTTTGTCTCTTTTAGTGTTTTATAGTTTTAGGTAAATGGTTTTTCATGCGATTTGTGTGGAGTAGTGGGATGGGTTTGGAGAGAGGTATATGATGTGACTCAAGTGTTGTGGTATTTTATTATTTATTCATTTAGGTATTTGATTATTCTTTAAATTATTTTCCTAAAGGGAGAATTTCATCTTATAAATTTCTATGTATGTTTTAACATGTTTCCATTTCATTAAACCATTATTTATGTTATAATTTATTATTGGTTGGAATATACCTATAATTTTGTAGATGTAATGTGATATTTAATATTGATTTATCTATTTAAAACGAACAAATTTTTTTCATAAGGATAATTTTAAACAGCTATTCCCTAACCTACAATTTTAAATCACCATCCTTATATATCATCCCATACCATTTTTCACCACTAAAGACCATATGAATCCATTTTCCAATTTCATCCATTGATAATTCATTAATGGTGATGACATCTATTTTAAATCTTACAATGAAATTTTAAATCATCATTGTTGCCCTCTTATGCGGAACAGTGTTGGATTTCAATGGTTTGGTGATGTATTATAGACCCTAGTATAAATTAAATAGTTAAACATTACCTTCTCTAGTAATGGGACTATTATAGGGGTTTTGATATTTCCCCCCTTTTCCACCTAGAAAATAATCTCTTATCTCAAAGGGGGAAGATGTGGAGAATCCATGGGATCCATTATTCTAGACGTAAAAAATAGGAACTTTTATGAAAGTCATCTTATTATATGATTTATTTTAAAATGTATACATATAAAACTTTGAAATATTTTATTTTGAAATATTAATTTATGTAAAGTAATTCATTTAAATATTATATTATAAATTCCAAATATTCATAATTATTTAACAATTTAATTATCAATAGGAATATTTTTTAAATAGGTATATTTTAAAATAATTGTATCATTTTAAATTATAAATTTAATGAAATAATGATAATTAAGAAAATCATGTTTGAGTTTTGGATATTATAATAGTATTAAATGAACCAATATGAATCTTAAATGACATTTTATTTTAATTTCTATTGGATTATGTTATTTTTATACAATTGGATTTGTTTTATAACATTATTTTTTATGGATGTTTATTAATTTTGATTTAATGGAACATGAAAATTTAACTTATGGGGTATAATTTGATTATATTGAATAATTTAAAAAATTTGAACCACATGTTTTGATATTGTATATGTAACCACTCACCTTTCTAAAACACATTATTTTATTAGGATCTTCACATGATCATACACATAGCCCTATCAAAATAAATACCAAGATGCCCGTCCCCAAAAATGAATAATCGATAAACAATCAACATCAAAGAATCAAAATAAATAATGAAATTCCTCATTTACCACTTCAATGATAATGCATAAAATTTTCATAAAGAAATCCAAAAAAATCCATAAAATAGTGTAAATAGAGAAGTTTATACAAGAAATCAATCAAATCAGATAAAAATTAGTGATCTTTATTTTAAATAATCACAGTCTTTCAGAAGAAAAATTTGAGATTATATAAAGATGATAAAAAAATTTATTTTCATTATTTTAATTAATTTATTTTAGATACATGAATTCAATAAAATTGAGCGTATTATAATATATTACGTACATGGAACTATTTTGGTAACCAAATTGATTTTTTCTAAAAAATCATGTCTCTCATTGCATTTTTTCTCTTATGATACCCATATAAAATGAGGGAATTTCACTTCAGTATAGAGTGTATTGAATATATATGATTAGTTTTTATAAACACTTTATTCTCCCTTAATTAATTATCTTTTATCATTGAAAATAAAACATTGGAATTTCTTTTCAACATGGGGGATTATAATTAGTGAACTCTTACCATTATCATATTTTTGGGAAGATCATGAAATTATGGGTTCAGTTCCATTCTATTTTCTTCTTATAATCCTAAAAATATTCAAATCTCTTCCAAATATAATCATGAGACCAATTATTTGACTACATCATAAATAATTTATAAAATTACCATTAAATTCACTTATTATTATATTAAAAACGAATAAAATATTGTAATGAGAAAATGTATATATTTATATAACATTTTAGTCAATTTTAAAAGTTACATATCATGTTATCCCAAGAGTGGAATTTACCAACATAAAAAAAAGTTGAAGTGGTGTTTAGAAGGAAACTTTATTATTTAGTGATAGATATCCTCATGATTATGAAATTTATTAATACTTTCAATGATAACCACATGATCTCTTTAATCTATCCATTTAGATTTATTAATTTTTTTTAGGTAAATATTTGGGTAAAATTAAATATAACATAAATGAAAAAATAAATTTACAGTAACCATTCACTCATGCCTTTGTCAAACCCATACATTATTAAATTTCCATAAAAAAAAATCACCACTTTTATTTATTTATTTTCTCTTCCCGTATCATGCATAATTTTAGAATATAACACCATTATTTTTCAATACAATCAATTTATTATTACTAGAATGAAGGTATAAACATTATATTTTCTTTGGGAATAAATTATACCCCCAAAATCAATAAATGAACACTAATAACCCATATTCCATAATACGAATCATTAATATCTTATCAATATTCATTAATATTCATAACAAGGGATTCATGAAATAATATATAAATATTTTCTTTCATATATTGGGAAATACTTATATATGATAAAATATAATTCTCATATATCCCAAGGATGCATGATTATTTTTAAAATAAATAAGGAAAACATTTCCATTAGTTTATTTTCCTTCTATTAATCCAAAACCCTCACAGAAGAGTGTAATTATGTTCCAATTTATTAAAAAAATTATACCATATCTATTATCAAATAACTATAAAACACATAGTAGGTTATTAGAGGTTTTAAAGGTCTATATAATAATATTTTAATCTCAATCAAATTAATATTGTACAAACCTCAGGTGGATTCTCAGTGAGGCATGCATATAGTTAATTAAATTTTTATAATTATTATATTTTTGGTAATATTTAGTATTTATAAATAATGGGTAAATGGAAATTTGTTTTATTTTTTATTAAAACAAAATATACAGAAAAGCATAAATGAAACTGTTGGTGAGAAATAATAGTGATCCTCAAGATATTACCAAGGTGCATTCCATCATCATTTACTGAAATTTATTATATTATCATTCTCTATCAATGTCTAAACTTGGTGTTATAATTTTATCCACCTCTATTAAATTCTCAATTTTAAGTGTTAAAACATTAATAATAATAGTGATATAGCCCATTTAATTTCTTTTTTAAAATATAATGAATCCCAAAATGATTCGAATCACAGAGGGGATGGTGGGTAACTATATAAATGATAATATACTAATTATATGAATTTTATATAGTTCAAACCCTATGTATATTCTCAAGAAGGTCTAAAAATACTCAATATTTCTTAATTATCACTTATTATATAATTGTTTATATTTTTGAATAATTAATTAAAATGAAAACATATAATTGTCATTTTATTTTTTCTTGATATAAACCAAAAAAAATAAAAAAAATAAAAAAGTTAGAAAGAAAATTAGTTGATCCTAATGTGATTATATAGTTTAATTTCATAACCATTTTCTTATGTTTTTTCTGATTGAATCCTCCCTCAGTTACCAAACTCGATAGAATTGTATATGGCACTTCTCAATGTCCCACATTTTAAGAGTCAAAACATTGAAAAATTTACTAAATTTTTCCTTATATTATCTAATGTAAAATTACTTTAATCACTCATATATATCATATGAAGAGTGGTCCATTAGTACCATTGATTATATTTCTTAAAACACCATCAATCAAGTGATCCATCTATCAAGAAATATAAACATTAGTGTTCAATATTATAACACAAGGTGGAGATCTCACACCCCTCATCCATGTATAGATGAAGTCCATCATATTTTTTATCGGTTATGGGTGGGATATTTCAATAATGATAATAGTGAATGAATAAAAAATGTGTTGTGATAATAATTTAAAATAAAGAATCTACAACCTCTTTGCCCAAATAACTCAATATGGTCTCATATATTAGAAAATAAAAATAAGAAACATGGAAATATTCATAATCATAAAATATATAATTAAATTTAGATATAAACCTTGAATTAAAACACCAATAGTCATTTCTATATTTTTCAAGTTATACTAGTTAGGTAAGAACACAGTTAAATAGTATAAATTTTAGATAAATATTGAATAAAACTACAGTTAAGATAGAAATATTCTTATGTGAAAAAATGTGAATTATAAATCTAAGACCCCAAGAATATATGTAAAATAAATATAGCGGGTACTAAATTTCAGTTGAGATCCTTATTATACTCTTATATATGATAAATCAACATTCCCAAATTTTTTTCTAATTCGGATTCATTCACATGATTTTGAGGGGCTGGAAATCTCTATATAGTTCACATGAATATTCTAAACCATTAACTAGTTTGAATTATTAATTGGATAACTACATTATTAGATCCAATGATATTTTAAAAAAAATATTATCTTGTCTAAACCTAAGGGGGGCATAAATTTAATTTTTTAGGAATATTTTCTTATTAGGTTTTAAAATAGTACTAGTCATTTTCCTTTTTTCCCTCGGGCCACTACATGTTAGCTTTATATTCCATGATCCTCATCAATAAATGTGGATGGACCATGAAAACCATACCACTATATCATTATAGATATATCAGCAACATCTCAAACATCACTAGATCATTATATTCTTAGATTATGAAATACCTTAGTTGTATATGTTGATTTCTAATTTATTTCAATGTAAATTTTATTATAATTTATTTTTTTCATATATATATACAGTTCATTGAATTGTTTTTATCAATATAAATTCCACATTGTTTCTTATTATATCATTATAATTATATAAAAAATTATTGTTCATCACATATGTGCTAGAAAAAATCTTAATTTTCACCTATATGATATTTTAAAAAATTTATTCATTACTAAAAAAATGATTTTTAATTTTATTTTTTGTTTTGAACATTTGTTATCAATTTACAAGAATAGTTTTATGTAGTTAATATATATAAGCATAAACCTAGTATCCTAAACCCTATTTTTATTTTATTAAATTTTCACTAGATACAAGTGGTCACATCATGAGGGAGATATTAGTTTAGTAGTAATGGAAAACAAGATACAGGATAAAATCTCACAATACATTTGAAATCATAAATTAAAAGATATACTTACACTATGAAAACCATTATCCCCTCTAGTATAACATTTCATATCAGTCATGGTATTCTTCATGGAATCTTTGGGAATGGAAGAAAAAAAAATAGTGTAAACTCAAATGATCGGTAAAAAAATGCATACAGTATAAGCCATAATTGATTAAAAATGTCATGGATAATATGGTAGGAATAAATGATGATAAATTAATTCCAAATAACAAATCAAATTATTATAAAACGTATCCCTGAAAAACATATTTAATAAAATAATAACATGGACATTTATAACTGATTTCATAATGCTGGAATGCGTAATGTCAGACATGTAAAAGTTACAATCCAAGACTCATTCGAAAAAATATTACATAAGTGGAAAAGGTATATGCCGAATACCCAAAATATTTTGTCTCATAAAACCTACTAACACATTGAATGGATATGTAATTCTAATCCCCCATAACTTAATGACTACAATGCATTCATCATATAAATAAATAATATAACTTAATCACCATGCCTTAATAATAAATAAATATCCATAACAGAATAACTAGCCTATAGTGTTTCAATACATTACCTATTCTAAACTATCATAATAATTAAATAGGAATATACTGGGTGATATCATTATATTATATCATCAGTAAATAGTAAGATTCATCAAAGGATGTCAATGTAGTTCAGAATTATTTTGAAAGATCACTAGATGATTTGTTTAGGAAAATAACCTTTTCATTTTAAAATCACTTATTTAAAATCCAAAACATTAAAAATTATTAAGAAAAAAACTTATTTTAAAATATAAATATAAACATAAATTTTAATCTTCAACTAAAATAGTATTCATGATGGTGGGAAAATCCATTTTTGTGGTGTATGTTACAAAAATTAATTTGAAACCTTCAGTAAAAAGTGCCTCGTCTAGAAAATTTCATGAAGATTAATTTTTAAAAATTTCATAAAAAGAAACTCATGGATTAAAATTAATTTAATAAATCAATTTAGAATTGTAAAAAAAAATTTGAAAAAATTTAAAAAAATAATAAGATTAAAGATATAAATTCTTGGTTGATTGAAAAACCAAGTCAGTTTTCCTTAAGAAATACTCTCATAATTTTGAGTACATAGAGAGACAAGAATTAAATTATTTTTTGATATATTTAAATAAAAATATAAGAATAAAATATATTGGGTTTAATATAAAAATATTATTTAATTATCCTTATTAAAACATAAACATAATAAATCCTGAATAATGATGTGATTGTAAAATAAACCCTACCATCATGCCTGAAATGATTTGCAAGATATTTTATCCACATTTATAATAAATTTAAAGTTATTATACATATATAAATTTCATATATATATATATACTTATAATATCATTTATGATACACTTATAACATTTTAATAGTCTGTTCTTAAAAATTATTTACTAAAATCATAGTTTATGAGTGTTTACTATTTTATTTTTCATATAAATGTTGTTTCATGATTTTTTGTCCTTACATCATTATCATGGTTCCATAATATCTAGAAATTAAATTATGATATTAATATCATATATATTCATTATATACAAACTTATAATTATCCTTGAATGCAAGAAATTAAAAATGAATCATATCGCTTCATGAAGGTGGTAGTGCACACGTACAAACGAGCAACACCATAAGTTTTTAATGAGTGGAAGGATAATAATGTAAATGAAATATTATTTTAAAATAATAATAATTATTTTATAAACATCATATATATTTATTATTTCCATATTTATAACCATACAAGTATATAGGTGATGAAAAATTACTTACACCGCTACATGGGGATGGAAATCCATACGTACAGATAAGCAATGTTTTCATTTTTCTTACGAAATAAATGACATGATTATAGGTTTTGAAAATATAATAATAAAATTTTATCATATTTAAAATAATGATACAATTATATGATAAAGTATTTAGAATACTTTAACGAGGTATAAAAGTAAATAGAAATGAAAACTCTTGGTTAAAAGTTATACCTCTTCTTCGAAAAACTACCTTTGGATTACAAATTAAGCCTTCTAGGTTGGTCCTTTAACGAACAAAGAGCATAAAAGTTGTTGGGAGGAAGTTTCAGAATGTATTTTAGTGGTTAGTTTTCATGATAATTGGCTCAAGTGGTGTGAATAATAGAATAAAATTGGTTTCCATTTATAAGTGAGAGAAATGATACACAAAGTTTTACATAAAATATTTGAATAGTATAAAGTCTTATTCTTATTCATATGGCTCCAAATTTTCAGCGAATAGAATATGAATATTTTAGGGTCATAATAAAACCAAAAAATTGGGTTAATAGATTTTTAAGGGTTATTTATAACCTTATCTTATAGTTTAACCCACTCCCTCCTTGATAAACCCATCTAAAACCCTAACGGTGGTAATTTTTTTAAAGTTTTTACTATTCATTTGAGAAAAACTTCTGTTAAACATATGACTTAATATTAATCATTAAAATTCCAAATATTAATTCAATTTTTAAATTCTCAAATTTTAGTATTGGAATAAATAAATTTTAATATAAGTTTCCATAACATAATGAAAACTGTTTTTATAAATTTTTTTACCATTATAATGTTTTTCAACAAAAATAAAATAAAATATTTATCCCCATGCAATTAATTTTTTTTATCTTAAATAAAATGATTATTATTTTTATTTGAAACCAAATCAATACATAAATGAACTATGTAAATATGAGATTTGATGACTATAATGAAAATATTTTTTAATTTGAAAGACACATTATAGAGATTTCTAAAATGAAACCATATATTTCTTTGTTCAAAATTTTATTTTTGTATTAATTTTAATAATATATTTATATATGTGTATATAATTTATACTATATCTTGAAATTTATCTTCTATCATCATAATTTAATAAAAGTGACAGCTTTTTTAGAATTGTTATTTTTCACTATTGGACAAATAATCAACTCTTTCTAAAGACTATCCATAATTCCTCATAAGATAATTTTGAAGTTATTTATTCAAAAATGAAATTAATTTTGTAAAATTAAATTTATAAAATTTAATAATTTTTTTAATCACATTGAATAAAACTATGTGTATTGTTATATTGTTTCTCTGGAAATAAAAGAGTACCATAATTGAAGTTAGAGTGTTACATTCTCCACTCTAAAAATTTCATCATAGAAATTTATAAAATTTCACTTAATGATAAGATTTGGTTAGTTTTTCATCATAACATCTTTAGGTGCTCGTGTTGCCTCTTATGTCTTACGATTTCTCCAACGTACATTTATCATTCAGTTGATCATATTCCTCAACACTTGACCTCTATTGTCCTGAATTGGGATAGTCTCTTCACATTACGATAAATCATGTTCCAATAATATTTAATAATTTGTTTGAACATGAATTTGATCTAAAATTTATTTCCTTGATAACAATATATGGAATACATCATGAAATTTAGAGAGGCTAGGTGAAATTTCCAAATAGAAAACTACAGATCCAATCCATTCCAGAATTTCAAAAGTATCGATGTACTTATAACTTAATTGACCATTATTTCCAAACATAATAACCCAATTCCATGAAGTTAAAATCAATAAAAAATGACTCTATTTTTTAAAATATATACAATTCCATTAGTTATATACATACCTCTTTTACAATCTTTAAGCTCCATTAATATGTTTTAGAATTTTTTTCAACATTTTTATTGTCTTCATTATTATATGTGGGCCTACAAAAATAGTTTCACCAACATAATCCAAAAAAGTGTGAGTATTAAACCTATTAACATTCAATGCTTCATATAATACAATTTGAAACCATTAATGGAAGATATTGTTATTTCTTTATTCCACCAAATGTAAATACTAGTACAACAATCCTTGAAATTTAATAAATCATGATCTCAACATTTCTTATAACTCTTGAATAATTCTTTTATACTACTAATAATTTTTAGGATGATGGGAAGTAATTAAACATATATTTGTGTCATAAGATTTCGAGATACTATTCTTGAATTTTGATGTGAACTGTGGATCGTAGTTGAATACAATGGAAATAGGTATACAATGATGGCTTGGAATTTTATTAATACAGATTCACACAAGCTAATCAAGTGATATATCTTCTATTATAGTGATAAAATGTGTGGACATGGAAAGGAGGTTAATAATAACCCAAATAAATCCATTCTTTCTAGAATTGCATGGAAATCCCATGAAAAAGTTCCTTATAATATCATCATATTTCCACAGAATAATAGGAAGAGTTTTCAGGAATCCTTTTGTGTTTTTCCATTCAACCTCTAAATATTAAAAAACCAAGAATATTGATTCAAATTATATTATTTAATAATTCATATTATCCCACTATTTGTTTCATATGTAGATAAATTTTAGTTCTACTTGGGTGTATAGAAAAATTCTAGCTATATAACCCATCTAACAATTAACTCTTCAACTTAAGTATAAATGAAACACTAAACACATTACAAATTTCATCACAAAATATTCATAAACAAAATCTGATAGTTTCCCATGATTAAAATATTTTATTTAATTATTTTAACTTTGGTCATAGAGCACTGAAATTTTTAGTATTTCTAATAGGGATGGTTTGGAAATCAGTTATAAAATAAGTGATATTTCCCCTTCCCAAATAATTTATAGATATATCATTATTAATATCCATAATAATTAATCCTTATAAATACATGAATTAGTTATAATTCCATGATAATTCCTACACAATGCATCAACTAACTTATTATCCTACCCAAGGTTGTAGTTTATTGAGAAATCATAAGTTTGGAGTAGCTTTATCCATCACATTTTCCTCATGTGGAGATATTTTTGTGACAATATGTATCTAAAACTCTTGTGATCTGTATATATCTAAAATTTTCACAAAATATATATAATCCATCCTTATATTAAAGGATTAAATTTTGGATTCAGACTCAAGATCATAGGTTTGTTGGAACTATTCATGGATCTTTAATTTCCCTGTAGAATTTTCAATAACATTAACATTATTTATAAGGACACATCTAAATAATTTCTTTGTTGAATCACCATATATAAAAAATATCCCCTCCAAATGGTAATTCCAACCCTAGTGAATTAATCAACCTATTCATTAATTCTTAACAACATTTTTACATTCATATATATATAAGAACTTATCCCATTCAGGTTGAAAATAGGTTAATGAATTGTCTAATAATTAATGTTTTATGAGAAAGAAATCAATAGTAACCTTTCTACATAATAATATTACATACTTTAGTTATTTTTTTCATCATATGTCATTATTTTAATACATATTTCTTTTAATTAACAACTGATACAACATCTTTATAGATAATAAACTGGTTAAAAGGAACCTCCTAAATCCGTAATTCATACTTTCTAAAAATCCCATAAACAACTTTGCTTAAATAGTCTTAATAATGATAGAAAATTGTATCTTATGCTTTTCATAACATCTGGATTATACCAAGATATCAACAGTAAATACAACAGCAAAATTATCAAGATATTCTGTGAAGAATATATTCACAAGATCCATAAAAATAGATGATTCATTAGTTAATCTCATAAGAATAACTCTAAATTAAAAATTTGTATACCTCATATGAAATTTTGTATTTGGAATATCATCCTTCCTTACTAAAAATTAATGATAACCTAAATGAATATAAATCTTGGAAAAATAATTATCTATTTTAGATTGATAAAATATGTCATAAATATGATGTATATGATACTTTTTCTTCATGGAAAAGGCAATGATTTGTTGTAATCAATGAAAAATACCATATTCCTATCATTCTTTTTCATAGACAGAACCAGAGCGTCCCAATTTCAAACTATAGAGAATATAAATCCCTTATCAAAAAACTAATCCATTAGTTTATTTCATTAGAATTTTTCTACTAGGTCCATTATATAGAGAGTCATATATATTGGTTGTGCATTAGGGATATGTTTAGTAGAAAAAACAACTTCATGATCAGGAGAATGTCCTGGTAGATCATTAGGACACACATTAATGTATTATTTCAAAATTATAATTTATTCTATCTTGGGGTTAACATCCCCTTCCACAAGCTCTACCTTCCCTTATTATCATATAATTTCATTACAGAGGGTTATTATGGGTGGATGCAGGCATGATTCATATGATGAAGACTTTTTCTAAAGATAAGTAATTCCATACCTTCATCACAAATCTAGATCTACTTATCTTGGTAATAAATGTTTCATACGTTGAGATCCAATTGATACCAATTATTATATACAAGTATAACATATGGATAATAATTAAATATGTGAATAGGGAATGTCTATGCATCATAATGGGGATTTAATGACCTATATTTATAGTGATAATATTTCCTCTAGGTGTCTTGATTTATAACTCCATTCTTAATATGATAAATAAACATTAGTTTTCTTGGAACACAAGGAATATATAAAATATTTCATGGATCTAGAATCAAATAAAGAATTATATAACAATAAATTTATGATCAAATTACTTTCTCTCACATGACTAAATAATTCATTTCAACTATTGTAATTTCAAAAACAAGGAATTATCCCCTTGGCCTATATTTTTGTTAGTTCTCTTATATTTTGGGAATTGGTTGATATAGTTCCTCATATAATTAGATTTAAATCACTATATATTGATATATTCTCCCTTTACCTTTCATTCATTTGAATTATAGACTTTATCTCTACGCATGGAGAAAAATATTATTCCCATCAATCATGTACCAGGGTATTTTATTCCACATGTATCACATGTAGAAAATTCCACCCTTCTCTTCTTCAAATTCTCTATTTTTTATTTAATAATTTTCATACTTTTTCTCTTACTCTCTATATTTATTTATAATTAATAAGGCAAGGTTAATTATTTATATGTCTTGATATCCCGTGATATTATATCCTCGTATGATGAGAATGTTTGGGAGACTAGTTCTCATCGAGGGATTTACTTTGGTCTATCAATTAAATGGTAAATATTACTCTTTATATAATATATCTTATATAAAGTACACTGTTATAACCTTTTCAAGTTTAATTCATAATTTGAAACATTTTCCTCTTCCATTTATCTTATAATTAGTCATTTTCTATCAATATTTACTCATTATTGTCTATGAAAATATTTTTCCAAGAAAAGTACATTAAAATGATTCCATTCCATACTTGTTATTTTCTAAAAATACTAGGTGTTTTGAATCAATTACAACCATTGATGAACATCACCATATTATGATAAAATTATAGTACAACCTTCTCCCTTTCATTACATCTCAATGTGTGAAATATCAATTCTAAGGAAATTATCCATTTCTCAACAACTAGTGTATTTTTTTGTTTCATTGAATGAAAGATGAAATTTCTTATGGGACGATACGACATTGTTACATTGAATTTTATGTCAGAAGGATTCATCATATGTGCATGGTTATTGGTCAAAACTTATGTTTGTTAATATTTTAAAGTTTTAATTTGTTCAGTTGTATCTCAAACTTCATTGTCTTTCCCAGGTGGGGAATACCTACATAGATCACATTTATATATGTGGTTTCTATTAATTTCTCAAAGTTCTATTTCTATAAAATGGAATATTACAAATTAAATCATAAAATTTTGAATCAAAATGTATAATTCAAGAACTGTTGAAAAACAAAAAAACATGAAATTTATGCATAGTTAATCTCCAAATCAAAAGTTTTGTGTCATTGGAAATATCTTAAAATTATTATTTTTTTCAAATATTTCACAATATTTTATAAATATAAATAGAGACAACTAAATAATATCCATCGAGAGTGACTATCCAGGTGTACAGATATTGGACCACTCATCATGCACCAGTAATGATTGAGTTATTACCCAATCAACCCTTTTAGAGTTGTTACCCCAAGGTGGATCTGGGGCACAACTACATCCACATTCTAATATCCTTAATGGTATGCATTTTTTAAAAACCATGTAATCTATTCATTATTTTTTTTTATTTTCACATACATAGAATTATCTTTATAATATTTAATAGGATTATGTTCTCTAACATATGTGATTATAAATCTAGTTCTCATGGTTTAACGAAAAAATTAATTGATACTAACTATAAAACCTTGACTCTAATAACCCATATCCAATGGTTACATTATTACATTGGCACTAAATACAAGCCATTTCATCTTGAGGCATTTAATTTTTTTAGTTTTAAAAAACTAGATACAAAATTCAATCAATCATTACATTTATAAACACAAAGTATAGAATATTATTTTCTTTGAGAAATATATCATGACCACTATAATATTATTTAATATCAATCATATTACACTTCATGGTGTCTAAGGATAAGTAAAAAAATAACTGGGTGGTCTTGGATTCTTAGAAAGATAATGGGTACAACATAATCTATAAGAGAATAAGTAAGGCATGAATAATATGGAAGAAATAAATGATTATCAAATAAATCCA
The DNA here is from genome assembly GCA_963277665.1 of Viscum album. Classification (NCBI taxonomy): domain Eukaryota; kingdom Viridiplantae; phylum Streptophyta; class Magnoliopsida; order Santalales; family Viscaceae; genus Viscum; species Viscum album. Next base: position 402,803,900 of record OY728127.1, on the reverse strand, counting down.
TATAAATAATCACATGATCTTGAAAATTATCCATATATAATGATTCTTTTGGAATAATCACATGTACATCAATATCTAATTTAATAAAAATGGAATTCATAATGTTGAACATCTTAAACTTGTAATCAGGGCCTCAAGCCACAACATGTTACCTAAATGGGTAAGAATTATGCCAACAATAGAAATTTTTTTTCCTCATTGGACTCACTTATTAATCAATGGGATATATAATTCTATTACCCACCCATCACTGAATAAGTTTAATTTATTCATCATATGGATAAAAATTACAACTTAATCAACACTTCTTAATAAGCAAAAAATGTCTGTATTGGAAGAACTAGTACACATAATGTTAATACTTTCCCTAGTAAAATTGATAATAATCCATTTAGAGAAATATATGTGATGTTATCATCATATTATATAAAAATTAAATCATAACCTTCATTAAATTATTTCATAATAGATAAAAACACATTAAAACATCACTGGATCATTTTTAGCGGAAAATACTGTTTTCATTTTGAAATCACTTTTTAAAAATAAGAAAATGTTAAGAAAAGTTTAAAAAAATTATTTAAAAAAATAATGAATATGTTTAATGTATGATTCAAAACATATATTGTTAATTTAAGTGGGAAAAGTAATTCATAGGGTGTACATTCAAATAAATATTTCTTGAAAACCTTCAGTGAAAAGAGCCTCATTCCGAAAATGAAAAAAAATATACATTTTAACCTTTTTATAAAAAATAAATCCTGCATTAAAAATATTTTAATAAATCATTGAATAATAATAAAAACATTGTATAAATCATTTAATGAAAATATAGACATTATATAAAAAATTTCTCGAAAAAAATAAAAACAAAGTCTATTTTCCTTCGTACAATTCATTTGAATATTTTAGTATTGAGAGAAGGGAAAATGAAAGAAATTTTCTTTATTTTTAGAAATTATCATAGAATATTAAAATTTATTTGGTTTATTATAGAAATATAATACAATTCCATTAATGAAATCATAAACATAATAAATCTAGAATAATATTGACATTTTGAAATAAATCATTACCTTTTTGTGAGTGGGTGTCCTAGAACAAATTAATTTTTATATATTTATTACTATTACATGTATAACATTTTATATATACATTTTTTTTCTTCTTAACATTATAGTGTTGAAATTTTTTATCCATGTTTAACATGTAAATGTCCTTATATTAAATGTCTTATCAAGTGGTTATAGTAGTTACCATTCCTAATGAGTACCTCAAGATACTATGATTTTAATCATTAATGTATGTCCTATTCTCTAGATACATCATGGTTAAAGGACACATATTATGTTTCGATATTAGGTGTTGGGGGATCATAATAATTGTTACTTATTCCCATGATGTTCACACTTGATTATCACGAGTAGATGAGATCAGGAGGACCGACCCACCAATTGGAAAACCACATGTTTTAGGTGTCATTGGTTTTCCCTATCTACGAACATGTGTATTAGTCTCTTCACAAGAGATCATTATCTATGTGTACCATTTCATCATGAACTTTGATGAATGGAAAAAACATTGACATTGAATTCATGGAAAGGTATCTTATGTTGGGAGCGTCATTGATGGTATGGATTTGGTTGAATAATCAAGATATAGTTTTTCACATCTGATTTGAGGAAGACATATCTCTTGGTATAGGTTGACCATGATGGTATTACCTTCATTAAATCAATGGACATGGTAAAAGTATGTAATTTCTTCTGGAAATGTCATGAAATTTATAAATCACCGTAAGGATGATAACACAAGTGTGCATCATGATTTATGAGATACTAGTTAAAAAATTGATTATATTGCATAATGTACGTTCATAAGAGGTATTTTAAGTTGTAAATTTTTTTATCTCCATAGGGAAAATGATTATTTTCTAGAAACTACACTTGGTATACGAGTTAAACTCACTACAACTGAGATAATAATTTATAGGGACACACACAAAGTGTATCCACTAATCCCACAAATTTAGATGAATAGAAGTTAAGGAAATTGTAGGCCCCATATATGGGGTTCGATTAACATTTATGTAATTTATTGATCTGGGGGACACTAAACGATTCCTTAATCTGATGGGTTATAAGGCCACAAGCATTCCTCCCCAAAAGCCAATGGATACCGACTAGTTTTGAAGGCCTAGGGTGCATCTGTGGGAAGACTATTCCATCATGTCTGAGAGTAACGTAGTGATTTAAACATATCAATAAATAGAGGAAGAAAAATATAAATCACTAGAAGAAGATAAAAAATCCAAAATATTGTCCAATAAATAAGCTAAAACGGTCGTACACAATATTATGATCATGTCATGTCTCTACAAATATAAAGAATAAGTATAAAAGCATCCAGTTCTACACAAGTATCAAAAATAAAAAAGAACAAAAAGAAACTATCCTAGCTAGTATCACGATCATAACTTAGTAATATGTTCCTCTACTCATATTAAATGAATAAATAAAGCAACATAAACTGGGCGTAAGACATGGTGTCATCTGCATCCATGAAGTCTATTCGGGTACCCGACATTGGCCAGAATATGGTGTGAGATAACACTCAAAAGCATTCCACCAACGATGTTTATAATAAGTCCAGTATGTGCAATATAAAAAATCAGTTTTCAATATATCATAGGTATAATAGTAATTAAATTAAATCAAGATCTTGTCTAACCAAATAGGGCTCCCTGTAAAAATTATTTAACCAACCATAAACAAGGGATGTTATAAAGAAAAAAATAAATTAGATAACTATTTAGTCTAACAACTATAATTTGATACCCATACTAGGTATATCTATAATCATATTTAAAAATCCACATCATACAATATAATATCTTATTACCTTGATCAACTATGTTTTTCCCCTCCTTATTTCCCCTTTTGGTGTACGGGTTTTAGATGTTAGATTTTGGATTTTCTATAAACTAAGGGATATTTTAACTTCATTTAACCAGGTTACATGATGTGTAATGGTTACTGGTTTCATGGAATGAGAAGGGTTCACACCGTGAAAGGTTACACAACATGATTAGATTTTTCATGATTTGAGTTAATTGAAGATCATATTTTAATCTAACCCTGTAGGTTTTTCGGAATATTTTTAATTCATGAATTTAATGACATATAAAGGTATTAAAATTCATTTAATTACTATAGATGTGATTTTTTAGGGGTTTCTATGGTTTTTGAGTGCATATTTGGCTATCGGTTCTCCTTTTCTATTGATTGAGGGTCTCGTTCTGATGATTTTTGGAGATACCATTCCCTTCCGATCGATTATTTTGATGTTGGATCTTCATTGAAATTTTAGTGCATCTCTATAGGTGATTAACCATTCCATTTTTTTTATTTCCATTGATTGTGGTATCAGCTTTTCATTGTGTTATCATATTCATCAGTATGAAATGGTGTAAATTCTTGTCTTCTTCCATATATGTTGTGTGATCTCATCCCAGAGGTTATTACTTTATTAGTTGTAGTGTGATGGGTTTTTTTCCTTGAGGTATGTCAGGTTTTTTCTTCTTTGATGACCCTCTTTCTCAATTGGATCAATTCTAAGATGTGTATATTAGGTCCTAGGACCTTCATTGACATCGTTGAGTTTTTTTTGTTGGTGGAACCCATTACAGGAATGTGAAACCCGAGTTTTATGCTAGGTGGTTTTCGTTTTCATCATATGATGACGAACCGTATTGTTCCTATTTTATAAACTGGTTTATAAAAGGATTTGGTATGAATGTTTTTTGTGAAATAGAATTTTTTTTAAAGAAAAATGGGTTTTCCCTGGTGGATGATAAATGGATAGAAAAGGGTATTTTTAATTTTCTGAAATGGACTAGTGAAATAGTTTTGAAATGGTTTTCAAATCATTGGAATTAATTGTGAAAACTATCGCATGGGTTACTATGGGTACTTATGTTGAAGGATTATCTTTATTCCATCATCCATTTTTGTGATTATTGAGAGGTTTTATCATGTTTATTTCCTCTATTTCCAATGAATGTTTCTCTAGGTAACAGATATTGAAATTGTTAGGGAGTTTTACTCCTGGAGTATTCCTCTTTTTCCTAGGCTTGTGTTCTAAAAACCAAATTGGGCACATTATTGATTATTTTGAGAGTAGTATACTAGTTTGAACTCCAGTGATCCTTGGTGTTGACACATGTGATTCTGTTTTGTGATTGCTTGGATTTGTTGTTTTAGCCTTGATATTATTTTTTATGCTTGTGAAAGATGATATGGAAAATGTTCTTTGATTTTGATATATATTCTTTTGTTTTTTAACTTTAAAAAAGGAAAATTTTTACCATGTTTTCAATAAAACTGATTTACTGCATATCGTGTCTTGTTTTTTTGAAATGAGCATACAATTATTGTTATACTGATACTTTTTATGGAGCACCTGGGTGGGATACTATTGAGTATGTGATCTCACACCTTGTGAACCCCATAGGTGGTGTGCATACCAATGTATGTATTCTAGTACAGGGAAACGTAAGGCGCCATAGTGATGTAGTGAGGTTTCATGTCAGCCAAGTTGGGTTACTGGTGGTGATATGGTGGGAGTTCATACAAGCTATCACACAGAGTAGTTGTTTGGTTTTGGTCCGTTGTAGTTGGAATTTTCTCTTGGATATTTTGGAAAATTTTATTTTTGTTTTGTTTTTTCTATCTTCTTACAGTCACAAAAAATATTTATTGTCTTTTTTTGTAACTTCGTACTCTGTGTATATATATTCCATTTGTTTGTTTAGGTTTGGAAAAATATTTCCCTTTTATTTTGATTGATTCCCAAGTGCATATTAATAGCCCGTGGGGACCGGTAACGCCCTATGATTATGTGACAGAATAGTTCTGTTGTGGGATTTGAGGTTAACTCAAGTCAATTTGTTACAAATGTTTCATCAAGGGAGTTCTGCCCTTAAGACTCATTTTCATAGGACATTTATTTTACTGTAGAAAGGATTTTCAGGACATGAGAGTTATGTTGCGATGAGGTCATGTTTATCTACTTTCATGGAGATCCTCAAGTTTCCATGGGAAGTTGGGATATATGTCTCTAGTGTTGGGTTTTGTTTTAAATCTTAGTTTTTACATAGGATATATTTGTTTTGAACTGATATTTATTCTATTGTTTGATCATTCTTATGTTTCGTTGTGCAGTAGTATGCCTCTGAGACGTCTTCCTCCCGTTCCCCAAGATGGTGCAGTTGATGCTCTTCAAGGGAATCTACCTATAGATAAAAATTTATCAAGTCAATAGTATGGGTATTTCATGTTATTCATTAGTGCGTACAATGATTTCAGAATGTAGATTTTGAGTTACATCTAAGAGGGGTAGGGAGAGAGATCGATCATGATAATTCTTGCATGAGAATGCACCATCCTTTAAATAAATGAAAGAACCACAAGAGGCAGAGGACTGGATGGATATGATTGATCAAATCTTTAAATTTCTGGAGAAACTTAAGAATATCAAGTTAAAATGTGTATCATTAATACTTGAGGGTTTATTTAGGAGATTGTGGGATTCCATAACCCAAGAATATAGACATGTATACTTTGATTGGAAGGGTTTCTAAACCCTGTTGTTCCAACAGTTTTGTATAGAGTCCTTGATTCTGGAAAAATCATCAGAGTTTCTCTCTATGTAATAGTGAGAGCATTCGGTGTGGGGATACACCAATAATTTTTCTATTGCTATCTATTTTTCTTTGGATGTGGTAAAGAATGACTAGTTTAAGGATCCGAAGTAACTGCAGAGTTTTCAACTAGATATCAAATGGGAAATGTTTATGTTAATTATTTCTACCTATGAGGAGATAATAGATAGAGATATGATGGAAAAGATGAGTATATAAGGCAAGGTTGTATTTTCTACACATTCTCTTCCATCTAGTGGTAGTTTCAGTTGTGTACATGAGAAGAGGATAGAGTGGTAAGATCATCAGAAGTGTGTTGGTGGTGGGTCTTAAAAATGAGCCTCCTCTGCACCTTCTACTATATCTAGAAATGTGCCTCTAACATTCTATCATTGTGGTAAGGTCAGACATAAAATACTTTATTGTCCTGTGACCAAAAGATGTGAAACTACTATGGATGTATTGGTCACTTAAAATGCTTATATGAGGCTATGTGTACACCTCATTATGATTAGTGTTTTTTATCCCCATGGGATACTTCAGGTAAGTTATATTATTCGAGGACTAATGGTCTATAACCACAGCCCTCAAGAGTGATACAATTTCACATAATATATAAGTTCCCAATCAAGGTTGTATATGCCCAAAAATTGTGAGAGTTACTATATTTATTGCATATTCTATAGAAATTTATTTGTTTTATATTGGTTCCCCCCACTCATTTATATATGCAAATTTTTTTGATATTCCTGAACATCAAATTGAACTTATGTCCTTTATAATGGAGTTTGTGACGCCTCTTGGTAAGAGGAAAGAGTGTGGGTTTTAGTTCCTTTCTTATTTGTTAATGAAATCATATACAGAGTTGGTTTGGGATTTTCTAGTTCTTGTTTTGGATTTTTCTGACGTCATCATCAGTATGGATTGGTCTGTCTCTCATTGTGCAATGGTTGACTTTTATAATCAGCATGTTTGATTTCTTGCTTCAGATGGGATGTCTCCTATGATTCAGGGGGAGTGGGACCCAATGTCGAGTCGTGAAGGACATTCCCACCCAGAGCTCATGAGTTTTTTGTCAATTGTTGCAATTCATACTAATGTCATTTCTTCTATTTTTGATATTCTCGTTGTTGGTTGGGTCATTTCAGACATCTAACTATATGACTTATCTAATCATCCTATAAAGAGAGAGGTAGAGTTTACAATTGACCTAGGGCCAAATACACAGCCGATATCAACACCTTCTTATCATATTTCACAAATAGAGCTTAAAGAGCTCAAAATTGAGTTGGATAACCTATTGGAAAAAGGTTTCACTCACCCTAGTGTTTCACCTTTGGTGTCCCTTGTGTTATTTGGTATGAAGTCATATGGTTCACTTTGTCTATGAGTGGACTATCAGAAGTTGAACTGGGAACAAGTCCGGAAAAGTATCAATTACCTCATGTGGATGATTTGTTTGATTAGTTGAAGGGGGAAAGTGGTTTTCAATGATTGATCATTGGTCAGGTTTTTATATGATCAGAGTTCCATGTTTTGATATACCGAAGATAGATTTTAGGAGTAGGTAAGGCCATTATATATATCTTGTGATGCCTATTGGGATAAGTAATGATCCACTAGTTTTTAGGGATTTTATGAATCATATATTTCATCAATATATTGATAGTTTTTTTGGTATTTTTCATTGATGATATTATGGTTTATTTGAAATCTGTGCGTGATAATGAGAACCATCTGAGTTTGGTTCTCGAAATTCTAGGATGTCCCAATTTTTATGGAAATAGTTTGAAATGTAATTTTCCGTATTTGAGAATTGAAGTTATTAGGGAATGATATTTCTGAACAAGGCTTATCAAATGATCATGAAAACATAAAGTCTTTCTTTTCAAGTAAAGAACCATATAATGTATTTGGATACAAAGCTTCCTTCTTCTTGCAGGATACTAATGATGACTTGGTAAGGATTTTTCTAATATGACTTCACCTTTTAATTCTCATACCATGAATGTGTTGAAATTCACTAGGTATTTGAAGTGTTATTATTATTTCAATTAACATAAGAGACATCTAATATCAGCTCTTATTTTGATCTTACCCGGGGCCGATAAGGGGTATATAGTGTTTTTCAATGTTTCTAGTTTGGTTTTGGGATTCATGCTTATGTAGGATGTCCATGTGGTTTCTTACAACTCTATTCATCTTTTACTACATGATAAGAATTACCCTAATCATATTTTAGATCTTTATATAGTTATGTATGCACTTAAATTTTGGTGACACTATATTTTTGGGGAAAACATCATAGTTTATTCTGATCATAAGAGTTTGATTTATATATCTTCTTATAATGAATTAAATCTCAAATAGATTCAATCGATAGAACACATTTAGAAATTTGACTTTTATATTACCTACACCATGGGGATGGGGAATTTCATTGTAGATTCTCATAGAAGGAAACTACTGTTGCATGCAATCTTGGAATTGAAAGTGGAGTAGATCCTTATAGGGGTTTTCAGTTAATTACACATGGATGTTCCTGAGTATGTTTTAGTTATGGTTCTTATTAGTGTTCAATTATGATCATCTCTCCTGGAATCTATTAAGTAGATTTAGTAGTAGGGTGATGAGTTTAGTGAAATTAAATAATCCCTTTATGGTGGGGAGACCATTTCTAGTTGGACTATCTCTTTAGATGGTATGCTTCACTATGGGATGATAGTTGTCATCCTAACATCTATGATGATTATATTTTTGACTAATTTTCATATCAATTCATGGTCCATTCATCCAAACACTATTTAGATGTATTATGAAATGATATGGTGATTCTGGTGGCCAAGTATGAAGGGTGACATTGTATGTTATGTGTCCTGCCATTACACCTGCTAGTAGATAAATATAGAGCACTTGAAACCTTCGAGTTTTCATTAGCCTCTTTGGTTTCTGGTCATGAAATGGGATGATATATCCATGTATTTTTTTATTACCATTGACTCCCCAATGGAGGAATTATATCTAGTTAGTTGTTGATCGATATACAATGTCTCCTCATTTCGTTCCGATCAAAGATACCACTAAGGTTGAAGATATAAGTTAGATATTTGTGCAAGAGATAATGAGGTTACATGGGATTCCTTCCCTCATTGTTTCATATAGGGATCCTTGGTTTACCATGAGGTTTTGGGGGATTCTCCAAGAGGCTTTGGGATCTTAGGTCATGTTAAGAACATATTACCATCCATAGACAGATGGTCGGACTAAGTGATTAATTCAGATCCTAGAGGATAATCTTCATGCTTGTGTCTTGGATTCTTGTGGATCATGGGATAGCCATTTGGTGATAGTTGAGTTTTCTTACAAAAAAACATCAGTCAGTGTTCAGAATGCCTCTCTTGGAGGAATTGTATGACTACCCATGCAGATCACTCTTTGTTATGATGAGGTGGGAGAGGTAGATTTGGTAGGACCTAGTTGATCTACAAGATGTTTGAAAATATTTTGGATGTACATTGACATCTTGTTACTTCCCAGAGTCAACATAAATTGTATAAATATTGGAAACATCTTCCTTTGTATTTTTTCATTGGTGATTGTGTTTTCTTTAAATTTTCTCCGTGATTGGTTCACCATCATATTGGAAAATGATAAAGTTTTCCCTGCGAAATGTTGGACCATTTTAGGTCACAGAGAAACTCCAGCATGTTGCATATCTGTTAGGATTTATAATTTAGTTGATGGGTATTCATGATTTTTCCTACATGTCTTATCTCATGAAGCTTCATCCTGATCCTAGTCATGTATTGAGTTGGGAATAAATTGAGTCAGAGCCACATGTTTCTCTTTTGGAAAGACCATTTGAGATTATTGACTCTTAAGTGAATGTCTTTCATGGGAATTTAATTCATGTTGGTCAGAGTTTTGTGGAAACATGGATAAGATTCTCATGAGACTTGGGAAGGTAAGTCATTGGTGGAGGGAGCAGTGACCTCATATTTTTCCAAGGGATACATATTCCACATGACTTCATGGGGAGGGAAAATATTTATGGTGGGGAGTTTGTAACATCTCGTTGCCTTGATCGGGTATGTGTTTCCCTCCCTCCGAGTTCCCTTTTGGTATTGGGGTTTTAGATGTAGGTTTTAGGATTTTCTACAAGCCGCAAGATATTTTCAAACCATGTAACTAGGTTACATGATGTGTATTGAAATTTGGGTGTATTCTGTGAGAAGGGTTCACGCCCAGAAAGTTTACATGAGGTGACAATATTTTACATGTCTTGAGTTAATTAAAGATCAGATTTTAATCTGAGGTGATGGGTTTTTTAGAATATTTGTGCATCATGTAGTTCATGACGTGTAAAGGTATTACACATCATGTAATTCCCCAAGAATATATTTTTTAAGGAATTGTACGTGGTTTGAGTGACCATTTAGACTCTAGTTATCCTTTTCTCTTGACTATGGGTCCCTCTCTAAAGATTTTTGGAGACAACGTTATTTATCTATCGATCCATTCAACATTCTAATTTATTTTCTATTATATTGCATCTCTCTAGGCGAGTGAACTTTTTACTTATTTATTTCCATTGATCATGGTAGTGCCTTTCATTGTGTTTTCAGATTCGTTGGTCTAAAATGGTGATTCTTCTATTCTAATTCTAGATCTGTTTTGAAATCTCATCCAAGAGTCCATTCCATTGGTGGTTTTGGTTAGGAGGGTTTTATTTTTTGAGGTATGTAGTGTTTCCTCTTATATGTCAAACCTATTTATCAATTGAATCAATTTTGAGATGTGTAGACTAGATTTTTGGGCCTTTGTTGACATCACAGAGCATTCATTGTGGGTGGATCCCATTTCAGGTCTGTGTGACCTGATTTTTGAGGTATGTGGTTCCATTTCTAGCCTATGTTGATAAACCATAAAGTTCATTTTTTATAAAATAATTTATAAATTAAATTGTTATGAATGTTTTGTGTGTGTTTTAATGATTTTTTAGAGAAAAACAGTTTTTCATGGTTGTTGATAAATGAAAAAAGGGGATTTTTCAAAGCATTGAAGTGGATTTTTGAAATGGTTTTGAAATGTTTATAAAAAAATTGGAATGAATTATAAAAATCTTCACAAGGGTTACCTTGGATACCTAGGAGGAAGGTTTATATTGAGGGAATAATCCATTTTTTTTATTATAGGGAGGTTTTCCCATTGGTATTTCTTATGTTTCCAGGGCCTTTGTTCTACAAGATTTATATTGACATTATTAGGGGGGATACTCATGGGTTATTCATCTACTTCATAGGCCTGTGTTCTTGGAACTGGATTGTTCACTTACTTGATTTTGGTTCGATTAGTGTACTATTTTGACCTATAATGATCCTTGGTGTTGATAAATGTGCTTCTATTTTTTGATTAATTAGATTTGTTATTTTATCCTTGATATTCATTTTTATTCATGTGAATGATGATTTAGAAAATGTTCATTTAAATTGATATACCTACTTTTTTAGAACTATGAAAAATGTAATTGTTTACCATGTTTTCTGTAAAACTAATTTATGGATTCTCATGCCAGGTTTTTATAAAAATGATCGTACACAATTTTTTTTATGTAGACTTGTTATGAAGCACCTGTGTGGGATCCTATTGATTGTGTTAGCTCAAACCCCACGCACCCCTTCTCTAGTGTGTAGACCTATCTATGTATTCCAACGAAGGGAATAGAAAGGTTCTGTAGTGAGGTGGTGAGGTTTCATGTCAACTGAGTTCAGTAAATTTGGGTGAGATAGTGAGAGTTCATCCATTATATCACATGGAGTTGATGTTTGGTTTTGGTATTTTTCATTTTGGCTTGTATCAGGGTGATTTTTTCTACTTTTATAGTTGATTTTGTGTGTGTTTTACTCTTACATTTAGGGAATACATTTATTATCTTTTTGATGTTCCTTCTTTATTTGTGTATATATATTCCATGTGTTTGTTCTAGTTGTGATGAATCATTCAATTTGCATTGTTCTTCTTTTCTCATGTGCATGTTGCCAGCCTGTGAGGGTCAAGAATGCCCTTTGGGTATGTGAAGAAACGGGTTAGGATCCAGGTTTGGTGGTAACTTAGGTCGGTTCTTTATATATATGTAGTGCAATCAAGTGTTACATCCAAAACTACCTTTCCATGTAATCGATTATAACATCAAAAATAGCCTCACTGTGTATCTATGTGTCAGGCCATGAAGGGCCAGATCCAAGATATAGAAGACCAAGACATCCATGTCGAGTCCAAGGAGGATCTCAATGGAAACTTGGAATGACTTTGGTGGATTCCAATGATCATGTTAATAGAGCATGTCCAATGTGAGTCCAATAAATCAGGATCCGTGGGGTATAAATTCCATTAATATCCTACGATGTATATATATAATGAATAAACAAGTATAAGGAATCTATTTCCACAATCAAGACCCATAGAGTAGAAGTTTCTATGGAATCTTACATAATTAGGATTCAAGGAGTAAAAAATTACAAGGTATCCACAATCTTAATCCATTCATTATCTCATTTCATTAATCATTCTCAATCTAATCACATTCCATGAGTTTATCTAACTAATTTCTACAATTTCTATAAAATCCATTTAAACAATCAACCAAATAAGCATCATGTAATCACATGTCAAGGAGAAATTTTTGAAACATTGGTTTTTCTGTATAAGACATTGGAATATTAATTTGAATATTTTTGGAGCTAGGTTCTGAGACGATGTGTGATTCTAAGGCTCGGTGAGCACGAAATTAATTTTATAATAATATTAAATATATTTTATATTGTGTGTGAGTATTTTTCCTAAAAATGTATGATATCTTCAAATTGGATTCTTGTATCTAAAATATGAGACCAAAATTAAATCCAAATAATAGGGCTTACCCAAGGCATGACCTAAATTTGGTCGATGAGGGACGTTTGGATGAGGCAGCTAGTGGTGGGTTTGTTTGATAAAATAATTAATATAGAAAATTTATTTAATAACCCTAAACCAAAAAATTTACAAATGGGTCTCATATTAGAAATATAAGACACCATTGATTCTAGAATGTGGGTTTTACCCTAGGCATGACACAATATTGGTCAGCGTCAGGTGTTTGGCTTGAGCGTTATCCTGGGAGAAATAATTTAGTTAATAGATTTTCATTTCTGTAGTTGTTTTATTTAATGCCCAAAACAAATTCCACATTAAATAAGCAGTTATAACGAATATACAAGGTTTGAAGCATAATCCTAGGATAATTAAGTGGAGCTTTTAGCCGTTATTTATTGGAATATTGAGACCGGATGATGACCGATGATAAGATCATGGTAAATCGACAGACGGTAGACACATCAGATCATATTCATCATTATCAGAGGTGTCCTTCACCAAAAATCGATCCATAGTTGGGGAATCACTATTCATTCATGGTTTCCTCCATTTATGATTAAAATATTAATCATGGTCAAATTTGATTCCATTTAATAGAATTTAAATGAACCTTCGCATGATTCTATGTATCGAAATAAATAAATAATTGAATTTTTTTTGTTCACGCCATGTTTCTCTCTTTGGTTTCCCTATTATGAAATAATTGGAAAAAAATTCTTGTCCAATAATTGTTATCACCTTTTTTATTTGTTATTTTCCCCTACCATACATTAAGTTATTCATCGTCAGACCACGGGGTCACGATTCAACATTGCTGGTGCGGGGTTGAGTTTGATCGAACCCCCATGTTCGTTGCTTTAAAATGAATGAATCATGAATCAATGGTTTGTGGATGGGTTGATAAATTAGTGGGATGGAATTTTGTGGAAAGTTCAGATCGGTACTGTGGGTGTGGGTTTATTATTAGTGGTAGTTTGGTATCAGATCATTGATCCCCATTTTCCTAATTATCATGCAGTGATGATGTGTGTTGCAATGTGTTCGGTTTCGAGTAGAAGACATGCACAGAGTCTCATAGTGGAGTATGCTCAGCGTCGAGGTAATAGTGACCAGTTGAGGATCTATCATGAGGTATTCACACATGGTTAACATAGAGGGTGTAATTATTGTTTTAAATAATAATACCATTTAAAAATGAGCATCATTAATTAAATTAAATTATTTTCATTTAATAATTAAAAATAATTTTAATTAAAATGTTTTAATTAATACCGTTTCCATTAAAAAATGGTGAATTTAGAGGGTGGTTGAAAAAAAATTGGGAGTGGGTTTTGAATTCCAATGTCATTATTAATAATTATAATAATGATTTTAAAAAATAATAATAAAGAAATTCCTAAAATAGAGGAGTATCCTGGTGGCTCACGTACAAAAAGAATGGAGGAGGCATTGTGTGTGACCCTATCATTTTGATTAATGGTTAAATAATAATCATAAAAAAATATTATAATTATTTTTGAAAAACATTAATGTTGCTGTAACAACTTTATATTGTTTCAGATTGGAAAACCATCAGTAGTAACATTACTCAGACATTAAAGTGTTCATTTAAAGACTCGTGATGGATACCTTTTTTGAGAACATGATTCAGGTCCATGAAGGTCACAATTATAATAATTGTATAACAAAATTATTATATTTTAGGGAATGTAGTACCCGACATACCTTCGTCAAGTGATATAGGAGTAATGAACTATGACTGGTATAATGACTCTGAAATTCGGGCAGTCATTTGAAGAGAAATTTCCGGTATTTAATTCAGAATCGTGTATTGGGCCCATAAAACTTCCTTCGAGCGTGATGTGAAGAAATTCATTTTTTTTAGTGGGTGTCTCATTTGGAAAGTGAATAAACTATCCCGAGTGGTTTTCAATGAGGATCACAACTTTTTGATTTTCTGGGTATCTAAGGCCATTGGCAAAGTCATATCAGTGAATTTTACATTTTTCCCTCAGACTGATGATGAGCCTCATTCATTCATCGAGATTCTGGCAGAGACACATCATGTTGTACACTTATATTCCATGTAGTATTACATAATAATAAATACATGTGCTGGAGAGGAAACATAGAGACAGTGGAGTGGGAAACCCCATTGTACGAGTCCCATACATTCCATGTACCTCCTATTGAGAAAACTTAAACCTCTTGTATCTCCTTCATATGAACAAAGATTTTGGAATGCGAGTAGCCTATCCTGAATTTTTTTCCTTGTAGATCATAATGGCTCCATAATTTTTGGATTTTGGGATAAGATATGGGATTTTATGATTGTATCACTTCTTAGGCAATGCTTGACAATGGTGGAGATCGAGCAGGATCATCAAAAAATTTAGATATTGATGGTACTCCTCGGTCGTATGAGCATCCAATTACTCTATCCATCAAGATGATACTCTTATTTTGTATCATCATGTGTGTCCTCCACATTTATTATTGAGATAGAGATGGTACACCACTATCACATTAGTGTGCTCGTCCTCTATCCATGGATATGGTACTCCGAAGTCATATCATCATGCCATTCCTCTGAATTTTTTATCATTATAAAGTCTTTACTTCCTAGTCACAATAGGGAGAGGTTCCTATTTCCATGGAGATGGTACTCCCCTATTACATCTAGGTGCTGGTCCTCTATACTCATATAGATAAAAAGGCGACACTCCCCTAAGGCACTAGGGTGTGAGTTCTATTTCCTTGAAAATGGTACCCCCCATCTGATCAGTGAGTGGGTCTTCCAAATTCATTGTGAAGATAGAAAGAATACTCCCTTATTGTACTAGGCTGAAATTCCTCTATCCATGTATAAGGTACTCTCCTATCACACCAGGAGGCAGACCCTCCATACATTTGAGGTTGTTCCCCCTTGATTGTGTGAAAAAATAGTGAGGTGTGGTTCCTCACACATGGTTAAATCTTCATACAGACACATGAGATGCTGATAATCATTGATGGACCTATGAAACTATTGGAAGAATATTTTCTTGGGGTGCACTGTGAGATGGAGATCCCATTTCTCTCTCATTTGGGATTATTTTATTAATCATATATATATGTGTATATTCCATTTGATTATGTTAATATCATTACATGGGTCACATAAATGAGTGGGTTTGTCCACCTATATGTTATATTGAGAAACTGGTAGTTCGATGAGGTTAATATCCAACCATGGGTGGTAAAGAATCGATGTGTAGTCCACCTACACACCATATTGAATTCCTTGTGTTTGGATGAGGTCACATTCTCTTGCTTCGGGTTCAGATTAATCATGTTTACTATTTTCTATCAATCTATTCCTATTGTGTCTCTTACTACTTCCCATTTCATCTTTCAGGGCATTCTACTATATATGTATATACTCACCCCTCCATGGTGTTTTCCCTCTCGCATCATGTCTTATGAATATGACATGATGATCAGGAGTGACGATAGTGGATCTTAGTGATACTTGGTGTCTTAGATCTTGTATGATGGCCAGATCATGGAGATCGGGAGATTGCATATCCCATAACATTTACGTTCTAACTTTTTTTGGTTGGGACATCTTTCTTGTTGGACATGTATTTTTTCCATTTACTTTTCATTTTTCATTGTCTTGCTCTTTTAAAACCTAGAGGTTTTTCATGCTTGTATTATGTTCTATCCATTGAATATTATTTATTATAATTCACTATTTCATTGAGATGGCTGGGTGTGTGCATTCATGTACATTAGTAAAATGCATACAATTCAGGATATGTCTTTCAATGCTTGTCGCCACCCCAATCCTATAGAGGTGGTCTTGGTGTAGTTGTGGATTTATCCCCAGTTAAGGATGAGTCATGAAATATTGGTATCAAATGGAATAACTAGTCTAAAGTGTTATTCAAATTAATGGGTTTGAGTTTTAGGTTCATCATTGGGTTGGTTTTTTGAGTTAGAACCATGATGAGGATTTGCTTGGGACTTGGGGAAATGAAGTCAAAGTGTCCTGAGTATGGATTTCAGTCAAGGTAACCCTATGTTAGTGAGGCATCTAACATATCCGTACACCATGATTTGAATACAATCTTCTTGACTCGGCATACCGATACATTGGGTGCATATATCAATTGTACATGTATTATATAGGATTGAGTCTTTAACTATCCTTCTTGAGTTATCTCCCCATGGTATAGATGTGTGTGTGTGTGTGTGTGTGATTATCTAACTGTGGTATATATTGATTAAATTATCAGGATGTCTCGACAATGATATCAATCCAGGTTACAAGTTATGGATGATGAGGATGATCTGATCAGTGATGAGGCCTTAATTTAGTGGCCATCCCATGAGGTCCTTACTCTGCATTGGTAGGTAGCAGCACTACCACCCTTAAGTAAGATGATATTACTAGTAGAGAGGGCTGAGGATGTGAATAGGATTAGCGTACTTCATGAAATCCAACACAAAAGGCTTCTATGGTTTCATGAAGAGCTACATACTGAGGCAACAGAGTATTAGTTGGACTCAGTGGTCTAAGTTTTGAAGCTTTTGTGGATCCCAATCGATTGAATGGTTTCACTCACAACCAGTGATCTTTATAGAGAATAAGTTTGTTTGGGTGGTACCAGAAGATGATGCACTCATGCAGAGTTAATAATTTAGGTCTCAGATAAGGAGATCATGTGGGTTTAGTGTTGAGTTAGACTACCTTTTAAGGTGGTTGAAATCATTCTCAATCCTATGGGTTGGATATCCTGCATGATGGGATCCCATTCAATGGTGGTTCTCTTAATGATACATCTCCAAGGTGACAATTGGAATCAATATTTCAATGTGGAGGTGATTTTTTATTTGTATTCATACATGTAAGAAATATGGACACTTCCCCCACTGATATACATCCTTAAAATGAAATCTAAAACTGCAGAGTTTAGTTAGTGAAATCCCAAAGAGGATAGTACTAAGGTGATGTGGATTATGTCCTTTGGATTTTTTATTTGAGGACCCTCTAATGTGCTATGGTTTTAGACAAATACAGAGTTTGGGTGAGCAGATGGGAATGGGAAATGATATATTTTGGCGGTAGGATCTTGTAGCTCAGTGGATTTGAGTGTGGTTTGGGGTATGCCAATTGTCTCCACTACTATAGCTGCAGTTATAAAAAAAAGTGATAAACCACATTTCCATAGACATATCCGATGTTCGAGTCCTAGACATACCAGTGGGTGACTTTTGTTCTCAACCATTATGCTGGAGGCTCCTATAGAGAGGATTTTTGATCAACCATTTCTATAGATCATGTGACATGGATCTAAAAATATATAGATAGAGCCTCTAAAGGAATCATTTCAATAGAGGCAGTGGGACCCTATGATGTTTTCATCTGTGTGGACCATTATTCTACCATCCATGCTCAGATGATTTCTATATGTGAATATAATATTACTTATAGTTATTTGGGAAGAAGTTTTCTTCTTTGGATAAGGAGTGATACCTGAGAAGGGAAGGATGCGATCATTCTCAGAAGGTATAAAAAAAAATTCCTTATTAGTTTTCTAGTATTAACCTTGGAGGAGTAGATGATTTGAGATCTATGTTTTATATTATGGTGGAGAAGTATGACAACATCCTTCTTTAAGATAATCCATGTTTACCTCATAATCGAGAGTATTTTATAATTGTAATTGCACCAAGGATGGACTGATGTTTTCACTTTCATATTATATGGCCTTATGTAGCTATGAGAGCTAGTGGTGTGGTTGGAAGGGTCTATGGAGAAGGGGCTTCCAAAGAGCCATTGTGTTTTCCTAGGAAGACATGTGTTGTTCACCTAAAGGTAGATGAGAGCCTAAGGTCAGGTGTGGATAGATGTTTCCCAAACCTGGTGAATATCAGCAAGGAATATCCACCCTTGAAAGTAGTTGAGCTTATATCCTAGTGTATGGAGGTGAATCTAATCGCAAAGTTTGACCTCGAGATGAGTTATCAATAGCTCCATGTTCGAGAGGTGGATTTATTGATCATGGATTCCTAGAGAGGCTGTAGTTGCATTGTGTTCATGGTGATACCCATTGGAGTGTTGAATGTTGCAACATAGATTGAAAGATTTATGAGTTGAATCCATAACCTATATTATATTGGTTCATGGTAGTAATATATGATTCACCATTGGGTCCTTAACATTAGATTTGCATAATACATGACACATGAGGATGGTACTAGACATTATTTGAGAGTGTGAGTCATATGAAATATCTCATTTAGTCAGTTCCATATATAAAGGTACACTTAAAAGGATATGTCTTCTTAGACATGGGAGTGATAGTATACCGAACAAAGGTTGAGTAAATGTGAGTTTTATAGCCACCCAGGGCATGGTCATGGTAGTAGATACAAAAAGTGTGGTTTACCATCCATTGTTATTGTTAAATGTGATGGAGCAGTTGAACTCTTTGTAGTTTGACCGGGTTATTAGTGTTCTCCACATGCCTCATCTATGTAATATGCATGAATAATTGTATGATATCGACTTTTGTATATTGCACTATGATGCTAGACATTCCTATTTTCAAGGATCCAAAGATGTTGTGAACCGGTTGAGAACTACCCTTCAAGGGCAATTCTTTTCTTCGGATTCTTGTTTATTGGAAGCCCTGTAAACCATTATGAGAGCGGGAGAGCCTAATATAGGCCCAGTGTCCCCACCTAATTCCTTGGTTTTTTCTATCAAGTATGAAAATATTTGAATAATGAAATATTGTAGAGACTCTTATATTTCCATGTAAGACTTTGGAATATTCATTGGAATATTTTTGGAGCCATGAACTAATACGTCGTGTGATTTTGACGCCAGGTGAGCTCGAAATTAATTTCATAAAAATATTAACTATATTTAATATCATGAACACACGTTTTTCTTAAAAAAAGTGAAATATATCCTATATAGTGTCTCAAATAGTCAATATGAGGCCATGATTGAATCTGTAGCATGAGGTTTACCCTATATACGACCTAAAGTTGGTCAGTGTGAGATGTTTAGATGAGGCAACTGTTGGCTGGTGCATTTGATAAATTAAATAATTTAATTATTATTTTTAATAATCCAATCCAAAATAACTCACAAAATGGGGTTCTTATGGGATATTTGAGATGACCATTGAGTCCAAAATATGGTTTTTACCCTAAGCATGACATAACCATGGTAGTCATGGGGTGTTTGGATTGAGTTCCATCATGGGATAAATAATTAAATAAATAAATTATTATTTATTTTATTGCTTCATTTTATACCTAAAGCCATTTTTCCTTTTTATATAAGCTACTGTAACGAGTCTCTAAGGTTATCCACATAATTCTAGGATCAATGAGAGGATATTTTATCTGTTCTTCATTTGCAGATTGATATCGGATGATGACTAATGATTAGGTTGAGGTGTATTGACAGATTTCATATGAAACATATCATATTCCTTGATAGAAGATGAATTATACACCAATTATTAATCCCTAATCAAGTTATAGCTCATCACTTGTGGTTTACTACCTAAGATTAAAATATTGAGCATGTTCTAATATGTTCCCTCTAATATGTATTTATGTAATACTATTCATGAGCCCATATATCAAAATCATCTATTCGTAAATTTATTTCTTATTCATGTAATGTTTATCACCACGGTTTACCCACTATGAAATCATTGGGAAGAATCATTGGGCAACAATGTTTATCACTTTTATTATTAGTGATTTCCCCCACCGTTCTTCTTGTTATTCATCATTGTACTATGAAGTCATGATTCAAAATTGTTAGGGATGGTTAAGCTGTGATCGAACCCTCATATTCGTTGTGTTAGTCCGAACAATATTTGGGTAAATGGTTTGTTGATAGGTTGATTAACGACCAGGATGATGTTTTTTGAACAGCTTAGATTGGTATCGCAGGTGCGAGATTATGCTCATAGATGGTTCATGATCGTATTGGTGATCCATTATTTCCTGGTTGATGTGTGGAAATAATGTGAAGTACGATGGGTTTGGTTCCTAATGGAGGTCATGAAAATGTTCTCATGGCAGTGGCTGCTCAGCATGGACATAACATTTTCCAGACGTGGATCTCTGACAATATTGGAAAATGTGGTTAACACGATGAGTGTTATTATTATTTTTAATAATAATAATTAAAATTTAAAAAAATTTGGGGTTAATTAAATTAATTTTATTATAATTTAATAAAGATAAATTGACTTAATTATATGGTTCTAATTAAAAATAGTTTCATTTAAATAAATATTGGGGAATTTAATGGGTGGGGGAAGAACATTTTTAGAGTGATTTTTGAATATCCTTGTAATTATTATTAATTATAATATTTATTTAAAAAAAAGGAATAAAAAAATTCTAAATGGGAGGAGGTTTCTGGTGAAACACGTACAAAAATCTTGGAGGAGTCATTATTAAGAGACCTATGATTTTTATTTAAAGTTAAAAATAAAAATAAATAATAATAATAATTATTATATATTTTTTTGGGAAAATCTTAATCCGACTCTATCGTTTTTAAAAGGCATTGGATTCATCAACTATCAGTAGTAATGTGACCCTGACATTGATAAGATCGTTTTAATACAAGTGATGAATACCATTTTCATTATCATGGATTGGGACCAAAAAGTTACCAATAATAATAATAATATAATAAAAATATTTTTGTTATGGAATCTTATACTCGATGTACCATCCTCATGTGGTGTCAGAATAGGAAAACATCAGCGACAATATGACCATGAAATTGAAGTGTAAATTTCCATACGAATGTTGAGTATTTAATATAAGGTCACGGTTCAGGCCCACAAAATTCCATTCAAGCATGATGTAGTGAAATGTGTTTTTTTCATTGGGTATTCAATTTGGGAATTTGTATATCCTATCTCATGTGTGTCTCTATAAGGATTGCAACTATGTGACCCGTTATTCCATTTTGGATCATTTGTGGAGGTATATCTGTGAAATTATAGTTTTCACTAAAACTGATGATAGGTCTCTTTTGTTCGTCATGATTTTGGCTGAGACACATCACTTAATACACTTACACACCATATAGTACTACATAGAAATAAATCAGTGTGATGGAAAGGACATGTCCAGATAGTGGAGTGGGAGGACACTCCATGCAGGTACCCTACACACAGTTTACCCCCATTTGAGGAAACTTCAACCTATCATATATCCTTTATTTAGACTTGTATTTTTTCACACGAGTATCCTATCCTTATTTTCTTTCCACGTAGATTGTGATGTTGTCCTATATTGTGGTTTTATGGATATGATGTGAGATGTTCCAAGTGTGATGATTCATAAGCAATTCATGACAGTGGAAATGATTGGGAAGATCATTAGAGAGTTCCCATAGTGATGGTACTCCACTATAGTATCGGTATGTGGGTACACTATCCATGGACATAGTAATATATTTATGTATTATCATGATTATCCTCCACATTCCTTATTGATATAGTGATGGTTCTCTGTTATCATATCATCAAGCAGGTCCTCTATCCATTGAGATGGTACTCTGCTATCTTATTAGCGTTCAAGTCATCCACATAACTTATCGATATATAGATAGTACTCCCCTGTAATACCAAACCATGGGACCTCTTTACTTGGATATGGTACTCCCCTATCACATCAAGGTGTGGGTCCTCCATACTCATATAGATATAGAGAGGGTACTCCAATGTTTTATAAGGATGTGAGTCCTCTTTCCAAGGATATGGTACTGCTCCATATAATCTAGGTGTGGGTCCTCCATAATCAATTTGCAGATAAATATGGTACATGTAAAGACTCATATTTTCATTGTATTTATTTTATAAATTAATTATAAAATTATGGGTCTAGGCACTCAGAAGGCGTATGAATCTAAATCACAATGTTCCCAAAATAATTTGATGATTTTTTTTTTAAAAAGAATATTGTATGTTTTTATTTAAAATGAGAATAGATTCTAAATGGGTGCCCAAATTAGAAATAAACGGTCTCCATTGCATTCAGAGTAGAGAGATTGCCTTAGGTGGGGCCTAACATCGACTGAAATAGGTCAACTGTGAAAGTTAGAATTTGGACGTAACCGTCATAAAAATATTTTAAAAAATATATTTTATTAAAAAAAAGAAGATTTTTTCTTTTTAATGAAACCAATTTAATGAATTTAGGGTTATCACTATAACCCTATAATTCCTCTGTGGCATGGAATGAATATCTATCGAAGACGAAAACCAGTGGATTGAGGATTGATGATGGCACAGAGTTCCATTATTCAACAACGACTGATCCAACCATGAGGTAGGATGTTGATATCCATGTGATTTTATATTTAACTTATTATATTTAAAGACAATCATAGACCAAAAAATTAACAGGTTGATCTTCTATTTGGTTGTCCTTGTGGGATGGTTAAATTGTGGGTTTTTTAGAAAGGGGAAATAATTTTGGTGATTTATGGTTCTTCATTATTAATTCATCCTTTTAACAAGAATGAATTGATGAAAACATGAAAAGTGGTTTTGATTTATTCTTCATGTATTATTGGTGCATTTCCCTCTTTCATGTTCTTCAAGCTTTCATCATTAAAACCCCGTGGTCAAATCTAGACATTATCGAGTGGATCTGTGTACGATCAGACCCGGGATTCAAAGGAAAATCAACCAAATCATCAAGAATAGTGTAGATAAAAACCCAATGAAACAAAATTTGTGACCACATGATTTTATGGGCATTGTTGGAGCCCTGGTGGTATGTGGAAGGGACCAACGAAGTGGGTCTCGCATGGTGATCCATTATGGTGTGAATGTGGAATTAGTTACGAGATGTGGTGGAGGGAAGTAACCATTTATTACTTCCCTCCACCACATCACGTCACTAATTCCACATTCACACCATAATGGACCGCCATGCCAGACCCACTTGGTTGGTCCCTTCCACAAACCACCAGGGCTCCAACAATGCCCATAAAATCACGGGGTCACAAATTTTGTTTCATTGGGTTTTTATCTACACTATTCTTGATGATTTTATCGATTTTCCTTCGATTCAAGGGTCTGATCGTACACAGATCCACTCAGAAATGTCTAGATTTGACCACGGGGTTTTAATGATGAAAGCATGAATAACATGAAAGAGGGAAAGGCACCAATAATACATGTAGAATAAATCAAAACCACTGTTCATGTTTTCATCAATTCATTCTTGTTAAAAGGATGAATTAATAATGAAGAACCATAAATCACCAAAATTATTTCCCCTTTCTAAAAAACCCACAATTTAACCATCCCACAAGGACAACCAAATAGAAGATCAACCTGTTAATTTGTTGGTCTATGTTTGTCGTTAAATCTAATAAGGTAAATATAAAATCACATGGAGATGAACATCCTACCTCATGGTTGGATCAGTCATTTATGAATAATGAAACTTCGTGCCATCATAAATCCTCAATCCACTGGTGTTCGTCTTCGAGAGATATTCCTTCCATGCCACAGAGAAATTATAAGGTTATAGTGATAACCCTAAATTCATTAAATTGGTTTTATTGAAAAGAAAAAATCTTCTTTTTTTAATAAAATATATTTTTTAAAATATTTTTATGATGGTTACGTCCAAATTCTAACTTTCATAGTTGACCTATTTCAGTCGATGTTAGGCCCCACCTAAGGAAATCTCTCTACTCTGAATGCAACAGAGACCTTTTATTTCTAATTTGGGCACCCATTTAGAATTTATTTCCATTTTAAATAAAAACATACAATGTTCTTTATTAAAAAATATCATCAAATTATTTTGGGAACATCGGGATTTAGAATCATACGTCTTCTAAGTGCCTAGACCCAGAATTTTATAATTAATTTATAAAATAAATACAATGAAAATATGAGTCTTTACATGTACCATATTTATCTGCAAATTGATTATGGAGGACCCACACCTCGATTAGATAGAGCAGTACCATATCCTTGGAAAGAGGACTCACATCCTTATAAAACATTGGAGTACCCCCTCTATATCTATATGAGTATGGAGGACCCACACCCTGATGTGATAGGGGAGTACCATATCCAAGTAAAGAGGTCCCATGGTTTGGTATTACAGGGGAGTACTATCTATATATCGATAAGTTATGTGGATGACTTGAATGCTAATAAGACAGCAGAGTACCATCTCAATGGATAGAGGACCTGCTTGCTGATATGATAATAGAGAACCATCACTATATCAATAAGGAATGTGGAGGATAATTAGGATAATACATAAATATATTACTATGTCCATGGATAGAGTACCCACATACTGATACTATAGTGGAGTACCATCACTATGGGAACTCTCTGATGATCTTACCCAATCACTTCCACTGTCATGACTGGCTTATGAATCATCACACTTGGAACATCTCACATCATATCCATAAAACCACAATATAGGACAACATCACAATCTACGTGGAATGAAAATAAGGATAGGCTACTCGTGTGAAAAAATACAAGTCTATATGAAGGAGATATGATAGGTTGAAGTTTCCTCAAATGGGGGTAAACTGTGTGTAGGGTACCTGCATGGAGTGTCCTCCCACTCCACTATCTGGACATGTCCTTTCCATCACACTGATTTATTTGTATGTAGTACTATATGGTGTGTAAGTGTATTAAGTGATGTGTCTCAGCCAAAATCATGACGAACAAAAGAGACCTATCATCAGTTTTAGTGAAAACTATAATTTCATAGATATACCTCCACAAATGATCCAAAATGGAATAACGGGTCACATAGTTGAAATCCTTATAGAGACACACATGAGATGGGATATTCAAATTCCCAAATTTAATACCCAATGAAAAAAAACACATTTCACTACATCATGATTGAATGGAATTTTGTGGGCCTGAACCGTGACCTTATATTAAATACTCAACATTCGTATGGAAATTTACACTTCAATTTCATGGTCATATTGTCGTTGATGTTTTTCTATTCCGACACCACATGAGGATGGTACATCGAGTATAATATTCAATAACAAAAATATTATTATTATATTATTATTATTATTGGTAACTTTTTGGTCCCAATCCATGATCACGAAAAAGGTATTCATCACTTGTGTTAAAAAGATCTTATCAATGTCAGGGTCACATTACTACTGAAGGTTGATGAATCCAATGCCTTTTAAAAATGATAGAGTCGGATTAAGATTTTCCCAGAAAAATATATAATAATAATTATTTTTATTTATTTTTATTTTTAACTTTAAATACAAATCATAGGTCTCTCAATAATGACTCCTCCACGATTTTTGGACATGTTTCCCCAGACACCTCCCCCAATTTAGAATTTTTTTATTCCTTTTTTGTAAATAAATATTATAATTAATAATAATTACAAGGATATTCAAAAATCACTCTAAAAATGTTCTTCCCCCACCCATTAAATTCCCCAATATTTATTTAAATGAAAATATTATTAATTAGAACTATATAATTAAGTCAATTTTTCTTTATTAAATTATAATAAAATTAATTTAATTAACCCCAAATTTTTTGAAATTTCATTTATTATTACTAAAAATAATAATAACACTCATCGTGTTAACCACATTTTCCAATATTTTCAGAGATCCACGTTTGGAAAATGTAATGTCCATGCTGAGCAGCCTCTTCCATGAGAACATTTTCATGACCTCCATTAGGAACCAAACCCATCGTACTTCACATTATTTCCACACATCAATCAGGAAATAAAGGATCACCAATACGATCATGATCCATCTATGAGCATAATCCCGCACCTGCGGTACCAATCTAAACTGTTCAAAAAACATCATCCTAGTCGTTAATCAACCCATCAACAAACCATTTACCCAAATATTGTTTGGACTAACACAACGAATATGAGGGTTCGATCACAGACTAACCATCCCTAACAATTTTGAATCATGACTTCATAGTCCAATGATGAATAACAAGAAGAACGGTGGGGGAAATCACTAATAATAAAAGTGATAAACATTGTTGGCCAACGATTCTTGCCCAATGATTTCATAGTGGGTAAACCGTGGTGATAAACATTACATGAATAAGAAATAAATTTACGAATAGATGATTTTGATATATGGGCTCTTGAATAGGATTACATAAATACATATTAGAGGGAATGTATTAGAACATGCTCAATATTTTAATCTTAGGTTTTAAACCACAAGTGATGAGCTATAACTTGATTAGGGATTAATAATTGGTGTATAATTCATCTTCTATAAAGGAATATGATATGTTTCATATGAAATCTGTCAATACACCTCAACCTAATCATTAGTCATCATCCGGTTTCAATCGGCAAATGAAGAACAGATAAAATATCCTCTCATTGATCCTATAATTATGTTGATAACCTTAGAGACTCGTTACAGTAGCTTATATAAATAAGAAAAATGGTTTTAGGTATAAAATGAAGTAATAAAATAAATAATAATTTATTTATTTAATTATTTCTCCCATGGTGGAACTCAATCCAAACACACCATGACGACCATGGTTATGTCATGCTTAGGGTAAAAATCATATTTTGGACTCAATGGTCGTCTCAAATATCGCATAAGAACCCCATTTTGTGAGTTATTTTGGATTGGATTATTAAAAATAATAATTAAATTATTTAATTTATCAAATGCACCAGCCAACAGTTGCCTCATCTAAACATCTCACACTAACCAACTTTAGGTCGTATATAGGGTAATCCTCATGCTACAGATTCAATCATGGACTCATATTGACTATTTGAGACACTATTTAGGATATATTTCACTTTTTTTAAGATAAACTTGTGTTCATGATATTAAATATAGTTAATATTTTTATGAAATTAATTTCGAGCTCACCGGGTGTCAAAATCACACGACGTATTAGTTCATGGATCCAAAAATATTCCAATGAATATTCCAAAGTCTTACATGGAAATATAAGAGTCTCTACAATATTTCATTATTCAAATATTTTCATACTTGATAGAAAAAAACAAGGAAGTAGGTGGGGATACTGGGCCTATATTAGGCTCTCCCGCTCTCATAATGGTTTACAGGGCTTCCAATAAACAAGAATCTGAAGAAAAGAATTTCCCTTGAAGGGTAGTTCTCAACCGGTTCACAACATCTTTGGATCCTTGAAAATAGGATTGTCTAGCATCACAGTGCAACATACACAAGTCGATATCATACAATGAGTCATGCATATAACATAGATGAGGCATGTGGAGAACACTAAGAACGTGGTCAAACTACAAAGAGTTCAACTGCTCCATCACATTTAACAATAAAAATGAATGGTAAACCACACTTTGTGTATCTACTACCATTACCATGCCCTGGGTGGCTATAAAACTCACATTTACTCAACCTTTGTTCAGTATACTATCACTCCCATGTCTGAGAAGCCATATCCTATTAAGTGTACCGTTATATATGGAACTGACTAAATGGGAGATTTCATATGACTCACACTCTCAAATAATGTCTAGTACCATCCTCATGTGTCAAGTATTATGCAAATCTAATGTTAAGGACCCAAGGGTGAATCATATATTACTACCATGAACCAATATAATAATGGTTATGGATTCAACTCATAAATCTTTCAATCTATGTTGCAACATTCAACACTCCAATGGGTATCACCATGAACACAATGAAAATACAGCCTCTCTAGGAAGCCATGATCAATAGATCCACCTCTCGAACATGGAGCTATTGATAACTCATCTCGAGGTCAAACTTTGAGATTAGCTTCACCTCCATACACTAAGATATAAGGTCAACTATTTTCAAGGGTGGATATTCCTTGCTGATATTCACCAGGTTTGGGAAACATCTATCCACACCTGACCTTAGGCTCTCATCTACCTTTAGGTGAACAACACATGTCTTCCTAGGAAAACACAATGGCTCTTTGGAAGCCCCTTATCCATAGACCCTTCCAACCACACCACTAGCTCTCATATCTACACAAGTCCATCTAATATGACAGTGCAAACATCAGGCCATCCTTGGTGCAATTACAATTATAAAATACTCTCGATTATGAGGTAAACATGGATTATCCTAAAGAAGGATGTTGTCATACTTCTCCACCATAATATAAAACATAGATCTCATATCATCTACTCCTCCATGGTTAATACTAGAAAACTAATAAGGAATATTTTTATACCTTCTGAGAATGATCTCATCCTTCCCTTCTCAAGTATCACTCCTTATCCAAAGAAGAAAACTTCATCCCAAAAAACTATAAGTACTAATATATTCACTTATAGAAATCATCTGAGCATGGATGTTAGAATAATGGTCCACACAGATGAAAACATCATAGGTTCCCACTGCCTCTATTGAAAATATTCCTTGAGAGGCTCTATCTATATATTTGTAGATCCATGTCACACCATCTATAGAAATGGTTGATCAAAAATCCTCTCTACAGGATCCTCCAGCATAATGGTTGAGAAGAAAAGTCACCCACTAGTATGTCTAGGACTCGAACATGGGATATGTCTATGGAAATGTGGTTTATCACTTTTTTTATAACTGCAGCTATTGTAGTGGAGACAATTGTCATACCCCAAACCACACTCAAATCCACTGAGCTACAAGCTCCTACCGCCAAAATATATCATTTCCCATTCCCACCTGCTCACCCAAGCTGAGTATTTCTCTAAAACCTTAGCACATTAGAGGGTCCTAAAATACAAAATCTAAATGACATAATCCACCTCACCTTAGTACTATCGTCTTTGGGATTTCACTAACTAAACTGTGCGGTTTTAGAATGCATTTTAAGGATGTATATCTATGGGGGAAGTGTCCATCTTTCTTACATTTATGAAGACAAATAAAAAATCACCTCCACATTGAACTATTGATGCCAATTGTCACCTTGGAGATGTATCATTTAGAGAACCACCATTGAATGGGATCCCATCATGCAGGATATCCAACCCATAGGATTGAGAATGATTTCAACCACCATAGAAGGTAGTCTAACTCAACACTAAACCCACATGATCTCTTTATCTGAGACCTAAATTGTGCACTCTGCATGAGTGCATCATCTTCTGGTACCACCCAAACAAACTTATTCTCTATAAATATCACTGGTTGTGAGTGAAACCATTCAATCGATTGGGATCCACACAAGCTTCAAAACTTAGACCAATGAGTCCAACTAATACTCTGTTGCCTCAGTATCTAGCTCTTCATGAAACCATAGAAGCCTTTTGTGTTGGATTTCATGAAGTGCGCTAATCCTATTCACATCCTCAGCCCTCTCTACTAGTAATATCATCTTATTTAAGGGTGGTGGTGCTATTACCTACCAATGTAGAGTAAGGACCTCATGGGATGGCCAATAAATTAAGGCCTCATCACTGATCAGATCATCATCATCATCCATAACTAGTAACCTAGATTGATATCATTATCGAGACATCCTGATAATTTAATCAATATATACCATAGTTAGATAATCACACACACACACACACACACACATCTATACCGTGGGGAGATAACTCAAGAAGGATAGTTAAAAACTCAATCATATATAATACATGTACAATTGGTCTATACACCCAATGTATCGGTATGCCGAGTCAAGAAGCCTGTAGTCAAGTCATGGTTTATGGATATGTTAGATGCCTCACTAATATAGGGTTACCTTGACTGAAATCCGTACTCAGTACACTTTGACTTCATTTCCCCAAGTCCCAAGAAAATCCTCATCATGGTTCTAACTCAAAAAACCAACCCAATGATGAACCTAAACCTCAAACCCATTAATTTGAATAACACTTTAGACTAGTTATTCCATTTGATACCAATATTTCATGACTCATCCTTAACTGGGGATAAATCCACAACTACACCAAGCCCACCTCTATAGGATTGGGGTGGCGACAAGCATTGAAAGGAATATCCTGAATTGTATGCATTTTCCTAATGTACATGAATGCACACACCCGGCCATCTCAATGAAAAAGTGAATTAGAATAAATAATATTCAATGGATAGAACATAATACAAGAATGAAAAACCTACTGGTTTTAAAAGATCATGACAGTGAAAAATGAAAAGTAAATGGAAAAAATACATGTCCAACAAGAAAGATGTCCCAACCAAACGAATGCTACGATCTATGGGTATGATCTCTGAAAGAATACACGCCTGACCGAATGACTGTATACTATTTCTCAAAGACCACAAATCACTTAATGAATGCCCAATGTGTGGTGATTCTCGATACAAGAAAGATGAACCCAGTCCTACTAAAGTTGTATGGTACTTTCCAATCATTCCAAGGTTTAGACACCTATATGGAAGTGAGGAGACTGCAGAACAATTAACATGGCATATAGAAACAAGAATTAAAGATGGGATACTATGTCACCCGGCAGACTCTCCTCAGTGGAAGAGAATCGATCATGATTATCCTGAATTTGGAAACGAGTCGAGAAACCTTCGTCTTGCGTTATCTACAGATGGAGTGAATCCTTTTGGTTTTCCAAGCAGCAGTCACAGTACATGGCCGGTTATGTTGATAAATTATAACTTACCACCGTGGTTATGCATGAAACGAAAATACATCATGTTATCTATGCTTATATCAGGACCAAAACAACCGTGTAATGATATTGATGATTATTTAGCTCCATTGATCGAAGATTTGAAATTATTGTGGGATTCAGGTGTTACATTGTATGATGCTTACAGAAAGGAAGATTTCACTTTGAGAGTCATGTTGTATGGGACGATAAATGACTTCCCAGGTTATGGAAATTTGTTAGGATATAGCATTAACGAAACTCAAGGCTGTCCCGTTTGCGAAGAAGGTACACAATCAATTAGGTTGAAACATTCATCGAAAACCGTGTTTCTAGGACATCGTAGATTTCTACCGCGATGACATAAGTACCATTCTTGGAAGACATCATTCGATGGATGTTCAGAAGAACATACAACACTGTCTCCACTAATAGGCGATCAATTGTTTGAGAAAGTTAAAAATTTGGACACTACTTTTGGTAAACCGGGTTCGAAAAACCTTACAAAAATCGGTTGGAAAAAGAGATCAATTTTGTTTTGAATTACAATACTGGAATTGTCTGTATGTAAGACATTTTATTGATGTTATGCATGTAGAAAAAAATGTATTTGACATTGTTATCGGCACGTTGCTAAATACAACTGGAAAAACAAAAGATGGAATTAAGGCTAGGTTGGACATGGTTGAGATGCGAATACGAGAAGAGTTGGCACCAGTAAAGGGTGAAAAACGAACATTTCTTCCTCCTGCTGCATACACTCTTTCCAGGCAGGAGAGATATCAGTTTTGCAACTTCTTGAATGACGTAAAGGTTCCAGAGGTGTATTCGTCAAATATCAGTAACCTTGTGTCAATGAGCGACTTGAAGTTAAAAGGTCTGAAATCACATGACTGTCATGTTTTGATGCAAAATCTCATTCCAATTGCTTTACGTTGCATTTTTCCCAAGAATGTCTGCCATACATTAACGAAACTGTGTTTCTTCTTCAAAGCTATATGCAGCAAAGTTATAGACCCGTCGAAATTGCCATCTATGGAAAACGAAATTATTGTCATATTATGTGAATTAGAAATGTTCTTCCCTCCTTCATTTTTTGATATGATAGTTCATTTGATGGTCCACTTTGTGAGAGAGATTCGACTATGTGGTCTTGTACATTACAGATGGATGTACCCCATTGAACGGTATATGAAGATTTTGAAAGGGTATGTTAAAAATCGAAGTCGGCCAGAGGGTTGTAGTGCAGATCAATATATTGTTGAGGAAGCCGTTGAATTCTGTACCGAATACTTGTCTGGTGTGGAAAGCATTGGCTTACCGAAATCTCGTCACATTGGGCGGTTAGAGGGTGAAGGAATTTCTGGAAGAAAGGTTGTCACAATCAATATTACAGATCGGGAGCATGCCCACCTTTATGTTTTGCATAAAAGTTTGGACGTTTACCCATATGTTGAAATCCACAAAGAAATTCTTAGGCAATTGAATCTATCAAGGGCTGAAAAATGGATATCAAATACACATAATCGAAAGTTTATAGGATGGTTTCGAGATCATATTTTTAAGAAGTCAGATAAAAATTCAAAGTCTATTTCGGAACGACTTCGATGGCTAGCCCGAGGACCAAGTGTGTATGCATTATCTTAGAATGATTACGTAGTTAATGGTTATACATTTTATACTAATGAACATGATGAAGACAGTACCATGCAGAATAGTGGGGTTACACTTGTGGCTGAAGCGATGCATGTTTCCGGTGCTAAGGACAGAAATCCAATTTATGCGAATATGTCATACTTTGGCATCATCAAACAAATATGGGAGTTGGATTATACAGAATTTCAAGTTCCGATATTTCAATGCAAGTGGGTTGATAACAGGAGTGCTGTTAAAATAGATGATTTGGGATTTGTGAAAGTTGATTTCAGTAAGGAAGGGGAGAAAGACGAACCATTTATAATGGCATCACAGGCAGTGCAAGTATTTTATGTTCCTGATCCCGCAAACCGAAACTGGTCAATTGTTCTGTTATCGACCAAAACAGCTGAAGGGTCAGATGAAAATTCAACGGAAGATGATCCTTTCAGTGGGATTTTTCAATCATTTCATAGTGGTCCCAATGTAGACGACGTGTTTTATGTCAGAGGAGACTACAATGAAGGGATATGGATAGTTGATAGAGGGGTAAAATCCCTTCAGCCTTTTTAAAAAAAGGGAGTTCAATAATCAGGTTATTGATTTTTATTGTAATATAGATTGTGTTACATTATGTTATTATCTGTTCGCTGCTGCTTTTATGTGATCTAACTTAAATTTTAAACCAGTTCTGCAGATAATGACTTCTTCACCTACTGATGCACCCAATTCCGATAAACAACACGTCTCTCAACCTGTTGTAGCTGGTCCCATTGCTGAGAGACAACAGGTCTCTCAACCTGATGCAGCTGGTCCCACTACAGACGTACAAAAGGTCTCTCAACCTGTTGTAGCTGGTCCCACTGCTGAGAGACAACAGGTCTCTCAACCTGTTGCAGCTGGTCCCACTGCTGATGTACAATAGGTCTCTCAACCTGTTGCCACTGGTGTCAGTGCCGAAGCTAGTGCTTCAGAGAAACATAAGGATGATGCAGAAACTGAGGAAATGGTAGGCGATGAAACCCCAGCGACACAAAAAAAACAGGTGCATTGTAGTTTGACAGTTTTAGCAAAAATCCTTAAGGAAAAAGCAAAAGGCATCAAATATGAGGTGGGATGGAATAAGCTAATCCAGCATGTAAATCCCAACAAAGCCATTTTCAGTAGCTACATTGGAATCGTCACTCGACAACGCGTGACGATTGACATAGAGTCGTGGCACCATGTTGTCAGCGGGATGAAAACATTAATGTGGGAAGAGATTACAGTAACATTACGATATCATCTATTTAATTTATTAAAATAAAATAAAATATTCAAATATTGACTAACCCTTCATCATCTCTTGCAGAGTGCATTTATAGTAGATGTTTCGCACAAAGAATATGTTTTCAGACTGGTAGGAAGGATTCATAGAGGCTTTCGCACCATTTTAACGAAAAATCACCTAAAAGATGCCGAAGGGAAAATCAAGCCGCAGCCGCCTCCTCTTTATGCACACTTGATATCCCAAGGAATGTGGGATGTGTTTTGCAATTGTCGTGTGGAAAAGAATTTCCAGGTACATTGTGTTTGGTTACACGTTGTGTAACGTTTCTTGTATTCATCACATTGATTGATAGGTTTTTATTTATGAAACAGCAACTGAGTGCTGAAAATAAAGAACGGGCAACAAAACCAGCGTACCCCTACCGTAAAGCAAGGTTGGGGTACGATTCAATTGAAAAACAATTGGTATGTATTTTAAAAGTACTGTAATAATTTTATGTGACATAACACAACATTGTAACCATGTGTCTCTGTTTATAAGAAGATTGATGAAGCAAAATCTCTAGTCACTTCCATTACACGCCATGTGCTATGGAAGGAGGCCCGTGTTAACAAAGAGGGGAAACTGATAGATGAAAACACACAAAAGTGTGGGAAACATGTGTAAGTATGACATAATATAAACTTGTTTTTCTTTAAATCACTATTACATAATGATGCTTACTTATTTTTTCATATTTTCTATTTGACATAGTCATAGGAAACATCAACACCCGCACCGAATGTAGACATCCTTTCAACGGCCTTGAAACAGCCAGAACAGTATGGCCGCGTCAGGGGTGTGGGTTTTGGGGTGTCACCCAAGACATATTTTAAGAAAAAAAACAAGAGGATGAACAAACTAAAGAATTTCATGTAATGAGAGATAGAGTAGATACCCTTGAAGAACTAATCCAAACTCAAGGAGAGATGCTAAAGAGTTTGATGGAGGAGAGGCGAAGAGAACAAACAACTCAAGAACAACCCCCGTGAGAAGATCCACCCCTCACCAGCTTTGAGGCGAGCCATTCCCCTCAAAGACCTGACTTAACCGAGGTAATCAATGTTATAATATTCGTTTTTGTGATATGTGAATCACATAGACACTGATACATTTCATTTAATGATATTCTGCAGGGTGAAAATGACTGTGATTTATATCTGTCAACTCCCACCCATCGCCTTGTAGTGAGGGCTACGGTGTTCAATATGCAGAATGACACGCTACACTCCAGACCACTTCCAACCGGTAAAGTCAAAGTGTCGATTAACGTAGCTCATGAGCCGAGCGCTGAGCTACCCGTGCCAAATGACGATGACGACATTCATATGGTGGAAAAATCTATTGGAACATTCGTTGCATGGCCGTCGAATCTTGTAAAAACACACATCGAGCAAGAGGTATTCATTTCCAGTTCATTTTTCAAGCAGAACATTTAACATTAAATTAGAAAATGGCCGATCCGATGAATGTTATTACAGAAGGATAAATTGGAGAAGCTAAAACGAAAGAGCGGCTCCAAGATTGGATCAACCAACCGATCAAAACGATCTACTGAGAGCACATTCACCCCGCCCATTCTATATCCACATTTTATATCATTGCAAGCTCATGTGGATACGAAAATGGATGACGGAAAGAATCATACAATTGTTTGTTAAAAATATATGTACGGAGAGGAAAAAATGGATTTCGTTAGTGCAGACGCTGTTTCTGAGATCATCACATATGACTGGCTAGGCGCCTCAGTTATAAATGTATTCATGAGGTATGTTTTCATGATTTGATTTTACAGAAGCTAATAAACTTTGATAATTATGGATAAATACATCTCATATTTTTCACAGGCATATATATGAAAAAAAATTGAAGGGATTTTCCCATGAATACAAATTTGGACTCGTTAGTCCTCACACCGTTTTTACACAACGAACAGAAATAGATTCTAATTTTCAGGCTGAATTGATGTAAAATCTGCTTAGAACGTTTCAAAGAAGAATTATGACTGACAGGATCTTTTTAATACCAACGATTCAAGGGTAAAACTCTATATTTTATTCATATCAATTATATTTTCATTTCTATCAGTACATATTTCTTTTTGTGTTTTTAGGGAACATTGGATGCTCATTGCAGTCAATTTGGATACTCCAAAGATTTATTTTCTGGATTCACTGCATGGATATCCAACTAACCGACCACACATGATGGCAATTGTCAATTTGTAATACATTAGATCCAACATTTTAGAACTAAATATCTAGTTATATAATTTATATTATCTTTTAATGAGGATTTTGTTATGATAGGGCGGTGTATGAATATCGTCTAAAGGCTGGAATGAATCCAGGGCGTAAG
This sequence comes from Viscum album, assembly GCA_963277665.1. Lineage (NCBI taxonomy): Eukaryota > Viridiplantae > Streptophyta > Magnoliopsida > Santalales > Viscaceae > Viscum > Viscum album. The sequence goes on along the minus strand of OY728127.1, from coordinate 402,767,322 downwards.
GACGACAATGCCCACAAGATCTACAAATGGAGAAGTATCTGGGTATATATAATTATATTTCACTATCCAAATACATATCAAAACAAATTATTTATTTTTATCGATGTTTCTTCAGTGTCCGAAACAAACAAATGACAAGGACTGCGGTTATTATGTTTGTAAATTTATGAAAGAGATCGTATTTCATGGACAAACTAGCATCCCTGATGAGGTATTTTTGAAAATAATTACTACTTTATTTAAAATAATTATTAATCCTTTGTGTATTTATATTTTTTAAGTACTACTATGACTGTCGCAAAAACTCCTATTCAGAAGATGATATAAATGTCTTTAGAAACGAATGGGCAGCGTACCTGATCGAAGAATGTAAAAAAATAGGACAATAAAGGTGAATTCCTAATACTTATGTTATCTTTATATGGTCATTGATATCTCCCTTTACACTTATTGAGAATCTATGATCTTCCTTTCTTATGTTTCATATCCTTAGATTAGTGAATTCCTACTACTTAGTTTGAAAATTACATAAACTTTGGAAAACAACACCAATGACATACGCCAAACTGAGCAAAATCCTTCGGCTTGTTTTGATACTTTAGTACAACGATCCACGAGTCATTTGTGATGTGTACGAATTGACCGCACCTCAATCCGACGCACGGTGTGACCGGTATGGCTAAAATTGACTGATATCAGTTTGAAAATGACATAAACTTTGGAAAACAACACCAATGACATACGCCAAACCGAGCAAACCCCTTCGGATTGTTTTGATACTTTAGTAAAACGATCCATGAGTCATTTGTGATGTGTACGAATTGACCGCACCTCAATCCGACGCACGGTGTGACCGGTATGGCTAAAAGTGTCTGATATCAGTTTGAAAATGACATAAACTTTAGAAAACAACACCAATGACATATGCCAAACCGAGAAAATGCATTTGGATTGTTCTGATACATTAGGGCAAAGATCCACGAGTCATTTGTGACGTGTACGAATCGACCTCACCTCAATCCGACGCACGGTGTGACCAGTATGGCTAAAATTGTCTGATATCAGTTTGAAAATGACATAAAATTTGGAAAACAACACCAATGACATACGCCAAATCGAGAAAACGCCTTCGGATTGTTTTGATACTTTAGGAAAATGATCCACGGGTCATTTGTGATGTGTAAGAATTTACCGCACCTCAATTCGATTCACGGTGTGACCGCTATGTCTAAAATTGTCTGATATCCGTTTGAAAATGACATAAACTTTGGAAAACAGCACCAATGACATAAGCTAAACCGATCAAACGCCTTCGGATTGTTTTGATACTATAGGACAATGATCCACGAGTCATTTGTGACGTGTAAGAATTGACCGCACCTCAATCCGACGCACAGTGTGACAGGTATGGCTAAAATTTTCTGATATCAGTTTGAAAATGACATAAACATTGGAAAACAACAGCAATGACATACGCCAAACCGAGAAAACGCCTTCGGATTGTTTTGATACTTTAGGAAAACAATCCACGAGTCATTTGTGACATGTACGAATCGACCACACCTCAATCCGATGCACGGTGTGACCGGTATGGATAACATTGTCTGATATCAGTTTGAAAATGACATAAACTTTGAAAAAAAACACCAATGACATACGCCAAATCAAGCAAACGCGTTCAGATTGTTTTGATACTTTAGGACAACGATCCACAAGTCATTTGTGACGTGTACGAATTGACCGTACCTCAATGCGACCCACAGTGTGACTGGTATGGCTAAAATTGTCTGATATCAGTTTGAAAATGACATAAACTTTGGAAAACAACACCAATGACATACTCCAAACAAAGAAAACGCCTGCGGATTGTTTTGATAATTTAGGAAAACGATCCACGAGTCATTTCTGATGTGTAAGAATCGACCTCACCTCAATCCGACACACGGTGTGACCGGTATGGCTTAATGTGTCTGATATCAGTTTCAAATTGAGATAAACTTTGGAAAACAACACCAATGACATATTCAAAACCAGGCAAACACTTTCATATTGTTTTGATACTTTAGGAAAATGATCCACGAGTCATTTGTGACGTGTACAAATCGACCACACCTCAATCCGACGCACGGTGTGACCGGTATGGCTAAAATTGTCTGATATCAGTTTGAAAATGACATAAAATTTGGAAAACAACACCAATGACATACGCCAAATCGAGAAAACGCCTTCGGATTGTTTTGATACTTTAGGAAAACGATTCACGAGTCATTTTTGATGTGTACGAATCGAACGCACCTCAATCTGACGCACGGTGTGACCGGTATGGCTAAAATTGTCTGATATCAGTTTGAAAATGACATAAACATTGGAAAACAACACCAATGACATATTCCAAACCGAGCAAACACCTTCGGATTGTTTTGATACTTTAGGAAAACGATCCACGAGTCATTTGTGACGTGTACGAATCGACCGCACCTCAATCCGATGCACGGTGTGACCGGTATGGCAAAAATTTTCTGATATCAGTTTGAAAATGACATAAACATTGGAAAACAACACCAATGACATACGCCAAACCGAGCAAATGCCTTCGGATTGTTTTGATACTTTAGTAAAACGATCCACAAGTCATTTGTGACGTGTACGAATCGACCGCAGCTCAATCCGACGCACGTTGTGACCGGTATGGCTAAAATTGTCTGATATCAGTTTGAAAATGACATAAACTTTGGAAAACAACACCAATGACATAAGCCAAACCGAGCAAACGCCTTCGAATTGTTTTGATACATTTGGACAACGATCCAAGAGTCATTTGTGACGTGTACGAATCGACCGCACCACAATCCGACACACGGTGTGACCGGTAAAGCTTTTCATTAGATAAAGAATCAGTATTTATTAAACGAGATAAATCAATCAAAAACATATTGATTTTACATTATTCCCTTTCATTGTTATGAAAATGAAAACTTTTGAGTTTAAAATTTAATATTTTAGTTTCACATTTCCATATTAATGTATTCTTTCATATTACTGTTTTAATTTCATTCATTATTGCATTACTAACATAATATTTGTTTTCTTATATAGGTGAATATTTTTACTTGAGTTCGGATGATTTGTTCGGCAACAAATACCATCGAGAGCGGATCACGAATATCAAAGGATGAAACATGAATTTTTATAACTGTTGTTGAATAATTGTAAATGTAACCATGTAAAACGATGTTTGAAATGTATATAGCAATGCATTTTTTTGTATTCATGATGTTAACTAAATGTATATATCGTTGTCAGTCAAAATATTGGGTGTGAGTGCTATGGTGTGCAGGTGTGCATGTGATACTTTGTGCAGGTATTCTGGTGTACAGGTGTGCAGGTACTGTTTTTTAGGTGCAGGTGTTGGGGCCTTTATCAGTGCTTTTTTAGCGCTGATAAAGGACACCATTACCAGCGCTAGAGGAGCGCTGATAAAGGGACCTTGTATCAGCGCTCCGAGAAGCGCGGGTATAGTTGACCTTTATCAGCGCTCCACCACGCGCTGATAAAGGACCCCTTTATCTACGCCAAAATTAATAGCGCTTTTCTAGCACTATTAATGCTGGTTTTTAGCGCTGATAAAGGGGCAGGTTGTAGTAGTGGGAGTAGCCAAAGATGGTAGATAGAGCAGCCAAAGGCAGCGGCTAGAGTAGCATGGCATGGTGGTCGGAGCCCGAGAGTGATTTAGCATATGGGCCCTGGGGAAGAAACTTGGAGCGGAGGCGGCAAGAACATGGGGGTCATGGGCTTGTAGAGTGCGGCACAAGGGACTTGGTGAAATGGAGGGGAGACACATAGTTAAGATGGACTGTGTGAACCAGGGTCATGACTAGGGATGACCACATTTGGAAGAGTGAATTGGCCCACTGCATGCAGGCTGGACAAGGGTGGACAGGCCACTCTGGCGGCTTCACATGTTGGACCCTGCGGCCCAGCGGGCCAGTCTTATTTAGACCGGACCAGATCTGGTCAAGTCAGCCAGACTGGGTCAGGTCAGGCCCGGTGGGTCAGTCGTCCCATTTTACAAAGAACATCCATATCATTCAAACCATGTGTCTGTTTCATGATATGTCTGTGGCATTGAGACCCTTGCGACAAGAAGTTACGTTAGAGATACTCTAAGTGAGTTATTGTTGAAATTGGCATATTACCTAATGGATTGAGGTCTAGGTTCTCCCAAAACAAGTGCTCTACGATCCTAATCCTATGGAAGGCTATGACTTGGGGATTACATGACATGGGGGATGCATGACCCATGGACACTCTGTGCACCATCAATGCCCTGTGCTCCATCAACGATCCATGTTCCATCGACACTCAGTGCACCATCGATGCTCTGTGTGCCATAGACACTCTGTGCTCCATCGACACTCTCTGTTTCATCGAATCTCTGTGGGCCATCGATTCTCCATGTGCCATCGATGCTATGTGTGTCATCAGCCCTCCAAGTGTCATGAAAAATCAGAGATCAGTGGACTACAACTGAAAATCCTTCTAATCGTGATTTAAACTTATGCATGGGTGTGTTGACTGTAATTTGTGTGTTTCCTTTGTGGTATACCATGTATATACTCATTGTATACTTTGTGTATTTCTTTTTTTTGTACTTTTTTTTATTTCTTAGTTGTATTCCTTTCTAGTTTTGAGGTTTCCTGTTGGGTATTATTTTACTCACCCCTACATGTTCTTTGCCTGCATGTATCGTTTCTTGTGTAGATGATCAATGCTTTGATAGAGTCCTAGGCGGACAAGCACCAGGTGGTGCATAGAGTGATCAAATATAAATTTGGTGATCCTACAACTTAAGACAACTGACCGACACCTACCATTCAGGCGGGGTTTCTATAGAATAGTTTCATGAACTTTTTTATCCACTATTTTAGACTCCATTTTCGGTGGGCTTGTAATCTAGCCTTGTTTACTTTCTAATTTTTCCATGTCATACTCTATGGTTGGTATCTTAGTGTACATATGCTTTTCTACATATCATTTTTACATTTCATCATTTTGGGATTGGAGATGTGTGCATGTATATAGGTACATAGGAAAATGCCTCCCATTTTTGGGATATTCCTACTCGACACTTGTCTCCATCCCTGGAATCTCAGAGCCGGGATTGGGGTAGTCATGACATGGGTCCCTCTGGGAAGGGTCATGAAAGACTGGTTTCCGAGGTGGTTAGTTCTACATCAAGACCGAGAGTCCATGAGATTGGGTTGGGGAGAAAATGTTATGTGTTTTGTGTTTAGCTATCAAGAAAGGGAATAAAATGTTGGTGTGGTAGATGATGTATCCATACACCAGGACTCTGAATTTTACTTTCAGACTCAGTACATTATAACAAATGTTTTAAGGAAATTAGAGGCACATGCATCATATATTATTTGGGTGTGTTCTCATGTCCTTCCTGAGTCATCTCACTATGTATAGTCTATTGTACATGGTTCATCTTGACCTGTTTCAGGATGCATCCACATAGGCAACTAGCCAGGATTCTGATGCGTGATCATAGGGATGATCTTCATAGTGATGAAGCATCAATACTGGGACTAGTACAAAAGATATCACCTCTGGGTGGTGTACCAGCGATACCACCACCAGTTGAGTAGTAGTTACTACCAGTGCTACTAGTAGAGGATGAATGCAGGTTGAGTGCATTTCATGAGTTATAGAGGTTGAAACCTCACATAATTCAGGTTGAGATAGACTCGCCGGTAGATGAGGATTGGAAGAAGGCAGTTACATGTGCTTTCCACCTTTTTTGGATGCATTCTGACCAGATTGTAGTTTTAGACGTGATCCTTCTTCAGGGTTCAGCAGGGAAACTGTGGATCTTAGTGATCCTGACACATGACGAGATGACTATCTCATGGTAAGACATTGAGGACCTCTTTATATAGGTGTTCTTTCTAGCGGTGTTACACTCAATGTTCTTATTAGTGCTACCTCATCTACAGTTGGGTAGTCAGATAGTAGTGGATTACTCAGTGAGATTTATAGATCCTTATCGCTACTCCATGGATATGGTGCGAGACACGTTCTTCAGGACCCGGACCATTGAGTAGGGGCTATGCCAGTAGATTAGGGAATTAGTGACATACCTCGGAAGTCTTACATATTATGGGGTACTGGAGTGAGATCAACTAGAGGAGAGCATTCTAGAGAAGAAAAATCCAGTAGTGGGAGCTACCAATAGGGACCATGTAACTGAGTCTTCGACAGTGGGTAGCGGATAGCAGATGCAAGGACCCAAGTAGTTTAGGAACTCTTAGAAATAACCCCAGGACACATGATCAATGTTACGGGATCCCAGGGTAGATTGATTCATCTGAAGGACATGTTGTGCCCCAATGTGTAGTGTTATGAGAATATAGATGGAGATTTCTCGACCCATCATATGACTAATCTAGAGATGGTTGAGGGAATTCCAAGATAGTTGAAGGTATAGGAGAAAGGTGGTCCATGGGGTAGTGGGAATGAAAGAGGGGAATGTTATGTAGTGGAAGGTGGTCCTAGGCTCCTATGATTAATAGAGGTACAATCTGTGACTTTTAGACCATAGATACAGTTTGGATAGAAACTGGTGCCATTCACTCATTTCTCACCATGACCCTTGTTTGAGACTTGAAATCCCAGTGGAATCATTGAATCCATTTCTTTTCATAGAGAGCCACATGGAAAGATTCAATGATCACACACTTGTGCTGACAGTGTGTCCTTACTCTAGGGAGAGAGAGTTTTAGTTGGGAACTCTTGGTGGTGATGTTAAGGGCATAAATATTCTTTCTTGGTATGGAATAGTTATCCATAGTTAATTCCTAGATTGAATATTTTAGGAACATAGTGTGGTGTGTCCGTAGTGTTGGAATTGGGTTTTATTTTTTCAGTGAAAAGAAAATACACGAATCGAAAGACAGACTCAAGCATAGGTGGGTGTACTAGATTACTCATCAGTTGACTTGTCTCACCCTTTGTGAAATGGATTATATGAGTCCTCAGTTTCCTATAGTGGTGGTAGAGTATGAGAATGTATTTCTTAAGGATGTAATAGGATTACCACCCCATTGAGAGGTTGACTTTTTCATTGACATGTACCATGGGACGACATTGATATCTACACCTGCATATCAGATGGCTCCCGCAGAGCATCATGAGTAGAGTTTACAACTAAAGGACCTACATAGTAAGGGCTTCACGAGGCCCTGTGTTTCACACAGTATGGACCCAGTATTGTATTATAATAAGTCACATGGGAGATTGAGGTTATGTGTGGACTACCGGTTCCAAAATCATGTGACCATTAAGATTAAGAATCCACTACCAAGGATCGACGACCTATTCGATTAGTTAAAGGGATCAAGGTGGTTCTCAAAGATTGGACACAATTCTGACTATCACCGGCTTCTTGTACGAGATGGGGATGTACCAAAGATAGACTTTATATTTTGATATAGACACTAAAATTACTTGGTTATGTCTTTTAGTGTGACAAACACCTCGAAAGTGTTCATGGGAATCGTGAACAGAATCTTTCCACCTTATATAGATTATTTCATTGTGGTCTTCACTGATGACATCCTGGTGTACTCAGTGTCCATGTAGGAGCTCGGGAAATACTTGAGGATGGTCCCAGATGCAATCCGAGAGCACCATGTTTTTTGGAAGAACTTGAACTATTAGTTCTATATTTGGGAGGTCCACCTTATTAGACATGTAATTTAAAAGGTTGGTGTTTCATTATATCTGGAAAATATTAAGTAAGGGCTTGGTTGTGATCCTAACAAGAGTGTTACCGAGGTACGGAGTCACCTTGTGTTGGATGGGTACTATCTGAGGGTTGTTCTTGACTTTTCTATAGTAGAAGAATCCTTGGCAGCTTTTAGACCAAAAGGGAATCCTTTTGTGTAGACAGAGAGGTTCCTGGAAAGTTTTTAAAATTTAATTCTGATATTGACGAGCGCTCTGATCTTGATATTACCAGGGGAGGTTTTTGAGTAAGTGGTGTTCTGTAATGGATTAGGGACCGAGATTAGTTGTGTCCTGATGTAGGGGAAAGTAGTGATTGACTATGGTTCATGAAAGTTTAGACCACATGAGAAGAACTATATGACCTATGATCTTGAGTTGTCAACAGTAGTACTATAGTTGAAGATGTGACGACACTACCTAATGCGTAATAATTTTATTGTCTACTCTGACCACAAGAGTCTCATGTTTATCTTCTCTCATAAGGATTTTATCTTGAGATAGTGGTGATGGATAGAGTTCCTCTAGGACTATGACTATGATATTTTCTATACTCTTGGAGGATTTTAACTTGAGATAGTGGTGATGGATAGAGTTCCTGTAGGACAATGACTGAGATTTTCTATACTCTTGGGATGGGGAATATAGTGGAAGAAACTCTTAGTAAGAGATCCAACTAATAATTTCTAAGAGTGGCATCCGACCATTTGACCACATTGCAGATATCTTTTTTAGATGGAGATGGAGCATTATACCTCCAGTCGATGGTAGTCACCCCTCCACTCTTACAGTGGGTCAAGGAGGAACAACTCATAGATATCGTCTTTGATATTTTACCTTTTCATATGTCCATCGAGAATACACCTGATGGATATTATAAAGTTGGGGAGCACACCATTCTCTTCAGAGGACACACAGTAGTATCCAGGACATTGTGAGATGAGGTCTTGAGGGAGTTCCATACATACCCTTTGGTGGAACATTCGTGTGTGGAGAAGATTTACCGAGAACTCCAACATAGGTTCTGGTGGCCAGGGATGAATAAGGTAGTGGAAAAGTTCATTTCTAGTTGCCTCACCTTCCAGCAAGTGAAGGCTGAGCACTATGTTCCAGTGGGTTGACTCATCCCTTATAGGTTTGATAGTGGACGTAGGATGGGATATCAACATAATTCATGATGAGTTTACCACCGATGTCTAGGGGGAATGATACCTTATTGGTGATCGTTGATTGACTTACCAAGTCGGCCCACTTCCTACCGATCTGTGAGTAGTGTTCAGCAGAGATATTGATACACCTCTATATACAAGAGATAATTTAGCTTCATGAAGTTCCATCAATGGTATTCTTTGATTGTGATGCTCATTTCACATCCTGATTTTGTAAGGGATTACATGAGGCATTTGCGATTCAATTACACATGAGCATGTCATTTCATCCCCAGACAGATGTCTAGAAAGAGGGTACCATCTAGGGTATTGAGGACATGCGACATGCTTGCATCCTAGTATTTGGCCATAATTGGGAGGATTACCTATTTATGGTGGAGTTTTCTTACAACAACATCTACCACTCCACCCTTGATATGACACCATATGAGGCCCTATATGGTTTACCATTCTGGTCATGACTTTTCTGTACAGGCCTAGGAGAGTCATCACTCATGGGTCCAGAGTTGGTGCGGGCTACCACTAAGAAGGTGCAGGTCATCCATGAGAAGATGAGGACTACAAAAAACTAGATAATTTCATTTTTGGATAAGAGATATAGGCCTTTGAAATATAAGGATGGATACCATGTGTTCCTTTGTCTCTCACTTCGAAGTGGATTATAGATATTTGTCTGAGGTTGCAAGTTATCTTTGTGATACATTGACCCATTTCAGATTCTGAGTAGAGATAGTGAGGTGGTGTACCGCCATGATCTAACCCCAATGTTTCGTCAAGTGCATGATTTCTTTCATGTGTCATTGTTTAGTTGGTACATGTTTGATCCATCACACGTCATTGATTGGGGATATTTGGACATTGACGATGGGGAGAATTTTAAGGAGTACCCGGTGGAGATCAAGGATTGCCAAGAGAGGATCCTTTGTTGGGGGTCGATTACTATAGTACGCATTTTGTGGTAGCATGTTAATCTATATGAGATCACTTGGGAGAGGGAGGCTTAGATTCGTGCTTGATACCCTCATATTTTTTTATGTAGCCCTTGTTTGGGATTTTGGGGACATATATCCCTTAGGTGGGGAGAATGTGATGACTCGGATTTTATTTGGATTTATTTTTATAAATTAATTGGGAATGTTTCAATACCATGCACTGAGACGGCGTGAGATTATGATGTCTAGTGTGGACTGAATAGTTCAATGAAAAATCTTATGTTTTTAATAAATAATGGTGGCGGTTTTTTCTTTAAAATTGGAATAACGTTCTAAATGGGTTCCCATAATAGAAAAATGAGGGCACCATTGCGTTTATAGTAGTGACTTTACCTTAAGTGGGCTTAACATTGACCGACACAGGTCAACTGTAAAAGGTAGAATATGGATGTAACCCTAATGAAAATATTTTAGTAATAACATTTTATTAGACAAAATAAGGGTTTTCATCTTAATGAAACCATTATCAAGAATTTAGGGTTATCACCACAACCCTGGAATTTTGGTGAGGCACGGAAGGAAACTCTCTCGATGATAAACGTTGACGGATCAAGGATCTTCGATTACAGGTGTAACGAACCAGGCTCAAACAGCCACCCGAAAAGTACTAAATGGGTTGGGTGTTACTACCTTAGGCGCACCTCCTCGAACGCCAAAGGTTTCCGAAAAGCAGTGAGGTTCTGATAGGTATAGTGGGGAGGCTATACCCTCTTGGAGGATAGTAATAACGGTACTGGTCTGAGTACAACAGAAAAGATGCAGTGGAATAAAATACATAGCAGACTCGAACTAGGCCCGCAGAGCGAAAGCATAATCAATATAGATAAATAGCGGAAGAAATAAATAAATCAACATCAGCAGAAATAAACAAAATAACATGCTGATCACTTGTAACTACCACTGAATAACAAACATGCATCCAAAACAGGTCATACATGTATTTATATATATAAAGGCCCCAACGGCTAACCAACTGTCACTACATAACAAATAAACATGCTAATATAGGAAAGGAAATAAAACAAGGTATACTCTAGCTAGGAAAGACCTCAACATCCATACCATCTCCATGCAACAGCTAATGCAGCCCAACTCATGAAGTTGGACTCTTTCCTGAATGTAAATCCATAAAGTCTATACGCATCCCCAAGGGCCCCTGTAGGTTGTGAGACAAATCTCAATAGGATACCACCCAATGGTGCATACCTAATATATGTGTTTTTTCAAGCATGCATTTATAAAGAAAACAGTAAACAGTACGATGCACAAATAAACACAAACTCCACCAGTGCTCAGCGGCCACCATGGATTGTCACCTGCTTCGGCCAATGCCGGAATATTTGTCGTGTAACCCGGAACCATGTTCCCCCTAAAACCGTGTGTCTCAAGTACCGACATCCCGAAGGTATGCCCTAGAATACTAACCTGGAACCTTATGCCTCCTGACACCTCATACTTCAAGTACCGACATCCCGAAGGCATGCCCAAGATGTAACTCGGAGGAACATCGATATCTGTCCTCAAATAAATAACCGAAGGGAAAATGATGTCTGTCCTCAAATAAAGTAACCAGAGGGATGGAGATATCCGCCGTCAAATAATTAACCGGAGTGATAGTGATACCTGTCCTCAAATAAATAACCGGAGGGACCGTGATACCTACCCTCAAATCACGGCGAGTCTCATCCCCCAACCCGATATCCTTAAATCTATCCCCTGGAGGCTCCTCACCTCCCATGTGGCTTCCTATGGAAAGAAACCCCAACCAATGTACCTAAACTGCATCTATGGGGGCCTTTACCCACACGAGTGTTCAAGACTACCTTATCACAGAGTATCTCTATGTGTGCAGTACTCAAGTTCTGGGTGAGCAGTAATCACCGAAATAGTACCTAGGCCACCACACCTCCGACACCTCATTCCCCTGTAACCATTCCGCTCAAGTCTGATGGCCTCTCCATCCAAGTAACCCGGGTCATGCCCAACCTAACAGTCATCCTACCTCAAGCCGACGTCCATGACGCCCAATATTGTGGTTAAAACCACCCAAAGTAACCATGGGCCAAGCCCAACCTGTGATCAGCATCACTCAACAATATCTGGGCCACTCCCACCACAACCTAAGGGGTCCAGCAGATGCAATTCAGCAATTACATATAAAAAACATTTAAACAGAACACATAACAGGAAAAACCATCTAAACAGATGAATTTCAATAAGAAAGTACTATCCCATACCAGCACTAAAGCTTCTAAGGTCTCCAACAATTCATATCAATGTTTAAATAACTAAACCTAACAGTTTAACCCAATAAAATTCAAGTGTTATCATTTTGGCAAGCCCAACCAAAATTCCCCATTTGAGAAACGACCTCTCGCCCGACCCTGCTCAATCAAGACATGATAAAGGGAATACCCAAGGTATCTCATAGGTCTAATAAGCATTTTAATATACAATAGCAGATAAATTAGGGTCTCTCTCAAAATACCCAAATACGCACCATAGGTCGCGCCACCAAAAGGTTTGAAAAAACACAAAAGAAGATATGTACCACCTACCTCATACTAGTACGATGTTACTCCTCTGATAACAGCCTCTAATTTGTCATAAAACACGGTAGATCTACAAAAGAATAAAAAACATTCAAACCCCAACAACTCATTCTAGAATAGAAATCAAGGAAAATGGATCAAGAGGAATCAAGAACATACCGAGGGGGTTATAATGCATCAAACGATGTTAAAAACGGAGTTCAGGTGAAGATCTAGGAGGGATTTGAAGGTCCAGTCGGCTCTCCCCGCATAAGCCCTGAGTGGAAGGAAGAAAAAAAGGGAGACAGGGAATTCCCAACTAGCCCAGAACTTAAAAACTCTAATTTTATGTGGCTACACGGTTCACCCAAATATTTTGGAAATCTCTGCGCCAACTGTGTGGTTTCCACTGCCTCACCCAAGAACATTGCATGGCCAAACTGCACGGTTTGGAAAACCGTGCGCCGCCCATGCGGAGCCCACTGTCTCACCCAGAGACTTCACATGGTTTGTCCGAACAGTTTTTTTCAGACCGTTCGACAACCGTGCACACCTGCACGACCTCCCCAACTTCAAAAGTTTAACCCAGAATAGTCCAATTACTCTAGTTTTCTCAGAAATGAGCCAAAATTAAAACAGGTTTGGGATTTCGACCCATTCCAAAAACGTGGGTTCTTACAAACTCCCCACCTTAACAAAGCTCGTCCTTGAGCTATCAAACGAAACCCGGAGATGCCACAAAACATACCACCCCAATCAAAGCAAACCAGACTTCCCCATTCACAAGGTTCTGGTTAAATACCTCAAGGGGCTACCCACCTTAGGAATCACCTAACTCGGCCTCAGCCTGACAAAACTTAGAACAAGAAAAGGTTCAAAAAACAATTTCAGGACTCAAGGTCCTCCCGTGATGCATCTTCACCCCCGCACCTCATTGGAGCCCCCGTGCCACATCCAAAATCCAACGTATCCCACACCGCATCTGTGTCTTCCTCCACGAGGTCCTGCATCCCATGGATGCTCAAAACGAACCTGGTGCCTAGCACCTCAAGTAACCTGCATCCTTGATGCCCCGATGCCCAAGGCATCTCATGTAACCTACATCCTCTATGCCCCGATGCTCATGGAACCTCAAGTAACCTGCATCCTCAATTCCTCTGATGCTACACATCTCATATATATATATATATATATATATATATATCACACACTTGATATGGTGTCAATCCCACTAACTAGAATCTAGTCAGTCCACATAGATCCTATGCATCATGTGCATTAAAAACGGACATACCTCTACAGGTCATGCCAAAAGAGAATAAGGGAAAATCATGGCCACACCCATGGTTTACCTCTAACCTTCGTCATCTCACCAGACTACTCAGCCTCTAGTAGCTCCACAACATGCACCTGGTCTGATGTACGGCTTCCTGATGCCTGACCTCCTTGCGGTGCTACTCTAGCCCCCGGCCACTGACCCCTCAACTAGGTCCTGCTATCTCTATCATGTCCTACATGTGCAGCTGAACCTCAGCTAACCTCTCCTGGTACTAAACCTGAACCAACTTCAGATGCCACCGTCTGTCCTGGTCCCTGTCTGCCGACTATCTGATAAGGCTTCCTGCAAAACCTCTCTAAATGCATGAACTGTCCACATGCATGACACTCCTTTGGAGGCCTATCGCACTAAGTCCGAAAATTCCCTAGTTGTCCACATGAGAAGCAAACCACTACAGAACTGCTACGAGGTGGTCTAGCTGATTCATTGGCCTGACTGCCCTGCTGGAACTCATCTTGCCCTCACTTCCTGCTATCTGAACCATCCCCAGATGTTGTTTCCCGGCCAACCTGGGGCTTATCCCTCTAGTTTCCCTCCTCTATGTGTTCCTGATTCACCGCCTTCAAAAATAAACCCAACCTAAAAATATTCACTTGGACCCAAATGGTGTGGTGTAAGCCATCCTCGAAGTGCCTCACCCTAGCTGCATCATCACTTACCATACCAGGTGAAAAGTGAGACAGCTCGGTGAAAGTAGCTACATAGTCCATGAAAGACATGTCTCCCTGATGAATACTCAAGAACTCCCGGGCTCTCTCAGCTCTCAATGTCTCTGGGTAAAAGTGTTCAATGAACCTGTCCTCGAAGTCCTTCCAAGCCAAACCTGCATGCATGCGGGCCTGAACTTGCACATCCCACCAACGCTTTGCCGATCCTCGCAACATGTACATCACTAACTTGACCCTACACCCTGGAGGGATCTCGAGCTGCTCAAATATCATGTGCATATTCTCTATCTATTTCTCAACCTCCTGTGGACCTCCCTCACCCTGAAAAAGAGGCGGGTACTGCGACTGGAACTCCCGCATTAGATATTCCATAGACGGATCTGTACCATGCGCGCATCTGTCGATCCCCTGCAAGACACGTACTAGGCTAACTCAGAGCTGCTTGTTGAGCCATGGTCTGAACGCTGCCAAACCCGAATGATGTCCTACCTGCACTGGATCCTGATCCTGATCCTGTCCCAGATCCTGTACCTGTGGCTCATGCTCTGCCTGCACCAAATCCTAAACATGATCTTGCACCTACAGTACTGTATCCTCACTCGCCTGACGCTCCATCAGATTCTCCCAAAAAGGATCCCGATGGATACTATAAATGGTCAGACAGCCCATATATATATATAACAATATATATTCAAGGCAGATAAGGAATGCAGTAAAAGGGATGTGAATAACTACTACCCTTACTCTCCCCCACCGCAACCCATGCCCCATGGCATCCCGACCTCATGGCCTCCTTACCTTCCCCTATGAGGGCCATGTATAAAAAGTAACTTGGGCCATACCTGTCCTGACAACTAGTGTTGCCACTATCTGATGACTGAGTCACCCAATCCTGGTGATCGAAATCACCTCAACTAATAGTACCTACCTGCTCGTACAAGATCCAGACCCATGTATCCTGCCACATGGAATTCTACAAAATATAAAGCATGGCATACACATTGCATAACTATAAATTCTATTCAGAATTTTACCAATTCACATTTCAGAGCATACAAGAATTGAAATTGATTTTATTCATATGGTATTATCACTTCACAATGCATACGTGCAGTTATGAAATATAAATATCCTAAAAATGTGCCTATCAAAATCCAAGAAAACAAGCCTTGCCATAACGAGTGAAGGTCCAATTCTTCCATACCTCACCGGGTCTAGGGTCAAATATCAAAATCAATAACATCACACACCAAGTGATCCACTGAGGTGGAAACCATATAAACTATAATCTAGGAAAAAGGCAATAACAATTCCCACCCATTGAAACTTGGTCCATCCCTCGTACCTAGGGCTGCAGGCACCCAAGCACGAGCTGGAAAACCTGTTCCAATTACAACCTATCTCTGGTCTACCATATCCCAAAATATTGAAACCAATAGAAATAAAAAGATAAGTCTCAAACTCATTAGTAGTAAGAAGTCACTTCTACTAAATCTCTTTCAAGAACTCCTCTGATACCACTTTGTAACGACTTGGACCCGAACAACCACTCAAATAGTGCAAAACGGGTCAGGTTTTACTACCTTAGGCGCACCTCCCCGAATGCCAAAGGCTGCCGAATAGTAGTGAGGGTCTGATAGGTATAGTGGGGAGGCTATACCCTCTTGGAGGATAATAATAACAGTATTGGTCCGAGTACAACAGTAAAGATGCAACAGAATAAAATATTCAGCAGACTCGAACCATAACCACCGAGCAGAAGAATTATCAATATAGATAAATAGCAGAAGAAATAAATATATCAATAGCAGCAGAAATAAACAGAACAGCATGCTGATCACTTTTAACTACAACTGAATAACAAACATGCATCCAAAACAGGTCATACATGTATTTATATTTATAAAGGCGCCAATGGATAACCAACTGTAACTACATAACAAATAAGCATGCTAATACAGTAAAGGAAACAAAACAAGATAAACTCCATCTAGGCAAGACCTCAAGTTCCATACCATCTCCATGCAACAGCTAATGTATCCCAGCTCCTGAAGCTGGCCTCTTTCCTGAATGTAAACCAATAAAGTCTGCATGCGTCCTGAAGGGTCCGTGCAGGGTGTGAGAAAAATCTCAGTAGGATTCCACCCAATGCTGCATACCTAATATATGTGTTTAAGAAGGCATGCATTTGTAAGGAAAACAATAATCAGTACGATGCACAAAAAAACACAAACTCCATTGGGGCTCAGCGACCACCATGGAGTGTCACCTACTTCGGCCAACGCTGGAATATCTATCGTGTAACCCAGCACCATGTGCCCCCTGACACCGCATGTCTCAAGTACCGACGTCCCTAAGGCACAATCAAGAATAGTATCCAAGCACCTTGTCCATCCTGACACCTCGTGCATCAAGTATCGACATCCCGAAGGCATGCCCAAGAAGTAACCTAGAGGAACAACGATGTTTGTCCTCAAATAAATAAATGGAGGGACAACAATGTCTGCCCTAAAATAAATTAACCAAAGGAACAATGATATCCTCCCTCAAATAAGTAACCAGAGGGACAACGATACCCGCCCTCAAATAAATAAATAGAGGGACAGTGATACCTACCCTCAAATCACGGTGAGCCTTAACCCCCAATCCAATATCCTTACAGAAAGAACCCCAAACCAACGTACCTAACCCCCATCTACATGGGCCTCTACCCACACGAGTGGTCAAAACCACCTCATCACAGAGTATCTCTGTGTGCACAATACTCATGTTCCGAGTGAGCAGTAATCACAAAAATAGTACCTGAGCAACCACACCTCTGACACCTCATGCCCTTGTGACCATGCCGCTCATGTCTGATGGCCTCTCCATCCAAGTAACTCGGGTCATTCCCAACCTGATAGTCATCCTGCCTCAAGACGACGTCCATGACTCCCAATCCCATGGTCAAAACCACCAAAAGTAACCTCAGGACAAGCCCAACCTATGATCAGCATCACTCAACAATATCTGGGCCACACCCATCACAACCCAAGGGGTCCAGTAGATGCAATTCATAAATTACATATAAAACACATTTAAAGAGAACACATACAAGGAAAAACCATCTAAATAGATGAATTTCACTTATAAAGTGTTGTCCCATAACAGCACTAAAGTTTCTAAGGTCTCCAACAATTCATATCAAGGTATAAATAACTAAACCTAATATTTTGAACCAATACAATTCAAGTGTTATCATTTTGGAAACCCCAACCAAAATGCCCCATGTGAGCAATGACCTCTCGCCTGGCCTTGATCAATCAAGAAAGGACAAAGGGCATACCCAAGGAATCCTATAGGTCTAATAAACGATTTAAAATGCGATAGCAGATAAATTATGGTCTCTCTCATAATACCAAAATATGCGCCATGGGTCGCGCCACCCAAAGGTCTACAAAAACACAAAAGAATATATGAACCACCTAAATCGTACTAGTATGATGCTACTCCTACGATAACAGCCTCCAATTTGGCCTATAATGCGGTAGATCTACAAAATAATCAAAACCGCTCAAACCCCAACAACTCATTCTAGAATAGAAATCAAGGAAATCAGATCAAGGGGAATCAAGGCCTTACTGAGGGGGTTCTAACGCATCAAAAGATGTCCGAAAAAGATTTTAGATGAAGATATGGGAGGGATTGAAGGTCTGACTGGCTCTCCCCACATAATCCCTAAGTGGAAGGAAGAAAAAAGAAAGGACTGGGAATTCCCTGGTGGCCCAGAACTTAAAAACCCTAATTTTAAGTGGCGGCTTGGTTCACCCACACGGTTTGGAAAACCGTGCGCCAACCGTGTGGTTTCCACTACCTCACCCCGGAACTTCTCATGACCAACCCGCACAGTTTGGAAAACCATGCGCTGCATGTGCGGAGCCCACTGTCTCACCCAGATACTTCTAACAATTTGTCCACATGGTTTGTTCAGACCGTGCGCCAACCGTGCGCACTGGAACGACCTCCCCATCTTCAACAGTTTAACCCAAAATTGTCCAATTACTCTAGTTTTCTCCGAAACGAGCCAAAATTCAAACAGGTTAGGGATGTTGATCCATTCCAAAAACCTGGGTTCTTGCAACAGGGACCTCCGTTCGTTATCAAGGACTGATCCTACCATGAGGTAGGATGTTGATATCTTTGTGATTTCCTCTTTCACATCTTAGATTTAATAATGAACATGGAACAACCAACAAACAGACTGATCCATGGTTCAGTCATCCTTATGGGATGGTTAAATTTTGGTGTTTTTAAAAAGGTGAATAATTTGGGAGATTTTTGGTTCTTCATACTTCATTCATTATTTTGACAAGAACGAATTGACGCTGACAGGAACAAAGGCCGAGATTCATTATTCGTGCATTCTTGGTGCCTTTCCCTCTTCCATATTCTTTTTTATTTCAATGTTGAACCCCCATGGTCACAAATCAACATTTTTGGGTGCATCCTAGTTTGATCATACCCCAAAATCAAAGAAAATTTGATCATAGAGGCAGTATTATTGTGGAGTGGAACCTGAAAAAACCAAATATGTGATCTCATGATTTTATAGGCATCAAAGGTGCCCCAATTTTCTATAGAAGGAACCACTGGTGTTGTTTATACATGGAAGTCAGACATGGTGTGGTGGTGGCACCAATGGTGCAAGGTGGCAGCAGGCCAGAGGTGGCGGCTGGAGCGGCCGGAGGAGGCGATTGGAGTGACTGGAGGTAGTGGTTGGACCAGGGTGCTGTGGTGGTCGAAGCATGAGGGAGACATGTCATGTGGGCAACATGAGAGCTCCATGGAGTGAAGGTGGAAAGCACGTGGGGGGGAATTGGATAGAAGGGTGTCACGCAGGGGACCAGAGGACACGGGGGGGGGGGGGGGGAGCCACATGGTTTAGGTGAACCACAAGGACCAGGGGTGCGACCTAGGAGGGCCGCTTCTGGAGGAGAAAACCGACCCGCTGCATGTAGTCTGGACTATGGTGGTCAGGGTGCTCCAATGGCCTAGCGGCCTAGAAGGTCTAGTGGCCTAGGCCGATTTGGACCAAACCAGATCAGGTAGGATCGACCGGACCAATACTGTTCGGATTGGATATCCCACGTCAGTTTGGGTCTGGCGAGTCAGGCAAGACTCAGATAGGACCCGGGTTAGACCATTTTAAAAAAATGTCCATATCTTTCAAACTGTGTGTCATTTGGATGATTCATTTTTGGTGTTGGGACCCTTGTAACAAGATTTTTTTTCAATATAATCTAAGTGATTTGGTGCGGAAGTTGGCATATAACCTAATAGATTGAGGAGTTGTTTCTCCTAGAACAATTGTGCTATGAGTGGAATCCTACGAGTGGTTGTGATTTTGTGACTACGTGACTTTGGGGATGCATGACTCATTGATGCTCCATGGGCCAATGATACTCTGGTAACCATCAATTCTCCATGTGCCATCGATGCTCTGGGTTCCATTGATGCTCTATGCCCCATCAACACTTCATGGGCCATTGATGCTCCATGAACTATCGACTCTCCATGCGCCATCAACACTCTCTATGCCATTGATTCTTTGTGTTCCATCTATTAATTGTGCATCATTTACACACCATGTTTCATGGAAACTCATAGATCTGTAGACTTCAACTAAAAATCCATCTTTTTGTGCATTAGGCTTATACTATTGAGAGTCGACTGTAATTCATGTGTTTCCTTTGTGGAATATAGTGTATTACTTTGTGGTATACATGGTGAATTTTGATTTTGTGTACTTAATTTATTTCATAGTGGTATTCTTTTATGGTTTCAGGGTGTCCTAATGAGTATTGTTTTACTCATACTTTCACGGGTCTTGCCCGCACATGTCGTGTCTTGTGAAGACAATCGACTCTTTGACAGAGTCCTTGGTGGTCTCGGACTAGGTGGTGGTTAGTGTGACCGGATAGACGTGTGGTGCTTCTATGACTTCGAACAATAGACCTTCACCTACCATTCAGTTTGGGTTTTTGAACGAGTTTCATGAACTTGTGTATTCACTATTGCACACTCCTTTTGGGATGGTCTTGTATTTTGGCCCTATTCACTTTCTTGCATTACTAGTTTCATACTCTATGTTTGGTATCAGAGTATATGAATTATTGTCTACTTTGTGTTATTACATTTCAACATTTTGGACTTTTAGATATGTGTGTGTGTACAAGTACTTTGGAAAATGCCTCACAATAGGGGGATTTTCCTACTTGGAGCTAGTCTGTATCACCTAGCCAATTGGAGGTGGTTTTGGGGTAGTCATGACATGGGCCCCTCTGGGGTGGGTCATGATAGTACACCCGTATCGCACTAGTGTGTGGGTACTCTATCCATGGAGATGGTACTCCCCACTCACTCTAGGGTGTGTGTCCTCAATACATTGAATTTTGTGGCCTCTCGACTATACAGAACAGTGGCGTGGTGTGGGACCCCTACATAGTTTCTTAATCGAAAAGACATGTGAGATGTTGGACATCATTGAGGGACTTATGGAAGTGTCGATGACTCTTTTATTGGGATGGTATGTGAGATTGAGATCCCCTTTATCTCCCTATTGGGCTCTTTTAAAGAGAATTTTTATATCTATATCCCTGACATTGGATTTGGTTACTATCTTTTTAGGGGATACAGATACGCATGGGGTATTCAACCTACTCTTTGTGTTGAGAACATATTTGTTGGATGAGTTTACCCTCCTACTATGGGAGGTGATGACTCGATGATTAGTCCACCTATAAGCCATATTGAGCCCCTTGTTTTTTGATGAGGTTACTTTCTATCACATTGATTTGATTTTCATCTTGTTTCTGGTTTACTATCTATTTATTCATATTTATTCTCTTACTGATCCCCCTGTTATCTTTCAGCATGCCCTACTGGGTATGTTTATACTCACCTCTACGTGGGTTTTCCGACACATGTGATGTCTTTTGCAGATGGAAGATAGGTTAGTGGTGAATACAAAATATCTTATGGATGCTTGGTGACTTAGATTGTGTATGGTGGTTGAAGCTTGGATGTTAGAGAATGGGCTCTCTCATCACTTTTACATTTCAGTTTTTTCAGGTTGGGATATCTTTCTAGTTAGATGTGTATTTTTCAACTTTTTTTTAGTTTTCACTATTATACTCTTTTATTCCCTAGAGGTATTCATGGTTGGTTTATATTCAATTTATTTCACAATATTTATTACTATGAAATTTTTCATCAATATGGTTAGGTGTGTGTATACATATATACTTGTAAAATGCCTCCCATTTAGGATATGCCTTTTTGTGATTGTTAGTACCCCTAGACTATGGAGGTGGGCTTAGGGTAGCTGCAAATCAATCCCCAATTAAGGTTGGTTCGTGATAGGAATAACCCTATCCTAGTCAAACATTCAATTATCATTCATTTTATGATGGCTCTCAAAATTAGTTGTGAGATCAACTCACCCAGTATGGTGGTCTAAAATAGATAATATGTAAAGTCACACCCTATGAGTGGACTAGGTTTGGGATAACAACCTCCAATGATCACAATGGTAACAATGGGAATCAAAAACCGGTTCCAATTAATTAAATTAAAGAATTAAATTAATTTCAGGGGTAGCTTTGAAATGTATGGTATCCGGCACAACTACAACTAAGAATATAAAACACCAAACCTTAAGGGGAAAGTTATGGACCACCTAATATTTATTCATTGTAGAAAACTCATCTATTATCAACCTTTGATTCAGTTCTGATTGAGAGAAAATAGAAGAATAGAAAAATACCTAGAAATATATTAAATTAGATTCATCTAAATAACTCCACCGATATGATGAGAAATGATGAAATTCACAAGATTACTGAAGAACATACCAACAAAAATCCAATGAGACAAGTTGTGTTCAAATTGGGTGTTGAATGAAGGAACGTGACCAATCATATAAATTAGGCTCCAAAGGGATCTCCCAATATAAAGGGACTATCAAATAGAGAAAGAAAGAAAAAATTATTTAGGATATAATTATTTCTAAAGAAATTTCATCATCTTATGCAAAAACACTGGGTTGTAAGGTTTGTCCAAATAGTTTCCCAACCATGTTCCCTTATCTTCTTCAAGGGGGACCTCGTATGGTCATGGTTCATGATTAGACAAACCATGCACCAAACATGAATTAATATCTTCGCTAAAATCGGTAGATCCCCCATACTGGTGTGACCCCCTGGCCTCATAGTTCCATTAAATCGTTCGACCACCTTCTACTCTCTGTTCAACCCTTCACAATTTATTCAAACCTTGTGTATTCGGTATCACAGTTTCTAATAAAAGTGTGGATTGGTTTATTTTTCCATAAACCGAGACTTCAACCATAGAAGAAGCCCCAGACACCTTCTACTCTCTATTCAACCCTTCACAATTTATTCAAACCTTGTGTATTCGGTATCATAGTTTCTAATAAAAGTGTGGATTGGTTTATTTTTCCATAAACCGAGACTTCAACCATCGAAGAAGCCCCAGACACCCTGGAAACTCCATTTATCTCATTAGGTACACATAATAGATCAAAATAGGAAGTAAAAATGAAATTAAAATGATCTGAAACTCATATGAAATACTTGGATCATACAATCTCCCCCCTTATATAAATTCATCCCAAATTTTCCATTCCAAATATGTTCACTAATTTCAAGAGAATAAATCTAGGTACTCAGCACGTACATCGACTTCCTGTTCCCAAGTCTTATCCTATAAATGACCTTGCTTCTATAAAACTCATACTAGAGAAAATGAAAAGTCTTGGATAACATTCATGGCCCTATCAATAATACATATAATATGATTCTAGAAGGATGAATCAACATATAACTCCACTTCATCTGACATAAGAGTGTGAGACATTTATGAGTGATAATGACCTAGTTGTGATACATGAAAGAGGTTTTTCATGGCTTAGTACCTCTAAGGTAACTAAAACCAACAGGATACCAGTATGACTCTCAAGAATCTCAAAAGGGGTGACATATTAGGATGGAAACACACCCTATATTCTAATCTGTCTATGTACCATCCTTAGTGAGATACATAAAAAGATTTGATCCTCGACCTTGAACTCTAGAGGACATCAAAGGTGATTGGTGTGGGATTTATATCTATATTGTGCAGTATCCATACACTTTATGATCAACTGAACCTTCTCCAATGTTTCTTGCATGAGATTTGGTCTGACCAGTGCTACCTATCCATCCTTTTATTAGCAAAGGTGTGATTGAAATGGAATACCATAAAAATCCTCATAAGGTGACATCAATATAGTCACTTGATAGCTATTATTGTAGTCAAATTCAATTATGGGTATGTGCTTCTCCCAATATGCTCCCAAATCAAGGGAATATGCTCTCAACATGTCCTGAAGAATATAAATCGTTCTCTATGATTGTCCATCCATCTGAGAGTGGTATCACATTCTTAGAAGAACCTATTTACCCATATCCCTCTATAATGTTTTCTACAAACAAGATGTAAACCAGGCATCCGTATTAGATACCATATTATAAGTAATCCTATGATGGCACACAATCTAAAAGATATACAATCTCCCAAGATCATCTTCTAAGAAGGTCTCCCAAATCGGTAGGAAATGAGTGAAATTCATGAGCCTGTCCAAAACAACAAATACAACATCACTACCTTGAGGTGACCTCAGTAACCCAGTCATGAAATCCATTGAAACATAATCCCATTTCCACTAAAGAATGGATATGTACTATAAAATCATAGATGGTAGCTGATGTTTTTCCTTCACCAAATGATAGGCGGAACACCTCATGAAAATATCAATTACCTAATGTTTCGTACTCATCCACCAGTACTGATGGTGTATGTTATGATACATTTTAGTGATGCCAATATGCACTACCTAGACTATGGTATGAAACTCCAACATTATCTCCTCGCATATGACAACTGGAACCCACACATGACCTTGTATGCTCAAAATATCATCCTCTCCCACTATCCAAATAGGATGTGGGTCATCAACTTCCACACTATCCCATATGATTAGGCCCTCAACAACAGAAAACTATTCCATACTCACTCTATTCTGAAGAGTGGAATTCACTAATAAGGATGATAGAAAGGTCAGTCGTTGTCCATCTTGAACCACCAAGTGCATCTCTAATAATAAGGCCAAAACCTAACACATGATACTAGCCATTTGAACTTCTTGTATATGAGTTCTCCTACTTAGTAAATCAGCAACTTCATTTCCATTTATAGGAATATAGGGAAACATAATGTCAAAATTATATATGTATTCAAACTAAATTTTCTTCATTATATTCAAATCACATTTTGTAAATATGTACTTGATATTTTTTCAGTTTGTGTACACCACAAAACATTATCCCAGTAAATAGTTCATCCAATAGTGTAAGGAAAGGAAGACAAGGACTAACTCGATATTCTGTGTTGGATAATTACTCTCATGTGGTATCAACTGGTGAGACATGTATTCCACAACTCTCTCCTCCTACATCATAACTCCTCATAGCCCATTGCCCAAAGTATCAAAACACACTGTGTATCTCATATCTGACTCTAGAAGAATCATTATCGGTGCTGAAGTCAGTCTCTCTTTCAGCTTCTAAAATAATTTCCCACAGGTATCTGACAGTACAAACTTCAAACCCTTCTTATTCAAGCTCATATGTTGTTTTTATAAGAACGGTAGGTGCTGTATGAAATGGATTTAATATTCATGTAGCCCTAAGAAACTCTATATGTTATACATGTTCATGGGAACCTCTGAGGAAGCAATAGATCTCTACTTTTCTAGGTCAACTAATACTCCTGTCTTTGAGATAATTGAACCCAGAATGTTGATCTTATCAATATAGAAGTGGCACTTTGGTTTCTTAGAGTATAATTGATTCTATCACTGTGTATCCAAAATGATATCTAGATATTTTTCATGGTTGTGTCATTTTTTATAATATACCAAGATATTTCACATGAATACTGGAAAAAATGAATCTAGATAATGATAGAAAACTGAATTAATCCGCAACATAAAAAATGATGGCATGTTCATGAGACCGAACGATATGAACAGATACTCATATAAACCATGCCTTCTATGAGAAGCTATGTAATGTAAAGGTGTAGGTTAAACACTTACCTGGTGATAACCTAGCCTCAAGTCTATATCTGAGAATACCTGAGCTCCCCATTGTGGATCAAATAGATCATATGTCCATGTAAAAGGATATGAGTTCTTAACTATAAACTGGTTTAATTTATGATAATACATACATAGCTTGAGGGTAACATCTGAATTTTTCAAAAAATGACCGGTGTACCCCATGAAGATGTATTGGTTCGTACACACCCATTTTTTTCGAAGTCCTCAAGCTATATTTTCATATCCTATAACAATGTATTATGCATCCTATAAGGAGGAATGAATACCATTGAAGCTCCGAGAACCAACTCAATAATGAACTCCACCTCTATCTCAAGAGGTAAACTAGAAATTTCATCCATGAAAACATCCTTGAAATGATCAACCAATGGAGGAATGTTCACTTGACATGTTCCCTAATCATCTAGATATATCGTTAGAATACAATTTCTGATCCCACCTAGTCCATGATTCCCACATCTAGTTCTACCTACCCCAACATCCCATTCACCCTTCTATATAAAAACTCTACCCCTGGGTGATGTCAAGGTCACCCTTCGGTGACCGTAATCGACATGGGATTGATAAAAAATAGATAGTTCATTTTGAGTATGATGTGAAACCCATTCATCTTGAAGAATAAGAGATCACATATGAAGTAAAACCCACCAATACTGAGGGGGAACTCCACTCCCTAGTGTGAACCCTCCATTATGATCCCCAAGAGAGTTTTGAGTGTTATTACGACATCATAAAACTGAATAGTGAGACTGGGGATCTCCGCAATGGGTTCATATATGATGATATGGGAAGAACCTATATCAAAAAGAGCACATACAAGAGTATATGATTATAATATTGAACCTCTCACCATATGTGGAACAAAACTCTTCTCCTTAAGGATAGGCTATACAAAAAATATCTGGCTTAAACCACAACCCTGTGAAAAATCCTCACTGCCCGGAGTAGGACCACTCCACTTTCTAGGTACAAATAGTGTGTGGTTTCCATGTAAATGACCACCTGATCTTCTTGAATGAATTGTGCTAATATAGTTCTCATCCTGATGTAGAGATGTGAATGATTTTAATAAATCCGGAGTCATAGAAGATACCCTTCCACTAACTACTAGAGTGAAGGTCCTACAAAAATGATTTATGTGGCCATTATGCTTCATGATCGACACTCAGATGGGTCTCGATTACACAAATTAATTGTATATCCTCATCTTCCAAACTTATAGAAGAAGGAAAAACTACTAGAAAGATCATCCTAGATAATACACTCCACATGAGAAGACTTAAAATGGATCTTCCTACCACTGGAAGCTGAATCACTAGGTGAAGAGGCTAAACATCCCTACTCTGTGCCCCCATATTCCCTCACATTCAACTTAGTAATAAAAACATGATTCACTATCTCTATAATATTATAAAATCAAAATGTTTTGACTTGAAATTGAATGGAATGTTTGAGACATTATAGGAATCATATTACACTCGATGTCTCATTAGTAATATAAACAAGTGAAAAATAATGAAACTCAATAAAGCATGCCGAATACTCCACAACATTCATCGCACCCAGCTACAAAACCGTAAAACTCACTGTCCCTTTTAGCTCTATGGGTCTTAGGAAAAAATTAATTATAAATGATGGATTGGAAATCCCTCCTAACCATATCTCATAGCATATTATCCAATGTATAAAAATCAAAACAAGTCTTAGCTTTTCCATAATGAATATATGTTTTGAGATTCATTCTCCTCTCAAGAGGTTCCTTCAGATGATGAAAATTTGATGAATTAGTCCCAAACCATAGCTCAGTAGCTTTTCGACCACAATACCATTAAAACGTGGGAGGATACTGCTATTAGAACACACACTTAATCTTTTCCATAAGTGAGGCTGGCTGCGGTGATCCCTAAAAAGTCTTCATGATGCATAAGAAACCATCAGTGAATTTTTCCTCGAATCCCATTTATGGTATATCTATTGGTGACACAATTGTCACTATTGGAGGATCTGATGTTAGCCCATGGTCCACCACCTCTAGAGCACTGTTGTCAACACCCTCTCGATGTATGACTAGAGGCCGTTTTTATTGGATGTCTCTACGATGACAAAAACACACCTCAGAAAAGAAATTCAGTAACAAAATGGTCATATATTAAAGAAAAAGATTGGTTGAAGACTTCCTAAAAACAAATCATACACTTCTTCCTGCTCCTAAATCCAGGATTGGGTAATAGGAACTACCATAAAAATTACTAGAGATACTTCCTACTGCCCACTCTAAAGCATGTTCTAGGTCAAGTTCCCTATTTCCAAAATTTCAATTCCATTTAAATTCATATTTATTCACAACTATATTTTAATAGATGGACCAAATGGGTTGCCACTTAGAATCCATAAGGGACCACACAACACATGAACCAAAGTGTTTCGTCTTCTTAATCCAAATTATTACATTTTCCAGTCCATGTGGCCAATAGTCTCTTATCAATGATCCATAGTTGACTACTCAGTGATGTGGCCTTAATTTTACATGGTTTTCGACATCATTATTATTAGTTTTTAGTAATTTAAATAACCAATTTAATAATTTTTAGTAAATAATCATAGTTCTATATTTCTATAATTAAATATATTAATTTATCTACTTTTTTTAACCATTTATGTATTTTTAGTCTTTAAATTAGTTAACTTAGTCATTTTAATTTTTAAAGTCTTTTTAATTTAATAATTAGTTTAGTAATATTAATTTGATTAACTTTTTTAATAATTTTACATTTTTAATATTTAATCAGTTAATCAATTAATATACATTTAATTAATTTGGCCTTTAATTTTAACGTCTTATCTTTTAATTTTTATTAATTAAAATTAACATAATTTAATGAATATTTAAATTTAATTATTTTAAATTGATTTGTTGGTATTTAATAATTTATACCATTTTTAATTTAATTTAACTATTCTGTTTAATAATTTAGTAAGTTTTTAGTTTAGGTTTTGTTTATAAAGTTTTAATATGTTAAATATTTGTGTCCGACTGATAGTTTTTGTTACCACTTTCGGTGACTAATTGAGTCACTGACATACCACTTAAACTATTGGTAGCGTGTGTTCTACTAACACAACTATTTTTCTACTATCGGTGACTCAGTGAGTCACCGATGCAAATACCTCATACACATAGTTGAATAGATATTTAATATGATCTTTTATTTTAATCATATCAATTTAGTTCAATATAAAAAATTTATTATTATTATTGTGTCTAAGAATAATTTAATTATGTAAATTGGATGTATTATTTCAACTTAGTTAATAAACCTATTTGGTTTTAATTAGATGACTTATTTTTAGTTTTATGTTTTTCATTATTTATTTATCTTAAGAAACTTATGTTTTAATTGATGTTTTCGCCACCAATCCATCTGGCTACCGATAGTTATTTTTTAGGTGCTACCGACAGTTCATTTCTTCCTTACCACTGACACACCATGTCGATCTCTCATTCTCATACAGAGACCGATGCATCCCTTTTTCTTACCCCACTCACCACCGCTGACACCATAACCCCCATCACCATTCCTCGCTTCTTCATCCGTTGGTGCTTCATCTTCCAACCAGTCCACTAGTGTCGAAGAGACTGGCATTTCATCATGCTATCCCCTTCCATCGGCGTCCCGCTGCCCTCCTTCTCCCATCACCCCACCTCACCTCTTTCAAAACTCTTCTAAAAACCAGAGCAATCCTGACTTACCTATGCAAAATCAGACCATATTTTCAACCAAATCCAACTAAAAACCCTAGAAATAGTCTTCCTTCTACAATATTTCACCCCACCACCGCGATTGAAGAACAACCAGTTCTTGAATAAATAAATAAAAATTTAAATAAAAAAAACTTAATAAATAAATAAAATTATAATTTAATAATTATTAATAATAAAACTAAATTATAAAAACTAATTAAATTGACTATTCAATTAACTAATGTATGAATTACTAAAAATAACTTTTGAATATAATCAAAATAAATAAATTTTAAATACATAAATTAATTATAATTTAATATAATAATTATAATAAATTAACTAATAAAATTAAATAATTTATTTATTTAAAAATATAATTTAGTTTTAATTCTTTTAATAAATAATTAATGAATATTAATAATTTAATTTAATTATAAATTATTAGTTTAATAAATTAATACCCTTTTTAATAATAAATTAATTTAATAAATAACAACATTTAATAACATTAAATAAAATAAAGTTAATTATAATAATAATTATATTGATAACTAATAATTATTAATTTAAAATTAATACCGTTTAATCATTCTAAAATTAAACATTCGTTTATTTATTAAAGTTAACATTTAACGTTGATTAATTTATTTACATTTTTTTCTTAATTGTACAGGTTCACACCAATGTCGGAAACAAATCTAAGTGCATTCATCTAACTTCCCAGAAGTTATTTATAAGGGAAAATCTAGTGCAATGTGTGGTTTGCGAAAAAGTATACGTGTGTGGTGCACAGGTGAAGAACACTTGAAGTTGGTGAAAAGTGGCAATGATGTGCAGTATATGACAGTGGGCTTAAAGGTAGAGCAACAATATAATTTGGGGAATCTGATTTAATATTTGACACAAACAACATTCAAGAGTGGATGCTCTGAGGAGACTCCAAGGAGATGTAATGAGAAGTATTGGAGTTGCAGGAGCTAGCAGCGATACATGAACTTCATCTTAGAGGTAGGACCTTTCTTCCTCTATTTTAATGATTTACATTATATTGTTGTTATTAAAGTGAAGATGATCATAGATTAATTTCTTTTGATCGGTTATTTGGATATCTTTATGGTTAATAATTTATTTTTCTTCATCCAAATTTCTTCGAATGAGAATCAGAATCTTTCGGAGAGATTGAATGTAACTCTCAAAACAATAATTGAACTTGCAAACTCAAGAACGTAATTTCAATTCAATGATATTTTGGTGATATCGATCATCGAGGATTTCATTTTGAAACATAAAATACAAAAATGACAGAAACCTCTGGTGAGGATGTTTCTATTTTAATCTTTTAATCAATTTATTATATGTAGTTTTTGAAGTGGCGAATTTGAAATACTATAATACAGAGTGATATGTCTTCTAGAGAGGAAGATTTAACCACCTTTTCTATGGTGTTAATTCAATATAATGAAGAATCATTTTTATAACCAATAGATTTCAATTCACCCGAGCTTACTTTTTGAACAATTCTCAACAGTTCAGTTATATTTTCTGTTATCTTTAGTCAACTCTATTACTTTTAGCAGTTTCATTTTTAGTTAAGTAAACAGAAATTTATAGATTTAGTTAATAAAATTTTAATCATCACTGTATTTAGAACAAAATATAAAGAAAAGTAAAAATTAAAAAATTAAAACAATCCCCTCGATGCTATCAATAATGGATTTGAATTCTGAAAACATTTGGATAACTCACCAGCCTTACTTGTGGATTGACCCTGCATGAATAGACTAGTCTAGGTTAAATTATGTAATTTTTTGGGTCGTGATGACCTCCAGTCGAATAAAAATTTGTCCTCATTGCTGGGGATGTTACGCACTGAGAATCTAGGGTTTAAAAAAAATACAGATAATAAAACAAATAAAAAAACAAACAAAAAATATGCCTTTAAAATCAATATGTGGACTTGAATCTGCTACTTGTTTTGAACTTTAAATTTTTTTAGTTATTTGAAAATTGGATGTGTGTTTAAAATGGTTTTAGTCTAAAAAAATAGAAGTTCATGAGAATTGGAATCAACCAGGGCCACACTGTGATTGTTGTGGCTGTTATGGGCACACTTTTTTGGCAATGTGTCAATAACCAGCCACAACATGCAATTTACATTGAAGAGAATGAGAAAAAAATTGAATCTAATCCTTAATTTCTAGCTAAACATGTATTAATTGAAACCAAATTGGATTCTAGGGAGGATGTTTGGAATTCTTGGTTTAGTCGAACCCATGAAATTAAACAAAGAGATTCCCAAGAGAAATATTAAAGAATGAAAAGATAAGAAAGTATGCTCTTGGAATAACAAATAATGGTTAATTAACTGAATGAAGCTAAAATTATTGTAGAAAAAGAAAATGATTATAAATGATTTGTAAATGGAAATGAAGAAGAGATCGATTTTGAAACTGAGAAAAAAAATGTTCAACTATGAAGAATCTGATTTTGATGAACTGAATCTGGAAATATCCAATTCATTGAATAAAGAAAACAACATTGAAATTTCAAATAAGACATTAAGTGCTAGTGAGTTGTAAAATTATGAAATTGAACTGAAACAGATTGAAAAAGTTTTCCCATTTCTCTTCATGGTTCCAACGGTTGATAGAATTCACTACTTTAATTTTTTCAAAATGTAATCACTTGTGTTTAAGAGAAACATGAAAATAGGGACTTTTATGTCAAAAAATATTCATTACACTTTTCTAAAACTATGAATAATATACCTGAACTTGAAATTGGAATAAATATGGAAGAGAGAAGTAGACCCGAAAACATGGAATCTGAAATTTTTGAACTCAAACTAAACACTTTCCTTCCATGTTTTCAAACTAAAAACCAAAATATTTTAGAATTTTTTTTGGATTATTTAGATGAAAAAAGAATATTTTTTGAAGAAAGGTTGACTGATGATAGTTCATTTCCCTTTTTTAATTTTGATCATTTTCTGACACTTTGTGCAATGAAATGGGATGCAGCGTTGACCAACTTGAGGGGAACTGTCTTAATTTCAATATTCTAGAAATTGAATTTATTGAATCTGAATTGAACTATTCATCCCCTAAAACTAAATTACTAAAATGAAATTGATTTATAAATTGATCTTTTTGATCTAGAACATGAAGTAGAGGTTTAACACTCAATAGGTGATGGATGTATAATTGAATCGTAAGAGGCAATAGATATTGAGTTTTCATTCATTGATGAGGAACTATTGGAAGAGATTTATAACATTTTTAAACCTAAATTTTTTGTGTTTAAAATAAATTCTCTTCCCTTTTTTCACATCATAAATCCTCAACTAGGTTGGCTGCTAAATATTATCATGAAACCAATAGTATTTCAGAAGAGGAGTTACACTTGAGTTCCAATGAATCTAAAGCTGTTCATCACATTTTTGATCCCCTAATTGAACTTACTAGTAAAAATTTCCCCACAAGAAGCCTTGAATTTGAATCTGTTAATGTTGATGTTGAGAGAGAGAGAACCTTGAGGACAATTCCATACCCCTAGGAACACCTAGTTCAATTCTGTCCCTTCATGTGAGTTGAAGTCTTGATAAATCTAAAAAAATTCTAGAAGTTGGCAGCACTCTTCCCACAACTGTAAAAGGGTGTTTCTTTGGAGTCTCTATAGATTTTGAGAGTTTGATTTTTGTTTTCCAATGTCTTGGTTCCCACAAATATCATTGTTTTGTAAAAAATATTTGGGCCAAACACATGTAATGGTACCTACTAAGGAAACCACATCCACCCAGTGACTATGGTTAATTTCTAGGTGACTCTGGCTGGTGACTATAAAACTAGCATTGTATGGAAGGAAACCCATGGGTTTTCTTTTGTTTTTGAAAAATAAATTATACTTAAATAATGTCTAACTGAACACTTAAAATTCAGTTCTTCATGTGATTGAAACCATTCTCCTTCATTTTTTTCATTTCTGTATTGTTTTTACTTTGAATAAAGTGATGCTTTGTTGTCTTCTATATACTCTGTCTCTGCTAGATATTTGATCTTGGTTTATAAGATCTATGTTTTTAGGATGTTGTTGATTGGTTTCATGGAGGAGTGGAATTCCCATCCTAGAGGATTAATGATAAAAATTAATTCATGGATGTACTCATCATTTAATTCGGCATTCATTTTCTTGCTCCTATTCACTTTATAAAAATTCATTGCAAATTCACTGTTACACTAATATTAGTGAGTCATTGACTCACCAATGCACCTGAGCCTACGATGCACTACTTTATTTGACTCATTGGTGATACTATCGATGACTCGGTTAATGATACTTTAAAAATTCTACTTTTACTAAAAATCGGCTGCATGTCACTATATTTTAAAAAAAAATTGGCACTTTCCTGTCATGAACCCTCCCCACAAAGTGTACCCCTCCTGGGCTGGCAATGTGAGAAGGGAGATAATGACCCCCGAGTCCCGCCTCCAATAGGCCCTAGGTTGGAGACTAGCACTGACGGTATAGTAAACACACAAATGGGAGGCATTACCTTCTATGAGAACACATGAGAAAGAGAGAGATAAGATAAACACCAATAAACTCCAACTCAGAACTGGAATATAAAAGAAACACAAGTGCATATATGAAATGTCATGAAAAAGTACTTCAACTAGAAGGGAAAAACTGCAAGTACCCAAATGAAAATAAAACAGTAGCAACCACAAGCCCGAACAGCTCCGACAACTCCAAGCTAGTAGAAACCAGCTTGATCTCCAACCTGCTCCAAGCGACCTAAAAAATAGTTTATATATGTACATAGGGTGAGTATAACAGTATACTCAGTAGGATCCTCCATGAATCCTCTCGTGCAAAATTATAGAGTGCATGCTAAAGCACAGTGAACAACAAGGGAAACTAACTCACCACCTAAACAGGTATACTATGTTCCCAACCACACCATGGATTCTCTCACGAAGTAACTCATACAAAAATATAGCATATAATAAAGAATATCAAGGATAACCCACTACTACTTCCCCACTGGTTTGCTGCTTTTCCCCAAAGTCGCACGTCCTAACCATCTCTCTCCAAAAAGTCTTGCCCGCAGACACCTGGGCGAAGCACCACAATCTGCACCTCGTGCACCACAAAGGCTTGCTCGCAGACACCAGGGAGAAGCACCACAACATCCTCACAACCAAAGTAACCGGGTATTTTCAGGGAGCCACCACAACTCGCGTAACATGTATCATACGTCAGGTATTATACCTCAAGCCATTACAGCCCATACACCGAGTAAGGATCCTCAAGCCATCACAGCCTATACACATGACACCTATAGTGGTCCATAACATACTATATCCATAATATATGTGTGTGAATAACCACAATCCATTACATACCTCTACAAACATATATGGGGAAAACAAACCGTTGTACCCAATGGTACAAGTATCTACCAAGAGAAGAGATCGGGCCAAAGGGGGTTGTCAGTCATTCATCCTCCCACCAGAATGTTGGGGAAACCCCCCCCCCCCCAGGGCTCAGAATCCCCTGGGTGTCAGTTACCCTTACTGACTGGGTGGAGTAGAATATAAAAACACAAAAAGTACATAAAATATTATATCTCACAACCACAGAATGGGCATTTCCTAGTCTTAGAAACAACTGCAGCTAACATCTCTAAGACTCCGGGCTGCTACTTCTAAGACTAGGTATCCTATAAGAACACAACCATTTAAAGAGCTTTATTGAATTACATCATTACCTTCTTATAAGCTCTAGTGTACGTTAATTAATTCATTAAACATTAACCATGAAGAGTTCCACATTAAGATTCATTAGAAACACACCCAAAGTCAACTGCTCCTTCAAAATTACAACGTCATCATTATGTTCCAGCAACCCCATCACAATGGGTTAACACAATTTATTTAAGCCTTCATTACAGAATTACTTTCCCATATTACCAGGCTGTAACACCCCAATATTTTATGAAAAATATTCTTTTAATATCATTTATGTCTTGTGTTGTATGATACAACAAGATTACCTTGCGCTACACGCAACACCGTATGAGCTTGCAGTATACACAACACTATTCTTGGATCATGTTACACACAATATTGATAGTGTGTATATATATATATATTCAATGTGTAAATGAAATATGGTTCGATTCTGTTATATGATAAAACAGAGGAGTCTTGCACAACACGCAACCCTGACTTGGCCTGCCTTACATGCAATCACGACTTTCCTCGATAGCTTGTGTTGTACGCAATACTAGGATTCATTAAACAACGATATATAGTTATAATATTATTATGAACTAGCCGTTATGAATAATATTAACTAAATTTTTAATTTTATAACATTATTATTCATCTTACACATTTTCTAGAACATGGTATGAGAACAAAATTAATTTTTCGAGTAAAATAAGTATTTTTCAAAAAATGTAGTTTTGCCACCTTTTGAAGGCGCACCCACCATAAATCTTGTTTTTGAAATGTCTATAAGTTCAATTTGACAAAATAAAATTCTTACTTGGAATTAGGGTATAAAAATTTACTTTGGATAAAATTTTCATATTATTCTGATAACTTTCATATTTTAATGAATAGTAAAAACACGCTATATTTTAATTAAAAACAACTTTTTTCATCTCAATAATTTATATGGTTAGATTATCTTTTTAATTGGTTTCAAAGTGTAATTAGAATATATTTTTACCATTTAATACAATGTTAGTCATTGGAATTAATTTCACATTGAAATTGGATATAAACAAGTATCAATCTTTTCATAGTTATTGTTTCTTAAAAACACACCATTTGTTTTGACGACGAGAATTAATTTTTAAATTAATTAATGCAACTGATATGTTTTGAATTTTTTAAAATAGACATCATTTCTAAATTCATAATATCAAGTATATCTTAGGCCTAAATTTTGGTATTTTTCTGGAAACTTTCATTTTTTGATAAATAGTGAAACCACTAAGTGGTAGTTAAAAAACTGAAATTTTCATAAAACATAATTATACCGCTTCTGTGAGTGAAATTTTGAAAATCAAAGACACACGGTTAATATAAAGGATTAAAATGTGGTTCAATGAGATGAAAATAATTTTTGGTGAATAGTAACTTTTTAATTTTTTTTACCACAGTTAAAAATAAATAGGGTAATTCAGGGTAAAATTGTAATTATTATTACCCTAACACATGTCCTAATTCTATTGGATAAGTGTAATTATACCAAAAACAATCTTAGGAATAAAATATTACCGTTTAGGCCCACATGTATTAGATTAGGACATTCATTATTAATTTATTTAAAGAAGGGTTAAAATAGTTAAAATCAATGTTTAATAACTAAATCATTTTTAATATAGGGATATACATAAGATAAATTCGTCTATAAATATTAATTATAAATCTAAAAAGATTTTCTACATAATGGTATTTTATTTATAATTTTTACACTTAAAATAATTTAATTTATTTATGAAACAATGATGATGCAGTAATTATCTTATTAATGAAAATTGACATAATTGATATTATAAATACCCAAATAAATGTAATTTGAGACTTTTTAAGAATTACATAAATTTTCTATGTTAATATTACTTGTTAGTACTTATTTAATTAACTTTTTTCGAAATAATCATTCTGTAGTGATTTTCAAAAAAATCAATTACCAAATTGTTTCAAAATTGACATAAATAGTTTTTAAAACAAATATTATATTATAAATTGTTATTTTATTCCTAAAAATCTAAGGTTCGTAAAAATGACTTATATAAGGTTATATATATTAATAATAAAAAACATGGGGTTCTTTTGGCTTTTTATAGTAAGTTTATTAACCTTATAGTGTAAGAAAACAAGAAGACACGGTAAAAGTAAAATTATTTATCTTAAGGATAAATCTAAATGATTAGGTTAAAATAGAAATCTAAACTTGTATAAATTTTATTTTATGAGAGGATTTCATCCCATACCCACATTATCTTCAAAATAAATCAATTTTGAGCTATTAAAAACCGAATATTACTTTATAATAAAATAATATTTTTAGTTTTTCCAAAGGTGACCCTCTCCCCCTTATAAAAGGGCACCTCCTCCCTATCTTCCTCACACCACTTTGAGGCTTCAAGCACGACCAACCCCTGCCAAATTCTCTTCTCCACTTCC
The DNA here is from genome assembly GCA_963277665.1 of Viscum album. Taxonomy (NCBI): domain Eukaryota; kingdom Viridiplantae; phylum Streptophyta; class Magnoliopsida; order Santalales; family Viscaceae; genus Viscum; species Viscum album. The sequence continues at coordinate 402,729,662 of OY728127.1, read as the reverse complement.
ATAGAAACATCCTAGAGGTTCTGGTATTTTTCAAAGACCATTATTAGTTCCCTATGAGGAGGTCTCAAAGAGGCGCTTCAAAGAAGAGGTAATGTCCGTTACCGATTCTTTCAACTTTATTTATTCTTCCACTTCTTCTTCTTAGGTTGTTTCATTATGAAGCAATAACATCAGTATCACTCATATAATGATATGTTATTATAAGTATGAAACAACCCTATTTCACCATCTATCCATCCTACATAAAATGAAATCACCGTGTGTGCGTATGTACAGAATACCGTCTCCACGCCGTGGTGTAATCTATTTTCCACCACCACCTTACTTGGATGGGTATAATGGTGTAAATAATAACTATATATGATTATTGTAAATTTATATTGATTCTATAATAGTATACATACACTCTAATAAAATTCCATGATCATGGGAACGATATCATCGCTCGTGCGTACGTACGGAATACCGTCTCCACGACGCGATGAGATTTATTCTCAATGATTAACCATTCATAAATGATTATAAAGTATATATAATAATTAATCATGAAATATATGACATAATAATGATACTGTATTTATGTATATATATATGTATGACATCCAATTAATTCCATTCAATTCAATGAGGAAACGAAAACAACGTTCATGCGTACTTACGGCCTACCGTCTCCATGAATGGTGTATTTCTTTCCATTTATCGATCTATTATATATATGTATATTCTGAATATATATTATATATAAATAATGTTTTATATTCTGGAATCAAGTAATCATGATCTATGTAATCATATGAATAATTACAAGTCAAAACACGGACGACAAATGAAATGATTTTACCCAAAATGCTCTTTAACATAGAATTTACAAAAGAACGGGTAATATAAAGTCATAAGTGAACCATATATGATATAATAACAATGAATATGATTCTGTAATAAGTCAATGACATTATTTAAATCATTATACAGGAGGTTCAGATGCATATGAAGCATATCAAACCTAAGGTAAGGGATAATGTTGCAATCTCAATTGTTTTCTATTCGAGATTGCTTATACCTAAGTATTTACTGGGGTTATATTTATCATCTAGGTCCTAGTTTTATAAAAAAAAATTCATGTATGTTTAAAGTCTTTTTTACCAATTTTTGGCTTTTACTACATGGTATGTATGGAATCTTTCTTTTACGAGGTACTTTTTGACTTTTTCGGTAAAAGTACGAGATGCATGTTTTTTTAACTTGTGCGGCATGAAAGGATTTTTGACGGGTTTATAAAGAATTATTTTAATGAAGATTCCTCCAAAATATTTCATGAATATTTTCAACAAAGTCCTTTTCTTTTAAAATTTCTTGACATTTTGTGAAAAGAAAATGATTTTGAAGATGAAAGGATATTTTCCTCAAGAATTCATTTCAAGTGTTTTATCAAAACCATTTTGTATCTAAGATGACATTATTTCATATGTTTATGTTTCAAGTATAATGTCTCTATGATTTACATGGTTTCAATTTTCTTATTTTGAAATGATATCCATTTATTTTATATGGATTATCTGATGATGGGAAAATTTTTATGAAACCCATTTTATTCGTTGGGTTATTATAAATGATGTATGTTTATTTTGTGGCACAAGTAAGAATGATTTCATTATGAGATGGGTGGGACTTATATCTCCCTCCAATGAATTGGGTAATTATTTATATCTCATGATATAGACATGGATGGAACAGTAAGTTAATCCGGTTCAGTATTACAGGACTGGAACGAGGAGTAAACTCGATTCAGAAAGAGACTTTGTCCACTAAGATGGTATTGGCAGCAATGCCTTGGATACCATGGAAATAATTACATGTGATTAATGGATTCCACAATAACATGTTTTATTCCCATTCTAATTTATCATGATTAATGTTTCTTCATGATCTATGCCTTACGTACTGCCATGTTTTATGTCATTGCTCACGATTTTAATGTTTAGATTTTATGCTCCTGTTTTTTACATTCAAATGTCTAAGGACTGTTTTATGTTCTCTATGGTTACCCTTACTGAGCATTTGAGTTCACCCTTTATATTCTTTCTTTTCCCCAGGATTTAAAGAAAGGTTTTAGGTAAGGAAACGAAAAGGGGAAGATTGTTATGGGAGATGTTGAAGATCTTTCAACATGATTAGATGTTTAGATTCTAAGTTTCCAAAGACACTAAACTATTACGGTCCTTGTGTGTCTATTTTTGTTATGTATTAAGTATTCCGCAAAAGTAATGTAATATCCATGTACGTCAAGTTTCGGGTCTTTACATTTGGTATGAGAGGAAAGGTTTAGTTAACCTCTGAAAACTAGGATGCGAAAACGTTAGTGAGATCCCTAGAGATATTTCTAAGGTATGTCTAGGGATGTCCCTAAGGATAAGTATACGTAAAGGATATAGTCCTAGAACTACGGTAACGATCTTATAATTTAACCTAAGATGTTAGATATTGAAGGTACTCCCCCTTGACTATGTTTTTTTCCCTAGCTTGATTTTTGCCTCTCACACTTTTCTTTCTGGGTTATAGAAAATGGCTGGAAACCGGAAGATTCACGATAATGGAGGATATGATAGGCAATGGAATGATATTCTTCATGAGAAACCAAATGAAACGGGATTTGGAAGTCCAAACATCATTATTATGCCGAATCAGCAATCTCATAATATGATCAATAAACTCCAATTTGGTAAGTTTCCTGACTCGACTAATAAGAGAAAGATGGAGTTTCATGATAATCATAGAGGAAAGAAAGTTCAATTTCCCCTATGTAAATCATGTGGGAAGAGGCATCAAGGAGAATGTTTCAAATGAACTGGAAGATGCTTTGGGTGTGGAAAAGAAGGACACAAAGCCAGTAAGTGCAAAGGAAAAGGTTCAGTTAACACCATAGACAAGGATAATGATATTACTACGACATCAACAATGGTTAAATGTTTTAAATATGGAATGTACAGGCATTATGCAAACCAATGCCCTGTGGGAAAGTCTCATGAAGAGAACCAGTACGGTCGTATGGGTAGTATTTATGTTGATGATGATGAGGAGACTACAAATGATATGTGAGATGAAAGAATTGTTGAAGCTCGGTCAGTGTTTTAAGAAGGTAGTGTAATGATTACATGTTTATCAAGTTTAATGTTGTATAAGTAATCTCATGGTACTATGGAATAAATAGACATCTAAGGATTGTTACACTGTTGTCTTTCCTTAAGTTTTGAAAGTATATGTTGAATGGTACCAGTTACCATGGAAGGTTATTCAGATATTTTTGGAAAGTATATGATATGCACATAATCAAGGAATAAGAAGATAATGAGATGTTTTACTGTATTCATGAGCTCATGATTGATATAATGACTAAGTGATATCATGGTTTGAGTATATATAATTTTGATGAATTTGGTATGTGGAAAGTGTTAACTTTTAACTGCATTCGTGTTTTCACTAAGGTTCAATGAGTATTCATTTTTCAAGAGAATACATGATTAAGGCCTTCGAATGTTTGGAATGTGACCAACAAGACATATGTTATGATATATGGGGATCAACGATGGTATTAACATGCTTGTTATATGAAATCTCTGGTAATCATTTTCACTATATTATGAGAGTGGACTGCAGTATTATGGATTAGCCTAATGATTGAACAGATTATGTTGGAAATAAGTTAGTATTGTTTAAGGATAGATGTATTTTCTATATTATTGAATAGATCTTATAGTAATATAGTTTTAGAAAAAGGACAACCTGTAGGACGGGTGACAACCCATCGCGTCGGACAAGGCTGTGGGAATCGAACCCACAACCGAAGTGCGACTAGCCTTTATCGCCTACCACTGGCCTACAGGAAGTCCCTGGTTAGTAGAAACTAGTTTTATTTTATTAAGCGGTATGATATATGAAGTATAAGTTCATTTTTGGAACCATATACGATTATTCTAACCATAAGACGGACTTATAACTTTTTCTAACATTTTGTTTGAAATAGATGGAATGACCCATCATTCTATCACATGATCTGCTAACACATCACGAATAACAAATTCAACTTCATTTCTTTAAGGGATGAAGTGGAAATTGTTCAATTCACGAACAACAATGAGATTGTACCAAAATCATGTAAGTATTTCTTTTAATTCATCAGCTTTAGGGAAATGATCTAGAAACCCAAAAATGTTGTCCTAGTTCCCTTATATCCAATGAATCAGATGGTACCTTAGATCATCACAAATCTATAGATTTGTGATTGTTGGATTTTTCATAGCCATGTTCTCTACCACTCTCCATTAGAACATGATGGTTAGGTTTCTCTTCCATATCCATATTTTCACCTATGTTCTTCTATGTGGAAACCCAGTGATGAGTTAATTTTGGTAACCATTACATTTCATAATTTAGTTTTTAAAGCCATGTTTTGGTATTCCTTTTTTAGATATGGGTTTCTATTAAACAAACTTTCGAGTAGTAAACCATTTATAACCCCGACGAATTTCGAGGGAGAAATTCATTTTAAGGGGGGTAGAATGTAACACCCCAAGATTTTATAAAATTATTCTTTTAATATCATTAATGTCTTTTGTTTTATGCTACAACAAGATTACCTTGTGCTACACGCAACACCGTATGAGCTTGCAGTATACACAACACTATTTTTTGATCATGTTACACACAATTTTGATAGTGTGTGTATATATATATATTCAATGTATAAATGAAATATGGTTGGATTCTGTTATATGAAACAACAGAGGAGTCTTGCACAACACGCAACCCTGACTTGGCCTGCATTACACGCAATCACGACTTTCCGCGATAGCGTGCGTTGTACGCAATACCAGGCTTCACTAAACAACGATATATAGTTATAATATTTTTGTAAACTAGCCGTTATGAATATTATCAACTAAATTTTGAATTTTATAACATTATTATTCATCTTACACATATTCTAGAACATGGTATGAGAACAAAATCAAATTTCGAGTAAAATAAGTATTTTTAAAAAAATGTAGTTTTTCCACCTTTTGATGGCCCACCCACCTTAAATCTTGTTTTTGACATTTCTATAAGTTCAATATTAAAAAATAAAATACTTCCTTGGAATCAGGGTATAAAAATTTACTTTGGATAAAATTTTCATATTATTCTAATAACTTTCATATTTTAATGAATAGTAAAAACATGCTATATTTTAATTAAAAACAACTTTTTTCATCACAATAAATTATATGGTTAGATTATATTTTTAATTGGTTTTAAAGTGTAATTAGAATATATTTTTACCATTTAATCCAATGTTGGTCATTGGAATTAATTTCACTTTGAAATTTGATATAAACAAGTATCAATCTTTTGATAGTTATTGTTTCTTAAAAACATGATATTTGTTTTGACGATGGGATTTAATTTTTAAATTAATTAATGAAAATGATATGTTTTGAATTTGGTAAAATAGACATCATTTTTGAATTCATAATATAAAATATATCTTAGGCCTAAATTTTGGTAATTTTTTGGAAACTTTCATTTTTTAATGAATAGTGAAACCACTAAGTGGTAGTTAAAAAAACTGATTTTTTCATAAAACATAATTTTACCTCTTCTGTGAGTGGAATTTCAAAAATCCAAGAGACACAGTTAATATCAAGGAATAAAATTTGGTTCAATGAGATGAAAATAATTTTTGGTGATAGTCACTTTTTACTTTTTTTTTACCACGGTTAAAAGTAAATAGCTTAATTCAGGGTAAAAGTGTTATTATTATTACCCTAACACATGTCCTAATTCTATTAGATAAGTTTAATTCGACCAAAAACAACCTTATGAATAAAATATGACCATTTAGGCCCACTTGGATTAGATTAGGACATTTATTATTAATTTATTTAAATAAGGGTTAAAATAGTTAAAATCTAAGTTTAATAACTAAATCATTTTTAATATAGGGTTATTAATAAGATAAATTCGACTATAAATATTCATTAAAAAGCTAAAACTATTTAATACATAATTTTATTTTATTTATAAATTTTAGACTTAAAATAATTTAATTTATTTATGAAAAAATGATGATGTAGTAATTATCTTATTAATGAAATATTGACATAATTGATGTTATAAATACCCAAATAAATGTAATTTGAGACTCTATATGAATTAAAAAAAAATTATATGTTAATATGACATGTTAGTATTGATTTAATTAACTTTTTTTGGACTAATCACTCTGTTATGATTTTCACAAAAATCAATTACCAAATAGTGTCAAAATTGACATAAAATAGTTGTTAAAAAAATATTATATTATAAATTGTTATTTTATTCCTAAAAATCTATGGTTCGGCCAGATGACTTAGATAAGGTTATATATATTAATAATAAACAATGTGGGGTTCGTTTGGCTTTTTATAATAAGTTTATTAACCTAATAGTGTAAGAAAAAAGGAAGACATGGTAAAAGTAAAATTATTTATCTTAAGGTTAAATCTAAATGATAATGTTAAAATAGAAACATAAACTTGTCTAAATTTTATTAGATGAGAATATTTCGACCCATCCCCACATTATCTTTGAAATAAATCAATTTGGAGCTATTAAAAACCGAATATGACTTTATAATAAAATAATATTTTTAGTTTTTCCAAAGGTGCCCCTCTCCTCCCTTATAAAAGGGCACCTTCTCCCTCTCTTACTCACACCACTTTGAGCCTTCAAGCTCGGACAACCCCTACCAAATTCTCTTCTCCACTTCCATAGAAACATCTTAGAGGTTCTGGTCATCTTCAAAGACCAATATTAGTGCCCTAAGAGGATGTCTCAAAGAGGCGCTTCAAAGAAGAGGTAATGTCTGTTACCGATTCTACCAACTTTATTTCTTCTTCCACTTCTTCTTCATAGGTTGTTTCATTATTAATTAATAACAACAGTATCACTAACATACTTATATGTTATTATAAGTATGAAACAACCCTAGTTCACCATCTATCCATCCTACAGAAAAATAAATCACCGCGCGTGCGTACATACGGAATACCGTCTCCACGCCGTGGTGTAATCAATTTTCCAACACCACCTTATATGGATGGGTATAATGGTGTAAATAATAACTATATATGATTATTGTAAAGTGATATTGATTCTGTAATAGTATACAGACACTCCAATAAAATTCCATGATCATGGGAACGATATCATCGCTCGTGCGTACGTACGGAATACCGTCTCCACGACGGGATGAGATTCATTCTCAATGATTAACCATTAATAAATGATTATAAAGTATATATAACAAGTAATCATGAAATATATGACATAATAATGATACAGGATTTATGTATATATATTTATATATATATATTTATGACATCCAATTAATTCCATTAAATTCAATGAGGAAACGAAAACAACGTTCATGCGTACGTACGGCCTACCGTCTCCATAAACTGTGTATTTCCTTACATTTATCGATCTATTATATATATGTATTTTCTGAATATGTATTATATATAAATCATGTTTTATATTCTGGAATTAAGTAATCATGATCTATGTAATCATATGAATAATTACATGTCAAAACACGGACGACAAATGAAACGATTTTACCCAAAACGCTCTTTTACATGGAATTTACAAATGAACGGGTAATATAAAGTAATAAGTGAACCATATATGATATCATAAAAATGAATATGATTCTGTAATAAGTCAATGACATTATTTAAATCATTATACAGGAGGTTCGGATACGTACAAAGCATATCAGAACTAAGGTAAGGGATAATGTTGCAATCTCAATTGTTTTCTATCCGAGATTGCTTATACGTAAGTATTTACTGGGGTTATATTTATCATCCAGGTCCATGTTTTATAAAAATGTATTAATATATGTTTAAAGTCCTTTTTACCAATTTTTGACTTTTACTACGTGTTATGTATGGAATCTTTCTTTTACGAGGTGCTTTTTGACTTTTTCGGCAAAAGTACGAGATGAATGTTTTTTTAACTTATACGGCATGAAAGGATTCTGTACGGTTTTATAAAGAATTATTTTCATGAAGATTCCTCAAAAATATTTCATGAATATTTTCAACAAAATCCTTTTATTTTAAAATTTCAAGACATTTTGTGAAAAGAAAATGATTTTGAAGAAGAAAGGATATTTTCCTCAAGAATTCATTTCAAGTGTTTTATCAAAACCATTTTCTATCTAAGATGACATTATTTCATATGTGTATGTTTCAAGTATAATTTTTCTATGATTTACATGGTATCACTTTTCTTATTATGAAATTATATCCATTTATTTTATATGGATTATGTGATGATGGGATTATTTTTATGAAACCCATTTCATTTGTTGGGTTATTATGTATGATGTATCATTATTTTGTGGCACAAGTAAGAATGATTTCATTATGAGATGGGTGGGACCTATATCTCACTCCAATGCATTGGGTAAAGATTTATATCTCATGAGATAGACATGGCTGGAACGGTAAGTTAATCCGGTTCAGTATTACCGGACTGGAATGAGGAGTCAACTCGATTCAGAAAGGGACGTTGTCCAATAAGATGGTCTTGGAAGAAATGCCTTGGCTACCATGGAAATCATTACATGTGCTTAATGGATGTCACAATTACATGTTTTATTCCCATGCTAATTTATCATGATTAATGTTTCTTCATGATCTATTCCTTACGTACAGCCATGTTTTATGTCATTGCTCAAGATTTTGATGTTTAGATTTTATGCTCATGTTTTTTACATTCAAATGTCTAAGGACTGTTTTATGTTCTCTATGCTTACCCTTACTGAGCATTTTAGCTCACCCTTTATATGTTTTCTTTTCCCCAGGATTTAAAGAAAGGTTTTAGGTAAGGAAACGAAAAGGGGAAGATCGTTATGGGAGATGTTGAAGATCTTTCAACATGATTAGATATTTAGATTACAAGTTTGCAAAGACACTAAACTATTATGGTCCTTGTGTGTCTGTTTTTGTTATGTATTAAGTATTCCGAAAAAGTAATGTATTGTCCATGTACGTCAAGTTTCGGGTCTTTACAGTTGGTATCAGAGGAAAGGTTTAGTTAACCTTTGGAAACTAGGATATGACAACGTTAGTGAGATCCCTAGAGATATTTCTATGGTATGTCTAGGGATGTACCTAAGGATAAGAATACGTATAGGATATAGTCCTAGAACTACGGTAACAATATTAGAATTTAACCTAAAATGTTTGATATTGAAGGTACTCCCCCTTCACTATGTTATTTTCCCTAGCATGATTTTTGCCTCTCACACTATTCTTTTTGGCTTTTAGAAAATGGCTGGAAACAGGAAGATTCACGATAATGGAGGATATGAAGGACAATGGAATGATATTCTTCATGAGAAACCAAATGAAACAGGATTTGGGAGTCCAAACATCATTATTATGCCGAATTAGCAATCTCATAATATGTTAAATAAACTCAAATTTGGTATGTTTCCTGACTCGGCTAATAAGAGAAAGATGGAGTTTCGTGATAATCATAGAGGAAGGAAAGTTCAATTTCCCCTATGTAAATCATGTGGGAAGAGGCATCAAGGAGAATGTTTCAAAGGAACTGGAAGATTCTTTGGGTGTGGAAAAGAATGACACAAAGCAAGTAAGTGCAAAGGAAAAGGTTCAGTTAACACCATGGACAAGGATAATGGTATTCCTACGACATCAAAAATGGTTAAATGTTTTAAATGTGGAATGTAAGGGCATTATGAAAACCAATACTCTAAGGGAAAGTCTCATGAAGAGAATCAGAACGGTCTTATGGGTAGTATTTATGTTGATGATGATGAGGAGACTACACATGATATGTTAGATGAAATAATTGTTGATGCTCGGTCAGTGGTTTAAGAAGGTAGTGGAATGATTACATGTTTATCAAGTGTAATTTTGTATAAGTAATCTCATGGTACTATGGAATAAAGATACATCTAAGGATTGTTACACTATTGTCTTTCCTTAAGTTTTGAAAGTATATGTTGAATGGTACCAGTAACCATGGAAGGTTATTCAGATATTTTTGGAAGGTAGATGATATGCGCCTAATGAAGGAATAAAAAGATAACTAGATGTTTGATTGTATTCATGAGCTCATAATTGATATAATGACTAAGTGATATCATGGTTTGAGTATATGGAATTTTGAGTATTTTGGTATGTGGAAAGTGTTAACTTTTAAATGCATTTGTGTTTTCACTATGGTTCAATGGGTATTCATTTTTCAAGAGAATACATGATTAAGGCCTTTGAATGTTTGGAATGTGACCAACAAGACATATCTTATGATATATGGGGATCAACGATGGTATTAACATGCTTGTTATATGAAATCCGTGGTAATCGTTTTCACTATATTATGAGAGTGGACTACTGTATTATGGATAAGCCTAAATATTGGAATGGATTAAGTTGGACATATGTTCGTATTGTTTAAGGATAGAAGTTTTTTCGATATTATTGAATGGATGTTATAGTAATATAATTTTAGAAAAAGGACAACCTGTAGGACAGGCACCGACCCATCACGTCGGACAAGGCTGTGGGAATCGAACCCACAACTGAAGTGAGACTGGCCTTTATCGCCTACCACTGGCCTACAAGAAGTCCCTGGTTAGTAGAAAATAGTTTTATTTTATTAAGCGGTATGATATATGATGTATAAGTTCATTTTTGGAACCATATACGATTAATCTAACCATAAGATGGACTTATAACTTTTTCTAACCTATTGTTTGAAACAGATGGAATGACCCATTATTCTACCACATGATCTGCTAACACACCACGAATAACAAATTCAACTTCATTTCTTTAAGGGATGAAGTGTAAATTGTTCAATTCACGAACAATAGTGAGATTGTACCAAAATCATGTATGTATTTCTTTTAATTCATCAACTTTAGGGAAATGATCTAGAAAACCAAAAATGTTGTCCTAGTTCCCTTATATTCGATGAATTAGATGGTACCTTAGATCATCACAAATCTATAGCTCTGTTATTGTTGGCTTTTTCATAGAGATGTTCTCCACCACTCTCCATAAGAACATGATGGTTAGGTTTCTCTTCCATATCCATATTTTCATATATGTTCTCCTACGTGGAAACCCAGTGATGAGTTAATTTGGGTAACCATTACATTTCATACTTTAGTTTTTAAAGCCAAGTTTTGGTACTCCTTTTTATGACGTGGGTTTCTATTAAACAAAATTTCGAGTAGTAAACCATTTATAACCCCGACGAATTTCGAGGGAGAAATTCATTCTTAGGGGGGTAGAATGTAACACCCCGAGATTTTATGAAAAATATTCTTTTAATATCAATGATGTCTTGTGTTGTCTGCTACAACAAGATTACCTTGCGCTACATGCAACACCGTATGAGCTTGCTGTATACACAACACTATTCTTAGATCATGTTACACAAAATATTGATAGTGTGTGTGTATATATATATATATTCAATGTATAAATGAAATATGGTTGGATTCTATTATACGAAACAACGGAGGAGTCTTGCACAACATGCAACTGTGACTTGGTCTGCATTATACGCAATCGCGACTTTCCTTGATAGCGTGTGTTGTACGCAATACCAGGATTCACTAAACAACGATATATAGTTATAATATTTTTATGAACTAGCCGTTATGAATAGTATCAAACACATATTGAATTGTATAACATCATTATTCATCTTACACATTTTCTAGAACATGGTAAAATAAAAAAAATCAATTTTTTGAGTAAAATAAGTATTTTTCAAAAAATGTAGTTTTGCCACCTTTTGATGGCGCACCCACCATAAATCTTGTTTTTGAAATGACTTTAAGTTCAATTTGAAAAAATAAAATTCTTCCTTAGAATCAGTGTATAATCATTTACTTTGGATAAAATTTTCATATTATTCTGATAACTTTCATATTTTAATGAATAGTAAAAACACGCTATATTTTAATTAAAAACAACTTTTTTCATCGCAATAATTTATATGGTTAGATAATCTTTTTAATTGGTTTTAAAGTGTAATTATAATATATTTTTACCATTTAATCCAATGTTGGTCAATGGAATTAATTTCACTTTAAAATTGGATATAAACAAGTATCAATCTTTTGATAGTTATTGTTTTTAAAAACACGCGATTTATTTTGATGACGGGAATTAATTTTTAAATTAATTAATGCAACTGATATGTTTTGATTTTGGTAAAATAGACATCATTTTTGAATTTATAATATCAAATATAGCTTAGGCCTAAATTTTGGTAATTTTCTGGAAACTTTCATTTTTTGATAAATAGTGAAACCACTAAGTGGTTGTTAAAAAAACTGAATTTTTCATAAAACTTAATTTTACCGCATCTGTGAGTGGAATTTCGAAAATCCGAGAGACATGGTTAATATTAAGGACTAAAATTTGGTTCAATGAGATGAAAATAATTTTTGGTGAATAGTAACTTTTTACTTTTTTTTACCACGGTTAGAAGTAAATAGGGTAATTCAGGGTAAAAGTGTTTTTATTATTACCCTAAAACATGTCCTAATTCTATTGGATAAATTTAATTCGACCAAAAACAACCTTAGGAATAAAATATGACCATTTAGTCCCACTTGGATTAGATTAGGACATTTATTATTAATTTATTTAATGAAGGGTTAAAATAGTTAAAATCAATGTTTAATAACTAAATCATTTTTAATATAGGGTTATACATAAGATAAATTCGACTATAAATATTCATTAGAAATATAAAAAGATTTCCTACATAATGGTATTTTATTTATAAATTTTAGACTTATAATAATTTAATTTATTTATGAAACAATGATGATGCAGTAATTATCTTATTAATGAATGATTGACATAATTGATGTTATAAATACCCAAATAAATGTAATTTGGGACTTTTTATGAATTAAAAGAATTTTCTATGTTAATATGACATGTTAGTATTGATTTAATTAACTTTTTTAGAACTAATCATTCTGTTATGATTTTCACAAAAATCCATTACCAAATAGTTTCAAAATTGACATAAAATATTTTTAAAAACAAATATAATATTATAAATTGTAATTTTATTCCTAAAAATCTATGGTTCGGCCAACTGACGTATATAAGGTTATATATATTAATAATAAACAACTTGGGGTTCGTTTTTCTTTTTATAGTAAGTTTATTAACCTTATAGTGTAAGAAAACAGGAACACACGGTAAAAGGAAATTTATTTATCTTAAGGTTAAATCTAAATGATAAGGTTAAAATAGAAACCTAAACTTGTCTAAATTTTATTGGATGAGAGGCTTTCGACCCATACCCACATTAAATTTGAAATAAATCAATTTGGAGCTATTAAAAACCTAATATGTCTTTATAATAAAATAATATTTTTAGTTTTTCCAAAGGTGCCCCTCTCCTCCATTATAAAAGGGTACCTCCTCCCTCTATTCCTCACACCACATTGAGCCTTCAAGCACGGCCAACCCCTACCAAATTCTCTTCTCCACTTCCATAGATACATCCTATAGGTTCTGGTCTTCTTCAAAGACCAATTTTAGTGCCCTAAGAGGAAGTCTCAAAGAGGCGCTTCCAAGAAGAGGTAATGTCTGTTACCGATTCTTTCAACTTTATTTCTTCTTCCACTTATTCTTCTTACGTTGTTTCATTATTAAGTAATAACATCAGTATCACTCATATATGGATATGTTATTATAAGTATGAAACAACCCTATTTCACCATCTATCCATCCTACAGAAAACAAAATCACCGTGCGTGCGTACGTACGAAATACCATCTCCACGCCGTGGTGTAATCTATTTTCCACCACCACCTTACTTGGATGGGTATAATGGTGTAAATAATAAGTATATATGATTATTGTAAATTGATATTGATTATGTAATAGTATACATACACTCCAATAAAATTCCACGATCATGGGAATGATATTATTGCTCGTGTGTACGTACGGAATACCATCTCCACGACACGATGAGATTCATTCTCAATGATTAACCATTCATAAATGATTATAAAGTATATATAATAAGTAATTATGAAATATATGACATAATAATGATACTTTATTTTTGTATATATATATGTATGACATCCAATTAATTCCATTCAATTCATTGAGGAAATGAAAACAACGTTCGTGCGTACGTACGACCTACCGTCTCCATGAACGGTGTATTTATTTTCATTTATCGATCTATTATATATATGTATATTTTGAATATATATTATATATAAATCATGTTTTATATTCTGGAATTAATTAATCATGATCTAAGTAATCATATGAATAATTACAAGTCAAAACACGGATGACAAATGAAACGATTTTACATAAAACGATCTTTAACATGGAATTTACAATAGAACGGGTAATATAAAGTCATAAGTGAACCATATATGATATCATAAAAATGAATATGATTCTATAATAACTCAATGACATTATTTAAATCATTATACAGGAGGTTCGGATATGTACGAAGCATATCGGACCTAAGGTAAGGGATAATTTTGCAATCTCAATTGTTCTCTATCCAAGATTGCTTATACGTAAGTATTTACTGGGGTTATATTTATCATCCATGTACAAGTTTTATAAAAATATTTTCATGAATGTTTAAAGTCCTTTTTACCCATTTTTGACTTTTACTACATGGTATGTATGGAATCTTTCTTTTACGAGGTACTTTTTGACTTTTTTGGCAAAAGTACGAGATGAATTTTTTTTAACTTATACGACATGAAAGGATTTTTTACGGTTTTATAAAGAATTATTTTCATGAAGCTTCGTCCAAAATATTTATTGAATATTTTCAACAAAATACATTTCTTTTAAAATTTCATGACATTTTTTGAAAAGAAAATGATTTTGAAGAAGAATGGATATTTTCCTCAAGAATTCATTTCAAGTGTTTTATCAAAACCATTTTGTATCTAAGATGACATTATTTCATATGTGTATGTTTTAAGTATAATGTCTCTATGATTTACATGGTTTCACTTTTCTTATTATGAAATGGTATCCATTTCTTTTATATTGATTATGTGATGATGAGATTATTTTTATGAAACCCATTTTATTCGTTTGGTTATTATGAATGATGTATGTTTATTTTGTGGCAGAAGTAAGAATGATTTCATTATGAGATGGTTGGGACCAATATATCCCTCCAATTCATTGGGTAAATATTTATATCTCATGAGATAGACATGGATGGAACAGTAACTTAATCTGGTTCAGTATTACATGAATGGAACGAGGAGTGAACTCGATTCAAAAAGGGACAATGTCCACTAAGATGGTCTTGGCAGCAATGCCTTGGCTACCATGGAAATCATTACCTATGCTTAATGGATTCCATAATTACATGTTTTATTCCCATGCTAATTTATAATGATTAATGTTTTGCATGATCTATTCCTAATGTACTGCCTTGTTTGATGTCATTGCTCAAGATTTTGATGTTTAGATTTTATGCTCATGTTTTTTACATTAAAATGTCTAAGGACTGTTTCATGTTCTCTATGCTGACCCTTACTGAGCAATTGAGCTCACCCATTTTATGTTTTCTTTTCCCTAGGATTTAATGAAAGGTTTTAGATAAGGAAATGAAAAGGGAAAGATTGTTATGGGAGATGTTGAAGATCTTTCAACATGATTAGATGTTTATATTCCAAGTTTACAAAGACACTAAACTGTTACGGACCTTTTATGTCTGTTTTTTTTATGTATTAAGTATTCCACAAAATTAATGTAATGTCCATGTATGTCATGTTTCGGGTCTTTACACATGCATTCTAGAAAAGCATCCTATTCTACTAACATAAGTGGATCAACACGGTGAGTAGATGCACTACCCGTCAAATCTTTTTCGCCTATAGAAAGAGCGTAGACCCATCCTCCCTATAGAAGCTAAACATGGAAAGCACGTGGTGTACCCCGCGCGTCTTCGCCTCTTTCGGATGGAGGGTAAGCAAGACCAGCTGCCTTCAGTTGTGGGGAAATGTAAAGGAGATTAACAACCAATTAAAATCACCAAGTATCCAACAATCACATCCATCCCATTCCATCATCACTGGTGTCCTCCCCAACACCCACATGCATAAACTGATGCATCTCGCCACTCTAGGCATCTTCTCCTACCACAACCAAAAGTCTCTACACCTCCACATATCACAACAGCCATCTAGGATCACATTACAGCACAAGAAGCATGAAAAAACATCACATCAATAGGTCTATTTCCCCTTTAACAATCAAGAGGATAACTTAGAAGCCTTTAAGGAATCATCAAACAATCAGTTATTTAATCCATCTTGAATTCAGATTTAATATTCAAAGGCTATAAATTAGGGAAACCTAATCAGTAAGCTATCACAAATAATTAAACATTCTTACTATGCCAATTTGATTAACATTAAATTACAACAAGAACTAGATTAGTTTTCATGCCTCTTTATCTTTATCCAAAAAATTATCAATTAATCCCACTTTACTTTCTTTACCGATTTGCATCAAGAACAATAGCTAAGAAAAGCAGGCATAAATATCACACTATCTAGAAAAACAAGAGGCAATAACATACAATCGATACAAATCCTTTATCTATTTAAAAGTATTTATTATGTTAATTCCATTATCATCCAGCGGGATTAAACATGCTAACAATACAGTTGGACATAAAAATAAAGAGAAGCAATTAATCCCCTTCCTCAAACAGTTCCTCACGTTCTTTATCCACACCACGAGTCACGATCCTCCTCTCGCGATAATTGCATCCTCCCGAGGATGCCACAGTACAACAGCACCAACAAAACCCTATGAAAAACCCCATTAGAAGAATGGAGGTTACATGATATAACATGGAGAGGAGAAACAAAAGGAGATTATCTCAAATTAATGATGTTAAAACATACCTTATATCGAAGATTGACCGATACAGCTTGGTTGCATCAAAATAGAGCGGAACCAATCCAAGGAGTAAAGTTTGATTGTGAAACTCCTACGAGAAGGATTGAAAGGTTCTAGTGTCTCATAGCTGATAAAAAAGAGTACGAACAAGGGAGAATGATATCTCGTCCCTTTTTGATGACTTAATGAGGCGATGGTTTAAGTTACGCTTAATTCCCCATTAAAATCGGATCGCATTAAACCATGCGGTTTGACCACGAAAAAACATCCCGAGCTATAGGAATAATTAATATAGGATTTATGGCCTTTGAATCATCCTTAAGTGTCCATAAAATAAGGTTTTAAAAGTATTTTACGTCAAAGTAAAATTCAAAAGGGCCAAAACTGTAGGATGCTGGAAACACTGTTCACCTACCGTTATTGTACTCCTACTGTTACTGTACACCTACCGTTCTGTGAAACTGATTTGTGAACCCGATCTATGAAACCGGTCTATGAAACTGATCTGTGAAACCGATCTGTGAAACACTGTTCACCTACCATTACTGTACACCTATCGTTACTGTACACCTACCGATCTGTGAAAGCAATTTGTGAAACCTATATGTGAAACACTATACACCTACCATTACTGTACACCTACCGTTACTGTACACCTACCGTTACTATACACCTACCGATCTGTGAAACTGATCTGCGAAATCGATCTGTGAAACTGATCTGTGAAACCGAACTGTGAAACACTGTACACCTACCGTTACTGTACACCTACCGTTACTGTACAACTACCGATCTGTGAAATCGATCAGTGAAACCGATCAGTGAAACCGATTTGTGAAACCGATCTATGAAACACTGTACACCTACCATTACTGTACACCTACTGATAGAACAAATCATAAAACTGGAAACACTATTCCCTAAACTGGAAATTTGGAAAAGTGTTGGAGATAAGTCACCTTGACCTCTTGGAACACCTCCTACACCACATTCTCACAAAGTAATGCACCAGAGAGGTCCGAGACATTACATCAGATACCTCTCAAAACATTCTCATCATAAAGAATTCAAAACCAACCCAGAAGAAAAGAGGTGTCTGAACAACCACCCTGTAAGATACCTATTTGGGAAAACCACACTTAGTTGTTCGAAAGATTAAAAAACCACGACATCCAAGAGCTAGAAAACAAGCATTCCATATCCAAACAATTTATGGATAACATCACATCAAAGGTACATAAAAGAAAGGATCAAAGAAAACCCATCATAATAACTAAAAACAGCTCTGGGTACTGGACACGCATCTGTGAC
This sequence comes from Viscum album, assembly GCA_963277665.1. Classification (NCBI taxonomy): domain Eukaryota; kingdom Viridiplantae; phylum Streptophyta; class Magnoliopsida; order Santalales; family Viscaceae; genus Viscum; species Viscum album. The sequence continues at coordinate 402,711,339 of OY728127.1, read as the reverse complement.
TCACGTTCCCAGGTACTCTCTTCCATGAAACCATGTCGCCACAAGACACGAACTAAGGGGATAGAACGCCTGTGCAACACCTTCTTCTTGCGGTCATGGATCTCTACATGTCGCTCCTCAAAGGTTTCATCATCATCAACATCGATCTCTCCCCAATCGATGACGTGAGAGTCATCGTGAAGATAACAACGGAGCTGTGATACATGGAAAACATCATGTATCCAACTAATATGTGGGGAAGTTCTACACGATACGCCATAGCTCCAACATGATCTAACACCTCAAAAGTCCCAACAAAATGGGGAGAAATATTACTTCCACAACCAAACCTTTGATGCCCACGACAGGGAGTCACCTTCAAAACCACATGATCCCAAACATTAAACTCCAAGGGTCTCCAACTTTGATCAGCATATGATTTCTGATGATCTTGCGCGGTCTTCATCCTCTTACGAATCACCTAGACCATCTCTCTTGTATTCTGCACTAGATCTGATAAGAGAATTGCTGACTCTCTGACCCCAGTCCACCACAACGGAGAACGGTAATGCTGGCCATACAAGGCTTCAAACTGCGCCATACCGATGGTGGAGTGAAAACTATTATTGTAAGCGAACTCCACCAAGGGTAATTGCCTCATCCATGAACCTCCAAAACCAAGAACACAAGATCGTAACATGTCTTCAAGTGTTTGGATGGTTCACTCATTTTGACCATCCGTTTGAGGATGAAAAGTCGTGTTAAGGCATAGCTGAGAACCAAAATCATGTTGAAGTCCTCTCCACACCATGGAGGTAAAACAAGGATCTTGATCAGAAATGATCATCCTAGGGACTCCATGAAGTCTCACCACCTCCTCTAGATACTGCCTCGACAAGACTTCCACTGAGATCGACTCCGTGATCGCTATGAAGTGGGCCGATTTTGTTAAGCGATCCACTACCACCCAAACAACAGCATGTCCTCCCGGATCTCGATGTAAACTAGTAACAATGTCCATTGAGATATCCTCCCACTTCCAATATGGAATCTATAATGGATTGAGTAGACCACCCGGGACTCGGTGTTTGGCCTTCACCTGCTGGCAGACTAAACACCGAGACACAGACTCCGCAACTGCACGCTTCATACCAGGCCACCAAAACTGACTCCTCAAGGATCGGTACATCTTTGTCACGCCATGATGTATTGCTAAAGGAGAACTATGAAACTCTATGAGAACCATCTCGTGCATCTCTAAGGGAAAAAAATCCCTCCATGATACAACACTCGGTGTTGGTTATCCTCCGACCAACCATTAGGGGCCTCGCCACAAACATCTCAGTCTCTCGAAACCTCCACCTCTAGATCCCCCAACTGGGACTCTTCCACCTTCTGCACCAGGGATGACTGTACCGTCATCTGAAAAAGACAGCCTCTACCCCCAACGTCTCCCATACCAAGATGTAATGCTGACAGTTCTTCCATTAATCTCCAAGAATCACCAGATTCTCACACAACATCACTACGTGACTTTAGGCTCAGCGCATCAGCTACAACATTCCCTTTTCCAGGTGTATACGATAATTTGAAGTCATATTACTTCATGAACTCAATCCACCGATGCTGTCGCAATTTGAAGTCACGCTGGGAGAAAACATACCCCAAACTCTTTTATGATCGGTGAAAACCACAAAGCACTCACAATTGAGGTAATGTCTCCCCAAATTCAAAGCAAACAGTACAGATGCCAACTCAAGATCATGAGTGGCATAGTTACGTTCATGGGGATGTAACTGTCGAGACCCATAAGAAACTACTGACCACTACTACATGAGGACACATCCTAACCCCAGATGTGAAGCATCGCAGAAAACATCAAACTGAACTCCCTTTGCCGGAAGAAAAAGAACTGGAGCACTTAATAACTTCTACTTTAGATACTCGAAAGATGATTGACACTGATCAGTCCATATGAACGCTTGATCCCTCCTGGTCAAAGCTGTCAAAGGAGTCACAACTCGGGAGAAATTGGTTACGAACCTCCTGTAGTAGCCTGTGAGACCATGGAAACTTTACACCTCTGACACTATCTTGGTGGCTTCCCAAGACACAACTACTTCTATCTACGATAGATCCACAACTACTCCATATTGGGACACAACATGGCCCAAGAAACGGACTTCTCGATCCCAAAACTCACACTTCAACAATTTCCCAAACTGCTGATGTTTACGAAGAACTCCCAAAACGGATGTAGATGCTCTGCATGATCCTCTTCAAATGCGAAGTACAGAAGGACGTCATCGATGAAAACCACCACAAACTTTTCCATGAACTCACAGAACAGAGCATTCATCAATCCCATAAACACAGCTGGAGCATTCATCACGCCAAACTACATTACAACGAACTCATAATGCCCATGATGACAACAGAAAGCAGTCTTTGGGATATCATCATCCTTTACACACATTTGATGATATCTGGAACACAAGTCGATCTTTAAGAACCAACATACACCCTTTTATTGATCAAATAATTCATCACTCTGTGGAAGAGGATAGCGATTCTTTATTGTCACTTTGTTCAAACGATGATAATCGACACAGAAATGAAAACTACCATCAGCCTTCTTCATAAACAAAATGGGTGCTCCCCACGGTGACACACATTGCCGAACAAAACCACACTATAATAGACCATCAAGTTGTATATGTAGATCTCATAACTCGGAAGGGGTCATACTATATGGATACATAGAGGTAGGAGACGCTCCTGGCTGTAGCTCAATCCCAAACTCGATCTCTCATCAATGGGGTAATGTTATAACCTCTTCTGGAAAGACATCAGGGTACTCTTTTATGACCCTAGGAAACGCCAACTGCTGAACCTCTGAAGAACTCAACATCATCTCATCCATCATGGATGATAAGGATAGAACATGCCTATGACCCATCTGAGGATCTTTCTCACCAACAAACACCACTTGCTCTCCATCCTGACCAATGAAGATGAACTTCTTCCTGAATTAATCAACGATAGCCTGCACCGAATACAACCAGTCCATGTCGAGGATGAAATCATATGGTTGTATTCGTAAACATAGGAAATATCCCCTAGAGCGGTGTTTCCCCAACACTTTCTCACAACCTCTATACACTTCAAACAAGTCAACTCGACCTCCAACTGGCATAGTCAACGCCAAAGGCACTGGAAGCCTCTCTACCTCAAGTCCCAAAGCATGGACAAGGATAGGTGATATGAAGGAGTGTGTCTCTCATGAATCCAACAAGGCATACACCAAGGTAGAAAACAAGAAAAGGGTACCTCAAACAACATCTGGCTCATCCGGTGCTGGCAACGCTAGAGCATGAAGCTGGCCACGACCTCCTCCATGGCCTCTCTGACCCTGATGATGACCACCACCATGGCCATGCTCTGCTCTCCGTGGACGGGGAGCATCATAGGGTTGTCCTATGCCTTCCCCATCTACCCTCTACTGATCTAAAGCTAGTGAAACTGGTTGCTGCTGCCCCGGCTGGAACATCCTCAATGGAGGAACCTGGAGCGTAGCGCCCGGGGCACTATAACCGCTCTGAAAGGTCAGGAACTCCTGCTGCTGATGGCCATGACCACCACAAGAAAAACTAGCGTATGATCCCGTTCCATAAGCCTGAGAGTTGCTGCCTCTAGAGAAATGATATGTGAAGGGATGGGACCTACACCTAGCTAAACGGAAACCCTTCTACCCTGAAAACCGGGAACCCCGGACTACAGCTCTACTTCATGAGGAATAATGCTGATTCCCCTCTAGTGATGATCCAGTCTGGGCCAAAGTCCTCTCAACAACCTCTGCCCTCACCAGCAACTCAAGATAAGTCTTCAACATAAATGGGGTGACCTGGCACTGGATCTCTATACACAAATCCTCCTCAAAGTGCCTCACCATGGTATCCTCATCTAGTAATAGGTCCGAAGAATATCGTAAAAGGTTCTTGAAATGAATTCCAAACTCTCGAACACTGGAGATCTCCTGTCAAAGGGTAAGAAGCTCCTAGCGACCGGACGCCTTCGCAGTCGATGAAAGAAACTCTACTCTAAACATGTCTCGGAACTACTCCCATGAGATCGCTGACTCCTCACAATCACCAAGAAATAAGAACCACCACTTCCTTGCTTCACCATGCAGCATCGTCACAACCAAGGACACCCAGTGCTCCTTCTGTGCACAAATCAAACGGAAGCCTATCTCAACCTCCTCCAACCAGTCTTCTATGACTGAATCTGAAACTGATCCTTCATACTTTTTGCAGACTCAGGCGCTGAAAATCTCGGAGTGTCTTCCTCCAAGTTTTTTCATCATCAACCTCTACCCTACGGTGATCTGCTGGAACAGCCTACTAGGCATCTTCTATGCGATACTAACGAAGACGTCGACCTGGAGCCATACATGAAAAATAACCAACACATAGAGCTCCTAAACCGGGAATATGGGAGACTCAACATTAATTAATTAATTTTTTGATTTTGTACATTGTAGGTTAAACTATCCCAAGGTCTACCCATTCAAACACAGGCATAATGAAAAATGATGCATGATCCTTTCCTAGGTCTCTACCCCGCAACTAGTATCACCTTGTTTAGTGGCCATTGTAAACATAAAGGTCTATACATCAGATCATAGGGGGGCCTAAATGCCTATATCTCAGTCGGTCTCCAGTGTTTTCCTCACTTGCTAAACATTAATGACATTGTTTCCCTACCAACCCATGCAACCTCACCTGTGCCTAACTCCAAACTCCATCATATCCCTCAACCTGACCTCTGATACCACTCTGTCACGACCCCCTCCCCACAAAGTGTACCCCTCCTGGGCCTGCAATGTGAGAAGGGAGATAATGACCCCTAAGTCCCTCCTCCAGTAGGCCCCGGGTTGGTGACTAGCACCGAGGGTATAGTAAACACACAAATGAGAGGCATTACCCTCTAAGAGAACACATGCGGAAGAGAGAGATAAGATAGACACCAATAACCTCTAACTCAGAACTAGAATATAAAAGAAACCCATGTTCATATATGAAATTTCAATAAAAATTACTACAACTGGAAGTGAAAAATTACAAGTACCCAAAAGAAAATAAAACAGCAGCAACCACAAGACCGAACAGCTCCTACAACTCCAAGCAAGTAGAGACCAGCTTGATCTCCAACCTGCTCCATGAAAACTGAAAAAAAGTTTATATATGTAGACAGGGTGAGTATAATAGTATACTCTGTTGGATCCTCCCCGAAGCCTCTCGTGAAAAATTAAGGAGAGCATGCTAAAGCATAGTGAACAACAAGTGAAACTATCTCGCCAACTAAACAGGTATACTATGTTCCCACCCTCACCATGGCTACTCTCACCAAGTAACGCATACAATAATATAGCATATAATAATGAATATCAAGGGTAACATGCTACTACTTCCCCAATGGTTTTCCACTTTTCCCCAACGTCGCACATCCAAAGCTTCTCTCTCCAAAATGGATTTCCCACAGACACATGGGTGAAGCACCACAAACTGCACCTCGTGCACCACAAAGGCTTGTCCACAAACACCTGGGCGAAGCACCACACCATCCCCACAACCAAAGTAACCAGGTAGTTTTTTGGAGCCACCACAGCTCGTGTAACATGTATCATACGTCAGTTATTATACCTCAAGACATTACAGCCCATACACCGAGTAAGGATCCTGAAGCCATCATAGCCTACACACATTACACCTATAGTAGTCCATAGGATACTATATCCATAATATGTATGTGTGAATAACCACAAGCCATTACAACCCTCTACACACATATATGGGGAAAACTAACTGTTGTGCCCAATGGTACAAGTATCTACCAAGAGAAGAGAGCGGGGCCAAAGGGGGTAGTCAGCCATTAATCCTCCCACCAGAATGTTGGGGAAATCACCCCCTGAGGGCTTAGAATCCCCGGGGTGTCAGTGTCCCTTACTGACAGGGTGGAGTAGAGTATAATAACACAAAAAGTACAGAATATATTATATCTCAAAACCACACTATGGGCATTACCTAGTCATAGACACAATTGCAGCTAACATCTCCCAGACTCCAGTTTGCTACTTCTAAGACTAGGTATCCTATAAGCACACAACCATTTAAAGAGCTTTATTAGATTACTTCATTCCCTTCTTATCAGTTCCAGTGTATGTTAATTAATTCTTTAAACATTAACCATGAACAGTTCCACATTAAGTTTCATTAGTAACACACCCAAAGTCAACTACTCTTTCAAAATTACAACCTCATTATTATGTTCCAGCAACCCTATCCCAATGGGTTAACCCCATTTATTCAAACCTTCATTATAGAATTACTTTCCCATATTCCTAGGCATTCTAGAAAAGAATTTTATTATACTAACACAAGGGGCTCGACATGGTGAGTAGATGTACTACCCGTCAAATCTTTGCTACCTATAGAAAGAGCGTAGACCCATCCTCCCTATAGAAGCTAAACACAGAAAGTACGTGGCATACCCCGCGCGTCTTCGCCTCTTTTGGATGGAGGGTAAGAAAAACCAGCTTCCTTGAGCAGTGGGGAAAATCAACCAATTAAAATCACCAAGAATCCAACAATCACATCCATCCCATTCCATTATCCCCAGTGTCCTCCTCGACACCCACATGCATAAACTGATGCATCTCACCACTCTAGGCATCATCTTCTGCCACAACCAAAATTCTAAATGGCTCCACATATAACAAAAGTCGTCTAGGCTCACATTACAACACAAGCTGTAGGAAAACAAACATCACATCAATATGGCTATTGGCCCTTTAAATATCAAGAGGGTAACTCATAACCCTTTAAGTAATTATCAAACAATAAGTTCTTGAATCCATATTGAATTCAGATTTATTATTTGTAGGTTCCAAATTTGGGAAACCTAATGAGTAAGCTATCACAAATAATTAAACATGCTTACTATGCCAATTTGATTAAAATTAAATTACAACAAGAACCAGATTCGTTTTCATGCCTCTTTATCATTAGCCAAACAATTATCAATTAATCTAAGTTTACGTTCTTTACCTATATGAATCAAGAACAACAGCTAAACAAAGCTAGCCTAGATATCACACTATCTAGAAAAACAAGAGGAAATAACATACGATCGATACAAATCCATTATCTCGTTCAAGGTATTTATGATGTCAGTTCCATTGTCATCTAGCGGGATTAAACATGATAACAATATAGTTGCACGTAAAAGAAAGAGAAGCAATTAATTCCCTACCTCAAACAGTTCCTCACGTTCTTTATCCACACCACGAGTCACGATACTCCTCTCGCGACAAATGCATCCACCTGAGGATGCCACGGTATGACAACACCAACCAAACCCCTAGAAAAACCGCATTAGAAGCATGGAGGTAACATGCTATAACATGGAGAGGAGAAAAAGAAGGAGATGATCCCAAAGGAATGACGATAAAACATACATTATATCGATGATTGACTGATACAACTAGGTTGCATCAAAACAGAGCGGAACCAATATGAGGAGTAATGTTTGATTTTGAAACTCATATAGGAAGGATTTAATGGTTCTAACATCTCATAGCCGATAACAAAGAGGAAGAACAAGGGAGAATGATATCTCTTCCCTTTTTGAAGATTTTATGAGGCGACGGTTTAAGATACGCTTAATTCCCCATTAAAATCAGATCGCATTAAACCACAAAGTTTGACCAAGTAAAAACATCTCAAGACATAAGAATAATTAATATAGGATTTATGGCCTTTGAATCATCCTTAAGAGTCCTTAAAATAAGGCTTTAAAAGTATTTTACATCAAAGGAAACATCAACAGGGCCAAAACTATAGGAAGCTGGAAACACTATTCACCTACCGTTACTGTACACCTACCGATTTGTGAAACCAATATGTGAAACCGATCTATGAAACTGATCTCTGAAACAAATCTGTGAAACACTGTACACCTATCGTTACTGTACACCTACAGTTACTGTACACCTAACGATCTGTGAAACCGGTCTGTGAAACCGATTTGTGAAACACTATACACATACTGTTATTATACACCTACCGTTACTATACACCTACTGATATGTGAAACCGATATGTGAAACAGATCTGTGAAACACTGTACACCTACCATTATTATACACCTACCGTTACTGTAAACCAACCGATCTGTGAAACCGATATGTGAAACTGATCTGCAAAACCGATCTGTGAAACCGATATATGAAACCGATCTGTGAAACACTGTACACCTACCGTTACTGTACACCTACCGATAGAAAAAATCATAAAATTGGAAACACTATTCACTGAACTGGAAATTTAGAAAAGTGTTGGGCATAAGTCACCATGACCTCCCAGAACACCTCTGACACCACATTCTCACGATGTAATGGACCGGAGAGGTTCGAGCCATTACAGTTCCCCCTTACTAAAAATTGAAATTCATTGACATATTTAAATTATTCCAATGTTTTAAATTAAGTGGGGGGGGGGGGTACATGTAAGATGTTTGTTGTTCTTTTCATTGAATCTACTTTAGTAGACTATAGGGTGTATAACATGCCTTTGTCTACTTTAATAAAAATCTAACAGAACCCAATATATTATAATGCTTTCACCCTATTTACTGTGAACATACAAGTCACATCCAACTATTTGAACTTTAATGAAAATATTGGTACTATTTTAAATGTTAATTCATGTGTTGGGATGTAAAACTATAATAAATTAATCTTTGTGGAAAAAATATTCGTTTTAAATTTAATGATACCCCTCAACATTTATTAAATCTACTAAAATGAAAAACTATTTTGAAATTTAATGTCAATATTTTCCCTATATTTGGAATTCATCTTTGGAGACAAAGATGAATTTTATGTATAGGGGAGGGTGTCAATTTTTGATTGAGCTTAACTATGCTTAAATGAAAGCCATTCAATTCCCATTTCCATTAATCTTTTAGTTAAAAAGTATATAAATGGGTAAATTATTTCAAAATTTCTTTCACAATATAGGATTTACTTTTTACTTAAAATAACTGTTTCCTTGGGATAATATCTTGTTGGTAGTTAAGATCTATATTGAATCTGGAATTGCTGTGGTTGAATGACTGATGAGTGAATTTACTTAGTGATTTAATGATAATTTGGTTTAGGAACTATGTTTGAGAGTGATATGGGTAATATTATTTTTTGAGATGTGATCATGGATTTAGGAGTTGGAAGTTTGAATTTGATCTTAGGGGACACACCGCTTTATAAATTATTAACTTAATCACTTTAGTACCCAATTTAAATGGTTAACTAAATGCCCTATGTACTCTTTGAGTAAGTGCACATGCACAGTGCTTAGCACAATGGAACCTAGCTTGGGAGAAACATAGAGTCTGGGGTTCAAAACGAGTTCATTAAGGTGTGGAGAATTATGAACACCAAATGAAGAAGGAGAAAATTTATTTATATGGTAACCATATAGGATTCATCAATAAAGTGTTTCAAAAAAAAAAATTTGAAACCTAGGGGAAACGTCAAAGTACAAAGTTCCTACTGTTATGTTTTTAATTCCACTGATATTTTACATGTTGTCACTCTTAGATGTAGAACTTATGTTTATTTTCAGATGGATCACTTAGCAGAGTCACATATGAGGTAGGACATCTTATTTTAGTCTTCAGTCCTCTGTTTTAAGTGTTTTAGAGGTTACATTTTGAGATGAGTAATATAAACACACTTCTATTTATCAATGACTTAATAAAAAATTTGATTGTTTGATGACCAACAATGTTTAAGTGTGAGAAAATTTGATGTGGTCTTATTTTTACACAGTTTGCCACATCATTTTTATTAGTTTTCAGTAATTTAATTTACTAATTTTTCAATTTTTAGTAAATAATCACACTTTTGTATTTCTATAATTAAATATATTAATTTATCAACATTTTTTAACCATTTACGTATTTTTAGTCTTTAAATTAGTTAATTTAGTCTTTTAAATTTTTATAGTCTTTTTAATTTACTAATTAGTGTAGTAATCTTAATCTGCTTAATTTTTTTTAAAATTTTACATGATTTCTATTTAATCAATTAATCAATTAATTTACTTTTAATTAAATTGGACTTTAATTTTAAAATCATATCATTTAATATTGATTAATTAAAAAATATCATAATTTAATTATTATTTGAATTTAATTATTTTGAATTCATTTGTTGGTATTTAATAATTTATACCCTTTTTAATATGTTAAATATTATGTGTCCTTCCGATAGTATATATTTTATCACTGTCGGTGACTCATTTAGTCACTGATATACCACTTCAACAATAGGTTGCACGAGTGCTACTACACTACACTTTCCCTACTATCGATGATTCAGTGAGTCATTTATGCAAATCCCTCTTACTCACTGTTTAATATATTTTAATTTTAATATTTAATTTTAATCTTTTCAATTTAGTTGAATATAAAAATTTTAAAAATTATTTTGTTAAAGAATAATTTAATTATGTAAATTGAATGTATTATTTCAACTTAGTTAATAAACCAGTTTTGTTTTAATTAGATGACTTCTTTTCAGTTTTTAATTTTAGTTTTGGTTTTTAGTTTTATGTTTTTCATTATTTATTTATCTTAATAAAATTAATTTTTAATTTATGTTTAAATTTTTCAGATTTTTTTGTCCAAAGGTGTAACCGATATCACCAACGGTGCCACTGATACACCCTGCTAATAATAGTTATTTTTTAGGTGCTACTGAGAGTTCATTTATTCCATACTACCTACACACCATGTCGGTCTCTCTTTCTCATACTGATACTGACGCATCAGTCCACCAACATCGAAGAGACCAACGTTTCATCACGCCAACCGCTTCCCACAGCGTCACACTACCCTCCTCCCATCACACCAAGATCCTTCACACCACCCCACGTCTTTCAAAACACTTTTAAAATTAGAGCAATACTGACTTACCTAAGCAGAATCAGACCCATTTTCCCACCAAATCAACCCCAAACCCTAGCAACGATATTCTTCCTCCATGATTTCACACCACTGATACGATTGAAGAACCAGTAGTGCTTGAGGAGAAGCCACAGATCGATGGGGAGCTCGAAGCACACTACAACAGGTCACCGTACGCCGTCAAGACTGTCCCGAATCTCTCCACCATGCTTATGGACGCACCACTACTATAGAGATAATCTAACCATCTGACACCTGAGAGACGAATTCATACCGAGTCGAGTCATCAGTTGTCGCGGATGGAGAGAACCATGAGTTGTCAGATTTGTACCCAAGCCATGCTCCGCTAGTTCGATGTCACTGCAAGTCAAGGCTGGTCGTCACGAGGTGATGCTACCGTGGTCTATCACCAAGATGGTATACCTCTACTGGATTCTGGGATGAAGAAGAGGAGTTTTTTTGAATTTTTTCAAAAAATAAATTGAAAATAAATCTACATAAAAAAAATTATTTTTTTACCCCTCAAAGGCGGCACCTGGTGTGCCGCCTTTGGTGGTTTTTTCGCCCATGAAATGGAGGTACATGGTGTGCCGCCATTGCCCAAAAATAAACCACAAAGGCGGCACACCAGGTGCCGCCTTTGCATAAATATTTTTTTTAAAATTTTATATTTATATTTATATTTTTTTGTTTTGTTTTGTTTTATATATATATATATATATAACAAAACTTTTGAACAGAATTTTTCTGCTATTTAATATCCAGCAGCACAGCCATTACAGCTGTCTGGATTCTTACAGAAACCCTCATCCTGAACTCCCTTTTATAAGGGGTCTTTCCCTAGAAATCGTACTACATTTCCGATGTGGGATTCTGGTTCTTTTGTTTCTGTGCAGTATATTCGGTGTTTCTGATGTGGGATTCTATTTCAAGTACGCGACTTGGAAAGACTATAAAACATAAAATATAAGACCAATATAAATGAAACAGTAAACATTTACTAAACATATAAGGAATAGTTGAAAACAAAAATAATTTCAAAAAAATGTTGATACAAAATTAATTTATAAGCTTTCAAAACAACCTACTTGAAACATAAATATATTTCAATTACGAGACTTTTAAAGCTTATAAAAGATAAACTATAAGAACAATGTAAATGAAACTTTAAAAATTTATTAAACATATAATAAATAGTTGAAAACAAAAATAATTTCATAAAAATGTTAACCAAAAACAATTTATAAGCTTTCAATACTATCAACTGGAAACATAAAAATGTTTCAAGTTCTCGACCTTGAAAGACTATAAAACATAAAATATATGACCAATAAAAATGAAACATTAAACATTGATTTAAAATATAAGAAATAGTTGAAAACAAAAAGAACATCCTAAAAAATTTCCATAAAAATTAATTTATAATCTTTCAAAATCGTCTACTTGAAACTTAAAAATGTTTCAAGTACGATAATTTGAAAGACTATAAAACATAAAATATAAGACCAACATAAATGAAACATTAAACATTGATTAAACATATAAGGAATAGTTGAAAACCATAATAAGTCCCTAAAAAATATTGATAAAAATTAATCTATAAGCTTTCAAAACCACCTACTTGAAACTTAAAAATGTTTCTAGTACGCGACTTTGAAATACTATAAAACATAAACTATAAAACAAATATAAATGACACTTTAAACATTCATTAAACATATAAGAAATAGTTGAAAACAAAAGTAATTTCCCACATCAGAAATGCAGAATGTACTGCGTAGGAAAGGGAGAACATGAATCCCACATCGGAAATGCAGAATGATTTCTATGGCAAGCCATCTTAATTAGTAATATAATTATTAATTATATAATTGTTAATTAGTTCCTTAGTAATATAAATATTAATTATAATTATTCATTATAATTATTATTTAGTAATTATTAATAATTAATTATATAAAAATTAGTTAGTTAATTTGTAATATAATTATTAATTATATAATAATAAATTACTAAAATAGTAATATAATTTTTAATTACATTTATTCATTATAATTATTAATTATTAATTAGTTAATAAGTAATATAAATATTAATTATAATTATTCATTATAATTATTAATTAGTAATTATTAATAATTCAATATACAATAGTTAGTTAGTTCATTAGTTATATAATTATTAATTATATAACAATTAATTAGTAAATTAGTAATATAATTTTTAATTACATATATTCATTATAATTATTAATTATTAATTAGTAATTATTAATAATTAATTATTAATTAGTAAATTAGTAATATAAATAGTAATTATAAATATTAATTATTACTTATTAATTATTAATTTTTACTTATTAATTATTACTTATACAATAATTATTTAGTTAATTATTAATATAACTATTTGTTATATAATAATTAATTAGTTAACAAGTAACATACTTATTAATTATATAATAGTTAATTAGTTAATTAGTAATATAATAATTAAATATAATTATTAATAATTATATATGTCATAATTAATTAGTTAATTAGTAATATTTTTATTAATTATATAATAATTAATTAATAATATACTTATTACATATATAATAATTATTTAGTTAATTAGTAATATAATTAATAATTATAAGTAATTAATTAGTAATTATTAATTATTAATTATTAATTAGTTAATTAGTAATATAAATATTCATTATAATTATTAATTAATAATTATTAATTATTAATAAGTAATTATTAATTATAAATTAGTTAATTAGTAATATAAATATTGATTATAATTATTCATTAAATTATTAATTGTTAATTGTTAATTATTAATTATTACTCAATATTTATTACTTATATAATAATTATTTAGTTAATTATTAATATAACGATTAATTATATAATAATTAATTAGTTAATTAATAAAATAATTATAATCTTTTAAAGTCACACACTGGAAACATTTTTATGTTTCTAGTAGACGGTTTTGAAAGCTTATAAATTATTCTTCATCAACATTTTTTATGAAATTATTTTTTTTTCAACTATTTATTATTTGTTCAAATAATGTTTAATGTTTCAATTATATTCATTTTTATAGTTTATATTTTATAGCCTTTCAAATTCACATACTTGAAACTTTTTTATGTTTCAAGATGGTGCTTTTTAAAGCATATAAATTATTTATAATCAACAATTTTGATGAAATTATTTTTGTTTTCAACTATTTCTTATATGTTTAATCAATGTTTAATGTTTCATTTATATTGTTCTTATAGTTTATGTTTTATAGTATTTCAATGTCGCGTACTTGAAACACTTTTATGTTTCAAGTAGGCGGTTTTGAAAGCTTATATATTAATTTTCATCAATATTTTTTAGGAACTTCTTTTGGTTTTCAACTATTCCTTATATATTTAATCAATTTTTAATGTTTCATTTATGTTGGTCTTATATTTTATGTTTTATAGTCTTTCAAATTCGCGTACTTGGAACATTTGTAAGATTCAAGTAGACGGTTTTGAATGATTATAAATTAATTTTTATGGACATTTTTTAGGAAGTTTTTTTCCGACTATTTCTTATATGTTTAATCAATGTTTAATGTTTTATTTGTATTGGTCTTATAGTTTATGTTTTATAGTCTTTCAAAGTCAGGAACATAAAACATTTTTAAGTTTGAAGTTGATGGTTTTGAAAGCTAATAAATTGGTTTCAGTCAACATTTTTTATGAATTTTTTTTAAACTATTTCTTATATGATTAATCAATGTTTATTGTTTCATTTATACTGGTCTTATAGTTTATCTTTCATAAGCTTTCAATGTCACGTACTTGAAATATGTTTAAGTTTCAAGTAGGTGGTTTGGAAAGTTTATAAATTAATTTGTATCAACATTTTTTTGAAATTATTTTTGTTTTCAACTATTATTTATATGTTTAATCAATTTTTAAAGTTTCATTTATGTTGTTATTATATTTTATGTTTGATAGTCTTTCAAATTCATTTACTTGAAATAGAATCCCACATCAGAAACACAGAATATACTGCGCAGAAAAAAAATAACCAGAATCCCACATCGGAAATGAAGTATGATTTCCAGGGCAAGCCCCCTTATAAAAGGGAGTCCAGGGTGAGGGTTTCTGTCAGAATCTAGACTGTTGTAATGGCAGTGCTGTCGAATATTAAATAGCAGAAAAATTCAGCTGAAAAGTTTTGTTATATATATATATATAAAACAAAACAAAACAAAACAATAAAAATAAAAATAAAAAATTTTAAAAAATATATTTATGCAAAGGTGGCACCTGGTGTGCCGCCTTTGTGGATTATTTTTGGGCAAAGGTACCATGTTCCTCCTTTACCTCGGTGAAAAAACCCCCAAAGGCGGCACACTAGGTGCCACGTTTGTGGGGTAAAAAATAATATTTTTTTTACCTAGATGTATTTTCAATTTTTTTTAAAAAAATGTAACAAAACTCAGAATAAGACTCATCAGTGCTGAAACCCTTCCCTCTATGCACAACATGGAAAATATTGGAGGAAATTAAATTAAAAAAATAAGAAAAACAAAATAAAAAAACATACAATTTAAAAATAAAAAATAAATAATTAAATGGTTTTCTTTAATAAATTAATAATAAATAATAATAAAAAAAATTATAAAAACCAATTAAATTGACTATTAAATTAACTAATGTATGAATAACTAGAAATAACATATGAATACAATTAAAATAAATAAATTTTAAATAAATTATTTAATTTTAATTTAAGAGAATAATTATAATAATTTAACAAATAAAATTAATTAATTAATCTTTTTAAAAATATTAATATGTTTTAATTCTTTTAAAAAATATGTATTGAATATTAACAATTTAATTTAAATTTAAATTATTTTTTTAATAAACTAATAAACTTTATAATAATAAATTAATAAAATAAATAACAAAATTTAACAATATTAAATAAAAGAAATTTAATTATAATAATAATTAAATTAATAACTATTACTTATTAATTTAAACATAATAACGTTTAATCATTCTTTAATTAATTTTTTTATTTGATAATGTTAACATTTAATGTTGATTGATTTATTTACTTTTCTATCTTAACTGTACAGGTTCACACCAATGTTGGAAACACGTCTAGGTGCATTCAACTAACTCAAAAGATGTTAGTTACACGGGAAAAGCTAGTGCGACATGTGGTTCACGAGAAAGTTCACATGTGTGGTGCACAGGTGAAGAACACTTGAAGTCAGTGAAAAGTGGCGGTGATGTGTAGTAGATGACAGTGGGTTTAAAGGAAGAGCAACAACTGAATTTGGAGGCTTTAATTCGACATTTGTTGCATACATATTTCAAGAGTGGATGCTCTAAGGAGACTCCCAAGAGATGAAAAGAGTAGTATTGGAGTTGCAAGAGACAACAAAGATACATGAGCTTTATCTTTTAGGGATGATCTTTCTTCATCTATGTTAATGTTTTACTTTGTATTGTTGTTATTAAAGTGAATACGATCATCGGTAAATTTCTTTTGATTTGGTGTTTTGATTTCCTTCCAGTTAATAATTTATGTTTCTTTATCCAAATTTCTTCCAATGAGAATGAGAACCATTCAGAGAGATTGATTATAATTCTCAAAACATTAATTGAACAAGTACCATTAAGAACTTAATTTCAATTCAATGATATTTTGGTGAAATCTATCATTGAGGATTTTTTTTCGAAACATAAAATTCATAAACGGTAGAAGCCTCTGGCGTGGTAATTTCTATTGTAATATTTTAATCAATTTTCTATATATAGTTTTTGAAGTGGAGAAACTGAAATACTATAATAAAAATTATTAAGTATTCGGGAGAGGAATATTTAAACACTTTTTCTATGGTGTGAATTTAATTTAATGAATAATCGTTTTTATAACCAGTAGATTTCAATTATCCCAAGCTTACTTTTTGATCAATTCTCAGCACTCCTGTAACATTTTCTGTTCTCTTTAGTTAAAAATGTTACTTTTAGCTGTTTCATTTTAAGATAATTAAATAGTAATATACAAAATTAATTAATTTTTTTAATCATCACAATATTTTGAACAAAATATTAAATAAATTAAAGAGTTAAAAATTAAAAAAATACCCTCCACTGCAGACAATAGTAGAGTTTAATTCTGAAAACCTAAGGTTAACTCACATGCCTTCTCTATGGATCGACCCGACACCCTTAGACTAGTTTAGTTTAATAAATGTAATTTTTATTGTTGTGATGACCTCTGTTCACATCACTTAGGTTGTTTGTTTCAACCTAGGTAGGAACAAACTATTTAGGTTATGGTAGAAACTCAATGTTCCCACCATGTTCCCCAATTTTATGTACTAATCATTTATCAAATGATAGGTATACCAATCAAGGAACACATAATAATGTCATGCAGTCAAGTAATGCATCCAATACGAAATTCCATAATATATGGCATGTGAATCCTATAAGGTTCCTAAAATGATGCATGGGAAGGCATGTCCTCATCTCATCAGGCCATGATAAAAAATTCTTCAATCATTGCAATAATAACATCACAATTCATGTGCATCACCCAATGGTGGAATTATATCAATTGTAATAAGTAAGATCCAAAAAACAACACATTTTCATTCCTTACAGTTTGGATTTTTCCTATATGTGAGTTAGCTACTCCTAGAAACAACTCATTACCAAATCTCATTCCTCAATAATAAATATCTATTATTTGGAAGTATTAATGTAACCATAAATGGAAATTCTCTGATACAACTTTGTAATGTCTCGACCCGGGAGGCACTAAACGGTTCCCCGATCCGATGGATCACAAGACCTCAATCGTGCCTCCCAACATGCCAGAGGCTTCTAACTACCAGTGAGGGCCTAGGGTTTGTCTATGGGGAGACTATTCGTAGATGTTATATTGTAATTTAGTGGTATAAATATTTTAGTCAATAGAGGAAGAAGAATATAAATCCCTAATATAAGAAATACATTAAGATAAATTTATAATAAATAATCCAAAACAATAGTACACAATATAATGATAATATTAAATCTCTATAATGAAACAAAATAGGTATACATGCATCTAGTGATAAACTTGTATCAAAAGTACAAAAGGAAAAAGGGAACTATCTAAGCTAGAATCATGATAAAATCTCAGTCTTATTCTCCGCTGATCATAAGAAATGAACAAATCAAGCATCGTACTATGAGATCTTGTCCCAATCCCTAACCACATACCTACAGTCTATCTGGGTACCAAATGGTGACCCGAACAGGGTTTGAGGTAACACTCATTAGGCCTCCACCAATGGTCTTTATAACATGTTCAGTCTGGTCCATATAAATAAAAGAAGTGTGCATTATATCACATGTAAAAAAGTAATAAAGGTGAAGTGTGATCATATCTATCCAAAAATGGATCCTTATAAAGTAAAATCAATATCCCATAATAAATGGTAGCTATAAATCATAAATAAATATGTGTGATAACTATTCAGTATAAAAATGATAATATAATACCATACCAGGAATATCTATAAGCATATAAAAATATCCACATTGGTTGAACCATGAAATCAAGTGTAACATCCACAAAATCCTCATTATTTAATCAATTCTAACATTTATAATGACCTCACCATGTAATCTTATGCCAGACCATAAAGGGACAAATCCAAGGTGTAGAAGAACATTTCATCCACATCAAGTGCAAAGAGAATCTCAATGGAAACACAATAATGACTTTGTTGGATTTAAAAGATGATGTGTAATAGGAGTTCATGAATGATAAATCCAAGGGGTATTGTAGTCCTTGACATCCTACAGAATTAGGGCCCATGGAGTAAAAAAAGACCAAGGAATACCCTACCATAATCATAAACCATAGAGTAGAAATCTCCATGGAGTCCTGTGGAATCATCAATCAAGGATTAAGAATGTCCAAGGAATCCACTACCACAATCCATTCATTATCTAATTTCATTATTCATTGCCAAAAAAATCACATTCCATGGGTCCATCCGACTCATTTTCAAAATTTCTATAAAATCCATTTAAAAAATCAAGCAATTAAGAATCATGTAATCACATTTAAAGGAGGAAAAACCCTCTCCTAATTAAACATTCAATTTATCAAGTCTCCAAAAATTAATGGCGAACACAAACTCACCCACGACTATGATATAAGATATAGAGAATTAAACGTCACCCGTCATGGGTGGCAAAGGTTGAGGATAACAACCTCAAATATCACAAAGTTACTAGTATAAAACCTAAACTTGTTTTAACTATCCCAATTAATTTTATGGGAAACTCAAAAATGTACTCCATGAATCACAACTGCTACTAGGCATGTAAAACACAAAACCTTTAGGGGAAAGGTATAGACCACCTACCATAGATCCATGGTTGAAAACTCATCCAGTATCGACTTATTATTTAGTCTATATCAAGAGAAAAATTAATAATGGATGAATATCCAGAAATAGTGAAAATCATCTTTTACCTTAAGAACTCTGTCGATACAATAACAAACTAAGAATGACACAAGATGAATGAAGAACTTACCAAAGTAGACCCAATGAGACAAACAATGTTCTAATTGGGAATATGATGAAGGAATAGGAGGCCAACTAATGACATGGGCTTCAAAGTGATCTCCCAACAGAAAGGTTATTCCAACCATATGAATAAAGGAAAAATGATTTAGGTTGTATGAAATTTTTAAGAAATTGTTGTCACTTTACCCTAAAAAACTAGTTCTCATGGTTGGAAAAATGAGCTACCAACCGTGCTACATTCTCTTCCTCAATTGAACCACTAATGGTCATGTAACACAAATATTCTAACCATGTATTGACCAGTAAATAAAACTACCCTAAATAATATAGACCCTCTACATGGGTGTGCTCCCCTAGATGCACGGTTTCCACAAATTGTGTGCCCTCCTACTACCCTCTCTATATCCCTATACGGTTTAATCAAATGGTGTATCCTTGGAGTGCATAGATCCTACTAACATTTCTCCCTATTTTCTTATTCCAATAATTGATCCTTCGATCTTTGAACAATCCCATGACACTCTTAAAACTCTCGTGATCTAATTAGGTACTCACAATAGATAAAAATAATAAGTTATTCCTAAATTTAAAAGATTCCCACTTCATAGGAAAAACCAAGATCTTATAGTCTGAGTGTAAGATATCACATGTAAAATATTTCAATTATATTTTTTAAGTTTATAATAATGATGAATAAATTTATTTCTTAGAGTATTCACATGTTTTTTGGATATAAAAGTTAATATGAGAAAATATTGTTTTTTGAACGAACATTACATGTTCAAGTTTCATTTAATTATCTTTAGACATTATGGGATAAGCTAATGTTTTTTATTTTTTAATGTAAAATGTTAATGTATTACATGTCAGTGATGACATATTTTTGAAATTTATGAAAAGTTTAATTAATTCATAAATGTGTGAAAAAGTCTAAAAGGAAGGTTATTGCATTCCCAGGACCAAAGTGGAATTATAGAAAGTATAACGTATGTATATAAGTAAATTTTAGACACTTCAATTGTGTAATATATCATTTTAATAAATTTTAGATCTTTCAACACATCTATATGATTCTCTTGAGTGATAAATAGATTGAATAACAAAGTCAAATCAATCTCATCTTCCCGATCGAGTCTCCATTCATCAAATGATTGAAGGGACATCATAAAGCTATTAAATTTCCTAGAATATTACCAAGTAATTATAGATCGATGATCTAGGAGCTTTGATTCTTGTGTTGATGATGAATATGAGTCTTATCTTGGTGCCTTTGTGCCAAACGAGTGATGGTGAATGAATCAATTTGGCAATTTTCAATGAAAAATGTACCATTTACTATTTATTTTGATTTTATTTTTCATGATTAAAAATAATTCCATGGGATAATTTAAGAAATATAGGAAAGGCGTTTTGGGAATTTAGTGTTTTTACATGAATAAAAACCCAAAATTATAAATTTCATATTTTAAATGATTTCACTGTGCCCAGGCTCCTTGAATTTTTTTAAGGAACATTTAATTATTTAAGTCTATAGCCTCAATTCATTATTAAATTTAATATGATATGGAAATAGGGATTTGATATAGTCCTAATGCAACTGACAATGCATGGATTCATGTATTAATGGAAAATATATAACCGATCAAAGAAATACAAGTTTTAGGGATCTTATATGATGGGATGTACAAGTTTGTTTCTTAATATCTCAAGGATTCTTATGAAATGTATTTTTGATTGCGGAACAATTCAAGTGCATTGATTATTAGTCAGAAATACTGGTATCTAATGGGAGAAATCATTTGTATTGATTTATTACTATGAAATATTATATATAATTCCATAAAAATAAAAAATATGATCATACCCTTCCAAGTTGAAGGATAATATTTATTAGAAAAACAAAATAAAAAAGGGGATTCCATGCCCCAGTAATGGGGTGTGGTCTTATTGGCCCTCTACCTTTATGTGGAGGTTGATGGTTATGAAAATAATTATAGAATATAAACATATAAATTTATATTGTATTATACTTTATAATATATTTTATATAAAATATCCATAATAATATCTATTATTTATAATAAATCACACCCTTATCCTATCGACGTGTCTTCACCACCTAGTTTTTAATACCATGGCTTCCTACCCAGGTTTCTCATACACCTCACATTCCCCATCTCCCACCCCTCCCGATTCCCCATCTGCCTCCCTCCCTAACTCCCCTCTCCCTCCTCCTTCTTTTCCTCCACGTTCCTCTACACTTCATCCCGACCTCCCTCTCCTCCTCCACCTATGACTCCCCTTCTTCCTATTAATGGTTCATGTTTAATTCATGACGTCACATAATTTCTTGCTTCTAGGTTCATTGAATCCGAATCATTCATCTCCTCTGACTCTAGTTCCTCCACCTTCGACTCCTCCACCTCTTCCTCTAAATACTCCACCACAACCTCCTTCTCTATTTCCTCATATAAATCAATTTTCATCAGCCTTCTCATTTTTCCACCACTATTTCTCAAGAATCATCCCAATATGGTAAACACCAATGAATTTCTCTATTGGTGACTGAACTAATATTCCCTCAAAGCCTTCAGTGATGGGGTCCAAAATGATGTTGGTGATTGAAGGAGGTTCCCAATCTCCATGTATCTTAGCATTGTGATGGATGAATTTGTAGATGATGATGTTCATGACAAAGAATTATTCTCCTGTTTCATGTTGTTTAGTAAATTGTAGAAGGGAAGGCTGAGTCTTAACACACTCAAGTGTTCTCTAGAGCTCATCGGATTTGAAACATTGATGATCATAATACTCAATGATTTTTATATATTTCTTCAATTTGGAAACAATGAGTAATTTTATTTGATGGAAATCTAGTCGGATTTTTTTCGATACAAAATTGAAATTACAAATGGCCAATATTTGTTTTTCGTGAGTCTTAATTCCTAATTGATTTGGTTTGGAATAGATTAATAGGGTTTCTTATTCATCTTTTGGATTATGTTGCTCTATTATTCATCGCAAGAATGATTTGAAATCCAGTGCAGATTTATGCAATGAATAAAAATCGTTGAAGACCTTTGGTTGCAAGAATTGGTAGAAACAATTGATGAAAAGAATGAACATATTTTGGTATATGGATAGTATAAAGGTAGTAATTCTTATTAAACATGTTATAAAATTGATCTAAATTTAAATGTTTTCCGCACGAACCCATCCGTTTGTATTAGCATGTACTTATTTTACATAATTATCTACTGTAGTTCACTTAGATATCAGTGCCCCACCCACCTATAAATATCTAGTGATGTGTATTTATGGTTCAATTAAATAATTATGACATACGGTGGTAAACACAACCCACAGTTTCTATTAATGCGTTTCAACATCATTTCTTTATATGAATTTTATATGTATTTAGTCATTGAAAAATAATACTTTTTATTGATTATTAAAAACAGTTTTTTCTAGTAATAAGTTACTATCTGTATGTGCAATGTTCTTTTACTCTATGTTTTTGAATGTATAAACATTACGTATTCGTAAATTTTATATAAAATAACTATGCATTTCTAATTATTTTGTTTGTGAAACCCAACATACATTAAGTATTTCACACTATACATAGTCTGTATATGCTCACATTGTATAACTATATTATGTATTGCATTCAACAAATATATATGATAGGTATATATCCATTATTTATTGTATCTTTATATGTGTTTTTTCATTATTTAATTTTTTATATATTAATTTATATTTATGTAAAACATATACATACATTTTTTATTATATATATTCTATATTTTTAAAAAATTAATACATTCATTAATGTAAATATTCATTCATTTCATGTTTCTAGAGGATATTACCAGACATCTTCATCATTTTGAAGAAATATAACATTTATTGTGTTCTAATAGGAGGCTAAAAGTTGTGATATCAAATAAAAGGATATATTTTAAATGTTTTAATATATATATATATATATATGTATAATCATATAAATGTTCTCAGATATATATATTTATGTAAAAGAAATATCTTATATGCAGGGGAAATATACATGGACATGAAGTCGTTGATCAGATCAGTTTTAGATATGTGTACTTTTTGCATCATTGCTAATAAGTAGAAATGGTGAACAAAGACATACACGATGTTAATAATTATATTTATATTTTATCATTTTGGATAAATTTCCCAGAACCATACAAAACATTCCTCAGTTGGGTTTTCATTGTTTAATGCATAATGAACATCTATTATCTATACTAAAGAATGTAACTCTCCTGTCCAAATGTCATCAACACCTCTTTATTACCACAGTGGATTCCTCCCTGTGATTCCTGTACACCTGTTGATTTCCCATCTCCCTCACTCCCCTACAAATTCCCCATCTCCTCCTCTGCCCACACCTCCACCTTCCTCTATACATCATCCCAGACTCTACCTCCTCGATGCATGGTACCTCCTCTCTCCATGAACCCGATTACTCAAATCATACTACTCCCCTCAAACTAGTTAGGGCTCTACTTTCATCTCTTCCACCACTTCATCCTCCTCCACATCAGCCACCAACTCCACCTCCACCTCCCCCTCCCACTTTTCCTCTGCCTTCGCCTCCACCTCCTCCTACAACACCTCTGTCTGAACCATTGAACAAGTAGAGTCCTTCAAGAGACCTTGGATTTCTACCCTAGGGGTTTTTCAAATCGTGCACATATTTCATCACTCCACTCAATGGCATTTCAATCCACACATGTCACCATTTGATTTCTTCTTCTCTTTTATGTTTTTATTAACTATGATTTTCGTCATTCTAATTTTCAATGATTTTTATCGATGCATGAATTCATCTATCAATATTTATCCAATAAAGAGAGAGAATCCAATCGATGGATTATGCCATTGAAGGAGTGAGGTATGGATTTGATCTCTTTTAACCATTTTCATAATAATCCATAATTTACCACCCTTACTCTACATTTGAGTTAGGGTTTTATATCATTCTCTCGTACCCATTTATTGGTTTTCTTTTTTCTTGATGGATATATGCTTTTTATTAAGGCTCCTAAGTAAAGTTTTTGAATGATTTATCCTATCACATCAACAAGTTCAACCATTCATATCTACTTTGTTGTTGAATGAATGAATTATTTTAATAAATTATTCATATTTTGAAATTTGTTAAGCATCAGATCATTGAACTATTTGTTAAGGTAATGAAAACATAAATTTTAATTTGGGATGGTCGATTTTAGTTGTCGTATGTAGTTAGAAAAAAGAAATTTTTAACTTATCAAAGTACAAAATATATTTCTATCTAAAAAATTATTATACAGGCCAACAATTTGATTGTATTATTATTTTTATAATTTTTATTTTTTGTTAGACTAAATCATGGTCTGATTGATGGTTCCATTTTAGTTTTATAATAAAATTGATTTCGATAGCACCATGTCACGCCATATGTTTAACTTAATATATTTTTTGTTATCAAATTTTTAGTTTAATGCTCATTTCTCCTTATGATCCCAATATGATAAATGCTACATTTAACTCAAATATATCATTTTGTAGATGGAAAGTTATTCTTTTTGTGAGGAGAATTCTCATGTCAATGTATTATAAGAATATTATACACTTTCACAGAAACCAAACATTAATGTTGTGATAATGAAATCAAATTTAGAGCCCCCATATGTTTGGGTTATCACTCATTCAATTTTGAAAATAATTTTTACAAATTACATTTATTTTATAAACGCATGATATGGTCGGTTCCTTCCAAATCCATTTTGATCCTGTTCTTTTTGAATATACCGCAATAGTGCCCTAGGAATTACATGAATCCAAACCTCCCATTTTAAGCATCCATTGCCAATATGAATCAATGGTGTAGATATGATAGTTAACATCTCAATTTGTACACCCATATTTGGAATAATACACAATAATGGTGTATTAACCATTTCCTTATTCCATTTCTTTTCCTATTCTATTTCTTACATCCTAATTCGGACTAAGGGTTTTTGGTTAAATAAGGTGCAATGTTGAATGATGTATGATGATTCTTTGAAGAGTTAGAAGATCCCTAGATATCAAAGGGATACAATCCATTATAAATACCATGTAATTTATTTATCTCTTCCTCTATATGATTTCCCACGATCCTTGCAATTTATGGTATCTAGAGTCCTAAGACATGCCATGGTCCATGACTGGTTTTTGTGATGACCTATGCGGGCATGAAATTATCAGGGTCTGTTAAACCTGACATTAATGATCATATTAAGGGAATAATACTCATTAGTTCAATAAAATCATGAAAACTACTTCTAACACTTATGATAAATGCTTCTGTACAAGTGTTTCTGATTTCTTATTGGAAAAAGTATTTTGGTGAAACTTATTTTTGAGATTTTCTTCTAATTTTTCAGTATATATGTGTTTTATCAGTAATAGAAAAAACATCCCCTATTTTTTTGAATTTATTATCTCTAGTGGTATGTGTTATTAGGCTTTTATTTTAAACTATTTTGAAAACTAAATTTTCTCACTTGAAATCCTTTTGTGGGTTTGTTATTATTTAGAGTATACTAGAAGAATTCATCCAAATGCTTCCTCCAAATAGTTTCCCCATGGTATTGACTCATTGAGGCAATAATTGGAATATAGTTTACCCCTTTATCTAGAGAACATGGTCTGGGTTTGTATACTCTGCGCAATTTAAGAATAAATCACATGATTTTGCCTTTTTGATGTCACTTATCTATTTATTGGATTGTATTGATATTTCTTTAATCAAATTGACATTTTTTTCAACATATTTAAATATTTCTAAATTAATCTCCCACCTAATGGAAGAATATGTTATGATTTTAAATGTATGGTTTCCATACAAACAAATTCTTTTTTAGGTGGTGGTAGTGTTTTTAATTTATCTCTAAAGTAGATTGTTCCGAAGGTTTGTGAGGGAGTTGTAGTTCATTGTTTCTATAGCTCAAACCCTTTGGATGTTCCTCCTCTTTGAGTCCCTCAATATTACGTAATTAATTTTTTGTAATTATATTGACAATTTCTTTCATTTTATCAGTTTTATTGGGATCTTCGACATTCTCGATGTTATCATAATGGGACATACCATATATATGTTGTTTGAAAACTAGATGATCAAAATGAGGAAACATGAATTCACTTTTTATTTTTATACATTCACCTATACATTAATTTTTTATATTAAATCTTGTTATTCAATAATATACATCAAATATACCTAACTTTCAATGTTTGTCTTTAATTTTTAAATGATTCTATATTTTAAATTACATAACACAAAACAACGACATTTGTACATCTCAATTGGTCTTCTGAGATAGGACCCCCTTCATCAGTGGACTGGTAAATTTTGTATTTGGGAATAATCTATATGCATTTACTATGTGGTAAAAAAGTATTCATCTAATGATTTTTATATGAAGTTATGTTACTGCTATAATGAACCAAAAATGTTTTACCATGTGGTATGTTTAATATTTCCCTATGTGGATCTCCTTTACTATCATTGTATGTTACTGGTATAATAATTTCATTTTAATCACTATTATATTATTCATTTTAAACTCTTATGTTTTAATTACATGTTTTTTATTTATTGTGAGATGATAATTATTTCCATTCTAATTTGATATTCAATATTTTGATTTTTTTACACAACATTCTTCATGGATTCAAATTTGTAATGTTAAAGGCATGATATTTTGGAACTACATAAATTTCGGCAGGTGATCTATAATCTATATGAAACTCTATTTCCAGTATAATTTCAAATAAAATTCATGTTTCCAAAGACGTTTTTGTAGGTTCTTATTATTACGTCACTGATAATCCTACAATTCCGGTATAAATGTTTTCACATTCAAATGAAATTATTGTTGAAATCATTATGGTTAATTCCAAGAATATATTTTTTATATGATTTGGAAATCCATGACCTATTATCTATTCTTTATCTGTTTCATTAAAATAATTAATATTGATAACCTTATATACATACTAATTTATTTTTTCATGTTTTTCCAAATAATGGAAAATGTATAGATATACTGATCAATTCACTGTGGATTTTATTGATTTAATAATTTTATGGTTATAATCCCATATATTAAATGATTTTGAATAATTATATTTAATTTTTCACATGAAATTCATTGGTATCATTAATTTTTGTTGTAGGATATAGTTGAAGGGTTTTTTCTTGAACTGTATTACATCAACATGTCAAAAAATTTACAACTATTTGTAGGATACTAGAGGACAAGATGTGGATCTTTTAAGGGAATGGTCCTATTGATTTTCAATGTTGCTTCCCAATTCCTTTATGTGTTAATTTTATTTTATGGCTTATAAATGATACTTTTTGTTGACATTTGTTTGCTGGAAAGTAAGAGGAATTAAAAAATATAATTAATGGCCATCAAATGATAGCAGCGGGTTGTCAAATTCAAACAATTTGAAGTTGAATAAATTATATGAGAATTGAAAATATCAAGGTTTTGGGATTACATTTTAGTTCTCAACATGCATCTCTTTCGTTTAAGGCACTCAATACATAGGGATCACATATTTCACAAAAACAGCTATTAAAACCCTATAAATTACATCTCTCTATAAGCATTACATTTACATAACCTTGATATGATATTGTTATATTATAGTCATCTGAAACTTTTTAAGGCCATTCTGGTAAGGTTTTACCATTTAATTTTTTAACTACAACAGATTACATTTAACAGTTTTCGATAATATTCAAAATTTTGAATTATCTCAGATTTATATGTTAATTAGACCATTTATTAAAAAACAAGAAAATTTCATGTTGTTATAGAATTTCTAATTTGATATAATTTCATTTACAACTGCATATTTCAGAAAACCCATTATTATATACCTTCAAATTACATATCTCTATAAGTAATACATTAACATAACCTTGATATGATAATGATAAATTAGTTTTATGTAGCACTCTGTAAGGAAATTCTCATATTAGGTAGTTGTATATATTTCAGGAGTAATATTTATATCCCATTGAATCTTCATAAATTAGGTAGATTTTCATGCCCTTTATTATTCTCTAATTTGGAGAGTTAGCTGTCAAATTTTTGGACTCAACTCATCCAACAATGTATTTATGAGAATTAAAATACCTCGGGTAAGATTTCATCATATTTTTGTAGTTTTCATGTGATCTATAATCTTCCATTTAGTTTATCTTCATTTTATTTCCTTTTTCATTTTTCATAAAATTTTAGACATGTCTATGAGGTGGTATGTTTCTTGTTATATTTTATATTACATCTTCCATTTTATTCATTGTATTTTTTCTTTTCATTTTATTTCATTTATTTTCACTGTATTTAATTTCACTCACCACATTTCTTAGAAACTAGGCCTCTTAGTCCAACACTGACTCTAATATAACCATATGTTGGAACACTTCACATGTATACATATTACACAAAAATAGATTGATCATCAAAATGGTTTACATTTAACTATGGATTCCCAAATACAATTATAAAATTCTCTAACAAGGTATTAGTTACAATAAAACAAAAAAATTATTTTCCACAGGTATTCATATAGACACTTTCATTTTATTATAGCATAAATTATACCCCTTTTTTGTCCAATTTTTTTTTTCACTTAGTTGTGGTTTCCATATGTTTACTAGAATCTTTTACAAACAATTAATAGCAGAGGAAAAGAGGCATGAAGTGGGGCAAGTGGGTGAGATAACCAACTAAATGGAAAACAACGAAAGAGGAGAGATCAATAGAGGAAATGACCATAGGAGTGGATTTGAATGATAAGTAATTGGAATGGGGTGCAAAGAATTTTATTTTGTCTTGTACTTATGGAACTAGGACTGTAGGAGGTTGACATGATACCTCAATATGGAACGATAGTGGGAAGCCATAATAGGAGGAGGAGGATAAATCTGGATGGGGTATCACAAGATGGGACCATCATTTTTCAATAACTCCCTATGAACTCAACATATTTTATATGAATCTAATCAATTTTTGGAGAGTTATGATCCTTATTTTATAGTATTTCATGTACCTGGTTATTTTATAAGAATAAACTAAATTGTTTTGAGACATATCTGGTTCTTTTTTTTGAATAATTATTGATTTTATATACTATATTTCAATAAAAAAATCATTTTTTGTTGTTGTTATAGATTGTAAAATAATTTTTAACGAAGTCGATATCAACCCCTACAACATTAAATCCATGGATGATCCCAGAATCATATACAATGAACTTTAATTTGTGAATCCTAATGGGTTTTTTATATCGTCATTTTGGTGTTTTAGACTCCCTTGTTCCCATCAAAATGGTCTTTGTGATCAATCCCTTCATCTTCATCAAGTGTTGCCTCATAAAGAACAATATTGGTGAATCATTTTAAGTGTTGATGTTTTATACATCATATTCATAACCATTGATATTTTTTTTGTTTTAGATTTCACCAGAAATCCAATAATGGTGGAAAAGTATGTGTTATGTAATTGTGAAAATGTTTATTTAGTATATATTTTTACCAAAATAGTGCAATAATATTCCATCAACATTTTACTTTTACCATCCATTCCATTTATTACATTGTTTTTAGATTATGAGAATGTATAATTAATTTTTAGATTATTGTATTAGACACTGTATGTTCATCTTTTTTAGATTACTATATTGGACTGTAAATGCATTTATTTTCTAGGAATACATATTGAAAAAAATCCAAATTATGTGTTGGCAAATTTTGAATTAAATGATTATAACATGAAAATGAATGGCTTGGGTTCTAGTTATATATATATATATTGTTATATATATATATATATAATTTCCCTTAAATAGATGTAGTAATTAATCTTGGGCTGGACCTTGTAAGTCTGGATCCAACCTACCAAACTTTTCAACCCTGCAACAAGCTCAAAATTAATATATTGGGTTCTGATTTAGGTCCAAATGGACCGAAAAATTATAATTTTTTTATGAAATTATATTTAATGATCTATAATATTATATTATTATATCATGTGATGTCGGATGTATCGATGATAAATTGTCCTTATTTTTAATGAAATATAAATAATTAAAAATACTCTTAAATTTAATTTTTAAAAAATTAATTTTATTATACAATTTATTTTCATTTTGATTAATCATGGACCGAGAATAACCCATGCATGTTTGGTTTATTATTTATATAATTTTGGTTCTAAAATGTAATAATTTTTTTATTTTCATTATATTCATGTCATCTCTCCATATTTAATTCATATAAAATATTGTGAGTCCAAATTTAAGTGAGAAATGAAAACTCACTCCTAGAGTTACACTATGATGCATGTGAGTATGAATTGTAAAGGTCGAAGGAGATCATAAAAAAGAGTTTTGAGCCTAGATCTTTCGTAAAATGAACAATTGGAATTCAAAGGTGTCTCAGGTGATGCAATTTAAGTTGGGTATCAGATCATAAAACTCTCCTAGGGTCTCAATTAATGAATTATTTTCTTGATTGATTAACTAATAGTTAATAGTTTATGATCACATTTTTAGTTATTGATTTTATGATATTAATGGGTTATTACTTTGTGAATTTTGATTTATTACATTGATTCCATAGTATAATATTTAACAATCATGCGTAGATAAAACGAACTTTTATGTTGAATGATTTCAATTTAAATCATGGTTAAGTTGGGAGTAAGATCCAATAGAAGAATAATGTTAAATATAAAAGTATTTAATTCATAGATATTAAATTAACAAATCCTTAAAATTAAATATTTTTTCAATAAATTCTTTCCATCACTTGAATGTGGGCATTAAAGATTGTTTGAGGTGCTAGTCAGCCATAGTTGAGGGTGTATCTAAATATTGGTGAATTTTTATTAGAGTAGTGAGTATAATTGAATAATGTTGTCCACAAAGGATTATAAATTTCTAAGTTGTTGAATGTTTAAAAAAAAATCATTTAGAAACATAAATTAATTTTTTTAGGAGATGAGACACCACTAAACTGATCACGGAGCCCTATGTTAATTTGGTTAGCTAGGAAAATTTCTTACTTTGACTCTTAAAGAATTGGTGATTGAATACCATAGGACATGAAAATAGTTTCTTAATCCTTTATTATAGAATACTAAAGTTACTAAGAATTAAAAATATAGTAGTTGGCAGCCACTAGGTTTTGATAAAATAGTGGGAGGCATTTAAAATTAATAATTTGAACATGTCTATTGGTAATGAATACAATGTATTAATTGATTAATTTACTTGTTTTAGACCAAATTAAAACCCCAAAAAAATCTATTTTACTGTGATCAATATCAGATAAAGTGAATATCATGACCCCCAAAACTTCTAGGTGTAGTACATGCACATGTATATATTCCCGCGCTAAGAGAGGAATCGTTTTGTGCTAGGGTCCTCACTACCTGCTTATCCCCCTCAGAGAGTGGCAAAGGTTGATAAAGATAAAAACGGAAGTGTTTTGATTAAGTGATTGAAGTTATATGATTCATTGAGACATCTATTTATAGTTAGGTTTATATAATAAATAAGGACAAATATTCATTCAAAATTCTTTATTATCTCTAAGAGTTATACCAAGAGATAGATCGATACGAAATATATGAGATATCAAATGATATTTAATGATGTAGGGTAGTAAAAGTGAATGAGAAAAGAACTAATGTTTTCAATATGATCAGGTATATTGTGTAACACCATGAGATTTTAGAAGATAAAATTATGTTCGATATGATGTTTGATGCTGAACATTGATCTTAAATGACACTCAAAATATATACCCATTATAACCTAGCCGTCAAATTAGAGGGTATGAATAGTATTAACTACATTTTGTTATATTTTTATATATATTTCAGACTCAATATATATATATATATATTACTCAATATAAATTATTGATAAATTTTTATTAAATAATAAATCTATTTTTATGGAAGTAATTTTATTTTAGAGAAATAGGTTTTCTTAAAATAGAATATTTACTGATTTTTTTTAAGGAAATATTAAAATTAATTTCTACAAATTTTAGAAAATGTATTTGAAAAAATTAAACTAATTTTGAAAATCATCAATAAAAAATTATCTTAGGTTTAAATTATGTACTTTTCAAAAAATATTATTTTTTAGGGAATAGAAAAAACTACTATTTTTTTAAAAGTCATATATTTTTAATAAATTAATCAACTATCTATACTAAATCACATCCCTTTCCTCTATATGTCATCACCACCTATTTTTTAAAACAATTTCATCCTCCCCGCAATTCCCAAACACCTCACATTCTCCATCTCCATCCCACCTCTCCCAATTCTCCATCTCACTCCCTCACCGACTCCCCTCTCCTCCTCCATTTATGCATCTTCCTTCATCTACACTTCATCTCAACCTCCCTCTCCCCCTCCACATATGACTCCCCTGATTCCTACTGGTGGTTATAGGTTCATCCATTGACACACATCATTTACTACATCCAAGTTCATTGAATTGGAATCCTTCATCTCCTCAACATCTGCCACCAAATCCTAATCCTTCACATATTTTTTGTTGCCTCCTATAAATAAATTTTCATTGACCTTCTCACAAAACCACCATCACTTCTCAAGAATAATACTAATTTGGTAGACCCTAATGAAGATCCCTATTGGTTACTGATCCCATATTCGTTAGAAGAATTTATTGAGGGGGGCCTGGATGAAGTTTGTGATTGAAGGAGGTTCCCTATCTCAATGTATCTTGGAATTATGATGGTGTAATTTGCAGAAGATGATGTCCATGGCTTGAAATCAATCATCTGTTTCGCATTGGTCAGTAAATTGAAGAGGGGGAGGCTGATCCTTGATGCACTCAAGAGATGTCCAAAAATTATTGGATTTGATATATTGATGATTGGCCTGCTCAATGACATCCATGTCATTCTTATATTTGGAAACAAATAAGAACTTTATTGAAGGAAAATCACTTAGTATTTTTTTTGATACAAAATGGAAATCCACAATTTTCTCCTTTTTCTTTTAGTGAGTCTTAATCCATAACTTATTTAGTTTTGATCAATTTAACAGGGTTTCATATTCATCTATTAAATTATTATTCTCTATTATTCATCATAAAATTGATTGGAAATCCCATTCATATTGATGTAGTGACTAAATAACTTTCAAGACCTTTGGTTTCATAAATTTTTAGAAACAATTGATTACTACAATGCAAATATTTTTTGTAATGAAAATATACTATTAGTAATTCATATTAAACATGTTATACAGTTGAGAAAAATTTAATTTTTTTTTCACCACCTCATCCTTTTTTATCAACATGTACATATTTTACAAAATTATTAATTATAGTTCACTTAGATTTCAGTGACCCCACCAACCACTCTAGATATGGTGTTGTGTATTTGGGGTTCAATGAAAGAATTTGGAAACATGGTGGTAAGCACAACCCACACTTTCTATTAATTCATTTGAGAATTTTTTTACATGAATTATATATTCATTTAATATTTGTAAAATTAACCTATTTATTAATTATTAAATACAAGTTTTTTCTCTAGTAATGGGGTACTGCAAGTATGTGCATTATTTTATTTTCTATGTTTTTGAAGAGTATAAGAATTACGTATTTTTCAATTTAATGTACCGTAACTATGCATTACTAATTTTTTTTCTGTCAAAACCAACATACATTAACTAATTTACAATATAAAAAGTCTTTATATACTTAATTTGTTTATATGTATTGTGTAATTAATTTAAAAATATATATTATAGGTTTATAACCAATCCATGATAGGAAATTTTTATGTGTTTTTTCATTATTTGTTTTGTTATATATATTCCTTTCATATTTCATAAAAACACTGGCTTAAATTTTGTAATCTATATATTCTATATTTTTAACATTTATATATAATAAATAATGTAAATAATCATTCTGTTCGTATTTTTGGAGGATATTATTTATCATCTCCATCATTGTGAAGGAATGCTATGTTCTGTATATTCCAATAGGAGGCTGGAAGTTATGCTATCAGATAAAAGGTTATGTTGTACATGTTTTTATAAATTAATATATATATATATATATGTAATAATATACATGTACTCTGATATATATATATATATATTTATATTTATGTATAAAAATCTTATATGAAGGGAAAATATAAATTCTCTTGAAGTCATTGGTTAGATCAGTTTCAGATAGTTGTACTATTTTCATCATTGGTAATGAGTAGGAAGGGTGAAAAAAGACTTACATTATGGATAAAATTATAGTTATATTTACTCAGTTTTGATAAATTTCCCAGAACCAAAATGAATATCCTCTATTGGGTTTTCTTTCGTTAATGCATATTGAAATTAAATTCTCTCTACTAAGTCACACTCGTTTCCTGTCCAAGTATTTTCACCACCTTTTCATTACCACCGTGGCTTCCTCCCTATGATTATCGTTCACTTCCCAATTCCCCATATCTCTCCCTCCACACAAGATTCCCCATATTCCTCCCTCCCTAGCTCTCCTTTCCTCCTCCACCCCCACCTCCGCCTTCCCCGACACTTTATCCCAGCCTCCACCTCCTCGACGCCTGATACCTCCCCTCTCCATGCATATGATTCCTAAAATATTCCTCCCATCCTCAAACTATTTAGGGCTCCGCCTATATATGTTATTCCACTTCCTCCTCTACTGTATCAGCCTCTACCTCCTCCTCCTATTTCACCTTTTCCTCTTCCTCCTTCGTCTCCTCCTTTACCTTACCCATTGAACCAACATAGTCAATCAAGATACCATATATTTATACCCAATGTGTTTCTCAAATTGCGAATAAATTTCGTCAATCCACTTTGCGACATTTCCAAATACTTACATCATCCCTTGATATCTTATTCTGTTGTATTTTTTTATTAACTATGATTTTCATAATTATAATTTTCTATTATTTTTATCAAAACATGCATTCATCCATCAATATTAATCAAATTAATAGAGAGGATCCATGTGGTGGAGGATTCCATTGAATGAGTGAGGTATGGATCTGATCTCTTTTACCAATTTTCACTACAATCCACGATTTACATCCCTTCAAATGAATTTTTGAGGGTTTTTTTAAATTCTATCATACCCATTTTTGGGTTCTCATTTTGCTAGAAAACACTTTCTTTTTTATGGATCTGAAGTAATATTCTGTGAATGATTTATCCTTATGGATCAAGAAGTTCAACCCTTCATATCTACTTAATTTTTGATTGAATGAATTATTTTAAAAAATTATTCATTTTCTGGCATTAGTTTTGTATCATAACATTGAACTATATGTTACAGGCATTAATGATTAAATTTTTATTTGGGATAGTAGAGTTTAGTCCAAATATGTGGTTAGAAAAATACATTGTCAACATCTCCAACTAAAAAATATATATCTATATATAAAATTATTTTACATGATCATGATTTTATTTTATTATTATTTTCATTATTTTTATTTTTTGTTGGACTAAATCATAGTTTTATGAACTGTTCCATTTTTGTTTGCGAAGCAATTTGATTTTTAGAACTCAACATCTATACTTATTTTTATCTTATTCATTGTTTTCTATTATCAAATTATCTTTTTAATGCTCATTTATACTTATTATCTCGATATAATGAATGCTAAATTTATCTCATCTATATCATTTTTCATATGGAGAGTGATTCTTTTTATGCAGGGAATTCTCAAGACAAGGTGTTTCATGAATATTATCAAATTTTTGAGAAACCACGCTTTATTTTTATGCTTAAAAAAATCAAATTTAGGGACCTAGTATGATTTGGTGATCACTCTTTCATTTTTATTAAATTTTTTACAAAAAACATCAATTTTATATATACTAGATATGGTTTGGTCCTTCCAAATCCATTTTTTCCAGTTCATTTTAAATATTCTACTATAGTTCCTTGGGAATTACATGAATCAATACCTCCCATTTCATGCAAAAAATACTAATATGAATCAAGGGTGTAGAGATGAGAGTTAACATCTCAATATGTAAATCCATATTTGTTATAGTACAAAATAATGGTCTATTGATCATTATATTTTTTTCTGTCCATTTCCAATTCATTTACTTTCATCCTAAAGTTTCTAGAGGGTTTTTTGTTTTATAATCTATAATGATAAACAGTGAATGCTGATGCTTTAAAGGGTTTTAAGATCCAAGGATATCAAAGGGAACAAATCCATTTAAAAGGAAATTCATTTTATATATTTGTTCCTCTATATGATAAACCAATATCCTTATAGTGAATGATATATACAGTCTTGGGACATTCCATAGTATTTTAATGGTTCTTCTACTAACCCATAGGGGCATAAAATTATCAAGATTTTTTGAACCCAAAATTAAAGATCACCTTAAGGGAATAATACCCAACTGTTCAATCAAATCATGAAAACTTCTAAAATAACCTATAATAGGTTCTTCTATACAAGTGTTTCAGATTTATTATTGAAAAAAGTGTTTTGGTGAATCTTATTTTAGTGTTTTGCTTATAAATTTTAAATGTTTAATTGTCTTATTAGTAATATTAAAAACATCACCTATTTTTTAGAACTGATTATCTCATGTGGTGTGTGTTATTAGGATTTTTTTGTTAAAACTTTTGAAAACTAATTTTTCTCACTTGAACTACTTTTCATGGGCTTGATTTTGTTTAGAGGATACCAGAATAATTGAACCAAATTATTCCTTTTAGGATTTTCCCCATGGAATTGTCTTATAAATGAATGGATTTGAAAATGGTTTATCCTTTTATATATAGAACGTGTTTTGGGTTTGTATACTCTATTCAATTTTAGAAAAGGGTCACATAATGTTTCTTTTCTGATGTCACTTATCTATTTATTGGAATGTATTGATATTGATTTTGTCACATTGATATTTTTTTCAACGTCCTTACATATTTATGAATTATTCCCCTACTAAATGAAGAAATGTTATGATATTAAATGTGTGATTTTGATACAAGATGTTTCTTTTTCAGGTGGGGGTCACATTTTTAATTTATCTATACAGTAGTTTATATCAAAGGTGTCAGAGGGAGCTATTGGTTAGTGTTCAAATGGTTCTAACTACTTAGATGTTCATCCTCTTTGAGTTCAACTATATTAAGCGATTCATTTAGTGTAATTATATTGAATGTGTGTTTCATTTTATCACATGTATTTGGAGCTCTGGGATTATCGATGTTACTATATTGGGAAAATACCATTCATATTATGTTTAAAAACCATATGAACAAAATGAAGATACTGGCTTTCACAATTCATTTGGAGATATTCACCTAAACAATATTGTGTAATCTTCAATATCAATATTCAATAATATAATTCTATTGACTCTTAATTACAATTTTTATCTATAATTTTGAAATGATTCCATATTTTAGATTCCAAAACACAAAACAAAGACATTTGTACATCATAATTGGCCTTCTGAGATAAAAAACCTTTCATCAGTGGACTGGTAAATATACTATTTAGTCATAATCTTTATGCATTTACTATGTTGGGAAATATTTATCAACTAATACTTTTTATGTGATGGTATGTTACTTCTATAATAAACTATGTATGTTTTACCATGTGGTATGTTTACTCTTTCTCTACATGAATCTCCTTTACTATCATTTTATGTTACTACTATAATAATTTCAATTTCATCACTGTTACACTATTGATTTTAAACACTTTTATTTTAATTGGTTTTTCTATATAGTGAGATGATAACTGTTTTTATCCTAATTTGTAGTTCAATATTTTTTATTTTTTACTCAATATTCTTCGTAGATTCAAATTTTTACTGTTAAAGGAATTATATTTAAATACTTAATAAATTTATTCATGTGATCTATAATCTATATGAAACATTATTTCTAATATATGTAAAAATAAAATGCATGTTTCAGGAGGCATTTTTATAGGTACATGTTATTACTTCATCAAGGATCCTACAATTTAGGTATAAATTTTTTCACATTCAAATGCAATTTTTGTTGAAGTCTTTATGGTTAATACCAAGAATGATATTTTGTATAGGCTTTTTAAATACCTAACCCATAATCTATTCTTGATATGTTTCATTAAAGGAATTATTATGAATAACCTTATATATATATTCTACATTATGTTTTCTGGTTTTTTCTAATATTGGAAATGTATAGATATACTACTAAAATATAGGTATATTTAATTGATTGAATCTTTTGATAGTTATAATCCGATTTATTTAATCCTTT
This sequence comes from Viscum album, assembly GCA_963277665.1. Classification (NCBI taxonomy): domain Eukaryota; kingdom Viridiplantae; phylum Streptophyta; class Magnoliopsida; order Santalales; family Viscaceae; genus Viscum; species Viscum album. The sequence continues at coordinate 402,672,342 of OY728127.1, read as the reverse complement.
TGAATAAGTTTATTCATGTTTTCACATGAAATTCTCTAGTATCATAACTTTTTTGGAATCTATTTGAAGTGTTTCTTCCTAAAATGTATTATATTAACATGTCAAAAATTCTAGAACTGCTTGTAATATTCTAGATGAAAAGATGTGGATATTTTATGGGAAAGATCTTATTGATTTTCAATGTTGATTCCTAGTGGTATGTTTTATTAATATTTTGTGATGTATTGTAAATTGTACTTTTGTAGTTGTTATTAGTTGGAAAGTAAGAGGAATTTAAAAACATAATTAATGGTGCTCCATGGATTGCAATGGGTTGTCAATTTTGAACTATAAGGAGTTGAATAAATTATATAAGATGTAAAAAGATCAAGATTTGTGATTTACATTTCCATTCTTCGTATTCATATATTTATTTTATGGCACTCAATATATGTTGATAACATATTTCATCAAACCCTCTCTTATAATGCTCCACATTACATCTCTATATAAGAATTACATTTACATAACCTTGATATGATATTGGGAGATTATTTTTATCTAACAGATAATAAGTCTATTCTTTTGAATTTTTACCATTTATTTTTTTAACTTCAATTGATTTAAAATAACATTTTAATATAATATTAATATTTTTGAATTATCTCATATTTATATGTTAATTATATAATTTATTAAAAAAATAAAATTACCTTTTGTTAAAAAATTTATAATTCCATATAATTTAATTAACAGTTAAATATTTCATCAAACCCACTCTTATAACCCTTTACATTACATCTCTCTGTTTGTATTACATTAACATAACCTTGATAAGACAATGATATATTATTTTTATCTAGTACCCATTAAGGCCAGTATCATAACATATAGTTTTTATCTCCCATGAATCATGTTCATCTATATTTGAATCATCTCAAATCAGGTAGCTTTTCATGTCCTCTATTATTCTCTAATTTTGAGAGTTGGCTGTAAAATTTTTCGACTCAACTCATCCTATAGTGTATTCTCAAAAGTGGAAGACAACTGGTAACATTACAACATCATTGTGTGGTTATCCTATAATCTATAATCTTCCATTTATTTTCTCTTCATTCTCTTTCCTTTTTTATTTTATATAAAATTTTATACATTTCTCTATGTTTTTATGTTCATTGTGATCTTTTATCTTACATCTTACATTTTTACTATTATTTTTTATTTTCATTTATTTTCATTTATTTTCACTATATTTTTATTAACTCACCATAATTCCCATGAACTGGGCCTCTTATTCCAACATAGACTCTAATAAAACCATATGTAGGAATAATTCACATGAATACATTTTCTGTTAAAATTGATTGATCATCCAAACTCTTTACTTTTAATTATGGATGCACTGGGACTATTTGATAATTCTCTATCAAGGGAGTAGTTATAATAAAACAAAAAATATATTTTATCCAGTTATTAAAGTAAAATTTTTCATTTTATTATTTCATTAATTATAACCTTTTAATTGTCCAAATGTTTTAACTTAGTTTTGGTTTCCATCAATTTACTAGAATATTCGGAAAAAAATTAGTAGTATAGGAAATGAGGATAAAGTGATGTAAGAAAATGACATGACTGACTAAAGGGGAAACAAAGTCTGAGGAGAGAAAAATAGAGGAAATGACCATAGGAGGGGAAGGGAATGAAAATTAATTATAACAGGGTGGGAAAAATTGTATTTTGGATTGGACCTATGGAACATGGACTGTAGGAGGTTGAAAGGATACCTCTATATAGAATGATATCGGGAATCCATGGGAGGAGGAGGATGATAAATATAGCTAGGCTATCTAATATGGTACCATCCTACTTCAATACCTCCCTATGCACTCAACAAACATCATATTAATATACTCAATTTTTTATATATTTAGGAACCTTATTTATTGTATTTTCGATACCTGGTGATTTTATAAAAATCCACTCAATTTTTTTGAGAGCTATCTGGTTCTTTTGTTTTTGAATAATTTAGGATTTTATGTTCTATATTTCGATAAAATTTTTTGTTCTTTTGTTGTTATAGATTCTACAATAATTTTAATCAAGGATGATATCGACCCCTACACCCAAAAAATGCATGTATAATCCAAGAATCCTATCCAAGGTAGCTTCATTCGTAGAGCATGAACGTTTTCTAATATCAGGATATTGGTTTTGTAGACTCCCATGTTCCCATAAACATTGTCTTGGTGGTCAATCCCTCAGTATTCATCAAAGGAGACCCCAGAAAGAACCATATTGGTGAATCCTTTGGAGTGTGGATGTTTGAGACATCATATTCATGACCATTTATAAATATTTTTGTTTTATTTTGCACTAGAAATCAAATAATTATTGTAAAGCATTGCTATGTAATCATGAAAATGTTTACTTACTATAGATTTTGACTATAAGAGTGGAATAATATTCCATCAACATACAATTTTTGCCATCCATTCCATTTATTAAATTGTTTTTAGTTTATGGGCATGTCTAATTCATTTTTATAATATTTTATGAGACTTTCAAAGTTCCTATTTTTTAGATTACTCTATTGGAATCTATATGCATTTATTTTTTTGGAATTCATAATCGAAAAAATCCAACTTATGTGTAACTGAATTTGTAATTAAATGATCATACCATGAAAATGCACAGAATGGGTACTAGTTATATATATAAAAAATATATTATATATTCTCTATATATATAAAATTTCTCTTAAATGGATACCTTAATTAAACTTGTGTTTGACAAGGTGAGTCCGAATCTAACCTACCAAACCCGTGAAGCCCACAACATGCTCTAAATTAATATCTAGGGTTCTAATTTAAGTCCAAATGGACCCCAAAAAGTTTTATTTTTTTTATAAATTATATTTAATGCACTATAATTGTTTAATATTATTTTAGGTGATGTGGGATGTATCGATAATTAATTAACCTTATTTTTATACAATATAAATCATTAAAAATACCCTTGAGATGATTTTTTTTAAAAAATAATTTTATTATAATATATATTTGAATGTTGAATAATCATTGAATGAGACTAACCAAACATGTTTTGTTTGTTATTTTTTTAATTCAGGTTCTAAAATGTAATAATAATTTTATTTTGTTGATATTCATGTTGTCCCTCCATATTTAATTTTTATAAAAGAATGTGTGTCCAAATTAATGTAATAAAATGAAAATTAACTCCCAGAGTTCCACTATCATGCATGTGAGTAAAAATTGTAAATATCGAAGGAGATCATGAAAAATATATTTGAGTTAAGATATTCCATAAAACAAACAAGTTAAGTTCATTGGTATCTTAGGTGATGCAATTCAAATCAGGTATCAAATCATTGGATTCCCTTAGGGTCTTTATTAATCAATTATTCACTTGAGGGATTAACTAGTAGTTAATATTTCATGATCACATCACTAGTTACTAATTTTACAATATTCATGGCTTTTCACTTTGTGAATGTATATTTATTACATGTGATCACATAGTATATTTGTATACAACAATTCATAGATAGAATGAATATGTGTGGGGAGTGATTTATATTTAAATAATGTTTATGTTTTGAGTGAGATCACATAGAAGAATAATATTAAATTTTAAATTATCTCATTCACTAATATTAAATTAACAAATCCCACAAATAAAAAAAATTCCGTAAATTCATTCCATCACATGAATTTGGAAATAACTAATTATTTGAGGTGCTTGTCAGCCATAGTTGAGGGTGTATCTTATTACCTAGAGAATATTGGGAGATAAGTGAGTTCAATTGAATAATTTTTTCCAAAATGGATTATACATTTATAGGGTTTTGAATGTTTAGGGGAAAATCATTGAGACACAGAAGTAATTCTTTTCATGAGACAAGACTCCACTCAACAGACCAGGGAGCCCTGAGATAGCCTCATTTTCTATTTAAATTTCTACCTTTAACTATCAGAGTAGTGGAGATGGCTTAAATTAGGCTATGTAAAGATATATTTTTATCCGTTCTACTAGAATAATGACGTGACTATGTATATTAAATCTAGTAGTTGAGGGATTCTAGGTTTTGATTAAATAGTCGTGGCATTTAATATTAATAATTTGAAAATGACTATAGGTAATGAAGACAAAGTATTAATTTGGTAAATTTACCTATTTTTTTAACAAATTAAAGCATCAAAAAATTAATTTAACTATGATCAATATTTGATAAATATAATATCATGAACCATCAAAACTTCTAGGTGTATTACATGCACTTTAACATAATAATGCGCTAAGAGAAGAATCTTTTTGTGTCGAGGTCCCCACTACCTGTTGATCCGCCTCAGATAGTGAGAAAGGAGGATACAGATAAAAAATTAACAATATATATGGTTTCATATATGTTCTATGCTTTATGTATAATTCAACGTTTAGTGAGGTTCATATAACAAGTAAGGAAAAAATATTCCTTCCAAATTCTATCTTATCTCTAAGAGTTATACTAAGAGATAGATAGGTAATAAATATATAAGATATCCAGTGATATTTATAGATGTAGGCTACAATAAGGGAATAATAAATTAAATAATGTGCTCATGATGACAAGTTATATTGGGTAGCGCCCTGTGATTTTAGAAAATAAAACTATGTTCGATAGCATGTTCTACTCTCAACGTCGAGCTAAAACTACACTCGAAATGTATAACCATTATAAACAAGACATCAAATTAGTTGGTATGAATAGTATTTACTACATTATGAAATATTTATATATATTTCATATTATATATATATATATATCTGACTCAATATAAATTATAGATAAATTCTTAGCAAATAATCAATCAATTTTCAATGAAGTTATTTTATTTTTTGAAAGATAGGTTTTCTTAAATTTTTTCATTGAATTCTGTAATGAAATATTATAATTAATTTTTCAAAATTTAAGAAAAGTTATTATATTAAATTAAATTAAATTTTTAAATCATCATATCAAAATTAAAATAGGGTTAAATTTTGGGATTTTTGAAAAAATAGTAATTGTTCAGAGAATTAAAAAATCATATTTTTTTTGTATGAAAGTCATTTATTTTTAATAAATTAACTAATTTAAAATTAAAATTTTGTTTTGAATATTAATTCCAAAAATATAAGTATTAGTTAGTTTTATTTATTCTAATTAATTCATTTTTAATTAACTTTATATTTAATTCTAATGTATGTTTGTTTTGGGGTTTAAAAACACGATTTTTCTAAAAACTGTTATAAAGAGGTTAATTTTCTCCTTTACAATTAATTATAGAAACTAATGAGAAATTTTTTAAAGTAAATTTATAGATTATATACAAATAAATATTAATTATATTTCCTGAAAATATTATTATTAATTATAGAGTTAATATTTAATCGAGTTTTTTCCAGAAAAGTAGACATCCTGAAAACCATATTTTCATCACGTATGTAGGTTTTACTATAATTATTATTTTTAACTTATGTGAATTTATTTTTTTAGGATATATTAAATATTTCTATCAAAATAATTTATGTTATTTAACTAATTGAAACTATTCTTTAACAATTATTAACACGAAAAATAGAAAAAAATTTAATTATCATGGTTAAGGTAAAAATAGATTTAATGGGGATTTAAACTAAAAAGAAAAGGAATAAAGTAACATAAATCTTTTTCTAAAATTTATTGGGTTGAAATATTTCAATATTTTCATGTATAATGATAGATAATGGTACATTTTCGATCCTTGTTGAATGTGAAAAATGTGGGTACAAATTTTTATTTTCAAAAATTACATGTGATCCACTCACCTCACATATAAAAGGCCCCCTCCTCTCCTCTACTCTTCACAACATAGAATAATTTTTTCTCAGAAAATAACTAAATTAATATATTCTTTAATTATATCCAAATATCCTATATTTTATACTTTGATCATATATTATTTTTACTAAGGTTTTTTTAAATACCTAAGGTGGTTTCCCAAAGAAGTGGTATCGTGCTTACCCAATTTTCATTATTTTGTTTATTCTTCCAACTCCATAAATATTATTCATTTATTATTATATAATATAAAATTATCTCCCATTTATTTTTATGTTATTATGTTAACATAGTTACATAAATCCATCTACTCCTATATCAAATGAGGTACAAAATAATCATTTGTGTGTTTTGGGTACTACCGCCTCGTGCATCGATGTCATTAATTTTCAATAATTGGCTCTCATGGATAATACTAATTATTGAATTAGAGTATATATATATATATTAGTTGAATCAAATTTATACTTATGAAATTTTGATACCATATATACCTTTCATTCTTTTCTGTGGGGATACAATAACAATGCTTATATGTACGACAGACTACCGCCTCATTAAGCGATGCTATTAATTTTTCAATAATGCTTTACATGGAAGGTAATAGGGATAAAATAAATAAATATATGTGATATTAATGAAATAAAAATAATATTTATCAAATATTTATCATTATAAAATGATTATATATCATTTTGTTTTTTTCACTAAAAAATGATGACGTCGTTCGTGTACTTGTGGACTACTGGCTCTACAAAGTGATGTAATTATTTTCTTCATCACCCAAAAACATTGATGATACATGTATAAGTATATTTAATGAAATTAAATAGTACTTATTATGTGATTATAATTCTATAAAGTTAAAATATTACTTAACTTCTGACCATAACGATCCTTGAAAAATGAGAAAGTTACTTATGCGTATGTACGACATACATTCTCCATGATTATAACATAGTTCAATTTGCACAATCATCATTGATAATTGGATTTAAAAAGTATAATTGTTGTATAAATCGTATAATTAATTAATGATTATTGTTATTTATATGTTTAATAATGACCTTTTGACCAATAGTTGACCTACCAGTGTAATTTTTGACACATATGTAAATATCATAAAACTCCCCATATAAACTTATTTGATTAAGTGATTGAATATAACAAGTTAATAAGTGAAATATGAAATTTAACTTCCTGAATAAACACTAATATGGTAGTCTAATTGGTGGGTCAGCTAGCCTTAAGCACGTATCCTCATATGCTTGAGACTGCTGGCTAGTAGGAAGGGTGTAAAGAGTTGATAGTGGGGAGACTATACCCTCATGTCGGAGTAGCACAACAATATAGTAATAAAGAAACAAAATATGGTATAGGAAGCAATAATAAAAATTGAAAGATAGAGAAAAATTGAATAATAATAACAAAAAAATATAAATTATGGACAATGATAATATACAACTGATGAATACATGTCCTAAAGATAATACATAAATAAAATAGTAAACATACAATAGGAAAAATATACAGTATGATACCGACATAAAGAAAAGAAAGAATGTAAAATCACAAAGGGAGATATCTAAGAGCATATTGAGATCTCACCTTGTCATATGCTCATAAAACCCTAGTATAAGAAATAAATAATAAGAAATCAACCAGGGCCCGAAAAATATAAGGTCTACTCAGGTAACCTAGTGAAATAGCATCCCGAGTAAGGTGTGAGATATAAATCCCAATAGGATACCACCCATGGTGTCTATGACTAAGTCCAATCCATAAATATAATGTAAAATATTGTGAAGGTATATGAAGAAAGGTAAATGAAAAATGTTGAATAAAGAAACAATAACCCACCCAGGTTTCTATGGGACACATGGAGGCTATAACTACTTCGGATCATATCCAAGATATGTCTCTGATCAGTTACAAAACACATATTTTAGTGATATATATATGTATATTATATAGTTATATATTGAATCCACTAATATAAATAATGTTCATACTGATTCCTAATGTTCATATAACTAGAATACAAGTTTCTGGTTAGACTGGGGTGTAACTCAAACATCCATAATCTACATAAATTGTCCTTCACGACCTACTCCCCAATAGAGTAAGAGAACCCATGCTACAACACATGGGATGGAGTTTGAGTCACTAGGGAAACATTCTAATCATGGTACATGGTGCCTTATTATAATACCCATATATTATCACTGGTGTGAGAGGTCTTTCTCAACACTTAATTTAAGGCAACGTGATGCCACCATGCACAATAAAACCCTTATAGTAATTCCACATCCTATGAATAATGAATAATCATATTTATAATAAGAATACATTTTGAAATATCTATCATGATATTTAATTATCAAGACAATATAAAGGAATCATCACATTAAAATTACAAACCATGAAGAAATACCTCCCATTATTTGTATTTATATACCCAATCATAACCAAGAGAATCACAATTATAACAATTCATTTTATCCTAGATTATTTAATTATTGAAATATGTGTGGTAATACCACCATATTCTATTCCATATCAATCAAACCATTTAATACTTTCAAGGAATATAATAAATCATGATCAAGCTATTGAAATTAAAGAGTTCCATTCAATTAAACAAACATGATAATATATTAATCAAGATAAAAAGGACAACTAGAAGATTACCTAAAAAAATATGGAAATTACCACATGACAATCCATTTTGTAAGGTAATCGAAGACCTTAGTAGGATATTTTTCTGATACTCAAACAGGAAGGAGTGGACATGCCATGTACTTATGAGGTGTCATAGTAAATTTAACAATTACATAGAAGTGGTCCCCTCCACATAATGAAGAAATATTTGGAAATAATGAAAAATTTCATATATATAAAAAGGAAATCATATCATAGAGGATATATTTTTGACAATATAAGAATAAATTATATTACTAATCAATATTTTTTAGTTTAGAAGAAAACACACCTATATCAAGGGGTTTTATTATAAACATCATACATTATTCATCAACCAATCCATTTATAACATTTAAAAATCCAATCCAAAGGCATGTATAAATTCCCCCAAAATTGAATTTTAAAAAAACATCCAATCACGTAAATTAAACTTTAAAGGTTCAACCTAGAACAAAATAGATTCAATTTCACAATTTGGGCTTTATATTACATGTGGAATTTCATTTAATATCAAATTTGAATGATTAGATGGAATTACAGGAATTTAATTAAAATAAAATAAAGGGGAAAAAATGATGTAACATTCATGGGGTGTCTGTGATTGAGGATTACATCCTTAACTTACATAAAAAGTATCAATAAGAATGTAAAAATGTGAAAAGGTCAATTTCTCATGAATAACCCCATTTAAAATGGACCCTTGGAAAATTCCAATGTTCTATGAAATGGAAATATTTATAAATCAATGGAAAATTTGGAAACATGTTATAGAACACCTACGTCATACTTAGAATGATCTACTCATCCAATATTGAACTATGATTTGATAATTTTTGGAAGAAATAGTAGAAAAATACATTCACCCTGAAAATAGGGAAAATGAGTTTGTACATCTATAACTTAATCAAGAGAATATTAAAATAAGAATTATTAAATAGTAATTGAGAGAATACTCTTGATGATCCACAGAGACCCTTGAAGATCATATTGGGATTCAAACATTGGAGGTCTTTTAAATCCTAGGAGGGGGAGCATTGGAGCTTTATTTTTATTGGGAGGAGGCCTCACATGAATTATAGGGTTTGAAGTAAGGTGTAAATGAGTTATTAAAATAATTAAGGTAATTTTGGTCATTTTACCCTCAAAACCAGGGTTGCACAGTTTGGATACATGATTTGGTTAAATATTGTGCCAACAGTGCGACACCCACTACTTAAGAAACCCACTCACACAATTTGTCCCACAAGGTTACCATTACCATTTTCTAAAAATGTGATGAATAGTGAGAGGGTACTGACTAAGTGGCACTAAACATATAGGATTGATGTATGGTTTAGGTAAACTTTTTTTCATCCGATGCCCTTCACATTTTCTCCTCCCCATAAGGTGCTCAATTTAATGTTGGGGTTCGCACAATATTAGAAAAATCTTGTGCCTCATTCATACCTTTTAACCTTGTAATTTCTAGAACCTAACACACCCAAAACAAAACACGACACCCGAGGGATCCTTTAGGACTTTAGCCATATCTAAAAATATCATGATGAAGTGTTCCAACTCTCAGAATTATGTTGTGATTATTGTTTTTAAAAATGGCATGTCCAGTAAATTCCAAAATTCAAATTCCCACTGAATTCTATATTGGTTAAAAAACATCGGTCATTACAAAATAAAATAAATAATAAACTTAAAAAAATTTCTCAAGAAAGTCAATAATTAATATTATTTTATTATTCTAGAATATAATGAATGTACATGACTTGTTAGACTCATGGTAGAGGACTTCGTCTCATTTTTCTTTTATTATGGCATTTTTTGATTTTATGCAACAATATTTTTTCATAAGGTGTATATAAAACCCATTTGACATATTATATCGTCAACTTCTATATTATTATAATGTTTAGTGTTTGTCTAATGTTATTATTCATGTGTATTAAGATTAAATTTTTTGAAGTCTCTAAGAGACTCTGTATAAAAATATCATCTTATAATGTTTTCTTTCAAGCTCATTCTCTTCCATGTCCATGTTTTTAAAAAGATATTATAAATGTTTTTATATGGGAAAAAATATTTATAAATTAAATTTTATATCACTTTTTTTAATTTATTTCAATGGTTTTGAAAATTTATCTCTTTATGTGTTTTATACAGAATGTTTTGACAAACGAAAAAAGGAATGTAATATTTTTAATATTTCTGGAAATAAACTCTTTTTCCACCCCTATGACTGTTATTTTATTTCTATATTCCATTGAAAGATTTCATTTTTCGTAACATGAAACCATATTCCTCTTTTTTAGGTATTTTGGTATTAAAAATTGGGTTATCTAAAAAAATGTTATTTTGATATCCGTAAATATTTTTATATCGGTTCTGTAATTATTTTTAAATTTTTTTCTGTGATTAAAATGTGAAAGAATAAATTTTTTATTCCTGATATGGTACATGAGAATTATATAAAAAATGGGTCATCTTGATATAGCTTATACAATGGGTTTCACCCCATTATAACTCCTAGGTGATCATGATATAGCATATATGAAGGCTTGAGCCCCATTATAGACAATGAAAATATATAAGACTAATATAAGTTATATAATGGGAAATCCATGTTAAAGATATACATTTAATTGGGTAATGATTATATTAGAATTCAGCAACATGTCTCTTCCAGTTAAATTTTTTTAACTGGTTTTTTGAATTTGATTCTCTGTGTTTCCAAAAAGGGTTTTTAATTGCTTTCTATGGGGTTTAAAGCTTTTTTGTTAGTAAAAATTGTTTTTATTTTCATTAAACCAAATAAAATTTAGATAAAGGTAAAAAATTTCATGGGTTTACGTGTTTTTCACCTATATAATAGTTTTACTTCATTTTATGTCCCTTACTGATATTTTTGTTCTCATACCTAGTTTTATAATTTTTTTCATAGGGTTTAATGATTGGCAATGGAAAAGAAGATGTTATGTTGAAAGTATAAACGATTTTACATTGATGGAAATCATGATGTATTCTAAAAGGTTTATATTATTTGAAAATGGATACTAATTGGAAGTTTCAACTTTGTATTTTATGGTTTAATAATTTTTGATTTATAAACAAAATCTCTAAAACTCTAATCCTGAAAAGATCCTAAAATGGAGATAAAGTTAATCCTTGACTAAAACTAAAAATTATTTTATGTTTTAAGCAACGTTCTTATAGTTGTTATCATAGGTTAGCATAGATAACATTAGAGTTTAGTATAATGATAACAACATGCCCTTGAAATATTTTTCCTTGTGGTTAAGTAATAATGATATAGAATTTAATGATTACAATGTTTCATCATATAAAATAAGTTTTTTCATAGTGGTTTTCCATATAAGAAACATGAAAGCTACATTGGGAAGGAACAAATAAGAAAATACCCTTCCAAATCAGCATCCCAAGTTGGTAGCAATTGGAAAATAATTTTGTTACGATGGTTCAATGGAAAAAAAACCAATTAATGATGGTGGTATCCATTTTAGTGGAACCTAGTATACCCTAAAGGTACATGTATTTAGTGGATAATTTAATCATTCAACACCCCCACCATTCATTGGATCATCTCACGCTGTGGTAACCGAATGGTAGATCAATACCCTAGAGAAGATATTTGATGTCATGGGATGATTGGAACATCAAAAGTTGACCCCTTACATTTTTCATTTTAAGGTGATGTTGATCGATGGTGGCCTTTGGTTAAGAACTAACGAGATAAATTTATCATTATTCCATGAAATAGGAAAATTTTAATAATCTCTTCCTTGATAAATATTTCCCTATGTTTCTCGGATTATTATAGAGAAACAACTCTTGTAATTGATGTAAAATGATGATGATTATGTGGCCTCTTGTGAAGAAAACTTCAAAATATTGTCTAGGTATATGCCAGATTTTATTGAAGACACTATTATTAAAATGAATTGGTTTTAATTTTGAATGAAACCATGTTTAGAGTGATTTGTCTATATGGTCATTTAATATTTATGAAATATTTTTTCATTGTATTGGGAAAGTTTATTGGGAGTTTTCCGACACTTATGTGCCCTGAGATGAAATGAGTAATAAATGGTCAAGGTTGTAGGAAATGGAGATGAAACCAACTGAGAGTTATGGATTTAATCCCAAAATAAGTTTCAAATGTGTAATATAAATTTTGGAAAATGTTTATTAAGATCTAAAATGTGTTACAATTTTGGTATGTTTGGTTACATGGTTTTTGATTATAAATAAAATATTCCTAAATAATCAAATAATGAGAAAATAGATATCCAATAAATAATGATATGGTTTAGGTATAATTTGTTGGAACATTATTCTAATGTGTGTCCACAGTTTCATACTGAGGGTGGTAATCACCATGATCAAAAATAGAAATGTGTGAAAAAATAATTTTCTACTAATACAGTTGATGATGGGATATCTTGTGATCTAGGGAAAAATCTTGAGAGTGTGGTATTTTTAAATGGTTAAACCTATGTTCAATGTTTAAGAAACCATGTTAAGGGTTTATGTAATGTGATTTTAAAGTGATTAATGATTTTTTTTTGAGATGTTTTCTTAGGTTATTTATATGTAATGTTTTGGTTTAACATGAAGTATTATTTTAGTTATTTTGGCATGAATTGTAAGGTATTATTAAACTATATTAATTATATGATATTTGATGATTAAAGTTATTTTAAATATTTTTTATTATTAATAGTAATTTTATAAGGATTTAATTTTGTGAAAAAAATGGTAGCATGAAGGATGGGTGAAAAATCATCTCAACTGGCAAGGCTACGGGGCCTGAACAAACAATCCAAGGTCAACACGGTTGCAATTCCTATCATTAGATTTGTGATATTCTGGATAGTATGAAATCATTCATTTAAATATATTGTTTGAAATATAATGACATATTTTAGTTATGGAACAAATGTTTTATCACATAGAAAATAATTAGATAGAAAAGTGATTTGGGGATTCAATGATTAATATTATTTTGGATGATGATCACTATATTTTGGGGAAAAATATTAACATATTCTAACGATTTTTTAGTAATTAATTTCTAAGGTTATTATGTATATCATTTTATCCTTTTCAGGATTAATTTATCTGTTATAAGATGTTTTTAGTTCTCTATACATGAAAAAATCATATTGGAGACACATTATTGGAAAAAATATGAGAGTGTGGTGGAAATTGATTAATTGAGGAAATTATACTGGACAAGTAAGTATATTTCCTGGTTTTTTAGTAAATAAGGCATATTAATTCCAAAAACCAGATAGAAATATATTTAAAATGGATGTTTTTTCCTATTACATTAATTTTGGATGAATCAAATGGTATTTTAATTCCTCACTAATTTATACTTTTTAGGTCTTTAACTATTGATTGATCGTTCACTTTCCTATGATAAATGATCTCCATCACTCCCAATAATTGTTTTTACAATAAAAGTTTCTTGCATATATAGATATTAAAATCCAACATATGTTCTCTTATTTGGAATCCTTGTCATGCATTATTCTATATGACCACCATACTTCATTTCCTATCTTATGAAAGGGAACATTTATTGAAACTATTTATCATGTGGTTTCACAACAAAGTAATTTTCAAATGTCCATCTTTTTTAAAAAAATTAAAAATTAAAATAATGATGAATCAATTTAATAAGGGGGATTTAATTCCCTAAGATTTTGGAAAATGTAACCATGTTCAAGAGTATTTTTGACGCAAAACACTAACCTTAAATGACACTGATAAATATTACCATTATAACCTAGATGTTAAACTTTGGGGAATGAATAATATTACCTAATTTTTGATGTATATATTTATATTTATCAATAAATATAAATTATTGATAAATTATTAAAAAATATCAATCAATTTTTAGTAAGGAAATATTCTTTATAAAAAATAGTTTTTCTTCAAAAACATTTTTTATTACTTTTTGTAATGAAATATTATAATATTATTTTTAAATATTAGAAAATTTATTTTATAAATTTTTACATATTTTAAAATTATCATAAAAAAATTAATTTAGGGTGATTGTTTTTGGATTTTTTAGAAAATATTGAATCTTTAGGGAATAATAAAAAATAACATTTTTTGTAAAAAAGTCATTTATTTTAAATAAATTAAATAATTAAAAATATATTTCATTAATATTATTTATAGAAACAAAATTATATTTAGTTATATTTATTCCAATCAATTAATTTTGATTCAAATTTATATTCTCTTTCAGTATAATTTTTTTGGGTTTAAAAAAGGGTTTTTTTTAGAAATGTTTTAAAGAGAAAAATGTTTCTCCATATTAATTAATTAAAACAATACAAAAAAGAAGTTTTTTAATTTAAATTTATATACTATATATGAATAAACAATAAGTTATATTCATAAAATTATTATTATTCATTATATAGTTATTATAAAATAATTTTTCTATACGAAAAATATACTTCTTGAAAACAAGAAATTTTGTCGCGTCTGCTGGTTTAATGTTAAATTAAAATTTTACCCTAATGTGAATAGAATTTGGTAAAATAGATTAAATATTTTTAATCTTAACAATATATATTATAAAATATATTCAACTTAACATTTTACCATAATGAATGGTTAAAACAATAAAAATTAATTACCATGGTTAAGGTAAAAATGGATTTACAAGGGGTGAAACTGAAAAGATAATGGTTAAAATGACCTCAAAACGTGTAAAAAAATATATTATATCGATATATTGCAACCTTTGCATGTATAAGGATCGATAATGGTTCATTTTCTATCAATTTGGAAAGTGAAAAAGGTGGGTACAACTTTATCATTTCAAAAATTACATGTGTGCCACTATCCTAACCTATAAAATCCCCCCAACTCTTATCTCCTATTGACACCTTAAATTCCATTTTTATTTTCCAATAACTACTGAAATATATCACCTAGTTTCCTCAACAAATTATATAATCCCTTTCTATCATAAATTTTCCATAAGAATGATTTTGGTGCTTAGCTAATGAGGTTTTCTGAGGAAGAGGTATCATGTTTAACTGAGCATGTTTATTTTATTTATTCATCAACCTACTAAAAATCATCATAAATTATGATTATATAAAAAATTATATAAAATATATTTTTATTTCATTATTATAATTTCATAACCTAAATACATATCCTCTTCTATCAAATGAGATACAAAATTATTAGCCATTTTTATGACGAACTACCACCTAACGAACAGATGTCATTCGTTTTACATCATTGCCTCTCATGGATTGTTTTAATGATGGATTTAATGTAAATATAAGAAATTTAGGACACATATATAATTATTTAGTATTTATTTCAAATATAAATTCTTACATTACATTCCTTTGGGGATATGATCATGTCGCTCATGTGTGTTGAGGACTATCGCCTCGCTAAGCGATGTGAATCATTTTTTAAAAACACATTTCATTGAAGATAATAAGGATAATGTTTATGAATAAATCAGATATATGTGAAATAATAATTAAAATAGTGATATATATATATGTCTGTTTCTATATTAATATATAATATATCATTCTATTTTTACACTATAAAATGATAACATTCATCTTGTACGTGTGAACCACCACCTCCATTAAATGATGTGATTCCTTTTTTTATAACCAAAACACATGGATAACATATATAAGTATATAAAATGAACTAATATTTTATGTATGATATTATTATCCATTTGGAAATATAAACTATTTTATACCTTCTAACCATAATGATCATTGAAAAATAGAATCGTTACTCATGTGTATGTATGACCTAATGTCTCCATGATTACAACTTAGTTAATTTTTTAATATATATATATATATATATATGATTATTGGTTTTAATAATTATAATTTATGTATAAATATGATAAATATTTCATGATTATTTTCCTTTATATGTTTAATAATGATCACTTTCACCAATAGTCAACCTACAGATGTAATTATGGACACATATGCCAAATATCATCGAAACAAATCACATAAAAATAATTGATTAACTAATTTTATATAAAATTGTAATGAGTGAAATAAAAGGAATAAAAAACTCTTTAAAGGTTATCAATAAAGTATATAATTAATATAATTTTATTATTCATGAAGATAAATAACATACGTGGCAATTCAGAAGAAAGGTATGGGACTTCACCACAATTTGCTTTCATTGAGGAAGATTTTGATGTTATACAAAAATATTATTTTATAAGGTGTATATACATCTCTTATTTAATGTTATATCATGAATTAATCTAATATAATTATATTCAATGTTTAATTTATTTTTATTCTTTCAGTGGGATTATGATTCAAATGTTATTAAAGTTATAAAGTACTTTCTTTAAAAAAACAACATTCAAATGTTTTCCTTCAAAATATTCAGTTTCTATATCCATGTTTTTGAAATTATTTAATAAATTTTTTACATGGACATAAAATATTGGAAATGAAAATTTTATTTCCCATTTTTACTTTATTTCAATGGTTTTCAAAAGGAATGTTTTAATGGGTTTTATATAGAACGTGTTGACAAATTTCCAATGAAATGTTCTATTTTTTATGTATATGATGAAAAGGGATTTCTACTACAAAAACAATTATTCTATTTCTATATTACTTTTTAATATTTCATGTTTTCTTCAATGAAAATCCCTCACTCATTTTTTTGGGTAATTTTTTTTATTGAAAATGGGTTTTTAAAATGATATTGTATTTTGATATATAAAAATGTTATTTTATATGGGTTACAAATTATTTTTAAAAATGTTTATGGTGAGAAGGTGAAAGAATATAACCATCGATTCATTATATTTTACTTGATCATTATACGAAAAATGGGTGACCCTGATGTATCTTTTATGAAGGGATGATCCCCATTATAACTCATTATTGATCTCGATATAGTTTATATAAAGGTTTTATCCATATTATAGATAATAACAAAATGGTGAGCCCCGTATAGCTTACATGAATGGTTAGCCACATTATACCTCTCTGATTAATTGGGTAATGATTATATTGTGAGTGGGATATATTGTTATTCAAATTAATAGGGTTTAGAATAATGATTATAAATATGATTCTCTAACTTCTAAAATGGGGTTTTAATTGCATTCTATGGATTTAAACAATTTTATTTGATAAAAAATGTATTTTTTTCCTAAGGAAATAATTTATTTATTTCACTCAAAGAACATTGAGGTAAATGTAAAAAATTTCATGAAATTTATTATTTTTCACTAGACAACAATTTTAAATCTTTTTATGTCCCTTACCATGTTTTTTTATAATCATCCCTTGTTTTAAAATGTTTTTCATAGAGTTTACGAATGTTTCAAGGAATTGAAGATTCCACATTGAATATCATGATGATTTTACCTAAAAATAAATCATGCTTCATTTTAAAAGTTTTATACTATGGGAGAAATTGGTATTAATCAGATGTGTCCACTTTGTATTATATGGTTTTGTAATTTATGAGTAATGACTAATTATCTAAAAAACTAAACCTGAAAAGATTCTGAAAATGAAATAATGAGAATTATTGAATAAAAAAACATTATTTTGTTTTTAAGGATGGTTCTTTATACATTGAAAGACACGAGACCCTTTGGTTTAAAAGAAATGAAATATAAACCGGTCCCATTATTTCATATTTACTAGATATCTTTTTGGCATTCATTGTTAATTATAATATGAATCAGATTAATAATTCACTCCAATATTTTTTTGGTTTTATTCTTACAAGATAATATGAATATGAATAATTATAACAATTGGGTCCTTATAGTGAACAAGAAGAAGAATGTTAAGGAAAAATTGTCAATGGACAAGTCCCAATTAAAGACATTGATTCACCTCCTTTTCATTAAGACAAGTATATAAAGGGATATGAATGATAGGGATGAAGTATTCTTTGTATGTGGATTGAAGTTCCACTAGATAAATAGTTTCATATATGGGAATATGAATAATATTTATGATTCTGTTATATATATATAATCCTCATTATATTAAAAAGTTTCTATTTATATAATATGGGTTTTGGATACTACATGTGGATCACACAATTGAATTCAAACATATGAACAAATTAGATTCATGGATATTAAAAAAATGTGAAATATAAATCTATGTGAGAAATATTGTGAGACTAGTTGTAATATAAGTTGGATATTATCATCCTAATTTTCTTAGTGGAATGTTTTTTTTCATATTATACATAATTTATAACTAGAAACTAAATCTCAACATCGATTTTAGACACTATGAGATTTTATTTAATGATTTAAAATAAATATTGTGTTATATATAAGGATAAAATGTGATTATATAGAACATCTTAACAATGTATTATATATAATTGATCTAGACAATATTTTTTTCGAAAATCAATGAAAAATCCAACAGGAATGAATCATATCTTGCCCTATTAATAAATTTAATGATATAACATGTAAACAAGAAGCATTTAAATAAATTATATCACTTATGGTATTTAGAATATATTGAGTTCAAACCCTTGGATACATGACACACTTGTTTATAAGGTAAAATTAATAAAGAACCATTCAATGATAAGGGATAAAGATCAAAAGAACCATTGCAATTAGTTCATACTAATGTATATGCTACATTTCCAGTATTTTCATAGGGTGGTTTTTTCTTACTTAATTACTTTTTTTGATGACTATAATATATTTGGATATATATAATTACTATGGTATAAGTAATATTATTCTATAACATTTAAGGAATATCAGAATGAAGTATAAAGTAAACTTAGAAATAATATCAAGAAACTACACTCAAATAGTGGTGGAGAATATTTGTATGGCCTCGCTTTTTGATGAGGTTCATTTTAATTTTAAATTTTAGATAATATCTATCTAAATAAGTTAATTAAAGGTTTCCCATTATTGAGAAATGTCTCAAGGGGTATATATGGTTGGGAAAATTGAATAGAGTGAAATAATGCCAATATTTTTCAGAGAGCGTAGTTGGTGAAAGTTTAATAGTTACCTTGTACCATAACTGTGTGGCTTTCAGAAGGGGTCATGATAAAGAAAACCATGTCTGGTGGCCCCAGAAACCAACGGATTGAGATATTCCTTAGACTATGGATAGGGAATGACCACTATAAGGTTTTTAAAAACATACAGGTGCCCATGAAAATCTTGTATATTGGTTTCCTCTTGTAAAGAGGGAACCACACAATTGTTTCACAATTTGGAAAACCATGAAGAAAAACTGCATGAATCATTGAATGTTATATTTTACCACTTCCCCTCCCAAAATAAAATGTTTATATATTTAATTTGTCCCCCATTTTAACACCAAGATCCTAGGTTATTAACAAGGATATATCCCCTCCCCCATGGATGTTTCTACCATGATTTTTTTGTTTCTTGAGTGTCGTTGGTTGTTAATCGATGCACTATATAGTACCCTCGTTTTGAGGTATGTGACCCTTGTTTTGGTTCATTTGTGTTTTTGGAAGTGGTTGGTTGAAGTTTGAACAATTTTAGGAAAATTTTTTAAAGTTGTGGAGGTTGTCCAGGGGCGCAAGGTTGGTGCACAGTCTGAACAAAATGTGCAGCCAGCCCAGGAAACTATGCACCCTTGATAGTTGGCTCCGCACGGGCAGCTAACGGCTTTTCAGACCGTGCGGGAAAGCCGTGCGAAGTTCCTAGATGAGACAGTGGCAATCACACGGTTGGTGCACGGTTTTCCAAACCTTGGGGGTAACCGTGTGGCTATTTGATGTTCGGGGTTTTAAGTTCTAGGCCACTCGAGATTTTCAATTTTTCCTTCATTCTTCATCCCACTCATGGATCTGGCGAGAGTTCTCGTTTTTAGAGGTTGGGGGAGCTCCTTAGCTCGTTTTGGTGGAAAATCAAAGGGGTTTCTTGGTGGATCAAAGGTGGTTGTCCTCGAGTATGTCCCTCTTATGGTTCTTTAAGGTTTTGGTTAGGGTTATCCCTCTACCTCTCTTAGTTTCCTAGATCTACAAGGGTTTCATGTAGATCTAGGGTTGTGTTTCCTTTTAGTGTTAAAGGTTGAGCTTATTGATGTTAGGGAAGGGGTTTTGAGGTGGTTTCGAGGAGGCGTTCATCTGGTTTGGAGTGCGTTTTGGTGAAGGGTCAATTTCGCAAAACCCTAAGAGGTAGGTGGCCTATCTCTCAACTACACTAGGTTGAAATGTCAAGTTCATTTACAATTAAATTTCTTGCTTTAATTTAATTGTAAGCATGTTGTGTGAATTTCATTGGAAAATCAGATGAGTGATGATTTGGGGGTTTTGGCATGAAATTGGGGTTTTGTTGAATTGGGCTCAATTGGTTAATTTTAAATTGGTGATTTTAAAATGGTAATGATTGTGAGAATGAGTATTAATTTCAATAAATGAGTGATATTGAAATGTGTTTGGCATGGATATGGTATTTGTTGGTATTGATAATAATTCATGATTATTGTTGTGGCTCGTGTGGAAATGGGTGATATCATTGGGTGGACGATGTTGGGATGTGGTGGAGTGGACGAGAAAGTACCACTATAAAATGGGGATGGATAGTGGATGGAAGGGCCACCATAAATAGAAAGTGGGCGGGAAGTACCACTTGTGTGGATTGGTAATGAATGGGTTGGATGGGAAGTGCGACCATGGTTTGTTGTGTTCTTTTAGGTGATGTTTGTAGATGGGGCTTCTGAGTGAAATATGAAAATGGTAATCAGCTTGTGGCATGGTCAAATTGGATTCTTTGCGTGGCATGGTTGATTTGGCTTCCTTGTGTGGCATGTTTGGCTTATGGCATGTTTGTCTTATAAACAATTTGTAGCTTGGTTTTGATTTATATAAATTTTTTTATATAAATGTGCTAACAATTTTATCCTAGTGGCATGTTTAGGAAAGTCAGTTGGGGAAATCCTACTGAGTAGTTTTACTAACCCCCTACTTTGGCACTTTGGTGTCTATGCAGATGTCGTGTACTATGACATGGGAAAAGGTAAGGCATCACCCTCCTTTAGTGGTGCATTGTGACATTTTGGTGGATCTTGGAGCTGGAGGTTGGTGTGGAGCGGTGGTGGTGTCATGGATCATGGTGTTTTGTTGTTTAGTATCCACTTCGTACTTAGATATTTTATGGATAGCTCTTGTTGAATGGTTTTGGGGTTTGTGATGGAATTGTTAGTATCACATGGTTGGGTTTGAAAGTGCATGCATCTTTAGTAGTTGGTTGGTTGAGTTGGGATATCTTCTTAAGGGAAAATCATTCCCCATTGTTCCTTGAAGCCCTCGGCATTTATTGTCAGCCATTGGAACTTAGGGAACTTCGCTTAAGGCTAAGTAACCCTCACCACCTCCTCAAGCCAATGAGGTAGGGGCAGGGTGTTACAAGTGGTATCAACTTTTTTGGTCCTTTGGAGTTGATTATCAGATTTGGGTTTGACATTCATTGTGGTATATTTCTTTATTCGAGATGGTAGAAAGGCGTAGGAATGTCAGAACTTGGAATGTGTATCATAAATGGACGTATCTAACCCTTTTATGCTGAACATCAAGTTACCAGGGAGTTGGGTACATAAGTGTTTTGGAGACACTTATCGGCATTGACAATCACATTGTCCTGGGTGTAGAAAATGATATGTGCATGGAATATATGGTAGAAATGACTTCCCTCTAGGATGCATATTTCATTGGGCATAATGATTTATGGGATGAATTGAGAAATGGTTTTTCAGATTTGTGAAATTGAAATCTGAATAAATTTGGTATTTTGAAAATGGTTTGGTTTTCAAAAATTGTGATGCATGGAAAATGTGAAAAGGTTGAAAGCCTCATCATGATAGTGTTGTGTAATGTGATTTGAAATTGGGATTCTTGATGTCTATGGAAGTGAGACTCATGGTTGTTTGTTTTCAGTTTATATAAATGGAACCTGGTAGGTGTCATACAGACCAACCGAACGTGGACGAGGAGAACATGGTTGCACCAGAGCCCCAGGTGAACCAGCAGTTATTCTAGAGCATAGTGAAATATTTCCAAACTGTTGGAAGTGTGAATAGAGTGGAAGAGCCAAAGAATATTGATTATGCAGATCAGTTTCA
This sequence comes from Viscum album, assembly GCA_963277665.1. NCBI lineage: Eukaryota > Viridiplantae > Streptophyta > Magnoliopsida > Santalales > Viscaceae > Viscum > Viscum album. The sequence goes on along the minus strand of OY728127.1, from coordinate 402,649,626 downwards.
AAATAAGAATCCACCCATATTTAGTGGTGATTCCGACCCAGAATGGGTAGAGGCGTGGCTGTCCAGAATGAACAGAATTTTTGAATTCGTGGAGACGTTGGTAGCGCTCAAATTAAATCTAGAAACGTATATGCTAGAGGATATTTCTCTTCAGTGGTGGAAGATGGTAGTCCAATTGGGAATGGACCACGATATGACGTGGGAAGGCTTTAAGGAATTCTTTAATAAACACTTATACCCACATAGGTTCATAATTCAGTGCACAACTAATTTCTTTTGTCTGAAGCAAGAGAATATGTCTATGAGGGAGTATGCAACTAAGTTTATGAGATTAGTGTGGTCTGCACCCGAGGTGGATAGTAGCATGTCATTAAAGGCATGGATATTGGAAGTGGGGCTTAGGCAATAGATCCTTTCAAAAATAGTAGTGCTATGTATCAGGTGATTACACAGATATGGTGAATCGAGCATCGATGGATGAGAAGGATTTGTTGGGAGCTCCGGGTGGGGGAAGCATGGTGGAACCCATAGGGAATAGTGGAAACTCTATTTCTATGTTAAAGAGGAGGGGGGGACACTTATACTTAGGGCAGGAGTATGAAACATAATCTGATGGTAGGATCGGTAAAACTTCCTCCGAAGCCTCAAAGTAAACCAGGATGTTTTCAGTGTGGCTCTACGGAACACATCAAGAGGGACTGTACGACACCACCTCGAGAATGCCACAACTGAAATCAGATGGGGCATCTTCAGAGCTATTATAGGAATGCTTCAAATTTGGGTGCCCATGACACTCCTTAGGGATCACAGACGTCATATGCTTCAACAGGACGGGGACAACAACATACCCTTCATCAGCAGAGCAAAGTCTGTCATGGTGATTCTCGAAACACCACAAATCCCTAACAGGGAAATAAAGAGCAGAGTGTGGCAACCAAGGTGTTTTTTGGAGCCAATCAGGTTGTGGTGGATAATTAGTCAGAACCATCTATAGTGCGCGGTAATATTCTTTTAAATTATACCTTGATGCAAGTTATTTTTTATACGAGTGCTTCACACTCTTTTATTTCTGCATGTGTGGTTGAGTTGTTGGGATTAAGGGTAGAAATGATGCCTTTGGTTTTGAAACTTCAAACTTCTCTGGTCGAAGAGAGTGTCAAGCCTTCTTGTGTGGAGAAGGTTGTATCATTGTGGGCGAGGAAGAGCTAATGTGGAATTTCTCAGAGCTTGAGATGGATGGGTATGATGTAATCCTGGGAATGGATTGGCTAGTTGTGTTTAAGGCCCACATCAACTGTAATGCATGAACAATGGATTTTATGACACACAATGGCATTAGATAACTCTTTAGAGGAGAGAGGCATGAAAGGTATGGTGAACTGGGTTTGTTGGCATCAGTAGTGGGAACGTTAACGTATCATTTGGCGGTGTTGACGTTGGAATCAGTAGAGGGTGTTGAGAAGAGTGTTCTTCCGGCAGTGGTGGACCAGTTCATGAATGTTTTTCCTGAAGAATTATCTGGGTTACCTCGTGTAAGAGAAGTGGAGTTTACAATTGATCTCCTTTAGGGGACCAGTCCTATCTCATTTCCGTCTTACTGAATGGAACCTACTGAATTGTAGGAATTGAAAGTCCAGTTGGAAGAGTTAGAAAACAAATGGTTTATCTAGCCTAACATGTCTCCATGGGTAGCATCAGTGTTGTTTGTGAAAAAGGCAGATGGAACATTGAGGCTTGGTGTTGATTATCATAGACTTAACCAAGTTATGATAAAGAACAGATATCCACTTCCACGAATTAATGATTTGTTCGGCCAGTTGATGGGAGCCCAGTGGTTCTCCAAGTTCGACCTGAGGTCGGGATATCATCAATTGTGGGTGAGGAAGGACGATATTCCTAAAACAGCTTTCATAAGTAGATATGGCCATTATGAAGATGCGGTTATGCTGTTTGGTCTAATGAATGCGCCAATAGTGTTCATGGAATTGATGAATCAGATATTTTAGTGATATCTGGATTCATCTGTGGTGGTTTTGTAGATGATATCCTGGGGTATTCAAAGACAAGGGTAGAGCATGATAAGAACTTTGCGATGGTTCTAGGGATCTTTAGGGATCATCAGTTGTATGGAAAATTGTCAAAGTATTACTTTTGGATAGAGTAATTCTGTTTTCTTGGCCATGTAATTTTTGAAAGGGGTGTTTCAGTGGATCTAGAAAAGATAGAGGCTGCTATCTCATGGAAACTGCCAAAGAATGTGTTTGAGGTATAAATTTTACTCGGTCTAGCTGTGTATTATCGGCATTTTGTTCATGATTTTTCACATTTGGCTTCATCGATTACAGCTTTGACAAGAAAAAATGTTCCATTCTAGTGGAATGAACAATGTCAGTAGTGTTTCGAAGAGCTAAAGGGGCGCCATACATCAGCACCAATCATGGGTTTTCCAGAACCAGGAAAAGGGTATGTGGTGTATTATAATGCATCGGGATCAGGGTTGGGGTGAATTCTCATGCAAGGGAATCATGTGGTTGCATATGGCTCACAACAGTTTAGGGTGCATGAGAAGAACTACCCAACTCATGATTTGGAATTGGCAACAGTGTTCCATGCTTTGAAAGTGTTTCATCATTATCTCTTCGGTCAGAAATTCACGGTATATACAGATCATAAGATCTTGAAGCACATTTTCTCACAAAGGGATTTGAACTTGAGGCAAAGGAGATGGATGAAATTTCTTCAGATGTTTGATTTTGACTTGATGTATACACCTGGTACAGGAAATTCAGTAGTGGACGCATTAATTAGAAAATCATATGCTCAGGTGGTGAAACAGGTATCAGACCAATGGCAGTTGATGTCGGTTATAGCTGACATGCGGTTGGAATGTGAGGACCTAAGTGATAGAGTAGTTTTCTTTCTAGTTTTGTTGATTCCTGTCTTGGTTGGCCTGGTTAAAGAGGCACAAATATCTGATTCTGAGTGTGTGACCATGAGGTCGAAACTCAATGGCGGAGAGAGCATTGAGGGTTGGAAACTGGATAGAGATTTAGTTTTTTTGTTTTTAGAATCAGATGGTTATACTAGTTTCTTGTTAGGAGGATCTTCTCAAGGTGTATCATCATTCCAGGTGGGCTATTCATCCTGGACTTCAGATAATGTTTAAAGCATTGAAAGCACCGTTCTAGTGGGCTGGGATGAAAAGAAGAGTGAATGAGTTTGTTTCGAGATACTTCACTTTCCAACAGGTCAAGGCCAGGTGTCAGAGACCAGTGAGAATGTGGTAGTATTTTCCAATCCCTGTTTGTAAGTGGGAGAAAATAGCGATGGATTTTGTTAGAGCTCTCCCAAGAATGGTTAGAAAGAACGATGCCATTTGGGTGATAGTGGACCGGCTAAGGAAGTAGGCCCATTTCATTCCAATTCATGAATCTCATACGGTGGAGGATCTGTCGAAAATCTATATCTAAGAGGTGGTAAAGAGGAATGGTGTCCCAGTTTCGATCGTATCCAATAGAGATCCGAGGTTTACATATCATTTCTGGAAATCCATATAGAAAACCCTAAAAACTAAGTTTACAATGAGTATGGTGTATCACCCTCAGACGGATGGTCAATCTGAGAGGACGATACAAACTTTGGAGGATATGATGTGGGCTTGTGTCATGGATTTTGGTGGCTTGTGGGAGGATCACTTGTCGTTGGTTCAGTTCTCATACAATAATAGTTATCAGGAATCCATACATATGGCTCCGTTTGAAGCGTTGTATAGGAGGCCATGTCATTCTCCACTATACTGCGTGGAAACAGGTGAGTCCTCGATGGTTGGTCCGAGCCTTGTCCGAGCCTTGGAATCACCAGGATCATCCTAGAAGGGATCAAGTGGTGTAGAGGTAGTGCTATCAAAGGTAATGTTGGATTATGTATACATGGAAGAGAGTTATGATGCAGTATTGAGGTTTTGATGTTAATACCCCCATATTGTGATGGTATAGTGTTGATGAAATGTTTGTAGGTGAGAGATATCAGGAATTACAAGTGGTTTAAGGTGTCCTTGTAGTTAAAGTTGACGTTATGAATGGATCAGTTGTGGTGGTATCCCTAGATGTTATTATAGTGTAATATATGTTTAAAGATGATCCTGCCGAATATTTTGACATCAACTTATGTAAATTGAGAGATAATTGGATCTATTACATGCTACATAATAGTTTTCTTCTAGTTAAATTAATTTTGTTCATGAAGGATTCTCCTAGGTATAATATTATGTATAGTAGTGTGGTGAGAGGTGTACCACCAACCATTTCCAAGTGAGGTTCATTTTATGGTTTGAAGGTTGGTAAATGGTAATGGTTCCATTTCATGAAGCCAATAATGGGTGATGTTTAACATTTTTTCCTTGATGTGAGTGAGATATTTCATCATAACTTCCAAGAATCCTTAGTGATGGGAGCGTGAGCCATGGTCGGTTGAATTTATAGTGGAATGTGGTGGTAATGAAACTCCTATGGAGGGGAGTGGTGTGTTAACCATAGAATTATGACACCCATTCTAGTAGGATTTCAACAGTATGGAGAATAATTTTAGTTGAATTTGTTGGAAGTAGGATTCCAATAAGAAACATGTGAAGTACAAATATATATTCATTAGGGGAGTATAGGTGTTCGTTTGATGAGGTGGTTGATCATGTTATGAACTGACTTCAGGTTCTGGGGGGGGGTCTAAAATAAATTTGGGGGGATTTTTGTTAGAGATTTTTCAGTGGGTGCATTACATCACAAATATGGTTTGGGGAGAATTAGATGCTTTAATGCAATAATTTCACCAAACTTAGGGGACATACTCCCTTAGATTCTTTCATATAGAGGTGTTATTTTTTTATGTCTATGGGAATCATGGATAGGTAATGTGTCAAGGTAATGACAATGGGAATTGTGTTTTTTTGGGACAAGTCTTACATGAATAGTCCAAGACGACCAGGTAAAACAAACATATATGGTGAGTTATAAGAAAAATCTCTTTAATGTTTTGAAATGATTAGTTGGTTTCAGGAATGTAAGTGATATTTGAGGAAAATAAATTTTTTTCTTAGTTCATTTATGGATGGTATATGTAAATCCATTCTTGGTGGTTTTTTTGGAAAGGATGGATGCTGATATTGGTTGGAACTTTTGTATATGTTTTTGTGTGGTGAGTTCGGAAATTCCTAGGGTTTGTTGTGAAACTTGTGTTCAAGGTTCTTGTGTCAATTTTTTTGATGGTCGTGGTTTCGACCATTGGAAGTCATTTTTTATGAGTGAAATCTTATGTTGGGGAGAACTATAGTTTGATGAGTGGTCAGTTGTTGATGTTATTAGTGTTTTAGTTGGATTGTATTGGGTGAGATCAATCCTTGTGTATTGGTTTTGATAGTGGTTGTTGTATAATGTTTTGGAAGGTTGAACACCATGAGTTTGAGGTTGTGCTTTTGTTTTTTTTCAGGTGATTGGATATAGAACAAGGACATTTGGAATAATATTGTGTAATGACATTGGTTGGGGAATGTGGTTGGATAATCTAATGTTACTTCTTGTGATTCGAGGTGAGATTAACTATTAGGGATTATGGTGATGATCAAAGAAGATGTATACCAATTTCATCTCCAAGGTCGTTGTAGTCCTTTCTCAATGCACTCCTTCTATGGATGTTTTAATGGTATTAAATATACATTTCTCATGAGTTTTATCATAGCAATGATGATCTTGAGGCTGATGCATCCTTTGAGAAGCATCTGATTTGTTTTCTATTGTAGGATAAATATTTATGGAATGAGACCATGATTTTGATCTAGGTTTTGTGGAAGAATGGTCATGTTTGAAAGGAAAACATGAGTGAGGGAAGCTGGTAAGATGCCCCAATAGCCCAAAATTCTCTCATTTGGGTTTAATAAGAATTAAAAGTGATGGTCAAGGATGATATGTTTTGAGGTGGGGATGTTTTAAAGTCCTAGTTGTCTATGAGCATTATTTTATTTTTAAATTTTTTCCAAAATACTCATAAATAGGTTAACATATGGTTTCTCATGAGTTGGGAAGGTATCAAGGGGTTCATGGGGGCTTAGGGCATAGAAAAGATGTAAAAAGTTTCCAATATGTTTTTAGAGCTTGATTGGAACACAATTAGTTATTACTATTTACCAGGACTATACAACCTACAAAAGGGGGTACATAGTTTGGAAAACAATATGGGGGTGGACTAGGATACAGTGTGGCTCGATATTCACTCTCGATAATGGAAAGCTCATGTACACTATATAGTTTTTAAAACTTTGTGGGTGGTCAAGAAAACCATGTGGCTCATTTTAATTTTGGATAGAGGGAACAACAAGGTTGGTGCACGGTTTGGAAAACTCTATTGCCAAACCATATGACTCATTAAAAGTGTAATTTTATCGTTTTCTCAACATAACATAAATGTTTCCCCCATGTGAACGCCATAAACCTAGGGTGTGAACCAGGATCACTCACATCCTCTAGATGTTTCTACCTTGATTCTTACGCATTTTAGAGCACTATTGGTTGATGATAAATCTCATGGTAATTCATCGATTCAGTTTCCTTATGTATTCTAGAATATGATTTGTTGGTTTTGTCGTCTCATTCCAAATATAATTAGATCTATTCCTAGTGTTTTATTTCCCTTAGTGTTTGATACTATTTTATTTCGAATCAAGTCCTATGGTTTGAGGAGTGGATGTCGACAAGCATTAGGTAGGTGGTCTACATGATTTTTCCCATAGCCTTGATGTTATATATGTGTATGAAATTGGGAAAATTCTATTCCCTTTTTAATTTTAATGTTATTATAAATGGAATGTAATTTGGTAATGAATTTGATGAGAGGTACTCTTCATAGATCCCACTGTGTCCAATGATGATTCGACACCGTTCCAAGGGATACCCACGATGTATAGCAAAACCATGATAATAGTGAAATGAATTTGTAAATATTGAGATTAGTTAATCATTAATTTTAATGGATTATAATTGTTTATTTTTATGTGTGTATGGTTAAAGGGATAATTTAAATGTTTATATTTTATATTTATTGAAACTCCTAAGAGGCTTTTCAAATGGAAAAAATGATGTGTTTTGGGTTTTGATTTGGTTGTGGATTTAAAGAAAATAAAATGATGTTATGAAAGTGGGTAATGTTTTAAAAAGGTGTTTTTACCTAAATGTAATCATGAAGGGGTTATTATTATATTTCATTTGATGTTTTGAACTGCATGTGTGGTTTAACCCTTGTGAAAATTCCATGGTGGATTCTTATTAATTAATTTATTGGAATGGTTGAAACTTATCATTTTTTATGTTCAAAGATAAAATCCCTTGTTAATGGAAATATTTGAAATGTTTAAAGGAAATGAAAGTATTTTCCATGTGTTAAATGGTTTTGAAAAAAATTAAATGGATGGGTTATATTTTTAATGTATGTAATGGATTATTATGAAAGTGGGAGATATGGTTTGTACTTATTGAGAAATATTTAGTTTTAAAGGACCATAGGGACCTTGGTAAATGATTTATTATTAAGGGAATTTGATTTTTTATAGAAAATGTGATAAATATATAATTTATTTTTTGGAATGTTTGTCTAATGGTCAAATACTTGGTTTTGGGCAGGCTATACTGATGCTCCATGAGAAATAGTGCACGGTTGTTTTCAAAGAATAAAATGATGCTCAAGAATCTAGGGGTATGGAAATGGAATTATATAATGAGATAGGGATGGTTGGACACGACGTTTAAAATACCATATATATTTTTGGGATGAAGCTACTTGTATTATGACGACTTCCCCATATAATAAATGGTTTGGATGGTCAGTCATAATGTTTCCAATCCTAGTTGAATATATAACCAGATTATCATCATTTTATGAATGTTAACCCCTTTTATATATGGATTAGGTGAATGGAACAAGAATAATCTTGTTTTAAGGGTTTGTGAATCATTAGAAACCAAGATTTTTTTGTGTGATTTGAAATATTATTAAATAATGACACTTGGTTTATCTACTATTTTTCAGTTGATTTTTGTACCCCTGTATGTACTATTGTTAAACTACTTGTTTATTTTTCCATCATTAGTTTCATCCTACAATGTTGTAATCACATCCTACTAAGGATTCTACAAAATATGGGTACCTAAGAAGGTGCTACTTGTTTTCAGGAGATGGTCCAAGGAAGGGACATTCTTCTAGGTTTACACATGTGTGAATGGGTTGGATCATGGAATGTTAATACTATTTGAGACTCAAGGCTGTGTTCCAGATCTTTTCATTATTTTGGTATTGGAGGTTATATTTACAAGAATTCCTAACATGTATAGTATACATTTCATTATGATATTTTTCCTCACTAGGGTTATTATTGTAACTTCTTGTATGTTATTATTTTTTTCTTATAGTTTTCATAAAAATTGAAGTTATTTACGTTGTTATTTTACTTTGATATGACAGTATAGTCTCCCCAATGTAACTCTATATACATGCACTACTAGTTGGAATCCTCTAGTATATGGGGAGGGGTGCCGAATTTCATGTACCGATCGAGCTCAAGGAATCAATTTTAGATACACTAAGGATGGGATGTTAAATACCATAACTAATTTTTCATTGATCATTTAATGGATTATGTGATTGTTGAACAAATCACACCTCCTTATACACCATAGTAGAATGGTGTTAATAAAAGGATTAATTCGACCCTTCTTGATATGGTCAGATCAATGATGAGTCATGAAACTCAACAATCATCCTTTTGGGGATACGCATTGTAGAATATCAAAAATACACAAAACTGTGTTCCAACTAAATTAGTAGATGATATTACATGCGATGTATAGGATTTAATGAACAGTAGTCTATCACATATACTTTTATGAGTATGCGAGGCATTTTGAAGACTATACTTAGTGAGAAATTAGCATCTTGAAGAACAATGTGCATCATTTTATGTTATCCAATGTAGGCTAAGTGAAATTACCTCTTTTAATCACTATAATAGAAAGGTTATCATAGAAATATATTATTCATTTCTAGAAATGGAATACATTTATAATGGAAAAGGGGGAGCGATATTGACTTTAATGAAGTTTATGTTCTAGATGTACAATATTTAGTACAATAATAATCATTACAAAAGACAGTGAGAGAAGATGATGTTCCTAAGAATCAATTACTATGTTGGTCTACTATAATGGTTTGAGTACCACATGGATGTGGATTTATTTTTAGTATGCAAGGTTACACATTACACTTATAGAATAATGAACCTATAAACTATAATGAAGTATTATATGGAAAGGATTTTGATAAATGGAAAAAAGCCATGTATTTTAACATATAGTCCATATACAAAATCAATTTTTTATTTTGGTAGACCCACAAGATTATGTAAAACCTATTGGGTTTAAATGAGTATTTATGAAAAATTCGGACATGGAAGGTTAATTGAGAACCTATAAAGAACAACTAATAGCAAAGAGTTTCATGAAATGTCATGTAATTCACTATGATGAAACCTTCTCACTAGTCACTGCACTAAAATCCATCAGAATACTAATTTCAGTGATAACCATCCATTATTATGAAATATGGAAAATGGATGTCAAAATAGCTTTTCTAAATAGGATGTTGGTTTAAGTTGTCTATATGGAATAACCTATTGAGTATATTATGTCAAAGAGTGACAATAATGTATGCAAGGTGTAGATATCCATTTATTGATTGAACCAATAATTTTGATCATAGAATGTTCATTTTGACAAGTCTATAAGAGATATTAGTGTTAACGAATACTTGGATAATTGAATGTTTCTCCATGAAATTCAAAGGTGAGGTATCCAACATTATAGGTATAATGATTTATTGATATATATATCAGAGGCTTCTTGTGATAGGTCAAATAACACATATTGACAATATACTCAAAAGGTATAATATAAAACAATGTAATATGGATTTTTTTCTAGTGTCACATGAAATTAAGGTATCCAATAAGATGTTTCCATAAAAATAGAGTGATATTGATTGAATGAGTAGAATCAACTATTATTCAGTAGTGGGACCTATCATGTTTTATATGAATCATACTATGTTATATTTTTCCTTTTATTTTATGTAGATTTTGAATATTTCAGTATATTCTTGAAGATATGAATTGAGAAGTTCAATAAACTATATTTATGTACTTGATATGTGAAAAGGAAGTATATAGAGGATACGAGGATCTAGTATCTAGGGGATATAGTGATGCTAGCTTCTAGTTAGATCAAGATGATCTATAATTACAGTCTCGCTATGGTTTTTCTAGAATGCTGGTGCAGTTAGACGGAGGAGATCAAAGAATTATTTGGTTGCTGATTATACAATAGTATGTTGTGATAATATAATGATAGTATGCCTTTCTATGTCACCATGGTCACACTGGAAGATAATTAATATACTTTGGAATTTTTATATCTTTGGAGATTATAATCATGGGGGTGAAGCCTTAGTAGATAAAGAGTAAAGGATAACATAGATGACTACTTAATTGAATCCATATATCAATAAAAGCATGATTATATGGTGATAGTTAGTAGGATGAGAGTTATTATTAGTCGGATTTAGTAAAAGTGGGAGTTTTTTGTGTGATTAAACAACTCATTTATATAAATTTATTACCATTACATGTATGTAGTTTGACCCATACCTATGTTTATTCTTACCAAAAAAGTTTCAGCAGTTTCGTATCCACTTTTGACATTGTAATGACCAATGATTATATTTTATATAAAAAGGTTATAGTTGTTCCCAAATATCAGGAGAACCTTGAGATACTATGAAATCAGTATCTAATATATTTCCTATTGTATAGATACATTATAATGATAATAAATAGATAATATCTCACTTTCTGGTAACCTGGAATTTAGTAAATGCCATTATGTCGGGGATTTATAATGTTTCATCACCATATCAATGGAACATTATCATATCTGTTGATCTGTGCCCCAATAAATGCCTAAAGAAATCCTTTGAATTTAATAACCTCAAAAATATATAAATGTTTAACTCATTCAAATTAGTGGAATAACTGGAATTAACTTGATTCTGGAAATCATTGCTTGAAATATCTAAGCTATAACCCACCCACATCATCCATAGAAATCTAAAAAAGTATGCATATGAAATTCACCAAATTTTGTATTCTATTGAGTGGATATGATGATTCCTTCAAAATCATGATGATCACCATGAATCCCTTCGATATATAAAGGTATTATTTGATTGAGAACTCAGAACAAGTCTTCCTCTCTCTAGGATTCCAAAGGAGAGAGAGGATATCAATGCATTTAAATGAATAGTCCATAGGAAGTGTGTCACTCCATAATATATATAGTGGATGTTAAATACCTAGATAGGTTTCTAAACCATCATATAAGAAACACATATTAAATAAGACATAAATGAATAGTTATAAAGAAAAAATTTTATCATAGAAATATTTTATATTTTACCACCAACAAGAAATATATAATAAATATATTACATTATAAAACTAGTTAATTAAATTGACCCATATTTCCCTCTAATATTAAATTAATCCTAAATATTAATATAATATTCACCCATTTATCAATTTCCATGTATTCAAAAAAATATACTGTGAATAATTTTAATAAATAAACTCCACCCAATTATTTGATTCTCAAATAATAATGAATTTATGAATTTATTAGTGATCACTAATTCTTACACACATCTTGGAACCCATGGTGGAGACCATCATGTATTATCCACTTGTTCAGTAGAATCAGGTGGTTAGTTGTATAAACTATTGTGTGTGAACCTCTATGAACTTATATCTAATATTAATGAATATTATTCATAGATCAAGAGAGGAGTCTAGAAACCCATAAAGGATCCCAAATAGATAATGAGTAGTGAGAAAAATGATTACCTTCCAACAAACACACTCCATGTAATATAATATCTTCATATCTGGGTACCTCATAAAGTAGGATGCACACATTTTATCATCATCCTTTCTTGATTAATTATTCGTTGACCTTACTGGATGGTTTTACCATATTCTATAATAGAAAAAAATTTAATAAAGATACTACCATATTGATAAACTATTCCTGGGATAACTCTTCCTATCAAAAGTGATAAATTCATTCTTGACCATTCAACCGATTCGATATATCCAAAGATGCACCCAACACAAGTTACCTCCCTATGATATCAATGTCATAGTTGTTTCATTATACCAACATATGCAATAAAATGGAACAAATTGAAAACATTCTCATGTTAGAAACCAATACACATGTTTGAAGATAAAAAAACCAATAACATCCAAAATAAGCGGTGTTCCTATTGGATGTTATGTCCTCATGATATCATCTACTACAGATCACAATATGAGAAATTCATGAGAAGAAGTCTCAATTCTTATGATCCCCAACACCTAATAGTCACACATAAACTACATACATTCGGCATGATGTATCAGAATGATATGAGATATATTTATGATTAATATCAAAGCATTTCAAGGTTCCTATTATAACCTGGGAACTTCTTTAACCCTTTGATATGAAAAATAATCAAGAGAATTTTCAATTTAAATGGAAGACACAAAAATATCAACATTATGATTATGAGAATAAATAATTTATTTCTTATTGTATACATGATATGATAATAAAAAAGAACTATTAAATATGGGTCTAGTGAACCCACTAGTAGGACATGACTATCTGGTGGTTGGAGCTTATAAGAAATGACACGTCTTCTCATGATGTTCTCACTTGTTAATATAGAGTATATAAGATCATGAGGACTGAGCTGACAATATGAACACCACATGTTTTAGAGGTCATTGGTTATTTGAATCAATGATCATGTTTATTGGTTAATTGACATGAGATCATTATCCATGAATACTATTTGGATCGTGTACTTCAATGCAAGATAAAACCACGAATCTAATGTCCTGGTGATGTAGCTTGTGTTTGGTGTGTCAGTGGTTTTAGAGAAATGGATGAATGATCCAAATAGAAATTTTCCCATATGGGTTAAGGAAGAGATATCTCAGGTTCTAGAGGTTGACCAGGATGTCGGTACCTTTATTAAACCAATGGGTGTTGTAGAATCACCATTGTGTCATGTTTAACTATTTTTCTAGTCTTAATTTATATATAATAATTATTTCACCTAAAAATTAACATCCTTTCCAATGAAAACCAAAGATTATATAACTAAAGAAGTCAATGGAGCTAGAAACATAGGATCTTCCTACGTAATTAAAAATTAATTTAATTAAAGATACATAATTAAGTAAACATATTATACTCTCTTAATTGATTATCCAGTTAATACTGTCTCTTTGTACGATCATTTCATTTAATGATCCAAGGGAATAATACCTATAGAGGTGATACTAGCCTATATAAAAATATATTAACATTGATGTGCAATTGTTGGGTGTTAGTAAGATGCATACTGGTTTCTTGGGTTTTCATGGATGACTGTAGTAGAATTATTATTAAATAGGAAGAACTCTTGGGTTTTTTGTCGAAGGATTTATGGAGTAGGAGATGTGAACACATTATATAACTCTAGATATCTTTATAGGTAATTAGAGGTCCTATCTATAACAAATATTCATAATGAGAGTGATTATTGAAGGTGGTTTAATTATATATATATATTATGGATGGTTTAGTGTTGAAAAATTATGAACCAACCCTTTCCCACTTTATAATTATTATTTGAAACCATGTCCATTGTTAATAAAAAATATAAAAATATTAATAATCATATTCCATTCGAAATACTTTATGAATATAAATAAATATCATTTATACCATTTCCAATCATGAAATCAGCTCTGTCTACTTATCCCTCATTAACATTTACTAATCCTTGAATAAAAACTATTCATTTAATAAATAAATATCATTGAATTATTCATCTATAAATATAATTTAATAAATATTATATTCTCCAAACCTCTCATATAAATATTTATTTTTATCTAAATCCCATATTATTTTGAATAACAAGTTATTAAATCATGTAGATCAACCAAAACTGGATAAATATTATTTATTCCAACATGTTAAATTCAATACATGAATTTAGCTAAGATAACAGCTACACATGGGGTGAACTAATAAAACACATACCCTGTTGCATTAGTCATAATATCCAAAAGTCATAGGATAACTTCTAGAAATTTTCCCTATCAATTCTAACGATATAAATTTACATCACAAAGACATTCAACCTCCTACAAATGCCTACCATAAAATACAATCCTTTTATCAGTATATCTTAAATCAAGTAGTTTTCATACCAGTTCCATAAACATGTACACTTGATGTTTCATTATTTCATTCTCTAAAAAGATACTCAACAATTGAACACCATAACCAAAATTTATATCTTAGGTTCCATTCCCCTCAAATGGTATATGATATCAAATTTCATCAATGGATTGAAGGGGTAACTCCTTTAATTCATTATCCATTAATTCAATATCACTGATGATGCACCCAATATATCCTACCTCACTATGGGAATACATCATCATAGTTTTCATTAATACATAAAATTTTGTATTTCATGATATCTATTAAAAATAATTTTAATTTACAAGGATAAATATACACATTCAAATATTGTAACATCCATTTACACATAAAAATATTAATTTTTTTATGAATGTTTATATTCTCATGACCACATATCTGGGATATTACCCAGAGAGAACTCCCTTAGTAGGAGAATCAATATCTTATGATCCTCATACCCTGGATATTCTGTATCATCTATGTCCCATCTAGTAATATCATATGGCCATTGAGTAATAATAAATATTCTTGTCGTGGGACCTCTTAGGTATCATCTTATCAAGGAACTAGTTTAACTTAGAGTGTGACATATATTCTTAGATAACTATCATAAACTGGTTTTATGATGAATACTAATAATTATATGATATAAATATTCAATAATAATGATAATATATGTAATTAAGTACTAATAATGTTGGTTTTAGTGAATCATTCCGAATAGACTTCCACTCTCACTAGATCTAATTGAAAAAAATTTAGTCCACTATCTCTTACATGATACCTGCGAATCTATTAAGATAAAAACTTCACCATGGGTTCATAAATATTTTCCCCTGGGGGTAGTCTTCTAAATGAAACTTCACCTCATTGAAAAAAATAACCCATGAGACGAAAATTATGAGGTAAGTACATTTTCATTTGACATGATTTCGACTCTTTGGAGGGAGACACTATGAAAATGTTATCACAATAAATTATGATTGGGTTTAGACTAATATGTACCATGTAATTATCTTAAACAATGTTTTGAATCCAAAATAATTCCATAGATAAATGGGAACCTGAAATATACCCTGACCCCACTGTAGAATCATTGAAAAAATCCTCCTTTGAACACTTCCTACTCACAGCTCCTCTTTTGAGTCATAATACATAACCAAACTACACCATCAAATCATTCCAATCTATCTGAAATCTATAATATATATAACACATAATGACTAGCTCTATCTACTACAAACACTATGAACATATCCTAGGGTAACTCAAGACACATAAGGATATCCTTAATTTTAGTTTAATGTTACTTACTAGGATCTTATTGATATCTTCCTACAATGATCAAATCATAGGAAACATCTAGAATTGTACATAATATTGGATAAATTATAGATAATATCATATAAGCGTATGAGAGCTTACTTAATATTTCTTTGTACTCTTCTTTCTGAGGGAACATTTTATTTGAATGATGTATACCATGTGACAATGGAACTAATCACCTATTGGAATGTTAAAAATGATCTAATCTATTATCTTGTCAATGTATATACATTAAAATATCCCATGAATCCTATTGGATCTATCCCCCATGATCTTGAATGCTAGAATGTAGGCTGCATTACTTATGTCTTTTATGGAGAAAAACTTTCTCATCCATGCCCTAACCTCTTGTAAGGATGTTATATCATTTTCAATTATTAATTTTTCAGTAATACATACTACTATGAAAATAAACGTACTCCCACTAAACCTATTTTAAACACATGGATCACATTCATTCTTAAGGGATCCCATTTTTTAATGGATTTATCAAAACAAATGTCCAATGGCCTAGATTATTTTTTCATAAATAATTTAATCTCTACCACATGCATACAGTTTTCTAATTGCTTGAATTTTTAATACCTTCTTGTGGTGTAATATACAAATCCTTCAAAATTTTCCTATTAAGGAATACAATTATGATATCCATTTTCCAGATCAAATACCCATGAAAAAATGCTACAAAATGTAAGATTATGATGATTTAAAAAATGGAAACTAAAAAAATGGTACATCATATGAAATTTAGTGATGTTGTATAAATAATTTATAAAGTGACCATTATTTATAGGTAATTACTTTACCTTTAATACCCAATCCTCTTTCGAATAAAAATTTATACCTAATTTGATTTACATCAACTTTCAGACTGATTGGAACCCGAATGTAGTTTTGATACATGGAATGAATCTAATGATTCATTACTTCCTTCCATATTTTATATTTTAATCTCTATACTATAGCCTAGTTTGAGAGAGGATCATTATAATCAATTAATAATGAGTCACCATCACTGATGACCAGAAAAACATATCTTTATGATATTCTTACCTCAATGATGCTCAAAAATAGTAAATATATTTCAATAATATCTTCTTCCACCGATAATTTTAGAATATATTCACATACCACCGCTCATATATCTCGAGAATTAACTTCATAGAATTTAATAATTCTACCAATATTCTCTAGGAGGAAATTCACCCTCTAAATAAAAATAGATTATCTTGAGAAATTTGATTTCTTGTCTAATGGGTTATATAGATAGGTTCCCTACGTTTACATAGCATACCCTATAAAGACACACTTCATGCATCATCGTTATAGATTGTTTATTAAGATAGAAATTAAAAAAACCTAAAAAATCCATGAAAAACATATGAAAAAATGGTTTATTTCAACTTTATATATTTAAGGGAATACCATTTCCATCTTTGTTTAGTACCCATTTAGGTATTTATGATGTAGTTTATAATGAATATCCTCCAAAGGATAATGAAATGAATTCATGGCTGAACATATACCATACCATGTCTAGAGAGGTAATATTACTCCTTTCAATAACAATATTACACTATGGTGTATAAGGTGGGGTGGGTTGAGATAAAATCCCATACCCCTGTAGAAAGTCGATGAAATCATAGTTATGATATTCACCCCCTCGACCTGATCAAACTTTTTTATCTTCATACCAAGATGATTCTCAACCATATTATTGAACTCCTTGAACTTTTTAAAGGAATAATATTTATACCTAATCATGGAGATATATCCATACCTACTCAAGTTATCATTAAATGTTATAATGTATGAGAATCCACCAGTCGATTTTACATGAAAAACAAATTCTAGATGTTCTATGGAACATTATCCTTGAACAAAAAGGGTGGTTTTTTCATATTTCCTTAAAAATGGATGACATATTTTATATGATTTATGCTAAAAACAGTATAAATAACCATCTTGATAGATCTTTTTAAACACTTTTCTACATAACTAAAAAATTAATTATTTAATTTAGTGTTATATGAGACACACATACTTGTTACATTATCATATGTCAATATTTTATTTCCTAAATACAATAAATAATGACCATTATATAACTATTCCTTACCATAAAATATTCTATATTTATAAAAGTATAATACCTTATTTTCAAATATGAAAATATATCCATCCATAACATAATAAGAAACAAAAATGATTTTCTTGGAAACACAAGACACACAATAAAAATTCCTTAAAAATAAATAAATTTATGATGGAAGTGTGAGGTGGTAGTATCTAAGGGATATATTAGCTGAGATTGATCTATTGGAATCCCACTATTCCACATCGCATCCGGAAACCTTCTAAAATCCACTTTGTTCCTATATTTGGATATAAAAGTGAGCACCGGATGAAATATCTTATTCCCAATTTATAGATATATAAATAATACACTTGATAAAAAAACCTTCTTAAATATTCCCCATGATTCATTTTATAAGTTAATGTATCTCCTTGAGGTGTTATTATTATTTTTTCAAATAAATTTAATTTATTAAATAAATTGCATTATAAGAAACACTGAGTTTTAACGAACCATGATATACTATATTATTATTTGGTGTGACAATTATATCCTAGACGTTAAATTAAGGGTATGAATAATACTAAATAAATTATAAAAATAAAATGGTTTAAACATGTGTATCATAATTTATTTGTTTATCAATTGATTATAAATGAAAAGAAAAATCATTTGGAAGTAAAAGAAATGTTTTTCTACAAACATTAATTTTTTTGTGAATACTATTTTTATCTAAATAAATGAAATTAATGATTATTGGTGAATTATATTAATAAAATTCAAATATTATATTAAATATTTTTTATCATTCATCTAATATTTCTTCTAAGAATGAGATAATTATAAATATAGTTTTATTTTAAAAACTATATTTTTTATGAATCAGTTTCTTCATGTTTTCAACCATTTTTATAAATTTAATTATTTAAAATTTTATATTTTTTTGATATAATGAATATAATTTTTGAAAAAACAAGTCAAATTTATCTCAGAGATAACCATTGAAATTTTTTTTTAAATATTATTTTTTCAACGAATAGTGAAAATACTATTTTAACTAAAAAGTTTTTTTTGTTAAAGCATTTACAAAGATCCATTTAGTTTTAGGAAAATTTTAAAATTAATTTTTTTAAATTACAATATTTTAAACCAATTTAGTTCTTTTTAGTAAATTATATGATAAAATTCTATATAATCCCTTTTTATAATTAAGATAACTTTTTCTTTGAAAAACTGCATTTTCACCGTGCTTATGATTTTTATTTTAAATTAAATTCTGCCACACCTAGGAATTGAATTTGAATATATGTATTATATATTTTTAGTCATAATAATCAAAATTACATAATAAGTTAGAATTATTTTAGATTCCAAATTAATACTAAAAAATAAAAAATTAATTACTCTAGTTACGGTTAAAATGGGTTTAACAGGGGGGGGGGGGTTAAGCAAAAATATAAGAGAAACTATTCCAAATAAACTTTTCTAAATACTATTGGATGGACATATTTTAAAATTATATAATATAATAATAAAATATATAGTTATTTGGAATATTTTTTTCTTAAGAATGACTATATCATTTTGAAATCTTTTGGAAAATTCCAAAGTGGTTTCCAAGTGGGTCCTCTGACCCATTTATAAAGAACACCCCAATCCTCTCTGTTCCACACTTCAAGTCACTTTTTTATCATCTGTTACATAAATAAATAACATCACTGCATTCAGTAAAACATCCTAGAAGCCTTTTTTTATTATGAAACCCTCATAAGAATATTTTTTGTGCTGATAAAAAGAGGTCGTTCGAAGAAGTGGTATTGTTCTTAATCGAGAGTTTTTATTTTATATCTTCTTCAAAATCATTGAAATATTAATAAGATATTATGATATAATAAAATCCAAATATCAAATATAATTTTAATTTTTTATGTTCATTTCATAACCTATATCCATATCCTGTCCCAAAAATGGGAAAAATAGTCCACCAATCGTGTGTACGATGGACTACCATCTTATAAACATATGCAATTCATTTTCCATACCCATAACTCCCAGAAGAATTTAATAACTTATTTAAAGTATATATATTATATTTATGAAATAATTATATTCATAAATTATTATATATAATCTACCTTCATTATTTCGAATCCATTGAAAACGAGAACGACGGTCGTGTGTACATGTGGACTACCGTCTCCATGAAGTGATGTGATTGGTTTTTCATTTTATTTTTACTGGGATAGTAATAAGGTTTGATTTAACAAATGTATATTATTTATAAGATATAAAAATTAATATTTAATATTTTATTAATATTTATCTTTTTTTCTTTCTATCCTTTTAAAAATGGAAATAGCGTGCATGAGTACATATGACATACTGTATCGATGAAAAGTTTAATTCAATTCTCATATCTATAAAATTTTGAATGAATATAAGTATATATATAATTAATTTATATTATATTTAAGTAATGATTAAAATTATGGATGTAATGGAACGGTAATCAATGTATAGGGATGAAAACTATCAAACCCAAACATAAATGAAAAACAAAGAATTTATCTCCATGAATAGTTATTTTAATAGATAATTGTTAATAAACAGGTGGTTAAAAGTTAAAAGTAAATAATATTAGGTATGATATATATTATCATGGTTCGGTACTATATTTATAACAAATATATATTTAATATATACTAGGTTCTAATATTTGTGAAGAAATTCGTGTCTTTTGGTAAGGGATTTCTGTCTCACTTTTATTTCTGTGATACACATTCCATATTCACCAATTAGTTCTTTTATGTGGTGTACATATTTCCCATGAATTTATTTTACGATATTTTTGTATAAATGTATTGGTTATTTAAATATCCATATAAGGTTATTTAATTCATTTAGATTTGATTCAAAGTTACAAAAAGTGTAAGGGATTTTTGATAAAATCTAGTTGTTTATTGGGATATTTTTAATTATTCTTATGATGATGAAACTTATTTATATAACTCACTATAATATCCTAAATTTTATTCTATTATATTAATTTCTATATAATACATGTTTTGGTACCATTTTACTCTCTTTAATAACCCAATACCAAAAGAATGTATTTGAGGAAGAATAATATTATTTATCTCTTTAGTAATAAATCCATTCTCTTCCATGTCTATGTATTATAAAAAAGTTTTCATGATTGTATTTAATACTAAAAAATTATTTACTAAATATATTTTTTCCCATTTTAAATTTTTATTTATTTTAAAAGATAATCTTCTTTTCCCCTTTCCAATATAGGTACTTTTTGACTTTTATAAAATAATTTGAAGGAAATGTTTTCTTTCAACTTATATGGAACCTCCATGACCAATCAATTAATTGAAGACATATTTATAAATTTCCATGTTTAATTTCAAATACTGTCTTTATCATATTATATTTATATTTTTTATTTTTAAAAAAGTAATTTTCAAAGTGGAATGGAGATATCCCCATGAATGTTTTAATGATTTTTTTATTTATTTTCTATTCATCAACAACAAAAAATATTGGAAATTATTATGGTTATCTGGGGATATGATTCAATGGTACCATTCTTATTATTTATATTGATGGTTTATGATTATAATGAGGAGATATTTATGTATCAGATTTTTTTACATGGGTAATTCTATGATGGATTTATAAAATGTTTATAAAGCCAAATTTCAATGCATGTGTTATTATGTAATGATCTGAAGAATGTTTGATGATTTTATGGAAAACAAATGTATGGGTTTCATTATTTGATGGGAGGCCCAAAATTATATATCCATCCAATGAATTTGGTGAAGTATTATATCTCAAAAAATAATTATGGGAAACAAGTTGAAGTGTCTGATATGATATGGGAAACATGTTGATATTATTGATCCATTATGGTAAATACATCTATTTTTTAATACACAATGGGAAACTAGTGTAAATTTCAGATCTATTAAGATTTTATGGTCTTAGTAGTTAAACTTGACATATGAAATGTTTTATATACCTATTAAGGTGACACAATTAAATTACACAAACTTATGGTTCAAGATTGATTTATGATGATTTCTCACTGTTAGGATTCATGTATTTTAAAATTATAATGTTTAATTCCATAAATCATATTTATTATTGCGTATAATCATTGTATGTTATATTAATGATATAATTACCTTATTATTATATTACGGTTTCATATAATATCATATTGATATCTCCCATTTTAACCCTTGTTGGGAATCTGAGCTGACCCTTTATTATGTTTAATTTCTCGATGTTATGAAAACAATTATTAATTAGGGTATGTCTAGGAAGAGATCTAAATGGGTAGATATTTTATGAAATAAGAAAATTGTTCCTCTAGTTTGAAAAGTCAATAATCCAATATAGTCCTAGGGCAATTATTTGTGAAATTTATATAATATTCATCTTAAAATATGTAATAATTTTTTATAAAAAAGCATGGGTATCAATAATTAGTATCTTTAAAAGTTTTAAATAACCATTAAAACTATGATGTGAAAACATTAGTGGGAAACCATATAGATATTTTATGTATAGTAGAACATCCTATTTTTTTTGGTAATGAAATGTGTGTGGTTTTCCATGAAAAACATCATTGTCCAATTATTACAATTAGATATGGATCTTGACATGTTTTACATGGGGGTAATTACCCTAAAAACGGTGCATTGTAAATTAAATCAATCATCACTATATTTCCAATAAATAGTCCTAGATAGACATCGGGTATGAAAATCCTAGAGGATATTATTTGGGTAATTTAAATTTTCATTATGTACCAGTATGTTGGATTTGAATAAATGATGATCATTGATGAACTAGGTTAGAAATATGTTTTCATAGGTTGAATATAATGTGTCATGATTTATATTTGTTATGAATATTGTTTCATGACTATTCACCCAGGTTAATAATGCTTTATGGTCACACTAACCATTTTGGATTCATAAAGGGATCATAGATAAAGTGAGGGAGATTGGGTGGTATCATTTAAAGACCCAAACTATTCATACATAGATATCACATCTAAATATATGGATGTTTATTAAATAAATCAACACTAGAATTTGTTTAGTTCTAGTTCCATTAGAAATCATGAAAAAAAACAGGTTTCTATGTGAACTCTATCATCTCCCACTATGTTATTCAGAACTGTCACTATTATTTGACATTTAATACATAAAAAACATATTCATTACATTGGTAAATAAAACATAATAAATGGTATGTTCATATTATAATTTAGGTTAAACAAGGGAGATATTAATATTACCCGAGAATAAGGGTATGAGAACATGAGAATAACATTTTAAAACTATACCCTACATATTATAGATAATAATATTTAGTCATGAACTAAATCATGGTAGTTCAAAATACATAAATCTTAAAATAAAAAACAACTTGATACATTAGAGCATAAAATTTTCACAAGACAAGGATATAAGGAATACACATGTGTACATAATTTTTTTTCCTTATTATTAAAGTCACATTTCCAAAACTGTAATAGTGTAATGGGTTCACTCCCCAAACCATTGTATTAGTCAATGATCAATCCCAACACTATTATTATAAATTGGGTTTACTCCCCAAATCATTGTAGTAGTCATGGTTCACTCCCATGCCTATCATAGTCGAAAAAGTCCCTTACTAATCTGGGTTCACTCGCCATTTCAGTCCTATTTATCCCATGAGATATCAATATATAATCAATTATTTATTGGGAGGTATATTTTACACCTTTCACATAATGGAAATCATACATATGTGTCTAACACATTCATAAAATACTAAAATATCAAAAACCATGAAAAAAAGGGTTTCATAAACATATCATCATAACGTAACCCATGGAAAAGAAACAGTTTATTTAAACATAATATCATCATAAAAATAAAACATAAAAAGAAAGAATTATAATTTTAGCATAGGATAATATCCCAATTAAATTATAAAAAAATAAAAATATTTCACCTTAGTTGAAAAATTATAATGAAATATCACTTGGAATATGTATTGAGTAAAATATTCCTTTCATTTTCAAATCATATATTTGAAAATATAAAAAACATCCAAAATATTATAATGTAAATTTTCCTTGATAATAAGAATTAAAACAAATAATTTATCATTTAAATCATTAATTGGTCATGGTTTTGGTAAATAATGTTTATGTCATATATGTTAAAACAAATATTCCATTCAAATTTTTAGTAAAATCCAATAGGGACTTATTAGGAAAATGAAAAGAAGGTTCCTTTTATTTTTTTTTTAAAATGTAAAATAAGGGAATAAATTTATTTAAATAATAATGATATAATAGAGAAATAATTCATTAATACATTTTTAAAAAACATTAACATGGTAGAAAAAGGTTTTCGAGTGAAGAGAAAAATAAATTCGGTTATCCCTTAATACATTATATTGGAATTGTGAGTAAATAAAGAGTGGGAAATGAAATGATAACATATATTATCATAAAATAAACACAGGATAATAAATAAAATACTTTATTGAGATTTAGATAACAATATTTTATCTTTATAAACATAATCATAAACAATCTCAACAAATAATGAGATTGTAACACAATACTTTTACTACTTTGGTAACTTTTGAATCGTAATACCCATGAAAGATAGATATTTAGATTGATATTTCTATAATATAATCGTCCTGATAATAATAATAAAACAAATTCATTGGAATTATATATACACCACACAAAATAAACATGTGGTGTATAAGGGAAGTGTCCCAATGAAATAAAAGTGTGATAGAAATCCCTTACCATAAATCTCAACATCCTTTATACATGTTCAAAACTAATTTATAATAAATATATGATTATTTTAAATATATTATAAAACCACAGCTATAATTACCATATCATATATTATATACCTATAACATTTTATTATCTGTTTATTAACAATTCAATGATTAAATCTTGTTTTAGGGAATAACTGCTTTGTTCTTCATGTATATTTTTATTTGGTATTTTTGGTCCATTTCCTTTGATAAATGTTACATAATCTATATAATTTGATCCATGATATAAATATAATACATATTAAATAAATATTTATTTATATTAATACATAATAATTATATATAAAAGATAAATTACATAGATCATGGACATGACTTGCCATACGTACGCCTGAACGTTCTTTACATTTTCTTGAAGGAAGAAAAGAACGAAAGGTAAATAAAAGGTCACATTTCTAGAGTAATTATTATTTTATATCTATCACATATATTTAATAAATATATCCATATTACCTTTTATCTAAAACATAAGTGAATAAAATCACATCTCTTCATGAGACGGTAGTCTTCTATACACATGAGCGATGTTTTCATTTTCCAAAAAATGGAATAAGAGAATTTATACATGATAAAATAATTATAGATGTATAATAATTTCATAAAAATAGTATTAATATGGTAAATCTATCATTATGACCACATTTGAGAGGTGTTTATAGAAAATGAATTATATTGGTTCGTGAGGAGGTAGTTTTTCATACACCAGATCGATGGTTTCATTTACAATTTGATGGTATATAAATGGGATATAAACTATAAAATTCAAAAATTAACATCTCAGTATTCGGTAAGTACTGCTGTTATTATATCATCATATTTTTTTTGAAGATTTTAATGAGTTGGAATAATAAATTATACAAAAACACATGTTTACGAGGTGTGAAGAGAAGTGGAGAGGGGGTGCCCTTTTATAAGTGGGGAGAGGAAAAACATAAGATTTTTGAAAAAAACATTTACCCACATTTTAAACATTCCAAAAGGCTCCAAAATTTTTCATTATAGAACCTTATAGATGATATGGTCAAATATGGACACAAAATGGTATTTTGACAAGTTTTTATTTCATTATAAACCTTATCTTTTTAGTTTAACCCCAAGTAAACCCGTTTTAACCTTAACCGCAATAAAGTATTTTTAATATTTTTATAATTAATTTGGATCAAAAATTAACTTCAATTTTTTATATAAAAATTATTATTATGATTAAAAATTTGGAATATTTTTTTTCAAATTCTATTTAATGATGTTAAAAATTTTAATTTAAAATTAAACCCACATGTGTGGTGAAAAGGAAGTTTTCCAATGAGACAATTTTCATAAGTATTTAATGTTTTAATATCAGAAAACAATATGAATTTGGTTACAATGAATTAAATTGGGTTAATGATATAATATTTAAATTAATTATCATTTTCATTTTTTAAATAATATTGTACATTGTAAATTCGTTAAAAGAAGATGCGGTTTTTAATAAAAATATTTATTTTTCACTATACACCCAAAATTAATCTTTTTAGATATTTTTGAAAATTCACACTACGATAATTTTCAAATGAGGATTCCAAAAACGAGTTTAATTTTTTAAAAATTTATACAAGGTAACAAAATTACTTTTATTAATTTTTCCCAAAAACTAATAAAACTCATTTTTGATAAAACTAATTTTTGAAGAAGATAATGAAATTATTAAAAAAAAGTACTTATTATAAATATATTTTTATTATCTAATAAAATTGTACATAATTTTAAAATTTTGTTTATTCTTATTCATACAAACAAATTTAACAACTAGTTTATAATGGTCGTGTTTAAATAATGAAATTAATAGTATATGGTGGTTTGTTAGAACTCGGTGTTGTGTTTACACAAGCTATCAAAAGAAATAAATTATTCAAAAAAAATATATTTCATAAAAAATAGGGGTGAAAAATATACCCAACTTTATATTAATTCCCCATAATAATTCCTTAACTTTGGTACAAAAAATGAGAATAATTTTTCCTCATTGCATTCTTAGGTTTCCAAATAGCATCCTCAAGATGGTGGTTTCACCAAAAAATTTAACCAAGTGAGTGGTCTTGTTTCGTAACACTTTATTTGTATGATCTAGAATCTAAAATAGTTTTTATCATATTAAATATCACGTTATAGTTATATTACCTCTGAGTTCATTACATGTGATGGATCAGGTTTGTATTTCCACAAGAGAGATATATGGAACATATAGTGGACTCGAGAGAGGTTCAGTGGAACCACTAATCGATAAGCTACCGTCCTGATATGATCATGAATTTTAAATTCAATCATATACTTTAGTATATATTTCCTACTCTTTCCAAATATCACAATCTTATTTGCTATATAAATTCATAGAAAAAACCACACACCAGATTAGAACTCCAGGTCATGTAGATGATTATTATCATAACTTTTCTGTCAACTTTGTGCTTCCCATACATGTTACTGAATGGATATTTACTTCCAATCCAGTTCTTCATCCAATTATAGTCTTAATTTATTTCATTAAACAACTTCATACCAATACATTATATTTTGAACTTATTTTCACAGTGGTATTCATAAGTAACCATCTAAATGCTTGAGTGAAAGCTATTGTTTTCAGAAAACCTGACTAGAGGAAGGTGTTGATAACAACCACCTTTGAGATCCATACAAAAATATATCATCATAAACATTAGGATATTAATATATATCTTAGACTAAAAAACTTCTTGAGGAAGTTTTTTAGGTTCTAAAACTAAACACTGTGACTAGATCTTACTAAAGACTTCTCCAAAATAGTATGTTAAACCTCAAATAATTTTATGATATAATAGAATATGGTACTTAATGAAACCTTACAACTTCCATAATTTATATCATATAAATCTAATTAAGAAATAAATATTATATAATATATATGAATATTGAATAATTTAAATGTGAATCAACTATAGCCCATATATCATTATTCAATATACATGTTTTGGGGAGTCTAACAACAAAATAAGTTGTTTTTTCTATTTCTATTTTTGTATGGGTAATGTTTAAAAAATTACAATACTTTTTTTTAATTTTTAACTTAGAAACATAATAATCACCATGATAAAACTATGAAATATCTCTCTTCATTACATCCCAATATAAATACTCTTTTAAGACTATATACATTATTTTACTTCTTGGATTAATTAAGAGTGAAGAAATATTAACTTATTCTAATAAAACCTTTTTCAAATCTAGAATTGATGGAACAGTAACACGATTCCTAGACTTTATAATTCCATAATGATCAATTATAAACTTTTTAACATTTCCCACCATCTTATGTAGCTCTATATTATCCTTAAATACATATTTTAAACTAACATGGATAGATGATTAAACCCTTATTTGAGAAATATAATATTTACACGCTTCTTCAAATATTTTTCGATCCGTCTTACAAAAATACATAAATATCAGATCTTTTATGATCCTTATCATTTATAAGATGGTATGATCATTTTTACTCAAATCAATATCTTCCATGTTTGATTTCCTAGGGATGTAATGTATTGATCAGTAGTAATAATTAATAAACTCCAACCATTTTTTGTATCTCATATTCAACTCATTCTATGTGAATATATACTCTCACCTTTTGTAATCATTATATATATCACACATTAATCTTTATAGATAACTCCTCCATTTATTTAATGAAAAAATGACCACTTGTATATCAAAATCACTCGTTTGGTAATATTTATCCTAAACCATCAATTATTGTGAGTAATAATCTATAACCAATAAATTATTCATGAACATTATTACAAATCTGTTCTTGGATGAATCAGTATAGATTAAAAACCCTTCTACACTATAAGGTAATGTATGCATAAGTGTTCATAATATTCTTCTACTCAATTCCTTGAAATATTCCTCACATTCATCTATCTAGAAGATCTTGGTTCCATTCTAGTTTAACGTGGGGATTGGATTAGATAGTTATTATAAATTCCACAAAAACCATCAATAATATCAATCAAAATTAAGAAAACTAGAGATCTTAGTTACCATGGTTAGTCTTTGACAACGATTAAAACCTCCATCTTGGATGGATCCACCGATACACTATCTCTTGAGATTATGTGACCCGAAAATGAAACCTTTTTTTATCCAAAATCCACACATTTTAAATTTTTTATATAATCTATCCTTCCATAGGGTCTTAATTTCAATTCTCAAGTGATATTGATACTTAAAATTATTATTTGAGTATATATGAAT
This sequence comes from Viscum album, assembly GCA_963277665.1. Lineage (NCBI taxonomy): Eukaryota > Viridiplantae > Streptophyta > Magnoliopsida > Santalales > Viscaceae > Viscum > Viscum album. The sequence continues at coordinate 402,620,676 of OY728127.1, read as the reverse complement.
TCCATCTATAAATAATACCACCAACCAATCAAGGATATATCTATGGACTCCATTCATTATATATATGATGATAGAGGGGGAATTACTAATATAAAACGGAATCAGAAAATACTCATAGTGTCCATACCTTCTATAGTGTGTTGTATTTGGTCTAACCTCCTTATTGCGCTATAATTGATGATGTCAAAATGAAGGTCAACCATGGAAAGGAATTTAATTTTAGGAATTTGGTCAAATAATTCATCAATATGGGGTAAGTGATGCTTTTTATTGATTGTGATCTTGTTCAGGTCTTCATAATCAATGTAGTGTGAAATAAATACATCTTTCTTCCTAAAACATACAATAATCCCACCATAAGGCGAAACACTTTCCCGAATGAATTCCATTTCTAGGTAATCATGGAGTTTGTTTTTCAACTCATACAACTCAATGAGGTAAATTCTATTGGGTGTCTTTAAAATAGGAGTGTAACTATGTATGAGTTCAATTAAGAACTCAAATTTACATCTTAGTGGGTGGATATAAAAATATTATAAAAATACACCATTAAACTAAATCAAAAAAGTATTATCCTTGATGTTTAGTTTCTCCCAAAACAGGTGAGATAAAAAACATTTTAATTGGGAATCAATCCCATGAAATGGAAGTGATCTCCATTGAAAGTTCATATTTATCATTGCACTGATAGACTATTGTTGGATGGTTTGTAATATCAAATGTGAATTCCCTTCAACATTAATTAAAATGGGATTTATCTATTGAATTCCAACCCATGGATAATATAAAATCAAATTCAATTAGAGAGATAATAATGTGGTTTATAGAAATAAAATTAATGTAAACATCAATTGGAGAAGAATCATATACTTGATATGGGATCATCATTCCATTTGGGGTTTTCACTATTAATTCAGTATATAATTATTTAGCATAGGAAATTTAATTCATAAATTCATTTCATGAAATAAGGGAATTTACATTTTTAATGTCAAATAACATACTTCAATATTAGAACATACATGTATCCACTGTAACTTCATTATTTTAACTTTAACCCTTTACTAAAAGAAAAATGGATAACATAACCATAAATAATCATTAATCAGAGTAATTAATCCCAAAAATTATATCATAAGATAACTAAATCATGAAACATTATTTTCAATATATGAAACCGTAGGCTTATCATAGGTCATTCATGATCATTATTCAAATACTTCATGATTTTTCTTAAATTGATTTCAAATTTAGAAGGCCAATACCATGGTAGTTCCGAACTAGTTGTGCACAAAGAAAAATCATCATTCACTAGTTTAGGATTGAGTCTAGATCAATGGACATTTTTTCTAGTCGTTACCCATAGTTACATTTTTTCTAGAGCCATATCAACCTGTAGAATCTATAAAAGGATGTAATTATTTGGAAACCATTCACACTTTCCTTCACAAAAATTCCATGACATTTTCATATGATTAGAATTATCCTTTGTATTATCTATAGGGTTATCACTAAAGTTTTCTCATTATAGTTTCCTTAGGTTAACTAAACCTTTCTATAACAAAATATATAAAGACCAAAACTACACATACAAATATATCACAACTGAATATTTGTATATTCATTACATAACATAATGATTAATAGAAGAAATATTTTAGGTCTAGTTCCCTTGGAATGTTTGAAACAAAAAAAATAGTTTATAAGTAAACTATATCATCTCCCATAATGTTATTCAATAATTTTACCACATTTTAAATTTCTCATACATAATATATTTTATAATAACTTGGGGAAATATATCCTAAAAATGGGTGATCTTCAATTCTAAATGAGGGTAAATAAAGGAGAAAACAATATAACATGAGCATAATATAAATATAACCTGAGAATAATATTTGGAAACCATACCATTTATATCATAGATCATGAAATTGAGTCATGGAATAAATATTAGTGGTTCATATGACATGAATAATAAATGAGTCAAATAACATGAGCCATGAGAGAATAACATATGCATAAGATATGAATTTTTGGTATGTACATAATCATAGAAAATCAATTCCTCAGTAATAAAGTATCATTGAAAAAACAATAATAGTGGAATGGATTCACTCACCAAACCATCATATAAGTAATGGTTGACTAAAAATACTCTCATTGATGATTGGGTTCACTCCCAAAACCATTATAGTAGTCATGGTTCACACCCATGGAAATCATAGTAGAGAATGTCCCAAAATAAATTGGGTTCACTACCCATTTTAGTCCTTTTTATCTCATCAGATATTAATATTTACTAAATTAATTGAAGGGAGATAAATGTACCACTTATCACAAATTTAAAATCAAACAAATTTATCTCACAATATCATGAAACATTCATCACATCCATAACCTTAAAAATAAAGGAGTTTCATAAAAATTTTATCATAATATATAATTTATAGAAGAAATGGGGTTCATAAAATTATTATCATCATAAAAAACCATCCCAATAAATAATAATTATGTTCTCATTGGATTATATCCCAAAAAACCCATAATTAACATCTAATGATATCATCTAAGATGGAAAATGATTTTGAAATATCACTTAGAACATTTCATGGAGAAAATATCCTTTTGAATTTGAAATTACATTGAAAAAATTAAAAAAACGTCCCAAATATTAAAAAAAATTTATTTTAAAATAATATTTTAAAATTTTGTATGATTCTTTATATCATAAAGTGTTATAGAGTGATTAAATAGTGTTTATGTTGTAAATTTTTAAAAAAGGATTCCTTTCACATTTTAGTAAAAGTCCTAAAGGGACTTATTTGTAAAATGATAAGAAGTTAAATTTTAAACCATTTAAAACAAAACTAAAACACAGGTAAAAATTGCATTAAAATATAATATGAGAATAGGAAACAATTCGCCAAATAAATTTTCAAAAATACGGATATGGTAGAAAAAGTGATTTCAATCGAAGAGAGATATAGATTCATTTTTTCATTAAAAAATTATTTGGAATATTCAGTAAATATTGAGAGGAAAATGAAAATAAAACAAATATTATACATAAATATATGGTTTATAAAATAATACATGGGTTTCTTTGGAGGAAGATTATAATATTTAATCATCAGAAATATAATCATAAAAAATATTCAGAAACAATGTGATTGTAACATAAAACATTTACCTATTTGGTAAATTTTGAGTCATAAGTCCCAGGAAATTAATAACATTATATTTTAATTTATATCCCATGATTTTCATGTTGATAATTATAAAATTAATTAATTGGAATTATATACACACCACATAAAATAAACAGGTGGCGTAGAAGAAATGTGTCCCACAAAAATTAAAGTTTTATGAAAATCCATAAACCAGAGTATTGAGTTCCTTTATATAGGCCATAAATTAGTAAAATTAATATTGTTTTATTATAAATATGTTTTATAACCATTATAATATTTATCATACAAAATATTATATAACTATAACTTTTTATATCCCATTTATTAACAATTCTATATTAAAATCTTGTTTTGGGTAAAACATATTTGTTCTTTATGTATGTTTTTATTTGGTATTGATGGTAATTTTACCTTTTTCATGGTTAAATAATATATAAAATGGTAAAAATTATATAAATATCATATGTAATCCTTATATATATAGTATAATGTGAAGTAGTTAGAGACTATTCATGGAGATAATAGGCCGTATGTATGCAAGAACACTATTTCCATTTTCATGACTGATAGAAATAAAGGAAGATAAATAATATAAAATCATTATGTATTCATTATTATGTAATATATATCACATCTATTCATTAAAGTAATCCTCATAACATTCGATGTAAAATGTGTGTTAAAAACAGATCACATCACTTCGCGAGGCGATAGTCTGACATACACACTTGCGATGTTATTATTACAAAATGGGAATAAAGAAGGTAAATGTGATATAATAATTATATAAGTTAAATTATTTTATAAATATAAAATAAATATGTTTAATCCATAATTATTTCCACCCATGATAGGTTGTGATGGAAAAAAATTACATCAGTTCACAAGACGGTAGTCCTTTGTACACATGATCGACAATTTCATTTTCTTTTTGATGGAAGAGGAGGTGGATATAGTTTATGAAACTAATAAAATTACATTTTATTATAAGGTATATAATATTTTAATTTTATCATCATATTGGGGTAATATTTTAAGGAGGTGGAAGAGTAAATAAAATGTATGTTTTTGAATTTTGCCTCTAATTGAGAGAACCTATATATGTTTATACCTAAATCATTACTACGATAGTTTTCTAACTATAATAATTCCTGTAGGATGTGGTGAGGGACACATGGATGATATTTGGGTTGGTATGTACTGATGTAAATTGTTTTGTATATTTGAAGATTAGAAGACATGTGTTCCCTTTTATAAGTGGAGGAGAGGACAGACCTAGAATTCTTAAAAAGAAAAAATTTTACCCATGCATTAAAAATTAAAAAAGGATCCAAAATGGTTCATAAAAAAACATTAAAGTTGATATGTTCGAAATATGTGTATCGAATGGTATTTAGAGAAGTGTTTAGGTCATTTTATAATTATACTTTTAGTTTGACCCCCAATAAACTTGTTTTAACCTTAACTATGATAATATATTTTTATTATTTTTTATATCTATTTTGACCAAAACTCAAGTTGAACTAATTATAAAATGTTATATATTATGACTCCAATTATTGAATTTATTTTTCCAATTTCATTACATATAATGGTGAAATTTAAATTTACAATTAAACCCACAAATTCAACGAAAGAATGGTTTTATAATGACAATATTTTTCATAATTATAGAATGTTTTAATATCAAAATTCAATATTAATTTTATTAAAATTAATTAAATTTGTTTTTAAATAACATTTTTTTTACTTATTTTACTTTTAAAACATTATTAATCAATATTTATCTTTTTAAATTCTGTAAATTATGATGCAATATTTAATAAAACAAAATTTTTCTCCCTAAAAAAATTCTTTTGGGATTATTATAAAAAAACCACCATATGGTAGTTTTGACATGTTAATTATAAAAATGAATTTAAATATTTAAAATAAATTTCAAAAAAAATCAGAAATTAATTTCATTATTTATTTGCAAAAATAAATTGAAATTATACTTTGTGAAAAAAGACTACATGAAGCATATAAAGATTTCAATATAAAATAATTAAATATTTATAAATATATTCTATATAACTAAAACCTTGGTACTTAATTTTCAAAATGTATCTGTTCCTATTCATACCTCAAAATGTAATGACTAGGTTATAATGGTCATGTTTAAATTATAATACTAATAGTATATTGTGGTTTGTTAATAATCAGTATTGCGTATAACACAAACAAAAAAAAGTAATTATATTATCCATAAATTTATATTTAATTAGAGAATAGGGTGACACATATAATGTATTCTCAAATATTAAATTACCCTATTTTAACATAGATCCATTAATTCCTTCATATCATGAAGATTCAATAGGAATGATAATTCTTATCCTCAAGGATTAGATATTGGATTAGCAATGACACTACTAAGGGTATGATGACCATATCCAAAGTCTATGATTAATACCTAGTAGATATCTATGGGAATGTGCTTCGAAAAAATGTTTTTATTCTACCTATAGTTGAATTTTATATAATCTTTGGCATGGATTTACTTTAAAAAAATAAATCCACATCAATGACTGAGGTTGGGAAATAAATGTGATATTGTGAACAATCATATTCTTATCAATAAATCAGACAATAAATATTAAATTATAATGTAAGTGACATCAATTTTATGTGTCTTGATTACTATAAAAAATTGTTTTGTATCTTAGATGGTTGGGGAGAAACACAACATTGCTTATATACCAATAATGTTATAGTTTCATAAATTCTTTTTAGAAGATTTTCCTATAATTTCACCAAATTGGGAAGTTTATTTTATAAAATAACTCATAGATGGGGTATACCTATTTCAAATAGTCTATATAGAATGTACCTAATTTAGTTGTAGGAACTGAATAATCATCATTATAAGAATTCTGAAAAAATATTTATTCAGCCAAGTGTTTCACCTTGGGGGGTGAAGTTTCCTTAAAAAAAGATACATTGATCTATGTTACTCTACATTGATTATTGAAAATTGACCAAGCTCATAATCAATAAAAAGTATTCTTTACCCCATATTCATGACATTTTTTATCAACTTCATGATGTTAAATAATTTTCCATGATCGATGCCCATTCTTGATATCATCATGTTAAGGTCAAAATCGAGTAATACCTTAGACAACATTTTATAAAAGGTATGAAAACTGTGAATTTGTTGTGATGAAATTTGGTCCTAATAATTCCCCCTATACCATCATAGTTATAATGAATAAATTATTCAAGGATTACCATGATCATTTTGTGGTATTATTTATTAATGAAATTCATAAATATTAAAAGTGAAAAGAAGAGCATGAAGGTCAATTGGGAAATGTGATAAAGATCCTATTGTAGGAGAAGTTATATGAAAAATATCTTAAGTTTTCATTCTGGCTAGAAAATTTCTCATTTTAGGTCATAAAATCCAAAGAGAGATAATATTTATGAATCCATTAAAGGAAAAAGATATTTAATGTTATCCAAGTACAAAAAATGTAATTTATATGAATAATTTTCTTTGATTGAATGGATATTATCATCATTTTGTTGAGAATTTTTCAATACTATCTTATCCCCTCCCCAAGTTAACTCAAAATGAGATCCATGTTCCTTTGGATAAATGTAGGTGATGAAAATTTCATGGAACTAATTATAAGGTTAGTCCATGAAACTTTCCCTACATTACCCTACAATGGAGAGTAGTTTTTAATCTATAGTGAATCATGAAAATTGGGATTGGTGTATCCTCTCATGTATAATGATATGGTTATAGCTTATAGCTCAGGAAAATTGATGGCTCATAAGAAAAAATACCAAACTAATGATTTGGAGTTAGCTTCAATACTTTATCAATAATTATATAGATGCATTATATTTTTGGAGAAAGGAGTGTCATATGTATAGAAAATACAATGGTAAATTTTATATTCACAAAGAAAGAGTTCAATATGTTCCAGAAAATATGGTTTGAACTAATTAAGAAATATATGTAACACCTCGATCTTCCACGGTACGCTTCCGTTTGAATAATACAGTAGCGTGTGTTATACACAACTTCGTGTTCTAACACACACCACGACCAATCAAAGTAACCGTTATGAATAGTAATACCAACTTTTTAAAATTTTAGAAATTTTATCACTCAAAATGGACTTCATTTTTGGATTCAGAGTATCGAATTTATCCTAAGGTGAAATTTTGGTACATTTCGGATAACATTAATATTTTGATGAATAGTGAAAATTACTAAATTTTAATTAAAAACAACTTTTTTAATAAAAATAATTAATAGTGATAAATTATGAATTTGAGTGGTTTTAAAGTATAATTAGAATATATTTTTACCTTTTTATCCAATGGTGTTCATTATAATTAATTTCACTTTGAAATTGGACATAAACAATTGTCAATCTTTTGATATATATTATTTCATAAAACCACGCTATTTGTTGTGACAGCGGGAATTAATTATAAAATTAATTAATGCAACTTATATGTTTGGAATTTTGTAAAATAGACATCATTTTTGAATTCATAATATCAATTATATATTATGGTGAAATTTTGGCAATGTTCTGAAAAACTTCAATTTTTGATGAATAGTAAAACTACTTAGTAGTAGTCAAAAAACTGAATTTTTCATAAAACATAATTTTACCGCTTCTGTGATTGGAATTTTGAAAATCCGAGAGACACGGTAAATATAAAGGAGTAAAATATGGTTCAATGAGATGAAAATAATTTTTGGTGAATAGTAACTATTTACATTTATTTACCACGGTTAAAAGTAAATAGGGTAATTAAGGGTAAAAATGATATTAATATTACCCTAACACAAGTCCTAATTCTATTGGACAAGTGTATCTCGACCAAAAACAACCTTATGAATAAAATATTATCATTTAGGTCGACTTGGATTAGATTAGGACATTTATTATCATTTAATTCAAAGAAGATTTAAAAGAGTTAAAATCAATGTTTATTTACTAAAAAATTTTCAATATAGGGTTATACATAAGATACATTCAATTTTAAATATTAATTAGAAATATAAAATGATTTCCCACATAATGATATTTTATTTATAACTTTTATACATTAAATAATTTAATTTATTTATGACACAATGATGATGCAGTAATTACCATAATAGTGAACAAATTAAAATAGTTGATATTATAAATACCCAAATAAATATAATTTGAGACTTTTTATGAATTAAACTAATTTTATAGGTTAATATGACATGTTAGGATTGACGTAAATAACTTTCTGTGAAGTAATAATTATGTTATGATTTTTACAAAAATCAATTATTGAATAGTATCAAAATTGATATAAAAGAGTTTTTAAAACAAATATTATATTATTAATTGATATTAAATTCCTAAAAACCTAAGGTTCTTCAAATAGACTTATATCATGATAGGTGTATCATTAATGGACCACCTTAGGGTCTCTTGGATGTATATAGTACGATTATTAACCATATAATATAAAAATACAAAGAGACATTGTAAAGGTGAAACTAATTAACTAAGAGTTAATACTTAATGATAAGGTTAATATAATGGCCCAAACCTATCTAAATTCTATTGGTTGAGTGGTTTTCGACCCATCCCCTCCTTAACCTTTAAATAATCCACTTTGGAGCCATTATAAACCGAATATGAATTTATTATATAATAATATTTCTAGCTTTTCCAAAGGTTCCCCTCACCCCTCTTATAAAATGGAACTCTCCCTTCTCATTAAATCACACCTTCAAAGCCTTTTGGGTTGGCCAAACTCTGCCCAAATACTCTCTCAACTTCCCTCAATTCATCCTAGGGGCCTTCCTTTAGTCAGAAAGACAACTTAAGGAGCCCTTTTGATCAAATCAAAAGGAAGAACCCGAAGAAGAGGTAATGATTTCACCACCCTTTTTCATGTTCCTTTTCTTCTTCCACTTCTTCTTAATTTGTTATTAACATTATAGAATAATTAATCTAGTATCTCCTATATACTGTAATATTATTATAAATATTGTACAACCATATTCATTATTCCATCCATCCTTTGAATGACATGTCACCATACGTGCGTACATACGGCTTACCGTCTCCACGTCGTGGTGTAATTGTTATTCAATATATTATTATATGGATGGGTATAATAATGATTTGTAATTCATGTAAATAATAAATATAACATGATAATGATTCTATATATATGATATACCATCCAATTATATATTATTTTAATATCAAAATAATGATATTTTCGCTCGTGCGTACGTACGGATTACCGTCTCCACGACGCGATGAGATTCATTTCCAAGTTCACCATTCATCGACGATTATAAAAATATATATTACTAATAAGTATGTAATATATTACATAATAATGCTACTGGATATATATATATATATATATATATATAAGGATTTATGTACTTACATATATCTTATTCATTTACTTTCGTTCAATACTATATGAAAACAGAAACAACGTTTATGCGTACGTACGGACTACCATCTCCATAAACGGTGTTTTCCATTTAATATATATGTCTACTATACATATTTATATTCTAAATATATATGATATATTTATCATGTTTTATATTCTTTAAGTATTGAAATCATGATCTATGTGATGCAACCAAGAGTGACATGTTAGAACACGTACGATAAAGAAAGTGATTATTACCCAAAATGTTTACATAACATGGAAATTATTATTAAATGGGTAATATAAAGTCATAAATGGATCAGATATGATATCATAAATATTAATATGGTTCTGGTATAATTTAATATCATACTACGATCTTCTTACATGAGGTTAAACGTACCCTCGACTAAAGGAAAGTTCAAGGCAAGGGGTTTTCATCTCACTCCTTATTCCCGTGATATTCATGCTATATATCCACTATTACCTTTTTTTTCGTGTATATACTTCCCCTTATTATATTCATTGTGTAATACACTTTAATTTATGTGTATTTACATATTCATTGTATGATACCTCTTTCATGGGTTGTATGTTTCGTAAGTTACCAAACTGGTAAGGGTTAATTTGACAATATCTTTATTATCCGAGGTTGTTTTTACATTAGTATCTACTAGGACAAATTTATTATCCATGTACATGTTTTATGAAAGTGTTTTCAAAGCGATTATTTTATGTTACTTTTTACTAAAACATCATTTCAAATGTTTTAAATATTTATTCTTCTAAATCTTTCTCATTAATGTCCATGTCTTCAAAATGGTTTTTAAGGATTTATTTATATGGACATGAATTTTTTTTAAATGTTAATTCCTTTAAAAAGTTTCAAAGTGTTATGGGATACTTTGATTGAAAAATGTCTTTAAATGACTTATTTTCTAAATTGTGTTACTTTTAAATGTTATCATGAAAAAGGGGTATTTCTCTCAAAGCGTTTTATAAATAAATATTTTCTATGTCAAAATCCTTTAATGGATTCTAAACTTGTTTTGAAGTTGATTTATCATGATACAAATATTCCATATTGTGTTGAAGGTTTTGTGATATATTTGACTGTGGATGTGTTATTTTTATACCATTCATGGTTTATGGGAAAAGTATTGACATTTCTCATGCTAGTTCCAATACAAATTTTTATGTTATATTTCATCCTCTTCTTAAGATGAATGTGTTGGACTAGTATGTTCTGGGTTGGGGACCGGTAAAAGTAAGCCCTCCGGGTTGGTGTCCGGTTATTAGAGGCACTCTGAGTTGGTGTCCGGTTATTAGAGGGACTCCTGGTTGGTGTACGGTTATTAGAGGCACTCCGGGTTGGTGTCTGGTTATTAGAGGCACTCCGGGTTGGTGTCCAGTTATTAGATCCACTCCGGGTTGGGTTCCGGTTATAGTTGGCCCCTAGGCCTTGGCTCAAGGCCTTGATAAAGAAATTAATGTTCAACATTATGCATTCCATCATTATGAAAGTAGTTTGTGATATTGAATGTGATTATTCGATTAGTATAATATCCATGTGAATAAGAAAATAGAATTATTTCATTTTACTTCTGCCATATTATGCTAAAGTTCATGTTTAAAAGGCTTTTGTTTTAGTTTTATACATTTCCTTAAATGTTTATGCTTATTTTTAAAAGTTTCCGTGGAATTGCTTACACTTACTGAGCATTTGAGCTCACCCCTTTCTATGTTTTTTCCCCCAGGATTCCAAGAAGTGTAATGTGATTGATATGCAGGGTTAAGCCAAGGGAATAATGGCATTCATAAAGATTATATATGTTGTTTTTTACGTCTTAAAGTGAAAATGTAACATTCATGTATGTGATCCAATTTTCCAAGACTGCTAAACTGATCGGTCCTTCGGGACTTGATTCCTTGTAATCATTCCAATGTATTAAAATAGTGCACCGACTCTAGGTAACTGGGGTCGGGGCATTATAGTTGGTATCAGAGGAAGTTTAGCAATAACCTTGGAAACTATATTTAGATAAAATCTGATTAGAGCACATAACCCTATGATAGACTTCGAGGATTAGTATAGAAGAACTTCTAAGAATTTTGGTATTGTAGAGATTTTGTGAGTTTTCCGAGAAATACATCCCTATCTAGATACGAGCAGGTAAAGGCGGCTCTGGCACCGATGTACCTAGGGGTAAAACCTGAAAACACCGATTTGAGCTAGACTCGAACGGGATCTAGTGTATGAGAACGATCTTTGCTGCACTCTTGGTTACGACACTCCCGGGGGATATTCTTAGGATAATTCTCATTTTATTTACAACCCATTATGAAGGGCTCAAGGGTATATACTTACTCAAAGAAAATATTTTTATGATTATTGATTATATCCATAAACTATTCAATTTGTGTTAGGTATTATTCATTGCCATTCATAAACTGACCTAGATTATTCTATTGCATAGAAATGGAACCCAGTAGAAGGAATGTGAACTACAGTAATACGTATTATCCAAAGAGTAAGAAGGATCATATATTTCATGGTATTAAGCCATCATTTAGAAGGGAAATAGTCTCCCACGTATTATCATCATATGAAGAAATAGTATCATGTGTGGATAAGATAACTAAAGAGTTTACTGAGTCCTATGGCATTGAAGGGAAGCAAGAGAAGAAAAGGATGGAAGGGAGAAATAGGGATAAACGGAAGAGGGAAAAGAATAATTTCCCCATATGTGATAACTGAGGGAAGAAACACCCTAGAACGTGCAGGAATGGAATGGGAGTTTGTTATAAGTGTGTAGGAAAAAGGGCACAATGTACGTGAATGCAAGGGTAAGAAAATGGTTTCAAATTTACACTGCTTCATTTGCAAGGAGTTTGGACACTACACGAACCAATGTCCCAGTCATCAGACTATGCCGTAAATGATTCTATTTGATAACAATCAAGTTATGATACTACCACAGATGAAGAGGAATGACTAGTGTTCCTATGTTGTTATTCTAGAATTATTTCATTTAAGTGTTGTATCAATGATGTTCTGGAAATAAATAAGGATTGTACTATAGTACTATTTAATTAAGGATTTGAGATTTTATGGTAGTATGAAAAGTGACTCTACAGCGAGTTAAATATTTTTTTTGGAAATTACATGGTTGAAGGAAAGATAAACTGTAATATGGTCCTAATATTGATGTAGTGATTTTGGAATAAGAGATGGTTGATTTTGGTAATTCAGGATGTTGTGGTGTTGTAAAAGAATATATAAGGAAGGTGTTCGCTTGTTATTACCTGGAAAAAAGGATCCTCATTATGTTTATCTTCCTTGTAAATTTAGGACTGTGAGTTTGGATAATAGTATTTTGGATAAGTCAAATGGTTGGAATGGATTTGGTATGAAAGGTTATTTTTTTGGATTTTTATAAAAGGATAACACACAGACTGTGTGATGACCCGCCTTGTCGGACAAAGCTGCGGGAATTGAACCCACAACCATAGTGCAGTTGGGATTTATCACCTACCATTGTGCTACATGGAGTTATTGGATGGTATAATGTAGTTTCTTTACATAAAGGGTCTGATATGTGAATTATTAATTCATTATATTTGGAACCCTATACGATTAGGATAAATATAGTATTTTTGAGTTATATTATGTTTTGGTGTGAAAGATGAGTTTGTGTTAGAAATTTATTAATGGATAAAACTCTAATTATAAAGTAATTTTATCTCCTTATGATCTTCGCCAATCTCATAAATAAATTCCTCAACATTATGAAAAGGTACTTAGAACAAAAATGTTGTCCTAGATGGTACCTTAGATCCTCACTAATTTATGGCTTTGGGATTGTTGGCCTTTTCATAGCCATGTTCTCTACCACTCTCTATGAGATAATTGATGGTTAGATTTCTCTTCCATATCCATATTTTCTTACATGGAACCATAGTGTGTGTTATTTTCGGTAATATTCATACTTTCCACAGTTTATTTTAAATAGAGGCCTCATTAATTCATTTTTCGATGTGGGATTTCAACTAATATATTTTGTAACATCAAAAATGTGTTATCTTAATACCTTTTGTTTTGTTGAACCGATGGTATATTAAATCATCATTGATTGATGAATTTAAGGACCTCAATTTTAAACTTGTTTTTGATTGATGACCTCAATCACTACCTATAAATATTTACATTTTTCCTCCAATTATATGTATATAATTTCCACCAATGTCCTCCAAATCGAGATCATAATTTTGTGGTGACCCTTTCATTTCTCTTTTCATCTAGTTAAGACTAAATTTTATTTTTCAAATTTACGATGTGGGTTTTTCCACAAATATATTTTCTATTTTAAACCTTTATTTCCAAAGAAAAATATCAAATTACGAGGACACAATTTATTGAAGGAGGGGAGAATGTAATACCCTGAGCTTCCATTGTACGCTACTCTTTGAATAATACAGTAGCGTGTGTTGTACGCAACTTCAAGTTCTAACACGCACCACCACCAATCAAAGTAGCCGTTAGGAATAGTAATGCCTACTTTTTAAAATTTTAGGAATTTTATCTCTCAAAGTGGACTTCATTTTTGGATTCAGAGTATCTAATTTACCATAAGGTGAAATTTTGGAACTTTTCGGATAACTTTAATATTTTGATGAATAGTGAAAATTACTAAATTTTAATTTAAAAAAACTTTTGTAATCAAAATAATTAATAGTGATAAATTATGAATTTGAGTGGTTTTAAAGTATAATTAGATTATATTTTTATCTTTTTATCCAATGGTGTTCATTAGAATTAATTTCACTTTGAAATTGGACATAAACAATTGTCAAACTTTTGATATATATTGATTCTTAAAAACACGCTATTTGTTGTGACAGTGGGAATTAATTATAAAATTAATTAATGAAACTTATATGTTTGGAATTTTGTAAAATAGACATCATTTTTGAATTCATAATATCAATTATAGCATAGCGTGAAATTTTGGCATTGTTCTGAAAAACTTCATTTTTTGATGAATAGTAAAACTACTAAGTGGTAGTTAAAAAACTGAATTTTTCATAAAACTTAATTTTACCACTTCTGTGAGTGGAATTTCGAAAATACGAGAGACACGATTAATATCAAGGAGTAAAATGTTGTTCAATGAGATGAAAATAATTTTTGGTGAATAGTAACTATTTACATTTATTTACCACGGTTAAAAGTAAATAGGGTAATTAAGGGTAAAAATGATATTAATACTACCTTAACACATGTCCTAATTCTATTGGACAAGTGTATCTCGACCGAAAAAAACCTTAGGAATAAAATACTATCATTTAGGTCCACATGGATTAGATTAGGACATTTATTATCATTTAATTCAAAGAAGAGTTAAAAGTGGTAAAATCAAAGATTATTTACTAAAACATTTTTAATATAGGGTTATACATAAGATACATTCGATTGTAAATATTAATTAGAAAGATAAAATTATTTCCTACATAATTATATTTTATTTATAATTTTTAGACATTAAATAATTTAATTTATTTATGACACAATGATGATGCAGTAATTACCATAATAATGAAAAAATTAAAATAGATGATATTATAAATACCCAAATAAATATAATTTGAGACTTTTTATGAATTTAACTCATTTTATAGGTTAATATGACATGTTAGGATTGACATAAGTAACTTTTTGAGAAGTAATAATTCTGGAATGATTTTTACAAAAATCAATTATTAAATAGTGTCAAAATTGACATAAAAGAGTTTTTAAAACAAATATTATATTATTAATTGATATTAAATTTCTAAAAAATATAAGGATCGGCCAAGAGACTTATATCATAATAGGTGTATCATTAATGGACCAAATGGGGGTCTCTTGGATGTATATAGTATTATTATTACCCATATAATATAAAAATACCAAGATACATTGTAAAGGTGAAACTAATTAACTAAGAGTTAATACTTAAAGATAAGGTTAATATAATGACACAAACCTTTCTAAATTATATTTGTTGAGTTGTTTTCGACCCATCCCAACCTTAAACTTTAAATAATCCACTTTGTAGCCATTAGAAACCGAATATGAATTTATTATAAAATAATATTTCTAGCTTTTCCAAAGTTTCCCCTCACCCCTCTTATAAAAGGGCACTCTCCCTTCTCATTAACTCACACCTTAAAAGCCTTTTGGATCGGCCAACCTCTTCACAAATACTCTTTCAACTTCCATAACTTCATCCTAGAGGCCTTACTTTAGTCAGAAAGCCAACTTAAGGAGCCCTTTTGATCAAATCAAAACGAAGAACCCGAAGAAGAGGTAATGATTTCACCACCCTTTTTCAAGTTCGTTTCTTCTTCCACTTCTTCATTATTTGTTATTACCATTCTAAAATAATGAATCTAGTATCTCCTATATACTGTAATTTTATTATAAATATGGTACAACGATATTCATTATTCTATCCATCCTTTGAATGACTTTTCTCCATACGTGCGTACATACGGCTTATCGTCTCCACATCGTGGTGTAATTGTTATTCAATATATTATTATTTGGATGGGTATAATAATGATTTCTAATTCATGTAAATAATAAATATAACATGATGATGATTCTGTATATATGATATACCATCCAATTATATATTATTTTTATATCAAAAGAATGATATTTTCGCTCGTGCGTACGTACGAATTACCGTCTCCACGACGCGATGAGATTCATTTCCAAGTTCACCATTCATCGACGATTATAAAAACATATATTACTAATAAGTATGTAATATATGACATAATAATGATACTGGAGATATGAATATATATATATATATAAGGATTTATGTACATTCATATATCTTATTCATTTACTTCCGTTCAATACTATATGAAAATAGAAACAACATTTATGTGTACGTACGGACTGCCGTCTCTATAAACAGTGTTTTCCATTTCATATATATGGATATTATATATATATTTATATTCTAAATATATATGATATATTTATCAAGTTTTTTATTCTCGAAGTATTTAAATCATGATCTAAGTGATACAACCAAGAGTGAAAAGTTATAACACGTACGATAAAGAAAGTGATTATTACCCAAAATGTTAACTTAACATGGAAATTATTATTAAATGGTTAATATAAAGTCATAAATGAATCAGGTATGATATCTTAAATATTAATATGGTTCTGGTATAATTTAATAACCTACTACTATCTTCGTACAAGAGGTTAAACATACCCTCGACTAAAGGAAAGTGCAAGGTAAGGGGTTCTCATCTCACTCCTTATTCCCGTGAGATTTATGCCATATTGCCACTATTTCCTTTTCTGTGGTTTATGTACTGCCCATAATTATATTCTTTGTGTAATAAACTTTAATTTAAGTGTATTCACATATTCATTGTATGATACCTCTTTCATGGGTTGTATGTTTTGTAAGTTACCAAACGGGTAAGTGTTAATTTCACAATCTCTTTATTATCCGAGGTTGTTTTTACATAAGTATCTACGGGGACATATTTATTATCCATGTACATGTTTAATGAAAGAGTTTTCAAATGGATTATTTTAAGGTACGTTTTACTATAACATCATTTCAAATGTTTTAAATATTTATTTTTCTAAATCTTTTACATTAATGTCCATGTCTTCAAAATGGTTTTTAAGGATTTATTTATATGGACATGAATGTTTTTTAAAATGTTAATTCCTTTCAAAAGTTTCAAAGTGGTATGGGACACTTTGATTCAAAAATGTCTTTAAATGACTTCCTTTCAAAATTGTGTGACTTTTAAATGTTTTCATGAAAAAGGGGTATTTCTCTCAAAGATTTTTACAAATCAATCTCTTCTACACTAAAATCCTTTAATGGATTTTAAACTTGTTTTGAAGTTGATTTATCAGGATACAAATCTTCCATATTGTGTTCAAGGTTTTGTGATATATTTTACTGTGGATGTGTTATTTTTATACCATTCATGGTTTATGGGTAATGTATTGTCATTTCTCATGCTAGTTTTAATACAAATTTTTATGTTATATTTCATCATCTTCTTAAGATGAATGTGTTGGACTAGTATGTTCCGGGTTGGGGACTGGTAAAACTAAGCCCTCTGGGTTGGTGTCCGGTTATTAGAGGCACTCCTGGTTGGTTTCCTGTTATTAGAGACACTCCTGGTTGGTGTCCGGTTATTAGAGGTACTCCAGGTTGGTGTCCGGTTATTAGAGACACTCTGGGTTGGTGTCCTGTTATTAGATGCACTCCGGGTTGGGTTCCGGTTATAGTTAGCCCCTAGGCCTTGGCTCGAGGCCTTGATAAAGAAATTAAAGTTCAACATTATGCATTCAATCATTATTAAAGTTGTTAGTGACATTGCATGTGATTATTTGATTAGTAGAATATCCATGTGAATAAGTAAATGGCATTATTTCATTTTACTTCTGCCATATTATACTGAAGTTCAAGTTTAAAAGGATTTTGTTTTAGTTTTATACATTGCCTTAAATGTTTATGCTTATTTTTGAAAGTTTCCGATGTATTTCTTACCTTTACTGAGCATTTGAGATCACCCATTTCTATGTTTTATTTTTCCCAGGATTCCAAGAAGTGTAATGTGATTGATATGCAGGGTTAAGCCAAGGGAATAATGGCATTCATAAAGATTATTTATGTTGTTTTTTTACGTCTTAATGTGCCAATTTAAGATTCATATATGTGACCTATTTTTCCAAGACTGCTAATCTGATCGGTCCTTCGGGACTTGATTCCTTGTAATCATGCCAATGTATTAAAATAATGCACCGACTCTGGGTAACTGGGGTCGGGGCATTACATTATATATTACTAATAGATTACAATCCTAGGAAAGTGAAAAAGGTGGAAGATGATTTATGTTGAATGAGTAATTCTAGCATATCAATGATGAGGATGACAAAACATGAAATATATATGGATTTGAAAATGATAGATCTGGAAATGTCTATGTAATGGGATAAATATTATCTTTCTCAAGTGAGTGTTCCACCTTCTATCCAAGTGATGAATAATGTGGTGAAAAAGAAGGCAAATAATTAGAGAATATGGTGTGAAATTACACTATGTTCAAACCTTGATTGTGATGGAATGATATGGTTCAGGAACTGTGTTTGTGTTCCATCCATACAATATTTGGAGAATGATATATTATATGAAGATCACATTTATTAAATCTTTTTTTATCCATTACTTCCAATATTTTAGATAGTTCTAAAAGAGTAATTATGGAGGGTTTGACTAAAGGGAAATATTGTTGAGTATGTATCTCAGTTCTTTTTATTTCACCAATTTAACGATGAGACATAAAATCCAAAGGGGTTGTTACCACTATTTCCCATACCAGAATGGAAATGGGAAAAAATACCCATGGATTTTGTTAAGAAACATTACAAATGATTAAAGGTCATAATGCCATTTGGGATGTAATTGATCACTATACGAAGTTAGAACACTTTATTTATAATACATATGATTTCTCTTCAGACTATATTTCTAGTATATACATTATGTATGTGGTATGTTTTCCAGGATTACCACATCCTATTATATTTGATGGAGATCTATGGTTTTCCTCGCCATTTAGAGAAGTCCTAAGTATACTCTGGATACAGATCCAAGTTTCATCACAATGTATCATCCTCACAGAGGTAGTCATTATAAGTAAACCATTGGAACACTATAGGTTATTATATGATTTTTTATGAATTTTAAAGGTGTTTGGGATCAATACCATTATCTTGTTTAGTTTTCTTGTTACAATAGTTTTCACTCAAGGATTCAGATGTTTCTTTATGAAGTACTCTTTTTAAACAAGCATAAAAATAAAACATGTTGGGATTAAGAGACAAAATGAAACCTATTGGGACTTGAGATGGATGGATAAATCTTAGATAATGTTAGATTCATTTAGCCTAACATAATTATATCTTAGATCTGACATAGATTTTATGCTCATAATCATTAAAAAGATCTAGAAGTTGATGTTTATGGGATCTTTTTATATAAATCTATATGTTGAGGTAGGTTATGAGTTTCCAAAATAGTGGAAATATCATCCCTTGGTATCATGTCCCTTTCTTGATTCTTGATTGAGTAATGAAAATATCTCATCATTTGGCACTCTCACTAAACCTCTCTCAATTACACAATGTGTTCCATGTATATCCCCTTGGGAAGTATATACATGATATTTCACATATAATGAACTATGAGTTTATACCAATGGAGTAATATATCTATTTAAGGAAAAAATTCCATAATTAATAGATCAAAGATAGCATGTTCTATGAAACAAGACCAATTTCCATGTCAAAGTTTTATGGTCAAACCAGAAATTGGAGGAAGCTATATATGAACATGAGAATATTATGTGGAAGAAGTATGATCAGTTGTTAGTATCTATGTTATAGAATTTAAAGGTTGAATTTAATTTTAATGTGGTAGAATGTTACTCTGTGATATTTTATTAATTATAAATATTTCAATTAATTTTAATTTTGTCGATAACATACATTATAATCAACATCGAGTTTAACAAAACCATTATATAATATATTATTATTTAATTCAACTATTATACCCTAAATATTAAATTGATGAGTATGAATAATAGAAAATAAATAATGAAAATTACATGGTTTAAATATGTATAAAATAAATTCATTGGTCATCAGTGGATTATAAATGAATATTAAAATCATTTGAAAGAAAAATAATGTTTTTAAACAGTTTTATGCTCATATTGTTTTTTTATCATACTAAATTAAATTAATCAATATTGGTGAATTATTTTACTAAAACATATATATTATATTATATTTTATATTTATCATATATTATTACAAGAATAGAATATAGTTGATTAAATCCAATTTTATGCTTAAAAATAGTATTGTTCAAAAAAGAAGTTTCATCATGTTTTCCAAACTTATTATAAAATCAAAATTTTCCAAATTATTTTTTTAAAAAAATTAAATTAATTTCTTCATATCAATATTATAATATAATATTATTGATAATTTTTGAGAATTTTATGAAAATATTATTTTTCTGATAAATACTAAAAAATTAAATTTTTATTAAACAATTTCTCTTTATTAAAAAAATTTAAAAGTTCCTTTTGGTTTTAAAATGGTTTTCAAGTAAAATTAGTTAAATTAAATTATTGTTATTCCATTTTTTTATTTTAATCAATTTTATGTCATAAATTGATATAAAAACATGATATACTTAAGAAAACATTTCTTCATATAACTGTATTTTTTTTGCTCTTATGGGTTTGATTTTATATCAAATATTTCCCCTGCATTGAATTGAAAATGGTTTCCATATTTTTAATCAATATAATTAATATTATGTAATAAATTCAACATATTTTTTGTCATAATGAATAGTTATAATAGTAAAAACTTAACGACAACAGTTAAGGTTAAAACAAGTTTACAGGGGTTTAAACTAAAAAATATTGGTATTTTTTAGAATTTAACATTCATTATTCCTATTTTATGGACTTTTTATGACCTTTTAATATCCCAAAATCGAATATATGGTCATTTAGATAAATGTTTCTTGCAAACAACTTTATCATTTTTAATCTTTTGGGAAATTTCTTTGTGGTTTCGAAGTGGGTCCTCTCCTACACTGATAAAAGGACACCCCCTCTCATCTCCTCTCCATATATAAATAACCTTTTGGTTCTGATAATAAATAAAAATATATATTCCTTACAACACATAACATGACCTTAGGCCATGTATTGATATAGAAACCCTCATAATAAGTGATTTGGTGCTAACTTAAATAGGTTGTCAAAAGAAGAGGTATCATTCTTAATTGAGCATTTATATAATATTTATTATTCAACCTCTATCAAATATTTTTCAACTATTATAACATAATATATTCACTTTCCCTTATATATATATAGGTTAATCGTATAGCCCATATCCGTATTATTTTATATCAAATGGGAAACAAAACCATTGATCGTGTGCGCGGAGTACTACTACCGCGCGAGCCCATGCAATTCATTTTCCATCACCACCTATGATGGTTGAATATAATGATGGATTTAATATATATATATATATGATATTTATTACCTAAATATTTCTATGAAAATATAATTTGACATCTACCTTCTTACCAACCTCTTCGTTGAAAAATGATAACATTTCCCATCCGTACATGTGGACTTCCACCTCCACAAAGTAGTGTGATATGTTTTACATTTTATATGGACATATATGTGAGTAATTATTGATTAATTGAATATATATAATAAATATGAATTAAAAAATATTCATTAATTGTTAATTAATATTTACATTTATTTGATTCAATCCATTAAAAAATGAGAACAACGTTCCTATCTACATACAACCTACCATCTCTATGAACATTGTAATTCATTTTTCTATATCTAATTTTATGGATGAATATAAATACGTATATAATTAATTAATTTTATATTTATATAATGATTATAATTCAATATATGATGGATCCATAATCATATTACATGGTCTAAAATAACCAAAATAAAACATACGTGAAAACCGATTTAGTTATCATCCATAATAGTGATTTTAATAGGGAATTGTAAATAAATTTGTCATAAAAGGTAATATGTAAATAATAAATGGAATGATATATATTATTTTTGTTATATAATATAATTATAATTGACCTATATTTATTATAATTTAGTTTTTAATGTGTACAAATAATTTCGAGGCTTGAGGTAAGATATTTTTGTCTCACTTTTATATTTGTGAGATACATGAAATATTCACAAGTTATTTGTTTTCAATAGTTTATATAATTATTATGACGTATTTTTATGATATTTGATATGATTTTTATTTTTATTTACATCTCCCTATAAGTTTCTTTATTTCATTGGTATTATTATTTTAATTTTACAAAACAGGTAAGGGATTTATGTTACAATCCCATTGTTTATTGGGATTATTATTATTATTATTTAGATGATGAAATTTATTGATATTACTATATATAATAGAATTAAATTTCATATATTATGGTTATTTAACGATAAAACATGTTTTAATATCATTTCTTTCTCTTTAAGAACTAAATTTAAAAACTTTTTTTTATGGAAAATCAACATTATTTCTCTCTTTGGTCAAAAATTTGTTCTCTCTGTGATCCGTATTTTCTAAATTTTTTTGTAGAATGTTTTCACTAATATAAAATTATTCTTTAGTAAATTTTTAATATTTTCTGAATCAATAAATGGTTTATAATTTAATATTTTTTTCCTAACAAGGTACTTTTTTACTTTTTCTTAAATAATGTGAAAGGAATATTTTTTCTTTCAACTTGTATGGTTTGAACAGACATTCCCACCATCCTGAAAAATAAATTTTTTTAATGCTATTTTTATATAATTTATATTTATTAATGAAATAAATTTATGGTTTTTATTATGAATATATAGGTATATAATCTAAAGGAATCATCTATATTCATTCTCTAGATAGTTTTGGATTATGATTATGAAATGTTTATAATAAAAATTTATTTTCAAAGGGTTATTTTTGGATGGATAGATGAAATGTTTAAAAATATGATTTTCTTTCATATGTTATGAAATGATGATATAATAAATTGTTAATGATTTTATAGAACACAGATATGTGGTTTTAATTTTGTTTTGTGTGGAACTATAAATATATTTCCATCCAAATCATTGGGTAAAGTATTATATATCAAAATATAATTATGGAAAAAAAGTTGATGTTACTAATATGCTATAGAAAAAATGTTGATGTGATTTATTCATTATATGAAGGAAATATATGTTCTTGACCAACTATTTGAAATTGGTTTTGCTGCTTGATCCATTATTATTTTATTCTCTCCGTAGTTAATATTGACATATGAAATTGTTTCCATAATAATCATGGATCCACATTTATATTACATGAACCTATGGTTTATGGTAGATTTATGCTGATTTCTAATTCTTACGATACATGTATTTTTAAATGATAATGTTTTATTTCATGACTCATGTTTAATACTAGGAATGATATTTGTATATTATATTCATAATCTCATACCCTTATGAATATATATTTTTTTCTCATATGATCTTCGATTGTTATCTAACACGTTTACCCTTACTGAGCATCTGAGCACACCCATTCTTATCTTTCCTTTCCTCAAGTTATGAAGATGAGTTTTAGTAGGGTATGTCTATGAAGATTGATAAATGGGAATATATTTGTGGGATATTTTGAAGATCTTTTATGAAATGATAAGATTTTGTATCTAATATGAAAAGACCATACAACATTAGTCCTCAAGAAAATATTTGTGTAACTTATTTTATATTTGTACAAAATGATGTAATATTTATGAATGAAAATACCAGGATGGTATATTTAGTATTAGAGAATGGTTTAGCTAATCCTTGTAAAATAGTATGAGAAAACATTATTGAGAACCCTTATGACAATAAAAAGTATTAGAGAACATTCAATGTTATGATAGAGAAAGGAGTATGATTTTATTATAAAATCATCCATTTAAGGATACTACAAGGGGATGTGGAATTGGTACAGTTTTACATTGGTTCCATAATCCTGTAAAGGGTTAATTGGGAATAGAATTGATATCCAACAAGTACACAACAAATAAGACTTGTTGCACACCTGTTTTGACACGCTTTTGGGGTATTCTTAAGTTAATTTTCATTTTATTTATGAACCATTATATGTGATCTGAATAAATGTTGACCATATAAGGCCTAGGATAAACCTAAGCTACCATGGGTTTAAAATAATATTTCATGATATATTAATGTTATTAATGGTTTTTCATGATCAATGAATCTGATAAAAGATACATTATAGTCATGTTAACCATTTTTATTTTAGAAATTGATTGGAGATAGAATGATGATGTTTAGGTGTCAATAAATATTATCTAATACATAGGTAACCAATTTAATATTTATCATTTTAATTCCAATATATCATGAAATTTTTCTAGGAATGTTAGTTCATATTATCAATGATTATATAATGAATTAGCATTGAAAACCCCAAATTTCATGATGATTGTATCCTATGTATATTATTCTTCTCTAGTTGAATTTTTTGGGAATGTGCTTCCTGTAAATGTTCTCATTCTTCCTTGGGCTGAATTTTATATTATCATAGAAATGTATTATATTTCTCAACAGAAAGACCACATGAATTTCAAGGATCAGAAGTTATGTTTGATATTTGGAACAAACCTATGATTTCCAATATGTGTGATGATAAATATTAACTTCCAATGGAAATAAAATTTATTGTGTGGTTCATGATTATTATTCAAAGGGGGTGTTTATTTTAAATGTATGGGGAAAAACAAAACATCAATAATAATCAAATTTTTCTAGAGTTTATTGATGTCATTCAAGAATAGTTTCCATGTATTCCATCGAATTAAGAAGTTTTTCTCTCAATATAAATTATACTTTTTCTAAACCTATTCCAAGGACTCCCTATAGAATGAACCCCATTGAGTTATAGGAATTAAATAAGAAACACATAAAGAATGTTAACAAGGAATTTATTCATACATGTGTATAACCTTGGGTTGATACTATTATTTTTATTAAATATAAATATGGATATATGTGACTCTACATGATATTTGGGAATTGAACAAGATAAAAATCAAGAATAAGTATCCTCTACCTTATAGTTATGAATTTGTTTATCAATTTTTTACAAGATTGTACTTTGTTATGGATATCAAAAATTAGGGGTAAATAAAGTGGATATACCCAAGATAACATTTCATACAATTTATGGACACTATAAATATATAGTTATTCTGTTTGGTCTTTCTAATTCCCCCTATATTTATAGATTTAAGGAATAATCTATTTATAAATTACATCGATCAATTTATAGTAGTATTGAAAAAATATTATTTTATATTTAAAGAGAATTAAAGTGTATAATTATCACTAGAGAATTATGCTAAAGACCATGTGGACGGAGTATTTTTATGAACATTTTACAATGTGTGAATTTTGGATAAAAAAGGATTAATTTATGGGTAAAATAATGTCAAGAGAGGGTATATATGTGGATCCAAAAAATGACCAAAGATATTGAATGATGTCCTAGAATAACTAATATGACTAAGATCAATAGTTTTAATAGGTGGGATGAATTTTATTGAATTGGTTAAGATAATATTTCATGACTATATAATCCACTAACTATGTTAACTCATCTGGTATCCACATTCCTTTGAAAAAATGAATGTGTAGAAACATTCAAGGAACTGATGAGAAGGTTAGTTAGTTGACTCATTATTATATTACATTATGATAAATTAGGGTTTTTAATTAATATTTATTCATCAAAAAATCAATTAGGTTAGGTTTTAATGTATAATTATATCGTCACAACATATTCTTTTTGAAAATTGAAGGTTTTTGAGAAAACATACACAACTCATGATTTGGAGTTATCTGGAGTAATTTTTTCATTAATGATATAGGGGAATTAAATTTATAAATAAAGGTGAGAGATATATGGTGATATTAAAGTTTTAAAGTATATATTCTGAAAAATGTCATTGAATATGTGTTGGATATATGGTTAGAATATATTAAAGGTTATGACTGCACAAAAATAAAAAAATGATAAATTCAAAATGCTGGCTAATGCTTTGAGTCAAAGGGATAATTCAAGAATACCTATGATGAAGATAAAAAAGATCCAATATTTATGTATTTAAAAATGATAGTTCTAGAAATCGTGAAGGAAGTGTATAATTATAATCATTTAAAAATGGGTGTTCAACCATCTAGGAATGTGATGATTAAAGATGTAAATATAGAAGATTTTAAACTAAAAAAGAAAGTGAGAAATGTTTCTTAGTACATCCATGATAATGAAGGATTGATATGTAAAAGAACCATGTATTTTTTCCATTCATACCATATTTGAAGAAGGACCTATTATAGGAAGATCATATTTTACCATTCCCTATCCATCAAGCATTTATAAATATGTATATAGATATGAAAGGATATTTCTAGTGGGATGGAATAAATTGAGCTATTGATGGGAGTTCTTCTTGGAACTTGGTATGGTATCAATTTAAGGATAGGGGAAAAAATTATAAGGGTATATTAAAACCATTAACCTTATAAGAATGGAAATGGTAAAACATTACCATGAATTTTTTCGGAAGAGTTCCAAAAATTTCAAATGGAAAAAATTATATTTGTGTTATAGTTGATCAAATTAAAAATTAAAAACCGTAAATTAACATTAAATAAGATTTATATCTAGATCATATTTATACTATGTAAGTTAAGGATGTGGAAAGGTTGTATGGAGTACCACATTTTATTTTATCTCATCGGGATCAGAGGTTTACCTTGATGTTTTGGTGAACTCTTCAGTAGGTTATGGATAAAAAAGAAGAGTTTTGGTAAAATGTATCATCATTAAATAGATTTATATACAAAATTCTCTATAAATACACTATTAGATATTCTATGATCATGTTTGAGGGATTTCAAAGGTTGTTTGGACCGACACCTTCCTCTAGTAGAGTTTTTATACCACAATATCATTGACTCGAGCATTTATATTGATATTTATGTATCCTTATTTGGAAAGATTTTTAGATAAACAATTTTATAAGATCAATAGGGATAAATAAATATATTAGGGATTGATATGGATTAGAAAATTTAATATAATATTACATCCATTCAGTAGCACACTAATGCAGCTTAGATTTGACAGAAAGATTATACTGACAATAATCAGAGTAATTTTTAATTTAACGAAGGTGAGAAGATTTTTATATGAATTTATATGTAGAATAAGGTATTGGGATAAAGAATTAAAGTAAAGTTCAGTGCTATATATATTTTCTTTTTTATTCTTGAGCGAATCGGGATGATAGCTTGTCATTTGGAGATTCTGCCAAATCACTCAGAAGTAAAAAATGTGCACCATGTTTCTCTCATGAGGAAGTACATTCCTAATAATTAAATTATAATAAACTCAAATGTAATTACACAAAAAAATTATGTCTATTTTTAGGAACAAATAGAGGTAATTCTGGATCATCGAGTGAAAGTTCAATGACACAAGGCTACTCATATGATCACAGTTTTGTTTAAAAGAAACAATTTAGAGAAGCTATAGGGGAACCTAAGGATATGATAAGGTATAATTAAACTAGGTTTCTTGAATCAGAGTAATGGATATTCAAGGGAGAAATTAATATTATGGGGGGTTGAATATAACAAAGTGATATTTTATGAATTATTTTTTCTAATAAATTCAAGTTTTTATAGTATTCATTACACACAACAGTGAGTTTTAAGGAACAATAATATACAATATTATAATTTAATGTGTCTGTTATGACCTAGTTATTAAATTGATGTGTATGAATAGGAATAAATAAGTAAGGAAAATTTTATGTTTTAAACTTTTTTAAAATAAATTTATTTATTATTAGTTTATTAAAAATGAAATTAAAAATCATTTGAAAGTAAAAAAAATTCTTTTACGAGAAAATATATTTTTACGTGCATTGTTTTTTATGTCTACAAATAAAATTAATCACTATTGGTTAATTATTTTAGTTAAATTTATAAATTATATTCAATTAATTTTTATATCACTAATATAATGTTTATTTTAGGCATTGGATACGAATAAATAATGTTTTATGCTTAAAAGATATATTTAAAAAACAGTTTCATCATGTTTTTCACCCTTATTTTAATTTTTTTAATCAATTTTAGATTTTATTGAAATAATAATCTTCATCATTGAAATAAAAATTTCAAAATTATATTAAAGTTACTTTATGAATTTTTTTTAAAAGACTATTTTTTTCAATGGATTGTGAGAAATAAATTTTTCTATTAAAAGAATTCCAGACATTAATGAGTATACAATGTTTTAATTAGTTTCAAAATATATTTAAAAGTAAAATTAGTAAAATTATAATATTGTTAATCTTGTTTAGTTCATAGGAATTATTTTTATTCTAAAATTTTACATAATATTTTTTATAATTAAGACAGTGTTTTCCTTGGAAAACCCCATTTTTGGCCCGCTTGCGGGTTTGATTATAATTTAAAATCTTAAAATTCTAGAAATTGAATTTTGTAAAATACATATCATATTTAAAATAATAATAATTAATAGTTATTGATAATGTGAAATTTATTTTTATCATAATGAATTGAAATTATAGTAAAAATTAATTTCCATAGTTAATGTTAAAACAACTTTACCAAGGTGTTAAACCAGATGATAAGACTATGTTTCCCAATAAAACATTTATAAACCATATTTTATATTCATATTTATATATTATCATATCCTAAATTTTAATATATTTAAATTTGTAATATTTTTTCTTGGGAATGACTTTATCATTTTTTATTCTTTAGAAAAATTACCATGTGGATTCAAATTGGGTCCACTCCCTCACTAATAATAGAACACCCGCATTCCCCTACTCTCCACAAATTAAAACCATTTTAGATTGTCCAATAAATTCCCAAATCCATTAATTAAAAACCATGACACATCCTATAGTCCATGTTATTATTATTAAACCATCTTATGATTGTTTTTTAGGCAAACCTAAAGAGGATGTGTGAAGAAGAGGTATCTTTCTTAACTGAACATTTTTATTTTATTTCCTCCTTCCAAATGATTCAAACATTATTAAAAAATTATAATACAGTAACATAAATATCTACCATATATTTATAATCTATTAATATAATAAAATAAAATATATCTATATCATATTCCATCAAATGGAAATGAATCCACTGATTGTTTGTATGACATACTACCACCTCACGAATAGATGAATTTCATTTTCCATAACTGCCTATCACAAATGAATATTATGATGGTTTTAAAGTATATATATGATATTTATGAAATAATTAAACTTATTAAATTATGGTATCATATATACCTCTTTAACATCAAATCTGCTTAAAAATGATAATCTCGCTCATGAGTGTGTGTTGATTACCGCCTCCGCGATGCGATGAGACACATTTTAAATTTTATTTTTAAATAGATTGAAATAAAGATATATTTAATGAATATATAATTTATATGTTATATAAATTTTATATGTTGTAAATTTTATTTAATATTTTCCTTTATTTCATTCCATTTATCGAAAAATGGAAACATCATTCATGTGTTTTTATGGCCCACCGTCACCGTGAATAGTGTTATTAATTTTTCTATCTCTGATTTTATGAATGAATCATAATATTTTTATAATTAATTAATTTTATATTTCAATCATTATTAAAATTTTTGGGATGATGGATCAATAATAAAATTTCAAGGATAAAAACAACAGAACAAAAACATACATAAAAAACAAAGTAGTTAACACATGTAATAATGATTCTAATAAAGAATTGTAAATAAAATTTTGGTAAAGGTTATAAATAAATAAACATTGGTATGATATATATGTGTATTGATATATAATAGGTGGATAATAAATAGATATTTCTTATACATTTGGTTTTAACAAGTATGAATAATGTCAATACTTGAGGTAAGGGATTGTCGGCTTACTTTTATTTTTCTAAGACACGTTTCATATTCACCACTTATTTATTTTATGTTGTGTATATATTAAACTTGAATTTATTTATGATTTTTTAATTTATTTTATGGGTATTTAAATATCTCTAATATTATATATATTTCATGGAGATTATGATTTATAAGTTACCAAAGTGGGAAGGGATTTATTTTTGAAATATCATTATTTATGAGGATTGTTATTTATTATGATTTTGATGATAAAATTTATTTATCAAAATTTATATAATATCATAAATTTTCTTCTCCTATATTTATTTATAGAAAATATATTTTTCCTTCCATTTTTTTCTCATTAATAAATAAAGATACCAAACGACTAAATTGAAGGTAAATCAACATTATTGATCTCTTCAATTAAATATACATTCTCTTTCATGTACATGTTTCCTAAAAATGTTTCCAGGAATATTTTCACTATTATAAAATTATTGATTAATGAAATTTTTAATGTTTTTTTGACTTTCTACAAAAAAATTTAAAATGGAATCTTCTTGACTTTTACCAAAGTGGTTAATTTTTTTTTCATTTTTTATAATAATGTGAAAGGAATGTTTTTTTTTTCAAATTGTACGACATGAATGTAATTTCCCACCATTAATAAAACTCAATTAAATATGTATTCCTTTTTTATTTTCCATGTTTATTTTCAATAAAAATGTATTTTCACAACATTTATCTACATTATCGTTTTAAAAAGTATATTTTCAAATTTCAAAGGATATTTTCCACAAGAATTTTTGAAGGTATATTTTATGTAATTTAAATTCATCATTGAAAAAAACCATTGGTGTTTCATATGTTTTTATAGTGATGTGATCCAATGGGACCATTATTATTATTTTTTGTAAATGGTTTATGATTATAATTATTATAGGTTTGTGGAACCCATTTATTTTCTAGGTTTTATTATATGATGGATTTATGAAATTTTTATTAAACACAATTTATTTGAATGGGTTATGATATTATGATATGATTAATGCTGAATGATTTTATGGAACACATGTGTATATTTTTCATTTTTTGATGGGTGGTCCCAAACTTATATAACCCTCTAATGCATTGGGTAAAGTATTATATGTCATGAGGTAATTATGGGAAAATGTATATGTTCTTGATCCTCTATGATAAACAATTCATTTTGATTTATCCATTATGGGTGTAATGTCTCGAACCCAGATTCCCCAAAAGGATCTGTAAGTCCGGTTGGCTATATGGCCTCAAGCACAAATCCAAAAAATTCATAGGTTTCTGACTATTAGTGAGGGACTAGGGTGCTTATGGGGATACTATTCGCTTAACACTATAGTTTAGTACATCAGATATACAATAATATACAAGTAGTAGAAGTAGTAAATCAATTGAAAGATAGATAACTGAATATGATACAAATAACCAAGATAGATATATACAAAAAAGTTTTAAGTAATATCATATATTGATTATATGTCATGTCATATATACAATTTATCCAAATAAATTACCCTCCTCCAAATCCATTTTTTTCATTTTCTATAAAAACGCTTTAAGGATTAGAAGTAACCGTGCATTCAAAAAACAGAAATAGCGCACCCTAGATTTCAAAATACAAAACTCGGAATTCAAACATCAAAATTCAAAATTCAAAACGGTTATCACCCAAACCGTAGACGAAAAACCACTTGTAAGCCGATTCACGATATCTAAAAGAATTCAAAATTCAAAAGTACTAGAAGACACATCAAACCTATCACCATCACTCAGAGCTGATGACAGTCTCGAGTCACCCGCCTACTGCATGTCAAACGCCAATCTGAATCCATCACCGCTGCAACATCACATCGCCTGCCATTATGATTCACCTCCATCGTCACTTCCATCCTATCCTTCCAACTTCATCACAATCCTTTCATCACACTACTCACCGGAGATAACCGACCACCAAAGTCCATCGGCACCACCAGAATCACCAAAATGAAACACTGTAGACCATCAGATCTACACAACGGACGATCTCTTGGAAAACCCTACCACTCGCACAAACAAAACCCAGAACCTCTTCTGATACCACTACACCCGACTGACCTGGAAGGGGGTATTGGATCTAGAAGCCAGATAATATTGGGAGCGACAAAACCTCCACAGAGAACCGACGATGTCGAGGGAAGAAAATCAGCGCACCACCGATGGCCACCGTCACTGTCACCAAATCCCCCAACAAGACCAAAATCCCACTGTTACTTGATCCAGATCTAGAACGTCCATCCCCGACATGCAAAAATATCAAACCGAACACAAAACCAACTTCATAATCAAAAAAGAAAAGAACCATCACCGAATAATCCCAAGACTAGGAAAATTCCGCCACAGGTTGTGCCTCTTGTAT
Source organism: Viscum album (assembly GCA_963277665.1). Taxonomy (NCBI): domain Eukaryota; kingdom Viridiplantae; phylum Streptophyta; class Magnoliopsida; order Santalales; family Viscaceae; genus Viscum; species Viscum album. Next base: position 402,587,915 of record OY728127.1, on the reverse strand, counting down.
CACCCCATCGCTCACGCAAGCACAACCCAAAACCCCTTCGGGATCCATTTCACCCGGCCGACCTGGTAGGGAGTAATGGATCTTAGAAGTCAGAGCAGAGAGAGAGTGAACATAACCTCCACAGCAAGCCGCGACTGAGTGAGCGCTATCCTCCCCTCTAGAAAGCATCCTCTTCAAGCCTTTACTAGGTCACAGAGTCTCATCCGAGAAGGAAAAACAAGATCGTGAAACCAAAAGCTCTAAGAGAACTAAAACAGAGGGGGAAAGCAAGAGCATTGAATATGATGATGAAGATGAGAAGGGAGAAAACCTGACCATTGAGATGGATCAGATAAGAGAAGGGGATCAAGATGTCCACTAGAGGCAAGGAGAATGAAAACTGGGAGAAGGAAAACCTAGACGCCGAGAGCTTAATCCAAGAAGGCGGCCATCACCAAATCAAGTACCCATATGATATTACAATACACGTAAAAGTGTACAAAAATTCCAAATTCTATCCTAGATAGCCTTATGAGCCTCAGCTTAGTCATGTTTCCCCAATCCTAATCATCAATGAAAAAATTGAATGAGCTATCTTTCCATTATCTATACCTTCAATCATATAATCTGTTTAGGTACTAAAGGCATCCCGAGAAGGTTGTGTGATAAAATACCAATAGGTCATTGCCAATGGTGTATAATTCTATCCGGTCAGTGAATATATAATGTTAAAAATGTGAAATAAGAAAAATAAAATGTATAATAGTTTCTATATATAAACAACCCATAAAGGTTTGAGATCCTAGGGAAACTCATCTTATACTACATACTTCTGCCATAACTGGTAAGTCTATGAATAAACAGTTAGTCTTATATCAATTTATAATCAATTTAATAAAATTAAATAAGTATAATTTATTATGGAAGTCTCATAACCTGGAATGTGGCCCAACATCCCCTATAATAAATATGTGATCAAGAGATGCCTAATCAAGATATCAATAAAGTGTAAGTCACACTCCTGAATCCATGATTTTTCTTTGGCTCAGTGGATGCGTTGTATAAATAAATTCATTATTTATTAAATTAATAACCTGATCATGTGCTTAGAATTCCTTACTTGGAATTTAGGTATCTCTGTAGGAATTTAATTGAAAAAACACCCCAAAATTTTATCCATTGAGATCCTCAACAAAACGTATGTATCTCTATAGGTGTATTATCACCTCATCGCTCAATGGTTATATCATTAGCAGTGTGCTATGGGGGACCAAGTGTCACCCATGTCATATATAATCAACATTCCCCTAATTAAATCCTTGAAATTTCATATAGTGAGTCCATGTATCACTCTAGTATATAATAGTGATCCCCCATGAGTCCATCCTTAACAGTTCAGTAGGGAATCCAAGTTTCACTATGGCCTAAATAGTCATCCCCCATGGGTCCATCATTGGCATTCCACTAGGGAATCCATATTTCACTCAAGCATCAAGGTAGTAGAAAAATGAGTCCATACATGGAATTATTATATGAATACAAGTGCCAACCAAGGCATATAACAAGCATTAAATCAGTATAATTTAATTATTCAAAGGTCATCACCATGATAAGTTTATTTAAACCTCACATTCGAAGGTGCATCATGTCTTGGGAGAAGAATATAGGTCTTAGCCTCTTAATTATCTTATGTGGTAATATTAATATATGGATATGCTAATTATTAAGAATTAATGTACATATCCACAACCTAGGTAAATTGACTTTCATTCCCTTCCATTAATCAATTCAAATCACATTTTGAATTCCTTATTTAACATCGCATGGAAAATGGTAAATGAAACACCTCAAAGGTAATCAAATTTAAAACACACCCATGTTTGTCAAATTAAGTAAAAAACACACTCAAGGAGTGTTTTTAATTCATGTTTCACAACCTTTATCATTTATCAAAAAATATCATTAATTACATAGGTCATACATATACATTTTTAATTAGGATTAAATTCTATTTCAAGGGTGTCAATAAGAAAATCATGTGTGTGGAACAATGGAATATATATAAACACAAATAATTTGAGGGAAAATCATGATACCAAAAACTATAGATCCTTAGTAGAGTGATTGTGTACTATCAACTCGAGATTAGACTATGAATAGAAGAAAAATGTATAGTGGATGAAGAACCTTAAAATAGGAAGTATTATCTTTCACATAAAAAACTTTATTGATACCATAAAGAATTAATAAATGAAAAAAAAGAATTGAGTAATCACCGGTGTGGACCAGCGATGCAATCGACATTGAATTCCAAGTGTAGATGGATGAAAAAGATAAAAAGATATGAAATAGCTCCTATGGGATCTAAGCCTGGTCATTCATTAATGTTGGAGGTTAAGAGAAATAGAAATTTTGTTTAAATATATTTTTTATAGGAAAATTGTAATTTCCCTAGAAATTCTTGGGTGGCATGGTTTTTCATAGTTTGAAAAACAATGTGCTAACCCTACACCCACTTATATATGGAGGGTCACCTAACACAATCACTAGACTTGGGTTGACTAACAGTGTGAAATCCATTCCAGTAGGCTATGTTAAAAGATAAAAGTTCCTTGCATGGGTGTGTGCCTCCATCTGAATGGTTTGGACGTTTTTGCGGGCTCCTACATCCCTCTTACCAGGTCTCACACAGTTAGTCATACCATGTGGTCCATGCCGCAAAGTTCCTACTTACTGTGCGACCTCGCTTATTTCTCCAAAAATCTATGTTTAGGGATCCAAATACACCACAACCACCATAGACACCCCATATAACCTCAAATGTTATTCACATTAGGCCATATTTAATCATTTATAGTAAAAATAAATGGATCCATATCACATATGAAAAACCAATATCTTTAAATCATCCCCACTTAAGGTAATTCATCATTGAATTTCCCTCTCAAGGGTGATCAAGAATCTTTTGAGAATAACTCCATGTACTCAGCTCATATGTTGGCCTCTAGAATCCTTGTCTTCTCCTGTAAACTATTTTGATCCCATAGAACCCACACTAGAGGAATTAAATGGTCATAGAGAACCTTTCTTCTCATGTCAATGATATGAATCAGATTCTCCTAAATGTAAACATCTACATAAACCTAATCCTCAATGTGATGAAAATAATGAGATGAGTCTGATTGATAATGGAAAACCGATGATATGTGAAATATGAAGAGGAAGGATTGTTACGTATGAGGTAACTACAACCAATAGGATATTGTACTGACTCTCACCAGAATCTTAAATGACGATATATCGTGGTAAATTCTTAACCTTTCTCCCGGTCTATATATGTACCAAACTCAAGGAAACACATTAACATACCTCGTCCTCAACCTCTAACACTAGTGTTAATTTCTAGAGATCAATGTAAGATATCAATTGATACTGTGATGTAGCCATCTGCTTCTGAATCAATTGAAGCTGCTCAAAATTCTTATATACAAGACACAATCCCAGTAACGATACCTCACCTACCACTAACCCACACTGGGGAAACTACCATGGAAAACCATAAAAATACCCTTATGGTTCCCTCTGTATAGTTTCATGATATCTATTATTTAGTTGAGCTCACTAAGGGGAATATTCCTCTCCTAAGTACCCAAAAATCTAGGATGAATACCCAAAACATTTCCTCCAGCACCTATATTGTATTCTCTAACTAGACATCAGTCTAAGGGTGGTATGACATGCTTGGAAGCACCCATGTACCCAGTTCTCTCTACAAAATCTTCTAGAAATGATTTGTAACCTAGGAATCCCTATCTGAAATGATATATAGAAAGACCCTGTGAAGTTTTACTATCTCATAGATATAAAACCTACCAAGAACATAAACACTAAAGGTCTCCCTAATCGGTAGGAAATAAGAAACCTTCATGATTCTGTCAATAATAACCCACACAACATCACTACCTCAGGTCAACCATAGAAATTAGGCCATGAAATCCATTAGGATATAATCAAATTTTTACTCATGAATAGATTGCTATAGAAAAAACATGGTTGGTATTTGATGTTCCATCTTCCCCTATTGACAGGTGGAAAACATCATGAAAAAACCAACTACATCACTTTTTTTACCCCGCAAACTGTACTAGCGATGTAAATCCTGATACATCTTGGTAATTATAGGATGCAATTCCCATGATTACTAATGAAATCCTCACATCATCACCTCACATATATCCACTAGAACCCAAACATGTCCATGGATATGAACACTCTAATCCATTCCTATGGTCCATCCATAATCTGGGTCCTAACCTGACACACTCTCCTATAGTACTAGGACTCCAAAATATAATAACTACATCATCCTCACTATATTAAGTAGTTTACAGGTCCCAAATAAGGAAAAAATAAAATTCTTCCCTTGAAAATACTTCACCTCCAAGGGTATCTCAAAGTTCAATCCCACAAGCTTCCACTCATGAATTGATTACTTAACTTCCAAAATATGAGTCATTCTGCCCAATGAATTTATGAATACATTCCCCATTCTAGGATTATAGGAAATATTGACGTAGAATGAATATAGGTACTCAACCAAATATAAATATGTCCTAGAGGGTTTTCTGGATTTCATACACCACAAAAAAATCTCCAAGTAAATAGCGTCTCCAATAATTCAAAGCATTAATAACCACATATAACTATAGATCATGAATTTGGTAATTACTATTATATGATATCAACTACTAAGACCCTTATTCAATGAATCTATCAACCTATACAAGAACTGCTCCTTGCCCAATACCCAATGCATCACAATACACAATTTAGATTCTACCCAGATATGGAAGAATTATGACCAGTTATGAAGTCATTCTACATTTTAGTTCCTGAAATAATGTCTTATAGGTATCATCCCATACAAAATTCACACCCTTCTTAGTCAATACCTTTAAAAACACTTCTATGTTTGAGAAGTCATGTATGAAAAGTCTCTAATATCTAGCTATCCCCATGAAGCTCTATATGTCCAAGAAATTATTAGGATGCTCCAAGGAAAATACATCTCTCACATTCTCTGGGTCAGTTGAAATTATTTTATCTATGATTTAATGACCCAAGAAGTGAATTTTATCTATCCATAAGTGGCACTTCTTGAGCTTAACATTTTAATGATGCTCTATTAGTGTATCCAAAATGATATCATGTTGTTTGAAATGGCCATGTTTATTGTGATCATACACAAGATATCATCTAAGAAAACCACCACAAACAAATCTAGAAGAGTATGGAAAACTCGATTCATCAGCAACATGAATATGTCTAGCATTTTCAGGAAACCTAATGACAAAATAAAATACTCATATAGACCATAACGTCAATGAAAATCTATTGATGATATGTATGATGGTCTAATAGGCACTTGATGATAAACCAATATAAAATAAATCACAGAGAACACCCAAAATCCTTAGATCTAGTCAGAGATATCACCTATCTAGGGAATATGATATCAGTTTTTAACCATTATCTAGTTTAATTTTTGATAATCCACATATATCCTAAGGGTACCATCTGCATTTTTCACAAAAGGACAAGTAAACCCCCAGAGAAGTACTAGGTTGAATAAAACTCTTTGACTCTAAATCCTCTTTCTACCTCTTGAGTTATGACATCTAATTAATATCAATCCTATAAGATAGAATGGGTACAGGAGTAGATCCTAGAATTAGCTCGATTGAGAACTCTTCCTCTATCAATGAAGTTAATCCTCAAATTATGTTCATGAAAATTTATGTGAAATGATAATCCCCTGGAGGGAAATATTCCTGATGTTTTCCTTGATCATCCGAATATAAACCCTAAAAATGGGCTATCATCTAGCATAGACTATGATTTTTTTGTCCATCCCGGCTCACCGGGGCATCCCATTCACCCTTGAGAATAAACACTCCTCCCTCTAGTGATGTGAAAGTCACACTTCAGTAATAGAAATAAAAAAACCATGAAAGGAACCAAAAATTCCATCCTATGAAGGATTTAAAAAACATTACTCTCAAGGAAATAGAAGTCCATTATGAAGTACAAATATCCAATCTCATGGGGGGACTCCTTGTACTACCATATATCCTCTGTTCAAATCCTCGATGGAGTATCAAGCATCAAGAATCATAAAACCATTAAAAATCTAAACACTAAGCCCAACGATCTCCATAATGGGTATAGATTTAAAGCTAAGAGAAAATGATATATTAAAAAGAGAAGATGCTAAATTAGGGGCTACTAGAATACTAGATCTCATAGTAGAAGGTCCCATAATCGTCTCCCAGTGGTTAGTTGCAGTACCTAAATTTGGCATGATCCAAGTCCCTATGATACAATATTTCAAACATGGGATGAAAAAATCGTTTGTGACTCTAAAAATGGGGTATTACTACCTTGACCATGACCACTAAATCATCTTAATTGGTTGACTACACTCCATATTCCTCCCATACAAGAAACTACTGACCCCACTTCTGCACATAGAGTTCGTTTAGAACCTCTCTCATAATAAGCTAGAGGAAATGTTCTATAAATGTGTTTGAAATGGATCATCTTTCTGCATGATAGATACTCAAATGGGTATCTCATTAACTGAGGTATAATATTTCTCGACTTACCCCATTCGTGGAACCTCACCTAGAAATCTATGTATGTGATCTAGTTACCATGATCACCCAATAGAACCTCCAAATGACGCTTCCTACCATTGGTCCATGTAATAGTAGATCTAGGTGTCGAACCGCACCAGATCCCACCCCCAGCCTCAATTATGTTACACTATGTGATAATCACCCAAATATTTTCTCTAGAAGTAGTAGTTATCCTAAATACGTTCACCTATTATTGAATTTCATACGTGATACCATCCTTAAGTGGCCTGGATTTAGATAACTCCTCACCCATCAGAATATTTGTGAAATGGTGGAGCTCTATAAAACATGTTTAATAATCCATGAATGATAACACTCCCTACTACATGTGTAAGAAATCTGGGGATCTATCCACTCTCAACATCATAGGATATATTTAATCAAATATGGCTATATTAAAATCCCTCCAGTCTATCTCTTGATGATGATCCTTCTAAGTAATAACATCCCTCTATCCCTTAGTGGAATCAGATATCATAAATGTATGAGCATTAACATCATATTGGGAGGTTCCTCAAGATGCTAATATATAGATATCTTGGATTCAAACAATGAATATGAATCCTTTGGTTATCCATCTATTGAAAACATGGGCGAATCCTGATGCTCTAACTCACACGTCACCACTCCCTTATTTAGGGAATGTCGTGGTGCACCCTATACAGTCTCCATTAAATGCATAAATCCTTCACATAGCTAGGCATCAAGCCTTTTGTCTCATATAATCACTTGTTCTTTGTCTATTACTATTTTAGGATCGACTTGTATCCCATGTCAAACCATATATGGATTGTGGTAGCTACCACTCACCTCGCGTACGACTTAAGGACGTCAAAGTGGCATACCTATATAATTCCAGAACACTCCTCAAGAGATATTACTATCAAAGATCACAACTCATAAGCATAGGAAATGTTAAAACATTAATATAAAATTTCATACCAAACAACCTTGTCCTAATTCCGATACTGGTAAAAAGAAACAGTTATAAAAAACCAATAGAGACATTGCCTCCTTCCTACTCAAAAGTTGTGTCTAGGTCAAGTTCTCCATTTATCATTTAAATTTTTATTTTGAAATTCATATTTATTTTAAATTTATTTTAAATGGTTGAAAAAAATTGTTTGTCACCTTACAATACATAAGGTCCCATACTCCTTATGAATTGAAATATGGCAGCCACCTAATCCACACCATAACTTGTTCGGGTCCATGTGACTCATGGTGCATGACTCAATCATCCACAATTGGCTTCATTGGGTGTGTGGTGTAGACTAATTAGGAAAATACTTCTTAGTTTATGTCCTGATTTCTATGTACCCACCATATTTCTCAATTCCGCATATATTTTTCTTTCACAATAATAGGAATATTTATCAGGACACCTACGAAAACATTATGGAAATAGGAAATGCCTCTTATATGGAATGGAATAATTCATGGAATGCGACTTTTAACAAGTTCCTAAAATGACTCATGATATGGAATACCCTCATCTCATTGGGTAACAAAATATAGAACCCACAATCATATCAATAACAACACCACAATTCATGTGAATCACCTAATAGTGGAATCAAATCAAATGTAATAGTCAAAATCTAGAAAAAAAATTCATTCAAGGAAATTTGGATTTTTCATATACGTGGGTTAGATACTCGTAGAAAAATCCCATAAAAAAATTCAATTACTTTAGTATCCCTATCTATTATTGAAAAATATTAAATAGATAAAAGAAAAATCCCTAGAATACCACTTTGTAATGTACCGAACCCAAATTCCACTAAATGGTGACCTGATCCCGATTGGCAACAAGCCTGAAGAGAATCTCCCCAAATACTAGAGGCTAATGACTAGCAGTGAGGGCCAATAGTGTATCTATAGTGAGACTATTACCTCCTCACTAGAGTATAGAAGAGTGGATATACTTCAAAAGACAAGTAGCGGAAGTATAAAATCAATCAAATAATAGATTACTCAACATGAGATAAATCACCAAGATAGTTATATACAAAAAAGTCAGAAGTAATATAATATACAGATTATATCTCATGTCATGTATACAAATAATCCAAGTCAGGTGCCTGTAAAATAGAATAATATAAGTAAAAAAAGTACAAAAAGGCCAAATTCTATCATAGATAGTATCACGAGCCTCAGATCAGTCTCACACTCTGCATATCCTACGAAGTAATAAAAATCTAATAGTTGGGTGATTTCCCTTATCCATACTTCATTCATATAATCTTCTTAGGTACCAATGGTGCACTGAGTAGGGTGTGATAAAAAATCATAGTAGACCACCAACAACATTTTCTAATTCCATCCAGTCAATGAATGTGAAATATTAATAGTGTGCATGAAGTAATAAAATATGTAAAGATGTTCTATATGTAAAAAACCATAATGGTCTAGGTTCCCATGGACACTATTCCTCTACTACCTTCTTCGGCTATATCTAATAAGTCTAGAAATAAACAGTTAGTCCTGTAAAAATTTATAATCTATTTCATTCAATTAAATAAGTCCCAATTATTATATAAGTCTTTAGACTTGGCATGCAGACTAATATCCCAGATAAAGATGTGTGACCAAGCAATTCCAAATCAGGCTATTAATAAAGTGTAATTCTCAAACCAAATAAAAGATTATTCTTTATATTGGTAGATTCATCCTATAAATCATTTCATTATTTATTCAATTAAGAACCTAAGGCCATCCTTGTAATTGTTTATTTTAAATCTAGGTATTTTTCTAGGAATATGATGAAACGAACACCAAAAAATCATATCCCTGGAGATCTTCATCATAACCTAGGTATCACCCTAGGTGTGGTATAACTTCATAAATCAATGAGTCCATTAGTGGTGGTATGCTAAGGGATACTAACTGTCACCCATGATGTAAAAAATATACTTATATGTGAGTCTATCCTTGGGAGTCCATACAAGGATTGCAAGTATCACATAAGTATGTAAATTTTACCTCCAATTACTCCATCATTGGAAGTCAATTGGGGAATCCAAGTGTCACTTAACTATAAACAATCATCCACCATGAGTCCATACATGGAATCCCATTAGATAATCCAGGTGTCTCTTGGGTGTAAACAAGGAAGTATCCAAATGAGTGCATCTATGGAGTTCATATATGACACCACAGGTCACCCATGGAATATAATAAACATTTAATCAATATCATATACCTATTCAATGGTAATCGCCTTGATCATTTCATATAAACCTCACCAAATAACGTGATCCAAGTCATGGGCTACGATTATATGGATTAGCCTCTTAATTATCTCTTATGGGAGTATAAATATAAGGGAAAACTATGAAAAAAATGTACCTAAACCGAGCATAACGACACAGTATTCCATTACATTCCATTAATAAATTCAAAACACATTTTCAATTTATTAGTTAACATCCCATGGGTGGGGGTCAATAATACACCTCAACGGTAAAAAAATTCAAAATCCACCCATGGTGGTCAAATTAATTAAACAATACACCTAAGGGGTTGTTCAAATTTAAGTTATGTAACCTTTAATCATTTATCAATGGGTATAATTAATTACATAATTCATACCTACCCATTTTAAACAATGAGTAAATAACATTTTAAAGGAATTGCTCTGAAAATCAGGCATGCATCACAATAACATATATATATATGCACATCAACATTGATGGAAATCATGAGACCACCTACTATATATGCTCTATAGATTTCGCATCCCGAATTATCTACTAATTCAACTTATATTAGGAATGAAATGAAGAAGTTAAGAAGAACATAAAAATAGGGCATATTATATTTCAAATAAATAACTTCATTGATAGCAAGAATAACAAAGATTGGCAGAAAAGTAACAGACATATCACCAGTGGGGATCCAACAACATGATTGGTGCTTGAATATGAGTTCATATAAAAGAATGATATCAAATGTTATGAAATAGATTTAGTGGGAGCTCTAAAGAGATACTATCCAACATTGGAGAAAAATAGAAATTGAAAATTAGGTTAAATATATTTTTACGGGAAAAGTATAATTTCCACAAAAAATAAATTGTTAGCATGGTTTTTCCTAAAATTTGGACAACATTTGTGCCAATAGTAAGCCCACTACTATAAATAGGGATACCACACACAGTCACTACGCATGATTTGGATAACTATGCACAAACCATTAAATTGGAATCTGAAAGAATATGCAGGTTCCCCTAACATGAATGAACCTCCATCCGCATGAGTTAAAAAAATACATTGGGATCCAAAAACCCTTTTCCTTGGTATCACATGGTTATTCATACCATGCGACCTATCCTGCAAAGTTTCTACTAACTGTGCAACCTACATTGGTTCTTCAAAAAGACGAGTTATGTCCTGTAAAGAAGCCTCGAACACCCATGAAACCCTTATAACCATAAAGGGTAATCACATTAGGATATATTTGAGCATTTAAACTAAAATAAAAATGATCCATACCTCATATGAAAACACGAGATATTATAATGGAAAATAAGTCAATGTGCTTGGTCCACTATGGGAAACATTTGATGATTCCTAGTTTGTTATGATTCGATAGTCTCAGTAGTTTACCTAATCATATGAAATGGTTTTCTTAGTTATGATACTTCCATACTTATATGACATGAACTTATAGTTCATGATTGATTTTCTATTATTTCTCTTACTTATGATTAATGTCATTTGAAATGATAATGTTTTATGCCATTAATTATGTTTATAATTTGGAATGAACATTTTATGTTATATTCATGATCTTCTGACCATATTATTATCTTATGTTTTATATGATATTCCATTGATATCTCCAATGTTTAAACATACTGAGCATATGATCTCACCATTTCTTACGTTTAATTTCCCATGATTATGAAGAATTGTTTTAAGTAACATATGTCTACGATGAGTAATAAATGGGATTCTTTTTTGGTGATTTTGAAGATCATTCAAGAAATAATTAGACTATATTTCTATAATCCAATGAAACTAAATCTTTATAGTCCTTAGATGAGTATTTGTGGAATGTATTGAATATTCACCTAAAATATGTAGTATTTATGTATGAAAATATTGGGTACTTGTACTGCAATTCCTATTATAGGGTCCCTATATTTCACCTGAACGACAAAATGCATCTTATTCCTTTTTGTTCCACTAGATTTTTTAATCTTGGATGGAAAATGTTCTAGAGAATTAGAATTGGAATGAGTATTCAATCACATTTACTTATTCTTCCAGTTCTTATTCAATATAAGGACTGTAGTTTTGTCATTTCCCATGAGTTTATTAACATAGAGAATACAAGTAAGATGCTTGAATGTGTCTCCTCATTATTCATTGTTCACCATAAAACAAGAAAAGTGTTTAAGTACTAATGAAAGAATTATCATATATATATATCATTCATGAAATTAAACCCCGTGAGTGAGATACATTGGACATAGACAGTCATTATTATACTTGTGGCTAAGATGGACCAAAATCGCCAAGATTTCATGTGAATAGTGTGTAGGAGATATCATATCTTTCTGAGATTTCCTTCTCTTGATAGATATCTTGATGTTAAGAAATAATGATATACATATCCATATCCTCATTTTACTTTTGGATACCATTGAAAATAGATGATAACATGAAAAATTGAACATTCATTTCATCAACCTTATGCTTTAGGTAGAGGGACACTTATTCCTAACCAGCCTCTTTGGTGAGTGACTCAGGAAGTGGTGATTCTGGCATGTATAATTTCCATTCACGGAGTAGTATAACGCGTGGGTTCCAATAGCATTCCTGGAAATTCAAATTTCAAAGAAGTTCATACTTCCCAAGCACGGATCATTGAGAAAATTGTGATCTCATTTTATTTTCCATTCCTAATATTTATAGTAAGATTACTAATAATTTTTTAATTACCGAAATATATTAATGAATTTAAATTAAATTCTATTAATATTCCACTATTTTTTCAAAACCAAATAACTGTAACCATTAGATTCATAATGTATTAGCTCTTAGATATTCATGTTCCAATAATCCATATTCCACTTCTCATAACCCACACATGGGAATAACATGTTATTTTTAGTGTTTTAGGTATTCTTAACTTTATAAATGCATTAACTCACAATTACATGATATGTTAAGTGGACTCCCTAATCCAAAAATCCAAAAAAGATATATCCTCAACCATTTCCTCTCAATTATACAAAGTCCCACTTGGGATATCAACAGTTAATATGATATAAGTTAAGTCAATATAAAACAAAAAAATAAGGTAATTCCATGAGGTTGGACTCACAGGTTGCACTGGAGCTTCCTCCATTGGGCGAACAGATAGGAAAACCTAATCTCGATGAGAATGAATAGAAAGGGAAACATGATACCAGATCATTCGAGGATGTAGTAACAGGTAGATTTTCATAGGTTTAATTTAATTCTCAAGAGTGAAATGTAAAAACGAAGTATCGATATGGAGGTCTATCACAGATTTATCTCATGGATGAATAAATAAAACTAATTTCTTTGGATCTTTTATTTTATCTGGTTGGAAAATTAAAAAATTTAAAACCCTAATTATTTTTTCTATGAAAAACCATAGAAACCATATGGTTTGGGGATTTCAATGTTGGTTTGATGACCAATTTTCATGTTCTGTTTCTATTTTCCTCTGAAAATGATTATCGTAGGCTTTGGGAAAGAGGATCCTGGTCCTTCAGTGGTAGTTTCTTGAGAGTTAGGAAATGGTCACCAAATTTTTTCATGGATTCAAAATCGACTACTCTTCCTATATGGTTGTGTTTACTATGACTCCCACTTCATCTTTTCGTGCATTAAGTTGTATTTTCCATAGCTAGTTTATTTGGTCATTCTTTTAATCTTGAACATGCCACTATTAACTTATACCAACCTTCAATAGCTCATGTATGCACTGAAATTGAAATATAACAAGATATTCCCTCTTGATTTTGGATTCAAAATGGTTTTAATAGATTTATCTCGGAGGTAGTGTTTGAGAATGTGCCAACTTACTATAAAAAATACTATAAAATTGGACACCTTATTGGTGGGTGTGGGGATCAAAGGGAATTTTCACACCCTACTCTCATTTTCAAATCAATTTGGATAGAAAAGGAAGTCTAAAAAATACTCTATCATGAAAACATTTGGATAGTAATTCCAAATTAATGCTTCAGCGGATTCCACCTCTCTATATCCCTCATTTTTTTGGGTATGATCAAAGTGAACATAAATCTAAATAAGTTAATGTTTTTACTCATATAACAGAGACATTTATTTTAGAGACTAATAATTGTGATCATTGAGAGAAAAAGGAGCTTCAATTTTACATGGAAGAGACCATTTAAGACGAACTAGAAAAATCATGTCAACTTGTGGAAGAATTCATGAAATCAAGGGCCAGAAGAGGAATGAATTCAATGGTGGAATCATATGGGTTTATTACTCCATGTTCTAGACAAAATTGTAAAAGAAGGGAACAAACAAAAATTGATTGAAAAATTGTCACATGATCTGTAACTTCCAAACTGAATGAAAAACCCATTATACCACAACATCCCATGCCTTTAGAAAAATTTCCCAAATCCTCTGACTCATATGACTAAACTGATTTAGAAACTTCCTCTAGTGAGGATGATGAGAATTATCATGAATTTAGATATTATTACTAAATTGAAGAGAAATTGTAATTTTCAAAAGATCTAGATTCATTGACAGAAGTTAATGACACAACTTCCTTTCAATAATACGAAAATGGTGAGATGATGCTAATAATTTCCTTGACCTCTAAAAGATAATGTTTATCAAGGCTGTGGATGAGTTTTAAAAATATCCAAATTTCAATTTCAATGATATTCCTTGGAAATTACTCTTATTGTTTTTCCTCAAACTTTGTTCAGTTTTGTGCTTTAGTACATGTTGTCAAATTGCTAGGAGGATTTTCCAGTGATCTTGGCAAGTCTTGGTGAAAAATCTATTCGTATCTTGATCTTATTATTACTTATTTATTATGGTTACTTATTATCTAGTGAATATATGGATTTCAAATGAGTCATACATGATCAAATCATTTCCCACTGAGGATTTCCACATATGTTGATCACTACCTTTCTATGTCTGATATTCTTTGAGGGTCTGCTCAATCCTTATGGAACTACCGAAAGTGTAGTGCAGTGTTGCTATTCCGATGGACTGAAACTGTTATATAGAATTTATTTTATGGATTACAACATATAAAAATGAATTCCTTTAAACCTATGATGGAACTCTATTTCTTATGTGGAATTCATCAGAATGGAATGATTTTTTGAATGGTTATCACCCTTTATGATTCTATTGATGTGCATAACATGTTGGGCATGTTTCACTCTCATGGAATATTTTATTGGTTAAAATTCTTCTCACCGCATGTAAGAATTGTTAATTTTTTTATTAAATTTATTGGAAGTGTGATTTGAAATTCCAATTCACACTTCAATCTTCTTAAAAAATCAGAAAACAAAAATCTAAAAGGTCCCCAATAATTACAAGCACCCCAATATGGTTTGGTCAAGCACTTTGAAATTTGTGTTAAATATAGACATAAGTAATGGATTGAAATACAGTCTTTATATTTCACTTTATGGAATTTTATTATTAGGCATTTATTACCATTTTACCCATTAACATTCCCTGTAATTATTGTGAGGATTTTACATCAGTGATTATCCATGTCTGATAAAATTTATGAAACATTAGTTTTTATTTTATTCTAAATTGTGTGTTCAATAATTCATTTACTAGATGATAGAGAAACATCAGAAAACATAAATAATTAACGATGAAATTGGTATAAAAAAATAAATTTCATGATCATGAAATTCTATTAAGGTAATATTATCTTACATATGATAAACTAAACTATAACCATTGGGGAAAACACTTGGAACCCCATCTTGGTTAAACATTTGGTATTGAACCTTGGATCCTATATATCACATTGATTAATTCTTCCTTTTCTCTCTGACTTGGAAAGCTTCCTCTCACATGGGAACTCAATACTTATATACGATATTACTCATATATACGTGAGGGTATCTAATGGATTGGATAATGGTGATTTATATAATAGAAACTATGATCACACATTCCATTACATAATAAATATGATGTGATGATTCATATCCCATCAAATTTAATGTAATAATAATAAATTAAAAGAAACTAATAAATTTTTAAGGTCTGTTATAATATCATGATCATCTGCATAACAAACAATGAGCATATATATGTTGTAATGTTATCTGTTACATTAATCTATTCTATAATGAAGATAAAATTTCATGAATTAATCCAATTAAATAATTCCATCCAAAAAATAATTAACTCAAAATAATATATAATCTTAAACTAAATTAATTCCATTTAATGATAATGTAGTACACATGTTTACATAGAGGAAAGTACATATGTTAATCCAATAATTTAATACAAAAATTAGCTTAATATATAATTATCAATCCCAGGACATGGTATGTACTTCAAACGAATGAAACATGAAAAAAATGAATATGTTTAATTATATATTTAATTCTTTTCTCTATGAAAATTTGAGAACACTATGTTCAACAGACTACACAAAATGTACATTAGTAAATGATATGTACTATCTTCTATATGTCTTAGAAACACATGCATTAGGACTGGGCATGTTTCCTTCCATGAAAATGTTCAAGGTACAAAATGTTTTTTCAACATACATGGAGTGTGCCTATAGAGTTTCAATTAATTTCACTCACCATTCCATGCATCAATACATGGAATTTTGGGGCTCCCTGTGTTCTCAGCCCTGAGAAAACAAGTAATACATGTTTTTTTTTAAAATGGCTACATAATTTTTAGTTATTCATGTAATGTTCTAGTATCTTGGGATCTACATACTGATATTATTTTATACATAATAGATAAAAAAATATCATATATTAACTGATTGATAGAGATACTAAAGATAAACTATAATACAAAGTATATTTTTTAGTATATCCCACATAATCTAGTTTGTTCTAGGATGAACCTTTGGAACATCCAGATGTTGTGTTCAGATGTTTGATCATTTAAATGAAAACTGTTTACTAGTTATATCATGGAGAACTAATAAAGGAAGAGATAAAAATCAGTAGGTATTAAAAATGAATCAATCTTAATTAAAACAAAATGAAATTACATTATAATAATAAATGAAAAATAAATAATTCTAAATTAATAATGTAACCCACTCTGATAATACTTGTTGGTTCTAGGGGTAGTGGAAGTGCCTTTGTGGCCTGAGAAACTCTAATTTAGACTTAATTTTGGAATAATCATTATTTAACATGAAAAAATGACATTTTAAATGAATATATTGATTACCTAACTAAATAAATTGATTGATCTATAAGAGTATGATATCCACATTTAATATATAATTAATTTATGAGTAGATCTATCATTACCTAAAATTTTAATTTTCTCTTCATTTATGATCCAATTGACTGGATCCCATTCTATCATCATAGAAATATGGGATCCAAGTGTAGAATCCTACTTTTAGTGATCCTTAGGTGTACCAAAATCTCTAAATTTTGTTGTAGAATTAGAAGGTTCTAGTACGACTGATCCTGATTTCTTGTATTGGTCAGGGTTGATCACATCATAACCCTTCTTATCAAGGAAGAAATATTATTTTTCTATTGAGGTCTTGAAAAAAGAGTAAGAAAGATTAAATTCTAGAAATATATATATCTGTATTGGTCTTGAGAGATTCTCTATCTATTTGTTTTTTAAAACAAGAGTTATTTTGGAATGTGGTATAATTATATATTTATTATGGAAGGTTTATGCTTATAAAATTCCACATAATAAATATCCCAATATATAATTATTAGTTGACTCCATAAAATAATAATAATACTAATATTAATTTCTATCATGTGAAACAATTTAATAATATAAATAAATATCATTCATACTATTTCCGGTTGGCCCATTAAACTCAGTCCACTTATCCATCAACAATATTTACCAATCCTTGAAAATTGACTATTTATTTAATAAATAAATTTTAGTGAATTGTTCATGGATAATTATAATATAATTAACATTATTTTCACTAAACCATGAATATAAATATTTATTATTATTTAAGCCATATATTATTTTTAATAACATGTGATTAAATCATAGATATCAACCAAACCTAAATAAATATTATTTATTCCAACATGATATATTCAATACATGAATTTAACTGAAATTGTAGATACACTTGGTGTGTTACCCTCTATGATATTTTCTCTATTGAGTAGGAATAAACCCTTGAATTCAAAGGTTAATATCTAGTTACATGCTAAGGTATCCAAAGAGAAAGAAGTTAATTTCATAACGATATCTAGCCTCCTACAAATAGTTACAAGATAATAAAATCCCATTATTACAATATAAAAAATCATGATGGTTTCATGCTAGTCTCAATAACCGATATGCATGATGTGTCTTTTTTTGTCTTTCTAGAAATTCAATCCTCCACTGAACATCGTGTTCGTGAATTTATGTTGGAAGTTCTACTCCCATCAATGTTCTTGAGATATCAACTTCCATGATGTGAAAAAAGGATAAATAATTTCCAGGATTATCCATTAAATCAATATCACACTTGACTCTTCCAATGTTTCCTCCATTTCCTTGAGAATATATGTTTTATATATTTTTTCAATAAAACAATGTACATAATTTTTTGTATCCATTAATGAAAATCATAAATTTTAAATATGAATTCCAACTTATATAGATATGAACTTCCAATAAAACCTGAAAATTTGGAATTAATATTGATAATACTATTCCCAAAACCTAATATCATGGATATTTAAATGGGAAGACACCATGAGAAGATTTCAGAACATTATATGATCCTACTTTATGTGACAGTCATTATTTTTATTATCTTATGAGGCAATATGAGCTTTCCATAGAAAAATATAAAAGAATACAGTCATGGAACCATTTGGTTCTCATCATTTTCGAGAAATTATATGTTCTTTTAGTAAAAAAATATTCTTATACAATTATAAAATACAAATCTCATATTGAGTAACTACAATTATGTTATAAGAAAACGTCATTAATAATGAAAAAACCTGTAATTAAGTGAAAATAACGGTGGTTCTAGTGATCCAACTACAATAACAAGTGTGTATCATGCTTTATGAGATATCACAATTCAATGGTATTATATTACAGAGAGTGTGTTAATATGAGGTAGTCATAAATATTAAATTACTTATATCATTGGGGGACATTATGGGTTGTTACACTTTTCTCTTGGTTAATTACTTGGACTCATTGCAATAATGATAAGGACTTTGAGGGCTAGACACGAAAATTATCAAAAACATCCATATATTTAGATGAATATGATTTACAAACATAGTGGGACCCATGTGTGGTGGACGGGGAATGTTTGAGTGTGATAGATTGAATGTAATATAATCTTATTATTTTATTCAATTTTATAATAATGATGATTGAATTTATTTCTCAAGGTGTTCACAAGTTGTATCATCATAAATGTGAATAAGACAAGAATTAATTTTTTGAATGAAAATAACACATTAAAATTTGGATAAATTATATAGGGAGTATACAGGTCAAGTTAAAGGATTTTATTTTATCAAGTAACATGTTATAGATTTATATGTGAGTGATAAAGTTAGCTAAATTTATGAAAAGTTTAATTATTTTATAAGTGTGTGAATGATTCTAAAATGAAGGTAATTATTTTCCAAGAGATATAATAATTTTTTTGAAAGTTTAACACAATTATAAATGTGAATTTTAGACTATTGAATAGTGTAATGGACAATTTTCATGAAATGGGGAGCTCTCATCTCACCACTTGAAATTTCTAGAGTATGAATCTAAAGTAAGAATATGGTTAGATTGATCTCGTCTTCTTGATTGAGTTTGTGTTCTTCATGCAACTGAAGGGGCATCATAAAGATCTCTGATTTTTCATTATGGAACCCTAGTATCCTACATCAATTGACCATGATATTTTTTTCATGTGGTTATGATATATAAGGATCCTATCTTGGGGATTTTAAGACAAAAAAATAATAATGGTGAGAGAATCAAATTTAGGATTTCAAATAGACCTTGTACTGTTTAGGATTTTATTCAATTTTACTTTTCCTAAATATGTTAAATTTCATGTGATACATTGATTAATGTGAGAAAATGACTTTTTTAATTCAGTATTTTAAACTTGAATCCATACACAAAAGTTTAAACTGCATATTTTCCATGCTTCTGTTATGTGTTGTGTTCCTTCATACCTTAGGTATTAATTTTTTTGAAAGTGCATTCATACTAATATATAATAAATTTAAATTTATTATAATTCTATATCATAACCATGTAAATATTTATAATATCATATAACATCCACTCATAATATTTAAATTCCAATTTATTAAGATTATATATTAAAATCTTTGTTTCTATGTGTTTAATGTTTCTTTTGGGATGTATGTTTTCATTTTGAAGTTTCAATCCTTGAATATTTATCATTGTTTCATCATTTACAGAATGTTATTATTGATATAAATATCATATATATAAATTATATAAATAAACATAACAATTCATTAAAGGAAGATACGAAAAATGAATCACCTCACTTCACGTAGGTGGTGATCCACACGTACACACGAGCGACATTCCCATTTGTTAAAGGATATTGGGTAGAATGGTAAATGATATATTATATTTAACAAATCATAATTATTTCATAAATATCATATATATTTATTATTTTCATCTCTATAGCTTCCTTTTAAAGTGTTGATGAAAAATATTATACCACTATGTGGAGATAGAAAGATTTACTTACGCACAAGTGATTTTTTCATTTTGTATTGGTTGTGTAGGAGATGAATATGGGTTATGCCACCAGAATAATAAAATTTTAATATATGTAATCTACGAATGTAATTATATGAGCATTTTGATTGAATATTTGAAGGATTTAGAATAGTAAATAATTTGAAAACATGGATTAAAAGGTATATATATTCTTTAGAAAATGAACTTAATCATACAACTTGTTCCTTCTTGGATAGTGTTTTGATGACAAAAAAACACTAAGATGTAAGAGGTGATATATATAATTTATTTGGGTTGGTATTGGTCAGGTTAAGTGTCTCATGTGGTGTGAAGAAGAGTGGATTATTGGTTCTAGTTTTCATGTAATGAAAATGACACCCAAGGAATTACTTAATGGATTTTAATAAAATAAGGATTTTTTTCATATTAAAGTTTTTAAAAAAATTTAAATATTAGAAGATGATACGGTCAATGATAAAATATGACCAACTTATAGAGTTTTGATATGTTTATGTAGAATTTCTACCATTATCTATTGGTTAAACATGGGTAAACTTATTTTAACCATAACTGTTCTAATTTTTTCACAATTTTTAATATTAACTATGACAGTAACTATAAGGCCCCAGCCTTAAACCTTACTTAATCTTGATTTAATACAATATTACACATTGAGGATCATTTAAGGTTTAGAGTTTTAGAGAATTAGATCATGAAACTTTCATTACATTCCACATTTAAACAAAGTGGTTACATAAAAGACAATATTCATTCTTCCCATCAATGGAATCATATTTAAAATACAACATGGATTCTTTCTTGACACATCCTTGACACTATCATCACATCACGTACCTTTCCCTTGACCTATGAAAAACATTTCAAAAATTTGGGATGAGCATAACAAGCTCAATAAGGGATATAAAATTATGGAAAGGAAACATGAGTTTATATATACATAAGAATGAAATCATACTTTAACCATAAAACATAGGCACTTTAACATACCTCATCAAATCATGAATAAATCATAGAAATCATAAGACATAAAAGGTATCTTGAGGCATTCATAACATTCTTATGTAGGGAGTAACCCTCTTGGTTACGTTTTGGAATACCCATCATAGTATATTCCCTAAATCTCTTCGGAGAAACCTTAACGTTTCACTCCTTCGTGTTACCCAATGCATTGGAGAGCTATATCGGGCTCACCCGCCCTTAGTTTATCACGGAACCACCCGTTTTCATAACAATGCCCAAGAACCATAACATAAACATATTACATAAAACATGCATAAAGGAAACATAACATTTCCACATTTTAATCACAACATAACATTTTAGTATATTGAAATAATGAATCCATTCAAAAAGAAACCATTTCCAAAACCATTTCAAACATTTAATAATGAGATTTTTGAATCAAAGTGTCCCATACCACCTTGAAGCTTTAAAAATTTTAAACCATTAATATCCATATAAATAAATCCTTAAAACCATTTTGAAAACATGTACATTAATAAGAACAAATCATTAAAACATTTAAAGCGATATTTTGGTTAAAGGGTTTTTACCAAAGTTAGAGACACTTGAATACAATAATTGAGGAATAACATTTAATCAGAACTTTATAATATAATGAGAATAAATGGATTCATGATATAATATTCCAAAGGACAGTATATACACCATATAAGAGTGAATTGGTGCATAACAACAATTTAGTCACAATAGAGATGTAAAATGTGATGAAATCCCTTATAAAAAAGGTATCCTTAAATTAAGGATAAATAAATCTCAAAATTATGTGTGAAAAATATAAATACACCCAATATAATTGGATATTAAGTGTAAAACAATAAAAGTTCATTCACACATATTCAAAGGATGACATATTCAATAACTACATGTTGAACCCAAAGAAATCAAAATTGGGTTAAAAAGTTCCCTTGGTAAAATTCGACAGCCTAACGACGTCACTTCAAAAATTCAGAAAATGAGTTGATGAGAGATAAAAAGGGTATTTCATCAGTTGGACATAAAATTAACATCAATAAGGATATATAAGAACATATCCCAAAACAATATTCTGTGAATTAAAAGACATAACAAAATAAGTCTTTTAAAAATAGGAGGGTGAAAGGTTCCCTTACCGACATGGGTATCTTTCGAAACATACACCTTGTGAAAGAAGGACAATACAAAATTTATTTAAATACTCATAAAAGAAAGTATATTACACAATGAGTAAAATAATGGGAAGTACCTACACCACTCAAAGGAAATTGTGGCAAATGTAGCATAAATCTCACGGGTATAAAAGTGAGATGAAAAATCCCTTATGAAAACTCGGCAGCCTAACAACGCCACTTAAAACTTCCAAAAATGGATTGATGAGATCAAATAGGGTATCTCATCACATTACAATAAAATTTACAGAAATAGGAATATAAAATAACATCCCCCATCATAACAAAGAGGAGCTTAAAATAAGTGACATAAAGGAGAGTACTTAAAAAAGAGAGAGGTTGGATCTCTTATGAAAAATTCGGCAGCCTAACGGCGCCACTCAAAACATCCAAAATGGATTTATGGGAGAGAATAGGGTCTCTCATCGTATTAACATAAAAATTACAGTAAGAGTAATATAATATAATATCCTGATAACAAGAAATATGATCTTTAAAAGGAATGACATAAAAGAATGTACTTAAAAAGAAAGAGAGGTGTAGGATCCCTTACCTCGGGTCCGACTTGACTCGATCATTCTTTAACATCCTGAATAATAAACTTGAGCTAATTTAAACTTTATTAAGAACCTTTTTCTAGTTCATTATTACTTTTAGATCACTTATTGCAATGTTATAAACATTATTTAATCATTTAAGTTAATAATGTTTGTTTTGTCGATATTTGGTTCTTAAGTCAAAAGTAGAATTTTTACAATTACATGTTGTTCGTGTGGTCAAATGTTCATTATATCCAGAATTATATTCATGATTTGGATATCATATATATCATATATATCCAGAATATACATGTATTCATAATATTACATAATCATTTAGAGGTAAGAAATGAAATGCACCGTTCATGGAGACGGTAAGCCGTACGTACGGATGAACGCTACTTTCATTTCTATCTCATACTTTAATGGAATGAAATAATAATGATATAGAGTTATATAATAATTCAAGTATAACATCATATATAGTAACATTAAATCCATCCTTTATACGCCCCATGTATGGCATTAACGAATCACATCACTTGGAGGGGGCGGTAGTCCGCATATCCTAAAATGAAGATATCACGTATACCCATAATGAAAGCCATAAAGGTAAGCCACAAATAAAAAATACAGAAGCTTAAGTAAAACATAAACATATTATATATCATATATAAATATAGTGACATCTTAATGTACACCTTTGAACGTGTTAAATGAATGTTGAACAATCATCGTTTCGGGAGGCATAAATTCTCCATTCACGGAAACAGTATGTTCGTTAACCATTAGATGTAGGTGTGTGTAAGTATAGCTCGAATCATTATTATAAAAAAATACTAGTATATTGAGGATACTTTAGTTGTTACAAAATAAAATAATAAAATGAGTTTAGGTGGTTGGAGAAGCAAAATAAAACAAAAGGACTCAAAAGAAGACATTACCTTAAAATCGGGTAACTCCCTTTGGTTTGAGCTCAAAGGCTTCCTTGGGAAGACTTCTGCCCAAAGTGAGGCTTCAAGGAGTAATAGAGGGAAGTGGAGAGACAAAATGGGCAGGGGTTTTCCGAGCCAAAGTCTTTGGGAGCTTGGGTAAGGAGGTAGAGGTGGGGGCCTTTTATAAGAGGAGAGGAGGGGCACTCTTGGAAAGTAGGAAAATTTTACATTTTTTGAAAATGGTATTAGGATTTAAGAGGTCCCACATTGATATAATTCTAGGATAAGGTGATAGGGGTTCGAATTCCACTCATCCTATTGGTTTTGGCAATGTGTAGGTCTTAGAGTTTACATTATCATTCCATTTTATTTAAATCTTTTATTAATGAGGTAATCGTTGCATCATCATGATGTCATAAATAATTTAATTTATGTAAAGTCTAAAAATTATAAAAAAATACTATGATGTAGCAAATCTTTTTATCTTTCCAATGGCTATTTATAATCAAAAATCTGACTTGTATAACCCCATGTAAAAATTGTTTTAGTAAAACATCTCATGTGTGTGTCATTTTTTACTTTAAAATTAAATAAAAAGTTATTTATGTCATTTCCCAACCAAAGTGGCACCATGGGGTCCCCAAGTTGACCCATTGCTTTTATTGGTCGTCCATTACACATAAAATGAGGTTAGGACATGTGTCAAGTTCATTTCATATTATTAAAACATTATTTTTACCTTAAACTACACTAATTACCTCTAATCGCGATTAAAAACTTAATAAGTTACTATTCTCCAAAAAATTATTTTAATCCCATTGAACCACATTTTACTTCTTAATGACAACCATGTATGTCGGATTTTTCAAATTCAAAACACAAAGGTGGCAAAATTTCATTTAAATGGAAAAATCAGTTTTTATAAGTACCACTTAGTGGTTTAACTATTCATCAAAAATTGAAGTTTTTCAGAAAAATCCCAAAAATTCACCCTAAGCTATCTTTGATATTATGAATTCAAAAATGAAGTCTATTTTACAAAATTCAAATAATATAAGTCACATTAATTTATTTAGTAATTAATTCCCGCTGTCATAGCAAATAGCGTGTTTTTATGAAACAATAAGTATCAAAAGATTGACACTAGTTGAAGTCTGATTTCAAAGTGAAATTAATTCCAACGACCACTATTGGATTTCATGGTAAAAATATATTTTAATTTCACTTTAAAACCAATTCAAAAGATAATCTAATCATATAAATAAATTAGATTAAAAAGTGGTTTTGAATTAAAATACAACATTTTACACTATTCATTAAAAAATGAACTTTATCAGAAAGATACCAAAAATTTACACAAAGTAAATGTTGATGTCCCGATTCTAAAGAAGAGTTTTATTTGGTCCAAAAGGATGTATAATAGTGAAGAAAACTATATTTAATTATGGTTCATCATCAAAAGGCGATAAGTGAACCTTTAGTCAAAACTACGGCATATACGTCTAAAATTGAATCCTTTCCGTATTTTAAGCCTTTATCTTTTATTGGATAAAATTAAAAACATTTAAAAACATATATAATCATATTTTAGTTATTTATATCCATTCCCGCCAATACAACAGCTACATGTTAACTGCCATTTAAAATAATATTATTTTATTATTATAGTACAACGTAAGATTCCCAAGAAACTCGTTGTTGCGTGTTGGGTACGCCATCGAGCATAACGTCCCCTTTAAAGTCATATTAATATTTTATTCACAATTATGGAAAATTTTGAATATGTCATATTCTTTATTTACTTGGGGTGTTACATCCTTCCCCCCTTTTGGGAATTGCATCCTCGCAATTTTTAAAATTGAGCTTGGAAACATCATTGAAAGTCCCACATCAGAACAAGAGTTGGTAAAACAATCACTTTAAAATAAAGAATGATAAGTACAAAGGTCACCCGAGTTAACCCATACTAGGATTCCATGTAGAAAAATATGGACATGGAGGAGAAAACATAGGGTCATGTTCTGATGGAGAGTGATAGAAAACATGTTTAGGAGAAATTTAACCACAAGAAAATCACAAACTTGTGATGGGTTAAACGGTATTCGATTCCCCAGTAGGAAAAGTTAATAGAAAACATTTTTGTTTTAAGTTACTTTTTTTTGAGGAATTTATTCATTAGGAAACATAATCACTTATCATGTTGACTTTCAACTTTTCCTAGATTCCTTAATCAAACTCATATTTTTTTCCAAAAGACGAGTATTTAGGTAGACTTGTTCGCATTAAGAGTACTATAATCAACTTCTAGAGAATAACCTAATCCAAAATAGAGAACTATATACTTCCCATGTCTTTAGACTCTAACCAAAACCAAAACCAGAAAGGTTAGTACATGATTAGATAATCCAAAAAAGGATAACCCTTTATAAAAAGAAAATCTATTCTTAATCTCCAAAATTTGTCCAACAAAGCCCAAAGTTCAACGAAGACCATTCGATAAACAATTTGTCCATAAAATTCTTCAAAGTAAACCAAACTAAGATTGAAACCCAAATATTTTGAAGGATTTAGTTAAATAGTCTACCAAGTTAAATCGTATCATTTATCTCCAAACCACATCAATTGCTCTTAATGTCTCATATTGAAAAGTAATTAATCCTAATCACTTATCCTCCATGATTGGTTAATAAATTTCCATAGATATCCCAAAATCAACTTACTCTTAATTAATAAAATCATCTAACTAAAAAAATAAATACTCAAACTAACCAGGGTCTTCACGTAGTCCAGTGGTAGGAGATAAATACCAGTCGCACTTTGGTTGTGGGTTCGATTCCAAAAGCTTTGTCCGACGCGACGGGTTGTCAAACGGTCTGCGTGTTGTCCTTTTTCCAAAACTATATAATTCTCAAATCATTCCCCAAAAAGGGATAAAATCATCAAAAATAACCATAACATAATTTATCCTCAATTATATCTCATGCCTTTCACTTCCATCAAAACATATAGTAACCCATAATTACCTCAAGAGTAAGGATCATATAAACTCTAATGGTTACCTTTATAATTATTACCTGAACTTACACATAGATTGGTCATCTTGTACATGATTCATTAAAGATCATACCAAGGATCAAGTGGTTGATCATGACTCCTTGATAGTTGGTTTAGAACAACCATGAGTTTCCTCATTGAATCCCCACTTTTATCTAGTATCTTAATCATAGAACCACCACAGTTTCCTTCAAACCTGTTGTCTCTTTTCTGCTTTCTAGATCCATGCATTCACTAAAAATAGAAATGTCAGTGTGAGTATATAAAAAAAAATCAAGCAATAATGAGGAAGATAAACACTAAGATATAATTACTCCTTCAATTTATCTAAAACTAGGACTCTTTCTGAAATCCTAACCATTATGGTAATGCCACTTATGCTTACAGAATACCCTAACCTCTAAAGTTATCTAAACCGACCTCTGATACCAACTATAAGGCCCCAGCCTTAAACCTTACTTAATCTTGACTTAATACAAGATTACACATTGAGGATCTTTTCAGGTTTAGAGTTTTAGAGAATTAGATCATGAAACATGAATTACATTCCACATTTAAACAAAGTGGTTACATAAAAGACAATATTCATTCTTCCCATCAACAGAACCATATTTAAAATAAAACATGGATTCTTTCTTGACACATCCTTGACACTATCATCACATCACATACCTTTCCCTTGACCTGTGAAAAACATTTCAAAAACTTGGGATTTGCATAACAAGCTCAGTAAGGGATTTAAAAATATGGAAAGGAAACATGAGTTCATATATACATAAGAATGAAATCATACATTACCCATAAAACATAGGCACTTTAACATACCTCATCAAATCATGAATAAATCATAGAAATCATAAGACATAAAAGGTAACTTGAGGCATTCATAACATTCTTATGTAGGGACTAACCCTCTTGGTTACATTTTGGAATACCCATCACAGTATATTCCCTAAATCTCTTCGGAGAAACCTTAACGTTTCACTCCTTCGCGTTGCCCAAATCATTAGAGAGCTATATCGGGATCACCCGCCCTTAGTTTATCACGGAACCACCCATTTTCATAACAATTCCCAAGAACCATAACATAAACATATCACATAAAACATTCATAAAGGAAACATAACATTTCCACATTTCAATCACAACATAACATTTTAGTATATTGAAATAATGAATCTGTTCAAAAAGAAACCATTTCCAAAACCATTTAAAACATTTAATAAGGAGATTTTTGAATCAAAGTGTCCCACACCACCTTGAAGCTTTTAACATTTTAAACCATTAATATCCATATAAGTAAATCCTTAAAACAATTTTGAAAACATGGATATTAATAAGAACAAATCATTAAAACATTTAAACAGATATTTTGGTTAAAGGGTTTTTACCAAAATTAGAGACACTTCAATACAATAATTGAGGAATAACAATAAATCAGAACTTTATAATATCATGAGAATAAATGGATTCATGATATAATATTCCAAAGGACAGTATATACACTATATAAGAGTGAATTGGTGCATAACAACAATGAAGTCTCCATAGAGATGTAAAATGTGATGAAATCCCTTATAAAGAAGGTATCCTTAAATTAAGGATAAATCAATCTCAAAATTATGTGTGACAAATATAAATACACCTAATATAATTGGATATTAAGTGTAAAACAATAAAAGGTCCCTCACACATATTCAAAGGATGACATATTCAATAACTACATGTTGAACCCAAAGAAATCGAAATTGGGTTAAAAAGTTCCCTTGGTAAAATTCGACAGCCTAACGACGTCACTTCAAAAATTCAGAAAATGAGTTGATGAGAGATAAAAAGACTATATAATCACTTGGACATAAAATTCACATCAATAAGGATATATAAGAACATATCCCAAAATAACATTATGTGAATTAAAAGACATAACAAAATAAGTCTTTTAAAAAGAGGAGGGTGAAAGGTTCCCTTACCGACATGGGTATCTTTCGAAACATACACCTCGTGAAAGAAGGACAATACAACATTTATGTAAATACTCTTAAAATAAAGTATATTACACAATGAGTAAAATAATGGGTAGTACCTACACCACTCAAAGGAAATTGTGGAAAATGTAGCATAAATCTCGCGAGTATAAAAGTGAGATGTAAAATCCCTTACGAAAACTCGGCAGCCTAACAGTGCAACTTAAAACTTCCAGAAATGGATTGATGAGATCAAATAGGGTATCTCATCACATTAGAATAAAACGTACAGAAAGATGAATATAGAAGAAAATCCCCCATCATAACAAAGAGGAGCTTAAAAGAAGTGACACAAAGGAGAGTACTTAAAAAGAAAGAGAGAGGTTGGATCTCTTACGAAAAATTCGGCAGCCTAACGATGCCACTCAAAACATCCAAAATGGGTTGATGAGAGAGAATATGGTCTCTCATCATATGAACATAAAAATTACAGTAAGAGTAATATAAAAGAATATCCCGATAACAAGAAATATGATCCTTAAAAGGAATGACATAAAAGAATGTACTCAAAAAGAAAGAGAGGTGTAGGATCCCTTACCTCGGGTCCGACTTGACTCGATCGTTCTTTAACGTCCTGAATAATAAAATTGAGTTAATTTCCACTTTATTAATAACCTTTTTCTAGTTCATTATTCCTTTTATATCACTTATTGCGATGTTATAAACATTATTTAATCATTTAAGTTAATAATGTTTGTTTTGTTGATACTTGGTTCTTAAGTCGAAAGTGGACTTCATACAATTACATGTTGTTCGTGTGGTCAAATGTTCATTATATCCAGAATTATATTCATGATTTGGATATCATATATATAATATATATCCAGAATATACATGTATTCATAATATTACATAATCATTTAGAGGTAAGAAATGAAATGCACCATTCATGGAGACGGTAAGCCGTACGTACACATGAACGCTACTTTCATTTCAATCTCATACTTTAATGGAAAGAAATAATAATGATATAGAGGTATATAATAATTCCAGTATAAAATAATATATAGTAACATTAAATCCATCCTTTATACGTCTCATGTATGGCATTAACGAATCACGTCACTTTGAGGGGGCGGTTGTCCGCACTTCCTAAAATGAAGATATCGCGAATACCCATAATGGAAGCCATAAAGGTAAGACAAAAATGAAAAATACAGAATCTTAAGTAAAACATAAACATATTATATATCATATATAAATATAGTTACATCTTAATGGCCAACTTTGAAGGTGTTAAAAGAATGTTGAATAATCATCGTTTCGGGAGGCATAAATTCGCCAATCACGGAAACAGTATGTTCGTTAACCATTAGATGTAGGTTTGTGTAAGTGTAGCTATAATAATTATTATAACAACATCCTAATATATTGAGTATACTGTTGTTGTTATAAAAGAAAATAATTAAAAGAGTTTAGGGGGTTGGAGAAGCAAAATAAAACAAAAGGACTCAAAAGAAGACATTACCTTAAAATCAGGTAACTCCCTTTGGTTTGAGCTCAAAGGCTTCCTTGGGAAGACTTCTTCCAAAAGTTAGGCTTCAAGGAGTAAGAGAGGTAAGTGGATAGACAAAATGGGCATGGGTTGGCCAATCCAAAGGCTTTGGCAATGTGGATAAGGAGGTAGAGCTGGAGTCCTTTTATAAGAGGAGAGTAGGGGCACTCTAGGAAAGTAGGAAAATTTTACTTTATTTGAAAATGGTATTCGGATTTAAGAGTTCCCACATTGATATAATTCGAGGATAAGTTGATAAGAGTTCGAAATCCACTCATCCAATAGATTTTGTCCATGTTTAGGTATTATATTTTACATTATCTTTCCATTTTATTTAAATCCTTTATTAATCAGGTAATCGCTGCATCATCATGATGTCATAAATAATTTAATTAAGATAAAGTCTAAAAATTATAAAAAAAATACTATGATGTAGGAAATAATTTTATCTTTCCAATTACTATTTATAATCAAAAATATGACTTGTATAACCCCATGTAAATTTTTTTTTAGTAAAACATTTCATGTGTGTGTCATTTTAACTTTAACATTAAATAAAAAGTTATTTATGTCATTTCCCAACCAAAGTGGCTCCATGGGGTCACCAAGTTGACCCATGGCTTTCCTTGGTCTCCCATGACACATCCAATGAGGTTAGGACATGTGTTAAGTTCATTTAATATTATTAAATCATTATTTTTACCGTAAACTACACTAATTACCTCTAATCGCGATTAAAAACTTAATAAGATACTATTCACCAAAAAATTATTTTAATCCCATTGAACCACATTTTACTTCTTAATGACAACCATGTATGTAGGATTTTTGAAATTTAAAACACAAAGGTGGCAAAATTTCATTTAAATGGAAAAATCAGTTTTTATAAGTACCACTTAGTGGTTTCACTATTAATCAAAAATTGAAGTGTTTCAGAAAAATCCCAAAAATTATTCCTAAGCTATATTTGATATTATGAATTCAAAAATGAAGTCTATTTTAAAAAATTAAAATAATATAAGTCAAATTAATTTATTTAATAATTAATTCCCGATGTCATAGCAAATAGCGTGTTTTTGTGAAACAATAAGTATCAAAAGATTGACACTAGATTAAGTCTGATTTAAAAGTGAAATTAATTACAATGACCACTATTGGATTTCATGGTAAAAATATATTCTAATTTCACTTTAAATCCAATTCAAAAGATAATCTAATCATATAAATAAATTAGATTAGAAATAGGTTTCGAATTAAAATACAACAGTTTACACTATTCATTAAAAATTCAACTTTATCAGAAAGATACCAAAAATTTACACAAATTAAATTTTGATGTCCCGATTATAAAGAAGAGTTTTATTTGGTCCAAAAAGATGTATAAGAGTGAACAAAACTATATTTAATGATGGTTCGTCATCAAAAGGCGACAAGTGAACCTTTAGTGAAAAGTAGGTCATATACGCCTAAAATTGAATTATTTCTGTATTTTAAGCCTTTATCTTTTATTGGATAAAAGTAAAAACATTTAAAAACATATATAATCATATTTTAGTTATTTCTATCCATTCCCACCAATACAACGGCTACATGTTAACTGCCATTTAAAATAATATTATTTTATTATTAGAGTGCAACATAAGATTCCCAAGAAACTCGTTGTTGCGTGATGGGTACGCCATCGAGCATAGCGTCCCCTTTAAAGTCATATTTATATTTTATTCACAATTATGGATAAATATGAAAATGTCATATTCTTTATTTACCTGGGGTGTTACAGTATCACCTTTAGATTTCAAAATAATATAATTAGGTTGGATAAAATTAATGACACTCAACACTGAGCTTAAACAAACCACAAAATATTATTATTCAAATATGACTATTATAACATAGTCACTGAAATGGAGGGTGTGAATAGTTTTAAAATAATTATGAAATATATATAAGTAGTCTTCTAAAACTATATTTGTGGTTTAATTTTTAGGAAATATGTACTAAATTTTAAGTAAAGCTATTTTATGCATTAAAAATACATTTTCGTCAAATATTTTTTTTATTTCTTTTTCTAAGAAAATATTATAATTAATTTATATAAATTCAATAATTATGATTTTATTAAAATAATATACATTTTTAAATTATAATAATAAAATTAAATTATGTATTTTGTAATATTTTCTTAAAAAGATAAATATATTTTTGAATAGTAAAAAATACAAAATTTTATTGAAAACTATTATTTTTTCAAGCATTTAAAATGAATTTTTTTGTTTTAAAACGATATAAAAATAAAATTAGTTCTATTATATTTTGAATAATATAAAATATTTATTTGGAATCAATTTCATGATTTAATTTTGTATAAAACCATATTTATATAAAAAGTTAATTTTATAAAAAATCATTTTCATCACAGTTTTCATGATTATTTTAAAATAAAATTCAGTAACTTATAGAAAATGAATTTGATAAATTTTATTCTATATTTGGAATCAAGAGGATCAAATTTTAAAAACATGATCATCTAATTTTGGCCAATGTGAATATTTTCCATGGAAATATTTATCACCTTGGTAATGGGTAAATAAGATTAACCTAGGTTAAAACTATGTTATAAGGTCATAATATTTCATGAATTGAACAATCGTGACAAACCTAGATTGTGATAAGCTGACTGTGACAATTGGAAGCCTGTATAAAGAAGTCCAAAGTCTCCCAACCAACTCCAATTTTACATAACACAGACATGGGAGGCATTAGCCTAATATACCTTCACACACACACACCTCTATCAACCGGTATATTGATGAAAAGATAACTAGTGATAAAAATAATGCATATCATCTATCCCATAATTGAGTATGAAAAAGTAGAAAGTTCAAATGAAAAAATAAAACACAACCAAAACTGAAAATAAGTACAACCTTCTAAAAGTAAGGAGGGGACTATTTCCAAAGGCTCTCCTAGAACTAATCAGGCTTTCAAGCCCACTATACTCTACCTGCTCCCAATCCTCCAATGAAACCATCAAAATTTATGTCATCTACAAAATAAATTTCATGAGAGGGTAAATCTTATTAACATGTGAGTAAATAATACTTAGTAGAACACACAAAAATCACTAAAAAATGCTTCAAATAAGGGTAATTTCGTATCCACAATGATTTTCAATGAAGATATGTGATAAAAACATAAAAACACCAAGATATATATATTATTAATTTATACAACTCATATCAAAGGTCTCATCCAAAACACACCTCATCTGAGTATCCCACTTAAGGATCTATAGTCACACCCGATTATTAGAGAACATAGTCCTTGGGTCTAATTAACACAAATGGAGCTAATCTAAGAGGTCATGCTATTTTGGACTATCCATTAAGATGACCAAACTAGAACTCATAAGATAATTATGCATAGATAATTGATATCACTAGGGTGTCTAGGGCATACCATAATCCTTTGAGATTAACCTGCTAGATAGGGGATCTCACCCATGTATGTTGGTCATGAAATATTAAAAATCTATCCTAGGATAACAATGGGAATGATGATCAAATCTTGGAACCACATAGTATAGTGACTCTAATCCATCAAGAACCCCATTAAATAAAAAGTAATCCTCCATTTTCATGTATTGTGATCAGATCAAAAATCACAAACATGAATAATTAATTTTTGTTGTTGTACCAAAGATCGGGCGCACGATGATTAGTTTTTGGGTAATCATTGAACATCCAAAAAATATTAATTCCAAAAATTAATGGACATATAATTGAGATAAAAACAATGAAACACAAAAGTGAGGAATTGAACCCTTCCAATGATTCTATTGGCCTCATTTGTTTCATAGGGAGATGAATAATAAGAGAAACAATGAAAAAATAATAACCACATAGTCATCCATAAATCCATAAATCAATTTTGTTAGGTGAATTAATTCATGTTAGACATGGGAAAACCGAAGATAATAAATAAAAATAAAAAATAAAATTCTTACCTC
Organism: Viscum album; assembly: GCA_963277665.1. Lineage (NCBI taxonomy): Eukaryota > Viridiplantae > Streptophyta > Magnoliopsida > Santalales > Viscaceae > Viscum > Viscum album. Next base: position 402,553,038 of record OY728127.1, on the reverse strand, counting down.
AATTTTGGATCGATCATTGGCAAATAAAATGTCCTTTAGAGATGAAGGTGATGATCCGACCATGTTCTTAGTTTTTCACATGATTATCCTCGATCTGATCATCATTCATTCTCTAATATAGATCTGCCAATAAATAAAACACAAGACTCCTCTAAAATCCCATTTGGGATATATAGAAAACTATAATTGTTTTAGTTAATAGGTGATTTAAATAGGATTAATATGTTTATTGGTATTAAATAAATAGATTATTTTAATTTATTAATTCCCTAACAAACCTACCAATGGATACCTCAACTGAAAATCATGTTCCAAAAAACCTTTTTTGCGCCAAGGGTAAGCATAATGTTTTGGATTTGACATAGGTCTCATATTTATTAATTAAATCACCTATATTGTGTAATTACATCTTGTTCATGAAAAAAGCGCATGTGTGATAATAATATATTTAATTTTTCATAATTTCAATTCCTTTCTCACTGATCCTCAAAATATCATGCCACCTCTATTATTAGATCCACAAATATTATCAGAAGTATTCTAGAGTATTACATGGGAAAAAATCATTCATTAAACTCTCCCCACCATCAAGTATTTTCATCCCAAAATGGAAAACCTGACTCATAAGGGATGAAATGAGCTCCAAAACAACTCACCCACACCAGAGAGCTCTCTAGAAGGTTCTTATGCTATCAATAAGCATGAACCCAAGGGAAATTTTTTCCCATGTATTACCTTCTTTTGTTGGTTCCAAAAATCCATCGAGCTACTAAAAATACTAAACAAAGGAACTCCAACGCAATGTCTAGATCAACTAAGTCAATATCATGCCATGAGTTGTGTACGTACCTCCTCAGATATGTGGTATAGAAAACACCATACACATGGTATAACTGTGGTTGTAAGTTCAAGGGATAAAACACCCCACACAACAAATATAGTAACTGAAAAAATGGTCTACAAGAATTAGAGTTATTATGAATCCTCTACAAAAACTCTTAAACCCGCACTTAGGTGGGATGTCTTGGAAAACATCATACCCTCATCAAATTCCAATGAATTTTATTGTTGGTTTGAAAATAACTACTGATGATTCTGGGTAGTCCTCATACACATAGAGATGAACTTCACCTTTCAAAAACATCAATTGAACCAACTCTAGGATTCCATGATTGTCTCCCACTAGATCTGAGAAGTATATCAGTGACCTAAAGTGACTCCCATAGGTGGTCTCAAATGGAATTACATTGGTGGTGTATTAGAAAATATTTTGTCACAAAATATCCAAAAATGGTAGAAGATCTTTCATGTTGTGACCCAAAACCAATATGCAATCCAAAATCTTTCACACCAAAACCTGAAGGGTCCACTTTATCGATCCATATGTCTTTGAGGGCCATATATTGTCTCCCTGTCAGTCATATAGTGTGTCAATGATTAAAACATCATATTCCCCCTATCATCATTATAGTATCACCACCTTTCTTTAGGATTATAACAATAATCTTGAGTGTCTGGAGCCACATACCCTCATTCCTAATATGGAACAGTCCTCTGATATCACTCTGTCACTAGTGTTTCACAATTTGAGGCCACATATTAGATAGCTTTCTGGTCACTAATATACAGGTTAGAGATAGTAGGAGATGGAACCTGTGGACCAGCTTTGGTTCTAGTGATATTTTTTATAGGTTTAGTTCATGCATGATTAAATGAGAACTTCCCATAGTTGGTAGGATTTCTATGTAGACCCATAATATCAGCCATTAGTGATCTATGTGGAGATCATTTTTCCATGAGATCTCACCTCACCGAGGGTTTTAGAGTATTGGCTAAGGTGGAAGACTAAATCAAAGGTTTTTTGACCCTTTCATCAGCTAATGCATTGGGTTAGTATGATATAATACCTCTAGACCCTATAACCATAGTTAGACTAGTTCTTTAGTTTTTTCCACGGTTTGATGTTGTGGAGCACTACTGAAAATTTATGTTATAGCCACAGTTTAAAATAGTAGCTATATTCCTAATAACTGTGGCTATAGGTTATGGAAATGGTTCAATGTACTATGGTTGGTATTGTCATGGCTATAGGGAAAGGCATATATCCATGATTTGAAACCATGGCTATATACCTTTTGCAACTATTTGAAACCATTGCAGAATATTAAGAAACATAGGGCCCATTTCGATGGTTCAAAACCATGGATATATGGCTTTATGAACGATTTAAAATGTGGTACTATGCCTACAATCACGGTTTAAAACTGTGTTTCAAGCCCTTTCCATTTCGTAAAAAAACACCCGCATAGACCCCCTTGAACATCACACTTTACCCAGATGCCCCCTGGACAGCCCCCTCACAACCCCTTGGATAGCCCCTTTCACCCCCTTGAACACCCCCTATACCCCCATGCCCCCATAGACAGCCCCCCATACACCCCTTAGAAATCCCCTTACACCCCCTAGATAGCCCCCATAAAAACCCCATACACCTCATGCCCCCCTAGATAGCCCCATGCACCCCATGGACAACCCTCTTTCAACCCTACACCCCCATTCCCCTAGACATCCCCTTTCACCCCCTATATAGCCCCCTTGCACCCCCTTGAACACCCCCCCTGCACCTCCATGCCCCTAACCCTCCCTCTTGAACACCACCTCCCACCTAGACAGCCATCCCTTCGGGACACCCCCTTCCACCCCTAGATTGCCCCCTTGAACACCCCCTAGCACCCCTACAGTATCCCACCCCTAGACAACCCCCTTGCACTTTCTTCAACACGCCTTTTCACCCCCTGCATCAGTACACCCCCTAGGACAACCCCTTGAACCCCCTTTCACCCCACCCCTACAGTATCCCTCCCCCTACAACCCCCCCTGGAAAGACCTCGATCCCTCCTAGATACCCCCTCCCACCTGGAAACCCCCTCCCTCCTGCACACCCCCTGGACAGCCCCCCCAAGAATAGCCCCCACCCTCATGGACCCCTACTGGACCCCCTTGAACCCCCTTGACAGCCCCCTTGCGCACCCCATTCACACTTATTCCCCCTTTCACCCCCTCTTGGACACCCCATTTTACCCCCTGGACAGCCCCATTGCACCCCCTTGAGCACCCCATTTTCCCCTCCACACCCATGTCCCCAAACCCTCCCCCTTGCACCCCCTAGACATCCCCCTTGAACACCCCCTTGCACCCCTGCACACCTATTCCCCTTGCACCCCTCTGGGAAACACCTCTTTCACCCATAAAGAGCCCCCTTTCACCCCCTTGAACACCCCCTTAAACCCCCTATAGTATCCACCCTCCCCTCCTCTGGACAACCCCTTGAACCCCCTTGAATACCCACTTGTACCCCCTAGACATCCCCTTTTCACCCACCCCCAACTCTGGACAACACTCCCCAGACACCCCCCTTTTTACCCCCTGAATAGCCCCCTTGAACACCCCCTGCATGTTTCAAAACTAACATATAATTATGGGGAAATTATAGAAAATAACTATCAATTTTTTCATATGTTTTCAGAGAATGGTTTTAAAATAGGATTCATTATGGGTGATTATGGATTAGATCTCAAATCCATCTCACTTCAAACATATCCTTGAATCCAATATGGTGGAAGACATACCAAACCATTTGGCACAATTGTGTGGATCCTGGGTTGATTTCTTGTGTCATTCCATCCAACTAAAATTATAAAGAAGGAATAACCATTACATAATTCACTACATGAGGAATTAACTTTCATGTGCCAAGTTAACCATGTTTGGTTCCATTTAACTCATCTAAATCATTTGGTTAACCTATCACCACCTTGAAATCCCCCTTGAACACCACTTACACACCCATGTCCCCTTTCACATGTGCCCCCCCTTTGGGACACCCCCTTACCCTTGCCTCCCCTACCCTGTAACCCTCCCCATTCCCCTTTCACCACCCACTCCCCCTCCCCCTGCACACCCCCATCACCCTACCTCTATCACTTACAAACGAACCCAATACACCCCCTCCCCAGCACACCCCCCTTAACTCCCCATGGACCCCCTGTACCCCTCCCCCTACACCCCTACCCCCTACCCTCCAGTGCACCCCCTACCCCTCACCCTGCCCAACCCCATGCCCCCTTCCCCTCCCCACCCCCTTTCCCACACCACCCCCTGCACACACCCCCTTCGCACCCCACCTGCACACCGTACACACCCCCTCCCCTTCCACCTCTCCCATCACACTCCCATACCCACCACGTGCACCCCTACCCTTTGAAAAAAAATGTAGCACCCCCATGATAGTCTGAGGTTTTGGACCATGGAATGGTTATTGTTAGTGAGGATTGCTGATAGGATCCGTTTGGATCAGCGGTTGTGTAGTGGTGTATGGGGAGCCATATGGGAACCATTTATGGGAAGCCATATGGTGGGGAGAGAGCTATTGGATATCATTGGATAGAATGGATGATCTATGGTGATCTGAGAGTTGGTGGTAATGGATATTTCATATTAGAATTTAGGGATTAGCAGTTCAGCCCAATATAGTCAATGCATTTAGTGATGGATAAAATAGGGGCTACATAAGCATGGTTATTGGTTTTTAAGGTCAATGATAATGGCAATCCTATATTGGATAGAATCATATCAGTTGTGGGTGACTGAACCTCATTTCATATAAGTCGTTGTTGTAGTGAGGGAAATCATTGAACGATTGAGGTGAAAAAGTTATGCTAGTGTGTGGGAAGATACTACCAATTATGGTTCCTTGGGTAATACTAGATTTGAAGTTCATATGTGGTGTTGAGTGGAGTTATTGAATTGGAATTGGGTTCAAGATGGTTTTTGAGTGATATAAGGGTGAATCACATCAGAGGTGAGTCGGTGCTTAGAGTGGGAGCATGATGGAGGAAGAAAATAGTTGCTGATCCAACCACGAAATTACACTGGGAGTTAGAGAACAAACTATGGTGTAGGAATTATATGATTCCATGATGCCTCGAGAGGTGAATTCATCTTGATTGAGATATGTGATAGCACACCAATGGGTGAAACCATGATATTTCTCGAAAATTTATCTAGAGAAGAACAAATTGGTTTTTTTGGGGGGGTTGGTTGCAGTGAGCTAAAAACCGAAATGTGATCATTTTTCAAAATCAATTTACCATGTCAATACACTGTTGAAAGATCATTCTCAATTGGAAATTCATATTATTAGGAGAACCATAATGTTCAGTCAACCTTCATGAGAAGATTAGTTTGGTGGGGATAACCATAAGATTTAGGATGAATCCATTGAAGACACTGAGGATTCTCTAGATATATGGGTTTGGTGGGATACTTCTCGGTGTATGAATTTTCAGAGAGTGAGCGGATCAACTTTGGGTGCAATGCATGTATTGGGGTCTGGATTTGTGTAATAGAAACATGTTTAGAATTCATAGATCGAGAATAGTGAGTTCTCAGGGAATTGAAAACCATAGTAGTTTGTAAGACATGTTTTTACAAATAACATGGCTTCTTGGGGATGAGAAGTGTTAAGGTGGGGAGTTTGTAATACCCCACATGTTTCTGATTCATTATTTTTGGAAGAAATTTGTGATTTTAATACGAAGCATGGGTTGTTTCTTAAATTGGAATTTGGGTCAAAAATATGGACATTTGATGTTCATAAATGGTATGTTTGGATTCGATTTTAGTCCCCTATTGGAACCTCTAATGCTTGGGCTGAATTTAGTGGAGGTTCTCCATAAAAAATAACTGATATTTAAGCTATTTTATAGTATCATGTTGTGACTAATCAGGTTTATGCCATGAATGGGGTTGGTTGAGCGGTGGAACCCTATCTTGAACATTTTTGGCTGTGAACCACAGTTCAAGCCATGAAATTCCTAGGGTTAGGGATTCAGGGTGTGAATCCCCTTGTCACATCGTGAATCATGCATAGGTGGATTTATTTAATATGTTAAATTCTATCTTTTTCTGGGTCATGTGTTTCATAGTAATGTCAATAAAGAAAGTGTCACTTTTTCAAGGATGGTTGTTTGTGTTTGATGAAAATAAAATTATGATTTTTATTATGTTTTAGATTTTTCTAAGAATGTATGGTTAATGTTTTCTCAAAATGATGGAACTGTCATCTCTAAAGTGAAAGAAATCTCATTTTCTACAATTGAGTTGGCTAGAACATTCTATGAGTCCACATTTAAGGCTTAGGGAAATCATGTAAAACATGTGAAAATGTCATTTCAAATATCCACAACCAATTTTCATAGCATGAACACATTATTTAATAATGAAAACAAGTTTTTAAAATACTCAAGAAATTATAGAATTAAAATTAAAGGGTCAGGTGGAGGGAACTTACTATAACATCACGACACACTGATTTTGACGACAACAACTCGTATCTTACTTTTTTTTTCTACTTGCATGTATATGAAACTTCACATACAAATAATGACACCTATCCCCAATGTACATATTAAAATGGAAAAATATGCACAAGGGGGTCCTTATATATATGTTTTTACTTGAATATACCCCTTTACACTTACACATGTATTCATTTTTCATATCTATATATAAGCACACCTAGCCCCAATATATATATCCATACCACCATTAGAAAATATATATATAAAGGGAAAACTAATATATGTATATGCCTACCTATGAAAAGACATGTAACCATTCATCAATGAAAACTCAAATGCCCCTCAACGACATCCAAAATTCCCTACAAAAATATAAATAACCCAAAAATCACAAAATCCCTAATAAAATTTGGCCAAAGAATAAAAATAGAATAAAGCTTACCCAAATCTGATATTGAACTCACTATAATCGAGGGTGGTGGATAAAACCATCATCATCATAATAAACCACCTCTGAGGAAATAGTGTGAAAAGAAATGACATATAAACACTTCTTATATATATATATGATCAGGGATAATAAATGATACAAGAATCCATTGTCGTTATAGATTCTATTATTAATTTCTATTATTACCAAAATATCATAATTTATTCAATTCCATTCGACTGATAATTTATGGTGGTCATGTCAACAAAAAACAACCACAAACACACACATTATTCATCATTATATCAACAATCATTGCTTCCGTACATGCATAAACAATAGAAATAATACATCGATGAAGCATAACCCATTCTTCCATATTATCATTTCCATTCCATAATCTATTTTATTAAATTAATTTCTAATATATATATATATATATATCAATTACCATATGATATCATATAGAACAAGTTGTGCCTGGTCAATATATAATCAATAAATAGAATATAACAGAACTCATATTCATCTTCTATTTTTCATTCCCCCCTACACCGGCCCCCCTGCACCCCAAGACCCCAACACCCACAAACACCAGCCCCTCCATCCCTCAGCCCCCACCTGCACCCCCACTGCCCCAACCCCCACCACCCTCGCCGTAGCACCAGTACCCCCCTACACAAGACCCCTTGCACCACTCCCCCCAACCCCCAACACCCCCTCATACAACAACCCCCATCACCCCACCCTCCAGCTCCCCCCCCCCACTTCCACCCCCACTTCCCCCACTACACCCTACACACCCCTGCCTCTTGGAATGCTTCCCAACAGTCTTAATCATGGATAGTTTTTTTCAAATATAAATTATATTACTAAAAATTGACTATTTTGGTATTTTTATGAGATTGTAATACCAGTTTGAAAGAACCGCGATGGATAAAACCCACAATTGTGTAATGACAATAACTTTCATGTAGTTCAAGCCTTTTTTTCATTAGCACCAATAATTCCCATCAAAAAGTGAAACAAATAATCAACGTAATAAGGTCATGACTGATATCCCAACTGAGAAAATATTTTTCCATATATTAAATATTAAGATATATTCATGCAAGATTCACCCTTGATTTTCAAAATATATAAATCATTGGAAAAAATTATTTTTTGTTATTTTCATCATTCATTAAAGATGGAACATGCTACCTTATGTTAGAAAATAGATCATTTCAATACTTTTCAACCAGATCCATCTTCTTGTGCTCTACCAATTACTTAGGCCATATGATCACACATCCTTTAGGCACAAGATGTACTTAATTAATGTGTGTGGAAAATTTTTCCACAAAAAAATTGATGATATTTAGATCTACTAATGTTTTATATTTTCAAATCAATAGTTGATCTTTTTCTCGAAGTGAAGTTAAGATTGTTTTTGTTGTACGACTTGTAATTTTTTATCTTCCATGTATCTCTTTGGTATTATTTATAATATCATTATTTTGATGTTAGTATTACTCTTATTCTTCTAGTATATCTTAAATTAAATGAATTATATGATTCCTTTCTTGAATTGATTATATTTTTTACTTTAGTTCTCTTACTTTCGTCATGACATTAATGGCCAATTTTCAATGGTCCATAATCTAGAATATTCTTCTACAGTGTTGGAATTTCATCTCTATTTCAACATCCTCTTCAACCCCCTTCATTAAATTATTGAGATTAGATGATATAATATCTTTATTTTGTTTTTTCCCTAAGATATATTCATTTAATTTTCTTAAATACTTCAATTTTTATATTTTTCTTATTCTGAAATTATTATGTACTTTATATTGAGTTGGTATATGACAAATATCATCTTAACTATGATCACTTTTTTTCATATTTAACAAATATATTCAAAATATTGATATCTATTTTTATAAATAGATTAATCCAATTTTGTGAATTCTTCATTTTTCCCACAGTTCCTCTTTCAAAATATGGTCTACTCCCTCAAAATATAGACCTTATATATCCTATATAGGTTGACATATTATGCCACCATTCACTATACGTTTGTCGAAATGTCTAGTATCACTATTATTGACAAAAAAATCACATTCAAATTCTATTGTATGTAGTATATATTGATTTTATTACATCATATTTTTGGAAAACAATAATATGATCATGATATTTATTTAGAGATCCATGTATTTTATTCATGATCATAGCCAAATTGGATGATATGGATGGATTCTCATAATTTAATCACACCCTAATTTGTACAGATTTTTTTAAACCATAGGTAATAGAAAAATATTCATGAGTACCAAAAGATTTATCAGGATATTTTATCACATCCTCTATGAAATTATAGTGAAAAAATTAGTGGATCAATTAAAGTTATGTTGACACAATTCTGAGTCTTTTTGTTAGTAATATTATCATCATTAGTTTTTGTGGTTCCTACTCTTATTTTCCTAAAAGCATGTAATGATTTAACTTGGGCGACTTCATGATTTACCAATTTCGCCTCTTACTCTAATCATTATAGATTTAGATAATACATATCATATTCAAGTTATTTTAACAATTCTTCATATCCCTTTTGTAAATTCAGAATCAAATCTACATATAATTTATTATCCTTTATAAGATAACTATATAGTTCTTTAATACTATTATCTTTAACATCAATCTATAAATAATTAACATCCATAGAGGTCCAATATAGTTTTTCTAGTTCAAAGACAATTTTTGTAATAATAACCTCTCAACAACACTCCTTTTTAATTATTATTCAATTATAAACAATATTCCATTGAAAAGTGATACAATTGTCTCTTTATCTTCAATAAACATTATGATGGTGATACATTTCATACATTTTTAGCGACTTTATATTTCATTGACATTGAATCTAAATATAAATATTATTTCAAATATTGTATCCTCTTGATGTATTCACATATGTACATAATAACTTCAATAAGGACCATTTAAAGACAATAATTTATTTCATAATTGTTATCACTGAACGATTCAATGGAAATAACTTCATCACAACATGAACATAATTCATTACAAGAATAATTCTCAATAGATTTAACATAAGGAAAACAACTTTGATTACCATCAAATAGTGGTGTAATCACATTCTCCTAGGAATTATTTATTTGAATAGTAGCTTCTTATTTCATCATGTTTCTCAGTGTTGTAACTAATACATTCAATTCAAATTCAATATGAATGGAAATTGAGTTTTCTATATAATTACCTTCAATAAAACATATTATTTTTCAGTTCATATATTTCAAAAATAACTAGTAAGACTTGAAATAATATAAATCCAACAAGAGGAATTTTTTTATCATACAAATTATATATCCCACTAGATCAGTGCAGACACTTGATAGGGGGTAGGGTCTATCAATTGTATTATAACAACCTATTTTTCAATGATTATTCAATAGACTCGTACAGATATGAAAAAATATCAATCCATATCACCATTCTAAAATATTTTATAATAGATTTATCATCCCCAACACTTCCCATAGGTATGTAAAAACTCTCAACCTTCAACAGGTTACCAAACATAATGGGAAATTCTAGATCCATCCATGAATGACCTGTAGAGATAGATGGAGTACTGAGGTAATCAAAAATCCACTTTCACAACACATGGTTCTATTCGTAATGAGTTAAAATTCTAATATAGAAAAATCCTTATTATTTTAAATACATTGATAAATCAAGGTTTGGGTAAAAACATATCTTAACCAATTCTTAACCCAAAGTGTTATTTCTATAAGAATTGGTAAGGAGGTATATGGTAGTGTGTATTAGCCTTTAGAAGAAAAACTTAAGACTAAACACACAATTTGAAATGAATAAAACCCTATGGGGAAACAATCTCCTATGAATCTAACACAACGTAGTTTCAGAACATACATGTTCTATATGACTCATCATAATCATATTTGATTTTATTTATATGGGGAATGATTTTCTCTAAAACAAATTTGATAAGTCAACATGAGATTTAGTAAATCCTAAAAACAGTAGTTCTAATCAACAGCTTCTACAATATTGTGATATATCATATATTCATCACTAGGAAACATATATTTACATTACACAAATATATAATGATTAATGAATACTATATATTTATGAAATTTTCTTTTATAAATTACTATATACAATTCAGCCATATTAAAATAATATCATCGTAACATCTGATTTCCCTCATTTAAGGATTTAAAAAATATAATACAGTCAAACCAAATGTAAATCAAACAAACAATCAAAGAAATAATACCCTATGAAATAAGTGAAAACAAATAAACCCTATCAAATACAAATGTTACAATTATGATGATAATAAATTGAAATAAATAAATCCTAACCAATGAAAATTGAAGAGGATGTGGATCTGAAATCAATGAAACCCTTCTTTATGGAAGAAATCATAGGGCATGTGGGAGATTAGATCTGTACTAGTTCATATGTATGCAGATGTGTATTGAATAAAATCAGAGATAATTGAAACCCCAAAAATATAAATATAATAGATATTTGAGGACATAGAAAACAAATCCTAATGCTGCATACCGCAAGCCACACACAAATTGTGAATCATGGACCACCAACCAGTGAGATGTGGTGGGGGCGCCTTCAATGTGTGAAGACTGAAAAAACATGTGAGTTGTGGAAGAGGATGGCCAGAATGTAGAGTCAGAGGTGGATACACATAGGAAAAAGAGGATCGATAGGAGGTCGGGTGGTCACATCGTCGTCGAAGCATCGTCCATAGGTTGGGTGGCCACACAATACGAGGAGGATCGTCCTGAGGATGGGTGGTCACATCATCGGAGGAGGATCAAGGTTGGGTGGCCACCTCTTCTTCTTTATCATCAGATATCTTGAGGTAGGTGGAAGCATCGAGTGAGGAGGTTCGCCGACTCCTGGGAAGGATACATAGATATCAGGTGTGGAATCAAGAGGGTTGGGGGCGTAGCACCATATGTAACTTAAGACCCGTGAGGATATCTTATGCTATATCCATAGTTTGTTTAAACCAGGGCTATATAAGTGTGGATATTTCCTTAATTTATAGTTGGGGAGGTTCACACACAAAAAATTGCATTATATCAACTAAGATGAGATGAATGTTTTGGATGGAGTTTTTTAGAGTAGTTTGAGTAGCCAAGTGGTGTTTGAGAACTAACATATGAATACCATTCATGGGAATTTGTTTCCCCTTAGGTGTGTTCTTATTGATATCTCATGAATCTTCTAGAGATATCGCTGGTGTGAGAGACCTAGTTGACAACTCAGTTTTCCCCTTATTATTATAATTTTTATTTTAAAGATAAAGAACCCTAATGATGTGGATTCTATAATGTCGAAATTATTTCATTGTAACACTTCATAATATTTATAAGAATATTTTTGGATCAATGCACTAAGGTGTCTTGAGATTTTGAGGCCCGGTGATCCAAGAATAGAAATTATAAAAATAATAAATATACTAATTCTTCTTGGATGAATTTAACTATACACTTTACACCATAGGATTGTAATAGATTTTTTAATTGACCCTTTTCCATGAAATATACCAATATACTGTTTAAGTTAATGAAATATACATAATATTACTATTTTTGTTTTAAGTATCTCTTCTATGTCCACAAAAGGGAAAAAAATAATTGATAAATGAATATAAAAATATATTTTGAAAATAATAATATTATTTTCATGTTTTCAAATTAATACTAATATTTATTTATTATATAATTAACCCATATTCATGAAAATCACTAATACAATATTAACACAATTAATAGAAAAATAAAACAAATGATATTAAAAATTTTATAAGCTATATAATCTGAGATATTTAATGTGTAACAGATTTTTTTGATCCCCATGTAATATTATGGTTGTTTTGAAGGAATATATTCTAATTTTTCCTTTTCATAAATTTATTTAATGTAAAATTAAATGATTAGTGTTAACAATTGAATTCATGATGTTTTATAAATATAATATTTTATTAAAGGATTTAAAATTAATGAAAAAATTATATTCAACCAAATGAATGGGTTATGGTTTTAAAAAATAACCATGTTCTATTTATGAGTCATTTTTCATTTTATTTTATCTTTATTAACCCATAAATAGTAGGAAACAACATTGTTACTATAATTTTCGTAAGAGTTTTTGAGAGTTAAATGTAACAGCCCAAGATTTTATAAAGAAATATTCTTTTCAATTTTATTAATGTCTTGTGTTGTACGCTACACCAAAAGGAGCTTGCACAACATGCATCCTTGTCTTGCCTTGCATTACATGCAATCGCGACCTTCCTCGATAGCGTGTGTAATACGCAATACCGAGTTTCACTAAACAACGATGTGCTATTAAAATATTATTAAAACTAGCCGTTATGAATAGTAATAACCACTTTTTAAAATTCTTTAAATCTTATTTTTCAAAATGAACTTCATTTTTGGATTCGGAGTATCGAATTTAGCCTAAGGTGAAATTTTGGTACTTTTCGGATAACTTTCATATTCTGATGAATAGTGAAAATTACTAAATTATAATTAAAAACAAATTTTTTAATCGAAATAATTAATAGTGATAAATCATTAATTTTAGTGGTTTTAAAGTATATTTAGAATATATTTTTACAGTTTAATACAATGTTGGTCATTGGATGTAATTGCACATTTAAACCAGACATAAACAAGTGTCAATCTTTTGATAGATATTGTTTCTTAAAAACACGCTATTTGTTTTAACAGCGGGATTTAATTATAAAATTAATTAATGCAACTTTTATGTTATGAATTTGGTAAAATAGACTTCATTTTTGAATTCGGAATATGAAATATAGCTTGGGATGAAATTTTGGCATTATTCTGAAAAACATCAATTTTTGATGAATAGTGAAACTACTAAGTGGTAGGTTAAAAACTGAATTTTGCATAAAACTAAATTTTACCGCTTCTGTGAATGGAATTTCAAAAATCCGAGAGACACGGTTAATATCAAGGACTAAAATGTGGTTCAATGAGATGAAAATAATTTTTTGGTGAATAGTAACTTTTTACTTTTTTTTACCGCGGTTAATAGTAAATAGGGTAACTAAGGGTAAATATGATATTAATATTACCCTAACACATGTCCTAATACTATTGGACAAGTGTATTTCGACCAAAAACAAACTTAGGAATAAAATATGACCATTTAGGCCCACTTGGATTAGATTAGGACATTTATTATTAATTTATTTAAAGAAAGGTTAAAATAGTTAAAATCAAAGTTTAATAAGTAAATTATTTTAATATGGGGTTATACATAAGATAAATTCGATTTTAAATATTCATTAGAAAGCAAAAAAATATTTCCTACATGATGGTATTTTATTTGTAATTTTTAGACATAAAATAATTTAATTTATTTATGAAACAACGATGATGCAGTAATTATCTTATTAATGAAATATTGACATAATTGATGTTATAAACACCAAAATAAATGTAATTTGAGATTTTTTATGAATTCCACTAATTTAATAGGTTACTATGATATATTAATGTTGATTTAATCAACTTGGTTTGAACATTTAATTCTGTTATGACTTTCACAAAAATCATATATCAAATAGTGTCAAAATTGACACAAAATAGTTTTTAAATCAAATATTATATTATTAATTGTTATTGTATTCCTAAAAATCTAAGGTTCGGCCAAATGACTTAGATAAGGATATATATATTAATAATAAACAATTTGGGGTTCGTTTGGCATGTTATAGTAAGTTTATTAACCATATAGTGAAAGAAAACAAAACGACATGGTAAAAGTTAAATTATTTAACTTAGAGTTAAATTTAATTGATAAGGTTAAAATAATATCCTAAACTTGTCTAAATTCTATTGGTTGATAGGATTTCGACCCCTACCCACCTTATCTTCGAAATAAGACCCTTTGGAACCATTATAAACCGATTTGGACTTTAATATAAAATAATATTTTGAGATATTCCTAAGGTGCCCCTCTCCTCCCCTATAAAAGGACACCTCCTCCCCCTCCTCCTCACACCAATTTGAGCACTCAAGCTCGGCCAACCCCTGCCAAAATCCCTTCTCCACTTCCCTAGCAACATCCTAGAGGTTCTGGTCTTCCTCAAAGACCAATTCTAGTGCCCTAAGAAGAGGTCTCCAAAAGGCGCTTCAAAGAAGAGGTAATTACCGTTACCAATTCTTTCATCTTTATTTCTTCTTCCACTCCTTCTTCTTAGGTTGTTTCATTATGAAGTAATAACATCAGTATCACTCATATACTGATATGTTATTATAAGTATGAAACAAACCTATTTCACCATCTATCCATCCTACGGAAAAAGAAATCACTGCGCGTGCGTACGTACGGAATACCGTCTCCACGCCGTGGTGTAATCTATTTTCCACCACCACCTTACACGGATGGGTATAATGGTGTAAAGAATAACTATACATAGTTATTACAACATCATATTGATTCTGATATATTGTATAATCCACTCCAATTCAGTTCAATATTTATGGAAATGATATCATCGCTCGTGCGTACGTACGGAATACCGTCTCCACGACGCGATGAGATTCATTCTCCATGTTAACCATTTAAGAATGATTATAAAGTATATATAAGAAATAATAATGAAATATATGACATTATAAAGCTACTGGATTTATGTATATATATATATGTATGTCATCTACTTACTTCCATTTCAAGACAATAAAGAAAGTAAAACAGCGTTCATGCGTACGTACGGACTACCGTCTCCATGAACGGTGTTTTTCATTTTATTTATCTATCTATTATATATATATATATACTGAATATATATGATATATAAATCATATTTTATATTCTGGAAGTAAGTAAATCATGATATAAGTAATAGTGATGTCAAGAACAACAAGTCAAAACACCTAAGATAAATGAAACGATTTTACCCAAAACGCTACTTTAACATGGAATTTACAAAAGAACGAGTAATATAATGTCATAAGTGAACCATATATGATATCATAACAATGAATATGATTCTGGAATAAGTCAATAACATGATTTAAATCATTATACAGGAGGTTTGGACACTTACAAAGCAAGTCGGACATAAGGTAAGGGAAATATCACAATCTCATTTTTATCCGAGATTGTTTTTACTTTGGCATTTACTGGGGTGTATTTTATCATCCACATCCATGTTCCCTAAATATGTAATATTGTTTCCATCCACTTACAGTAGTTTAAATCTAATTTTACCCTTCGGTGAGTTTTTAGTAAAGAATATGAAAGGAATCTTTTGTCGTTTTTTTTCGTACGAGGTACTTTTTGACTTTTCCGACAAAAGTACATAGAATGTTTTTTTTACTTAAACAACACGAATGGATTTTTATGGTTTTATAAAGCCTTATTTTCATGAAGCTTCCCCCAAATGATTTCATGACTATTTTTAATAAAATCTCTTTCTTTTAAAATTGCATGATGTTTTGTGAAAAGAAATTGATTTTGAAGAAGAAAGGATATTTTCCTCAAGAATTCATTTCAAGTGTTTTATCAAAATTATTTTCCATCTAAGATAATAAAGGGTTCTGTTTCTATCCATATTTTTACATTGATTTGACTATGATGTGATGGAATTATGTTTATGAATTCCTTTATCTTATATGAATGGTTTTATGATGTCATGTTGTTTAAGAATCCCATTTTTTATTACATGGGTTATGCAATGATGTATGATTTGTGATTTTGTGGCACACATAAGAAAGGATTCATTAAGAGATGGGTGAGACCTATATCTCCCTCCAATGCATTGGGTAAAGATTTTATATCTCATGAGATAGACATGGCTGGAATGGTAGTTATACCGGTTCAGTGAAACAGGACTGAAACGAGGATTACTCGATTCAGAAAGGGACTTTGTCCACTAAGATAGTCTTGGAAATGAGTCTTGACTAACAAGAAATGATTCTCTATGATTATGTGTGTATGCCACAAAGTTTCATGTTTTATGTTATGATTATTGGGATTACATTTCACTTCTATGATTTAGCCCATGTTATGAAATTATGATGTCTTTTGCAGGTTAAGATTTCCAAAAGCTATGTTCTTATGTATATGATGTGATTGATATTTCTTTTGTTTACCCTTACTGAGCATTTGAGCTCACCCTTTTATGTTTTCTTTTCCCCAGGATATAAAGAAAGGTTTTAGGTAAAAAAAAGGGATGACCTTTATGGGAGATATTGAAGAACTTTCACCACGATTAGAAGATTACGTTCCGAGATTCCAAAGACACTAAACTATTACGATCCTTGTGTGTGTTTTTGTTATGTACTAAGTATTCCTCAAAAGTAATGTAATGTCAATGTACGTCAGGATTCGGGTCTCTACAGTTGGTATCAGAGGAAAGGTTTAGTCAACCTTTGGAAACTAGGATGTGAGAACGTTAGTGAGATCCCTAGAGATATTTCTAAGGTATGTCTAGGGATGTCTCTAAGGTTAAGTATACGTATAGGTTATAGTAATAGAATTACGCTAACGATCATAGAATTAAACCTAAGATGTTAGATATTGAGGGTACTAACCCTTTATTATGTTGTTTTCCCTAGCATTATTTTTGCCTCTCACGCTATTCTTTTTGGGTTTTAGAAAATGGCTGGAAACAAGGTGATTCACGATAATGGAGGAAATGATGGACAATGGAATGATATTCTTTATGAGCAACCAAATGAAATGGGATTTGGAAGTCCAAACATCATTATTATGCCGAATCAGCAATCTCATAATATGATCAATAAAGTAAAATTTGGTAAGTTTACTGACTCGGCTAATAAG
The DNA here is from genome assembly GCA_963277665.1 of Viscum album. Taxonomy (NCBI): domain Eukaryota; kingdom Viridiplantae; phylum Streptophyta; class Magnoliopsida; order Santalales; family Viscaceae; genus Viscum; species Viscum album. Next base: position 402,535,350 of record OY728127.1, on the reverse strand, counting down.
AGAAAGATGGAGTTTCATGATGATCATAGAGGAAAGAAAGTTCAATTTCCCCTATGTAAATCATGTGGGAAGAGGCATCAAGGAGAATGTTTCAAAGGAACTGGAAGATGCTTTGGGTGTGGAAAAGAAGGACACAAAGCAAGTAAATGCAAAGGAAAAGGTTCAGTTAACAACATGGATGAGGATAATGGTATTGCTATGACATCAACAATGGTTAAATGTTTTAAATGTGGAATGTATGGGCATTATGCAAACAAATTCCCTAAGGGAAAGACTCATGAAGAGAATCAATATGGTCATATGGGAAGTATTTATGTGGATGATGATGAAGAGACTACCAATGGTATGTGAGATGAAATAATTGTTGAAGCTCGGTCAATGGTTTAAGAATGTAGTGGAATGATTACATGTTTATCATGTGTAATGTTGTATAAGTAATCTCATGGTACTATGGAATAAAGAGACATGTAAGGATTGTAACATTGTTGTCTGATTAATGTTACCAGTATCCATGAAAGGTTATTCAGATATTTTTGGAATGAAGATGATATGCGCATAATGAAGGGATAAGGGGAAAATGAAATGTTTGACAGTATTCATGAGCTCATGATTGATATAAGGACTAAGTGATATCATGGTTTGAGTATATAGAATTTTGAGGATTTCGGTATGTGAAAAGTGTTAACTTTTAACTGCATTCAAGTTTTCACTAAGGTTCAATGGGTATTCAAGAGAGTACAAGATTAAGGCCTTTAAATGTTTGGAATGTGACCAACAAGATATATCTTATGATATATGGGGATCAACGATGGTATTAAATCTCTGGTAATCGTTTTCACTATGTTATGAGAATGGAATGCAGTATTATGAGCCTAATGATTGGAATGAATTATGTTGGACATAAGTTAGTATTGTTTAAGGATAGAAGTTTTTTTTCGATATTATTGATGGGATGTTATAGTAATATAGTTTTATAAAAAGGACAACCTGCAGTACGGGCGACAGCCCATCGCTTCGGACAAGGCTGTGGGAATCGAACCCACAACCGAAGTGCGACTGGCCTTTATCGCCTACCACTGACCTACAGGAAGTCCCTGTTTAGTAGAAACTGGTTTTATTATATTAAGCAGTATGATATGTGATGTATAAGTTCATTTTAGGAACCATATGTGATTAATCTCACTATAGAATGACTTATGTATATTTAATAACTTTTTCTAACCTTTTGTTTGAGACAGATGGAATGACCCATCATTCTATCACATGATCTGCTAACACTTCACGAATAACAAATTCAACTTCATTTATTTAAGAGATGAAGTAGAAATTGTTCAAGGCACGAACAATAGTGAGATTTTACCAAAATAAAGTAAGTATTTATTCTAATTCAAATTCTTCAACTTTAGGGAAACGATCTTGAAAACCAAAAATGTCATCCTAGTGCTCTTATATCTGATTAATCCGATGGTACCTTAGATCGTCACAAATTTATGGATTTGTGATTGCTAGCTTTTCCATAGCCATGTTCTCTACCACTCTCCATCAGAACATGATGGTTAGATTTCTCTTCCATATCCATATTTTCACCTTTGCGGAAACCCAGTGATTAGTTTATTTGGGTAACCGTTACGTTTCATACTTTTGTTTTTAAAGATTGTTTTTGATATTCCTTTTTACGATGTGGGTTTCTATTAAAGAAACTTTCGAATAGTAAACCATTTATAACCTCGACGAATTTCGAGGGCGAAATTCATTTTAAGGGGGGTAGAATGTAACAGCCCAAGATTTTATAAAGAAATTTTCTTTTTAATTTTATTAATGTCTTGTGTTGTACGCTACACCAAAAGGAGCTTGCACAACACGCATCCTGGTCTTGCCTTGCATTACATGCAATCGCGACCTTCCTCGATAGCGTGTGTAATACGCAATACCGAGTTTCACTAAACAACGATGTGCTATTAAAATATTATTAAAACTAGCCGTTATGAATAGTAATAACCACTTTTTAAAATTCTTTAAATCTTATTTTTCAAAATGAACTTCATTCTTGGATTCGGAGTATCGAATTTAGCCTAAGGTGAAATTTTGGTACTTTTCGGATAACTTTCATATTCTGATGAATAGTGAAAATTACTAAATTATAATTAAAAACAACTTTTTTAATCGAAATAATTAATAGTGATAAATCATTAATTTTAGTGGTTTTAAAGTATATTTAGAATATATTTTTACAGTTTAATACAATGTTGGTCATTGGATGTAATTGTACATTTAAACCAGACATAAACAAGTGTCAATCTTTTGATAGATATTGTTTCTTAAAAACACGCTATTTGTTTTAACAGCGGGATTTAATTATAAAATTAATTAATGCAACTTTTATGTTATGAATTTGGTAAAATAGACTTCATTTTTGAATTCGGAATATGAAATATAGCTTGGGATGAAATTTTGGCATTATTCTGAAAAACATCAATTTTTGATGAATAGTGAAACTACTAAGTGGTAGGTTAAAAACTGAATTTTGCATAAAACTAAATTTTACCGCTTCTGTGAATGGAATTTCAAAAATCCGAGAGACACGGTTAATATCAAGGACTAAAATGTGGTTCAATGAGATGAAAATAATTTTTTGGTGAATAGTAACTTTTTACTTTTTTTTACCGCGGTTAATAGTAAATAGGGTAACTAAGGGTAAATATGATATTAATATTACCCTAACACATGTCCTAATCCTATTGGACAAGTGTATTTCGACCAAAAACAAACTTAGGAATAAAATATGACCATTTAGGCCCACTTGGATTAGATTAGGACATTTATTATTAATTTATTTAAAGAAAGGTTAAAATAGTTAAAATCAAAGTTTAATAAGTAAATTATTTTAATATGGGGTTATACATAAGATAAATTCGATTTTAAATATTCATTAGAAAGCAAAAAAAGATTTCCTACATGATGGTATTTTATTTGTAATTTTTAGACATAAAATAATTTAATTTATTTATGAAACAACGATGATGCAGTAATTATCTTATTAATGAAATATTGACATAATTGATGTTATAAACACCAAAATAAATGTAATTTGAGATTTTTTATGAATTCCACTAATTTTATAGGTTACTATGATATATTAATGTTGATTTAATCAACTTGGTTTGAACATTTAATTCTGTTATGACTTTCACAAAAATCATATATCAAATAGTGTCAAAATTGACACAAAATAGTTTTTAAATCAAATATTATATTATTAATTGTTATTGTATTCCTAAAAATCTAAGGTTCGGCCAAATGACTTAGATAAGGATATATATATTAATAATAAACAATTTGGGGTTCGTTTGGCATGTTATAGTAAGTTTATTAACCATATAGTGAAAGAAAACAAAACGACATGGTAAAAGTTAAATTATTTAACTTAGAGTTAAATTTAATTGATAAGGTTAAAATAATATCCTAAACTTGTCTAAATTCTATTGGTTGATTGGATTTCGACCCCTACCCACCTTATCTTCGAAATAAGACCCTTTGGAACCATTATAAACCGATTTGGACTTTAATATAAAATAATATTTTGAGATATTCCTAAGGTGCCCCTCTCCTCCCCTATAAAAGGACACCTCCTCCCCCTCCTCCTCACACCAATTTGAGCACTCAAGCTCGGCCAACCCCTGCCAAAATCCCTTCTCCACTTCCCTAGCAACATCCTAGAGGTTCTGGTCTTCCTCAAAGACCAATTCTAGTGCCCTAAGAAGAGGTCTCCAAAAGGCGCTTCAAAGAAGAGGTAATTACCGTTACCAATTCTTTCATCTTTATTTCTTCTTCCACTCCTTCTTCTTAGGTTGTTTCATTATGAAGTAATAACATCAGTATCACTCATATACTGATATGTTATTATAAGTATGAAACAAACCTATTTCACCATCTATCCATCCTACGGAAAAAGAAATCACTGCGCGTGCGTACGTACGGAATACCGTCTCCACGCCGTGGTGTAATCTATTTTCCACCACCACCTTACACGGATGGGTATAATGGTGTAAAGAATAACTATACATAGTTATTACAACATCATATTGATTCTGATATATTGTATAATCCACTCCAATTCAGTTCAATATTTATGGAAATGATATCATCGCTCGTGCGTACGTACGGAATACCGTCTCCACGACGCGATGAGATTCATTCTCCATGTTAACCATTTAAGAATGATTATAAAGTATATATAAGAAATAATAATGAAATATATGACATTATAAAGCTACTGGATTTATGTATATATATATGTATGTCATCTACTTACTTCCATTTCAAGACAATAAGGAAAGTAAAACAGCGTTCATGCGTACGTACGGACTACCGTCTCCATGAACGGTGTTTTTCATTTTATTTATCTATCTATTATATATATATATATACTGAATATATATGATATATAAATCATATTTTATATTCTGGAAGTAAGTAAATCATGATATAAGTAATAGTGATGTCAAGAACAACAAGTCAAAACACCTAAGATAAATGAAACGATTTTACCCAAAACGCTAATTTAACATGGAATTTACAAAAGAACGGGTAATATAATGTCATAAGTGAACCATATATGATATCATAACAATGAATATGATTCTGGAATAAGTCAATAACATGATTTAAATCATTATACAGGAGGTTTGGACACTTACAAAGCAAGTCGGACATAAGGTAAGGGAAATATCACAATCTCATTTTTATCCGAGATTGTTTTTACTTTGGCATTTACTGGGGTGTATTTTATCATCCACATCCATGTTCCCTAAATATGTAATATTGTTTCCATCCACTTACAGTAGTTTAAATCTAATTTTACCCTTCGGTGAGTTTTTAGTAAAGAATATGAAAGGAATCTTTTGTCGTTTTTTTTCGTACGAGGTACTTTTTGACTTTTCCGACAAAAGTACGAAGAATGTTTTTTTTACTTAAACAGCACGAATGGATTTTTATGGTTTTATAAAGCCTTATTTTCATGAAGCTTCCCCCAAATGATTTCATGACTATTTTTAAAAAAATCTCTTTCTTTTAAAATTGCATGATGTTTTGTGAAAAGAAATTGATTTTGAAGAAGAAAGGATATTTTCCTCAAGAATTCATTTCAAGTGTTTTATCAAAATTATTTTCCATCTAAGATAATAAAGGGTTCTGTTTCTATCCATATTTTTACATTGATTTGACTATGATGTGATGGAATTATGTTTATGAATTCCTTTATCTTATATGAATGGTTTTATGATGTCATGTTGTTTAAGAATCCCATTTTTTATTACATGGGTTATGCAATGATGTATGATTTGTGATTTTGTGGCACACATAAGAAAGGATTCATTAAGAGATGGGTGGGACCTATATCTCCCTCCAATGCATTGGGTAAAGATTTTATATCTCATGAGATAGACATGGCTGGAATGGTAGTTATACCGGTTCAGTGAAACAGGACTGAAACGAGGATTACTCGATTCAGAAAGGGACTTTGTCCACTAAGATAGTCTTGGAAATGAGTCTTGACTAACAAGAAATGATTCTCTATGATTATGTGTGTATGCCACAAAGTTTCATGTTTTATGTTATGATTATTGGGATTACATTTCACTTCTATGATTTAGCCCATGTTATGAAATTATGATGTCTTTTGCAGGTTAAGATTTCCAAAAGCTATGTTCTTATGTATATGATGTGATTGATATTTCTTTTGTTTACCCTTACTGAGCATTTGAGCTCACCCTTTTATGTTTTCTTTTCCCCAGGATATAAAGAAAGGTTTTAGGTAAAAAAAAGGGATGACCTTTATGGGAGATATTGAAGAACTTTCACCACGATTAGAAGATTACGTTCCGAGATTCCAAAGACACTAAACTATTACGATCCTTGTGTGTGTTTTTGTTATGTACTAAGTATTCCTCAAAAGTAATGTAATGTCAATGTACGTCAGGATTCGGGTCTCTACAGTTGGTATCAGAGGAAAGGTTTAGTCAACCTTTGGAAACTAGGATGTGAGAACGTTAGTGAGATCCCTAGAGATATTTCTAAGGTATGTCTAGGGATGTCTCTAAGGTTAAGTATACGTATAGGTTATAGTAATAGAATTACGCTAACGATCATAGAATTAAACCTAAGATGTTAGATATTGAGGGTACTAACCCTTTATTATGTTGTTTTCCCTAGCATTATTTTTGCCTCTCACGCTATTCTTTTTGGGTTTTAGAAAATGGCTGGAAACAAGGTGATTCACGATAATGGAGGAAATGATGGACAATGGAATGATATTCTTTATGAGCAACCAAATGAAATGGGATTTGGAAGTCCAAACATCATTATTATGCCGAATCAGCAATCTCATAATATGATCAATAAAGTAAAATTTGGTAAGTTTACTGACTCGGCTAATAAGAGAAAGATGGAGTTTCATGATGATCATAGAGGAAAGAAAGTTCAATTTCCCCTATGTAAATCATGTGGGAAGAGGCATCAAGGAGAATGTTTCAAAGGAACTGGAAGATGCTTTGGGTGTGGAAAAGAAGGACACAAAGCAAGTAAATGCAAAGGAAAAGGTTCAGTTAACAACATGGATGAGGATAATGGTATTGCTATGACATCAACAATGGTTAAATGTTTTAAATGTGGAATGTATGGGCATTATGCAAACAAATTCCCTAAGGGAAAGACTCATGAAGAGAATCAGTATGGTCATATGGGAAGTATTTATGTGGATGATGATGAAGAGACTACCAATGGTATGTGAGATGAAATAATTGTTGAAGCTCGGTCAATGGTTTAAGAATGTAGTGGAATGATTACATGTTTATCATGTGTAATGTTGTATAAGTAATCTCATGGTACTATGGAATAAAGAGACATGTAAGGATTGTAACATTGTTGTCTGATTAATGTTACCAGTATCCATGAAAGGTTATTCAGATATTTTTGGAATGAAGATGATATGCGCATAATGAAGGGATAAGGGGAAAATGAAATGTTTGACAGTATTCATGAGCTCATGATTGATATAAGGACTAAGTGATATCATGGTTTGAGTATATAGAATTTTGAGGATTTCGGTATGTGAAAAGTGTTAACTTTTAACTGCATTCAAGTTTTCACTAAGGTTCAATGGGTATTCAAGAGAGTACAAGATTAAGGCCTTTAAATGTTTGGAATGTGACCAACAAGATATATCTTATGATATATGGGGATCAACGATGGTATTAAATCTCTGGTAATCGTTTTCACTATGTTATGAGAATGGACTGCAGTATTATGAGCCTAATGATTGGAATGAATTATGTTGGACATAAGTTAGTATTGTTTAAGGATAGAAGTTTTTTTTCGATATTATTGATGGGATGTTATAGTAATATAGTTTTATAAAAAGGACAACCTGCAGGACGGGCGACAGCCCATCGCTTCGGACAAGGCTGTGGGAATCGAACCCACAACCGAAGTGCGACTGGCCTTTATCGCCTACCACTAACCTACAGGAAGTCCCTGTTTAGTAGAAACTGGTTTTATTATATTAAGCAGTATGATATGTGATGTATAAGTTCATTTTAGGAACCATATGTGATTAATCTCACTATAGAATGACTTATGTATATTTAATAACTTTTTCTAACCTTTTGTTTGAGACAGATGGAATGACCCATCATTCTATCACATGATCTGCTAACACTTCACGAATAACAAATTCAACTTCATTTATTTAAGAGATGAAGTAGAAATTGTTCAAGGCACGAACAATAGTGAGATTTTACCAAAATAAAGTAAGTATTTATTCTAATTCAAATTCTTCAACTTTAGGGAAACGATCTTGAAAACCAAAAATGTCATCCTAGTGCTCTTATATCTGATTAATCCGATGGTACCTTAGATCGTCACAAATTTATGGATTTGTGATTGCTAGCTTTTCCATAGCCATGTTCTCTACCACTCTCCATCAGAACATGATGGTTAGATTTCTCTTCCATATCCATATTTTCACCTTTGTGGAAACCCAGTGATTAGTTTATTTGGGTAACCGTTACGTTTCATACTTTTGTTTTTAAAGATTGTTTTTGATATTCCTTTTTACGATGTGGGTTTCTATTAAAGAAACTTTCGAATAGTAAACCATTTATAACCTCGACGAATTTCGAGGGCGAAATTCATTTTAAGGGGGGTAGAATGTAACAGCCCAAGATTTTATAAAGAAATTTTCTTTTTAATTTTATTAATGTCTTGTGTTGTACGCTACACCAAAAGGAGCTTGCACAACACGCATCCTGGTCTTGCCTTGCATTACATGCAATCGCGACCTTCCTCGATAGCGTGTGTAATACGCAATACCGAGTTTCACTAAACAACGATGTGCTATTAAAATATTATTAAAACTAGCCGTTATGAATAGTAATAACCACTTTTTAAAATTCTTTAAATCTTATTTTTCAAAATGAACTTCATTCTTGGATTCGGAGTATCGAATTTAGCCTAAGGTGAAATTTTGGTACTTTTCGGATAACTTTCATATTCTGATGAATAGTGAAAATTACTAAATTATAATTAAAAACAACTTTTTTAATCGAAATAATTAATAGTGATAAATCATTAATTTTAGTGGTTTTAAAGTATATTTAGAATATATTTTTACAGTTTAATACAATGTTGGTCATTGGATGTAATTGCACATTTAAACCAGACATAAACAAGTGTCAATCTTTTGATAGATATTGTTTCTTAAAAACACGCTATTTGTTTTAACAGCGGGATTTAATTATAAAATTAATTAATGCAACTTTTATGTTATGAATTTGGTAAAATAGACTTCATTTTTGAATTCGGAATATGAAATATAGCTTGGGATGAAATTTTGGCATTATTCTGAAAAACATCAATTTTTGATGAATAGTGAAACTACTAAGTGGTAGGTTAAAAACTGAATTTTGCATAAAACTAAATTTTACCACTTCTGTGAATGGAATTTCAAAAATCCGAGAGACACGGTTAATATCAAGGACTAAAATGTGGTTCAATGAGATGAAAATAATTTTTTGGTGAATAGTAACTTTTTACTTTTTTTTACCGCGGTTAATAGTAAATAGGGTAACTAAGGGTAAATATGATATTAATATTACCCTAACACATGTCCTAATCCTATTGGACAAGTGTATTTCGACCAAAAACAAACTTAGGAATAAAATATGACCATTTAGGCCCACTTGGATTAGATTAGGACATTTATTATTAATTTATTTAAAGAAAGGTTAAAATAGTTAAAATCAAAGTTTAATAAGTAAATTATTTTAATATGGGGTTATACATAAGATAAATTAGATTTTAAATATTCATTAGAAAGCAAAAAAAGATTTCCTACATGATGGTATTTTATTTGTAATTTTTAGACATAAAATAATTTAATTTATTTATGAAACAACGATGATGCAGTAATTATCTTATTAATGAAATATTGACATAATTGATGTTATAAACACCAAAATAAATGTAATTTGAGATTTTTTATGAATTCCACTAATTTTATAGGTTACTATGATATATTAATGTTGATTTAATCAACTTGGTTTGAACATTTAATTCTGTTATGACTTTCACAAAAATCATATATCAAATAGTGTCAAAATTGACACAAAATAGTTTTTAAATCAAATATTATATTATTAATTGTTATTGTATTCCTAAAAATCTAAGGTTCGGCCAAATGACTTAGATAAGGATATATATATTAATAATAAACAATTTGGGGTTCGTTTGGCATGTTATAGTAAGTTTATTAACCATATAGTGAAAGAAAACAAAACGACATGGTAAAAGTTAAATTATTTAACTTAGAGTTAAATTTAATTGATAAGGTTAAAATAATATCCTAAACTTGTCTAAATTCTATTGGTTGATTGGATTTCGACCCCTACCCACCTTATCTTCGAAATAAGACCCTTTGGAACCATTATAAACCGATTTGGACTTTAATATAAAATAATATTTTGAGATATTCCTAAGGTGCCCCTCTCCTCCCCTATAAAAGGACACCTCCTCCCCCTCCTCCTCACAACAATTTGAGCACTCATGCTCGGCCAACCCCTGCCAAAATCCCTTCTCCACTTCCCTAGCAACATCCTAGAGGTTCTGGTCTTCCTCAAAGACCAATTCTAGTGCCCTAAGAAGAGGTCTCCAAAAGGCGCTTCAAAGAAGTGGTAATTACGGTTACCAATTCTTTCATCTTTATTTCTTCTTCCACTTCTTCTTCTTAGGTTGTTTCATTATGAATTAATAACATCAGTATCACTAATATACTGATATGTTATTATAAGTATGAAACAAACCTATTTCACCATCTATCCATCCTACGGAAAAAGAAATCACTGCGCGTGCGTACGTACGGAATACCGTCTCCACGCCGTGGTGTAATCTATTTTCCACCACCACCTTACACGGATGGGTATAATGGTGTAAAGAATAACTATACATAGTTATTACAACATCATATTGATTCTGATATATTGTATAATCCACTCCAATTCAGTTCAATATTTATGGAAATGATATCATCGCTCGTGTGTACGTACGGAATACCGTCTCCACGACGCGATGAGATTCATTCTCCATGTTAACCATTTAAGAATGATTATAAAGTATATATAAGAAATAATAATGAAATATATGACATTATAAAGCTACTGGATTTATGTATATATATATGTATGTCATCTACTTACTTCCATTTCAAGACAATAAGGAAAGTAAAACAGCGTTCATGCGTACGTACGGACTACCGTCTCCATGAACGGTGTTTTTCATTTTATTTATCTATCTATTATATATATATATATACTGAATATATATGATATATAAATCATATTTTATATTCTGGAAGTAAGTAAATCATGATATAAGTAATAGTGATGTCAAGAACAACAAGTCAAAACACCTAAGATAAATGAAACGATTTTACCCAAAACGCTACTTTAACATGGAATTTACAAAAGAACGGGTAATATAATGTCATAAGTGAACCATATATGATATCATAACAATGAATATGATTCTGGAATAAGTCAATAACATGATTTAAATCATTATACAGGAGGTTTGGACACTTACAAAGCAAGTCGGACATAAGGTAAGGGAAATATCACAATCTCATTTTTATCCGAGATTGTTTTTACTTTGGCATTTACTGGGGTGTATTTTATCATCCACATCCATGTTCCCTAAATATGTAATATTGTTTCCATCCACTTACAGTAGTTTAAATCTAATTTTACCCTTCGGTGAGTTTTTAGTAAAGAATATGAAAGGAATCTTTTGTCGTTTTTTTTCGTACGAGGTACTTTTTGACTTTTCCGACAAAAGTACGAAGAATGTTTTTTTTTACTTAAACAGCACGAATGGATTTTTATGGTTTTATAAAGCCTTATTTTCATGAAGCTTCCTCCAAATGATTTCATGACTATTTTTAATAAAATCTCTTTCTTTTAAAATTGCATGATGTTTTGTGAAAAGAAATTGATTTTGAAGAAGAAAGGATATTTTCCTCAAGAATTCATTTCAAGTGTTTTATCAAAATTATTTTCCATCTAAGATAATAAAGGGTTCTGTTGCTATCCATATTTTTACATTTATTTGACTATGATGTGATGGAATTATGTTTATGAATTCCTTTATCTTATATGAATGGTTTTATGATGTCATGTTGTTTAAGAATCCCATTTTTTATTACATGGGTTATGCAATGATGTATGATTTATGATTTTGTGGCACACATAAGAAAGGATTCATTAAGAGATGGGTGGGACCTATATCTCCCTCCAATGCATTGGGTAAAGATTTTATATCTCATGAGATAGACATGGCTGGAATGGTAGTTATACCGGTTCAGTGAAACAGGACTGAAACGAGGATTACTCGATTCAGAAAGGGACTTTGTCCACTAAGATAGTCTTGGAAATGAGTCTTGACTAACAAGAAATGATTCTCTATGATTATGTGTGTATGCACAAAGTTTCATGTTTTAAGTTATGATTATTGGGATTACATTTCACTTCTATGATTTAGCCCATGTTATGAAATTATGATCTCTTTTGCAGGTTAAGATTTCCAAAAGCTAGGTTCTTATGTATATGATGTGATTGATATTTCTTTTGTTTACCCTTACTGAGCATTTGAGCTCACCCTTTTATGTTTTCTTTTCCCCAGGATATAAAAAAAGGTTTTAGGTAAAAAAAAGGGATGACCTTTATGGGAGATATTGAAGAACTTTCACCACGATTAGAAGATTACGTTCCGAGTTTCCAAAGACACTAAACTATTACGATCCTTGTGTGTGTTTTTGTTATGTACTAAGTATTCCGCAAAAGTAATGTAATGTCAATGTACGTCAGGCTTCGGGTCTCTACAGTTGGTATCAGAGGAAAGGTTTAGTCAACCTTTGGAAACTAGGATGTGAGAACGTTAGTGAGATCCCTAGAGACATTTCTAAGGTATGTCTAGGGATGTCTCTAAGGTTAAGTATACATATAGGTTATAGTAATAGAATTACGCTAACGATCATAGAATTAAACCTAAGATGTTAGATATTGAGGGTACTAACCCTTTATTATGTTGTTTTCCCTAGCATTATTTTTGCCTCTCACGCTATTCTTTTTGGGTTTTAGAAAATGGCTGGAAACAAGGTGATTCACGATAATGGAGGAAATGATGGACAATGGAATGATATTCTTTATGAGCAACCAAATGAAATGGGATTTGGAAGTCCAAACATCATTATTATGCCGAATCAGCAATCTCATAATATGATCAATAAAGTAAAATTTGGTAAGTTTCCTGACTCTGCTAATAAGAGAAAGATGGAGTTTCATGATGATCATAGAGGAAAGAAAGTTCAATTTCCCCTATGTAAATCATGTGGGAAGAGGCATCAAGGAGAATGTTTCAAAGGAACTGGAAGATGCTTTGGGTGTGGAAAAGAAGGACACAAAGCAAGTAAATGCAAAGGAAAAGGTTCAGTTAACAACATGGATGAGGATAATGGTATTGCTATGACATCAACAATGGTTAAATGTTTTAAATGTGGAATGTATGGGCATTATGCAAACAAATTCCCTAAGGGAAAGACTCATAAAGAGAATCAGTATGGTCATATGGGAAGTATTTATGTGGATGATGATGAAGATACTACCAATGGTATGTGAGATGAAATAATTGTTGAAGCTCGGTCAATGGTTTAAGAATGTAGTGGAATGATTACATGTTTATCATGTGTAATGTTGTATAAGTAATCTCATGGTACTATGGAATAAAGAGACATGTAAGGATTGTAACATTGTTGTCTGATTAATGTTACCAGTATCCATGAAAGGTTATTCAGATATTTTTGGAATGAAGATGATATGCGCATAATGAAGGGATAAGGGGAAAATGAAATGTTTGACAGTATTCATGAGCTCATGATTGATATAAGGACTAAGTGATATCATGGTTTGAGTATATAGAATTTTGAGGATTTCGGTATGTGAAAAGTGTTAACTTTTAACTGCATTCAAGTTTTCACTAAGGTTCAATGGGTATTCAAGAGAGTACAAGATTAAGGCCTTTAAATGTTTGGAATGTGACCAACAAGATATATCTTATGATATATGGGGATCAACGATGGTATTAAATCTCTGGTAATCGTTTTCACTATGTTATGAGAATGGACTGCAGTATTATGAGCCTAATGATTGGAATGAATTATGTTGGACATAAGTTAGTATTGTTTAAGGATAGAAGTTTTTTTTTCGATATTATTGATGGGATGTTATAGTAATATAGTTATATAAAAAGGACAACCTGCAGGACGGGCGACAGCCCATCGCTTCGGACAAGGCTGTGGGAATCGAACCCACAACCGAAGTGCGACTGGCCTTTATCGCCTACCACTGACCTACAGGAAGTCCCTGTTTAGTAGAAACTGGTTTATTATATTAAGCAGTATGATATGTGATGTATAAGTTCATTTTAGGAACCATATGTGATTAATCTCACTATAGAATGACTTATGTATATTTAATAACTTTTTATAACCTTTTGTTTGAGACAGATGGAATGACCCATCATTCTATCACATGATCTGCTAACACTTCACGAATAACAAATTCAACTTCATTTATTTAAGAGATGAAGTAGAAATTGTTCAAGGCACGAACAATAGTGAGATTTTACCAAAATAAAGTAAGTATTTATTCTAATTCAAATTCTTCAACTTTAGGGAAACGATCTTGAAAACCAAAAATGTCATCCTAGTGCTCTTATATCTGATTAATCCGATGGTACCTTAGATCGTCACAAATTTATGGATTTGTGATTGCTAGCTTTTCCATAGCCATGTTCTCTACCACTCTCCATCAGAACATGATGGTTAGATTTCTCTTCCATATCCATATTTTCACCTATGTGGAAACCCAGTGATTAGTTTATTTGGGTAACTGTTACGTTTCATACTTTTGTTTTTAAAGATTGGTTTTGATATTCCTTTTTACGATGTGGGTTTCTATTAAAGAAACTTTCGAATAGTAAACCATTTATAACCCCGATGAATTTCGAGGGGGAAATTCATTTTAAGGGGGGTAGAATGTAACAGCCCAAGATTTTATAAAGAAATTTTCTTTTTAATTTTATTAATGTCTTGTGTTGTACGCTACACCAAAAGGAGCTTGCACAACACGCATCCTTGTCTTGCCTTGCATTACATGCAATCGCGACCTTCCTCGATAGCGTGTGTAATACGCAATACCGAGTTTCACTAAACAACGATGTGCTATTAAAATATTATTAAAACTAGCCGTTATGAATAGTAATAACCACTTTTTAAAATTCTTTAAATCTTATTTTTCAAAATGAACTTCATTCTTGGATTCGGAGTATCGAATTTAGCCTATGGTGAAATTTTGGTACTTTTCGGATAACTTTCATATTCTGATGAATAGTGAAAATTACTAAATTATAATTAAAAACAACTTTTTTAATCGAAATAATTAATAGTGATAAATCATTAATTTGAGTGGTTTTAAAGTATATTTAGAATATATTTTTACAATTTAATACAATGTTGGTCATTGGATGTAATTGCACATTTAAACCAGACATAAATAAGTGTCAATCTTTTGATAGATATTGTTTCTTAAAAACACGCTATTTGTTTTAACAGCGGGATTTAATTATAAAATTAATTAATGCAACTTTTATGTTATGAATTTGGTAAAATAGACTTCATTTTTGAATTCGGAATATGAAATATAGCTTGGGATGAAATTTTGGCATTATTCTGAAAAACATCAATTTTTGATGAATAGTGAAACTACTAAGTGGTAGGTTAAAAACTGAATTTTGCATAAAACTAAATTTTACCGCTTCTGTGAATGGAATTTCAAAAATCCGAGAGACACGGTTAATATCAAGGACTAAAATGTGGTTCAATGAGATGAAAATAATTTTTTGGTGAATAGTAACTTTTTACTTTTTTTTACCGCGGTTAATAGTAAATAGGGTAACTAAGGGTAAATATGATATTAATATTACCCTAACACATGTCCTAATCCTATTGGACAAGTGTATTTCGACCAAAAACAAACTTAGGAATAAAATATGACCATTTAGGCCCACTTGGATTAGATTAGGACATTTATTATTAATTTATTTAAAGAAAGGTTAAAATAGTTAAAATCAAAGTTTAATAAGTAAATTATTTTAATATGGGGTTATACATAAGATAAATTCGATTTTAAATATTCATTAGAAAGCAAAAAAAGATTTCCTACATGATGGTATTTTATTTGTAATTTTCAGACATAAAATAATTTAATTTATTTATGAAACAACGATGATGCAGTAATTATCTTATTAATGAAATATTGACATAATTGATGTTATAAACACCAAAATAAATGTAATTTGAGATTTTTTATGAATTCCACTAATTTTATAGGTTACTATGATATATTAATGTTGATTTAATCAACTTGGTTTGAACATTTAATTCTGTTATTACTTTCACAAAAATCATATATCAAATAGTGTCAAAATTGACACAAAATAGTTTTTAAATCAAATATTATATAATTAATTGTTATTGTATTCCTAAAAATCTAAGGTTCGGCCAAATGACTTAGATAAGGATATATATTAATAATAAACAATTTGGGGTTCGTTTGGCATGTTATAGTAAGTTTATTAACCATATAGTGAAAGAAAACAAAACGACATGGTAAAAGTTAAATTATTTAACTTAGAGTTAAATTTAATTGATAAGGTTAAAATAATATCATAAACTTGTCTAAATTCTATTGGTTGATAGGATTTCGACCCCTCCCCACCTTATCTTTGAAATAAGACCCTTTGGAACCATTATAAACCGATTTTGACTTTAATATAAAATAATATTTTGAGATATTCCTAAGGTGCCCCTCTCCTCCCCTATAAAAGGACACCTCCTCCCCCTCCTCCTCACACCAATTTGAGCACTCAAGCTCGGCCAACCCCTGCCAAAATCCCTTCTCCACTTCCCTAGCAACATCCTAGAGGTTCTGGTCTTCCTCAAAGACCAATTCTAGTGCCCTAAGAAGAGGTCTCTAAAAGGCGCTTCAAAGAAGAGGTAATTACCGTTACCAATTCTTTCATCTTTATTTCTTCTTCCACTTCTTCTTCTTAGGTTGTTTCATTATGAAGTAATAACATCAGTATCACTCATATACTGATATGTTATTATAAGTATGAAACAAACCTATTTCACCATCTATCCATCCTACGGAAAAAGAAATCACTGCGCGTGCGTACGTACGGAATACCGTCTCCACGCCGTGGTGTAATCTATTTTCCACCACCACCTTACACGGATGGGTATAATGGTGTAAAGAATAACTATACATAGTTATTACAACATCATATTGATTCTGATATATTGTATAATCCACTCGAATTCAGTTCAATATTTATGGAAATGATATCATCGCTCGTGCGTACGTACAGAATACCGTCTCCACGACGCGATGAGATTCATTCTCCATGTTAACCATTTAAGAATGATTATAAAGTATATATAAGAAATAATAATGAAATATATGAAATTATAAAGCTACTGGATTTATGTATATATATATGTATGTCATCTACTTACTTCCATTTCAAGACAATAAGGAAAGTAAAACAGCGTTCATGCGTACGTACGGACTACCGTCTCCATGAACGGTGTTTTTCATTTTATTTATCTATCTATTATATATATATATATACTGAATATATATGATATATAAATCATATTTTATATTTTGGAAGTAAGTAAATCATGATATAAGTAATAGTGATGTCAAGAACAACAAGTCAAAACACCTAAGATAAATGAAACGATTTTACCCAAAACGCTACTTTAACATGGAATTTACAAAAGAACGGGTAATATAATGTCATAAGTGAACCATATATGATATCATAACAATGAATATGATTCTGGAATAAGTCAATAACATGATTTAAATCATTATACAGGAGGTTTGGACACTTACAAAGCAAGTCGGACATAAGGTAAGGGAAATATCACAATCTCATTTTTATCCGAGATTGTTTTTACTTTGGCATTTACTGGGGTGTATTTTATCATCCACATCCATGTTCCCTAAATATGTAATATTGTTTCCATCCACTTACAGTAGTTTAAATCTAATTTTACCCTTCGGTGAGTTTTTAGTAAAGAATATGAAATGAATCTTTTGTCGTTTTTTTTCGTACGAGGTACTTTTTGACTTTTCCGACAAAAGTACGAAGAATGTTTTTTTTTACTTAAACAGCACGAATGGATTTTTATGGTTTTATAAAGCCTTATTTTCATGAAGCTTCCTCCAAATGATTTCATGACTATTTTTAATAAAATCTCTTTATTTTAAAATTGCATGATGTTTTGTGAAAAGAAATTGATTTTGAAGAAGAAAGGATATTTTCCTCAAGAATTCATTTCAAGTGTTTTATCAAAATTATTTTCCATCTAAGATAATAAAGGGTTCTGTTTCTATCCATATTTTTACATTGATTTGACTATGATGTGATGGAATTATGTTTATGAATTCCTTTATCTTATATGAATGGTTTTATGATGTCATGTTGTTGAAGAATCCCATTTTTTATTACATGGGTTATGCAATGATGTATGATTTATGATTTTGTGGAACACATAAGAAAGGATTCATTAAGAGATGGGTGGGACCTATATCTCCCTCCAATGCATTGGGTAAATATTTTATATCTCATGAGATAGACATGGCTGGAATGGTAGTTATACCAGTTCAGTGAAACAGGACTGAAACGAGGATTACTCGATTCAGAAAGGGACTTTGTCCACTAAGATAGTCTTGGCAATGAGTCTTGACTAACAAGAAATGATTCTCTATGATTATGTGTGTATGCCACAAAGTTTCATGTTTTAAGTTATGATTATTGGGATTACATTTCACTTCTATGATTTAGCCCATGTTATGAAATTATGATCTCTTTTGCAGGTTAAGATTTCCAAAAGCTATGTTCTTATGTATATGATGTGATTGATATTTCTTTTGTTTACCCTTACTGAGCATTTGAGCGCACCCTTTTATGTTTTCTTTTCCCCAGGATATAAAGAAAGGTTTTAGGTAAAAAAAAGGGATGACCTTTATGGGAGATATTGAAGAACTTTCACCACGATTAGAAGATTACGTTCTGAGTTTCCGAAGACACTAAACTATTACGATCCTTGTGTGTGTTTTTGTTATGTACTAAGTATTCCGCAAAAGTAATGTAATGTCAATGTACGTCAGGCTTCGGGTCTCTACATTAAAACTAAATGATAGGGGTGAAAACAAGCCCAAAACATGTCCAAAATTTATTATATCAGATTATTTCAACATATCCACATATTATATTTGAATTATATAAAAGTTTATGAATTTCTTCTAGAAAAATAATTCATATTAATTTATTACATTATGGACATCAATAAATTACCCTCCCCAAAAAATTAATGTGATCACATTCTTTCAATTATTTTCACCACATTGAGACATAAATCTCTATAAAAACCTTCCAATTAATCATATAAAAGTCATTATGATTATTTTGTATGTTATTTTCATTCCAAAATTCACACCACAATTACTTTAGTAATCCTTCTAAAAGAATTCAATTGAGGCAGTGGTAATCATTTTTACCGACTCTCTCATGTCTATTGTTTCTTATATTTATTCTTAATGTGTTGTGACCATAAAGAAATAGTAAATACAATAACACCATTACCCTAGGATGTAATAATTATTATCGTACAACCATATTACATCTCCTTTACCTCCCATAAAAATTAGAAACCTCACTCGTGTATATATATGACTTACCATATCCACATGGTGGGTAAATCGTTTTCCATCACCACTTTACATGGATGTTTGTAAATATGTAAACAGTGACTATATATTTTATATTTATGAAATAACTATTATTTTGTTTCACTAATATCATATATACATTTTTTTAATTTCAAATTTGTTAGAAAATGATAATGTTACTCATGTGTACATGTGGACCATCACCTCCACAAAGAGATATGATCCATTTTTCATTTATGTTTCACATGGAAGGACAGAATTAATGAATATATAATATATATATAATATAATAATGATTTTATAAGGTTTAATTATTATTTAACTTCCTATTGTTCCATCCTCTAAAAAATTATAACAACATTTATGCATACATACGACCTACCGTCTCCATGAATACTATATTTTAGATTTATATCTATATCATTTATAGATTAGTCCAAATACATATATAACGATTATATTTTATATTTATATCATGGTTAACATTATATAGATAATGGATATATGGTGAAATTATATGTATTATAACAATCTATCCAAAACATACATGAAAAAATGAAGCATTTATTACCTAAAACAAATATTTTAACAAATAATTATTTATAAAAAGGTAATAAAAGATTATAAGTAAATCATATATGGAATTTTATAAATGATTATGTTTATATAATATTATTTTTATAAATATATATTTTTTATAATGGAGTTTCAGATATATATGAATTAAATCATACCTAAGATAAGGGGGGTTTTTCACAATCACATCATTATTTGGGACTGATTATGTTTAAGTCTCCACTGTCTAAGTTATTTGATAATCCAAACATAATGTAAATATAATTATTTATTATAGGTTTATTTATATTAATTAAATTATTTACATGTAATTTTATTGGATTTATGCACTCAAGATCCCAAAATAATGTTTTTAAGGGAAACCGTCTTTATTTCTCCCTTTTGTCAAAAGTCCTTTCTCTTCCATGTCTGTGTTTTCAAATAATGTTTTCATGAGTTTTTTAACTAGTCCCCAATTATTATTTAAAGTCATAAATACCCATTTTTTTCTCCTTATAAAATAGTTTAAATGGAATCTTATTATCTTTTTCCAAATGTGGTATCTTTTGACATTTTTTCAAAAAGATTAAAAATAATGTTTTTAACTTATACAATTTGAATAAAATTTTCCATCACCATTACTGATCATTTCAATGAAGCTTAAATCACATGTTTTAAAGTTTTTTTTTAAATTAAAATTCCTTCCTTATTATTTTTGGTATTTTTATATTATAATTAACTGTTTTTAAATTGAATAAGTGAATATTCCATAAAAATTTCTCATCGAAAATTTGAATGTATTTTCTTCTATGTCAACATACTTTATTGAATATTATTATTTACTAAGTTTAAACTCTTATAATAACATCCACCATATTTTTTTTCGGTGATTTATGGTTATCTTTACTGAGGAACCCATTTATATTTCATATTCTAGTTCTTCCAATACAAATAGTTATCGATATTTAAGTCAAGTTGATTAAGTTATTTTGTTTATTCATATGATAAATGAAATAGATTTATTAAGTGACGGATGGGTCAGATAATTACATATCCCCATGAGGAATCAGTATGTCTCGTAATATAAACCAAAATAGGTATTTAGGTGAGTCCTTAAAAATTTATTTTATATGTTTTGACTCGAGGACTTGGTGGTATGTTTTAGATGTCTTGGCATGAGGCTTGGATAATAAGTTTCAAATGTTTGACATTATCAATTCCATCATTTTGAAATTAGTTATTTACTTCCTTGTGATTATTTTAATTTTTATGATATCCATGGATAATAATCCTTCACATTTGATTATTTTTATGAATATTTTTATTATAATTTATCCTTTCCATATTATTCATGGATTATAGAGCTTCTATTATAAGAAAACCCTTCTTGAGCATCTTAGTTCCCCCTATTCATATGTTTCCTTTCCATAGGATACTAGAAACTATTTTATGATTTCTATATAGTGATATTTCTAATTAGGGATATGATTTAATAAAATAAAATAATATGTTTAATTTTTGGTTTTCAAATGTAATATAAAATTAAAGAATTTATTTCATTATCCAAGACTACTAAACTATTTGGTTAGTATGATGCGATCACTTGTATCTAGTTCCAATATAATAAGTTTTCCACTAAATCTGGTGTTCAAGGATTATGTTCATCACAATTTGAATTAGAGAACGTGTTGCAAAAAACATTTGAACTAGTTTTATTAAAACATAATATAGGGAATGTAACTCTTCAAAGTTATTTTAGAATATTACAAAATAAACCATTACTGATATTTTGAGATTATATATACATAAAATTTTCAATATATTTTTATTTTTTCACTATTTTGGATTTATATATTATTATTAATAATTTTAGCACAAGTATAGAATTTTATTTGGTTTAGATATTGAACCTAGAGGATGGAATTAAAATCTTATTAATATACATAATCCTAGTAGGGATTTACCATAGAGTAATGATAATGATGCTGGAGAAAGATATATAGTAGGATCTAAAGCTATAGTTGGGGTCGAAAAAATATTTACTATATTGGGGCACCAGACTAATGTAATCGTCAATAACCATTCCTATATAAAGCATCTCACTAATCCAAAACTAAGTATAACAATATTATACCGTTTCATGAATATAAAAACTCTATCATTCAATGGGACTAAAATTCATTTTTAGCTGATAAATGGATACGTTCCCTAGAGAAGATATTTGTCACTTAAAGAAGTAATTAATGGGATATGGGTTTTTATAGGAGTTTATCATATCTCAAGGGATTTGGATAAATGTTGGTAATCAATTAAAAACACAAAGGATGAGTAAGAAATAGAAAAAATGGAATGGAATAATTTTATGGAACCTTTCTTGTAAAAATAATTTCGGCTGGAACAATTAGCTAATATGGATCGAAAATTCACAAGTATAATAAAAAGGGAAGAGGTAGATGTTTCTATGTATGAATATAACCTTACAAGGTTATCACGATATACTATAGACAACACACATAATAAAAATATTATGATAAACCATTTTTAATGGGTTGAAGCCAGTCATTCATACGTCAGTAGTCTCTCAATCATTCTTATAATACGAGGCTATTGTATCGCATTCTATCTAGATAGAGAGAGAGTTATCCAAATATTATGGATTTAAGTTAATAAAATAGTAAAAGAAGTTACAAGAGTAAATATTGGATAAGGGTAAGAAGGGAAAAAAAGGAATTTCTCAAATTTTATAATTGTGGAAAGAAACAACCTAGTACTTACTATAGGGAAATGGTATCTTTCATTATGTGTGGAGAGAGAGGCCAT
This sequence comes from Viscum album, assembly GCA_963277665.1. NCBI lineage: Eukaryota > Viridiplantae > Streptophyta > Magnoliopsida > Santalales > Viscaceae > Viscum > Viscum album. The sequence continues at coordinate 402,512,566 of OY728127.1, read as the reverse complement.
GAGTCATGTGAATGCATATTTAATTATAAAACCCTTAACATTCCATGTATCAACTGTAAGTATATGGGGAACTAAATAAAAAAATTCCCAAATCATGAAGGGAACATATCTCTTAATAGGCCAAGGGATCAAGTTCAATATTATGAAATTACAATAGCCAAAGTGGAATGATAAAAGTTCTTGTATATTTGGAATTAAATAATTATGTTGTAAAAGAACTATATTGGTGATATTTTTTTAAAAAAAATCATGATATTTATATGAATTTTAGATAAGTAGCTTTTATTTAAGGATTTAAAATGACATGTTAAATAATACTAATAATCAATAAAATTTATTTATTGGTAGGGTGATATTTTATAAAATACATGAATAAATTAAAGATATATATTATTATTTTTCAGATGTTGTGTTAATAATGTTATGATTGGATAGTATCAGTGAACCTGAAAATTGATAATGATTTGATGAAAATATAATTTATGATCGAGTATAAATATTTTTTAGATCTATTAAATACACATGATAATATGAGATTTTATTTATAGAATTAAGAGAGAATTAATTTTAGGAAGAGTGTATGTTTTCATTGATTATTTTTGGTAAATACGATGTTCACAGAAAGTGTGTGATCAAGTTATTCACATATTTATTGCGTGAAAATTATGATATACATTATTGATTAATTTTTCATTTATTATAAATATGGATAGGCATATTTTGAAAGGTACTTAAGGTTAACCATTTATGTAATTGATTAAGCTGAACATTGGTTGTAATGATTATGGTTTGAAAGATTAATGTAATATTGGGTAACCTGTGCAAACCATTTTGGTTTTGGAAAATATATAGAGATAGAAGAAATTAATTTTCATTCTTTTATGTAAATTATTATTCATTTAATGTTAATTTTTTCACCTCATTCCTAAAAAAAGACACCATGAATAATCATTTATTAGAGTAATAGATGAAATGTAAATTTAACGACGTATAACGAAAGGATATAATTATTTTAATGTATGTAAAATTAAATATTTCCTTAATTAAAATGGTAATTGAATTCACAAACTATAGGAGAATGATCTTTACTTAAAAATGTTTTTCTATTCATTTTAATTCCAAAACATTGATAATATTTTTTACAGCTCAACAATTTATTATTTTGTGGTAACAAACATTCTCATGAGCATTCAATTTCTTATGATCAATGTTATCTGTCAATCTCTTTCATAAAATTTACATTATTTTTATCATACATGTTTCTAATTTATTTCATAATTTTAATTAGGTGGGTAAAATTTTGAAAATATTTTATCTTTTATTTTTGGTCAACTTGAATAGTAACCATGGTAAAAGTAATCACCGCGGTAAAGGGTAAATTGGGTTTATCTTGGTTATTGATAAAGTCATAATATTTCATATTATTTCTTATTGGATTATGGTAATTATAAAATTATCGCATAAGTCTAAAAATGGATTTTTTAATCGATACATTTCCAAGAAAATAACGTATTTAATATTTTAATTTAATAATGTTACAAGATGTCACTCTCTTAGTTTTAAATATATCTTATGTGTCTTCATAGGGACCAAAAAAAGTAGTGAATATATGAAAAATCATATTTTTATCATAATAAGGTAATATTACTATTGAAAATTTATTTATAATTTTTAGGTATGAAATAATCATCATAAATTCTTACACAACACCAATAAAATATTAATTCAATTAACATAAAAATAAAATAAATGATTTAAAAAAAATATTAAATGTGATTTAATTTGAATTAATTAACTTTTACACAAATTTTATTGATCTATTGAAAATGTTATGGTAGTTTAAATATATTATTATATAATTCCACCTTTTTATTAATTTATTTAAATTTATATTAAATGAATAGTTTTTAAAATGTATATAATGATATTTTATAATAATTAATATTTTTTCAAATGATTCAAAAATAATAAAAAATTTAAATTTGAAAATATTATTCAGATAAGGTTGAAAAAATCATCTGTGCTCTATTTAAGTGTTATTTTTCATTTTATAGTAACATTATTAACCCTTAATGTGTTGAAAACATTAATATTACACTAACTTTAAAAAGGGTTAATGTGGAGATAAATATAAAATATATCGGTGAAAAAATATGAAAAGAATGTCTAAATTTTATTGGACATAAAGATTATAAATTATTCTAATCATTGAATATAATTATATTAACTTGGAACCATTTTGGTAGGAAAAATAATTTATATTTATTTAATAATTAAATAATGTCCAATAATGCCCCTACCCTTAATTTTAAAAGTGAACACCTTACATCACATATATAAACCACATTGAGACCTACAAATATATTCATTCAAGTTGAAGAGGTTATTTTCATTCTAAAGAACCTACTTTTATTCTATTAATAAGAGATCTAAAGGATGTTTACTTGAGAAGAGTTGATCTTCTTTACCAACTCTTTAAAGTATATTTTATCTTTTAAATATTCTTCATGTTATGAGCATATCCAAAAAAATTTAACCTAGTATCATAAATATACATAGATGTTATTATACCCCTCTATCTCTATCGGAATTACTATAGTATCGAGTCCCTCTAGACTCAGACACTTTGCATATTACGTGCAGGGAAATTCAAATCCATTTCCTAGATAGGGATTGTGTTTTGTGAAATCTAGTTAGTCGGACCCCCTTCTAGGAGTCGAGCATAACCCATACACATGTTTCCCTAATGAGCCTATAGTCGAGTGGTAAAGGGTGAAACTTGGCACCTAAAAGCCCCAAGATCAAATCCAAGCATCGGTTGAATTTCTGAGTTACTATAGCTTTACTGTAGTAATTAATATATATAGTACAATAATAACATAACTATTCACCCTATTTGGGCCTATAGGCTATAGAATTGGGCCTCCGGGCCACCAAAGGACATTAGGCCATAGGGCCTATGGGACACCAAATATAAACTTATGACGTAAAAAGTTACTAGAAGATCAATGTAATGCATCAGGATGGTTGTGTATCTTGGATTTAGGTAGAATTGATGGGTGGAAAATATGAAAGAGTGATAGGAGCATTGGTACCAATAATCTAGCCCTCTAACCGCATAGTGGAAAGGGGTTATCTTCCACGAAATTACAGAGGGATTCACAATGCTATGGTTCTTAGATGTAAGGGTGACACATTGTGTGAATGGTGATGACCAAATAGGTGAAGTGATGTGTCATGGATTTAGCACGACATGAAGTGATATAGGCATCTCTGGGTGGGATGCTCAAAAGGATGATGGGTGTGTTAGAACTCATTATCTGGCCCCTATACAAACATGTTTTTAATGAGTGGTTCGCTACGAAGGTCATCATGGTGGGGAAGTGCAATTAAAACGAAGATCATGATGGGGGTTTCATAATGAGAATATTGGGATCATGATGTGAGTATTGGCTACTCAATACTGAGCCTTTAGGGCAAAAGGAATTCTTACTGTCAAAAAATTATAATGGTCTTTCAACCCACTCATATTTTGGGCCATGCAAGGGTTACCACCAAATGTTTTTGAAAATATAGATATTATCCTTCATAAAATGAAGGAATTTTCCTATAACCATTAAAATATACTGATATTTTTTTAGGATTATGGTAGAACTATATTCAATTTTTTCTATCCTATTAAAAATGAAAACAACACTCATACGTACGTATGGCTTACTATCTCCACATAACAATGTAATTTTTTTCATTCCCATATTACTTGTATGGTTTTCAAAATATAAATAACTAGTATATATTATATTTATGAAATAACTATGATTATATTACTATATTATCGTAAATTATATTTTACCTTACAATCTGTTGGAAAATGATTACATCGCTCATGTGTACGTGTGGACTACCACATCCACAAAGTGCTGTGATTTACTTTTCATTTATGTTTTTTAGATAGTAATTGAGATACATTGGATGAATATATAAGATATATATATAATAAAATAATAATGTTATAAATGTGAATTATCAATTATCATTCATTTATTATATCCTTAAAAAATGATAACAATGTTCACACGTACGTATGACCAGCCGTCTCTATGAATGGTTTTATTCATTTTTCAATATTTACATTTTATGGATTAATAAAAATACATATATGATGACTATATATTATATTTTTTACTTTAATGACATTTTAGATATAACATAAACATGATGGAATTATATGGACTAAAAGTAACAAACCAAAACATTCATGAAAAAATAAGTAGTTAATACCCAAAAAAATCATCTGAATAATTTTTTTTAATAAATGGGTGATAAAATATTGAAATTAAATAATTTATGGAATGATATATACAATTAAATAAATGTATAAACAATATATATTTATTATATATTAGGTTTAATCACATATGAAAGAAATTGGACATAAGGTAAGGGATTATTTCAAAATATCAACATTTTTCATGATTTTTATCATTTCATCTTCACTGGGGAAATTATTTTGTCTTAGTCCCATTAACCATATATAAATTATTATCCTATATTTTTTTTCTATAAATTATATTTTTTCATTTAAAATTTCTTCATATTAATAAATCAATATATGGAAAGACTATTTTTAATGATAAACAACTTTACGTCTCTCTTCCATCACAAATCATTTATCTTCCTTGTCCATGTTTTTAAAAAATGTTTTCACGAATGTTTTTAAAATTAAAATTTTTTTTTTTGAAGTCATTTTTACCCATGTTTAAAGTTTAAATTTTCTTAAAAATGATTCTTTGTTTTCAAATAATTTACTTTTTGATATTTAAATCAAAGTGTGAAATTATTTTTTTATGTATACAACAAGAACATAATTTCCCACCATCATGAACAATTATTAAATTAAAGATTTATTAATATGTTTAAACATTTATTTTCAATGAAAATGTTTTCTCTAATATTTTTGGGAATTTTTATATTTTAAATAGCTATTTTCAATATGAAAATTGTGATTTTATTCAAACCAATTCAGTTGCCATTTTTTTATTATTTTCATTTTTTTCAACAACCTTTATATGATATTTTTTTATTTATGAGGTTATAATTTTATGATATCATCCATAATATTTCATTGGACTATTTTATGAACATCTTTACTAGGTAAATTATTGATATTTCATATTCTAGTTCATCCAAAATGGATGGTTATTTATTTTTAAGGCTTGATGATTATGTTATGTTGTTTATTCATATGAATGATGAATTAGACATATCAAGTTACATGTTAGGCCTAGAAATATATAACCCCTTAATCTATTGATAGGTCTCATATTAAAAAACCCTATTGGGTATTTGGATGAGGCCTTAGCCGTTTATGTGTGATACCATGGTATAAGGGCTTGATGATATGTTTTAGATGTATTAGAACAATTCATCGCTAGTAAGTTTTAGATGTACGGAATTATGAAATAAATAATTATGAAATAAGTTGTTGAAAAACTAGAATGATATTCATTATAGGTTTTGAAACAATCATAATAATACTACCTAACTTATCCCAGATAATAAAATAACATGAAAGGAACAACTCTGTTACCACTTTTTAACAACCCGACTTAGATGCCACTAAACTGGTTCTCTAATCCAGTTCACCACATGACCTCAGGAGCACCTCCAAATGACACCCATTAATAGAAAGGGCCTTGGGTGTGTCTATTAGAAGATTATTACCTCATATTATAGTAATCAAAAATGAAAATAACCAAACATCAGGTGTTACAATAAAAAATCCGAGTGTATAGAAAATAAATATAAAAAATTTATTATAAAATAGAATGAATTAAAATCATTCACGGCTATGTCAAAGATGATCATTCACTAGGTTGATCCTATATCAAAGAGTATATAAATGAAACTAAAATAAAAGTACATGGTTCTACTACTAACTCTATGTTGAACTACATAGCCAATCTCTATGACACTATAAAGATGCCCCATCCCAATCATGAAAATCCATATGAGTGGCTCCACCGAATCAAAAAACCATGGGACTCAAACCTAACCATCATGCATCTATGATCAACCTAAAATAAGATATAATGTTCAGAATCACATAGAGGTGCATTTAAAGGGGTGATATACAACTCTCAGTAGTCCAACCCCAATGGGTAACCTATAATCCATATCCAAAAGTGCGTGATCCTGGAATATGCTCAGCCTTTCCTAGAAAAAACTGAAATAAATAAATAAAATAAAATAGAGCCACAATGGATCCCTATGTTAGTGATACCAAATGACAACCCTTGTTTTAGTCTAAGGGAGAATGTCTTCAAATAAGTTCCATCATATATAAATGTTTATAACTGTATACACATACACACACACACACACATATATATATATATGTGTGTGTGTGTGTGTGTGTGTGTTTGTGTTTATATATGATTTTTGGAGAGAACCTAAGGAACATAACCACAATATCCCTTTTTAACAATGGAATGTAAAATATTAACTAGTAAATCATAACAATATTCCATTTATCCAATGGGGATGAAAAAATAATTCTTTATAATAAAACCAATTATCTCCAACTGCATAACGTATTTCCATTTCACCTATAATCCCATCAACAGTAATCTATATAAGGATACCGAGTATCACCAAGGATTAATATGATCTCAAGATCTATAAGCCCATCCTAGTCATTTCTTATAAGGAATCCAAGTGTCGTCTAAGGAAAATATAATCCATATTCCATGCAATCCGATCCAAGGTATTCCATATAAGAAATAAAATTACCAATAAATGCAGTATATGACTTCATTTTCACTATGATACCATCCCAGGAATTTTAAATTAGAAATCCATGTACTGACTATAGAATTATATAATATCATTTAACCCATGATCCAATCCAAGTAATTCCATGTTTTTAATTAAAGTATTTCCCATAGTATTGTAATTAATAAAAACATTTGGGTCAAAATATAGACTACAATATGTATCTTTGGGCATCCCCATCAAAGCATTACACTCTATTAGTCTCCATGGGTTGAGTTATAGGAAGCACATATGGAATATTAGGTGCATTAGTAGTGACTAAGTTAATTTATATTAAGGATAATGGTTCACTATATAGATAAAACTATCACTAACATAATACCCCCTACGGATTACAAGATCAATATACGTTCCAAAGTGACACCCATTGCTAAATCTACATAAACGCATAATGCACCCGCTTATATTCTGTCAAATATCAGAGAACCCACTGGTTCCCTTGGTTTAAAAAAATAGAGGGAAATTATACCTGGGATCCTCTAAGTCAGTATGTAAGGAACAAAATTCAACTTAGGAACCTTACAAATAATAAACTGGTGGAGGTATTTTACACAGGATCCTCATAATGGATAATAGATAAAATTAATTCTACATGGGATCCTTGATAAAGATATGTAAATAGAGGAATCCTAAATGATTTCCTTGGGAAAAAATAAATTCTTAGGAAAAAAACATCATACAACCCCTTTCCTTGACTTCTCAAAAACTCTATGGAAATAATGGAAGATCTAATAAGGGAAATGTCACAACGGGAAATGCCATATATGCATTTTTGAGGGTATATGGATCATTAACCATATCATATCAAGGTTTCACTAATGTATAGTCAAAAAACCCAATCCAAAATTATCCTATAGACTTGTATCAGTCCAACTAAAATAAGACTATATAATGTTACACTAGCACGAGACCTTGGAAAAGTACTTCCAAGTCGACTAACTATGTCATATGATCCACATTTGGGTCTCATCTTAGTTCTGATAGTAGAGATCATAAAAAAATATTTAGTGGAGGTTTCACCACTCTATCATTTTTCACTCAACCCAAACCAAATATTTGGAGTCCTCAATTTAGTGTGTGGGTCCAAACATCATGATCTTAGTCGAAAAATGATCAAAATGGACTACTCATACATCAAATTCTGACTCTAGGGTGTAGAATCTTAGAAACCCTTCGATGAGATAACAATGGTGAAGTAAATGATGTGCATACCCTAGTACTCGATGTGTACTCTAAATAACCCACATGGGTATGTAAATTCTATAGACATTCCATATAAAACCCTAGTACACTACGTGTTAATAAGGTACACAGTGTGTACCCTACACGAGGTACCTTCCTATGCACCTCACAATGGCTTGGAAATATATCTTAGAAGATATGTGTTTTTCTATATAGGTTTTTATCATAAAAGAGGTATTTTATTGTACCCCAAATGGACATGTTCCCAAACATGGACTTTTTGGCTATTTACATGACTACATTACTGAGTATGACTACATGAATTTTAAAGCTAGTACACAATATGTTGATTAAAAAAATTATTTCTGGTCGTGTACTGGGACCCATGGAAAAGTACCAGAAAATTTAATGTACTCCAACTATATGGAATTTACTAATAAAAAGTATTCTTCCTGAAATAGTAATAATTAATAGAGTGTGTTCTTGAACTACACACTGTGAAATTTAGATTTTTGAAAGGGAAAAACCTAAAATCCCCCCAAAACCATGTTTTACTCAGCAAAATATATAGATCAACCCTTAGAGAGTCCGTAGAAACCATAAAAGGTCTATAAAACTATAAAATATAAAATATATTTGAATTTATAGAGTAAAGATAAAAAAATCCTACCTTTGGGTAGATTCTTACAAAGCTTCCCACATTTCCATGATATGCAGATGTCACATGATGATGTGACTCCTCCCGAGCTATGTGGAAGCACCTTCCTTCATCCATCCCTCTCAAACTTTATATATATGCATCATTCTCTCTGTATCCATGTTTATTTTCTATAAAGGATGTGGAAAAGTAAATCACATAGGAGGTTTACATGAGAATCCAAAGGAAGGGGAATAAAGAAACAAGGAAAATAAAAGGAAGAAAAAGGGAAAAAAGCAAAATGGGATAAGGTTAAGCCCCAACACCTGAAAAGAGTTTATACCTCAACCATGAAAATCCCCATTTTCATAATATATGGAGGATATAGAATCCTAATTTAATAATGAATTCAAATGATACAGTCAAATAAACACATGAAAATAAATAGTTATGTAATTAATTAAACATTAAACATTAATTATTACAACAAATTTAAATGACTTATATTTCCTCAAAACTTCTATCCTAGGATAAATAAACTATTATTGGATCTACTAATTGGTCTGAAAAAATTTATACGAGATCATATCATAGGGTAGAATGACTACTTTTCTCTTCATAATCATTTGAAAGGAAAAAACAATGTTTTACTGAAATTTTCATTCAAAAAACACTGGTCAATAAATTTTATAAAAGAAAACTGTTGTTCATATGTAGTTTGTTTTTTCTAGTGTGTTTTGTTTTTTAATTTATCATCTATTCTAGATGCTTATGAAAGGGGGTTTATTCCACTACAAGTGGTGGAGGGACAATGGCGCCACACCCTACAATAGTACCAAAATTTGAAAATAGATCAGGTTTCTATAGAATATTTGATGAGATTAATTTTATTATATGAAATCCTCATAAGAAGATACTATTTTTACATATTAAATCCGTTCAATTAGAATTGATCAAAGAAGGATCGAGTTCGATAGGTTCAATGTGTGAATCCATGGAATAAATTATGATGGAGAGTGAACCCTATTTCATGTGATGTATTTTACTCATCATTAGTTTTGTCATGGGTTACTTTCTATTGGAGGGGATTGGAGTGGTTATCCTTGAAAATGATACACTCTAGATAATGATGACATGTATTTGAATTGTGTGAATGCAACTGATTATGTTTCATGGAATTTTTCATCCCAAAGGGACTCAATCATTAGAAGTATTTTCAAAAACGTTATGACAGTTCAGATTGAGGAAAATTATAATGTCGTCTCTGAAATCTTTGGTATTTAGAGAATCATTATTTTTAAAAGGATCATTATTCTATAGGGTGAGTAGACATGGCACCCGGATTTCCTAACAAGTATCATATCTTACAAATGGGTTTTTTTTTCAAATTTGAGATAAATATTTATTGTTAATTGATTATACCACATCCTTTTTCCTTATGAGGATATCAAGTAATAGTATTGTATCCTTAAATCATTATATTTGAAACCTAGTATGTTTTGTGTCTTTGAATGAATATTGAATGTTAATTCTGATTATATTAGGAATGTATTTTTGTACATCTATATTTGATTGAATGGTCTCAAATGTACCTACTAGATCCCAAACATTCTCCATGAAATTGTGACATCAATAGACATCCCTATTTTCCTTGATCAAGAGATTTAAATTGTAATATTTGGTTACTACTCTAGAATTATTTTTGTGATTGATGTTAGTGAAACCCACATTGATAAAGTAATCATTTCAAATAATGAAAATAGAATTAACAATAGTGTTTTGTATGAAAACGATCCTCAACATTTCAAGGAGTTTAATCTAGTTGGACATATTAACGACACTTGTTAAAATAATTATTTACTTTATTATATGTTTCATATTAACAAACTTGTAAAAATATATTGGGAGGCCACTATAACTGAAAATTAATCATTCAAATAAAGGGAGTCTTAGAAACAAACTAGATGGGTTTACAGAACTTTTACTTATTTTCCACTAGTGGAAGAGCCCAGTTTAGATAGAAAAGGGTTTTATGATGTGACCTTGATATTTTGATTGGGCTTAGAAATTGACTCTTTAGTTAAATATAACCAATTTTATCCTTAGAGATGTTTTTTTAATTATGTACAAGACTATTCTATGTAGTATTCTATAGTACATTGTCTGAAATACACCTCTAAGGGAATGTGAATTTGTTGGTAGTAGGGGAGTAATACACTCAACCCTGAGCTATTTGATTCTGGGTTGATGTGGTTGATGATGAGTCATAGGAGTGTAGAGGGGATTTCCATAGTCAAACACTCTTTGAAAATCAATTTCAATATAGTATTTATTAATAACTAAATCAAGAGAGGCACTTTATTTCCTATAAGATTTATAATGGGAATTAGATGGAGGATTCTTCACCTGAATTTCAGATACCCAATGGACTCTTTCAGAGTGTTTCATGTGTTCTTATTATAGTGTATGTTGGGGAGTATGTGTATATTAAGGGGAGAGAGTGTTATATCTATTATATATAGGATTAACCTATATCTCATGTTACTCCAACTCTAGAATAAAACCAAAGTAGTAATCTATTATCATTGAATTATTTTTAAATATCTACAGAAAATATTTATCTAGGTCCAAGAGAAGTTTATCAGAAGAATTTAAAGAACTATACCACCTCCCTAATTACCCCATGAATTTTATTGAAATAATGAAATCCATATTTTATAATTATAGAAATTTTAAGGCTGTAGAATGTGTTAAGGAAAGATAGATTAACTAACACATAAAGCTTCATTTTAGGAGATTTAGTGAGAGTGGTTACCCCATGGTTTAAGTGATGATATGGAGTAATTTTTTACTCACATGTTGAGGTTTTATTTAAAAAAGTAGTGAATATATTGTTAAGCCAATAGGATGAATCTGAATTATTGGAGTTATTTTCTATTATCATTAAAGATAAAATTCAAACTAACACTAAGTTATAAATTGAAGACCTTACATAGAAAAGGGGACCATGGATCTTGGGTAAAGAAGATATTTATGGTTTGTCAATATCATATTCATAAGGTTAGAAATAATGTTTGTAGAGATAATATATGTGGACATAAGTCTAGAATACACATTTTAGGGGAAACCATCACAATTATGGTGGGATACATTCACACATTTAGTACCAGTTTTTCATATTGGCGACTTTGTCCTTTATTTATGATTATTTATGAGGGAAACCTTTTTTACAACATCCCTAATTCTATTACATTTTTTATTTTTAATAAACGTGAAGGAAATTTTGATAATATCGAATTTTTTTTGAAAATAATGTATCAATTTTAATGTAAAACTATTATAATTGTTTTTATATTTTATGGATTTAAATGAAAAAAATCCATAATAAGGGATAATTAATGCTTAATGTGTGTTTTTTATAAATTAAATTATTAAAATGAGATAAATATTTAAAACCAATAATTAATTTCATATTTTTGATTTAATTTACCTTTGGGCCATATATTTGATTCTATTTTTGTTATGATATATATTATTTGGATGAGTCCAATACTATATAAAATATGTATATAAATTAATTTAGTGAACACTAATTATTTATATGTGATTTTCAAAGAATTGTTTTAAAGATATTACCAAACCAAGGATTCTTACCTACTTAATGACCATTTCCTGGCACGACATTCCACTAGGTAGTCTTATGGTGGGTTAAATCTCATTTATAAATTGGAGCATTGTTAATCCACTATGTATATAGTTTGTTTGTTCTATTATGTTTTATTTTTTTAATATTTTTTAACTTAATTTTTGAAAATAAAAAATTTTAAGATATAATTTATAATATTTTTTAAATTAGAAAATATAAGGGTGTTTTTTGATGTTTATATTTTTATATGTTTGGGATAAATTAATTCCTTTTAATTATGGAATTTTACCATTTCATTTTTTATTAACATACTTATATAAAGAAAAAAACAACTTTTCTTGTATTAGAAAAACCTTTGAGATTGATTGAATATATATTAGATTACTTGAATGGGTTATTAGAGTAAAATATTAGAGTAATTTTTTGAAATTAGTGTAGAGATGACACACATGACCTTATATTTAATTTTAAAAAACATTATTATATATAAACAATGATGTTTTAATTTAAAGTTATTGTATACAAAGCACATACTAGAGAAATCATGAAATTTTACTTTATATATCAGATTAAATCCATTTATATTGTTTATCCAATATAGAGTATATACCATCATCTACCATTATGTGTAACTGCACTCTGTATGGGCCTTGTCATATATTGGGTACTTAACAATAAGAAATCATTCATAAAGTGTGATGATATTACACGGTGTGTTGTTCAGTAGGGAAATTCATACAGTTTTCATGACATATATTTCTAAATGTGATACCATGACAATAAATACGACATGTTCCATTGACAATTCTTTTAAAGCACATGAAATGTATGAAAACCATACATAATTTTTATTTTTATAATAACATGGAAAAAATTATTAGAAATATTAATTCCACATGACTCATCAAAATTCTGTCATCATGTGATTATCATGGAAAAATCATATCATAAAAAGTTCATTTCTATATACTCACTATTTAGTTTTACTAAAAATTAATTAAATAATTTTATCCATGTTTTGACTCACGTGATATGACTATATTAATATCTTCCTTTCATGTATTGAACTGAATTATATAGCTTGCAAATCTAGCTACATGTCATGAAATTTATTAATGGCCACTCAAAAAATACACCCAAGGACACAACAAGTATCTTTTATGGGTTACCATGTGTTAAAAAATGCATAAAATTTACTATAAAAACATTACTTTACGTGAATCCATGTTTCCTGGAGGGTAGTCAACAAGAGATCTGTTGTTATTACTTGTTGCATAGTTTTAACAAAAGTGATCCATAAATCCTGTGTGGTAAAAAATGTGTTGGTATGCACTGTGTGTACAATATCTTGGAAACATACACCATTTTGATTCCATGATTCAACTAGTAACCAATAAATTTTATATAATTAAAGTGATCACTAAGCCACGAAATGGAGTATCATGATTCATTTGGATTTCCCATATATCGTTGACCATGAGCACATTTTATATACATTTCCATTACGCATCATGTAACCATGTCTCTTGGAAAAATTACAAACAAATCTAGCTGGGATATTTGAAAGGTATTAATTTTTTATTAACCTATTCTTGGTCAAATAAAAATTAATAATCACATTATATAAATTTTGGAATTAAATAATAAACAACTAGAAATGAAATATCACTAAAAATACTAGAATCTGATATAAAAATAATAAAAAAATATAAATGATTATTTGACTACATTGATACCAAATGAAGGATATTTTTCGATTTTTACCTTATATGATTCCTATTTTGGTTGTTAAAATCACTGTATTACTAAAGTTTGTTAAAGCTGGTTGGGTCGGATGTTGTGGTTTCCTTATTAACACGTGATGAAATGATGTGATTTTTGGTGTAATATATATTTATATTCCTATGTATTAATATAATACATGTTGTGAAAAATATTTGGGACCTCATTTAGGGTGACCTACTATGATTGAAATCTCGCATCCAACATGGGATCCTTTATACACATATAGAACATTATTTTTTTTTCTTTTGCGTAACAGGTTATGCATTGTATCTTGCTGGAGTTGAAGGTTGGGTTTTTAGGTTGGTTTGAGGAGGTACTCAAGTGTCACAGTTGTGTCTTTATTTTTCATTGGTTATTTGATGTGTACTTGACTGATCGAGTGAGAGATCCTCATCTTGTATATATATCTATTAATCTTCACATGTTTTCATTTTTATGACATTATTTATGTTTTCAATGTTGATTCTTCACTAAAAAAACATGCATATGATGAATGTACGTATGATATATGTATAAAATGCATGTAGTGTTTATATATGATATAAAATATAAAAGAGAGTTCATAAATAATTATATAATGCACATATATTATACATGAATGAGATGAATACATAATAATTTCATTAAATGCATGTAGAATTCCTAAATGATATTCATGTATACATACATCCTGGTTTCAATAAATTAATCCCAAAAATAATGGAAATTGAAATTTCATATCGGGATGGAAATATTACACTCCCAAATAGTTTCACTTTTTAAATTCATCGAAAATGGATTTAAATGTTTTCATAAAGAGGACTAAATCTTTTCATCGATGATGAATCAGCCATGGGGTTTCATTTTATGATATCAGTAATTTCTGACATAGTCTCCATTCATAGGTATTGTTAGTGATTTACTAATAAAATGAGAATGTGATCTCTTTATTGGGGTGTTTCTTGATTTTTTTCATTTAAAACTGGTAGTGATTTTCAATTTAAGGAAAAGTTTATAGGATCATCTTCATTCCCATTAATTGTTTATCACATTTTCCAAGGCTGTAGATCCCATTTTAGTGCATGATTATCATAATGATACATTTGTTCATCCATAAATTGGGGCCCCATATGGTTAAAAGTCCTGATCTATTACTCATTGTTGTCTTTCTCAAGCATTATCCCATGTCCTAGGAAGACTAAATCCACTTGATGATTGAATCAGTTCTGAACTATTTTCAATTGTTTTTTATTTTTCATGAACATTTCTTCTGTTTTAGGATTTATAATTTATGATCGGGTATTCATATTCCCTAATAGGATCATACGGTGATTCTGGAAAATTTAATATTATTACCAGATCTAGTTACCTCTTTTAATCAGCATGGATTCTTTATTTCTTTTTTTTTTAATATAAAATATGAATTGTAAATAGTTTTACATAGTAAGAAATTATGTTATAAGAAAACATTGATATATATATATATTACACCATAAAATAAATTCATGTTAATATATTAACATGATCTAGAAGGATAATCATAATACTATTTTCAAATAATACTTCTTGGATAATTGTTTTCATAAAAAATAGATCATATATTGTTTCATCATGTTTTATTGAGTGTCAATATAACCATAAGAATAAGGCTGGAATTTCATTGAATGAAAATGTAATGCCATATCCTAAATTTAGAGGATATGAATGTTTCCTACCTTAAACATGATAAAAATGAGAAAATTATGACATACTAATGTTATTCAATCTATATACTCAAGATCAAGATAAAAAAATTTAGAGGTGTATGAAGCATTCACATCGATCCTGACATACAGATGAAGTATGCGCATCATGCATCACATGCCTATCTCACATAATAATTGGTAGAGGGAAGAATGATGTGAAGCGTACTTGTATAAGGGTGTGTAGTCCCTATATATTGGATTCTTACACAATATTTTCTATTGGGAAGACAATACATAATTACCCAGAACTCTATAAAAGAACCTCGTTGAAATCCTCTTTAATTTAAGGTGTTGTGATAGTATTGTGAGATTGATACCATAATGTAGAATAAGAATCCATATCCTCTTTTATTGACTCATTCTCCCTCATTCCAATGTTGTCTCAAGAGGATCACACTTCCCTCACCACCTATGGTTGATCAAGTCATCTACTTGGTCAGTTATCTTATTAATGGCATCTTAATGGGATGTGGTATCCCATGGCTAATCTATTCTAAGATTAATAAAAATAATTAAGAAAATAAAATTTTTAGTATAGAAACAATGTTTTTTGTATAAAACACAAATATTATAATTTAATTTTTTAATTAAATAACATATTATTGATTGACATGCTTATGAAAAAATATAAATGGTTCCTATTTATTTCACCAAAATAACAAATATATTTATATTAATTATCAGAGTATAATTAGTAATTTAAATATATTATTTATATAAAGTTTATAAATAATGGAGAAGTAATTTTAGAATATTTAGAATATTCATAAAATGGAATTTTAAGATTAGATAAACTATAACATTTTATGGTAAATTGAATGATTTTATTGAAATATTTAACACGAATTTCCATTAATATTAAATAATTAACACTAATTATATATTTTTAATTTATATGGATTATACAATGTTTATAAATCATAATTAAAATATATTAATATAATATAAAACATATATATGAAATCATCATAATATTTAATAAAAATTTGTAACTATAAATTAAAATGGTAATTTGTGATGATTTTTTAAATTATATAAATAAATATTAAAAATAAAGAAATTTATGTTTTTAATTATAATTTTTTTCATAATTAATTAGTTTCAATATATAAAATTAAATAAGGTCATATTTGAGAATATTATTTAGAACATATTAAATTTTAATGAATCTTAATTTTATTAATGGTTTAAATAATGAAATTGATATTTTTGTTATGTAAAATTATTACATAATGTATAAATTGAGTTATATTTTTTTGTAATTTTCAAAAATAGCATATTTTTAAATTAAAGGTCATATAATATAAAATATGAATGTGGTGATACTGAAATTGAATATCAAATTATTATTTTTTGATTATTAATATCTATAATGTTATGCTTAATTGGTCCCCTTCGTCACCATGCCATCGAAATTGCAATGTACCCTTAGATAATGAGTCATTTTCAGGTTTTGGTGGATGAGTTTCTTAAAAAAATATAGTTTTTACATAATTAATTGTTTCATCATTTTTGTTATTTCCATATTCATCCCACTCTTGTGAGGGAAATTATTTCAATCAATGTGTATTATGCGTTTCAATGTAATTATTGTGATAGTGGAGTTCATGATTTTAATGCCCCAAGAAGATTGGTTTTTTATGGAAAATACATGAAACAAAATATAACCATTGTTGTATTTTAGAAGCCTCCAATTTATAATTTAGTTGAAGTCAATTCAGATGGGGGGTCAAAAGGAAATCAAATTCCATTATGATATGGTGCTATTTTTAGCGATCATAATGGATGAATTCTTGGTTGCTTTTATGGATAATGTGTAATGAAATCATCTCTTGAATTTGAAATTCATGGTATTATTAATTTTTTCTCTTTTTCATGATCTAATGGATATAATAATATATAGCTAGAATGTGACTCCACTTATATTTTCTAGTCCATTAGAAACGGTATATTACATCTATCATGGAGACAGACTTCTTAATGTATGGAATGTATGTACTTTCTAATGGGAATAAACTTAAGTATCACACGCATCTATTAAGAGATGATTTTTTTTGTATATATTATTACCAATAAAGGTATTTAAATGGTTCTCACTTGGATTGATGTGCTCCATACCTACTTAGTTCCGTTACATGATAAAGATTTCACTAAAACCCCTCTCTTTATAATTTTTCAAGGTGTGGTTTTTTATATATTTAAACCCTTGTATATAATATATGAGGGAAATTAGAGAAAATGGTTAATAATAATATTTTATTTAGGAAATATTGTTAAAATATTATCATGTTTAAATTAATAGAATTGGTATTTTGATATTTATTTCATACGTTATTCATGAATGTAAAAGTATTTACATTTTTAATATTTTTATGAAAAAATCATTTAATAAATTTCTTCTAGATGATAGATCCATTTATTATATGCTAGGTATTTTTCCATAAAATTTTGTTTTCATCTACAATTACCTTGATTTTCATTAGAGTTATGATCTTAATAATAGTTTTTGAATATATTTTATTCATAATAGGTGTCAAAGATGTTGGGCAAAAATCCCTCAAGGTAACTTTGCAGCATTTTTTGGGTTGATTGTGTTTGTTGACAAAGCAGGTTTCCATGGAGAATTGTCGAGTTCCTGAGAAGTTGTTGACATTCCATGTTGACAATGAACTTTGACAAAGGAAAGGACGATCTGGAGGCGGTACAAAAGAGCAGTACAAGGTGGCGCCGTTTTCCAGTGTTTGCCAAATTTTTGGGCCTGAAAATCGCCAATGGAAAATGGAGTGATATGTTGTTGGCAAAGGTTGAGGAGAGAGAAATGAAGGAGGTGTGCGGAAAAATCAAGCGTGGCGCGCAAAACTAGAGGGTTGCGCGAAATCTTGAAGTGTGGCGCGCAAAACAGCGGGTTGCGCGAAATTGTATTTCGCGCAAAAGATGTTTCAAGGCCGAACGCTCGAAAATCGGTAAAGGCATGAGGCGCGCGAAATTTTGGAGGCGTGCGCGGAAAATTGAAGTGGCGCGCGAAATAGCAGATGAAGTATTTCGCGCAAGAGGTGTTACGAGGTCCGAAGCTCGTAAAATGTCAAAGGCATGAGGTGCGCGAAATTATGGAGCAGTGCGCGGAAAATGTTTGTGCGCGGAAGATCAAAGCGGATTACGCGCACGAGGAGGGTTTTTCGCGCGGGGTCGATTTTGCCTATAAATATGAAGTGACCCTCCTCCATCCAGGAGAGTTCAAGACATAGAAAATACCCGAGCTCTGGTTCGCGAAATTGAAGTTAGAAGTGTGTTGCGCGTAAACTTAAAGTTTGCGCGTAAAGTCAGATTGCGCGAAAAGCAAAGGCTGCGCAGAAAGTTGGTGTTGGCGCGTAAAAGGAAGATTGCGCGAAAAGTGGATTTCGCGCAAAATTAGTGAATTGCGCGCAAGGCAGTTTCGAGGCTGCGCGTAATATTTGGAGGTTGCGCGAAAAAGGAATTTCGCGCAAATCATAGAAATTGCGCGCAAGGCACCGTAAGGGTTGTGCGTAAAAATTGAGGTTGCCCGGTACATCCGGTGCAAAGTGAGATTCATCTGCGGGTGAAAGTTGGACTTCATCAGATCATCTACATACAGAGGAAGATGCATTCCTTCATGAAAATGAAGAGACCTACAGGTCTATAAACTGTGAGTGAATCCCTTTCAAGAGCAGTGAGCTTAGGAAGAGGAAGAAGGTGATCCTCTCCACCGGCAGTGAGCCAGAGAGAGAGAAACAGGGAGTGACCCTTGGGAAAGCAGTGAGCTGACCCTAAACATTGTAAAGGCAGTGAGCCTGGGCATAGAAGTGATCTATCCCGAACATTGTTATCCACAGCTAGTGAAGTTTAGTGGACTTGGTACGACCGGCAACCTGTCGGCGTATGCTCCTTGGACGTAGCCCTTAGCGGTGAACCAAGTAAAAATTGTTGTGTCCTGTGCTTGCTTTACTTTCTGTTTATATTGTGCAGCAGGAAAGAGAGAGAAGAGTGTTTTGCTTAACAGCGAAACAAGATCAGAACAGGCTTTATTTTTTAATTAGTCATACCCTGATTCACCCCCCCCTCTCAGGGTATTCAGCCTAGTGGACCTAACAATTGGTATCAGAGGGAGGTTTAACAGTTGGTCTTCTCTCAATGGAGGTCACTAATCATAGAGGGATTCCGATCTTCGACGGATGTAATTTTCAGATATGGAAGAATCGAATGCAACACTATTTCCGATCTTTGGGAATGGATGTGTTTTCAGCAGCTATGCATGGTATCACAGCTGATATTACTAGTGGTGCATTATCAGAAGCTGAGCACAAAGAGTTGGATGCTGATTCCAAAGCAATAAATGCCTTAGGGGGAGCCCTCTCTAATCCCATTTATACAAAGGTGATGTCATGCAAAACGTCACATGCCATGTGGGAAAAACTTTTGAATATTTATGAAGGGGATACAAAAGTCAGAGAGGCAAAGCTGCAAGTGTTGTGGAACAAGTATGAAGATCTCAAAATGAACCCGAATGAGTCTGTTGATGCATTCTTTGACAGGGTAAATGCTGTGGTAGAAGACATGCGGGGTCTTGGAGAAATTATCGAAGACATTAAAATCGTAAAGCGCATCTTGAGAAAGCTTCCACCTCGGTTCAATCCGAAAGTTTCTGTGTTGGAAGATAAAGATCCGAAAGAGCTAACATTGGATAACCTACACAGCACTCTTGTTGCATATGAAATGAGAAATGATGACAACGATGCTGTGGAAAAGGGGAAATCCAAAGAGGTGGCATTTAAGGCCATGAAGAGGCTCACTATTGAAGATTCTAAGGAGGAAGAAGAGTCAGATGAGGTGATGTCGTTCCTTTCTTCAAATCTGCAAAGAGGAAAAGGAAAGTTTAAAGGGAAACTTCCACTAGCATGCTTCCGATGCGGAAAGGTTGGTCATCTTGCTGCAAGATGCCCCAAAAAGTTTCAAGAAGAAAGCGATGAAGATGAAGTTGAGATTCCCATGAAAAAATCTTCAGCCTATGTGAAAGGGAAGAAGCAGTTCAAGAGAAATTTCTTTAAAAAGAAGAATCTTCTTTCCCAAGAAATTGATAGTTCAGCTGAGTCTGAGGGTGAAGAAGTTGAAGAGATAGAAAACTGTAGAGATCGTGGTCAAAATGCGATGGTGGCTGTTGCTAGTAGCGCTCTAGAAAAGAAAGAAACTGAAACTGATGAAGAAGAAGAAGAAATTGAAGGGAGAGTTGACATGGAAGCTGAATTAGAAGCAGCTCTTGAAGAGATAGATGTTTGGCGAGCAAAAACAAAGAAAGCCAATAAGATAGTACGTGATGCCAAACTCTACATACAACAACAAGAAGAAGAGAAGTCTGATCTTGAGAAAGAAATTGAAAATCTTAAGTCTTCCTGGCCAGAGCGCACAGAAAAGGTTGATGAGCATAAGCTCAAGATTGAAGAGCAGAAAAGGGAGATCGACTGCTTGAGTCGAAAAGTGAAAGATCATGTCAAGCGTATTGAAGAGCTTGAAGAGGAAGTTGTCGGTCTGCGGCGAAAAGTTAAAGACCAGGAAAAACCTTTGAATCCCAACACATTCTTGGGAAATCAGGTCGTTACGAAGACGGAAAAGAAGAAAGAAGAGCCTAGTAGTTCAGCAGGAAAGAAGCAGCAATTGAACTCAGATGTTAAGGCTGATTCATGGCTTAATCAGAAACAAAAATCTACGGCAGTTGAAGTTAGACCGCAAGCACTTGTCCCGAGATTGAAAGTGGATTTGAGCACAAAGCAGAATCAGAATGCTCAGAGATCCAAAGGGGAAACTCGTAGTGCTGAAGTAACACGAAGAAATGCACCTTATATCAGGTGTTACTGTTGTGGAAAGATGGGACATTCATAGTATGTGTGTTCCATAGCCAAAAGATATCGAAGGGAACAAGAACAGAGATGGCATCCAAACAGAGAACGGTTTCCCAGAACATTTTTTGAAGGACACTGTTTTTGGTGCGGAGGATTTGGACACATGGCTAGGTACTGCACTCCGACCATTCAGAAAAATGTGCCAAAGCAGAATCAAAATGATCGCAAGCAGCAGATCAGTAAACCGACAAGTGAGTTAAAAGTTCAGAACAGATTTGCAGTTTTGCAAGATGAAGCTGGTCCATCATACTCTGAGAAAGAACAGAAGCCTCAATCCATGCCGAGTATGAAAGAAAAAGTATGGACTAGGAAGAAGAAAAATGAGAAGGCCGTAGTTGCTGAAATTGCCCTTAAAGCATCAGATCGTTCTGGTGTTTGGATCCTTGACAGTGGTTGCACATCCCACATGACGGGTAATAAGGATCTGGTTACAGGCATAAAATATGACAAAGAAGGAGTTGTCAAGTTTGGAAATGATGAAGGCCTGAAGATTATTGGCTCAGGAAAAGCCAAGTTTGGGGGCAAAGAAATGAGACATGCTGATGTCTTGGTGGTAGAGGGTCTCAGTCATAATTTGCTTAGCGTCAGTCAACTATGTGACTCTGGGCACTCTATACTATTTACCAAGAAGATGGGTATTGTTAAAGGAAAAGATGGAATAGTCATTCTTCAGGGAAAACGAACAAAGGGGAATCTTTACCTGATAGGTGGGGAAGAAGATTCATGCCTTTTATCCAGAGAAGAAGAAAATCAGTTGTGGCATAAGCGACTTGGTCATCTATGTCAACCATCTATGGAAGATCTGGTAAAGTGTGATGCTGCTAGAGACCTTCCCAAACTATCACGTGATCGCACTCATACGTGTGATGCTTGTCAACAAGGGAAGATCATCAGGAAGACATACAGGCCAAAGGAACAAAAAGCAACTCGAGTGCTCGAATTGGTGCATGCTGATGTATGTGGACCTATCTCACCACGAGCTATAGATGGGCAAAGGTACTATGTTCTTTTCATTGATGACTACAGCAGAATGGCCTGGGTATTCATCATTACCCATAAGACAGAGGTGTTCAGTTGCATAAAGCAGTACAGGAGGGAATCAGAAAAGATGCTTGAGCAGAAAATTCTGAAGTTTCGTACTGATAACGGTACAGAATTTACAAACAGTCAGGTTGAAAAATATCTCGAGAAACATGGGATAAGGCATCAAGTTTCATCAGTAAGAACTCCCCAACAAAATGGAGTGGTAGAAAGGAGGAATCGGATCATTAACAACATGTCCAGAACAATGCTTATTGATAAGGACCTACCAGAGAAATTTTGGAAGGAAGCAGTTTTGACATCGGTCTATGTTTCAAACAGGTCACTGTTATGTCCGAAGCAAGGGAAGACTCCATATGAACTGTGGTACGGAAAGAAGCCAACGTTGAAATACTTTCGAATCTTTGGAAGTAAGTGTTTCATTCTCAACAAAGAACATCATAGGAAGTTTGAGGCACGAGGAGATGAAGGGATATTCCTTGGCTACTCAGGGAAAAGCAAAGCATATAAATGTTTCAACAAGAGGCTGGGAAAAATTGTTGAGAGCAATGATGTCACTATAGTCGAAAATGAACAGACTGCTCAACGACCCAGTGAACAGTTTCTGGATGAAAGTGATGATGAGGTAAGCAGCACAGGGGGAGTAGAAGTGGCAGAGGCTGACTCAGAAGAAGATTCTGATGATGAACAAGAAAGTGTCAAGTCTGTATCTGCAAAGAAGCCAAAGAATCGAGCTGAAATTGATAGGCAAAATATCATTGGAAATCAGACAGCTCCAGTTCAGACTCGAAGAATGAAATCATTACAGCAAACATCTTTTTTATCTCAGGTGGAGCCAAAATGTTTTTCCGATGCAGCTGAAGATGAAAACTGGCTTCAGGCTATGAATGAAGAGCTTGATCAAATTGAGAAGAACCAGACATGGGAGATTGTTTCAAGGCCAGCAGACAAGAATGTCATTGGGACCAAATGGGTCTATCGCAACAAGATGAATGAAGATGGCACAGTGATTCGGAACAAAGCACGTCTAGTGTGCAAGGGGTACTCCCAAATCGAGGGAATTGATGTTGATGAGACATTTGCACCGGTTGCAAGGCTGGAGACAATAAGATTATTCCTAGCCATCGCAGTGCAAAGGAAGTTCAAAGTGTTCCAGATGGATGTCAAATCCGCATTCTTGAATGGGGTTCTAGAAGAAGAGGTGTATATTGAGCAGCCAGATGGTTTTCTCATTCATGAGGATGAGAACAAAGTTTGCAGGCTGAAGAAGGCATTGTATGGGCTGAAACAAGCACCAAGGGCATGGTACTCAAGGCTTGATCAGTACTTGAAGAAGCTTGGTTTTCAGCGTGGAGGAGTTGATTACAATCTCTATTTCAGTAATGACAGTAATCAAAGGATGATGGTGTTGGTTTATGTCGATGACATAATATTTGGTGGATCAGATGAATCTCAGTGCAGACAGTTTTCCGAATTCATGAAAAATGAGTTTGAAATGTCAATGATTGGAGAGCTAACGTTTTTCCTTGGTCTACAGGTAACACAAGGAAGGAATGGAACATTCATTTCTCAATCTAAATATGCCAAGGAGGTCCTGAGAAGGTTTGGAATGGAAAATTCCAAGGAGATGAAGACTCCGGTGGCTACCCGGATGAAATTATCAAAAGATGAGGATGGCAAGGCAGTTAATATCACAGAATACAGGCAAATCATTGGAAGTCTGTTGTACTTAACCGCAACAAGGCCTGATATTGTTTTCGCCACATGCCAAGCAGCGAGATATCAAAGTAATCCCAAGGAAAGTCACATGCTCGCAGTAAAAAGAATACTTCGGTATATTAAGGGCACGGTGGACTTCGGCTTGACATACAATGACAAATCTCAGATAGAGTTATTGGGGTACACTGATGCAGACTGGGCCGGTTCAGCCGATGATAGAAAATCAACGTCAGGTGGTGCATTCTATCTTGGTGGATTGTGTATTTCTTGGCTAAGCAAGAAACAAGATTGCATTTCATTGAGCACCGCAGAAGCTGAGTATATTGCGGCCACTCAAGCATGCACACAGTTATTGTGGATGAAGCAGCAGCTTGAAGATATGGGAGTTCAAGTGAAGTCTCCGATCGGAATCCAGTGCGACAACTCAAGTGCTATAAATCTTAGCAAAAATCCCGTCCATCATTCAAGGACAAAGCACATTGAGATTAAGTATCACTTTATCAAGGAGAAGGTTGAGCAGGGAATTGTAAAGTTGGAGTACGTGCCTACAGAACTACAGGTTGCAGACATTCTGACAAAGGCCTTACCCAAGGAGGCTTTTGAGAGGCATCGACTGGCTCTGGGAGTTCAGTCGATTCCCCACACTTGAAATAGAGTGGATGTGGGACCACCCCTCCCCCTCTCCCCGAGGTATGGTGTGTTTTTCCCTAATGTGCTGATATGTGTTCTCTACTATGTTACAGACTACAAAGGCGTGACCTTTGGGTTCGTTGACAAAGGGGGAGAAAAGTGCTTGAAAAGTGCTTGACAAAGGGGGAGAAAAGTGTTTGTTCAAGAGAGAAAATAGTGCGGAGATTTGATAAATCATAATTGATACGGGGAGAAGCTGACAGGTGGAGCAGCCAGAAAGGGGGAGCAATGAGAAAGGGGGAGAGATTTTTAAATCTGACGATGCTAGAAGTGATCGATCAAATCATAGAAATCACGACAGCTGAGGATCGTGATAAAAGCAGAACAGTGGTGTAGGAATGGTGTGAGACGGTGTCCAGCTATCAACAATCGGTATCAACTTAAGAATTCACCGATTGGTATCAGTGTGGTTCAACAACTGGTTTTATTTTAAGAATTGGTATCAGGGTGGAATCGACAATTGGGGTCTGACATGAAGTGATTCATTGATGAGCTTTTCATACTACTCTTGTTTCTCACGCCGAGCATTGCTCATGTGGGCTTAGAGTACATGTTAAGTGAATCCTTGAACGCTATCATAATCGCAAGAGGCGAATGGTGGTAGCAGCTGGAAGAAGACTCAGTGAGGTATCAAAGTGCAGAAAATATTTCTGAGCAGAGTTGTGAAGAGTTGTCAACAAACCCAAAGGGGGAGATTGTTGGGCAAAAATCCCTCAAGGTAACTTTGCAGCATTTTTTGGGTTGATTGTGTTTGTTGACAAAGCAGGTTTCCATGGAGAATTGTCGAGTTCCTGAGAAGTTGTTGACATTCCATGTTGACAATGAACTTTGACAAAGGAAAGGACGATCTGGAGGCGGTACAAAAGAGCAGTACAAGGTGGCGCCGTTTTCCAGTGTTTGCCAAATTTTTGGGCCTGAAAATCGCCAATGGAAAATGGAGTGATATGTTGTTGGCAAAGGTTGAGGAGAGAGAAATGAAGGAGGTGTGCGGAAAAATCAAGCGTGGCGCGCAAAACTAGAGGGTTGCGCGAAATCTTGAAGTGTGGCGCGCAAAACAGCGGGTTGCGCGAAATTGTATTTCGCGCAAAAGATGTTTCAAGGCCGAACGCTCGAAAATCGGTAAAGGCATGAGGCGCGCGAAATTTTGGAGGCGTGCGCGGAAAATTGAAGTGGCGCGCGAAATAGCAGATGAAGTATTTCGCGCAAGAGGTGTTACGAGGTCCGAAGCTCGTAAAATGTCAAAGGCATGAGGTGCGCGAAATTATGGAGCAGTGCGCGGAAAATGTTTGTGCGCGGAAGATCAAAGCGGATTACGCGCACGAGGAGGGTTTTTCGCGCGGGGTCGATTTTGCCTATAAATATGAAGTGACCCTCCTCCATCCAGGAGAGTTCAAGACATAGAAAATACCCGAGCTCTGGTTCGCGAAATTGAAGTTAGAAGTGTGTTGCGCGTAAACTTAAAGTTTGCGCGTAAAGTCAGATTGCGCGAAAAGCAAAGGCTGCGCAGAAAGTTGGTGTTGGCGCGTAAAAGGAAGATTGCGCGAAAAGTGGATTTCGTGCAAAATTAGTGAATTGCGCGCAAGGCAGTTTCGAGGCTGCGCGTAATATTTGGAGGTTGCGCGAAAAAGGAATTTCGCGCAAATCATAGAAATTGCGCGCAAGGCACCGTAAGGGTTGTGCGTAAAAATTGAGGTTGCCCGGTACATCCGGTGCAAAGTGAGATTCATCTGCGGGTGAAAGTTGGACTTCATCAGATCATCTACATACAGAGGAAGATGCATTCCTTCATGAAAATGAAGAGACCTACAGGTCTATAAACTGTGAGTGAATCCCTTTCAAGAGCAGTGAGCTTAGGAAGAGGAAGAAGGTGATCCTCTCCACCGGCAGTGAGCCAGAGAGAGAGAAACAGGGAGTGACCCTTGGGAAAGCAGTGAGCTGACCCTAAACATTGTAAAGGCAGTGAGCCTGGGCATAGAAGTGATCTATCCCGAACATTGTTATCCACAGCTAGTGAAGTTTAGTGGACTTGGTACGACCGGCAACCTGTCGGCGTATGCTCCTTGGACGTAGCCCTTAGCGGTGAACCAAGTAAAAATTGTTGTGTCCTGTGCTTGCTTTACTTTCTGTTTATATTGTGCAGCAGGAAAGAGAGAGAAGAGTGTTTTGCTTAACAGCGAAACAAGATCAGAACAGGCTTTATTTTTTAATTAGTCATACCCTGATTCACCCCCCCCTCTCAGGGTATTCAGCCTAGTGGACCTAACAAAAGATATCATAGATTGAAATATATCACGAGTAAAGTATCCTTAGAGAGAGGGACATGGATTCAGAATACCCATTGACCTTGAATATTATGACTTGTTCTATAAATTTCAGGGGTTAGGTATCTGCCACTCAAGGCTTACGCATATGGATATTTTCAAACATATATATCTTTATATGTTTACATAATTTTTTTAACCTTATTCCAATATTGTATTCAAATATATTGAAATATACATGGCTTCTATTATTTTTAAATAATACAAAATTGTGTTTTCTTAAAAAATTACAAAATAATTTGGTGTGAAAACATTCATTTTGTTGATAGAATTGGTATTCTAAAACAATAATAGGATGAATCCCTACATGAAGGAATAAAAAATTATAAGATAAATATTTCATATACTATAATAATAATTATTTTTATACACAATTTAAGTATATTAAAATAGTGAGAAATTAAACCCCCCTAAAATACTCTGTGTGAAATACTTTCCAAAGTGTCAATTTTCAAGACTTAATAATCCAATAATGTTGGTAAATATCAACTGAGTACCCATATATTATCTTGTGTAAGGATATAAAGTTATAAGTGACTCTATATTATCTTTTGGGATTATTCATTCTCATCTACGTATCCCTAGATTATACTTTATCAGCTTATTCTTTGTGTTTTATTTTTGTAACATTATCTTAGAATCCCTAATGCTTAAGATACCTATGTGAGAGATTTATGTTTATTAATATGATTGATTTAGATTAAGATTTACCCATTCAACTATTCATGAATCATAATTTCTATGATTAGGATGAGATTCAACCAAAATAGTTTTGATTTATTTTCATGATACCCGGTGTAAGTCACGATGAAATATGGGTGTTGGATCACTAAATCAATATAATGGTGGAGGTAATTTTCTAGTTGGGGAACTATCATTAAAATATCCATAATGAAAAATATATAATACACAATATTTATCTAATTGAAACTTTTTTATTAGATAGCGACATCTTTATAGAATTTAACATTGAGATTTATTATTGATATAGAAAAATTAAATGGATGATACTTTATCGACTAGTTCCAGAACTTGATAATTGTTCTTGAAAAATATGAACAATTTTATGTATGATAACTACCACTTATAGAGAAAAAACTAGGGATTTTAATCAATAAAAAGTAATATTTTAATAATAACCATATAAATGACTCGTTGGAGGTTTCCACAAATCTGATTGTTATAATGAACTCCTATTTGAAAAAGAAACATCAATCTATGGGTGCTTCTGAAATTATAAAACACATATATATGATATATCAAGAACATTCTATACATGAAATGTATAAATATTCAAAGGCTCTTATTTGGATAAAAATAGTGGAATAATCATTATTATTAACTCATGTGCCCAATTAGACATGGTAAATTAATGTTTTAAAGAGGTTAGGTTCACTTCTTAAACATTATATTGTACCATATTTGATTATAAAATCATTAGTTAAATGTTTCCAACAGTTTTTTATTAATTATAACATGAATTTAATCTATATTACATTACTTGATATCATAAATATGTTTAGGATATCTGAGTGAGGCATTGGTGGTCTTGGGTCTAGTACAATTCTTATTGTTTAAAAAATTAAGGGTAAACGTTTTAGAAGGAATTTATGGAAAATATGTAGTGAATATTTCACATCAGCAATTAAATTAGAGAAGATGAATCATGAAAAATTGTACCATTATTCCATAAATGGTTATTGGAGGATGAATTTTCATGATTAACTAAAATGACATAAGAATCTAATTAGAGTGTATACTTTGTGTAAAAATGTTCTAAAATTCAATAATTAGATTATTAATGGTATATGTTACAAAATATATATGTTATAGATATTGTAAATATATAGGAATTAAAAAGTTGAATACAATGTGAAGGATCTAGAATGGAGTTGTGGAGAAATATGTTTCTATATTTAG
The DNA here is from genome assembly GCA_963277665.1 of Viscum album. Lineage (NCBI taxonomy): Eukaryota > Viridiplantae > Streptophyta > Magnoliopsida > Santalales > Viscaceae > Viscum > Viscum album. Next base: position 402,483,155 of record OY728127.1, on the reverse strand, counting down.
ATGAGGAAGACTTTGATCCGAGAGTATTGTTTATTTTTTTTGATGAGTATTTATCTTTTTTGAATTTCTAAACATGTAGTTATTTTAATAGATGAGATTATATTATTGATTCAAATTATAATCCTATAAATTCAATAATATTTGTCGAAATGATATGTGGTTTAAAGTATTTTATTGATGAATGAATATTTTTTTAGTTATTCAAAATACAAGGGAGGTAGATCTCGTTACTCAATGATGACATATCATTTAAGAATATTCTTCTTGTAAATGAATATTTTATAAAAACATAGAATGAAAAAATGAGATATGGAAACCCAAATTTATTTATAAAATATTCCCAGAATAATAAAATAATTATTCTTTACTAACATAAAATATATTTTTTTGAATCATAGAAATATATTCTAAGGAGAATTTAATTTCTATGAGGATATTGGAAGTATGTTTGAACTCAGAGAAGTTCAAAGTTAACAAAAAAATATATATGTTGATGTAATGTTAAAATGATTTCATTTAATATCCTATAAAATTTTAGGATATTAATGTTAAATTAGTAATTTTCAAGGTAACCTGTTGTTACCATGAGAATGCGATTTTTATAAATTCCAATGAATCATGAGAGCTAAAGTAAATCTCACATTTTCCAAAAAATATTTTTTATATGCTGGTGATTTAAAATATAAATAGTTTTATTAATTTCAAGGAGAATTCTTGGTGTTATAGGTTTAATGTATTAGTAAGATAGACATATAAATAGTACTAATTAGAAAATAGATTAATGAATTTAAGATATTTTAAATTTTTATGTTAATGAGTAAAAATATTGTTAAAAAGTTTAAAATTGGGAATATGATTACTAAGTATCACCATTATTAATACTAGATTACTTTATATATGTTACCTAATAAAGATTAAAGTATGATTGTTTTATCATGTGATCATATAGCATAGTGACAGAAATTACACATAGATTTAATGAGTTAAAAAAACAAATAAACTTTAATAAACATAAGGATAAATAGGATCATCGGTATTGTTATGTTAAATATTATAAAAAGTGTTTTTAAAATATAAAATGTATCATGGTTTAATAATACAATAAATCTATATTTATCATTCATTGAAGTGTGGTGAATCATTACAATTATGTTATACTGATAATTATACCCTCAAAATAAATTATTTGAGCTATCCTTAATATATTATATTCATAGAGTATAAAGGGTATTGATGATATGTTATGATTAGCATGAATAAAATCTTATTCATGTTATAGAGGGTTTTATATGAGATATGAAGAAATAATTTATGAGGTAATAACTAATAACTAATTACGTGGATATATTTTCAAAAGTATATCTTATAAAATTTCATACAATCATAGATATACTTGGTAGTGTATTATTATTATCAATCCCTAATACCTGGGGTTAGTGAGACACTATGAATGAGAACATTCATACATTGGTAAAATAATTCTGAAAGTCAAAAGTGACTTATCAAGTGTGAGGGTACAAGGATATGATGATGATATTGTCATCGGCTAGAGTAAAGTCAAATAGGAATGTGTTTATAAATATGATCAGTAAAAGTATATCGATAATGATTGAATTGGACTAAGGAAATACATGACCATGCATAGCTATATTAGATTTGATATGTTTTCCTACATAGTAGTGGGAAATATGATGTTCTCATCTATTATATGAATGAAATGTGATGTGTTCATAAACTTGGATAGTCTGTTTTGGATAATTGTGAAAATATTATGAGAAAATTACGACATTGATATGTTTCTTGTAAAGTTTTCACTCAAAATAATGGGAAAAAGGACTCTATTGGTGTATATATGATGTATATATTTTATCACGTGGTGGATCTTTTCATATAAACTTCAAAGTATGATTGATGATTACTACGTCATACCCATTAGTAGCTTGAGTAACATTGATACTTTTTTATAGGCCACTAATTTCTTATATGTATGAAATATATGTTTAATATTGATTTTCATAGAAACTATGATTTGTAAGGTTACACAATTAGGTATCGGGATAATGATAAAGTTGTATACAAAGTTTTTGTTTCAAAATTAAGAAATATTCATGAAAACCTATAAAAAATAGACATAATTTATTGAAAAAGAATTTTGATTTTTAGAACTAATTTATAATGTTATTTTAATCTAAGCAGGATATTCTTTGTGGTTCACAAAAATATACATGAATATGATGTATTTTCATTGAATATATAAATAATTCATATTGTCTATATATATATAATATTATAGAAATAAATATATAATTCTCATATCTTATACATAAATATGCTGAATTTATATGATCATGAATATAATTCATGTAGTATACATGAATGAGTTTTTTTAATACATGTGTTTTGGTTCCATGCAAAGAAACATGAATATGTTTGAATATTTTATGTCATACCTACATATAAAAAAATACATCACCACATTGTTTCTATTAGATTTCATCCATTAAAAACAGATTAAAATATTTACATAATGATCCATGAACACATTCATCAACGGGGAATTAATTAGGAGATTTCATTTGTCAATACTAGTAATTTTTGTTGCATTATTAATTAAAGGAAAATGAAAATGGGTTATCAAAAAAAGTTGAATAGGTCCTCCTCATTAGTGCATGGATTAATAAGATTTAATTTTTGTTGTCTGTGATAATCAGTTTCAAGAAACATTGATAGAATATTTTTCCTTCCTATAACTTATTGAAAACCTTTAGTGGAGGTGCTTGAACAACTTCGAGCATACATGTATCCTCCTGATACATTCATACATATAGATATTTTTTCCCTTTTAAGGTAATACGTGTTAATATACTTCTCTTCAGGGTATTCCTCAATCATTCAATCAATATCTAAGAAAAAAATTGAAATCTCCCACCAGGTATGATCTATTTTATATTTTGTTTCATTTAGAATGCATGTTTCCTCTATTCAGGGATATATCCTTTCTATTTTTAAAATTTTTCCAATAAAAAAGGATAATATAATGATCCTCTATGATTATTTTTTTTGATATATCATGTGTCCTTATTATATCAATGTTCATTCATTACCGTTTATGAAAAATATGAAATAATAAATGTAATATTTTTGACTCTGTTTGAAAATATCGAATATGAATACATTGAGATATATATGTATTACTCCTTTAAATATAAACATATAAATTTGATAACATGTTCAAGAGGGAAAATAACCAAATAATTATCAAATAATACTTCTTAGATCATGGTTCTTAGAAAAAGATATCACCCAAATTTGTTTCTTACTGTGTGGAGTACCAACAAAACATCAAGAATAGGATTGACATTATGTTTCATGAAAACAATGTATGAAGCTCTGTTTGATGAGGATGAAAAAAAATATACCTATTAAATACATATAATGATGGAAGAATGACATATATATTTTTCAAAGTGTAGGTACTAAAATTTAACATATATATGTCAAGCATGGTACGATATGTGCACATAGAGTGTTACATATGGATGTAGTATGAGCATCATCCAACACATTCTAAGCTCAAGAAATAAAAGTAAATGTTAAGATTGATGTGAGGATTGAATGAGAAAGGGTGAATAGTTCTACACCAAGGAGTCCCAATTGGTATTATAATAGGGTTTAGATAACTTTATAGGTTATTATGTTATCGTATGGAGATAATTTAATTGGTATATATATCATCATGGGTAGAAAAATTTTTCCTATTAAAAATTTCAAAGGTATAGATAACCCTTTAGGATTGAGTATTTAAAATTGAATATTGTATATTCATTAGGGACTAGAATAAGAGATATTTTTTTTATAACCCTTTGGATATGTATATTTATATTATAATACCCTGATTTTATGTTAATTTAATTATATTGTGGTTTCCTAGAAACTAAAACACTATCCAGGAACAAAAATGTGGATTTTTTATAGATTCACCTATGTGTAATCACCCTAAAAAATGATGATTTGAAATTAACAAAATATTAAATCTAATTCATGTTTAATGGGACTAAGAGTACACACTTTTCTATACACTCCGTTGGTATATTATTGGGTTAATAAAATTATATTTTCAATCCTTTATGATGGATTTATAATCTTAGGTAATTAAGTTAAGGAATATGATGGAACTCAACCTAATGAAACCATCTTTAAACTAAGAGTGATTTATGTTGAAATAATATCCAATGTAATAATTTCATTGTGTATAAAATTTTTATATTGAATTTTCCATCCAATAATATACTTATAGTGTTCATTTTTTAGTGCCCTCTGTTAACACATTTTAATTTTAGTAAAGAATAAATCTAGAAGAAACAAAAGTAAAAATATAAGGCCCCATCCTTAAACATTACATAATCTTGATTTGTGTTCAATAATTTACTTTCATTCATATTGAGGATTTTTCAGTTTTGTAGTTCTAGAGAATTAAGCCATAACCATTACATTACATCTCAAATATTACAAATTAAACACCTATACTTTATCTAATTTTCTTCCACAATAATTAACCACCTTAAAAATTATTCTTTTCTTGAAAAAAATCGTCCTGAAATCTTTCTTTCTCATACCCTTCATAATACCCGGTGAAAAACATTTCAAAAACTTGGGATGAGCATAAAAATATCATTAATGGTTATAAAATAAGGAATGAAAACATTAGTCAATGAATACTTACAAATCAATGAAATCATACTTTTCAGTAATAAAACATAAACTATTTAATAAAAATCATTAAATCATAAGATTTCTAAATTAATCAAAGAAATAATTAATCATAAAGGTATCATGAGGCATCCATGAGACACTTATATTGTAGCTTTCAAATCTATATACTGATTAACCACTATGGTTACATTAGGAATACCCATCACTGTATATTCCTTAAATATCATAGGAGAAATCTTAACGATTACCGCTGTCATGTTACACAATGCATTAGAGATATATATTGATCTCACCCACCCTCAGTTTATCAAGGAACCACCATTATATGTAAACAATTCTAATTAACCACAACATAATCATAACACATAAAACTAGAAAAAAGGAAAGACAACATTTCCACATTGCAATCACAAGAAATCAGATCAAGATATTGATATAATCAATAAATTGTAAAAAACTATTTTCAATAAAAAAATATCTAAAAATGAATATTTTATTATCTTTTATTTTCAAAAAACATTATGTGTTGTATATGAAGTCAAATATCAAATAATGATCACGGTGGTGGAAAGGTTTTTCACCCCACGTACAGTGAAAACAAACATTCCTTTTTGTCATTTAGTAAAATGCTATATAGAAAATGATTAATTTTCAAAATAGTTGAATGAAATTAAATGTAAAAGGGTTTATTATATACCATATTAAAGAAATCCATGTATGAATCAAAATATCCCTCAATGAAAGGAGATTGAGATGAAGCCCCTTACCTTGAGTCCAAATCATCAAGTATGTCTGTTGTTCTTCATGAATAATAAACATAAGTTAATTTATAGCCGATTTAGAACATTTTATCAAGTTTACTATTGGTTTTATATCAATTATTATCTTGTTATTACAATCAAAAAATTATTATTTTTCATATCGGTCATTTTGTCGATATTTGGTACTCGTGTTGAAAATGAACTTGTTTTGATGTATATTATCGATGTTGTCAAAATTTCATCATCTCCATAATGATATTCATGATTAAAATATCATATATATTAAGTGAATATATATATATATATATAAGAGTCCATAACATTTTGATATTATAAATTAAATGCATCGTTCATAGAGACTGTCGGCCGTACGTACGAATGAAGGCTACATTCATTTCATTGTCATATTAATGGAATGAAAACTAAATGATACATAGGTATGTTATAATTAAATTATAATATTTATGTTATATATGTTAAATATGTTTATTTATTTCAGCCTATATATATTCCATGTATGGCATGAACGAGTCAGATCACATTGAGAGGGCAGTAGTCCACACTTCCTCAAATCAAACTTTCATATTTACACATTATAGAAAGAAAAAACGGATGATATAAATAAATCATAAATACGAAAGAGTAAATCAAAATAAAATATATATCATATATAATTAAATTTACATCATAATGGTTACCATTAGAGGTGGTAGGAGAAATTTGAATAAGCATCGTTTTGTGAGGGAATAGTTCGCCGAGCAGAGAAACAATATATTTGTATCCATTATATAGAGGTGTGTGTAAGTATTGTTCTAATACTCAATATAAAAATTCCTTTTATATTTAAGATACTATTATTTTTATGTAATTAATGAATAAGAATAGAATATGGAGTGGAGAAGGAAAATGACGGAAAGAAACTTGAGAGAAGATGTTACCTCTAAATCGAGTAACATCATTTGATTTGAACCAAAATGATTTATTGAATTGAATTATGCCCAAGGTAAGGATTATAAGAAGAATAGAGTATGTTGGAAGATTATTTTTGAAAAAAAATTACGATCCAAGGGGCTTTAGAGGTGTGAGTATGTGGGTAGATATGGTGGCCTTTTATTAGAGGGAGGAGGGCACTTTAGGAAAGTATTGAAAGGCTATTTTATTATAAAATTAGTTTTTAATTATAATAGTTAAAAAGTGTTATTTTTCTAGTATAATATTATTAGGGGACTAAATACTTCAAAACAATAGGTTTTATAAAATTTTTGGTCACAAAAATAACCTTATCTTGTATCTTTAACCCTTATTTAAAAACATTAACTCTTACCATGTCTTCATGTATTTTCATAATATTTGGTTACTGTAGTTGCTATAAAATGAAACAAGAACAACAGGTGGATAATTATGTATAATTTTTTTATTTTTTTTATTTTTTTAATTCTTATATTTCTATGACTATTATATCATTTAATAAAATAGTATTTGTTTTAAAAACTCATTTATGTCAATTTTGACATTATTTAGTAATATTTTTTTTTTCAATGACCTAAGAACTTGATTAATTTGAAATATAGTCATTAGATAAAATATTATATTTCAATAAAATGTATAAAATTCTTTGAAGGAATAAAAATATTGAAATTACATATATTTTAGTATTTATAATATCATTTATTTGAATGTTTCATTAATAAGGTAATCACTGCGTCATCATTGAGTCAAAAATAAATTTATTTATTTAATATATAAAAATTATAAAAAATACCATGATGTAGGAAAGTATTTTAGATTTCTAATTTCTATTTATATACATATATATCAGTTATATTACTCTATATTAAAATAGATTTAGTAAAATATAAAAGTTTAAGTTATATATGACTTTACTTTAAATTAATTATTATAATATGTCATTTTTACTCCCAAGTAGCTACCAAATTCCTAATTTTCATCCTAGAGATTATCATGGTCATAAGTATATAATTGAATAAGATTATTACATGTTTTAGGGTAGTTTTATATTTTTATATTATTATTTTTTACCCTTATTTAACATATTAACCCTTTAACCATGTTAAATAAAAATAATTTCTGAAGTTACTATTAATTATGTCGAAAATGGTACCTATTTAAAAAATTTGAACCTTATGATTAAAAATATGAAATCCATTTTTTCAAATTCACAACATAGAAATTATAGTAATTAATTTAAAATTAATTCATGTTGTCAAAACGAGAAACCGTGTTTTAAGAATAAAAAATTTCAAAAAGATTGACATGTGTTTATGTCCAATTAAAATGGGAAATTACTTCCAATGAATAAAATTGTATTAAATTATAAAAACATAATCTAATTAAACTTTAAAACCAATTAATGGACCATCTGACTATATAAATAAATTAGACGAAAAGGCAATTTCAAATTAAGATATTGTATTTTCAATAATTTTTAAAATATTGATTTTGTCAGAAAAATACCAATATTTAAACAAAAGTAATTTTTTATTTCCCTCTTCTAAAGAAGAATATTTCTATATCAAATATAACATATAAAAGTTACAGAAATTTATTTTAAAGGGTTCTCCATCAAGAGGAGGTAAAACGATCTTCTTATAATATTAAAGTATTTCGTGCTCAAAATCTGATTCATTAATATTTTTAGCCTCTAAAATTTATTGGATATATGTAAAAACATTTAACATACATGTGGAGTCATATTTTAGTTAGTTATATTAATTCCATCTAATATATCATCTAGGTGTTAACTACAATTTAAAATAATAATATTATTATTTTATTATTTTCCGGTATAACTCAATGTTGTGGGCAACACAAGGTTTTGGAGAAACTCATTGATGTTAGTCGAGCACACTATCAGACATAGAGTCCCTTAAACATAAAATTAACATCTTATTCATAAATACAAATTGATATTAAAAATTATAGTATTTAAATAGATATAATCTTATATCATTCCCCACTATTGGAAATAGTGTCCCCACAATTTTATTTACTTATCAAATAAGTGGTATATTTATCCCTAAAAGAATTTTTATATTCCCATGTTTCCTCTTAAACCATATTGTTTTTTCACAAAACCTTTACTTGATGAATTACCTTATTCTATAACATTTTCTCTCTGTATTCAAGAATAAGGACCTGTTATTCCTCATTTAAATGATTCTCCTCCCACTGAACTACCTCTGGACTCAAAACATTAGATGGATTTGGAATATAATTCCTCAACATTGAAACATGAAAAAAAATGTATACTTGGGAAAAAAATTTAGGTAATTCTACTCTATAGGAGACTGATCTAACATTATCCCTAATTTCATAGGGTGAAATGAACATTGAACTCATATGTTCCCTTCTCACTAAAAATCATCACACATTTCCATGGAGAAACTTTGAGAAAGACATGATCATCTACCTCAAAAGAAAGATCCTTCCTCTAGTTATCCACATAGAATATCTACCTTCTCTAAGCGGTTCTCAAGTGATTCTAAATCAAATGAACCTTTTCTTCCATCTCTTCTACCAATTTTTATCCCATCAACATCCTTCCACCAACATCATCCATAAAATATGCAGTTCAACAATGATTTCCATATAATTCTTCAAATGGTTCCATCTGTATAATGAATAGAAACAGTTATTAGAAGAAAAATCACCCAAATAAATATGTTGATCCCAAATTCCATGGTAATCTATTGAATAATCATGTAGTATATCATCCAATGTGTGAATTATTCAATCTAAATTCCCATATTATAGAGAATGAAAATATATAATAAATTTTAATTTAGTAACCAATGACTTGTAATAGCCCTTATAAAAGTTAGAAGTGAACTTGGGATAATGATTAGATACAATAGATATAGAATGTCTATGTAACATGATTATCTATTTAATATTCTTTCGAGAATGTTTATCTAGAGATAGAGTATCTCAAATAGAAATAAAATGAGACGATGTAGTCTATCGTTCAAAAAAAAACCAAGATTGCATTTTTATGTCAAGAAGTCATTTGTAATCCAACTACGAAATCCATAGATAAAATTTTCCATTTCCACTATAACACTAGAATTGGATAAAGATACCCTTTTGGTAACTTCCTCTCTGATTTAACCAATTTAACAATAAAAAATCTAAGTCTAAATTAAAAAATATATATTTTCATTCCATCCCACCGGTAATAATCTGAAAGATCTCTATAATTTTTAATAATGCCAAGATGAACTGAAAATGGAGAACTATAAGCTTCACATGGAAGCTATTTTTTTAAATCTGAAATAAAAGTCATACATATCCTGTTTCCAAACCTCTAAACATAGTCTTTTTCAGTGTAAAATTCAGATAGCTTACCCTTTTGATCCAATTAAACCCTTTTCTGTAACTCATTATCCTCTTTCTGTGCTTGCTTTATTCTATCTGCTCGAGATGATTGTACTGAAACATAAAAGATAATAGAGGAATTCCCTACACCAATAACATCTAATCCAAAATTCATAAAATAAAAAAATGATCTCGTTCCAAATTTATCATGGTTAATATAGTATTACTCTTTCAACTCAATTAATCAACCACTTTATTTTCCTTTCTTGGATGGTAATGAATCGTGCAATCATAATCCTTGATTAATTATAAAAATCTCCTATATCTCATGTTTAATTCTTTTAGAGTGAATATATACTACATACATTTTTGATAAGTTTATATTCCACAATTTACACCATACAAATGACTAATCCTAATTTTTAATTAAAAAACAACAACAACTTATTCTAAATCACGTGTAGGGTAATTTAATTCCTGAGATCTCAAATGACGTGAATCATAAGCAATTACCTGATCATTTTACATTAGGAAAAAACTAATCCCTTTTAATTATGCATCACTATAGATAAGAAATTCACTATTTTTTGAATGCAATGCCAAAACTGGAGCATCCACCAATCTTCTTTTCAATTCCTAAAGACATTAATCTCATTGTTTTTCCTAGATGAACTTAACACCTTTTCGAGTTAACTTAGCCTATGGTCTAGATAACCCTGAAATTGTTTTAAAAATCCTCCAATAATGACCTACTAAACCATAAAAACTAAGAATCATAGTTATATATTTGGGTCTTGAACATTCTTCAATATCTTTTTTTATTAGGATCAATATTTATTCCCTATTTAGAAATAATGTGACCAAGGAATGATTTTTTTTTGAACTAAAACTCACAATTTCTAAATTTCCCATATAGTATGTTTTCTTTTATGGTTTTCAATACAACCCTTAAATGACATTCATGATCCTATTTACTTTTAGAATATACAAAGATATCATCAATAAAAACAACCACAAACTTTTTCTGGAACACATGGAAAATTCTATTTATAAGATACATTAATATAGAATGTGCATTGGTTCCCCCAAAAGGCATAATTAAAATTCATAATGGATATATATAGTACTAAATGAATTCTGCTGAATGTAAACATCATTTACTTTCAACTGATGGTACCTTGACCTCAAGTCAATCTTCAAAAAATACTGAGCCCCAAGTGCTGATCAAACAAATCATAGATATGAAGACAATGATACATGTTCTTAATAATGATTTTATTCAGGGCTCTATAATCAATTAAATGTATCATTGAAAAATATTTATTTCTAATAAACAAGAAAGCATCACCCCATGGTGGAGTGCAGGTTTAATTGAATATTTATCAAGTAACTATTATAATAATTTTTTAACAATAAATGTTCAAGATGAGCCATTCGATACGAGGGTTTTGAAATTATATTAGCATCAGGAACCAAGTCAATAGTAAAATAAACATCCTGATTAGGTATTATACCCAGAAACTTATAAAAAAACACAAATATACTCATTTAACACTGGAACGTCATTAATTCTAATAGTTCTTTTGTTTTTAACAATATTTTCAAGGTAACATTAACTTCCATATTTTACTATTTTCTCATCTTCCTCATATGTCATAACATATAAGGGTTCATTATTCTACACAAACTGAAATTATTATGAAAAGAAACCTCTTTATCTCTGCAGTCAATCTTAGCATGATAAAAAAATCCAATGCATACCCAAAATAAAATCAAACTCTACAAGAGAAAATCAATAAGGTTTTCATGTATATTATTTCAGAATATAAGAACATGAAGGTTATAATAATATCTTTTTGTCTCAACATTCATTCCAAGAGTTTTTACCCCATGTTCACGATTCATATCTTGAGATGGAATTCCCAATTTACTAAAAACATTATCATAAATACATGAATGTGTACACCTAGAATCATTCAACACATTGGAATAATATGAATAAAAAAATAATGTACATTATATTACTTCATTTGACGGACCAACATCTGTAGATGTATTTACAAAGGATTTCACCACACCTTTATGCTTGTAGATCGGCTAGTATCCATCATTTTTGTTCTTTTGTTGGACACTCATTTTTATAATGACCGTTTAATTGAACATAAAATATTTTTCTGAGTGTTAATCAGATTTTATCTTACCACTAACCTGATATTTTTTAGTGAAATTATGATCCTTATGTCCCATAGTGTGTTTTTTTCCATAATTTACACAAACAATAAACTTAATTTTCTTACCATCAAATTTTTTTTAAGAGTTATTCCCTTTTGTTTTCCACCTTGACCTATTATTTTTTTTGTTTTTCAAGGAACACATAATTATCAGGGAACTCTATTTCCACCTTCTTCACACATAGAACATGTTTTTCATATCTTTTTAACTCAGAAGAATATAATTACCATTGATACTTTGGCTTTCAACCTATGTAAAAATGATTGATTTTACAATCCAGATCCCATATGAAATTTGGATTATACCATTCCATTTGAGTTCATTTTTCTTCATAATAAGACACTTAGTCAACCTCCTACCTCAATTCCAAGAATTATTTTCCCATTCTATGTTAAACCGACATAGGAAAATATTTATCAAGGAATATACATTTGAATTCATCACAATCAAGAGCACCTATCACCACATTATCCCTAATATTTTTAGCCATAGACCACCACTGATCAGATTCACCTCCAAATTGGTAAATAGAAAAGCTAAATTTTTGATGTTCTGAACACTCAATGACATTGAAAATCTTTTCCCATGATTTAATCCACCCTTCATCTGGCATGGGGTCAGATGATCATCTGAATGATAGAGGATATTGTATCATGAAATGATATACAACTAACATGTTCCATTGTGGGGATCTGACTGATCTCGGGCATAGATACCTCAAAAACATATGTCATGATTCTCATATTCCATCCCTGTAACAAACAATTCTGTTCTGATTCCAACCATTTCTAGTTTTTCATTTTGTAGGTTGTTTTCCTCTTGATGTAGTCCAATTATAGGTACCATGTTTTGTGCTATAGAAAACCATTCTGAACATAGAAATATCTTAAACAAAGAAACACTACAATATTAAAAGTATATATCATTTCAATCTTACCATAAAGTTAAAATAATTTATGGATATTCAATTAAAAATATCCTAACCCCTAACGTTATCTAAACTTACCTTTGATACCAACTATAATGGGCCAGTCTTAAACAATACAATATCATGATTTTTGATCATGAATTTATATTCTTTCACATTAAGTATATTTTAAGGTTTAGAGATTTATAAAATTAGGCCATAACTATTAGATTACATCTAAAATATTACAAATAAGACACTTCTACTCTATAAATTTTTTTTCACAATAATAAAATGACTAAAATAAAAAATAATTCTTTTCATGAAAGAAATCTTATTGAATTTATATAAATTCTTACCCTCAATTATACCCAGTGAAAAATATTTCAAAAACATGGGATAACCACAAAAATATCAGAAAGGGTTATAAAATAAGAAAATAATATATTAGTCCTTGAATATATAAAATAAATGAAATCATACTTTTCGCTCATAAAATATATGATATTAAATATGCCTCATCATAACTTAAGATTTATGAATAACTCATATAAATAAAAAATTATGAACAAAACTTGTTATATCCATAACATATTTACATTATAGTTGTCACAACTACATAGGGAGTAACCTTCATGGTTATGTTTGGAATACCCATCATAGTATATTACCTAAATATATGAGGAGAAACTTTAAAGTTAACCTCCTTCAAATTCCACAGTGAATTAAAGATATATCTCAAGCTCAAACTCCCTCAGTTTATCACGGAACCTCCCACATACATCAACAATGTCCTAGAACCATAACATAATCAGAAGACATAAAATAAGAATAAAGGAAAGATAACACTTCCACATTGCAATGACAATATATCAGTTCATGATATTTATAAAATCAATCCATTCTAGAAAACAATTTTCAATTACAAATTACCTAAGAAAAAATTTTGTTCTTTTCTTTTCTTTTTACAAAACACTAAGGCTTGTAGAGGGATACAAATATCAAATAATGATCTCAGCGGTGGAAAGGTCGTTGATGCCACATCTGTAAAAAAGAAAATTACCTTTTGTAATTTAGTAAAATGATTTGTAAAAAAAATATTCCTTTTGAAAATCATTAAATGAAATAAAATGTCAAAGTGGTTGATTATATACTGTATAAAAAGAATTCATTTAAAAATAAAAAAATGCCTCAATGAAAGGAGATTAAGACGAAGTCCCTTACCATGAGTTCAAATCGTCCCGTATATCCCTTGTTCTTCCCGAATAAAAAACATAAGTTAATTTTTACCTTTTTCAAAACATTTTCATGTTTATTATTTCTTTTATATCACTTATTAACTTGTTATAACAATCACATAATTATTTTATTTCATATGGGTCATTTTGTTGGTATTCGGAACTTGAGCCAAAAAATGAACTAGTATTGATGTAAATTGTCTATGTAGTCAAAATTCCATCATATAGATAATGATATTAATGATTTAAATATCTTATATATATATATATATATTTATAATAGTACATAACATTTGAAGATATGGAATGAAAAGCAATGTTCAGGGAGACTGTAGGTCGTGCGTATAAATGAACGCCACTTTCATTTCATTTTAATATTAAAGGAATGAAAACAAAATAATAAATTAATATGATATAATTATAGTATAATATCTATGTTATATATGTCATATAAGTTCATTAATTACAACATTAATACGTTCCACATATGGTACGAACGAGTCATATCACATTGAGTGGGCGATCGTCCACACTTCCTCAAATTAAATTATCATATTTACATATCATGGAAAGAATAAAGGTATGATAAAACTAAAAAGTACAGAAGAATATAGAAAATATATTTTATATAAATACGTATTCGTCGTAATGGCCACTATGAGAGGGTATAGTAGAAAATTAAATAATCATCTTTGCGTGAGGAAATAGTTCACCGGACATAGAAACAATATGTTGTTATACATTAGATGAAGTTGTCTGTAATTTTAGTTTGAACCATTAGAATAAAAACATCATAGTATATTCATGATAATGGTTTTTTATGTAATAAAAAAATAATAAGGTCATACGGACTGGAGAAAGAATATAAAGGGAAGGAACTTGAGAGAAGAAGTTGCCTCTAAAACGTGTAACTTCTTTTGATTTGAACCAAAAGCCTTTAGTGATCTTTCTTATGCCCATGAAATGGATTATAGGGGTAAGGGAGGGATGTTTGGATATTATGTGAGTATAATTTGGATGATAAAAGTGCCTTGATATTTGTGAGTAAGTGGGTAGATGTTGTGGCTTTTTATAAGAGGGAGGAGGGGCACTTTAGGAATGTCTGGAATGATTATTTTATTATAAAACAATTTTCAAATTATTATAGTTCAAAAGTATTATATTTAGAGGATAAGATGAAAATGAATGATATAATATGAACCATTTGGTTTTATACAATTTTAGGTCACAAAAGTAACCTACTCTTTTATCATGAACCCTTAGTTAAAAACATTAACTCGTACCATGTCTTCTTATATTTTTATTATATATAGTTTCTATAGTTACTATAAAACGACAAGATAACCACAAGTGGATCATTAATGAAATTTATAACATTATATAAGACATTTGGATTAATCTTATATTTTTAAGACTATTATATAATTTAATAAAATTCTAATTTTTTTAAAAACTGAATTATGTCATTTTTGACACTATTTAGTAATTGATTTTTGTTAAAGTCATAAAAACTTGATTTCATCATAAAAAAGCCATTAAATCAAATAAAATATGTCAATAACATCCAAAAAAATCGTTTATGGAATAGAAATATTCATATAAAAATTATTTTAATTTTTATAATATCATTTATTTGAATGTTTTATTAAAAAGGTTATCACTACATCATCATTGTGTCAAAAAAATTATTTATTTAATGAATAAAATGTGTAAATAAAATACCATGACGTTTTAAATATTTTTATATTTATAATTACTATATATGGTCATGTATATCAATTATATTAACCAATATTAAAATTTATTTAGGAAAATATACATCTTTATGTTATATTTCTCTTTACATTAAATTAATTCTTATAACATGTCATTTTCACACCCAAGTGGCTCCCAAATGACAAATGATCAGCCTAAATATTCTCATGGTCAAACATATCTCATAAAATAGGGTTAAGAAATGTTTTAGGTTACTTTAATATTAATATATTAATATCTTTTTCACTCGTATTTACCATATTTACACTTTTACCTGGAAAAATAAAAATAATTACTAATGTTACTATTCATAATGTTAAAAAATAAAAGGTACCTACTTTCACAATTTGTAACTTATGATTCAAAATATGGAATACATTTTTTCAAATTCAAAACACACAAATATTAGTAGTTAATTTAAAATTAATTCCCATTTTCAAAACCAGAAAGCGTGTTTTCAAGAAGTAATAACTAACAAAGGATTTGCATGTGTTTTTCTCTAATTAAAATGTAAAATTACATCCAATTACCAAAAATGAACTAATTTAGAAAACATTAATACAATTAATCTTTAAAACCACTTAAAAGGACAATCTGACTACACAAATAAATTATAATAAATGAAAATTTTTAATTAAAATACCACATTTTTAATATTCATTAAAATATGGATTTTATTAGAAAAATACCAAAATTTCAACCAAAGTAAATTTTTATGTACCTATTTAAAATATGAAGTTTTTTTTGTCAAATATAACATATAATAGTTACAAACACTATATTTAATATGGGTTTTACATCAAATGGTGGTAAAACAACCTTTTAAAATTATTAGAGTATTTCTTGCTTAAAATCAGATTTGGTCTTCTTTTAAGCCTCTAAATATTTTTGGATAAATGTAAAAACATTTAACAATCATGTGTATTAATATTATAGATAGTTCTATTCATTCCAACCAAAATGAAATCTTGGTGTTAACTACCATCTAAAATAATAATAATATTATTGTATTATTTTCTGGTATAACTCAAAGTTGTGTGCAACATAAGATTTCGTTGAAACCCATTGTTGTGTGTCAATTAAAATATCATAAAAAGAATTAATTTAACATAAAATCAATATCTTATTAATAAAAATTTATAGATATAAAAAATTATTATTTTATGAATACCTGTGATACTACAAAAAATGGTTATCATAAGAAATGGAAGGATTTTATCAATGATATTCGTATTGGGATAAATGTTCGATTGGGAAATATGATGGTTACATCTAATCATATATCATGAATTATTATTATTGATATGAACTTATTTGATCTACCAACCAGACTTAAGAAAAGAAGAAAGTAGTCTCAAATAAGTTTAATTGATGAAGATGTCGAATGAAATAATGCTAGATTTCATTTGTGTAAAAATGTGGTACGAATCACCAATGTGAATGTGTCAAAGAAATTATAAGACAATTATTGTGTGTAAAATGAGGGTATATATAAATAAGTATCCACAGAAATATTAAAAAATCATTTAACATAGTGAGGGGAAAACATGTGCATCTTATTCATAGTTATGATATTAAGACAGAAACCTCATTTGACATTATAAATTGAGTTATTACTATCATTAACACACCCTTAATTAATTTTATTAGGAAAATATAGTTATTATTTTTGGATTTAATATATTATTTTCTGATATAATGTAACACATTGTGATTTTAAATTATATTTTTATTCAAGACAATTTTTTTGATAACCTTCTTCACATTAAACACCGAACTATAAAGATCCATTGAATTGTATATAATCATTTGTAGATATCCATATAATTGGAAGGTGAAAGATAAAACTCATTGAATTAAGAAATATATTTAGAAATAAAAAATTAATTATTAATACCAATGGAATAAAAAATTTCAATTATGATAGTTTTATAACTTATAAGACTGTTATATGATTTCTATTGTGACGCCAATAAAATTAGATTTTATCCACATTATTTTAATATTATAAATATATTATGGATAAAATATATTTTTATATGAATAATTTCTTAAAACCAAATTTTAATAGTAATTTATAGTAAATAAGAATAATAATAATTAATATTTTAAAAATTAAATTCATGTGAAAACAGTTTTCATTATATATTTATATTCTAAAATAAAAGAATCATTAAAAATTATAAAATTTTAATTTGAACAATTTTAATTAATATTTGTATTTATAAGAAAAATAACATCATAAGTGTATTTTTTTTGTTTTTATATGTAACTTATTTTTAGTGGAATTGTGAAATATTTTGTTTTTTACTAAAGTCATAGTGTTTAAGGCTATATAAATAAATTAGTAAAACTCAAATACTTGTAAAACATTATCAGTGATAAAATTAATATTTTAAGAGATGAAATATGTATTTAAAAAATACTATAATGATTTAGTAACCATATGATTACAATATTATAATCGTATGTAATATTCCCCAATAAAAGTAAATATTTTATGTCTTTTCATTTTAGTAAATTTTATTATGGTAAAATTTAGTTTTATATTTATTTGTAATACCCAAAAAAATTATTATTTTTATAACGGGCCAATTTAGATTATTAAAATAAAACACATGGATATTTTTATTCTACAAAAAAATTAATCCAAATTTTTTTTCTTAAAATAGGGTTTTAAAAGTAAAATAAAATATTCATAAAATAAAAATGCCTTACACATAGAAATATTATTTGATAAAATGGTTTACCTATTAAAAATAATTATGTTTAAATAATTTAATATGGTTCACTTTATTTTTCATTGGAATTAAAATAATTAGGTAAAAATTAATTACCATGGTAAAATTTAAAACGGTAAAATTGAAAAATAAAATTGTAAAAGTATTAATACATCATGTGTGAAAATTAATATCAGAAGATTATATGGCCTTATCTCCACCATAAATTCATTTTTTTCCAAATTTTTTATCCTTTTACCCTTGAATATTTACATATCATTATTAAAAATTAATGGGTACTCCCAAAATAGTCCTTCTCTTCCCGTGTTAATGTGGAACACTTCCACCACTTCATTATATATATATCATTTTTATTTTAATATTAAAGCTTTTACATTATTATATTCATGTAATAATATATACTTTTCATGATCTTATGGTATCAATGAGTAATCCATTGACCTCAATTTAAAATTTCATTTACATGGTAAATCCCAATTTCTCAACATGGCTATTTCTTACTCCATATTATTTTCTTCTTAATCTTCCTCTTCTAAACCATTTCTATCCAAAATAATATAATTAAATATATAGTGTTCTTAATATAAATTTTTATACAAATATGTGTCAATAGTTAACTACCATTCAACATTTATCTTAAGAAAAACAAAAATATCATTCCTTTTTTTGTGCATACCATCGCCTCCAGGATGCAATGTATCCCATTTTTCATTTTTTGTATTTTTTAAATTATCATAAAATAAGATTCATCTCGTTATAAATAGCTAAAAAATTTCATTATTATCCTTTTATATTGATATAATTCTAAAATAAATTGGATTCATAGCCATACTCATACATTGACTATGTTATGTTCATGTTTGTGTATGTCTGACCCCAAACTTTAACAATTATATTGAATAATATCATGGATTTAACATCACGAGATTTTATAAAATATAATATCTATAATTAATTATATTATTTGATATCAAGAGTTACATGTTATTGAATTTTGACATATCATTATATGTAACACCATGTTTTTCTTTCACTACATATATCATCAAGTTTCTTCAATAACTTTTGTTACACACACGACTGAGTCTTCTCAAACAATAATATACTGTTGATGTTATTATTTAATAAAGAAGATATTTCATGGATTATATATTTATGGGTGTGAATAATACTAAATAAATTATGTTTAAAAAAGTTTCTAATATTTTATTACATCTATCCTATAGATTTTATAGAAATAATACAAGAATTAATCCAGTTTTACACTTAAAAACATTAATTTTTTAAAAAGAAGTTTTACCGCTTTTTAATGATAGACTTGTTTTAAAACAAAATTTGTAAATTTTTTTAACTTTTTTCTGATAAAATAAAATTATTTTTTAAATATTAATTTCAAAATTTACTTTCAGTAATTTTTGGTATTTTTTTAAGAAGTATCATTTTTGATGAATAGTTAAAAAACATGCACTTTAGTTGAAAAGATTTTTTTTCCAGGTTTATTTTTCGAGTTAAATTATATTTTAAATTGTTATTAAATCATAAGGAGAAAAATTACACATAATTAATTCCAATTATGGTAAATGAATTCAATTTCCCATTGAAATTGGATATAAAAACATTTCAAATATTTTAACTTTTCTCCTTGAAAACCCATTGCCTCACACCATATGTATGATTAATTTTATATTAATTTTAGCCACATAAATGAAATGAATATGAAAAAAACGGATTTAATTATTTTAATTAATAAATAATTTTTGGTATTAAAATATGATCTTTATATTTAAACTAAAATGATTACTGAAAGCATTTAAAATTAATTACACCGATTGAAGTAAGAGAAAACTTACACAATGATTAATCATAGAATATACAGTGTATTAAAAACCAAAAACATGTTCCAAAAAGATTTTATGGAAATAATTAGACCCACACCACCGTATATATAATTTTATGAGTTATAGGCATACTATTCCATGAATCTTACCTATAAAACAAGTTAAGTAAGGAAAAAGACAAAAAAAGTACCTTCTTTAAATATAAAAATTATAAAGCATTGGAGTAGAGAAGAACCTGCATAGGATTGTGTAAAAATAGTAATTTGGAAGATAAATGTTTTTTCTATCATAATAGTATATATTAAATTTTTATATATGATATAATCACTTTAAATTCTTATGAAATTATATTGAATAGATTATTTAGTTAATAACTAAGTAAAATAAATGCTATTTTATTAAATGATTTAAATTACTAAAAATATTTTTTTACCAAGTTATTATTAAGTGTTAATAAATATAAAATATGGTAAATTAATGAGAGAACTGATATTTTATAATGAACATATTGACCCATAAATGGTGAAAACATTTTCCCTTACTTTTTGGGTTAAAGCATTGTTTTTCAGCATTAGATGCATTTATGTTAAAAATAATTTGAAACACATAGGAGTTTTTTTAAAAAAAATTGAAAATAAAATTTTATAATCATTGGTTAATAACTTTGAAATATTTATAATTCTAATTTTCCATTAATGGATGAATTATATTTGGTAAAAAACTAGCTACCTAAATGAAAAACCGAAATGAAAAAAATGAAACATAAAGACTAAGGAAAAAAGTAAAGAAAAAAGATTATATTTGTGTGTGGTGTGAGTGTGAATATATCATAATTCCCCTTTAAAACATTATTTTTTATTTTTTAATCACAAGAGGGAAGGGATACCTCCCAATAGTGTTTACCATTTTGTAATTACAAGAATCCCCCTCCTCCTACATAATAAAAATGGATTCCCTCTTCTCCTCTCTTGAAACCATTAAATCATTCTGGATCATCCAAACAAAAAAATATAAAAACATATAAACTAATTATATAAGCCTAAATTTTAGAATAAATCCCTACCTGGAATCCCATTGGTGAAAACTAAAATAAGCTACATTAAAAAACATGTAACGTTCTTCAATGTGCATTTCTATCTATTCTCCTTCTCCATCCATTAAATTACTCTTATTACAAAATTATATAATAACATAATTATCCTAAATATAATTTTATGTTGTTATTTTAAGGTTTATATCTAAAAATAAGCATAGTTCTATCAAATTTGTAATTAAATTACCATTTGTGTGTATGAAGGACTACTGCATTACAAAACAACGTCATTCATTTTTTCCTTTACCGCCTCTCATGGTTTAGAATTGTGATGTAGATACATTATTTATATGATATATATTATATTTATAATTTATTAATAATTATTTAATTGTTAAATAAAACATATATTTATGCCTTCTAATTTTTATGAATATGATAACATCCCTTCTGGGCATCTGTACTTCTGCCTCCTCAAAGAGATGTGATTTGTCCACACTTTACATGGAATATATTATGGAATGGGTTAAGTAAACATATTTAAAATTCATTATATATATATATATTATATTCATGGCCTAATTACATTTCTAGAAATATAATATATCAGTTTTTCAATTCCTTTTCACCCACTAAAAAAGATTTAACAACGTTCATGGATGTTTAGAATACCACCTCATCGAAGCGATGTGATTCATTATACAAAAAAATAATACTATATATAAGTATATATGATGAAATAATATGTTATATATGATAAATTTATCATTCCATAATGATAAATGTTACATAAATTCTTTCCATAATTATCATTGTATAGTGGGACCATTACTCTTTTGTACCTAAGGCCAACCATCTCTGTGAATGTAACATCAGTTCATTTTCCAAAACCACATTTAATTATTAGTTTTAAAAGTATAATTTATGTATAAATATTATAGTTATTTTTTGATAATAATAATTTATATTTTTACATAATGAAATCCTTTAACCATATTCAAACAACCTTAATCATTTTGATATATAAACCGTATATAGTCAAAACACCCGAGAGAGAATTAATTGTTTATGTAGTTGAATAAAACACAATAATAATTGAAATAAAAGTAAATATACACATTTAATTGGTTATTAATAATGTAAATAATTATCATAAAGTTATTATTTAATTATATAAAGACACATGTGAAATTTCAGACTCAAGATAAGTGATTTCAACTCAATCACCTTTTATTGAGGAATATTTTGACGTTATATATCCAAATTATTTTATGATGTGTATATACATACCAATATACATATCATGTCATGAATTTATTCCTTTTAATGATATTTATTTTTTTAAAAAAAATTATTCTTTCATAGGGATTATGATTTAAATGTTCTATGTGGTATGTGATGCTTTGAATGTTTAAATATTTAAATTCAAAACTGTTTCATCCATGATAATATTCTTGATATTATTTTACATATTTTTTTATATAGACATAAAATTATTTTGAAGAAAATTTTAGTATTTTTTAAATTTCTTTCAATGTTTATCAAAATGTAATATTTTTATGATTTTTATTTGGATCATTTTTGACAAAAGAAAAAAGTATGTTCAGTTATTAATGTACATGGGGAAAATGAAATTTCCAAAAGTATGGAATTTATTTTAATTTCGGCTTCCTTTGAAAGATATAATATTTCCTTAAATGAAAAACCATAAATATATTTTAATTATTTAGGAATTGAAGATAGGGTTTCTTTGAAAATGGTGTTCTGGTATTGAAAATGGATTCTCAAATAAAATGGTATTTTTATCAAATTTGTTTTCAAATTAGTTTAAAAATAGTTTATAAAGGGTTTTATAATGATGATTTTTTACTCATGATATGGTACCTGAGAATTATATGAAATGAGTGATACCGATATAGGATATATGAAGGGATGAGTAGCAAAATAGCTCACAGGTGAGCCTGATACATCATATAGAAATGGTTGAGCCCCATTATATCTCATGAGAAATGGGTGAACCCGATATGGATTATATGAATGGTTGATCCCCCTAATACATTATCTATGTGATAGATATATGTTATACAAAGGTAGATGCCAACTATAGATCTCAAATTCATGGGTAATGTTGATGTTGAGTATCAGCCTTATGGGTATTACAATTATAAGTTGTTTGAAATGGTTTTTGTATATGACGATCCATGTAACCAAAAGAGGTTGAAATATATTTAAACAAGATTTAATGGGTTTCTGTCTAAATTTATGTTCTTTTTTGATATGGCAATTTTTGATATATTATTCTAAAATAGCATTCATGATAATGGTTAATAGTATACGAGTTTTCATATTTTTAATGGACTAATGATTTATTTAAATTTTATATTAATCACTAAGATTCTATTATCATCCAATGTTTTTTAAAATGTTTTTATATGGTTTATAGATGGGTAATGAAAAAGAAGTGGTAAAGATGAAATTAGTGAATATTTCTCCTGAAAAGAGATCATGTTTTCTTTTAAAAAGATTTATATGATTGAAAAAGTGGATACTAATTGGAATAATAAAATTTTTATTTTATGTTTTTTTATGTATGAGTTATGTCCTAATATTATAAAACTATTAATATTAAAAGATACTCAATGTTAGAGAAAGTATAATTGTTTAAATGTCTCTACATTATATAATGTTTAATGTTGGGACCTTACAGTTGGTATCAAATGATAGGTTTAGACAACCTTATAGGTTCAGATATTGTTAATAAAATATGATTAAAATATTTTACTTTATGGTTAAGTTGAAATAATCATAAATTTAAATATTTACATGTTTCTTTAGCTAAACAATGTTGATATAGAATAGGTTTCTATAATGGAAACTGAAAGTGTATAGCTTGAATGAACTAAGATGAATATATCCTTCCAAAACAGCATCCTGATATGGTTGGAATTAGAATAGAATAGTTTGTCATAGTGATGAATCATTTTAAACAAGCTACTAATGGTGGTGGTATCCAAGCTAGAGAGGAACCTGATCTACAATGGGGAAACATGTATATATTTTATCATTTTATGAGGCAACATCCCCCATCATTCAATGGATCATTTGACCTGTCGGTAGCGAAAAGATGGATCAATGCCCCAGGGAAGACATTTTAAGTAATGAGATGTTTTGAATAACAAATAGTAACCCTTTCCATCCATTTTTTGAAGATAAATCTTGTCAATATTTTTATTTGGATAAAAATACTAGAGAAAAATATGATCTAAATTAAATTGAAATGGGAAATATTTTAGAATATATTCCATGAAAAATAATACATTAATGTTGTCCATATTTATATGGAGAAACAATTCATGGAATTAAATAAAAAGGATGATGGTTTACTGTCAACATATTAATTAATATTCAAAATATTAGGAAGTTATGTTCTAGATTTTATTAGATATATTGATAGTAATTTTAATATATTTGAATCATGATTGAAACCAAGTCTATAAAGAGATTTGGCATCACATGAATTTAAAATTTATGAGAAATTTGTTCATTATTATGGGAATGATGATATAGAGTTTTCTGATTCATATGTTCCATGAGATAAAAATAGTAGTAAACAATCATAGTGGAAGGAAATGGATAATCAAACAACTAAGAATTTGAGAGGTAAGATTAAAACATGTTACAATTTTGTAAAATACATTTTGGTAAATGTTTGTTTGGTTATAGAATGTTTTAATTGTGTGGTATGTCTGGTAAAAAGTTTTATGACTGCAATGGGAAGAGTTATTAAGAATCGAGTAATGAGATAATAGATATCCAGTCAACAATGATATTTTTTAGCATCAATGATTTGGGAAATTATGAAAATATGTGTCTGTATTTAAATACTATGTGTCGAAATCATTAAGATTATAAATAGAAAGGTGTGGTAAAATCTGTTTTGGATACTAGAGATCATGGTGGTCCATCTGATGAAGTTATATAGTCTCTAGGGAGATCAGTATTTTTTTATGGTCAACCTTGTGTTCAAGGTTTTTAGAAATGTTTCTGAGGTTTTATGTGATGAGATCACAGAGTAATTGATGAGTTTTTGGGAGATATATTTCTGGAATTATGTGTATGTAATGATTTGGTTTAATTAAATGTATAAATATAACTTTTTATATGAGTTCTTTGGTTTTGATAATCTTTAGGTTTTAGATGATTTTTGAAGATTTGTGTTATTTTTAGGGATGTTCATCTTATTTATAGAAATGCTTTGAGGATGAAATTTTTCTTATAGAAATATATCATGCATATATTTAATTATATTATTATATAATAAAATGATTAATAAATGTCAGGAATATGATATTATCAACAACGGTATTTTCAATTGTCCAAACATTGTTTACTGTGATAAAGTTAAAATTGCGAGAATGTAATTTTTTAAGGGGACAAAGATGTTAGATCCTGATATTTTATGAAATATATTCATTTCAGTTTATTTAAATTCTTTGATACTTGATTTAAACTCAATTAACATATTATATTAATTTATACTAAGGACCATGGGTATCTTTTTTAACTTAAAATCGAGTTTCTTTGATAACTTGTGTTATATGCAAGGGTAAGTCTTATCGAAAAATAATATATTGTTGATATTATTATTTAATATGAATGTTTTAACCGTGCATTTCTGTTGATGTGTCTGATTAAAACTAAATAAATTATGTTTATACATGTTTATAAAATGTTTTTACATTCATCTAATATTTTTTATAGGGATAATATAAGAAAAAATCTAGTTTTATGCTAATAAAATCTATCTTTATAAAAACTAGTTTTATAGCCTTTTAATGGAAGATGTGTTTAAAAACTATATTTTGACACATTAATATTTTTTTCAAAAAAAACTTATTTTATTAATGTTTAAGAATAAAATTTTAATTTTGTGGTTTTTAGGTATTTTTTGAGAAGTTTCATTTTTTATGAATATTGAAAACCCTACATTTTAACTGAAAACTACATTTTCAACTAATTTATTTAAAAAGTTAAATTATATTATAAATTGGTTTTAAATTATAATTAGTAAAACCATATATTAATAAATCTTATTTAGTTAAATTTATTCAATTTATAATTGATATTGTATATAAAAACATTTCAAACATTTAAACTTTTCCCATTATGAACCCGATGTCTCGAATCCTCAACGAGATTAATTTTAAACTAATTTTATCTACATATATGAATTGAATTTAAAAAAATGGATATATATATTTGGAATTAGTCTGAAATTTTTGGCCTAGTAAAATCACGTTTTTTTGACTGAAATGACTAGCGAAAACACCTAAAATTAATTATAGTGATTAAGGTGTGGACAAGCTTATTCGATGATTAAACCAAGAATATAAGGTGTATAAATGACTAAATACTTGTCTTAAACTAATTTTATAGACTAATTTGGACTATCACAACATTATTATCTTTTTTTTTTCTGTGTTATAAGTAAACTATTCATTGAATGTGATTTATATAATAAGTTAAGTAAGGAAAAAACACAAAAATGAACCTTCCTTTACTTTAACACTTATAAATATTTGGAGTAGGGAATAAGATACATATGTTTCATTATAAATATTATCTTGGAAAATAATTTTTTAATTTTTATTATATTAATTTATATTTAATTTTTATAGATGATATAATTACAATAATTCTTAAGGAATTCCAATACATGGATTATTTAGTTAATAATTAAATAAACTCAATAATTTTTTTATGTGATTTAAAATTACTAAAACTATTATCTTATGATTAACGATTTTTATATTTTAATAAATATCAAATATTTTACATTAATCATGCAATTTATCTCTCATAATGAACATAATGACCCATAAATAGTAAAAACTTTATTAGCACAATTATGGTTAGGGCAGCCTTTATGCTCATCACAGGTGTTTCTATTGAAATTAATTTTCTAAACATATTGTCTTTTTTATTTATTTATTATATGAAATATTTTTCAATCATTGGATATTCGTTTTATAATATTTCTCACTTTAATTTCATCTTAATGGCTTAATTAGATATGTTTGAAATCTGGCTACCTATTTTAAAACCCAAAATGAAATAATAAAGAAACATAATTACTAAGGAATAAATGATAAAAAAATATTTTATTTTTATTTATAATGAAGTTTTCTTGACCATAATTACCATTTAATCCATAATTTTTATTTTTTAATCACATGATGTAAGTTAAACCTTCCAATAGTGTTTACATTTTGGTAATTACAGGAATGTCACTATCCTCCACTATAAAAAGGTATTTAGTCTTATCCTATCTTCACACCTATAAATATTATTTTTGCATCCAAAATATGAAAAATTAAACTCCAAAAATTTATCCACATAACCTATAAGAATCACATTTATTATAAATCCAACCAAATAAGACATTTCGTGTCAACCCGAAACAGATACCTGAAAAATTAAGTAACGTTCTCCAATGTGTTTTTCAATTTTATTTCTTTCTCTATATATTAAATTATTATTATTCCAATATTATATAAAAAATCAGAATTATAATTATAATATGATGTTTTTATTCTAGGTTTTTACTTACACCTACACACACTTCCATCAAACGCATAATGAAATTACCATTCGTGCGTATAGAGGATTACAGCCTTGTGAAACAATGTCGTTTTTTCATTTACCACCTATCATGATTGAGAATTATGATTTAAATACTATTTTTATATGATATATATTATATTTATACTTATATAATTTTTATAAATCACATAACTTCATGATTAATATTTTTTGCGAATATGATTACATCATTTATTAACGTGTAGACTGCAGCCTACTCAAAGTGATGTGATTCATTCACCCCCTATATTTAATGTATTAAAAATGTATTTAATTAAAAATATGATATACACATGAAATATACATTATATTCATGACATAATTACATTTATGTAAATATAATAGATTATTTTTTATAACCTTTATTCACACTAAAAGTGTGAAAACGTCATTTTTGGACATGTAGACTACCGCCTCCTCGAAGTGATGTGATTTCTTTTAAATCACATTAATTTTATATTTATGTATATATAATTAAATAACATGGTATATATTATATAATTATACTTATGCAATGTTAAATTTTACACACCTTCTTTCCAAAATGACCATTGAATGATGGGAACATTACTCAAGGATACATACAACATACCTTCTCTATGATTCTAAGGTTTGTCATTTTTCATAACCAGGTTTCATGATTGATTTTAAAAGTATAATTGATGTATAAATATTTTAATTATTTAATTATTATTATTATATTTAATCTTATGTAATGAAATTATTTACCATAGTCAACCAAATTTAGTCATTTTGGCACGTAAACCAAAATTGGTAAAAACAACTGATTTAGAATTAATTGTTCATGTAGTTGTATAAAACATTGTAATAATAAAAATAAAAATAATTATAAACATTATATTGGTTATGAATAATGTAAATAAGTACCAAAGTTTATCATTCAAAAATATAAATACACACGGGATATGTCAGACTCTATGTAAAGGATTTCGTCACTATATCCTTTCATTGAGGCATATTTTGATTTTATACACCCACATTATTTTATTAGGTGTATATACCACCCCATATAAATATAATATAATTAATTTATAAATTATCATTTTATTTATTTTTTTTTAAAATTTTATAATTTCATGGGGATTATGATTTAAATGTTCAGAAGTTGTATGGGGTACTTTGAATTTTTAAATTCTTAAATTCCAAACCATTTACTCCATTTCAATGTTCTTGGTATTATTTTATATAATTATTTATATGGATATAAAAGTATTATAGATTATATTTTATGGATGTTATTAATTTTAATTAATGGATTTAAAAAGGGAATATTTTATGATTTTTTATACAGAACATTTTGATAAAAGGAAAAATAAATATTCCATTATTATCATACATGGTGGAAATTACTTTTCTACCACCAATGACATTATATTATTTTTTAATTCCTTTAAAATATTTAATTTTCAGTTAATTGGAAAACTAAACATAACATTTTATGATTTTGGTATTGAATATGGATTTTTAATTAAAAGGGTCTTTCAGTAATGAAAAATTGTTCTCAAAAGAGAAGGGTATTTTATTCTGACTGTGTTTTCATATGGATTTAAAAAAGAGTTTCTAAAGAGTTTTATGGGGAGTGTGTTTTTACTATTGATATGTTAATTGAAAATTATATGACATGTGTGGGCCTGATACAACTTTTATTAAGGGTTTATTCCCATTATATATCACAGGTGAGCCCGATACAGAATATATCATGGTTTGACCTTATTATAGCCATTGAGAAATGGGTGAGACTTATATAGCTTATATTATGGGTTAATCCCTATCATATCTTAAGGGTGAGCCCAATATAGATTATACAATAGGTGATCCCCATTATAGATCTCTAATGCATTTGGTAGTAATACTTTTGAATATCAACCTTATGGTTATTCTAATTAAAAGGAATTTGAATGTGTTCTTTTATATGATTCAATAAGTCACATAAAAAGTATTAAATAAATTTTTATGGGATTTAGTGAATTTACTTGAGAAAAATGTATGTTTATTTTTTCAGGTGATAATGTTTTTTTTTAATTTTTTCGATAAAATTTGAAGAAAGTTAAAATTTATACAAGTTTTTATGTTTTTATTACACTAATAGTTTCGTTTATTTTTATATCCCATACAGAGATTCTGTGATCATACCAAGTTTTTTAAAATATTTTTACCGTATTTGAGGATGGGAATGGAAAATGATGTTATCATGTTTAAGGTAATGAATATTTTTTAGGAAAGGATATGGATATTTATTTTTACATGTTTTATATTATGGGGAAATTGGATACTGATTGGAAGTGTAAACATTTTATGTTACGGTTTTGTTATGTCTGAGTTATGGACTTAGTCTCTAAAAATTTAAACCTCTAAAGATCCTCAATTTTAGAAAAGTAAAATCCTTGACTTAACTCAAGATTATGTAATTTTTATGTTTGTTTTTTTATAATCGGTGATTGGAGTATATAATTAATGATGATATATGATATAAATAATTAAATAACCTATTTGGAGTGGTAACAATAATATAAATTTCATTAATTATGATATTAATGACCAATCATTATAAATCATTGAAAAATTATCTCCACTGACTTCATCTTTGTTGATTGTATCCAAAATATACATGTAATGAAATTTTAATATTATAAAAAATAAAAAATAATATATTCTAGCACCTTTTATGATCTATGAATGTTTAACATTGGTAGAATAATGGATAAAGAAACTTTTATTCTAAAACTAGTTCAAAAAGATAATGATTACTCGCACTTGATATTGAAAATAGATAATAACTAAATAATATAAATATAGAGAAAAATATAATTTATGTTTATAAATGATTAAATATATGAATAGTTTTATATTTTTTTATTAATACAATTAATGTTTTATAATAGATTCAATAACTTTAGAGGATATTAGGAAATATGGTGATCGGTTCTTTGTCTCAAATTTATTTTCAGGAGAAATTTTTTATATTGTCTGCCATGATATCATTGATGTTGTGTGATTAATATATAATTTAGTAATTTTTACATATTAATGTAATTAATATGTTTTATAGATCCATATCATATTTTTTAATTAAATATAATAACACTTAATGTATACAAGTCTTGTAGGGGTTATTTTTTTCTTTCAATTATATGATACATATTTGGTATTATGCTCCATTATTTCTATTATATGGTTTAATAACTACCAAAATACCTTATCCCATGTCATAGTGTGGTTTCTCTCACCAAGAGACCAATTCCATAAGGATTAATGGGATGTGTAAAGGGGGATATACAAGGAAAAGATGATTGTTTT
Organism: Viscum album; assembly: GCA_963277665.1. Lineage (NCBI taxonomy): Eukaryota > Viridiplantae > Streptophyta > Magnoliopsida > Santalales > Viscaceae > Viscum > Viscum album. The sequence goes on along the minus strand of OY728127.1, from coordinate 402,451,642 downwards.
TACAATGTTATTTCATGTTTCTATATTCTTCATAATAGTTCATATTTCTTAGATAAATAAAAATATAATGTCATTATTATCAATAATATATAGATATTTTATTTTTTTAATGTATTAACCTTTATCTGTTTCCCAACTATCCATTAAATTATGAAAACACCGCTCGTATTAAGTGGGAACTAATTCCTTTATGAATGGTTTATTTCATTTTCTCTCAATCATACATAGTTGATTATATAAATGTATTTAATAAATAAAAATATTATATTTATAAAATTATTATGTTTCTAGAAATATAAATTTTCAAATCAATCAAAAATATTAATAATAAATCTTAATAGTAAATTTTAAATACCTAAAACGACCATATCGAGACACTTTGTAAGAAATAACATCATATCATTATCTTTATTTTATAATCCAAATATAACTCCTCATGAATATAATTTATCAAATTATTATATTTTTTTGAAATTAATCAGATCCTATAGAATATATATTATTTAATTATATATTATTACTCATTTTATCGTTATAGTTTTTTCCAATTTTGGTTGGTTTAATGTCCAATATAAATGATGTCATAATTTTTATCTCAAGAATGACAATAAAAAACTAACTACTAGTAATATAATTAAATTATGATAAATTTATAATGTTTTATTTATTATATAATGTAACATTAATTTTTAAATTTATTAATATACTAAATCGTATTTATGAATCAAATTTTACAGAAATTGATATTTTTAAGTAATATTCATTAACCATCACCATATGTTCCAAATAATAACCATGATAATCTATTAAATTGTCAAATAAATTTATTAAATTTTAATTAACAATATATTATGGTTAAATATAAATCATAATAGTGTAATTGAATGTGAAAAATCCAAGTTATATTAAAAATCATGAAGAATATTATCAAGGAAGACACATAGAAAAGTAACTTTTTTCATACCCTGTTAAACTGCTTTGTTTCCACAAAGATATAAACACTATAACATGAAATATATTGAACTTATGAAAACAGTTAACACATTTATTTTACATTTATAATGGTACTAAATCATTTTAGGACATTATGAACTTAATGACTAATGTGTACCATAATGATTTAGAAAGTAAATGAAATATAGTAATAAATAAAATAGAGTGAAAAATAATAACTTAAAGAGAAAGAAAAAGGTTCTTAAGAAAGAAAAAAATAATATAATTTTATTAATTAGGAGGCTAGTTTTTGTATGATTTGATTCAAGACTCAATGTACTAAATATTTATTAAAACATTTACTTTATATAATACAACATTTAATTATCAAATATTTTTTACTTCCATGTCTATAATATTTAATTTTTTGGAATAATATTTTTCTATATTTTTAATAAAAATCTAAATGTAATTTTATACTATCTTAGCTTTTTATTATATTGATTTTGAAATTAATACATCCAACATTTACCATATGGGAAAGTTTTTACATTATTTATAAATGCGTTGAATGAATTTTTTAATGTATATTGCTAGATTTTTGTCCAAGCATTTTGTGTATTATTAATTTTGAATATTGATGTTGGATATTTCTTTATTTTATAAAGGAAATTAAATTACATTTTTTTAATTCTTTTTTTTATAATTTTTAAGGATATTAAAGGAAAATGATACCTTTTTTAAAAACACAGTTATTTTGTGGTATTTTAATATACTAGGAGTTATGTTAATTTTATTGTAAAAATAAATTGTATTATACAATTTTTAAATCATTATATTACTAGGGGTAAATATAAGAGTTTTTCATTATGGTATGAAATTTTTTTATGAGTTTTAGTAATGATATGATGAAAGACCATCAAGTACATGTATTATTTAGGTAATGGTTCTTTGAAAATATAGATGATGATGGGTGGCTCTTGGGTATAGACCAAAAATGGATTGGGTAATTATTATCTCTCTTGAGAACATTATTTTGGAATTTATTTGTTGTTTTATTCCACTATAGGCTTATGATTTTGGTATTAGATGTTTATGTTATTCAACTATGAGTGATTATGAGAAATAAATAAATTTTCCCATGTTAACTAATTGGATTTTCAATAAATTCACAAATTGATAATGGAAATATTTTTATTTCAATATTTATGGAAATGTCATGATTATTTAAATAAAAAAATATTTTTTCCCAAGAAAATGTATTTCACAGTTCTCTTGTTTTCACTATTTAAACATCATGATTATTTTATTTCATTTATTGTTTATTATGAGTTTGTATCCTGGATTGTTTTAGAAAAAAAAATTATTTTATATTTTAAGGTATGTTTATATATATTTTTCAATCTGAAATCTCTAGGTCTTAATTTTTTTTCATAAGGGATTTCATGTATTTCATGTTCATGATGAGTTATATTTATCTTTTAGTCCCCTTATTGAGTTTTATGATATCCCCAAATTTCAAAATATATTTATTAGGTAATGGGGATGAGTTGGAAAAATTATTATGTCTAACTCTATATATGTGGTATTGGCCATAAATGAATAAATTTTATTATTTAATGTGTTTTGGTTGCTAAAAAAGTGTTAATATATTGAAAAATATAAATATTACAATGTAATGAATTATTAATTCCATTAAAATATAATCATAAAAGGTTATAGTAATGTAGGAAATACAATATTAGCTATATAACAAGTACTAATGAAATTATAATGCTCAATATTTTTTAGTGATTATTATTGAAGGATGTATAAAACAATCGTGGTTAGGAAATAAAATTAATGATGTTAATTTGTGGTTATGTTTTTATTGGAATGTTTTTTTTCTCGAAGGGTTCCCACATTTCATTATATAATATATACATATATATATATTTTATAATTTTATTTCATAGATATAATAGGGTGAATGAAGTCAAAATGAAACAAGATGATAATATCCTTATAAATGAGAAACCAAATATGCTAAGAGTTCGAACATAGAAATTTTTGGGGTTTTTATTTCAATTAACATATGTAATAAATGGTGGTAACCATATAAGTGAATGAATAATTTCACTAAAGAGGAATATGTCAATAGTGAAACATTTTATAAAACAATGTTCTTTTCCTTTTTTGGGAACATCATTAAAGTTTTAAATGGATGACATATTAGTGCATTATTGATTATTTTTTACGTGTTGGATTATTCATATAATGATAAGGCAATTGTTTATATTTAACATATTTTAGGAGAAGATGATTTGTGGTCGTATTCTCTTAAGAATAATATTGGGAATAATTTGTGTGATATAATTATAGTTGAAGGAATTTAAAGATAATTTCCTTGAATATTATTCAAAAGTGATTTAGCTTAGAATAGAAATATAATTAATAGATTTGAAAAAAATAGATAAGAAAACAATATATATAAATATGGAAAATTTCAAATGATTAGCATGTTATTACCTTAATTTTGTTCTCAATAATAAAAATAATATTTATATATATAAAATTAATTTGAAACCATGTTTACAAAGGGAATTGGTAACTCATGAATTTTTATGTTACAATGATTATTTTTTATGTGTGGATAATATGGTGATGGTGATTATTGACACATATAAAATAGAAAATAATTTAGGTAAAATGAATATTTTTTAAATCTATAGAAGGATGTACTTTTAAAAATATAATTTCCAGAAAAAAAATTTTTATACCTAAAATGTGAGGAAAAAACATTCATGTGGGTGTCCTATAGGGTATGATAAATGTTTTATTTGCGGAAAATGAGGATAATTTATTCAAAATTTTTATTAAATAGGTGATGTTAAGGTTAATAATGTCATAAATTATGATCCAAATACTTATCAAAATGCTCATTCAAAAGTGATATACTTTCATTTCAACGAAATGGGCACATATAAAAGTTGAGATCCTAAGAGGAAAGATCAAGAATGTGGTCAAAGGGAACGTATAATTAATGTATTAATAAAATCATATTCTATAATATATGAAGAGGAATAATGTAATATTTACCTATAAAGGTATGATTTTTTAATAAAGAATTTTCTTTTGGTCAAAAATAAGAAACATGATTATATTTTGGATGATAAATATTAGGACATGATTCATTTTTTAGATTGAATAAAGTTATTATTAAAGAATAATATATAAAAACATGGATATATGTTTATAGAGGAAATTATATGATTTATGTCTCTAGATTTAGGGATATTAGTGTTATGATATATGAAATTTTATTTAAGGTAATAAGAAAAATGAGAAGGAATTAATTTCTGTATGTGTTGAGAATGTGACAACCCTAGAATTTTTATTAAGATACCAGATTTATGGTCTATTAATATTCACAAACATGATTATATATATATATATTTAATTTAAACAGATAAATATTTTATGTGTAAATATATACCAGATAATCAATTAGATATTTATGATGCATCTATGATTATTATGGTTTTCCATCTCATATGGATGTTTTACTCAAAGGTTAAATAAATTTATATATGATAATTTATTTTTCATTGATCTATTGAAAAAATAATTTATATTTTAAATATAAAAGAAATTAATATTCATTTTAATTATATAACTATGTATTTATATTGGTTATGATAATTAATTTTATCGTTATATGAAATAATGATATGTGTTTTCCTATTGAAATAGAAACGTTTTATTTTAAATTCACTCTTTCCCATGAAATATAAGGTTTTATATTAAAGTAAATTTTGAAAATTATGTAATTATAAATTTATAAAATGAACATCATTTTTTAATTAATCATAAAAAATTATCTTATGGTAAATTTTTGGATTATTATGGAATGTTTGATTTTTATCTGAAAAAGAAAAACATTATTTTTCAAAAATACAGTAACTTTTTTTGAAATCATCAATATAAAAATATTGTACATCACTATATTATGTTTATTTTATGTTCACAAACACACACTTATGTATATAATGTTTTCATTTGAGTGATTCCAATCACATAAAATTTTGAAATTACTATACTAAAGAATATATATTAGAGTAATTTCAAAGCTGACATGATGATTATGAAGAAGGAATTTTGACAAATTATATAACTCCTAAATATCAGTTATTAAATATTTATGATATATAAGAGCTATTAAAAGGGGGAAAGTCATTCCATGGAAGAAAATGAAATGTATTAGGCTTCACCAGTTACTCACTGTAGAGAAAAGGCAAACTGGTTCTATGTGCGTAGACTTTCTAGTGAACATAAGACCCACATGGAAGCCCATGGTTAAAGAAGAACATCCATAAATAGGAAGCTTTCCATCGACTACCTAGTGCAAGATCTCTCTCTAACCAATGGGGGACACCTACCACTATTATGGTCATGATTTACAATGGTCACTTAGTGGAGGATAACATATATTAGATGTAATTAGGACATGTTCTCCAAGATGTAATTTATTATTGTCAAAATAGACATTATAGTGGCCTTAGAAAAATTTATTACACCTAAATAATTCCTAATGTTTCCCTGGACTCTTAGTCCCTATAAGAGACTTAAAGAACACATTTCTTACCAATGACACACTCTAATCCAACCACTACTAAAGTGATATGTTTCTAAAATACTCTCATAGAGAAATATCCAGTACTAAATCTATAAAAGGATCTCAACCATTATATCTGATATCTAATAAATATTTTAATAAACTACACCTGAGATTCATGAGCATATTTTTAATTTCTTTTTCAAATCTAAACCCCTTTCTTCTTATCAAAATTCCCTAATGGGTTCTTACTCTGCAAAATTGAGAGACTTGTTCCATGGATATAGATGAAGCTCATGAGGGTACTCAAAATACAAAATTATATGGGATGTATTTATTGTTCACCACCAATATCAAAGGATTAATAATATTGAACAATAATGTTGATGTGTATAGATGTAGGGGATCACATAAATTTACAACCAAAATCCTTTTCAATTGGGTTTTCTCTCTCATTAATTTATCACATTTCATCATTCAATATTGGTATTCATAATTCCATAAATTCAGTAAGCTCATTTCCAGGATTAATAAAAAATGGCATTAAATATTTAATATATACCATCCTTATCAATTATCTCTTCATCAATTTTATATAATTATCAATTAATGATTCTATTTTGAATTTCAAATTTGAAATTTTCTATTTTAATTTAAAACTTTTAAAAGGAAATCCCTCCACTCATTCAGTTTACTCCGACCAACATTTTCAATGAAATAAGATATTTCTGTATCAAGAAATAAAATTATTATTCAAAAAATATTTTTTATTATAAAAAATATGGATATTTTCAAATAAGTTATTTTTAATCAATTTATGTAAATTTGTAATGGAATATACTTATTATTTGTATGGTTATGTATACTATAGTTCTAGTTATTTCAATTGTAAAAATTATATTTGAACCATTCTAGGTAGTATTAGAAACCCAATATTGAAAATAGAAGTGAATGGATATGTTCTAACTAATGATTTAGAAGAAAAGTAAACTCCCAATGAAGTTTTAAACATTGAAGTTAGTATAAAAGTTAGGAATGCCATACATTTTAGTCTTTATTTTAATTATTTTTAAAAGATTTCGACATGATAAGATATTATAAAATATGTAAAATATTATAAGTAACATATTAATGAATGAATAAAGTAAAAAAAATTATATGAGAAATATATCATCAATAATTTAAAATTTTCTCCATACATCCAAATGAATATATTAAAACAATGTTGTGGAGGATTAACAAAATTTTCATTCAATGGAAGTCCTTCAGTGATGATTTTTATATAGAATCTCTCATGAATAAAATCCTTTGGGTTTTACCTATATTAAGGTATCCATAATCCATAAATATTTAATAAGAAAATGATCTTTAGAAAATGGTTGTTGTAGAACTCACCAGATCACTAATTACATTGGGAATTACAATGAAGTTAAAACCAAGGAAGGATGACATTGAATTCAGTGATGTAAAGAAAAAATCACAATAAATTTTATTAAAAATGACTCATATAATGGTGATGTTTAAGACTATTCTAAATATACAAAAAAATATGCAAACATAATTCCAGAATAAGAATGTTTTCAACCACTACATGGTCATATGTCAAAAGAATGAACCAGAAGGGGCATGGTTTGAATATACGAAAAAATGTCACCTAAATATGAAGTATTACATCAAAAAACCAAATATTTAAGAAACTAATCAAGGTAAAATGTACATTAGAGTCACATTGTATAGTGAATATGATGATGTAGTGGAATATAAATATTGAACCACATCAAGTGACCCATATACTTTGTCACTTATGAATGTTTTCGATAATAATATCGATGTTATTAGCACTCTCCCTAAGTTATTATATTCTAATTATTATCATAATTAATCCCCTTTCTCTTATTATTTTTTATCCTTTAGTCACCTTAAATTTGAAGAACCAAATACTCCCATGATCTTCTAAAAAATGGTTTTCATCATAATTAATCATTTTATCAAGAAACTTTTAATAAATATAATCAATCACTTCATGAAAATGAACATCTCCAAAAAGATAACAATAATTTATTTATAAAAAATTATTTACACAAGAATATTAAGAATCATCTTAATCATAAACTCATATCCACCATTGATGTCCTCAAATGTGATCTTTGAAAATTAATTCATGATTAAACTAATTTCAATATAATTTTAGTCTTTTTAACAATAAGTAAAATAATCGATTGGTCTTGGTTTTCCAAGACATGCAATAAAATAATGAAATATATTCAAAACAAATTTTACTAATGGTTCATTTGAATATATATTTTTTAATTATTTTAATTAATTGGTAAGTTGAATTTATGAATTTTATTAAGAAAATTTATGACGAAAGAGAGAAAATATATCCATCTTTTATCCAAATTTCTCAAAATAAAACCTTATGCCAAAGCAATTTGGATTTATAAATTATTAACTATTAACTTCAACATAACCATGCCATTTTTGGAACCAATAACAATAATTAATTTATTTTATAGGAGAATTATATATTAATAAAAATAGAATAAGCACTATTATACCATGATAGTGATTTCTCATAATGTTTTGGAATCCTATTAGAATTTAATAAAATTAATAATCTATGAAGAGGTTATGTCATCTTTGGTAATAACATTACTTGAAAGATAACCAGTAAAGGTAACAATGATTTTTCTAACTCAACACTTATGAAAATTGATTTTTCATCAAAGGATTAAAGGAAAAATTTATGAACCTCAGTAAAATGTGAGATGGAGGTTGTAAAATAATATTCAAAAAGGATTTTTTCAAAGTTGTTAACTCAAAAGAAAAAATGATGATTATTGTGTGTCATTTTAAAAATGAGTATACTATCAATTTAAAACATAGCACTTGTCAAAAACTGAATTTTTTGAGTGTATAATTTAGTGATTCTAGAATTTCCCATAGATGACATTTCACTATAACACACACTCACTTCTAAAACCCAATTGTTATCAACAAGTATGTGATCTTCAAATATTACATTTCAAAGATAACATGTTTGTAAAACATTCCAACATGGTAAGAAACATAAATAATCTTTTATATCTAAAAAAAGGAATATATTCTTTTAAAAAAAATTAATTAATCAAAAAAAATTTATCAAAAAAATATAAAATTGAATATCTAGGATTTAAATCCAATTGTTTTATATTTTTTGGACATTAAATAATTCTGTTAGGAATATTTATTTTATTATAATAGTTATTCATTAAAAAACTTCATCAAGATCTCTAAAAAAATAAAAAATAAAAAATTTGAAATATATTCTAATTCTATGTGATCATAATAATGTATTTAACAAAAAGGAATTTTATTATTTATGTTCTTTCAAAGGATATAAAATTTCATTTTACTCTAATAAAACCCCTCAATTGGATCAGTTAGTATAGACAAAATTTTAGTATATAAGAAATATTTTGAGTGACATTGAATGAATATAATTTCACAAAATATTTTTTTCAAGAGGCCATGAATACTGTATTGTTTATCATTTATCATTTTCTCATAGTAAAATTTATAAAAAATACCTTTTTTATTATTGAAAAAATTAAAAAAACCCAATATATATTATTAATGTATTTTTTAAAATATATAACATTAAATAAAAAAGAAAATATTAGAAAAGTTAATTATAAATATATTTAATGTATCATTGTTTTGTATCGCAAATCAATAATGGTATACCGAGTATAAAAGGAATACTAAAATAGTGGACTAATCATTCCATGTTGTTTCTTATGAAAATTTTCCATAATATCTTCTTCAATTTTTTTGGAAATTTTTGTTTTTAATGAACATTTTTTAAATAATAAAATCGAAATTTAACAAGAACCTCATTCATTTACTTTTTCTATTTCTTTTGAAAAATATAAAATAGTCCCCTTGAAAATTTCATTGGAGATATGAAAGTCGGAACCCATACTAGAAGATCAGTCCAAAATTATATTTATCACTTTATCTTTATCTCTCAATTTGAACCCACAAACCTTAATAATTCCATTTATGTTGAAAATTGGGTTAATCCCATGAAATATGATATAAATAAATTCACTAAAAATGATTTATGAACTCTCAAACAAATAAATAATGACTATCCTATCAAATGTTCTAAATCGTTTTTTGGGAATTAGTTAGACGAGATTGGAAATATCATTAGAAAAAAATATCATTTAGTAAATAAAGGTTATAACAAATAATAATGAATCAACTATGGTGAAATATTTTCACCTATGTCTAGGTTAGAATCAATCAGAAACTTATTATCGTTTTACTCTAATATGATTTTCAAACTATTTCAAATGGATGTCAAAAATATCCTTTATAAATTGTTATATTAAGGATTTTTTCCATAACAACCACAATGTTTTAAAAATCCCATTACTAAAAATTCAGTTTTAAAAAAACTAATACTCTTTATGCTTTAAAATAGTCTCTTAAATATTATTAAAAACATAATTTAATTTATTTTTTACCCAATGGTTTTAAAATGTTAAAATATTATTCGAATATTTCCCTAAATCATATCTCAAATGATATTTTACTCATTCAAATTTACATTGATAGTGAAATTATCATCTCTTCTAATGAATCTCATTGATTTGTATTTTCATATATAATTGAAAAATATTTTTAAATGACATTAATGGGTCAAGTCAAATTCCGTATTTGTTTTCAAAATTCTAAAATAAATGATTTTATTTTTCTTGACCATGGAAACTACACTAATGAAATCTTAAAACAATTCATCAAGGACCACTGTAAGGAAATTAGTACACCCATGAGCGTAACTTGTAAGTTAACATTTGATGAAGTCATTTTGATGATGGAAACAAAATATTAATGAAGTTTGGTTGCTAATATAATTTATCATACATCAAATCTTCCAGATATCATATTGAGTGTTCGTATCAATGCTCATATTCAATCAAATATAATTGAATCCAATTTAAAACCTTGGAAATGTTTTTTAAAAGCAATTAAAAATCATCATTTACTTTATCTAAAATGAACTCTTTTTTTGAATTAACTAGATTTTTAATACATATTTTTGACCATGATAACTAGATAGGAAATATAAAAGTGGTACAATCAACATTTATTGAAAATAAATCATCTTATAGAGAATTAAGAATTAGTCCTCCATTTATCATTTTATTATAGAATTAAAATACACAGATATTGGGTGTTGTTTTTCACAAATAACATGGATGGAGCACACTCTCTTATATATTTGGATTGCATTTTTACAGTATTCCTATCATGTGAGAATGGATGTTTGTCTCCAAAATATCCAAAACATATATCCAACATACTTTCACCAAAATTATTGACCATTGGAAACATTTTTTAAGAGATCACATATAAGATATTGATAACTTATTTGATGTTTTTTGAAGGAAATATCAACTCACCAATATATTCACAAAATCTAAATCCCCTTTTCATTTTTTGTTAATTAAATGTGAATTACGAATTTTTCACTTGTAGAACCTTCTATTTAATCTAAATATAAATTTATTTTTCTTTTTTAAGATACTTTTAATAATTTTTAAAACAAGTAATTATTACTTTTGGATTTTAATATTGAATTTGATTCCATTACATCACTCCTGCAATCAATTTAGTAAGAGAATTATCTATTATAGTTTATATATTTTTCTTAACTGATATCTTTTTTCATTAAATAAATTACTATTTTCATAATTATTTTATCTTATTTAAACAATTATCTAAAAATAAATAATTTTAACAATGATAATACTTATTAATTAATTTTTTATAAAAACCATATAAATGAATACTATTTTTAAAACAAATAATTGTTTTATTCCCTTAAATTAATATTAGTGACATGAACTGTTTTTTAAATATACTTCTCTATCTAATAATAATCTTTATATAATTTTTTAGAATAATTATAGTCTTCCAAAATGGAAATACTTATTTATTATATAAAAATAAAATTATATAAATATGAAAAATTATTTTCCACAATAGTCACTTTACCAATAAGAAAAGAGATCATCAGGCATGTCATTGATCAAGGATAACATAGGAGAAGTAATCCATTTTTTAGGAATCCCAACATCCATGTAATTTTCCACATGATATGCATGTTTCATGTTGTAGTTCATCAAAAAAATATAGTGCAATGAGTAGTTTTTTTATGAATGAAAAATTAAATAAATATTACAAAGTATTATTTACATCAAAGTAATAACCTATAAAATATCTTTTAATGAATTAATCAATCAATTTATGTAAAAAATTCATTACGGAAAATTTGTTTATGGAAAATCTATATACAAATTTTATATTCATTATTTTCTTCTATCAATTCCAATTTAATCTCATCTACTCTTTCTTTTTCTTTAATTTTACTTTTTCTCTTATTATTTTCTTATTTTTAATATTTCTTTTAAATTCCTCTGTTTCACTCTTAAATAATTCTTTTTATAGGTTATTTTTATGTTAATAGGTGTTTTTAAAAATATTAATCATTTAAAAATCTTTTTTCCCTCCTGAACATTCATTTTAAATATCTATTTTTATTTTTAAAAATCTACCTTGATTTTATCTTCAAATCTATAATATTAAAATTCTCAATCCAATCATTACTTTTCATTTTTATAATCACATATGAGGAGATGATTTTAGGATGAGTGCTTCAACCCTAAAGGGGAATTATTTTCATAAAAAGTTTTTTTTCAAATTTGGGGAAAAGTTTCAAGAAAATATATAATTCACTTTTAAAAAATGATATATGTAATTTAATGAAATTGAGAAATGTATTTGAAGTTTTATTAGATATTAATTATTTTACAAAGGTCGGGGATATTGAAATTCATTTAATTAACTTATAAATAATATACAAGTAATATTTGGTTTTTTGTCTCTTTCTCTCATGAGATATACTTAAATTATCATTTTATGTAAACAATTTGTGATAAAAAATCTGGAGATTTTTTCACCTCTATCTATCGTTATGAATTCAGGATGATAAACACTCAAATATTGGTCTATGATTTTTATTAATGTTATTTTCAGTATTTTGTATTTTTTTAGTTAAAGTGATGAAATTGTTTCCCTAAATCGATATCTTAGAGTAATTTTAATAGTGAATTCATGATCTAGATGGTGGATTTTTCATGTTTTATTTTATATCTCAAGATCGTGGAGTCAGGTTAGACTATCCTTAAGTGGTGTCAGAAGAATGGGGGGTGGCCATGGTATTCGATGGGTAGTAGCATCCCACACAAGCTACCTGGTGTATCGTACTAGCTAACTGGTTCCATGTGTCTAGATTACCGAGTGAGTAGAAGAACAATCAGCAAACTAGTGGAGTCCCACTAGGATACCTATGGTAAAGGTAGAAGATCCCTCATCAGAATAATATCCAAATTCTACATAGTGGAAGATAATTTGAATCTTGTTGATGAAATTCTTATAACACCATGTTCCAGGTGGTACACTGGCTACCCATTCGTTGGTACTAGATATCTAGTTTCATTAGGATATGTTCGAAAATATTGAATTTATTATAGTCAAAATAACTACTATGGTGGTCAATATAATCTTTAGTGAAACTGAAAAATTCTAGAAGATTATCAGTTTTTTTGGAGCCTAAAAAGGTGATCCTTGTAATATTAAAAAAATATTTCTTATAGACATTATTCTTTGATCGAATCATTGATAAAGTGATGTATTTTTTAAAATCATTTCAAAGTGGAATTTTAATTTCACAGTCTCTCAACGTCCCTTCCCCTTTCTCTCAATTCACTCAAATGGAAATATAATAATCAATAAAATCGATTCATAAGTGTATTTATAAAGTTTTTTTTCAAAAATTAATCCTATCTCTTCTTAAAATCATTATTTAATAGGTCCTCACATAAAAATAATGTGGGATGAGTTACTTAGAAATCAATGAAGTGCAAGAGGGTAAACATCAAACAATATTATAAAGGATGAATTTATTAATAACCCACAGTATAAGGGGATTAGTAATATTGAAATCTCTATTTGATTCCTAGATGTATAGGGGCTTACATCTTTCTATTGCTAAACTACTTAATAGGCGTATTTTCACTCTGTTTACTTAATCACATTGCATCATTCAATATCAATTTTCAATATTTTAATTTTTTATTTTGACTACTTCAATTATTAATATACTTTGATATAAAATATTTAATATGTATCATATTGATAAATTATCACTGTATTAATTTTATTATGTTATCTATTAATTAGTTAATTTTTAATTTTTGGTTTTCTATTTCTGTTTTAAAATATTAAAAGGAAATTAACCCAATATTCTAAATTATAGTGACCAACAATAACAATGACATAAAAATTAACAAAACATTTGGATCCCCCAAATAAAAATTTAGTTATTAAAACAACGTATTTAAAAATATATTATTTTAATTTTGAATCCTATGTTTTTCATTTTTAAAATGAGTAGATTATTTATTATAATAAAAACATTTTCTGATCCATTCACATTGATTAAGTACTCCTAAAGAAAATTTAGGTTTTACATAATTTTAATTATCAAATAAATCTTCTTTTATTAATAATTCAATAGTATATTTTCTAAGATTCAATACAATACAAAATAATGGTTAAAATTAATTTTATTCTATAAAGGTATTTTTTTTGAAAAAAATTCTCATTTCCTTTTGTGTACATATATTAAAATTAAATTTTATCAAATTTATAAATTAAATATTTTAAATTTATATTCATATTTTGAATCATAAGTTTCAAATTAATCAATATATATAATTTTATTTTTAGCCACATAAATAAGTTACCTCGAAAAACATTAGCCACAATGGTAAATGTTAAAATGGTGTAAATGAGATCAAATTAAAGGATAATACCAAAAAACCAATCTATAATTTACTTTTTTTAGTAAAATTTATACCATAAATTTCCTATATTCAACAATTGGATATATTTAACCACTTTTATGGAGTACTGAATATATTATATATTTAGAAAATAAGTATTAATAAGAGTTCCACTCCTCTCACTTATATATGGAACCCTTGACCACTAAAATTCTACACACACAATGAACACTATTTATATTCCATTCCTTGAATAAATCATTTCATTAACCACATTCCCATGTCCAAGAGGTTCTGATATCAAATAAATCCGAATATAATAAGGCTTAATGAGAGGCCCAATTATAGATATCCAAGGAAAAGATATTTTTTATCTTAGTTATAAAAAGATAATTTACTCAAACACCTCATTGAAAATTATTATAGAGATCTAAATATAAATAAATAAATATAATTATTATGGTGAAATTTTATTAGGTTTATTAAAAAATCATTGTTTACCTTGCATTGAACTGTTAGTCAAATGAAAAATGTTTCCCATGTGACGTATGAACTACCAAGCCCTTTAATGACATATGTAATTTTTCATAACAAACTTATATGAATGATTTAGATATATATTTAATAAATAAAAATTATATTTATAAAATTATTTAAAACTTTTTAAACTAATTCTTTCATTATAATAAAAATATTTACAATAAATGGTTACAATAAATTTTATCTATAAAAGGGGCATAACAAGAATCGTTGTATGTAATAACTACATAACATTTTCATATTTTTTATTCATTATCTAACTATTATATAATATGATATTTCACTTTAATATAAAATCATTGAGCTTCTTGAATGGTAATATTATTCTATAATATATTCTTACACATTTTTTTTATAACATATTCTTGTTTAGTTCAATCTTACCTAAAATATGACTGATTCAATAATGATCATGTAATTATTGATTAAGAAAACATTAATAATTTTATAATTATAAAATAATGATTAATTTTATAAGTTTTCATTACTATATAATGGTAATTAAAATATTTATATTTTTTTAATAATATCAATTTTGTTAAAAGATAGATTTTATTTTGTCTACATGAATTATCACCATAGGTTCCGTTAAATGAGAATGAGAGACTGAAACTACATAAAAAACTTTTAAATTTTCATGAACATTTATAATAGAGAATTATACATCATAACAATGAAATTAATATCTAACAATCACAATTATTTTAATAAGTCAAACAAAGCATATTATAGAAGAACCACAAATATGTTACTATTTCAGAATACATTGAAATATAGTGTTTATTTAACAATATAAACCATATCACATGACACATATAGAGATTATGGTACTATTAATAATGGGTTTTTACCATTATATGTGTGTTATACGTATTTTGGAGATTATGAACAAAATCACCCCAAAACGACTGATGTGAACAATACCAATTTAGTAAATAAATGAAATATGACCATAATTTAAATCAATGGAATAATAATAATAATATAATGAAGATTAATACAATTATTAATAAATTAAATAATAAAAATAATTTTATTTATTAGGAGGGAAGAGGACGTATGAAGCATATTTGGAGTCAAGGTAAGGGATTTTCATTAAAACATTTACATTACAAGTTTTAAACATTTCTTATACATGCTTATTACCTCTATGAATATATTATTTATATTGTTCTATGAATTTACATATTTTTTCATTAGATACCCATGCTCATTCCCAACTATCATTATCTTTCTAAAAAAATCTTCAAAAATTATTCTTCTCAATGTTTTCTATAATGGTAATTTTTGGATTTCATTCTGATTCTTTGAAAATAATTTTTTAATGTCTACTATATGGATTATTTCTTCCTTTCATCATATTCATTCATTATTATAAATATTTTATTTCATTTTTTCAGTTTTTTCAAATATAAATTTGGTTCATTTTTTTGATTTTTTCATTATTATGGTTATCAAAAGAATGGATTGGTTTTTATTATTTTTCAAAGAAAGTATATAATGATCTTATAATATATTGGGTTTATATTTAATTTCAAATAATTTGGTAATTGATTAATTTTTTTTTTGGAATTATCATATTTTTATGTGTGAACATATGATTTTTTTGTTATGAGTAAAAAATTTAAAATTTTTAGTTTTACTAATGAGATGATAATGGATGGATTTTTTATTAATATAATGGTTAATGGGAATTATATATAATAACATGTTGGGTTGGGATATGCCCCTATAATTCATTATTTGATTATTTAATATCTAGGGAAAAATATACTGTTATTGACTACTTTTGTTATTCTATTACATATTTTTTTGAATTAACTAGTAAATTTAATCCATTGCGATTGAATAAATAAGATGAACATAATTTCCTAAGATTCAAAAATAATTTTTCTATGAATTCGATTTTATTTATTGGAAACATTTTTATTTGAAAATACAATGAATTTTTCAGATTTCTTAAAGATTAAAAGTCTGTTTTCTATAAAAATCTTGTTGACCAACTCTCTTTTTTATCCAAGTAACTTAATGATTATTATTTTAATTTTATAAGTCGTTATGATATTTTTTCATGATAATTTTTTTAAAAAAATTATTAACTTCAAATTTTATTGTGCATTTAAGTTCTTTTAAAACATTAAATATCTTTGTTTAATGGAAGTACTTATTTAAGTGTTTTCATGTATTTCCAGGGCTGAATGAGATTTATATTTCATTTATACTCATTACTGAGGATTATTTTCTTATTATGTTGTCAAATTTTTTCCACATGGAATAAGTATGAATCAGAATTATTATGATGTCCATCTCTGTATATATGTTGTTTGACTTAAGTGATCCATTTGAATTATTTTAAGAGCTTGTACTCAGTTAAAAAGTGTCAATTTATTGTAATGTTATGGGTTTTTGTGTAATTATTTCTTAATTATATAAATATATAAACCTAAACTATTTTATATATATGATGAAATAGTGGGATTGTTATGTTAAGGATATTATAGATAGTTTTCTTCTATCAAAAGGTTATTTTACTATTGTAAATTTTTACCTGTGTAATAGATTATTCAAAAAAATATAACGTTTTTTATGGTTATTTCTATAATATTTTTATTTATGGAATTGAATTTTTGGTCACATAAATTATAAGAAATTCATGGAATCTCAAAAACAAATATTTTAACATATATGAAAAAAATGATAACAAATGTTTTAATTTTTTACAATTTAAATAGTTTGTAAGCATTTTAAAATTATAAATAGGAAAATTAAATTGTTAGAAATATTTCATAATGATTTATGTGATTTTAATGTTACACCCTCCAGAAGTAATACAATGTATGTTATAACTTTTATTGTTTATTGTTCATTATTTTTTTAATTAAATATTTTAAATATTAAAGATTAAGGTATAGATAAATTTAATATTTATTAAAATTAGTTTGAAAACCAATGTATGTATCCTATGTATTTGTACAGTTCATATGGAGAAGGCGAATTTAATAGTCCTTAATTGTTTGAATACACATGTATCATACCTGATGTAAAATTTCTGTATGCACATCAAATAAATGGTGTAGCTATGAAAATGATTATAACGTCAATGTAAATGATTAATTCCATGATGTATATCTTGGGTCTCTTAAGAGGATTTCATAGAGAGTCATTGTTATTCGTGTGTTTGGCTCTAAATATGGTTTCAATAAAAAGGACTGTTATGACTCGAAATGAATTTTCAAATCATTGGAAATAAAAAATTACTAATGGTTTTGGGTTTCAGTGAAGTGGGATGATTAAATGATCATATAAGGAAAAAGGTTTGGTAAAAGTGTAATTGATAGAAAATTTCATAGTTATGTGTATAATTGAAAAGATTTTATATTCATGGTTATAAAATAATTGTTATTTCTATTCTATTACCATATTTATTGAATCAATTGATGATATCTTCAATAATATAGGATTAACACTTTACATAAGAATTTTATTTTAGGGTTGTTTAAAAAAAATACAAGTGTATGTTTAGATAATACAGGGGAGGATGTTTCTATTAGAAAAAAATGATGATACACAAGTCATATTTATCTAATTTCTATACATACTTAGTTGATGGATCAAATCATAGTACTATCATAGAAAGTCATGTTTTTTTTATTAATATGTACTTTTATAAAAAAAACATTCAAAGTATATATTTTGTGCTCTGAAGAATCTATTTGTAAGGATGATACAAATGATGAAATGGAAACTATTACCAAGAGAAATAAGGGGATATTATCTTATCTTAATAATTATCAATAGTAAATAAGTTATAAGTGGGTATATAAGATAAACAAATTACAACTATTTTTGGAATGTGAATCTAGTTTCAAATTCTATTCATTTCAAATAGAAGGAATGTTCAAATATTATAAAGGAAACATTTAGGTATATATCTTATGGTATATGGATAAATTAGGAAATGGATAACAATTAGATTTTTAAGATAAATACTTCTGCTAAATTTATTGATATATCAAATATTTTTTACCAGATGTAGTGGTCAAGGTGTTGGTATCTATAGGGATTCATAAGTTTACTATTTTGGTGGAAGGTTCTTTGTAATCATAAAATGAAGGTGAAACATGTTTAATTAGATAAACTATAGAGACTCAGTTTTTTCATTGTAAGGCTTTAAAATAAATAAATATATTTCCAATATTATGTGCTAAGGTAGAATGTGATTCTAAGGCACTGTGTGCTCAGAATTAATTTTATAAAAATACTAAATTATAATTTATTCTACACAGACAAAGGAAACCAGATATCTCTTAAATAGTTGATCAGAGAAAAAATATGAACCCACCATTGAGTTTGTAGCGCGGCGTTTACACTAGGCACACAAAAACTTCTTTCGTTGCATGTCTTCAATAGAAAAAGTCACGATGGGCATAACCATAAACAAAATTATTAAATAAAATCATTTTATTTTGGATGTTATTCTGAATAACAGATGTATGGGGACTTTTTTTTTGAAATTTGATATTGGTTTTGAGTTTGTAATGTAGTGTTTTATCTAAGAATGACATAAACTGAGAGGGAATAGGATGTTCGGATCCCGCAACCTTTCATGGGTGACCTAATTAAATTGTTTAAATAGGTTATTATGGATTTTAGATAGGGTTGCCTCATAATAATCATACTGAAGTGATCTATCATCCTCTCCTCTGGCGATTCAACGATGTAGCATAGACAGATCGCAATCATCAATGCCTAATGTGATTGATGATGATAAATAGATCCAAATTGAGGTAGGATTACTTATTTTGGATTCTACATCTTGGAATGAAATTAATAAATTATAGTTGTTTAATTGTTGATCGAGTTATCCTTGGACAAAAATGAGGATGGCCAAACTAACAAGACATCCAATTGATCCCTCTTTCCATCACTTCTTCACATGTTCTACGTCATCTACATTTTGAAACGATGAAACAATAATGAAACATTGAATGAGGAATGGATATGTGTATATTCGGGAACATGGATTATATATATATATATTTATTATTACATTCTGACATGGATTAGAGGTGTGGATTCGTACGAAAGGTAGCAGAAGTCTGAGTGGTTTATAGTGGCTGGTCCAGGTGGTTTGATGAGGTGTAGTCTGCCCAGGAAAGCCAGGATGTTATAAGTCGTCGTGGTCTGGTGAGACTCTCAGGAGCATGGTTAATGAAATTATGGCAGTCTACTATCCAGCAGAGTTAATAAGTAGGAGGAGGTAGTAGGAGCACGTCCTATGGCGTCGAGGTGATTAGGAGGAGGTCAGAGCATGGCAGTTGGATCGAGGCGAGACATGGGAAGCCAACAACATGATGCGGTATCTCATGGTGGCCCACTGAGCAAGGAGGTAGTGGTCCGTGTAGATATCGGGTGGTGGCTAGGGTTTTCCAGGGGCGGTGACACACTGCATGAGGACCTAGGGGGGAGGGAAAACCTATAATATTAATTATAATAATAATAATAATAATAATAATATTGTTTTTTATTTTAAACCCCTATAACTCTCCCATGTATCATTCGGTTTACGGGTCATAATTAGTGGTGTGTCCCCTTCTTCAACATGTTTTTTTGAAGTCCAATGATAGATACCTTTCTCCGACCCAGGGACTTTTCCTATAAAACACCATCAAATAATAGTATTGTTATTGTTTTCAAAAGCTCATTTGATCTTATCTCTAACATTGAGTGTACATATGATTTTTTCTGCATTAGTGCGGCCTAGTTTTCAAGATGGTCATTTTCAGAAAAATGTTGGATGTCATTTTTGGATTTGAAGATCCACTCTATGAAACACCCAAATAATTATAATAATAATATATTATTAAAATTTCAACTTGCTATAATTTTCACATGCAACATCCAATTGACGTAATATCTATAACATTATGATCCTAACATCGGGGAATACTTTTTAAGAGATTTTAATAGAAGATGAAGGTGTGGGCCCTACAAATACCATATAGAAAGGGTTGTTTTTAAAATGTAACTTTTTCACTGGGTGTCCATTTTGAAAAAATGAATATTTGATCCCATCCATTTTTCTGTAAGGATCACAATGGTGTGATCTGTATATTTTATTTTTGGATTGAGATGTGCCCCCCTGAGGCACTATTTGTACACAACAATGTGAAATACAGTTTCTTCATTGGGTGTATAGTTCAGGAAAATAAATAATCGATCATGTGTTTTTTTCCACAAGGATCATAATGGTCTAATCCATCTGGTTATCTTGGGCTGTTTTTGGAGGTATGTCAGGGGAATTAAATTATTTCAATTTAGACCAATGATGAGCATCATGTGATCATCAGACTTTTGGACTGATATGCCACATACTCATGGAGTACACTGGCATGTCTATATGTACATGTACATTGTTTATTACCTGAGTTTGGATAGGTACATGACTAGGAAACAATGTAGGGTCACCCATCATTTGGGCCCCATATGAGCCATGTACTTCATTATAAATCTTCAACCTCTCGTATCTCCTTCTTTTGGACACAGAAAATGGCCCTCGAGTAGCCAATCATGGTTGTTCTTCCATGTATAATGGTATGGTTCCCCCTAAAGTGACATTAGAGATATGATGAAATATCATTCCAGAAGTGTTTAAGAAGGTTATCATGGGGTTCTTTGTTGGGTGAAAATCCCCCTATCGTACTAGGGTACGAATCCCTAATGACTAGTGTCTTGACCCCAAATCAGCATGGGAACAAGTCTTCTATATCTGCTTCTAGATGTAGATCCCCATAACATACTAAGGAGAATATCCATGATGATAAGAGTGTTGACCGCCCATTGACATGGGTTCGGGTCCACTATAGCTACTTTTGGGTGTTGATCACACTGACGTACTAGGGCATGGATCCGTGATGACAATAGTTTTGAACCCTTATGTGCATGGTCGTGGGTCCTTTATGGGTACTTCATGGTGTTAATCCTACTAATGTATTGGGGCATGTTTCCATAATGACTAGAGTGTTGACCCTTCATCAGTGTAGGTGCGGGTCCTCGGTAGATACTTGATGGGATGTATCCTCCAACATATACACTTTAGCAAGGTTGTGATGTGGTTCACCATTGAATTCATTATCTTTACCCCCCCCTAATGTACTAGGGTTAAGATCCCTAATGACTAGAGTGACCCCCCGATGTAATAGGGTGATCACCCTAAACAGTTTGTGACCCTTTTACTTTGTAACATAGTGATGAGATGTGGTTTCACATACCTTTGGACTCATGATAATGAGGCACACTTTCCCCACCAAGATGCATCCTTGGGATGTGACCAAAAACAATGTTGGTGAGTCAGTTCCCTCCATAGTGGATAGAATGAACATGTGGTGATTGATTCCCTTAGACTTGTGTGTTAACGGTCGATGTGTGGGGTGTTTGGCATCATTGATTGAATTACTATGGGACTATTGGTGAATCATATGGTTGAGTTGAGATGTAAGATTAAGATCCACTTACTCCATAATTTGGGATTATTTTAATGAGAATATATAAATATAAATATATAAATATATCATGTTTATGTACCCACTCCTTGGGTTTTGTCTACGGACCATCTAGGAGAGGGGAAGACATGCAGGGTATGCCACATTCTTTCTGTGTCTATATTCTCATGGTTAGACAATTATACTATCTTATTATAGGTATCGAATACTTTCAAATATGTTCATCTCTTCACCATTTCAATCTCCTTGTGTTTGGATGAGGTTACATTCACTATCTTATCAGGTTGATTGGTACTCTTTTACTGTACCTTGTTCAATATTCTATTTTCCTCTTTAGTGTATCTCTTACAACTCCCATTTTCTATCATGGGGTGTCATACTGAGTATTTTTATACTCACCCCTTCATGGGATTTCCCTACATGTGTCTTTCCTTATGAAGATGACAAAAAAGAGGACAGTGACTGTAGTGGAGCTTATGGATATGGGGTGCTTGGACCGCGTATGGTGGTCGTAAATTGAGATCAAATATTTGGGCTCTCTGAACTATTTTAATTTTCTAGTTCAAATTATTTTGGGACACCTTTTTCTTTGGGCATGTATTTTTTCCATTTTTTCCTTTCTATTTACATCACTGTACTTATACTGTTTAAAAGTACATCCATGTTTGGTTTACATGAAATAGTGTAGATTCTTTTAACCCATTCCTTCTTCACTATGGCATTAAGTTGGCTTTGTGTGCATACATGTATTTTGTAAAATTCTTCCATGAGTTTTCTTTCCATCGACAATTTTTTCCACCCCTCGTCTATGGATGTGGGGTTGGGGTTGCTGTGACTTGAGCTGTGCCATGGGTTGGGCTATGAATAATTGTCATGAGAAAAAGTTCATTCATTGGTAGGTTTTTCATAAGTTCCACCTTAAGTGAATTGGTTGGTATTAGATAAATAGTGTCAATGTTTCTCGAGTGAGACTCTTCGGTTAGGGAGTTCAGTGATGGTGCGGCGGCCAGTGTATCCATTCACAAGGACCCTAATTACTTGCTTGTCGACTAGACATGCTAAGAATTTTATTTCTGGGATCAATGGTACATGAATTATATAGAATTATTCCATTAACTATCCTTATTATGTTAGAACCCTGTTTAGGTTATATATATATACACACACACTCATCTGACTGTGGTACTCCTTGATAACATTTAGGATGCTACCGTAATGACATCTATCCAGTATACCCAGCTCTCATTCGTAACGATGAACCTATGAGTGAAGAGGCGTTAGTTCAGATCCATTATGTAATCCCCTTCTTCATGATGGGAAGTTAGAATAACCTACACCTATTGGGAAGAAGATATTCCGAGTAGAGTAGGCTACGGACATGTGCAGGCTGAGTGTACTCCACGATTTCCAGCACCAGAGACCATTGATGTTCTATATTGAACCCAATCCTCATGAAATGGATGATTATCTAGAGGTAGTGGTCCATATCTTTAGTCTTCATCGGTCCCCAAAAGATCAGATGGTGGCTTTGGTAGCCATTCCTTTCCACAGAATAGCTAGATGTTAGTGGAGCTTGGTTACACAGACGCACAATGAGTTGGTGCTCTTATTTTACAACTTCTAGAAGCTATTCTTTGAGGAGTACTACCCCTCCTTCTTATAAACCATTCAGGTTTCAGGTCTTATAGAGATTAAATATGGAGGGTTGATAGTTGAAAAAATACTCATATTGGTTCACAAACCTAACTCGGTACTCTATATATATAATTCAGAATTGCTACTTTTGAAAAAATAGGTTTGAGTAGGGACTCTATAGAGATATCTTTGACAACAATGTGAACTGTTGTATCCCCACCTATGTTGGGGTTTTATAGAAGAAACTGGTCATGGATTGATTTATTTAATTGGGATTCTAGATAGCTAGCGCTGACAGTGGGTTAAATAGATTTGGGATGTCTTCGACAGCTAGAAGACATTAGTTGACAAGATCACAACATAGGGGGCCTCCCCATTATCGGAATTAGGCATATCACAATGGATAACATAGTGGACCACAACATCCCATAGGGGTGGGGAGGGGAGTTCTACACAAGTAATGTGTGATGTCACATGGCACATTATTTCCCAACATTACATGTAGAGGATCTTATGTATATAGGTGATGAACCACCACAATAGAGTAAACATCGTGATCATGGGGTTTGAGGTCAGAGGTGCAGTCATCCACAAGCTTTCAATGTATCCGACCAATGCAATGAATGAGATGATAAGTGGAGTCATCCATGTCTCTTCTAATTCTTGAATTATTAATAGGTAGACACTATGTGAAGTACTCTTTTCTCCATACATCTTAGTCAATGTTTTTCCAGGGTGATGCATAGTGTCAATGTTACCCAATGTGTGGTTGATTATTTGTCTGTGTGAACACTTTGTTCCATCATTTGGACACAATATTTATTCGTGTGGTTTATTTCTTGGTCATGTGTTTGATCCTTATTCTATTCATACAGTCGACTACATGGTTATAAGGTCAATTTCTTAGACAAGTACACGATTTCATTATCATATAGAAAATAAATGTGTTAACATACATTTTATTTCATATGATTGTTGTCACTCAATAGTATTTATGTTCATGATTAGTCCCTTACACCATAAAACTCCAGTTTACCTGAAAATTAAAAAATGACGTAAAACAAATTGTTACTGCAAAATATCCATAAAATAAAAAAAATGGTGGATATAAAACCCTAAGAAGTGGAAATAATTTATATCATTTAATATTTTGAGTATTAGGGATTAAATATGAACAATATTATTAATAAAGTAAAATTAATGTTTTGAGGTTTTAAAAATAATTGTGTGAATAGTATCATTAATTCTATAATTAGAATTACTTCCCCTTATTTGATATTATTTCTTTCTTCGGAGTCTAATCAATCTAATTCATTATCTCATAGAGACATGAAACTTTTCAATATATATTTAGGTATTTTTGTTGAGTTTATTGACTACCTCAAACATCTTCATTTCCAATGGATTGGCATAAAAAAAATCCAAAAATCATGTCATGAGGTAAGGGATCTTATTTATATCTTTAGTTTTGAATTTTTTTATTTAACCATAACATATTTTCTCTAGGTAAATGGGTGTGATTGACCTTAATATTTATTATATCTTAGAAATTTCATGAATAATGATTTTATAATTATAAATATGATTGTAAAGAAAAGATAGAGAAGATATATGATGTCGTAGATAAATGGTCTTATCATAAAAAAATGGTTTAATATTTTCTATAACATTATCTAAAATATGAAATTAAATTAGAAGATATCACATGTTTGAATTTATTAGTATTAAATCAGGGTTTGTGGAAAATTATTGAAAGGGGGGAAATTATAGTAACATGTTGTTAGGAAAATATTTATAATATGGAAATCATGTGTTGTGTTATTCATTAATTATTTTATGCGAAGAATTAATTTTTACCACTATATTTTAAATAGATTAAATGGGAATGTTATCACAATTTTAGGTAATTAATACTTCACCATAGAGGGATTGAAAAATACCAGTTTTCATAGGTTTCATGTGATTTATGAATTATTCTTCACTAACTTTGATAGTTATTAAATAGTGTGTTATCTCTTTGGTTATATTTTTTATTGTTTTCTGGTATGGAAAAATTTATTAAAATTGGATAATCATTGTAAATTCATTAATGTTATGTAACAAGGGATGATACATGATAAAATAAATACTATTATTTTTTTGAAATTCTATCATTATAGAGATTATTTTTTGAGATTATTTATAGTGATTACTAGGTGGGTTTATCTTCTTACTCTACTATTTTTGATGAAAAAAACATATTCATAATAAACCAATTAATTCACTACGGGAATTAATTTTTTTAAATTCTGATGATAAATTTTTTTTGGTTGAACAACCCCATATTTATTATGGGAGGCTTGAGTCACTCAATTTAGTTCCATTAGTTTCCTTAATATTTTTTATTGATACTATATTTAACATGTATGTATTCTATAAGACTATTAGAGTGTTTGTATGACTTGATATGATTAGTAGTGAACCAATAATGCTTATGAATGTTGTTGAGATATTGGATGGGAGCCTAGATTATAGTTCTAGTTGATGTTGGTGTTGGAGGGATATAATATACTGTTTTCAATGATGTGGGATGGAAATAGAGTGGATACACACATTTTAGAGTTCGGCGTTTTTAATAACATATATTATTTCATGATTCTTTTAAATGGATGGTTGGTTTATGATTATCTATTAGGTATTGAACTACTTGATATAATGACTCTATCAATACCGATTTGTTGTGATAGCTAAGGATATACTCATTAATAAATAAGATAATTATGATATGATAAATGGAATAATAAATGACCGGTAATGGTTCATGGTAATTATTACTGCCGATGACATACCTCATAAACTGAATAAGCTAAATTTTGGCATTGAAGGGACAATCTTAGAAGATTAAATTGTAAATCATAGAATTTAAATAAGAATAATAATTATAAATAGTATGATAATTAACATTTAATCTTGATTGTTGTTTGATTTTTGAGTTCTAGACTATTTTGGTGGTATTATAGTGTGCATTTTGATGGTGGAATAAGATGAGTATAAGGTTGTGTTGTTTCCATTAGTGAAATTATGTTTGAAATATTCTCTATTTCCCAATTTCATATGCTTCACCACTATGTCAATAGGGTAGCCAACATCCAATATTTTTGGGTATTTTCCCTAATATATAGAATTTATATTAAATTAGTTGATGACTCACCACTGTCCATCATACTCCCTTTGGATGTAGTTTTATATAGGCATATCCTAGGATATAATGGATTGATTAATTGGGTGTATTCCTATATATGTTTTAATGGATCTATGTTTACTGTAAATTTATGTATGGGTTGTAAAAGCTGGAGGTATTTTGCATATATATATCTAGTCGAGGTGGCTAAAGACTCCAACATGTTTTCATGTATGGTCTATGATGGGTTGAGTAATTTTAAATTCAAAAAGGATTTAGTCCATTATAAGCATAATGTTGGTTATAGATGATATGATGATGAAAATATATTGTTAGGAAACATGTGATATATAATTTTTGTCATTTTTTTACATGAGTTTGAAGATTAATTATGCATGGTATGAGCTTAGTATATATTGAATTAGGTCCTGAGAGAGAGAAAACAATGGGGAAGTGGAATTATAGTTTGTTTATTTTTATATTTATTGTTTTGATTTAGAATAAATTACATTTGTGTACTACATGGTCAGTGATTCATATTGATTATACGAATATAGTTTTCCTATTTAGGTGACAATTTAGTTTCATATGTTTGTTCTCATGGATTTAGTATCCTTCAGTCACATTCTTCATAAGAGGTTGTGGAGAGAACCATATTACATAAACAATTTATTCCACCCCTACATATATAAACTATTTTTTATGACCATGAGAGATTATTTGTGTTAGATATATTTTTTACTATATTTGGGAGTGGTTTAAGATGTTTTTGTGATTATTATCCATTGTTGGGGATTTACTTTTGGTTCCATTCAGTTATTTTATTTTCTATATGATAATAAATGTGTTTGGATTAATTCTTAATTTATTTATGATGTTGGTTTTTGTATTTTCAATATTTTTTATAATTCCTAAAATTTATATTGAGTTTAATGCCTCTCATGTTTGTGATTGATATATCCACAGTGATAGTCACTAATCTATGTCCTATTAGAGGAAGGATTCTGGAGTATTTATTTCTGTTTCATCATTTTTGGTCGAGGAGGGATACCAATAGATAAATAAGGTCATGAAAATGTTTTATAAGAGATGATGGTTGAGATTTTGGATGAAGATTAATGGTTGGAATTTGTAACGATGCATTGTTTGGTAGGTAAATAATAACCGATGAGAT
Organism: Viscum album; assembly: GCA_963277665.1. Classification (NCBI taxonomy): domain Eukaryota; kingdom Viridiplantae; phylum Streptophyta; class Magnoliopsida; order Santalales; family Viscaceae; genus Viscum; species Viscum album. The sequence goes on along the minus strand of OY728127.1, from coordinate 402,423,204 downwards.
AAATATGTGATGTAAATAAGATATATATATATATATATATATAAGGACATGATATTTTTAACACCCATGTTATCTAATGAATGGACCAAAATGTTTATTGGAAAATTCTATAAAATCTTATTCTAATCGTAGACTAGACACCTAGGTAGGGATCATACATAAATATTATTTATGATTGTGATTGAATTTTATAGACAATGGGTAAATAGGTATAAATTAATGAATTTATTAACCATATATCCTTTGTTTAAGAGATACTAATATTTTCTATTTTACAGATATAGATCATGGTCGATTCCCTTATTGGGTTCATTCTATATAAATTCAATAAGATGTTTCTATAAATTATTTTATAGTGGATGTTGATGTTAACCACACATGGAAGAGGAAACAATGAGGGTTTGATACATGATTTTATACATGTATGAGGGATCTATTTTAATTTGAGAGAAATAAGATTTGATAGAGATGGTGTAGATATAATATAGTTTGATTCACGATTCTAATGATCACTGGGTTTCATTATCTTTGGTGATCTTTTATATTTATTCTCAATAGTGGGTTATTTTATTACCCTATGATATCAAGGAGTTGACTTTTTCATAGAATAAGGTCATATATAAGTTTTAGATATGCTAAAGCAGCTTATAGGTAGGATATCCTCACTATTACTAAAGGGAGTTATATTGTTTGCGAGTTTAGTATTTGATACAAGAACCACCGATGTTATTCCTAAATCATTAGTCTATATGGGGGGATGGTTCGAGGAATTTTAGGGACACATTGATCTTCTTGAGCTGGAGTCACACCACCCAATTATTATTGAATTCCAATCCCAATGTACTGGAGAAAGGTAATTTCATTGAGACAAAATTATATAGGACTAGATCATCACAATATAATAGTCAAAAAGACATTACATATAGGTGAGTTTTAACCAGGAGTTATGTGTTTCTGATCTATAAGAAGAAGATTTAGTCACTAGTGAGTATGTTTTATCCTTCATCAACTATTTTCAATAGGGATAGCTACTCTCAGAACCATGCCACCAGGTTTTGGAAAATATTATATTCATTTTAGGATTTCCCAATAAAATTTGATAGTTATCAGCCTTCTCAGTAGGTAACATGTGGTTGGGCACCCATTTATGGCACATTTATTTAGTAAACAAAAACGGGGTGCTCAAGAATATGGTCACCAGTGAGATGATAAGACTGAAATAGGTCATTCCGGTGATATTTGTAATTATTGATGATAATTATCATTAAAATACCATAGGGTTAGTCACAATCATGGTTATAGATGATATATAGATGGGTGTGTTCAAATTCACGCCTAACCTTTTCTAGCACCAGTGAACCAGGTGTTACGTGAGTTACTAACTTCATATTTTCTAATTTGGTTTGTTCACTGATTTATTTATGATATATATACTTCTTTAATTCACTCTATCTAGTCCATAATTTAGAGAATTATACAGATTGGATTTCTTTTACATTGGAATTGATAATGCCAGTTATAGGATGTGATAGTATATTTTATGTGCGCGGAGACAAAGAGTAAGTGTTAGGGTAACTCCACTCTTATGGAGAATTATGATGTTATTGGATATAGATATACAACATAATATATGGTGTATATTTATTATATTAGGTGTAGGCTATCATTGATTATTTCAAGAGGAGCATTATATTCTACAATGGTGGTGCAAACCAGGCAGTTTTTGATGGAATGTAAAACCCTCATACATGAAGGAGGTGTATTGAGTCACTATTTTTTTATGGTCGAATTGATGTTGAGAATTATGAAAGATTAGATAATAGTGTTTCCAATAGTCATTCAAGAGTTCCCTGATGTGTTTAATAAATAATTTTTGTTACTAACTATAAGGACCTGACCTTAAAACATTACATAATCATGAATTAAATGAATAATTTACATTGAGGATATTTTTAGGTTTAGAGTTTTAGTGAATTAGGACATAACTATTACATCTCAATGATTACAAAGTAGACACATCTACTCAGTTTCCATTTTTTCACAAAATAAAAAACTCTTGAACAAAAGAGTCATGTCTAGTTCCATGTTTTAGACAACATGGCATTTCCTTGATCCCATCCTTGACCATATTCCAATTTATGTCATGGGAAAAACATTTCAAAAACATGGGATGAGCATAAAAAGCTCAGTAAGGGATATAAAAATACAGAAAGAGAACATTAGTCCATGTATACATAAGAATCAATGAAATCATACTTTACTCATAAAACATAAGCACTTTTAAATACCTCATGAAATCATAAGATTTATCAATAACTCATAGAAATCCTAAGACAAAAAGGTAACTTGAGGCTTTCATAACATTCTTATGTAGGGAGTAACCCTCATGGTTACGTTTGGAATACCGATCGCAGTATATTCCCTAAATCACTTCAGAGAAACCTTAGAATTTAACTCCTTCACATTACCCAATGCATTGGAGAGCTATCTTGGGCTCACTCGCCCTTAGTTTATCACGGAACCACCGACTTCATAAACAGTTCCCAAGAACCATAACATAATCGTATCACATAAAACATGCTTAAAGGAAACATAAAATTTCCACATTTCAATATCAATATATCAATAAAACACATTGATATAATAAAAACAATATAAAAACCATTTTCAATACCAAAATAAATGAAAATTAAACCGTGGTATTTATTTTTCATTTAAAAAATGTTATGGCTTGTAGATGAAACCGAAACCCAAATAATGGTCACGATGGAGGAGAAGTCGTTGTCGCCGCATACGTAAGACAACAATATTCCTTTTGTCGTTTAGTAAATCACTTCATGTAAAAAAGATTCCTTTTTAATGAAATTAAAAGTTAAATGGTTTTATTATACAACTAATAAAATATGGTTGTATATTAATTGATGTATGCCTCAACGAAATGGGATTGAGACAAAGTCCCGTACAAAGATGGTATCCTTTGATTATGGATAAATCAATTACATAATTATGTGTGAAAAATATAAATACAATCAATATAAGTTGATATTAAGTGTAAAACAATCAGAGGTCATCCACACATATTCATATCACGACATAATGAAGAAGTAGAGGTTCAACCCAAATAATTGAAATTGGGTTAATAAGTTCCCTTACAGAAATTCGACAGCCTAATCGTGTCATTTTAAAATTCAGAAAATGAATTGATGAGAGATAAAAAGGGTATCTCATCACTTGGAAATGAAATTTAAAGAAATAAGGATATATAAGAACATATCCCAACATAAGAAGATGTAAATTAAAAGACCTAACAAAAAGAAGTCTTTTAAAAAAGAGGAGGGTGAAAGGTTCCCTTACCAATTTTGGTAACTTTCAAAACGTACACCCCATGAAATAAGGTCCATATAATGTTGATGTAAATACCAATAAATGGATTTATATTACTCAAAGATTAGAATAAGGGTCAGTTCACACACCACTCAATGTATATAGTGGAAAATATAGCAAGAATCTCACTGGAATGAAAAGTGACATAAAAACCCCTTACCTCGTTGTAATCAATCGAGTCATATGACCAAAAGATAATAAACACAAAATGAATCACATAATACCATGAATATAAATATAATCATGGTAATATAAATGAAATGGAATTACACAATACCCCACATTCTACAAATAAGTGGCGAACAATGGAAATATCACGGAATTAAAACTGAGATAAGAAATCCCCTTACCTCAAGTCCAACTTGTCTTGTTTGTTTATTTATATTACTGAATAATAAACTTTAGTCAATTTAGAATTTCTTGAGAAATTCCTTTAAATTTTATTATTAAATTCATATCACATATTATCATGTTATAATAATTAGTTCATTATGTGGGTTCATATCATACGTTTTGTCGGTGTTCGGTACATGAGTCAACAGTGAACTTATTTGAAGAGAATTGTCCATGTTGTTATAAGTAAATCATCTTCTGAATGGTTTCCATGATATAAATATCATATATATCCAGTATATATGTATTCAATAATATTCCATAATGTTTGGAGATAAGAAATGAAGTGTACCGTTCATGGATACGGTAAGCCGTACGTACGCATGAACGCAACTTTCATTTTTTTGTCATATTAATGGACCTAAAACCTAAATTATACATAGATATATAATTATTCCAGTATAATATATATGTTATATAGGTAAAATATGTTCATAAATTACATTCTTTATAAATTCCATGTTTGTAATGAACGAGTCACATCACTTGAGGGGGCGGTTGGCCACACTTCCTCATATGAAATTATCGCATTTGCACAACATGAAATGCATAAAGGTATGTTTTAAATATAAAATAAAGAAGATTTTATAGAACATAAATATAATATATAACAAATATAAATATAGTTCCATCATAATGGCCACCATGATAGGTGGTAGGAGAATATTGAACAATCATCGTTTCATGAGGCAGTAATTCTCCATCCATGAAAACAATACGTTCTTTAACCATTAGACGGAGGTGTGTGTAAGTGCAGATATAATACATATCATAACAAAATCCTTGTATATTGAGGATACTGTTGTTATTATGGGTAAAAATAATAAGAAGATAGTGGTGAGTTAATAAGGAAAATAAAAGGAAGAAAATGAGAGAATACATTACCTCTAAATCGGGTAACTCTTTTTGATTTGACCCAAAGGCTACCTTGGAAAGAAATCGTCCCAAAGTGAGGATTCTAGAAGTAAGAGAGGGATGTGGAGAATAATATTAGCAGAGGATGGATGTTCCAGGGGTTTGAGAGGTGGGGGTAAGGGGGTAGAGGTGGGGTCTTTTTATAAGATGGAGGAGGGTCATGTTTGGAAAGTCTTGAAATGTTACTTTATTATAAAATGATTTTTGGATTTTAATGGTCCCAAAATGAAATATTTTGAGGATAAGGTGATAAGGGTTCGAAATAAACCCATAAAATATTTTTTAGACAAGTTTATTTCTTAGTGTTTACCTTATCTTTTCATTTTATTTAATTAGTTCATTAATGATATAATCACTGCATCATCATGGTGACCTTCGCAGTAGTGTCAGTGATGATTACTCCATGATGATGGTAGCCATCACGCCGGTTCCTCCCCTCCCAGAGGGGGAGGGTCCTCCATCACTTTTTAAGAGAGCTGAGAATTCGTTCATGCCCTTTTCAAACCCGGACTTCCCTCCTTCTTTCCCGCAAGCATCCTTATTCCCTAAAGTTCCAGATTTGATCGATGTGTTTCTAAATCTTCTGTTGTTGACATCAGAGTTCATAGAAACCTCAACTCTTCTAAGCCTCACCGTGGGGGCTCGCTTTAGTAAGAGATGGCCTGTGGTTGATTCCTTCTATCATTTCATCTTCGACTCATGGAACTTGTAGGAGAGGGCGACGGTGGGCTTGCTAGATCGCCACCACATTATGGTACGGTTTTATTTGGAATAGGACCACATCCATGCCTGGTTGAGTCCTCCCCTCATCCTCAAGGGATTTTAGTTCATTCTATTTTGTTGGAAATTCGATTTTCATATGAAGCGCAATCCTCCTTCTGCTACAGTTTGGGTGAGCTTTCCAAATTTACCTTTACCTTTCCAAAATCCCTCTGTCATTAGGATGCTGGGTAATCTTGGGGGTATATTTCTCTTCACAGATAGTCGAACCGAATCAGTATGTCACCCCATCAACCCATGGGTTTGTGTGGAAATGTAAATTTCAAGGGTTCCTTTTCGTTTTGTTTGGGTTACCCTTGGGGAGGATTACCGGTGTAAGCAGCGGGTTGTCTATGATTCTTGGATCGATTATTGATATCTTTGTCATCGTTTGGGTCATGATACAGGTTATTGTAGTTAGGGTGGCCTTGATCCTCTTAGTAAGAGAGGTAGAAGTAGTGGTATTGTTCCAGATAAACAAGATGGGAATGATGTGCCAGAACAGGTGGTTAGAGGCTCAGAAGGCAGGGGACGTGATGGCACCACTAACAACTTGTATGGGGTGGTCATGCCTCAAGTGTCATTGCCTATGGTGGTGGAGCAACCCAACTTCCATCTGGAGACATCTAAGGGGTCTTTGGGGACTAAAAAAGGTGCAACATTGGGTGAGAAACCACAGGAAATGGTGGTTAATCTGATGGTTTCAGAAGTATTTAACAGACTAAAGAACGATCTTGCAGATTCTACTTGTGGAAAGGAGCCAAGTCCTATTGAGGGTGTTGGTGTGGGGGAGAATTTGGTTCAACCTGAGGTTATCCATGTGGATATGTCATAAGGAGGGGGATTACCTGCTACTTACCAACAGGAATGTGGAGAGGTTGATGAGGCGGTTGACCATTATGTGGAGGATCCAAGGCCGTGCAAGGATTCTACAATCAAATGGAAGCCGAAACTAGACATGCATGTTAGTTATGGGTGGCCAAGGGGTGATACTGCAGGGCCACACAAACCAGTTATGTTGTTCAACAGATTTGAAGGCCTTTTAGAGGCTGGACCGTGTTGTGATTTCAGTAGTCCGAGTGATGCAGATGGGGAACACATGGTTGGAACAATGGAAAATGGTCCTACTGGCTTGGTCGGTGATGATGAAAGCCCAAGGAGGAGCAGAAGTAATAAGAGGAGTAAAATTAGGAATTATTACTCCTCTTTAACACCGCCTTTGGAGACTCGGTCTTCAAAAAAGATAAATTCCATTAAATAGGAATTGGAGGTTGGGGATGATCAGTCTCTGGAAGTACTATTAAGTTATGAAGAAGCGGTGGTTGAATAAGTTTTTTTTGTGGAATGCGTTAGAAGAGGAGGCTGCTAAAATGATGGGAGGACCTTTAAATTTGTCACTCAATGAGGAAAAATACTCATGGGTTGATAAACAAGATCTTATTTTTGTTGGAGGTTTCAACAAATGGAAGATCAGTCTTGAGGAGTACTTACAGACCTTGGACCAGCTAGCTTATGAACATGAAAATCTATTGTTATCTGTCCCAAGAACACTGGTTTCCTCCATAGATTGGAAGCATTCTAGGGATCTTGTTTTGGGTAATCTCAAATTTTCTTTCAGTGATTCTTATGAAATGTGTTGAACCTCGTAAGTGTTTGGGATGTATGTTGGATCGACATGTATAAATTCTTTCCGAAGATAATTCTTTTGCAGGTTCCTTGGTGGTGTTATGCTAGCATTCTAGAGGGGACACACCAGATGGGGACTAGAGCTTTACCTTCACTTATACTTGCCATATCGATTGTTTGATTGAGAGGGTATGGCCACGCCATCGGTTCCAGGCCCATGTATTCATACATGAGACTGCTTACTGAATGGTAGGTGCTGGTGAGGGTTTTCCTTTTTTGTATTGGCTGGGAGGGGTGGTCCTTTTAGTTTGGTACTGGTTTTTTGGTCCCTCAAACTTGTAACTCGGATTTGGGGTTTCTCACTTTTTCCTTAAAAGTGTTTTAATATACAATATAAATTTAATTTTCAGTCACTGCATCATCATGTTGTCATAAATAAATTTGTTTATTTAATGTCTAAAAATTATAAAAAAATACCTTGATGCAGGAAATAATTTTATCTTTCCAATTACTATTTATAGTCTAAGGGATAATTTATTTAAAGAAAATTAAAACTCTTTTACATATTTTATACAAACCTTTGTTATATTTATATTCTTTTTTAAAAATAATGTCATAAATGTCACTATCACACCCATGTGATTCCATGGGCCCTCAAGTTTTGTATAAAGCTTAACATGGATAGCCATGACTCAAACAAGAGTATTTGGAAATATGTTGGGGTCATTTTATATTATTATGATATTATTTTATTACCCTTAACTACCCGATTACTAATTAATCGCGATAATTAAAGACTATCACCGTCGTTACTATTCATATTATCCAAAAACAAGAGTCTTAAATACATAATTTCGACGTTATGATTCCAAATATGGAATCCATTTTAGAAAATTCCAAACACAGAAAATGCAGTAATTAATTTAAAAATAATTCCCGTTGTCAAAACCAAAGATGGGTTTTTTAAGAAATAAAATTTATCAAAATATTGACTTATTTTTACATCCAATTGAAAAGTGAAATTACTTCCAATGAACAAAACTGCATTAAGTGATAAAAAATTATTCAATTCAACTTTAAAACCAATTAAAAGGATAGTCTAACTATATAATTAAATTAGATGAGAACGCAATTTTGAAGTAAAATGCAGTATTTTTCACAATTCATTAAAAATGTACATTTGTCAGAAAAATACCAAAAATTTATCCAAAGTAAATTTGATATTCCAAATTCAAAAATGATATCCATTTTAAAAAAATCAAAACATTGAAGTTACATTAATTAATTTTACAATTAATTCCCGCTGTCAAAACAAACAGCGTGTTTTTAAGAAACAACATCTATCAAAAGATTGACACATGTTTATGTCCAATTTCAAAGTGAAATTAATTCCAATGACCACCATAGAATTAAATTGTAAATATATATTCTAATTACTCTTTAAAATTAATTAAATATATAATCTAACCATATAAATAAATTAGATTAAAATGGGGTTTTGAATTAAAATACACCATTTTTCACTATTCATAAAAAAAGAACTTTATCAGAAAAATAACAAACATTTACACAAAGTAAATTTTGATTTCCTTATTCTGAAGAAGGATTTTATTTTTTAAAATATAAAATATAAAATTGTAAAAAAGTATATTTAAAAAGGGTTCACCATCAAAAGGCGGTTAATCATCCTTTTGAAGAATATTAGATTCTTTATGCTTAAAATTGGATTCATTTTCATTTTAAGCCTCTAAAATTTATTGGATAAATGTAATTTTTTTAACAAACATATATAATAATGTTGTAGTTAGTTCTATTCATTACATCCATTACAATGGCTAGGCGTTAACTACCATTTAAAAAATATTATTGTATTATTAGTGCTCAATGTAAGATTTCAATGAAACTCATTATTGCGTATTGGGTTCGCCATATAACATAGAATTTACTATAAAGTAATATTAATATTTAATTCACTAATATTAATTAATATGAAAATTTCATATTCTTTATTTACCCGGGATGATACATCCTTCCCCCCTTTTTGGAATTGTGTCCTCGAAATTTTAGAATTGGGCTCGAAAACTTCATTGAAAGCCCCGCATCAGAAAAGGAGTAAGTTAAACTATCACTTTAAAATAATGAAAGAAAAGTAAAAAGGTCACCCAAGTTAACCCATACTAGGAATCCATGTAGGAAAACATGGATATGGAAGAGAAAACAAAGGGTTATGTTCTAATGAAGAGTGATAGAAAATATGTCTAGGAGAAAGTTAACCAGCCGAAAATCACAAACTTGTGATGGGTTAAATGGTATTTGATTCCCCAGTAGGAAAAGTTAACAGAAAATGTTTTTGTTTTATGTTACTTTCCATTGAAGAATTTATTTATGAGCTTAACTAAAACATAAGGAAACATAGTTACTTGTCATGTAGACTTTCATCTCTTACTAGATTTCTTACACAAACACATATTTTCTCCAAAAGATGAGTATTTAGGATTAATTGTTCACATTAAGAGAGAATTAATAAACTTCTTGAGAATCACCTAACCCACAAAAGATGAACTATATATTTCCCATGTCTTTATCCCTTAACCAAAACCAAAATTGTTAGTACAATATCAGATAATCAACTAAAGGATAATCCTTTATAAAAAGAAATACTACTCTTAATCTCCAAAATTCTACAAAAAGAACCCAAGGTTCAAGAAATACCATTAAATAAATTGCTATCCATAAAATTCTTAAATGTAATCCAAACTATGATTAAAACTCAAATCTCTGAAGGATTTAATCACAATGTCTTTCAAGTTAAATCTTAACATTTTTCTCTAAAAAACATCAGTTATTCTTAAAGCCTAATACTAAAAAGTAATTAACATACTCACATATCCTCCATGATAGGATAATAATTTCCATAGATAACCCAAAATCAATTTATACTTGATTCAGAAAATCATTTAACTAAAAACAATTAGTCATACTAACCAGGGAATTCACATAGTCCAGTGGTAGGCGATAAATACCAGTCGCACTTTTGTTGTGGGTTCGATTCCCGCAGCATCGTCCAACACGATGGGTTGTCACACGATTTGTGTGTTGTCCCTTTTAAAAAACTACATAATTTTATAACATTCCCAAACATGAGATAAATTCATCAAAAATAACTATAACATATTTTAACCATAGAGGTTATCTAACAACTTCTGTTTTGCATCCCAAAATGTATTAATCGGTAATTACCTCAAATTCAAGGATCATATAAACCAAAATGGTTCTTTATAACAATATACACAAAAGAAAAGCTAATTATTCCATGAATAAAATTTTCATATATCAAACATAAGGTTTACACGTACTATAAAAATTCTTCTAATGTAATCTCATCATAAAAAGAGCCTTAATACTTTTAAGAATTTCACAATCCTAAAACTCACCATAACTCTTGAATCCCTTATATGTTGACTTCTTACTCATTAAAAATTCTTCATCTTTATTAAACATTCATTTTCAACTTATTCTTAAATAAATCTTTCATATAAACAAAATCATGAATCATATCCTAAGATTCAATAATAGGAAAACATATGTTAAGAAATAATCCATACCTTTTATTGGTCATTGTCAATTTATTCATCCTCAATCGGAATGGCATTAGGTATTCATAAACAAATATTTGTATGATCTTGGTGATCCCATTCCAGAAACTTCTTTGTAGGACATGTGTTTGCATAATGACCATGCACAACACATTTAAAACATTCAATTGATCCTTTATAATGAACTTCTTTCCCTTTCATAGAGTCAACTGAAGGATTCCTTTATCCATGGAATATTCTTGCTTTATGACCTTCATTTCCACATATGTAGAATCTTTCTATCCCTTTAAAAAATTTTCCTATGTGTTTCTTTCCACATATTTGACACGTAGGTTTTTGAACATACATACCTTTATTTTTTTTTGAAAAAAGTGAAACATGGGTTGGTCTCCAAACCCATGTCCCTATAGAATTTATAAAAAAATAAGGATTACAATGAATTCTCGAGGTGCAATGAATTTACACCAGCAAAAGGGAAAGCAGTTACATGAAGATAGAAAAAAATTCATACTGAATGAAAAAAGAGAGGAAATAAAAGTCTTCAAGAAATCACATGCATCATCCCTTTGAACTCCATAAGATGATTCCTCTTCATACGTTGAGCAGATCATCACAACAAGAATGTATGATGTGAACCAGAATTGATAAAAGAGGAGAATCTGAATATAAAACTAGAAAATTCAGCCCATGCGACATGTCCTGCGCTCTTCACTGTATTCCCGTGAAACAGATTCTTGATATGGTCATGTGCCCATCTGACAGATCAAGCCATAAACAAACATTATCAGCAAGAAAAAACTGAATTCAAACTGGAGAACAAATAAGCGCAGTCCGTAGGAAATTAGGGAGTTTGTTTGGGCTCCAGGTCCAACCCCAAAATAAACACTTCGAGTTTGATATCAAGGTAAGTAACCATGGATATTTCACCATTTCTGAGATTTTGATAAGCTAATTCAACCCGTTGATCCATTCGAGACTCCAAATATTTGCACACCTCCCTAGTATCCTGCAATGTATTCGTAGCTGGATCAGAGCCCTCATTCAGATTCTCATCAGGAGGATCAGTAGAAGAGACAACCTCAGTTTGATTATTAAAGTCTATAAGTATCTTACTGGAGGCTCTTGTGATTTCAATGTTATCCTTGTTAGAAGCAGTAAGAGATCTCGTAACAATTTTTCGTTCGAGAGGAGAAAAGTCCCTACGCTTACTTGTTTTTTTTCGGATTGGGTGTAATGAATCCAACAACATTCACCATTTGTATTTTGCCATATCTATAACTTGATTTGAAGAAATATTCTTCAATTTGGGTGGATTTCTTGTCATCCTCTAAAGGGACAGAGTGAGAAGGCACTGGAGATTTGGGATTAAAGGGTTCACCATCCTCAATATGAGCCACCTCAAAACCCACTTTAGAAGTTGTAATGTCTGCCTGGATTGGTGGCTCAGGGGTGTGCTTAGGAACATCGGTGGAGTTCAAGACCATGACACAATAAACAGGTGCATCTACCTGAACATTAGGGTTTACCTTTGTTTCATTCTTTTCCAACCATATTGACTTGAAATGTGTAGGGGTCCCACATTCTTCCTTAAGATGACCAATTCTGGAGCACATTTTACAGTAGGCAGGTACCTCTTTGGAGACAACATCCTGTAAAAAGCCGTTGTCACCATTTTGTATCCAAAACTGTGAGGGAAATTCATGAGATATGTCGACTTCGGTACAAATCCTAGCAACCGATGGTCTTGACAGATTCAAGGTAGCAGTGTCAATCTTTATTTGGTGTCCGAAGGAAAAAAGGGAATTCTGTTTGAAGATATGGAGTGGTAATCCCAGGAAAGAAATCTAGATCTGAATGATGGGGGGTTCAGAACCAACATCAACGTCCAGAGACCAGTTGAAAACCATCATAAGAGAACCCCTGAAAGACCAAGAACCATGGATACAGAAGCGGTAAAAATCGTTCTTTAAGGAAAAATGAAAAATAATGTGGCACAAATTCAGGAGGCCGATGTGAAAATTTATAAAACCTAAGCATTCCAGAGTTTTGAGTAGAAACATGAGTGACGGGCGATGCTGGGAGAATATACCAACAAGAACAAACCGCAGATCCAATGTGGGAAATTGTACCTCATTTTTGGAGAAAGAAATCACTGATAGACCTCGATACTGATATTTTCTAGGAGCGATGCTTTCAGAGGCCTTTGATTCACCGAGAGATCCACTACCCAAGGTAACTTCAGTGAAGGATCTGGTATCTAGGATCCCCTGTTGATCGGCGGGAGTAGGTTTTTTTCCATGATCGCAAGTGGGCAGCATCCTCTGTTTTCCTATGATTTATATAACCATCACATACCTTTATGATTATTACCTGAACTTTCGTAGGTATTTTTTTCTCGCATATATGATGTCTTATAAAAATCACTAAGGTTCAGTTGGTCAATCATGAATCCAGATAGTTGATTGAGAATAACCACAAGATTTTTCATTACATCTCCCATATCATTCAGTTGCTCGTTCAGACAACCGTCACAGCTTCCTTCACATCCACTGTTACTTTGGTGGCTACTAGATCCTTCCATTTACTAAAACCAAAAAGGGCAGTGTGAGTATATCAGTAAAATTATCATATAATATCTTATGAGGATGGTAAATACTAAGATATACTTATTCATGTTATCTTAAACTCATTAAATTTATAAAAATCACTATGACTCTTTCTAAAATCCTATCCATTATGGTAATGTCACTTGTACTTAAAGAATACCCTAACCTCAAATGTTATCTAAACCGACCTCTTATACCAACTATAAGAACCCATCTATAAATCATTACATAGTCTTGAATTAAATGAATAATTCACATTGATGATCTTTTTAGGTTTAGAGTTTTAGAGAATTAGGACATAACAATTACATCTCAATGATTACAAAGTGGACACATCTACTCAGTTTCCATTTTTTTCACAAAATAAAAAACTCTTGAACAAAAGAGTCATGTCTAGATACATGTTTTAGACAGCATGCCATTTCCTTGATCCCATCCTAGACCCTATTCCACTTTATGTGTAGTGAAAAACATTTCAAAAACATGGGATGAGCATAATAAGCTCAGTAAGGGATATAAAAATACGGAAAGAGAACATTAGTCCATGTATACATAATAATCAATGAAATAATACTTTACTCATAAAACATAAGCACTTTAACATTACTCATGAAATCATAAAATTTATGGATAACTCGTAGAAATCATAATACATAAAGGTATCTTGAGGCATTCATAACATTCTTATATAGGGAGTAACCCTCATGGTTACGTTTGGAATACCCATCACATTATATTCCCTAAATATATTTGGAGAAACCTTAGCATTTAACTCCTTTGTGCTACCCAATTCATTGGAGAGATATCTCGGGCTCACCCGCCCTTAGTTTATCATGGAACCACACAACTTCATAAACAATTTCCAAGAACCATAACATAATCGTATAACATAAAACATGCATAACGGAAACATAACATTTCCACATTTCAATCAAAAGATATCAACACAACACATTGATATAATCAAAAAATTATCAAAACCCTTTTCAATAACAGCATAAAATAAAAGTAATAAATGGTATTTATTTTTCATTTAAAAAATGTTATGGCTTTTAGAGGAAGTCGAAACCCAAATAATGGTGACGGCGGCAGAGAAGTCGTTGTCGCCCCATACATAAGACAAAAATATTCCTTTTGTCATTTAGTAAAATGCTTCTTGTAAAAAGATTCCTTTTGAATGAAATTAAAAGTAAAATGGGTTTATTATACAACTAATAATATAAGGTCATATATAAATTGAATTATGCCTCAACGAAATGAAATTGAGATGAAGTCCAGTACATAGACGGTATCATTAGATTAAGGAAAAATTAATTACATAATTATGTGTGAAAAACATAAATATACTCAATATAAGTGGATATTTAGTGTAAAACAATCATAAGTCATACACACATATTCATAGCACGAGATAATCAATAACTAGAGGTTTAACCCATAGAATTGAAATTGGGTTAAGAAGTTCCCTTACATAAATTCAACAGCCTAACGATGTCACTTTAAAATTCTGAAAATGAGTTGATGAGACAAAAAAATGGTATCTAATCACTTGGACAAAAAATTTACAGCAATAAGGATATATAAGAACATATCCCATCATAAGAAGATGTAAATTAAAAGACCTAACAAAAATAAGTATTTTAAAAAAGAGGAGGGTGAATGTTTCCCTTACCGATTTGGGTAACTTTCGAAACGTACACCCCATGAAAGAAGGACCATAAAATGTTGATGTAAATACCCATAAATGGAAGTATATTACTCAATGAGTATAATAATTGGTATTATATACACCACTTAAAGGAGATATTGGAAAATATGGAATGAATCTCACGTGAATAAAAAGTGAGATAAAAACCCCTTACCTCGTTGTAATCAATCGAGTCGAATGACAAAAAGATAATAAACACTAAATTAATCACATAATACCATTAATATAAATAGAAACATGATAATATATATAAAAAGGCAGTACACAATGAACCACATGAAACAAATATGTGGTGAACAATGGAAATCTCATGGAATTAAAAGTGAGATAAGAAATCCTCTTACCTCACGTTCGACTTGTCTTGTTCGTTTATTTATTTTCCTGAATTATAAACTTTGGTCAATTTATAATTGCTCAAGGAATTCCAATAAAGTTTATTATTCAATTCATATCACATAATTTCATGTTAAAATAATTAGTTAATTATGTGAGTTCATATCATACTTTTTGTCGATGTTCGGTACAAGAGTCAACAATGAACTTGTTTGAAGAGAATTGTCCATGTAGTTATAATTACATCATCTCCGGAATGGAGTTCATGATTTAAATATCATATATATCCCATATATATGTATTCCATAATATTCCATAATGTTTGGAGATAGTAAATGAAGTGTATCGTTCATGGAGACGGTAAGCGGTACGTATGCATGAGCACTACTTTCATTTTTTTGTCATATTAATAGACCTTAAAAATAAATTAAACATAGATATATTATAATTATAGTTTAATATATATATTATATTGGTATCATAAGTTCATTAATTACATTATTTATAAATTACATGTTTGTCATGAACGATTCACATCACTTGAGGGGGCGCTTGTCCACACTTCCCCATATGAAATTATCGCATTTCCACAACATGCAAATCATAAAGGTATGTTTTAAATATAAAATACAGAAGCATTGAGAGGACATAAATATAATATATATAATATATAATTGTACTACAATAATAATGTCCACCATGAGAGGTGATGTGAGAAGATTGAACAATCATCGTTTCGTGAGGCAGTAATTCCCCATCCATGGAAACAGTATGTTCTTTAACTATTAGGCGGAGGTGTGTGTAAGTGTATGTAGAATCCTTATCATAAAAACATCATAGTATATTATGGATACTAGGGTTATTATGGGAAAAAAATAAGAAGATAGTGGTGAGTGAAGATGGAAAATAAAAGAAAGAAACTCGAGAGAAGACATTACCTCTAAATCGGGTAGCTCTTTTTGATTTGAGCTAAAGACTTCCTTGGAAAGACTTCATCCAAAAGTGAGGCTTCTAGGAGTAAGATAAGGATGTGTAGAGATAATATGAGTAGAGGTTGGATGAGACAAGGGCTTGAGTGGTGTGGGTAAGGGGGTAGAGGTGGGGGACTTTTATAAGAGGGAGGAGGGTCACTTTTGGAAGGTCTTGAAATGTTACATTATTATTAAATTAAAATTGTTTTACTTAGGATATGCAATCCTTTGTTATATTTCAATTCTTTTTTAAAAATAATGTAATAAATGTCACTATCACACCCATGTGACTCCATGGGCCCTCATGTTTTGAATAAAGCTTCATTTGGTCGGCCATGACTCAAACAAGAGTATTTGGACGCATATTGTGGTCATTTTATATTATTAGGATATTATTTTATTACCATCAAGTACCCGATTACTAATTAATCACAATAATTAAAGATAATTACCATCTTTAATATTCATAATATCCAATAACAAGAGCCTTAATTATAGAATTTGGACCTTCTGATTCTAAATATGGAATCCATTTTACCAAATTCCAAACACATAAATTGCAGTAATTAATTTAAATATAATCCCCACTGTCAAAACCAAAGAGGGGTTTTTTAAGAAGTAAAATTTATCAAAAGATTGATCTATTTATACATCCAATTGAAAAGTGAAATTACTTCAAATGAAAAAAATTGAATTAGGTGATAAAAAAATTATTAAATTACACTTTAAAACCAATTAAACGGAAAATCAAACTATATAATTAAATTAGATGAAAAAGCAGTTTTGAAGTAAAATGCAGTATTTTTCACGATTCATTAAAAATGAACATTTTTTAGAAAATACCGAAAATTTATTCAATGTAAATTTGATATTAAAAATTAAATAGTTATGTCCATTTTACCAAATTCAAAACATAAAAGTTGCATTAATTAATTTTTTAATTAATTCCCATTGTCAAAACAAACAACATGTTTTTAAGAAACAATATCTATCAAAAGATTGACACTTGTTTATATCCAATTTCAAAGTGAAATTAATTCCAAGGACCACCATTGAATTAAATGGTAAAAATATATTATAATTACACTTTAAAACCAATTAAAAATATAATCTAACCATATAAGTAAATTAGATTAAAAGGAGGTTCTAAATTAAAATACAGCATTTTCAATATTCATAAAAAATGAACTTTATCAGAAAAAAAAACAAAAATTTACACAATGTAAAATTTGATGTCTCGATTCTAAATAATGATTTTATTTTGTCAAATATAACATATAAAATTTTCAAAAATTGGATTTAAAAATGGTTCTCCATTAAAAGGCAGTTAATCTTCCTTTTAATGAATATTAGAATATTTGTGCTTAAAATTGGATTCATTCACATTTTAAGTCTGTAACATTTATTAAATAAATGTAAAAATATTTAACAAACATATATAATAATTTTTTAGTTAGTTCCGTTCATTCCCACTATTACAACGGCTAGGTGTTAACTACCATTTAAAATAATATTATTATATTATTAGTGTGCAACGTATGATTTCAATGAAACTAGTTGTTTCATATTGGATATGCCATAAAACATAGAATCCCCTTTAAAGTAATATTAATATTTAATTCAAGAATATTAATAAATATGAAAATTTCATATTCTTTATTAACCCAGGATGTTATACTACCCATCGATGAGAGTTCATGTTTGGGATGCTGCAACAACCATGTGTTTCGATGACATTTATGTATCAATTTGGATGGACCGTTATTATTTGAGGGATATATAGATAAAAAATGATGATATTTTTTGGAAAGGGTGAATTTGAAGTAGTTTTCAAACATAGTGAGATCAAGTTCTAATTGAAAATAATGATGATGGTAGCCTACGACTGTTTATTGACTATCACCATATGATATTGGTTACAGTGACTAGGTGATGCCCCTCCCATGGATTTATGATTTATTCAGTCATTTATAGGGAACTATTTTCTCTTGAATATGTTTTTTGTATATATTTCCACATATTCAAGTGAAGGATGAGGATTTCCAAATACTATATTCAAATGTTGGTATGGATATTATGTATTCATTTTCATTTTTTCTGAGTTATGAATTATTGAACCATGTTCATGGGACTCTGGAATATAGTGTTCCAAGATTTAATTTACTACTTCCCGGTGGTATTTATCAATGAATTACAAGTGTTCTTTGAATTTTAAGAGGAGAAAATATATCATCTATGATATTTTTTATGTATTATTATATATCAATAAATATTCTTGAATCTATCAAATTGAGATTAATGAACCTATGAGTAATATTTCACGTGGAATACCACATCTAATCAATGATCATTTGTAGATCCTTTGAATATCGAGGAAGGTGTATCTTGGTATCCCCTAACAACATTATAGTTCTATCGATATTAGCTTGTATCAAATGTGATTATAAGAGGTTTGTTCCAAAATTGACTCAGATTGTATACCATATGGCATCCTTGGCTAGAATAAATTAGGAAACTATATTTAATAAAGAGTTATAGACTTTATTTATGTATTTGAAGATGATGATGCTCATTGCTTCAATTCATCACTTGTTGGAGGATGGAATTTCATTAATGGCTTATTTTAATACTCTATAGTTCCACATGGTATTGTATTGATGCAGTAGAGGGAAGTTATATATTATGGGTCTTGATAGTTATTACCTTTTGAATGTGTCTATTCCACCAATAACCTTTAGTTTCATATTATGGTGTTTTATTTGATTTTTGGTTGGTGCTATCTCACTTGTGCCAATTATTTGTTCATCATATATAACACACTAGTGAAAACATGGTATTTAACTTCAAAATTATGATATTAGTTTCTTATAAACCAATGAAAAATAAATTTTCAGATAATTTTTGGCATCAGTTTCTTTAAAAAAGGAGGCCAAAATTCCCATTCGTATCATTTTTTGCATCAGTTTTTTTGAAAAGCAAATGTAAAAGATAAAAAATTTCCCATCATTGTGTATCAAAAAAAATGAAAAAAATCCTAAAAAATTGGTTTCATTATTTATAAATACAATTCCAATAGTTAATTTTTTAATATGTTTTAAATCAATTCGTTATAAATTGATTTGATGGGTCATCGAGGTAAAAAGGAGATACATAGTAAAAGTTATGAATGTTAGAAGTTGAACATATCTAAGATAATTATTAATGAAGTCCAACATACAAAGGCCATAACTTTTAATCTGTAACTCTGTTTTAGATCCAACACCTGTCAAACCGAGGCTTGAGAAATGATTTAAATCATTATAAAAAATATATATAAAATTTTCTATCCCCAATTTTTTCAAATATGGTGATTTTTTTATTATTTTTTGGCATCATTTTTTAAAACCCACTCAAAAAAATATAAATTCTATTTTGCATTGGTTTTAAGCATAACAAACGCTGAAAAGTATAAGTAAATATATAGGATTCCTAAATAATTTTTTTCACAATCCACATTTCAATTTTTATAATCCCACATCAATTTTAATTAAACAGCAGTGAATATAATTTCTTTTACAATATAAATCCATTACCTCTTTCATTCAGCATTTTCAACCTCTTTGATTCAATCATGTTTTAAAGGAATCTTCAATCAATGATTTGAACATGGTATTTATTTAAATCATTTAATTTATTTATTATTATGTTACATCACTACTAATCTTATCATTAATATTGTTTACAAATATTATTTATTCTTATGATAGAGTTACAAATATAAATCATTCAGATGAGATTTACCTACGGAGGAGAGAAAATAAATATCGATCACCACTTTCATTTCCTCACGAGCTATGCCCTAAAACTAATAGATATTCTGAAAAAACATTACATTTTGATGAAAAATCCTAAATGAATTGAAATATGTTTGTAGCCATATGTTTATTTCATTTCATTTTGTGAATGTAATTTCTATTCATGTTTCTCATGTTTTATTTGATATGACTTTTATCTGTCAAAACATATGAGATATTCAACGTCCGACGATCATAAATTTTGAACATTAACTCCATTTTAGCTTGATAACCAGTCAAATAGATGATTTAGAAGTTATATAAAACATAGTATAAAAATTAATTATTATTATCCATTTATTTATAAACCGATGTGAAAAATAATTATTTTAATCTTTTTGAAATAATTTCTTAAAAAATACATAAAAATAATATAAAGGGGTATTTTTTTCCATCATTTTTGTAAAAAATTGATTCCAAGGAATATATTTGAATCATTTTTAGCATTAGTTTTCCAAAAATTATGTCAAAAGACATATTATTTACACCAATGGCTCTACATCAGTTTAAAATAAACTTTAATGACTATTTTTATACTAGTGTCCAGAGTATGAATTATTTCATATCCTAGCATGATTTTTATGTGGAAAAATGATGGCATACGGTTTTATTTTGTATATACGATGATGGGGTCTTTATTAAACTATTTCAACCATTTTTTTGGTTGAAGCATTGAGTAGGAATTCACAAATATTTGTTTTTAATATATATGGAGAATTTTAGAGAGTTATCTGGGAGTTATCCATTACACACCTTAAAATGGGTGAAATTTATGGTAGCATATGTCTTTATCAGATGATAGTGTAGTCAATGTTAGTTTATAAGGTGGGGGATTCCTAACAGGGGGAATCTTAGGTTGAGTTATATTGTGGTTGAGTTTTCTTTGGTGATTCTCCTATAGAACTTTTAGAGGATGGTGAACACTGGGGGTTGTTTCAAGATAATCCTTTTGATCCCTCAGTAATGAAAGATGCATTACTCCATGAGTTCAATAGGACACCTTTACCAGAAAATCATGGTTTGGAAAATATGTATCATAATATTAGAGGATTGTTTTGGTGATATATTATAAAGTGCTCTCATTCCAATTTTGTCTCTTGATGTTTGGTTTTCTAGATGGTCAAGGCTAAGCATTGGGTTAATGGTGTTTTTATTATCCCATTGAATTTTCCCATGTGGAAATTATAGTACTTCTCTATGGAATTCAATAATAGTTTTCCTAGATCACAAGGTGGTTATGGTATTTTTTGGGAAATCATGGACTATATGATAATGTCAATACAATTTATAGTGATTAAAGAGTTGATCTCATTGGAGGTTTTATCAAATAAGTACATAAAAGAGAGTTTGAGGGTTCATTGGGATCAAAATATGATCATCTATGGTTGTGATCATGATTTTATATCTGTAGTGTGGATATATCTACAACATGATTTTATATCTCAACTGTTCTTAACATTTCCTTTTATCTATATATTGTTAGTCATGAATAGTGGATTATCCACACATTAAAGGATATGTTTCATGAATTTATTTTATATTATGGGGGATTGTGGGTGATTCACCTAACTTTGTTGAATTTTTCTTATTATAAAATTTATAATTCATCCGTTTGTATGGAAATATTAAATGTAATATATATAATACAATTATGATCTCTATTATATTTGAATGAGGTCCAAGATTTAGTTTTCCTTAGAATGGATTTGATACATAGAGTGGAAAAGAAGGTAAATATGATCCTTGAGATGATAAGGATGGATAATGAACCTAGAAATTCTTATGATGATCATGGTAATATTCCTATACTATTCAACATCACAGATCATGTGATCATAATGGTATATCCTCATCATGGGAAAAAATGGTTTAGTTTAGGGTGTGATATTCCAATCCAATTTATTGTACTTTTCGAGGTGTTGGTGTGTGTAGGTGAACTTGAATTTTGGTTAACAAACCCTTTATAGAAAAGTTGAACTCATAACATATTCCGTGTATCACTTATTCATTGAAATACTCATGAATATTTCGACAACAATCACTAGAAAGAGTCTGATATTGAAGAATGTACAACCATCTAGGTGTGGATAATATATATTCTGGACTATTTGGAGAAATTATTTCAAGTGCATATTTTTCATTTGTTTGGTTTGCTATGTTGATATAGTGTCACAAAAGAAATAACGTAGGAGTAGGATTCACTGATGTATTCTTAGTTTCATAATATTTCTTGCTTTATTTTCTTCCACCTCTTAGGATGATGGGTTTGACAATATTCTATTTTATGAGTTCAATTCCCTTCCTAGATGTTATACTTATTAATGGAATTGCCCATGTTTTATAGGTATATTACCTAAGAGTTTTTTTTTATATTGGATAATGATATTAAGTGTTTATGAACATAATTCCTCTTGTGAGGTGGTTGTGTGCATGTTATATATAGATCTATGAGAGGTATCTCAAAGGGTGGTAATTTGGACACCTTTTTATCTACGATGTTTTCATTAAAATTAATAAGGATACAAATTGATTGAGGGCTATCAAATGTATGGTCCCAAATTTCAATAAAAATATTTTTTTAAAAATATTTGAGGTTTCAAGAGCATTCTCAAATTTTTTTCCCATTATATTTATACATTTTTCTTGTAGTTTCTTGGTTTCGTCATATAATCACTTGGTTTCTTCCTAGGGTGGCCTAGTTCCTTCACTAGGTTACATGTTTTAGTCATGGGATCACTATTTTTGTTATATGGTTACTATTTTTTTAGGATGTTGATCAATTGTTATTTTTTTTATCCTCATTACTTCAAATAGTTTGTTCATTTATTCATTCATTTGATTGATTTCTCATATAGTTGATCCATTCCTTGCTCAGGCTGTTGATTGTTTGGTCGTCTGGTCGATTGATTGGTTATAACCTTGATTTCTTGTTCATGTAACTGATCGATCATTTGGTAATATTATTTCATTCTTGGTCAGGTGGTAGACATATAATGTCCCCACTCAAGGTTGATCTCCTTGGTTGGTCCATTCTTTAAGTATTTAAAGTCATGTTTTAGTAAACAAATTATAGAATGATGGAAACTTGTTTTTAAACATAAATATTGAAATAATAATGGTAAAATGGTATTTGAAAAAGGCTAGGAAAATATAATTTCTATATTTTAATTCTTTGTGATTATGGGATTAAAATTAGTCATTCCATGGGGGATTAAATCCAAACGACGTTAATGAAAAATTAAAATGAATGTTGATTGAGATTTCTAAAATACATAATAGAATCATATATTTAATTATAAAATGATAATTACTTACAATATTTCAATATTATTACTTTATATCTTATTTGGGTGATCCATAATCCTTTGTTTTTTATTCTTTCAACATTTAAGCACTGATCTAAGAATGTTCTTATGTGTTTTGAGACCTACATTCACCTCTTCCTTTCCTTTATTTTAGTGAAATAAATTGTAAACGATTCTCATTTGGTAAGGTATCTTATCTTTCTATATTATTTTATGAAATTTTTGTTTTGATAATACCATAGATTCTTTGTTCAAATCGATGAAATTAAATTTATCAAACATACTTGTAAATATGTCACAACAAGAATGATTATTAAAGACTCATGAAAATTGTGAATAATAAGACAGAGAAGATATACCAATTCCTTGAAAAATGTTATTATCGTAAAATCATGTTTTGCATGTAGTTTAATATTCTCTATAATATTAAATTGAAAATGGATATATATCCATTTTTCTATTTATAAATATTAAATCCTGTTTTAGCGATTTCCGAAGAAAGTGAAAAAATAAAAATCACATGTTGTATATACAATATTAATGAAATGGAAACCATATGAATTATAATATTTATTTAAGTCATAATAATATTTATATTTTAATTATTTATTTTAAATAATAAATATGGGAATGTTTTCGCACATGAAGATAATAATTATATCATGTTATAGTAATTAAATAAAAAGTTGGGTTTCCCATATTGCATGTGATTTATGCCAAGATATTTATACTAATTGATATTTAATTGATAGTTTTTTATCCCAATGTTTGTATTTTTCTATTATTTTTTATATAGATTTTTATTTTGAAACTCAAAAAACCATATAAATATGATAATGGAATGTTAATAGTGGACGAGACATGATAAATTAAATATTATTATTTTTAGAAATTATAGCTTTATAAAAATAATGATTAGGGTATATTTATATTTATATATACATATTTTAATATTTATACTATAGGCTTTAGGATGAAAATACCAATTTATAACAAACTAGTTAATTTAACAAGGTAATTTAAATGGTTTCATCTAAAAAATTGTTTGGTCCTGAAAGCTTCCACATTTGTTGTGTGAAGATTGAATTACATTATTATTTGGACATAGTTTCCTTAAAATAATAATTAGTGAATATATTTAATATTTATTTATTCTCGGGGTTAATTCGACCTTTGTTGTGACTTGATGTGATTGATTATGAACATGTAATGAATGGAAATATTGATGAAAAATGGGATACGAGCCTGTGTTTTTTGGGATGATTGATGTCAATGATAGAAGGATATAATATAATATGCGCAATAGTGTTTGAATGAATCTAATGTAGATGGGATGAGTTTAAAGATGTGATTTCTTGTTTCCATATTCCCTTAAATGATGATTTTAAATGGGCAGTTGTCCAAATATTTTTATTTCGGTTTATAACTACTTGAATTGGTTTGACTCTATGAATATTACCTTCATCTTGGTTGTAGTATCTTAGGATAAAGTCATACCAGAATAGTTATAAAATGAAAAATAAATTAATAAATGATCAATGAATGTTCATAGTATGACAATTGATGATGTAATACATGATAATCTATATAATAGAAATTATGGGTTAAAAGTCACCAGTTTTGATGTTTAAATTATTAATATTGAATATGAAATAATATTTTTTAATGGATAAATAATAAATATGGAATATTGATTATTGTATGCTTGTTGATATATTAACCTTAGTATTTGAAGTTGATTTTATAATTTGATGGTAGAGGCTGGTGAATCTATGTCTGTGAAATTTCGCTTTGTGTGGTTATGTATGATAATATATATATATATATATATATATATATATTAATTTCATTTTCTTCACTACTAAATATATAGGGAATTCTAAACCCAAAATTTCTGGTGGAGATTTCTAAAATATCTAGACAGGAGAGGAAACAGATGGTTATCATCCCCTTCTCCCTCGCTCACCCTTCTTATATAGTGTTGTCTAGGCATATCATGAGCTACAATGGGATGTAATATAAGGTGAATTACAACCAATGTGGTGATGTATCTTAGTTTACATTTGTGTGTGGTATGAAATTACATTATGTGTTACACATTCATGTACTTTTTCATAGTGTCTATGACCTCCTAGGGGCGTTCATGCACGGTATGTAATAACCTGAGGTATAATGCATTTATATAGTTTCTAGTGGATTTAGGTCATAAAATTAGTTATGGATAACATGTTGATAACAAGTTTTATTTGGGATACATGGGACGAATAATGGTTGTCAAATTTATGCATGAGATGAATGATGACTTATGTTATGGATAAGAATAATATGTGTGAAATTTGTACATGAGACTCACAAAAAAGTAGGGATGTGTAAGAATGGAACCATCATTTATATAATAATTATTTTGATATATAATGATTTAATTTTTCATGTTACCTAAAGAGTGATCCATGGTGGGGATTCTATATTAGTTTTACTTATTTTTGTGAAAAGTTAATTTCATTTGTTTATTCGTTGGGATTTACTATGTTTCAATATCATTTTTTGGAACTGGTGTTGGATAGGATCATATAGAGTATACATATTATTCTAAACAATGAATTATATTAAGCATTACTTAGGTAATAATTAGTGAATTGGTGAATGTTATGGGTGTTAATAGCCTGAGGATTTGTTCAAGGGATGTTGGAGCTTAATGGTCCCTATCAACGATCTTCATTTGGAACCATTATTTTTTTTAGTTTATGCATGGAATTACATGTATTGGAATTAGTTTATTTGTTTACATGATGTTGGTAGGTTAATTATTCAAATTGTTTTTAATATTTTAATCTATATTAATTGTAATGACTCGCATGTGTGTGATTGATATACCCTCGCTGATAGTTTATAACTTGTAGCCTATTAAAGTCAAGCTTTAAGGGGAATTATATCCCTTTATTAATTTTTATCCCAAGAGGAGAACCTTTTAAGGGAGGGGCGTGTGATATTTCCATCATTAGGTACACTATGATTTATGGAATTTGGATATTCTAGAGGTTTGATTTATTCTATAAATCATTTATGTTCAATCAATTTAGCGATGTTACGAATAACTAGAGGTTTCTTCATTGAAATCATAGTATAAATCTTGTATTTATTTCATGACGGATAGTATCGTTGAAAAATATAAATCCATATCTGTAGATAATGTGTTTAATCAAAAGAAAATATTCAGTTATTTTGGTACTGATTATCTTTTTTTTAGAACTACTTTAATTATAAATTAACTCACATCCGCTTCCATATATAATATTGAAATTCATAAAATAGATATTGAAACAGTATTATTAAATTCTGAGTTAGAGGAGAAATTTATATATACCATCCATAAGGTTTCATAAAACTCGAAAAATAAATGAACACTTACGAACATTTATGGTCTCATTATGGTTTAAAGCAACACTAAAACAATGACATTTGAAATTTATTTAAGTAATTATATCAAATGTATTTTTAGCTAAATAGGATTATTATGTGTTTATACTTCATTTCAAAATATCCATGTTGTGATTATTTATATATATATTGGTGACGTGATAAAATCATGAGTAGACATGAATTATGTAAATGTGGCTATGTCTACATTGTCTAGAAACTAATTATAAATTATTTATTTGACGTTAATTACATTTTAAGAATCAAAATTATTTTGAAAACGAATTTTATTTTTATTTATCAATATCATTATATTGAGAAAGTCTTAAAGTGGCTCAAAAAATATAATTGTTAACTAGTTTTTACACTATTTGTTTATGGTAATGGGATTAAAAAAATATTGGTAGGGAAATTATATAGATAAAATATGATTGATTTATCCAATTTATCTTCTATCTCAAGGATAGAATCATACTTTATATTTCATATGTTGTTTAATGGTTTATTGGGGATACAAGTTATCTAGGTTATGCACAAGGTGATTTTATTAAAATATAACTAAAATATCTTAATTGTAATATGGATTATTATAAATGTTATAGTGGGGATACAGGTTACTGGAATGATTTTCCAATGTAAGATAGATTACTAAAATAGAATATCACTCTTCAATGAGTGATTGAGGATTTATAATTAGTGGTGGTTAAATATCTTAGTGATCTAAGAAAAATACATTTATAACCGACTCCACTATGGATTTTAGGATTGTTTCTAAAATATATATTAGAAAAGGAATACATTAAATCTTTTTTATGAGACCTAATATTGTGGTGTATTCCATTTTCTCCAACTTCAATATTTTATAATAATCAATAAACATTGGATAGAGTATACAAAATTTCATCTTACAGAAATTTGAGACATATTGTTTATTCATATATATATGTGAGGTTGTTGATACATGATAGTTTCATAACTATGTACTTCCTTAGATCAACCCAAAATTTTGAGTATCCATTAACAAATAGAATTTTAGAGGAGTGAACATAAATAAATTCCAAAGGGATGGGTTTAATTAATATAAAATATTTCACAAATTATGGGTTATCATCTTAACATGTGATAGATTCACATGTATATGGTCAATTTAGGAAATTATATTACATGTTTTAAAGAAACAACAATAGTATATTAAATCCCAGGAAACATGGTGTTTAGTTCCCTTGAGAAAAGGGGATTGAGTTTTGACTGACAAATGAAATAATGATATCAAATAATAGTTGAATCATGGAAACATTATTTTTTTTCCAATGTGAATGTAGTACTGGGTCCATCCCAAAGAGGTTATGACATTTTTTTGTTTAAAATTCATGAAAGGATATTTTAAACATGGTTATAATGGTTTCGAAGTTTATATGAATAACTGAGGAAATATAAATTGAAATTTTTAGATTTAATTTAGTAGATAACACCAATCTCATGTTCATGGAAGTGTCCAACTATTTCCCTTTTCATGTTTAGTTTTTATCTTTCATATAATGGTTCAAATCAATAGAAACTTTCATTTTCTATGGTTTCATTCTAGAGAGTATGTTGATTGATTTTTAAAATGTATATAAAATATTTTAATATAGTGTGGATTTCTAGAATTTAATGTTATTTTAAAATATTTAAATATGTTATTATTATAGTTTCTCAAATGGGGTATATTTTGTAATCCCCCATTAAAAATTTAGTTAGGGTGGAGTATCCTTTATTGGAGAAAACAATTTTACCATTATTAAAATGTGATAATGTAATGTACTAATCATTTCGGAAGGTGTAAGACACTATCCATGTGCATGTTCACAATCACATAATTTGGATCTTTGATGGATTACTTTTCACTTTAATGGTTTGACCCAGTTCATTGAATTGGTATAATCTGCATCATTCATCTGATTCGGACTGAATTTAAAAGACAAAATAATTCTTTAGTGACCCCCATCGTGGAAAATTCTTCAAGTTGTAGGATAAATTATCTATGTTTCTGCTTCCATTATTTTAAAATGGAGTCACAAATGGATGTAAAATTTACATCTAAAAATTACAATACACTTGGAATCTCACTCAAATATTGGGATTTCTCACAAGTTATTACATATGAATCAAACAAGAAATAATTTTTATAAAATAAAAATGTCCTCAACCGCTCTATTTTTTCAAAAGAATCTTCCTATGACACTCTCCACTATGTACAATTATAGAGTATCAATCCAATATTCTATGCTAAATAAGATTCATCGGTAACCCATTATACTACAACTTTCATGACTCTGAATATACAATTAAGGGAAGAGACATAGTAACATTCCTCAGTTGGTAAAATACTATACCAAAAAAGAAAAGTACATACAATAACCAATAATATATACTGACATTTTATTTTTACAATAAATCACAATTATCAATAAATAATACAACATACATTTTATATTGCATTAAAAGATAGGTGCTTTTATCATCTCGAAATAATGAACAGAAAAAATGATCACAATCAGTGTAAGAAAAATCATTAACAAAGTGTATGTTTATTAATTATTATTTTATCACTAAAAGTATATTTTATATGTGCTATGGGGAGTTTCGATAAGATCTAAAAATTACAACAATGTGCTACTACATTTATAGGAAACTAAATCAATTTTTTATCAAAGTAAAAATTAATTTAAAATTAAATTAAATTATAATAAATAAAAATTAACTTTATTTTTTGAAAATCATTTAAAGTCATTAAAATTTCACTGATATTTACCATTTATTACAAAACATAATTTTTTTGAAAAAATCAAAATCATTTTAAAATATTGTAGACCAGGTTGAAATTTATTCCAATACCCTTGGGACCCCCTGTCAATATATCCAAATCATTCTACTAATTTCTGCACTCACCACCCAATATCAATAAATAGAGGAGAGTACCTATAATAAAATATATAGATTTTGTTAATAATTCTATATAGAGGTAAATGAAACAAAAATTTGGCACAATAATGAAATAATAAAAACTAAATAAATAATAATAAAATAAATGGTAAATGATAATATATAAATAAAAAGGATAACACAATTTTATAAAAGAACATATTTCTATTTAATATGAAAATTACAATGAATTTCTTATACTATTAGAATGTAACAAACTTCAGTTATAATGGCCTAACCATGTTCCAAATTGAGTTTTGGTTGAAACATATATGTCAAAAAATGAATTATAAATTTTTTTTTCTAAAATATTGGGGCAATAACATTTTTTTTCTCAGTTTTGAGTCTATGAAACATGTTAAAAAATGATATTTTTATATGAAAACATGTAGTTTTGGTCATACATTCCACACCATGTATTATAATGATGAGTGGAAAATTTCTACATACCAAATATGAATTATGGATTATTTTCATAAATTATAAATAAAATCAATGGGAAATTTTTTGGTATTATTATAAAGAACACAATTTAAAGTAAAATATTATTTTAAATAAAAAAATTACATTTTATCATATCATTCACACCATGTGTTAGATTTATATACATTTTATTCATAAACATAAAAAATTAATTATCAATATTTTTAATAAAATATTAGGAATGTTATATTATGTTTGACTAGTGTCGAGTGTGTGATTTAGAATTTGATCTAAAATTTATTTTAAAAATTAAACCACACACAACTAGACATAATAGCCACACCATGTGCTAGATATAAATGATATTGATTTATAAAAGTAAAATAATATATATATAAATATTTATATATTAGAGTTTGAAGACAATAATATTGTGTTTTAATAAATTTATTAGATATTTTTTTAAAGTATCATGATGATAATTTTTTTTCTGTAGTTTTTATAATGTTACCCATGTTTTAATCTAAAATTTCACTTTTAAATGAAATCACATAGTTTCCATTATAATATCCACACCAGTATCTGATTGAGGTGTATTTGACTTACACATAAAAAACCATATAAAATAAAATTTTCCTAAAATATAAATAAAGTTATATTGAATTTTATTGGTTTTGACTAGGTGACACGTGTTCCTGTCTAAAATTTAATTTTAAAAGAAAACCCACAATTTTATTTATATTTTCCAACACATGTGTTAGATTATCATGAGGTTAATTCATAAATATAAAAAATGAATTACTAAATGTTTTACATAATTATAAATTCAATCAATGTGTGTATTTAGGTTTTGAAAAGGTGATATCATTTTGGGACAAAAATACCACTTTTAAATGTAATCACATACATTTAGTCATACTAGCCACATTGTGTGTCATGTGGGCATTTATTTGATTCATACACATCGATAACTAATTATAGATCATTATTATAAAATATAAAGACAATATGAGTGATTTTTTTGATTTTTTATGTGTGACACAAGTTTTCTATGTTGTGGTAGAATATTCCCTTCCTTGATTCCTTGGATGATATTGTTGTTGATTTCCTCCAAAAATCATTGTATTAGAGAAATGGTTCTCATAATGTCCATGTATCTTATATTTTACTAAATACACTATAGGCTAATTTTCAATATTATACTTCCTGTCTTATTCTAAATTAGTGTGATTCTTAATATCCCATCAAATGTTATATGTAATATACCGTATTCTTCCACATTTGAAGCATTTCCTCATTCACTTGAGATAGTTTCTAGGATGCTTCTTCCCACAATTTGGACTCATGAGGTGTTGGGTTCCCATTATATCTCAAGATTTATGTATTTATCCTCCCACATTAATCTCCATCATCCCCTTTTTATCTCCAGTCCCACGAGACCACTGAGAGTCTCTAATATGTATTTAATCCTTGAGGGCACAGTGGACAATATCTGCATAACTATAAAAGACTCAAATATCTAATTCATTTTTAGACATAGATTTAGTCCTCCAAATAAGGGATCCACATTCTTTTTTGTGTTCAAGATAATGTTGTAGGTGTATCGTACCAGAATTGTGATGTTTGTTTTATACACCCTAAAAGTCTCATCATCCTTTTTTATTATCCCAAGGAACTACCTTTACATATTAAGATAAAGAGTTTGAGGGTAATATTTATTGAAATATATGTTATTTAAATAATATCATTCAATAGAATCAATTTCCTCCTTGAACTTCGTGTTATTTTTCTATGTCCACTACTGATCAGCTTCCCCAATAGAACAATAAATAGCAAACATGACTTTATATTCATCTAAGAAATGAAGTAAATAGAATATATTATCGATGGAGTTTGTCCACTTTTCTAAGATGAGGTGATCATAAGATACACTAAACATGGTATGCCTTTTCCGCATGAGAGTCTCATGTAAAATATGTTTTCTCTTTGGAAAAGGTGGTTATTCCACACAATATAAGTTATTATTAATAATTTCAGCCAGTTGAGAATGTACAATTGGTCATACCTCCCACACAGTGTATAATATTTAAATGTGAAAAATTAATACTTGTTAAAAAAGAATAAAATAAAATTTCACTAATGTAATAAGACAATATGAAAGAAATTTCTCTATTTTAAGTATTTGACACATGTTTTAGAGTAAAATGTAACTTTTAAAAGAAATAAAATCCAAACTCATTAAATTAATCTAGAACGTGTTTCAACTTGATTTTCAGTTATTTATTACACATAAAAAGGAATCATGGATCATTTTTTAAAATTATCAAGATAATATGAGAGGGTTTTCCTAGTTTTGAGTTTGTGACATGGGTTTTGAACTGACATATCACTATTAAATGAAAAAAATAATATTCATTCATATCACTCACACTGTATATCATATTAATATGGGATTAATTTCTACACACTCTAAATTAATTGAAAATGATTTTACAAAAACATAAATATAATTCAAGTATGTTTTCTATGTTCTGAGTATGCCAATCTTTTTTTGAACAAAAATATCATTTTTAAAGGAAAACATTAAATATATGGTGTAATAGCCACAATTTGTATCTAATTAGAATGAGGTTAATTTTTACATGCCACAAAGGAATCACAAATCATTTTCCTAATACTTTTTTAACAATTCACATATTTTTCTCGATATTGAGAATGTGATTCCTATTTTGAACTGTAATTTCAATTTTAAAAGAAAACATACTCTTGGATTCATAATATACAAACCCTTTATTATATTGATATTAATTTCATTCCCACATATAAGAAATAAGTCACATGTGATTTTTATATTGTATTAATAAATTTTACTTTGTTTTCTAAGTATTCACAACAAGGTTGGCGTTGTACTAAAAAATGTTACTTGGAGTGAGATTTTTAGGATTATATTATTTTATAAAATTATTAAGGGATAAATTATAAACTTATAAAATTACCAAAAGAATGGGTAGAAACATATGTAAAAAAATGATAATTCCATGATAAAATAAACCAATATATTATATTTAAAAAAAATCTTTTTCTATCAGTAAAACAAACAATTTTCTCACATGAATGTTTTGAAAAGGAATTGGAACATAAATTTAAAGCAATATATTATTAATTAACATAAGATATAACATAATGAAAAATAGGAACCGTAGAGAGAATGTTAAATAGTACCTAAATGCATCATTCTTGTTTAAGCCTTCACCGTGAATTTGTTTTTCACAATTTTTTTCCTTTCAAGAGAACTGAATTCCTTTATATAATGTTCTAAAAGGATAATATAATTTACCCTACAAAGACCCACTTTACATAAATTAGTAATTTAACCTTAATTATTTTGGGTTCTTCTCCATGAAACTGATTTTAGCCTACGATATATAACCTGAACTCTTTATAAAGGACTTTTATTCTCTTAATAAGCATAATACTATTAGAGATAAATCAGTAGGAAACGACCTCTTTTTTAAGTATGTGAATATTAAATAATTAATTAGTATTGAAAATGATTATAAAAAGAAATAAATTATTGGTAGATAATATGAAAAGAAAATCAATAGATTAAGTAGTAGAAAATCACCTCTCAATGATATTTACATACATTCTGACACTATGTAATCACCTAACTCATTTATATACAATATAAATCCTCTTTAGAATATGTGTATTATAGAAAATCCTAGTAGTACTGGGAAAATATAATTAAAAAAATTATTAATAAATAAAATAAATGAAATAATTATTATCATCAAAGATTCCTCTTCTAGGATTTTATTTTGTTGATAGAATATGATATATTTCATTAATTTTCAATTGTATTAACATAAATTCTTGTCATTAAATTGTTATAGACAGTATAAAATCATTTAATAAAATATGTAATACTTTTTATATAATCTTTGATAGTGTAATATTATTCTATTTTTCAGATTACTTATCAATTTTTAAAATTCCATTGGATTATTATTCTCATAATTTATCCTCATACCATTATTTTAACAATATATAAACAAAACCAAATGAAAAAACCCACGTTAAAACATAATTTATGATTTATAATTTCATGTTTATTTATAAATTGTTCAATGTGTTGTATTTAAAATTGATAGAGGATATATATTTTTGTTCATCTCATTAAATATAAAATATTTGGATCCTAAATATAAATCTTGTGAGTATACAAATTGATTACAATGAGTATCCAACACATCCTAAAAAAATCCTAAAGAAATAAAAAAATCAAATATTCTCTGTATGATATGATTATATAGTGATACCAATGTATTGTAGGATATAGAATATTATTTCATCAACTAGTTTCCATTTAAAAATTTCCTCTAGTTCTACTAGTATAAGTGAAGTTTCATGTTATTCTATTGAAATCAAATCTATAGAAGTAATATGAGGACTAATGTGGAAATAAAATCTTCACAGGGGTCTCCCTTTATATCGTATCACTATATTTTCCTATATAAAATATGAATAATATTTATATTTAATTAATATTATAGATAAAATATGAGAAAATATATTTATGAAAATATTCTTCATGTATACATTCCCAATAGAGGCACTAGGTTATTGAGGATAGAATATTTATTTTAAACTATCAACACCAATCATTCGTAGACTATAATCTAAAAACATTGATTCTTAAAATAAAATAAAGGTAATATTATAATCTTTTAATTTTGTATCCATATTAACATATAATTTTAGAGAATTCAAAAGTTGAATTAACGGAATAAGGTTACACTCGGATGTGATTTTTGATTTATTGGTTATTCTTTTAGATTGTTATGTTTTGTCAATATATTTCACCTTATTTTTCTTTATTTCCAATATCATTCCTTCATTCTAAACATAAACTATTAATTGGAAATGGTTTTTTAAAAAAAAGGAAAGATAATAATTCATTATTTTTTTTATCTATATAACATTAAATAACCATGCTTCAAAATTTTCAGCAACAAGTTTTACGAAGAGGACATCCATATCATTAAGAGACATGGGTAGCTCGGTGCTCTACTCATATTTTATATGAGTCATTAGTCTCACATAATCTTTTGGATGTATTTTATTTTTTATAATATCTCCTTGGATTTTGTAGAATTTTCCCCACATAAAAAGTATATGTGTGTGTTTTGAAAGATATAAATTAGCATAAATATCACTTTATAAAATTTTAGGATAGAAAATGCTACACCCCTATATTTAATAGTATGCCTCTTTTTTAAATTTAACTCATTAAATATATTGGGATAATAAATGATATATTAAAAATTATTATTTAATTATTTTAGTAGCCATTGGAATGACATGAATAAAAAAATTTATAAAATTATGATTACACGTGTTTATAAAATTAACCAGTTACCAATTAATTAAAATGGAAAACTAATTGAAGATAGAGGTCTTATTTTATAAAAAATGATTTTATGTACATAATGAAATTTGATATTAAAAAATTAAATTAATAACTTTTAGTGAAAGATCTAAATAAAATTTATATTTCATATATTAAGTAAAATTTTCATTCAATAATTCAGATTTGTTATGATAATAATAAAATAAATTTTGAGCATAAAAGCTATATTTTTGTAAAAGAAATTTTTACCACATTTGAATGTCATAATTTTTTTAAAACTATATTTTGAAATTTTTATGAATTATATTTGGAAAGATAATTTTGTAATGCATAACATCAAGATTTATATTGGTATTTTTTTGTTATTTTTCGAATAAATTATATTTTTGATGAATAGTGCTTGACTGTTGGAATAGTAACATGAGAAATATAAATATTAATCATGCCAATTGAATACTCAATTCACCTATGGATGTATTAATATAATTTGAAAATATTATAAATGAAAACATGATACATTTATATCATTAAATATGTAATTAAATTCTTTAAAAATGATAAATTATGTGTCTATTTTTTAAACATAAATGATTATTTTAATTATTAGGGTTAATATAATATTAAAAAAAACTATATTCATAAATAAATATTTCGTTTTCTAAGGATTTTACCACAATTTTATTAGTCCTTAACTAATTTTTCAAAGTATTATAAAATGGGTTATAATATTAAAATCGATATTTTTTGAATAAATGATTTTTTTTTAATTAAAAATTAAAGTTCTCCTATTTAAAAAAATAATTTCATTCAATTGATTACTTTTTGGAATTATACATTTTAAAAAATGGTAAGTGTGATGTTTTTGTATTTTTTTTGAAATAATGGATTTTTTGGTGAATAATAAAATACAACAATTAACGGTATAAGATAAATACATGAATTGTGGAGTCATAACAAATGTATCGATTATGTAAGCCCATTATATTGAATGATACTTATATATTTAATGTATTTATACATTTTAATCAAAACTATTCATAGACTTGATCCAAAATAATAATCTAATGGATAAAATATCCCAAAAGATACAACTCTCTTCCACTATGAACACCACCCATCACGACCCCTTCACCTCACACTTTCTAGGATTTGAGACTTGTAAAATTTCTACAAAATCCTCTTAAAAATACCCTCCCAAATATTTAAGAGTTTATGGTCTTAAAAAACATTCAAACCCAATCCCTTTAAGAAGGTTCTCAAGAAGAATAATTCAAGATGTAAAAATCCTATTTCTTTTCCCCTATTTTCTTCTTAATTTATTTTCATTTCTTATCATTCTCTCACATACCTTATCCATATTTTCATGATAACATCAGTAAATCTTATATAATTTTATTTTATTATTTCAATGGAAAATATCTCATTAAGCCTCTTATCCTTTCCATTTATTTTAATGATGAAAACATCATCTGTGAGGTGCCGATTTACCACATTCGTGGATGATGTTTTTCCATTTTTCAATTCATCCTTCATGGATGGTCATAAACCCATTTTTATGGTTACAAAATATTATAAATCATGTATTATATATATATTTTAGTTTTAAGGAAATAGTATTTATATTCATGATATTAATTAATTAGAAAAAAATAACTTCTGAGGAATAAAAAAACACCAAAATAATATAAATGGTTATCATTAAGGTTTTATATAACCAATCATCCTCATTAAAAATAGAAAATTATTTATGAGAACATTTAATATTATGTAAGATAATTAATACTAAATAATGTTAATTTCTGATTTCATTCTTCCATTTTACATTAATTCCCATAATTATACACAAGGGATACCATATTGTATACCAAGGAGACAAACACTCCTGAATGAAAAAATTGAATCTTTTAAATTATCTGAAAATCCATAAAATAATACAATAAAATTATAATGAATAAAATTACTTTATTAGATGTTACAAAATAAATTACTAATTAATCTAATTTCATTTTCCTGGTCATTAAATACCAGTGTAGAACACTTTTAAACATAAGGTAAGGGTTTTTTCATCTCACCTTAATTTCTATGAGATATGGCGTATTCAAAAACATTTCTTGTGTGTGATGTATAAATAATTCCAATTGATTTATATTATCATGATTTTAATTATATTTATTACATAAATGTTTTATAATTAAGTTCATTAATTTTATGGGGCATACAGTTCGACTATTTGCAGAGTGGAAAGTGATTCCTATAGAACATCCAATTTTCATTCGGGGTTCAATTTCTCTATATTTTCCACAATGTAATTATTATTTATTAATATATAATTCTAATAAATTATAATAATATGTTCTAAAATTATATATCAAGATAATTGAATTCTTCTTTGATGGGAAATGCA
Organism: Viscum album; assembly: GCA_963277665.1. NCBI lineage: Eukaryota > Viridiplantae > Streptophyta > Magnoliopsida > Santalales > Viscaceae > Viscum > Viscum album. Next base: position 402,385,154 of record OY728127.1, on the reverse strand, counting down.
TAATTTTTATAAGGTTACCTTATCAATACTTCTCGACAAGTAAACCCAATTTAATGTAATTTTCCATTTTTTTACCCATTTTAATGTGTACTCCATTTAATATTTTAAGACACATTTATTTTTATAAATTAAATAATTTTATCAAAAAAAATTATATTTTTTTCATTACTATTTTTATACAAATATTTATTCCTTTTTCATTTTTAAAGGCGTTCAGTATTTTCCCTTAAACTGTACTAAAGAGGCTCATCTCTGAAGATTCTTAAATGATATTTTTTCATGTTTTCTCTTATGTTTTAAATAATTTACATCTAAAAGAAATTTTCATTTCATGACACTATTATTTTCTATGATATACTTGTTTATAGTCTTAATTTATGAAAAGTACAGTGTTTCTTCAAAAAGAACTCTTCTTTCGAATGTAAAAAGTGTATTTCTCTAAATAATTTCTCGATGACTATATTTGACTATTTCATCTATTTCAACAACATATTTTCAATATTATTATTAATTTGGAGTGATATATTTTGATATCATAGACCATATTTTATTAAATGTTTTATGATATTTTTGACTGTGGATTTTTTATTTGGATACCATTCAACATATTACTCAGAATGGTTAGTAATTATATTTATTAATTGGGGAAATTATTTACATTTCTTATGTATATGTAGCATATATTTAGAAATATTTATATGTGGAATGAATTGTACATAGTACATTATGGGTGGGACCCGCTAAGTCCAATATATGCATTAGTAGGTCTCATTATAAAAACTAGACTGGTTTTTGGCTGAGGCCTTATCCATTTATTAGTTTATTGGAATGAAGCTTTGCTAGTAATAGATTCTTGAGATGAATCCTTTATTGTAAATTTATGTTGTCTTGAAATATTCATTCCCTAATTATGATACTAGTAATTTAAATTCCATCTTATTATTCAACTAGTATAATATCCATTTTTAAGATTAAATATCATGTGATAATTTATATGGAATTATTTAGTGATATTTTATTCTTCTCATATCATTATTAAGATTACATTTTAATGGAATATGTTTTTTTTTCACCAAGAATTTTTATATTTATGAAAAATTCCTCTTTTTTACTTACCCTTAATGAGAATATGAGTTCACCTCTTTCTTATGTTTTTTCCCTAAAATGCGAAGAAGTGTATTATGAATGACTTGTTGGGATAATATTGAAGTTTTTAAGTGATTCCAATGGAGATGCTACATTTTTCGTCCTTTAAAAATTTAAATTTAACAATTATGTTGGTATCTATTTTTCCAAAACTTCTAAATTTTTCCATCCATTGGTATTTACATTTTGTAACTATGTAAATGTAATAAATTAGGGCATCATCTCTGGGCTACTATAGTCTGGGTCTTCACTTGAAATGACCAAATAATTATATTTTTGTGAGATATATTGAACTTGAAGATCTTATTATAAAAACCCCCATCGATTGGTGACTGTTGTGATCATGTTAAGACCCACAATTTTGAGTGATTGTGTAATGGGTATTTTGGAATATTGATCATTAATAATATTTTTGTAGAGAGCTTTTAAATTATAATCATGTTATTCATAGTGAAAAAATAAATCTTGGAACATTACTCAAAGATAAAAATGAGTTGTATTTGTAGTACAAAATTTGGAAATCATTATATATTGTGTTATTCACATTCTGTTCATTTGATCATGTCTTAGTGGTGATAATATGTGTATACCAAATCTACAACTATATATAAAGATAATGTTAATATAGAATATTCATAAAAATACAAATTATAGCTAATTATCCTCGTCCCACACTCTGTGACCTCTCATGACTTGGGAACTATAATTATCATCAGATAAATAGTTCCCTTTGAAATATATAATTATGATTGAATCATGTAGGATATTATTCTTATCAATATATAATAATTACCCTATACTGATGTAAAAAATATTTTGAACATGGATGATTTGAATTCTTCCATATAAGTTATCATAATTAATTGGGATTTGTAATGATATAATAGTGGTATTTACCCCACATGGTTGAATGACTCAAATTAATTGTGTTGGAAATAAAAATCCTAATATTGATGGTAAAACATGAAATTAAATCATTACATGATTATCAAACAAATATAAATGAAAAATAACGAGTTTCACAACTATCAATGATATGTGAGAAATGTTAAATAATACATATAAAGGAAATGTTAAAATTGAGAGTGCCAAAATATAGTTTTTTAGATAAATTTTTCTAGGATATTTGGATGGATGATGATGAGTGTATTGAGGACTAATTTAAAATGGTATGTGGATTGATTAGTCAAATAAGTGGATTTATAGATTCTATGGAAGATTACATAATTTTTGAAATGTTTATTTGGAATTTTATATATGGATATGAGCTAAATATATCTATATTGGAAGAAATATTTCAGTTTTCACCTGATGATTTACAAGATACACAACTAAATTTTTAAATAAGGAACAAATTATTATTTAAAATGAAAGAAAATGAATAAATTCCATTCAATAGCTAGAAAAATCAAACTATTGGGTGAAAATAAATAATTTAAATATGTGATGAAGTGTGATCTCATTGAGGAGAAATAATTTCCAAGGTGGAAATTATAGAAAAATAATAGATATTAGAATATATTAATAAAAAACTAGTTATCAGGGAAGAAGATCATCATGTCATTCATTATATATATCATCAATATTAAAAAACATTAAAACCATGGGAGACACTATAATAACATTTTGGATATTCAATATTAATCATCAATGAATTCTAAAAAAATGGGACGTATGAAAAAGGAATAAAATATTTATAATCATTCATGTTATTTTGGATATGTTTTTTAACTGTATATATTAAGAAATCTAATCTATTCATTATTGAGATAATTATTTTTTAAAATATTTTTTCTCTTATTATGAATATAACTGGAGATGATCTTTGAAATAAAAAACACCTAATGAAAATGTATAACAAAAATTAGATGTATGGTAGTCAAACTCATGATTTTACCTTCCTAGATTACCTTGTGAGAACAATGAGTTAGAATGATGTCTACTAGTTTATATATGATTTACTATTATGATACAATGTTTACAACCATGTCATCATTAGATACCCTCGCTTATCAAACATAAACTTTGCATAAATATTTTTAGATTACTTAAACATTATATGAACATACACCTCAAGATTTTAATTGGTCTAGTGCCTTTGGAAACATGGAAAAATAAATAATTCTACATAAATGATCTCTATATCTCCCACTAGGTTACTCTTATCTATCAGTATTATAAGACCCCTGAAAAGAAATAAAAATAATCATAACCTATGGGAAAAGAATCATAAAAAGGTTTGAGCTCAGATGATCAGTAAGGGTAAATAAGGGAGATATGTAAGAATAAACATGATCATAACTATATGAGAACATGATTATAAAAATAGAATATCATGCCCTTTATATAAAATATCATAATAGTAATCATGGCATAATGATTGGAAGTTCATTATACATGCACCATATTGAAATAAAGACCATAAGACATGAAATTATAACATAGGAATTAATCATGGAATTGTGGAATATACTTAAGAATACAATATGATTCCCAATGTATCTAAGTTATCAATACCAATACTATCATGGTAGTATGGGATCACTCCCCAAACCATCTTGGTAGTCACGGTTCACCCTCATGGACATATTAGTTGCATGAGTTCACTCCTTATACCATCCTGGTAGTCATGCTTCACTCTAATGTCCATATTAGTAGTCAAGGTTCAATCCCAAGACCATTTTATTATGTCTCATGAGATATAATTCTTTACCCATTGCATTGTAGGGAGATACAGGTCCCACCCGTCTCATAACGAAATCAGACATACATATACCACATGATAATAATAAACCATATCATAAACCATGTAATGAAATTGGTATTATAAACATGTAATAAAATAATAAAATATCAAAAAATATACAGGTTTTATAATCAGTTCATTATAAACAAATCCCCTAAAATGAACCGGGTTTCAAAAACATATAACTAGTGGAAGAGAAACATGTTTCATAAACATCATGACTTCATAAAAATACATTCAGATTAAGAATACAAATGGACACATTGACTAATTTCCCTATAATGTCATAAATAACAAAAATTGATGTTATCATAGAAGGGAAATAATTTTTAAATATCTTTTAAAAACATTTCATGGGGAAAATATCATTTCATCATTGAAAATTGATTTTTATAACATAAAACCTCTTGAAACCCTTTTACTTTGTAAATATCAATGAAAAATTATAAAGTAATCATTGAAAGAAATAAAATAATTTTTTAAATTCTACCTCCTTTAAAATTATCTTCAAGTATCATTTGAAAACCCTTTTTGAAAACTTTTTAAAAAACATGGTTTTTGAATACAATAGATTTCTGACTAAAGAGAGAGATTATCAAATATAACTAAAAACATTACCTTAAGTACCAAAGAGTATAGAAATTGTACTTATAAAATATATCTCTTTTATAAATATATAATAATGAAAATTATGAGTGTTTTTGAGATATGAATCATAATATTCGTCAACATATGCATGAACATAATCAATCTCAAAAATTGTTGAGATTGTTTGGATAAACTCTTATAACTTGATAACTTGGGAAAATGTTTTAAATTTAACAATATTAAATTAAATTATTCTAAAAATATCATGAAAATAATTAATTTTTTGATATAACATGTAAAATGGATATATATACACCTTTAATATGTTTTTAGGTGCATAAAAAAACATGAGTCTCAAAAAAGGACAGTTGAGACAAACCATTTATTTACTGAATTAGTAACATTTGAAACATAGATCCCATTAAAAAAATTAATAAAATAGTTATGTGAATAAAAATTAAATTTAAACCTAACATACATAGAAAGAAATCACGGGTAGTACAAAAACCACACAAAAGGGAAGAGTGGAAAACCTTGCATTTAGGTCACAAAAATAAAAAGTGAGATGAAATATCCTTACCTTGTGTATTGAATTTCTTTGTACTCTTACAGGATTCATGTATAATAAATATAAGTTTTTTAAAATATTTTTCAGAAAAATATTATTATACATAATACCATATATGACATTATTGTGATATTATATTACCCACTTGTTAATAATCCTATGTTATGGTTTCACTTCGGGTAATATTTGCTTTGTTCTATGCATTTATCTTAATTTATTTTATCATTCTTAATTTTACTTATATCATTATTATTGTAACACCCCAAGATTTCATAGTACATTATTTCTTCAATGTAATGCAATAACATTCACTACACGCAACAATGAGTTCAAGTGCACCACAAATTACCAAACTATCCGTTCAAAGGCGATTATGAATAGTATAAACTGAATTTTGAACTTTATATAATCCTAATAATTTTAGAATCCATATTATAAGTTTCATAGACATAATCTAAGAACAAATTATTTTTTTTCAGATAAAAGAATTATTTTTCAAAAATGCAATTTTACCCCCTTTTAATGGAGAAACATTTTTAAATCCAATATTTGAAACTTTTATATATTCAATTTGAAAAAATAAACATCTTCTTTAGAATCGAGACACAGTAATTTTGTTTCATTAAATTTTCTATCTTTTTTTGATAACTTTCATATTTGGGTGAATAGTGAAAATTACTATAGTTTAACTAAAAACTATTTTTTTAATAAAAATAATTTGTAGAGTTGAATTATACATTTTAATGGTTTGGAATTATAATTAGATTATATTTTTACCATTTAATCCAGTGATTTTCATTGTAAGTAATTTCACTTTGAAATAAGACATAAATAAGTGTCAATCTTTTGATAGTTATTATTTCTCAAAAAATATGCTTTTTGGTTTTGACAATTTGAATTATTCTTATATTAATAAATTCAACTTCTATGTTTTTAATTTGGTAAAATATACTTCATTTTTAAATTTAAAATATCAAAACTAGCCTAGGGTGAATTTTCGGTGTTTTTCTGAAAACTTTCAATTCTTGATGAACAATGAAAAACAATAACTTATAGTTTAAAACCCACTTTGTATATAAATAATTATTTATTTTATTTAAATTTATTTTAGGTCAAAATAGATATATAATACCTAGATAAGTTCAATTTATTTAATTGGAGTTATCTTATAATAATTTTTGATATATAATAATTTTATTGAACTTTTTACTATATTTTACGCATCTCATATGAGAATTTGTAAATTTACATAAAACATAATTTTAAAAATTCTGTGAGTTTAATTTCAAAAATCCAAGAGACATAGTTGATATCAGTAAGTAAAATGTGGTTCAATAAGATAAAAATAATTTTTGGTGAATAGTAACATTTTACTTTTATTTACCACGGTTAAAATTTTATAGGGTAATTAAGGGTAAAAATGATATAATTATTACCTTTAAACATGTCCTATTTCTATTGGATAAGTGTAATTCGACCAAAAACAACCTTAGGATTAAAATAGGATCCTTTAGGTCCACTCAGAATATATTATGACATTTATTAATATTTAATTTAAAGAAGAGTTAAAAGATTTAAAATCAATTTTTAATAACAAAAACATTTTTAATATAGGGTTACAGATAAGATAAATTCGACTATAAATACTCATTAGAAATATAAAACTATTTCCAACATAATAGAAGTTTATTTATATTTTTTATACATTAAATAATGTAATTTAGTTAAGGCACAATGATGATGTAGTAATTAACTAATTAAGGAAATATTAGAATAATTGATATTATAAATATCAAAATAATGGTAATTTGAGAATTTTTAGGAATTGAACTAATTTTCTAGGTTAATATGACATATTAGGGTTGGTTAGAGGAATTTTGTTCAAAGTAATAATGTTGTTATTAATTTAGCAAAAACAAAATACCAAATATTGTAAAAATTGACATAAAAGAGTTTTCAGAACAAATATTATATTCCTAAAAATATAAGTTTCATCCAAAAGACATATATATTGATATGTGTATCATTAATTAACCACTTGGGATTCTCTTGGAATTATATAGTACGTTTATTAACTATATAATATAAAAATACAAAGAGACATGGTAAATGTCACACTATTTAATTAAGAGTTAAATCTAAAAGACAATGTTAATATAGTGACCCAAACTTGTCTGAAACCTATTGGTTGAGTGGTTTTAGACCCATAACCACCTTAAGTTTTAAATAATACATTTTTTGAGCCATTATAAACATAAAATGATTTTATTAAAAAATAATATTTGTAGTTTTTCCTAAGGTTCCCCTCACCCCTCATATAAAAGGGCAATCCCCCTTCTCTCTAATAAACTCCTTCAAAGCCTTTTGGCTCGGCCAAACCCTACCCAAATACCCTCTAAACTGTCCTAACGTAATCTTAGTGTCCTTACTTTAGTCATAAATGAAACCTAAGGATCCCTTTTGATCAAATCAAAAAAAATAACCCGAAGAAGAGGTAAATATTTCATCACCTCTTTTAAGTTCATTTCTTCTTCCACTTCCTTTTTCATTGTTGTTTAAATTATGAATTAATAACTCCTGTATATTCTATATACTTTGATTTTATTATAAATATGGTACAACCATATTCATTATTCTATCCATCATTTGAATTACATGTCACCATACGTGCGTACGTATGACTTACCGTCTCCATGTTGTGGTGTAATTGTAATTCCATACATTATTATTTGGATGGGTATAATAATGGTGTGTAATTAATGTAAATAATAAATACAAAATGAAAATGATTATATATATATGATATATCATCAAACTATATATTATTCAAATATAAAAAAATGATATTGTCGCTCGTGCGAACGTACGGATTACCGTCACCATGAACACGATGAGATTCGTTCCCCATCGCATCCTTTAAAGAATAATTTTTATTAGATGATTAAAAATAATGTTTAAATACTTGATATAAATTTTTATGTGAATTATATATATCTCATACATAAGAAATATGACTCACATAATAATTAATATAATGAAAAATGAACCCATTAACACCAGAAAGGACGATAATACTAAAATATTATTAACAAAGCAATGTTAAAAGATCTTATATGATATAATATTATTGTATATGATACTTGTATAATATAATAACAATTATTTAACCATTATACATGAGGTTAACCTACACTAAAACAAGGAAAAGTAAAAGGTAATGGGTTTTCATCTCACTCTTTATTCCCATGAGATTCATGATATATTGCCAGTATTTCCTTTTGTGTGCTGTATGTACTGCCCACAATTGTATTATTTTTGTTATACACTTTAATTTATGTTTATTTACATCTCCATTGTATGATAATTCATTCAGGAGGTGTTTGTTTTTTAATTTACCATATTGTTAAGGGTTAATTCTACAATCTTTTCATTATTTGAGGTCGTTTATATGTAATTATATACTTGGACCTCTTTATTATCCACATCCATTTTTAAAAAAAATGTATTTCAAAACATTATTACTCTTTTATAGACTATGGGTTAAAGTAATTTATACCTTTTTGACTTTTTGTAAGTTTTTTGTACAGGAATCCTTCCATCATTTTCCAAACGAGGTCCTTTTTAACCTTTTCAACAAAATTAAGTTCAGAATGTCTTTTTTTAACTTATATAGTGGGTGTGGATATTTTACACAATTATAACATCATTGAATATTCCCTTACAAGATTATAAGATTATTTATAAAATAAACATTTTTTTTAAATTATTTCAAAATATAAAGAGACATATCTCTAAAAAATGTTTTGATTTCATCTATCTTAACATCCTTTGATGGATTTTATTCTTATTTGAAATTGATTTATTATGATAGAAAACATCCATATGATATTGAAGGTTTTTTGATATGTTTGACTATGGATGTGTTATTTTTACACTATTCATGGTTTATAGATAATGTATGGACATTTCGTATGCTTGTTTTAATATGAATGTTTATATATTGTTTAAACTTTTTCATATGAGGAATGAGTGGGACATAGTATGTGACTAGTGGAGCCCGCTATATCTCTTTGATGCATCAGTAGGTCTCATGAGACAAACTAGTGTCTTGAAATAATGCCTTGAAAAAAATCTTATTCGTAGTCTTTGCACAAGACCTTGACTATGTTGTTATGAAAGTCTGGCATTATGCATTCCATCATTATTAAAGTGTCTATTGATATTTCATGTGATTATTCGACTAGTTAAATATCTATGTGAGTAAGTAAAAGGAATTATATTAATTTATCTTTTCCATATTATGCTGAAATTCATGTTTAAAAGGCTTTTTTTAGTCTTATACATTGACTTAAATGTTTATGATTATTTATGAAGGATTACGCTATATTTTTATCCTTACTGAGCATCTGAGCTCACCCCTTTCTTTGTTTTATTTTTTCCAGGATGCGAATAAGTATTTTATGACTGACCTACAGGGATAGTCTGAGGGGATATGAGTGTATTCTATGGAAACAATGTTGTAGTAGTTTTTCATTTAATGATGTAGTGTAAACCTTATGAATGTATCTAGTACTTTCAATGCTACTAAACTAATCAGTCTTTTGAGACTTGATCTTTTCTGATCATGCCAATGTTATGTAATAATGAACCGACTCTGGGTAACTGGGGCTGGGGCGTTACAGTTGGAATCAGAGGAAGTTTAGTAAAAAACATGGAATCTAGATTCAGATGAACTCTGATTAGAGACCATATCCCTCAGATAGACATTGAGGATTAGTATAGAAGAATGTCCTAGAATTTTGTTATTGTAGAGATTTTTTGTGTTTTCCCAGAAATACATCCATGTCTTGATATGGGAAGGTAGAGGCGGCTCTGGCACATATGTACCGAGGGGTAAAACCCAAAAACAATTCATTGAGCTAGACTCAAACAGGAACTAGTGCACGACAATGGGGCTTGATGCACTCATGGTTACGACACCCTCGGGGGATATGCTTAGGATAATTTTCCTTTTTTTAAATCATTATGAAGGATTTATGAATATATACCTCCTCAAAGAAAATATTTTTATGATTATGGATTATATCCATAAACTGTTCAATTTAAGTTAGGTATTTTACATGTTTGGAATTATTCATTGTAATTCATAAACTAACCTAGTGTATGACCTTGTATAGAAATTGCACCCAGTAGAAGTAATGTGAACTCCAACAATACGTATGATCCAAAGAGTAAGAAGGATTATATCGTTCACAGTATTAAGACAATATTTAGGAGGGAAATATTCTCCCATATATTATCAACAAATAGAGAAATAATGTCATCTGTTAATAAGATAATTAAATAATTTTCTGAGTCCTAAGGCTTTGAAGGGAAGAAAGAGAAGAAAAGGATGGAAGAGAGAAAAATGGATAAAGGGAAGAGGGAAAATGATGATTTTTTCACATGTGATAACTATGGAAAGAATCACCTTGGTAAATTCATGAAGGGAATGGGATTAATTTATAAGTGTGGAGAAAAATGGAAGCAACTATATGATTTCAAGGGTATGAAAAAAGATTAAAATGTACATTGCTTTATCTGCAAGGAGTTGGACACTATGTGAATCAATGTCCAAATCATTAGAGTATACCCGAAATGATGTTATTGGATAATAATAAAGTTATCATACTACCGAATATGAATAATAATAATTATATTTCTTACATTTTTTTCAATGTATAGTGTCATTTGTGTATTGTATTAATAATGTACATGTTATAAGAATTATAGATAATATAAGGATTGTACTACAATACTATTTCATTACGGACTTGAGATTGTGTAGAACCAAGAAAAATCACCCAATAATAAGTTAATTTTTTTGTAAAATATATGATTGAGATAATGATAAACCATAATATGGTTTTGGTACAGAGGTACTGATTATGGAATAATACATGATTGTTTTGGATAAATTATATTGGATATTCATGACAACCTTGAAACTGATTAATGATTGGTGTATTCCATCATTGTTGAAGTTTACAACATTTTTTGGATAGAAGGAATATGTCTAGTATTCTATAAGGAATAAGGGAGAATGAATGTAATCAATAATTTTTTATGGAAATTCAGGATGTTTTAGTGTTTTAAAAGAATACATGATGAATGTGTTCACATGTTATTATGTGGAAAAAAGGATCTTCATTGTGTTTATGTTCATTATAAATTTTGTACTACGAGTTTGTACATCAGTATTTTGGTTAATTCTAGTTTTATATTTTTCTGGATTGCCATAAAAGGATAACCTGGAGGTCGGGCGGCAACCCATCGTGTCCGGAAAGGCCGTGAGACTTTAACCCACAACCGAAGGGAGACAAGGGTGTATCACCTACCACTGGCCCATGTGATGTACTGGATTGAATAATGTAGTATTTTTAAAAGGTCTGGTAGATGAATTATAAATTCATTCTTTTGGAACCCTATAGGAATAGGATAAATAGAATATTTTTTCAGGTTCTATTATCTTTTAGAGTGAAAGATGAGTTTGCGGTAGAAATTAGTTAAAGGATGGAACTCTACTTGTCAAGTATATATATTTTTTTCTTCTCTTATTCTATAAAAAAATTAATTCATAAACTTTTGGTAAAGGATCTTAAAACTAAAAATGTGTTATCCTAAAACCTTATGTTTTGTTGAACCGATGATATATTAAATCATCATAGATTGATGGCTTTAAAGCCCTCAATTCTATATTTGTTTGTGACATATGACCTCAATCTCTCGTCATAAATATTTATGTTTTCCTCTAATTATGTGTCCCTAATTGTCACCAATGTTCTTTTAATCGAGATCATAATTTGGTGGTGAATTTTTCATTCCCCTTATATACTTATTAAGACTAAATTTTATTAACCCAAAATCCGATCTGGGGTTTCCCACATAGGTATTTTCTATTGTCAACCTTTTATTTTCGAAGAACAATTTAAAATTGCAGGATGCAATTTATTGATGGAGGGAAGAATGTAACACCACAATATTTCATTGTACATTATTTCTTCAATGTAATGCAACACCTTGCACTACACACAACACTGAGTTCAAGTGCTCCACGACTTACCAAACTAGTCATTCAAAGGCAGTAATGAATAGTATTAACTGAATTTTGAAATATATATAATCCTTATAATTTTATAATCCATATTATGAGGTTCCTAGACATAATGTAAGAACAAATTCATTTTTTTCAGATAAAATAATTATTTTTCAAAAAATTCAATTTTACCGCCTTTTAATGGAGAACCATTTTTAAATACAATATTTGAAACTTATATATATTTTATTTGACAAAATAAAATTCTTCTTTAGAATCTATACATTATAATTTCGTTTCAATAAACTTTTGGTGTTTTTCTGATAGCTTTCGTATTTCGGTGAATAGTGAAAAATACTATATTTTAACTAAAAACAACTTTTTAAATAAAAATAATTTATAGTGTTGAATTATACATTTTAATGGTTTTGAAGTATAATTATATTATATTTTTACCATTTAATCCAATGATGGTCATTTTATGTAATTTCACTTTGAAATTGGACATAAACAAGTGTTAATCTTTTGATTGTTATTATTTTTTCAAAAAATACGTTTTTTAGTCTTGATAATGGGAATTAATTTTAAACTAATAAATGGAACTTATATGTTTTGAATTTGGTAAAATAGACTTCATTTTTAAATTTTGAAAATAAAAATTAGCCTAGGGTGAATTTTTGGTATTTTTCTGAAAACTATCAACTCTTGATGAATAGTGAAAAACACGAAGTTATAGTTTAAAAACGAATTTTTATTTGAATAATTATTTATTTTATTTAAAGTTTTTTAGGTCAAAATAGATAAGTAATACTTATATAAGTTAAATTTAATTCATTGGAGTCATTTTATTATAATTATAGATATATAAAAGTTTTATTGAACTTTTTACCGTCTTTTACCCACCTCTTAGGAGCATTTGCAAATTTAAATAAAACAAAATTTTACCTCTTCTGTGAGTTGAATTTAAAATATCTTAGAGAAACAATTGATATAAATATGTAAAATTTGGTTCAATAAGATAAAAATAATTTCTGTTGAATAGTAACTTTTTACTCTTATTTACCATGGTTAAAAGTAAATAGAGTAATTAAGGGTACAAATGATATTATTATTACCCTAACACAAGTCCTACTTTTATTGAATAAGTTTAATTTGAGAAAAAACAACATTAGGATTATAATATTATCCTTTATGTCCTCTTGGAATAGATTAGGACATTTATTATTACTTAATTCAAAGAAGAGTTAAAAGATTTAAAATCAATGTTTAATAACTAGAAAAAATTTAATATAGAGTTACACATAAGATAAATTCGACTATAAATATTCATTATAAAGATAAAAATATTTCCTAAATAATGCAATTTTACTTATATTTTGTAGACATTAAATAATGTTATTTATTTAGGACACAATGATAATTCATCAATTACATAATTAATGAAATATTAAAATAATTGATATTATAAATATCCATATAAATGAATTTTTAGACTTTTTATGTGTTAAAATAACTTTCAAGGTTATTATGACATATTAGGGTTGGTTATATGAATTTATATTGAAGTAATAATACTGTTATTAATTTAGAAAAAACAAAATACCAAATCGTGTCAAAATTGACATAAAAGAGTTTTTAAAACAAATATTATATTATTAAATTATATTCTATTCCTAAAAATATTAGGCACATCCAGAAGACTTATATATTTATAGGTGTACCATTAATTAACAACTTGTGGTTTTCTTGGAAGTATATAGTAAGTTTATTAATCATATAATATAAAAATACAAAGAGACATGGTAAATGTTAAAGTATTCAACTAAGAGTTAAATCTAAAATGTAAAGTTAATATAGTGACCCAAACCTATCTAAAACCTATTGGATGAGTGGTGTTCGAACCATACCTACCTTAGACTTTAAATAATACATTTTTCATCCAATAGAAACCGAGAATGATTTTATTGTAAAATAATATTTCTAGCTTTTCCTAAGGTACCCCACACCCCTCTTATAAAAGGGCACTCCTCCTTCTCTCTAATTCACACCTTCAAATCCATTTGGCTCGACCAAAACCATCCCAAATACCCTCCCAACTTTAATACCTTCATCCTAGAGGAATTAATTTAGTCATAAAGACAACATATGAAGCCCTTTTAGTCAAATCAAAAGGAAGAACCTGAAGAAGAGGTAAATATTTCATCACTTTTTTTAAGTTACTTTCTTCTTCCACTTCTTATTTCATTGTTTTTTTCATTATAAAATAATAAATCCAGTATCTTATATATAAATTTATTTTATTATAAATATGGTACAACCATATTCATTATTCTATCCATCCTTTTAATGAGATGTTACCATACATGTGTACGTATGACTTACCGTCTCCACGTTGTGGTGTAATTGTTATTCAATACATTATTATTTGGATGGGTATAATAATGATGTGTAATTGTTGTAAATAATAAATATAACATGATAATGGTTTTTTATATATGATACACCATCCAATTATATAATATTTTAATATCAAAAGAATGATATTGTCGCTCATGCGTACGTACGGATTACCATCCCCACGAACACGATGAGATTTGTTCGCCATCGTATCCATTCAAGACTAATTTTAATTAGATGATAAAAAATAATATTTAATGACTTGATGTAATTCTGGATATTAATAATATACATCCCATCCATAACAAATGCGACTCACATAACAATGATTATAAAGGAAAACGAATCTGTCTACACCAGAAATGACGATAATACTAAATTATTATTAACAAAGCAATGTTAAAAGATTATAGATGATATCATATTAATGTATATGATTATTTTATAATTTAATAACAATTATTTCACTATTATACAGGATGTTACCATACCCTTGACCAGGGAAAAGTACAAGGTAAGGGGTTTTCATCTCACTCCTTTTTCTCGTGAGATTCCGGCTATATTGGAACTATTTCCTTTTGTGTGGTGTATAAACTGCCCATAATTGTATATTTTTAGAAATACACAATAATTTATCTGTATTTACATCTACACTATATGATACTTCTTTCAGGGGGTGTATGTTTCGTAATTTAAAAAATTGTTAAGGGTTAATTCTATAATCTCTTCATTATCTGAGGATGTTTATACGTAATTATCTACTAAGACCTCTTTTTATTCCACAACCGTGATTCATAAAAATGTATTTGAAACATTCTTAATATTTTATAGAATATGGGTTAAAGTCATTTATAACCTTGTTTTACTTTTTATAAGATGTTTATAAATAAATCTTTATGTTGTTTTCCAAACAAGGTCCTTTATAACCTTTTCGACAAAATTAATGTAAGAATGTATTTTTTAACTTGTACGGTGGGTGTGGCTATTTTCCATTGTAATAATATCGTTTCATATTCCGTTAAAATATTATAAGAATATTTTTAAAAGAAATTTTTTCTTAAATGATTTCAAAATATAAAAAGATATTTCTCTAAAAAAGTTTTTTATTTCATCTATGTCAACATCCTTTGATGGATTTTAAACTTATTTGACGTTGATTTATTTTGATACAAAACATCTATATTTTATTGAAAGTTTTGTGATATGTTTGACTGTGGATGTGTTATTTTTACACCATTTATGGTTTATGGATAAATTATTGACATTTAGTATTATAGTTTTTATACGAATGTTTATGTAATGTTTAAACCTTTTCATATGAGGAATGCATTGGACTTAGTATGTGACGAGAGGAGCCCACTATAGCTCCTCGATTCATCGGTAGGTCTCATGAGACAAACGATTGTCTTGGAACAAGGCCTTGAAAGAATATTATTTGTCTTCTTGGCATAAGGCCTTGACTATGTGGTTATTAAAGTCTGGATTTATGCATTCCATCATTATGAAAGGGGATATTGATATTTCATTTGATTATTCAACTAATAGAATATCAGTGTGAGTATGTCAATGGAATTAATTAATTTTATCATTACTATATTATGATGAAGTTCATGTTTAAAAGTATTTTTTTGTCTTATACATTTCCTTAATTGTTTATGCTTATTTATGAAGGTTTCCTCTATATTATTATCCTTACTAAGAATCTGATTTCACCCCTTTCTATGTTTTATTTTTTCAAGGATGCGAAGAACTATTTTGTGACTGACCTCTAGGATAGTCTGAGGTTATATGAGTGTGGTATATGGAAACAATTTTGTCATAATTTTCCATTTTATGATTTAATGTAAACCTTATTAATATATCTAGTACTTCGAAGGATAATAAACTAATCGGTCTTTCGAGACTAGATCTTTTATGATCATGCCAATGTTATGTAATAATGCACTGACTCTGGGTAACTATGGTCGGGGCGTTAAAATTATAGAATATAAATTGTTACATAAATAACATTTAGAATATGTATATATATTTTATAATAATATATATCATAAAGGAAAATAAATGGAATACACTATTCATGGGGATGGTAATCCTTAGGTATCCATAAACGCTGTTTCTGTTATAATTTTCATAGTGAAATAGTGAAAATAAAATTACATAAAAGTGTATATGTATATAATATCATTAAATTAACATTATAATGTAATATATATCATATAATTTCACTATAAACATTATTAATTCATAACATATTGCGTGCTAAAGAATCACTTCTCCTTGAGGGGGTGGTAGTCCACACTTCCTCAAATGAAATTATCGTAATTAAACCAAATGGAAAGGAAAATATATGTGTGTTGTAAAGGTAATAAATACACATAAATTTATAATAAATATAATATATTAAATATATAAATATATTTTCAAACATAATTTTCACCATGAGAGTCAGTAAATGAGAAATGAACAATCATAATTTAGTGATGCGATAGTTCACCAAACACAATAACAGTTTGTTCGATATCCATTAGATCATGGTTTATGTAATTGTAGGTGGAAAACATAGAATAAACAATCCTAATATATTGAGGAAATATTTTTTTTATAAAATAAGGTCATAAATATAGTATAGATGTGGGGAAAGAAAAAAGAAATGGATCTTGAGAGAAGATGTTTCATCTTAATCAGATAACTCCTTTTTGTTTGTTCCAATAGTCTTCCTTGAGATTCCTTCATCCAAAGGGTAGGATTCTATGAGAAAGGTAGGTACGTTGGGATATTATTTTTTTAGATTTTTGGTTATTCATAGGGAATGATAGATGTTAGAAAGTGGGTAGAAGTGGTGTCCTTTTATAGTGAAGGGAAGGTGTGCACATTTCATTTTTGAAAACCAGTTAGGTGTACCCACATTTTTATCGAAATAAAGTCATGAAAACCCAGAAAACTCAAAAATTAAGGTTCATGGCCGAGTAGTGGCAAGAAAATTACTGTTGGAAATGTGTCTGGGTCATATTTGGTCTTATATTAAATGTTTAGTACTTTATTATCCTAATTTTTCTCTTAACTGTTGTAATTAATTTAAATCACTTTCACTAATATTTTATGTAAAAGACATTTTTGAACAAGTTATAAATTACAAATTATTCATATTCATAATGTGGAATCAACTTTTATAACTTCTAATCATAGAACTGAATGAAATTATTTTAAAATAAATCATGTAGTTGGATCGGCAAAGCGGTTTTTTGAATTAAAAATGATCACAAGTTTGATAAGTTTTTATGTCAAATTTTAATGTAAAATTAGTTCCAATGAGAAATATTGGGTTAATAGTAAAATATATTATGTTATTAATATTTTAAATCAATTTAAATTATAATTTAACATTATAAATACATTAAATTATATAGTAGTTTTGAATTAAAATTTGGTATTTTTAACTATTCTGCTAAAAATGTGGTATGTTAGAAAAATCCCAAATATTCACCTTAAGATAATTTATAAATTATAGATAAAAAAATTATTTTTATTTTAACAAATTAATTTTTTAGATATGTCTAAAATTAATTTTATTATTTTTCATAGATTGACATTAAAAGTGGTTCATTCATGAAAATGATATTTTTAAAGATACAAGGACTTTACCAAAAATCATATCTATTATTATCAATATGTTTTATTTTTATAAGAAAATTAGAAAATATATTTGAAGAATGTTTATAGATATTTATGTAACGTTGTTTAACATCTAGGTTATAATCATCTAATTGAAATAATTTGAAAAAAGATATTGTTCATAGAAACTGATTGTTGCTTGTATCGTACGCCAACTCAATGTTGCTTGTATCATATGCCTAGTCATTGTTTTGTGTAATGTATGACATGTCAGTTACGTGTTAATGGATTTTTTAGTTAGTAAATATTAATATAGAAATGAAAATTTACATTATTTGAATAAAAATGTCCAATAAAAACTTTTAGTGTCACATTCTACCCCCACAAAAATGGATTTTCCCTTGAAATTCATCACTCTCGTAAAAAATGAGGATACTTACTCATAATCATATTCTTAAGTTCCCATGTAGATTCCTATAATAGATTATTTTTTCCACAAAACATTGACCAGGTGAGTGGTCTTGTTTCATTGAACTTTCTCTGATCAGTCTAGAATTTCAACAGGTTGTTCCCCATAAGAATAGTCCTTCTTTTGTAGTATAACCTCCGAGTTCAGTACATGTGAAGGGGATGGTATGTAAATTTCCAATAGGGATACATGGAACACATAATGGGTTTAGGAATGATTTTGAGGAAGTTCCAAGTTATAGGATACTGTCCTGATATGATCAAGAATCCTAAAAGGACTAATGTACCCTGGGCTTAGTTTCCCATTCTTCTCGAAACTGATAACTTTCTACCAGGGTGAGATTTGGAGAAACATATTTTCACCAAATTATAATATTATATCATGTCAAATGTTTTCATCATAAAATTTCTCATGAATTTAAGCTTCCTTGATATACTACTGAATGGTTTTAACCATCTCGACCATTTCTTCAGCAATCTCATGTCGCAATAGCTTTCATTCTCCAACCTCTTCACAACACAATGGATCTATAATTTTTTTAACGTAGAGGTATTTATAAGGTTCCATCTTAATTAATTATTAAAATCTATTATTATAATAAAACTCAACAAGAGGAATGTGTTGATCCCAAACTCATTTGAAATACAGAGAATAAGATCTTTACAAATCCTCTTGGGTATGAATTTTCCATTCAGACTGACCATCTGTGTGAGGATGATAAGTAGTGCTAAAAATAAATTCTATATCAATTTCTTGCTTAAGACTTTTCTAGAACATTGAGGAAATCCTCAGATCTTGATTAGATACAATACAATGTGTTACTCCATGAAACAATACAGCATCCATAATGTATATCGTGGTAAGCTAATCCAAATAGAAGTATTCTCTGATAATAATTAAGTGTGCTGAATTAGAATGGTGATATACTACCACCTATATAGCACAAAACCCTTTATATGTTTTGGGTAGTACAATGAAAAATAAATTATAATTTTCTACCATTTCCATTAGGGTACTGGTAAATGATGCAAATCCCTTTTTAATTTTTTCTTTCAGCCTTAGCTTTATGGCATTACAAAAATTGAGATTCAAACTTCATGATATCGTTATTCATGGCATCCCACTAGATGTATTCTTTCAGGTCTTTATACATCTTCGTAATTCCATAGTTAATAGAGAATAAAGATCTATGAGTTTCCCCAAATAGCCCTTTTTCAAATTTTGTATATAAGGAAAAAAATACATGGCCCTGGAACCAAATCATTCCATCTAAATCAAGATTGAACTCATGAACATTTTTAATGAGAAGCCATTATCCTTTATCAGATATAACCATATTCTCTAGTGCATTTTAAACTCCATCTATGTGAATATATGTTTTATAATTTTATGATTAGTATATATATCAAACTTTTCCCCATATTGTTAATGCCTCAATATCTTCAATTAAAAAATACCACTACTAACCCCAAATCATGAGTTGGGTAATTTTTCTCATGAATCTTAAATTGTCCTGATGAATAGGTTATAACCATGTTATTAGGCTTAATAAAACAACCCAATCCATTTTTTTCATTTTGATATATTACAAATCCTTCTCCTCTATAGACTAATGTAAGAAAATGTACACTGACCAACCTTATCTTATATTCAGTGAAATATTCCCCAAATTCATTTTTCCAGAGGAACTTGAAACCATTTTGAGTTAACATGGTCTTATGATTAGATAGTTATGAGAAATTATCCACAAACCATTGATAATATCTAGATAAACCAATATATCATTGAATGTTAATTACTGCGGTTGGTATAAGCCAACATTCAATAACCTATATCTTTGACGGATCTATTGCTATACCATCTATTGAGATTATATGACAAAAAAATGAGTCCTTTTTCATACAAAATTCTCACTTTGTTATTTTTTCATATATCTTCTGCTTCATTAGGTTTCTTTATTTAAATTAAAACATGATCTTCATGCAGTTCCTTTATCATTGAATATTTATGAATATCATATATAAATACTATCGAAATTATATCCATGTAATCTATGAAGACCATACAAATTGAATCAATTAATATAACCAGGGAATTAGTAAGACCCAAAGGCATCAATATATATTCATAGTGACCATACGTTGTATGTAATCCCATCTTAAAAATACAATCCTTCTTGACCCTCAACTGGTGATATCAAGAATGATAGTCAATCAAGGAAAAGTATGGGGATCCACGTCATTGATCAAACAAGTAATCTATACATGGAAGAAGTTTCTTGTTTGTGATTGTGATATTGTTCATCTCATTATAATCAATATAGAGTCTCATAGATCAATCCTTCATTTTTATAAAAACCACTAGTGCACCCCAAGGTAACACACATTTCCGAATAAATCCCTTATCAAGGTTGGTTTTGAGTTTCTCGTTCAATTGCAGAAACTCAATATGGTCCATTCTATAATGAGTATTTGAAATTATTGTGGAACCAGGTATGAGTTCTATTGAGAACTCAACTTTATGTTTTGGTGTAAGTATATGAAACTCCTTTTTAAATAAATCAAAAAATTCACAAAATAATCATATCATCAATGTTGATATTCTCATAAACCATTTTAGATAAAGAACCCTTTTGAATGGGAATTAAGACTCATGCACTGGATGTAATATCCATAAGATGTCCATGCTTGTCATTTCAAGGGTGGATAATAATCGGAAGGATTGAAATATCAAAATTAACTTCACTTCGTTGAAAAATTATGTCATATTAATGCCGAGAAATAAAATCCATTACTAAGATGACATCAAAATAAACAAAATGAAGAATGACAAGATTTACAGGAAGCACATTCCCCTAAAAATCAACAAGAGATGAATCATATACGTGATATGAAATCATTGTGCCATTATGGGTTTTCATTGAAAATCAAAAATCAAATTGTTTTTTTGGAATCTTAACACCCTTAGATAAGTCATTAGATATGAAAGAGTGGGTAGATCCCAAATCAAATATGACATTACCAGTTCAAGTGTGTATGGAAAGTGTACTATTCATCATGCAATTATCACATCCATCATCATAAATAGTTATTTCATGAGATTTACCCATTTCCCTTGTCTTAAGAGGTTACTTTCATCGATCACCACCACCATCCTTTGAGTTTGGGTAGTGGTTTTCATAATTCACATTTTCCTTACACTTGTAGCACTAAATCATGGGAGGTAAATTCTATGCCACTTTTTCCCCATTCACCACATTAGAATACTTCTTCCCATCGCATTGACCATAAAATTATTTTTGGGATTCCATTCCACATATAAAACATATATAAGAACCCTAAAGGAAATTTCTTATATGATTCTTCCTTGAAATAGATAATAAAGGAAAGAAAAGCTTCTTTTTTCATGGTTTTTATATATTTTTTAAACTCTATATTCCACTTCTTATCAAAACCATGAGATTTATATGTGGATCCCAAATCTATTTAAACCTTTATTTCACAATGAAAAATATATTCCAAGATACTAAAGTATTTTATGGAGAAGACCCATCTGATACATGGTAGAAATCCACTAAATTACCTATCATCATTACATTCAGGCTGAATGATAATTCATTAGGAGTTACTCACAATTACCCTGAAATTATCCTTGTAGGTACCAACATAATCATTAAACCTTTTCTTAAACTGACGTCACTATTTACCCATCTTGGTATGATGAATTATAGAACAGTTCTTTTTGAAAAATATATTCTTTAACTCATCCCAATCCATGGATTCACTCTTTCCTTGAAACCTCATGTTATTAATTAGATTATACCACTGATCTCCTTCACCTTCTAACCAATAAACTACCTGAATGAATTTATTATACATTGAATATTTAATATTGAAGAATATATTTTCAGTAGTACTGATCCATTGTTCAGTAATAAGTGGATCAAGAGACCATCTGAAAGAATGTAGACATTTCATTATGGAAGAATCCCAAAAAAATTGATCCCTCCTTTACTCATTTGAAATTACACCATGATTTATAACGTCAAAATGTTGTGTGATCATTGAAATAAGGTTACTGATTCTGGATCCCATAGCATTAATTTTCTTATGAGTAAAATCATGCCATTGTCCCTTTCAATCACCATTATTGTGGATCCTTTAGGGTCCATACATTTATTAAAACCAACTACATTGAGTAAGAAATAGTTATCCTAATGAGGAAACACATATTCATGAAAAATAACTTATTATATATCTAACTTATGACACCTCCATTAATATATTATACTTTAGTTTTATCCAAGGTTATTCATAGAGAAATTGTATTTAAATCCTTCATAGTGGTTTGGGAAAATTTTGTGAATTCCCAAAGCATTTCCCCTATGAGTTTCCAACCATGTGTGCAGCAAGGCCAATGTTTTGTACTAGATTACACTGAGTTTGGCCCAGAACATCTTTTTGGAGTTATTACCCCTAGGTACATCTGTTCAAGATTGACATCCACCTGTTGTGTCTATATAAATATGTATTTCTTGGAAACAACCCACTCTATCCTTCTCCAAAATTCTAAGTCATTTTCAAGAACATTTTCATATCCTTAGAAATATCTGTAGACATGTCCTTAGGGTTATCACTACGGTTTTATCATACTAGCTTACAAAAACATACTATACCTTTTCTCTGATAGCATCAATAGGGATCCTAACATTTGAAACATAAAAATTACTTAAATTTTTTGGAATACATTAAAATTATACAAATAGATTCCCATAGACTATAATTGTTAAATTTCTCATGGAAACATATAATCATAAATACCAGCACACAAATGAGATACATAATCTCCCACTAGGTTCATCTTGAATAGAACCCGTCATAGACAATTTAAGCCTAATAAATCTCATCATTACATGGGTGAAAGGAAATATAAAAAGCGGTGAGCTCATATTCCTAGTAAGGGTAAACAAGGGAAACATTTAATCATAAACATGTGTATAAGGGTATGAGAATGTGATCATGAAAATAGAAAATCATACCATGCATATCATAGATCATAATAGGAATCATAGAAAATAGATTGGATGTTTAGAAGACATGAATCAAAATGAAATAAAGAGAATATGGCATAAAATCATAATATAGGAATAAAAAATATAATTTTTACAGACACATCATCATATAATATGATTTCATAGTTTCTAAGGAATCACTTCCATAACCATCATTGAAGTGTGGGTTCACTCCCCATACCATCTTAGTAGTCATGGTTCACTCCCATAACCATTTTATTAGAATGAGTTCACACCTCATACCATCTTGGTCATCAAGGTTCACTCCATTGGTCATATTAGTAGTCAAGTATCATTCACAACACTATATTATTCTATCTAATTTGATAAAAATATTCAACAAATGAATTATATGGCGATATATTTCCCACGCTACTCAAAATGAAATCATACATACATGTTATACAATTTCATAAACAATCATATCATAACCCATGAAATGAAATGAGAATTTTAAACAAGAAATAATATAATATCTATGAAAAAAGATACAGGTTTCATAATCATTTCATTAGAATCATAACCCATGAAAAGAAGCGGGGTTCAAAAACATATTACCCGTGAAAGAGAAATGTGTTTCATAAACATCATGCCTTCAAAAAAAAAATCCATTAAGGGAACAATTACAAATGAATAGATCGAATAATTTCACTATAAAGTAATGAGTAACACCAACATAAGACATCATAAATGGGAAGTAATTTTTTAATTCATTTTAAGAACACTTACAAAGGAAAATATCCTTTTTTCTTTGAAAATTTATTTTTATAAAAATATAACTTTTGATTGCCATTTACTTTGAAAATATCTTTGAAAAATAAAAAGGAAGAATTAAAAAAATAACACATTTAATATTATCATTTCTTTGAAAATGATCTTCAAGGATAATTTGAAAAAACTTTTTGAAAAAACTTTTGAGAACTTGGTTTTTTAATAAAAAATATTTCCGACGGCAGAGAGAGGCAATCCAATTTTACATAAAAACATTCTCTTAAATACCAAAGAGTGGAATAATTAGACTAATAAATGGATATATGTTGAATAACTTGATATTAAGGAAGCCCATTAGTCTTATTGGGAGATGTTTGATAATCTCTCATCAATGGAATCATAAACATAAAAAATCTCGAAAAGTGAAGATATTGTTTCAATAAATACTTATAACTTGATAACATTGGATCATATTTTCCATGTAATAAAATTAAATAACCTGAAAATTAAAAGATAAATAAAATAATAAAATCCAGGATATAACATGAAAACTCTATGTATTTAAATGTCGAAAAAAAATTTAGGTGCATCAGAAAACATGAATATCAAAGAGGGCGAATTGAGACAAAACTTTTTTTAATGATGTGGTATCTTTCGAAACTCAGACCCCCTATAAAAATTTCAAAAAATAGATATTTCAATACCCATAAATTTAATTATAATATGCATATAATACAATATTGGGTAGTATATATACCACATGAATTTATTTAGTGGCGAAGATAGCATGAATCTCACATAAATAAAAAGTTAGATGAAATCCACTTACCTTATGCCATTATGATCTTCATACTCATTCATGATTCATATTTAATAAATATATGTTTATTATAATTTCTTTAATTATTAATATTTTTATAAATAATTCCATATATGTTTTTATTATGACCTTATATTACCCTTTTGTTAACGATCCTATATTAAGGTTTCACTTCGTGTAATATTCACTTTGTTCTTTGCATGGGTATTAATTTGGTATATCATTGGTACTTATACATATATCATGATAAAAAAATTTATATAAGTAAATAAATACCATTCATACCCCTTTTATTTAAATTATAATAATTTATAGCATAATTATGTACGAAATGTAATACACATTCACAGAGATGGTAATATGTTCACACACATGAACATAGTTTCTGTTTTAGTTTTCGTTTTAAAAGAATTGAAATAAAATGAAATTGAAGTTTATATGTATATAACATCATTATAGTATTTTTATAATTTTATAAATATCATATAATTTTACTAAACCCATCATCAATACAATCCATGTAGTGTGTTAATGAATCACATCACTTTGACGGGGTAGTAGTCAACACTTCCTCAAATGAAATTATAATAATTACACCAAATAGAGAGTAAAAAGTATTTGTTTTGTATAAGGAATAAAATATCTTCAATAAATAATAAGTATAATATATGCTATGTATATATATATTTTCTATCATAATTTCCACCATTAGTTGAAATAATAGAGAAATGATTAATCATTATTTGGTGAGTCGGTAGTTCACCCTACACGTAAATAGTATGTTCGATATCCATTAGATAGAGGTTCGTATAAGTGTCAATTTAGAACATAGAATAAAAAAATCCTAGTATTTTAAAGATATTGAGTTTTCATACAATAATGTAATAGATAGAGTGGAGGGTGTTGAGATGAAAAATAATGGAAAGGAGCTTGAGAGAAGATATTAACTCTTAATTGGGTAACTCTTTTTGGTTGGTTCCAAAAATGATTCCTTTAGTTTCCTTATT
This sequence comes from Viscum album, assembly GCA_963277665.1. Lineage (NCBI taxonomy): Eukaryota > Viridiplantae > Streptophyta > Magnoliopsida > Santalales > Viscaceae > Viscum > Viscum album. The sequence continues at coordinate 402,358,944 of OY728127.1, read as the reverse complement.
CATATGTGAAGGAATATACCTTGAAATTTGGGATATTGAGGGATTATTTTTTCCGAGTTTCGGTGATCAAATAGGCTTGAAAGGCATGAGGAAGTTGGTAGAGGCGATGGCATTTTAAAGGGAAGGGAAAGGACACACTTGGAATTTTTGAAAACAAGTTAGGTATACCCATGTTTTTACCTAAAAATGTCAAAAACAATACCAACTAAACAAAGGAATGGAAGGTTAATTATCAAATAATGTCCATCCAATATGTTTTGGCCAAGTTTCTAGGTTGTTTTTGGTCTTATTTGTAAGGTTTAGTACTTTATTAACATAATTTTACTCTTAAATGATGTAATTAATTTTATTCACTTTCACTAATATTTTTGAAAAAAAAAGTTGACATTATTATACATTAAAAGTTATTATGATTAAAAATATTTTATCCATTTTTTCGAATTCTAATAATAGAAGTGGAAGAAAATAAATTAAAATTAATCACGTAGTGAGGCTGATAATGTGGGGTTTTTATGTAAAAATGATCAAATGTATTATATGTTTTTATATCAAATTTAAAGGAGAAATTTTATCCATTGACTAAAAATGGATTAATTTTTAAAAATAGTATCTAATTAATATTTAAAACCAGTTTAAAATAGAATTTAACAATATAAATATTTAAAATTGAAAAATAGGTTTGAATTAAAATCCAGTAATCTTCACAATTAATCCAAAAATGATGTTTGTCATAAAAATAAAATAAATTCACAATAAGATAATTTCAACCTTCTAAATTCAAAAAAGAGGTTTATTTTAGAATCATTAAATTTATAAATGTGTTAAAAAATTAATTTATTATTTTTTACATAAGGAAATTAAAAGTGGATCATTAGAAAAAAAATATTTTTAAACTTATATATAATTTACCAAAAATCATATATTTTATTATCAGTATGTTTTATTTATGTGAAAAAATTATAAACTATATTTGAAAATTAGTTAAAACTATTTATATAACTATTTGTAATGGGTATATTATAATTATATCATTTAAATAATTAGAAAAAAGATATATTTTTAAGAAACTCAGTGTTGCGTATATCATATTCCAACTCTGTGTGGTGTGTATCATACGCCATTTGGTGTTGAATTTAATGTAAAACAAATTGGTTCCATGTGAAAGAAATGTTTTACTCAGTGCATTTCATGATATAAAGGACAATTTCATTTATTCAAAAAAATCCATAAAAAATTGGGGTGTTACATAATCATAGTTGACCCATGAGCTTCAATTCCATAGACAAAAATCACCTTGATTCATATATGAATTTTTCAATAGAATCAATAGTATAATAAAATTTCATGTTTCAAATAATGTTGCTGGTGTGGCATTGTAATCATAAAAAATTCCTACAATTAAAGTTTTAACATGTCCCTACCATAGAACAAGTGTGAACAAAGGATAATCCATATAACAAATATTAGTTTTACTTATATGAGAATAAGAAATAATTTTATAATAAATATATATATAACTAGGATGTTTGAAAAGAAGAAACCACTAATTGCCGAAGAAGGGGAAAGAAATTAAGACTAGAAAAAGATATTACTGGTAAAATTAGAAATTAGAGGGATTCATTAGAATGTTCTTATTAATAGGGAAATGAAAAATTTAATTAGAAGATATGTGGGATATGTAAATACATCATTGATGTTATAAATGATAAAATAATAAAACATCATAGAAAAATAAATCATAAATTAAATGAATCAAGAATCTGGGGAGAAGTGTGCTTTAATTTTTAAAAATATAAAAGGGGCATCCCTATAAGTAATGATTCGGAAAAAATAGTTGTTCACGGTTTAGAAGAAACTGTAAACCTTTCTATTACATCTATAAATGAAATAAGAACCCCCTTCATATTTCCATTCAACATATTTCAACTAACAAGTCCGCGATTGAAGGAACCATATATATGGTGAGACAAGTATGGGTTTAAATGATAGATAATAAATGGATGTTGGATATAATGGGGATATAATGACTTCCACAATTGAAGAAATGTCAGTGAAACCCTTATGGGAGAGAAAAACATGTTTCAAAACTATAAAAATATAAATATTCAATTTACCTTGAAATCATGACATCGCTCTAAAATATGAATATTAATGTATACAAGCACAATTTACAGTGATATTTTTTTCATTACAGGTATTTTTATACATCGGGAGTATTTATGGATGTGTTAGGTAGGATAAATGGATTATAATTTTCCTTTCATATAATTTTTTTTGATATATTTTCTTAGTTGAGTAAAATATATATAATTATTAAAAAATATATGGACAACACCAATTTTGAGTTATATGGAAGTTAAATAAGATGCTGAAATTATAATATATAGTGTTTAGTATGTAGTTAATTTTCTCTGTTTTTACACAATATGTTTTCCTATGTCGACTTAGTTTTTGTTAACTAAATTCCCTTCTCTAGTTTTTTATGGAATTGTTATTCTATCACATGTAAATCTGTTTGAAATTTAGATTTAAGGGGGTATATGGTTCAATTTGGGGAGACCATCTACTATAGATGAAAAAGGAACAAATGAGTTAGGTACATCCCCTATATTCCCTTTTCATTTGTTATCTATTAGTGGAGAATAAAAAAAGTAAGAAAACATATTGTTAAAGAGGATTAATTGTATTTACAATAAATTAATATGGGGAGATTGAATTTCTCATCGATTTAATTGTATTTGTTTTCAATAAGTGAGGTTTATGATATAAGGATGGGTACACGAATATGCGATTGGTGTATATAAATAAGGCTATGATGGTTTACTATCATTATAAATAGAAAATGAATTTTGGATTATTCTTCGAGAACTTTTATGGATTGATTCAAGTAGAAGTCCCTTACATATGATGATTATAAAGGTGATTTAAAAATCGAAGATAGGTTCTGATACTTATAATGTTGTCGACACCATTTTAAAGAAGTCCAAGTACATAAGGAAATGGAGATCAAATAAAAATATAGCTTGGAGATATGATATACCATTTAATGAGTTCCATATATAATGGATATTGTATTCAGTGTTTATAAAAGATTTTATGAATAAATCAGAAGGTTGAAGATTCATTTAAAAAATCCTAAAATTCAGTGGATATATTCCTTTTTTTGAGTGTTAAGATAAAAAATAGATATCTTAGGAAATCTTATTGCATTAATAGACCATATGAATTCAATATATGAATTCTATGGCATTTTTTTTGATTTGGAGACCTTGTGTGAAACTTTTCCAAAAATCATAACTCTTTTCCCACTAGTATGACATTGAGATCCTAGTGGGATCATATAAAATCAGTTTCACACATTGGGTGGTCAATATTTGGAGTTAGTGTAAATCATGTGACTCCAATATATCAAATTTCTTCACTATATGTATTTTGTGTTGTGATTCATCATCATTAGTATTCATCGATAGACATTGTAGATATGAGTATATGACTTCATGAATTTCAAATGAATATATAGGATTCCATTTGATGTCATTACATTTCGGTGTTCCATGGGAAAAATAGAGAAACGACATCCAAATGCATGAGACCCTTCTTAGGATGAGTTATTTTAAAAAATATCTAAATGAAATGTATGTAATCAAATGATTGGAATCAAAAATTTGAGGATGCATTATTTAATTTAAATAGAAAAAATATAAAGATAAAAAATATTTTGGAATATGATTTGATGTTAGAAGATAAGACATATTTTATTGAATATATTAAAGCCGCATTAGTAACAATGAATTTGAGTTGACCCAAAATAGAAGACTATGGTGGATTTCGGAGATTTATAATATCTAAAAAATATGTTATATCATGATTTTTAATAAATTATGTTAACGAAAAAATATATCAAATTTTAAAATTAAGAAAACCTATTTTAGGTATTTAGAGACATTCTTTAATCTATGTATTGAGAAAAAATATTCATTATATATTTTTTGAAAATATAATATTTAGGATCAATAAGGAATATATATTGAAAATTATGATCTTAGTTTTGAGAGACCTGGAAACTGCTAATAAAAATCATATGGTCAACTATGTATCGATAGTCAAGAAACCAGTGCTTTAAGGATGCATCAATGCATTAAAGAAGAAGAAGGTGGAGACAAGGAGGATTGTCTAAAGATGTTCGTGTGCAATGAAAAATATAGAAGGAAATGAGTAATTCATATTTTTCCTCACATGAGTATGTAAGTTTACAGACCTTCACAGACATTCAAATGTATTTTACTAAGGATTGGTGTTCTCAAAAAAGGGTTTGGGAGTGTTTTATAGTTTGGAATATTGTTTCAGCCCATTCATGGAGTCAATGCTCTCTTTAGGTGGGTGTTGTGAAGACAATGTGGGAGAAGGGGATGCAGTTAATCCATTTTAAGTTGTTTGTGGTTTAGCCTGGGGTGTGTTGAGTTGTTCAAGTGGTACTTGGTTCACCATAACTAGAGACACTTCCTATATAGCCATTTTGTAGGCTCTATTGGCCAAGTGTGTCATTCAAATTGAAATTGTTATTATGGAAACACCCTTTTAGTTGAATGAAACTTGGAGGGGTGTCCTTTGGAGAGTTGTGTAAAAAAAATTATATTTTTATCTCACTACACCAGATCATTTGGTGCAGTGAGGGTAAAATATCCAATAATTTGGTTCCAATCAATAGTTGACAACAATGGAATAACATAAATTTGAGATTTTTATTATTTAAAAGAGAAGGTGTTACACGTTAAGGAGGATGAAAATATTGTAGCCACATGGAGTCAACCCTATCAATGTGATCACAATTAATTGGATTTGTTATTATAATAAAAAAATGTTAATGTATCATCAGGACCAGATTTACTAGAAAATGAAACAGTAGAAAATAATGCTTCTCTCCATGTGTTCTAAACCATTGTTCCATGATCTTATAATTTCCTCCCATTCTTAATGAGATATTCTAACTCCCATGGTGCCTGATTCATTCTTTGTATCATTACCACTACAACATTGGAATTAGTTTCCACTTCCATGAGATTGATGTTATATATTTTTCACAATTGGAGGCCACTAAAAAATCACCTTACCTCCACTTCAAGAGAGTTAACTATTCCATATTATGTTCCAAAACCCAAAATTACAGAGCCTCTTCCATACCTGACCAATCATACACCTCTCATAGAGCTTGCAATACAAGACCCACAAACACAAAGCTTCATCCATGTAGCAGGAGGGTTCCTGCATATCCATACCCCATGTTGTTTCGTAACATATTTTCTACTAAAACAACCATGCTTGGAATAGTTTTATATAGAGAAGAGGATGTGTACCCCTGAGCATGGAGACCACCTAACTCAGCCACCATAGATTATATCATTAACTAAATAATGGAAATGGATTATGATCTTTATTCTCTTTCTCAATAAAAATCTCCCAAATGACCCAAAACACAATAGAGAGAAAAATGCTACAAGCCTTAATATGATCACTAGAAGGTTTAGTCTCCATGATCAAATTTAATAAGAAATCTTCCATAGATTCCCCACCTCCTATAACCCTCACAAATAATTCCATTATTTTTTCTAGTTCTGGTCACCATATCACTCCTAAATAAGAGATTCCAACATTATTTTTAAATTTTCATAGCACAAATCCACCATAACTCACCAGTGAATTCCATTTCTACTAAATTTTATCCTCTCTTGAGAGGAAAATGTTTTGAAAATGCGTTATAAAAACATTTATCATCTTCAAAATCGATTTACACAATGGGGTTTCTTCAAATTCTTCATTTCAAATATGAACATGTAAGAATTATTGTTGTTCATTACTATTAAAATGCCCCAATTTTGAAATAGAAAGAACATATCTATCTAGATCATCCAATAATATAATTATACCAAAGACATCCCACTATTGGTGATTAAGTTTCTTTTGTATATTAGTTAAGAAACTAGAGGCTTCTTCAATGGTTATATCTAAAGTCAAAAATCATGGAAAAAACAAAGGTTTACCACTAAATTATGTCTCCACTATTTAATGTCACCACACACTACCATCTAGCAGACCATTTCATCTAGACCATCTCGAAGATCAATCATGATCTATTCAAACTTTAACAGCTTCTTTTCACTAGTAGAACACTCATTCCATATCTCACAATACCTGTGTTTCACGAATCTCTCCCAAAGAGACATTTCTTCAGTAATTTACTAGAAAAGATTCTCTTTCATATACTACATGATTTCTAATATATCTCCTAGGTTAACTCCCCCTTCCTTAACTATTCTTTCTAATCATCTAAATCCCACCTAGTGAAACCAACCTGTATCATTTTCATCCCAAATACACATTAATTAATTTATTTTCTATTTTTTCGATGTTTCCTTTTGAACCTTGATAATTGAGAGCACCTACAACGTCATGGAGGATATCAAACTATTTATTAGTGAAATGCATCCACTAAAGTGCAAGAAAACGTTTTTCCATTAGAAAATATGACCTGTAATTTTTTCCAATAACTCTTCAAAGAACAAATTCTCGATTCTTCATTAGATATGGGTGACCCCAAATAATTCAAAGGAAGATACCTCTCATGCATAAACAGTTTATATTTGATGTACTAAGCTTGATGAGCAACACACTTATTGATGATATAAACATTTTGCCATGTTAACCCACTTCCCAATTATTTTTCTATAAACAACCATAATTATATTCCATCTATAAATGTATCTCATCCTTCCATTAATGGAAAACATCATTTCATTAGCCAACATTAGATGTGAAATAATATTATTACCCACCTTATTCTTATAAGGGATATTGGACCCCTCCTATAAATACTGCTTATTATATTAATCGTATTCACATATTGATCCATGATAAAGAGGTTATGGGATAGATTTTTACCCTACTAAATACTTTGATCTCTTTTGAAGAAACTAAAATTATTCTCCATGATGGAGATTCACCGCCATATAGAAGAAACAAACTTGAACACTAGGTCACAAACTCATGCTCTGAAATCAAATCTCATAATTATTTTAAGAATGTATCACCACTCAAGCCTATCATGTGCCCTATACATATCCAATAAAATTATTATGTTTGATACAAGATCGTTTTTACTAATATCATCCACCATTTCATGATCTATGCCCACATCACCTAGAATTCCCCTTCATTTTATAAACCCATGTTGTTCTTCAAAACCAATTCTCAGAATAACAATTTTATGCCTCTTGTTCACAAAGATGGGTATAATTTTTTAATGATTATTTAATAATAATATTTGTCGATATTTTTTGATTGTCTCGTGATTATTAACTTTAGGAACCATGTCCTATCTCAACTAATTGGCTTCCTTCAAAAGTCTCCCCCCTTGAATAAATATCATAGTGAATCATTCCCCTGAGCACCAATTACCTCCCTGGAATCAATAAAAAATATCTATGTAACCCATCGCCATCCAATTTCATACTAAAAACAGCTCCTTGACTTCCTCCTCAAATGGAAACACCTCCAAATTTTCATTATCCTTATTATCTATTAAACTGGGAATACACTGCCAAAATATTTCACTATAATCAACAATATCTTCCTTAAATGTGATCAATTGGTGGGCTCTACTAGTAGGTTCTTGATTAATTCCAAGAGTAAATTTTGAGAAATATCAACAACATAAGTGAAGGACCCATATTGTAATCTTCTATTCACATTCCTTGACACCCACTTCTCATAAATATAATATTGAAAATATTTTGTGTTTCTATCACACTCCTTCAACAAGATAGATCTTTATTTCTACCTATAATCCCTTTTGACCTCTAGTAGTTTATCCAAAAGAAAGGTTTTCATGTCACAAAGAGAAGAAAAAGCATCATCCCTCTTGGACTATTTCAGTCTACATTCTATCAATTCAATATACACAGGAATATTCAATAGGGAATTTTTAATATTTCTCAATCATCTATTCCATTACAGAAGATCATTCTTCACTCACATAATCCTCTAAATTAAGCTTTCCAAGGGACTCCCATCAACCTGCTGCAACTATGAGTCTCCCACATTTTGTATAAAACCTTCAAAATTCGACCAGCTTCTTGAGTATGAGAAATCATCCAGAACTCTAGGCTCTCTTTGGATATTTATCACTAAAGGATAGTGATATAATAGTGTTCTTGTTAGATGAATAACAAAATATTATGATAGGAATCTAATAACTCAATACCACCAAGGAAACGATCAATTCCACTCTATATCCCCCTTCTGCCCTTTCTATTATTACCCAAAGTGAAAATTCGACCTATATATCCCAGATCAAATAATACCTTTGATGATATGAAATATATTAATTACTACACGTGAATACTAGAAAAATCCACACCACATTTCTTCTCTCAAGCATCCACAACTGTACTAAAATCACCCACAACAAACTAGGATGACTTATCATAACAAAACATATCTATGTTTATACACAACTCCCTCCTACAAATAGAATCACACCTAGCATAAAAAAAATTAAAAAATCATCAAACCCCCAATTTTTTTGGTGGAAATATGTTGAGATGAGGCATTATCCCATTCCAAATCCATGATGGAATTCCAAAAGACCCATACATTTTGATTAAATGGATTGCAATGAAATGAATCTGATAACCCCACATGTGTATAAAAAAATAAATATGATCATAAAACTATTTATGTTCCATGATAGTGAGCAAAGATACTTATAAATTAAGAAATTCTTTCAGGTTTTATGTACTTTTTCCCTCACTCCCAACCCCTCATGTTCTATACAATTAAGTATATAATTTTTTATAAATAGAGGTGGGATTTCAGACTAATGTAGAACTCATATTCATATCTAAGAACACTAGTAACACTCTATCAATGAGATAATGTGAGTGAGATCTTGGGAACCTAATAGGATCACAACTCCAAGAGGATGAACTGATAATCTTAATATTTTCCTCCATAGGCCTTACTAAAACCCATTCATCCTAATGAGACCCTCATACCCCCATAAAATTAGAAAAATTGGATGATTATAGTGATTCATCCTAGCCCCCCCCCCTCGTAGGCCATTTCTAAACATGCACATAGAGGATCTTGTAGTTGGATTCTCTAAAAGGAAGGCCATTGAAACATCATCGTCAACTGAGGAATTTGACAGGTGACGTCAGTAGATTTGGAAAACCTATACATGGGCTGGACAACATCAGCTTCTTCCCTAAACATGAAATTACTAGATTATTTTTTGGAGACGAAACAAGATTATGGAGGAGAAATTAAGCAGGATATCACATCCCATGCCGTTATAATAATTGATAGGGTCCCAATGAAAAATGAGAGAAGATAACAGACCATACAATAATTTTGAGTCATATAATATACCAACTCTGAAACCTCAATAAGAAAATAAGAACTTTGAATATGATGAAGGAACCATCACTTTAACACACACATATTATAGAATATATTACACTTTAAATAAATTTTAAGTCATTAATAGATTAAATGGATCCCAAGACATAGATGAATATTAATTTTGATATGTAATAACCTAGGCATTAAATAGAAAAGTTTGGATATGATAAAACACATAATGGAATATATATTTAGAAATTATTTACTCAAATCAGATTTCATGATTAATAAAATCATTAAAAATAACACAATGTTCTTAGAAATGTTATTTTATGCTTCAATTTTTTAAATTATTATTATTTCATTTAGGGGTGTATATTCTAATTAACATCATCCAATTTAAATAAAATATCTTATTTTTTCAAAACATAATATTAAAACTAACCTCAGAGGAAAATTTGATATATTTATAAAAATATTCTTTTCAAGGAATAGTGGAAAATAATGAATTTTATTGAATACTATCTTATTATTTCAAGAAATTAAAAATATTTGTTTTTTAAGAATATTTCAATGTAAAATCAATTAATTTAAATAATAAACAATCAAAATATGATCATTTAAATAAATCATATGCTTCATTTTGGAATAAAAAATATTTTACACATAAGAAAACCTTTTTTATGAAAAATCACATTTATTCTCTATTTATGGGATTAATTTTAAATAAAATTATTTCACATCCATGAAATGAATTTTATAAAACTGAATTCACATTTTTATTATAATTATGTGTACAATTTAATTATATCAACTTAATATTAATTCATTATGAGTAGTGATCATGGAAAATACTTTTCAATTAAGAAAATATTGTAAAACTCGGTTAAAACTATGGGGTAAAACATTAAAATATCTTTAACACATTTTCTTTATCAGATTGTCAGGGTTGTGTTCAGATAATTATGTTTCAATGAGTTAAATAATATATTTTAATATATTATTTTTTTGTTTTGGAAACTAATCAAGACATTATTGAAAGATAAGTTATATTTAAATATAATTTAAATATAATTTTGAGTCTTGATAGTTAATTTCAGGGTTAGTTGATTTCATAAGGTTTTTATTGTTCAAAAAGTCTAAAAAACATAATTATTTAATATTTTACAAAACAAATTCATGAAAAATAATTTATTCCATTATTTTAATGAGAAATTATTTTTACTCATAAATTGGATAATTTTCTAAAAACTAGATTTAATGTTTTTTATGTTCTTGTATTTAAATTAATATCTACTACCTATATAAATATAATTTCATAAAATTGATTCCAAATTTAATATTATAATTTCAAATTTTGGTTATGATTTTCCTATTATTTTTGGTCATATGATTATGTTATTCGGGTAAAAAACATAAGATATTGTGGTTAATGTTCAAATGGGTTTAAAGTGTTTGAAATAAGATATGAGGCTTTAAATTTATGTAAAACATGTCTAAATATTATTATTTGAGATTATTTTACCTTATCGCATATTACATAATAATTCTGAGTGTCTTGGTTTTTCATAACATGATTATGATATATATATTATTTAATCGTTAATGAATCTTTAAGTGTGTAATTTCCCTCTGTTTTAAAAGGATACAAACTATCCTCTCCAATCTAAAAATTATGATACTTATATCATAAACATTACCTACCATATTACCTTCTAGTATTCCTTAATAATGTTTATATGTTCATGGTATTTTCTATACTCCATCATTTAAAGGCTTAATATGTAATCTAAAAAAAGTTTCTCAATGACGAGTTATAACTCATAACCAAGTAATTTAATTTTTTATTTCATCCTATATAACCTTTAAATCAATAGAATAAATCCTAAACTTGTCACTCCAGTGTCATAAATGTAATTAAATTTTATTATTATTATTTTACAACCATTTTTAACCTTCATTCTATCAAATGGGAAATTTAAAGTATTACTCATGTGTACATGTGGTCTACCATCTCCATATAAAAATATAAATCATCCTCCACCACCATAATTCAGGGTTGGTTATTAATATTTGGTAAATGTTTATATATTATCTTTACAACATAATTATACTTATATTATTATATTATATTATATAACTTCTTATAATTTAGTGAGTTGACAAATGATAATGGTTCTCTTGGGTACAAGTAGAGTACCACCTCTATAAAGAGATGTGATTTAGGTTTCATTTTCTCTTTTAATGGATGATAATAAGGATATTTTTAATTAATACATATGATATATATGATAATATTATATTTCTATAAAGCTAAATTATAATTTCACTATATTTTTTCCATCTATCAAAATTGAAAACATCTCTTATGCATACATACAGATTTTCATCTCCATAATGTGATGTAATTCATTTTCTCATTAAATATTTATAATAATAATAATAAGATTGTATATAATTATTAAATATAAAAATAATTTAATGATAAAAATTCTTGAGATGATGTAACCATTACCAAAGTACAAGTATCGAGACTACTGAACTAAATTATCTATGGAAAATGAAATAGTTATTACCCAAAATAGAGATTTTAATAAATAATTGATAATAAATAGCTGATAAGATATTATAGTCACATTGTATATATTATATTATATACTAGTATCATTCGGTCAAATATTTATAGCAAATAAATATTTATTATTTTTGATTTTCAAACACATACAATGTAAGATGAGACTTGAGGTAAGGGTTAATTATCAAAAATTGTCTTCTTTGGGATATATGATATATAATTATATTATATTATTTTATGAGGTGTATATACATCCCGTTTTACATTTTTTATCTTGAATATTATTATTATATTTATATTTAATGTATCTTTTAATTGATTCCTTTATAGGGATTATTATTCAAGAGTTACTAAATTAGTAACATATATATCTTTCAATACCATTCCAATCAATATTATTTGTGCATGAATTTTAGTTAAAAAAATTATATAATCCTTACCTAATAAAACCAATTTTTTTATTATGCCTTATTTATTTGTTTTATTTTCGTGTTTTAGTAACATTTTTTCTCATTATAAATCAAAATGGTTTAGGAAAAACATTTTTTATTACTTTAAATTATTTCTCCTATTTTGGATGAAAACCAAATTCATATATATCAATTCTTTAGGAAAAGTTTTAAATAATAATATTAACAATTATTTAAAATCTTTTTAATGAAACATTTACTAAAACATTACTATTTACTTTTTTAGAATATATTCTTTTCTTTTCTAAAATAAGGAATTTTTTAACAAATGTGTGAAAAAATCATTGTTTTAAGAATTAAAAAAGTACAGAATTTCCCACCATCATAACCTCTACACTTTAAATAGTTCCCTATAATTATTCATCATTATTTCTAAAAAAATATTTCATAACATTTTGGATATATTTTTATTTTAAAAATGGGATTTATACATGAAAATTGAATTTTCTTCATGAAATATTCCAGTGATATTTATAATATTTTTTCATATATGATCAATTCCTTTCGTATTAATTACTCCTTACTCGAGATAAAATACGATGATTCCATCCCCTCTCTTTATTTGTATAGTTTATGATTTTAATGGTAATATTTCATTTAAATAAGTTTCTTTTCCTTGGGTTATGAATTGATTATATAATGAATGATTTATGATCTTGTGGCACACATGTGAATGCTTTATGATAATATGATACGTGTAACTATAATTTATATACCTTCAATAAATTGGCTAAATATGGATAAATAAGGATTATATTACGTTATGTATAAACATGATTTCATGTTCATAATATGATGTGTAGTACAAGTTTTATGTCTATAAGTTTATGTGTGTACTTGGATTCATGTCCACAAGATTATACATGGACCATGTTAATGATAAAATATAAATATTTTCATAAAAGAAGAGAACGGTTACACCAATGAATCAAGTAGGTCTGTAGAAATGGAGTCCTAGAGCATCAGCAATGTAAATTCCTACACCCCTAGTGGAAAGGGAACCAAAACTATCAAACACTATGGGAAGCCATTAAATCCAAAAATTCACCTAAAATATTGCATTATCACCACATATGTGAAAGCTCGCTATCATGGGAGAGATAATATTTACAATTATAGATCAAATAGATGATTTCCCAAATAGTGGGAGTGAGGACTTTGAGAGAGGTCCATGTAATCTTTGAATACATCTCAATCACTGATATATAAATATTCCTGGAGAATCCTAAAATCATGCCACTAAGAAAGGACTCTTCTTAATCCCAAAGAATGTTTTAAGCCCCATAAAAATAGTTAAACCCAAGAACCAATAATCCGATTTCATCACAGACCACACCACATCCCTGTATAATGCATTGGATGTATGAGCTATCCGTATTTAACTTAAGACCATTGATGAGGGCAGTCCATTTCACCCAATGCCCTACTAATTGGGGACTAGGAGGAACATAGCCTTTATTTTTGGTCAAGAAGTGCTCGAGAGAAGAGGAACCCACCCATTGATCCTTTACACTTTCTAGTTCCACCATAATACATTTTGTTCTCACAATCAGGACCACATCAGAGGAAGGGGATTTTTGAAATGCATGGTTCCTCGCCACTCTGGTACACCAGAGGCCCATGGCGAGCAGGAGGGAATGTGTTCTCGCCTCCTAGTTATCACCATTCGAACTACTGAACCACTACTACAAAAAAATCCTCAGTCATATCCACAACCAAGTTATAACCAAAGTACTAACCCAAAATTCATCACACCTTCCTAGACCACTCACATTGGAATAATAGGTGGGTTGTGGTTTCCTTTTTCTGATACTAGCATCATAAGCACTGGGAGGCCAAACAGATACCTTTAGGTTTGATCTCCACTTCTATGGGAAGAGAAGAATTTTGAATCTTTCAAATAAAAAAGTTGAATTTAATTGGTATTTTTTTTTCACGACAAATAATTACCCCATAAGTCACTGACTCGATGTGAAGACATTTCCGTCCTATAGGCTTTAGTAGAAAAAGTTCCTGACATAGCACCAGTGAAAAAGAAAACATCAGTTGTGTACTCCATTTTAATGTCTTCAAATTCATTCCTTTAACTGGGTTCTAGAATATCTTGAATAAAAGAGAGGAAAGAGCATTCCTTCATGAAAGTGTGGTTCAAGATAGAAAAACCTAGATATCCCAATACATCACCAACCCAGTTGCAATCCAAGAAGTTGAAGTCACCATGAACAATAATCCAATGAGAATATCAGAGAAGAATCAGAAAATAGACCTATAAGGACTTCCATATTGGGGAGGGGTGAATCATATCCATTCATAGTGCTCTACCATATTTTCTCTTAGTAAACCGGATCCATATGGATCTACCCGCGATGACCTCCCAAGAGATTTTACCTTAAAGGTGATACATAGTATCTGTTACATTCTGAACATTGTTACCTACATTGTCCACCGGTCTCGCATGTTTTTTGGGAAGCATAGTGAAACCTCCAATCCCCTTGTGTATCCAAAATTAAGGCTCTTAGGATGTTGTGGATAAATTTCATGACTGCTTTTGTCACATTGAGCAAGAAGATAATGTGCTTTAGAATAGAATTATGCACACAATTCCCGAGGGTGATCATGTCTCCGAAAGATAAGAACTGATTCTTAAAGTTAGTGATCATGTTGGTGATCTTTTAAACTATACCATTGATGTACCTAATCTGGATCCAGCCTGGGGAAATTGGGGCACTGAGGTATTCCATAAGGAATGCCTTCTTTTTAATTCTATTCAAGGAAAGAACTCTATTACTACGATTATGATAACATGCAGCGGGATGGGACATGTGACTTTTTCAATTTTTAATGACTTGGAACTCCATATCATATAATATTCTAAGATATTATTGAATCCTAGGATAGAAAATATATAAATTTTTAAAAAAATAGCACGTGATCAGTGATGAATAGATGATAAACTCTAAGGTAATCCCCACAGTGGAATGGTTTGATGATGTCACGGTGGAGGGAGGATCTGACCAATCTGCTAAGGATATATTGGGCCATGATAAAGATGGCTAGAGAAAGGCAGTCCCCCTCTTTTATCCCCTACTATAATTATGTAAACCACATTTCCTATCCATAAAGGTAATATTGAACCATGGTGCGCTGTAACTTCAGAAAAATAGGTCGATGATCCATTTTGAGAACCCCATGCTTCGCATAACCTTAATAATCAAGCTTCATTCAAGGAAATCAGAGGCCTTGTCCATATCTATCTTGATTATTATGTTGGTCCCCTCGTCCTTATTATTAATGTCACCAACCATGTCATGGGAAATGCCCATTGCACCTTGGATAAATCGGTCGTGAATAAAGGCATGTTTCTCTTCACAGATCTATGAATGGACAAAATGGGAGAGCCTTCTATTGATGGTAGAGGAAAGGATCTTGTAGGTCCCTTTGCACATTCTGATGGGCCTGTAATGAGAGATGATACAATGATATTTCACCTACATGATGAGTACTATGGTGGTAACACATGCAACCCGAGTGAGGGGTCCACCCCCGACGAAGTCGTGAATTGCTTTAATGAGATCCTTCTTGATAATGTCCTAGGAGATGATAAAGAAAAAACCCATAATATCGTATTTTTTTTATTAAAATATATATTTATTTACTCAGTTATTTGTTCAATGATAGATTGGGTATGAAATTTGTAATTTATTATCATGATCTCATTTCCATATTTTTAACTCATTAGGTTATATGATCATTGATTGATATATCCCATGTTTGTCAATACTGAGAACATATGGTCACCCTTTATTTGGTTTTCAATTCAATAGGATAGGAATAAATTTTTATGTATGATGAACTACGGAGGTGTATAATTTGAAAAAAAACATTAAGGGAAATATTAAATATCATTTTCATGAAAAGATGTTTTATTTGTATATTGTTTCTAAGGAACTAAACTATTAATGTTCTATAGTCAATCATAATGTTATTTAATGAATATTCATCTAATATGATGAAATGTTCATGTATTGAATGTATAGGTCATTATTGTTTGTATCAGAGAAGGATTTAGTTAATCATTAGAGATTAGGGTTAGAAAAAATTATAGATAATCATACAAATAATTTGAAATATATTATAATATCCTAATGTTTTGGTATGGTATATATTCTATAGTTATACTAGAAATACATTCTTGTATTGATACTAAAAGTGGATGTCGTTTTTGTATAGATGAATCTTGGTGTAATAACCCTAAAAGAGATTGTTGATTATATCATATCCATCATTTTGGGGAATTATAAATGTTACCTTAAAACTCTCTATATTGAAACTACTCAAAGATATCCTTGGTTTAAATCACATAATATTTGTGATCCGTTATCAAATATTTGAATAAATGATAATAAATGATAGACTAGTTTTAACTTCAACTTGTAAAGATTGATATTTTAGTGTCATAATTTAGGTCTTATGAGGAATTATTTTCCTAAATATATGAATATTCAATCTAATTTTTATATCATGATACATACAATATATTTTCAGTTTAATTCAATGGATATAAACCTATGTAATCATGTAAAAAATAAATTTGATGTTCATTTTAATGATAATCCTCATGGGAATCCAAAGGGATAAAGATTTGGGAAGAAATATCATGTGAATAGACTCACTGAGCTCTCTCATTATATCATCTCTAATATGGAAAATGTAAATTATAAAATTGAACCATGAAATGAAAAACATTCCATTGAATATTTTATGATAAAATCTCAAACCTCCTTATATGAGTATTTTGATACACTTTTTATTAATTAATGCATAAATGTGAGGGAAAATGTGTTTTCTATTCCTCACTTATTGGTTCATGAATGTTCCCTATGATAAAATTATCGGTTATCCTTTAGTAAAATTTATTGTGATTTTAATTGTTATTTTTTCTCTCTCTACATAAAAATATAAAAATTTCAAGAATATAGAAATAAATATTAATATTATGAATCAACCTATAATAATATATTGGTAGATGTATAAATTCAATCATGAAATGGAAATATTTAGGGGTTATATGGGAGCTTATTTAGGAGATAAAGGGTGATTTATCTTTTCAAATCATAAATGATTTTATTATGACATTATAATTTGAAATGATTATTATATTTTGGAGAATATATGACCAAGTCATATACTTTTTTATAAGAAATTACGAGTGATTAAAACTATTTCAAGATAATTATTATGTTGATAATGTAAGGATATGAGATAAAATCATTAAAATTTCTGGGTTTCAATATTGGTAAATTAAATTTGTAGGATTATTAAGGTTACCTATTTATGGAATTCATTATGTGGAATATTGGGAATTATATTTTGGGATTTGGAGATTAATTTATTATTTCATTATATGCAAATTTATCAATATCTAATTACATGTGATAATTATTTTTTTTTGTAAGTATCAAGAGATAGTATAAAAGACTTATCATTATTTTATTGATTTTATTATCCATTGAAAGTAAATTCATGTGCATCATTCATTAAAAAAATCATCATCATTATCCATTTTCTAGGGTTTGAGATGACATGTAAATTGATAGACACACAACTAAATGATGAAATTGGGATTATAAAATTGAAAAAATAATGTGTTTATATTATCTCATGTATTATATATTAATAGTAAAAAATACATCAAAATTATGAAGATGACCCTAAAATAAATATTTAATTATTATAACTTCATTTATGATAAAATGAAAGCCTTTTAACCTCTTATTGATTTATTGTTTTACAGTCACTAAATTTTTAATGAACCTATTTTTTACCAGCATTTATTAGTCCTCAAATTATATTTTTATCCCAAATTCCATATTTTAATGTTCCATAAATGTTATATTTATCTTGGATCACAATTATGTGTTATTTATGGAAATCTTCATGTTTCCCAATACTTTTTTGTGGATATTTTGTTATCCTATTATATTATATGAATTCTCAATAATGGTGTTTGAAAATATTGATCCTTTGATTACAAATATAAAAAGATCAAAGAAATAATTAATTTAATGGTGTGAAATTTAACACCTTGTGATTTTATAATATACTTCTCCTCAAATAAATTATACTTTTTTTAGCTTTCTTCACATGCAGCACTAGGATTAAAAAGAACCACAATATCTTATAATTGAGTCGTTAAATTTAAGAGCATGAATAAGATTTACCACATTATGAAATATATGTATAATTTGTTTTAATGAAATCATATTTATATAATAATTAAGAAGAAATAAGAACTAATATTTTTTAGAGAATTCAATTTACGCTTCCTAAACTTTTTAAAAAAATCTGTTTTAGTGTATTTTGCCAATAAAAACTATAATTAATTTATGAAATTCATAATAATTTAATTTTATATAAAATATTATTTTTGAAACAATCATATCCATATTAACTTGGGAAGAAAATTTTGGAGTTTTTAGAAATGATTTTTTTCCACTGAAAAGTATTAATTAGGGATTATTATTGAATACTATCTTTCCATTTATATAATTAACAAATTTACATTTCTAAAAAATGTTCTCAACGTATCATTATCTCATTTTCAATATTAATAATAAAATTAACATCATTTTAATCATTTTTATGTTTTATTTTGGTTTTTAAACATTTTATACATAAGATATTTATTATTGAAAACCCCTTTTTATCAAATTTGGCAGCTCAATTTATAAATTAAATTATTTCACTAATACAAATTAAATTTGATAAAATTAATTATTTATTATAAATAAATATAATAAAAATTATATAATTGGGTCAACATAATTTTTTATTATTAATTTTGATCATGGTAAATATTTTTCACCTCAGTAAAATAAGTAAAACACTATTAAAACTATGGGGTGAAACATAAAAATCTACGTAATACTAGCCTGCATCCAATTTTTTGTGTCTCTATTTAACAAAATTATGATTAATGTGTTAAATAATATATTTTTAACAATTTTTTTTTGTTTTTAATCCCAAACATGACTTTTGTGAAAGATAAGTCATATTTTATAAAAAATTTAAACTATTGTTTTGTCTTTTCAATAAAAGGCATGGTTGGATGATTAAATTTAATTTTGGATTTCTCCAACTATAAAAAATCATATATATTTTGTAATTTATGTAATTAAATTCTTGTAATCTAAATTAATACTTAATTTCTTGGTGAAATTATTTTTACTCTTAAATATGTTATTTTCATTAAAGCTATTTTTCTGGATTTTGTGTTCTTATATATTAAATAATTTATTGCGCTTATAGAAATTGAATCTGGTAAAATTGAAAAAAAAAATGAATCATCATTCTAAATTTTTTTATTACCCTTTTTTTGTGATATAAATACTTAATCATGTAAAAGAATTATGTTATCACAACTAAGGATAAAAGTGGTTTAAAGTGGTATAACTATGATACAGGGAATAAAAGGTGTCCAAAAATCGTCCAAAAATAATTTTTAGTTTATTTTTTCCATATGAAATATTATAGTATAATTTTGGGTTCCATGGTACCACATGACATGATTATGATATGTATATATATATATAATTTAATATTTTATGAATTACAACGTTTTTCATTTTCCACCCATATAAAAGCATACCACTTCTCCTCTCTTTTCCATGTTTCATGTACCTTATATCTCTACTGATACCTACCATAATAACTTCCATTATTCCTACCCTATGTCTTATAGCTTCTATTATTTTCAAAATTCCACATTTTTTAGGGATTAATGTGTAATACAAAGGAGGTTTTTCAATAAAGGTGTTTAACTCTTAATAGAGTACATCAAATTTCTTTTGTTATTCTGCATTATCTAAATATGTATTATCGATCCTAAATTTTTTAATATTTTATCATATATGTTTTTATATATTATTTTGATAATGGGAACAGTATTTTTTACCTCATTTCCATTTAATAGGAAATAATAATTATTACTCGTACGTACGTGTGTGCTGCCTTCTTCCCATAGTGATATGATTCATTCTATTTCACCCTTATTATGGTTTAGTTATGATTAATGTTTAATTATTTATATGTGATATTTTTTAAATAAATATATTTATTTAATTATAATATATTATATTTCTAATTTACATTTCATCATTTGGAGAACTGACAATATTGACCATGCATATGTATGGACTACCACCTCCAAGAAGAAAAGTGATTCATTTTAAATTGTATCATTACATGGATGGTAATAAATATATATTTAATTTATATAAATTATATAAATTATATTATATTCTTATTATTATGGATATGTTTATTATAATTTACCATTCTTTTATTTCATCCATGAGTATTTTATAACATCACCCATGCACACATACACATATGCATCTCTACAAGGTGATGTAATTAATTTTCTATCACCACATTATATTAATATTTATAAAATTTTATATAATTATTACATATGATAATCGTGAACAGATAAAAATTCCTGAGATGATGTAACCATGATCAATGTACAAGAACTTGGACTACAAAACTGAATCATTAATGAAAATTAAAGCATTTGTCACCCGGAAGAGTGGTTTTCATAAAATATTATGAATAAATTGGTAATACGATATTAAGTTAATAATATATTTTTTTGAAATACATTATTCTATTTCAAGATTATATTTATAATAAATTTATATTTATTTTACTTTATTTTTGAACACATACAATGCAATAAGAGTCTTGAGGAACGGGTTTATTATGTCATATTGTCTTCTTTAGGATATACATAATGTTACGAACCTATAATCTTTTATTAGATGTATATATATACCATTTGATATGTTATATCATGAATCATATTGTTTTCATTATATTTAATGTTAATATAATGTTATTATTTCAAGGATAATATGATTCAAAAGATACTAAAGCGGTGAGATATTTATGTTTCAATATCACTTTAATATGGACTGTTTATACTTGAATTTTCATTGATGGTGTAATGCACTGACCCTAGTTATCCAGAGTCAGGGAATTATTACGTAATAATGACGTGATCACAAAAAATCAAGTCTCAAAAAACTAATTAGTTTACTAGCCTTGAACACTAGATACATTCATAAATGTTACATTACATCATAAAGTGAAAAATCACAAAAACATAGTCTCCATAGTCCACATTCATATCCCCTTCAGACTATCCCTATAGGTCAGTCATAAAATATTTCTTCACATCCTTGGAAAATAAAACATTGATAGGGGTGAGCTCAAATGCTCAGTATGGATAACAAAATAGCGGAAAATTTCATAAACAAACATAAACATTTAAGTCAATGTATAACTAAAACAAAAGCCTTTTAAACATGAACTTCAGCATAATATAGCAAAAATAAAATGAAGTAATTCCATTTACATATTCACATGGATATTCTACAAGTCGAATAATCACATGAAATGTCAATAACCACTTTCATAATGATGGAATGTATAATGCTAGACTATTATAACCACATAGCCAAGGCCTCATGCCAAGACTACAAATAATATTTTTTCAAGGCCTCGTGCCAAGACACTAGTTTTTCTCATGAGAGCTACCGATGCATCGAGGAGCAATAGAGGGATCCACCCATCACATACTAAGTCCAATGAATTCCTTATATAAAAATGTTTAAACATATCATAAACCATAACATAATCGTATCACAAAAAACATGCATAAAGGAAACATAACATTTCCACATTTCAATCACAAGATATTAATACAGTACATTGATATAATAAAACCATTTTCAATACCAAAATAAATGAAAAGTAAAACATGGTATTTATTTTTCATTTTAAAAAAATGTTAGGGCTTGTAGAGGAAGCCGAAACTCAAATAACAATCACGACGGTGGAGAAGTCATTGTCAACACATACGTAGGACAAAAAAACATTACCTTTTGTCGTTTAGAAAAATGATTCTTATATAAAAAGACTTCTTTTGAATAAACATAAAATTCAAAGGGGTTTATACACCGTATAAAAGAGAGTATTGTATTAAAACAAAATATGCCTCAATGAAAGAAGATTGAGACGAAGTTCCTTACCTCGTGTCTGACTTGAATCGATTGTTCTTTAATATCATGAATAATAAACTTGAGTTAATCTCTACTTGCTTAAGAACCTTTTTCAAGTTCATTATTCCTTTTATATCACTTATTACCATGTTATGAACATTATATAGTCATTAATGTTTATAACGGTCGTTTTGTCTATCTTTGGTACTTGAGTCAACAATAAACTTCTTATAATTACAAGTTGTTCATGTGGTAAAATATCCATTATCTCAAGAATTATATTCATGATCTAGATATCATGTATATCATATATATCCAGTTGATTAATCCATTTATAATATTACATAACATTTAGAGGTAATAAATGAAATGCACCATTCCTGGAGACGGTAAGTCGTACGTACTCATGAACGCTTCTTTAATTTCTATTTCTTATTTAATGGAATGAAATCAAAATGATATAAAGATATATTATAATTAAAGTATAATATGATATATAATATCATTTACTCCATCATTTATACGTCCCACATATGGCATTAATGATTCAAATCACTTTGAGGGGGCGGTAGTCCGCACTTCCTAAAATGAAATTATCGCATTTACCCATAATGGAAATACTAAATTTATGCCATAAATAAAACATAAAGGATAATATGGAAAACATTAACATAATATATATCATATATGGAAATAGTTTCATCATAATGGCCAACATGAGAGGTATTAATAGAATATTGTACAATCATCATTTCGTGAGGTAGTAATTCGCCACCCACAGAAACATTATGTTCTTTAACCATTAGACGAAGGTGTGTGTAAGTGTAAATCAAAAAATTATCAGAGAAACATCATAGTATATTGAATATACTGGTGTTATTACAAAATAAATGAATAAAAAGAGTTTAAGGGGTTGGAGAAGCAAAATAAAACAAAAGAACATAAGAGAATACATTACCTTAAAATCGGGTACCACTTTTTGATTTGATCCAAAGGCTTCCTTGGGAAGACTTATGCCCAAAGTGAACATTCTAGAAGCATGAGAGACAAGTTGATAGGGCATTTGGGTAGAGTTTGTCAGAGCCAAATGGCTTTGAAGGTGTGAATAAGGTGGTAGAGTTGGGGGCCTTTTATAAGTGGAGAGGAGGGGCTCTTTTGGAAAGATTGAAATGTTACTTTATTATGAAATGATTTTCGGATTTTAAAGGTCCCAAAATGATATATTTCGAGGGTAAGGTGATAAGGGTTCGAAATTTACCCTTCCAATAGGCTTTAGGCAAGTTTTTGTCGTAGATTTTACCTTATCTTTTCATTTTATTTAAATCGTTCATTAATGAGGTAATCACTGCATCATCATGGTGTCATAAATATGTTTATTTATTTAATGTCTAAAAATTATAAAAAAAATACCATGATATAGAAAATCTTTTTAGAATTAAAATGACTATTTATAGTCTACAATATCATTAATGTTGAAAAAATTAAAAGTGTTTTACTTGGGTGATACATACTTTTGTTATATTTTCCTTTCTTTAAAAATAAAAAGTTAAAATGTCACTATCACACAAACGTGATTCCATGGGGTCCCAAATTTTGGCCAAAGACATCCCATGGTCTGCCATGACACATCTAGTAGCATTTGGATACATTTTGGGGTCATTGTTTAATAGTATGATATTATTTTATTACCATTAACTACCTGTTTACTAATTAATCATGATAATTAAAGATAATTGTCGTCGTTACTATTCATAATGTCCAAAAAAAGAGTCTTAATTACATAATATGGACTATATGATTACAAATATGGAATCTATTTTACTAAATTATAAACACAAAAATTTCAGTAATTAATTTAAAAATTATTCCTACTGTCAAAACAAATAGCGTGTTTTTATGAAACAATATCTATCAAAAGATTGACAATTGTTTCTGTCCAATTTCAAAGTGAAATTAATTATAATGACCACCATTGGATAAAATGGTAAAAATATATTCTAATTATACTTTAAAACCACTAAATAATATTATTTATCACGATAAATTATTTTGATTAAAAAAGTTGTTTTTAATTGACGTTTAGTATTTTACACTATTCATAAAAAATTGGAAGTTCTCAGAAAAAATGAAAAATTCATCTTCGGATAACTTCGATATTCTTGAATCCAAAAATGAAGTCCAATTTGTATAATAAAATTTATAAAATTTTAAAAGGTGGGTATTACTATTCATAACTATTACTTTTATTGGTCGCGGTGTGTTAGAATCTCGAACTTGCGTACAATGCAAGCTATTGCATTATTGAAATAGAAGCATACTGTGGAAGCTTGGGGTGTTACATTCTCCCATAATTCAAATAAATCCATCCTAGAAATTTCTAGAATATTACTGCATAAAAAGACTTGGGTAGTTCTTCATCATAAGTTCCTCGGGTTCCCACGTTGCCTCTTATATCTTATGGTTCCTCCATAGAACTTTTACCAGAAGAGTCGTCTGGTTTCTCAGCACATGTTCTCTCATATCAAGAATCCTAACAGGCTCTTCGCAATAAGACAGATCGGGTTCCAGTTCGAATTCCTTATAGGTGAGTACATGCATTGGGTCAGGCATGTATTTTCTCAACAGTGATTCATGGAACACATCGTGAACATTAGAGAGACTTGGAGGCATTTCCAAATAGTAAGATATTGCCCCAATTCGTTCTAGAATTTTGAATGGTCCGATGTACCTAGGACTTAATTTTCCCTTCTTACAGAATCGTATAACTCATTTCCATGGAGATATATTCATGAAAACATCATCTCCTACCTGAAATTCCAAATCCTTCCTTCGGTTATCGGCATAGCACTTCTGCGTACTTTGAGCTGCTCTGATGTGGTTTTGGATTACCTTCACCTTTTCAATAGTTTCCTCAACATGTTCTGGGCCTACAAGTTTTCTTTCACCAATATCATCCCAACAGGTTGGTGTGAGACATCTCTTTCCATATAAAACTTCATATGGTGCCATCCGAATACATGACTTGATGCTATTGTTATAGGAAAATTCTACCAAAGGTAAATATTGATCCCACATACCTTGAAAGTCAAGTGAGAATTATCTCAACATGTATTCTAAGGTTTAAATAGTCCGTTCTGATTGTCCATATGTTTGAGTGTGGTAAGCAGTGCTCAAACGAAGTTCAGTGTTCAGGGCTTTCTGAATAATTTTCCAGAATCTTGATGTAAAATGGTGATCACGATCTGAAACAATTGATAGGGGTAATCCATGAATTCTTAAAACGTCATTAATATACAGTCTTTATAAACGTTCAAGTGGAAAATCTTATCTTATAGAAAGAAGATGTGATGACTTGGAAAGACGATCAACAATGACCCATATTGCATCATTCCTTCTAGGAGTCTTTGGTAGTAACATGACAATGTTCATCGTAATATTTTCCCATTTCCACTAAGGTATGGGAAGAGGTTGCATAACTCCTCCAAGAATTTTCCTCATATCTTTCACTTGTTGATACACCATGCATCTTGACCCAAAATCAATAATCTCCCTCTTCATGTTGTCCCACCAAAAATATTCTTTCAAATCTCTATACATCTTAGTTCTACCAGGGTGTATAGAGAAATTGTAACTATTAGCATCATCCAATAATTCCCTTTTTAGACCAGCTATATCAGGAAAACAAAGTCTCTTCCGAAATTTCAAAATTCCATCTTCATACACAAAGTCACTCAATCTCCCATCTTTCACAACTTTAATCTTCTTTTGAAACTCTTCATCATCAGTCTGAGAACTCTTAATACATTCTAGTAACGATGGTTTGGAAACCATTTGAAAAAGCATTGATGTCTCACCTTCCATAGTTATTCCCATGTCCATATTCACTAGATCCATTAAAATAGGATACCTTTCAACCATCATGATGCATAGACAATAACCCTATCATTCTGCATAAGGACACAACCATGTCCTTTCTTTGATGCCTCACTATAAATAACAAACCCATCATTCCTCAATACTAGAGTCAATATAATAGCATTGACTAATATTCTCTTTAGTTCTTTGAAACATTCTTCACACTCTTTTGTCCAAAAAAATTTAACCCCTTTATGTGTCAGCTTCGTTAATGGGTTAGCCAATCGGGAAAATTTATGAACAAATATTCGATAATAACCTGCTAAACCAATAAAACAGCATACTTCTATTATACTTGTTGGTGTTGTACATTCTTGGATCACTCTTTTCTTAGAAGGATCAACGTAGATTCCATCCTTATAGAAAATATTTCCAAGAAAAGAAATCTCATGAAGACAGAATTCAAACTTGTTAAACTTCTTATATAATTCATGTATTCTAAGAGACTTTAGAATAATGCGTAAGTGATTTTCATGATCTTCATAGATTTTGGAGTATAAAAAGTCATCATAAATAAATACCACTATGAATTCATCATTATATTCCTTGAAAACTCTATTCATTAGATCCATGAAGACAGAGGGTGCATTGGTCAATCCAAAAGGCATTACTATAAACTCGTAATGCCCGTACCTGGTTCGAAATGCTATCTTCAGAATGAATTCCTTCTTCACACACAACTGATGATATCCAGTTCGAAGGTCAATCCTTGAAAAGTATTGAGCTCCATGTAGTTGGTCGAATAAATCATCAATGCGAGGTAGGGGATACTTGTTCTTTATTGTTAGAGAATTTATTTCCCAATAGTCAATGCACAGCCTCATAGATCTATATTTCTTCTTTCCAAAAAGTACAGGATCTCCCCATGGAGAAACACTAGGGAAAATAAGTCAATTATAACTCAATTACTCTATTTGTTTCTTTAGTTCCACTAATTCCACAGTGGCCCTTCTATATGGGGTCTTCGATATGGGCCTTGAACCAGGTATTAGGTCAATAGAAAACTCAACTTCTCATTCTGGAGGATGCACAGGTAAATCTTTTGTTAACACATCAACATATTCTCTCACAATAGGTACATCCTCTATTTGAACATTCCCTTCCTCACCCATAGTTATTTCATTCTCTTCCTCCCCAATAAAAGAATTTAGTCGAGCATCTAGGCGTGGATCTAGATAGGAATTAGGTGGTGACGATTCAGCTCGAAAGATAAGTTGTTCCTTATCATCATCATAAAAAATCATAACATCTTTATTCTTACAATAAATATTCGCATCATCGTCAGAAAGGCAATCCATAGTGAGGATTATACCAAATTCAATCATGTGTATGATGATGAGATCAGTACATAAAGAACATTTATGTGCTCTAATGGGAACTGATTCACAAAACCATTTTGCATTGATATTTCCCTTAGGATTTTTGACTGAAAACTCCCTTGTTAAATCATATTAGAAATATCTAATGTTCATAGAAAACGTGGAAGGTATGAAACAATGGAATGATCCATAATCAAATAATGCATTTTCTAAACTTGAGGAAACCATTAAATTACCTACCACCATGTCTTTTGAAGATTCTACCTCAGCAGTAGTGATAGAATATGCTTTTCCTTGATCCCTTGGCCTTTTCTGAGGTAAGTTCCCCTGATGCTTAGGACAGTCATTTTCATAATTCCCCATCTCCCTGCAATTGTATCATCAAACATTGGTAGCTTCTTTCTTCCCCTTGCAATCATGAGCTTGGTGGCCTTTTTCACCACACTTGTAACATACTCCCACTCCTTTTATTCAAGTACTAGGGTGTTTCTTCCCACATTCACTACAGGATGGAAAATCAACTTTTCCCTTCTTCCCCGTATTTCCATTTCCAGAGTGATCAGCAGATTTATTATTCTCTTTATTTTCTTTAAAGTTGTAAGACATAGAGAATTCATTTTCCGTCTTAGTAGCACATGAGACAATGTCTTCATATAACGAGAAGGATTGTGAGACCAATCCTCAAAGGAGAAATGGTTTTAACCCAAAAAAAGAAACGATCAATCTTACTTCTTGGGTTAAATATATAATCTACAGCATACCTCGCTAACCTTGTAATGTTGGCCTCATTCTTTGCGAAATTCTCATCCTCATTTTTTCTTAGAATAAGAAACTTCCTTTCCATATCTGCTCGATGGTCACGAGGAATGTATTTTTCTATGAAAATCTCTTTGAAGTCCCTCCATTCCATTTTTGATACTTAATCATCTTCCTTTGTGTTTTTAATCAATGACCACCATTGATCAGAATCTCCAGTGAGGCGGTAAACTGCCACGATAACCTTTTCCCATTCACTACTCCCCAAGGCATGGAATATTTTCTCTATATAATTTATCCATTGCTCAGCTACTAAGGGATTTGTACTCCCATTGAATATTGGTGGCTGTTGCCTCATGAATCGGTCTAACATTGATCCTCCATGTTGCGGATCAGGGTGCTCCATATGAGTAAGGTTATTATTCATTACCTGAGTGAGTTTTCCCAGTATGGTGATAAGTTGTTCAACACCATTTGTATCACCAGCTCCATTATAATTATCTTGAGCTGGAGGGAAATCCCTACCTGGAGTGTGTGCATTGATATGGTTTTCATTCCTTCCACTAGGCGCCATTTATAAAAAATGGCATAAACTAAATCAATTTATGAATAAAAACAGATAATTCCATAAATGTAAAACACTTAACACAAATTGAACAGTTTATGGATATAATCTATAATAATAAAAAAGTTTTCATTGAGGAAGTATATACTCATAAACCCTTCATAATGGTTTGTAATAAAAATGAGATTTATCCTAAGCATGTCCTCTGGGAGTGTCATAACCAAGAGTTCACTAAGGCCCGTTGTCGTGCACCAGTTCTCGTTCAATTGTAGCTCAAAGTAGTGTTTTTGGGTTTTACCCCTAGGTACATCTGTGCTAGAGCCACCTCTACCTGCTCATATCCAGATAGGGATGTATTTCTTGGAAAACTCACAAAACCCAAATTTTAGGATGTTCTTCTATACTAATTATCAAAGTCTATCTTGGGGCTATGTGCTCTAATCATAATGTATCTTAATCTAGCTTCCAAGGTTAGTACTAAACTGCCTCTGATACCAACTGTAATGCCATGACCTGAGTTACCCAGAGTCGGTGCATTATTACGTAAAATGTTCATGATCACAAAAGATCAAGTCTCAAATGACCGATTCGTTTAGTAGCCTTGGAAACACTAAATACATTCAAAAAATGTTACATTACATCATAAAGTGAAAAATCTCAATAACATAGTCTCTATAGTCCACACTCATATCCCTTTCAGAATATCCCTGTAGGTCATTCATAAAATATTTCTTAACATCCTTGGAAAATAAAGCATAGAAAGGGGTGAGCTTAGATGCTCAGTAAGGATAACAATATAGAGGAAACTTTCATAAATAAACATAAACATTTAAGGCAATGTATAACTAAAAAAAGCCTTTTAAACATGAACTTCTACATAATATGGAAAAAATAAAATGATGTAATTCCATTTTCTTATTCACATGGATATTCTACTAGTCGAATAATCACATGAAATGTCAATAACCACTTTCATAATGAATGAATTCATAATGTTAGACTATCATAACCACGTATCCAAGGCCTCGTGCCAAGACAACAAATAAGATTTTTTCAAGGGCTCGTGACAAGAAACTAGTTTGTCTCATGAGACCTACCTATGCATTGAGGAGCTACAGTAGCTCCACCCTTCACATACTATGTTCAATGCATTACTTGTATGAAAAGTTTTAAACATATCATAAACCATAACATAATCGTATCACATAAAACATTCATAAAGGAAACACAACATTTCCACATTTTAATCACAAGATATCAATACAACAAATTGATATAATAAAACCATTTTCAATACCATAATAAAGTAAAATTAAACCTTGGTATTTATTTTTCATTTAAAAAAAGTTATGGCCTGTAGAAGATGTCAAAACTCAAATAATGGTCACGGCGGCGGAGAAGTCGTTGTCACCGCATAAGTATGTCAAAAAATCATTCCCTTTTTTCATTTAGTAAAACGCTTCATATAAAAAAATATTCCTTTTGAATAAACGTAGATGTCAAAGGGGTTTATACACCGTATAAAAGAAAGTCTTGTATTAAAACAAAATATGCCTCAATGAAAGATGATTGAGACGAAGTCCCTTACCTCGTGTCCAACTTGACTCGATCATTCATTAATCTCCTCAATAATAAACTAAAGTTAATAAAGGTCCCACAATGATATATTTTGAGGATAAGGTGATAAGGGTTAGAAATAAACCCATAAAATATGCTTTAAAAAATTTCATTTCGTAGATTTTACCTAATCTTTTCATTTTATTTAAATCGTTCATTAATGAGGTAATCACCGCATCATCATGGTGTCATAAATAAGTTTATTTATTTAATGTCTAAAAATTATAAAAAAATACAATGATTTAGGAAATATTTGTATCTTTCCAATGACTATTTATAGTATATAATATCATTTATTTAGACAAAATTAAAATTATTTTACTTTGGTGATACATTCTTTTGTTATATTTTCCTTTCATTAAAAATAAAAAGATAAAATGTCACTATCACACAAAAGTGATTCCATGGGGTCCCAAAGTTTGGGACAAGGCATCCCATGGTCATCCATGACACAACCAGTAGCATTAGGACACATGTGGGGGTCAATGTGTATTATTATGATATTATTTTATTACACTTAACTACCCGATTACTAATTAATCATGATAATTAAAGATAATTGTCGTTGTTACAATTCATAATGTCCAAAAACAAAAGAGTCTTAATTACATAATTTGGACATTCTGATTCCAAATATGGAATCTGTTTTATGAAATTATAAACACAAAAATTGCTATAATTAACTTAAAATTTTTTCCCACTGTCAAAACAAATAGCGTGTTTTTAAGAAACAATATCTATCAAAATATTGACAATTGATTATGTTCAATTTCAATGTAAAATAAATTCTAATGACCACCATTGGATAAAATGGTAAAAATATATTCTCATTATACTTTAACACCACTAAATTATATGATTTATCACTATAATTTATTTTGATGAAAAATGTTTTTTTAATTAATGATTAGTATTTTACACTATTCATAAAAAATTGGAAGTTCTCAGAAAAAAATGAAAAATTCAACTTAGGATAATTTTGATATTCTGAATCCAAAAATGAAGTCAAATTTAAATAATAAAAATTTATAAAATTTCAAAAAGATGGTATTACTATTCATAACGACTACATTGATTGGTCGTAGTGTGTTAGAATCTCGAACTTGCGTACAATTCAAGCTATTGCATTGTTGAAAGAGAAGTATACCGTGGAAGCATGGGTTGTTACAGATGGAATTATACAATAATTTTTATTAAAAATATAATTTTATCCTCTAGCTATTTAAATAATTTTTTATTTTTTTTCATTTTCAATCTGTGGAGATCCAAATGTTTTAAAAAAATTTATAATAAAACGAAGAATTATTTATCCTCTTTCATTCAGAAATTTTTTCCTTCTATATAAATGTTTTATAAAATCTTTTCAATAATGGTTTTGAAATTTATTAAATGATTTATTAGTTAAATTCTTACCCATAAATTACATTATAGAAAATATTTAAATAAATATTATATTATTTTAATGAAAAATTTACTTTTTTCTAATCATATTTACAAAAACCTTTTTCTAACAATTACGTCATGAAAAAAAATTATAGGTGTCATCAACAATCAATTCAATGATGTTTACATTTAATGTTATCATGGGTTTTTCAAATAAAATGTTTTCATTAATATTTTGGGAATATTTTTATTTTTAAAAAGGTATTTTAAATTAAAAAAGTGAATTTGTGTCCTGTAATATTTCAGTTCTATTTTAAAAAAATTATTTATGATGAAATCCTCTGATGATAATTATTATTTTTAGGGATATGACCCAATGATATTATCCATAGTATTCTTATGGATGGATTATAATTATAACGATGTGATTTTTATGAAACATGTGTCTTTTCAATGGTTTTTGATATGATGATAAGATGAATGATTTATGACCTTGTGGAACACATGTGAATAAATAATGATTATCTAATAGGTGGTGATAGAATTATAATGATATTTAATGATTGGGTAAATAAAGATGAATAATGAGTTGATTATGTTATGTGTGAACATGATTTTTGGTTTTCAATGTTATTCATGGAGCTTTTTCTGGTTTATAATTTGATATTTGAACCTTTTTTCTTATCCATGTGATTATGTGTAGACCAAGTTTAATGTCTATAATTTTATACAGTGACTTGACTTCGTGTCCTTAACTTAATGAGTGAAAAATTTTCTATTTATACATTTTAATTGTGCCATAAGCCTATCTTATTACCAAATTTCTCCATTTGTGTTATGATCTTATAGATCATGAATGATTATTGATTATTTTTAACTCTTTTAAATATTTTCTATTATTATGAAAATTATTTATGACATGACTCATGACAGGTTCGATGACAGATTATGTGTGAACATTATAAGTTATGATCAGGATCTAACTCCCTTGTTATTATATTACCCTTTAATATGAACATATATTTATATCTCCTATGATTACCATATATTACCACCCGAGATAACGGATTCTCCAATTTCCATTCCCATGGTGATGAATAAGGGTTTTAAGAAGGGATTAAAAAATATGAATATAATGTTATAAGAAAATTATGTGAAACGTTTAATACCCGTTATGAAATAAGATGTTTTATGTGTACGGTCTCCAATGATAAAAAAAATTTATGGTTCTTGCATGGATTGTAATGTTATGTAATGAATATTGAACTTATAAGATAAAATATTTATGTTTGAAACATATATATAGTAATAGATGGTATTAGAGTAAGATTTAGTAAATCGTTTTAGATTATGGTTAGAAATCATTGTAGTGAACCCTAGTGATAATGCTATGTATATGAAAACATCATATAGTTTTGGTAAGGTACATAATATATTTTTTCTACAAAATACATTGAATTATGAATATTAATAATGGATATAGTTCATTAGAAGATTCAACTATGGGTAATATCCCAAAAATGAGTTGGTTGAGTATATATCAGCTATCATTCCAGTTAATGTGGAATGTGTACTTACTAAGAACGTATTATGACACTCTTTGGGGGATATTCTTGGGTCAACATAAATAATCCGTATAAAAAATTAAGAAGGATTTGAATACGTAGTAACTAATGATATCCTACGTTAAAACAATGGTATCACTGATTTATAATAAGGTTTCATAATTTAGAACATCAAAAGAATTATTTTCATGAATATTCAATTTTTAAAATTATTTTTGGAAGATGATGATTATATTATGTTTTTAGTTTTAGTAGGTTCTTATAAATTGAATGAATTATGTAAATGATGATTGTGATATCCAATGAAATTATCATCCACATGAGTATAAAAATGTACTATGATATTGGATGTAAAAGCTTGTGACTATGATCACATAACTCTCTCAATTAGTGAGTAGAAACACCAATCATGTTGAACTTATGAATTCAACCAGGAGGGAGGGAAATGGAATTAAATCATTTATATGATAAAATACACACTATATCTATGGGTATTCTGATCTAGTGGATTCCATGAAATTGATAAATTGTGTGGAATTGTTATTTATTATTCATTAGTGTTAGGACCATCATAAATTTTTCTTAACTATTTATTACATGAAATCACAAGATAATAAATGGTGGGATAAAATCCAGAATAAAGTGAATTAATAAAAAATAAATGATATATAATGGGATTAGTATTATAGGGTAGTCCTCAATAAGTAATTTCCATGAACACTTCATACTAAAATAGAGAAGTAGTTTATACCGTATAACCATAAGGATGATGAATCCACATGAACCTATGATGTAAATGTTACAATTCTTGTAAGGTATTCTTATAGATTTATCATCAAAGCAGAATGAAATATTGGTCAATTAATTAGTGGTTTTAAAAAAAGACTCTGAAAGGAATTGTCCATAATGGTTTTTGGAATCTATAAATATATTATTTAATGTGTATTAAAAGTGGAAATGGAATATGGAAACACTATTATTTATATTGATAATTAAGGAATGATGGTTTTTTATGGAAGATCCAGTAGTCTGTCACATGGAGGGAATATGAATCTTCAACCTCCTCCATTAAGAAAATTGGGAAGGATAACTCATTTGATTTGATGAAAATAATAAAAGATTGTTTAAATATTGGGATCCAATCTATTGAGTAAAATAATATCAATGTGATGTGAAGAGACTGTTCAATGAAATGAATATAGAGTTATCTGAACAAATTATACCAGCCACACTTCATCTCTAAACTTCCATAGAGTTTGTGTCATGAAGCAGGGCGGGACGCCATCCGACCGGGCACCCGACTAGGTCCATGACATGGCCCGAAGGGCGTTCCCTATCCCCACGGCTTGGCACAAGTTCCAGGGTATCAAGAGTAACCTGAGGGAACGGTTTACCCGAAATGGTATACTCAAACACTAACAAGATAATAAAAATGATACTAGGAATCGACAACCAAAGAGACCATTAAACTAAAATCAAAATTTAAAGGTTTACAACTAGAACCAACATCCAAAAATAAACGACAACAAAAGAGACTAAAACTATAACTCAAACATCCTAGCTACAAGAGTGGTGTAGCATCCGCACGCCACAACACCAACCTGCATGAGAAGGCCACTAATAACTCGAACCACCACCACATAGCATGATGTCACAACCTGGAATACACAAGAAACAAAGTCTACATACACCCAAAGGTGTATGCAGGGTGTGAGCGAAAGGCCCAGTAGGACGTCGCCCAAAAAAAAGGTTCCAATCCACAACATCAAAAGGAAAATTTAATGGGCTTATTTAAGTTATACATTCTGAATGATTTTAAAGAAAACATTTACAAAGAAAATGCTAAAGGAAAACACTAAAAAGAACTCATTTCACAAACATGATTTTAAAGAGGAATAGAAAGGTTCATTATGGGCACACACACACACATTCACACACAAACACACATACTCTCACACACACACACACACCCCTATGGTCCTCCATATGCTGATGGAAGGAACCACACCATCGATGGTAGAGCACTATGGGTAAATCTCCTAAGGTTCATCTAGCTTGAGTGGGACCCTAGAACCTTGTGTCTTGGTGAAACGTGGCTTAGAAGGCCACGACCCTCAGAAAACGTGGCTTAGGAGGCCACAAACCTCAGAACACGTGGCTTATAAGGCCACAACACTTAGATATCATACGTTTAGTTAGTGTTGCAAATGTCAATCCAACTATATGAAATAGGGACGATACCCATCCGGTTCACTAGAACACTAGTTCTAGTCCGCCCACCTCGATACCCAGGGTTTTACCTTGTGCTCAATCAAGTTTCACATTCACATAGTATATTTCAAACAATATATTGCACACAAAAGTCACCATTTTCATACCCAAACAACATTTCAAAAACTCACGCACACCAAAATACCTTTCCAAAAATACATCTTTCATTACGTAATCATTTAGCAAATCCCCATTTGGAAACACTCAAAGAACATAAAAAATTCACCCAACATAGAAAGCATTATTTAAAGAACACAACAAGGGTCGACACAAATAAACACCACCAATTGCAAACAAGATATTCGTTCAAACCACTTGCTTAATAAATTATCCATAAAACCAGTTTCACACCAATTACACAATTATCTGGACCATCTGCACCTAGAACCCAACTTGAAAACATTGCACCAAAACAACAAAGATTTTTACATTCAAAGGCCATTTTAAAATCAATTTCACACTCAAATATTCTAAAACCTCACTTGCGCCATATAACAATTGATTATACAATATTAGGACTTACCCCAATAAGGTCGAAATGCAAAACATGATCATTTCTAAAGAAAGAGAAATTTTTTAAATGCATACATGTCAAATAATTTTTTTTCCGCATTTCGCACAACCTGAAAAGCACGGCCAACCATTTATACAACAAAAAACATATAAACAACAAGACCATACTATTTTGGAAATTCTATTTCATCAAACGAGCATGCCAAACAATTTTAAACATAGATCACATCACGTAATTAAATCATATGACATATTAAATTAACTAAACAACCAAATTAAATTATCCAGAGGATTTCAAGGCATAGAACCACCTACCTTTGATGCCGAGACTGCCAAACGTGGGTGCGAAACTCCAATCGTAACCAATTCGCATCACAACCAACTCAATCAATACCCTGAAAAACAGAATTCGAACAAAATAAGGTTTCAAAAACAACCTGAAATGCACATCATACCCACTGGATGAAAAAAACCCAAGGAACAAAACTCAAAGAAAGAAGTAGAAGAAATAACAAATGAAAAATAATAAAAATAATAAAATTTGGCGTGCTTAACTAGAGGCTGCCATCGGAGGGAAGTCGTGCGAGCAGAACCGAGGGAGGGGAGGCCGACGTCGGTGAGGGGAGGCCGACGCCAGTGAGGGGAAGCCGCCGCAATGTAGCGCGCCAGGAGGAGAGGGAGCAGGGGCGACGCGGTGGTGGTCCGGTGTGGGAGGGGGCTTCGTGCGACGGCGTGACGGGGAGCAGGGGTGACGACCTATAGCGGATAGGGCAGTCGGGGGGGGGGGGGGGGTTGCGCCTCGACTAGGCCGAGACGGGGAGGTCACCGGACTGGAGGAGAGGGAGGCGGCGGAAAACCGGGGATAGGGGGAAAAGGATCTGGCGGGATGAAGAAGAAAAAAAGAAAAAAAACGAGGAAAGGGGAAGGAGGGTCGGCAAGGGAGGTAGGCAATGGCCTCAGCGCGCAGGAGGGGAAACCGCAAGTGCGGCGCAAATAACCCCAATACCCTAAGGAAAGGGTGGAAAAAAATGAAAAGAAAAACCAAATAACCAAAGTAATAAAATCAAAAACAAGAATAATAATAATAATAATAATAATCAAGAATATGAATAATGATGTTAATATTAATAAAAGTAATAAAACCAAACTGCTAGTAACAAAATAAAATAAAAAGTTATATCAATTAAAAATAATTTGATAAATTTTTCCACACTTGTTTATATTTTCTCTATATTTTATTATTCCTTTATATTTTAACTCAATTTTGAAAGCCGGGTAGACTGCGCGGTCTCAGAACCGGCCTTGCCCATACGTCCGGTGACGCAGAACCCAAACAATCATAATAATAATAAAAGTAAAATTAACAAAACAATAATAATTGTAATAATCTAAAATATTAATAATAATAATAATAATCTCAAATGACATTATTACGATTATTATTATTAAAACAATTGCTAATTTGTTTTATTTCATTAATTAAACATCGGCAAGGCTTGCACTGAACCGGGCGGGGCCGCACAGCGACCCAAGCGAGGCCGCGCAGCTTCGACCGCGTTGCGCTGGATGCAAACAAGACCAAAACACAAGGGACTCTAAATCTTAGGTCATTTTTTGACCTGAACTACTCGAAATAAAGAAAATTAATAAAATAAATAAATTAGAAATGATGGGTTTGATAGTTTGGGAAATATGTTAATAAATTCCCAAATCCAAAGAATAATGAGGATAATAAATAACAAAAAACATATAAATTAAATCGACAATAGAAATTATTATGCCATCAAAACTTCTAAAGTGAATCATGATAATTAGGGAAAACATATCCTCCATTCTAGTATTGGAGATTCCATGTTAACATCTTTATGAATGTTCCCTATAAAATATTAATATTCATACATTATTGAAATTTAATGTGATTATGAGTATTTATTACCTGCATCTATAATGTTTCCATTTACATTTTGAAATAAGGAAATCACATTTTAAATTTGGAATCAACATATGATCGTCTATTAGTTAAAGGATGAACCCAAACATACATGGGAAATATTTTTAGCTCATATGGGAGAATATTTATTTAATAAAAGAGTAATTATCTTGAAGAAGTATATATGATTTATTTGTTATATTTATTTAGTAAATTATTTGTATATTTTTGATAATATAATATAGATTCATATATAATTTTGCTATCAAACATTATGATTGATTGAAATTATTTCAATATAATTATTAAGTTAATCGTAGAAGGATATGGGATTAAAAAAATTAATCTTTAGGTTTCAATATTGTTCATACATATTTTGGATGAGTCCTAAGGTTATCTATTTTTGGAATGGATTAAGTGTAACATTGGGTTTTATTATTGATGTTTTTTAAATTAATGTATTATTTCATCATATGATGATTTTTCTATATTAAAAAAAACTATGATTACCATTTGGGTTTTCTTTTTCATTGAGAGGCCTGAAGAATGACTTATCATACTTTTATAAATCTTATAATCCATTAAAATTTAATTTCATTTAATTATGCAGGAAAAAACTTCATCATGATTATTAATTTATTGGAGTAAGAGATGAAGTTGAAATTTATCAAAGCATAGCTAAGTGATAAAATTTTCTGATATAGTAAAAATATATCAATATTATTTTCTTTTGTTTTCATAAGTGATTGTAAAATAATCCATCAACATTTTGAAATGGATCTTGAAATAAAAAATTTATTCTTCCACAATCATTTCTGATGAATTGATGTCCTTTTAACCCCTCACTAATTTATGTTTTTCTGGTAATTAATATTATCAAGAAAATGTTATATATAACTAACTATTTTCACTTAGAAGTTTTTTTTCATCTCCAAATATATATTTTAACATCCTAAAAATAGTATCCATTTCATTCAATATGGTTATTTGTTATTCCAAGTAATCTTTTAGTATCCCACATCATTTTTAAAGTAAGTTTTATTATCCCTTCATATGATATAGATTTTGGAAAGATATATTTGAAAATAATCTACCATTTGATTACCAAGATAAAAGTGTTTCGTTAGAAATTTATTTAAGGGGAGTATAATGTAACAACATAAGATTTCCTAATATATTTCTCTTAGTAAAAATTGTATGTGTTTGATGGATTTTATAATAGGAAACTCCAATATTAAAGTGAACCACGATATAGCATAACAAAGCCATTAAAATGATTTTTATGAATAAAATTAGAAAAATTATGAAATATATATATATATATATATATATATATATATAATTTTTATCAAAAATAAAATTTATTAACTAATTATTAATTAATAATTACTCAATGATTTTAAAAAAGTGATTTTATATTACAAAAATTTACTTTTTAAAATATTTTTTATTTTTAATATTTTTGTTTATATTATAAATAATTTATAAAAAATTAATAATTTTATTTTATAAAAGTAAATAAATTTTAAAATCTACATTTCAAATTCTTATAGAATGAAATTTTGGTATTTTATAGAAAATTATAATTTTTCTTTGAATAGTATAAAATAATATTTTTTATAGAATTTTTTTTTGTTTCATGAATTTTCAATGTTAATTTTTTAAATAGTTTAAGTATAATTATTTCACTTATATTATTTTTATTAAAATTAATATCATTCGTATCAATTTTATTTTTTATTTTTCTATAAAAACATTTTATAATTAGGAACCCATTTTTTTAGAAACCATCTTTTCAACACGTTTTGAAGGTGGAATTTTAGAATTAATGGTTCCAATTATGTGATTTTTGAAAAGGATAATTGATTTGTAATAAATATAATTAATATAATATAATATTTTAAACTTGATATTTGGTCCTTATAAATACTAAACATGGTAATGATTTTTCACCTTAGTAAAATAGGTAAAACAAGGTTAAATTGATGGGGTGAAAAATTAATGTCTCATAATATATTTCCCTTATCATGTTGGATGAGTTTTATAAAAAATAACTTTTAAGTAGTTAAATAATGTATTTTGAAACAATATTTTGAATTTGGGAACCCCAAAATGATATTTTGAAGGATAAATAGTATTTTATTTGAATTAAATATTATTTTCCAATCATCAAAATTAGTAGCATGGATAGATGATTACATTCTGTTTTGGCATACTAAAAAATTATCCAAACCTTCCTTATATTATTATTTAACTAAAACAATATTTTTATACAATTTATAGAATTATTTCAATGTGAAATTGTATTTACTCTTCAACAATGTACTTTTCTAAAAATGGATTTTCAAGAATACTGTGTTCTTATATTAAAATTAATTTCTACCAACTATATAAATGAAATCATATAAAATTAATAGAAAACTAATAATCATAATTTTTAAAATATTTCATAATTACCCATTTAGTTTTTTTCATATAAATACTTTATCATGATAAAAAACTTTGTTATCATGGTAATGGTTGAAAGATGTTTAAAATGGTTAAACTTGGAGATAATTTTTATAATTTTTACAAAACATGTCAAAATATTATTGTTTGAGTTTATATAGATCCCATGAAATCTTTTATTCTAATTTTGGGTTCCTTAGTTCCACATCTCATGATTATAGTATATATATTTTTTAGTGTTTCATGAAATTCTAAGTGTGTCTATTCCCACACTTATATAAGGATACCACCTATCCTCTCTTCTCCAAACATCATGATCCTTAAATATCAACCAATACTTGATATAATTTAATCTTATATTCCTTCTCAATTTCTTATATCTTCATATCCTTCCAAAAGACCATCCTCTCAAGGATTAAGGTGGAATCCAAAATACATTTCTCAATTAATAGGTAAAACTCTTAATCGGGTACTTTAAATTTTATTTCATCTACTAAATCCTATAAATATAATTTATTATTCCTAAAATTATGAAAAATTAATAATGAATAAACAATTATGTTATTATGAATAGATTAAAATTATTTTCCAAATCTTTTCTATGAAATGGGAAATGAAAATTATCGTCTGTGTGTACACCGGGACTGCCGCTTCCATATAACGATATGAGTCATTCCCCATATGATTAATTAATTTTTGGAGATGAAGATAAATTTAACATTTATATGTTTTATATATGATATAAATTTTATTTTATAATTATTATTTCTTATCTAACTTTAGACCATTCCATTGGTTGTCAAAAGATCACACCGCTTGTGTGTACATGTGGACTACCGCCACCATGAAGGTGTGTGACCCCCTTTTAATTTAATCATTTCAAAGATTAAAATAAGGATTGATGTAATTAATATATATTATATTTTATTATATTATATCTTTAAAATTTGAATTATAATTTACCTTTCTTTCATTCCACTAATCAAAAAGTGAAAACAGCACATGTGCATATATTTTGATTACTATCTCCATGAAGTTATTTGATTAAATTGGTATCATCGGATTATATTAATTATGATAAAAAAATTTATATAATGATTAAATGGGACACTAATGACCCGATATAAATTCTATAGCAGATTTAACCATGATTTTTGTTCAAGAACAGGGACTACTAAACTGAAATATTTATTCAAATCAAATTAATTGTCACACAAAAATAGGATTTTAATAATTATTTTTTGATAAATGAGTGAATATATGTTATAAGTAAATAATATATATTATTATATATATTACTATTGTTATATAATTTATTTATAATAAATCAATATTTAATTTATAGGATGTTTGAAAAAATACTATGAAATAAGAGACTTAATGTGAGGGTTTATCGACACAAATTATATTTTTTGGGAAATATTTTGTGTTATGGGTCTATATTAATTTATGAGGTATATATAAATCATATTTTACATGTTATATCTTGAATATTTTGATTTCATTTTTATTTAATGTTTCATTTTATTTTATTCATTAAAATAGATTGCAATTTTAACATTAACGACGAGGTACAAGATTTATGTTTCCATTCCATTTTAATAAGGATTTTTTATTCTTATATTTAAATTAAGAAAATAATATTATTTTTATATGATAAAAACCATTAATTAGTATACTCATCTTTTGATTTCAAAAAAAAATATTAGTACCATTTCTCTCATTTTTACTCAATATTATTCAGATAATATTTTAATGAAAACCTAACATTAGTTCTCCTCTTTTGGATGTAATTTTTCTATCATATCAATTTTTTATAAAGTTTTTTGAATATTGTTTTTGAATATACAACAATTATTTTTAAATTCAAATTTTCCCATTTTTTACTTTTTAGGAAAAATGTTAAAAATACTTTTCTTCCCATTTATTGAACAAGGATCTTTTTACTGATGGTTTGAAGTAAATCACTATTTTATCCACGATGGCATGAATGAAATTTACAACTATATTGAATTATCAATTCTATAAATATTAGTTTTCATGTTTTTGTGGTTCTATTCATTAATAAAATTTCATTAATATCTTGAAAATATTTTTATTTTAATTAATGTAATTATAAACAAATGGGTATTTTCATCAATTAATATTCCAATGATCATTTAAAGGAATTTTTCAAGAATAATAAAATAATTTGATATGGATTATTCTTTAATGTGGACATGATCCTTCGATATAATCTATATATTCTCAATGAAGTGTTTATCATTATGATTATGATATAGTTATGAAACCTATTTATATTCAATGGTTTATAATTTTTTGATTTGATAAATGATTTATGATGTTGTGACACACATGTC
This sequence comes from Viscum album, assembly GCA_963277665.1. Classification (NCBI taxonomy): domain Eukaryota; kingdom Viridiplantae; phylum Streptophyta; class Magnoliopsida; order Santalales; family Viscaceae; genus Viscum; species Viscum album. Next base: position 402,315,794 of record OY728127.1, on the reverse strand, counting down.
AAGGGTTATGGTTATGCAACAGGTGGACCTAGAATTATATATCTCTTAAATTTAGTGTGTAAATTGGGATAACTCATTAGCTAATTATGTTATGCGTAAACCTAATTTAATTTTCACAATATTATGTGTTGTCCTAGTTTAATTTATTTGAGTTAATGTGTTGACATAGATTTAGGTTCACATGATTATTCATGGACTTGATTTGATATATATAAGTTCACATAAGGGAATAACGTTTTTTCCTTAACTTAATTAGTGGGGCTTTTCTATTTATACATGTTCACAATTTTATAATACTATTTTTTCACATTTCTATGTTTATGTTATACTCTCATAACTCATGAATCATTACTGTTGATTATATACTCTTATTAATATTTTCTTTTGTTATGATAATATTTTATGCCATGACACATGTTAATGATCCATGATATATTAGGTATATTGATTGTACATCCAAATAAATATCTCATACCATTATTATTTTCTTATTCTTGAATATGTTAATCAATTTTTATCTTCCTTGTCTACCCATAAAAAGCATCAATGATCACTCTTTCTTATGTTTCCTTTCCTATATTATAAAGAAATTTTTTAGGAAGGTTCTGATAAACTACTTTATAGTGTGAGAAAATAATTTTGAAAATAATTTATGATCCATTATGAAATAATATTATATTTATATATATGCAATCTTCAGAGAATCTAAAACTTTATTATAAAATCATGAATTTTTTTGATATATAATTAATATTTTTCTAATTAGATGAAATATTTATATATGAAATGAATATGTTGTTATAACCATATTGTGGACTATCCCTTGGTCTAGGTTATGGTAGAAATCATATTCCTTTTTAAAATTTAGAAAAAATTGGGAAATGAAGCTGGTGGGTTCAGATCTTCCTTTGACTAGGGTTACTTCAGGTTTTGGCCTCCAATATTTTATGGTGAGGCCATTAAATATTTCCTCTATTAAAAGATTACATGGAATATTTTTTCAATTCCTTATATTCTTCTTCAGTCTTTGGCCAACTATATACCCATTTTCACCTTTTTGATCATCTTCCATGATGTCTTTAAACTCTTGGATCATTGTGTGAATTTTAGTGATCGATGATTGACCTCCGCTCTACCCTTTTTATCTTTCGTCTTAGATTAATTTTATTGAGGATTATATCAAAATTATGAGTATGTGGTTTGGATTCTATTTGAATGTGGGTCATTAACATCTTTCTATTTTAGATTTTGGGGTGTTCTCTTTCAATCTTGTGGGGGGGGGGGTGCTTTGTCTCTTTCTTCCTTCTCTTGTGACAATTTTTCCTATTTAAAGCATTAATAAACATATGGTATCCTTCATTATCTCATTTATTAGATGTATATATTTGGAATATCACTGTTTTTATACCTTTAGGTAGATATTTTTTCGATATAATAAATATTATTTATTGGATTGATTGGAATTGAAAGTGAGGGGTGAATCAATTAAGATTAACTTGGTCTTGTGGTTTTAGTCTATATAGTCTTGCATGCACACTATTTTATTGAATTTGTTAAATTTTAATATCATTGTGTTGATGTGGTTGTTAAAATTTGGGAAACTCATTATGATTGCTTTATTAAAACCACTACAAATGAAAAATTATAAGAATGTATTACCAACAAGTAAATCTATTTCCCAAGATATCTCATATTTTTGTGAGAATACCAATAAAAATTATGATGTAATTATGATGAAAGAACTTTTCTAAAAATAAAATGAAATGTCTTATGGGTTTTTTTGTGGGGCAGTCATGAATCCAGGTTTATTTTCGTGAGATGGATGTAATTTTAGGTGTTTTTTTGGTTAGTCTCTCTATAGCGATGGAATATAATATTAATTCAAAAAATGAAATGGAATGGTTTTGATTCTTCGTTAAAATCATAGAATTATATTTCGGAGAATGGATAGTGTGGTTGTCATTAAATATGAAATTAACATGTATGATGAATGAATATAATGAAAATTAGAAAATTAGAAAATGTGTTTATTTAGAAATGATGGTATAATGTTTCTTATATGGGCCTTGATTGAGTGTTGTGGTACATTTAGAGGTGGAACTAATGGCGATAGATGATGTGATAAATTCTGGTGATGTTGTGAGATATGTTGGTGCTACTTTTATAATACCTTAATATGGGATTGCATGTTATCTACAAATCTTGTCATTTAATGTTTTCATTCTATATTCCCCCACTCGAGTCATTTTTTTACACTGATGTCCAATGTTTTTGGGAACTATTTTTTTCAAAACAACTAGGATGGTGAGGATGGATGACTAATCACCCCCTCTTTCTTTGTCCCTCTTCTAGGTGAGATTATTATTCACATGCTATGATGGAATGCATAACATTTATTTTGATTAGATGATTGATTATAGGAAGTGGTTGTTCATAGTGGGTGTTGTACGTAGTAGGAGGAGGTCACACATTTTATTTTATTAATTTTTATGATACCAAAATATTTCAGTTATGTTGCAACAATTATGGGAGGAGGTGGATGTGGTGACAGATTGCATAGTTTTCATGGTTTGATATTTGTTTCTCAGGTTTATTTGACATCATTATTGCACAATGGATGATAGTTATAGGATATAGACAGTGGGGTATGATGGAATGAAGTCATGGGGAATGATTCACACAGTACCCTTTATGGAACTTATTCAAATAAAATTATTACAGTTGGATTAATAATATTGTGATAGTTCTGTTATAATGATATCATTAGTCGGTTTATATGTCTAGGTTCATATTTTTTCAATGTTTTCTTTAATGGTGCATTATTATTCCCTTCTCAAATTTTTAAGAGATACCTTCTATATGATCTTATTGAGTATACATGTTATGCTCACCATATGACACTAGTGCAAAAAACTTCTTTTATGTCGGTTATATTTCATTTTTTACGTCTATTTTTGGCTAACGTTATTGCAGGGGAAGTTATAAATTTTTTTTACATAGGTTATATTAAAAAGGATGTGAAAATCATAAATTTGAAGCCATTTCCACATCGGTTCCTAAAAAACAGATGTGGAAGAAGTTCAAAACCGTGATATATTACATTAGTTTTTAATAAACCACTGTAATATGTTGTTTATTATGTCATTTATTAAATAAAAATAGTAATAAAAACCCATAGAAAGAATTTTTCATGTCAGTTTTTTTATAATCGATGTGAAAACAAGGTTATCACATTAGTAGTTTTCATAACTGACGTGATAAACCAGTCTACGAATCAGTTTTTCATGTCTGTTAAAAAATATCTGACGTGAAAACATACATACTACGTTGGTTATTAAATAAATGATATAAAAAATAAAACATGTTCATTTACTATATCGGTTATAAAATAACTAACATAAAAACAATTTTTTAATAATACAGTTCAACCATTAGAGTGTGATCCTAAAGAGGACCTGAAAAATGTAGAAAACGGGCCAAAACCTTTAACAACCTGAGATTTTATAAGATATATTCGTTTAAATTTCTTTCATATCATCTATTGTGTGCTACAACAAGATTATCTTGGGCTATACTCCACATTGTATTAGCTTTATGTATACACAACACTATTCTTAGATTGTGTTACACACAATTTCAAGTTCGTTTTATAATAGTCATTCTACGCAACATTGACTGTATATATATATATATATCTTTAATGTATAAATGAAATATGGTTGGATTCTTTTATACGAAATAATAAAGGATTCTTGTACAACACGCAACCTTGACTTGGCATGCATTACACACAATCGTGACCTTCCTCGATAGCGTGTGTTGTACGCAATAACGGGTTTTACTGAACAACGATATATTATTATAATATTATTATGAACTATTCGTTATGAATATTATTAACAAAATTTTTAATTTTATAACATTATTATTCACCTTACACATTTTCTAGAACATAGTATAAGAACAAAATAAATATTTTGGGTAAAATAAGTATTTTTCAAAAAATACAGTGTTGACGCCTTTTGATGGCGCACCAACATTAAATCTAGTTTTTGAAATGTTTATAAGTTCAATTTTACAAAATAAAGTTATTATTTGGAATCAGGATATACAATTTTACCTTGTAAAAAGTTTTCATATGATTCTGATAACTTTCATATTTTAATGAATAGTAAAAACACGCTATATTTTAATTAAAAACAACTTTTTTCATCGTAATAACTTATGTGGTAAAATTATAATATTGAATGGTATTAAAGTATAAATAGAATATATTTTTACCATTTAATATAATGTATGTCATTTGCATTGATTTTACCTTGAATTTGTAGTTTAAATCAATTCAATCTTTTGGAATGTTTTAAAAGAAAAACCCATTTTCTTTCGGCAACGAGATTAATTTTAATTTAATTTCAGAAACTTTTGTATATTGAATTTTGAAAAATGGATTAAATATTTTTAATCATTAGGTCCAAATTACGTTAATAAGCTACTTATTATTTTTTTCCGTTATGAATAGTAACTACGGTAAATTTTATTTACCATAGTTAAAGGTAAATCGGGTAATTAAGGGTAAATATAAGATTATAAAATTAACCTAACACTTACCAAAATCCTATTGGATGACTAAATTTTGACCCATATCACCTAAGAGTCAGATTAGAATCAGTTAATGGACTTTTCCATGAAAATAACTTAATTATTATTAAAACCAAAGAAAGTGACAACATGTCTCTCTCTTAAATCTTATAAGTATATTAATTTTAATTGAGTGATAAACTTCATGAAACATCGAACATGAATGGTCTCCAGAAATATAATGAAATTATCTATATCATATAAATTTATTTATAATTTTTAGTTATTAAATAATTATCATTAATTTTGACACAATAGGGATGCAGAAATTATTTATTTAGTGCAAAAATCAATAATATAGTTTTTATTGAAATATTAATACATATAAAAAGGCCCAGAAATCAGAAAGAAAACTTATTATTAGTGTATATAGAAACCCTAATCATCCATTGGCAGAATTGTTGACCATTTGGATCCTTATTAAGATGATTATGACACTTATATTATTTTACTTTAAATGATGCCAAAGTTGTCACCTTCATAATTTAATAAATATAACAATATAAATATTGTGATTTTAAGATGATAAATTCTATTAAAAGTATTATTGTGAAATTTAATATATTTATCTTAATCATAGGAGTTTAGTTTTAATTTTTATGCAACAAATACGTATATTAAATAATTATACAAAAAATGATGTAGTAATTATTTTATTAAGATATAAACCAAATAAATGGTTTTAAAAATAATAAAATAAATATTATATGAACAATTTAATGTGCTCCACTAATTTTCTAGATACATATGACATTTTATGAATCTATTAAAGCTTTTAGTTCGAACATATCTTCTGTATATAGTTTGTTTAAATTCAAATAAATGAATACTGTCAAAATTGACACTATTGTTATTTTATAAAAATAATATATTATAAAATTGATTAGAAATCAAAAAAATATTTAAAAAATATAAATTTAAATTTATATAGTAAAAATGTTATAAAGTATCCAATCATGGAAAATTCACAACAAATAAGTAATTATTTGTTATAATTTAAAATTTAGAGTGTTATTACCACAAATAAAATTAAATTGATTAAATAAGGATAAATCAAGTTGATAATGTTCAAAATAAATTCCTAAAATTTATAAATTTGATTGTTTCATGATATTACAACCCTATGTCATCTAATATTAGGATATGAGTCATTTTTTGTTTATTTTATGTGGGGTTAAATTTATTATAAATTAATATTTTTAAGAATTCCAAAGGTGCCCCTCTCCTCCCTTATAAAAGGGAACCTCCTCCCTCTCTTCCTCACACCACTTTGAGCCTTTTATCTCTTCCACAACCTACCAAATTTCCATTCTAAACTTCCCTAGAAACATCCTAGAAGTCCTGGTCTTCTTCAAAGACCAATTTTAGTACCCTAAGAGGATGATTCAAAGAGGCGTGTCAAAGAAGAGGTAATATATGTTACCGATACTTTCAATTTTCTTTGTTCTTCAACTTCTTCTTCTTTATTTGTTTCATTATGAAGTAAAAACATAAGTATCACTCATATAATGATATGTTATTATAAGTATGAAACAACCATATTTTACCTTCTATCCATACTATGGAAAATAAAATCACTACACGTGCGTACGTACGGAATACCGTCTCCACGCCGTGGTGTAATCTATTTTCCACCACCACCTTACTTGGATGTGTATAATGGTCAAAGTAATGAATATATATGATTATTTTAAATTGATATTGATTCTTTAATATTATACATGCACTTTAATACAATTCTACGATCATGAGAATGATATCATCGCTCGTGTGTACGTACAGAATGTCGTCTCCACGACGCGATGAGATTCACTCTCCACGATAACCAATAAAGAATGATTATAAATTATATATAATAAATAATCATAAAATATATTACATAATAATTCTAGTGGATTTATGTCTATATATATTTATGTAATCTACTTAATTCCATTCAATTCAATAAAGAAACGAAAACAGCGTTCATGCGTACGTACGGCCTACCGTCTCCATGAACAGTGTATTTCATTCCATTTATCGATATATTATATATATATGTATATTATGAATATATATTATATATAAATAATTTTTTATATTATGGAATTAAGTAATCATGATCTAAGTAATCATATGAATAATTACAAGTCAAAACACGGATGACAAATGAAACGATTTTACCCAAAACACTCTTTAACATTGAATTTACAAAAGAACGGGTAATATAAAGACATAAGTTAACCATATATGATATAATAACAATGAATATGATTATGCAATATGTAAATGACATTACTTAAATCATTATACGGGAGTTTTGGATACGTACGAAGCATATCGGATCTAAGGTAAGGGATAATTCTGGAAATCTCATTTTTATCCAAGATTTCTTATTCGTAAGTATTTACTGGGGTTATTTATATCATCCATGTCCATGTTTTATAAAAGTGTTTTCATGTATGTTTAAATTCCTTTTTAACCATATTTAAATTTTACTACTTGGTATGTAAGGAATCTTTTTTTTACCATACGAGGTACTTTTTGACTTTTTTGGAAAAAGTACGAGAAGAATGTTTTTTTAACTTATATGGCACGAACCGATTTTTACGGTTTTATAAATCCTTATTTTCATGATTCTTCCTCCAAAATATTTCGTGAATATTTTAAACAAAATCATTTTATTTTAAAATTGCATCATGTTTTGTGAAAAGAAAATGATTTTTAAAAAGAAAGGATATTTTCCTCAAGAATTCAATTCAAGTGTTTTATCAAAACCATTTTTCGTCTAAGATGACATTATTTCATATTTGTATGTTTCAAGTATCATTCCTCTATGATTTAAATGGTTTCACTTTTCTAATGATGAAACGATATCCAATTTTTTTTATGGATTACGTTATGATGGAATGATGTTTATGAAACCCATTTTATTCTTGGGTTATGATGAATGATTTATGTTTATATTGTGGCACATGAAAGAATGATTTCAATATGAGATGGGTGGGACCTATATATCCCTCCAATGTATTGGGTAAAGATTTATATCTCATGATATTGACATGGCTGGAATGGTAAGTTAATCTGGTTCAGTGTTACAGGACTGAAACGAGGAGTGAACTCGATTCAGAAATGGACTTTTTCCACTAAGATGGTCTCGGCAGCAATGTCTTGGCTAATATGGAAATCATGACATATGCTGAGTGGTTTCCACAATTACATGTTTTATTCCCATGTTATTTTATCATAATTGATGTTCCCTTATGATATATGCCTTACTTACTTCCAAGATTCATGTCTTTGCTCAAGATTTTGATGTTTAGATTTTATGTTCAAGTTTTTGCATTCAAATGATTATGGATTGTTTTATGTTCTCAATGATTACCCTTACTGGGAATTTGAGCTCACCCCTTTTATGTTTTCTTTTCCCAAGGATATAAAGAAGGGTTTCAGGTGAAAAATGGGAATATCTTTATTGGAAGATGTTGAAGATCTTTCACTACGATTAGAATATTTTATTCCGAGTTTCCAAAGACACTAAACTACTACGATCCTTGTGTGTCTATTTTTGTTATGTATTAAGTATTCCACAAAAGAAATGTATCGTCTATGTAGGTAAAGCTCCGGGTCTCTATAGTTGATATCAGAGGAATGTTTTAGTCAACATTTGGAAACTAGGATGCGAAAACGTTAGTGAGATCCCTAGAGATATTTCTAAGGTATGTCTAGGGATTCACCTAAGGATAGGTATACATATAGGATATAGACCTAGAACTATGGTAACGATCATAGAATTTAACCTAAGATGTTAGATATTGAGGGTGCTCCCCCTTTACTATGTTGTTTTCCCTAGCATGATTTTTTCCTCTCACACTATTCTTTTTGGGTTTCAGAAAATGGCTGGAAATAGGAAGATTCCTGATAAGGGAGGATGTGATGGACAATGGAATGATATTCTTCATGAGAAACCTAATGAAATGGGATTTTGATGTCCAAACATCGTTATTATTCCTAATCATCAATCTCATAATATGATCAATAATCTCAACATTGGTATGTTTCCCGACTCAGAGAATTAGAGAAAGATGGAGTTTCATTATGATCATAGAGGAAAGAAAGTTCAATTTCCCTCATGTAAATCATGTGGGAAGAGGCATCAGGGAGATTGTTTCAAAGGAACTGGAAGATGATTTGGGTGTCGAAAAGAAGGACACAAATCCAGTAAGTGCAAAGGAAAAGGTTCAGTTAACATGATGGATGGGGATAATGGTATTGCTACGACATCAACAATGGTTAAATGTTTTAAATGTGGAATGTACAGGCATTATGCAAACCAATTCCCTAAGGGAAAGACTCATGAAGAGAATCAGTATAGTCATATGGGTAGTATTTATGTTGATGATGATGAAGAGACTACAAATGATATGTGAGATGAAAGAATTGTTGAAGCTCGGTCAATGGTTTAAGAAGGGAGTGGAATGATTACATGTTTATCAAGTGTAATGATGTATAAGTAGTCTCATGGTACTATAGAATAAATAGACATCTAAGGACTGTTTCACTATTGTCTTTCCTTATGTTTTGAAAGTGTATGATTAATGGTACCAGTAACCATGAAAGGTTATTCAGATATTTTTGGAAAGTAGATGATATACGCATTATGAAGGGATAAGGAGAAAATTAAATGTTTGATAGTATTCATGATCTCATGACTGATATAAGGAGAAGGTAATATCATGGTTTGAGTATATAGAATTTTTGGATGTTGGTATGTCGAAAGAGTTAACTTTTGACAGCATTCATGTTTTCACTAAGATTCAATAGGTATTCATTTTTCAGGAGAATACATGATTAAGGCCATTGAATGTTTGGAATGTGACCAAAAAGGCATATCTCATGATATATGGGGAACAACGATGGTATTAACATGCTTGTTATATGAACTCTTTGGTAATCATTTTCACTGTAATATGAGATTGAACAGCAGTATTTTGGATAAGCCTAAAGATTGGAATAGATTATGTTGGACATAAGTTAGTATTGTTTAATTTAGAGACCCAAAGCTTGACGTACATGGACATTTCATTACATTAGAGGAATACTTAATACATAACCAAACAGACACACAACTACCGTAATAGTTTAGTGTCTTTGGAAACTTGGAACGTAATCTTCTAATCGTGGTGAAAGATCTTCAACATCTCCCATAAAGATCTTCCCATTTTTGTTTCCTTACCTAAAATCATTCTTTTAATCCTGGGGGAAAATAAAACATAAAAAGGGTGAGCTCCAATACTTAGTATGGGTAATCATGGATAAAATAAAACATACCATATACATTTGATCTTAAAAACATGACTGTGATGTTTAAACATCAAAATCTTGAGCAATGACTTAAAACATGGAAGTACATATGGCATAGATCACAATGAAACATAAATCATGATAACATAGCATGGGAATAAAACATGTAATTGTGGCATCCATTAAGCACATGTAATGATTTATAATGTAGCCAAGGCATTGCTGCCAAGACCATCTTAGTGGACAAAGTCCCATTCTGAATTGAGTTCACTCCTCGTTTCAGTCCTGTAACACTGAACCAGATTAACTTACCGTTCCAACCATGTCTATCTCATGAGATATAAAATCTTTACCCAATTCAATGGGGGGAGATATATGTCCCACCCACTCATAATGAAATCATTCTTACTTGTGCCACAAAATAAACATACATCATTCATCAAAACCCAATAAATAAAATGGGTTTCATAAACATCATACCATCATCACATAATCCATATAAAAGAAAAGGATATAATTTCTAAATAATAAAAGTGAAACCATGTAAATCATAGAGACAATATACTTGAAACATACTCATATGAAATAATGTCATCTTAGATGAAAAATGGTTTTGATAAAACACTTGAAATGAATTCTTGAGGAAAATATCCTTTTTTCATCAAAATCATTTTCTTTTCACAAAATGTCATTTAATTTTAAAATAAAAGGATTTTGTTGAAAATAGTCATGAAATATTTTGGAGGAATCTTCATGAAAACAAGGCTTTATAAAACCATAAAAATTCGTTCACGTCGTATAAGTTAAAAATAACATTCTCCTCGTACTTTTATCGGAAAAGTAAAAAAGTACATCGTAAAAGAAATTTTCCATACATACCATGTAGTAAAAGTCAAAAATGGGTAAAAATGACTTTAAACATACATGAATACACTTTTATAAAACATTTACATGGATGATAGCAATAACCCTAGTAAATACTTACAAATAAGCAATTCTCGGATAAAAATGAGATTTGCAAAATTATCCCTTACCTTAGGTCCGATATGCTTCGTACAGATCCTAACCTCCTGTAATATGATTTAAATAATGTCATTGAATTATTACAGAATCATATTCATTGTTATGATATCAAATATGGTTCACATATGACTTTATATTACCCATTCTTTTGTAAATTCCATGTTAAAGAGCATTTTGGGTAAAATCGTTTCATTTGTCGTCCGTGTTTTGACTTGTAATTATTAATATGATTACTTAGATCATGATTACTTAATTCTAGAATGTAAAACATGATTTATATATAATATATATTCAGAATATACATATATATAATAGATCGATAAATGGAAAGAAATACACCGTTCATGACACGGTAGGCCGTACGTATGCATGAACGTTTTTTCGTTTCCTCATTGAATTGAATGGAATTAATTGGATGAAATAAATATATATATACATAAATACAGTATCATTATTATGTCATATATTTCATGATTACTTATTATATATACTTTAAAATCATTTACGAATGGTTAATCATTGAGAATGAATCTCATCGCGTCGTGGAGACGGTATTCCGTACGTACGCACGGGCGATGATATCATTCCCATGATCATGGAATTTAATTGGAGTGTATGTATACTATTACAGAGTCAATATCACTTTAAAATAATCATATATAGTTATTATTTACACCATTATACCCATCCATGTAAGGTGGTGGTGGAAAATAGATTACACCACGGCGTGGAGACAGTATTCCGTACGTACGCACGCGCGGTGATTTTGTTTTCCTTAGGATGGATAGATGGTGAAATAGGGTTGATTCATACTTATAATAACATATCAGTATATTAGTGATACTGATGTTATTACTTCATAATGAAACAACCTAAGAAGAATAAGTGGAAGAAGAAATAAAGGTGAAAGAATCGGTAACAGACATTACCTCTTCTTTGAAGCGCCTCTTTGAGACCTCCTCTTAGGGCACTAAAAATGGTCTTTGAGGAAGACCAGAACCTCTAGGATGTTTATAGGGAAGTCGAGAAACGAATTTGGTAGGGTTTGTCCGATCTTGAAGGCTCAAAGTGGTGTGAGGAAGAGAGGGAGGAGGTGCCCTTTTATAAGGGAGGAGAGGGGCACCTTTGGAAATCTCAAAAATATTAATTTATAATAAATCTAACCCCACTTAAAAACCTCAAAAAATGACTGATATTAGAATACTAGATAAGATAAGGTTGTAATATCATCAACCAATAGAATTTAGACATGTTAGGAATTTATTTTAACCATTATCAACTTGATTTATCCTTATTTAATCAATTTAATTTTATTTGTGGTAATAACATTCTAAATTTTAAATTATAACAAATAATTACTTATTTGTTGTGAATTTTCCATAATTGGATACTTAATAACAATTTAAACCATATAAATATAAATTTTATAATTTTTAAATAATTTTTGGATTTTTAAACAATTTTATAATATGTTATTTTTATAAAATAACAATACTGTCAATTTTGACACTATTCATTTATTTGAATTTAAATAAAATAAATACAGAAGATATGTTCGAAATAAAAGCATTAATAGATTCATAAAATATCATATGTGTCTATAAAATTATTTTATCACATTAAATAGTTCATATATAATTTATTTTATTATTTTTAAAACCATTTATTTGGTTTATCTCTTAATAAAATAAATACTACAACATTTTTGTATAATTATAAAATATAATTATTTATTGCATAAAAATTAAAAATAAAATCCTATGATGAAGATAAATCTATTACCTTTCACAATATACATTTACTAGAATTTATAATCTTAAAATCACAATATTTAAATTGTTATTCTTATTAAATTATGAAGGTGACAACTTTGGAATCATTTAAAATAAAATAATATAAGTGTCATAATTGCTTTTATAAGGCTCCAAATGGTCCAATATTCTACCATTGGATTATTGTGGTTATCATTTACATGACCAACAAGTTTTTTTCAGGTTTTTGTGCCTTTTATGGTCACTATTAGTTTAATATAAACTATATTCTTGATTTTTCACTAGATAAATAATTTCTGCATCACTATTGTGTCAGAATTAATGATATTAATTTAATCCCAAAAAATCCTAAATAAATTCCCATGATGTAGATAATTTTGTTATTTTTATGTATACTATTAATGTTTGAAGTTTCATGATGTTTATCACTAACTTAAAATTATTATACTTATAGTATTTAAGAGAGTGACATGTTGTCACTTTCTTTGGTTTTAATAATAATTAAATTATTTTCATGGAAAAAAGTCCATTAAATTAATATAATCCGACCCTTAGGTGATATGGGTCGACTTGTAGTCATCCAAAGGGATTTTTCCAAGTGTTAGGGTAGTTTTATAATCTTATATATACCCTTAATTACTTGATTTTCCTTTAACTATAGTAATTAAAATTTACCGTAGTTACTATTCACAATGCCAAAAAATAAAAAGTAGCTTATTAACATAATTTGGACCCACTGATTCCAAATATGGAATCCATTTTTCGAAATTCAATACACAAAAGTTGCAGAAATTAAATTAAAATTAATCCCGTTGTCGAAAGAAAACGGGTTTTTCTTTAAAACATTGCAAAAGATTGAATTGATTTATCCTACGAATTCGAGGTAAAATCAATGCTATTGACATAAATTATATTAAATGGTAAAAATATATTCTATTTATACTTTAAAAACATTAAATATTATAATATAACCATATAAATTATAGTGATGAAAAAAGTTGTTTTTAATTAAAATATAGCTTGTTTTTACTATTCATCAAAATATTAAAGTTATCAGAATAATATGAAAAATTTATCCAAAGTAAATTTTTATTTCTTGATTCCAAATAAGAATTTTATTTTGTCAAATTGAACTTATAAAAATGTCAAAAAATTGATTTAATGTGGGTGCGCCATCAAAAGGCGGCAAAACTGCATTTTTTGAAAAATACTTATTTTACCCGAAAAACTTATTTTTTTCTTATACCATGTTCTAGAAAATGTGTAAGATGAATAATAATGTTATAAAAATCAAAATATAGTTAATACTATTCATAACGGCTAGTTCATAATAATATTATAATAATATATCGTTGTTTAGTAAAACCCGGTATTGCGTACAACACACGCTATCGAGGAAGGTCGCAATTGCATATAATTCAAGCCAAGCCAGGGTTGTGTGTTGTGAAAGAATCCTTCGTTGTTTCGTATAACATAATATAACCATATTTCATTTATACATTGAATATATATATATATATATATATATATATACTCAATGTTGCATTGAATAACTATTATCAGAATTGTGTGTAACATGATCCAAGAATAGTGTTGCGTATACTGCAATCTAATACGGTGTTGTGTATAGTTCAATGTAATCTTGGTGTAGCATAAAACACAAGACATTAATGAAATTAAAAGAATATTTTTCATAAAATCTCAGTGTGTTACATTCTACCGCCCCTTAAAATGAATTTGGCCCTCGAAATTCATCGGGGTTATAAATGGTTTATTACTCGAAAGTTTGATTAATAGAAACCCACATCATAAAAAGGAATACCAAAACATGGCTTTAAAAAATAAAGTATTAAATGTAACGGTTACCCAAATTAACTCATCACTGGGTTTCCACGTAGGAGAACATAGGTGAAAATATGGATATGGAAGAAAAATCTAACCATCAAGTTCTGATGAAGAGTGGTAAAGAACATGGCTATGAAAAAGACAACAATCACAAAGCTATTGATTTGAGATAATCTAAGGTACCATCTGATTCATCGGATATAAGGGAACTAGGAAAACATTTTTTGTTTTCAAGATCATTTCCCTAAAGTTGGTGAATTAAAAGAAATGCTTGCATGATTTTGGTACAATCTCACTGTTGTTCGTGAATTGAACAATTTCCACTTCATCCCTTAATGAAATGAAGTTGAATTTGTTATTCGTGATGTGTTAGCAGATCATGTGATAGAATGATGGGTCATTCCATCTCTTTCAAACAAAAGGTTATCAAAAGTTATAAGTCCATCTTTTGGTTAGATTAATCGTATATGGTTCCAAAAATGAACTTATACTATCGCTTAATAAAATAAAACAAGTTTCTACTAACCAGGGACTTCCTGTAGGCCAGTGGTAGGAAATAAAGGCTAGTCGCACTTCGGTAGTGGGTTCGATTCCCATAGCCTTGTCCGATGCGATGTGTTGTCGCCCGTCCTGCAGGTTGTCCTTTTTCTAAAACAACATTACTATAACATCCCATAAATAATATCAAAAAAAACTTCTATCCTTAAACAATACTAACTTATGTCCAACATAATCCATTAAAATCTTTAAGCTTATCCATAATACTGTAGTCCACTCTCATATTATAGTGAAAATGATTACCAGATATTTCATATAACAAGCATGTTAATTCCATCGTTGATCCCCATATAACATATGATATGTCTTGTTGGTCACATTCCAAACATTCGAAGGCCTTAATCATGTATTCTCTTGAAAAATGAATACCCAGTGAATCTTAGTGAAAACATGAATGTTGTCAAAAGTTAACTCCTTCCACATACCAAAATCCAAAAATTCTATATACTCAAACCATTATATAACCTTCTCCTTATATCAGTCATGAGATCATGAATAATATCAGACATTTAATTTTCTTCTTATCCCTTCATTATGTGCATATCATCTACTTTCCAAAAATATCTGAATAACATTTCATGGTTACTAGTACCATTAATCATACACTTTCAAAACATAGGAAAGACAATAGTGTAACAATCCTTATATGTCTCTTTATTCCTTAGTACCATGAGATTACTTATACAACATTACACTTGATAAACTTGTAATCATTCCACTGCCTTCTTAAACCATTGACCGAGCTTCAACAATTCTTTCATCTCACATATCATTTGGAGCCTCTTCATCATCATCAACATAAATACTACCCATACGACCGTACTGATTCTCTTCATGAGACTTTTCCTTAGGGAATTGGTTTGCATAATTCCTGTACATTCCATATTTAAAACATTTAAACATTGTTTATGTCGTAGCAATAGAATTATCCTCATCCATGGTGTTAACTGAACCTTTTCCTTTGCACATACTGTCTTTGTTTCCTTCTTTTCCACACCCAAATCATCTTCTAGTTCCATTGAAAAAATCTCCCCTATGCCTCTTCCCACATGATTTACATGTGGGAAATTGAACTTTCTTTACTCTATGATCATCATGAAACTCCATCTTTCTCTTATTATCTGAGTCGGGAAACTTACCAAGGTTTAGATTATTGATCATATTATGAGATTGCTGATTAGGCATAATAACGATGTTTGGACTTCCAAATCCCGTTTCATTTGGTTTCTCATGAAGAATATCATTCCATTGTCCGTCATATCCTCCATTATCATCAATCTTCCTATTTCCAGCCATTTTCTAAAACCCAAAAATAATAGCGTGAGAGGAAAAAATCATGCTAGGGAAAAAAACATAGTAAAGGGGGAGTAACCTCAATATCTAACATCTTAGGTTTAATTCTAATATCGTTACCTTAATTCTAGGACTATAACCTATACGTATAATTATCCTTATATACATCCCTAGACATACCTTAAAAATATCTCTAGGGATCTCACTAACGTTTTCACATCCTAGTTTCCAAAGGATGACTAAACCTTTCCTCTGAGACCAACTGTAGAGACCCAAAGCTTGACGTACATGGACATTTCATTACTTTAGCGGAATACTTAATACATAACAAAAACAGAAACACAAGGACCGTAATAGTTTAGTGTCTTTGGAAACATGGAACATAATTTTCTAATCGTGGTGAAAGATCTTCAACATCTCCCATAAAGATCTTCCCATTTTTGTTTCCTTACCTAAAATCTTTATTTTAAACCTGGGGGAAAAGAAAACATAAAAAGGGTGAGCTCAAATACTCAGTAAGGGTAAGCATGGATAAAATAAAACATACCATATACATTTGATCTTAAAAACCTGAACGTAATGTTTAAACATCAAAATATTGAGCAACGACTTAAAACATTGAAGTACATAAGGCATAGATCATAATGAAACATAAATCATGATAACATAGCATGGGAATAAAACATGTAATTGTGGCATCCATTAATCACATGTAATGATTTCCATAGTATCCAAGTCATTGCTGCCAAGATCATCTTAGTGGACAAAGTCCCATTCTGAATCGAGTTCACTCCTCGTTTCAGTCCTCTAACACTGAACCGGATTAACGTACCGTTCCATCCATGTCTATCTCATGAGATATAAAATATTTACCCAATGCATTGGAGGTAGATATAGGTCACACCCATCTCATAATTAAATCATTCTTACTTGTGCCAAAAAATAAACATACATCATTCATAAAAACCCAATAAATAAAATGGATTTCATAAATATCATACCATCATCACATAATCCATATAAAAGAAATGGATATAATTTCTAAATAAGAAAATTGAAACCATGTAAATCATAGAGACATTATACTTGAAACATACACATATGAAATAATTTCATCTTAGATGAAAAATAGTTTTGATAAAACACTTGAAATGAATTCTTGAGGAAAATATCCTTTTTTCTTCAAAATCATTTTCTTTTCACAAAATGTCATGCTATTTTAAAAGAAAAGGATTTTGTTGAAAATATTCATGAAATATACTGGAGGAAGATTCATGAAAACAAGGCTTTATAAAACCGTAAAAATCCGTTCACGCCATATAAGTTAAAAATAACATTCTCCTCATACTTTTATCGGAAAAGTCAAAAAGTACCTCGTAAAAGAAAGATTCCATACATACCACGTAGTAAAAGTAAAAAATGGGTAAAAAGGACATTAAACATACATGAATACACTTTTATAAAACATTTACATGGATGATAGAAATAACCCCAGTAAATACTTATGAATAAGCAATTCTCGGATAAAAATGAGATTTGCAAAATTATCCCTTACCTTATGTCCGATATGCTTCGTACGTATCTGAAACTCCGGTAATATGATTTAAATAATGTCATTGACTTATTACAGAATCGTATTCATTGCTATGATATCATATATGGTTCACTTATGACTTTATATTACCCGTTCTTTTTCAAATTCCATGTTAAAGAGCATTTTGGGTAAAATCGTTTCATTTATCGTCCGTGTTTTGACTTGTAATTATTCATATGATTACTTAGATCATGATTACTTAATTCCAGAATGTAAAACATGATTTATATATATTATATATTCATAATATACATATATATAATAGACCGATAAATGGAAAGAAATACACCGTTCAGGGAGACGGTAGGTCGTACGTACGCATGAACGTTGTTTTCGTTTCCTCATTGAATTGAATGGAATTAATTGGATGAAATACATATATATATATACACAAATACATTATCATTATTATGTCATATATTTCATGATTACTTATTATATATACTTTATAATCATTTATGAATTGTTAATCATTGAGAATGAATCTCATCGCGTCGTGGAGACGGTATTTCGTACGTACACACGGGCGATGATATCGTTCCCATGATCATGGAATTTTATTGGAGTGTATGTATACTATACCATAATAAATATCACTTTAAAATAATCATATATAGTTATTATTTACACCATTATACCCATCCATGTAAGGTGGTGGTGGAAAATAGATTACACCACAGCGTGTAGACGGTATTCCGTACGTACGCACGCGCGGTGATTTCGTTTTCCATAGGATGGATAGATGGTGAAATATGGTTGTTTAATACTTATAATAACATATCAGTATATGAGTGATACTGATGTTATTACTTCAAAATTAAACAACCTAAGAAGAATATGTGGAAGAAGAAATAAAGGTGAAAGAATCGGTAACAGACATTACCTATTCTTTGAAGCTCCTCTTTGAGACCACCTCTTAGGCAACTAAAATTGGTCTTTGAGGAAGACCAGAAACTCTGGGATGTTTCTAGGGAAGTGGAGAAGAGAATTTTGCATGGGTTGGCCGAGATTGAAGGCTCAAAGTGGTGTGAGGACGAGAGGGAGGAGGTTCCCTTTTATAAGGGAGGAGAGGGGCACCTTTGGAAATATTAAAAATATTAATTTATAAAAAATCTAACCCCACTTAAAAACCTTCAAAAATGACTCATATTCAAATATTAGATAAGATAAGGATGAAATATCATCAACCAATAGAATTTATACATGTTAGGTATTTATTTTAAACATTATCTACTTGATTTATCCTTATTTAATCAATTTTATTTTATTTGTGGTAATAACATTATAAATTTCGAATTATAACAAATAATTACTTATTTGTTGTGAATTGTACATAATTGGATACTTAATAAAATTTTAAACCATATAAATTTAAATTTATAATTTTTAAATATTTTTGTAAATTTTAAACAATTTTATAATATATTATATTTATAAAATAACAGTAGTGTCAATTTTGACACTATTCATTTATTTGAATTTAAATAAAATAAATACAGAAGATATGTTCGAACTAAAATCATTTATAGATTCATAAAATATAATATTTATCTATAAAATTAGTGGAGCACATTAAATAGTTCATATAATACTTATTTTATTATTTTTATAACCATTTATTTGGTTTATCTCTTAATAAAATAAATACTACAACATTTTTGTATAATTATTTAATATACTTATTTCTTTCATAAAATTAAAAATAAAATCCTATAATGAAGATAAATCTATTAACTTTCACAATAATACTTTTACTCGAATTTATCATCTCAAAATCACAATATTGAAATTGTTATACTTATTAAATTATGAAGGTGACAACTTTGGCATCATTTAAAATGAAATAATATAAGTGCCATAATCGCTTTTATAAGGCTCCAAATGGTCCAATATTCTACCATTGGATTATTGTGGTTTACATTTACATGACCAATATGTTTTGGTCAGGTTTTTGTGCATTTTAGGTCACTATTAGTTTAATAAAATCAATATTCCTGATTTTTCACTAGATAAATAATTTCTGCATCACTATTGTGTCACAATTAATGATAATTATTTAATCCCAAAAAATTCTAAATAAATTCTCATGATGTAGATAATTTTTTTATATTTCTCTAGAATATTAATTTTCGAAGTTTCATGAAGTTTATCACTAACTTAAAATTATTATACTTATAGTATTTAAGAGAGCGACATATTGTCACTTTCTTTGGTTTTGATAATAATTAAATTATTTTCATGGAAAAAAGTCCATTAAATGAATCTAATCCAACCGTTAGGTGATATGGGTCTACTTTTAGTCATCCAATTGGACTTTTACAAGTGTTAGGGTAATTTTATAATCTTATATTTACCCTTAATTACCTGATTTACCTTTAACTATAGTAAAATAAATTTACCGTAGTTACTATTCACAATGCCCAAAAATAAAAAGTGGCTTATTAACATAATTTGGACCCACTGATTCAAAATATTGAATCCGTTTTTCCAAATTCAACATACAAAAGTTGATGAAATTAAATTAAAATTAATCCTGTTGTCGAAAGAAAATGGGTTTTTCTTTAAAACATTGCAAAAGATTGAATTGATTTATCCTACGAATTCAAGGTAAAATAAATGATAATGACATACATTATATTAAATGGTAAAAATATATTCTATTTATACTTTAAAACCATTAAATATTATAATTTAACCATATAAATTATTGCCATGAAAAAAGTTGTTTTTAATTAAAATATAGCGTGTTTTTAATATTCATCAAAATATGAAAGTTACCAGAATAATATGAAAAATTTATCCAAAGTAAATTTTTATTTCTTGATTCCAAAGAAGAATTTTATTTTGTCAAATTGAACTTATAAACATGTAAAAAACTAGATTTAATGTGGGTGCGCCATCAAAAGGCGGCAAAACTGCATTTTTTGAAAAATACTTATTTTACCTGAAAAATTTATTTTTTTCTTATAACATGTTCTAGAAAATGTGTAAGATGAATAATAATGTTATAATATTAAAAATTTAGTTAATATTATTTATAAAGGCTAGCTCATAATAATATTATAATAACATATCGTTGTTTAGTAAAACCTGGTATTGCGTACAACACACGCTATCGAGGAAGGTCACGATTGCGTATAATGCAAGCCAAGTCAAGGATGCTTGTTGTGAAAGAATCCTTCGTTGTTTTGTATAACATAATCCAACCATATTTCATTTGTACATTGAATATATATATATATATATACACTCAATTTTTCATAGAATAACTAATATCAAAATTGTGTGTAACACGATCCAAGAATAGTGTTGCATATACTGCAAGCTAATACGGTGTTGCGTATAGTGCGAGGTAATCTTGGTATAGAATACAACACAAGAAATTAATGAAATTAAAAGAATATTTTTCATAAAATCTAGGGGTGTTACATTTAAGGATAGAATTTTTTTCGATATTATTATAGTAATGTAGTTTTAGAAAAAGGACTACCTACAGGATGGGCGACAACCCATCGCTTCGGACAAGGCTGTGGGAATCGAACCCACAACCGAAGTGCGACTGGACTTTATCTCCTACCACTGGCCTACAGGAAGTCCCTGGTTAGTATAAACTAGTTTTATTTTATTAGTCGGTATGATATATGAAGTATATGTTCATTTTTTGGAACCATATATGATTAATCAAACCATAAGATAGACTTATAACCTTTGATAACCTTTTGTTTGAAACAGATGGAATGAACCATCATTCTATCGCATGATCTGCTAACACATCACGAATAATAAATTCAACTTCATTTCTTTAATGGATGAAGTGTAAATTGTTCAACTCACGAACAACAGTGAGATTGTACCAAAATAAGGTAAGTATTTTTTTAATTCACCAACATTAGAGAAGTGATCTTGAAATCCAAAAATGTCGTCCTAGTGCCCTTATATCCGATGAATCAGATGGTACCTTAGATCATCGCAAATCTAGGTCTTTGTGATTGTTGTCTATTTCATAGCCATGTTCTCTACCACTCTCCATTAGAACATGATGGTTAGATTTTTTCTCCATATCCATATTTTCACCTATAATCTCCTATGTGGAAACCCAATGATGAGTTACCTTGGGTGACCGTTACGTTTCTAACATTATTTTTTAAGTTATGTTTTAGTATTCCTTTTTACGATGTGGGTTTCTATGAATAGTAAACGATTTATAACCCTGACGAATTTCGAGGGAGAAATTCACTTTAAGGGGGGTAGAATGTAACAACCCAAGATTTTATAAGATATATTAGTTTTAATTTCTTTCATATCATATATTGTACGCTACAACAAGATTATCTTCTGTTATACGCCACATTGTATTAGCTTGAAGTTTACACAACACTATTCTTAGATTGTGTTACACACAATTTCATGTTCGTTTTATAATAGTCATTCTATGCAACATTGAGTGTATATATATATATATATATTCAATGTATAAATGAAATTTGGTTGGATTCTTTTATACGAAATAATAAAGTATTCTTGCACAACACGCGACCCTGACTTGGTTTGCATTACCAGCAATCGCGACCTTCCTCGATAGCGTGTGTTGTACGTAATACTGGGTTTTACTAAACAACGATATATTATTATAATATTATTATGAACTAGCCCTTATGAATAGTATTAACTAAATTTTTAATTTTATAAAATTATTATTCATCTTAAACATTTCATAGAACAAGGTATAAGAACAAAATAAATTTTTTGGGTAAAATAAGCATTTTCCAAAAAATGCAGTTTTTCCGCCTTTTGATGGCAGACCAACTTTAAATCTAGTTTTTGACATGTTTATGAGTTCAATTTTACAAAATAAAGTTATTATTTGGAATCAGGATATAAAATTTTACCTTGGATAAAATTTTCATATTATTCTGATAACTTTCATATTTTAATGAATTGTAAAAACATGCTATATTTTAATTAAAAACAACTTTTTTCTTCATAATAACTTCTGTGGTTAAATTATAATATTGAATGGTTTTAAAGTATAAATAGAATATATTTTTACCATTTAATATAATGTATGTCATTAGCATTGATTTTACCTTGAATTCGTAGGTTAAATCAATTCAATTTTTTGCAATGTTTTAAACAAAAACCCGTTTTCTTTCGACAATGAGATTAATTTTAATTTAATTTATGCAAATTTTGTGTATTGAATTTGAAAAAATGGATTCCATATTTGGAATCAGTAGGTCGAAATTATGTTAATAAGCTACTTAATTTTTTTGGGCTTTATGAATAGTAACTACGGTAAATTTTATTTACCCTAGTTAAAGGTAATAAGGGTAATAAAGGGTAAATATAAGATTATAAAATTAATCTAACACCTTCCAAAACCCAATTTGATGACTAAAGGTCTACCCATATCAACTAAGGGTCAGATTAGAATCATTTAATGTACTTTTGTGCACGAAAATAGCTTAATTATTATTCAAACCATAGAAAGTGACAACATGTCACTCTATTAAATCTTATAAGTATATTACTTTTAATTTAGCGATAAACATCATGTAACATCGAACATTAATAGTCTCCAGAAAGCTAATAAAATTATAGACATTATATAAATTTATGTATAATTTTTAGGTATTAAATAATTATCAATAATATTGACACAATAGGGATGCAGAAATTATTTATTTAGTAAAAAATCAATAATATAGTTTTTATTGAAATATTAATACATATCATGTAACACCCGAGACTTTTATGTTATATAAATAATCAAAGGAATCTTTTTCTACACAACACTTTCTTGGCTTGCTTTACACGCAATCGCGACCTTCCTCGATAGCTTGCGTCGTACGCAATACAGAGTTTCACTAAACAACAATATGCTATTAAAACTAGCCGTTATGAATAGTAATAACCACTTGTTGAAAATTTATAAATTTTATTTTTCAAAATGGACTTCATTTTTGGACTCAGAATATCGAAATTAGCCTAGGGTGAAATTTTGGTATTTTTCTGAAAACTTTCAATTTTTGATGAATAGTGAAACCACTAAGTGGTAGGTTAAAAACTGAATTTTGCATAAAACTTAATTTTACCGCTTCTGTGAATGGAATTTCGAAAATCCGAGAGACACGGTTAATATCAAGGACTAAAATGTGGTTCAATGAGATGAAAATAATTTTTTGGTGAATAGTAACTTTTTACTTTTTTTTACCGCGGTTAATAGTAAATAAGGTAACTAAGGGTAAATATGATATTACTATTACCCTAACACATGTCCTAATTCTATTGGACAAGTGTAATTCGACCAAAAACAAACTTAGGAATAAAATATGACCATTTAGGCCCACTTGGATTAGATTAGGACATTTATTATTAATTTATTTAAAGAAGGGTTAAAATAGTTAAAATTAAAGTTTAATAAGTAATCATTTTTAATATGGGGTTATACATAAGATAAATTCTATTGTAAATATTCATTAGAAAGCTAAAACGATTTCCTACATGATGGTATTTTATTTGTAATTTTTAGACATCAAATAATTTAATTTATTTATGACACAAAGATGATGCAGTAATTATCTTATTAATGAAATATTGACAAAATTGATAATATAAATACCAAAATAAATGTAATTTAAGACTTTTTATGAATTACACTAATTTTCTAGGTTACTATGATATATTATTGTTGATTTAATCAACTGGGTTCGAACATATAATTCTGTTATGACTTTCAAAAAAATCATATATCAAATAGTGTCAAAATTGACACAAAATAGTTTTTAAATCAAATATTATATTATTAATTGTTATTTTATTCCTAAAAATCTAAGGTTCGGCCAAATGACTTAGATAATGATATATATATTAATAATAAACAATTTGGGGTTCGTTTGGCATGTTATAGTAAGTGTATTAACCATATAGTGAAAGAAAACAAAAAGACACGGTAAAAGTTAAATTGATTAACTTAGAGTTAAATCTAATTGATAAGGTTAAAATAATACCCTAAACTTGTCTAAATCCTATTGGTTGATAGGATTTCGACCCATCCCCACTTTAGCTTCGAAATAAGACCCTTTGGAACCATTATAAACCGATTTTTGACTTTAATATAAAATAATATTTTGAGATATTCCTAAGGTGCCCCTCTCCTCCCTTATAAAAGGGCACCTCCTCCCCCTCCGCCTCATACCAATTTGAGCACTCAAGCTCGGACAACCCCTGCCATTTTCCCTTCTCCACTTCCCTAGAATAATCCTAGAGGTCCTGGTCTTCTTCAAAGACCAATCTTAGTTCCCTAAGTGAAGGATTCAAAGAGGCGTTTCAAAGAAGAGGTAATAACCATTACCGATCTTTTCAATTTCTTTCTTCTTCAACTTCTTCTTCTTTAGTTGTTTCATGATAAAGTAATAACATCAGTATTACTTACATACTGATATGTTATTATAAATATGAAACAACCCTAATTAACCTTCTATCCATCCTACGGAAAAATGAAATCACCGCGCGTGCGTACGTACGGAATACCGTCTCCACGCCGTGGTGTAATCTATTTTCCACCATAACCTTACAAGGATGGGTATAATGGTGTAATGAGTAACTATATATGATTATTATGAAGTAATATTGATACTGAAATAATATATATATATACTCCAATACAATTCCACGATCATAGGAACGATATCATCACTCGTGCGTACGTACGGAATACCGTCTCCACGATGTGATGCGACTCGTTCTACATGATCTTCATTTAATAATGATTATATAAATGAATTGAATGAATGAATATGGTATATACTACACTAATACCATTCTGGAAATGAATTATCTATAACCTAAAAATAAGAATAAGAATTTACTCGACAAAACACGCATAAGAACAAAAAGTTATAAAGACCCGAGTAACAAGTAACAATGAAATATTACTAACAAGAAGCTAATAATATGACCATATATGATATCATATAAATATTTATGATTCTGGAATAAGTCAATAACATTATTTAAACCATTATACAGGAGCTTCGGACACGTACAAAGCTAATCGGACCTAAGGTAAGGGAAATATCACAATCTCATTTTTATCCGAGATTGTTTATTCGTAAGTATTTACTGGGGTGTATTTTATCATCCACATCCATGTTCCCTCAATATGTAATATTGTTTCCATCCACTTACAATAGTTTAAATCCAATTTTACCCTTAGGTGAGTTTTTAGTAAAGAATATGAAAGGAATCTTTTGTCGTTTTTCCGTACGAGGTACTTTTTGACTTTTCCGACAAAAGTACGAAGAATGTTTTTTTTAACTTATACGACAAGAATGGATTTTTAAAACATTATTTCCAAGAAGCTTCCTTTAAAAGTTTTCAAGTTTATTTTTAATCAACTTCTTTTAGTTTAAAGTTGTATGACATGTTAAGAAATGTAAAATGTTTTTGAAAAAGAAAGGATATTTTCCTCAAGAATGAAGTTCAAGTGTTTTATCAAAATTATTTTCCATCTAAGATAATAAAGGGTTCTGTTTCTATCCCTATTATTACATGGATTTGATTATGTTGTGATGGAAATATTTTTAGGAATTCCTTTATCTTATATGAATTGTTTTATGATGTCATGTTGTTTAAGAATCCCATTTTTATTACATGGGTTACGTTATGATGTATGGTTTATGATTATGTGGCACACATAAGAAAGGATTCATTATAAGATGGGTGGGACCTATATCTCCCTCCAATGCATTGGGTAAAGACTTTATATCTCATGAGATAGACATGGCTGGAACGGAAGGTTATTTCGGTTCAGTGATACAGGACTGAAACGAGGAGTGAACTCGGTTCAGAAAGGGACTTTGTCCACTAAGATAGTCTTGGCAATGAGTCATGACTAACAAGAAATGATTTTGCATGATTATGTGTGCATTCCACAAAGTTTCAAGTTTTATGTTAGGGGGATCTCATTTTCACTTCTATGATTTATTCCATGTTAAGATATTATGATCTCTTTTGCAGGTTTTGATTTTCAAAAAGATATGATATGATTTTTATTTCCTTTATTTGCCCTTGCTGAGCATTTGAGCTCACCCTTTTATGTTTCCTTTTCCTCAGGTTAGGAAGATGGATATTAAGTAGAATATGCTAAAAGGGACCCTAGATATGATGAAATAAATGGGAGACACTGTAGAAGATTTATGAACCAGTTGTTTATGTTTCCCAGTTTCTAAAGACACTATACCTATACGGTCCTTTGTGGTTTTGTCATATGTTGTAATAAGTGTGCTTCAATTTTGAAGTATTAACAATGTATGTAAAGTATGGGTCGTTATAGTTGGTATCAGAGGAAAGGTATAGTCAAAATTTGGAAACTAGGATGTGAAAGCCTTAGTAAGAACCCTAAGGATAAGTCTAAGCATAGAACACAATCTTAGTGTTTTAGAAATGGCCTTGAATAACCTAGGATAAGACCTTAAGCATGGAAATTTTATTCTTGATTTATGTGGTTTCCTATTATAATTAGTGTTGCTCACACTATTCTTCTTGGTTTTAGTCAATGGCTGGAACCCGAAGGAACCTTGTTAATGCGGAATGCGATGGGCAATGCAATGATTGTCCCCCTGAGCAACCAAACGATATGGGAGCTGGAATGTAAAATCTTGTAGCCATGCTCACACAACTTTCTCAAGCTATGAATCATGCAGGATTTCCAAACGAACAAAGGAGGGAGCAACATTCTGTTGAATCCTTCATGAGGCAGCGTCCACCTTCTTTCAGCGGGTCTACTGATCCATTAGTTGCTGAACAATGGATTAGTACTACTGAAAAGATATTTTCAGTTCTTCAATGTTCTGAGCATGATAAAGTCATCCTAGCAGTGTATCGTTTGGAAGGAGATGCTGATCAATGGTGGAATCTTGTTAAGAATACAAGGCAAAGGGATGAAATTGAGTCTATGGAATGGGACGAGTTTAAGAACTTATTTTTCAATAAGTACTTCCCTCGTATTCTCCGAACAAAGATGGAGAAAGAGTTCCTTGAACTGAAGCAAAGGGATGATGAATCTGTTAGTACCTATGAAGCAAATTTTACAAGACTTGCAAGGTACGCTTCTGGTATTATTATCCAACCTGAGAGTAAGATCGATCGATTCTTTAGTGGCTTAAAACCAAGTCTTCGAAGGGAGTTAGCCATAAGGGACTTCAATAGCTATGAGGAAATCGTTCGATGTGCTCTCAAAGTCGAGATGGAGATTGGAGTAACCCATCAGTCACATGGGTTTGATAAGAAGAGGAAGATGGAATTCAAAGAAAAATCTAAAGAGCACACGGAAAAGAAGATGAGCTTTTCCTTATGCTCAAAGTGTGGAAAGAAACATGGAGGGAGTTGTCTTAAAGGGACAAGTAAATTTTTTAAATGTGGAAAGGAAGGCCATCGGGCATTTGAATGCTGTGATAATGGGAAGAAGATGTCTAATGATGCAAACAAAGGAAGAGATACACAGAATGAACCTACTACACTTCAAGGTTTCAAGTGCAAGGAGATAGGGCATTATGCCAATCAATGCCCAAATCCAAGGGTTGATGATGATGGTCGACGTCAACAAACTCTTAAGGCTAAAGACAAAGGAAAGTCACATGCAATTTCTATCAGCGATGTGGAGTACGATAACGATGTGGTGAAAGGTACACTTACCATCCACTCTAAAGTAGCAAATGTTTTATTTGATTCTGGATCCACCCACTCTTTTATTTCTGAAGACTTTTCTAAGGGTATCACCGTATTACCTCAACAATTAGATGTTGAGTTAGCTGTGACAACACCTAATGGCACATCAATCGCATCAAAAGTTTATAATTCTTCTCCGATCGATGTTTGTGGGAAAGTGCTTCCTGCAAATCTTGTGATCCTTCCTTTAGTGGAATTTGATGTGATTCTTGGCATGGATTGGCTTTCTCTACATGGAGCTCATATCAATTGCCAAAGAAGGGAAGTCACATTTCATATTCCAGATCAATCTACGATCGTCTATCGATGAAAGGATGAATATAACCTTCCAGTGGAAATTTCTTCCATCTTATGGGTCTTGATACCACTAAATGAAGGTTATTTATCTCAAATGGTTGGTGAGAAACTCACGATTAAGAATATGCCCATTGTACGGGAGTTTGATGATGTCTTTCCGGAGGAATTGCCGGGTCTTCCACCAAATCGTGAAGTTGAGTTTTCAATAGAACTCGTACCGGGTGCTTTGCCTATTTCAAAGACACCTTATAGAATGGCCCCAATTGAGTTGCAGGAATTGAAGAAGCAACTCCAAGAGAATCTTGATAAGGGATTCATACGCCCTAGTGCGTCACCTTGGGGAGCACCTGTTCTATTTGTTAAGAAGAAAGATGGATCAATGAGACTTTGCATTGATTATCGAGAACTTAACAAGATCACTATCAAGAACAAATATCCTCTCCCACGCATTGATGACTTATTTGACCAACTACGCGGAGCTCAATACTTTTCCAAGATTGATCTTCGTTCAGGGTATCATCAATTAAGGGTCAAAAGGGAGGATATACCAAAGACGGCTTTCCGTACAAGGTATGGACACTATGAATTTATAGTGATGCCATTTGGTCTTACTAATGCCCCTGCTATCTTCATGGATCTAATGAATAGAGTCTTTAGAAACTATCTTGATCAATTTGTGGTAGTCTTTATAGACGATATTCTTGTCTATTCAAAGAGCAAGGAAGAGCATGAAGATCACTTGAGAATTATATTGAAGACCCTGAGAAAGGAGAAGCTTTATGCCAAATTTACCATGTGTGAATTTTGGCTTCAAAAAGTTGCATTTTTGGGTCATATAATCTCAAAAGAGGGGATATGTGTGGATCCAGCAAAAACAGAGGTTATCGAAAGATGGTCAAGACCAACAACAGTAACTGAGATCCGAAGTTTTCTTGGTTTGGCTGGATATTATCGACGTTTTGTAAAAGATTTTTCACGATTATCTAATCCACTCACCAAGTTGACTCGAAAAGGAGTTAAGTTTGTCTGGACAGAGGAATGTGAAGAGAATTTCAAGGAGTTGAAAAGAAGGTTATCCAGTGCACCTGTGCTCACACTACCTTGTAGTGGAGAAAGGTTTGTGATCTACAGTGATGCATCCAAGAAGGGATTGGGGTGTGTTCTTATGCAAAATGATATGGTAATAGCTTATGCCTCACGACAGTTGAAAATCCATGAGTAAAATTACCCAACACATGATTTGGAGTTGGCTGCGGTAATATTTGCATTAAAGATTTGGAGGCATTACCTTTATGGTGAAAGGTGTGATATTTATACTGATCATAAAAGTTTAAAGTATATTTTCACACAAAAGGAGTTGAATATGCGTCAAAGAAGATGGTTGGAGCTAATTAAGGATTATGACTGCTCAATCCATTACCACCCTGGAAAAGCAAACAAGGTGGCAGATGCATTAAGTCGACAAGACCATGCTAGTTTATCCATGATGAGGATCACAAAAGATCCAATATTTATGGATTTACAAAGGATGGATCTTGGAATTATAATGGAAGGGGAAAAATCTTATCTTTCTCAAATGAATGTTCAACCATCTATACATGTGAAGATTAAAGAGGCACAGAAAGAAGATGTCGAGTTACAAAAGAAGGTGAGAAATGTTCCTGAATTCAACCTTGATTGTGATGGGATAATAAAGTTCAGGAATCGGGTTTGCGTTCCTCCCATCCCCGAATTAAAGAATGAGCTGCTGGATGAGGCTCATAGTTCATCATTTTCTATTCATCCTGGAAGCACGAAGATGTATAGGGACCTGAAAGAGTACTTCTGGTGGGATGGCATGAAAAGAGATGTTGCTGAATATGTCTCTCGATGCTTGGTTTGTCAACAAGTTAAAGCTGAGAGACAGAAGTCTAAGGGGATGTTACAACCATTACCCATACCCGAATGGAAATGGGAAAACATCACTATGGACTTTGTCACAGGACTTCCTAAAACATCCAAAGGAAATAATGCTATCTGGGTCATAGTTGATCGTCTTACAAAGCCTGCACACTTCATTGTTATTAGAGAGGATTTCTCTCTAGATCAGCTTGCCAGGATATATGTAAAGGAAGTGGTGAGATTGCATGGAGTACCACTTTCTATTATATCTGATCGAGATCCGAGATTTACCTCGAAGTTCTGGCGAAGTCTTCAGCGTACTCTGGATACAGAGTTGAGTTTCAGCACTGCTTATCATCCCCAGACAGACGGTCAGTCTGAGAGAACAATTCAAACCCTAGAAGATATGTTGAGAGCTTGCTCTATGGATTTCAAAGGAGGTTGGGATCAACACCTACCTTTGGTGGAATTTTCTTATAATATTTGCTTTCACTCCAGTATTCAGATGGCTCCTTATGAAGCTCTCTATGGAAAGAAATGCAGGATTCCAACTTGCTGGGATGAAGTTGGGGAAAGAAAGCTATTAGGACCTGATCTCGTTGATGAAATGGCAGAAAAGGTCAGATCTATTCAACAACACATAAGAGCAGCTCAGAGTCGACAGAAAAGTTATGCCGACAACCGAAGAAAAGACCTAGAGTTTGAAGTGGGTGATAAAGTGTTCTTACGAATATCTCCCTGGAAGAGGGTTATGAGATTTGGGAAGAAGGGGAAGTTGAGCCCTAGATATATCGGTCCTTTCGAAATACTGGATCGTGTTGGGAAGGTAGCTTACCGATTGGCGCTTCCACCGAATCTCTCTCAAGTTCACGATGTGTTCCATTTATCTCTCCTGAGAAAGTACATACCAGATCCTTCACATGTACTCAACTCAGAAGTTGTACCGCTGGAGCAAGATCTTTCTTATGAAGAACAGCCGATAGAGATTCTGGATCGTAGCGAAAAAGTCCTACGAAACAAGACCACTAGCTTGGTGAAAGTTTTATGGAGGAACCACCAACTTGAAGAAGCTACATGGGAGCTTGAGGATATGATGAGGGAGAAGTATCCTCATCTGTTTGTTACAAAGTGACGAATTTCGAGGGCGAAATTCTTTTTAAGGGGGGTAGAATGTAACACCCGAGACTTTTATGTTATATAAATCATAAAAAGAATCTTTTTCTACACAACACTTGCTTGGCTTGCTTTACACGCAATCGCGACCTTCCTCGATAGCTTGCGTCGTACGCAATACCGAGTTTCACTAAACAACAATATGCTATTAAAACTAGCCGTTATGAATAGTAATAACCACTTTTTGAAAATTTATAAATTTTATTTTTCAAAATGGACTTCATTTTTGGACT
The DNA here is from genome assembly GCA_963277665.1 of Viscum album. Taxonomy (NCBI): domain Eukaryota; kingdom Viridiplantae; phylum Streptophyta; class Magnoliopsida; order Santalales; family Viscaceae; genus Viscum; species Viscum album. The sequence goes on along the minus strand of OY728127.1, from coordinate 402,283,473 downwards.
CAGAATATAGAAATTAGCCTAGGGTGAAATTTTGGTATTTTTCTGAAAACTTTCAATTTTTGATGAATAGTGAAACCACTAAGTGGTAGGTTAATAACTGAATTTTGCATAAAACTTAATTTTACTGCTTCTGTGAATGGAATTTCGAAAATCCGAGAGACACGGTTAATATCAAGGACTAAAATGTGGTTCAATGAGATGAAAATAATTTTTTGGTGAATAGTAACTTTTTACTTTTTTTACCGCGGTTAATAGTAAATAGGGTAACTAAGGGTAAATATGATATTACTATTACCCTAACACATGTCCTAATTCTATTGGACAAGTGTAATTCGACCAAAAACAAACTTAGGAATAAAATATGACCATTTAGGCCCACTTGGATTAGATTAGGACATTTATTATTAAATTATTTAAAGAAGGGTTAAAATAGTTAAAATCAAAGTTTAATAAGTAAATCATTTTTAATATGGGGTAATACATAAGATACATTCGATTGTAAATATTCATTAGAAATATAAAAATATTTCCTACATGATGGTATTTTATTTGTAATTTTTAGACATCAAATAATTTAATTTATTTATGACACAAAGATGATGCAGTAATTATCTTATTAATGAAATATTGACAAAATTGATAATATAAATACCAAAATAAATGTAATTTAAGACTTTTTATGAATTATACTAATTTTCTAGGTTACTATGATATATTATTGTTGATTTAATCAACTTGGTTCGAACATATAATTCTGTTATGACTTTCACAAAAATCATATATCAAATAGTGTCAAAATTGACACAAAATAGTTTTTAAATCAAATATTATATTATTAATTGTTATTTTATTCCTAAAAATCTAAGGTTCGGCCAAATGACTTAGATAAGGATATATATATTAATAATAAACAATTTGGGGTTCGTTTGGCATGTTATATTAAGTGTATTAACCATATAGTGAAAGAAAACAAAAAGACACGGTAAAAGTTAAATTGATTAACTTAGAGTTAAATCTAATTGATAAGGTTAAAATAATACCCTAAACTTGTCTAAATCCTATTGGTTGATAGGATTTCGACCCATCCCCACTTTAGCTTCGAAATAAGACCCTTTGTAACCATTATAAACCGATTTTTGACTTTAATATAAAATAATATTTTGAGATATTCCTAAGGTGCCCCTCTCCTCCCTTATAAAAGGGCACCTCCTCCCCCTCCTCCTCACACCAATTTGAGCCCTCAAGCTCGGCCAACCCCTGCCATTTTACCTTCTCCAATTCCCTAGAATAATCCTAGAGGTCCTGGTCTTCTTCAAAGACCAATCTTAGTTCCCTAAGTGAAGGATTCAAAGAGGCGTTTCAAAGAAGAGGTAATAACCATTACCGATCTTTTCAATTTCTTTCTTCTTCAACTTATTCTTCTTTAGTTGTTTCATGATAAAGTAATAACATCAGTATTACTTACATACTGATATGTTATTATATATATGAAACAACCCTAATTAACCTTCTATCCATCCTATGGAAAAATGAAATCACCGCGCGTGCGTACGTACGGAATACCGTCTCCACGCCGTGGTGTAATCTATTTTCCACCATAACCTTACAAGGATGGGTATAATGGTGTAATGAGTAACTATATATGATTATTATGAAGTAATATTGATACTGAAATAATATATATATATACTCCAATACAATTCCACGATCATAGGAACGATATCATCACTCGTGCGTACGTACGGAATACCGTCTCCACGATGTGATGCGACTCGTTCTACATGATCTTCATTTAATAATGATTATATAAATGAATTTAATGAATGAATATGGTATATACTACACTAATACCATTATGGAAATGAATTATCTATAACCTAAAGATAAGAATAAGAATTTACTCGACAAAACACGCATAAGAACAAAAAGTTATAAAGACCCGAGTAACAAGTAACAATGAAATATTACTAACAAGAAGCTAATAATATGACCATATATGATATCATATAAATATGTATGATTCTGGAATAAGTCAATAACATTATTTAAACCATTATACAGGAGCTTCGGACACGTACAAAGCTAATCGGACCTAAGGTAAGGGAAATATCACAATCTCATTTTTATCCGAGATTGTTTATTCGTAAGTATTTACTGGGGTGTATTTTATCATCCACATCCATGTTCCCTCAATATGTAATATTGTTTCCATCCACTTACAATAGTTTAAATCCAATTTTACCCTTAGGTGAGTTTTTAGTAAAGAATATGAAAGGAATCTTTTGTCGTTTTTCCGTACGAGGTACTTTTTGACTTTTCCGACAAAAGTACGAAGAATGTTTTTTTTAACTTATACGACAAGAATGGATTTTTAAAACATTATTTCCAAGAAGCTTCCTTTAAAAGTTTTCAAGTTTATTTTTAATCAACTTCTTTTAGTTTAAAGTTGTATGACATGTTAAGAAATGTAAAATGTTTTTGAAAAAGAAAGGATATTTTCCTCAAGAATGAAGTTCAAGTGTTTTATCAAAATTATTTTCCATCTAAGATAATAAAGGGTTCTGTTTCTATCCCTATTATTACATGGATTTGATTATGTTGTGATGGAAATATTTTTAGGAATTCCTTTATCTTATATGAATTGTTTTAGGATGTCATGTTGTTTAAGAATCCCATTTTTATTACATGGGTTACGTTATGATGTATGGTTTATGATTATGTGGCACACATAAGAAAGGATTCATTATAAGATGGGTGGGACCTATATCTCCCTCCAATGCATTGGGTAAAGACTTTATATCTCATGAGATAGACATGGCTGGAACGGAAGGTTATTTCGGTTCAGTGATACAGGACTGAAACGAGGAGTGAACTCGGTTCAGAAAGGGACTTTGTCCACTAAGATAGTCTTGGCAATGAGTCATGACTAACAAGAAATGATTTTCCATGATTATGTGTGCATGCCACAAAGTTTCAAGTTTTATGTTATGGGGATCTCATTTTCACTTCTATGATTTATTCCATGTTAAGATATTATGATCTCTTTTGCAGGTTTTGATTTTCAAAAAGATATGATATGATTTTTATTTCCTTTATTTGCCCTTACTGAGCATTTGAGCTCACCCTTTTATGTTTTCTTTTCCCCAGGTCAGGAAGATGGATATTAAGTAGAATATGCTAAAAGGGACCCTAGATATGATGAAATAAATGGGAGACACTGTTGAAGATTTATGAACCAGTTGTTTATGTTTCCCAGTTTCTAAAGACACTATACCTATACGGTCCTTTGTGGTTTTTTCATATGTTGTAATAAGTGTGCTTCAATTTTGAAGTATTAACAATGTATGTAAAGTATGGGTCGTTATATATCAAAAGGCCCAAAAATCGGCGGAAAACTTATTATTAGTGTATATATAAACCCTAATCATCGAATTTCCGAATTTTTGACCATTTGGATCCTTATTAAGATGATTATGACACTTATATTATTTTATTTTAAATGATGCCAAAGTTGTCACATTTATAATTTAATAATATATAACAATTTAAATATTGTGATTTTAGGATGATAAATTCTATTAAAAGTATTGTTGTGAACTTTAATAGATTTATCTTCAACATAGGAGTTTATTTTTAATTTTTATGCAACAAATAAGTATATTAAATAATTATACAAAAAATGATGTAGTAATTATTTTATTAAGAGATAAACCAAATAACTGATTTTAAAAATAATAAAATAAATATTATATGAACAATTTAATGTTCTACACTAATTTTCTAGACACATATGACCTTTTATGAATCTATTAAAGCTTTTAGATAGAAAATCTATTCCGTATATATTTTTTTAAAATTCAAATAAATGAATAGTGTAAAAAATGACACTATTGTTATTTTATAAAAATAATATATTATAAAATTGTTTAAAAATCACAAAAATATAAAAAATTTATAAATGCACATTTATATGGTATAAAATGTTATCAAGTATCTAATTATGGACAATTCACAACAAATAAGTAATTATTTGTTATAATTTAAAATTTAGAATGTTATTACCACAAATAAAATTAAATTGAGTAAATAAGGATAAATCAAGTTGATAATGTTTAAAATAAATTCCAAACATGCCTAAATTTGATTGGTTGATGATATTACAACCCTATATAATCTAATATTCGGATATGTGTAATTTTTGGAGGTTTTTATGTCGAGTTAGATTTATTATAAATTAATATTTTTAAGAATTCCAAAGTTTCCCCTCTCCTCCCTTATAAAAGGGCACCTCCTCCCTCTCTTCCTCGCACCATTTTGTGCCTTCAATCTCGGCCAAACCCTGCCAAATTCCCCTTCTCAACTTCCCTAGAAACATCCTAGAGGTCATGTTCTTCTTCAAAGACCAATTTTAGTACCCTAAGAGGAGGATTCAAAGAGGTGTGTCAAAGAAGAGGTAATATCTGTTACCGATTCATTCAATTTTCTTTCTTCTTCAACTTCTTCTTAATTAGTTGTTTCATTATGAAGTAATAACATCGGTATCACTCATATAATTATATGTTATTATATGTATTAAACCACCATATTTTTTCATCTATCCATCCTATGGAAAATGAAATCACCGCGTGTGCGTACGTACGGAATACCGTCTCCACGCCGTGGTGTAATCTATTTTCCACCACCACCATACTTGGATGGGTATAATGGTGAAGTTAATGAATATATATGATTATTTTAAAGTGATTTGGATTCTCTAATATTATACATACACTTTAATACAATTTGACGAACATGGAAATGATATCATCGCTTGTGCGTACGTACGGAATACTGTCTCCACGACGCGATGAGATTCACTCTCCATGATAACCATTCAAGAATGCTTATAAAGTATATATAATAAGTAATCATAAAATATATTACATAATAATTCTACTGGATTTATGTATATATATATTTATGTCATATACTTAATTCCATTCAATTCAATAAGGAAACGAAAACAGCGTTCATGCATACGTACGGCCTACGGTCTCCATGAATGGTGTAATTAATTCCATTTATCGATCTATTATATATAATTATATTATGAATATATATTATATATAAATCATGTTTTATATTTTGGAATTAAGTAATCATGATCTAAGTAATCATATGAATAATTACAAGTCAAAACACGGACGACAAATGAAACGATTTTACCCAAAACACTCTTTAACATGGAATTTACAAAATAATGGGTAATATAAAGTCATAAGTGAACCATATATGATATAATAACAATGAATATGATTCTTTAATAAGTCAATGACATTATTTAAATCATTATACAGGATTTTTGGATACGTACGAAGCATATCGGACCTAATGTAAGTGATAATTCTGAAAATCTCATTTTTATCCTAGTTTTCTTATTCGTAAGTATTTACTGGGGTTATTTATATCATCCATGTCAATGTTTTATAAATTATTTTCATGTATGTTTAAATTCTGTTTTAATCATCTTTGACTTTTACTACATGGTATGTAAGGAATCTTTTTTTTACCAAATGAGGTACTTTTTGACTTTTCTGGCAAAAGTACGAGAAGAATGCTTTTTTAACTTATACAGCACGAACCGATTTTTACGGTTTTATAAAGCCTTATTTTCAGGGTGCTTCCTCCAAAAGATTTAATGATTATTTTAAACAAAATGATATTATTTTTAAATTTCATGACATTTTGTGAAAATTGAATGATTTTGAAGAAGAAAGGATATTTTCCTCAAGAATTCATTTCAAGTGTTTTATCAAAACCATTTTTCATCTAAGATGACATTATTTCATATGTGTATGTTTCAAGTATCATGTCTCTAGGATTTAAATGGTTTAAATTTTCTAATGAAGAGACGATAACCAATTTTTTTGTATGGATTACGTTATGATGAAATGATGTTTATGAAACCCATTTTATTCTTTGGTTATGATGAATGATTTATGTTTATATTGTGGCACACGAAATAATGATTTCAATATGAGATGGGTGGGACCTATATCTCCCTCCAATGCATTGGGTAAAGATTTATATCTCATGAGATTTACATGGTTGTATCGGTATGTTAATCCGGTTCAGTGTTACAGGACTGAAACGAGGAGTGAAATTGATTCAGAAAGGGACTCTGTCCACTAAGATGGTCACGGCAGCAATCCCTTGGCTACTATGGAAATCCTGACATGTGCTGAATGGTTTCCACAATTACATGTTTTATTCCCAGCTTATTTTATCATGATTGATGTTACCATATGATATATGCCTTATGTACTTTCCGGATTCATGTCTTTGCTCAAGATTTTGATGTTTAGATTTTATTTTCAAGTTTTTGCATTCAAATGTTTATGGATTGTTTTATGTTCTCTATATTTACACTTACTGGGCATTTAAGCTCAACCCTTTTTTGTTTTCATTTCCCTAGGATATAAATAAAGGTTTTATGTAAAAAAGGGGGAATATATTCATTAGGAGATGTTGAAGATCCTTCACTACGATTATAAGATTTTATTCCGAGTTTCCAAAGACACTAAACTATTACGATCCTTGTGTGTCAGTTTTTGTTATGTATTAAGTATTCCGCAAAAGTAATGTATTGTCTATGTACGTCATCTTCGTGTCTCTACAAAACCAGACCATAACCACTGGACCCCCACCTCCTGGACAACCCCACCACCTAGACAGACCCCACCCCCTGGACACCCCCTACCCAACTAGACACCCTCACACCCCCTGGAAAACCCCCATGGACAATCCCTACCCCCATAGAGAGCCCACCCCCACCCCCTAGAGCCCCCCACCCCTGGACATCCCCACAATCTGGTCACCCCCACCCCTTGAACAACCCCTCTCACCCACTGGACACCCCCACCCCTAGAAACTCCAAACCCCCACACCCCTTGGACACCCTCACACACACTAGATAGCCCCCCTGGAGACCCCTACCCTCTTGGAAATCCCCCACCCCCTGGACACCCTTGACCCCCATGGGAAGCCCCCACCCCCTTGACACCCCAACCCCTAGATATCCCCTCCCTAAACATCGAAACCCCACCCTTAGAAACCCCCCCCCCCCCACCCCGGGACACCCTCCCATCCACTTGAAACCCTACCACCCAAAATATAGCACCCCACCCCATTGGATAACCCCCCCCCCTCGAACAGCCCCACCCTCATGGGCATCTCGACCCCCTTAGACAATCCCCACCCCTTGACATCCCCTCATACCCCCTAGAAACCCCCACCCATGAAAACCCCCCATTCCCTAGACACCCTCCCACCCACTGGACACCACCACACCGCACTGGACAACCCCCCAACCACCGGACAGCCCCCCACCCACCCTGGACACCCCCAACCCCCTTTGACACCCCCCACTTCTTGAACCCCCTGGAACCCCCATCCTTGGAACCCCCACCCATGGACACCCTCCCACTCACTGGACATCACCCCACCCCACTGGATACCCACCACCCATTGGAATTCCCCCACCCCCTAGACACCCCCAACCCCCTTGGATATCCCCCACCCCTGGACACCCTCCACCCGTGGACAACCCCTCCCACTCCCGCTGAACCCCCCCCCCCCCCATGGACCCCCACCCCCCAGGACACCCCACCCCCTGGACAGCCCCCACCCCCAGGACACCCCACCCCCTGGACTGCCCCCCACTCCCTAGACCATCCCACCTCCCTCGGATAACCGCCCAGACACCCCCACCCCCCATGAAACCATTACTATGCTCTTCCAAAGTATGTAACAAGCTGAAACCGGACTAAAAGAAAACCAAAACCAGACCAGATTCCAAACCAAAAAAAACATCAAAACAAGACCAAAATAAGATAAACCAGAGAAAAATTATACATTCACATATATAACATTCAAAATATAAAATGCGTACTAAAAAACCTAAATCCAACCAAAACAACAACCAAATTCACAATTATAATTAAAATATTCCAAATTACATTTCACATTACAAAAAGACTAAAATACAATCAAACTTATAAAATAATTTCACAATTCCACATGTAAGTGTTTGACCTCTTGAGCACAATAGGGTTGAGGGTCATAAAATTGCTACAAATTAAAAGGATAGTAATTAAAATGAATAATTAAAAAATCCAATGAAATATTATGGAAATGTTTATAAGGAAATATTACTTGGTCAAACTTCACAAGTGTTCCACATGTAATTATTTCAGATATAAATCATAACATATAATATATGCATTCTAAGACGCCTTTTTTCCATTAAAATTCTCTTTAAATGAGTGTCATTTCAAAATATCATTTGTATGTAGTACATTTAAAATTACAAATTATAAATTGTAATTTACCTTTAATTTTATATATTTGATCTTGGAACTATTTTTCATTGACTTTTTTTGAAAGTAGACCAATCCCTTGTTAGAAAATAATACGAATGGGATAAATTTAAAATTAATTATAATATAAAAAACTATTAAGAAATTGAAAATCACTTTTAGATGATATTATGAAAACTTTCCCCACATTTCCATGGACAGAGCATATCCAATAAAGTTTTTTCTCCCTTGAAAAAAAACCCTAACAACCACTGATCACTGATATAAAAGAAAATTTAAGGTTATTGGTTTTTAATGTTAGAAGATAATGAACACTTTAATAGATACATGTTTCATACCCCTCTCAAAAAGGCATCTTCCAACACCGTGTGATTCTATTATATTCAAATATTTTAGCAATATAATTTGTTCTTCGTTCCTCATCCAATGGATGTATTTCAAGGGAAATCAATTGTCGGTCTATAAATCCTTATACATATTTCCACTCATTCTTCTCACACATGTTATAATGATACATAATACAAAACAGACGTATGTATACATTTTTAATAAATATAATTCAGGCAATGGTGTTAAGACTTACATGGAAAAAATCTGGACCACATTAATGCCCAAATTATCTCAGTAACAAACTCTAAGATATCATTTTTCAGAATCCCCACATTGATTACACGTCCACTAACATGATATTCCATTGGAAAATCATAATTATGTGACAAAAAATTTGAATATCTTGACAATCGGTCAAGGCTTCTAGAATCTGTATCTGATATGAAATCTATTTGTCTTTGTTGTTGTCTACACATTATTTCTTTTTCTATGAAGTATTCCTATTAAAATAAATAGAAAAATATATTATTTTTCAAATGTTAAAATTTTAATAAAAAATAAAATAAAAGATATAACATACATACCTCTATGGTAAAGAGTCGTAGAATTCTGGATGGTCAAACTAAAAAGTGGTTGACACTATGTCCAACTGTCATCACCACATCTATAGGAAATGGTAGTCAAGCTGATCTATCTATAATATCATGTACAATGACCCTATGATGCTCTACCTATAACAGTTGATGATGAAATGTATCTCCTATATAATATACCAGCCCATTTGGAACTATATGATGGTGATGATCATTAACATACAACTCACAATATGTTGAAAGTTGTAGTGGAGGTGTAGGATAAAAAGTGGGGTCTGCAGGCTATGGTGGGGGAGTGGGAGCTACTGGAGTAGGTGGAGGATAAATAATGGGGTCTGTAGGGGGAGGTGAAAGAGTGGGAGTTGCAGTCTGAAATTTTCTTTGAATGTCTGAAAACATAGACTATACCGACACTCTTATCATTTCCTCCATCTTCACACTAATATTAGGAACGTCGGCCTCTAGGGATTAATTTTTTTTATAAACACACTCAATAGAGGAATTTGAAGAATATGGAAACACATTTCTTACTGATACACCCATCAGATATCCTCATAGAAGACCAGGATGTTTGGGATTTCCTAATGCTACAGATAATATATATTGCCTCCAAGCAGCTGTAAATTCCCCCTATGAGCTCTGCTCCTCAATAGAATCCTGTATTAATTAATTGAAAACTTCAATAATGATTCAAATTAGATGCAGACTATAATTAACTTAAATAAATAAATAAAATATACTACAATCCTCTCAGCTACGATTCTCGATTCTTTCGAAAGATATTGTCCCTTTTTTCTCATCCGAGCTCTCTTTCATTTTTAATGCCTAGATATAGGGGATAGAGGCGAAACCTCTCAAAATCATGAAGACTTACATATGATTTTTTGAAATTTTTCTGCCATCATTTGTTCTTCGAATAATGTATACCCTACCCAAGATAAACTATGAGGGTATGCATTTTTAGATTGGATCTCTTGATGAGATATCCTTGTTTGCTATAAATTAAGAATAACAAATCATTAGAAAATAACTAATAAGATCATTTATATAAGAAAGATTATAGAAGTTTATGCTTCCCTTTCCAAAAAAATGAATCTTTTCTTATACTTTCAACTAATTTTTCCATGTGTCTTCATTTATGAAATGTTATATATAAAATCGATTGTCATGGTTCCTATGACCAAAAATGAAATCAGATGTGAGGGTTGATTTTAAATCCCTCCATCTCCGGGAATCCATCGATAAACATTTCCTCCTAACTCCACCCATGTTAGAAATATCAAATGTCATCTGATAAAGAAGAGGTAAAACATATTATAATAGAATCATTTAAAGATTAGTCAAACAATAGAAAAATATATTACCAAAATCGTCTCCCCCAACTGATATATTATTGATTTTTCCACACTTCTCCAATCATCATAGAAAATTATTACTTTTATTTTAACCTGAGTTGATACAAAATCTTAACATATTTTGCATTTGGTCCTCTAGGAATATCATTCTCATTAAACTCAACCTGTATCCTCTAGTCTAGGATATGTGCAAGTGATAATTTTGGTAAACGTGTGTTGCCACATTCACCAACTATTGAACGCATATTTTTCATTATGGGAGCACATGAGGAAGATTGGGGAACATAAAGAGGAGCATGGTAATGTTCCTCCCCAGAGGTATGATCATGATGCTCATCTACAGAATCATATGGTTGATCAACCAATTGATATTTCATTATCCTTCAAATCAAAAAACCAAACATTAGTACACAAATATACAAATTCAAATTTTACAATACTAATGTAAACAAAAAATGGAAAATTGAACTACGTTACGTAATAGTAAACATGATTAATTTGGTAGGCATGTTATATAATGGTAAAGATGGTAAACATGGTAAACATTGTAATCATGGTAGTGTAATTTTCATTAAACAGAATTAATAAATATACAAGTTACATAATGGTAAACTATGGTAAACTATGGTATACTATGGTAACCATGGTAAACATGTTAAAGTAATTGTTTTTAAACAAAATCAATAGAAATATAAGTTACGTAATGGTATAAATGATTAACTAATCTAAACAAAATTAAAATAAACAAAAAATTCTACTTATTTTTTTAATACATGTTTTAAAAAATGAAAAAATTAAAATGTCTAACATTTTATGAAAATAGTAAGTGTAAACAAGAAAAAAATATATATTACCTATTAAATAAGAAATTTAAAAACGGATTTTTTTTCCCAAATTTAATCATCATGATCGTTCTGTCTGGCACAAACCATGTCTTCAACATGCTCATTATTATTATTTTCTAATAATTCCATATAAGTAGGGATCTCAAATAAATCATCATCTTTATCAAGTTGATCCTCACCAATATATTGTCTTTCTCTTGTAAAATAAACAACCACTGCATATCCTACAGATCAACTATATATGAAATCATCTTATCATGTGCTGTAATTATTAAAGAATCTGATGTGTATTCCAATCTATTCAGATTAACAACTGCCATTCGAAATTAATCATGTTTGAAACTGTTGTTACCGATAAACCATATGGAGTTAAAAATAGGAAGATTAATTTTAAAGTATTAAACCTCACATATTTCTTTAATGACTCCATAATATAAACTTGATGTTGAAATTAGGGTTTTGTATTTTGAACTCAAAAAATGCATTGCTTCTGCAAACACCAATACACCACTATTCTAAACTACACATCTGTTGTCATGAGCTTTAATATAAAATGGGTTGCCATTAATTTCATACATGTACCATGTTATCACATTTAAACATATACCACACACTAACCATGTTAATATCAATGATACATATGATTTTCCGAGCAAGGAATTTTTAAACCATGGGAATTTTTTTTTGTTGTGCTCATTCAAAATACCCATTTCATTCTTATTTGGATGACATTGTATCAACTGATTAATATTCAATGTGATATACAGCTGAGCATTTGCTATGTTATTCATGATGTATAATTCTACCTTCTTCATCTGTTCAGCTGACAATGATTTGAATTTAATGTAGTGAACCCCCTTACCCTCATTATTAACTCGTTCATGGTGAGATGGAGGCAAACCAATGTTCCTCGCAGTATCCATGTAGCTTGTAAAATACTCCACAACCTCCTCAGAAATATACTTTTCCACAATGGACGCTTCAGGTCAATATGGATGCATAACATACCCCTTCAATATTTTCAAATATCTTTCAAAATGATACATCCAACAAAGATAAACTAATCCAAAAATCTTTATTTCTCGAACCAAATGAACCCTTAAATGAACCATTATATCAAAAAAATATGGAGGAAGATACATTTACAGTTGAAAAATTATAGAAATTTCAACCTTTTCCCAAATTTTCCAAGAAATCACACCAATCGCCTTATTACAAATTGAATTGAAAAAATAACACAACTTCATTATTGTCCATATAACACAGATGAGAAATATTCCATGCAATGAAAATGGTAGAGGATGTTGCATCATGATGTGACAATCATGAGATTTCATACCTATCAAATTCAAATCCTTCAAAGAGATGTTTTTTTACATTTGAAGAATAACCTTTAGGGACTTTGATTTCATGAAGATAATTACAAAAGATAATTTTCTCCCTATCGGATAATGTATGACAAGATGGGGGAAGAAATGTTCATCTTCCCATAGGAGTGTGAGCTAACTCTAAACGTATTCCCATTGGCAATAAGTCTAATCTTGCATTCAACCCATATTTCGTCTTTCCTTTAATATCTAACAATGTTCAAATCAAAATATCGTAGATATTCTTCTCCGCATGCATGACTTCACTATTATGTTTCACCTCATGAGATCTCCAATATGGTAGCTAAAAAATATTGACATTTTCATCCAAATATGTTTATCATTACCAGATTTCTGTGTTTTTTCCAATGACACTTCAAATTTTTGCACCCTCACAAAATACACATCAGAGGATAATGGTTTTGGAGAAGTTTAAAATTCTTCTGAGTCATTGAATTCATTTTTTTAGTCATATATATGAGTGATCCATAGGTAAAAACATTCGATGACCCATGTTTACTATTTTCCTCCCATGATGAAATTGACAATATGAAGTCTGTTATTCACAAATTGGACATGCTTTATTCCCCTTGACATTGTATCCAGACAAATTTCCATATGCTGAGAAGTCATTTATAGTGGACTTAAGAACTGCATGCAGTTGAAAATATTCCATTTTATATGAATCATACACCCAAATACCACCCCCCATAAAAGGTTCAAATCCTCAATCAATGGTGACCAAAATACATCAATATCATTTCGTGTTTGTTTCTGAATAGAGATCATTAGAATCAACATGATATATTTTTTCTTCAAAGAATCTTTAAGAGAGATGTTGTTAATTTCCAACAAAAGAGGCCATGAATTTTGTGTGCTACTGAGGTTTTGTTATGGATTCATTCCATCTTTGCACAACCAAAGTCTTAGATTTATAATTTCATTTCCAAATGTTGGATACTGCTCATCAATTTTCCTCCATTATGGAAAACAAGCTGGATATACTATTTCTCCATCCCATATCCTCTCATATGCATGCCATATTAACCTTTTTGCATCATGTGACTTAGAAAATAAACGTTTCAAATGATGAATTTTACGAAGATACCAAAATAACTATGTATGGATCTTTTTAGTCTTACATCAGCCTATGATTTTCCATTCAACTTATATCGTGATGTCCTACATTTAGGACACTCTGAAAAAAATTCATATTCTTTCCTATATACCATACAGTCATTCGGACCTGCATGTATTTTCTTATATACCATTCCAATTGGGGAAATAATTTTCCTATCCTTATAATGTGATTCTGGAAGACTGTTGTCTTTTGGATGAATGTCTTTCAGCAAATAAAGCTGCTCTATTAAACTTTTTCCACTCCATCCATGTTTTTCCTTTAGGTTAGTCATTTTTAACATCAATGAAAAAACCATTAAATCCATATGACTAGGTTGTAATGTTTTTTCAACATCACCATATAGACGCGCATCAATTAGTTCAAACTCAATTTGTTCTTCTGCAATATCATGAGTCATTTATTCAATTCCATTAGTGTTACCATCTTGAAAATCATCATCATCAGTAAATCTGACATTGTGTCTAGTTTCACCATGCCAGTTTCAAGGTCTATAACTCAGATTAAAACCATGACAAATCATATGATATTTGATGTCTATAATATTCGACTTATTTATATTCAAAAATTTCAGGCATGGACAAAAAACATGTCACTGCTTGGAACATTTCGTTTAGAAAATAAGAAAAGGGCATCAACACCTTCCTAATATTCATTACCCATTCGATGTTCCATAATCCAACTTAAACACATTATAACCTTTAACAAATATCAAAATAATACATCTTATTATCGTAATATAATTTTATATTTGCATGAAATATATCATAATTTGAATGCAATAAAATTTTCATATATAAAACAAATATATGTGTATTTGAAAAATATATGCATGGAAATGATTTTAAAAATAAAATATTGTCAGATATCATAGTTTTAAATTCATTTTGGCTCCTTTCTTCTTAAGGTACACAAAAATATATCCCGGTGCAATTGGATTCCAAAATTCACCCTTCTGTAAAAAGAAATAAGAAGTATAAATATGAAAATATGTATACATTCCCTACTGAAAATTACACCAATCCCAATGAATAGAGACCATTCGGATAGCCCCAGAAACCAATGGTATAGAATACCCCAACAGTTCACACATTGTTGGCATGATGGTCGTTCCAATTACCTAATACCAATGATTCTATAGAAACTGTTGGTATAGACTACCAGAAGTTAAAATATGCCCACATTTTGAATGAAACTGTTGGGATATATATATATAAGGGGGTGTCCAAAGGGGAAGGGGCTGTCTAGGGGGTGGTGGGGGTTTTCCAAGGGTGTAGGGGTTGTCTAAGGGGGTGGGGTTTCCTGGGGTGGGGGGGTTGTCCAAGGGGTGGGGGTGTCCCGGGGAGTGGGGGAGTGGTGTCTAGGGATGATGGGGCTGTCCAAACACAATACCCATTAGACATCCCCCAACCCACCCACCACCTAGACACCACCACCCCTGGATATCCCCCACCCCCTAAGTAACACCCCCTCCCCTATGGACACCCCCTGGGCACGCCCACTCCCTAGACACCACCCCACCCCCTACCCCATTGGACACTCCCCTGGGCACCCCCACCTACTGGACATCCACTCACCCCCGGGACACCCCCACCCCATGGACACCCATATCCCCTTTGAAATCCCCCTCACCCCCTAGACACCACCCCCACCCACTTGGACACCGCATGGACACCACCACCCACTTGGACATCCCCCAACCCTTTTATATCCCCCACCCCCTAGACAGCCCCATCCCTAGGGACACCCCTGACCCCCTTGGACATCCCACTCACCCCCCTGGACACCACCACCCCACCACTAGACACCCCCATCCCCTAAATAGCCCCCACCCCTTAGGAAAACCCCACCCCCCTAAACCCCCACCGGATACACCCTACCCCCTTGGACATCCCACTCACCCCCAGGACACCAACCCTACCCCCAAGACACCCCACCCCACTATACACCACCCCATCCCCTACCCCCTATGACACCCCCTGGACACCCCCACACCCTGGACAAACCCTCTCCCCCTGGACACCCCTACCCCCTGGACACCCCTACCCCCTTAAAATCCTCCCTGGACACCACCCCACCCTCGGACATCCCAAGACACCCCCCTTGGACAGCACCCACCCCTCTAGATAGCCCCAACTGCCTGGAAAACCCCCCTCTAAACATCCCCCAACCCCTATATACCCCACCCCCTAGACACCCCTACATCCTTAGACCACCCAATCACCCCCTTGACACCCATGCCCCCTGGATAGCCCCGTCACCCAAAAAACACCACCCCTGCCCCTTGGACACCCCCAACCCCCTTGGACAACCCCCTCACCCCCATGGACACCGCCCCCACCTTTTTGGACACCCCCACCCACTTGTGTAACGCCCCGACCCCAGTTACCCAGAGTCGGTGCATTATTGCGTAACATTGGCATGATCACAAAAGATCAATTATCGAAAGACCGATTAGTTTAGTAGCCTTGGAAACACTGGATACATTCATAAATGTTACATTACATCATAAAGTGAAAAACTAAACAAAATATTGTCTTCATATCCCCTCATATTATCCTTTCAGGTCATTCATAAAATACATATTCACATCCTGGAAAAATTAAAACATTGAAAGGGGTGAACTCAGATGCTCAGTAAGGATAACAATATTGCGGAAGCTTTCATAAATAAACATAAACATTTAAGGCAATGTATAACTAAAACAAAATCCTTTTTAAACATGAACTTCAACATAATATAGAAAAAGTAAAATGAAATAATTCCATTTACTTATTCACAATGATATTCTACTGGTCGAATAATCACATGCAATATCAAAAACCACTTTCATAATAATGTAATGCATAATGCCAGACTATCATAACCACATAGCCAAGGCATCGTTCCAAGACTACAAATAAG
The DNA here is from genome assembly GCA_963277665.1 of Viscum album. NCBI lineage: Eukaryota > Viridiplantae > Streptophyta > Magnoliopsida > Santalales > Viscaceae > Viscum > Viscum album. Next base: position 402,266,584 of record OY728127.1, on the reverse strand, counting down.
ATTTTTTCAAGGCCTCGTTCCAAGACAGTGGTTTGACTAATGAGACCTACCGATGCATCGAGGAGCTATAGAGGGCTCCACCCGTCACTTATTAAGTCTAATGCATTCCTCGTATGAACATGTTTAAACATATCATAAACCATAACATAATCGTATAACATAAAAAATGCATAAAGGAAACATAAAATTTCCACACTTCAATCACAAGATATCAATACGACACGTTGATATAAAAAGAACACTTTCAAAACCATTTTCAATAAAAAAAATAAATGAAAATTAAATCTGGGTATTTACTTTTCATTTAAAAAAAATTTATGGCTTATAGAGGAAGCTGAAACATAAATAATAGTCACGGCGGCGGAGAAGTAGTTATCACCGCATACGTAAGAAAAAACATTCCTTTTGTTGTTTAGTAAAAATGCTTCGTATCAAAATGATTCATTTTGAATAAAAGTCAAAGTCAAAGGGGTTTATACATCGTATAAAGGAATGTTGTGTATAAAACCAAATATGCCTCAATGAAAGGAGATTATGACTATGTCCCTTACAAAGATAATTTTTTAAATAAAATAGATCTATTATGTGTATTCACTATAATTACACATAAAGAAACTAAAAATACAAGATAGTGCATAATAATATCAAGACATAATTTGAAAGTAGGAGATTAACCCAAAGAATGGAAATTGGGTTAAGAAGTTCCCTTACCTCGTGTCCGACTTGAATCGATCGTTCTTTAATCTCCTGAATAATAAACTAGAGTTAATTTCTATTTTCATAAGAACCTTTTCATGTTAATTATTCTTTTTATATCACTTATTACGATTTTATGAACATTATGTAATTATTTAAGATAATAACGGTCATTTTGTCAATCTTTGGTACTTGAGTCGAAAATAAACTTCTTATAATTACAAGTTGTTCATATGGTGAAATATCCATTAAATCCAGAATTATATTCATGATGTAGATATCATATATATGATATATATCCAGTATATACATTCATTAATAATATTACATAACATTTAGAGGTAAGAAATGAAATGCACCGTTCATGGAGACGGTAACCCATACATACGCATGAACGCTAATTTCATTTAATTTTCAAATTTAATGGAATGAAATCATAATTATATAAAGGTATATTATAATTCCAGTATAATATAATATATAATATCATTTAATCCATCCTTTATACATCCCACATATGACATTAACGATTCAAATCACTTTGAGGGGGCGGTAGTCCGGACTTCCTAAAATGAAGATATCGCGATTACCCATAATAGAAACCATATTGGTATGCCATAAATGAAAAATACAGAAGATTAGTTAAAACATAAACATATTATATATCATATATAAATATAGTGACATCTTAATGTCCACATTTTAAGGTGTTATATGAGTGTTGAACAATCATCGTTTTGTGAGGCAGAAATTTGCCATCCACAGAAACAGTATGTTCTTTAACCATTAGATGTTGGTGTGTGTATGTTTAGCTCGAATCCTTATTATAACAACATCCTAGTATATTGAGGATACTGTTTTTGTTACAAAAAAAATTAATAAAAAGATTTTTATGGGTTGGAGAAGAAAAATAAAACATAAGAACAAAAGAGAAAACACTACCTTTAAAATGGGTAACTCTTTTTTCTTTGAGCTCAAAGGCTTCCTTGCGAAGACTTATGACCAAAGTGAGGCTTATAGGAGTAAGAGTGGAATGTGGAGAGACAAAATGGGCAGGGGTTGGCCGATCAAAAGGCTTGAGAGGTGAGGGTAAGGTGGTAGAGGTGGGGGCCTTTTATAAGAGGCGAGGAGGGGCACTCTTAGAAAGTTATAAAATGTTACTTTATTACAAAATGCTTTCCTGATTTAAGAAGTCCCAAAATTATATATTTCAAGGATAAGGTGATAAGAGATCGAAATAAACCCATAAAATAGGTTTTTGACATGTGTAGGTCTTAGATTTTACATTATATTTTAATTTTATTTAAATCGTTAAATAATGAGGTAATCGCTACATCACATTGTGTCATAAATAATTTAATTTATTTAATGTCTAAAAATTATAAAATATATATCATGATGTAGGAAAGATTTTTAGATTTCTAATGAATATTTATAGTCAAATATATGATTTTTCTAACCCCATTTAAAAACTGTTTTAGTAAAATAACTCATGTTTGTGACATTTTAATTTTAACATTAAATAAAAAGATTTTAATGCCATTTTCCTACCAAAGAGGGCCCATGGGGTCCCCAAGTTGACCCATGTATTGTCATGGTCGGCCATGAATCATCAAATAGAGTTATGACAAGTGTAAGAGTATTTTCATATTTTTATAATACCATTTTACCATAAATTTCACTAATTACCTTTAATCGTGATTAATTAAACATAAAAGTTACTATTCACCAAAAAATTATTTTAATCCCATTTAACCAAATTTTAATTCCTAATGACAACCATGTATGTTGGATTATTGAAAATCAAATCACAGAAGTGGTAATGTTACATTTAAATGAAAAAAATCAGTTTTTTAACTACCACTTAGTGGTTTCACTATTTATCAAAATTTGAAGTTTTTCAGAACAATGCCAAAATTTCACCCTAATCTATAATTGATATTCCGAAATAAAAAATTATGTCTTTTTTACAAAATTCCAAACATTTAAGTTTCATTAATTAATTTTATAATTAATTCCCACTTTCACAACAAATAGCGTGTTTTTAAGAAACAATATATATCAATAGATTTACAATTGTTTATGTCTAATTTCCAAGTGAAATTAATTCTAATGACCACCATTGGATAAAATGGAAAAAATATATTCTAATTACACTTTAAAACCACTCCATAGTATAATTTATCACTATAAATTATTTTGATTAAAAAAGTTGTTTTTAATTATTTTTCACTATTCATAAAAAAATGGAAGTTCTCAGAAAAATACCAAAAATTCAACATAGGCTAATTTAGATATTCTGAATCCAAAAATGAAGTCCATTTTGAAATATTAAATTTATATAATTTCAAAAAGTGGGTATTACTATTCATAATGGCTATTTTGATTGGTCCCGATGTGTTAGAATCTCAATCTTGCGTACAATGCAAGCTATTGCATTATTGAAAGAGAAGCATATCATGAAAGCTCGGGGTGTTACATTCTCCCCTCCTTCAATAAATTGCGCCCTCGCAATTTGAAATTTTTCTTTGAAAATAAAAGGCTGAAAATAGAAAATACCTCTGTGGAAAACCCACATTGGAAATAAGGTCAATAAAAATATAACACTAAAAGAAATAAAGATAAGTACAAAGGTCACCCGAGATAGCCCATACTAGGATTCTATGAAAATATGGATATGGTGGAAAAACAAACCATCATGGTCTGATGGAGAGTTTTAGAAAATAGGATTAGGAGAAAGTTAACCACAATAAAATCACAAACTTGTGATTGGTTAAACGGTCTTTGAATCCCCAGTAGGAAAAGTTAACCGGCAATGTTTTTGTTTTAAGTTACCTTTTATAATGTTGAGGAATTTGTTTAGGAGATTTACTAAGAACATAAGGAAATATACAAACTTATCATGTAGACTTTCATTCTTTAATAAATCTTTACCACAAACCCATCATTCACTATAAAAGGTAATAGAATTAAAAATTATTCTATTTATACTAATTGTATAAGGTTCCAAATATTAACACAAACCATTTAGATTAGGAAAACTTTTTTGTAATAACTAGGGACTTTCTGTAGGCTTGTGGTAGGTAATAAAGGCATGTCACACTATGGTTGTGGGTTCGATTCCTGCAGTTTTGTCCAACGCGACGGGTTATCCCCCGACCTACAGGCTGTCATTTTTCTAAAACTGTAGTATTATAATATTCCAAAAATAATATTCAGAAATATTTTAACCTTAAACAATACTATCCAAGGTTCAACTTAATCCATTCCAACCTTTTTAGTTTTTCAAAATACTTCTGCCCAACTCACAGTCCAAATTTTATAAGGATGGTAAACATAATGAAGATCATTTGTTTCCACGTAACAACATGTGAACACCTTCATCATGTATTCTTTTAAAACACTACAACATCCTGAATTACCATAAATTTTTATTGATTACATTCATGATCCATTATTCCATATAGAATACTAGATATACTCCTTCTATCCAAAAATGTATACAAATCATTAATCAGTTTCAAGGAAGTTATGAATATCCAATATAATTTATCCAAATCAATCATGTATTATTCCAAAAATCACTATCTCATTTTCAGAACCATATTATGGATTATCTTTCACTCAACCATATATTTTCCAAAAATTTAACCTGCTGTGGAGTCACTTTTCTTGGTTCCACACAATCTCAAGTCCTTGATGAAATAGTACTGCAGTACAATCCTTATATATTCCATAATTATTATAACCAGTACATCATGGATACAACACTCAAATGAAAAAATTATTTAATAACGACATAATAACTCTAATCATTCCGCCTCATCTGTGGTAGTATCATAACTTGATTATTATCCAATAACATCATTTGGGGCATACTCTGATGATTTGAACATTGGTTTGTGTAGTGTCCACACTCCTTGCAGATGAAGAATTGTACATTTGAAACCTTTTTCTTACCCTTGTATTCATGCACATGGTGTCTTTTTTCTCCACACTTATAACAAACTCCCATTCCCTTCAGGCAAGTTCTAATGTGTGTCTTCCCACAGTTATCACATATTGGAAAATTCTTCTTTTCCCTCATCCCTTTATCCATCATTCTCTCGTCCATCCTTTTCTTCTCTTTCTTACCTTCAAATCCACAAGACTCAAAGAATTATTTACTTATATTATTAACACCTGATACTATTTCTTCATATGTTGAGAACACATGGGAGACTATTTCCCTCCTATATGTTGGCTTAATATCGTGAAAGATATGATCCTTCTTACTCTTTGGATCATACATATTGATGGAGTTCGCATTCCTTCTACTGGGCTCCATTTCTATACACTGTCATAAACTAGGTTAGTTTATGAATTGAAATGAATAATTCCAAACTTGTAAAATACTTCATGTAAATTGAACGGTTTATGGATATAATCCATAATCATAAAAAATGTTTTCATTGAGGAATTATATACTCATAAACCCTTCATATTGGTTTGTAAAAAATGAGAATTATCCTAAGAATATCCCCCGGGAGTGTCGTAACCAAGAGTGCAGGAAGGCTCATTGTCGTGCACCAGTTCCAGTTCGAGTCTAGCTCAAAGCGGTGTTTTCGGGTTTTACCCCTAGGTACATCTGTGCCAAAGCCGCCTCTACCTGCTCGTATCCAGACATATATGTATTGCTCTGAAAACTCACAAAATCTCTATAATACCAAAATTTTTGGAAGATCATCTATACTAATCCTCAAAGTCTATCTTAGCGATATGTGCTCTAATAAGAGTTTATCTAAATCTAGCTTCCAATGTTAGTACTAAACTTCCTCTGATACCAACTGTAATGCCCCGACCCCAGTTACCCAGAGTCGGTGCATTATTGCGTAACATTGGCATGATCACAAAGATCAAGTCTCGAAAGACCGATTAGTTTAGTAGCCTTGGAAACACTAGATACATTAATAAATGTTACATTACATCATAAAGAGAAAAACTACACAACATATTGTCTTCATATCCCCTCATATTATCCTTTTAGGTCATTCATAAAATACTTCTTCACATCCAGGAAAAATTAAAACATTGAATGGGGTGAGCTCAGATACTCAGTAAGGATAACAATATTGCGTATGCTTTCATAAATAAACATAAACATTTAAGGAAATGTATAACTAAAACAAAATCATTTTTAAACATTAAATTCAACATAATATGGAAAAAGTAAAATGAAATAATTCCATTTACTTATTCACATAGGTATTCTACTGGTCGAATAATCACATGCAATATCAATAACCACATTCATAATGATGGAATGCATAATGCCAGACTATCATAACCACATAGACAAGGCCTCGTGCCAAGACAACAAATAAGATTTTGTCAACGCCTCGGGCCAAGACACTAGTTTGTCTCATGAGACCTACCGATTCATCGAGGAGCTATAGCGAGCTCCACCCGTCACTTATTAAGTCCAATGTATTCCTCATATGAACAGGTTTAAATATATCATAAACCTTAACATAATCATATAACATAAAGCATGCACAAAGGAAACATAAAATTTCCACATTTCAATCACAAGATATCAATACAACATTCTGATATAAAAAAACACTTTCAAAACCATTTTCAATACCAAAATAAAAGAAAATTAAATCATGGTATTTATTTTTCATTTAAAAAAATGTTATGGCTAATAGAGGAAGCCAAAACTTAAATAATAGTCACGGCGGCGGAAAAGTCGTTGTCGCCGCATACGTAAAAAAAACATTCCTTTTGTCATTTAGTAAAAATGCTTCGGATGAAAAAGATTCCTTTTGAATAAATGTAAAAGTCAAAGGGGTTTATAGACCGTATAAAGGAAAGTTGTGTATAAAACCAAATATGCCTCAATGAAAGGAGATTGAGACGAAGTCCCTTACAAAGATCATTTTTTTAAATAAAATATATCTATTATGTGTATTCACTATAAGTACACATAATGAAAGGACAAATACAAGATAGGACATAATAATATCATGACATAATTTGAAAGTAGGAGATTAACCCAAAGAATGGAAATTGGGTTAAGAAGTTCCCTTACCTCATGTTCGACTTGACACGATCGTTCTTTAATCTCCTGAATAATAAACTAGAGTTAATTTCTATTTTCATAAGAGCCTTTTTCATGTTCATTATTCTTATTATATCACTTATTACCATGTTATGAACATTATGTAATTATTTAAGTTAATAACAGTCATTTTTCTGATCTTTGGTTCTTGAGTCAAAAATAAACTTCTTATAATTACAAGTTGTTCATGTGGTGAAATATCCATTATATCCAGAATTATATTCATGATGTATATATCATATATATCATATATATCCTGTATATACATTCATTAATAATATTACATAACATTTAGTGGTAAGAAATGAAATGCACCATTCATGGAGACGTTATGTCGTACATACGCATGAATGCTACATTCATTTAAATTTCATATTTAATGGAATGAAATCATAATGATATAAAGGTATATTATAATTCCAGTATAATATAATATATAATATCATTTACTCCATCTTTTATACATCCCACATATGACATTAACGATTCAAATCACTTTGAGGGGGCGGTAGTCCGCACTTCCTAAGGTATGCCATAAATGAAAAATACAGAAGCTTAGGTATAACATAAAAATATTATATATGATATATAAATATATTTATATCTTAATTTCAACCTTTTAAGGTGTTATATGAGTGTTGAACAATCATCGTTTCATGAGGCAGAAATTCACCATCCACGGAAACAGTATGTTATTTAACCATTAGATGTAAGTGTGTGTATGTGTAGCTCGAATACTTCTTATAACAACATCCTAGTATATTGAGTATATTGTTGTTGTTACAAAAGAAATGAATAAAAATATTTTAGGGGGTTGGATAAGCAAAATAAAACATAATAACACAAGAGAAAACACTACCTTTAAAACAGGTAAATCATTTTGATTTGAGCTCAAAGGCTTCCTTGGGAAGACTTCTTCCCAAAGTGAGTCTTCTAGGAGTAAGCGTGGTATGTGAAGAGACAAAACGGGCAGGGTTTGGCCGAGCAAAAGGCTTGAGGGGTGTGGGTAAGGTGGTAGAGGTGGGGGCCTTTCATAAGAGGAGAGGAGGGGAACTCTTGGAATGTTATAAAAGGTTACTTTATTACAAAATTATTTTTGGATTTAAAAGGTTACAAAATTATATATTCAAGGATAAGGTGATAAGAGTTCGAAATAAACCCATACAATAGGTTTTTTACATGTGTAGGTCTTATATTTTACATTATCTTTTCATTTTATTTAAATCGTTATATAATGAGGTAATCGCTACATCATCATGGTGTCATAAATAATTTAACTTATTTAATGTCTAAAAATTGTAAAAAAAAGTATCATGATGTAGGAAACCTTTTTATATTTCTAATGAATATTTATAGTCAAATAGATTACTTGTATAACCCCTTTTAAAATTAATTTTAGTAAAACAACTCATTTTTGTGACATTTTTATTTTAACATTAAATAAAAAGTTTTTATTGACATTTTCCTACCAAAGTGGCACCATGAGGTCCCCAAGTTGACCCATGTATTGTCTTGGTCAGCCATCACTCATCAAAAAGGTTTATGACATGTGTAAGGGTATTTTATTATTTTTATAATACCATTTTTACCTTAAATTTCACTAATTACCTTTAATCGTGATTAATTAAACATAAAAGTTATTATTCACCAAAAAATTATTTTAATCCCATTGAACCACATATTAATTTCTAATGAAAACCATGTATGTCATATTTTCGAAAATGAAATCACAGAAGTGGTAATGATTCAATTAAACGAAAAATCAGTTTTTTAACTACCACTTGATGGTTTCACTATTCATCAAAAATTGAAGTTTTTCAGAACAATGCCAAAATTTCACCCTAAGATATTATTGATATTCCGAATTCAAAAATGATTTTCTATATTAAAAAATTCCTAAAATATAAGTTTCATTAATTACTTTTATTATTAATTCCCGCTGTCACAACAAATAGCGTGTTTTTAAGAAACAATATATATCAAAAGATTGGCAATTGTTTATGTCCAATTTCAAAGTGAAATTAATTATAATGACAACCATTGGATAAAAGGGTAAAAATATATTATAATTACACTTTAAAACCACTCAATAGTGTAATTTATCACTATAAATTATTTTTATTAAAAAAGTTGTTTTTAAGTTTTTTTCATTATTAATAAAAAATTGGAAGTTCTCAGAAAAATACAAAAAATTCAACATAGGATAATTTTGATATTCTGAATCGAAAAATGAAGTCCATTTTGAAATATAAAATTTATATAATTTCAAAAAGTGGGTATTAATATTCATATTGGCTATTTTGATTGGTCGCGGTGTGTTAGAATCTCAAACTAGCGTACAATGCAAGCTATTGCATTATTGAAAGAGAAGCGTATTGTGGAAGATCGGGGTGTTACAACTTGGATAGCCCACCACCCCTCTAGACAACACCCACCCACTTGGAAAACCCCCACCCCTTGGACACCCCCTGTACGTGGACACACACATGATAGAACACACACAAATCATAAAATTTGATGATATCACATCCATGGTTTATTTTAAAAGAAAAGAATTTAGCATGGTAAAAATGAACACTAAGAAACTTACCATGATTACAAGAACTAAGATATAAAAATAACATCTCAAAAAATTAGTTCAGGGCATCGTGAAATGTAAAAATAGAAACCGAGCCGTTTGAGGCTTACTTGAGTTTTGAGAGTAGACCTGATGGATATGGTGATAATAAATATGATGAATTATGTTATAAAAATTGGGCTAGAGGGCACAACTTCGAATAATCATTTATCATTTTTCCGTGTGAGAGAGACGATTCATCGGTCACCCGATCAAAGAAAATAGAATCACTAAATACATGGCACAAAAATCATTTATGAGCAATATCACATCATTTATATAATAAATGATGTGAATAACTATTTATTATGTTTAGGACATTAGTTTTTTAATAACTAACATAGAAAATAATTTATCAAGTAGGTTATTTTACAACTGACATTATAAATAGAGCTTTTTCACTTTAGTTCATTTGATAACCGATGTGATAAATTTCCAAGATTTTCTTTATCACTTTTGTTATTTTACTACCGACCTGATAAAGCACCCAGATTCGATATTTCACATCAGTTATAAAATAACTGACATGATAAACCTAATCTCAACATTTTTAGCTCGGTTATATAATAAAAAATGTAAAAAATTTATTCTCATCGACTTATCACATCTGTTATATAATAAATGACATGATAAATATATTTTTAAAGTTTTTCATGTCAGTTATATAGAACCGACGTGAAAAATTCTAACGCGTTAAATGTTTTTTCCACTAGTGTGTATATAAAAAATACTATTCTAGATTCTTGGATATCACTGGAGACCGTGATAAAAATTAATATCATAGACATTAAAACTTTTACTGAGTTTCAACCATAGGATTACTTTTGGGTATTTATATGGAGTCTTAAATTGTATATTTTTGTTTTTAAAATCATTATGATATGGTTTATATTTCATTTTTTCTTTTTTAGATGGTGTTTCGTGGAGGATATAACTCTATATCATAATCATGACTTTATTATTAATGGTAATGTGTTCAATGTGTGACATTTTTATATAACCTAGGTGGTAGTTACAAAACTAAGGCCTAATAGAAGTGAGGGTAGTAGTTCATTATCTATCCCACTTAATTTTATGCCTAGGAGGGCTACCTATGGGGGAAGCGGTTCAGGAAAAGTGATTTGATTGGTATGTTGTGATATGGGATTAATTTTAGAGTTAGTAAGTATGGTTTGGTATGAAAATTGTTACAGTTGGCCCTTGTTTGTGGAATAATCATGGGAGACTGGCTTGCACATGAGAGTTTAAGACCCCTATTGATCTAACATAATAATGCTATGTCTATCAAAGGACCATGTGTAGTGGTTTTTCTCATATTTTAGAGAACAAGGAGTGCAAAAAAATCATGATTTTTTATATTCATGTGTGAATTAGGGTTCTTTAGTTAATTAAAATTTATTAATTTTATGAATCTCACTAAAAACACAATGATACTAGGATTATGGTTCACATTATTTATCATTAATGGATCATGGTCATCTTCAGTAATAATCTCATTATGTAGAGGTTCACCAATCTAATTTGGATGATTATTTAAGGAACAACATGAAATAGTATGATGAGGAATGACTATGAGTGTTATGTTATTTTTAGGAGAAGGAATTAGTTTAGTGTGTGAGGAGTATCTCTTATCTATAGATAGAAAAATGGTTGTAGGAGATTGAGTTTTATTTCTAACTGATTCATGTTTAGGATGATATTGAGTCCCATTAATGTCAATTATATTAGGGGATCTATATTTTAGTGGTTGATGATGTCTGTTAGTGACGAGAATGATTAATATTATTCAAGGGAATATTTTTAGGAGTTGTGAGCCGAGATCCTATCATTGACCATAATGGACATTAAGAGGTATGATTTTCTCTCTCTTCCAATTATTTTTATATATTTGTGAGAATACATGAAAAATTTTATGAATCTTATGTGAATCACCTCAAAATTATTTCCTAATGAGGAGTCAGGGGTATATTATATTGAGTATGTGATTTGATCATTTATATATTATATGGTTACTCATTTTAGTTTCATAGTGTTTTTGTAGGTGTTGATGAATTTGAAGGTGATTGATTATATGCACTCAAATTGATGGATATCATGAGAGGAGATCCCATATTGGTTCTCAATGGGAATAGTTGTTAGTATCATGTATCATATACTAGGGCCTTTGAGTTTTGGATTGATGATGTGTTATCCCCAAAAACATCTTTTTTGACCTTCTAGGTCCAATATCTCTTGTACTTCTCCTATGGGATTTGGGATAGTGTGTTATATCTATTGGGATTATTTTCATCAAAAAAATCACTTCCCAGTACATCAAGGTTCTCAACATAGTAGTTTTGGTTTGGTTCAACATCATCCTTGGAAACAGCCACAAGAGAGGTGAAAATGGTAGGGGAATAAGGTTTATTCTCCAACAAGGGGGGATAGGGTCATCAAGGGATATCCACAAGATGCTTCCTATATTTAGTGGTCTATCCTGAGTGTGGTTTTGGAGGAGGTTTCCATCATCAAGGTAGTGGATCAATACATGGATATTTTCATGCTATTGAGATTTCGGCAACACAGATGAAAAATATTTTCATAGGTATTATAATCATATAATATACCCTTTTTCCTTAGTTGATTTAGGAGTTTCACACTCCTTCATTTCAACCTCCTTTTTGTGTGCACTTGTACTAGACATGGGGATGATTATTGTGCACATTATGTAGAATATGATAATTTGATGTTAGAAAATATTAATTGATGTGTGTAAGGGGTGTATATTGATAATTGGGAAACACCTATCATATGGGGATCTCTTCCAATAATATATATAGCATTATTATTTAATGACTGGAATTAATTGGATATATTTTATTTGTTTTGTTATTTATTTCTTCTATGAAAAGTTCACATTATAAAATATGGAAGGGAAGTATATGGTTTTCACTAGGGAATAGGAATATTGGATGGGAAGTAGGGGTGTGGAGCCCCTTATTTAATTCATGGTGAAATTATCAATATATAAAATGGGAACTCAGTTGGTTTAGACTCCTAGAGTTGATGATGAATATCAGGATTACTTCATTGAAGTGGTTGTGACACTTCCCCCTAAATGTGATGTAGTGTTTGAGATAGAATTATATATGGGAACTACTTTGATTTTAATTTCTCATTATTCGATAACACACTCAATATTATGAGAGTTAAGGATTTAGATAGATGGATTCATATATAAGGTTTTCATATGGCCTAGTGTGTCACTATGGTTTTCCCCGATGTTATTCACAATGAAGGTGAATAGTATTCTATGTCTGTGTGTAGACTAATGAAAGGTGAATTAAGCCATGTCAAGAGTCATTATCATCTTCCCTATGCTTATAATATTTTAAACCTATATAGAGGTTCTATTTGTTTTTCTATGATTGATCTTCATTTTGAATGACATTATATAAAGGTGAAGAGGAAAACATCATGAATACTACCTTATGGTGTAGGTATGGGCACTTTGAGTTCGTGTTCAAGTCATTATATGTCACGATTTTACAATATATAATCATGGAGATCATTAAATAAATTCTTCATGAGTTATTAGAATAGTTTTCATCCAATTTCTGTAATGATATATTTATTTTATTGGTGTATGTGGAGGATACTGATGATTATCATAAAGAAATAGTATAGGTCCTTTGATGCCACCCACTCTATGAAAGGTTATACATTTGTAGGTCTTAGATGTGGGTGGTGAATTTCATTGTCTAATTGTGTCCCAAAAGGTTGTGGTCATATAACCATAAAGTATTGAGGAATTAGTTTCTGGTGAAGAACCCAAGAATGGGGAAATGGTTTAAAGTTTACTATGTCTCAAGAGCTATTACTCAATGTACATGTCTGATTTACCATCAATTAGTACCCCATTTTTATATATAACTAGGAAATAGAATTACTTAATATGTAAATATCAGTTTCAATATGTGTTTGGCTACTTAAAGGGGAGATTTACCTATTCCCCAGTACTTGGGATTATAGAATAAGGGGTGGAGTTTGATGATTTATTTATAATTACAATCTATGTATGGGATGTATCTTGTTATAGTTAAAGGTAAAGATATATTATGGGTATGTGTAATTATATACCCATTAGAATAATTCTACCATACCATATGTTGATTTAGGGATGAAAATAATTCAACTGAAAATGTGGTCAGATTACCTTATCATAGAATGCATTATGGTTTTCACCATTCATAAGGGATTGAGGTATATTTTATCTCAATGTGACATAAGTGTATAATAATATAGGGGTATGAAGTTTCTTTTGGGAAATTATTTTAATATATTCTACACCTTAGTGAAGAAAACTATAATATTTTTCGCACTAAGTAGAAATTCAATTCGAGATACAATTTAAAACACAATAAAAGCTTAGAGGGGGATAGAGGAGTTGGCATCCATGAACCAAATTTAGTGGTGGATGATGGGGGTAACATATTTCAAAAGAATGTGTGGTTTTATCTAATTTAAAATATGGAGGAGTCTCATTGGGGAGACATATAGATATATTTTATGTGTACCCATGTTTGTTATAGTGATTCCATGGATTGATGGTTGGAGGACAGTGAGAACCATTTATTTTAGGGGATATTTTTCATGTGGATGGTGATGGGTAAGTGAGGCCTTTGAGAGTGGCATAGCTCACTAGTAGTGGTGCACCTAGGTGTATATAATATGTATGTGGTTTCAAGGATGTAGTTTTAATGTCCCTAGTTGAAATAGTAAATAGTACATGTTGTGGCTTCATGTCTACTGTTCTTGTTTTTAAAGGAATAAAATCGTGCTATTGGTGATTTGTTACTTCCCTTGGATTTCCCCAGGTGGGAGTGAGAAGACATGTCAATGGACATTCCCACATAATTACCTATGATCGTGGATGGAATGATACTATCATGTTTATCAAGGATCATATAATCAATTCAGATCACTTTTGAGTAAACATGGAGTTGAGCATCATGGATGCTTTGGGAAATAGGTGTGTAGATAAGGCCCTGTGGCTGTATGGAGTTATGAGGTCCATCGTATCAGATTGAGACACTCATTTTACCTCATGAGTCTAGAGAGTATTTTATTATTCTTTCCAAACATAGTTATGACCCATACCTAATTTCTACACTCATACAGACGGACATATAGAGATCAAAATCTAAACCATAAAGGATATGTTTTGAGAATGAAACTTAGATTTTAAGTAGATATTAGGAAATTGACATTACATTCGATGATTTCTACTATACGAACTATAACACTCATCCACATGCTTTTCTTCATTTGAGAAATTGTATGGGATGCCGAGTCAATCCCCATTGTGCTAGACTAAGGATCAATAGTCATCAATTAATGATCTTAATGTTGCATGGATAATAAAATTGATGGTTTAGGTTTCTACATAGAGGATGAAACTAGGCCAGTGAAAAAGAAATATTATGTTTTTTGTTTAAGGAGACCCTTGAGTTGGATTCTGGGGAAACATGTTCTAAATGTTTTCACCTTGTTAGGGGAAAGAGAATTTTGTAAGAATATAAACAATTCTATTTGGGTTTCCAGGACCATGGAGGTGTTCGATGATGTTTCCATGGCGGTCCCACCGTGGAAGGTCAAGATCATTAATGTGATTCATGTTTATAAGATCCATCGATACCTTAATGTTGAATCCCATATCATTTATTAGGGAGAGTTGGATATTTTGGATGAACATACATTCATGGAGTGAGTAGTATTGGTATAATATCATTTAGATATGGTGTTTCATTGCATAAAAACTGCATTAGTTTTTGTGGTTTACATAATTGGTGGCTTGGAGGGAGAAATTATAAGTGTGGGACATAAATTCGTGACTAGTAACTTTATGTAATTTTTTTTGGTCCCTATTTTTTTTACTGTTGATGTGATTAATTTTTTTTTAATTTTTTATATGATTATATTGAAGGTTCCGGGCGCAGCGGAAGCGCGTGGGTGGATATTCCCACATGAATTTTTGTCATTAACCAAGATCAATCTGGGATCAATACAATGATAAACTCCAGTCTCCACAGATCGAATCACAGAAAAAGACAAAGAAGATGGTTTGTCCCGGAACCACAAAGTAGGATCGTTACAGGTTGATTATAATTAATTTAATTAATTGAAAAGAAATACCTTTTGGGTGTTATTTTTTCATTGATGTTATTGATCACATTTCGACGTGATTCGTCGTTGCTTTGTAGAATCCAAGTGTAGATTTCCTCTAGCGGTGATCCACACATGTACCTTGTATCTTGAGATGTCGCTAAAGGAGTCTTCAGGTGCTAGTGTGGAGAAAAATTATCTTGCGTTGTCCACCTTAGATCGCCTTGATCCGATGGAAGGGGATCTCTTTCATTCTTGAGAGAATTCTTATAGGAAGAGGTTCTTTCAGGCTTGAATGAATTCTCCTGTGTATTACGCATAGTAAAAGAGTTGGGGTTGTGAGGATATTGATAATTGCATTTGAGGTTGTAGAGTTATGATAATAAATAAACGCGTTACGCATTTTATTTATTTCATTGAATCTTATTTAAAAACTCCATGTTGAATAATTAATTCCTTGACATACGGCCACGCTGATTATAATAAATATCATTTAAAACAATATTATATCCTCAAAATCTAGACTAGAAAAACTACACGGCCTGTATTAATAAATACACGACATGTACTTGTTTTTCATTGAAAACAACATGGAATGTACATTCCATGTACACGGTGTGTATATATTGTTTTCATTTCCTTCTTCCCCCATCATTAAATTGATTTAGGTTTCTTGAATAATTATTAAACCATGTACAAGAATAATCTTTTTTCTACTTGAGATAGTTGAATACACTTAGTGTGTGACCCTCTAGGCCTCTTTCTTTTTTGGCATTAGGCGGGCTTGCCTAAAGTCCAAGATTAATGTCTAGCAATGGGTCAAGGCACCCAAGAGAAAGAAGTTGATGCCTCATTGATGTATAACCTCATACGAACGCTTACTGTGTAATTTAATCCCTTTGTCTCAATATTCCATAAAGCAGGTTTCATAGCAATGTCCTAAACCTATATGCTTGATCTGTCGTTTTTTGACTACCAGAAATATAATCGTCGTTCACACCATGGACATGGAATTTAATGTGATAGTTCTATTTCAATCAAAGGACTGAGATATCAACATCCATAAATAGAAGGGACAAATCCTTCTTCAACTTATCCATTAACAACATGTCACTCATGACGCACCCAACGTACCCTACTTCCCGCCAACTATCTGTGTGACGGTTTTCGTCAGTAAATCTAAGTGCGCGAGTCGTGACATGAGTTAATAAAAATATTCCAATCTAAGGACCATTACACACGCTCATAGATAGAAATGTTTGATGGCACTAAGACATGCAGAATTACTACTTCTTGGTGTGTTCTCATAATCTCCCATCTTGGAGATTACAAAGTGCGAACTCCATGAGAGAGAGTCATGTCTTCGTATGAGTACTCACACAGGACTGTCTGTATGCTATCTATCCTATCATAGTATGTCATCAACCCGCAAAACTTTATTTAAGAATATTGTTATAGCATTTCAATGTTCTCATCATAGTGAGGATCTTCCATGACCTTATTAATGCAACAGATATTCCAGGACATTATTATATTATATTCATGCATAACAATGAACAATATAATAAGTGAACATTCATGTATTCAAGGTACAAAACAGTAGGTTCTCAGAACACCAACCCTTACAAACTCCCACTTGGACTAGAGCCAACTGCCTACGACTTTTAGTCTGCAAGACCTCACATGATGATCATGTTTCGGCTAAGTCAAGGCTTTTTTCAAGGGGTCCACCACGTTGTCTTCCATGGAAATACTCCTCACTACAACTTCACCTCTCTGAGAAAAATTCCTCAAGAGAAGATACTTCCGAAGTATGTGCTTTGTCCACTGATGTGACCTTGTCTCTTTTGAAAGTGCCACCAATGCAGTATTATCACAGTAGATTGTGATATGATATTTACTCCTTGGTACTACATACAGATCTTGGTCAATGCTTCACATCCATACTGCTTCTTTAGCTGTCTCAGAAGCTGCGATATACTCGGACTCCACTGTAGAATCTACCACCACACTTTGCTTTGAGCTCTTCCAGCTCACTGCACCTCCATTCAAACTGAAGATGTATATAGTCTACGAATTCATGTCAACGTGATCAATATGGAAAGTAGCATCTACATACCCTCTTATGACTAGTTCTTCATCTCCTCCATAAATCAAGAACATATCCTTAGTACACCTCAGATACTTATGGATAGTCTTGACTGCCATCCAACGACGGTCTCCTAGATTATCTTAACATCTGCCTACCGCATTTAATGCGTAAGAAACATATAGCCTCGTACATAGCATAACATATATGACTGGCCCAATCGCGGATGCATAAGGGATCCTTGTCATTATCTTTCTTTCCTCATGTGTCTGAGGACGCATTTTCATTGAAAGATGAATGCCATGTGACACTGGTAACAAACCCTTCTTGGATTGTTCCATACTGAATATCATCAGTATCTTTTCAATGTATTTAATTTGACTCAGGCCCAACATTCTCTTCGATCTATCACGATGGATCTTGATCCCAAGAATATAGGTCGCCTCGCCCAAGTCGTTCATGGAGAAGCATTTATGAAACCATTCCATAACTGGCTGTAAGACAGATACTTCATTTCCAATTAGTAATATGTCATCAACATATACTATTAGGAAAATGACTGCACTCCCACTAAACCTCTTGTAGACACAAGGCTCACATTCGTTCTTAACAAAGACAAATTCCATTACAACTTCATCAAAATGAATGTTCCATGACCTTGATTCATTATTTAATCCATAAATGGATTTTTGTAACTTGCAAACTCTGTTGGCATCCTTTGGAGTCACAAAACCTTCAGGTTGTGTCATGTAGAAATCTTCCTGGAGGTTCCCGTTAAGGAAAGCTGTTTTGAAATCCATTTACCAAATTTCATAGTCATGGTAAGCGGTAATGGCCAATAGGATTCTGATGGATTTAAGCATCGCAACCGGTGAAAAGGTTTCATCATAGTCAATTCCTTGACATTGTCGAAAATATTTTGCAACCCGTCATGCCTTATAGGTGCTGAATTTCCCCTCCATGTCCAGTTTCATCTTGAATACCCATTTATTACCAATAGGATTTACATCAACTGGAGGATCTACCAAAATCCAAACTTGGTTTTGGTACATGGAATCCATTTTAGAATTCATGGATTCTTGCCACTTGGCAACGTCTGTGCCTTCAATAGCTTCCTTGTAGGTAAGAGGATCATCATTGTCAACCAATAATGAGTCACTATCCTCGGTGACCAAAAAAACACATCGTTCTGGTTCTCTCACCTCTCTCATGCTCCTACATATTTCTTGTATCTCGGGAATAGATTGTTCTTCCACGGGGCTTTCTGGAATTTGTTCTTGTACCAACTCATGTGTATCTTGAGCCTCAACTTCATCAAAGTCTATCTCGCTCCCACTATTTCTTTTGGAGATGTGCTCCCTCTCAAGTAATATGGCATTTCTTGCCATTGTAACCTTTTTTATGAGGGGTTGTATAGGTAATATCCCCTTGTTTCCTTCGGATATCTTATAATGATACACTTTGTGCCTCGGGGTCCATGTTTGTTACCTGAAGTGGCCTTAACAAATGCTTCACCACCCCACACATGTAAATTCAATAACATGGCTTTGCGTCCACTCCATAACTCGTATGGAATAACATTTATCGATTTAGTTGGTACTTGGTTTAGTATGTGTGCTTCTGTTTGTAATGCATATCCCCAGAAGGATAATGGAAGACTTGCATGACTCATCATTGATCTCACCATGTCCAACAGGGTGCGGTTCCTCCTTTCACTAACACCATTCCACTATGGTGTGTAATGAGAAGTGAGTTGAGATAGAATCCCAAACTCCCGTAAAAAATCAATAATGACTTGATTAAGATATTCTCCTCCTCTGTCTGAGTAGAGTTTCTTAATCTTCTTACCAAGCTGGTTCTGAACTTCATTCTTGTATTCTTTGAACCGATCAAAAGAATCTGACTTATACCTCATTCATTAGATATATCTATTTCTACTAAAATCATCACTAAAAGTTATGAAGTATGAGAACCCACCCCTTGCTTCAACTGGAAATGGTCCACATACATCTCTGTGAACTAATTCTAGAAGCTCTTTAGCTCTTTCACCTTTCCCACTAAATGGGGCTTTGGTCATTTTGCCTTATAGACATGCAGGACATACAACAAGTGGTTTTAGTTCGAAAGAGTCTAAATACCCATCTTGATGCAATTTTGTCAAATGTTTCACATTGACATGACCTAGAAAGTGATGCCAAAGTTGGGTGTGGTATGAGCCATGTGAATTAACATTGTTATCGATTTCCATTACTTAGTTTGTGTAGTCTAACACATAAAGGCCATTATATAAATGTGCTCTATCAAGACGAATGATATCTTTATAAAAGTATAAACATCCATTTCCAAACATCAATATGAATCCATCAGTATTTAATAAGGATACTAAAATAATGTTTTTAGTAAAAGAAGGAACATAATAACAACCTTTCAAAACAAGGACCATCCCAATAGGCAATGTGAGGTGGTAGTCTCTAACAGCTACAACATTGAGTCTGACTCTGTTGGTTTCTCATAGATCCACCTCACCTCGATCAATCTTTTTGAATCTACATGGTTCCTCTATTTGGATACAAATGTGAGCACCCCAAGAAGAATCTAATACCCAATTAGTAGAAACAAATAGATTTCATTCGATAATAAACACACCTGAAGCTTCCCCTTACTTCCTTGGTCGAGTGCAGTTTTTATTCCAGTGGCCCTTCTTGCCACATGAGAAACAAATAGCATCTTGATCCTTTGCCTCCCCATTGATCATCATTTTTGTGGAAGGCATTGAAGAATCTTTGGGCTTAAATCTCTTCACCTTACCTTTCCTTTTATTCACTATAAGGATAGAAGGATTTTCACGCTTCATGTCATTATCTACATGGCGAATAAGGATAAGAAGATCAGATAGAGACTTCTCAATGTTGTTCATGTTGAAGTTCACAACAATGTTTGAGAAGCTTTGGGGGAGTGATGCAATAATGAGATCGGTACCCAGTTCATTGGGGAGTTTAAACCCTGGAACATCCAAGCGCTCAATGTAGCCAATGAGCTCGACTACATGAGACCCAGCTGGGGAACCCTCTCCAAGCTTACTCTGAAATAGAGAATTAAAGATCTCAAACCATTCATCTCTTGGTCTCTCCTGGTATAGACCACATAGGTGCTGGAACATGCTATAGGCATCCATGCCTTCATGAGACTTCATGATCTCACTAGACAACGATTATAGCATCAAAAATTTAACATAGAGAGTGTCGTTCAAATGTTGATCATAGACCAGGAAATCTTCATTACTCGACCCTGGGGCAGGAGAATCAGGATGTGAGGACTCCAGCACATAAAACATTCGTTCATGGTATAGGATAACCTAAAGGTGCCTAAAGCATTCCTGAAATTTACTGCCGGTGAGGATATTGTCTTTATCCATAATTGATCGCAGTGAAAATGTGGTTGACAAGTATTTCATTTCAATTATACAAATTAAAAGTGCAGATTTATTAGTACTTTCTTGATTACCTTTTATGATAAATAATAAATGAATTAATTAATTCTCCCACTATTTTATCAACTCCCAATGGCCCTCACCATTGAACTTAGAATGTCCAGTTGCTTTGAGTGGTGGATGTAGAAGCTGCGGTGAAGTGACTAAGAAATGATGGGGAACATTAATGGAGGGTCAATAATATCTCATTTGAAACCTCAATGTTGTTATCTTAATGGATCATTAAATGTGGCTCATTAAATGTGCCTCATTTGATGAGCTTCATTAATGGGCGCAACTTTGCTGCACTTTTTATTTCATTTAATAATCCCTTGTGTTTGAGTTTCTGAATTAAAAAATATGTGGAAATAGTTCACAAACTGCCAGTGGAATCCCTCTATAACAAAGAGCTAAGAATGAAGCGATGAACATTGGAGGATCCGAGATACAGGTTGGTAAGCGGCAACGAATGCCAATGACCGCAGATCGACGATGACAAGAATCAAATCCTTAACCCTTAGTGGATCCAATGAATCTTGGTAGGTGTTTATGCATTCTATGTATATGATAATTTAGTCCCCGTTCTTGAATATTTATTACAAACGCGGATCAATGGACCAACAGGTTGATCTGCAAATTGCTTGTTCTTGCGGGCGGATATTGTGTGGCGGTTTTATTGGGGTTTTTCAAGCTATGTGGTTATCATCATGTTTATCCCCATGATTAAACTCTAACATTGAGGACACGGGATAACATTAACAAGGCCCATACCTCCTCTATAGAAAATATTTGTCAAATTCATTGAATTTGACCGGCCAACATGTCAGCAAGGTGGATTTGAAGGCTTGGTGGTGACAGTGGTGCCCTACGGAGGTCTTAGGAAATGATGGTTCCAAAAGCGGCCCACTATTTGGATTCTAGTGGCCCATCAAAGGCACTGCCGGTTCGCCCGTCAGCATGCCGCGACAGAGAGGATGTGCAACGCCCATCGATGACATGTGGAGGAGTAGGCCTGCTCAGGTGTGGTGGAGGCACATAGAACCCATCTCCATGTGTGTTAAATGGTTGGCTACCAGTCAACCATGCATGGAGAAGAGGTGAAACCAGCTGGCACAGCCGGGTTGGACCCCCCATTGGCCAGACCCGCATCGTCGGGCTAGACCCGTCATACCAAGATGGATCAATGGGCCCAACAAGTCAGCAGACCAGGACCCATGTCAAAACCCCAGATAGGGTCACGTCGGGATGGTTTCACCGGGTTAGACCAGACTAAGAACCGAACAAGCCCATTTCACTGAAACAATTATAACATACAAACCAAGAATACAATTGACACATCATCTATGGCATGAGGACCCTTGAAAAGAGGCGGTCCTTTTGAGGTACTCCTTTTCATTTTTGGAAGATGTTGGAATATGGCTGGGATGGATCATACAGAACTCCAACCAGGCCCTTTTTTCTAGAAGTCCAATAAATTACAGGCCGAGTGTCTGATCGATGTTCCATCCATTGTGTTGCAATCCTTACGACAAGACAGTCCTTGGGGTTACCTCTATGTGAGAAATTATGGTGGTTGAGATGTGACAGATGGATTGAGGAGTAGAACCTTCGAAACTCATATGTACAAGGTGCATAAATCCTATGGCTAGCTGTCATGTAATGAGTGACCCTTTGTGGATCCTAAAAAGAAAAACCATTTGTGGATCGACAACAGAATGACCCTTCAGGGATCAGTATGAGAGAGACCCTCCATGGATTGGAAATTGCGTGACCCTCAATGGATCCGCAAGAGAGGGACCCTCCATGGATCCGAAATAGCACGACCCTATATGGGTCGACATGAGAACAACCCTCTATGGATCAGAAGTAGCATGACCCATCATGGAACAAAAATAGAGATAACCGTCATGGATCAATGGGAAGTCGGTTCTACCAGAAGAACTAAGACACTACATTTTTTCCAAAAGAGCAATAGGGTTTAGTTTCTTGAGTTTGGTTTTCAGTTTAGGGTGTCTAGTGTTGGTTCAGAGACTAACATATCCATACACCAGGACCATGAGTTTGGTTTTCTGACTTGGTACATGAAAAAACTAGTTGCATGTGTTTCAAAAATGCTTTTTTCTTGATCTCTATTGTGTCATCTCACTAGGTATAACTTATTGACCGTAGAACATCAATTTCCCTTCAGGATCCCCCCATGAAGACAACAATCCATGCTTCTAGTTGGATATCTCAATGATTACCCACCAAGTGATGAGGCATCAGTGCAGGGACAATATATAGTGGTAGCACCTATAGGTGGTGTACCGGTAGCACCACCACCTTTAGAGAAACAAATGCAACTACCCCCACCATAAGATAGTCCATTCCAACTGAGCACAATGCACATGTTTTAGGGATGAGGACCTCTAAGGGTTCGAGGTGAGACTGATCCTCAGGAAAATGAGGACTGGCTGGAGGTTGTGGCATGAGCTTTTCTTTTGTTAGGCACACCAAAAGATCAGCCGGTGATCCTTCCTGATATCCATTTTCAATACACAATTTGAAGATGGTATATCTTGAAACTTCACAAAAATGACGAGGTGGCCCTTTCCTAGTTTTACTTCAAGAGACTATTCAGGGTGGAGTTCATACAAATGACAATACACTCCTTGTGTATTTAAGAGATACTACACCTGCTGCATGGATGTTTGACTGTGGCCTAGTACACTGTGAGGTTTAACGACCTCTCCTGATACTCCACCGACATGGTTTGAGACCATTTCTTCAGGGCCCAAACCTTTGAGAACGAACTCTGACAGGAGATTAGTGCGTCAATGATTTATTTCAACATCCCGATGCAGGCTGAAATGCTAGAGAGATCACTACTGGTGGATATTTTCCTTGTCAAGCAGACACCAACACTGAGAGCCACCTCCGGAAGATAGGTAGTCGAGTCATCTTTTGTCGGTAGTAGGAAAATGATGCATAGGCCCAAATGGGAAAGACCATTAGAAGGACGACATTAGAATGTAGGGTCGGTGATTTGGAGCTCACGATGTAGAGGATTTTGGAATAGAAGGAGACTATTCTTTTCATGCAGCGAGCATGGTCACATGGCTCGCAACCGCCCGACACGTCATACTGATGATTATCAAACTATCAAGGGACTGCCAAGATAGTGATAGAGGTTCAAGGGAGTATGTTTTTAGGGCTTCACACATGTCATGGGTGTTGCTGGGTGATAATAAGGGGACACTATTTTGAGATACTACCACCACCACCACCATGAGGTCTACCATGAGCTCGAGGAGCCTATGGACAGGGGTAGGGCCAACATCAGGTGATAGAGTACTATGACCAGGGTGATCCATCTAATATTAGAGGTATTATCTATGTCTACTCCATCTTAGATTTATTTCTTATAGGCACAGGAGTGATTCACACTTTTCATACCATGGACCTCATTTGAGCCTCATAGTTTCTAGTGGATTCATTGGCTCGATCCTTACGATTAGAGAATCTAAAGGGAGAGTATTAAACTACTACACACTGGAGTCAGCATTCTGAGCATACTCTAAGAGGCATGAGATTTGGCTTGGACCTACAAGCAACAACATTGTGGCCTTAAAATTTCATCTTGAGTATGGAATGGTTATTCATTGTCCATGTTTTGATCGACTGTTTTAGGCATAGAGTGCGGTGTGTCTGCAGAGATGGGACCAGGTTTTTCATCATCAGAGATAAGGAAACACTTATAGCATATGAGGGACGTTATTAGAGGAGGGTGAAGCTGGTCACTTTCCAGTTGGTTAGCCTCAACCTCGGTGAGGTAGATGAGAGGATTAAAAGCATTCTTATTGTGGTGAATGAGTAGGAGGATTTTTTTTTGTTAGGATGTTCTGAGACTACCCCCACACAGGGAGGTAGACTTTTGCATCGACATGTACCCTGAGACGACACCGATATTCACAAAATCATATCAAAGGCCTCATGTGAGGATTCTCAAGGTGAGGGTATAGCTAGACACTTTCAAGAGAAGGGGTTCGTAAGGTCCAATGTTTCACCATTGGAAGCCCTGATACATTTTTCCAATAAGGTATATGGGAGTTTTAGGATGTGTGTGGACTTTTGGTGTCTGAGCTAGGAGACCATGAAGAACAAGTATCCACATTCGAGGATTGATGACTTATTCAACCTACAGAATGGTGCAATGTGGTTCTCAAAGTTAGACCTCAGTTCAGGCTATCACTAGCTTCATGTACGGGATGAGGATATGTCGAAGATAGCCATAAAGTGCTAATACTACCACTACGAGTTCATGGTGATGCTTTTAGACTTTACCAACTCCCAAATAGTGTTCAAGGTACTCATAAATATGTTCTTCTATCCTTGCATTGACTAGTTCATTATTGTCTTAATTGATGACATCTTGGTGTACTAGACGTTAGAGGAGGAGCATGCTACACACCTGAGGATATTTATGGATACACTCTGAGAGCACTAGCTTTATAGAAAGATCATGAAGTGTCAATTTTGGAATTGGGAATTCCAGTTTCTATAAAACATCATCTCAGAGGATGGATTTGTAGTGGATCCATCAATTATAGAGGAAGTGATTTCTTGGGAGCCGCCCAAAAGCATTACTGAGGTGCGTATAATTTTGGGGTTGGCCAGTTGCTATTAGAGGTTCGTTCCTGACTTCTCCAAAGTAGAATCACCCTTATAGGATTTGAAACAGATGGTAAACACCTTCATGTGTATGAAGAAATGTTATAAGAATTTCCAAGAGCTGAGGTGGAGATTTCATAGTGCCCCCATCTTGAGACTGCCAAAGAAGGACATTGTGTACATAGTTTACTGTGACACATCATGGACCAGAAAAGGTTGTGTCCTAATGTAGAATGATTCATTGATCACATATTTCTCTCAAAAGGTGCGTCCGCATGAGAAGAACTAAACAACCCAATACTGAGAGTAATTAGTAGTGGTCTTTTCCTGGAAGATGTGGTGGCACTACTGATGGGTGAAAAGTTTACGGTTTACTCCAAACATAATAGTCTATGGTATATCCTATCCCAAAAGGACCTGATCCTGAGACAACATCAATGGAAAGAGTTCCTCTAGGACAATGACATTGAGATAGTCTATACTCCTAGAAAGGGGAACATGGTGGTAGAAGCAGTCAACAGGAGGACCAGTTTGTAGCTTCTGAGTGAGGTGACTGACCAGTTGGCCATGATGTGGGAATCCTTTTGTGAATGATGGTGAAGCTGCTTACCTTCAGTTGATGATTGTTACTCCGCCACTCTTATAGTTAGTCTAGCAAGAACAATTGGTGGATATTGATTGAGTGGATTGATGTGATCAGTCATCCTTAGGATATACTCGTTATAGATTTTCAATTGGTGGGGAGAACGTCTTCCTTTTCAGATAGTGCTCCGTAGTGCTACTGACATTGCAGGAGGAGGTCTTGAGGGTGTTGCATAATTCAAATTTGGAGGTACTTCTTGGAGTGGTGAATATGTACTAGGACCTCCAACATCAGTATTGGTGGACTTGTATGAAGAAATTAGTGGTCGAGTTTTTTTGACGATGCCTCACATGTCAGAAAATGAGGGTTCAACATCATGTTCTAGCAGGTTTGGCCTAGCCACTGGAGGTTCCATAGTGGAAATGGGATAGAATCTCTATGGACTTTGTGATGGGGTTACCACAGACATCCACAGGCATGACTATCTGGGTGATCTTTGACCGACTCACTAAGTCTTCTCACTTCCTACCCATTTCGGAGTAGGGACCAGTAGAGGGATTTAGATGCCTCTACATCTAGGAGATAGTGTGGCTTCACGGTGTGCGTTTGATGTTCATCTCAGATTGTGATGCATGATTTACATCCTAGTTGTTGAAGGGGTTACTTGAAGCATTTAGGAATCATCTATGCTTGAGCAGATTCTTTCACCCACTGAGAGATGGCCATATAGAGCGGACCATACAGACCTTGGAGGACAACTTTCGAGCCTATGTCCTAGATTTTGGTCATAGCTGGATGGACCACCTACCATGGGTGGTGTTTGAGTAAAAAAAAAATCTATCACTCCACCACTAGCATGACACCATTTGAGGCCTTTTACATGAGTCCATGTAGATCACCTCTATGTTGGACGCACTTAGGGGAGTCAGCACTCATGGCTCCAAAGTTGGTATGGGATACCACCAAGAAGGTGAAAATCATCCACAAACAGATTATGACTATACAGAGTAGGTAGAATTCTTTCACTGAAAGGATATAGAGATCCTCAGAGTATTATAAAGGAGATCATGTGTTCATTAGGGTCTCTCCACGATGAGGATTGTGGAGATTTGGATGGGGTGACATGCTGTATTTGAGGTTCATCAGACCTTTTTAGATTCTGTGTAGAGTTAGTAAGGTGGTGTACTGCCTATCTCTTCCCCCATAGATGCACCGAGTGCGTGATGTTTTCCACATGTCCCACTTGAGGAGGTACATGCATGATTCATCGCAATCCATCGACTGGGGAAAGCTGGACATAGGCAATGGGGTGACGTTTGTGGAGTTCCCAATGTATATAGAGGACTAACAAGATTAGGTTGTACGTGGGTGGTTTATTGCCCTGGTGTGAGTTTAGTGGCATTATGGGAATCTGTGGAGAGAACCTGAGAGTATAAGGCTCAAATTCATGCTCAATACCCCCATTTTATTATTAGATTTCATTTTGGATTTCAGGGATGCAATTCCCTAAGGGAGGGAGAATGTAATGTCCTAGAAATTCCATGTAATTTTTATAAATTATTAGGATTTATTATTAGACCACACGCTCTGAGGACATTTCACTTCAAGGCCTAGAGTGTCCGAAACAGAATTTTGAACTTTTTTGAAGGCACAATATGTAAACATGTGTGCGAGTTTTTCTAACTTTTGAACCGGTGCTCGGATCAAAAATAGAAGGTCATTGTTGAACATTGAACACCAAGATTTTCCATGAAATGACATAACTTTGGCCGGTATGTTCCAAGAAGAGAAATTATTTTTCAGACATTTAAAGAATAATAATAAATTAATTTAAAAGAATTATTTCTTTTCTTTTCTCTCCATTGAGTGGCGAACAATGATAATGTGGTATAGCGAAGAGGTGGTGTCAAGGCACATTAATGGAGGGTCGATAATGGCTAATTTGAAACCAAAACACTATTATCTTAATGTCTCAATAAATGTGTCTCATTAAACATGGATCATTTAATGAACATCCGTAATGTACGCAGCATCATTGTCCTTTTTTATTTCTTTAAATAATCGAACATGTTTGTGTTTGGGAATTAACAAACATAGAGAAATCTATAAAGAACTGACAGTGAAGTCCCTATCCAATGAAGAATGAAGAGCAAAGAGATGGACATTGGAGGATTGGATCTAGACGATGTAAAGTGTAAAATAATGCCAAAAACTACGGATCAACAATGATGTGAATCATGCCCTTTGTCATCAGTGGATCCAATGAATCCGAGTAGGGGTTTATGTATTCTAATTATTTGATTATTTGTTCTACGTTCATGAAAATTTACGACGAATACAGATCAAGTGAATAACAGTTTGATCCACGAATCTCTCTCTCATACAGGTGGATATTGTGAGGGGGTTTGATTTGGGTGTTTCTGAGATATGTGTTTGTCATTATGTTTATCCACATGATTGAACACAAAAGTGGAGGACACAGGCTGACACAAACTATGCCCGGTCCTTCTGCTATTTTTGTTCTAGTTGTGTTTTTAAATTTCAACCATTTAACAAGTAATTAAGGAGAATTTTAAGGCTTCACGATGATCAAGATTCCCTATGGAGGATGTAGGTGTAGAAATGTCAAAAAATAGACCACTAGAGTGACATCGGTGGCCCGTCGTAGGAACCGTTGGTGTGCAGGTGGCCCACGGTGGTGGCTGCTGGTGGAGGGTGGCAGTGCACCATGGTGGTGAGGAAGCATAGATAACATCAATGCCCCATGGAGGAGAGACTTTCTCTGACACCTCAGGTGCGCTAGAGGCACACAAACACTGTTTACATGTGTGCGAAACGTCTAGGAACCTACTGATTGTGTTGGGTGATGGGGGGGGGCACCAGCTGGCACCGCTAGGATGAACCGAACAAAACCATTTCCCATCTAGTGAACTGGCCCATTCAATGCTATTCAAGCTTCTTTTGGGTGGCAGAACAAACCATGCGGGTCGAGCCGCATGTGGCGCAGGTCCCCAATATTTCAATTGAAGGCACCACTTCATATAAATTAAAGCACCATGGGCAAATCCCTTAGGGTTAGTCCTCCTTGAGTGGGATACTAGAACCTTATACCTCAGTGAAACATTGCTTAGAAACCATAACCAATAAGTATCTCATACATTAGCCTCTATAGGGGAGAAACATCCAAAATTCTAGTGGTCTCTAGTCATCATAATGTTTTGCTAGTTTTGTAAGCATCAATCCTTCTAGATGAAACTAGGATGAACTTATTCTTCATCATCTATCATAATAGAACTATCTAGTCCACTTAGATCTCCAGGGTTCTCTTGGGCTAAATTTAATGTTAAAATTTCTCACATTTCACCACTCCCATAACTAAATGTCAAGCATACCAAATAAATCACCAATTTTGTGAACAAGCTAGTTTTTATTTTGCACATGCCAAAACCCTTTCTCCAATATGTTTTCAATTCATAATACTTCATTTATAAAGACACAAGAAAGGAACACAATTGAAAACTCAAACCCATGGGCTAAGACCCCATTTTTGAATCCTCATATAGTCAATGGTTTCCCTTTAAAACATGATTTCATCATTTACACACCACTAAATCATATTTCAAGGTTCTCAATAAAAACCAACATGCCAAAATATTATATCTTCTTATGGAAAACCCACTTCAATCGAACTCGTACATCAATAGATTTTGAAAACACATTTCACATACTTTAAAAATTGATTTAACACTTCCAAAAATTTCCAAAACAATTCACATATAAGAGGCATGTCTATTTCCTTATAAAATTACATTTCATCATACATGCATGCCAAAAAATATCCAAAAACATTTTTTACATTACAAAATATAAATATATAACATGTATAAATTAATTAATAAACAAATAAAACCATCTACAGATGAAAGGGCTTGTAACCACCTACATTGGGTGATGAAAATATCGGAATTCTGTGTGAAACCTCAAATGATCCTCAAATCACTACAAAATATTCCAATTTTTCAAACGGGAACATATCAGTTTGTAAATGTACCTTTTCTGTTGGTAAAATTTTTTACCTACATATATGTCATTGTCACTAATCTATCTCTAAATGTTTTTTCGATAGATAAAATCATTCTGTTATAATTATAATACTATTAAAAGATAATATATATGTTGGTTAAAACGTTTAGAAACAGGTTCTAATGAAATATTTTTCTATTGGTAACAATATTACCGACATATAATATTTTATTGTAAATTAAATTTGATTAAAAATTATAAATTTTTTATTTCTGATAAAAATTCATATTAAATTTATTAATTTAACATATATAACACATGTTTTAATTATTAAACAAAATTATTTTCACACATGTTCAAAATTAGAAACAAAATTAATAATATTAAAAATGAAATTTAATACAAAATAAATCAATACAAAATTCAACCCCCAAGAGGATCCATCACAGACCCCACCAATTCACACCCCCCCACATGCAGCCAATCCTTACCACTAGGGACCCGTGAGCACCAGTAACCCATCCATTCATTAAGAGGACCGAGCACTAGCAACCCATCCATGCCTCCGAATCAGCAGGCCATCTCCACCTCATATCAGTGCAAGATATATAACATCACAATAGTGGAATCATCATCATCTAAGCATGCACAAAATCATCATCTCTTTGGATATTTATAGTGGACCACCCTTCTATGCTGGAAACACCACCTGTCCCAACACCCTCCACATTAAACATGAACCATCCTAAGCAATGTTCATCAAACAAAACACATGATTTAAAAATAATAACGGATTATATGAGAATATCCCCTAATGAGAACAAATAGATTATCTTGCCACTAGAAACAACAACCATAACATGATCTACCACAAAAACCTGAAGATTTTTTATCCAGGTACAATAAGAATATAAATCGTGTTCATAAAAACAACACACAATAAAAATATTTCATTTTTATCTCTCATGCATCTTGAGTTCCTATCCATTGGTGTTTTCATAGACAGATTCTAAAGAGAGAGAGATTCTTCAAGATGTTTCTTGATAGAGAGGTTATGGAAGAACACATGAGGGATGACTTGCAAGTGACATAAGTCATAGAAATTATGGTTGATATGCAACAACTTATGATATTTGTGGGATATTCAAGAACTAAGGTAGAAATTAATTCATGAAATTCTAGTAAGGGAAAGCGAGCTTTTTTGGAGATGAAAAAAATTGTAGATCGGCATGTTATGATTTGGATATAGTTTTACACATGGGATACTAACAAATGAAAATCAACCATTAATGAGGAATAAGAACACAATCTATAACAATTTATGGTGGGAATCAATGGTTTGAAGTTGTTAATTGGGCTTGACAAGGAAATGTGGACTGTTGAGGAGACGAAATGAGAGCTACCTTCAAGAAAGGGGAGGTGATAACTTTTCTTGGAGGAGAACTTGTGACCTTGATTGCCAAAGTTGAGGCTCATTTTTCAAAACACCATTATTAGGAAGAGATAAAGGTTTCATTGTGATGATAATTTAATGATAACGCCACAGAGTTCACATATACTCTTCAGTAGAAGAAAAAAACGGAATGATTCTATATATCTGGAATCATGTTCAATAATAGCTGAGGAGGTTAAAAATGATGTATCCTCAGCTAACATGTTACAATACACAAACTTATCTATTGTTTTTGGTTGAACTAACATGGTCAGTTGTCAAGAAAGGGATTATTTTGAACTTTTATGTATATAAATTGAACCCAAATTTGAGAATATCAGTTTAGAGTTTTGTTGTTTGTCCATGAGTTAATAAAATTTCTCAGGAATCATCTGTTGATACTAATTTGGGGATGAAATTTGTGTCCATATCCTTTGAAGGTCATAATGATAAGACTACAATATACAACTATAAATAGCAGCTAAAAAATATGCTGATGTCGAGGTCTATAAAAGAGTTATGGGTGATCAAGGACTAACGCACTAGAGGGAGCATCATCCTGTTCATAATTATATTACTAAGGAATAATTGAAGGTTTTCTGATGATATGGGAAGTCTATTTAATATTAAAACTGATATTACCCCGATGTTTCCATATGTAGTGGCTTGTACATTGGAATGCTCAGAGTTTTTGGTTCAAATTGGTGGTATGGTGAAGTTTATCACAGGCGGTGAAACTCTTTTTAACATTGATACTAATTTTAGGAAAAAGAGTATTTTTTTATTTATTAACTATTGGAGTGTATCCCAATGTTTAATATGAGGCTGGTTAGAATCCTGTATAAGATGGTGCTGGAAGAGGCAATCACCTAGCTGTTGAGATTTTTTCATGTTGACTTCACCTGTTTAGAAAATAAAAGAATGGACTATTGATGAAATATTAGAAGATGAACCATCTAAAAGGTGAAACACAATGGGGAAGTCAAGATAAAAAACGATTTTTTAATGAAAATCCTTTTAAGGACCTGATGGATTTTCAGAAGGAAATTATGGGAACATGGGGGTAGGGGCTCTCTGAGTTGGTTGTATTGATAACTGTTTGGGGATGTAATGTACTATATAGTGGGAACTGTTTTGGGA
This sequence comes from Viscum album, assembly GCA_963277665.1. Taxonomy (NCBI): domain Eukaryota; kingdom Viridiplantae; phylum Streptophyta; class Magnoliopsida; order Santalales; family Viscaceae; genus Viscum; species Viscum album. Next base: position 402,233,638 of record OY728127.1, on the reverse strand, counting down.
AACTACTAAAAATTATCCTTCAAGCGTACAACATGGGAAATAGATAGAACTAGGATGTTAATATAAATACTAATTGTGAAAAAATAACAACAATTATGATCAGTTGTAAGATAAAGTGAGAGACAAACAAGGTATTGGGTTTGATATTTACCATAGAGATGTATCACAAGGGTAGGGAGGTAGTGTTGATGAGGTAAGAGCTAAGTTGTAAGAGTTTTCATTCCAACAATTAAGAGAGTGGAACCACCATAGTCTGACTGAAAAAACCATTAAAGGAAAACATCTTTAGCTATGAAAGGTATAGAAAAAAATAGATGTTGAAAGGATAAAAGAACACTAACAATATAAGAAGAGAATTAAAAATGAATTGGAAGTGAAAAACAGAACATGGATAAAACTGCTTACTATTCGTCATTCCATTTGTTGTGAGTAGGGTGGATAAGTGTCAGGAATAAGCTTCAATTTAAAAAAATAATGCTCTAAAAGGTTGTCCTAAAATATAATCATATGTCTACAGATCAATTAATGGAGAAGAAAAAAAATAAACATTCATGTCTTACAAAAAAATTGAAAATTCAAAAGAAAACTGTGGAAGATAGAAGAAATATTATAGATTATGTACTTATAATCAACATCACATATGAACTTTAAAAAAATATGTGAACATTGTGCTATGTCTAAAAAATCACTTACACTCAAATTCCAAGAAAATAACACTAGAATAAGTATCATAAAAACCCTTTCAACAAGATAACTAAAAACACATATGCATATGAAATTATTATCATTGATTAGAAATACTAAAATAAATTTTCAAAATTCATTTTGAATATGAAAAAAATGTAGAAAATTGGAGTGGAGAAAAGAAAAATAGTAGATTTTAGGGTTTTAATTGATGAGAAACAGATCTACTTTAATTGATGTGACAGTAGCTATTAATGGCTCTACCGTCTCTTCCTTCGAAAGTAAGTATGAAGGGGTAGCCTATTAAAAAGTAGTTTTAAAACTCTATATAAGCAGTTTGAAAAAAATATGTGAAGACCATTTTGATTATGAAATAACACATTCACTTAAATTTTAGAAGAGAATCTCTTGAATATGTAACCTAGAAAGAACCTTTTCAATGTATGATAAGAAATCCTCAACTCTTTTCACAAATGAATATTCTTAAAAAAATTGCCTGCCTAATGGGAATAAAGAACAAATAAAAATTTGACACATGATATGATATTAGACTACAATAAAGGTATCAACAATAAAAATATTTTTTCATCTTATCATTAACAGAAATTGGAATGATTCAAATGGAAATAATTAGACTTCACATGTTCTTTTTAAAATTAGGTTCACCAAATTCCATATATGAAAAGTTAACATAATGATAAAATTCCCAACATACTAATATTGGAAGATGTATTTTCATGAAAAATATAGTTAAAATGATATAGGTTTGGAAAAAAAATGAAAATTGCCTTTATAGAATTTGAAAATGATACATGTTTGGAAAATAAAAAAGAATTATCTTTTCATGTATTATGAAAAATGAGACATATACCACATTATTATTTTCTTATATAATCTAATAATTTTTTATAAATTTTTTTTTGAAAAAAACACAACATTAATATTCTCTTTTTCATTAATCATGAATAAGAATCGATAGCACTAGGGAGCTAGAGGATGATCCAATGAGCTACAAAAATGCCACATAGACTTGGAACCACACACAAAAGGGGTGAATCGTCACAGAAATTCATATCTTGAAATGATCAATTTGACTTCAATATTTAACTTTCTAGAGATGATAACTAAAAAATCAATCTGTATTATAGTTGTGATGAAAATATATTGATGATTTCATTGATAAAATAATCATTGTTTAATTAAATTTATTAATTGATCACTTCGGCATCCATAATAAAGAACAAGTTATTTAGGTTGGATTGATATTGAATAACTAGAATTTACTTAATATCATAATCAATTCAATTTGGGGTCCAAAAAATGTTTTTGATTCTCTTCAATCATTTATAATTTAATTAATTTCCAGATTGAGGATTAAATTTAGCATTAAAGGATTATTGATCAATGAAGGGATAATACCTTATCCGATAACATTTGATGAAAACTTATTATGGTGCTTATCATTTCTGATAAGTGGTTTTGTTTAAGTGTTTTTATATTACTCACTGAAAAGTATTTTACTGCCCCTTATTGTAATTTTTTTCTTCTAGAATTGAAGTGTTTATTTGACAACAGTTCCTTTTTTTTCATACTTGTTATCATAAGAGATAAGATTTAGAATGTCTAATGAAAAACTATAGAACATATCACTTATCATAAGTGTTTAGATATAAAAATTTCTAGATTGCTTAATGAATAAATGTTTCCATCCAATTGAGTGGTATTATATTGGTATTTATGTATTCAAATTTTTCAGAAACAGGGCATAGAATACATTTTTTTATTTATAATGATTCGAAAAAGTAATAACAAAACACACGTTAAATATTTTTTGAAATTGTTTATCATAAATGATAAATGCAATACAAAATTTCAATAAGTGGTATTAAATAGACCCTTCTTGCTAGTGGTTTTTCAAGAATGTATCTTACACGATATATTTTTCAAACCTAGTAAATCATGTGATGAGGGAAATGAGAAGTTTTCAATAAGTACTACCGAAAGGACCCAAATTCTCATAACTAACACCCATATCCATAGGATTTCAAGTATTATAGCCCAAGAATATATTAATTATCAACTGTTTCAATAATGATAGGGTTTCCATTGGTTTTACAGGATAATTCCTGATCTATTATTATTATTCCTGCTAATTGGGAGTGATTATAAATCAGAAGTCTAAGTTTCACTGATATTAATGGAAATAGATTTATAAAGGAATGAAAAAACAATACCTACCTGGATTTGTATAGTATTTATCTACCTATCTTAGCAACAAGATGCATGTAAATGTTTCAAATTTAGAAACTACAATAACAATATCACTAAGAAGAAAAAGTCATGGTCACTATCATTAATCAAAATCAATGTCATTAATAATGTAAATATTTTTTAATGAGCCATTTCTTTGTTGAGTAGTGAAATAGGTAGCAAAACTGGATGAAAATTCACAAGGAAATTCAAATTTAGATCCGAGTTCTAGACAATTTAATCATAGAGCCCACAATGGAGATTCAAATGTTCAATACATAAAGAGGGGTTGAGCAATAACCAATTAGATGACTAGATAAAACTCACATCTAAACTATAGAAAACCATCATGATAATATTTTTCAACCTTCTATGTTTGATTATCAGCTTCAAATAAATGACATGCCACTTTCTAGTGGGAGTTTCATCTGTAAAATATCAATTTTTTGAGAGATTGGGGTTTGGGAATTAGAACCAGATATAGACAACAGATATACCATGAGATTAAAAAGTATCAATTGATGAATGTTCGGTGTTATTTGAGGTCATAGATCAAGGAATGGTCTTGAAATATTCTCATAGAACATGTTGTAGATAATACCAATACCATGTTCTCTGATGCTAGACCCTCTAAGATAAAGCATATTCTAAAAATGTACATCTTGAACCAATGGAAACAATAGATGCATTAGTGATTTTTGACCCAAATCATCTATATAAGCATATACAAACTCCTGAAGTTAGAAGACACTAGAGTAAGTTAAAAACCATGAGAGGGCTAGACTAAAGAAACATGTATGTTCGTTGAAATTGGGAAAATCCTTCCCAGGCCATCAGTATTACAATTTTCCAAAATACAAAAATATAAAGGGAGTTCCCTCAAATTGGAAAAGGTGGTGGCCATCTTGGATAAGGAGTGAAGATTCAAAAGAAAAAGAATAGAAAGGATAGAATAACACAAGCTGAAACCCATGATATTGCCACATGATTCCAACTTAGGTGATGAAAAACAATGTTTATCAGTAACAAAGTGTCCCAATTCAATCCCAGTTATATGATTGAAATTGAATGGCATTGTTCCATTTATGTTGTGAGTTTGAATGGTTTGTAAAAGAAACTAACTCTCACCCATTATGTTGGGGGATGAGAAATATCCAAGGGGGAAATTGAATAACATGAATGAATTCTTACCAGGTTTTATTGGATCAAAAAATTGTATAGTCTAAATTGAACCATGTCGAGGAACGAGGACGACGATCAGTGACCATGGTCTGTATAGGTGGGTTTGGGAGAGGGATAAGTGGGGACACTGGAATGTGGGGAGAGGTAACAAGGTGGGGAAAATTATGACTCGGGGTCGGGGAAGCTAGTAGGGGGTTGGGGAAGCGGGGGCTTCAGTGGAGGTAGGCATGTATATAAGGGATGTGCGGGATGTAGTGAAAATCTGGGCAGACAGAGGGGATGCAAGGAAAACTTGGGCAAACTGGAGGAGATGATAGGAGAAATGGCAGTTGATCAGGGAGACATGGCGACTGAGTGATGGTGAAGGAGCTGGGGAAGGTGGGGAGGCATATTTGGCTAGTGAAGTGGGGGCATGAAGGTGTTCTAGGGTTAGAATAGATTTTTTTGTGGACCACACTTTTAATTAATAATAATTAATTTTTAAATGTTTTTATGATTTAATTTAAATTCTCTATATATATATATATATACCATGCCAAATAAAATTGGTAAATTATCAATTTTTTAATTCAATATGTAAACATATATTTTTAATGGATTATTGATAGGTCTTTTTAAAATAACATTTAAATATATATTCAATTATTGGGAAATGATTAATTGATATTGAATAGTTTATTTTGATATGTATTGTTAATTGTAAAATAAATTTGGGTAAAAATACATAATGAAAATAAATTCATTTATTGGATAAATAATTATTGGTCTTTGTATGATAAAATGACATGTTTAATTATTAATAAAAATTCACTGGAATTGAACAATAAAAATTAATAGATATATCAGTTGGTAAAATGATTTTGTTGGTACCTATAAAATATTTTTTTTATTAAACGGGTTGCTAAATTTTTTTTTGGTGGATATTGATTTGTTGGTAATAGTTATTATTAATAATAGTTTTATGTGATGGTAGAAAAGATGTCGGTATTAGTATGATAAAGCAACAAATATAATTGTTGGTAAAATATTTGTTGGAATTGAACCATTAATATCAATAGAGATATATGTTGGTAAAAACGTGTTTGTAGTCAAAATCAATACCAATAAAACTAAATATCTGTTGGAATTACTTGCTTTTACCAATAGATATATTATCTTTCATTAAATTTCTATTAGAAAAAGTCAATTTTTTGTAGTGAATTCACCCCAAGAATGCAATATTGAACCCTAAAAGTGGAAGAAAGAACCAAAATTTTGTTAACCCATAATCCAGTGTACGGAAATGGCATGAGGGGAGATGGAATGATGGACAATATTTGATAAAACACATGTGGGTAAAATAGAGCACATGTTAATTCATGACGAGAAGAAAACCTGAATAAATCAGTGTAGAAGGGAGGATCTCTAGAAGGGGGAGCATGCACGACTAGAGGTCCAAGATGTTGTAAAGTGAGGGAGAGGATCTTTGGTCGGGTGTGTCATGTGAAGGAGAGACGACAGAGGAGTAGGGGGCATGTGCCGAAGAAGGGGAGGTAGCTGCCGAAGGGCCCTCGGTCTGTGGGGCTCACCCAAGCGGAAGTGGGAAGGGGGGATACAGGGGTGCGTCGCGTAGGGGGGTAAGGGAGGAGGATGGGGAGACTCCCTTTTTGGTTTAATCAATCCCCTATAAAATAAATTAATATGAATAATAATAATTATAATAAATAAATATTAATGATAATAATAATAAAAATAATAACAAACAAAATAATCATCGTAATAATCATCATAATAATAATATTGTCATTATTATTATTAAATAAATTTATTTTTATTTCATTTTATTTCATTTTGAACTTAATTTAATAAATTTTATTTTTTAAAAAAAAATTCACAAATATAAATAAAATAACAACAACCAAAGTGTTGTAGGTCAGGGTTTTACAATATTCTCCACCATAACACTTTCTACACCAAGAAATTCATTCCATGGATTAACCTAAATGAAAAAACTAAATATCCTTCAATGATTAAGGAGATTCAAAAAGAACGTAAAACAAGAAGAAGAATAGAACACAAACCACAAAAGAGGAGACTAATAGATCAAACATAAGAGACCAAAATGGACTCCATGCTATGTGACACCCCCCCCCCAATGTTTAAAAACCTCATGTTGGTCGATCGAAGGGAAATAATTTTCACAACACATAATCCAATCCCTTAAACTTAAAAACCTCATCCATTTTCAACGAAACCCTCACCACTAGCTTTAAAAATGAAAAAAATATCACCCATCTCCAAGTAAACATATGAAATATAGCTGGGTTACCAACATATGAGGCCTGAATGGACTCCCCACCATTATAAATAGGGTAACACTGATTCACTTCAGAGGAATTCCAATGAGACCCAAGCTGGGTCTCACCAAAATAAGAACCAATAAACTTACGCAACATGCGCAAATAGATAATAAATCTAGTCATGGGTCATATTCGGAACTTTCCACACCTACCTAAATAGACTAGCATCGGAGAAACAATACAGAACCAAACCCTAATGCAAGGGGTCCATCGAAAAAGAGTCTAAACCAAACAGAATTCCTTAGAAGGTTAAATACTCTTAGTGTAAGTACCATCCTCATATAAGCTCACACAGAAACTGAGATTGACTCACAAGGCTATCCATACATGGAAAACCACATAAATATTTGCATACAAATGGGAATAAGTATCATGGTATGAATAAATGATACATCTAAACATCATTTTAGCCATATAAAATACTTCCACACATGTTGGTCATGACATTGGGATAAATCACCCATGTTTATTTCTACTAAATTTGACAATTAAAGCCGATCCGTCACAGAGAAACCTCAAACAACTTTTGTTTCCCACCCTAGAGACTAATTTCAATCAAATATCCTTTACACCCCCTAGGGGTTCCTATACACATGCCTACTTCACTACAGAACCAATGGTTAGAGCTCTAAATATTGAATAATAACTTGCATCATAGTTAGGAGTAAGAAACCCCTGAACACAACATCTTCTTCTAGTGCAACATGTAACCACACTGTGATCAAAACAGAACTAACACAACACAACACATCTCACAACCTACCTTTCCTCAACATGAAAATTCACTATGACAAGGACATAGAAGATTCACATGCATATTACCTTTCACATCAGGTAAGGATATGATAAAACAAGAACAAATGGAACATGATTCCATTCAAATGGGGAAAACACATAATTTCTAAAAGATAACATGTTTCTATTTACAGAAACTGCCAAATGATTTCATGAAATCCGCTCTTACACTTGATCAAGAACAATATAGTGAAAAATTTCATTGAATATGACCATTGAAGCCAAATAGAACTATTACGAAAAATGAGTTTAAAATGAGTCTCGAACTATACATGATTCCTTAAAATGGTCATAATAGCCTCTTAGGACCTAATTTTCCACACTGGAGGCCTAAAATGATCCCTCACAAAGAAAAACACGATGAATGAAGCAAAGGACCTTCAAGATGATGAAATCACCATCAACTCCGGACTGCCTCCACCTTTACTCACAAGAATTCCCTTCACCATTTCCGAGAAGGATGTTCAGACACATCGATGTCAGACTTCATACCTGATGACTCAAACAACTCGTAGAGACTAAATCTTCTTTCAAATCCTCTCTCATCTTTTCTCCCACTGTGAGAGGGATCACATAACCAAAATAGAAGGGAATAATACATTACTACTGAAACTCAAGGATAGTGTCCTTACTTTGATCAACTAGAGGGTCTGCCAATGGTGATTTACCCATGGTCTCACTTCAAATGTGAATTAATTATTTTCGGGGGGCATACAATAACCAAAAAAATAAATAGTGGGTCCCAAAAAATTATCCACTACAAAGGACGTGGAACGAATATCAAAACCTATATTTAATTTTACAAAACATTTAAAGAAATTCACTAACCATTCATATAAACCATTTTCAAACATTTAAAACCAATTCTAAGACATTTAAATCATTTAAAAACACTTCTAATAACACAAAAAAACCCATCTCATCATTAAACATTTAACTAGAACTCAACTATTTTCATTTACAACAGGTTTCCAAAATTCCAACAAATATATAAAAACACACTAGTTATCAATTAAAAGGCAATTTTCAAACTTTAGGCATAAATTCCAAAACAATAAATTCCATTCAAACATAACTTCAAATACCAATTTTCCCTATTCAAAAAACTTTTCAACAATATAGAAAAGCTTATTTAAAATAGAATTTCTAAATCCTCTTTAAAATGATCCATGATAAATAGTTAATTTCATCAATCCAAATGTTTAGATTATGAAAATACAATACAATAAACTCTACCCCATTCATTAAAAACCATTTCAAAAGTATCCCCTTTTCAAAAAAAATCCATTTCACAAGAAACCAACATACGATAAACAAAAATTATTAATAAAAAACCACCCTCGATAAACTAATCCAATTTACTCAAAATAATTTTACAAAACATCACATTTCCAAAACATCCTTTTGGTAAATTCTGAAAATTCATTTACCACCATCCCAAAAAAATCATTTTTACCTTAAAATCATGTTTCCATGATTCCAATATAATGGATTTAAAAAAATAAATTTTCAAACCCCCAAGAGACACATCATGATGAAAGAGGAAACTAGTACTGATGGATGACCTGAGAATATGGTTGGTGGCCATATACGAGTCACACCACTATCATAGAAAGTGTTTCAAGACCATGTCTATGGATCCACATGGCTTGTTAGGCCATACAAGCTCACTAAGACCATTATACCAACTACCATATCATTCCCCAAGCAATGAATAACAAAAAGGACCAAATGACTAGGATAAAACCCAACTTTCCATGGTAGCTTGATTCCTATCAAAAGGTGTGATGGCCAGACACCCTACTCGTAACCAAAATATCAAATCTTGAAAATCCTAGCTTTGGTCTACTGAGACTCCTTCCCATGGAATATGACCAAAATGTATGTGACCTTCTCTAATTCCATTCTATCACGAACCAAACTAGATCTCCATCAAACCCAGCACCCATCCCTATCCATGGAATGGCCCAAAAGGGTTCCCAATACCCATGGGCTAGAATTAAGTGACCGTACAACAAAAATAAAAAGTGAGAACGAATTACCCAATGTCATAATAATAAACAACAAATAGGATAAATAAACCAAAATTGAAAATATAAAACCAAACATGTTATAACTAACTTTCTGAATAAAATTTTACAACTAGGAATAAAATTCCAGAATAATGACTAAAAAAGTGGGGACTCACTCCATCCCAAACTTCCATTCAACAAGTGGGGAAATGTCCTCAAGCCTCCACCACCAAGGTCCATTAGGAAGTCCACTATAGACCCTAACCATGAAAACAAAACATATTTACATTACCATGAACAAGCATTGAATAAGGTCTACATAAACCCAAGGGTGTATATAGGGTGTGAGCCAATGACCAGTAGGGTTCCATCATGATAAAAATATTCCATGTAAAAATATTTTTGAGATAATATAGAATGATTATTTAAGAAATTTCTACTAATAATATTTAAGAAGAACATTTATAAGTTAAAAATTCCAAAATGAATCAATCCTAGGAAATCGATTGCACAGTCACATTCTTAAATGAAAAAGGGAATTCATAAAAAAACACACACAAACACACAAGAGGTCCACCATATGCCGATTGATAGAACCACTTCATATATTGTAGAGAATCACGGGTAAATCTCCTTGGATTAATATAGCTTGAGTGGGACAGTTGAACCTCATACCTCAGTGAAACATGGCATAGAGACCAAGGCCAACATCACTCTTATGCGTGACCAAATATAGTGGAGAGACATCCAAAATTGTAGAAGTCTCCATTCATCATAATATTTCGTTAGTATTGTATGAATCAATCCATCTAGATAAAGCCAGAACAAATTTCTTCTATATCATCTAACAAAATTGAACTATCCATCCCACCTAGATACCTAGGATTCCTATGCGCTCATGTTAATGTTCACATGTCACAAATATCACCAGTCTCAAAACTCAATGGAAATCATACCAAAGAAATTACCAATTTCATGAAATAACCATTTTTCATTTTACACATGCCAAAACCCTTTTTCAAATAGATTTGTAGTTTAAAAAACTCTATTTATCAATATAAAAGAAAGGCACACAAATTCTCACTCCAAACTATAGATTAATACCCCATTTTTGAATCCATGAATAGGCCATGTTCCCCCTTTATGACCTGATTTCACGATGTATTCACCCCAAAATCACATTTCAAGGTTCTAAATAAAATCCAGCATGGAAAAATTTATCTTCTTTTAGAAAAATAGAATTTGATCATACTAAGACCTCAAGTGATTCTGAAAACACATTTCTTAGACCATAAAAAATTAACTGAATACTTCTACAAATTTCCACAACAAGACACATATAAAATATATGTCTATTTCCATTAGAAAATACAATTTCCTCACACATTCATGCCCAAAAATTTCCAAAACATTTTCATCATCAAAAAATATAAATATATAACATCTAAAAATTAATTATACAATCAAATAAAATCATCAAAAAATTACAGGGCCTTGAACAACCTACCTTGAGTGGAGAAAATTCCAGAATTCATGGAAAACCCCCATCACTCCTCAACCATACCACAATAATACAATATTGAAGCCTAAAATGGAATAAAGTACTAAAATTTGGTAAACCCATAATTTGGGGTTTATCCAAGGCAATAGAGTTGATAGAATGATGGAAAATTTGCAGATAAAATGTAGTAGTGGAATCCAGAGCACATACCAGGACGAGCCGAATAGAAAACCCAACGAAATCAGTGGTGAAGGGATACATGATAGAAGGTATAGAACATGTGGTCGAAGGTCCATGAAAGCATTGTGTAAGGTATATCATCTTTTTATGGGGGTTTGGTGCGCGAGAGTGCTGCCATATGTAGAGAGGGTATGCAGTAGGGGAGGGGTATTGGCTGCTTGAGGACCTTCGGCCGGTGGGGGGTCATGTGAGTGGAAAAGGGATGGGAGAGAGGGGATGTGTGTCATTTATTGGGTGAGGTCAGAGGAAGTGGAGACCCCCTTTTGGTTAAATCAAAACCCTAAGAAATTAATATGAAAAATGATGATAATAATAATAATAAATTAACAACAACAATAATAATAATAATAATAATAATAATAAACATAATAATAATAAACATAATAATTATAATAAACATAACAATAATATTATCACTATTATTATTATTAATTTTTTTTTCTTTTTATACATTCTTTTTTTTTAAATTTAATAAAATTTTAATTTAAATCAAAAATATTGAAATATAAATAAAATAACCACAACCGCAACGTTTCGGGTCGAGTTGTGACAAAAGTCATTAGGAAGAATTTAATTCAAATAATAATGGAATATATTATATTACATACTTAACTAATTACACTTCTTGTTATGAGTTATAGATTAATGATAGTAATGATACCTCCTATGTTAGAAAATGTGAATATATAATTATGAACGACTGCTCAATGAGATCCTAGAAAGACTATTCTTTAGATGATCCCAATGGGAATAATAAGTCAATCTCATTTCTAATTATGATCAAGATGTAATTTATTATGAGTATAGGAAAAAATATAATATGAACCCTGATTTCCCAACACTAATTAAGGGGAAAAATTAAATGGTGAAATAAAAGAATAAAAATAAGTAAATGGAATCTAGATTGAGCTGTAATAAATATTGATGTTCTACTAAAGAATCATGTTCTAAAAAAGATATTAAAAACCTATGTTTAATGGATTCTTCGAATAATGTAAGTGAGTCTATATATTAATCATCCTATCAATCTGAATATCAAAAAAAAACATTGTTGAGGAATTACATAAAGAAGTTTATATCCTTGGACAAAAGTTTTAAAATTCATTATTATATATAAGAAACTGAATAGAAAATATATGGATGTTATTATAGGGAGTGAAAATATTTAGAAATATGTCCCAAATGGATTTTTTTCTGATTTAGATTTGTAAATTTCAACATAATATCTAAAAAAATTGTTTCTTAAAATGATAAATTAAATCGAGAGGATTCCAAAATATGATTATCATAATAACATCATACCAAAAAATTTCATGGGAATCAATTCCTTCATAAATATATTTTTCTGTGAACTATGTCAGGGGAGGATCAAAAATTATGTTTCTTATATATAGAGTGGATTCTAAAGACACATGACTGGTGATATTTCTGAATATCTATCATTAAATAATTGTGATGGATGTAATTTTACGTTTGGGTATAATTCATAGAGAAAGGTAAAATGTTTTTGTGATGTTGGAATTTTAAATTTTACTGTAATCAGTAATGTATTATTTGTTTGTGGTTTGAAACATAATTTAATAATAATTTATCATATATTTGATGATGGTATTTGTGTTAAAATTCAAACGGATAACTTTATTTTATTAAAGATAAATCTATTATGTTTTATGCAAAATGAAATGATAATATTTCAAAAATTGATAAAAATAAATTAAATGATATAAATGAAAATTTTTTGAATGATGTAAAATATTATAAAATTTTGTGGAACAAAGTGTCAAGATATTCTAATTTCATGTTTATTCAAAAGTTATATTAGAATCAAGTTGTTTTGTAGATACATGAACAGAAAGAGGATAACACCATTGTTTATGAATCTTGCTTGAAAGGTAATCAACACAAATGAAATTTCAAGTCAATCAATGAATCAAAATATATAAGGCCTAATGATTTAATTAACTTGTATTTATTTAATTTAATTAAAACTTCTATTTGTGTGGTTAAATATATTGTTTTGTTATTATAGATGATTTTTCAAGATAAAAAAGGGTTTACTATCTTACACTTAAATTTGCAACATTGTCTAATATTTTTACTTTTGTTATAATTTATTAGAAATAATAAATGGAACATAATTAATTAAATTAGAATTGATTACGGTGGTGAATAATAAAATATATAATTCTTCCAGTTTTGTGAATACAATTGGTATTTTTAAAATTTTTCTTCCCATAGGAACCCACAAAAAATGGTGTGGTCAAATGGTAAAATAGATAATTTAAAGAAATGAAGAGTTCCATGATTAATGAGTTTAATTACCCTAAATAAATCATCTCATAAGATTTTAATAATAATTTGTATGTTAAAAATATTGTTTCTTTATGTCACGTGTTGAAGAACACAACATATGGGTATTAGAAGGGAAGAGAATCTAAAATTGTCAATTTTTGGTGTTTTTTGCTGTAGAATTTTCACTATTAATACTAAGGATACTTTGGATAAATTAGATGAAAAAAATAATTTTGTAATTTTCATATGATATTCAGATTATTATAAGAAATATAAAGTGTATGATAATAGAACCATTATTGTTTAAGTATATATTCAAGTAATGATGGATGACAAATATTTGAATAAAATAGATAATGATATTCATGATCTTGAGGAAGAAATTAGATATTTTAATTTTAATGAATAAGTTACTCAAGATAAAAATCAAAATATTTATGTATATAATGATTCATCTAAATCTAATCCTAGTAAAAATGTTGATGGTAAACTTGTAGATATCGTACCATAGAATATTTTTTAGATACTATTGAATCAAAGATGAAACTAGATATTTTTTATGAATTTTTCTGATTATCAGGATTTTATTAGTGATTTTGTACCATAGAATATTAAATATGAATTTGATGATGCTAATTAGATACTGGCTATGAAATATGAGTAAATATTTTACTATGACCAAAGGGTAGACATTAGTTGCTTAAACATGAAATTATCATGTTATGGGAACTAAATGGTTCACTTGAAATAAAATTGATGAATTTGGATACATAGTTAAAAATAACTCAAGATTAGTCAATTAAGGTTATTCTCAAGAGGAAGGTGTTGAATTTGAGGAATAAATTTCTCCCATTTATTGGTTAGAATAAATTAGGATATTATTGGATTATTTTACATTTCATGGGTTCAAATAATTTCAAATAGATATCCAAGATTATTTTCTAAATGGATATATTTCTAAAGAAGTATATGTAATACATCCTCATGGTTTTTAAAATTAAAATAAACCTATTGATTTTTTAAACAATATAAGTATTTACATTAATTTGAAACACAATCCTCATACTCAGTATAAACTGATAACTAGTTTTCCATTGAAAAAAAATTGAGAAGAAAGGTTGAATTTTTTTTATTATGAAATATTATAATGATATATTTATTTTAAAAATTTATATTAAAGATATTATTTTTAGATCATCAAATGAAATTATATTTATAAAATATTATGATTTTATGAATTATGAATTTTATGTTAGTATGATGGGGGAATTAAAATTCTTATTTGTTTAATAAATTCTAAAATAATGATTGTATTTATATATATATACATCCAATTTTTCTAAAGAATTATTCAAAATATTTGGTTTGGACTCTTGAAATAGTGAAAATACTCACATGAGTTCTACCCTTATATTAGATTTAGATAAATAAAGAAAATCTATTGAAGCTAAAACCTAGAGTGGATGGATTAGATTTTTATTATATTTTACTTCTTCTAGGGCAGTTTAATTATTTACCATTTTCATGTGTTTTAGAGATAAATGTGATCTTATAAAAAGTCACATTATATTTTTTATATGAATTATTAGATATGTTAATTGTTCTTGGAATATTGATTTATTTTACTCCATAATAGCTGACATTGTTTTGATATGCTAATTTGATTTGGATTTTGGTGGATGCAAGATAAATAAAAATATCATGTCAGTTTTGTTACATTTACATGGTAAATATTTAGTTTCTTAGGCATCAAAGAAACAAAATTATGTTACTCTTTCAACATCCAAATATGAATATACAATTGATTCATCTTATTGTGATCACTCATTATTGATTAAGAACACACTTTCTAATTTTGGTTTTGGTTTTGAAAATATTATTTTTGTCACGACCCGTCCCCGGGGCCCGTGCCGTGACTACCTCAAGCCCACCTCCCATAGGCCAGGGGCTGGCAACTAGCACCAAGGCGTAAATCCCAACAAAAAGGGAAGGCATTGCCTTTGAAAAGTAAACAAGCACCACAGAGTAGCAAGCAGAAAAGTAAACACTAAGTAAAAACGGTACAAGCTATGCTGAAAGTAAAAGGGGCCGGAAATACAAGCCCAACTGTAAAGTACAACTAAAAGAAAAAAAAGAGCATCTGAAAGGGAAAACTGCAGCGTCGAGCCGTCCTCTGGAAGTCCCACCTGAAGGGTGGGTACAGATAGCCTCCATTGCTCCTCGGGTCCACCTGACCGCTCCAAGTACGTCCCGCCCAGTGGTCCACCTCTAGGTACTGTCCTGCTCCGCACGCCTCCACCACGATTAGCGATGTCCGTCGTTTGCAACCAACACAACGTAGTGCGGGAAAAGCCCGTGCAGGGGTGAGTATAAGCTACTCAGTAGGGACCCCGAGACCCCCGAAGGTCTCCCGAAATCCACAAAGGATAATCCACAAAGGAAAGATACAATCACAAAGTAACATCTGACACGGATTAGGTATATGCCCATACATATACCTAAGTTATCAATTCCCGTTCGGCTCCAACGTCCGAGCCCAAGCACAACCCAGTCCACACAGGAAAGCAACGTATACCCACACAGGATATCACAACGCAATCCACGAAGGAGAGTAAACAGTAAATCCACATAGGATAGCTCAACACAATCCACAAAAGAGAGTAACACAAGAATCAGCTCACACAGGTATACTTCTTAGGATGACGACAAATATGATCATTGAACCATCTAAGTCGTCGGACCCACGAAGGATCGATAGGTACTAACCCCGCAGTGACCCACACAGGATCGGACCCACACAGGATCGAGCCCACGTAGGACCTGTAGGCGCTGGCTCACACAGAACCGCTGAGCGCTGACCCACACAGGATCGGACCCACACAGGATCGGTAGCACTGATCCACGTAGGATTGCTGAGTGCAGTAGTCGTCGTAGTCCACTGAGGATCTCTACACAGTCGTCACCGCAGTCCACTGGGGATCTCTGCACGGTCGTCGTCGGAGTCCACGAAGGATCTCTGCATATTCGTCGATGTCGAAGAAGCAGTCGCAGCCAGCACTAGGGTTCCAACACACATCAAGCTCATTCGAGAGGGTCCGCTCCACGAGCCGAGAGGCTGATACATCAACTGACACAAAGTCCGAGGTTGAAGTATCCAAAAGTTCCGTATCGCCAACAGGAACTCAACGTCGCAGACGGCGCATCGATCGGACGCTCGGTCTGAGAGTTATTGGCTTTTTCGTCCCAGGGGTCCGGTTGGTTTTTAAGGCAAAACAAACCCGACCGTACTCCACCTGCGTCCAAACCTCGGGTGGAGTATGCCAAAAGATCCGTCTCACTTAGAGGAATTCAGCAAAGCTGACGACACGTCAAACATCCGTTGCGGCACGTTCTGTCGTCGCCTGTCAAATCCGCACAAAACGAAGAACGGCAGAGGGTCGTCGAGCCATGTTCTTTTGGCCAGCACCCTCCGCGTTAGAGATAAACAACGGGAGAAATTTTTATTCCACATAGGAAACAACAATTTTAATAAGTTTAAAATTGTTCACAAACCGGTTCTTTAATTTTTTTTAAAGAAACATTGACGGGAATATAAAAAGGGGGTAATTCCCAAAATAAATCCCTACCTCGTTGGTCGTCGCGTGTGAGCGTTCTTCGCGGAATTTCTAATCGCCGAAGACGGGGATCGTCGCGTCGTCGCGGGAAGGCGTCGCGTCGTCGCGGAATCCGGCGTTGAGTCGACGAGCTCAACGGACCAAGAACAAAAGATTAAAATTATAAATAATTAAATCTGTGTTTCGTTTAAAACCAAAAAGAACCTTTTGAGGAAACCCGAAATCACTCCCCTCAAACGGTTGGTGATCGGAGATCGGGGCGGGGAAGAACGTCTCGAATGGGAGCGTCGTCGATTTCCGGGTTCGGCGTTCTTCGCGTTCTTCGCATTCTTCTCCTTCTTCGCAAGGGAGAAGAAGATACAAGGGTCCTCTTAAATCCTCTCAACGCGCAAATAACCAGAGGTTGTGCGTTGGCCTTATTTTATTATTACGCCAACGAATTTGAAAACTGGTTAAGAAACGATTGGATTAATTCGTTGAATTAATTCGGCGAAAGAAACTGCCAATTTAATTCACGAAATAAACCGCCCAATTAAATGGGGGTAGGATATTTCTGGATAGCAATCTATCCGGTTCAACTCAGTTCAAGCCGCCTTTAAGTGTCTTCAAGTGGCTTCCAAGTGGCTTATGTGAAATAAAATAAAGTTGTCGCAAAATTATTTTATTTCTTAACTTTAAGGCGGAAAATTAAAAACCACACCCGAGCAAACGCAACTCCGGAAGAGGCGTTTCTAAGCGAATACCGGCACTGCGATTTCATCGGTGCCCTCAGAATGCGATTTCGGGCACCGGTTTAAAAGTTAGAAAAACCCGCTCGTCCGTTCACTGAACGTACCCGAGCCAAACTTCGGAAAATGATTCCGGGCACACCGGGCCTCGGAATCAGGTGCCGTCAGA
The DNA here is from genome assembly GCA_963277665.1 of Viscum album. NCBI lineage: Eukaryota > Viridiplantae > Streptophyta > Magnoliopsida > Santalales > Viscaceae > Viscum > Viscum album. The sequence continues at coordinate 402,215,832 of OY728127.1, read as the reverse complement.
GACAGCGCTCTTGTAAAATTACAAAGAAAGTTAAGAAAAAAAAATTTCCTTGAAATTTACGGGTCTTTACATTACTCCCACCTCAGGGCTTTACGTCCCCATAAAGATACATCAAAAACTAGGGAAACAAATGTGGGTACTAAGCACGCATCTGAGCCTCCGGCTCCCATGTGCTCTCCTGGAGGTTCCCGTGCTGCCATCTGATGTGCACAAGAGGAATCGATCGCCCACATAGGACCCGCTCTTGTCGATCCTCTATCTCCACCGGGACCTCCGAAAAGTCACCACTTCATCCACGTCTAGCTCCCCATAGTCAATGATGTGTGTCGGGTCGTGCACGTATCTCCTCATCTGGGATACGTGGAAGACGTCGTGCACCCGGTGCAACTGAGGTGGCAGAGCCAGGCGATAAGCCACCTCGCCAATCCTGCTGAGGACCTGGAAAGGCCCGATGAAGCGTGGAGACAACTTGCCGCCTCGGCCAAATCTCCGCAACCCACGTCGAGGTGAGACCCGCAAGAAGACGTGGTCACCATCCTCGAACGCTAGTGGCCTCCGCCTCCTGTCAGCATATGACTTCTGCCGGCTCTGTGCTGTCCTCATCCACTCCTGGATAACATGGACCTTCTCTGTCGTGGCCCGGACCTTCTCTGGTCCCACAAGTGCTGACTCCCCAGGGTCTGTCCAGCACAAAGGAGATCTGCAAGGCCTGCCGTACAATGCCTCATATGGTGCCATCCCGATGGTGGAGTGGTAGCTGTTGTTGTACGCGAACTCCACCAAGAGTAGGTGGTCCTCCCAGCTGTGACCAAAGTCGAGGGAACATGCGCGGAGCATGTCCCCGAGAGTCTGAATGGTCCTCTCTGTCTGACTATCCGTCTGAGGGTGAAAGGCGGTGCTCAGACGTAGTCGTGTCCCGAACGCCTCCTGCAACCCCTTCCAAAGCCGGGAAGTAAAGCGAGCGTCCCGATCGTAGATGATAGTCGATGGCACACCGTGAAGCCGTACAATCTCTTGAATGTAGATACGCCCCATGCTCTCCACTAAGCCCTACTCTCGGATGGGTAATAAGTGTGCCGACTTGGTGAGTCGGTCAACAATCACCCAAATGGAGTCGTGACCTCTGGAAGTGCGTGGAAGTCCAGTCATGAAGTCCATAGATATTTCATCCCACTTCCACTCCGAGACCTCCAAGGGCTGTACCAAGCCTACTGGTAACTGATGCTCTACCTTCACCTGCTGGCAGGTGAGGCACCGCGAAATGAACTCTACCACAGCCTTCTTCATGCCCGGCCACCAGTGCTGTCGTCTGAGATCCTGGAACATCTTCGCTACTCCAGTATGTACTGCCAAAGGAGAAGTGTGAAACTCTCTTATCACCTCCTCTCGTAAAGTGACTGGTACCAAGGTACGTCTTCTGAAAAGGACATCGTGCTCTACTCCAAGGGAGAAACCATTAGGTTCCTGTCCCAAGGATATCTGTGCACGCCGTGTCTCACAGTCAGCGTCCCCACGCTGTGCCTCTCTGACCCGCTGTAGAAGTGGAGGAGAGACTGTGAGACACTGAAGGAAGGCTGCTCCGTCTCTATCCACGAAGGATATCTGCAAGGCGGCTAGCTGCTCGGTCGCCTCCCCAAGTAGCTGGATGCCCGTCCTCCGGCTGAGGGCATCGGCTACCATGTTCCCCTTCCCAGGAGTATAGACTATCACAAAGTCATAGTCCTGGAGGAACTAGAGCCATCGTCGCTGTCTCAGGTTCAGGTCCTTCTGAGAGAAGATGTACCTGAGACTCTGGTGGTCAGAAAAGAGTGTGAAGCGCTCGCCCATCAGATAGTGCCGCCATGTCTTCAAAGCGAAGACCACTGATGATAACTCCAGGTCATGAGTAGCGTAGTTCTGCTCATGCGGCCTCAACTGACGTGATCCATAGGCAATAACGGCCCTCTCCTACATCAAGACACACCCAAGTCCGGTCCCTAATGCATCGCAGTAGACTACGTATCCAACTCCCTCCTCAGGCGACCTCAAGATTGGTGCGCTGGTCAATCTCTGTCTCAGCTCCTGGAAGCTCTACTGACATCTGTTTGACCACACGAAGGGTTTCCCCTTCTTCTTCAACGCTAATAGTGGTGCCGCAACTCTGGAGAAGTCCGGCACAAATCTCTGATAGTATCCGGTAAGACCCAAGAAACTCCGCACCTCAGTCACGCTCCTGGGTGGCTCCCAAGCTAGCACTGCCTCGATCTTCGCGGGATCCACTGCAACTCCCGCCTCAAAAATGACGTGCCCCAAGAAGTGGACCTCACGTAACCAGAACTGACACTTCGAGATCTTTCCATAAATTTGGTTCTCTCGGAGTGTGTCTAGTACAACACACAAGTGGTAGGCATGCTCCTCCTCCGTTGTCGAGTACACCAAAATGTCGTCGATGAAGACCACGACAAATCGATCGAGGTATTGCTGGAAGATCCTGTTAATGAGGCTCATGAACACTGCTGGAGCATTGGTTATGCCGAAAGGCATAACCAAGAACTCATAGTGGCCATACCGACACCTGAAGTTCGTCTTCTGCACATCCTCGTCTCGAAATCTGAGCTGATGATAGCCTGACCTGAGGACTATCTTCGAGAACCACCGTGCTCCCTTGAGCTGATCGAAAAGGTCATCAATCCTGGGTAGCGGATACTTGTTCCTCACTGTCACCTGGTTCAGGCGACGATAATCGACACACAGTCGCAAGTTCCCATCCTCCTTCTTGGCGAACAAAATCGGGGGAGCCCAGGGTGAAACACTGGGTCGGATGAAACCCTTGCCCTGCAAGTCCTCCAACTATACCCGCAGCTCTCGAAGCTCAGCGGGGGGAATCCGATATTCTGGAGTGGATATCAGGGATGTCCCGGGGTACAAATCAATATAAAAGTCTACCTCTCTGTGAGGAGGTAGCCCTAGAATGTTGTCGGTGAAGATGTCCGCATACTGATCCACCATTGCAGGAAAACTGGGACTCCGCACATCAACTGCTCCCAGGATGAGGCTAGCCAACTGATGAGTGATGGGATGACCTCTCCTCTGCGTGAGTCCATCCTGTGCTGATAAGGCTCCCTTCTCGCCAGTGAAGGTGAACCTGCTCCCGTCGGTGCGCACACATCGCACCTTACGCCTAATGCAGTCAATCTGAGCATGGACCGTAGATAACCAACCCATTCCCAAGATGACGTCATAAGGCCTCGACGCCGCTACAAGAAGATCCCAGCCGAAGCTCTCGCCTCCTAGAGTAAGTTCACACTGTCGTCACCAGTGCGTAATCATCGAGTCCGCTCCCGTAGGAGTCTCTAGCCGTAAGGATCTAGCCAACGGCTCTGTCGGAATCTCCGAGCTCCAAACAAGGGCAGCAGATATGAAGGAATGACTTTATCCTTTGTCTATCAGAACTGCAGAAAGGGTGGAATAGACACAGATCGTACCTTGAATCATCTTTGGTGCACCGTGGTCGTAGGCCTCCGCTTCCTGGAGCTGAGCCTATCTCTGCCCGCCAGCTCCCTGTGGTCGGGGCGGGCCTCCCGGCGGTGGTGGTGGTAGAGCCTCAAAGCGTCGCCCACCACTTGCTGCTCGGCCAGCTCCTCTGCCTCGTCCGTCTCCTCCCTGTGGACCGCCACGGTCGACCCTATGCCTCTGCCTGGGTGGCCCCTCCACCGTCTGCTGCCCCTCGGTACAGCGGGTCGGGCTGTCACGAGCCATGTGGCCCCGCCCGCCGCACTCGTAGCACTGCCTGCCTCTCGGAAGACTGGCTCCGGGCTGGGTGCCCTGCAATGCTGAGCCAGTGTCCCGAGGTCGTCTTTCGGAAGGTCTGGTCCGCCTGGAACCCTGTGTCATCCGTCGGCTACCTGCTGCCGAAGACTCCGCTATCTCCCACTTTGCGGTAGGTCTCGCTGTGGACTCAGCCAGAAAGCTCTCAATCAGGAGGGATCACTCCAGTACTCCTACCTGGGTCGGGATGCTGAGGGAGATCAGCAATGCCCTGATCTCGTGTCTCAATCCCTGCTCGAAGGTCCGGGCCCGGAAGAAGGGGTCCCGTACCATGTCGGTCGAGTAGCGAGAAAGATCGGTGAACCTGGCCGCGTACTGAGCGACCGTCAAGCTGCCCTATCGCAACTGAAGAAGCTCCTGAATGCGCACCGCACGGAGGGTGTCCGGGACAAACTCTGAGCGGAAGAGGCACTCGATGTCCGTCCAGATGAGGGTGGACTCATCGTGTACCTGGAGCATCATGCTCCACCATCTCCCTGCTGCTGCGTGCAGTAGGCTCGCCGCGAGGATCACCATGTGGTCTGCTGGTGTCCTCACTAGCCTAAAAACTCGGACGACCGCCTACAGCCAGTCCTCGGCTGCATGGGGGTCCGACTCCCCACGGAACCTGGGTGGTCGCTGGTGCTGGAACTCGTGCAGAGCTCTGAGGTGTCGTGCGTCGTCAGCTGCCAGTGCTGGAAGCATCGGGGGATCGGCGGGTAAAGGTACCGCTGGTGCCTCTGCGGTCAACGGGCCCTGTACCGAGGCCTCGTCTCTCGGCGGACTATCGTCGTGCTCTACTCTGGGAACCCTAGTTGGTTGCTGTCATCGGGCCATCCTGAAAATGAAACAAGTGCGCCACGGTCAGAACAGTATACCTGTTGAGCCGACACAAGTAATCACAAATAAAACTTGAAACACACATGCAATCAATGTTTTCGTGCATTAAGTTGGAAATCAGAAGTCAGGGTCCGGGTGTATGGATACGTCGGCCGCCGCACCAACACTGGACTCCCTAGACTGATAACCACACTCAATACGCTAAACACTATTGCATCACATAGAAGAAAGATCAGAGTCTGTGGTAGAACCGACCACCTCTGATACCAATTTGTCACGACCCGTCCTCAGGGCCCGTGTCGTGACTACCCCAAGCCCGCCTCCCATAGGCCAGGGGCTGGTGACTAGCACCAAGGTGTAAATCCCAACAAAAAGGGAAGGCATTGCCTTTGAAAAGTAAACAAGCACCACAGAGTAGAAAGCGGAAAAGTAAACACTAAGTAAAAACGGTACAAGCTGTGCTGAAAGTAAAAGTGGCCAGAAATACAAGCCCAACTATAAAGTACAACTGAAAGAAAAAAACAGCAACTGAAAGGGAAAACTGCAGCGTCGAGCCGTCCTCTGGAAGTCCAACCTGAAGGGTGGGTACAGATAGAATCCACTTCTCCTCGGGTCCAACTGACCGCTCCGAGTATGTCCCGCCCAGTGGTCCACCTCCAGGTACCGTCCTACTCCGCACGCCTCCACCACGATCAGCGCTGTCCGTCGTCTGAAACCAACACAACGTAGTGCGGGCATAGCCCATGCAGGGCTGAGTATAACCTACTCAGTAGGGACCCCGAGACCCCCGAAGGTCTCCCGAAATCCACAAAGGATAATCCACAAAGGAAAGATACAATCAAGAAGTAACATCTGACACGGCTTAGGTATATGCCCATACATATACCTAAGTCATCAATTCCCGTTCGGCTCCAACGTCTGAGCCCAAGCACAACCCAGTCCACACAGGAAATCAATGTATACCCACACAGGATAGCACAACGCAATCCACGAAGGAGAGTAAACAGTAAATCCACACATGATAGCTCAACACAATCCACAAAGGAGAGTAACACAAGATTCAGCTGACACAGGTAAACTTCTTCAGATGACGATAAAGATGATCATTGAACCATCTATGTCGTCGGACCCACGAAGGATCGATAGGTACTAACCCCGCAGTGACCCACCCAGGATCGGACCCACACAGGATTGGGCCCACGCAGGACCTGTAGGCGCTGGCTCACACAGAACTGCTGAGCGGTGACCCACACAGGATCGGACCCACACAGGATCGGTAGCACTGATCCACGTAGGATCGCTGAGTGCAGTAGTCGTCGTAGTCCACTGAGGATCTCTGCACATTCATCACCGCAGTCCACTGAGGATCTTGGCACGGTCGTCGTCGGAGTCCACAGAGGATCTCTGCATAGTCGTCGCTGTCGAAGTAGCAGTCACAGCCAGCACTAGGGTTCCCGCACACAGCAAGCTCGTTCGGGAGGGTCTGCTTCACGAGCCGAGTGGATGATACATCAACTGACACAAAGTCCGAGGTTGATGTATCCAAAAGTTCTGTATCGCCAACAGGAACTCAACGTCGCAGACGGCGCGTCGATCGGACGCCCGGTCTGAGATTTATTGGCCTTTTCGTCCCAGGGGTCCGGTTGGTTTTTAAGGCAAAACCAACCCGACCGTACTCCACCTGCGTCCAAACCTTGGGTGGAGTATGCCAAAATATCCGTATCACTTAGAGGAATTCAACGAAGCTAAAGACACATCAAACATTCGTTGCAGCATGTTTCTTCATCGCCTGTCAAATCCACACAGAACGAAGAACATCGGAGGGTCGTCGGGCCGTGTTCGTTTGGCCCGCACCCTCCGCGTTAGAGATAAACAATGGGAGAAATTTTTATTCCACACAGGAAACAACAATTTTAATTTGTTTAAAATTTTTCACAAACCGGTTCATTAATTTTTTTTAAAGAAACATTGACGGGAATATAAAAAGGGGGTAATTCCCAAAATAAATCCCTACCTCGTTGGTCGTCGCGCGTGAGTGTTCTTCGCGGAATTTCTCATCGTGGAAGAGGGGAATCGTCGCGTCGTCGCGGGAAGGCGTCGCGTCGTCGCGGAATCCGGCGTTGAGTCGACGAGCTCAACAGACCAAGAACAACAGATTTAAATTATAAATAATTAAATCTGTGTTTCGTTTAAAACCAAAAAGAACCTTTAGAGGAAACCCGAAATCACTCACCTCAAACGGTTGGTGATCGGAGATCGGGGCGGGGAAGAATGTCTCGGATGGGAGCGTCGTCGATTTCAGGGTTCGGCGTTCTTTGCGTTCTTCGCATTCTTCGCATTCTTCGCAAGGGAGAAGAAGATACAAGGGTTCTCTCAAATCCTCTCAACGCGCAAATAACCAGAGGTCGTGCGTTGGCCTTATTTTATTATTACGCCAACGAATTTGAAAACTGGTTAAGAAACGATTGAATTAATTCGTTGAATTAATTCAACGAAAGAAACTCCCCATTTAATTCACGAAATAAACCGTCCAATTAAATGGTCTGTTAAGAATTTACGAAACGCGTCAGTTGACTTTCATAATGACGGGTTTTCGCGGGTGCGTTTCTTAGCGGAAAGAAACGCGGGGCTCGTGCAGGCCCCACATCACAAATATCCTACCAAAGGGGGTAGGATATTTCTGGATAGCATTCTATCCGGTTCAACTCAGTTCAATCCGCCTTTAAGTGGCTTCAAGTGGCTTCCAAGTGGCTTATGTGAAATAAAATAAAGTTGTCGCAAAATTATTTTATTTTTAACTTTAAGCCCAAAAATTAAAAACCACACCCGAGCAAACGCAACTCCGGAAGAGGCGTTTCTAAGAGAATACCGGCGCTGCGATTTCATCGGTGCCCTCAGAATTCGATTCCGGGCACCGGTTCAAAAGTTAGAAAATCCCGCTCGTCCGTTCACTGAACGTACCCAAGCCAAACTTCAGAAAATGATTCCGGGCACACCGGGCCTCAGAATCAGGTGTCGTCAGAGACTGCACTCTTGTAAAATTCCAAAGAAAATTAAGAAAAAAAAATTTCCTTGAAATTTACGGGTCATTACAATTTTTTTTCTATAAATATAAATATACTATATCTATATCTAAAAATACCATAAAACACTATAGAAAAAATATCACATAAATTAATTTTCACTTACTCCAAGATCATTTACAAAACAGAATTATATTTTTTGAGTTTATTTATATACAATATAAACCTGAATATATATTTATTATTCTCCTAGATTTTCATAAGTTTGAGAAAAAATCATTAACATTGTATGATGAAGATTAAGATATACATTTGTCAATAATAAATTTAGTGGGAGTTTGGGTCTACTTACATGATGATATTTTCATAATAACATGAAATCAGTAAAAACTAGAATCATTTTACATATTATTTCCTTATATATATACATTCTAGAGTATTATATTACTGTTTTAAGAATACTCATACATACAAAATTATGTTGAATTAATTTGTAAACATTTATTATTTATAAAATATTAATTTATTAATGGTTTCTCAATATTTTTCACAAATATTTTTTAAAACTTTACATGGTATAAAGTGGATCCATGGTACATATTAGGAAATTTTCATTTTTAAAAGTGTTTTAACAATGTTTATATTCATTTTTTTCAAATATAATATATTAAAAATATATGGCAATAAACAACATTAATTTTATTGAGTGGATAATTTTTATTTTAAATATTTATCATATTGATAATTTTAAAAGGGGGGGGGGGTTGAAATTATACTTGGTTTTTGTAATTATCGAGAATTGGGTGAATGGTGAGTGGATCCTTGAACCAGATTATGTTTTCATTAGAAAATTATCTATATATTTACTTCAATTATGAGCCTTCATGAATTTTATTGTGTATTGATTAATGTGTGCATAACTTTGATTAGATCATAATATTTATTTTCCTTAAATATATTTATATTTCATGTTTTTATTTTTCATAACATATTCTATAGGTTTCATAAAGAGTTCCTAGACTACATAAGTTATTGGCTACCTTAAAATATTATTTTAGGTATTTTTTACTATTCCAACGTAGCCAATTTTTCTGTCCTGTTATGATGCATTTATGATCCATAGAGATGATTCTCTCTAGTAGCTGATTCATATAACCAATTTTCCCCAATTAGTTACATTATGTACTTCGGCCATAATATGGACTATATAACTCCAAATTTAGTGATTTTTGTTGAGATGGAAGGATTAAAAATTATACACATTTCATCTAATGGTATACAGTACTAAATAGATTTATATAAATTTATAAATTATTGTATAATTCAATACATGTTTTTTTTAATTCTACAGTTTTCTTGATATATTTTTCTAGTGTTTTATGTTTATAACATATAATACATAATTATGATTAAGGTGAATATGTATTCTATTTAAATAGAAATAAATAGCCTAAATATTAGTTAATATGGGATAAATTTTATTCATTTCATTTTTATGGTGCTTATAAATATGAAATTTTCTAATCCAGATATTTAAAAATTTCTACATACAAATATGTGATAAATTCACCTATGTATATCATTTATTTAGATCCAGATACATTGATTCCCATAAGAGTATATATTTATCTATTTAGTGAAAAATGGATACATGAAAATCCCCTGAATATTTTCCTTTACATGTTTTTAAGAATTTATAGAGGTTTTTTTAAAACCAAAAAATGTGATATATTTTAGGTAATATTTCACATTTAATTTTTTTACAGGTTTATTATATATAATTAGTCTTTTATGGTACTAAAATTTCTAGTTAATTTTAATAGAAGCCATTAAAATGGGTTTTAATTTAATAAATGATGAAATAAGTTTTATTAACTGGATATTAAGTGTTTATTTGTATTCATACTAAAATTTGGGAAATTGGAATATTCAGATAAAAACTGAATGAAATATGATGTTCTGGAATCAGATATCATCACGGCGTATTTCAATAATATTAATGACTTTTATTTACGATAGAATTATATATTCTACTGAGATTAACTATATTTATTTAACTAATTATATAAGACATATATAAATAAAAATTGGAATTATATTTCTCATTCACACGTAGATTATTATCAAGGAAATAATCATGGAAAACTCCAAATTATTTCGTTAAATTTGAATACATAATTTTTTTCCTTGAGAAAATGAAATATTAATCTATCTTTATATTGAAATGATTTTTTGAACAAAGAAACTCTATAGATATATTGTTTCCAGAACTTGTGAAATATAGGGAGGTTGAGGGTGTTTATTAACAATACATTTTTCCACTTTTTTTGTGATCACATAATGTTTCTAGTCAAACTGAATTCATTGGATGGTTTACTACTAGAGAATTAGCTACTACTTTGTCTCTCAAACTATGAATCATTCATCTGGCTCTAAAGATTTCACTACTTCTAATTACATTTAATTTTATCAAATATAAATGGTGTATAATACTGAATAAAAGTTAGGTTAGAAGTTTCTTACTCCCAAAAAAAAGTCGGGCATCATGTTGTGTCCCCAGGAAAAAAGGGAGGCTGTTTGGGTTGTGACTCTTAGTGGGAAAAAGGTTGTTAATTTGAGTTTAAAGTCTATGAGAAAATAATTTTTAATTGGGTTGTTACTCTATGTGGGAAAAATTATTACTATGATTTCATTAAATGGGATAATGTGGGTTCCATCTCCCACATTTTTTGAGAGAGTGAAGAGTGGAGTATGATCATTTAAATCCAAAATAGAATAAAAATAACTTGTGTTTTATTTATATTATTTACCTCTATATTAACATTATAACTATGGGATATAATTTAAACTAATTATATTATTTTTTGGAGGCCAATCCCTGTCCCTCTAGGATATTCATCCATCCTAACTCTAGAGAAAAAATCAATACCATTTCCCAAAAAGGATATGAGTATATATAATGTCGTCATTAATATGCATACCATAACATTCATGAAAATCTCCTTAAATATGTAAAATTATCAAAATTATAACCAGGACCATAAAATTATATTCTATGTGACATTATAAATAGCATATAGGTTAAAAATCTCAACCTAAACCACCCCTTTAAGTGGGTCTGATTATGAGAATTGAGGTGTTATTTTTCACTTTTGAAAAAAAAATCTACTGAGGTTTGTTTCTCTGGAAATTTCCTTCTGATATTTTTTAAATTTAACTAATGAATTGAGATGTCATATATACCAAAATATGAATAATTTAATTACATAAAATTAAATTAAATAATTAGTTATTGATAATACCATGTCACATTACCCATGTTACAAAATGTAGTGTTTATTAGGTTCCACAGTTATGACTCTTTAGTCATATGACATAAATGGTAGAGTGAATTGATTAAATGACATGGATATAGTTGCATTATTCATTCCTTATTTAATAGTAATTTTTTTATAAATTGTTTATTTGAAACAAAGGACATGAGGTTCCTTATTGATTATCTGTAAATAAGGGACAAGATGATCCATCCAGTGCATTGAAATTTAAGGAAATGAAATTCCTTATTACTTATTTTTAATTAATGGACATGAAGTTACTTATTTAGTACATGGGATAATTGGAAATTCTGTTCTATATATATTATATAAAAATATAGGACATGAGTAATCTTACTATTTATAAAAAAATTAATATTTATAGGCATTCAAGAATATTATAAAAGCACTAGTGTCTGATATATGTACTATGAGAAACCTGATCCCCCATGGGTTTATATTAGTTCATTTGTTAACCTTATTATTATTACATTCATACTAGTTCAAAATATACTTACAAAATGGATAATTTCTAAACACCATTGGTGATGGACACATGAGTTTTACTCACACCATGTTTGGTCCCTTGATTGGTACCAAGAAAGACTTCATTAATTTAGGTTGGAACAAGGGAAATAAACCCACTATTAATGATTCACATTCTATACTAGGATGGAATATGGTAGTAGAAGACCGAGCTCATGATCATGATTATATTGAATATAGCCTTTAGTCCCCTTGTATGTTTTTATAGCATGAATTATGTTGTACGTCTCCTCTAATTTTCATATAGCATCATGAAATCATCATATTTAATAAGAGACTGGATATTAATTAGGTTTGATTATATTTTTCTATATGATCAACTTCCACTATTAATTATTTAAATTCATGTATTTTTTCTTTATTTGTGTATCACTATCATTTTCCCCTCTGATAAAAATTGTATAGTCTCCCCACTATATCAATATAGACACTCACTAATATTTTGAAACCTCTAGGTTATGGGGAGGTTCTCTTATGTCCATGTGTCTAACCATTTTGGGTCACTTATGAGTGTACTAGACATGAGACAACACAAAATACATGGTTACCCGAATAGTGATTGCAACAATGGGTACATAATGGCATTGAAAATGGATCACATGGTTTAGTTTAATGGTTAGGATGACTGTGAACACATTATATTCATCTTATAATTATTCCAAGAAATTAATGAAGTAAAATTTCATTCATAATATTAGATGAAAATCATGTAGATAATAAAATAGTTTCCTGAAAATGACAATGTGCTTGTTACAATATATTTATATTCTATATATTTTTCCTGTTTAGATTGAAAAGGTGTTCCACACTCCTTTATAACAACTACTATAGTTAAGGAATTAAGGTCTTGAGAGGACTAGATTCCATGACCCATATTACTGTATATACTCATTTCATATAAATCTAGATTTAAAATTTTATTTTAAGGGTTTGATATAATGGACAGAACAAATGGACCGATTGTATAATTAATCCAGATATGGATATAATTATATATTGTTATCTTTGTCATGGAATACATTTCCTCTATGAATATTTACAAAGAAGATTATTAAATATGAGTGATTTTATCTAATATTAAAAAATACTATATATATATTTTTTCTTACATAGATCATTAGATATATTTTTGAAATGTATAAGTTATTACATGGAGTCTACCAATATTAATGAAAATCATGGATATGGTGTGGAAATGGGATCTTCCAATAGTTTTGTAGGAGTACATAGATGTTCTCCAAAATAATGTTGTAACATTCCCACATTTAAATGAAATCATGTTTCTTATAGATTTATATAATAGTTTTTTCTCATTAATAATCCTTCTTACTGTATTGAACATTCACAGTTATGGGAGTTATGGTTATTGGTTGAATATATTTAGTAAAAGGATTTCATCCAACCTAGTATACTTCCCTCGAGGTATTAAATGTTATTTTTAAAGAATTTGGCTGAGGCATATTACTTTTAATAGATTATATATTTCATTGAAAAAGGTAACCAAAAATATTTTGTATCCACTCATGGGGAGTAATGATTTCTTTGATTATTTTAATAGAGGTTGGATATTTGTAAAGATTTCTTTCTAGTCTAGATATCTTCTTATTTATTAATTATGTTATTCTACATAATTCTACTAAGAATGGGTCATATTCAGTCACACACAATTTCTTTTAATATGGTCAGTACAATTATATATAAATTTAAAATGTGGAATACATTTTATTATTTTCTGTTGTTTAATAATAATTCATATTTAGTCGACGGTATATATTCAGTTATTGATTATTCAAGATATATTTTTGAGTTGAATATTTAATAAATATGTGTTTGTTATTTTAGTGAATATAATATTTTTTTTATTATTAGTGAATAATGTAGTGATATTTTTTGTTTAAATAAAAATACATTATACAAGGACCGATAAATATTGAGGATAATTGGTGGGTAGGGTTTATTGGTCTTGTGAAAAATATATTTTAAATAGTATTTAAATAAATAATAGTTGATTTATTCAAGCGAATAATATTTAGTTATCTATGAGTTTAGAGAATATCAAGTAATTAAAAATCATACTATTATTTAGGCATGGAATTTTTCATGGATTATGAGAATCAAAAGGACCTATATCTAATTATTATTCTCCAACATTATCCTAATTTAAACTTTTTTCAGGAATTCTTTAACCAATCGAATGCCTAGAAATTATTTCTATTTTACATAATGAATTATAGAGAGCCCCACAATCCCTATAGAGATATTCTTCTGGAATACTCTGTAGAATAGAAAGAGATCCTTCTCCACGACCCTCTTTTATTTCAATAGTGAAAAGAAGATTCTTTCTATCTCAGACTAATTCTTGTAGTGATCATTATTGAATGACTAAAGTGTTAGGATCTATCATTCTAGTACCTAGATATTTTTATAGTGATCTTTGCAGGATCAAGGTGAACATTTAGATCACTTTTAGGGGGAATATACTATTGATTCCTCCGGTGTAATAACTATATGATGTTATGAATTTTTGTGTACTTCAATGGAAAAATAATTTATTCTCACTATAATTATTTACATAAATAAATATATTATATATTATATGTGATGATCCATGCAAACTTGTTTATGGTGTTTTTTTCCAAACAACATAAAAATTATTTTATTGGTCATCACATTAATCGTAATTTAAATTTTGGATTATTCATTAAAACCAGAAAAGGATGAGTTATACATGGCCCAATAGGAGCTTCTCTTACATCGAATATGGTATCTCACTTCTATATAGGCATGTAAATTGTAGTATTATTGTTAAAAACCAAACATATATTTCATGGGCATAATTAAACATTATTTTATTGATACACACCATACTTAGGAAATCATTTATGTGATTAACGGTCATTATAAAATAATTTATATTTATTTGGATAAGAATTTAATCTTTTAGAGATCATACCCACTAAACATAGAATTTTTTTAGCAGCATGTGTTTGATAAGAATATTTATTATATTTTTGTAGAGTTTCATCCAATAGAGTAAGTGCTTCTATGAAACATGAGTCACTCCATCAATTTCATAAATTTAAATTATAAACCTTCAATATGGATGATTATATTACATATTTAGTGAAATCAGCACGAAATGGTGTTTGAATAGATCATTAGTATATATAATAGATTTATAAAACCTTAAAGGTCATATTAAACTACCATTTTCATTTCCTTAATATGATATTTATCATCATCTAAAATTCTTATTATATACTCAATATGATCATCATTATTGTTTACAGTTTTAAACATATCAGGTGATCTATAAACTGTAGTGTTATCCTTGTCCCTGGTAATGTTAAATTATTCAATGTACATTGTCCAACTTTCATAATGCCAAGTTATTCATTCAAATATAATTATTTCTTCTAAATCCTATAAAAATTATTCACCTAGAATAACAAAAAAGTAATCATTTAAAAAGGATTTTAGATGGTTTACATACATTCCCTTTTCAAAAAATGATAAAATATTTAACCCTATCATAATATACATTTTAATGATTTTGATGCATCCATATTCATTTTATATCAATCCTATTTGATTTAATGATATTAATATTTAATAAAAAATAAACTGAAAGTATCATCATCACATTTATATATAAAAATTAAATATTTAAGGAAATTTAATTATTTTATCACATAAATAATAGGATTTAATGTGAAAAAATATATTAAATAAATAATTTTATTTTTTTATGATATTTATATTTAAATATTGCATTTTCTTATTTTTTGGATAAGATTTATATATCCCCTCTAAGTAAATAATATTTTTAAACTCTCTATACATGATAAATCTAAACATGATACATTAACTAATCTTCCAAGACTATATTCTCAAATGTTTCCATGAAAAAAAATTGTGGGAATATATATATATTTTTAAAAAAAATGATATGATATTTTAAAATGAATCATTTTTAAAACCATTTTTTCATATTTATTTTGAATATTATTTTTCAAAGACAACATATATAAATTGAAACTACAAATGTATTCATATTCAAATGTACATGAAAAACTATGGGTGTGTAAAGGTAATGTAGTTATCTTAATGGGGGTCTTGGATTAGGGGTGGATTTTTATTTCCATGGAACATAAGAGAGGAGAGAAAATGGGAAAAGGGGAGGGATAATAAAAATATAGAGGTATCAATTGAGGTGTCCTTTACACATCACTATGTTCACGAAGAATAATATTAAATTTTTTTCCAAAACTCAGAAATGATTTGTGAGAATTATTTTAAATAAATATTTAAATATAATGTATTATTCTTTTTGGGTCACGACTTTTCCAACATCTTCCTCAATGACACAACACATACTGTCTTTTATGGAAGCTTAGGTGCAAGAAATCATGGTGAACAGTTAGGGTTTTATTAATAGAGTGGATAATGTCTTATTAGTGCTAAAAATAAAGCACTTTTAAATATACATTTATCTATAATAATTAAATAATCGGTGGTAAAGGTATATTTTGTACATTCTAAAACTAGCGCTGATAATGCCATTCCTTTGTCAATGAAAACATGGTGTACATGAATATGCATTTATCTAAAATAAAATAATTACATATTAAAATTATTTTTTCTAGTGTTAAATATAGCATCGATAAACACTGGATTTATTAGTGGTAAAATAAATGGTGAAAAAATAAATAAATAATTTTAAATATGAAAAATAAAAAATATTAAAAAATAATAAATATAAAATGATAAATTTACAAAATTAATTATAATAAATAATTAATTGAAAATCAATAAATTGTAATTTATAATATTTTAATGAAAATATATTGATATTAAATTAAATAGTTAGTTATTATATAAATATAAACTTTTTAAATATATTGTAAATTAATAACTAATAATATATAAAGTAATATTTTAAAAAACTCATAAATTTCAAAATTATTAAATAAAAACATAATAAAAATTAATAAATAAAAAATATTATAAATGATTAAATATTAATAATGAACTATAAATTAAAAAAATATATATAAAATTTTAAAGTAGAAGTAAAAAAAATTGCATATTAAAAACATGAAAAAATAACAATAACTATTTAAAGTGAAAAAATCACTATTAAAATAAAATGATCCAATACATAAAACAACATTTAAATATAAAATATTTATAATAAACTATTAATTATATAATTCTATATAATATAAATAATATATATACCGTTAATAATAAATGTTTATAAATATTTTTAATAATATTGAAAATGTTTTTTCAATTATACCGAAGTGTAAATATTCAATATAATAAAAAAAATTAAAAAATATTATTTATTTTTAAATAATATTATTAATTAAATATAACATATTTTAAATGAAGCCTTATTTTAATAATTGAAATATATATATTAAAATACAAATAAATTATAGTAAAACAATCACACTAATAATTTTTTTAATTTTAAATATAAATTTTGAGAAACTATATAAATTAGATGAACAGACACACACATGCACATTTATATTGATAAATTACAGAACAAAAATATTCAAATGAATAAACATTATTAAATGAATAATAGTTAAAATTAATAAAAATGAAATAAATAAAAATGACAATATTACAAAGATATTAAAACCCTAATAAAAATTGCAATTATATAAACTATAGAAATATTTAAAAGAAATAAATATTGAATCGAATATAAATAAATATTAAAATTTTCTTTTAATTATAAATGATTGGAAACAAATTACTAATTAAAAATGAATAATTAATAATTGAATAAAATTTTGAATTCAAAAATATTAAAATAAATACTAATAAATATTAGTTACAATAATTATAAACATTTTTTAAAAAATGTTATATTAATAAAAAATGTGAAAAAAATATAAAAAATTAACATGTAAAATATATTAAATGAATAATTTTGAAAATTTATAAAATTATTATTTAAAATGAATAAATTATAAAATCTTTATTACAAATTGAATATTCTATTTCTAACATGGATTAAATAATCTATTTTATTCTGATTTAATTTACTAAGTTGAATAGAAGAAACAAATTTAATGAAAAAGATCACTGATTTTTTATGGTGGGAATGTCAGGAATTCTTCATGCATAAATCTAGTAAACTCATCTTTGCGGGTTTTCAGACCATCCTCATACCAGCCTAGGAATAATCCAAAGAGGGTTGATTCCACCTACCATGTTCATTCCACTTTGAAAAATTTGGGAAAATGGGATTCTAATTGATGACCATTCTTCCATTATGGGTTTACTTATCACCTCATTTAATTAGCTATGTATGAATGTCCATGTTTTTTCAATGGATCCTTCTCTCACTATGAGTTTTATAATATATTTTTGGGGTTTTTTTAGCATATAAATTTTTATACACCAGTAACAAAAACTATACATTTATTCATGTGTGATGTAATTTATTTTACATTGATCTAATATATAAAAAATGATCTATTCACAATAGTGGGTCTCAGATTACATTACCAAAGGAAGGATTCAAAATATTTTTTTTATTCTCAAAAAATGATTTCATTATATACTAGTAATCATATTAGCATGGATATACATTTGGAATCCAAATTTTAAAATGTTTTGTGAATAATTATCTTAATGATTTTTTTCTCATATTTTCCCGATGTTCATAGTTTTCCAAAAAATCCACCTTTTTAAAAAATTCAACAAAATGATTCCATCATGTTCACCTTTTATTAGAGGATTCATTAAGGTTTCCTTATCAATTTTTCAAAAATATCATACTAATTTTGAAACAAATACCTGGGATATTTTTTTGACACATGCTTGGGAATTCTACTGGCATGGTTTATGGATTGAGAGTGGTTCAATGTTTGTGGTCAACCTCGTCAAGAAGAAGTCATGCAATGCAAAATGGGAGTTATACGTGACATAGAGTAACTATTCGACACAGATAGAGAAAATGTATATCATCTTCTCACATGTCTACTAAGATCAAAACATGGTGGAAGATGTGGTTTCTATGAAGTCAGTTGTTGATAGTTACTCAACTTGGTCTTATTGATAGGGTGTTTTTTCTTGGATTTTCATTCGTCATATATAGTGGCTAATGTGTATTCCATCATTTGAAATGATTCCTTTTTTCTATACACCATATTTATTTCGTAAAGGCAATGAATCATTTTGATCCATATCCTGGAATGATCCCAATAAAAAATAATAATATTATAAAAATATTATAAATAGAGTAAAAAATTATTATAAATATAAAAAAATATTAAAAATGGATATATATTGAAATAAAGTCATATAAATATTTATATTTAAATTTAAATACAAAAGATTTATAATAAATTATACATTAAAATTTATTTAATAATAATTATTTAAATATTTATATATATAAATAAATAAAATAAATAAATAAATGTTGGATTGAAAAATGGAAAAAATATTAGAAATATTATATATTATGAAATAAAAAAATATATTTTTTAAGAATGATTAAATTGCAGAAAATATTAAATGAATTTTATTAAAAATGAACAAAAAATAACAATTAAAAATGATTAAATTAAATAACCATACAATTAATAACATTAAACATGATTAAATGTTGAAAACTACACTATGTATATATAAATAGAAACACACACATACTGTAATGATATTTGTTAAACTGAAAAAACTATATTCTCCTATCATAAAATGCTATATTCTTTTACATACATAGAACATACCATAACATACATATAAATATAGACATCCATATACACATACATGCATGTACGAACACATTCTCATCCATAAATAGTCACAAATACAAATAAAATACATAAAGATGTATTTAGAAATATAATCATAAACATATATATACATAGTCACACATATGTGTCTATATATATATACATCTACATACATATTATCACAACCTGGCCCGGATTTTCTTTTATTTCTATTATTTTAATTTATTTCATAGAGTGTGATCTTTTAGTTGAGCTTTGGGTTGAGTTTATAGTGAAAATTTTAATGTTTATGAGGTTTCAGGTTGCTGTTTACCCTGTGCATAGTTATTATGCATAGTTTGGGGGAAAACTATATGGACGGTGAAGGATGGGGGTGTCTTCATTTCATTTATTTTTCATTTATAGTTTTTCTTGAATAATATTTTCATTGTTATTATCTTAAAATATATGTCAATAGAGTAACTCTGAGGCTTGTGTGTGGTGTATGAAGCAAGGTGTGAATCCTACGCACATTTAGATGAAACCATACAAAAACCCTGTGAGAGGATATGTTATTTTATAAAACCAATTCTCATGGTTGGTGTATAGTTTCCCAAACAATTAATCTGGACCATGAGGGTGTCCCTTATTTTTAGTACGGTGCACATGGTTGGAACACTATTTGGAAAAACCTGTGGCAAAACCGTGTGACACATTTAGATTCTTAAAAAATTAAATTTCATGTTTCCCCCCTATTATGTTCTAACCACAATTATAATCCTCTCTCCATATTCTCGACATTTTTTTATGAAGAGGGCTTTGACACCCTCATATATAGGTTTTTATTCTTCCACTAAGGCTCCTCCATGGTTCCTAGGTGAGTTTATTTTTATTTTAGGTCCATTTTCTCATCTTCTTTACTTTCTCACTTTGTTTCTTTGTTTTTGTTAACTTGTATCTCTCTTGGCCGAATACTAGGGGTAGAGGGATGATGTTTTCTTGCGTTGCTTTTGATGTTAGTGTGTTTATTTAACTTTTTTGGATTTTTTCTCATCCCTATATTGTTTTTTATTAATTTTTAATGTTTTTGAGGTAGGTTCCTTTATCCATTTCCAATCCAAAACATTAAATTTGGTTCTTGACACTTTATAATAAATTTAAAATTTTTTTTGATTCATTTAGGTCATAGTTTTACATATTATTGTGTTACCATGTTAAAAAATTGATGAAAATGGGGTTTCAAATGATTTATTTAGTTATGCATATAAGTATATATAGGTATTAAATTAGTTTGATAAAATTAAAAAAATATTCTTTTAAATGGAATTTATGTTATTTAATATTGTTTATTGATCTTGATTATGATCATATAGTTGGGTGACATTTGAATTGGGGTTTTTGAGTGGGTTTTTGTTCCTTTCTATGGTTTGGTTTTTATGTGTGGATCCTTGTGATAGGTTTTAATGTTACATGTGTTTATTTTTCTAGAACCATGGGTTTTTTAGGGTTACATATATATTAAAATGGATTCGGTCTAATCCATTTGTGCACGGGGTGCACATATAAATAAGTTCACACATAAATAAATTGAATTTCACAAAAATTTCCAACTTGAACATAGATTTTGAAAACACTCTTCTTACATTTTCAAGTAATATATTCTAACTCATCTTTTAGATGGTTTTTTTAAAACTCTACTATTTTTCTAAATATTTATTTGGTATCTAATGAACAAAATTATTTTTTTAATAGCGTTATTTAAAATGTGGATGTTTTGGAATATTGAAACATGTTTGGAAACCTCATTACTAAAAAGGACCGTTTTCACCTTCTGAGTAAGAATTAAATATTCATTAGGGGTTTGGAAATTATTTTGAAAGGAAAGGTTTCCTTTTTTGGAAATTTCTTAATACTTCAAAATCATAAGTCATAGTTTGTACTTTGAGATGAATGGGAGAACAATTTTAAATTCTTTTGATTTGTATTCCTTGTTTTCACTTTTGAAATGTTACATGATTGAAAAGAACCGCTATATACATCCTCACAATGATATGGCTTTATAACAGTCAGTGTTATGGATTTGGAAAGGTACACATAGTGGAATCAGGGAGCTATGTTTAGAGAAAAAACATGTTATAGCCTCCTCATTATCCCTTATAATATTACCATGGGATTACTAGACAACATTTAGAGGGTCACATGATTATTTATTTCTAATATTGACAAGATTGATTAAACCCCCCCTAGAAAGAGGATAATAAATAATCTCTTTTCCACTATTGAACATAGTTTAGGGAATATATATTGGTAATTTCCAATAGATGTGCACAATAAGATGGTTGGTGGGACCAAACCAGGTACCTAAATGGATTTAATCTAGTAATATTTAATAAATTAACATTATTATATACTTGCATGTTTCTCATTTATTCCACTATGCTTTACTTATACGATCTTTTAGTATTTTTGAACTTATAATCTCAATGTTTCTTATATTTTTGGTATTGATTTATATACTCTACATCATACTCTTATGTAACATTCTCATTCCATTTATGCATTATTTGGGGTATGTTTCCAACTTGACCATTGTTTTTCAAATTGGGTTTTCAAAAATGAATGATGGAATCATTAAAAGACATTTTTTTACTAAATATATTTTAAAATTGGCTTTATAAATAGTTTCAGGAAAAGATAAGTACAGAATCTTTGGTACTTAACTACTGGGATGTTTATGATCACACCTTACTTGTTCAACTTGGTGTTGGTGGACCTGATATTTTTTTAGGTTTAGATTTTGTTTAGGATTACCAATAGATGGGGCGGGTCATATAGATGGTGGTGGTCAAATGTCACATAGAGATTATGTTAGTTCTAGTCTGTCTATGTTTATTTTTGTTATTTTTTAGTTTTTTATTTTGTTCCACTTTTTTTGTGTCTGAATCTTTTATGTATTTCATTAGGTTTAGTGGTATTATGTTATGTACCCTATCTTCATTGTTTTATAAACTATTTATATTTTTTTAAATGATTTAAATTTGGATTATCACTCATTCTCATTATTATTTTCATTCCTTGGATGATCAAGAATTCCTCTAGAGCATTATAGTGTGCTGGATCAAGTGGCAGTTTTGGGGCTGACCATGGTTGGTTTTTGAAAAAAATTCCATTAAGGAATCCCTTTTTTATTTGGGGGTGTTAGGTAGTTTTTAGAGAGGATTATCATGAATTAATATGTAGGTACATGAAGAGTGTTGGGAAATCTTAGTCATCCGGATCCTCAAGTTACCAGGGGTAGTCCGGAACATAAGTATTTTATCTCGGATTTTTGGGTATATCTCATCGGTTATTGTCTTTGGATAATGATAGTAGAAGAGAACCAATGTCACACTCTGTTATTTCTTGGATTAGTGAACCATATGGATACTGAGTCCATGGTTTAAGATACTTCTAGTGGATGCTTCTTTCTAAGGGCTTTGTTTTCTAAGACATGTTGCTGTGTTTTGTGTGTGCACTTGTTCCCAATTTCTATAATTTCATTGTGAGTTATGTTTCAGTTGATTTTAGATAGTGTGAGTGGATAATGAATGAAAAATTGTTCTTTAGGAAATTCGTTTGAAATAGAAAATGATTCCAGGAAATTATTTTATTTTAAATTATTTTCGGGGCTGTTAAAATGATTTAGAAGACGATTTTTTATATTTGAAATATTCCATTTGAAATAAAGTTTTTTTTAAAATTTGGAATGAAAATGCTTATTTTGGAAAGATTATTTTATTTGTATTTGTAATTTTTGAATATTTGGTCTATGATATTGGAGTTTTTAATTTTTAATGTCTCTTTTTGGTTGCATTTTTGTTTGGTGTTTATTTGATATGGAATTTATTATGTTATTTATTGTATGCCACCTATAAAGATCCCAATAGTGTTTAGAGAGTCTATCCACACTTTTGTTCCTTCCCAAACTCCTAGTGGGGTTAAATAGTTACGTTCTACTCAGAAGTTTCTAGTTTTCTATTATGATTAGGGCTGATTATAGTTCATGAAACTACATGAATAATTCAAATGTGTTTTCATTTATTTGTGATCTTCTAAAGCCTTTAGGGTGCAAGCTATTCTAGGTTTATTTTTGGGGATGGGTTTAGATTAGTGGAAGGTGATCATCCTTTCATAGTTACAAGTTGGGATGTCTTGGTATATTCATAGGACCCATTTTATCCAATTATCTGTACATAAGGATGTAAAGCTAAAGAAAGTGGTAGAGCTCTTGTGTGATCACCATGGTTAGTAGACAGTGAATTCCTATGTTAAACACATTAAATAAATAGTTTAATTTTATATAAAGATATCCTTAGATAATCATGTAAATAGATCCACTCATTGAGTAGGATTGTTATCTAGATATTAAGGAGTTATTTCTCTAATATGGGGATGTCCTATTAGGGATGCTAGAAGAAGAGGTATTTCAAGACGATATAGTTCATGGAGAACATACAATATTTATTGGAAATCCAGTTTTACTGGGTTATCTGTAAGGTTCCCCATATGTTGAGAGTGTCCAGAAAGAACCCAGTTCTATAAAGTCTCTTATTTTCATATTTGTTCCTTTGTCATTGTACCATTCACTTGTTTGATTCCAGTATTGTAGGATCAAGAATTTTAAGTCGTCCTTCTGTAGTCCATTTGATTATTGTCGGTGAAGTGTATATTTTTTTATGTAGATAATTTTTTCATGTCACATTGTTGTAATATGATTTATTAGTCGGAGTATACCATATCCTAATTGTGTTTTAGCTAAATCATTGAGTAACCATGGATCTATCCATAGTACCCATAGTGAATCTTTTCATGCAATTAGTAATTTCTAGATGTGGGGAACCTCGGCCCAAATTTTTCTACTCGTGTTAGAGGGGGGATGATTCTAGTTCTCTTTATTATTATTTTATATTATTTTTTAAATCCTTATTGTTTTAAGGATTTTAGTATCCTTTTATCCATGATTTTTTTTGTAGTTGTTCCTTTTATGAATATTAATCTTTTAATGGTTATCCTTATTATTGAATGTTTTCGATTTTGGGTTGTTCTCATTTTGAAGATGATAGTTTATTATCGACATTATGATATATGGTTTGGATACATTTCATGCTTGAGTTACATTCATTTGGTTCCCCTTCCGTTAGGAGTTATGGTGTTGGGTCTATTATGGTAGATAGTTTCTAAATGGTGGGGAGACCCACCAGGGATCCTCTTATGATTTTATCTAGTTTTAGTTGTGTTAACATGTAGAGTGGATGGGTCACACCATGAATCATGGTTTCATTTGGATTATTTTATTTTTGGGTTCTAACTTTGTTCCTCAATTGGATGGGTAACATTCTGGTAGAAAATCATTGGGGGGGGGGTTGAATTGTTACACCATGACCCCAGTTTTATTTTATTTCATTTTTATATTTTTCTTGGGGTCTGCTAAATTGGTTGTGATTTGGGCTGAGTTGCCGGTGATAATATATTATTATTGATGGTTTGGAGTTTCTATTGGAACTGTGCATGGTTAGTGTGCACGATTTTGGGGTGAAACAGTGCCTTTGTTGAAAAAAGAATGTGATTCTAGTTCATTTTGTTCTTTAAAAAAATTTCTTTCATAGTCTACACATGGTTTAGTGCAAACCATGTGGGCCATATGAGTTAATGTGTGAACTTTTGGGGATGTGTAAGGTAATTTTCATGGATTGCAGATGGTTAGTACAAACCATGCACAAAGCATGAGAGATTATCAATCATTTTAATAGAACTAATTTTCATTGTTGATACATAGTTTCCCAAACCGTCTAGCCAGCCCATGGGAGTGTCCCATCTTTCCAAATAGGAGTGCACGGTAGGAACATGTTTTGAAAAACCATGCAGCCAAACCATGTGAAATACCTAGATTCTAAAAAACATTAAATTCATAGTTTTCCCGTCAAATTTTTTACACTAATTAAACCACTTTCCATCTTGATCATTTTTGGGAAGTGATGGGGGAACAAAAACCCTCCTCCCTTAGTTCTTCTTCCTCTATTGATGCTCCTCCAATGTTCCTAAATGAGTTTATTTGGATTTGTTTTGTAAATTTTATCCTCTTATTTACTTCCTATATTACGTTCTTGGTTATTATTTGATTACATCCATTTTGGATGAACCCTATGGGTGGAATGGTGATATTGGTTTGGGTTTATTTTGATTATGGTGTGTGGTTTGCTTCTAGGGATCAGTTGTCCCTCTATTGGCGTTTCATTACTTATTTCACATGTTTGAGGTAGGTGTCTCCTTCCATTTACATTCTATAATATTTCATTTGATACTTGATACTTTTTGTTAAATTTTAAATGTTTTATTCATGTTTGGGATGTTCTAGTTTGACTTAATATAACATTTATATGTTAGTAAATTGATGTTAAATGGTTTTTGGTGGATTTATTTAGTTCATCCGATATATATATATATATATATTCAAGGTGTTTGATAAAATAGAAATTATAACTTGAAAAGGAATTTGAGTATTCAAAAATTGATTTTTATTTTTTATCTTTAGTAGTTGGGTGATAGGTTAATTGGGATTTGTGAGTG
This sequence comes from Viscum album, assembly GCA_963277665.1. Taxonomy (NCBI): domain Eukaryota; kingdom Viridiplantae; phylum Streptophyta; class Magnoliopsida; order Santalales; family Viscaceae; genus Viscum; species Viscum album. The sequence continues at coordinate 402,189,972 of OY728127.1, read as the reverse complement.
TGTTTTGTTATGTTTGTATTGATTGGTATTTATGTGTAGATCCTTCTGTTAGGTTGTATTATTAATTGTCTTTCTTCAATTAGAACCTTGGATATTTTTATGTATTTCCATATATATTCTTTTAGATGTATTCATATACATATGTACATAGTTTAACCTATATATAGGGGAACACACATATAAATTGAATTCCCCAAAAATTTTATTCATTAACACCTGTTTTCATAACTCTTTGTCCATTATTTCCCTTACCTCTTACACCCATTCTCCAAAATGGAATTTCAAAAATTCTACTTTTTCTATAAATGGATTTATTGTTTTTAATGAACTCAACTGTGGTTTCCAAATTCATTATCTAAAACATGGGTCATTTGTCACTTTGAAATATTATTGGAAACTTAATGAACCAAAAGTACATTTTGGAATCTTCAGAGTACGAATAGGGTTTTCACTATAATTTTTTGAGTGGTTTTTACAGAATTGTTTTCTTATTAGAAATGTTTTCATACTTTTAAATGTTACGAGACAGTTGGTACTTTTTAATTTCTGGGGATTTTTTTTAAAATTCATATGAAGGGTAGGCCTGGTGGTCCATTTTTAATGGTTCTATGTATAATTGAAACCCTATGGTTTTCCCTTTTATGAGAGGTATTTCCCATAGTCATTGTTCATATTGTTAATGGCATGCATTGTGGTATCTATGAGATATGTATAATTCCATGGATATGAAGACCTCCTCATTCTCCTTTATACTATTACCAAGGGATTCCTATATTTCATCTAGAGGGTTGAGTTATAGACCCGATTATACTGATTAGATCACATAGGAAGTGTGATAATCCAGGTGTGTTATTTCACTAGTGAAGCTAGTTTAGTGTAGCCAATATGGATATTGACTATAGAGGTACACTGTATGAATGATGGTGTCTTTGAACTGAGTACATCCATGGATTTATTCTAGGGATTCTTGTAAAATCCCCAGGATTACATATTTTTTGTTCCAGCAATATTTTTCATCACTTCTTTTAGATTATTTTTTTTTCTTCTTAAAATCATGTTATTTCATTTAATTTTTGAATTTTTTACATACTCTACTTCATATGTTAGTTAAGATTCTCCTTTATTTTATGAATAATTTAATTTATGTTTCCTACAAGGAAATTGTTTTTCAATATGTGTTTTAAAAAATTAGTGATGTGTTTGCATCATTAAATGTTAAAATCCTCTTTTATTAAATTTATTTCATTCAATATTTTATGAACTATTTCAAGAAAGGGCACATATGGATTATGTGGTGCATAACTATTTTTTTGTTTATGCTCACATCCTAATTCTTTTCTCAGCATCAACTGAGCAAATCTACTTTGCAGGTTCAACTTTTGTTTGTGTTTTCCTATGGAGTGGGACGGTATTATGGATGGTGGTGATAAAGAGGTCATACAAAGATCATGTCATTTCTGGTCTAGTCATATTTTTTTGTTTTCTGTTTTCTTCATCTTCAATTGTATCAAGTTTTGTTCTATATTTTTTTGTGTCCAGTGGATTTATGCTACACACACTATCATTTTTCATTATTCCATTTATTTATATATGTATAATTCATTCCCACGTGGATTATCATTGATGCCCAACACTAGTTTCCATCTAGGTAGGATCGAGAGGCCTCTCAATATTTGTTTTGGGCTAGCTCAGGTGTTCGGTATAGAGAATACCCGAGTTTGTTCTTGACACATATTCAAAACCAATACACACTAATACATATACATACATAAAGATAAAAACACACATATACATGTATATATGCATACATTCACTAATTTAAACATACAAAGCCATAAGTACACATACATATACATACACATAAACATAATCATACACACATACATGCTCATACATGTAGATACACAAATGTACATATATATACACATATATAAGCATACACAGACACATACATTTTCAACCACATACATATACATATATATATACATACATACACATACATTCATACAAACACATAAACATACATAGTCATACATACAAATATATAGGCACATACACACATATATACATGTATTCACACATAAATATATATATTCATATACATACATACATACATACATTCTTACATACATACAGACACACACACACACATACAAATATACATACATAGACACACATAAACATAGATAGATACATATTTAAATATATATAAATACATTTACACGCATGTATATATATATGTATATTGTAAATATATGTGTTTGTTTGAAATTATTTCTTATGAATATAAATACATGAATTCAAATATGAATGATAATTAACGTATTTATATCATTCATATCAATAAATTTTAAAGAACACACACTCAGAAAAACTTATATGTATATATATGTATATCTTTGTGTGTGTGATTCTGATTATATATATAATTACAAGTATGTATAAAAGAATAAAAAAACTAAATTACTATATATATTGTATTTATATTATATATATTTATATTCTATTATATAAAAAATATTACAATATATAAAATATTATATCTATATGTTATATATATATATATATTCAAATATTATAAATAGAATTAACATTATTTATCTCTAGTTATATATTTGTATATTCCTTTAAATAAAATTATAATATATTATATTTAAATATTTATTAAATATTATTATTAATTGATATAAAATAGAAATGGTTTTATATAAAATATGATAATATTATATATAATATATTTTTATTATAAATATACATATTGCTATATATGATATATTTAAAAATAAATAGATTATTTTTATAAATTATATCACTTATGGTTCCCGTTAGTTGCAGTAAGAAGGTGTTAATAAATTCTTCTATTTATCAATGACAAATAAAATTTTTATAAATGGTGATCTTCATAAGTTCTGAAAAATAGAATATAAAATAAAAACTTTTATCATTGAATTTTACAGCTTAAAATGATAAAATTATTTGATCTTTTATTTATAGTTGATCAAATATTGTCCTCTATCATTGTTTTTTAGTGTTGATAAATGGTAACACTTAATATATTCTAATGTATAGTAGTGTTCTAACCAATATCATTAACTCTATACGCTCGGGTATAGGTATTTTTCATCTTTCCCCACATAAGCCTTATAATTTCATTGATACAATGAATCTATTACAAGTGTTGGAAATGTAGGTACAATCAGGTGTCACTAATTCTTTTTTAGCACTTGAATGGCGACCTAAAATTATTTATTGCGTGTTTCTTATTTATTTTCCCATGTATTAATAGAACATATTTTGTGACATTTTTGAGGAACCTCATTGGGGATTCCCTATTGAGATTCACTTATCAAACCCTGTATAATGAATTTTGTGTGTTTGAAATCCATTGTGTTTTGGTTTTAGGTAGTAGGTTTTTTTGTGGATCTAAGTGACGTGGTTGGATGGATTCATGGAATGTACATGGAGGGAATCAAGTGTTGTTATTATTTTTACATGTCATGATTATGCTCCCATGAATATTCAGATTGAATCTATATAATATCTAATCATTTTATGTCATTCATATGAAATAAAATCACAAATATTTTAAGGATTTTATATCAACATATATAATATGTGATTCTATTTTGTGATGTAAAATTTCATGAAAAAAAGAAAACTAACTCATATTTTTAACGAATGTTATATATATAGATTGATATGATTAAAATGATAATTCCACATCTGAAGTTTGAAACATCTATCCCCATGAAATCATTCCAGGTCATCAGAATATCCAATAACTACCAATAAAATCCCATTTCATGGAAACTCTCTTGTCCCCTAAAAGTAACACACTAGTAATAAAAAATTCTCTTAATATCGAATCAATGGTGAAGTTATGAAATTGACAATTTTATCAAAGATGCTTCCAATGTTCTAAATCCATAAAGTCTCACAACCATACTCTCAAATATCTCATCCTCAGTTGTACTTTGTGCCTAAAAATAGATTTGGGAGTGGAATATAATATATATTCCTAAATCCAACCTCTCTTTTATAAAACACCTTTCTGCAATGATTATAACACCATATTATTCTGGGACAACATCCTTTTCTACTAGTGAACATTAATAGGGTGATCAAAACACAAAATTATGAGGGAATAGTTTTCAAGTTCTTCACTAAGATAAAGGGTTTTATATTATTAATCTATAAAATTAAGGATTGGAGTTGTAAGGGAACCCATAATACTATTTTTGAAATCATTAACAATTGTATTTGTTTTATCTTTATTATATCCAAAAAAATTTCATTTAACATCGATTCACCTACATTCATAAATTTAGTTCCATAAATTTCGCACATAAATTACATTGATTTAAATTTTTTAAACTCGAATAAAAAATTTCATGTATAAAGTACAAAATTAATCACTTTAATATTTTATTATGTTTTAAATTTTGGAAAAGGGATATTAAACCCCCCCATCCCCCAATTTCTATAATATCTAACCCACTAAATGGTGTGTGTTAGTTTTTTACTATAAAAAATCAATTATATTCAATATTTTACATGAAAATTGTTTTTCAAATCCAGAGAAAAATTTAAACCAGTAATTTATTATGGAATAAAATTCAAAGTTGTATGATTCTATTTTCGATGGCATAGATTACACTTATCGGAATCATGATATGATAACATTATTTATTATTTTTAATGATCCTATATATAAAATGGTAATGCATGAGTATGTTCCCATAAAATAACATAAAGAATAATAGACAGGTAAAGATGTTAATAATGTGGAAATAAAAAATATATATGAGTGACTTGTATTTTATTATTGATAAAAATAAATTCACACATTTTTATTCATAAAGAACATTTGTTGATATTTGGAAATTATTAGAATTCAAACACAAAATCACTGATATAGTAAAAGTCACTAGAATAGATATGTAATGTAATGATTTTTATTGTTTCACTATAATTTCTAATGAATCTATTACAAGAATATTTATTATATTTACTGTCATCTTTAATGATAGAAAGTTACACAGTGATTAGTTATCTATATAAACAATAAAAATGAAAATTATAGGTGTTTTATAAACCTTTTGTGCCCTCAAATTCACATACATTCAAGAAGATGAAGACATAAAAAATGTCAGTTAGCGAACTCATTGGACCCATTTTGAAATATGAAATATTGATAAAACCGAAGGTGGAAAATGGGTAAAATTAAGCCAATGATGTTAATAAAATCATCACCTTCAAAGAAAATAATGATGGAAAATAAAGAGGTGAGATTATATACCCCATTATTCTTACCAAGAAAATATTCAATTAATCCCAAAATAATAACTCCCACAAGTGATCCAAAAATTAAAATCAAATGCCAGAACTAGGAGTGACATGGGATTAATGTAAAAAATAATGGTCACATCAACCATAAGTTCTCATTTTATAATAATAAACTCATATAAATGAAACATGAAAAAAGGTCATCAGATTCACAACATTGTGTGAAATTAATGACTCTAGATATTCAACATCACCATATACATCTGGTGACATGAACATGAATTTCTTTATAGAATAATTTGATGGAGAAGTCGAGGTTAGTACCCATATTAGAATTTCCTCCTCTTATTCTTATTCGAATCATTATCTTCTCTAAAATTATTTTTGATCTTCAATTCACCTAAATTATGAAGTCCTAAATTATTCTCTTAATCAACATGGAAATTAATTTCATCAACATTCTACTTTATATGAAAAACATGAAGATAAATATAATCATGTGTTTGATGAAAGTGATAGTTTTCAAAAAGATAATCATATTATATTTATGAAATATGATACTCTCTCCATAAAAATAAAAAACAACTAGATATAAATAAATGTGAATACACCATTATGTTCTAGAAAGTTCTTTTTCTAAATTCAACCAATGTGATTGATGTATAAATATTATTTTGTGCCCTTATAATCTTTTAGATGAATGGGTCAGAATTTATTTATATAATAATGGTTGAACCTCTAAAAATAATCCAAAACTAATTTTACTAAACGAAACCTGAAATGTTATTTTATTAATTATTTAAGAAGAATTTTAAATTTCATTTATGATTATGATTATTAAAATCAACAATATGTGAGACCAAGTTCAATTCATCTTTCTTCTATTATTTCTATATAAAAAACCTCAGGGGTAAGATATATGGATTCCAAAATAATTAATTACAAAAATAAATGGACCCATATTTGTGTGGGTAAAAAAACATTCCAGAATTTAATTTTGCTGGAAAAGGGAATTTTTAAAAACCCCACAAAGCAATATGGAACATATATAGTTGTTTATAGAGACACATGTGTGGATGCCTCTCTGAACATCCTATAATTAGTAAACTAAAAAGAGGTTACATAACTTATGGGGATAATTATGGGGGTTGGATAATTGGTAAAGGTGACATCAATTTTTCTACCTCATAATTAATTAAATATATTTTATTTGGATAATTATTGAAACAAAATTTTCAAAAAATTAGTAAATTATTTGATATATGTTTTAAAATGGATTTAAAAATGGTTTTTGGTAAATATTTAATCACAAAAGGCAACCTTTTTTCATTGTTTCAAAATATAAAAAAATTATATTTTAATTGAAATACAATCTAGGTAAAATGTAAAATGGTTGGGTGCATATTTGTGTGATTAATGGATTTGGCATATACACATTGGTCATTACCACACACACACTCATTTCAAACTAATCCTTTGTTATCTAATATAAAATTTTGCAACATTCAATTTCAAATATGACATTGTTTGTGAATCATTCCAACATGTTAAATATTAGAAATCATCTTTCAAATATAAAAAAGGGATTTAATAATGATAATATATTTAATTAAATCATCTTATCATTTTTTTCTATCTCAATATGAATATCTAGGAGAAAAATATTATAAAATGGTAATAGTTAATGGATTTACAAGATTTACATGACAATATTTTTCATCTCAAAAATGTGAATCGTGAAAAACCTTTATCAAGTTTTCAAAGTATTGAAAATGTAAAATGTTTTAAAATTATTTCAACTCATAATGATCATTAATGGTAATTTAAAAATAGGGAATTCCATGTTTGTTATCCTAATAAATGCTATAATAATAATTTTTTCACTCCTTGGACCCCTCAATGAAATGGGGTAGTAGAGAGGCCTAATAAAAAAACAATGAAATAATTAAAACTCTATAAAATTAATTCATTATTTCAAAATATTTTTTATATGATGTAATTAGTATTTATTTTTATATAATTAATAGCTTTCTCATATGAAATTATCTTAAAAAGACCCTCTATTAACTTTGGATTAATATAATAAAAACAAAAGTCCAATTTTTCTAATCTTTTTTGTTGAAATAATATTATTTTCAATTCCAAAGTGAATACAACTAAATTTGATTATAAATCTAATAAATGTATCATTATTTGGTAGTCTGAATCAATTAAATGAAACCATATCTTAAACAAAAAGGACTAAAATGGTTGAAGAATAAATCAATGTTTTTTATAAATGTTTTCCAAAATATTTATTTTTTATTTTTTAAAAATGATGTCCTGAAAAAAACATTACAAAAAAATAAAGATGAACATGACTATCCTTTATAACACTTTCTTAAATTTTTTTAAAATAAAAATTAAATCCCCTTGAAAATTACATGGGATATTTAAAAGTGGGAAGTCATGGAAATAAATTAGTATTAAATAAAATTAAACATCCTACTATTATCTCTCATCTTGAACCCCATAACATTTACGATTTCCTTAATAATGATAATTAGGTACATTCCTTGGAAGAGTAAAAAAATCAGTTAACTATGAAAAAATTATAGACTCTCTCAGAAAGAACTAATGAGAATTCCATTATAATATATAAATGTTTTTTTAGAATTAACCTATAATAGTCTGATAAACTCCCTGTAAAAACACTCTTTGAGTTTCAAAGGGTTATGAACCAGAAGAAGGAATCTACTATGGTGAAAAAATTTAACCTCTGAATCTGTTAGAATATTATTGCAATTCACATAACATAATAATTTCAAATCTTTTAAAATGGATATCAAATGACTTTTTCTTAGTGGGGTTTTTTCAAAAATGATTCTATGGAACAACTGCATGGTTTTGGAAATTTCAAAATTCTATTTTAAATACATCTAAATCTCTTTATACTTTAAAATATTTTCATTGTTCTTGGTATAATCATATTTCAAATTATTTTCATTCATATGGTTTTAAAATTTTAAAATATAATTTGAATCTATATTTAATTAAAATCTCAAATTATTTATTAGTCCTTATAATTTACATTTATTATGTGATTTTTTGATCAAAAAAATAATTGTTTTAAATATATGATTTAATGAAAAAGGAACTTGAAATGAACTTTTTGGGTCAACTCAAATTCTTTCCCAATATTAAAATTTCTCAAATAAATGATGGAAAATTTCTAAAACAAGGAATATACTCTAATAAAATCATTAAACGAATTGTAATGGATCATGATAAGGAAATTTATACATCTATTAATACATATTATAAGTTAAAATTAGAAGAAGAAAATAATTAAAAGAAATAATTATATAAGAATGATTAGTATTAAACTTTAAAATTATTTATACAGAATGATATCATTTTCATTGTATTTTTTTGTTCCAATTTTCATTAAAATATAATGGAATCTCATTTCAAAATGTCAAAATAATTTTAAAATATTTTAAATGTTCAAATAATATCTATTTTTTTATCGAAAAGGAAAAAAAGTTGAATTAATGAATTTTGTAAATTATAATTTTAGAGGATGCTAAGTAGATAGGAAATGTACATGTGGAAATTTCCATATTCTATAAAAATACATCATCTCATTGGATAGAAAGAAGCATAATTTCATTTCTCTTTCTACACCATAAGAGGATTACAAAGCCACTAAGAGTTTTTGTGCACAATTTATATGGGTATAACATAGCGCAATGGATTTGGGGATTACATTTGACCATATCAATATTATATGAAATAACAACTATTCTGTCAACATGTCAAAAAATACATTCCAAAGCTCTCATACAAACCACATTATCTTTGAAACTATTTGTTTTATAACACTTCCACAAAGGTGATATCTTGTTGGTATTTTTCCCAATATAATGAGAAATTATTGATATTTTCACTTAAAATATTTACATTGATTATTTCTAATTTATTTTTTGTTAATTGGGAATGGGTCCCATGTAACAATATTTATTTTATATTGGGATATCATGATATATTTCTAAAATAATTTTTAAATATTATTTAAAATATCTACCTAGTCGGTGGTGGAGAATCATCCAGTTAGAGGTTCATCTAATGTTGTTTAATGCTGTTAAAAGGCTATAAGCCAGCCTATAGACACTATGAGCTTGATGGTCATGGTTTGTCTAAATGGGATAAGATTCATGAATCCCATTATCTACATGATAGCGGCTACTAGATATCTGGTGTCATCTAGACCACTCATGTAAGGAGGAATTAATTATGGTCAAAAAGATTATAAAGGGGTCCCCTTTGGATTCTTGACTCCCTATGAATTCCAGAACCGTCCCATTAAATTTTAAGGCTATAAACGGACTTCATTTGTCCCTTTATGAAACACACTGATTACGAACAATTCTTTATGTTATGAATCTATAATAAATTATTGGAATTGTTAGTTCCCTCCAAGATCCTTCCAATGTTATAAATATCTCATGCCTATCAACCATTGTATAAACGTTTTCATGATCCATTCAATATCATCCTTATAAATAGATTTTTGAGTGTATTGTAATGGAAATTCTTATATAAAACCTTTGTATTTCCAACCACATCTATCAAATGGTTCTCACTTAAATAATGTTTGAGATGAGTTCCTAGATTACTAGAGAAGCTAAAGATGGTTCCCAAAAAACAAAATTTTGAGGTATAGGTTTCTCGATCCCATCTAAGATCAATAGATTTTTAACTTTTCAAATTTACTTATACTTTTTAGGTATTTAATGTTTTAATTCAAACAATATAATCATATGTCATTGATATTTAAAATGATTTGGATAATATCTTAGAGTTTTTTTGGGGGGTTTTAATACTTTTAGAGTACGTTGTGAAGGTTCATGTTTTTAGTATAGTTTTCTAAATGTATGATGATTCTAGAGAAATATATATAACTAATGGAAGGGGCTCAAGGGGAGGAACATAGTTAAGAAGAATAGTTCAGAAAACAATGAAACCCTCTAGTATTAGCCATGTGATTTATGAAAACTATCCAATGGCAGATTTATGGTTTTCGTTCATAGTTTGAAAAATAGTGTATCCCTCTAGAAAAAAACTGTATGACCCCCTCTAGTGAAAATAACACAATTGGTGAAAAAATAGGCAAACTGTGTTTCCAAATCAAATGCATGTGAATTTTATTGTCAATGATCCTCTTACGTAACTATTTGTGTAAATTTTTGGAAAGTTATTCTCTATATAAAAATGTGTACTCATTCTTATAGACTTATATTTTATTCCTTTAGGATTCCATTTCCTGTGAATCTGGATTCTAATGAATCTAGGTAAGGTGAAAGTCTAGAAAAATGTTACATGGTACAAAACACTCTATTATCCAGTTTCTTCTTAATGTACCTCTTTTCTCATGAGAAAATTAAAAGATACAACAATCTATATCATGAAATTTGGATTCCTATTCAAACTAATTATAAGTTCATATAATTTGTATAAAATTTTGGTGGATTAAATGTGTCAATAAATTACTTTTGACCGATGTGAGACTTCTCAACAATGGTGGATATTTCTAGGTATGTTTCTAAAAAATGATCATCTTGATAATCCGTAATTCCCCAGCCATAAACGCTGCATAATATTTATTTATGTCATGATTTTACATTCATTCATAAATGTGAATTTTTTATGATAAGTTTTTTTGAGAATTAGTACATAAATATTACATCCGAACTCAAACATTAAAATGTAGAAACTTCTACTCACTGGTATTTTTTTCACTAAGTAAAACGTTCTAAAATAAAAAATGAATTATTTTTCATAATTAAAATTTTCAAAACATTCATCTTGACATCCTCATTTCTCTTAACCAACCTTATAAGGTTTGAAAACATTTTCAAACATGGGATGGGCACAACAATCTTGTTAAGGGGCTTAAAACAAGAAGGAAAAAATTAGTTCATGAATATTTTAAACACTTGAAGACATTTTCACAAATTCATACATTTCACCAATAAAACATAAAACCTTTAAAATTTCCCATGAAATAACAATATTCTTATAAAAATACATATAAATCATAAATTATAAAGGTATCATGTGGAAACCATATCATTTATACATCGTAGCTTTCGTAGCTATATAGGGAGTAACCTTCACAGTTACATTTGGAATACTCATCTGAGTATATTCCTTCAATATCATACGAGAAACCCAACAAGATAACTCTATATCATTACCCATTTCATTTGAAAGATACCATTGGATCACCCACCCTCAGTTTTACAAGGAACCACATGTATACATAGATAGTTCCAAAGAACCATAACATAATTAAAACACATAAAATAAGCCAAAAATAAAAATATCACATCCACATTGAAATCACATTTAATGTTTACAAGACATAAACTCATAAATTAAAACAAGTTATTTTAAAATAAAATGGTAATCAGGTAATCACTAGTGCAGAAAACGTTATTTATGTCACCATTTTTTACATCGGTTATATATAACCGACGTGATAATCTGTGAAACGTGGTTTTTTATGTTGGTTATTTGATAACTGACATAAAAAATTTGGTGATTACATTTTCAACTTCAGTTATTTTAATAACTAACGTTAAAAAGCGCACGCGTTAGTTCTTTACGTCAGTTAATTTATATCCGACATAAAAAAGACAAGGAGCGGTGTTTTTTACGTCGGTTATTTTATAATCGATGTAAAAAATAGAGATCTAGGAATTTTTTACGTCGGTTATAAAATAACCGATGTAAAAAACACAACATTTGAGGCCTTTTTGGCGTCAGTTATTTGATAACCGAAATAACAAAACAACCCGCATAATTTTTTACATCAATTATAAAATAACTGATGTAAAAAACTGTGATTTATGATAAATGTTTTACGTCAGTTATTCTATAGCTGATGTAAAAAACCAATACGCGGATTTTTTTACGTCGGTTATAAAATAACCGACCTAAAAAAAGCCGTATCTGATGTATTTATAACATTGTTTATTATAGTAAAAGACATTATAAATTTAATAGAAACAGTTTATAACATCGTTTATTAAATTACTGATGTTATAAAACATTTAAAAAATTGACACGCCCCGTTGATTTTCATTTACGATTTTTCGATCGACAGTCTGGTGACTCGTCTCTCATGGGCGGTAAACCCTAATCAACTCATCGATCTCGTTGCATTAAACTCATTTTTCATCAACGTTTATCATCCTTACACTCCTCAGATCTATCATCTCAACTCACAACACTCAGGTAAGCCTCCCACAAATTTATTTCAATCGTTTTTTTCGGATAGTCTATATTTACGTTTTCTGATTTTTTTTGTTTAAACTAGGTGATATTCTTATATTTAGAAGCCTCTTACCTAATTTTTACATCATATTCTTATTTATTATCCCCAGATCTATTATATCGACTCACAATATTCACGTATGCCTCACCTACATCTATTTATTTTGTTATTGTTTCGTGAATGCCCGACATTGATGGTAATTTTTGTTCTCACTGACAACTAATGATCTCATTCACCTATATTACTGCAATTCATATGTAAACCATTGTGATACATCCATTCTGTGTACCAGTGTGATTTATTTTATAAGTATATATATGGGTTTTCATGGTGGAATGTTTGTTTTGGATCCTTGGTTGTTTCTATTTTGGGTATCACATTTTTCTGTCCCAAAATCTATTTACGTTGCTTATTTTCATGGACTATTATAAGTCTTCATATGCTATTAAAAACTGATTCATTGCACAATAGATAATTTTAGACAATTAGGAGATACAATTCATGGTTCTCAATTTGAATAATGGAATGATACCAAAACTAGCAGCTTGAGGTTAAAATCTCTAGATATGCCAAAACTAGTAGCTTGAGGGAAAAATCCCATGGTTTTGGGGGGCTGTCAAGAGGGTTGGTGGTCGTCCAGGGGGTTGGGGGATCCCCAGGGTGTCCATGGAGGTGGGGGGGGGGGAAGTCCAAGGGTGTGTGTGTGGGGGGGGGGGGTCCAAGGGGGTGAAGGAATGTCCATAGGGTTTGGGGGGTTATCCGGGGGTGGGGGATGTCCAGAGGGTTGGGGGGTCCAGGGGGGTGTCCAAGGGGGTAGGGGGTGGGGGTGGTGTCTAGGAGGGGTGGGGTGTGCTGTCTAGAGGGGTGGGGGATGTTTAGGGGGTGGGGGGGGGGGGGGGCTGTCCAGAGTGTTATAGGTTGTCTAGGGGGTGTCGAAGGGGGTAGGGGTGGGGGTGGTGTCTAGGAGGGGTGGGGGTGATGTCTAGAGGGGTGGGGAAAGTCCAGGGGGGTGTCCATGGGGGTAGGGGTGGGGGTGGTGTCCAGGAGGGGTGGGGGTGCTGTCTAGAGGGTTGGGGCCTGCCTAGGTGGTGGGGGGCTGTCCAAAGGGATGGGGGTGTCCAGGGGGTGTCTAAGGGGGTGAGTGGGTGGGGGGAGGGGGGCTGTCCAAGGGGGTGGGGTCCTGTCCAGAGGGTTTGGGGGGTTGTCCGGGGGGTGTGGGATGTCTAGAGGGTTGGGGGTGTCCAGGGGTGTCCAAGGGGGTGGGTGGGTGTGGGGTGCTATCTAAGGGGGTGGGGTACTGTCAAGAGGGTTTCGAGGGTTGTCCGGGGGTGGGGGGTTGTCCAGAGGGTTGGGGGTGTCAAGGGGGGTGTCCAAGGGGGTAAGGGGCGGGGGGTGGTGTCTAGAAGGGGTGGAGGCAGTCGAGAGGGTTGGGGGATATCCAGGGGTGCGGGCTATCTAGAGGGTTGGGGGTGTCCAAGGGGGTAGGGGTGGGGGTGCTGACAAGAGGGGTGGGGGCTGTACAGGGGGTGGGGGGCTGTCCAGAGGGTTGGGGGTGTCCGGGGGGCTGTCAAAGAGGGTATGGGGTGGGGGTGGTGTCCAGGAGAGGTGGGGGTGCTGTCTATATGGGTGGGGTGCTGTCCAGCGGGGGTGTCCAAGGGGGTGGGGTGGGGGTGTTGTCCAGGAGGGGTGGGGGTTGTCCATGGGGTGGGGGTGTCCAGGAGTGGTGGGGGGGATGTCCAAGGGTGTGGTGGTGTCCATGGCGTGTCCAAGGGGTGGGGGTGGTGTCTAGGTGGTGGGGGATGTACAAGGGGGTGGTGGTGTTCAGGGGGTGTCCAAGGGGGTGGGGGATTAGTGTTGGTTGGGATTGACTACTGCATCATGGTTTCTGAGCTTATGACATGATGATTGTGCGGTGATGATTTCATTTACATTGTGATTTTCCTCATCTGAATTTTTATTTTAAATTTGATTTGATTCTCATGTTTACTCCATTTCTCCAATTTTCTATCAACCACTATAGGCCCCATGGTTTTCATTGATTCAATGGAATTTAAAACCTTTATATCTAACAATATTTTTTTTAAAAAAATATTCAAGCATATTTTTTTAAGTATGCATATATTTGTTTTATATTTCATAATTGTTTTACATTCAAATTATGATTATTTTCATATAAACACATATTTGTCTTATCTTAAAAATATATAAATATATGATATTTTTTATAGGTAATAATGAGTCGATGTTGGATTACGGCACATCGAATGAGCAATGAATATGTGGAAAGTGTTGATGCCCTTTTGGAATTTTCTAAACAAAATGTTCCAAGTAGTTACATTTTTCTCTGTCCATGCCTGAAATGTTTGAATATAAAGAAGTTGAAAAGTAGAGAGATAAAAGAACATCTGATTTTTCATGTTTTTAATCCATGTTATAGCACTTGGATTTGACACGGTGAAACTGGATGGAATGTCAATGATGATGATGATTCACAAGATGGTAACTCCGTTGGAATTGAAGAAATGATTCGTGATATTGTATCAGAACAAATTGAGATAGAACCGACAGTTGTGTGTCTATATGGTGATGCTAAAAAACCATTATATCCAAGTTGTACAGATTTTATGGTTTTTTCGGCTGTGTTATGATTGATTAACCTGAAGGTGACACATGGATGGAGTGACATAAGTTTTACAGAGCTGCTACAACTGATGGAAGACATTCTTCCAAAAGATAACGATCTTCCAGATTCACATTATAAGGCCAAGAAAATATTATGCCATATTGGATAGGGATACAAGAAAATACATTCATGTACTAATGACTGCATTATATATATGAAGGAATATGAATTTCTGTCAGAGTGTCCAAAATGTGGGACATCATGGTATAAGGTGAAAGAAAAATCACAGGCTCATGTAGAGATAACAAATATCCCTTAAAAATCATTTTGGTATCTTCCTATAATTCATCGTTTCAAAAGTTTATTTGCTAATTCACATGATGAAAAAAGGTTAAGATGGCATGCTGATGAGCGGGTATGTGATGGAAAAATACATCATCTAGTTGATCTTCCACAATGAAAGAAAATTGATGCGCAATATTCTACATTTTTAAATGAAATTAGAAATCTCGGACTAGGGTTGTGAACAGATGGAATGAATCCATACCGAACCCTCAGTAGCACACATAGTTCATGGCCTGTTTTATTGGTAATTTACAACCTCTCTCTTGATGTTTGTATGAAGTGCAAATATGTCCTTTTTATTATAATGATCTCTGTTCCAAAGAAACTCGGTAATGTTATTGATGTGTACCTATAACCATTGATTGATGATTTGAAACTGTTACGGGATCATGGTATTAGGGTGTTTGATTATTATAAAAAGAAATATTTTCAACTGCATGTAGTGCTTCTGTTCACTATAAATGACTTCCCAGCGTATGGAAATGTGTCTGGATAAAGTGTTAAAGGGAATTAAGAATGTCCAATTTGCGAACAACAGACGTCATATAGTCAATTGCATCATGGGAGGAAAACAGTGTACATGGGTCATCGAAAGTTTTTGCCTATGGATCACGCTTATAGAAGACTAAAAAAGGCAATCAATGGCTCACAAGAATTTGATACTGCTCCAAAACCTTTATCACCAGATATGTATTCTGAGAGGGTGAAAAACCATGAAGTGACAATGGGAAAGACATAGAAATCTTGTAATTATAGACATATTTGGAAGAAAAGTTCAATATTTATTTAGATACCATAATGGAGGTATCATGAAGTTAAACATAATATTGATTTCATGCACATGGAGAAGAATATATATGATTGTTTGATTAAATCATTTTTAGATATTAAAGTAAATACAAATGATGGGTTGAATGTGATATTAGCCTTACTATCAATGGGAATACGTTTGGAGTTAGCTCCCACTCCTAAAGGAAGATGAAAATTTCTTCCCCCGGCTTGTCATATATTATCAAAGAGGGAGAAAATTAGATTTTTTCAGTGTCTTCATGATATCAAAGTGCCTCAAGGTTATTCTTCAAATGTAAAAAATTTTGTCTCATTGAAGGACGTGAAGTTGATAGGTATGAAATCACATGAAATTCATGTCATGATGAAAACAATTCTACCAGTGGAATTGCGTGGAATATTTCCCATCCGTGTCAGAAAGACTATAATAAAGTTGTGTTATTTTTACAATTCAATTTGTAACAAGGCGATTGATGTGAATGCTTTGAACATTTTGGAAATGGATGCAATTTTTATACTTTTTCAGTTGGAAATGTATTTTCCTCCAAATTTTTTTGATATAATGGTGCATTTAATGATTCATCTAGTTCGAGAAATAAATCTTTGTGGACCTGTATGTCTTCGTTGGATGTATCCTTTTGAAAGATATATGAAAATATTAAAGGGGTATGTTAAAAATCCATATCGACCTGAAGCCCCCATTATTGAAAATTATATTTCTATGGAGTTAGAAGAGTTTTGTACGAGCTACTTGGCTGTGGAGTAACACATATGTTTGCCTCAATCTCACCATGAATGACTTAATAATGAGGGAAAGATGATTCGTGGTTTGAAAGTCAAATCATTGTCAGCTAAACAGATGAAGAAGTTAGAATTATACATCTTGAATAACATTGCTGATGCTCAACCGTATATCACATTTCATATTAATGCATTGAAACAATGTCATCCCAAGAAGAAAGAAATGTGGATTTTGAATGAGCATAGCAAAAAAAATTGTCATGGATTAAAAAGACATTTCTTTGTAGATCCGATGTATCAGAGACATTAAAATGAATAGTGGGTGGTCCATGTTTAAATGTGATAACATGGTCCAGTTATGACATTAATGGATATACATTTTATAGGAAAGATCAGGAAAATAGAAGTGCAGTTCAGAATAGTTGTGTATTGGTGTTTGCAGAAGAAATGCATTTTTGGAGTGCTAAGGGCAAAAACCCAATTTATGCATCAAGTGCATATTATGGAGTGATTGAAGACCTATGGGAGGTTGATTACTTTAAAATTAAAGTTCCTGTTTTTAACTATAAATGGTTTATATGTAACAAAAGTGTCAAACACGATGAATTTGGAATGACACATGTTAATCTGAATAGATTGGAAGACACAGCTAATTCTTCTATAATGGCAACACATGCAAAACAAATTTTCTATGTAGTAGATTAAGCAGATATGCAGTGGGATATTGTTTTACAAGGGAAAAAACAATATGTTGGTGAGGATGAACTTGATGAAGATGTTGATTTATGTGAGATCCCTACTTCCATGGAAAGATTAACAGAACATAATGATGAGCATGTTGAATAAATGGTTTGTTCCATAAGGAATGATCACGACGAAGGAATTTGGTAAAACAATCCATTTGTACATGCCTAAAATTACAGGTAACATATATTTATTTCTTGTGTACATTTTTTTTCATAAAATTTTAGATATGGTAAGTTTTTTATTTATTAAAAAATGTATTAAAACAAAATAAGTATATGTTTTTGTTTGTTTTATGTTTGTTTAGTTTACTTTATCATGTTTATCATTATATGAATTATATATCTATTATTTTTGTTCAGTGACAATTACTTTACCATGCTTACCAGGTTTAGCATGTTTACCATGTTTACCATGTTTACCATCTTGACAATATTAACCATCTTTCCATTGTTTAACAAGCATACCATATTACCAATTCTTACTATTACGTAACTTAGTACACTTTTCTATTTTCTGATTATAGTGGTATTAAAATTTTTGAATTTGTATATTTGTGAACTAATGTTTGTTTTTTTTTATTTGAAGGATAATGACACATCATTCAGTTGATCAACCACATGATTCTGGAGATGAGCATATTGGTCATACCTCTTGGGAGGAACATTCACATGCTCCTCTTGATATTCCCCAATCTTCTGCATGTGCCCCTATTACGAAAAAGAGTTCAAAGGTTGGTATACATGGGTGCACACGTTTACCAAAATTAGAACTTGGCCATATGTAGGATCATAGGATACTTGTTGATTTTGATGATGATGATATTACTAGAGGCCCAAATGCAAAAGATTTTAAGAGTATTGTAGCAACTTAGGCTAAGAGCAATGTATGCATTCTGTATGATGACTGCATAAGTGTGGAAAAGATATAATCTATCAGTTATGGGAGACGATTTTGGTAATATCTTTTCTATTGTTTGACTATTCTTTAAATGTTTATAGTATATATAATATGTTTAAGCTCTTCATTATTAGATGAAATTTGATATTCCTGACACTGGAGGAGTCAGGAAGAAATGCTTATCGTTGGCTTCCAGGAGATGGAGGGATTTCAAATCAACCCTCTCATCTGATTTCATTTATGGTCATAGGAGTCATGACAATCCATGTCGTATATATCCTTTTATAGATGAAGACACATGGAGACAATTTTTTGAAAGTAGAAGAAAAGATTCCTTTTTGGTAAGGGAAATGTAAAATTTTATAAGCATTCTTATATAAATGATCTTTTTAATGTTTTGAAAATGATTTCATTTTCTTAATTAATAGAAAACAAGTAATGCTCATCAGGAGATCCAATCTAAAAATGTATACCCTCATTTTTTTTGTAGAGACCCGAAGCTTGACGTACATGGAAATTACATTACTTTTAAGGAATACTTAATACATAACAAAAAACAGACACACAAGGACCATAATAGTTTAGTGCCTTTGGAAACTTGGAACATAATCTTCTAATCTTTGTGATAGATCTTCAACATCTCCCATAAAGATCTTCCACTTTTTGTTTCCTTACCTAAAACCTTTCATTTAACCCTGGAGGAAAATAAAACATAAAAAGGGTGAGCTCAAATGCTCAGTAAGGGTAAGAAAGGATAAAATAAAACATACCATATACATTTGAACTTATAAACATGAATGTAATGTTTAAACATCAAAATCATGAGCAACGAATTAAAACATGGAAGTACATAAGGCATATATCATTATGTAACATAAATCATGATAACATATCATGGGAATAAAACACGTAATTGTGGCATCCATTGATCACATGTACTGATTTCTATAGTATCCAATGCATTACTGCCAAGACCATCTTAGTGGACAAAGTCCCTTTCTGAATCGAGTTCACTCCTCGTTCCAGTCCTATAATAATGAACCGGATTAACTTACCATTCCATCCATGTCTATCTCATGAGATATAAATCATTACCCAATGCATTGGAGGGAGATATAGGTCCCACCCATCTCATAATGAAATCATTCTTACTTGTGCCACAACATAAACATAAATCATTCATCATAACCCAATGAATAAAAATGGGTTTCATAAACATCATCCCATCATAACATAATCCATATAAAACAAATGGATATCATTTCATCATAAGAAATGTGAAACCATGTAAATAATAGGGACACTATACTTGAACTATACATATATGAAATAATGTAATCTTAGATGGAAAATGGTTTTGATAAAGCACTTGAAATGAATTCTTTAGGAAAATATCCTTTCTCCTTGAAAATCATTTTCTTTTCACAAAATGCCATGAAATTTTAAACGAAAGAGATTTTTTTTGTAAATATTCATGAAATTTTTTGGAGGAAACTTCATGAAAATAAGTCTTTATAAAACCGTAAAAATCCATTCATGCCATATTAGTTAAAAAAACATTATTCTCATACTTTTTCCGGAAAACTCAGAAAGTACCTCGTAACATAAACAAAAGGAAAATTTCTTACGTACCATGTACTAAAAATCAAAAATGGGTAAAAGGGACATTAAATATACATGAAAACACTTTTATAAAACATGGGCATGGATGTTATAAATAACCCCAGTAAATACTTACGAATAAGCAATCTCGGATAAAAATGAGATTTGCGAAATTATCCCTTACCTTAGGTCTGATATGCTTTGTACATATCCAAACCTCATGTATAATTATTTAAATAATGTCATTGACTTATTAAAGAATCATATTAATTGGTATTATATCATATATGGTTCACTTATGACTTTATTTTACCAGTTCTTTTGTAAATTCATGTTAAAGTAGTGTTTTGGGTAAAATCGTTTCATTTGTCGTTCATGTTTTAACTTGTAATTATTCATATGATTACTTATATCATGATTACTTACATCCAGAATATAAAACATGATTTATATATAATATATATTCATAATATATATGTAATAGATCGATAAATGGATGGAAATATATCGTTCATGGAGACGGTAAGCCGTACGTACGACTGAACGCTGTGTTCGTTTCCTTATTGAATTGAATGGAATAAGTAGATGACATAAATATATATATATACATAAATCCATTAGAATTATTATGTCATATATTTCATTATTACTTATTATATATACTATATAATTATTCTTGAATGGTTAATCATGGAATATGAATCTCATCGCGTTCGTGGAGACGGTAGTCCATACGTACGCACGAGCGATGATATCATTCCCCTGAACATGGAATTGTATTGGAGTATATTTATACTATTTCAGAATCAACATAACTTTAAAATAATCATATATATTCATTAATTTCACCATTATACCCTTCCAAGTAAGGTGGTGGTGGAAAATAGATTACACCACGGTGTGGAGATGGTATTCCGTACGTACGCACGCACAGTGATTTCGTTTTCCGTAGGATGGATAGATGGTGAAATATGGTTGTTTGATAATTATAATAACATATCAGTATATGATTGATACTAATGATATTACTTGATAATGAAACAACTAAAGAAGAAGAAGTGGATGAAGAAATAAAGTTTAAAGAATCGGCAACGGGCATTACCTCTTCTTTGAAGCGCCTCTTTGAGACCTCCTCTTAGGGTACAAAAATTGGTCTTTGAAGAGGAACAAGACCTCAATGATGTTTCTAGGGAAGTGGAGAAGAGAATTTGGGAGGGGATGGACGATCTTGAAGGCTCAATGTGGTGTGAGGAAGAGAGGGAGGAGGTGCCCTTTTATAAGGGAGGAGTGGGGCACCTTTGGAATAACTAGAAACATTATTTTATTATAAAGTCAAATTCGGTTTTTAATAGCTCCAAATTGATATATTTTGAAGCTAAGGTGGTGATGCGTCGAAATCCTCTCATCCAATAGAATTTAGTCAAGTTTAGGTATTATATTAACCTTATCTTTTAGTTTTAAATCTTAGTTAATTAGATTGACATTTGCCATGTCACTTTGTATTTTTATATTATATAGTTTATAAACATACAATATACATCCAAGAGACCCCCAAGTGGTCCATTAAGGATACACATATCATGATATAAGTATATAGGCCTAGCCTTAGATTTTTAGGAATATAATAACAATTAATAATATAATATTTGTTTTAAAAACTATTTTATGTCAATTTTGACACTATTTGGTAATTGGTTTTTGGGAAAATTATAACTAAATGATTAGTTCGAAAACAATTAATTAAATCAATACTAACATGTCATATTAACATATAAAATTATTGAAATTCATAAAAAGGCACAAATTACATTTATTTGGGTATTTATAACATCAATTATGTCAATATTTTATTAGTAGGATAATTACTGCATCATCATTGTATCATAAATAAATTAAATTATATTAAGTCTAAAAATTACAAATAAATTACCATTATGTTGGAAATCTCTTTAGTTTTCTAATTAATATTTATAGTCTAATTTATTTTATGTATAACCCTATATTAAAAATGATTTAGTTATTAAACTTTGATTTTAACTATTTTAACCCTTCTTTAAATAAATTGATAATAAATGTCCTAATCTAATCCAAGTGGGCCTCAATGGTCATATGTTATTCCTAAGGTTGTTTTTGGTCGAATTACACTTATAAAATAGAATTAGGACATGTTTTAGGGTAATAATAATAACACTTTTACCCTTAATTACCCTATTTACTTTTAACCGTGGTAAAAAAGTAAAAAGTTACTATTCACCAAAAATTATTTTCATCTCATTGAACCAAATTTTAGTCCTTGATATTAACCATCTCTCTCGGATTTTTGAAATTCCACTCACAAAAGGGTTAAAATTATGTTTTATGAAAAATTCAATTTTTTAACTACCACATAGTGGTTTCACTATTTATCAAAAAATGAAAGTTTCTAGAAAAATACCAAAAATTAGGCATAAGCTATATTTGATATTACGAATTCAAAAATGATTTATATTTTATAAAATTCAAAACATATCAGTTACATTAACTAATTTAAAAATTAATTCCCGTCGTCAAAACTAATAGCGTGTTTTTAAGAGATAATAACTATCAAAAGATTGACACTTGTTTATATCTGGTTTAAATGTGAAATTACATCCAATGAAAAAAATTGTATTAAATTTTAATAATATATTCCAAATATAATTTAAAACCCACTCAAATTAATAATTTATCACTATTAATTATTTCGATTAAAAATTTTCTTTTTAATTAAAATTTTGAAATTTTCACTATTCATCAGAATATGAATGTTATCCGAAAAGTACCAAAATTTCACCCCTAAGCTATTTTCGATTTTCTGAATCCAAAAATGAAGTCTCTTTTGAAAGATAAAATTTATAAAATTTCAAAAAGTGGGTATTACTATTCATAACGGCTAGTTCATAATAATATTATAATTATATCTCATTTAGTGAAACTCGGTATTTGCGTACTACACACGCTATCGTGGAAGGATGCAATTGTGTGTAATGAATGCCAAGTCACGGATGTGTGTAGTTCAAGCTCCTTTTGTTGTAGGATACAACAGAAGACATCAATAAAATTAAAAAGAATATTTTTCATAAAATCTCGTGGTGTTACATTCTACCCCCCTTAAAATGAATTTCGCCCTCGAAATTCGTTGGGGTTATAAATGGCTTACTTCTCGAAAGTTTCTTTAATAGAAACCCACCTCGTAAAAAGGAATACAAAAACTTGGTTTCAAATACAAACGTATGAAATGTAACGGTTACCAAAACTAACTAATCACTAGGTTTCTACATAGCAGAACATAGGTGAAAATATGGATATGGAAGAGAAATCTAACTGTCATGTTCTGATGGAGAGTGGTAGAGAACATGGATATGAAAAAGACAACAATCACAAAGCCATAAATTTGTGATGATCTAGGGTACCATCTGATTCATCTGATATAAGGGCACGAGGACAACATTTTTGGTTTTCAATATCATTTCCCTAATGTTGAAGAATTTGAATTAGAATAAATACTTACTTTATTTTCGTACAATCTCACTGTTGTTCGTGCCTTGAACAGTTTCCACTTCATCTCTTAAAGAAATGAAGTTGAATTTGTAATTCGTTAAGTGTTAGCAGATCATGTGATAGAATGATGGGTCATTTCATCTGTCTCAAACAAAAGGATAGCAAAAGTTATTAAATATACATAAGTTGATCTATAGTGATATTAATCATATATGGTTCCTAAAATAGACTTATACTTCATATATCATTCTTCTTAATATAATAAAACTAGTTTATACTAAACAGGGACTTCCTGTAGGCTAGTCGCACTTGGGTTTTGGGTTCGATTCCAACAGCCTTGTCCTACGTGATGGGCTGTCGCCCGTCCTGCAGGTTGTCCTTTTTCTAAAACTACATTACTATAACATCCCATAAATAATATCGAAAAAGTTCTATCCTTAAACAATACTATCTTATGTCAAACATAATCCATTCTAATATTTATCTAAAATACATTGGTCCATGATCATAGTATAAAGAATATTATTACTTGAAATGTCATCAACCAACCATCATTTATTCCCCATTATCTTGTTGGTCACATTCCAATCATGGGAATACCTTAATCATGTATTCTCTTGAAAAATGAATACACATTGAACCATAGTGAAAACATGAATAATGTAAAAAGTTAAATCTTTCCAAATACCAAAATCCAAAAATTCTATACACTCAAACCATGATATAACCTTCTCCTTATATCAGTCATGAGCTCATGAATACTATCAAAAAATTAATTTTCTCTTTATCCCTTCATTATGCACATATCATCTACTTTCCGAAAATATCTGAATAACCTTTCATGGTCACTGGAACTATTCATCATATACTTTCAAAACTTAAGGAAAGACAACAGTGTAACAATCCTTAGATGTCTCTTTATTCCATAGTACCATGAGATTTCTCATACAACATTACACTTGATAATCATGTAATCATTCCACTACCTTCTTAAACCATTGACTGAGCTTCAACAATTATTTCATCTCACATATAATTTGTAGTCTCTTCATCATCATCAACATAAATACAACCCATACGACCATACTGATTCTCTTCATGAGACTTTCCCTTAGGGATTGGTTTTCATAATTCTCGTATGTTCCACATTTAAAACATTTAACCATTGTTGATGTCATAGCAATACGATTATCCTTGACCATGGTGTTAACAGAACCTTTTCCTTTTCACTTACATGCTTTGTGACCTTATTTTCCACACCCAAAGCATCTTCCAGTTCCTTTGAAACATTTTCCTTTATGCCTCTTCCCACATGATTTACATAGGGGAAATTGAACTTTCCTTCCTCTATGATCATCATGAAACACCATCTTTCACTTATTAGTCAAGTCAGAAAAATTACCATATTTGAGTTTGTTGATCATATTATGCGATTGCTGATTTAGCATAATAATGATGTTTGGACTTCAAAATACCGTTTCATTTGGTTTCTCAAGAATAATATCATTCCATTGTCCGCCATATCCTCAATTATCGTGAATCTTCCTGTTTCCAGCCATTTTCTAAAACCCAAAAAGAATAGTGTGAGAGACAAAAATAATGCTAGGGGAAACAACATATTAAAGGGGGAGTACCCTCAATATCTAACATCTTAGTTTAAATTCTAAGATCGTTACCCGTAGTTCTAGGACTATATCCTATACGTATACTTATCCTTAGGGACATCCCAAGATATACCTTAGAAATATCTCTAGGGATTTCACTAAAGTTTTCGTATCCTAGTTTACAAAGGATGACTAATCCTTTCCTCGGATAACAACTGTAGAGACCCGAAGCTTGACGTACATGGACATTACATTACTTTTGCGGAATACTTAATACATAAAAAAACAGATACACAAGGACCGTAATAGTTTAGTGCCTTTGGAAACATGGAACATAATCTTCTAATCTTGATGAAAGATCATCAACATCTCCCATAATGATCTTCCACTTTTTATTTCCTTACCTAAAACCTTTCTTTTAACCCTGGGGGAAAATAAAACCAAAAAAGGGTGAGCTCAAATGCTCATTAAGGGGTATCATGGATAAAATAAAACATACCATATACATTTGAACTTAAAAACATGAACGTAAGGTTTAGACATCAAAATATTGAACAACGACTTAAAACATGGAAGTACATAAGGCATAGATCATAATGGAACATAAGTCATGATAACATAGCATGGAAATAAAACATGTAATTGTGGCATCCATTAAGGACATTTAATGATTTCCATAGTAGCCAAGGCATTGCTGCCAAGACCATCTTAGTGGACAAAGCCCCCTTTCTGAATCGAGTTCACTCCTCGTTCAGTCATGTAATACTGAACCGGATTAGAATACCGTTCTAACCATGTATATCTCATGAGATATAAATGATTACCCAATGCATTGGAGGGAGATATAGGTCCTACCCATCTAATAATTAAATCATTCTTACATGTTCCACAACATAAACATAAATCATTCATCATAACCCAAAGAATAAAAATGGTTTTCATAAACATCATCCCATCATAACATAATCCATATAAAAAATCGATATCATTTCATCATAAGAAATGGGAAACAATGTAAATCATAGGGACATTATACTTGAACCATACACATATGAAATAATGTCATCTTAGATTGAAAATGGTTTTGATAAAGCACATGAAATGGATTCTTGAGGAAAATATCCTTTCTTCTTGAAAATAATTTTCTTTTCACAATATGCCATGCAATTTTAAAAGAAAGAAATTTTTTTGTAAATAGTCATGAAATATTTTGGAAGAAGCTTCATGAAAATAAGGCTTTATAAAACATTAAAAATCCTTTCATTCTATATAAGTAAAAAAAAATTCTTCTCGTACTTTTGCCGAAAAAGTCAGCAAGTACCTCATAACGTAATCAAAAGAAAGATTCCTTACATACCATGTAGTAAAAGTCAAAAATGGGTAAAAAAGAACTTTAAACATACATTAAAACACTTTTATATAACATGGACATGGATGATATAAATAACCCCAGTAAATACTTACGAATAAGCAATCTCGGATAAAAATGAGCTTTGCATAATTATCCCTTACCTTAGGTATGATATTCTTCGTACATATCCAAAACTCCTGTATAATGATTTAAATAATGTCATAGATTTATTACAGAATCATATTCATTGTTATTATATCATATATGGTTCACTTATGACTTTATATTATCCGTTCTTTTGTAAATTCATGTTAAAGAAGCGTTTTGGGTAAAATCGTTTCATTTTTCGTTCGTGTTTTAACTTGTAATTATTCATATGAATACTTAGATCATGATTAATTACAACCAGAATGTAAAACATGATTTATATATAATATATATTCAGAATATATATATATATATAATGGATCGATAAATGGAATGAAATACACCATTCATGGAGACGGCAGGTCGTACGTACGCATGAACACTGTTTTCGTTTACTTTTTGAATTGAATGGAATAAGTAGATGACATAAATATATATATACATAAATCCTGTAGAATTATTATTTAATATATTTCATGATTACTTATTATATATACTTTATAATCATTCTTGAATGGTTAATCATGGAAAATGAATCTCATCGCGTTCGTGGAGACGGTAGTCCGTACGTACGCACGAGCGATGATATCATTCCCATGATCATGGAATTGTATTTTACTGTATGTATACTATTTAAGAATCAATATAACATTACAATAATCATATATATTCATTAATTTCACCATTATACCCATCCAAGTAAGGTGGTGGTGGAAAATAGATTACACCACAGCGTGGAGACAGTATTCCGTACGTACGCACGCGCGGTGATTTCATTTTCTGTAGGATGGATAGATGGTGAAATATGGTTGTTTCATACTTATAATAACATATCAGTATATTATTTATATTTATGTTATTACTTGATAATGAAACAACTAAAGAAGAAGTAGTGGAAGAAGAAATAAAGTTTAAAGAATCGGTAACATACATTACCTCTTCTTTGAAGCGCCTCTTTGAGACCTCCTCTTAGGGTACAAAAATTGGTCTTTGAAGAAGACCAGGACATCTAGGATGTTTCTAGGGAAGTGGAGAAGAAAATTTGGCATGGGTTGGACGAGATTTAAGGCTCAAAGTGGTGTGGGGAAGAGAGGGAGGAGGTTCCCTTTTATAAGGGGGGAGAGGGACACCTTTGGAATAACTAAAAATATTATTTTATTATAAAGTCAAATTCGGTTTTTAATAGCTCCAAATTGATATATTTAGAAGATAAGGTGAGTATGGGTCGAAATAATCTCATAAAATATAATTTAGACAAGTTTAGGTAATTATATTAACATTATCATTTAGTTTTAACTCTTAGTTAATTAGATTGACATTTACCATGTCACTTTGTATTTTTATATTATATAGTTAATAAACATACCATATACATACAAGAGACCCCCAAGTGGTCCATTATTGATACACCTATCATGATATATGTATCTTGGCAGAACCTTATATTTTTAGGAATATAATAACAATTAATAATATAATATTTGTTTTAAAAACTATTTTATGTCAATTTTGACACTATTTGGTAATTAATTTTTTGGAAAAACATAACCGAATGATTAGTTCGAAAAAAATTAATTAAATTAGTAATAACAGGTCATATTAATATAGAAAATTATTGTAATTCATAAAAAGTCTCAAATTACATTTATTTGGGTATTTATAACATCAATTATGTCAATATTTCATTAATAGGATAATTACTGCATCATCATTGTATCATAAATAAATTATATTATTTGAAGTCTAAAAATTACAAATAAAATAAAATTATGTTGGAAATCTCTTTAGTTTTCTAATTAATATTTATAGTCTAATTTATATTATGTATAACCCTATATTAAAAATTATTTAGTTATTAAACATTGATTTTAACTATTTTAACCCTTCTTTAAATAAATTGATAATAAATGTCCTAATATAATCCATGTGGGCCTAAATGGTCTTATTTTATTCCTAAGGTTGTTTTTTGTCGAATTACACGAATCCAATAGAATTAGGAAATGTGTTAGGGTAATAATAATAACACTTTTACCCTTAATTAACCTATTTACTTTTAACCGTGGTAAAAAAAGTAAAAAGTTACAATTCACCAAAAATTATTTTCATCTCATTGAACCACATTTTAGTCCTTGATATTAACCGTGTCTCTCGGAGTTTCTAAATTCCACTCATAGAAATGGTAAAATTAGGTTTTATGAAAAATTTAGTTTTTTAACTACCACTTAGTGGTTTCACTATTCATCAAAAAATGAAAGTTTCCAGAAAAATACCAAAAATTAGTCCTAAGATATATTTGATATTATGAATTCAAAAATGATGTTTATTTTATCAAATTCAAAACATATCAGTTACATTAAATAATTTTACAATTAATTCCCGTCGTCAAACCAAATAGAGTGTTTTTAAGAGATAATAACTATCAAAAGATTGACACTTGTTTATATCTGGTTTACATGTGAAATTACATACAATGACAAACATTGTATTAAATTGTAAAAATATATTCTAAATATACTTTAAAAATAGTCAAATTAATAATTTATCACTATTAATTATTTCGATTAAAAAAGTTGTTTTTAATTAAAATTTAGTAGTTTTCACTATTCATCAGAATATGAAAGTTATCCGAAAAGTAACAAAATTTCACCCTAAGCTAATTTCGATATTCCGAATCCAAAAATGATGTTTGTTTTGAAAGATAAAATTTATAAAATTTCAAAAATTGGGTATTACTATTCATAACGGCTAGTTAATAATAATATTATAATAATATCTCATTTAGTGAAACTCGGTATTGCGTACTACACACGCTATCGTGGAAGGTCACAATTGCATGTAATAAAATCCATGTAAGGGATGTGTGTAGTGCATTCTCCTTTTGGTGTAGCGTACAACACAAGACATCAATAAAATTAAAAAGAATATTTTTCATAAAATCTCGGGGTGTTACAGTTTATCTCGAGGAGGGTATGCATTTTTGGAAGAACAAATGATGGTGGAAAAATTTCAACAACTAAGAGCAGAGTCTTAAATCACTAGAGAGGTGTCCCCCCCATCCCCCCCATCTAGACATGAAAAATGGAAGAGAGCTCATAAGGGAAAAATGGCAATATATTTCAGAAGAATCGAGAATCGTAGCTGAGAGGACTGTAATATATATATTTAATTTATCTAAGTTAACTATTTTATTCATATAATTTTAATCATTACAAAAATGTTCAATTAATTAATAAAGTAATTTATTGAGGAGAAGAGTTCACCGGGGGAATTTACAGCGACTGGGAGGCAAGATATTTTATCTATAGCATTGGGAAAGCCCAAACATCCTGGTCATGTAAGAGGATATCTGATATGTGTATCAGTAAGAAAAGTGTTGCCAAGTTCTTCAACTTATAAAGCTGAGGGGGTTTATAAAAAAATATAATCCTTGGAGGATGAAGTTCATAATATTAATGAGACGATGGAGGAATATATTAGAGCATCGGTACAGTCTATGTTTGCAGACATGCAAAGGCAATTTCATACTACATCTCGCACTCCTCCACCTCCCCCTGAAGACCCCATTATTTATCCTCCACCTCCGCCAGTAGCTCCTACCCCCCCCCCCCACCTCAGCCCGCGGAACCCATTTTTTATCCTACTCCTCTGTCGCAACTTCCTACTTGTTGCGAGTTGTATGTTTATGATCCTCAACATCATATAGTTTCATATGCGTTGGTATATTGTATAGGAGTTACAGTTCATCATCAACAATTAAAGGTAGAGAATCAGAGGGTCACTGTATAGGATATTATAGATAGATCAGCTCGAGTAACATTACCTACAGATGAGGTGACGACAGTTGGACATAGTATCAACCATTTTTCAATTTGGCCATCCAGAATTCTTCGACCCATTACCATAGAGGTATGAATGTTATATATATATATATATATATGTATGTTTTATCATTTAAAACTAATATATTTTTCTATTTATTTTTACAGGAATACATTAAAGGTAAAGAAATATTGTATAGAAAACAAAAAAGACAAATGGATATGACATCAGATATAGATTCTTGTAGTCTTGATAGATTGTCAAGATATTCAAATTTGTTGGCGGGTCATTATGAGTTTCCAATGGAAGCCCATGTTTTTGGACGTGAAATAAGTGTGGGGATTATGAAAACTGATATCATGGAGCTTGTTACTGGAGATAAGTTGGGCATAAACGTGGTGAAATTTTTTTCCATGTAAGTCTTAACACCATTTCCGTACATTATATTTATTAAAAATGTATTCTTATGTCTGTTTTGTATTAGGTATCTTTAAACAATTTGTGAGAGGAATGAGCTGAAGATGTATATGGATTCATGGACCCGCAATTGATTTCCCCTGAAGCATGAGCATTGGATGACGAATAATGAATGCTTTATATTGCTGAAAGTCCTGAAAAGAATATAGTCACAAAATTTTGTATGATGCCTTTTTGTGAGAGGTATAAAACACATCTCTCTCTAAGTGTTCATTATCTTTTAACATAAAGTACCAATGATGTTAAATTTCCTTTTATCAGTGATCATTGGATGTTAGGGGGTTTTTCCCAAGGGAGAAAACACTTTATTGGATATGCACTATCCATGATGATGTGTGGGAATGTTTTAAAAATATATTGGAAAAGTAAGTTTCAATTTCTGAATAGTTTTATAGATTATAATTTATTTTAATTTTACCCCATTCGTATTATTTTCTAACAGGGCATGGGCCTACTTTTGAAAAAAATTCAAAGAAAATGAGTGTGATGATCAAATATGTAAATGTGAAGGTAAATATCCATTTATAATTTGTACATTTTGATTTATTACATAAAAATAATATATTGAATTTACACTCATTCAAACAGAATTTTCAAGAACAACAAGGCATCATCGAATGGAGATATTACATGTTAAGATTTATGTATGAAATAATAATAACTGGGACAGTTGTGAATTTTAAATGATATGATTTACTCTTAAACTTTTACATAATATTTCAATTTGATTTATTCAATATACACGTTAACTACTATCCTTTTCATTTGCATATTTTTGATGACCCTTAACCCTATACTGCAGATGACATCAAACACATACAAGTGGAGTGGTCAAATATTTTTACCGATTTGATTGAATTTTAGTTGTTTGTAATATAAAATGTAATTTTGAATATAGTCATTGTAATTGTGTATTTGGTAGTCTTTTAGGTTAGATTTAGTTTTTTTAAGTTGACATTGTATGTTTTGAATGTTATATTTGTGAATGTTTAATTTTTCTCTACTTCTTGTTTTGGTCTACTTATGATGGTTTTTTTGGTATGGATTCTGGTCTGGGGGGGAGGGGTTCCAAGGGTGTGGGGGACTGTTCAGTGGGGTTGGGGGTATCCAGGGGTCTGGGAGGGCTTTCCGGTGGGGTGGGGGGTAGTCCAGGGGGTGGGAGCGTTTCTAGGAGGGTGGAAGGGCTGTCCAGGGGAGTGGGAGGCTTTCTAGGGGGTTTCCAGGGGTGTGGGGGTGTCTTATGGGGTGAGGGGGTTTCCAGGGTAGGGGGGATGTCCAGGGGGTCTAGGGTGTCCATGGGGATTGGGGGAATTCCAAGGGTGTGGTGGGGGCTTCCTAGTGTTTAGGGGGTTCTGGTCTATTTTTGGTAACTTTTTGGTATGTTTCAAGGGTGTGGGAGGGCAGTCCAGGGATGTGGAAGTGTTGTCCAGGGGTTGGGGGGTCTAAAGGAGGGTGGGGGATGTCTAGGAGTGGTTGTGATGTACAAGGGTGTGGGGGTGTCTAGGGGTGTGGTGGGGTCAGTCCAGTGGGGTGGGGGGTTCTGGTTTGTTTTCAGTAACTTTTTGGTCTATTTCAGGGGTGTGGGAGGGCTGTCCAGGGGTGTGGAAGTGTTTTCCAGGGGGTGGGGGGTATACATTATTGTGGGGGGTGGGTGGGGGGGGGGGGGTTGTCCAAGGGTGTTTGGGGCTGTCCAGGGGGTCAGGGACAATCCAGGGGTGTGGTGGGGGCACCGATGGGGTGGGGGAGGGTTGTCTAGGGTGTGGGGGTGGGGGGGGGGGTATACATGAGGGTGGGGGGGGGGGGGGGTTGTCCCGGGGTCTTTGGGGCTTTCCAGGGGGTCGGGGGTAGTCCATGGCTGTCTTGGGGGCTGTCAAGTGGGGTAAGGCGTGAGGGGGTGCTGTTCAGGAGGGTTGGGGGTTGTCCAGGGGTGTTAGGGGATGTCCAGAGGGTCGGGGGGCAGTCCAGGGGTGTGTTGGGGGCAGTCAAGTGGGGTAAAGGGGTGTTTTCAGGGGTGGTGGGAGTCTAGTGGGGGGGGGGGTTGTCCCGGGGTGTTTGGGGTTGTCCTGGGGTGTTTAGGGCTGTCTTGGGTGTCAGGGGGCAGTCCATGGGTGTGATGGGGGCTGTCAAGTGGGGTATGTTTTATATGTTATCAATGTAGATGATTAATTTTTCTTTATTTATGGTTTTTCTCTACTTCTGTTTTTGTGGTATGAATTCTTGATTTGGTTTCTGGTTGTTTTTTGGGGGAGAGTAGAGGACTACATTAGATATTTTTTAAAAAAAATTTGTCTTCCACGTCGGTTATTTTATAACCGACGTGATAAAGAAATCGGGAAGGGTTTATCACGTCGGTTATTTTAATAACCAACGTGATAAAAACCTGTGTAATGGTTTATCACGTCGGTTATTTAATAACCGACGTGATAAAAGGCCTAGGAAATGGTTTATCACGTCAGTTATTAAATAAACGACCTGATAAAAGGCTTGGGAAATGGTTTATCACGTCGGTTATTTAATAACCGATGTGAGAACCCCCCCCCCCCCCCGGACTGGTGTAACACGTCGGTTATTATATAACTGACCTGATAAATGGCCTGTGAAATGGTTTATCACGTCGGTTATTTGATAAACGACGTGATAACCCCCCCCCCCCCCGGACCGGTTTAGCACATCGGTTATTATATAATCGATGTGATAACCATTTCCCATGTGTTTATCACGTCGGTTATTTAATAACTGATGTGATAAACATCCCCTGAACGGGTTTATAACGCTGGTTATTATATAACTGACATGATAACCCCCCCAGTTTATAACGTCAGTTATTATATAACTAACTTTATAACCACCCCCCCCCGGTTCTTGCATGTCGGTTATTAATTAACTGACATGATAAACGTTGCGATGTTATGTTTTTTACGTCGGTTTTTAAATAACCGACGTAAAAAACGTTATTTATAACATCATCTGTATTAACGTCGGCTAAAAATCGACTCAAAAAATGAAAAATAACCAACATAAAAAACATTTTCTGCACTAGTGAATGTAAATATCAATAAAATATCACGAAATGAAAATGGTAAATTCAATTCATGGATTATATATATATATAATTTAAATGTTATTTAAATAATAAATTTATTTTTAATACTATATTAGAATATTTAAAAAGAATTTTTTGAATAAAATTTTCCCAAAAAATAAATACATTTGAAAGGAGTTAACATTTTATTGAAATTCAGGTGAATATAAATGAATCCTTATAATAAATTTCAATACATAGACACTAATTTAGATTATTTAATAGAATAAATCTTTAAAACTTTTAAAATGATGTTTTCAATAAATTCTCCTTTACCATTTAGAAAATTTATATTATAACCCATAAGAAATTAGAACATTTTTAAAAGTATTAAATAAAATTAATATGTATATAAAATGTAAAATGAGTGTCAAATATGATTAATATACAATTCATTAACGAATAAAGGTGCATATCATCAAGAAATGTCATAAGGAAAGGAGACTGAGATTAAATCATTTACCTCTAGTCTAATTGATCATGCATATTCATTATCATCATAAATAAAAAACTTATTTCAATTATTTACATAATTGATAACATATTTCATGTTAATTATTAATTTTATATAACTTATTACAATTTAATAACAGTTACATAATTATTTATCTTCATGTTGGATGTTTTGTCGATATTAAGTACTTCAGTCGAAAATGAAAATTTATCGTGTCAATAGTACATGTGTTCATAATTCCATCTTCTTCATAATAATATTAATGATGTAATAATAACTATATTACATCAATTATAATTTTAAATAAGAAATTTTATTTATGTCAAGAAAAATGAAAAACGTTTTAATCGTGGAGATGGTAGGTTGTATGTATGCATTAGTAACATTTAAACTTTTGATTGATTATTATGAAAATAAGGTAATTATTATGTTATAATTCTAGAAAAATAATAATATTATTAAAATCATAATAATAATATAAATATACTTTTATATATCATACAAGTGATTTGGTGAATAAAAACAATTCACATCGCTTCGAGGAGGTGATAGTTCACATGTACCTATGAACAAAATTTTCATTTTTATATGCAAGGAAAGTAAGAAAATATTTTATATATTATTCTATTATAATGATAAATATGTCCTGAAAAATATATATATACATTAATTCCATCATTATGACCAGTACTAAAATATGGTAATGAAAAACAAACTATATCAGTTCACAAGGTAGTAGTCCGCCGTACACATGAATGAAATGTTCATTTCTTATTTGATTAAAATTTGTATGTATTTAGGTGATGATATTATCCTAATAACATCTCAGTATATTTAGGATATTGGAGTTATTATTTCCTCACGTATTAAGGATATTTAAAGGAAGTGAAAGAAGATATAAAATAGGAACACTTAAATTAAAACATTACATTTCCTTCAGATGATCAACTTTCTTAACACCCTAACACCGCTCATAAGGGTTTTATGACTAAAATGAGGACTCAATAATGTGTTTATAGACACTATTAAGGTTTTTGGTTTGATATTTTATAAACTAAAAGGTTTTTAATTTGTAAATAATATAGAAGAAGAATTTATTTTTATTGGAGAGTGGAGGGGAACTCTTATAAATCTCAAAAGTATTAAATTAATATATATTCATTTTATATTATAAAGGATTATTTTTTTATTTCAAATATAAGATGAATATGGGTTTAAAATTAATGAACCAAAAATAATTTGACATGTTTTATTATTTTTTTTAGTCCATATCATTTTTGTTTAACCCTTTTAACTCTTAGCGTTTTATTATGTAATTTACAAATTTAGAATTAAAATAATTACCATAACATGCCAAAAAATAATGAATGAGTCATTAATGAAATTTTTTGAATTATCAAAATTATCTGGTTGAATAATTGTTTTTTTATAAATTTATTACATTTAATTAAATATTTTATATTTTAAAATTTAAATTATGTCAATTTTGAAAATATTCATTACTCGAGTTTTTAAATAAAATAATAAATACATATTTCCTAATAAATAACTACATTAACTAATCTATAACATGAAAAAGTAATCCATAAAATATGTGTTTGGGATAAAAAATTTCAAATTATTATTATTATGTCATTATAAATATAATTTATTAGATTCTTCTTTTAATAAATCTATTATTGCATTATCATTGTGTCATTATTAAATTTAATTATTTCATTCCTAAAATTTACAAATTAACTGCCATGATCTAGATAATATTTTTATATTTCTACTTACTATTTATAGTTTAAGATATAACTTATATAACCCTATATATGAAATGATTAACTTATTAAAAATATGTGTGTGGCATTTTTAACT
Source organism: Viscum album (assembly GCA_963277665.1). Taxonomy (NCBI): domain Eukaryota; kingdom Viridiplantae; phylum Streptophyta; class Magnoliopsida; order Santalales; family Viscaceae; genus Viscum; species Viscum album. The sequence continues at coordinate 402,153,305 of OY728127.1, read as the reverse complement.
TATCATTATAAATAATATAATAAATTTAATATTCGAACACAAGGGGGTTAAAACGGTTATAATTTTGGCATATGCTTTATTTATGTCAAAGAGAAATAATAAAATGAAATTAGGAAAGTTTTTACGGTAATTTTATAATATAAAAGTATTATTTTATCCTTTAACTACCCTATTTATCCTTAATCATGGAAAATAAAATACGAAAGTTACTATTCAGAAATATTTAGTTGATACCATTAGATAAAATTTTTCATAATAATTACAACAATGTAAATAAATTTTTGAAAATTCAATTCATCTAAGTTGTTAGATTAGGTTTAACACTAATCCTGCAGACGTGGTGAGAAGAAGAGTAAAAGAGACTTTCGAAAATTCAAAAAAGTTTTTATATCTACTTTCAATATACAAATTAATCTAAATAGCTAAATTTGAATAAATGAAAAAAATAATCTAATTATAATTTAAAACCAAATAAAAAGATTAATAATATAAATAAATTAGTCAAAAAATCTCTATAGATTTAAAACGCATTATATTTCACTATTCAATAAAATATGAAATTTATCAAAAACAAAAAAAACAAACGAAGTAAATTGTGATAACCCGCATCCAAAGAAGAACATAATTTTGTTAAATTTTTATTATAAAAGTTTCAAATACTAGAATTGAAATATGTGTGTCATCAAAATCTTGAAAAAATACATTTTAAAAAAAATACACCGTTTAGGCATAAAATTGAATTTGATCTTATATCATGTCTATAAAGCATATTTGATGAATATTAAACAACTAATTGAATAATAATTTCATTAATATAATCAAATTGGAGTGATTTTATTAGGTTATACACACAATTGATCTCACATAAATATTATTTCATAAAAACACATCCATTATATTCAATTGGTTTGTATTTTCATTTCTAGATAATTTGGTAAGCATTGAATCATTATACATACTTATGTAAAAAAATTCATAATTTAGTTATCATTGTTCATTACCACCATTATAATGGCCAGGAAATAAAAACCACTTAAATTAATAATATTATAATATATTATTTTTTTAGTATAACTCATTCTTGCATGCATCATATGATTATGGAGAAACCCATTGTTGTGGGTCGGGATCAATATTGGATATAGATTCCATTTAAGTTAAAATTACAATATAATTCATATATATTAATAAATATGAAAAATAATTATTCTATAATTACCTGGGATGTCACATTCTTCCCCCTCATTTTGGAAATTTCATCCACACAATTTTATATTTAGGATCAGTAACAAATGTTTCACTTTTTAAAATTAGTTCATTTAAATCCCACACCAAGAAAAGAGTCAACAAATCCTCCATCATAATTGAAATAAAGTGATATACAAAGGTCTCCCAAGAGAACAAATACTAGGGTTCCATGTAGGAAAACATGGATATGCAAGATAAAACTAACCATCATGACCTGATGGAGAGTGATAGAAAACATTTTAAGGATAAATTTAAGAATCAAAAAATCATAAATTTGTGATGGGTGAAACTATCATTGATTTCATAGAAGGAAAAGTAAACAAAAAAATGCGTTTTTTAATGATACTTTTCATAACTCTGATGAATTCAGTTAATTCATAGACTAATAAAATAAGGAAATATACTCACATGAAAAGTAGAGCTTAATACTTTAATCAAATTCCACCACAAAAACATCTTTTTATCTAAAAGAAAAGTGTTCAAGATGAATCAACTTATATAGAATCACATAATCCACAAATGATGAACTATATATCTCCCATGTCTTGAATCATTATCCAAAACCAATATGGTTAGGATAATAAAAAATGATTCTCTAAAAATAATAAGCCATTGGATGAGGAAAAACAACGTTTGATCTCTAAATTTTTTCTATAATACCAATATTTTAACCTAGACCATTCGATTAACAATTATCATTAAAATACTAAAAATAATATTAACCATTTTTTAAACCAAACAGACATAATAATTTTATTAAACAGTGCTCAATGTTAATTTTATCATATATCTCCAAATAACAACATGAAATCTTGAAGCATCATACCAAAAAGTAATTACCCAAATCACATATTCTCCAAGTAAGATTAATCATTTCCATAAATAACTTGTATCACCATAACTCTATAATATAATCATAGATTGTTCAAAAATAAATTCCAACTATTAATGATAAAATAAAATCCAATAGTATTCTATTTAACAGAGGCATATAGGGTTACCAAATTAGTGAAAAAATTCTGAAATAACAATTTTCACTAAATCCCCAAATAATTTTCTAAAACAAATGATATCAATTTGTTAAAATAAAAGTCCCCAAAATCAAATTATTCTTATTCCATCAACTCATTTCACTCAATATAAACCTCCATACTAACTAGGTATATCATCTAGGCCAGCGGTAGGCGATGCACCATTGTCACCCTTTAGGTGTGGATTCAATTCTTGCAGCCATGACGAAAGCAATGGGTTGTCACCAATATTGTAGGTTGTCACTTTTTATAAAACAATATATTTCTTATAAAATTTACAATGTAAAAAAATACTCAAAAATAACCTTGATATGATTTAACATCAAATGGTATCTTATACATCTCTTTTACATCCCAACTTATTATAACCTCAACATCTAAATTCATGAAGTCTTATATATGTTGTCATTTTTTCCACCACTATATGATTTAATAAAACTATTCCCCAAATAAATAATAGAATACCTTGATCATGGTGTCCACCTATTTTCAATGTCATTTTCTTAACATATTTAGAAGGTCCATGCATTGATACAATGATTTAGATTTTAATCAAAATCACATACATCATTTTTTCAAATACACCTTGTATAACTTGGATTTTATAGGGGTTCATAGAGAAATATTTTTAGAAAATTTTGTTTTATGGAATATAATTTCAAAACATCATATAAGATATGATTTTTATAAAACTATCCTTCTATGTTTTTTAATCATTCATTCATGTTCCCTTTTAAAATACCTTAATTATGTGCTGAATTACTATAAATTGAAAGAAAATATAAATAGACTATTCCAGGGTCTCCTTCTTCAGTGGATTTTTCAAAATCATAATATGCTTTAAAATCTTGTAATAAAATAAAATACTAGAAAATTACTTGATAATATTTACCTTTATTTAAAATATGAGAATAATGAGAATATATGATTTAATTAAAATCAACCCATGATCCATGATGGTATCAAGGTATTGGGGTAGTGGTTGTTGTCTCATACAATTACTTTAAAGTGTGTTTTATGTTTAAAAAAGATTCAAAATCATCCTAACCAAAATTTGTAATAATTATTATAAGAAATTCATCAAGAAGAGACCTGAATGTTGTCTTAGAACCTTCTCCTTACATTTTTAGATGACAATCCTCGATCAAAAAAATGTATAGAATAAATACTTAAGTAAAATAATATATATAGAAACTTACCATATGTTTTTCCAAAACTTATAATTAATAATTTTTTCTAATACCTTACTTTGATATCAATTCTAAAGACCCGACCATAAAAATTACATAATATTTAGTTAATTAAACAATTCACAATGATGATCTTTTTTATGTTTAGAGTTATATAGAATTATGAATAACTCTAAAAAATTCGACCCGCAAATTTTAGGTGTAATGTTATACTTAGTATCAACTTATTCCACCAAAGGAAACACTTTTTAAAATAAAAAACGATTTATTTCTGAGATGCATCATCAATTATATCATCAAAAAAAGACATATTCTATGTCTATTAATAATATTACGACTTTTCCAAAAAATATTTTTAAAAATTGGGATGAGTAAAAAATCTCAATAAGTGGTATAAAAGCTATAATGAACCTGCAAGTCCATGAATATTTTAATCTCATGAAAACATTTTCACAAAATCATACATTTGACCCATAAAACCAAATCCCTTTTTTAACTCATTAAATCAACACATTCTCCAATAACTATAAAACTCAATAGTAATAAAAATCATAAAGCTAAATTATGGCACCCATATAATTCATACATAATATATTTAATTTATACATACTGAGTAACCTTCACAGTTATGTTGGAATACCCACTATAACATATTCCCTGACTTTAATTGGACAAACCCAACAAGTTATCTCCGTATCATTACCTAATGAATTTAAGAGCTATCATAGGATTAGCCTCCCCTAGTTTATCCTAGAACCACCCTTATACATAAACAATTCCCAAGGACCATAGCATGATCATAACACATAAAACAAGCATGATAGAAAAAGAACATTTCCAATTTAAAATTACATTTCATCTTTATAGGTCACACAATCATAAATAAAAACACACTATTTTAGAAAAAATAGTTAAACATGTAATGTAATCATCAAAATAATATAGTGACATGAAATAGAGAAATTTTTTTGTAGTGTATATGTAAAAAATAGTCTATGTTCTTGAAATAATCAATACATTTTTAAAACACAATTAAAACATTTAAGAATATTATTTTTGAATGAAATTTTCCCATTACACATTGAAACTTTTCAAAAGAGTTAAATTTTTAAAAAATTCATGTGAATATAAATAAATCCATAAAATAATTTTGAAAACATGGACATTAATGTGAATTATTTATAAGAATAAATCTTCAAAACATTTAAAACGATGTTTCAGTTAAAGAGAGAATTTCCATATTGAACTTTTAAATTATAAGGCACAAGAAAGTGGAATATTTTACAAAACACTAAATAACATGATTATTGATGGAATATGGATATGTAAATTCAAAAGGTCCATATGTACAATTTATAAAATATTAAAGGTTCATGTCATCATAAAATATCTCAATGCAATATGATTGAGATAGAATCCCTTACAACGAGTTTGATTTGTCACATATGTTCTTTATCATCCAAAATAATAAACATAGGTTAGTTATTTACATACGTGAGAACATTTTTCATGTTTATTATTCATTTTATGTCACTTATTATCATGTTATAACAATTACATAATTATTTATGTTCATGTAGGATGTTTTTTTAATATTCGACCCTTGATTAGAAAATGAACTTTTAATGATGTCAATAGTCCATATTGACATAATTACATCATCACCAAAAAAAATTAATTACATAATAATAAAGTTTATACATAAATTATTCTTTAAATTAAAACATTAATTTATGGTATTAAAAATAAAAAATGTTATAATCATGGAGACAGTAGGTCATACGAACCCATGAGTAACATTTTTATTTTTCATTGATCATTCAGAAAATTTGGTAATTATTATTTTGTCTTTATAGGGTTTTAAAAATAATATTACAATTATAATAATCATTTAAATACACTTATATATATCATATAAGTGACGTCGTTAATAAAAATGATTCACATGGCCTCCTGGAGGTGATCGTTCACTTGTATTAACAAACAACGTTTTTATTTTAATGTGAATGGAAAGTAATAAAATAATTTATATATTATTATCTTAAAATGATAAAAATTCCATTAAAATAATATATAAACATTAATTCCATCAATACGACCAGTCTTGAGAGACGTTAATAAAAAAATATATCAATTTTCGAGGCGGTAGTCTGCCGTACACATGAATGAAAGTTCATTTCCCATGTGATTAAATTGGATATAGATTTAGGTGATGATAATATCATAACCAAATATAATTATATTAAAAATAATTTAGTTATTAGTTAATCATGAATGAAGGATATTTAATGGAAGTAGAAGAACAAATAAAAATGATATACATAGATAAAAACATTAACTTTCCTTCAAATGATCAACTTTCTTGACAACTTAACACCTCTAAGAAGGGTTTTCAGCCTAATATAAGGCCTAAAGAAAGTGGTTAGGGATTCCAAGATGTTTTCTAGACATATATTTTCTAATACAGAAGTGTTTTTATGTTTAAGGAATAGATAAGAGGAGTGCCTTTTTATATGTGAGGGGAGGGGCACTCTTTGAATTATTAAAAGTATAAAATTAATATCAATTAATTTCCTATTCTAAATGAGTTAAAATTGATTTAGTTCTAAGAGAGAATGAATATGGTTTTAAATATAATAAGGAAATGAAAATTATATTGGATTTATTAATTTTTAATCATTATATTTTTTGTTTAACACTTTTAATTCTTATTGTTTTGTTATGTAATTTAAAATTTGAGAGTTAAAATAATTTCCATGTCATTATAAACCACTAATTAATGGGTCATTGATGAATTTTGAAGTCTAATATATACTAGTTGGAAGAATCTTCTATTTTTTATACTTTTTTACTTTTAATTAAATATTTTATATTTTAAAATATGAATTATGTCAATTTTGAAACTATTCCTCACATGATTTTTAAAAAAAAAATCACAACAACTTGATTCCGCTGAAATAAATGCTATAACTCATCTATAAAATGTCAATAAAAATCATTAAATTCATGGATGGCATAAAATATTTCAAATTAGATTATTTTAATATTATTAATATAATTTATTTAATTCTTCCTTTAATAAATTACTTACTACAACATCATTATGTCATTATTAAATTTAATTTTTTATTTCCTGAAGATTATAAATAAATAACCACGATTTAGGTAATATTTTTATATTTATATTTATTGTTTATTATTTAATATATCACATATATAACCCTATATTAAGATTTATTTAATTATAAAAATATGAGTATGACATTTTAACTTATCCTTAAATAAAATATTATAAAAGCCATATTATTTACAAAGATTCTTAAAAAGGTTATAATTTCGTGCTAAGGTTGATTTAGGTCCAAATATACCCATACAATTAAATTAGTATGTGTGTTTGTGTAATCTTATAATTTTATAATATTATTTTTACCTTTAATTGCCTGATTTACCCTTGACCGTGGTAAAAAAAATAAGAATGTTACTATTCATCAAAAATTATATTGATCATATTAGGACAATTCTTTATAGTTATTACAACCATGTATGAAAATTTTTGAAAATTCAATTAACAGAAGTGGTTACGTTACGATTAATACAAATCCTCCAAATGTGGCGATAAGGCTTATAAAATAGATATTCAAAATTCCAATAGGTTTTTGTAACTCATTTCAAAAAAAAAATTTACTCAATTAACTAAATTTGATAAAATTATAAAAACAAAATATAATTATAATTTATAACCCAATTAATTTATAAATAATATAAATAAATTAGATGAAAAAATAAATTTTGAATTAAAATGCAGTGTGTTTCACTATTAACTAAAATATTAAATTTTTCAGAAAAATACCAAAATTTCTACCAATGTAAATTGTATTATACTTATACAAAATAATAATGTTATTTTGAGTAATTGAACTTAAAAAAGTGTAAAATACTATATTTAAAATTGGTGTGCCATCAGAAGGTGGTAAAAAATCCCTTTTTTAATAATATACTCATTTTATACATTAAATTGAATTTGACCTTATATCAGGACTCTAAATCATATATGATGAATTTTGAACGTCTGATTAATTTTTTTTAATTAATATAATCTAAAAATATTGATTTGATTATTTTATGACCAATATTATTCTCACTTATATATTTTTTCATAAAAAAGATTCTTTATATTCAATTGGTTTGTATTTTCATTTTTGGTAAATTTTGTAACCAATAAATCATTATCGAAACAATGTAAAGAATATTTTTATAATTCTATTAACATTTTTTACTCAAAAAATTATAATGGCTAGGTAATAACTACTAATAAAAATAATAATATGAAAATATTTTATTTTTTTCAGTATAACTCAGTAATGCATGAAACATAAGATTTCAGAGAAACCCATTATGGTGTGTTAGGTACTCTATCTGACATAGAATCCCATTAATGTAAAATTTATATGTAATTCATAAATTTTAATTTATATGAAAATTTATTACTCTATAATTACATAGAATTTTATAATGTCTATCCTTTTTAATGATTTATTATATTGAAAAATTGATGATGTATTGATGTTTGTTGGCTAGAATCAAGTTTCACTTCATGAATCCGTGATAAATTCATGATCTTTTATTTGATCAATAGTTTTTTTGGTAACGTATAATTTTATACTTTTACAAACCATAAAATCAGTTTCTTTGAAATAATCTATAATTTATGTGATCCTTGGACCAAAAATCATAACACGGAATCTTCCCCTTTCTCCTTTAAAAATATCTTCAGGATGATATGGATTCCGGTTAAGGTATCCTTACATGAAATATAGATCTCTCTGGGAGTATATAGTGATTTATTCATAGAAAATTAATGATATTTAGAGTTATTAATTTATGAAATTGAGGTAGGTAATTCCTTACCATTTGGGTAATTTGTATAAACTAGTATTCTTTGGTTTGTTTCTTCTATCTGTATAATTTATTGAAAAAGATTAATAATTATTTCATGTGGGTGTGTCCATATACCTATAAACTATTATGACACACCATTACATTATTATTATTGTAGTTTATTTACAATGTTTGATTTTTATCACATTTACTATATATTTCTACTATATATTCATGATGATATGTTATGTTTTTCTTTATTTTATCAATCATCTATGTGTGTTACTGCGACTTTGGTGGGTTTTTCATGGTACTTGTGAGAGGTAGAATGTTATGGTATACTCTCCCGCTATAGGATGATTTTTCACGACATTGGGTGATAATTAAAATGGACCATTTCCTTTGTTTAGAGTTATATATACTAGTTTCATGTCCTGGATCTAGATGGCTTGAGGACAATTCGTAACATTATAAAACTCAATGCATTGTGGACGCGGGTATCATTTTTGATTGATGCCTTGAGTGTTCAATGTAACATCTTTACCATCCCTTTATCTATCTTTGCCAAAATTCTGTATCCATCCAATTATCCTTAAAACATTGATCCAAATCTTGTTTCACAGGTTCTCATGGTGGCTTGGATATCACAAGGGTTCTTAGTATGTGATTATTTATTCTTTAATGTGTGTTTATTACATTCCTGTTTTATACCTTTTTTACTTATGAAAACTTATTAAGGAAACTTTTCTAGTTTCCTACTTGGTTTTATTACTGACACCTAACTCATTAATCATGCATCATGTGAAAACATTAGGCATAGTGATCAATGTGAGTGAAAGGGACATATTGAAAACAGTTGATATGTGGATCATAGGGCTAGTAGCAGAAAAGAGATAGATATTAGAGGATTTTCTTATTGTTTATTTTATTTCTTTATCTTCTTACACTTTATAAATTTTTTGGTTGACCACACATGGATCCTTATTTTTTATAAGTTGTGTGAAATATTTTAGTAAATTAGGATTTCTTAGTCTTATATGTAATTCATTGAATGTTATATTATTTATCTATATTTTTTGTTTATGGATTTGATTATCAGAGGGTATTTTATCAACACTAATGAAATTCAGATCCTCACTAATTGTCAAAAATCTCTTTCATATGTGGAGGAATTCATGGTGACATGTGAATCTTTGTCCCTAAACTAGTAGATCGGGTCAAGGAATTACAAAATAGTATTAGAGCACAATATTCTTATTTTCATTGGACTAATTAGGGACATAGTATAGGGGGAAATACTATATGGGACTCTTTTAGGGGATTTACAATATTCTTTTCTACTCAGATGTAACAAACCTTGGATTTTCCATTGGTGGATTTTTTGTTACAGTTTTATGGGATTTGTGTTTGTTCATGCATCATTATTAAGAACATAATATCAAATTATATATATATATATACATGTTGAGTATTATATAATAGTTCTTTAATTTACTACTGTGATTTTTTCTATCAATACGGGATATAATTGTGTATCTCTATTTGGTGATATATCAATTCTTCCATGTTTTTAATCTATATATATTTTGGAATTAATTAGCTGAACAGTAATAGTTCCTATATTTGTATATATATGATAATGAAAATGTGGAATAATATGGAATTTTGGTTAATTCCATGGGGGATATTCTTTTGGTTATGGGTATCTCATTTGAGAGACTTTTGTGATCCCATATACTAAATTGGATTTATCCTAATAGATCTTATAAATGTACCCTTCACATTTCAAAAGATACCGCCTCAAACAAGAGTGATGTGAAAACTAGATGACGTGGGTTGGGGTTCTCATACTATGGAGGATGCCCTAGTTCAACTTCCTTCTATGCACGAGGGTGAAGAAGAGTATTCTCCTAGACCTACTAGAGAGGTGTAGGTAGAAGTCCCACAATATTTGAGAGTCCTTAAACTTTTTTCTTACTAGGGAATAGGGGCATTGAGGTCCATGATCAAATACTCTCGAGATATCCATATCTAGAATCCACCAGCCTTTTATGGAAATGGAGGTCCATATGTTGTATAGTGTTGGATATATATCATCAGGGATAACATTGACCTCATTGATAGATATGTGGATTTAAAGGTGATGTTGGATATTTTCAAGGTTTAGGGACCTACCTGCAGATGATAGATCATGATGGAATAAGCTTCTATATGTGAAGGTTTCACATGAAAATATTTTAAGAATGGGTTATATTTGGAGTTCATTACCAAAACACTGAAGATAGATCGAGAACATGAGTGCAAGGAAATACATCAGAGTTTAATGCTAGCATACACATACTCCACTTGTTTTTCAAATCAACTTCAATTTTATATAATATTGGTTGCAATATATTCGCATAAGTCCAAGATGTTTTGGATTGTTGTTTTCCTCGTTAAAAAATTATAGCACCAGAGTTTTTACTGAATATCGTACTCGATGGTTGTACATAAGGAATTGACTACTGTAATATTCCGTGAATATGATTGATTAGTAGATCTACTTTCAACCATCAGTACTTAGGTTGGTGGACATATTATGGATGTGAGGAGTATATATATTAGTAGTTATTAGAGGACGATCGGGATATACAATTGGGTAGTGGTATCCATGTGGACCAGAGTATGACATCTTTAGAAACCTCACGAGGAGTTCCACAATGAATCAACTGTATAAAGGAAAAAACCATTTCAAATTCAATAGAACACATTAGAAAAAGTGTAAATTGGAATACTACTCTTTGGATTTGAGGTTGAGTTTCTATTGCACTATAGGAAATATGTTATCTTTGACATATGGATCTCACATAGGTCCTTAATAGTAGGCTTTGAAAATGATGACGTAGGAAGATCATTCATTTAAATATTTAGTCAATGTAGATGAGGTAGATTGAATATATGCAGTGGAACAGACTTCAAAAGATAGTGATTATAGAAAATATACTATTTAGGTTACATACATGACCACTTCTATGTTTTCTACTACATCATTAGATGTTGTTTCTTCCCATTCATTTATATCATCAGAAGTTGTTATTAGAATTTTCTTACTCTTCAAAATGTATTATGAGTTAACTTCATTTCATAAACAATTTTTATTAATTTATACCATCTATAGAGATTCCATCAGTTTCATATATTTATTTTTAATTGTGGACATCAGTGGGACATCATGATTCTATAGATAAGAAGATTTGAAGTGATTATTCTCATAGGCTTCCTGACTATCTTTTCATCCCACATTTATTTCAATTGAAAATAATACCATTTACAACACCCAAAGGATAGATTTTATCTATGACTAGTGAATGTGAGTTGGGATCAGGTAGAGTGGGTATAAATATGATTTATTTTGTGTTGGTTATGACATATATTAACAATATTTCTCTTTAAGAAGGATCAATGGTGACCCGAAATCGATTCCTCTAGTTTGGTATCTCAATCTTCATGCATTCCCAGATGAATTCACCACTCATCACCATGATAGTGGAGTTAAATTCAATATTGAAATAATGTTATGTGCACAAACAATTTCTATACCCCCTTATCGTATGATTCTACAAAAGTTAAAGGATAACAAATTAAATCATATAGATGTGTAATAGAGGGTATTTATCTGGTCAAGTACATCACCGTGGGGGCGCACCTATTATGTTTCTCAATAATGTGGATAATGGTATTCAATTCAATGTTGATTACTGGAAGCTGAATCAGGTGACTTTGAAGAATAAGTACACTTTTTATAGGATCAACGGCCTCTATGAACGGTTGTAGGGATCCATGTTATTCAATAAGATTTATCTATGATCAGTCTATAACTGGTTATAGGTTAGAGATGAGGAATTTTATAATATGTAATTCCAAAGTATTTACTATCTATAAAATTACTTGTTCATTCCATTTTGACAGATGAATGTTCCATAATTTTTCATGGATTTTGTGAACAATATATTCCATCTATATCATGAATCATTCATCATGTTGGTCATTTATGAAATCCTTATCTAGTCAGTAACCCTTGACTACAATACCTGAAATATTGAGATTATACTGAGTACACTTCTAGAACATCATCTTCATTAAAATATTTTAAAGTGTAACTTTTGGATTTGGGATGTGAAATTCTTGGATCATATTGTTTTGGAGACTGGTATATGTGTACACCTAGAGAAAGTGGAGTTACTGATGAAATGATCATAACTATAGAACATGTTTAAGATTAGTATATTTAAGGGTTTAGAAGGAAATTATTGAAATTTTATTATGGACATACCACATTTATCAACACCCATGAATATACTGAAAAAATATGGGTGTGAAGATCAATTCGTCAAACGAATGTGAAGAGTCTTTTCATGAGATATTGAGGAGGTTGTCTATTTCTCCAGTGATGATCCATCCTAATCACCAGAACAGATATATCATGAGCATTAATGTATCATGAGTTTTTTTGGAGTAGTACTAATATAGAGGAAGATAATAGTAGTTTATGTGTCATTTCAACTGTGACCCCATGATAAGAACTATCTTATACATGAAATTGTGATAGAAATTTTGTTACACACAATGATGTGTTGGTGAACCTATTTCTATGGTGATAGGTTTATTATCTACATGTTCTATAATAGCCTCTTCTATATCTTCACATAGCGGGTCCTGAATTTCTGGAAGAGTAATTGGGTAGAGTACCATTACAAATTCAACTTTTAGATGGCCTATACACTGGGTAAACTTTATGCAATTCCATATTCTATAATCTATAAAACATAGGTCCCTCAAAAGAATGGGGGATAAGCTTTTGATAATAAGTTGTGGCTGATGAGAATATTGGGAAATTGGATGATGTATTTCTACAAGGAATAAGGATTGATGGGATTTCCTCTACTAGTTATCACACATTCATTGGTCAAAAGGGGTGAATGATGGTCATGAATTTGACCATGATTTTGATGTGATGTAATAATGTATAGAATGAGGTGACCCAGTACCTGGGTGGTCTTCGGATAGTGATGATTTTATCCTTGTACATGGGAGAGTTTTATCCCATGATCCCATTAGTTATGATCTAATGATAGGCTTATATAACTCTACAGGTGTGGTATATTAATGAGAGAAGAAGATGTTCCATGACTTCAAGAAGAAATTTTATTATATTGGAATATAGATGGACATTACAACATTAATGTTTCAATGCATTATCTACTAGTGGATAACGGTCAAGTGTTGGTGTCCTTGTGGTGTTACTCAACCAATTCTTATGGTCTTTTGTATGTGGAATGATGCAATAGTGTCCTTTGTGAAAGGGTTACCAAGGACTCTTATGATTCATGACTATGTTTTTGTGATTTATGATAGGTAAACAAAATATTATCATTGTTTACATATCTAAGAGGCTTACTAAAAAAATATAAAAAACAGGTGTGTCTATGTGATCAACAAAATTCATGGATTTTCCATTATCATTGTATTTAATAATGGAATAGATTTTACATCACGGTTTTGGTTTTTATTGTAGAATTATTTAGGGAATCAACTAAGATTGACCATAACATACCATCCCCATATAGACAAAAAATTGGGTAAAACAATCAATATATTAGAGGTTATTCTTCATACTTGCATTATACACTCTGATAGAGAATGTGATAATCATTTATAATTAGTTGGTTTGTCACAATTTTTTTTACTATGACTTAAGAGAGTAACACTATTTCAAGTTCTATGGTGTTAGAGATGAATCCACAATTAGTATTTGGAATATGAGGTATATAATTGTTCTTAGTGGCCCATATTTTTCTAGATGCATTGCAACATATGCTTCTTGAGGATGATATGCCTTTAGTGGGGATGATTTTAATGGCATATTATTTTTTAGGCATGATTTGTTTTAATTAATGACTTTTAATCATCTTATTTTGAAATGAGTGAGTTGGGTTTTGAGAGGGTTTGGTTGGATTCAGATAATATAAGAGGACTATTTTAGGGTGCACAATATGATCTCAGTTTTCCAAACCCATGAAAATTCTCAAAGAAAATGTGTATCTAAAGGATGTGGGTCAAGATGTGGAACATTGTTTAGAACGGTTTGAAAAACCTTATATCTCTCTAGTAAAAATTATGTGACATATGAATGTATTCTATGGTGAATCACGTATTGATGACACCTAGTTGGAAAAATAATGTATCCCTCAATTAAAAACCATGAAAAACACTCCAGGGATTACGACACGGTTGGTAGATAGTGTGAAAAAATATGTAGCCAAACTATATGACTTTCCAAAAATCCTAGATATGTAACATGTTTTGTATATTATTTGAAAAACCATTTGACCAAACTACATACAAGTGGATTTAATGATTTGAAATCCTTCTTAACAGCCATTTATTGTCATATTTGAAATATTATTCTTTTACAATAAGTCCATTGGATATTCAATTCCACCTCTATCCATCCCTGATGATTATCTCTCTGATGTTGAAAATGTATAGTGAATCCAAGTGAGGTAAATATTTATAATTAAGTTAAGTGATCAAAATCACTTTATTCTTTTGGATTTTTATGGTTGAACCAATTTTTTCTTGATAGGATACCTAGATCTATCATATCACTACCCAATCAATGGATTCATAAGAAAACAAATGATTGATACTTTAATATTTCTAAAATGGTGGTGTAATCAATAAGTTAAGGAATATTTTTGGCTAGAGCTGGACCTCTCATGGATGGTAGATGTTTCTATATATGTTTTCATATGTTGATAGTCTAGAAACTCTATTATTATTGATTGTAAATACTGTTGACATCAGGATAAAGGATTAATGTTTTTTGGCTAGACTCAAGTTTCATATATTGAATTTTCCAAAAATTATATTATTTTTCATTGTTGGAAGATAGATTTGGTGAATTAGGGTCTTCAACAACATACCTCAGAATTGGTTTTGTTGTTAGAATTTATAATGAATGTGATTATTAGACCACCTATCTTAACATGGAATCTCATTAGGTTTTTTTCGAAATATCCTTCTTGGTGAAATGTAATCTTAGTTATGTATCCTTGATTGGAAATATTTTTCTCCATGGTTTGGTGACATGATTCAATCTATAATCCATGATGAAATTTATCATTTTTAGTATACATCACTATTGTAGGAAGTACCTTACATTTTGGGCCTCTTCAATACACATTTTTCATTGTTATGATTCTTCGGTTGGCAAACATTGTTAATAGTTATTGATAGATTTGATATGCAGCTATGTGCATTGCCCATGAGACCCATTATGATGTTGGATTCCGTGAGTATTTTGTTATGTTGATTGAGAATTCATAATGTTTATCACATGAATTTTATGTGGATAATATTTTCTCAGGATGATATTCTATGATTTTACTTATATGTTATACCCTATTATATGTGTTATCATGCCCTCGGAGGGTTTTTTAGTACCCATGATATGTGGACCATCATGGTTCAATCACACATTAGAGGGGGATTACACATGGAATGAGAAAATGAAGGAAGTGTACCCCTAACAAAGGTATGTTCATATCAAACCTGTGTTCTAGTTTTGAACTCAATTCTATAATTACATCACATAACATGATGAAAATGAATTTCCTTTCAATACTGAGTTGAATGTTCCAACGATACCATGTGGATTCCAAGTAGGATGTTTAGAATCCTTGTAGCTGGCTTTGGTCACTTCCAAGATCCCTACAAATATCCTTCTGACAAAGGGTCAGATTAGTTATGATTGGGGCTTGTGGTGGGTTTTTTGGAAAATAGATTATCTGTATAATAATTTTTATTCCTTCATGTTTATGTATTGTTGTAATTCTAAATAACTATTACACAAGTTTAATGTTGTTATGGACAAATTTTTGGTATCTTATTTAGTTTTTTACTCATCTCGTCTTGGTAATCCCAATAAGTGTGCATAAGTCATGTGTAGGGATCCAATAAAGGGAAAGATGACAATGAATAATTGTAAAATTTTTTAAAATGGATTCGGTTTT
This sequence comes from Viscum album, assembly GCA_963277665.1. Taxonomy (NCBI): domain Eukaryota; kingdom Viridiplantae; phylum Streptophyta; class Magnoliopsida; order Santalales; family Viscaceae; genus Viscum; species Viscum album. The sequence goes on along the minus strand of OY728127.1, from coordinate 402,136,904 downwards.
ATAAATATTATGGACACAAGATTATTTTTGTAGTTTTTATTATATTTATTTATCTTATTGAACTCTATACTTCATTTTATCTCTCCACATTTGGAGCCTAGTTTTTTTTATTATGACAGCTTGTGTGTCATCCATTATTACATTATGATTCTATTTTATTTAATATTTTTCAAATTATATATATGTATTTTTTATATGGATGTTATTATCATATTTTATAGTCTCATTAATCATAGAATTCAGATCCTCTCTACTAGTTAGAAACCACTTTAGCATGGGGAGGTGTGCAAGATGTCTTCTGGATCTCAGAATCGAACTTGGTGGTTCAGGTTGGGGCATTACACTCTTAACCTCTTGATTCTAGAGTTGGAGATGTATGGGAATGTCAAATGTTATTCCCAAACACATTATCAATTTTGATTCTCTTCTATTTACTATTTTTTTATTTCATCATTTATTGTTGATTCAAATAGTTTCATAAATTTTTTTGTAATGATTCCATACATAATTTAATTTTATATTATAAATATAAACCTGTACCTAATTTTTCATTTATATCTTAATCTATTTCTTAATTTAAAATTTTTTCCTTTTAAAATACATTTTAGGTATATTAAACCCCCCACATCTATAATCTCTGACCAAAAAAATAGTACTAGTGGGACTTTCCACCTAGTAGTAAAATACCTCCTCTCACGGAGTAGTAATAAGTAAAACTATGTTTTTCTTTATAAAGGTTATGAATAATTAATAGCCACTATGATTTCAGTGAAAAAATAATAAAGATAAAAACTCTCATAAAATTTGGTCTTATTTATAATATTTTACATTTTATGTGTGATAAAACTAGTGAAATTGTTATCACTAAAAATATAATAGAATATTTACACACTAAAAACATTCATATGAGAAAACATTTCCTTTGAGATTGCATTATAAATGGTGATATCATCCTTGAATTTGTTTGAACTAACCTTTTTATTTTTTATGTCAACACTAAAACCCATTCTCCTAATCGATTTAACATTATTAAAACCGATATGGTTATTATTAACATCTAATACTAATATCATAACATTGGACGGCTTTGGAATTATTAAAAAATTTATTTTTTTGAATAAAATATTTTATTTTTTATTATTTTTTTAAATATCATAATTTGGGAATATATATGTTATTTTGACACCACAAGAAAAAATCATTCAATTCAAGATATAAAATAGTAGATGTCGTATTTGTGCATATGTGCATGGACTTTATAATATTGAAAAGTGATGGTTGTATTTTCAATTGATCTTCACTGAAGTCATAATTAGTGTTTTCTTACTACACACATGGTTTGACACTCCTAGATAATTTGACCTATTATTGAAGAAAATATTTAACAAATATAAAAATTAGAATTATTTTTAATGTTGTCATTTTATTTATTTTATAATGGATCACAATATTTTTAATGTATTATTTAGGGAGAGATAATCATGTTAATGGTGGAATGATCTCACAAGAGCCTATAATTTTCCAAATTATTTGTTAAAAAATTATTTTACACTTGTGGTTTTTTTGGAAATTAAATTAAAATTTTTTATTTATCACTTGTTCTTTTTTTATATAATTTTAAAATAATTTTTTATTTTATCTTGATATTTATTAAAAATCTATATTAATTTTTTTTATTATTGAAAATTTTAAAACATTTTCTTCCACTCTTCTGAATAGTCTTTAATGTTGATTAATATAGTTTTAAATTTTATTAACATTTTTTCAAAATAAAATAATCCTTGGGTCCATTTAGATAATCTCAAATGGTATGAAATCTTGGGTGAAATATTCGGAGAAAAATTAAGTGTTTATTTAAATGTATAATAACTTATTTTATGAAATTTTTGTTCTATTATAAGATATAAATGAATAATATTATTGGGAGAAGTAATGTTGGTTGAAATAAAAAATTACATATCTACCTTGGATTGCAATATTCATATTTAATTCACTTAATATTCAATTGTTTATAATCATTGATAAGGGGGATATTGTCATGATTCTCAACTTATTTAGTATTAATTATCAAAAGCACAATTTTAAGTGTCTAATGTATTCATTTACATCATTGGAAATTTGAATTTTTATGAAATCATGTACAAATATAAAGAAAACATTTAAGGATCCTTGTTGAAGTATTATTGGACATAGTGAATGGATAGAGTGAAGTTCTAGGATCTCTCAATGTTCATATAAGGTTGCTTTGAGGTTATGGTGTTGTTTGGACAACAACAGGTAGAACTATCTCACTAGTTTAGAGCCACTGGCCAGCTAGTGGTGAATGTATTAACCTCCCAAAATAGTAAAAGTCCACCGACCACCTAGTGTAGATGGACCATAAAACACCTCTTGTTATTTTCCTACCAGCTACTGGATTAGAGTTCACCATCCATATGGTGGGTTCTATAGGTTTTTGGATAGAGACATCAGCATCATCGGCTACTAGGCATAGTCAGCATGGTATCTATTTATGTTGGGATAAAACCTTCGATCTATCATTTAGTGATGGTCATAATGCCTTAATTTTGGTCTTATTTAGCCTTATGTCAACTGGTGAATTCCATAATGTCCTTAAAGATTTATAAGGAAATAAATATGAATCTTGGGGCATTAAAAACACACATTATCAGAAAATTTTAATAAAAATGATCAATTATAATTACATTTTTATCAACTTTTCTGAATTAAAATGTTCACTCACTTTCATCCAAGAGTGCGATATTATAGTAACTTTATTCTCAGTCAACCATATTTCTCATTCCCTCTTTGTGTTTCTTCTTATACTTTTGAGTTAATCGACACCATGTATAAATTTGATTGCTTCTAGGAATCCTCTCATTATTACTCTTTATTCCTTCTCGATTCTAAATACCTTTAATTTAGAGACCCTCTCTTTTCATTGTAATAAATTGAAATATTTTTAAGACTATTTCCAGATCTAGGCATTGAGACATCATGAAATTATGTTGCCTAGTGTGCCGGGAATCAATTTTATAAAAATCTTATGTGTTTTTATACTATAAAGTGAAAGAAACAGGATCTATCTAAAAATGTATCTTGGATCATAAATTTTAGGCCATGGTTGAGTTTGGAATATAGCATTTACCCTAGGTGGGTCAAAACCTTGGTCATTATAGGACACCCATGAGAAAAGTCACCAAGGGGAAAATAGAAAATAAAATAACTAAATCTAATTATTTAATCTTGAAATCCTAGTCAAATAACTTTTGAACAGGGAATCTAATTAATAAATTGAGTTATTTTTTGAGTTCAGAATGAGGTGTTTTTCTTAGGTGCAACATAAAATTAGAGGGTGTGAAGGTTTCAGATTCTTCGACCATTGGTGGGGGTGTCAGTGTTTTCCTATAAATAATCACATAAGGGGTTAGGATTAGGGTTATCCCCCTAAATCCTCACTCAATCTCCCTAACCCCCCCCCCCACTATTCTCTCTCACAACTATTATTCGATTAATGAAGAATTGGTCGATTGAGGATCAATGAATAAGTGAGGCAAATTTATACATGAAATCAACCAAATCATTTTGATGTATTATTCTTGTTTAATTTTTGATCCCCAATTCCAATCCATGTTTCTTTCTTTATTTTCATCATCAGTTTATTCATTCTGAACATCAAGGCATTGTACTAATGAATAGAACCCTCGTGCAACCCCCATTTTGAATCATCGTTATGTTTTATTCTTCACCCTTCTTCACATTATTTTTTTTCTATGTAAAAACACCAAAAAAATTATTGACCAGAGATGGAGCTGTGTAGAGCTCGATCCAGGGATCCTGGAACAGATTTTTGATCTGAAATCATTCCACTAGAGGAGTTGGTACTATGTGTGGGAGAAGCTATCAGAGTGGATCTGGTACGATGGTGCGAGTAAGGGATGGGCAGAGGCCATCAGAGGATCTGTGAGTGGATAGCTGGCCAAAGAGGGGTCAAAAATGTGACTATAGTCGGGGGATTAGGTGGCTAGCCTACGAGGAGGCTGGAGGTAGATCATGGTTTCAGGGTCTCCCAAAGCATCAACAAGTTGGAGGGGTGTTGTGACATAGTAGGAGGCAAGTGGACTCATGAGATGGAGGTGCCACCATAGTCATGTCTGGTGGAGCATGAGGAGGATATGATGGGGACTGAGGGCCGACAAGGACCCATGTCTTGTGGGTCATGCGTTGAAGCAGAGTAGATGTGGAGGGACACCGAGGCGGTTTGCCAACGTGGTGTGGTTGGGCTGTTCTGGTGGCAAGATGGTTGGGTCAGCGGTATGATGATTCATGCCGCACGGCTAGGCTGCAAGCCGACCGAGCAATCCGGGCCAGCCCTGGTAGAGGGGACTACCTTGTTTGGGTCAAACCGACCCAAATTGGTCTTAATGACCTTCAAACACCCTTTTATCCAAAACTATGTGTCTGATGGACGTGATTTCAATCACCATATGTCCCTCTCATCGAGAAAAATATTTTTATACCATTTAGGGACATTTAATACTTTTTTTAATTTATTTATTTCATGAAAATACTAAGATTAATAATAATAAAATATTTATTATCATTTTGGGTTCTTTTATCGAACCTATCCTCTAAAGGAGACATCCAATTAACGCATCGTCAGTCACGACATGACCCTGGATGTTGTGTTGAATTTTCAAGAAATACATTCGTGTTTTTATACAAAAGATACGGTTTGGGCCCCATGAGTCTCAGTTCGCATGTGTTGTGGTGAAATGAAACTTATTCACCTTGTATCTATTCTCATTGAATGAGTATTCCATCCAATGTGTTCTTCGGTGAGGATCACAATGGTGTGATCCATATTTTTTGCAATTGAGGTATGGGTCCCATTAGACAACTTTCAATCTGAATTTAGTGACATAAATTTTCCTTCAAATGTTCTTTCTGGGAAATTAAATAGTAAATATTTCATGTTTTTCTTCAAGGATCTCAATGGTGTTATCCATTTGGATTTTCGAAGGATTATTCGTGGGATCTTTAAAAGTGGAAACATTAAAGTAATATCAGTGGAAGATCCTTCTAGAGTGTTTCAGATAACACATAGCATGGGTCATCCTAGACTATTGTGAGAGTGGATAATTTGAATGATGAGATGTGGTCAAATGTTCTAGGGACTTTTGAGGAGACATGTCAATGAAATTACATTTTTCCCTTTGAATCAACATCAACCACCATGCGATCGATATCCTTTTAGCAAGATATGTTTTGTATTGTGGGAGTACACTAGAATTCCTAAGGGAACTAGATCATTCTTTATTACCTGATAAAGGATTGGTACACGTCCTGGTGATGATGTGGGGTCACACATCCTATGGTCCCCACACAAACCATGTACCACATTAAGAATATTTGATTCTATTGTTTCTCCTTCTTTTGTACATAGATTTTGGCATATGAGTATCCTATAATAAGTGTTCTTCTGCGTATAACGTGATTTGTTACTCCATGGTGGCTTCTAATATATGATGTTAGATTTTATAGGAATGACACCTATCTTGGGTGGCACCTGATGAATGCAAAACATTATTCCCGATAGGTACCATCTAGAAAGGATGACCATAGTTCCTCAGTGCTTCGTGATAGGTACTACCCAACAAGGATGGACAATGTAGTTCCTCAGTTCTTTCCATGTGTTTCCATCTAGTAGGGATGACCAAACATGTTCTGGGATTACCCTCTAGTTGGACTAGGCCTTTGGTTCTTGATGGCAGTTTCGAGTGGAATCCCCTTGACGTTCTTGGGAGTGGGTCCACGATGTGCTAGAGTGGAATCCCCCTGACAGACTAGGGTGTTGGTCCTTCATGATGATGATTATTGTGTAATTCCCCAAAACCTATATAGTTTGGGTCCTCTACAATGAATATTAGAGGGAAATCCCCCTGGAAGACTCGGTTGTGGGTCCTCTATGACGGCTATTAGAGTGGAATCCCCATGACACACTAGCATGTGGGTCCTATGGGATGATTATTAGTGTTGAATCCCCCTAAAAAAACTATGGTTTGGGTCCTCTATTATGATTATCGTTGTGTCATCCCCCTAAAACAATAGAGTTTAGGTCCTCTATGATGACGAATAGTGTTGAATCCCCCGGACACACTACAGTGTGGATCTTATACTATGATTTTTTGAAACCACGACTATTTAGCACAGTGTCGATACATTGTTTTATGTGACTATGGAATCTTGAGAAAGATTACTGATTTTTCCACCTAGATGCATCCTTTTGATGCAACATTACAATGTGAGGGAAATATAGTGTTTTCCAATGAAGATAGTGTCAAGGTGTAGTGATTGAGTCCATCAGACTTGGAGTTCAGTGCAAATTTGTGAGATTCTAGGCATCGATGGTGGTTACATCTGGGACTATTGGCTACTCATTATCTTGGGCTGAGCTATGATATTGAGATCCCCTTACTCTCTCATTTGAGATTCTTTGACTAAGCATATATATGTATTCTAATTAAGTACCCACTCCTTCGATTTTATTTACCCTCTTTCCTGGAGAGGTGAAGATGCATGTATAATGACACCTACTTTCTATGTCTAGATTATTGTTTTTTCACGTGTGTAATCTTCTACTATATGTAGATAAAATAACATGAGAATTTCAAATTCTCACCATTTCTAGTTCCTTGTGTTTTGGATGAGATTACATTACTATCTTCTTAGTTTGAATTTCACTCCTTTTACTGTACATTGTTCTATATATGAACCGCTATTCAAAACATCTTTTTCAACTCCCTTAGGCCTTTTAGGAATCCTACTATATATTTTCTTTCTCCCCCATACCTGTACATTTCTGTCACTTGGTTTTCCCTTTCAGGAAATAGATGAGATGATCCTGACATCATAGGAGCTTAGGAATATGGGGTGTTTGGACCACATGCGGTGGTCAAAGCATGGGATCTAGGAGAAGGGCTTCCTAAGTAGGTTTATTTTTTAACTAGTCCTAGGGATGTGGCACTTTTCTGGTTGTCTGTGTATTTCTCCACTTTTTCCTTTAAGTTTACGTTTCTGTACTAGTCCTATGTAATGGTTTATGAATGTATGTTTTGTTTTGTATTTATATTACTTTTGTGTCTTTTTTTCAATTTACCTCTACAATTTTGCATTGATATAGCTAAGTGTGTGTGTACAGTTTCTTAGGTAATTGCCTACCTGATTTTTTGTTCAATCAGAGTTTTTCTCCACCCCCTGGCATACAGAGGTGGGTCTGGGGTAGTTTCTTCTCAAACATGATATGGTTCAAGTTGTTATAAAGTGGTATCCAAGGTGGTTCTAACCATGGGATGTTTTTCGGATGTTTCCCTAAAAGGGTCTTGGTTGTTTTTAGAGAAATAGTGTTGATGTTTATCAAAATAAGCTCTCAAGGTAGAGCGTCTATTGATAGTTTGATTGGTTGACGTATCCATTTACCAGGAACCTGATTACCAACTTGTTGAATAGGAACCCTGAGACATTTATATTAGGGAAAAATTGGACATACATCATATAAGATTGAGTCTTTGACAATTATTCTTAAGTTTGTTCCCCATCATTTTTGATATCAATATATTTTCATCAAACAGTGGTACTCCTTGATAACATTCTAGATTTCTATGTGATTACAGCTATCTATAATACTAGATATGGTTCATGATGAAGACCCTGTGAGAGAAGATGCCTCCATTTAGGACCCATCATGTGATCCCCTTCCACCAAGTGGGATGTCAGCAGCACCTCCACCTATAGATTATATGATGTCCCTAGTATAGCAGGTTGAGGATGTGCATAGGTTGAGAGCACTTCATATGTTCCTTCGCCAGAGACCGATGAGGTTCAATCAAAATCCGACTCTCAAGAAGCCCAGGTTTGGCTAGAGTCAGTGGTCCACCTCCTCATTCTTTTAAAAAAATCGAATGTATATACGGTGTCTTTGGTATCCATCCTTTTGCATGGAAAAGTTAGGCATTGGGGTTATTGGTTACTCAGATACTCAATGAGTCAGAACTCGCACATGATGACTTATAGTAGCTATTTATTGAGGAGTACTACCCCTCCTTGAACTTCATTCGAATTTAGGAGCTCATTCAGTTTCATTGTGAAGGGAAACCAGTGATAGAGTATGTGACTGTGTTACAGACCATTCCTACTACTCTCTGTACATGATCCATGACAATTACTTCTGAGCATAGAAGATTCTTGCAGGGAGTCCACATAGTTATTTTGATCTATTATTACCCTTGTGCATCCCCACCTATGTCGGGGTGCTGGAGTAGGCACTAGTGACAAAGAAATTTCTATCATAGGGACTCTATACATCTTGTTGTGGTAGTGAGTACAATAAAGCTGAGACGTTTACCACAACTACCTAGAATCATTTAATGAGATCTCAACACTAGATTCCTCCACATAAATGGTCATAGGAATGTAGTAGATTTATTTTGAGGTAGTGTAGAGCACAAGGATAGTCTGGGGATGGCGAAAGTTGTGCTTATGACGGGTGATGTCACGTGGAATGAGATGGCCCAACCAGACGTACAGAGAACACTAGGTAGTCATCATGTGGACCACCAAGGAAGAGATATTTCCACGATCAAGGTAGAACTAAGGGAGATGGTGCTGTCATAGGAGGTATAGAAACAGGGGGATGGGATGACGTTAACTGGTCATTCCACCAACTCTAGGTAGCCCATGTTAGGCCTGGGAAGCTAGTAGCATGGGCCACAGATAACTGCATGCTTTGAATGTCTACGATCCTAGAGATCTTGAGATGATAAGAGGTACTCCATGTAGATTTTATAATTTTTGTACTAAATTTTTTTAGGAACTTTGTATTTTACTCTTTCCCTACACCATACTTGATGATTTAATAGGGTGATGTGGGGTGTCAGATTAACCATGTGTTGGTGTTGTTCGATGAAGATACGAATGCATGAGGAAGAGGGGAACTTTACCCCCTAAGATGAATTTTTGTGACAATATCAAAAATGTGATGGCGAGTCAGATCCAACCAAATTAGACAGTATTGGGGTGTGGTGGATGAGTCCCTCTATCTTGTGTGTTTAGGGTGATGTTGCATAATGGGGTGTCGGAGCAGGTCATGGATTTACTGGTGGATTTTTCCCTGCTTGAGAATTTTTCATGGGATGTCTCATGTGGGTGTACTGTAGTATCTTGTTTAGAGATTACTCTCCTTACAATGGGAGTGAATACACGTGGGGTATGCCACGACCTTTCCGTGTCTATATTGTTGTGGTTGGATGAGTTTTCTCAGCTTCACAATTAATTGGTATGTTGCATACTCAATGTTTGGTCTTCATACTATAGTTATCAAGAATATGTTGAGATTATAGAGACCCTACAGAATAGATCTACGTGACTCACTATCTCATTCTATCAATTGTATCATTTTCCCAAAGAACGAGGAGAGACAAATTTCTAGGAGGGAACATGGTGGTTTGTTCAGACCACCAGAGTCTCAGGTACGTCTCCACCCTGAGAGACCTGATCCTGAGGTGGATATGCTATTTGAAATTCCGATAGGACTATGAAATTGTGAAAGTCTATATTCTAGAAAAGGGAAATGTTTTAGTCGATTACCTTCATCGGGAGACCTAGGTTCACCTAGTGTGGGATGTTTTAGAGTAGTTAGCTTACCCACTATAGACCTAGGTGGACCAGACGTGTAAAACTTTTCTTCGGTTGATGGTACTGACTCCTTATCTTCCCAATAATGTAAAAGACCCTTGGTTGTGGGACATCAAATGTGAAATATTATGTTACCATATATCCATGGATGTTTCTCTAGATGGATATTCTGAATAAGAGCATCATTATAGATTATTTTAGCTAAAAGTTATGATTCCAGTTGCGAAGGGAGATGTAGAGGTTCAGTCGTAGAGGCAAACTACTCCCCATGTTTCTTCAAGCTGTTTGAGACTGTAAAAAGAGATGGAATGGTTTCATACCACCTTGACCTACTACTAATAACGAATGTGGGTACAAAAAATCTCCCACATGTTTTATCTAAGGAGGTACATGAATTTCCCTACAAAAATAATCCCCAGGAGATAACTATACTAGGAAGTATTATCCCTTTAGATCTCATGCTGTGTCGACATGGAAATGTTTAGGTCTTCCTAGGAGTGAGAGATCCAGATGTGAGTTTATAATCCCGAATTTTGTCCCTAGTTTTACTTTTTGGGGACAAAATTTTTGAAAGAGGTAATGATATGGAAACCCAGTTTTTCCCTTGTAAGACATTGAAAAATTTCTAGGAATTTATCTAGTGCTAGGTACCGAGATGCCATGCAGTTTCGAGACCTGATGTGCCCAAAATCAATTTTATACAAATATTAAGTGTTTTTATACTATGTATGCAATGAAAACAATTAATCGATTAAACGCTATCTCAAATCAAAAATTTGATGATATAGTTGAGTCTATAATGTGAGGTTGACCCTATGAAGGGAATAATCAGTGTCGGTGGGGAAATCCTATGAGAAAAGTCACCCAAGGGGAAAATAATAAAAATAATAATTAAATTTAACTATTTTATCTCGAACGCTGAGTCAAGTTACTATTGAAATGGGAATCAGATTGGATAACTAAGACTACTGTTGAGTTTGAAATGGGGTGTTTTTTCTAGGAATGACATACAATGAGAGGGCATGGATGTTTCAAATTCAGAAACCTTTTCCAGGGGTTTAAGTGTTTTTATATAAATAAACATTTAGGTTTTTAGGATTAGGGTTACCCCTATGTCACCTATCTCTCAACCCCCCCACCAATATATCTCTCTCTCTCTCATCCTTTCATTCGGAAAATCTAGAACAAATAATTAGAGGATTGAAGCATAAGAAAGGACACCATGTTGGTGATATCGATCAGATCATTTTGTGGTTGGAATCTTGTCTAATTTTATTAACCCAATTAAAATTATTTTTTACTTATTAATTTAATCATCAATGTCATCATTTTTAATATCAAGGTGATGACCAAATGAACACGACCATCATCATACCACCATTTTGAATCCCATTTATGTCGCGTTCTTCGCCATTCATCACTTTTATACTTTCCCTATGTCAAAACACTGCAAAATCTTTGAGTGGAGGCTGTAACTGTGAAGAGATCAAACTAATTATCCCAGAACAAATTTAAGATATGATATCGGGACAACGGAGGAGTCAGTATGATGTGTGGAAGATGGTGGAGGCATAGGTATGGTATGACGATATCAGCATGGGATGAGCATTGGTCAGTGGATCAGTTGTAGATGGGAAGCTTGACGAACCAGGGTCCTGATAGGCAACCAGATCCGGAAAATGAGGTGTCTAGCATGTAGGGATTTTGGAAGGGGATCATGGAGTAGGGGTCGTATGGAGGCATCAATGTGATATAGGGACGTTGTGGTGCTATTAGAGGCATGACGATTATACAACTAGAGGTGTTGTCATGGTCAGGTCTGGCAGAGCACGAGGCAGACAGTCATGGGACCAGGTGCTGAGAGGGAACTGTGTCGCGTGGGTCATGCGCTGACCCAAAGTAGATGGGGAGGTCCATCAAGGTAGTGCACCAACGGGGTGAGTTTAGGTTGGGTCAGTGGTAGGTGGGCCAGGATAGTGGCTAGATGGGTTAGTATGCACAGCTAGTCCACTGACCGGTAGTGAACACCAGGCCAGCCGAATTAGAGGCGTCCGACATTTTGGGCTATACCGAACCAAATTGGTCTGAAACACCATTAAACAACCATATTTCCTAAACCACACATCCAATTGATGTTCCATCTACAGAGACATGTCCCTGTCATCATGGAAATTATTTTTAGACTAGTTCAAGACAATTAAGAATTGGTTTCATTTCATAGTTTCATGAAACACCTATGTTTAATAAAAATAAAATATTAATTATTTTTCGTTGTTCATGTGTAGGGCCTATCTTATAAATGAGACGTCCGATTAATGTGTTTTCTGCTGTGGCATGACCTTAGATCTTCTGTGGAATTTTCCAGGTTATTTTTGGGTTTTTAAACAAAAGATAATGTATATTCCCCATGAGTCATATTTCACACATGTTGTTGTGAAATTTAACATTTTCATTGTGTATCCATTATGGATGAATGAATAGTCTATCCCAAGTGTTTTCCCTTGAGGATTGAAATTACATGATACATGTAATTTGCTTTAGGACTGAGGTGTGGTCCCCATGAGGCAAATTTCTAGCACAATGTGGTGACAAATGACTTTTCCATCAGATAACCGTTCACGGGGAAAAATGGTCGATCATGCGTGTTTTTTCACAACAATTTCAACGGTGTGATCCATTTATATGTGTGGAGGATTATTCGCGATCTCATTAAATGATGAAACATGAAAGGAATACTAGTTAAAGATCATACTATAGTGTTTGAGAGAAACCACAACATGGGTAAACCTAAAATACAATGAGAGTGGAGAAGATGTATGAAGATATCGGTTCAAATGTTCTAGGGCAGTTTGAGGATACATGTCAATGAAATTATATTTTTTCCGTCAAATCAACATCGAGTGTCATGTGCTTGATAGCCATTCATCAATATATATTGTGAACTCTAGGAGGTACAATGGCATGAATAGGGGTACATGATCATAGTTTAGTACTCAAGAATGGATATGTATATGGCTTGGCGATAAGGTGGGATCCCACATTGTGTGGGACCCACACATTCCATGAACTAATTTATGAATATTTCATCCTCTCGTATCTTCTTTTTTTGTACTTAGATTTTTTCATGTGAGTAGCCTATCCTATGTTTTTTTCATGTAGAATGAGATGGAAACCTACATAGTGGATTCTAAGATACGATGCGAGATGTTCCAAGAATGACGCCTATTAGGGGTGGATCCCAATGACTACAATGGAATTATTCCCAAGAGGTACCATATAGGAGGGATGGATAGAGTTCAACAATGATTCCTGAGAGGTACCATTTTATAGGGATGGCCAGTGTAGTTCTATAGTGCTTTTTGAGATGTACCATCTAGTAGGGATGGTTAGACCAGTGTCAGGGTTACTGTCCAACTGGTCTAGTCAGTGGGTCCCCAATGATAGTTTCGAGTGGAATCCCCGTAATGTTCATGGGAGTGTGTTCTTTATGAACTAGAGTGGAATTCCCCTGACATAGTAGGGTGTCAGTCATCAACTATGACCACTAGAATGGAATCCCACTGACAAACTAGGGTGTTGGTCCTTTATAAATGCCATCAGAGTAGAGTCACCCTAAAACACTAGGGTGCGGATCCTCTATAATGACTATCTGAGTGGAATTCCCCTAAAAAACTAGGGTGTCAGCCCTCTATGATTACTATTAGAGTGGAATACCCCTAACAAACATGTTTGTGGTTCCTCTATGACGACTATCACAGTATAATCACCATGAAACACTAGGGTGTGGGTCCTCTATTATGATTTTTTGATCCCTAGAATGTGTGGAACAATTAAGTGATGTTGATTGATGTGACTTTGGACTCATGAGAAACAAGGACACTTTTTTCCACCAAGACACATTCTTTTGACACAACTATAATCTATGAGGGTGAGATAGTGTTGTCTAATGTAGATAGATTCAAGGTGTGGTGATTGAGTCACTTTGACTTTTAGTTCAGAGCATAGATGTGTGATGCTAGGCATCAATGGTGTTTACTTATATGACTATAGTCTAGGATCTTTCTTGGGCCGAGCTGTGAGATAGAGATCCCCTTACTCTATCAGTTGGGATTCATTGACTAAGAATGTATATGTATTCAGTTTCACTACCAAATCATTGGGTTTTGGTTACTCTCCTTTTAAGAGAGGTGAAGATATGTAGGGTATGCCATGTGATTTTCATTTCTAGATTCTCATGGTTGGATGGGTCTACGTTTCTACTATAGGTAGTGAAGAGTCGATGAGAAGTTCATCTTCTTGCCATTTCTAACTCCTTCTGTTTTGGTTGAGTTTGATTCACTATCATATTGGGTTCTGCTGCACTCCTTTTACTATACCTCGTTCTATCTACTGCTCTACTCTTTAGTATATCTTCTTCCTCTCCCTTGATCCTTTGGAGTATCCTACTGAGTATTTTTATACTCACCCCTACATGGGATTTTCCCACACTTGGTGTAACCTTGCAGGAGACAAACATGTTGATCATGACATTAGAGGAGCTTAGGGATATGAGAATCTTGGACCGTGTATGGTATTCATTGCTTGTGATCCAGGATTGGGGATCTCTCAGCTATTTTACATTTCCAATTATTATAGGGTGTGGCACTTTTTTGGTTGGTCATGTTTTTTCCCCTTTCCCCATTCATATTACTTTTACATACTTGTACTATTTAGAGATCGATGCATAAATATGTATATTCATTTTACTATAATTTTGAATCTTTTTTCCCTTTACATGTATGAATTGAGTTTCATGTATGTGTGTGTGTTGGTTCTTAGGAAATTCCCCACATGTTTTGTTCCTTCTATTCTTATCTCCACCCCTAGCCTATAGAGGGGAGCTTGGGGTAGTTGTGTCTCGAACCCTAGTACTAGTCGAGTCTTGACATTTAATGTGGGGGAATAAAATTTTATTCTGCAATAGATAAATGTAAAGGGATTTTTTCTATTTGAAGTCTCCATATAGACCCATTAAAAGTTACTATTGACTGTATTCTAGTGTCTTACTATATCAATTAAAATGTAATGGAAATTTGGTATCTTTTCTATAGTTAAATTGAATAGAATAATACCTTAAATCATCAAGACATTTATATTGGAGAAGTTAGGGAACATGTTGGGATATTTTAAAACATTTTTAACAAATCATGTTCCTTATTTACATTCCTATCATTACATTATTTATTTATTTAAATCAAGTAATTACAAAATTAATCCATAAATATTATTCATCATTTTGTTGTTAAATCACTCTTTCTTATATTCATTGATATTTGTGATCATATATTGATTATATTTACCTTTTTCTTTTTTTACGTGTTCCAATTTCACTTTTAAAAATATTCAAAAGGATTTCATTATCTTGATTATTTTAAAATTTATATTTTTAGTATTTAAGACTATTAATTATTTAATTTTTTTCTAAAGGGAAAATCACCCCAACCCATCCTGACATTTTAAACTACCCTGACCTATCAAATAATCCATGAACTATTATAATTTGAACTTTATAATGCTTCATGTAAATCTAATTGATAACTATAATAAATAAAAAACTCCTAATATTATGTATAACCTGTCATACTTAGGAATATTAAAACCATATTCATTAAAATAATACATGCATAAGATCACAACTATAATTGTATTATTATTCCTACAAAAAACATAAAATAATTGAACCCAACCAACAGAACTGGATATTGTATGCTTTTAATGCCCTTATATCCCACCCATGATATTAAAAAGTATCCTGAAAAAATATTATTTCATGATGGTGAAATGACCCATTTCTTAAAATTTCAGAAGCCATCACCCATGTTACCATTATAGGATAAATAATCACTGAAATAGAATCACGTTAAATTAAAACACATCATAAATAGATTCACATGAAAAAATCACAACATACAAGAATTTAACCAAAAAAAAGATAAAATTAATCACGTCCTATGAAAATAAAAACCCAAAGAGAAAACATATAATTTCTTCTTCCCCTAATCTAGGTCCCATAACACAAGACGAGTATTAGAAATTAAAGGGATATATAAAGACCCCTTCTCCCAGACCAAATCTCCATAACACAAGGACATATAAACAACATATATAATTAATTTGTTAATTAAACCCCTTACCTCAAACCATATCGTCACAACACCAAGCCTAAGAAAATTGTTCTGTAATGCAATGAATAAGGTTATATAAATCATTTTCATGAACTATTTCTCCATCTAAACACTGGGTCTAAATAATGAGTGATACTTATTATCTCCAATACAAATTCTTGTGTATTATTTTTGTTATTGGTTAGAGGGTTATAAAATAATATATCATAAGTTTAAACATGTGGGTTTCGATTAAAGAGAAAGATGAATTTTGTATTCATTCAGGTGGAAGTCCAAAATGACACTTTTATATTGAAAACAAGGAGAATAATTTATACAATCCACATCATGTATAGGATTGATTTGTCGTAGATTCCTAAATGTAAAAAATAAATTATATAAATTTTTCCAAAATTATCAACCCAATATAATATCATTTTTTTGGTTTATTCTATGTGAATATTCTTATGGCTAAACTAATAATTTAATATTGAAAACAAAAACATTTAGTCATACTGGAAAACTCATGAGTCAAATTGACATTAGGTCTATTCCTAAACATAAAAAATGTTTTATGGATCATTTTAATAAATTATCGAGACATTATAAGAATTTTTACATGGTTTTGGAAATGTGAAATGTGTTTAAGAGTAAATTGGAACATTTAATACGAAATAACTAAGATTAATTCATACCAGTCGCATCACGTGTCTTATTGATGTGAGGTAAAAATTAAAAAAAATGAATTAGGAAAATTTTTACGAATGTAAAATAGTAAATATGTTTTTTCCGAGA
The DNA here is from genome assembly GCA_963277665.1 of Viscum album. Taxonomy (NCBI): domain Eukaryota; kingdom Viridiplantae; phylum Streptophyta; class Magnoliopsida; order Santalales; family Viscaceae; genus Viscum; species Viscum album. The sequence continues at coordinate 402,120,273 of OY728127.1, read as the reverse complement.
TTTGTCTATGAGAATCATGTTTTATACTGAAAATTCACTTTAATGTTGAAAATAAGGGCTTTGAGTAAAAATGGAAATATCAAGTGTCCGATTAATGTGAAGTTAATTTCTATATGTCAAAAATTAAATATATTCAATTTTCCTAAAGACTAAAAATAATGTAATGTTGTTTTATTAGTTTTGGCTATGTGATAATTATTTTAATGTAAAATTAGCCATTTAATGTGAAAGCACCAATATTACATCAATATAGTCACAACATTTGTTGGATAAATATGTAGTAGATTTCTAGAGATCAAAAATGAATTATTGATCATTTTACTAAATTATAAATAAAATTAGATCACTTTTTTTAATTTTTTTTCTTTTTCAATTTTGTTTTAGATTAAAATGAAACCTTTATATCATACATAGGATCTTTGAGAAATATCGGTCACATCACGTGTCAGATTGATGTGAGGTTAAATCTTACATTGTAAAAATGAATTATGGGTCATTTTCATAAAGTTTGAAGATAATGTGGGCTCATATTATTTTTTTCTATATAATTATTTTAGACTAAAATGAAACTTTTATATTGAAAATATGCACATGAAGTCATACCAAATAGCTCTCATGTTGTATTTCTGTGCAGTAAATTCATACATTTAATAAATGACATATCAAGGGTTTTACTATTTTATCAATAATATTACACATAATTCCCGCATTTTTGTGTATGTGACATATGATGTAGTGTAAAATGACACTTTTTAAAATTTAAAACAGACACATTGGGTCATTCCTATAACATCATGTGACTGATTGATATGAGGTGAACTATCACTTAAAAAAATAAAAAAAATTACTATTTTACTAAATTATCAAGATAATATGTGCTTTTTGTCTCAGATTTGACTATGTAAATGATGTTTTAGACTTAAATAACAATTTTAAATTGAAAACCTTCACTTCGAGTTATAGAATCATAATCAATTCCTGAATTGATGTTTTGTAAATTCTTACACCCAAAAATTGAATTACACATCATTTTTATAATTTATAATATTAAGCCAAATTGTTTTCTAATTTTTGGAAATCTGAATCATGATTTGGACTAAAGTGACACATATATTAAAAACATATTCTTTGAGCGATATGGAATGCATAATGAGTCATATTGATGTGAAGTTAATTCCTATATATTAAAAATTAATTATGGATAATTTTATTCAATTATAATGAAAATATTAGCCTGTTTTATGTGTATGGGATTTGTGTATCATGTTTCATACAAAGGTTACACTTTTCTGTTTAAAACAACCACTTTGATTCATGCTAACCATACCATGTGTCATATTTATGTGTGGCTACTTCATATAAGTGAAAAATGATTTACGATGAATTTTATTAAGATTTAAAATAAAAGATGAGATCATTTTCAAGGTTTTTAAAATTTTAGTCACATTTTAGACTAATATTTATCATTTATATTGAAAATATTCACATTGAGTTGTACTTTCCACCATGTGTGTTGGACTGATGTGTGGTCAATTCCTCCAAATAAAAAATGTCTTATAGATCATTTCCAAATGTATTAAATGATTGAGAGCTCACTTATTTGGTTTTGGATATGCATTGCGTGGTTTAGAGTCAAATGAAACATTTTGTTGTGAAAATAGGAACTTCAAGACATATTAGACACATCATGTGTTGGAATGATAACCAGTTATTTCCAACACATCACAAATGAATCATGGATTGTTTTACTAAAATAGTAAGAAAATATATGTTTTTTCAATGTTTTTTCTATGTGAATCATGGTTTTCTACAAATATGAGACATTTTATTGTGAAAACAGACGTAGAGGCCAACTGGTCAAATCATGAGTTAGATTGATGTGGATCAATTACTAAACATAAAAAATTAATTATGGAACATTTTACTAATGTATCAAAGAAATACAAGATAATTTTTTTGTCTATGTAAACAATGTTTTGTCACGACCCGTCCTCGGGGCCCGTGCTGTGACTACCCCAAGCCCTCCTCCCATAGGCCAGGGGCTGGCGACTAGCACCAAAGGCCTAAATCCCAATAAAAGGGAAGGAATTGACTTTATAAAAGAAAACAAACACCACAGAGTACACAAGATGAATTAAACACTAAGTAAACTGTAAAACAAACGTGTTGCAAATACAAGGGGCCAGAAATACAAGCCCAAAAGAAAGGTACAACTACAACTAAAAGTAAAGTACAACTTGAAGGACAACAGCTAAAGGGTGACAAGATGCTCCTGGATTATCCTCTGGCTTCCTACCTGAAGGGTAGGTACAGATCTCCTCCTCAGCACTCCATGTCCGTCTGTCTCCTCCGGGTACCGATTCATCGTGAAATCCACCTCTGGGAACCGAATCGACATGATATCCACCTCCGGGCACCGACTCATCATGAGATCCTCCTCCCGGTATCGTCCAGCTCTACAAGCCTCAACCGCAATCAGTGATGTCCGTTGTCTGCAACCAACACAAGGTAGTACGGGCGAAGCCCGTGCAAGGATGAGTATACGATACTCAGTATGGACCTCGAGACCCCTGAAGGTCCCCCTGAATCCAAAAAAGATAAACCACAAAGAAAAGATATAATCACGAAGTATCAAGAGATCCAACCATTACTCTCACCTCCAATGGTTGAGTCACACTATCGGCATCTGTGTGTGGTCATTGGGTCTCCTCTAGTAGGTATCTCAAAAGTGAGGGTCAAGTCAACAGTTTTAAACCGGAACCTCTTAGTATAAACTACATAAAAAGGATAGGGAACAAAACGTCACAAGGACAAGTGTCTTTTATTACTGTAGCTCAAGGTACAAAAACACAAAACATCAACAAAACTAGAATCAACATGAATAAATGTCCACAGGTCTGGAGCTAGTCCCGCTCCTGTCCATCTGCTCCTGGAGCTCCATGGTCATAAGCCTCAGCTGCCTGATGCTGAGCTCTCCCCTGCACCTATTCCCTGCGGTCGGGGTGGTCTTCCTGGTGGTGGTGGTAGGGCCTCATAGCATCGCCCACCACTCGTTGCTCAGTCAGCTCCTCTTCCTTGTCCTCCTGGTCCCTACGGAACACCATGGTTGAACCTCTACTTGTGAGGTCCTTCTACCGCCTACTGCTCATCTGCAGGATGGGTCAGGCAATCTCGAGCCACGTGACCCTGCCCGCCGCATGCATATCACTGCCTGCTCCTCGTGTGGCTGGAACTCCTGTGTGAGCCCTGCACAATCGAACATGTTTCCTATGATTTCTCGTTTGATGGTCTGGCCTACTTGGACCTCTGCGTCAACTGTCTACTGCCAGCAGCAGTAGACTCTACTATGGGTCGTCCTGTGGAGGGTCTCGCCGCTGGTGACTGCTCGGCGATAAAAATCTCCACTAGAAGGGCTCTCTCCAACACCCCCCGCCTACATCGGGATATTGAGAGAGATCATTGATTCCCTGATCTCATGTCGCAGTCCCTGGTCGAAGGTCCGGGCCGTAAAGAACGGGTCACGTACCATATCTGTAGAGTAGCGCAAGAGGTCAGTAAACCTCACTGAGTACTAGGCCAGTGTAATGCTGCCCTGTCTCAACTATAGTAACTCCTGAATGTGCACTGCACAGAGGGTGGCTGGAAAGAACTCTGAGTAGAAGAGGCTCTCGAAGTCCGTCCAAATAGGTGATGCCATGTCGTGCACCTGGAGCATCAGTCTCCACCATCTACCTGCTGACATGTGCAGGAGACTCGCCGCAAGGATCACCATGAGGTCAGCTGGTGTCCCTACTAACCTGAAAACCCGAACAACAGCCTCCAGCCCATCCTCAGATGCTTGAGGGTCTGTCTCCCCACGGAACATGGGCGGTCTATGACAATGAAACTTGTTCAGTGCACTATGGCTACGTGCACTCTCAGTGGCTGGGGATGGTGGTATTGGTGGATCGGCGGGTAGAGGTACCTCTGGTGGCTCTGCTGTAATAGGGCACTGCACCGAGGCCTTGTCGCTCGGTGGGCTATCGTCTCACACAAAGCTCTGAACCCTAGATGGCTTCCATCGTGGGTCCATCCTGAAAAGAGACAGGTGCGCCAATGTCAATACATTATACCTGGTGAGCTGACCCAAAGTAATCACAAAGAAAACTTTTGAAACACACATGCAATCATGGTTTTCGTGCACTAAGTCAGAAATCAGATGTCAGGGTCCGGGTATATGGATACGTCGGTCGCCGCACCAACACTGGACTCCCTGGACTGATAAACACACTCAATACCCTTAACACTATTGCTTCACATTGAAGAAATATCAGAGTCCTAAGTTATGCGGTAGAACCAAACACCTTTGATACCAATTTTTCACGACCCGTCCTTGGGGACCGTGCCATGACTACCCCAAGCCCGCCTTCCATAGGACAGGCACTGGCGACAAGCACCAAAGGCGTAAATCCCAATAAAAGGGAAGGAATTGCCTTTATAAAACAAAAAAAACACCACAGAGTACACAAACTGAAGTAAACACTAAGTAAACTGTAAAACAAACGTGATGCAAGTACAAGGGGCCAGAAATACAAGCCCAAAAGAAAGGTACAGATATAACTGAAAGTAAGTACAACTCAAAGGACAACAGTTGAAGGGTGACAAGCCGCTCCTGGATTTTCCTCCGGCTTCCTACCTAAAGGGTAGGTACAGATATCCTCTTCAGCACTCCACATCCGTTCGTCTCCTCCGGGTACCAACTCATTGTGAAATCCACCTCTGTGCACCGGATCAACCTGATACCCACCTCCAGGCACCGACTCGTCATGAGATCCTCCTCCGGGTACCTTCCAGCTCTACAAGCCTCATCCAAGATCTGTTATGTCCGTCATCTGCAACCAACCCACTGTATTGCGGGCGAAGCCCTTGCAGGGGTGAGCATATGATACTCAGTAGGGACCCCGAGACCCCCGAAGGACTCCCTGAATCCACAAAGGATAAATCAAAACGAAAAGATACAATCATGAACTATCATCCAACGATACTTAGGTTTATTCCCATACATATACCTAAGTCATCAAATCAATTTTATCTCCAACTCACGAGCTCAAGTACAATCCAGTCCACTTAGGAAAGTAAAACATAATCCACACAGGAAAGTAGGACCAAATACACACAGGAAAGCATAATCCAATCCACACAGGATATCAAGTCAATCACATCGAAGATAATGATTGAATGTCAAGACTCAGCTCACACAGGTATTCATTTACGAAGAGGGGTGGAGATGATTATATGTAGCCGCTGAATCATCTCCTCTGCCGAACCCATGTAGGATCCAAGTTTGGTATTCATCGCTGCCGAACCCACGGAGGATCCAAGTATAGTAGTTGTCGCTTCCGAACCCATAGAGGATCCAGGTATAGTATTCATCTTCGTCAAACCCAATGAGGATCCCAGCACAGTAGTCAAACCCACGGAGGATCCCAGTACAATAGTCGTCCTCGTCGAACCCACGAAGGATCCCAGTACGGTAATCATCCTCGTCGAACCCATGGAGGATCCCAGTATGGTAGTAGTCCTCGTAGAACCCACGGAGGATCCCAATACAGTGGTCGTCATCGTCGAACCCATGGAGGATCCTAGTACGTAAGTTGTCATTGTCGAACCCATGGAGGATCCTAGTACAGAAGTCATCTTTGTCGCAGCCAGCTCTAGGGTTCCCGCACACAGCATGCTCGATTCCGGGAGGGTCCTCTCCACAAGCTAAGAGGGTCGATACATCAAATGTCATGAATACTGGAGTTTATGTATCCCAATGTTCCGTCATGTCAAAAGGAACTCACTGGGACAGACGACACGTCAATCAGACACCCGGTCTGAGAGTTATTGGCTTTTTCGTCCCAGGGTCCTGGTTGGATTTTAAGTCAAAACCAGCCCGACCATACTACAACTATGTTCAAACCTAAAGCGGAGTAAGACGAAAGAACCGTCTCACTAAGAGGAGTCCAACAAAGTCTACGACACACCAATCGGTCGTCTGGAGCTCATGTTAAAAGTGTTTCCGCTCCGAAGGCCCGATTGGTTTCATGTTCGAACCAATCCGGCCAAACAGAAGGTTCTCTGAAACCTTGAGTTTAATATACCAAAACGATTGTTTCAATCCAAGGAACACTACAGAACTAACAGAGCGTCGATCGGAGGTCTGTAACCCATGTTATGGGCGTTTGAATGGATCAGTCTGAAAAAAGGCAGTTTGGGCTCGGTCAGACCCAGCCCAATACCCCCTGGGTCGACCCGACTCGGGTCCGGGTTCGGGCTTGTTGGGTGCGGCCCGGCCCGGCTGGCGTGGCCCGGCCTGGTGCGAGGGTCCGGCACGGCGCGGGCGGCCCGGCCCGGCGCGGGCGGGCCAGTCTGGTGCGGCCGGTGCGGCTTGGGCACCCGAATGCTGAGCGGACTCAGGCGGGGGGGGGGGGGGGGTGGCGAGGGGGGGGGGGCACTGCCCCCTAGATTTGTAAACGGCCGACCAATTTTGGCCGACCTTAATTGAGCCGCGGGACCCATGTGGTCCCGCATCCACCTAACGCTAGCGGCCGACTCAGCCGGCCGCTTCTCTGAACCACCGCCGCAGGACCTTCCGGTCCTGCCTCCTAGAGCGCCGGCTGCCAGTGAATCTGACTGCCATCCCCTTTACCGCCCCGACTGTTGTCCGACCGGCGCGGCGCGGCGGCGCCCCACCCCTCCACCGCGGCCCGCCCAGGCCGCGGCCCTCCTTGAAGCTCCAGCGCGGCGCAACGACGCCGCGCCCCTCTACCGCGGCACGACTCCGGCCGCGGCCCCTTTCGGTCTCAACGGCGCCACGCTCCTTCGTCGCGGCCCGCACCGGCCGTGGTTCCTTCGTTTCTGCGCGGTGCGACGACACCGCATCACCTCCGTTCCAAACCACATATTAGTTCAACCACAACATCGGGGAGGAGGGTCAGCCATGTTTTTGCGGTCCGAACTCCTCCTATTATAACGATAGCAAGTGTCTATTTAACGATGAATGTCAGAAATAACCACGAACGTAAAATCAAACCCCTACCTCGTAATGTAGTCACACAGTGTCGAACTGCGGAAGGAGGCAAGCGTCGCGATGATCAGACGTCATGGTAGATCGGTGCCGATTTTATTGACGTCAGAGGAAGAGTCGTCATCATTGGTGACTTTCCCTGCAGTGGTATCTCCTCCCTTGACGTGGAGGTAGAAGAAGAGAAGGCACGTCGTTGGTGACTTCGGGTTCTCCGTCAGAGGCATTCTTCATCGAAGAGGCATTGTTCATCATCAAGAACGTTCTTCGTTGGAAGGAGGGATCTCTCCTCCAATTTCTCCAGAGGTTTTCCCCCACCCAAAATATTTTTTCCACAAATATTTTATGAGGCCCCTTTAATAGAATCATTTCCATGCAGAATGAAACAATTATAAGAATTGTTGACCCTCCAAACTAATTAATAAAAGTATTAATTATATGGGTTGGAAAATTTAATAGAGAGAGGAGGGTGAAAGGTTTAATATTCAAAAAGAAATATAAACACCCAAATTAATGCAAGCCATTAACTAAAAGGGTTGGCACACATTAAGAGATGAGAGATGGCCACATTAATGCTTGGGAGGTGGAGGGGTTTAAGAGTTAATAATGTGAGGGGTTGGCCCCGTGTGGGCCCCACACCACCTTTATCCTCTCAAGGATAGTTAATAACAAGTGGGTTTCACCCCCAACACCCTTACTTAGGAAATAATTACTTAGAGGAAAAGAAATAAAAATGTAATAAAATTTTATTTTATTCCTCACTAAAACCACATTTGTATCAATTCCTCCTGAGAAAATGCACCTTTAGAAAAGGTTCTCTTGATCAATTAATAGCGTTGTTGTTTCATCGTTGCCCTCAGATTTCGATTCCGAGCACCGGTTCCAAAGTTAGAAAAACCCGCTCATTCGTTCACTGAACGAACCTGAGCTAAACTTCGGTAATTGATTTAGGGCACACCGGGCCTCAGAATCAGGTTCCGTTAGAAACAGCAGACTCTTAAAATTCCAAGGAAATTAAGAAACAAAAATTTCTTTGAAATTTCTGCGTCATTACATGTTTTATAATAAAATGACACATTTTTATTGGAAAATCACACTTTTATTCATAAATGGCACATTACGTGTCTAATTTATGTTTAGTCAATTACTATATGTAAGAAATGAATTATGTATCGTTTTTCAAAATTATCAATAAAATACAAGATTATCTTATTGGGTTTGGATATATGAATGTTGTTTTAGAACAAAATTATACTTTTATGTTGAATTAAAGATGTTTTAGTCATATCGGCCACAAATTGTGTTATATTGAATAGATTTCAAATAATAATTATCTTTAAAAAAACATAAAAAAATTTAGATACTCACTTAAACATAATGTTGTGAACCAATCTAACAATATGTACCCTCGCTACCCATCTCAAAAAAAATACATCAAATTTTAAGAATGTAAACTATCGGTAATCATAGTACTAATATTAAAATAGAGAAATATAATTTATTAAAAAATAATTTAAAAAAAATTGTAATTGCTTTAATAAATAGATATTCTAGAAAGCTAGGTTTTTTATTATATATGAAATATTTCCTAAATGAAAAAAATAACATGCATAAATTTTTTCATTTATCTTTTTCAGAAACCATATAAATACTGAATAAAATAATTAAATTATTTTGAAATATTTTTTGATAGTTAAATCTTACCATATATAATTTAATATGTCTCCATTTGTTGAAATCCATTGCCTTCTTGTATACAGTCAACAACCTCATACCATGATTTAAGATAAATTTATTAATATCCCACTCATTAAAAAAATTTCATTAAAATATAATCTAAAACATAAAATTATACGTTTAGCTGTAAAATATTGATGGAAGTGCATTAAAAATTCACTATAGATTTGATGTGTAGTGGTTTCTATTTTTGGAAATTCATGGCTTGCATCCAAAAAACAAACATTCATGGAATCCAAATTTAGTGTAATGATAATCTAGTGCATCTTAAAAAATATTTAAATTATAAAATGAAAATATATATTTTATTGGTAGATTTTAGTGTTTTACCACTAAATTGAATGCTTTATTAATTATTCTTTGTATATTATTTTCTTTTCATATTCAAAAAGTAGTTTACCTTTTTTCCAATTTTTTTATTTCAAAATTAATTTATATCATAGAAATGATAATAAGATTAATGTTTTAAAAATTATCATCATATTTTTTCCCCAAATATAATATTAATAAATAATTTTATAGAAAATATGAATAAATATTAACTCTAATGACCATATTCGATAAATTTTTTAACAAGAAGGTTAAGAAAAATTTCTAAATGTACGAAATCAAAACTGATACTCCCATCTATTAAAACATGATAATTTAATTTATACTCCCATGACATATCATGACTCTAATAGACTCTCTAAATATTTATTCTTCATATTCAATGTTTGAAACATCTCTACTATTAATTTTTTATCTGTGAGAACATGTAATTTAAATATACATGGTAATAGAAGTAGAGTGGTAAGATACTCTAATTATTTTATTTTGATTTCTTGGTGGATCTTGTAGATTTATCTAACCACCCATTTCTTCTTCATTATGACCATCTATAATAAATATTTCATTTTATACCTTTTTATATAGTTTTTAAATGTTTTTAATTTGAAAAAATATTATAAAGTGCTTATATCATTATCTCCATGTATCATTTTAATTTAAACAACCATGTTGCAATGATTTTAATAGAATTATCAACGATATTGAAAAATAGATCATTAAGAGTAATGGGAATCTTGGTGATAATCTCATTTTTTTAATAAATATCCACTCTCACATGATATTTTGGGAAAAAATTTAAAGAATGAATCCTTGTATATTGAGCATAATACCCATTTCAATAAGTAAATGTTGGGTTATAATATATATAAATCATAGACAACGACACCATGTTTTATTCTAGTAGTATAATTTTATTGGTAGTTATTTGATTCACTTTTAAAAGAGTGTTTTTTGAAAAATTAATTACTTAATGTAAAGAATATAATTGAAGTGACTGGATAAACATTAAATCTAGTTAGGCCTTGTGTGTCTTCATGTAATGATCATTGTTTAAGAATTGGTTCTATTTTACCCATTCGTATACACTTGTTTGAAAAACTAGATCAGTCAATAGTATATATTAAATAATATATTCTTTTCTCCATATAAATAATTATCTCTTATGTATCTAATGATGACTTTTTCTTCTAAAAATATACTGTAGGTGACACTCTAAAACCTTCACCTCTAGTGTGGCAATATTATTATAGACACCTCAATTCTACTAAATAAAGATGTTCTTTGGTTATAGAAAATGATGAATATTCTTTCCAAACCATAGAAATATATATAAACAAAATTATATATTTTTATTTAATATTATTATATGGAATAATAATTTTCTGTACCTAATCGTTGCACATGATTCCCATACATGTAGTTTGTTTTCATCTACTATTTTCAATTTTTTACATGAGACACCTTCAATAGAATATTATATGGTACAGAAGTGGTTTTATATTATGATGAGTTAATATATAGGTAAATAAAGTAATATAGGTCGTTTTATATCACATAAAATGTATACCCTAATTACAAAATACATAACACTTTCATTTATATTGAAGCATACTATATCTATTATTTATAGTAAGGGTACATTTTTTTATACACTGGTTTTTTAAAACCCCTTTTTTATTTAATAATGTAATATTTTTATTCATATTGAATAAAATAAATATTTTCAAATAAAATATTTTCAATTAAAATGAACCTTAAATGTGTCCTTATCATAGTGAATAATGAAATATTTTTATATTTGTTGGTTTATAATGTGTTTAAAAAAATATGGTGGGTATAGGTTTACATTCCCCTCAGCATCCGGGAGATATCACTACATCAGAAATTCTCAAAATGATATATTATCATTTCTAATGTTCATTAATACAATTTTTTATAACTATCATCTAAATTAAATATACTCTATAAGGGATAATGATAAGTAAATAATTGTTTCCTTATATAATTATTCAATAAAAGTTATAAATTATATAATAAAATTTCAATAATATCTTCCCAAAGTATTATCGTTAATTCATGAATGACATTGTTCTATTTCTCTATATTAATTAGAATATTCATTGGTGTAGTCACCCCAGTGCAACGATTGAACCTTTACATGATGGGGAAAATAGGCTGGCCACGTTGATTCCATCTGACATATAGATTTATACCTTTTCTTATTTCTTTAATAACATTATTTAATATTTTGATGATATTACTCTCCTATTATTTTCATCTGCCTCATGTTGTTCTAAAAAAATCCTCAGTTTCCCAATAAATAGTGTGTTCTTCCACATGATTGGTAATATCTGCATGTAGAGAAGTCATTATCATCATGGGTAGATAAAAAATTTATTTAGATTATAAAAATATAGTGTAAAAAATATAATATCATTTATAATATAATATTATCTTAAAAAATAATGTATCCACTTATTGAACACTACAGTTTTTAGTGCATGAAGGGATGTGGATCCACAATAGAGTATCAAAATACAATCCTTGTGGTCCCCAATAATATAGAATACAGAATCTACATTGGGAATGTGATGAAATGATTATTATATCCCAATGAGAGTTTCATCCTCTATTGAATCTCTATCTAATACTATAGTTATTTTAGTCACCATTAGAATAATTGACTAATTTCATTTTATTGGATCTAGGTCATACAATATTTCCACTACCTGTTATTAAATTATGAATTCTTCATTTTTAAACCCGAACACATTGAAATTCACTTCCATGAATCCCAAATCAAGTACTTTAATTACAAGCCTATTTAAAACCCCCATGCAATGTAAATAAACTCATGAAATGTCATATAATCAAAATCGTTTATTTGTTAAATGTTTACAAAATATGACATGTTCCCAAAATTTTGATTTCTATCCATAGAACCAGATAAATGAATCTCTTCCACCATAACCATAACTCTAATATTTTGAATCATTCAAAATCCACCATATTCCTTTGTATATAATGTATATATATTATTTAAATAACCATTGTAAGATACTATATTTAATCACCTCTAGCAAATAATCATAGTATTTCGACTATTGAGTTCAGATTTATTGATAACTCCTTATAAATATGATATAGAAAAAATAATATATAATATTGGTTATATGTTCTTGATATCCATCTTTTAGCCCTTGATGTGTTAAAATTCTTATTAATTACATTATGGGAATATATATTTGTCGAAACCACTTTTTGAAGTGGAGTTTTGGCTTAGTGATAAAAACCCAATAATTATTCATGAAAAATGGGGGTTCAAAACCCATTGGGAGCAGAAAATGTAGCGTACTATAGTAGTGGTGGAACTGTTGCAATGACAGGCACTATAGTGGTGGCAAGTAACTGTAGCGGTGGTAGGGTACTCTAATAGTGGCAGATACTGTGCAGTACTATTGCCAACAGAGCACTGTAGCATAAATATTCATAGAATGGGCCTTAGGCCAAAACATTGGGCCTACAGGCCGTGTAATGGGATAAATTTCCACAGGGCCTTCGAGCTCTATAAGGGGTCTCCCTCTACCCAGTTAAAAGAGGTCTTTTATTTGCTTTAAATAATAAATGAGACTTCAGCCCCAACCTTTTAGAAAAATTCTAGAAACCCCTTCACAATTAGGTAAAAATTAGAAATGATCTTTCCCCCATTCTATGAAGGAATATTTAAGAAAAATTCGTTTGAAAATAAATTATTCCACAAGGAGTCTTCTAAAAATAGATTTTGGGATACCAATGTTATCCATATTTAATATTTAATTGGTATAGAATTCATTTACTTATTCAACAATATATTTCACTATAATACAACCATTCAGTTGACATTCATTCCTGACATGCCCTTTCAAAATTTTAATATAATATTAAATGGGGGGACATCCACATTAATTAATAGGATGTAATTCCATGTTGTAATTTTCATCTTTTCGTCTTAAATATCACTTTATAGCATAAAAATTGTTTTTTCAAAGTTAAAATCAATATCCCATTTTTTTTAAATAAAGGAATTTTACATTGTAAATATTATACCCTTATATATATGTCACATTAGATCCTTATACACTATAAGAGGAATTGATCAAAATGTTTATGTTGAATCATCTCTTACTCTGCTTTAGTTATCAAAGTGAATGGTCTCTTGTCTTCAGAACATTATTGGAATTCAAAAGTCCATTACTAAGAATGTTATCAATTCCTTGATCTTCAATATTTAATAGAGGAATTATTTATGGAACTTTTATGTGGGGTAATACCTGATGATAAACTATATATACCCTCCATCCACATATTTTTAGAAAAATTTCCTCTAATCACAAAAGTACCACAAATAATACCTCCCTCAGCCAGTGCATCAGTCCCAACCTTCTGCATACGAAACATGTGACCTATAACTTTGGAGGCACACCCTGATACATTTTTATTCCATAAGGTTTTTTACACAATAAGAGGTTAAAGGATGGTATTATTCAATAATAATATCATTCATAACCTAAAATATGTGGAATATGTTTCATTCCATCATTTAGTGGTTTACACCGTATGTGGATCGGTCATCCAATACACCCGAGATAGTCATTTGAAATTAGTACATTTGTTACTATGTCTCATTTCACATTTTCTTGATCTATAATATTACTCATGATGATTTTGAGGTTCTAAGATTCATTGAACTATTATATTTCCTTCAATAGGTGTACAGATGTGTGTTCGTGTATTGAAAAAATTGGAAAACCTTGACATCAACTTGGAAAACCATGAGGTAGAATGTTCTTTAACTTCATTGGATCTTTTTTTGTTGTATTATAATTATATTATAATATTTTTATAAATTTTATTCGATGATTGATTATAATCTCTTGTATTTGTTTCTCAGGAGACCCTTTGTGATATTGATTCCATGAGTGACTTGTAGTGGCTTATTTCCATATTTGATTAGGATCAAATATTGTAATGTATTCTGAAATATACACAATATGATATGTTATTCTTTATTGTGTTTTTACAATGTATGGGTTTTTTCATTGCCTTGGAGGATGTTATTGGTATGTGGGAAATTTATAACATCATGATAGATTTTCTATAGTGTGGAATTTCACATGATTATAATGATAGTGATGAGGGACGTGTGTGCAGGGTTGAGGTATGATGTATTGATGGGGTCATGTTGAGGGTGAGCTTAATGTATCATATATTTTATAAGATACACTCACCACATGATAGATTGGTTGATGTGTTTAATATGTATTATAATCTAGAGGAACAAGTTAACATGGTCCTATTTAGGGTTAAATGACATTAGATATCATCTCTATGACACCGTGAGGACTCTGTAAATGGGGTATCTTTTGTTATACCGACATAATAAACTATATTTTCTACCTAGATATTGTTCTGGTACATCTACGATTTTTTGGTGGCTTTGTTAGCACACGATCGATCATTTTTTTATTATGTTTTTGTGCATTATCCATATTTATTATCATTATCAGCATATACTTGTAATACATGAGCATATCAGGTCAGTATTAATTAGTGGTGTCCCACTTAGTCCAGTTCACATACCTTACATCAAAATTTCAATTTTCATTTATATTTCAATAGATATTCATAGAATTATAAGGCCCTTTTGTTGGAAAGATGTATAGAGGAAGATATAAATGTTAGTGGGGGCGAGTAGACTCTTGTGGCCTATATTTTATTTATTGGTTTAGTTATCTGCTTTCATTACTCTTGGTATATATCTATACCGATATATATTCTTTTTTCGGACATGTATTCTATATTTATTATTCTTCATGATTACTCTCATGTTTTACAGTTATTTTTTATTTTTTTCTATTATAAATATAAAATTAAATGATTTGTAAAGCATAGTTTACCCGTTATTAGAATTAAACCAATAACACTAGTCTGTAGCTACTAGTGTATCCGTAGGCACACAGGAGGTCATGTGAAAATCTGAATCAGACCTGGAAGATTGCATTAGAGTATTACAAAGGACCATAATTTTAATTCTCTTTTACTGTTAGAACCAACAGGTTGACTATTACATCAAATGATGTTAGTGGGTATAAAGTATCTCATTCAATAAATATTACTGAATTTTTTTATACAATATTATAAATATCATGATGTCTATATTTTTATTTCATATAACATTAAATAAGAAGAAATGTGTGGTAAATTAATATCATACATTTTTTGGAAAAATGAAATGTAAATCTATATATATTAAATCTTGTATCAAAACACTAGAGTTATGTCATTTTAGAGCATTTAATTTCAAATTTATCATTGACATAGAATTCATATATTTTGTGAATACTGCTCTATAAATTTTACAACATTAAGGAAGATAGAAATTGAAAATTTTCTTTTGTGGATAGAGTGTAACTGAATTTAGTAATACATGTTCTCTGTTCACACTTCACTGATGTAAACACATAACTTATTACCATGTTATTCTTTTACAACATGGAATTAATTTTATATTTTGTTTTCCATACTAAATTTAGTAATATTTCAATATCACAACCGCATATATTTTTCTCTATGTTCTTGGCATCAAGAAAAATGGATTCTATACAAATAATTCAAATATGAAAATTTAGAAAAAAACTAATCTCCTTTCCCCACATAAGTTCATAATGTTTTCCAAAAATGGATTACCAATAACAGTGTAAATATAATTTAATTTCATGATCTTTTAATCACCTGTTAATGGAGATGATGTTGTACCTTGTTATGTATTTCCATTGAATAATTTCATCCAATATCAATATTTATGTTGTTAGGGTAAAATATTTGATGCCTGAAAAACATATCATTTTAGTGTTGTTTCAACCTAACCATGTGTGTACCTTATTCACAATTTTTATACACCACTATTCCTTTAATGTTATACCCTGAAAAATTTCCTTAATGAGGAAATTAATATATCATCCCACACAATATGGATATTAATGGCAAATTTTAACTTTTAGGAGAATCATAAAATTTAATACATGTATCCCCCATTAATTTTATATACTTGATCAATGGAGCCAAATACAAATTAATATCATTACCTTGTTTTCTTCTTCCAAATATATTCATAGATGGTATTATGTATTTGGGATTCAGGCATAACAATGGTTTAATGTTATCAATTACCAACATCACTATAAAGGTACTGTAAGTAGTCATGTATACACCAAAATGATTAATAAAATCAATATATAACGTAATATGCATGTTTCTTGACTCATTTACAAATTAAGGATACTCATAATCCATTTTATTCTATCAAGGAGAGTATACAAGAAGACATAGTTTACCATTTTAAATTATTATATCTCTATTCCATGTCAGTTTTCTACCTATTTTTCAACATTTATATTGTATCCTAATCCATGAAATTATAGTAAACTATTATACAAAATTCAAATTACTTTAATCATCTTTCTTGTTTCATTTCAGGGCTCTCTTATGGGATTTATTGAATAACTACTGGTCCTTGAAAAAAAATATTTTTAGGAAATAATTTTTTAGAGATAATACCCATTGAGTGTATCATTATTTTATCAAAATATAGTTGACCAAAAAAATCATTTTCATCGTGTAACATATCATTTAGTGGATAATGTAGTTTTTCATAGATTGTGTCACTCTATCTACTACTATATTTCAAATTATATAGCTTCAATATTACTGAAATTATTACATATTTAGTAAAATTGGTATACAATGGTCTCAAAGATATTTAACCTCTCAATCAACATTTGATAATCATGAAGGTTGTATTCTACATCCATTTAAATTTCAATCATATGATCTCCATCATCATTTACAATATTATTTTTAACAAATTATCTATAAATCGTAGTATTATCTAACTCATAATGAATATTTAGTTTTCCCAATATTTATTATAATATTTATTTCATTTCTAAGGACTTGTGTTCATACGAGAATTAAATTTAAAGAAGAATTTGGGTTTTTATTTAATGGGCATATAGAACGTTTATTGGAGATCTGGAATGGAATTTTGAAAGTAGTAAATCCAAAAAGTGATATTATTAAACCTAAAGTGAAGCCCATAAATTGTCTTGGGTTCTCAAGTTATCTTTATAATCATTTATATTATTCCTTAATAGGTTTAGTGTTTTGTATATATGGTCTAATGTTTTGTGTGCATGGTTTAGGTGAAACCATCCAACACCTTAAGTGTGGGGTACTTTTTAGTTAAAAGTTCACATAACAAAGTTTAGTTTCATTGTTAGAGCATATTTAGGGTAAAATGCGTGATCCTAATAGGATATCATGAAAGATGGTATGAGTCTAGGACACTATACATAGTATGTGAATGAGTATAGATAAACTATAAACCATGATGTTAAGGGGTATAGTATTGTATTCCATGTATGGGGAAATATTAGAAACCTATGGGTCCAATCCTTGTGGTTGGTATTGGTTTTGGATAGTTTCAACTATAAGGTTGGCGCATGGTTTGGAAAACCATTTGGCCAAAATAAGGGATTATATAGGAGTTAACTAAAATCTGAAATTGAACTTAATTCCCCCAAGATAATTTAGTTCCCCCATCCCCTCTTCCACCCTTTTGTGTGCACGAATGTAGCGTGCATCCTCCCCTCATTATCCATCTTCCACCCCTTAATTTGCAACTTTTAGGTGTATTTTTTCAGTGTTAAGGGTGTATTTCCTATTTATCCTCCTACCTTTCATCATTTAATTATTTATCTCTAATTATTTATGACTAGGTATTGTGTATTGGAATATATTACACCAAAACAGAGTGGAATCATCCATAGATGATGAGTTTTTTTGGTTGTTTTTTAAGATGAAATCATAAATCAACATCCACGGATCATTGCACATCATTTAATGAGAGGTATGTTGCATAGTTAATTCAATTAAAGGATTTATTTAATTTTAGTGTCAATTTAGGGTTATTTCGGAATATCATCTTATGTATTCATAAAATGATTTTTTTTGGGGTTATATCATGGGTAATTGGGGTGTGGATAGTTGTTCTTCTATTTTAGTGACAACTTCCAATGACTCATTGGAGTTGGGAGTCATGAATTCCTTGTAATTTTATTCCGCATTTTTGATAAAGTGTGAAATGATTCTATGTGATATGTGTTCTAAGAGTTGTTACCCATTTCATTGAAAATTTATTTTTAATGTTAATGAACTATATGGGATAGTTCCAATGTTTGGATTTGTAAGATAATTGGATTAAGATAATTTTTTTGGTCTTTAAATTGATTCATTGGTCCTTCTATAGATCCCATTGGGTCCAATTGTGTTTATGAGACAAAAAATATGGTTGGCCACATAGTGTGCACATTCTTGGAAATGGTAAAGAGGGGGTTTAAAATGAAAAAATTGGTGGGTTATGATCTTAAGTCATTTGAGTTTTTTATATTTCTTGATATTATAGTAGAGGGATACTTCATATAATTTAGGAATAAGTGTTTATGTCATTTTAAGAAGATAAAATGAAATTTTTTATATGCTATGATTTTTTGAAATTCCTAGAAGGCTTTTAGACTATTTTTAAAAGAGTGCATTGGAGGCTGATTAAATTTTTTTCAATGATTGAAACAATTTTTTAAAGTTAATATTTTTTAAATGAGGTGTTGAACTCCAACTAGTTAAAATAAGTTTTTTAGATGAATTTTAAATGTCTATTTGAAATATGTGTGTAGTTTCCCCTTTTGTGAAAATGTCATATTGGATCTTTTAATGGTTTTTATAGACATGATTTACTTGGCCATGTTTGGGATTTCAATGATAAATAGAAATGTTTTAAGTATATATATGCAGTTTTTTAGATTAATTTTTGGTTTATATCAGTATATAAAGAGTTTTTAAATTGGGGTTTTAGGATATGTGAAAGGGATAAAAAATTTTATAAATATTTTGTGTTAATTTACCATTTATAAATTGGTAAATGATGATGGTATGAAATTGTTCATTTGTGTTTTTGTAAAAATTTTGATAGTTCAATTTGTTGAACCTTGTAATTTGGTAAGTTATGAAATGGTTAGGTGTCAGATTAACATCTAAGAAGTGATATTATACTACATGGTTTAGGCTTTGGAAATATAATACAGGAACTAATAGTATGCTATATGGATTTGGATAAGGATTCATGTTATGGACATCGATGGTTTCCTATATAGTTTGGGATGCTGGACTAATGCTCCAAATCAATGGATTAGGGGAAAAACTGATTCTCTATCCATCAAAGGTATCTTTTATTATCTTGGATGTTGGACTAATGCTCAACATCCATAGTTTAGGGTAAAAACTAATGCACTAGGCACCATATATATTTAATCATGGTATGTGTTCCTTGATTAGTGCTTCTTGGTACCTTGAATTAAATGAGTTTGGAAATACCATCATTTACATAGTGGACGCGTCATCATATAATTTATGTATTAGATGAAAAAAAATTTAAATTACTGTTTGTTTGACCTATGTTTCACTTTAAAACATGCAGGAAAATAGGTGAATAAATATATAGTTGTTTTAAAATGCATCACCATTTATGTGTTTTCTGTTATTACTTATTATATTAGCACAAACTATTACACTGAAAAAATATTTCATTAGACATCATTGGTGGTCGATTACTGAGTTTTACTTATTACGTGATTTATCCACCACTGTACATGGGTACGCAAGATGATCATACATGTTTATTGCAATAATAGTCTTGTGTTGAGTCCCCGGTCAATTTTATTCACGATCGGGCATGATATCTCAGATGGAATCATGTTACTAGATGTGATTTGGTTCATAGATGCAGTGAATCCCATTTTGTTGGATTTTTTTAATTTTGGTATGTTTTTATTAATGGTCTATTGGGTGGTCAGTTGTATATGTGGTGTGGATGTTCATACCATTACAATAGTACATTTTTTCATTATTGTATTATTTATTCTGCTTCTTTTTTTAGTGTATTTTTATCCTTGATATTTATTTATCCTGTGCACTATGATACATATAAATGTTATGTGATACATGGTTATTGTATCCACTATCATGCACTCTGATTATGATTTATATTCTCTTGATGGTACTACTCAAGACCCCTCTACTAGTTGGAAGCCTCTGGTGTGTGGGGAGGTGCACCTGGTATCTTATGGAAAAAACAATCTAGTTATTTTTTATAGAGTAAAATTGGGTGGGAAGTTACAAGGTGGTATCCAATGATTATTTTTGCAATTTTCAAACAGTTTTCGAAACCAACAAATACGAGTTCTCATAATGTTTTCAACTTGTGATTGATATAGGGTTAGTATAGTGAGAACAAATATTCTGTTATGAAGTCATGGTTAACAATGGTGGGGATTGATTTTTTTAGTACTCTATTTTACATTTGTATATGATTTTCACCTTTGGTGATGCACATCTGGTTCAGATATTTTGATTTTTGATTAATATATTTATCTTTTCTTATTTAAAGGAGGGTGGTTATTTTCTTTTGACACTTATCCTTTAGAGGAAAGATGTGTCTCATGCATCATATCATGCACATAGGATTCCTATAACAAATATGTATTCTAGCGTGCATGTTCACTGAATAAAGAGGCCCATTTATTTATTATTTCAAAAAATTATCATACATAAAAATAAAATATATGTACATGGTTGTATTATACTATGTTGCGATGACTGGAATATTCATTTGTTTATAGTGGTAGGGAATTTGAATATATACTGAGATTCTACATGTGAAGTATGACAATAATGTAGTCTTTTAGAACAGAAGGTCACGTTACCGGAGATTGAAATCATAGAATATGTTAATAACAGTTGGACACCATATGGGTTTTTATTACCTAGTTTTAGATACTTAAGGTTACCTATTAAAACCCATATAGTATTTTCCTACATAGCATATAAACTCATTATTGATAACTGAATCCAATGTTATTTATATAGCCGATGTTTCTTACCTATTTAGGATTCATATGGGGGATCCAAATGGGGGATGGGTACCAACTTGTTACATATTTATTGGATAGGAAACATTTACATGTTTATGTTTTAGCATATGTGTCCAAATCCTTTATGGATTAGTCTTATGTGTACATACTCAAAAAGGATGGGTTCCCTATTTATAGGGGGTTCCATTAATTTCATTGTCTATAAGACCCTAGAGGTGGGTGTTTTGGAATTTTTATTTCATGTGACAATAGTATTAGAGAGTGATTTACCTTCTTTGATTTGTGGTCATTTTCAAGTTATCCAAGACCAAGATGGTTAGACCAAGTGACCTATCAGGAAACCTGACCAATAAGGGATTTTGGGAGTGCATAATGACATTATTCTGATGACTCTGTTTTAGGGATTGGGTGTAATATGAAATTTTAGGGTGGCATGTGAGATAGGTCATCCATCTTGTCAGTTCCTTTAGGTGAGTTAGTCATAATCTGATATTTTTGTCATTTGATATTATTGAATGAATATTTTTCCCTAGTATATGGTTGAGGAATATATGATTCCTTTCGATTATGACAATTATCACTTCTCTATTATTACTTCAATATTATTTTTGGTTTTGAGAGGGGTAGGATCATTTGGGTTCCTATCTAGAGTAACAACAATATAAGATTGATGTTCCTAGTGGTGATGAGCTAGATAATGAGAAAAATAGGTGCTCAATGGTATAAGGTTTTAGGCGTGTGAGTTTTCAATGGTTAGTGACCATATAGGTGTGGTAATCCTAGTGTGTTTAAGGTGGATCATGTGGGTGTTTCCAATGGATTAGGTTGGTTTCATGTGTTCAATATGGAAATTACATGTTTTTATGAGATAAAATGAAATTGGAGCATTGAATCATTGATAGAATATGATGTTTCTTAGGGTATGAATAATTAGGTTTTTGGAAATGTTAGCTCTAGACGTATCATCGTGAATTTGGAGAGAGATTAAGTGATCCAAGTTTAAATTTTGATTGATGATTGTGTCTTGAGTGGTTATTAAATTTATTTTGGAACGGTGAGTTTCATTTAGTTTTATGAAGCATCATCAGTGCTCTAGACTACATGGGATATAAATTCACGAATGGAATGGATGGTTTCAATGGATTGTGATAAAACAATTCATGGTATGTGTCTCATTGGAGTCTGAAACATGTTTTTTGTTTGGTGTTTTCAAGGGAATATATTATTTAATAATCAATGGGATCATAAAAGCAAGATTGTGCAGTGGCGCATTATGTCATTTCACTTGTGTATTGGGAACTACAGAATCATACACCCATGATGAATGAATTAATAACTTATCCATGGGTATGATGAGAACCAATGTGGTTTTGATTAGATTATATTATACTTACTGGCATGAGGATCCCTAGTGAGAATCACAATATTCTTGGAGTGGACGAAAAAAATATGTTAGGATCATGTCCAAAGGCACTAAGGATCTGGGCTGAACCTCATTGAAGGTCTCAGAGGTTGAAATTCTAGTTATGGAACCATTGATTGGGAAGAGAAACATGTGTTTAAATTTAGTAATATTCATTATGTTCATCCCTATGGGGAGTTGTTAAGTATGTATCTAGTAGTGTGGATATCATCATTATGTATTTATAATATTGAAAATCATTTTTGAATTGTTTTATTATGTGTATCATAACTGACATCCTCATGAGTTATGAGTAGTAGATGGATGCCTTTTTTGATAGATTTTGAAGGGTGGTAAGTCTTCCATTTTTGGCCTTCAGTTCTAGTGATGTATGGATCATGGTCCATGGATGTGGGGGAATGGTTAAGGGATGTAACCACATCGACACTCCTAAGGATGTGAGAAATATTTTGGTCCTGGAAATGAGATCCTTGTGTGAGGGGGATAGAAATTCATGAGACTAATTTATATAAAATCATTTTGGATTTTTTAATGGTGAATATGTATAGAATAGCAAATTATAATTCCTTAGTGAATTACATGCATGGAATCAAATGTGGTATTGGATGGGGTATGATCCTTGTCCTTAGTCTATGATGGTTTGAGGTGATGCAATCCTAATCAAGTTTAAGGTATATCATTTCTAGGATAAAGCAATGTTGATGGAAATGGATAGTAGGTAAAGAAACTATAAAATGTCACTAAAAATGAGATATGAACATTAGTTGGAGTTTTAGGAGATCTCATGATTCCACCAAGCATTAATTCATATTATTATTGTATGTTGGTGATACACTAGTAGTGGGAACTGGCTGTTTCTAGGATGAGTTGAATAAAGATTTTTCAACATGAATTTACAAATAAAATAGGTTGAATATATTTCTAAACCACATTTGACTTGTTGTTTTGGGAAAGGTTGATGAATTTGTAAACACATATATCATTTCAAGGGAAGTCATATATGTATATGGGTGGGTTATGGAAGATAGATATATATCCATACTTACTGGATTTATCATGGATATTTTGGTGTGGTGATCGGGAACTATTCCAAACATACAAACGGAATTTAATGTAGTGTTTAATGGAATATTCGGATGGGAGAGGGACTAAAGAATTACATTTTTTATGGATTTTGGCGGGAACATATGGTGGGGATCACCATATCTATAGATGATAATCAAGTGATGACACAATCGAGGTTTTATGAAAAATGGGAATTGTTAATATCCATATTTGTGTTAATGTTTTGAAATTGGGTGTTGGATCGAGGTCTATCCAGTTGAGCACCTTGTGTTAGTGGTTATTTCCTGGACATGTTTTATGCATTCTGAGTAGAAAAATCTCTTTTGACGGTATGTCATTAAATGAAGTAGGTCATTTAGTGTGTTTGATGACCCCGGAATCATATTGAAGAATATATTTATAACGGTGGGGATATTGTATAAACCTATGTCCATGCATTCATTGAAATTCATGAGAATTTTTAATTTTTATTTACTGGATGTGCTGAACACTGATGGAAGGACTAGAATGTAATTTAGAAAGTTGGAATGCCTCAAAGTTAAATTTTTAGACATGGAATGGAGATACAAAGATAGATCAGATGATCAAGTGAGCCTCAGATGTTTGTAGGTAATTTTTTAAGAGTTTTGGATATTTATTTCTAGGATACATAGTTTGGTGTGCATAGTTTAATATAAATTGTATGAAACTTAATGCTTGGGGAACATTTTACTTCAAATTATATTAAACACAGTTTATTTACATGTTAACACATGGTTTAGGGTGATCCATATGAGCCTAATGGAAACCATTTTCGATGGTAGGAATCTATGACATAGTGAACGATCTACGCATAGTTCAGAAAACAATCTGTGACATTGAAATGAGGGGACTATTTATGTATTAAATTTAGAGTGAATGGATTGTAATACTATAAAAAAAATGTCATGACACATAAATTCAATGAATTTTGTAACGGAAAAAACACCTCCTCGGTCTATTGGTTTTCCCATCCACTCTTCCTCCCTTGTGTATGTTTGGACTGAGAGGGACTCCTCCCCTATTTATGCTTATTGCATCCATATATTTGGGGTGTTTTAGGAGTGATTATTTAGTGTTTAAGGTTATTTTCCTCTTAATCATCCTTCTTGTTCTACCATTCTATATCTCCCTTTGTATTCAAAAAATAGGGTTTAGAGTTTTGGCATTGATTCCACTGGATCATGGTGGAATTGACCAAGGATGATGGTGTTTCACTTATACTCTGTAGATAACATATTGATTTGATTTTTTCACAACATCGCATGAAATTTAATTGGACGTATATAATTTTTCAATTTTATTAATGTTTTCCCATATCCTGGGTATTAATTAATGAATTTTTTTTGGGATTTACACATAAGGAATAAGCACGAGATGTACTTGGGATTATGTTTCAGGTCTTTATCATGTAGTTGATCAATGTTATGAGGTAGCAAGAGCTTCAAGTTTCGGTTTGGAAATGAGATACCTGGTAGTCCTTGGAAAGTTACCCTACCTTAATGTTAAAGTGTTATATAGTCCTATCCAAGACATATTATCCATATTCTTGATAATTAAATTTTTATTTGTACGTAGTATCTCAGATAGAACCAATGAATTGTGTGATTACTTCCATGGTTTAATAAAATTATTTTTAGAATTAAATTGATAATTTAATATTTATATTGATCTTGTAGGGTCTATTTTTTCTGAGACTAAACCATTGGTTGCCCATAGGGTGTTAATTATTAGAGATGGTAAATTGGGGATTTAATTAGTTAAATTTAGGGATTATGAGCTTAACCTAGTTTGGTCAGTTAGTTAGATTGATAGCATGGTTTGGGGAAATAAGGAGTAACATGGAAATAAATTTATATGACAATATAATAAGGGAAAATGGAATTATTTCATGTTTTATGGTTTTCTATAATGATTATGGGGATTTGGAAATGGTTATAATTGTGTTTGGTGTATGTTGTTCTTGATTTGGATTTAAATGACGTTAAAATATGATTAAAAGTGAATATTTCATCAAAATATGTCTTGAACTAAAAGTGATTTAAATAGGGGTTTATATATTAGTTTCAAATATTTATTTTGAATGAGTGTTTGGTTTCCCCTTTGGGTAAAACTTATTAATGTCTCTCCTAACCGTCTTAATGGAAACAAGGGCCATGATTTGTTTTCAGATGAAAAATAGGAAGAACTATGTTTTAATTGAAGAATGAAATGTTTTATTTGATTATGTGATTTCCATCAGTAATATAGAGTATTTGGATTCATTTTTTACGAGATTTAATGCATGATATTTTGAACCATGTTTAGTGTCAATGTCATGTTTGGACCTTGGTAAATGATGATGCTTGGAAATAATTCATATATTATTTTGATAATGTTTTCAGAGGTCAGTTTTTTTATTCTTTGAAATGGGTAAATGATGTATCTTTTAGGTGAAGGAATAATGTTCTAGGCACTAATGCTTTTCTATATATTTTTGGTTCCAGATTAATTCATTAGGGACCAATAACATACTATATGTTTTTGGATTCAAACTGATGCTCAAGCCACCAATGATATCCTATATGGTTTATGATTATGTACTGGTTCTATACATCCATGATTTAAGGGCTGGGCTGACACTATAGGTATTGATTATATTCAAACATGCTCTAGGAACCTTATACTGATGCTTTTTGGTACTGATAATTAAATGACTAGTGGAATCAATGTTGTTTAATTAATGTAGATGTCACCTTATGACCTATGGAACATATGACTGGCATAATCCAAAACATGTTTTGTTGACTTGGGTGTCACTTAAGATCCCTAGGGCTTACAATTCATTTATCAAATGGTTGTAATAAAAAATATCATCATTTATGTATTGTATTCTATTCTATGGTATATTCTCAAACATTGTTTCCCAATTAGTTATTTCTCTAGACAACATTGGTATTGACCTTCTATGATGTACAAACACCCTACTTAGGTTTTCACTAAAACTAAGTACCCATGTAGCTCTCTCATGTATTTATATGTCTGTGCTGAGGTCCCAGTTGTGTTTTGAATGATTTTTCATGATAGCTCAGATGGTGTCTGAGGTCAAGTTTAAAGAAAACATGAAAACCATGGGCGAGTGTGGTTTCATTTATGGTTGATTTTAAAATACCAACATGATTTTTATCAGTGCTTAAAAAATGAATAAGAACTATTTAATATAGATTATGCAAATATTAAAATAATAAAAATTAATAATTAATTAACTATAATAAAGTTAAAAAAATGTTTGTAAACTTAATGATGATCAAATAATAGTAAATGTAATAATTTTAAAAATTAATTAAATTTAATAATTAAAAATGAGTAGACATCAATAAAATTAAAAAGGAATAAATTTCATAGATTATATAATTATTAAAAAATTTAAAAGTGATATATATTAAAATGAAAATTAATACATATCAGTTATATAAATTTGATCTTCATTAAAAAAATTAAATGGTATGAATAAATATTTATAAATAAATATTACCATGGGGTGAATTATAAAACTATTAGATGAAAAAATACTAAAAATGAATAAATTATAAAAAAGTAAAAAATATTTACCATTATTAATGAATAAATAAATTTAATTAAACTAGTGATAAAGGGTTCAATTTAATAATTAAAATATCAATATATTATAAAATTATTTTTAAAAAATATGTTTTATTTAATATATAGATTATTAAAAAATCCTAAAATGAATATATATTAAAATGAAAAAGGCGAAATATTAATCATATAAATTAAAACCATATGAAAAACAATAAATGTAAATGAATATATAAATATATATATTAAAAATTTATAAAATTACAATATTAAACAAATAAATAATAAAAATGAAAAAATTACTAAAACATTTAAAAAATTAATTAATACTATAATGGAATAAATAATATTAAAATAATAATTTTAAAAAATATTGAAAATTAATTTATAATGTATATTAAAAAAATTGGGTAAAATTTAGTTACATATTAAAAATAATTATATATTAAATATTAAATACTCATAAAAAAAATTCAACAATGA
The DNA here is from genome assembly GCA_963277665.1 of Viscum album. Lineage (NCBI taxonomy): Eukaryota > Viridiplantae > Streptophyta > Magnoliopsida > Santalales > Viscaceae > Viscum > Viscum album. The sequence goes on along the minus strand of OY728127.1, from coordinate 402,092,567 downwards.
ATATCTGAAAATGAAGAAATTATATAAATATTATTTGTGTGTGTTTATATATAAAATTACATCAATTTAGTATATATTAGTATGAACTTACTGTGTATGTATATAAAAAATGTTTCATAAGATCCAAATTAAAAAAGTAAATGATATTTACATAATATGTTATTAAATGCCTATTACTCAATATTAATTAGACTATATTTTAAATTAAAATTAAAATTTAATTATTTTATAAATAATTTTTCAATAAATATATGATTTAGGGTTAAATACATTGATAATGGTCAAGAACTAGAGAACTCTATCATCAGATTCCCATAATGATTAGGTGTTCTTATGCTCGGTAGATTTTTATATGATATTAGCATAAACATTATAGTTGGGGGAGAATCTTGGGATTTTTCTCTCTTGTCCCATCACTCAAAAACATTATAGGGGGGATCTTCTCCTGCATATAGTGGATTTGGAAATATAGAAGATTTTTACTGATGATATTTTACTTTGATAAAATAATCTCTTCTATTGAGAGTGGTTAATAGTGGATATACAACACATATAGTGGTGAATCAATATTCAATCAAAGATAGTCTCAAAATTTATCAATTTTCCATCATGGTGCTCCTGGTTCATCCTTTTGGGGATAAATCATAATGTAATGATGATATTGTGTAGTATCCCTTCAGTACTAGGGGCTTTATAGAGTATAATTGTTTCTTACATGGTATCAGCTTCATTGATTTGTTGTTCCCTTAATCTAAATTAAAAGATATGGTGTAGGGATATAATTATATTTCTCTAAATCCTATAATACTCTCCACTCGAGATTGGGATTTCAGTTTTTTTAATTTTAAACTCAAGAAATTTTAATCCCAAATATATATTAAAATAATTTGATTGAATTGTATTTTGTGTCACTATTGTATCTTTTTTGATATAACATAAACTCTTAGAATCCCCATTAAAAATGACAGAGACACTAACGTATACCAATTTCATTATAATGATAGAGTACTTGTTAATATTGAATTCATGTCACTTTGTTTGATAATTTAGTGGTGTATATTGACGAATAATATATTTTTATTCAAATTAAATATGAGAAGCTTCCTTAAATCTATATTGTGGGTCAAAATATATGGAATCTATATGATTATTAATGAAGGGTTATAACATACTTGTTTTTATCCTTAAACGGTCTGGACAAAAGGAAATATATGAGGGAAAAATGGATAAAAAATATTGACGATCAGATTAATTATAATGAAAAATCTGGTGGTATGATGAATAATGATGCAAATATCGGTCAAATATCTGTGTCGGATAATGATGTTGGGGATATTTTCAATGATTATTTGGAGGGATACGAGTATTATCCTACTATAAATGTGACCACCTCCCCAATTATAACTATAGGAACACTTCATGACTTTTTGAAAATACAAGGGACACGTCCATGGTGGTATTTGGTTTATGTTGAAACCACTAAAGTTATAATTGGAACGACACATTGTAATTGAGAATATATTGAAAATCATTATTAAAATCAGATATAGGAAGGAAAGGACCTTCTCACACTTATTCCTCTGGGTAGAAATATAGGTTCATGGTATGACCTTTGTTGAGGAGGATCAATAATCTCTAAAAGGTTAAATTTTCATGGATTTTCATGATTGGGTCTTCGAGGGAAATCCAATTAAAGATTATAAGGATGATGATCATACCAATCATGATATGGATGTATAAAAATATTTCTTCCTATAATTATATTAGGATAATAGATTCATTTCAAATAGTCTTAATGTAAAAATTAAATTTTATGTGGTTACTTCTATGAAAGTCATGTGAATGAAGGGTTTATCCCCTTATATTATTAATCATGGTTAACCTTTAGTTTGTTTAGTGGTGGGTCACTTTTTTGTTTTTTTGGGAACTAAAAATGATTATTTGAAAATATTTTTCATTCTCACACACCACTCCCAGAAGTATATATCTTCTAATGTTCATGGAAAATTAACATTGGGAAAGGTTATTGCTTTTAACACTTCATCCTCATCTAATAGCCATATGGTGGCCACCCATGATCATGATAATAAAGATGTGATGGATTACTAGATTCCAAAATGGGATATAATTTGGGATTAATTTCTATATTAGAATATATTCTTGAATTAGATAAATATAATTCAAACATGCATAAACATTTAAAGGGTTTAGAAAAAGGGAGCAGTGATCTTTCCTAGAATAAAAAGTATGACCTGTTAATTATGGAATTGTAGCTAACTTATTTGGTATGTTTTCTAATTAGGTCATGTGTATAACACTATTATTCACTCTAATAGTTGTCAAGGATAAACAGAATAGAGATGAATGCCTTTCATCTGGTGTTGTTTCATCAATATCATCCACCTTGATAGAAGAAAACACCAACGGTTGCATTTCTGAAACCCCATGGTCAACCTCTTCCTCATCTCAGATTTATTTGAAAAAAAATAGTCCTCGATCGAACCTAGAATTGAAAGTGTTCAGTCTCCACTAACAGATATTATGATATTCAGGATCTAATAGAAATATCCATTGAATTTTTTTAGATATTGAATTATATAAATTTTGTTTAATGATGGTGTGACTAATATGGTGGTTGTGTCCTCCATAAATGAGGATATCTTTAAGAAACAGAACATAGATATATAAGAAGATATATGTAACCCTACCAAAATATAGATTTATGGTTCGCATCAACATCTTTTGGATGGTCGAGTATCCTTTCTTAATATGGTATGTAATGCCATGAACCTAGATTCCTAGAGTCGGTGCATTATTTTATTACATTGGCATGATTACAAGGAACCATGTCCCGAAAGACCAATCAGCTTAGCAGTCCTAGAAAATAGGTTACATATATGAATTTTACATTACACTTTCTAATAGAAAACAAAAAAATCCTTGGGGAACTCCATTGTTCCCTTATCTTAACCCTTCATCTCAAACATAAAACACTTCTTGGGATCCAGGGAAAATAATACATAAGAAAGGGGTGAGCTCAGATGCTCTGTAAGGGTAAATAATTTATCAGAATCTATAAACATTTAAGGAAGTATGTGTAATAAAAAGAACAAACTTCTAAACATAAACATGAATATAATATGGCAAAAATAAATCAAAAATTACCATATTAACATGAACATGGTTATTCTAATAGTCGAATAATCACATGTAATAACTAATTTCATAATGGGGGAATGCATAATGCTAGACATTCTAAAACATTTTGTCAAGGCCTTGAAAACGATGTCTTGAGAAATGACTTAGGCCTTGGCCAAAACCATATATCAAATTGGGAAAGGCGTCGTCCAATTCCATGTCTAGTTATCTCAAGAGACCTATCGATTCATCGAGGAGCTATAGCGTGCTCCACCCATCACCTACTAAGTCCAATGAGTTCCACATATGAAATGTTTTGAATATAACATAAACATTCGTATTAAAACTAGCATACAAAATTTCAATACTTTATCCATAAACCATGAATGGTATTAAAATAACACATCCATAGTTAATCATATCACAAAACCTTCAATAAAATATGGAATATTTGTATAATAATAAATCAACTTCAAACAATTTTAAACTCCCTCAATGGATGTTGAAATATATGGAAATTATTTATAAAACTCTTTGAGATAAATATCCCTTTTTCATGAAAACATTTAAAAGTTACACAATTCCGAAAGGTAGACATTTAAAGACATTTTTGAATCAAATTTTCCCATACCACTTTTAAATATTTTAAAGGAATAAACATTTTTAAAACATTCATGTCCATATAAATAAATCCTTAAAAACCAATTTAAAAGCATGGAAATTAATGGGAATGATTTAGAAGAATAAATATTGAAAACATTTAAAATGATGTTTTAGTAAAATGTCCCTTAAAAACAATCTCTTTGAAAACTATTTTATGAAACATGGACATGGATAATAAATATTTCCCAGTATATACTTATGTAAAAACAACCTCGGATAATAAATAAATTTTTAAATTAACCCTTACCTTGCACGTTCCTTTAGTCAAGTGTACGTATAATCTCCTATATAAAGACCCTAGTATGTTATTAAATTATACCAGAACCATATTAATACTTATAATATAATATATGATTTATTTATGACTTTATACTACCCATTTAATAATAATTTCCATGTTAAATTAACATTTCAGGTAATAGTCACTTTCTTTATCGTATGTGTTTTAAATTGTTACTCTTGATTGTATCACTTACATGATGATTTATATACATCCAGAATATAAAACATTATTTATATATCACATATATTTAGAATATAAATTTGAATAATATATATGTATATATGAAATGGAAAACACCGCTTGTGGAGACTGTAGTCCGTACGTATGCATAAACGTTGTTTTTGTTCTCATATCGTATTGAACGTATCTAGGTGATTAAGATATATATAAGTACATATATATATATACATATATTTAGTAGCATTATTATGTAATATATTACATACTTATTAGTAATATATATTTTTATAATTGTTGATGAATGGTGAACGTGGAAATGAATTTCATCGTGTCGTGGAGACGGTAATCCGTATGTACACACAAGCGACAATATCACTATTTTGATATTAAAATATTATATAATTGGACGGTATATCATATATACATAATTTTGACACTATTTGTTATTATTTTTTTCGAAATTTATTACAGCATTATTACTTCGAAAAAAATCATCTAATCTCAACTAACATGTCATATTAAACTAGAAAATTAGTGGGATACATACAAAGTCTCAAATTACATTTATTTAGGTATTTATAATATCAAATACTTTAATATTTTATTAAATATGTAATTACAATATTATCATTGTGTCATAAATAAATTAAATTATTTAATGTCTAAAAAATATAAATAAAATACCATTATGTAGGAAATCATTTTATATTTCCAATAAATATTTATAGTAAAAAATTTGACTTATATAACCCCATGTAAATATTGATTTACTAAAATATATTTGTTTATGTAATTTTTTCCTTTACGTTAATTTAATTAAAATAAAGTGTCCTTATCATTCATAAGTGGCTCCATTGAGTCCCAAAATGAACCCAAGGATGCCCATATTCGGACATGACTCATCCAATAAGGTTAGGACATGTGTTAAGGTAATTGTTTATTATTATAATATTCTTTTTTACATTGAATTACCCTATCTACCTTTAACTGCGGTAAATAAAAGTCAAAAGATACTATTCACCAAAAATTATTTTCATCTTATTGAAACACATTTTACTGACTCATATCAACCGTATCCCTCTGATTTTTGAAATTCAAATCACAGATGCGGTAAAATTATGTTTTATGTAAATTTGCAAATGCTCTTAAGTGGTGGGTAAAAGACGGAAAAAAGTTTGATAAAATTTTTATATATGTAAAATTATTATAAACTGACTCCAATGAATTACATTGAATTTTTATAGGTATTATGTATCTATTTTTACATAAAATAAATTTATATAAAATAAATAATTATTTAAATAAATGGTCTGTTTTAAAGAATACAACTGTGTTGTTCACTATTCCTCAAAAATTGAAACTTTTCAGAAAAATACCAATCATTTTCTCTAAGATAATTTTGATATTATGAATTCAAAAATGATGTCCATTTTACCAAATTCAAAAAATATAAGCTACATTTATTAATTTACAATTAATTCCCGTTGTCAAAACCAAAAATCGTATTTGTTAGAAATAATAAGTATCAAAAGATTGACCCTTGTTTATGTCCAATTTCAAAGTGAAATTACATAAATTAACCTGAATTGGAATAAATGGTAGAAATATAATCTATTTATACTTCCAAACCATTAAAATGTATAATTTAACAATATAAATTATTTTGATTAAAAAAGTTGTTTTTGGTTAAAATATAGTATTTTTCCCTATTCACCCAAATAAGACAGTTATCAGAAAGACACCAAAAATTTGTTGAAACTAAATTCTTATTTCCTGATTCTAATGAAGAAAATTATTTTTTCAGATTTAATATATAAAAATTTCAAATATTGGATTTAAAGTGGCTTTTCCATTAAAAACAGTAAAATTGTATTTTTTTTTTAAAAAATACCTCTTTTATCTGAAAAAATGTATTTGTTCTTACATTATGTCTAGAAACTCACATTATGGATTTTAAAATTATAAGGATTTTCTAATGTTCAAAATTAAGTTAATATTATTCATAACCTTTTTTGAACGACTAATTTAGTATGTCATGGTGCGCCAGAACTCGGTGTAGCGTGTAGTGCATGTTATTGAATTATTTTGAAGAAATAACGTATTATGAAATATTGGGGTTTTACATGGGAACTCATAAAAATGATAAATAAAAAACATTGAATTGAGTATTGTAAAACTCTCTCTTAGGTTAGAATTTTCTCATAGTGTTTTAAAGTTATACTGTTTGTGTCTTTGTATTTTGTTTAGTACATCAATTATCTTTGTTGTGCCTATTTGGATGTTTTTAGACTATTATTGTCGGATTAGTCTTATTATCCATGTCCTCGATCGAATTGTTTTTAATATTTTCCTATATATCCCTTTGTATAACTGATGTTTTTTACCTTCTTAAAAAATGGTCCTTAGAGCCTCAATTTGTTCAAAAAAGTATAAATACAAATTTTTAGAAAATAAATCTTATTTAAGAAAATATTTTATGTATATACACATATAAAAATAAATATATTTCTATATTGAATATATTTAATATATTAATGATTAATATCTATAAAAACTAGTAATACTAAATAAATTATAAAGATATTAAATGAATACATCTAAAAGAAGAATCTGTTTTAAAATGTAAAAAAATAATTGGAAATATTGTTAACTAAATAATATTAATTCGATGAATGTTAAATGGATGAGAATTACATATAAATAATAGAATTAAAAAAATATCAAAATAGTGATGAAGAGTTACTGACCTTATCAACATAATAAACATAATATATATATATATATTTAAATAAAAATTGGTACATATATTAATTATGTAAATTATAACCTTATTAAAGATATTAAATGTTAATCAATAAATATTATAAATTATTAAAAGTTAAAAATTATTAAAAAATTATAATTAATAATGAATAAATTAAAAAAATATTTCGATATTTTCTTATGAAATAAATAATTATAATGAATAAATTAAAATTTGAAATATTAAAAAGTAATAAATAGATTATATTAAATTAAAATATAAAATATGAATAAGATTTTATAATGTGAGACATAAAATATTAAATGTTAAATGTTAATAAATAATAATATGAATCTTTAATATTAACTATTAACTATTTTTTGTATATGAGATTCAATATGGAATTTAAATATATATAAATACCTTCGATTGATACATTCCATATTGATAAAAAAAGTCACCTTTATATAAAAAAATAATTTTAAATGTCTAATAATAATTATTAGTAAATATTTTTAATTAATATTAATTATTAATTAACTTATTAACCATTTTAACTGAATATATAATATATTAAAGTTTTAAAAAATATTTTTTATTATATAAATCATATTTATATAAATCACATTTATTCTTATTTTTTCGTAAATAAATTTTAAAATATTTTTGTAATTTATTCAAATTTATTTTTTATTTTCTGAATACTTTTTACTTTTCTTCATTTACAAAAATTCTTTATATATATATCAATATAAATATATTTATATATTAAATTAAATTTTTACTTTTTTTCAATAAAGATCTCCTATTATCAACGGTAAAACACATATTGACAATGCTCATTATTATCAATGGTAGATAAAATCAATGATAAATATAACATTTAAAATTGTTGATAAATATGGTAATTTTGTCTGTTCTTTCTTTAAGAACTGATTAGAATCTTTATTATCAGTGCTTTTATCCTGTGATGACAAAACAATCCCTTTATGAGTAATTTTTATCACTCATAATGAGTATCAGACAAGATTCGATATTCTATAGAATTTTTTTTATTTTTCAAACACAAGAAAAGACAATGTGGTCATGTCATCAAGGTAGTCAAGACTCGTGTAAACATGTAGGGGATGGCTCATCACCATAAAATTTCCCTAATAAAACAACAATTTTAATTCCCATCTTCAATTAACTGATTCCTTACCCATCGGTTCGTATAAAAATAAACCTAAAATTAGCATCTTCCAATAGGTGAAATTATCCACAATCATCAATAATTTTCAATATTCTATAAATATCCACGATTTTAGCTCTTCCAGGGAGCCCTAGCGAGGCTCGGCTCTCTCAGCTTCGACAGCAGCGACGGCAGCATCGGGTCCTCCCCCCGCTGTGGGGGAGGGATCTTCCATTCTAAAGAATTAGGCATGCCCTTTTCACCCTTTCTCAAATCCTGATCATCTTCCTCCATTCTCGAGAGCTACGTTAGGTATGAAGGTCCAGGAGCTCCTCGATGGCTATCCAAATCTCTAGATTTCAACCTCGGAATTCACTGAAACCTATGCGCTTATGAAGTTCACTCTAATCACAAGATTCAAGCAACGTAGGCCATCAGTAGATTCTTTTGATAGGTTTGTCTTCAACACTTGGGATCTCCAGGAGCGGGCAACGGTTGGGTATCTCGATAATCATCATATTATGATCAGATTCTCTTCAGAGGATGATCTCATATGTGCCTAGTCGAATGTACCCCGACGTTGCAATGGATTCCATTTCTTCTTGTTCAGGTGTTCGTTCTATTTCCACATGAATCGCGACACACCGAACATGGCGATTTGGGTTAGACTTTCTAACCTTCTATTACCATTTCAAAATACCTCAGTTAACCAAATGCTCGGTAATCTACTCGGTTGATATCGTTTCTCGGATAGCAGAACTGATACTGTCTGTCATCCGGTCTGTCCGCAGATTTGTGTAGAGATGGATGTATCCAGGGTTCCTTTTGATTTAATTTGGGTTACGATCAGAGAAGAATATAGGTGTAGGAAGAGAGTTGTTTACGAGATCTGGATAGAATTCTGGGATTCTTGTAAACTGTTGGGGCATGCTTTGGATTTCTGTCATCATATACCTGCATCGTTGGCAGGCAGGGGCTTTGTCTCACATTTGTTGGTGGATGGTCTTAGGGGTGGGCAGGGCACGACTCAACCAACGACTAGTGATGATGATAAGGATTATCTGGCTTGTGATGCAAAGAAACTGGGTTTGTATGCAGTGGGTGAAGAGGCCAGAGACATGGGGAATTCGTTACGCACATCTGAGGAGGTGCGATCAGTTAGTGAGGTAGAGGGTAACATTGTAGTGGGGGTGGAGGCTCCTGGAACTTCCGTGGTAGCTCACCAAGTTAACCCATTGGTTGCAGATGTGTTTAGCAGATCAAAGAGGGACTTGGAGAGTTCCTCAAGCCATGGTGCGCAGGAGGAAGGGGAATAACATCAGATTGATGAGACTCATGCAGAAGCACAGAGAAAGGGGGATAAATATTTTTTGGACAAGCCGGCGGATGAAGGGAAGTGGGACCTACCTTGTTCGATGGCTGAGAGGACATGGGTGGGCAGCGTGGATATTAGTAGGGGAAGGTAGGGGACTGAAATGAACAAGATAGTTCCAAATCGAGGTGGGGAGGAAGGGGGACTAAATTTAATTGGTTTTTCCAATAGGTTTAAAGGTCTTTCATAGGATGTTTTGAGCTCTTATTTGGATATTCCAGGTGAGGGGATCGGAGTGGGTGCAGAATTTTCCAAAGGGATTGTGCATAGAAATTCTGCTGATGAGGCCCTAAGCTCGAAGAGCACTAGGGGTTCCATGAGGAGGAAGGGGAGGAAAGACTATTCATCGTTACCTCCTCCTTTGAAGACTCGATCAGCAAAGAATATGAGTGACAAGAAAATGTATATAGAACCTCTTAGACATCGGAGGCCAGGGGAGCGGGATTGTCAGTCACCGGTCCAACTTTTAAGCTCAGAAGAAGAAGTGATAGAACAAGTCCTTTTTATCAATGGTACTAATTAGGATGCAGCTAAAATGATGGGGAGGTCTATAGAGGTGTCCCTTAATGAGGAGCAGTATTATTGGATTGATAAACAAGACTCAATTTTGGTACGGGGCTTCAATCATTGGAAGATAAGTGTTGAGGAGTACATTCAGCCTTGGGACCAACTAGTGACTACTATTGAGAAGCGGATATTGGAAGAAGAAAAATTAAATTTATCATCCTTAACATGAAAAATATTTCGGGATACAAATTCTGGTAATATTAAATTATTTGTTAGCAGCATGACTCAAGGTGGCTGGCAGATGTGAGAGAATCAGTTGTGTGAGTGGTGGTTTCTCCGGATATCTGTTTGTTTTTCTTTTCTGCTTTGTTTTCACTTGTTTTCAGCACGCTTATTGGACCTACCCCAGAAGGGGATCAGATCATTAGTCTTCATTGACGTTGGTCTCTCGGAATTGGTTGATTGAGAGGGTATGGCTTCGCCAACGGTTACATGCCCAAGCATTTGCACGGGACTGCTTTCTGAGGGGTCTTGTGCTGGCGAAGGCATGTTGTTGGCTCACTTGATGGGATGGGGTGGACCAATTGTTGCAATGGTTGTATGCAGTTTCTCACTTTTTCCTAAAAGTGTATTTTAATAAAAAATTATTTTTCAGTCAGTATAAATATCCTCAATGGAATAGTAAAAAATTATTCATGCTTCTTCCATTAATACATTTCATCATTCTAGAATAATTTGGTTTGTCAATTTCTACAAATGTTCTTCATACTTCACAAAAACAATAACAAAACATGTAATGAACGAACCTATAAACCTTTGTATAATGATTCATAGTCATCTGTTACTTGACCTGAAGGGTTTTCTTGATTACCATGGGAAGGTGAATAGAACTTGGAAATCAGAAAAAGGTTTAAGGGAATTCATTCATCCGAGTAATACACAAAATTAATATAACAACATAAGATAAACCATGAACTTTTGATATTCAAAAAACTCATCAAGGATAATGTTTCATAAAAAGATAGATATTCCGAAGTATATATCATCAAAAAAAATTCACATCCTCTTCAATAAAATATCTTAGTATCCCTATGCAGTAAGTGGACCATAACTCAATTAATCACCACTATCACTACATGTCCTGTGATAAAGCACACCCTCTAACTCCCATTGTTTTTTCAAATTTTTCTAGTACCGGTAAAACATAATCTAATATTTTGTGAAGGAAAAGGTATGGATGAAGTTAAATAGATTGGTAGGGACCCACAAATAATTACATAGGAAATTCAATATTATTAATCCATTCACACTTTAATTTTAATAAAAACAAGGCATTTAAGAAATTTTTTCTCTTAATTACAATCAAACAAGCTTTTAACGAAAATAGATGGAAGATATTTCAAAATTGGATTTAATGATAAATATATAAATTAATCTAATCCATAAAATCATTTCTATGATCAATGTAATGAAATAATCAAATCAAAACAAAAAATTATTCATATAATTATGACGTGTTGTTAGTTCATGGGTATAGGATCCTCACACATCTAATTTAAACATCACAGATCAGTGTGTCTGTGCACATCCATAGGCTTAGTTCATCATGAAAGAATAAATCAATAACCCATTGGGGAAATCATGTAAAATGTGTTTAATTAATGTTTTTATCATCAATCCATTTCGTGGAAGTCAAAGTCTTAACATGCTTGTTCTAATCACCCACTAACTACATAGGCTCACATGTGATTCAATCAATCTAACAATTAGGGACTAATCATTAATTTTTATTTAATTTATCATTCATAGTCCAAATTCCAAATTTTAGGTTTCAACATTCTATTTCAATTTTAAATCCAAAACAACGATTTTTTTCAAATTCATTCGTTTTAAAAATCCACAATCATCTGAACCTATTTTTTATAATAGTCAACATCAAAATAATTTTAATCCATATTTTCTTAAATCACATCATATTTTCAAATAATTTGAATATTGGTTTTATTTTATAATCACATTCCTTTAAAATAAATTATCAAATAATCACATTTTCAGGGTTTAAAAAATGGATGAAAATAAATAGGAAATAAATCCTGAAATTAGAGATTCAACTATAGGGAAAATACTTTTTAAATCGCCTCCCTTTTATCATGAGATCATTAAATTACCCATATTGAGTAATTATAAGAGATATATTTTTGTTAGGGAGGTCAAGGATAAAAATATATATATATGAAACATATCCAGTGATGCATTGATTTAAGAATAATGGAGGTTCGAGGAGAAAATATTATTTTTCCAAACCATCAAAACACAAAGGGTTGAATGGGAGTAAAAAGGAATGAGTTTTAATAACAAACTCCTGTTCTATAATTTATAGTATAAAAAATACTTACCACCTTTCAAACCCACATAACAATTGTGAAAAAATGGGAAAACAACTTAGACCATGGTATAACCAACCAAAACTATGATATAGTCTCCCTCATGCATTCAAACTCCTAAAAGCACATCACTTACCTCAGAAAATATTCTTTACTTAGGGTAAGGCTACTATATAGTTCCTTATACCATGTATATCAATCCATAATATAGAATAATCCCCGAACAATCCACTCAAGGCCCTATACCATAGTGATCCCTCCACATCGCATCCCTTTCAGAATTAGATGAGGCTCTAAAGAATTCAACATTGTAGACCGTGGTCAACACCAAAATCGTGATAAAAACATATGTGGAATTAAAATTTTCCATTTTATATCTATTATATCCACACCACAACCATCCCCTACCACGGTGAGACCCCTCACCTCTATGGCACAGTTCCCTTCCAAATTCCAAAAAAACCATGAAATCTTGAAAATAATCAAAGAAACATCCAAACCAAAAAAGGGTAATCAAATAAAAATGTAAAATAGTACATGATAGAGGTAGTCATATATTATAATCACTCCACCATAAATTCTTTCATCCCCCAATGATCCTATTAATAAGACTCAATTTTATTAATTTGAGGATATTACTCCCACAATAGAGTTGCATGCTCTAATTTCTAGTGATAATTTGAAAAGTGGTGAATTATCAATTTAACTAATGTTATAGACTTAACATGAGTAGAATATGTCTAATAAATAATAATATGAACTCACTTCTGAGTCATGTATATACTAGGTTCAACATCAAGGTCCTCCTAACTCAAAACATAAGATGGGTCTGAGGGATAATTTAACATTTTAATATGTGTAAAATGATATGAATCATCATTAGTTGAGGAGGAAAGTCCAAATGGTATATTTCATTACCAATATTCACCATAATCAAAAATGGTCCCACATATATCTATGATGAATTTATTTTTTTCCCAAGACTTCAGTTACCCAACTGAGGTGAATCTCTTAAAAACCCCTCGTAATGAAAAAGAAAAATCCAAGGGGTGTCTAAGAAGATAAAAATAATATTTATACCATATATAAATCATCACTATTCTCTAATAAATAGTCTAAATCGTTATAATCATATTATTGAAAAAAAATGTCATATCAAATATGATTTTCCAATATTATAATAACACTACAAATAATTACATAGTTAGTCATACAAGGCCTCAAAGGTTTCCATAAAAAATGGAACACTAATAATTATTTTATAGAAACTCAACCAGTACCTTGTGGATATCCCAAGCTCCACCAAAGACGTAAATGTATGCACAAAATACCGCTTCTATGATTTGGATATCTCTTCTAATATGGCCACCTATCTATGAATTAATAGTCATGCTCAAGCTCACCGAGGGTCCTAAAACGTCATAGTGGCCTCTCTAAAAACATGAAGTGTACTAGTTATTCCTATAAGTAACTATGAGTGATATAACTCCATGATATATAATAATATCATACATGTATAAGATTCCCATGTACCAAAAACTGGTTTAATCATGAATGTGGATGATGTAACCCAATCGGGTCGGCCGATCAATTGCTACCCATGTTTCATTCATATTTTTAGGGTTATGTTCAAACCTAACTATAATATACAATGAAATATCCTCCCACGTTCAAGGAATAATGATAAGGGGGTGAGGCAGACACAAATATTTTTTTGTCCTGGCCTCATAAAATTGGATAGTATAATATTGTGAAACAAATACAACAATATCTAGTCCCATACCGGGTCACATGAATCATCATAACTTATCATAGATATTATTTATTGTTCTTGGCTTAAATTCCCATTGGTAATTATGGAAACCCACAATTAAATATTTTATCATAGGAAATGGTAGAATGTACCATTTATGAATGAATTGGATATGCATAAAATAGAACAAACACTCACTAATAGTATCCCCATTATAAACAGAGTTCCAAATTCAATGAAACTCATCATCAGAATGCTACTCTTGATGAATCATCATGAAAAGAGAAATGGTCAATTGAATGGTTACCAAAACAACCTCACCCAAATTCTCCCAAACTCCCAAATGAATATGAGCCAAGAGATCCATCTTGTTCAACTTTTCCAATGATTATTTTATAGTTTGGTTTATATGTTTTATCTCAAGGAATCATCCACAAAATTCCCAAATCTATAGGTGGTGAAAATGAATTAATCAAAAGACTATAGTTGCTATCCCAATTCCTCTGTGGGAGACTCAAATCATTTTGATGATAGACATAGATCATGTTTTGTGGATGGAATTAATGGAAAATCATTCTCTAAAATGGAAATGTCATTTACTCTTAAGAAAATGATTCACATCTGGGAGTTCAAGATCTCGAGTATGATAGTTCATCCTATGTGGCCTATTTTTTCAAGAACTATAGGTCACCAAGAGATATCATTGTATGAGAACACATCACAAACCGGAACATGATGCATCACAAAAGACACTATAGCCATGAATTTTTTCCAAAAATGCAATACTTGTCAAAAAGTAAAATGATGCTTCAACTCATCAAAAATAATTATGAATCTTTTAATCCCATTAAAACGTCACTCTTTATTGAGTTATAGTGGTCATTATAGAATCCAACATTGAAAAAAATAATAAAATAATAGTAATACCCTTCTAAACCAAAGAATATTTTAATATCAAAAACATTAATCGATTTATGCCATATCATAACTGCCTTCACATTATCAATATTGAAAAAAATACCATGTTCTATGAGAATTTTTCCCAAGAACATAACTTCTCAATTTAGAAGGTACACTATAATAAACTGACATAAATTCAGTGGTCACAAAAAAATTCATAGACTGATCTAAAATGACACACATGGTATTCCACGATCATATAGTATTCAAAATTTTCATCCACAAAGTCTATCATGACCAAATATTGGTACCCATGTAATATATTATTTATAAAAGCCCTAAAAAACACAGGTGCATCAGTTATAGTAAAAATAATAAAAAGGTACTCATAATGTCTATACCAAATCTTTAAGGAAGTATTCATGATATTAAATTCGTTGATTCTCAAATGGATATAGCCATACCAAATATCAATCAATGAGAAACACCTATCTCATTTAAAATAGTGAAAAGTTTCATCAATATATGAAAATGGTTACTTTTTATTTACCTTAACATGATTGAAATTCCTGTAATTAACACAAAGGGCAAGTGTCTCATCATATTTATTTGAAAAAAATAAAAACATCCAACCAAGGTGAAACAATTCAGCATGTAAATAAATTATCCAATAGATCATTTAGCTGAGTCTTTAAATATTTTAGTTCAACTAGTTCTATTTGATAATGTGTAGAGATATGCTAGATATCTACTTATAATTTAAGAATATAATCTACTTAAATTAATTGTGTCATCAAGAAAATTTTGATGGAAAAATATTAGGAAACTCAACGACCACTGGATGAGGATTACAAATCATATTTTCGTTCTCATGATCAAAATAAAACACCAATATCACTCTACCAAAATACAGGAAAAAGGGATCATGTACTACTCTATCATATGTCCCATTCTCCTATAAAAACATGGTATACAACATCAGGGGATGTAACTGATACCCACAAAAAATAACATCCATTCTAGGATTTTTGGATAATAAAATAATCAATCAATAGAATGACATCAAGAGTGTACATATTGACAACTAGAAAATCCCACATATGATTACTCTTTGATAAAAAAAGAAACAAGAAGGGCATCACAAACCCATATATATGTTCATTATGATGGGTGTATAAATAATCATCACATAAGATATAATATCCATCAGATGATTCAGATATTTTTCACTAAGTGTTGATACGACAAAATAAGATGTACATGAATCAAATTAAGAAGACACTAAAGATGAAGCTACAGGGATGGTACCTCCCACTATTGTTGGAATCATATAATTTTCCTCTAGAGACACATCCACTGTGTGACAAAACCATAATTTTAGATTCATGTGGATATAAATCATTACATTTTGAATTATATGATTAAAATGAAATAAATTTGTGTGCTTATGATCCCTTTAGACAACATATGGAAGAAAAGATATGAACAAAATTCTGTTTTTGGCCTGAGAAACCACATGAACCACATATCTTGGGTGTGTCCTTACAAACTTGCCTCAAATGTCTGACCCTACCACACAGAAGGGAAGTCAATGGGCCTCTTCCAAACAATGTAGAAGGTCTTATTGACACATATATATATATATATATATATATATATATATATATATATATATATATATATATTCCCTGAGACATGTCCCGGCCCAACCAAATGTTGCTCAATCCGTAACTCACTAAGCCCACATCCATAGGCCAAGAGCTGGTGTCCAGTGTCGAGTAGGCTATCACACACAAGGATACCTTATCCTAATGTAACAATAATCATGATCCAATATACACTTCCAAGAAAATGTGTAGAGATATATAACAAAATTGAAAACTAAAATGCATGCATACGTATAACACATACTTGAGTACATTAGATACACAAAAAGGGAAAATATATGGATCATAAAAGGTTAACTAAAAAATAATTGAACTTGCTCTAAAAAAGGGGATCACTATCAAATACCTATTAGTAATATTATTATGCATGCTCTAGTGAAAACATTAGTCAGTCCAGCTACTACACTATGCCCACTCTAGGTCCAATTGGGACTCTATCAAAGTTCCTATGGTCTGCCCAAGACACAAGAAATGTGTGGGAAAATCCTGTGTAGGGGTTAGTATATGAATAATCAGTAGGTGCCCTAAAATCTCAAACCTATAATGGGGAAACTCGTAGACATAAGTTAACACGACCTATCCTGAGGAAACCCAAATGAGAGAAAACATCCATCATAAGACTGTCCTCAGAATTACCCCACTAGTCAGCTCGATGACTATGGCATGTCAACTTAATGACACATTCCCAAGAGACTCCCAAAACACACCCAGATATACTAATCTCCATCCCCATGTCTGGTGGTCCTAACTATAGACTATCCACATTGAAAAACTCATGGTTCCAATGCAAACCTCATAATCATCTCATGAGGTACCAACATTATAAACATCATCAAGAGCAACGAATTACCTGATAGATCTCAAAATGAAAGGGGAAAGCATCAATAGCTTGAACTCGATAAGGAATCATCACCATCCCATATGGAACTAAACTGAGGGATGTTACTCCATTAGTAAAATGGAAAAATGGAACAACCCTAACAAAACTCATGATAACTGTCCATGAGGTCACACATGATGGATAACGCCACGGAAGAATGGGGGTATAACAAAACAACCAAAATATGGTATAAATCATCCAATGGAGGATCAATTCCCATGTATTGTTAGTCAAAATTATTACAACTCAACATAAGAAACATCATGATCTCGATCTAACACCCTAGAGTTCATACTGCTTAGATAGGGGATAATTGCATGTGTACTATCAATCACGACGATAGAGAAATCCCCACCTAGTAACCTGTGGAAGTGCACAATGTAAAGCTGAAAGAAATGATACTAATACATAGCTAGAGGGTTAACTCCATGAGCTCACTACAGATCCATCCCCACTGGAACATCCGGGCTAGAGGATCAATGACCGCATAAATATTGGTTACACCGATTCCAAAAAATCCAATAAGGAAACATGAAGGGATGTTAGGATCGTGCTACGTCTCTTCGAGAAATACGTGATCCAAAAATACTAAGTCTATAGTTGATACAGACTGAGGAAACTCACTCCAAAATGTAGAAATGTGGGCCCGATCCATAGCATTGTAGGGGAGCGCCACTCAATGAAATGTAAACCTGCTCCCTAACATGGTAGGGGAGTATCGTGACACTACACAT
Source organism: Viscum album (assembly GCA_963277665.1). Taxonomy (NCBI): domain Eukaryota; kingdom Viridiplantae; phylum Streptophyta; class Magnoliopsida; order Santalales; family Viscaceae; genus Viscum; species Viscum album. Next base: position 402,074,192 of record OY728127.1, on the reverse strand, counting down.
ACGCAAAGTAGTGTATGAGGGGTAACAGACTGGTGAAGGGGACATGATACTGGAAAACCTCCAAGTTAATGGGCCAGGGGGACTAACTAAACCAATCTAGTTTAATGTTTCCATTTTAGACTAGTGGGAACCACTCAACCCAACTTGTCGTAATGTTGCCATCCAATGTTAGGGGGAACCACTCAACCCTATTGGTCGTAACCTAAAAAAAGAAACAAGGGGGTCCCACACAACCTTGTTGGTCACCGATCCTAACCCAATCGACCCACACAACATCTCTAACACATCACATACCTTAGGCCCAAACCATAGCTAACATTAGGTTATACACAGAAAAACATGCAAGATGGGCTATTTACTCTCCCAAAATGGAAAATCGGTGTAAAGGGTTTGATTCACTACAACAATCCCAAAGGGTTCTTCATGGGGCCTATGAATTTATCTTGTAACATATCAAAAGGATTACAGTATTACAATCCCCATGAAAAAACACACGTGATCGACTACTCATTCATTCAAAATGGACACCTAGTGAATAGGTCACATTTTACTGGAAATGAAAAAATCGATCTTCACGGGGCCCACACCATGATTTCTGTTTATGAAACCAAAATTAGTCAAAAAAAAAAGTTCCCCTTAATTCTAGGGTCTCAATGCTACCGACGGTGTGTCATATAGGCATTTCTCACAAGAGATATATTAGATCCAAGGTTCACAATATAATAATAAATATATTATTGTTATTATTATTATTAATTGATGTTTCTTTCCACCATGTATCAATCCCATAACAAAAATACCTCTAATAAACCTCAAAATTTCATCCTCAAAACAAGGTTCATCTTGTCATATATGGAATGCAAAATAGACCCCTTGTATGCAAGATTCAGATTTTTTCAAAGAAAACTCATCCCGAACCAGCCCAAACCGCCTGGATCGGCCTGGACCGGCCAGTCAGGCTCACTCAGCTGGCCTGTGGCCCCATTGTGATGACCCACCATATTAGCTCTCTGGATTATAGACATGTAGTCATCCATGTGCCCAATTCTATCCTAGCCTTCTGACCTCATCCATGCACACATGCCCCGCCGTTGTCCCAGCTCCCATACTCTGCCACCTCCATCATCCTATGTAGTTGCGGCTTGTTGGAAACCATAATCCTCCTCATCCTAACCTATAACCCATCAAAAAAAACCATGCCACACCAGAAATTGATGTTGGAGCTTCTGTGGACCACTCCAGTTGTCCAAAAACGAATATGATACATGTTTCAGAATACTGAGAACCTGATCTACAAAGCCTAAATGAAGAATTGAAAAAAATGCGCATAAACAAGGTGATCAGGTTTAAAACTCAATTTCACATACCTTGTGGAGAAATTATGAATCTTGAAGGCCATATCCACACTTTGTTTCTTCTTTTTCATAATCTGCAACTATCCACAATAAAAAATCGAGAACGATGATGCTTTGTTTCAACTATCTGGACATTGAACCGTCCGTTAGTGAAGGAGAAGAGGGAGGGGCTATTACATCCTTCTAATGTATGCAGAAGGGGGTGAGACAAGTATTAGGTGTTTAATTTAAATTAAATCCTCCCCTCTGCTAAACATCTTGGCCCCCAACGGACCCACAACTCGACACCTGGCGTGATAATGTTTAGGTCACACCTAGGAGAAACATTGTGTTCTGAACTCAACTACAATTTCAGAAAATTGACATGAGACTCATTTCAAAACTTTTTTGATCTGACATCCAAAATAAATAAATTTAATTTATTTATGGAAGTTACCTCAATGATTTTTTTTCACATAAGGTATGTTCCCTCAAAACTTATAACCCACCTAGGAAAAAACAGCATGCTCTAGATGCAGCTGCACCATCAGATTTGATATCTGAGGTACCATTTGATAGATAAACTATTTATTCCATGTGTATACTATAAAAATTTATAAATTTAATTTTTATCACAATGTTCCATGGAATCTCATACCATCTCTATGCGTAGCTCTGGAATTATTCATATGAATATTGCAAAGTCTGACCGGGAAGAACCTGAGTCTCTACATCCTCCCCAACTTAAGGTTTTTCTTCCCCGAGAAGCAAATGCCTTAGAACAAGGGAAATGACATGTGCTATCCATTGGGACTCTCACACTAGCATGATCAACAAAGGTTCATGGGCTATAAAAACATTCTCTATGAAAAATCACAACACCAACAATGAGAAAGACAGTTTAAAAACCTCAGAGGCGGCCTGATGCCCCAGCTAACAAAGTAAACCTTCTAAGAGTTCCCCATGAACACAATAACTCGTCACCAAACACCCAGGGCCACCCTCTCCAGTCTACATCCACCCTGAAAGATCCTTGTCATACCTTAACCAAACACCGAATGATATGTTCCCACAGCAACATGTTGCCAAGGAAAATACCACATCCGTACCTCATCTTGTTACCTGACTGGTGTCAATGATAATCCTCATAAGGTTCACTCACTCCCCATATTAAGAAAAATTCATCATAAACACACCAAATGGATATATAATAACATGAATGCTCACAAAAAAGCTCAAAACCTCATGAGAAATGTCATCAACATAGGGAAAACGGATAGGGTCGCCCAAGTGTAAACATTGGTTCTTACAAGCCCTTACTAAAATACTTCCAATGCATGGAATTGACCTCAAATTAATAGGTCGAAGGAACTCATCCAACACACCAAAACACTGTCCTCTTGGGGTTGCATTGACTTCCCTGCAAAGTTTTGTATGGCACCTCAAGAAGGAATCTTGGTGGGGGAAGTTTTCATCCTTCCTGTAAACTCAACAACCCAAAAAACCAAACAAAAACCTCCCTGAGCGTCCTGTGTACAATCTAAAACTGAGCACGCGATGGAACCAATGAACAAAAAAGGCTTTCCCAAATGCTCATTTTAGGTCATACCGGGCCCTCGGCTACCAACACGCTGCCATGACCCGTGGACACACATCAATGAAACTCAAACACTATACCTCAATACTATCCTCTTTGGGCAGCACTGACTCACTCACATGTTTTTCATCACCTCACTAAAATACATCTTTGTTGGTGGAAGGATCCCTCTTCCTCTTGTATTCAATGATATTTTAAACCACAAAAACACCAATAGATCCATTTATGACTTGGTATGGTAAGCTACATCTACTGAAACACTCAGAGGCAGGTCAACGCACTACTTGACAGGTGGTGGATACCCCAACTGTACAACCAGAGGTGAACTTGCCTCATGACCATTCTCTAGAATGGTGACCTTGTCACTCATAGGGTCATACACAAAACCTATCTATGGAACCCTTGAAGTCTATCATCATGGAAACATATTGAAAAAATTCATGACGCACTACGGTCAAAGGGTATATATAGGGAGCTGACTAAAAAAGAAAAAGAAAATACCAAAACCTAGTCCAATAAGCCACATGTACCATTATTACCCTATTACCAGTGTCCTAATGTATCGAGATGAATGGAACATTGTTAGATTATTGTTGTATGGATACATAATCCACCCGTACCAATAGTAGAGTACTTGTCTTGAAATATGAACTCAAAACATCTTAACACTGACACTATGCAACCCAAACCAAGCTGTAGACTATGGCCCCAAAGTGGAACCCACTATGATACAACTATTTCATGACCTGACCCAATGGGGCTCGAGCTGCAACTCCCCAAGCCCACCTCCATAGGAAAGGGACTGACATCCAGCGCCATGTAGGCTTTCACACATTAGGAGGCCTTAGCCTAAAGTACCTATACACACACACCCACATACACCTCCATACTACAATATTTAGATATAAAAAAAATTGTAAACTAAAATTCATGCATATATCTAAACCAAACCAGAGTAGAATAGATGAACAAAAGGGGAAAATATAGGTCCCTCCAAATGTTAATTGCAATAGTGTAATGCCCCGTGATTTTATGAGAAGTATTATTTTAAATTACTTTGTTGTGTTCTGTTGTATGCTACACCAAGATTAGCTTCCTCTATATGAAACACCGTATTATCTTACAATATAAGCAAGCACTAATCTAGGCATGTGTTTCATGCCAGAGCAACCTTCCTTGATATCATGTGTTGTACGCAATACTGAGTTTCAGTAAACGATATATTATTATAATATTATTATGAACTAGCCGTTATGAATAGTAATACCAACTTTTTGAAAATTTATAAATTTTATCTTTCAAAATGGACTTCATTTTTGGATTCTTAATATCGAAATTAGGCTAGGGTAATTTTTTGGTATTTTTTTGAAAAATTTCAATTTTTGATGAATAGTGAAAACACTAGGTTGCTAATTAAAAACCACCTTTTTATTTAAATAATCATTTAATTTATTTATATTTATTTTAGGTAAAAATAGATACATTGTACAGATATAAGTTAAATGTAATCCATTAGAGTAATTTTATAATAATATAGATACATAAAAATTTTATTGACCTTTTTACCGTCTTTTACCCACCTCCTAGAAGCATTTGCAATTGTACATAAAACTTAATTTTACCACATCTGTGAGTTGAATTTTCAAAATCTTAGAGACACGGTAAATATTAAAAAGTAAGGTGTGGTTTAATAAGATAATTTTTTTTTTGTGAAGAGTAACTTTTTTACTTTTATTTACCACGGTTAAATGTAAATAGGGTAATTAAGGGTAAAAATGATATTATTATTACCGTAACACATGTCCTAATTATATTGGATAAGTGTAATTCAACCGAAAACAACCTTAGGAATAAAAATTTTACCCTTTAGGTCATATTGGATTAGATTAGGGCACATATAGTTATTTTATTTAAAGAAGAGTTAAAAGAGTTAAAATCAAAGTTTAATAAATAGAACATTTTTAATATAGTGGTATACATAAGATAAATTCGACTATAAATATTCATTAGAAATATAAAAATATTTCTTACATAATGGTATTTTATTTATAATTTTTAGATATTAAATAACTAAATTTATTTATGACACAATGATGATGCAGTAATTATCTTATTAGTGAGATATTAACATAATTGATGTTATAAATAACCAAATAAATGTAATTTTTGACTTTTTATGAATTAAACTAAGTTTATAGGTTATTATGACTTGTTTTTATTGATTTACATAACTTTTATATAACTAATAATGCTGTTATGATTTTCAAAAAAATCAATTACCAAATAGTGTTAAAATTGACATAAAATAGTTTTTAAAACAAATATTATATTATTAATTGTTATTCTATTCGTAAAAATATATGGTTCTTCCAAATAACATAGATAAGGTTATGTATATTAATAATGAACCACATGGGACTCTTTTGGCTTGTTATAGTAAATTTAATAACCATATAGTGTAAGAAAATAAGAAGAGACGTTAAATGTTAAACTATTTAACTTAGAGTTAAATCTAAAAGATAAGGTCAAAATAGTAATCTAAACTTGTATAAAACCTATTGGATGAGAGGATTTCGACCCATCCTCACTTTATCTTAGAAAAAAGTCACTTTAGAGCCATTATAAACCGAATATGACTTTATTGTAAAATAATATTTTAAGTTTTTCCCAAAGTTCCCCTCTCCTCCCTTATCAAAGGGTACCACCTCCCTTTTCGCTTCACACAATTTTGAGCCTTCATGCTCAGAAAACTCCTGACCATTTCCCTTATCAACTTACATAGAATCATTATAGAGGTTCTGGTCTCCTCAATATAACAACTCTAGTGCCTTAAGAGGAAGATTAAATGAGATGTGTCGAAGAAGAGGTAATCTCCTCTACCGATTCATTAAAATTTCTTTCTTCTTCAACTTCTTATTATCTAGTTGTTTCATTATAAAGTAATAACATCAGTATCAATAATATACTGATATTTTATTATAAATATGAAACAACCCCATTTCACCTTCTATCCATCCTAAGGAAAACGAAATCACTGCACCTGTGTACGTACAGAATATCGTCTCCACGCCGTGGTGTAATCTATATTTCCACCACCACCTTACCTGGATGGGAATAATGGTGTATGAAATAACTATATATGGTTATTATAAAATAATAATGACTCTGAGATATTATATCATCCACTCCAATTCCATTCAATAATTATGGGAATCATATCATCGCTCGTGCGTACGTACGGATTACCGTCTCCACGACGCGATGAGATTCATTCTCCATGTTAACCATTCAAGAATGATTATAAAGTATATATAATAAATAATAATGAAATATATGAAATAATGAAGCTAATTTATTTATGTATATATATATATGGCATATACTTACTTCCATTTAAGTCAATATGGAAAGGAAAACAGCGTTCTTTCGTACGTACGACCTACCGTCTCCATGAAATGTTTATTTCATTTCATTCATCTATATATTATATATATACATACTGAATATATATGATATATAAATCATGATTTACATTATGAAAGTAAGTAAACCATGATATAAGTAATAATAATATCAAGAACAAAAATTCCAAACACGTAAGATAAATAAAATGATTTTACCCAAAACGCTGCTTTATCATGGAATTTACAAAAGAACGGGTAATATAAAGTCATAAGTGAATAATATATGATATCATAACAATGAATATTATTCTGTAAAAAGTAATCAACATTATTTAAATCATTATACATGAGTTTTGGATACGTACAAAGCATATCATACCTAAGGTAAGGGATAACTATTCCAATCTTGTTCTTATCTGAGATTTCTTAATCGTAAATAATTATTGGGGTATATTTTTCATCCATGTCCATAATAATGATTTTCATAAAGTGTTTCATATTATTCCATGTATGTTTAAAGTAATTATTACCCGTCTTTGACTTTTACATTGTGTTATGGAAATCATCGTTCTTTTGTTTACCATATGGTGAACTTTTTGAATTTTCTGAAAAAAGTACGAGGAGAATGTTTTTTTAATTATATGGCATGAAAGGATTTTTATGGTTTCATAGAGCCAACTTTTCATGAATCTTTCTCAACAAGTTTTCATGGTTATTTTCAATAAAATACATTTCTTTTAAAATTGTGTGGCATTTTGTGAAAATAAAATGATTTTGAAGATGAATGAATATTTTCCTCAAGAATTCATTCCAAGTGTTTTATCAAAACCATTTTCCATATAAGATGGAATAATTTCATATGTGTTTGTTTCAAGTATAATTTCTCATAAATTTACATGGTTTCACTTTTCTTATGTTTAAATTATATCCATTTTTTATATGGATTATGTTTTAATGGAATGGTGTTTATGAAACCCATTTTATTCTTTGGGTTATGATGAAGGATTTATGTTTATGTTGTGGAACACGTAAGAATCATTTTATTATGAGATGGTTGGGAACTATTTCTCCCTAAAATGCATTGGGTAAATATTTATATCTCATGAGATAGACGTGGATGGAAACGTAAGTTAATCTGGTTTAGTGATACATGACTGGAACGAGGAGTGAACTCGATTCAGAAAGGGACTTTGTCTACTAAGATGGTCTTTGCATCAATGCCTTGGATACTATGGGAATCGTATCATGTGATCAATGGTTTGTCACAATTACATGTTTTATTCCCATTCTATTTTATCATGAATTATGTTCCATTATGATATATGCCTTACGTACTTCCAAGATTTAAGTCTTTTCTCAAGATTTTTATGTTTAGATTTTTTGTTCAAGTTTTTTCATTTAAATGTTTATGATTAGTTTTATGTTCTCTACGTTTACCCTTTCTGAGCACTTGAGCTCACCCTTTTTATCTTTTATTTTCCACAAGATATAAAGAAATGTTTTTGGAAAGAAAAAAAAGGGATGATCTTCATGGGAGATGTTGAAGACCTTTCACCAAGCTTAGATGATTATGTTCCATTTTTCCAAAGACACTAAACTAATACGGTCCTTTGGTGTCTGTTTTTGTTATGTATTAGGTATTCCGCAAAAGTAATTTACTTTCTATGTACATCGCGATTTGGGTCTCTAGAGTTGGTATCAAAGGAATGGTTTAGTTAAACTTTAGAAACTAGAATGCGAAAACATTAGTGAGATCCCTAGATATATTTCTATGTTATGTCTTGGGATGTCCCTAAGGTTAAGTATAATAATAGGTTATATTGCTATAATTACAGTAACGATATTAGAATTAAACTTAAGATGTTAGATATTGAAGGTACTCCCCCTTGATTATGATTTTTCCTCTCACACTATTCTTTTTGGGTATTAGACGATGGCTGAAACCTGAAGGAACTGTGTTGATCAATGTAATGGAAAATTCAATGATTTTCCTCCTGAACAAACCAATGTTATGGGAGATGGAGTGAAAAATCTTATTGCAATACTTACACAAGATATGAATAATTCTAGACTTCCAAATGAGAACAGAAAGGAACAATATTATATTGAGTCCTTCATGAGGCAACATCCACCTTCTTTCAATGGGTCTTTTGATCCACTTGTTGCTGAACAATGGATCAGTACCATTGAAAATATATTTTCCATACATTGCATATCAGAACATGAAAAATTAATTTTAGGTGTTTACCGTTTAAAAGGTGAAGCAGGCTAGTGGTGGACTCTAATTAAGAATACAAGGCCCCAAGTTGAAATTGAATCCATGTAATGGGATGAGTTCAAGAACATGTTTTTCAATAAGTACTTCCTTTGTATTATTCAAAAAATGATGGAAAAGGAGTTCCTTGAGCTTAAGTAAAAGGATGATGAATCTGTTGGTATATTCAAGGTGAATTTTCTTGCAAGGTATGCGTCCGGATTTATCATTCAACCTGAAAGAAAAGTTGATCGATTCTTTAGTGGCTTAAAATCAAGTCTCTGAAGGGAATTAGCTATAAGAGACTTCAGTAGCTGCGATGAAATTGTGCGTTGTGCTATCATGGTAGAAATGTAATTTGGTGTTACATATCCATCTCATGGTTTGGACATGAAATGAAAGATGGAGTTCAAGGAAAAATCTCAAAATAATGGTGAAAGGAAGACGAATGTTTTTTAGGCTCAATGTGTGGAAACAAGCATTGTGGAGATTGTCTTAAAGGGATTAGAAACCATTTTATGTGTGGAAAAGAAGGTCATAGAGCTGCTGAGTGACGAAGTAATGGGAAAAGGTATCTAATGATGCAAATAGAGAAAAGACTACAGAGAATGCACCACCAACACTTCAATGCTAAAAGTTCATGGAAATGGGGCATTATGCTAATCAATGCCCTAATCCAAGGGTTAATGATGATCGACATCAAAATCCTCTTAAGGGAAAGGACAAAGGGAAGTCACATGCGATCACTATTGGAGATGTTGTATATGGCAACAATGTGGTTGAATGATAAAGTGTTTATGTAATGGGATTCCAAAATAATTTTGTAGTATCGTGGATTATTTGAATATTTATGTATTGGTCTATTGTGGTTTTTAATAATTTTATGGTATCAGTAACCATGAAAAGTGATTGATTTTTTTTGGAAAACAGATGATATTCGCATAATTAATAGATAAGGAGAAATAATATGTTTGATAGTATTCATGAGCTCATGACTGGTACAAGGACAAAGTTATATCATGGTTTGAGTATACAGAATTTTGGGATTTTGCTATGTGCAAAGAGTTAACTTTTGACAACATTCATGTTTTCAGTAAGGTTCTACAGTAACTCATATTTCAAGAGAATACTTGATTAAGGAATTCACATGTTTGGAATGTGATTAAGAAGATATATAGATCTTATGACATACGGGCGATAAATGATTCTATTTAATTCTTGGTAGATGACCATTCTAGTAATCATTTTTTTATACTATGAGATTGGGAAAAAGTATTTTGGATAAACCCAAAGATTTGAATAGATTATGTTAGACATAAGATAGTATTGTTTAAGTGTATAACTTTTTTTATGTTATAACAGTATTGTTTTAGAAAAAGTATAACCCGTAGGATGAGCGACAACCAGTCGCGTCGGACAAGGATGCGGGAATCAAACCCACAACCAAAGTGCGACATGCCTTTATCGCCAACCACTGGCCTACATGATGTCCCTGGTTAGTATAAACTAGTTCTATTTTATTAATCGCTATGATAGATGAATTACAAGTCCATTTAGCAACAATATTGGATTAATCTCAGCATAGATGGACCTATATATATATAATAAATTGTGCTAAACTTTTTACGATAGAAACAGATGGAATGACCTATCATTCCCTCGCATGATCTGCAAACACATCACGAATGATAAATTCAATTTCATTTATTTAAGAGATGAGGTGGAAATTGTTGAAGGCATGAACAACGGAGATATTGTACCAAAATCAAGTAAGTATTTATTTTAATTCAAAATTTATTCAGCATTAGGGAAATGATCTTGATAACTAAAAACGTTTTCCTAGTACCTTCATACCTGATGAATTAGATTGTACCTTAAATAATCACAAATTTATGGCATTGTGATTGATGGATTTTTCATAGCCATGTTCTCTACCACTATTCATTAGAACATGATGGTTATATTTCTCTTCTATATCCATATTTTCACCTATGTTGTCTTATTTGAAAACCCAGTGCGGAGTTACTTTGAGTGACCGAAATGATTCTAACTTCCCTTTTTAAAATGATGTTTTAGTATTCCTTTTTACGATGAGGGTTTCTATGAAAGAACGATTCAAGTAGTAAACAACTTATAACCCCAACGAATTTCGAGGGAGAAATTTATTTTAGGGGGGTAGAATGTAAAAACCCCGAGATTTTTTGAGATATATTATTTTTAATTACTTTGATATCTTGTGTTGTATGCTACACCAAGATTATCTTGCGCTATACGCAACACCGTATTAGCTTACAATATAAGAAAACACTATTCTAGGCTTGTGTTGCACACTGGAGCAACCTTCCTCGATAGTGTGTGTTGTATGCAATTCCGAGTTTCACTAAATGAGATATTATTATAATATTATTATGAACTAGCCGTTGTGAATAGTAATACACACTTTTTGAAATTTTATAAATTTTATCTATCAAAATGGACTTCATTTTTGGATTCGTGATATAGAAATCATCCTTGGGTGAATTTTTTGTATTTTTCTGAAAACATTCAATTTTAGATGAATAGTGAAAACACTGTGTAACACCCCAAGCTTCTACTGTACGTTTTCCTTCGAATAATGCGATAGCGTGTGTTGTACGCAACCTCGAGTTCTAACACACACCACAACTAATTAAACTAGCCGTTGTGAATAGTAATACCTACTTTTTGAAATTATATATATTTTATATTTGAAAATGGACTTCATTTTTGGACTCGGAATATCGAATTTAGCCTAAGGTGAAATTTTGGTACTTTTCGGATAACTTTCATATTTTGATGAATAGTGAAAATTACTAAATTTTAATTAAAAACAACTTCATTAATCAAAATAATTAATAGTGATAAATTATGAATTTTAGTAGTTTTAAGGTTTATTTAGAATATATTTTTACATTTTAATATAATGTTGGTCATTGGACAAAATTTTACAATTAAACCGAACATAAACAAGTGTCAATCTTTTGATAGTTATTATCTCTTAAAAACACGCTTTTTGTTTTGACAGCGGGAATTAATTTAAATTAATTTCTGCCACTTATGTGTTTTGAATTTAGGAAAATGGATTCCATATTTGGAATCAGGATGTTCAAATTGTGTAAATAGGTAACTTTTATTTTTACACATTTTGAATAATTACTGCGGTAAATATTTTATTTACCATGGTTAAAGGGTAAATCCGGTAAATAAGGGTTAACAAATAATATTATAATAATACACAATTACACTAAAACGTGTCCTAACCTTATTGGTGGACACATACCCGACCATGGGCATCCTTGGGGCAATTTGGGGACCCCTTGGAGCCACTTGTATGTGGTAGGGACACTTTATATTAATAAAGTTAAAATAAAAATAAAAATGGCATAAGCTTACATCTTTTAGAAGAACAATTTTTACATAGGGTTATACAAGTTGGATTTTAGATTATAAATATTCATTAGAAATCTAAAAAGATTTCCTACATAATGATATTTTATTTATAATTTTTAGACATCAAATAAGTTAAATTATTAATGACACAATAATGATACAATGTTTACCTCATTAATAAATCATTTAAATAAATAAGATTATAATGATTAAAATATTATCTAAAACCTGTCCAATTATTATTGGTTGATGTTATTTAGAATATGAGTCATCTTATCTTCGACCTCAATGATTTTTGGACCATTATAAACCGAATATAATTATATTATAAAGTAATACTTTCACTCTTTCCTAAAGAGCCCCTCTTCTCCCTTATAAAAGGAGACCACTTCTACTCATTCCTCACACCTCTCAAGCCACTTGGCTCGTCTAAACTCTGCCCAACTAAGCTCCCCACATCCCTATCCTCCTCCTTGAAGCTTCCCCTTAGGCAGAAATCATTTCAAGAAGTCCTTTGGTTCCAACCAAAGTGAGTTACCTAAATTAAAGGTAACAATTTCTCTTAAATTATTTTCATTTATTTTGCTTCTCCAACCCCCAAAATCTTTTTATTTCCTTTCTTTTGTAACAACACCAGTATCCTCAATATACTAGGATGTTGTTATAAGAAGGATTCAAACTACACATACACACAACTCCATCTAATGGATGATGAACATAATGTTTCTGTGGATGGCAAACTAACGCCTCACGAAACGATGATTGTTCAAATACATCTTACCGCCTCTCATGGTGGCCATTATGATGGCACTGTAATTAAATATGATATTAATGATATATATTTTATATATAAGCTTTTTTAATTCCATTTTATTTCATACCATTATTCGTTTCATGTTGTATATACATACGATAATTTCATTTGAGGAAGTGCGGAGTACCGCCCCCTTAAAATGATATGACTCGTTCATACCACACATGGAACGTATAAAGGATGGTGTTAATGAACTTAAGTAACATGTATAAAATATTATATTATACTGGAATAGTAATATACCTATGTATCATTTGTATTCGATTCGTTTAAAATAAAAATTAAATAGAAGTAGCATTCGTGCGTACGTACGGACTACCGTCTCCACGAACGTGATGAAATTCATTTTCCATCATATTCATTAAAGTATAATTATCATTTGATGATTTAAAAATGATGTTTAAGGACTTGATACCATTCTGGATTTGAATAATATACAACTTATCCTTTACAAACATGTCTTACGTAACAAAACATACAAAAGCAAACAAGTAAGTTCACACCCGAAACAGCGATAATACTAAGATATTATTATCAAATCAATATTAAAAGATCATATATGATATCATATTAATGTATATGATTCTTGTATAATTTAATAACAATTATTTCACCATTATACATGAGGTTAACCAACCCCAACAAAGGAAAAGTACAAGGTAAGGGTTATTTCACAATCTCTTCATTATCCGGGGTTGTTTATACGTAATAATCTACTGGGATCTCTTTATCATCCACATCCATGTTTCTTAAAAATGTATTTCAAAACATTTTTACTATTTACTAAAATATGAGTTAAAGTCATTTATACCCTTTTTGACTTTTATAAGTGGTTTATAAAGGAATCTTTCCGTCATTTTCAAAACAAGGTCCTTTTTAACCTTTTCGACAAAATTGAGGTAAGAATGTTTTTTTAACTTATACGGCGGGTGCGGTTATTTTACGCCGTTATAAAATCTTCAAAGCTTTCCTTACAAGCTTATAAGAATATTTTCAAAGAAAATGTTTTATTTTATATGGATCTTAAATGATTTCAAAATAAAATGAGATATTTCTTTAAAAAGAATTTTGATTTCATCTATGTCAACATCCTTTGATGGATTTTAAGATTATTTGAGGTTGATTTATTATGATACAAAACTTCTATATTGTATTGAAGGTTTTGTGATATGTTTGACTATGGATGTGCTATTTTTATACCATTCATAGTTTATGGTGAAATTATTGACATTTCGTATGCTAGTTTTAATACGAATGTTTATGTTATGTTTAAACCTTTTCATATGGGAATGCATTGGAATTAATAAGTGACGGGTGGAGCCCGCTATAGCTCCTCGATGCATCGGTAGGTCTCATGAGACAAACTAGTGTCTTGGCACAAGGCCTTGACAAAATCTTATTTGTAGTCTAGGCACGAGGCCTTGACTATGTGGTTATGATAGTCTGGCATTATGCATTCCAACATTATGAAAGTGCTTATTGATTTTTGCATGTGATTATTAGATTAGTAGAATATCCATGTGAATAAGTAAATGGCATTATTTAATTTTTACTTTTGCCATAATATGTTGAAGTTCAAGTTTAAAAGGCTTTTGTTTTAGTAATGCATTGCCTTAAATGTTTATTCTTATTTATGAAAGTTTCCGCTATATTGTTATCCTTACTGGGCATTTGAGCTCACCCCTTTTCTATGTTTTATTTTTCCCAGGATGTGAAGAAGTAAGTTATGAATGACCTGCAGGGATTTTATGAGGGGTTAATAGTGTGGATTGTGGAAACATTATGTTGTTGTATTAGTTTTTCATTTTATGATGTAATGTAAAACTTATGAATATATCTAGTGTTTTCAAGGCTACTAATCCAATCGGTCTTTCGAGATTTGATCTTTCTTGTGATCATGCCAATGTTATGTAATAATGCACCGACTCTGGGTAACTAGGGTCGGGGCGTTACAGTTGGTATCAGAGGAAGTTTAGTACAAACCTTGGAAACTAGATTTAGATAAATTCTGATTAGAGCACGTAGACCTAAGATGAACTTTGAGGATTAGTATAGAAGAACTTCCTAGAATTTTGGTATTGTAGAGATTTTGTGAGTTTTCCGAGCAATACATCCCTGTCTGGATACGAGCAGGTAGAGGCGGCTCTGGCACAGATGTACCTAGGGGTAAAACCCGAAAACACCGCTTTGAACTAGACTCGAACGGGAACTGGTGCACGACAACGGGCCTTCTGCACTCTTGGTTACGACACTCCCGGGGGATATGCTTAGGATAACTCTCATTTTCTTTACAAATCATTATAAAGGGTTTATGTGTATATACTTCCTTAAAGAAAACATTCTTATGATTATGGATTATATCCATAAATAGTTCAATTATTGTTAAGTGTTTTATAAGTATGGGATTATGTATTTTGATTCATAAACTGATCTAGTTTATGCCATTGTTTAGAAATGGCACCTAGTGGAAGAAATGGAAACCGTATCAATGCACGCACTCCATGTAGGGATTTCCCTCCTGCTCAAGATAATTATAGTGGGGCTGGTGATGCAACTGGTGCTGATCAGCTAATCACCATACTGGGACAACTTACTCAGGTTATGAATAATAACCTTACCCGTATGGAGCACCCTGATCCGCAGCGTGGAGGATCAATGTTAGATCGATTCATGAGGCAACAACCACCAACGTTCAATGGGAGTACAAATCCCTTAGTATCCGAGCAGTGGATAAATTCCCTAGAGAAAATATTTCAGGCTTTGGGGAGCAGTGAAAGGGAAAAAGTTATCATGGCAGTTTACCGCCTCACTGGAGATGTTGATCAATGGTGGTCATTGATTCAAAACATGAAGGAAGATGATGAAGTATCAAATATGGAATGGAGGGAATTCAAAGATCTGTTTTTAGAAAAATACTTCCCTCGCGACCATCGAGCGGATATGGAAAGGCAATTTCTGAGTCTGAGACAAAAGGAGGATGAGAATGTCACAAAGTATGAGGCTAACTTTACAAGGTTAGCGAGGTATGCTGGAGATTATATTCGCAACCAAAGAAGTAAGATTGATCGTTTCTTTGATGGGTTAAAACCATTTCTCCGTCGAGCATTAGTCTCACAATCCTTTTCATCATACGAAGACATTGTCTCATGTGCTATCAAGACCGAAAAGGAATTCTCTAAGTCTTATGACTTTAAAGCAAAGCAAGAGAAGAAGAGACCTGCTGATCAATCTAGGAATGGAAATAAGGGGAATAAAGGAATGGTTGAATATCCATCTTGTGGTAAATGCGGGAAGAAACACCCCAGTACTTGCTTAAAGGGAATGGGAGTCTGTTACAAGCGTGGTGAAAAAGGCCACCAAGCTCATGATTGCAAGGGGAAGAAGGAAGCTACCAACGTTCAGTGCTACAATTGCAGGGAGATGGGGCATTATGCAAATGCATGTCCTAAGCGTCAGGAGAACTTACCTCAGAAAAGGCCAAGGGATCAAGTCCAGGCTTATGCTATCACTACTGCTGAGGTAGAAGCTCCGAAAGACGTGGTGGCAGGTAACTTAATGGTTTCCTCAAGTTTAGAAAATGCATTATTTGATTCTAGATCATCGCATTGTTTCATATCTTCCCAGTTTGCTAAGAAAATTAGATATTTCCAATTTGATTTAATAAGGGAGTTGTCAGTTAAAACTCCTAAGGGAAGTATCGTTGCAACAAAGTTTTGTGAATCAGTCCCCATTAGAGCACATAAATTTTCTTTATCTTCTGATTTCATCGTCATACCTATGATTGAGTTTGATATAATCCTCGGTATGGACTGGCTTTTGGACTATGATGCGAAGATTTATTGTAAGAAGAAAGAGGTTACGATTCTTGATGATAATGATAAGGAGCACCTTATTTTTAGAGCAGAATCGTCACCACCTAATTCTTATTTAGATCCACCCCCAGTAGCTCAACTTAATTCAATTATTGGGGAGGAAGAGAATGAAATAACTGTCGGTGTGGAAAGGAATGTTCAAATAGAGGATGTACCTGTTGTGAAAGAATTTGTAGATGTATTTCCGGAAGATTTACCTGGACATCCTCCAGAACGATATGTTGAGTTTTCCATTGATTTGATTCCTGGATCAAGGCCTATATCGAAGACCCCTTATAGAATGGCCACTGTAGAGTTAGTCGAACTAAAGAAACTACTAGAGGAATTGAGTAATAAGGGATTTATTCGCCCTAGTGTTTCTCCATGGGGATCCCCTGTTCTTTTTGTTAAAAAGAAAGATGGATCTATGAGGTTATGTATCGACTACAGGGAGATCAATGCTATAACGATAAAGAACAAGTATCCCCTACCTCGTATTGATGATTTATTTGACCAACTGCATGGAGCTCAATACTTTTCAAAGATTGACCTTCGATCTGGATACCATCAGTTGTGTGTGAAGAAGGAAGACATTCCGAAGACAGCATTTCGAACCAGGTACGGGCATTACGAGTTTACTGTAATGCCGTTTGGATTGACTAATGCACCCTCTGTATTCATGGATCTGATGAATAGAGTTTTCAAGGAGTATCTCGATGAATTTGTGGTGGTATTTATTGATGATATCTTGGTATACTCCAAAACCTACGAAGATCATGAAAATCACTTGCGCATTATCTTGAAGACTCTGAGGAGGCATGAATTATATGGGAAGTTTAGAAAGTGTGAATTCTAGCTTCATGAGATTTCTTTTCTTGGCCATATTGTCTCTAAAGATGGAATCTCTGTTGATCCTTCTAAGACCAAAACAATCCAAGAATGGCCAGCACCTAGGAGTATAACTGAGGTACGTAGTATTATTGTCTTGGTAGGTTATTATCGACGTTTCGTCCAGAATTTTTCCCGATTGGATAACCCATTAACGAAGCTCACACGTAAAGGGGTTAAATATGTTTGGACAAAAGAGTGTGAAGAATGTTTCGAAGAACTGAAGAGAAGATTAGTCAATGCTCCTATATTGACTCTACCATCAGGGAATGATGGGTTCGTTATTTATAGTGATGCATCGAAGAAAGGACTTGGTTGTGTCCTTATGCAGAATGATAGAGTTATTGCCTATGCATCACGACAGTTGAAAATTCATGAACAAAACTATCCTACTCATGATCTTGAGTTAGCAGCTATGATCTTTGCTTTGAAGATATGGAGGCACTACCTCTATGGTGAAAAATGTGGGATTTATACTGATCACAAGAGTTTGAAGTATATTTTCTCACAAAAAGAACTCAACATGAGGCAAATGAGATGGCTTGAATTACTCAAGGATTATGATTGTACGATACACTACCACCCGGGGAAAGCAAACAAAGTAGCAGATGCTTTGAGCAGAAAAGACCATGGAGTTCTGAACATGATGAGAATTGAAAGGGATCCAATTTTCATGGATCTAGTGAAGATGGACATGGGAATAACCAGGGAAGGTGAAACATCAATGCTTTTTCAAATGGTTGCCAAACCATCTTTACTAGAAAGGATTAAGAGATCTCAGACCAATGATGAATAATTTCAGAAGAAGATTAATGTTGTGAATGATGGGAGATTGAGAGAATTTGTGTATGAAGATGGAATTTTGAAATTCGGGAAGAGACTTTGTGTTCCCAATATACCTGATCTAAAAAGGGAATTGCTGGATGATTCTCATAGTTCCAATTTCTCTATACACCCTGGGAGCACCAAAATGTATAGAGATTTGAAAGAACATTTTTGGTGGGACAATATGAAGAGGGAGATTGATGATTTTGTGTCAAGATGTATGGTTTGTCAACAAGTGAAAGCTGGAAGGCAACAGCCTGGAGGAGTCATGCAACCTCTTCCTATACCGGAGTGGAAATGGGACAATATTACGATGGACTTTGTCATGGGGCTACCAAAGACTCCTAGAAGGAACGATGCAATATGGGTTATTGTTGATCGTCTTACTAAGTCAGCACATTTTCTTGCTATAAGAGAAGATCTACCCCTGGAACGTCTAGCAAGACTATACATTAATGAAGTTGTGAGACTTCATTGAGTACCCCTATCGATTGTTTCTGATCGTGATCCCCGTTTTACTTCAAGATTTTGGAAAAGTCTTCAGAAATCCCTGGATACTGAACTTCATTTGAGCACTGCTTACCACCCTCAGACAGATGGACAATCAGAACGGACTATTCAAACCTTAGAAGACATGTTGAGATCTTGCTCACTTGACTTTCAGGGTATGTAGGATCAATATTTACCACTGGTAGAATTTTCCTATAACAATAGCTTCCATTCGAGTATACATATGGCACCATATGAAGCGTTATACGGAAAGAGATGTCGTACACCAACCTGTTGGGATGACGTTGGTGAAAGAAAACTTGTAGGGCCAGAACTGGTGGAGGAAACAATGGAAAAGGTGAAAGTAATCCAAAATCACATCAAAGCAGCTCAAAGTAGGCAGAAGAGATATGCCGATAATCGAAGGAAGGATTTGGAATTTCAAGTCGGTGATCATGTTTTCCTGAAGGTATCTCCATGGAAGGGAGTCATACGTTTTGGAAAGAAAGGTAAATTGAGTCCCAGGTACATCGGACCTTTCGAAATTCTAGAACGAATTGGGGTTGTAGCTTACCGATTGGCAATGCCGCCAAGTCTCTCCAAAGTTCACGATGTGTTCCACATATCTCTATTGAGGAAATACATGCCTGATCCGACGCATGTACTCACCTATGAGGAATTAGAACTGGAACCCGATCTGTCTTATTGCGAAGAGCCCGTCAAGATTCTTGATACGAGAGAACAAGTGCTGAGAAACCGGACGACGCGTCTGGTAAAAGTTTTGTGGAGAAACCATAAGATGGAAGAGGCAACGTGGGAACTCGAGGAACTTATGATGAAGAACCACCCGAGTCTTTTTATGCAGTAATACCCTAGAAATTGCGAGGACGCAATTATTTGAAGGAGGGGAGAATGTAACACCCCAAGCTTCTACGGTACGTTTTCCTTCGAATAATGCGATAGCGTGTGTTGTACGCAACCTCGAGTTCTAACACACACCACAACTAATTAAACTAGCCGTTGTGAATAGTAATACCTACTTTTTGAAATTATATATATTTTATAATTTAAAATGGACTTCATTTTTGGACTCGGAATATCGAATTTAGCCTAAGGTGAAATTTTGGTACTTTTCGGATAACTTTCATATTTTGATGAATAGTGAAAATTACTAAATTTTAATTAAAAACACCTTCTTTAATCAAAATAATTAATAGTGATAAATTATGAATTTTAGTAGTTTTAAGGTATATTTAGAATATATTTTTACATTTTAATATAATGTTGGTCATTGGACATAATTTTACAATTAAACCGAACATAAACAAGTGTCAATCTTTTGATAGTTATTATCTCTTAAAAACACGCTTTTTGTTTTGACAGCGGGAATTAATTTTAAATTAATTTCTGCCACTTCTGTGTTTTGAATTTAGGAAAACGGATTCCATATTTGGAATCAGGATGTTCAAATTGTGTAAATAGGTAACTTTTATTTTTACACATTTTGAATAATTACTGCGGTAAATATTTTATTTACCATGGTTAAAGGGTAAATCCGGTAAATAAGGGTTAAAAAATAATATTATAATAATAAACAATTACCCTAAAACGTGTCCTAACCTTATTGGTGGACACATACCCGACCATGGGCATCCTTGAGTCAATTTGGGGACCCCTTGGAGCCACTTGTATGTGGTAGGGACACTTTATATTAATAAAGTTAAAATAAAAATAAAAATGGCATAAGCTTACATATTTTAGAAGAACAATTTTTACATAGGGTTATACATGTTGGATTTTCGATTATAAATATTCATTAGAAATCTAAAAAGATTTCCTACATAATGATATTTTATTTATAATTTTTAGACATCAAATAATTTAAATTATTAATGACACAATAATGATGCAATGTTTACCTCATTAATAAATCATTTAAATAAATAAGATTATAATGATTAAAATATTATCTAAAACCTGTCCAATTCTTATTGGTTGATGTTATTTATAATATGAGTCATCTTATCTTCGACCTCAATGATTTTTGGACCATTATAAACCGAATATAATTATATTATAAAGTAATACTTTCACTCTTTCCTAAAGAGCCCCTCTTCTCCCTTATAAAAGGAGACCACTTCTACTCATTCCTCACACCTCTCAAGCCACTTGGCTCGACCAAACTCTGCCCAACTAAGCTCCCCACATCCCTCTCCTCCTCCTTGAAGATTCCCCTTAGGCAGAAAGCATTTCAAGAAGTCCTTTGGTTCCAACCAAAGTGAGTTACCTAAATTAAAGGTAACGATTTCTCTTAAATTATTTTCATTTATTTTGCTTCTCCAACCCCCCAAATCTTTTTATTTCCGTTCTTTTGTAACAACACCAGTATCCTCAATATAATAGGATGTTGTTATAAGAAGGATTCAAACTACACATACACACAACTCCATCTAATGGATGATGAACATAATGTTTCTGTGGATGGCAAACTAACGCCTCACGAAACGATGATTGTTCAAATACATCTTACCGCCTCTCATGGTGGCCATTATGATGGCACTATAATTAAATATGATATTAATGATATATATTTTATATATAAGCTTCTGTAATTCCATTTTATTTCATACCATTATTCGTTTCATGTTGTATATACATACGATAATTTCATTTGAGGAAGTGCGGACTACCGCCCCCTTAAAATGATATGACTCGTTCATACCACACATGGAACGTATAAAGGATGGTGTTAATGAACTTAAGTAACATGTATAAAATATTATATTATACTGGAATATTAATATACCTATGTATCATTTGTATTCGATTCTTTTAAAATAAAAATTAAATGGAAGTAGCGTTCGTGCGTACGTACGGACTACCGTCTCCACGAACGCGATGAAATTCATTTTCCATTGTATCCATTCAAGTATAATTATCATTTGATGATTTAAAAATGATGTTTAAGGACTTGATACCATTCTGGATTTGAATAATATACAACTTATCCTTTACAAACATGTCTTACGTAACAAAACATACAAAAGCAAACAAGTAAGTTCACACCCGAAACAGCGATAATACTAAGATATTATTATCAAATCAATATTAAAAGATCATATATGATATCATATTAATGTATATGATTCTTGTATAATTTAATAACAATTATTTCACCATTATACAGGAGGTTAACCTACCCCAACAAAGGAAAAGTACAAGGTAAGGGTTATTTCACAATCTCTTCATTATCTGAGGTTGTTTATACGTAATAATCTACTGGGATCTCTTTATCATCCACATCCATGTTTCTTAAAAATGTATTTCAAAACATTTTTACTATTTACTAAAATATGAGTTAAAGTCATTTATACCCTTTTTGACTTTTATAAGTGGTTTATAAAGGAATCTTTCCGTCATTTTCAAAACAAGGTCCTTTTTAACCTTTTCGACAAAATTGAGGTAAGAATGTTTTTTTAACTTATACGGTGGGTGCGGTTATTTTACGCCGTTATAAAATCTTCAAAGCTTTCCTTACAAGCTTATAAGAATATTTTCAAAGAAAATGTTTTATTTTATATGGATCTTAAATGATTTCAAAATAAAAGGAGATATTTCTTTAAAAAGAATTTTGATTTCATCTATGTCAACATCCTTTGATGGATTTTAAGATTATTTGAAGTTGATTTATTATGATACAAAACTTCTATATTGTATTGAAGGTTTTGTGATATGTTTGACTATGGATGTGCTATTTTTATACCATTCATAGTTTATGGTGAAATTATTGACATTTCGTATGCTAGTTTTAATACGAATGTTTATGTTATGTTTAAACCTTTTCATATGGGAATTTATTGGACTTAATAAGTGACGGGTGGAGCCCGCTATAGCTCCTCGATGCATCGGTAGGTCTCATGAGACAAACTAGTGTCTTGGCACAAGGCCTTGAAAAAATGTTATTTGTAGTCTTGGAACGAGGCCTTGACTATGTGGTTATGATAGTCTGGCATTATGCATTCCAACATTATGAAAGTGGTTATTGATTTTTGCATGTGATTATTCGATTAGTAGAATATCCATGTGAATAAGTAAATGGCATTATTTCATTTTTACTTTTTCCATACTATGTTGAAGTTCAAGTTTAAAAGGCTTTTGTTTTAGTAATGCATTGCCTTAAATGTTTATTCTTATTTATGAAAGTTTCCGCTATATTGTTATCCTTACTGGGCATTTGAGCTCACCCCTTTTCTATGTTTTATTTTTCCCAGGATGTGAAGAAGTAAGTTATGAATGACCTGCAGGGATTTTATGAGGGGTTAATAGTGTGGATTGTGGAAACATTATGTTGTTGTATTAGTTTTTCATTTTATTATGTAATGTAAAACTTATGAATATATCTAGTGTTTTCAAGGCTCCTAAACCAATCGGTCTTTCAAGATTTGATCTTTCTTGTGATCATGCCAATGTTATGTAATAATACACCGACTCTGGGTAACTAGGGTCGGGGCGTTACACACTGGGTTACTATTTAACAACCAACTTTTTATTTAAATAATAATTTATTTTATTGAAATTTATTTTAGGTCAAAATAGATACATAATACCTATACAATTTCAATGTAATCTATTGGAATAATTTTATAATAATATAGATACATAAAAAATTTATTGAACTTTTTATCATCTTTTATCCACCTCCTAGGAGCATTTTCAACTGTATATAAAACATAATTTTACCACTTCTATGAGTTGAATTTTGAAAATCCGAGAGACACGGTAAATATCAAGGAGTAAAATGTGGTTCAATAAGATAAAAATAATTTTTGGTGAATAGTAACATTTTACTTTTATTTAACACGGTTAAAAGTAAATAGGGTTATCAAAAGTAAAAATGATATTATTATTACCCTAACACATGTCCTAATTCAATGGGATAAGTGTAATTCGATCAAAAAAAACCTTTGGAATAAAATATTACCCTTTATGTCCACTTGGATTAGATTAATAAACTTATTATTATTTTATTTAAAGAACAATTAGAAGAGTTAAAATCAAAGTTTAATAAATAAAACATTTTTAATATAGTCTTATACATAAGATATATTTGACTATAAATATTCATTATAAATATAACAAAATTTTATACTTAATGGTATTTTATTTATAATTTTTAGACATTAAATAATTAAATTTATTTATGACACAATGATGATGCAGTAATTACCTTATTAATGAAATATTAACATAATTGCCGTTATAAAACCCGAATAAATGTAATTTGAGACTTTTTATGAATTAAAATAATTTTATTAGTTAATATGAAATGATATTATTGATTTAATTAACTTTTTTTGAACTAATCATGTTGTTATAATTTTCACAAAAACCAATTACCAAATAGTGTCAAAATTGACATAAAATAGTTTTTGAAACAAATATTATATTATTATTTTTTATTCAATTCCTCAAAATATAAGGTTAATCCAAATAAAATATTTAAGGTTATATATATTAATAATGAACCACATGGGGTTAGTTTGTCTTGTTATAGTGAATTTATTAACCATATAGTGTAAGAAAACAAGAAGACACGGTAAAAGTTAAATTATTTAACTTAGAGTTAAATCTAAATGATAAGGTTAAAATAGTAACCTAAACTTGTGTAAAACCTATTGGTTGAGAACCTTTCTACCCATCCCAACTTTATCTTCAATATAAGTCACTTTGGAGCCATTATAAACTGAATATGACTTTATTATAAAATAATATTTTCAGTTTTTCATAAAGTGCCCCTCTTCTCCCTTATAAAAGAGAACATCCTCCCTCTTTTCATCACACAATTTTGGGCCATCATTCTCGGCCAAACCCTACCCATTTCCCTTCTCGACATCCCGAGAAAAATTATAGATATTCTTGTTTCCTCAAAAGACCAACTCTAGTGCCTTAAGAGGAAGCTTAAAAGAGGTGCGTCGAAGAAGAGGCAATCTCTTCTACCGACTGTTTCAAGTTTCTTTCTTATTCAACTTCTTCTTATTTTGTTTTTTCATTATGAAGTAACAAAATAAGTATAAATAATATACCAATATGTTATTATAAATATGAAACAACCCAATTTCACCTTCTATCCATCCTACGGAAAACGAAATCACTGCACGTGCACACGTACGAAATAACATCTCCACGCCGTGGTGTAATCTGTTTTTCCACCACCACCTTACTTGGATGTGTATAATGGTGTAAAGAATAACTATATATGGTTATTATAACCTCATAATGATTCTGAGATATTATATCATCCACTCCAATTCCATTCAATAATTATGGTAATGATATCATCGCTCGTGCGTATGTACGAATTACTGTCTCTATGACGCGATGAGATTCATTCTCCATGTTAACCATTCAAGAATGATTATAAAGTATATATATAATGAATAAAAATGAAATATATGACATAATTAAGATATTTTATTTATGTATATATATATATTTCATCTACTTACTTCCATTCAAGTCAATAAGGAATGGAAAACAGCGTTCATGCATATGTACGACCTACTGTCTCAATGAACGGTGCATTTCATTTCATTCATCTATCTATTATATATATATATACTGAATATATATGATATATAAATCATTACATACATTCTTAAAGTAAGTAAATCATGATATAAGTAATAATAATATCAAGAACAACAAGTCCAAACACGTATGATAAATAAAACGATTTTACCCAAAAAACTGCTTTAACATGGAATTTACAAAAGAACGGTTAATATAAATTCATAAGTGAATCATATATGATATCATAACAATGAATAATATTCAATAATAAGTAAATGAAATTATTTAAGTCATTATACATGAGGTTTAGATACGTACAGAGCATATCGGACCTAAGGTACGGGATAACTATTCCAATCTTGTTCTAATCTGAGATTATTTATTCGTAAGTATTTACTGGGGTATATTTTTCATCCATGTACATAAAAATGTTTTTCGTAAAGTGTTTAATATTCTTCCATGTCTGTTTAAAGTCATGATTACCCCTGTATGACTTTTAAACAGTGTTATGGAAAGAATCATTCTTTTGTTTACCATACGATGACCTTTTTGATGTTTCCGGCAAAAGTACGAGGGCAATGTTTTTTTACTTAGAGGACATGGAAGGATTTTTACGGTTTCATAATTCCTAATTTTCAAGAAGCTTCCTCTACATGTTTTCATTCTTATTTTCAATAAAATCCTTTTCTTTTAGAATTGTGTTGCATTTTTTGAAAAGAAAATGATTCTGAAGATGAAAGGATATTTTCCTCAAGAATTCATTTCAAGTGTTTTATAAAAACCATTTTCCATCTAAGATGACATTATTTCATATGTTAATTTTTCAAGTATAATGTATCTATGATTTACATGGTTTCACTTTTTTTATGATGAAATGATATCCATTTGTTTTATATGGATTATGTTATGATGGAATGATGTTTATGAAACCAATTTTATACATTGGGTTATGATGAATGATTTATGTTTATGTTGTGGAACACGAAAGAATGATTTCATTATGATATGGGTGGGACCTATATCTCCCTCCAATTCATTGGATAAAGATTTATATCTCCTGAGGTAGACATAGCTGTAACGGTAAGTTAATCCTGTTCAGTGATACAAGACTGGAATGAGTAGTGAACTCGAATCAGAATGGGACTTTGTCCACTAAGATGGTCTTGGCACCAATGCCTTTGCTACTATAAGAATCATATAATGTACGTAATGGTTTTCCACAATTACATGTTTTATTCCCATGCTATTTTATCATTATAGATGTTCCTTTATAATATATTCCTTACATACTTCCATGATTTATGTATTTTCTCAAGATTTTGATGTTTAGATTTTATGTTCATGTTTTTTCTTTAAAATGTTTATAAATTGTTTTACGTTCTCTATGTTTACCCTTACAGAGCATTTGAGATCACCCTTTTTTTGTTTTATTTTTCCCATGATATAAACAAAGGTTTTAGGTAAGAAAAAAAGGGAATATCTTCATAGGAGATGTTGAAGATATTTCACCAAGCTTAGAAGATTATGTTCCAAGTTTCCAAAGGCACTAAACTAATACGGTCATTTGGTTTCTATTTTTGTTTTGTATTAGGTATTCCGCACAAGTAATGTAATGTCTATGTACGTCAAGAATTGGGTCTCTACAAATAGTGTGAAACTTCCTTAGAAGGTGGGGATTATTGTCAAACACCCATTGGTAAGCTCATCTTCCAAGATTCGGTGAAACCCCTAGACATTATACATGCTACAATCTTCCTATGCTAGGTCCAACTAGGACTCTGTTGAATAAATTGTGGTCTGCACAGGACACAAGACTTGTGTTGGAAAACCCCATTCATGGGTGAGTATATGAATACTGTGTAAGCACCCCAAAATCCCAAATCAATAGGGGGGAAAATACAATACATTAGTTAGCTAAACCTAGTGTGAGGGAACCCAGAGGAGAGAGGAACTTCATCTTAATGAAATATCTCGAAATACCTGACTAGTCATCTTGACGCCCCTGGCATTTCAACTAAATGGAACATGCTACAGAGACACCCTAGACATACCCCGATATACTCAACTCCATCACCAAGTCTCATGGTCCAAACCATAGACTTTTCATGGTGAAAAATCAAGGTTCCAATGCAAAAATCAAAATGTTATCAAGAGGTATCGATGTCATAGACAACCTCAAGAGCCAAGCCATCCCTGATATCTTGGAAAATGAAAGAGGAAAGCATTGAAAACTCGAAGTCAATAATCCAACCTCACCATCCCAGATGAAACTCAATCAAGAGATTCCACTACATCGGTCAAATGAATAAATGGTAAAACCTAGAAAACCCTTATGATTCCATTCTGTGAGGGCACACTCGATGGATAATACCACGGGAGAAGTCACCAGGGGACTAAACTACCACCAACACCTCCAGTAGGGGAACCAACCTAGGGACCATTGGGGGAGACTAAAACACTACATGGAAAAAAACACAAAAAGGGGATATCACACAACAAAATGAATCATATATTACCCTTATCACAGAGGATAAATACCCATTCGGTGTTGGTCACACCAACTACGACTCTTCTAAATAAATATCATGATCTCGATTCGACACCCTGGAGATCCTATCACTCTGACCGGGGATCATCGCTCATGTACTGCCAGTAATAATAATACCAGAATCCCCACCTAGTAATATGTGCATATGCATCTAGGAAAGATGAATGAACAAATTCAGATACACAGAAAGGGGTTTATCTCCCAGTGCTCAATGGGGCTCCGTCCTTTACTGGAACATCCTGTGTAGAGGATCAATTCCCATATAAATATTGATTAAGAGGATTATGAGAACATTACTAGGGAAACACGAAGGGACTTGAGGATCATGTCAGGAATCCTAGGGTGATATGTACGCAAAGTGGAATAAGTCTGTTGTAGAAGTGGATAGAGACAAATCACTCCAGAAAGTGTAAATGTGACTTCAATCCCTATCATGGTAGGGGAGAACCACTCCATGAAATGTGAACTTTCACTTGAATAAGGTAGAAGAGTAACACGACACTGTATGTATGAAAATCATCCAAAGAGGATGCACAGACAGATGAAGGGAACATGGTACCAGAAACACTATAAGTGAAAGGACCTAGGGTGCCCACTCAACCCAGATATTCATAACACTACCGTCAAATACTAGGGGGAACCACTCAAACCAACTAGTAGAAACATCACCAAAGAGAACAGAAGCTCCCACACAACCATGTTGGAAAAAATCACTAACCCAAGTGACCCATAAGACATTTCCTTCACACCACGTCTCCTTGTCCCAAACTATGCCCACTATATCGTTTTACATGAAAAAACACGTAGAATAGGATATTTACTCACCCAAATTGGACAACTGGTGGAAAGGGTACGATCCACCACAACCATCCCAAACGGGTCCTCATGGTTTCCATTCCTCAATCCTAAACACATAAAATATATCATGATTTTATTATCCCAATGAAAAAATTCAGGTGATCAACTACTCATTCATCTAAAATGAAAATCTAGTGAAAGATTCACATTTCACCACAACTTCCAAAATTGAGAATAATGGATCCCACACCACAGTTTGATTTTAATTATCTGAAATCAGTCTTAAAATGTATTCATTAATACCAGGGTCTCAATGCCTCTTATAACACATCAAACACACATTAGACACAAGAGATATGTCTGATCCAAGGTTCTCCAAATAATAAAAAATATATTATTAATATTATAAATGGATGTTTCATGAAACCATGTCTCGATACCATAAAAAAATTCCTCTAAGTAACAATAAAAGTTATTTCTCGATTAAAGGGTAACATTGTCATAGAAGACACACAAATAGGACCCCTGGTTTGAAATATAAACGGTTTTTTTAATGAAAACCCCGACTCGAACCGGCCCAAATCGCCTGGACTGGAGCAGAACTGCCGTTCTGATTCACTTAGCTAGAATGTCGCCTAAACACTCTGGAACCTAGTATTAGATCTCCTGCCCCCACTATCTCTTGGTAGTGTTACCACCTGCGATCCCTACATTGCCCTGGCCTACCATCCTCCACCACACTTACACATCGCACTGCCATCCCACTCCCGACCTCCACCACCTCCACCGCCCTGAACTATATCACATTTCTAGAAAGCACTATTCCACCTTAGTCTAACCATCGCCCCACTGGAAACCACTGTGTTGTTTCAGAAATCACTGTCGGAGCTTTCGCAGACCACCGGGACCACTCCAGTGGTCCAAAATTGAATCCGAGGCCTGTTTCCAAATCCATGGAACCTGATCTATAGAGCGTTCATGAAAAATCAAATAAACCAATGCATAAACATAGGGATCATAATTAAAACTCAATTATGTCTAGATAAAGGTGAAACAACATTGCTTCAAGGCCAAATCTATGCTCTGGATCTGGTGTAGCATGATCTACGCGCATCCACCATCAATATATGAGACCTACTATGTTTCATTTCGAAGATCCAACCTTCAAATCATCTGTCCACTAAGGAGAAGGTGGAGGGTTTGTTCCATCCTTCCAACTTATGCCCAATGTGTAGATGTGAGAGTAAATGATTTAATTTTAATTAAATACCCCCTTTTCTAAACATCTCATCCCTCGACACACCCCTAACCTGACACCTGGTGAAATAATAATTATTTCGCACCAAGGGTAAACATGATTTTCTGAACTCCACTATGGACTCGGAAAATTTATCTGGGACTCCATTAATAGGTTATTCGATATGACCTCCCAAAATATATCATTTTATTTTGTTTATGAAAACACCCTTGAAAAAAAATTACACCATTGGTTTGCGCCCAAAAAACATATACCTCACCTTGGGTAAATGAAAAACACCAAAAGACACCACATACTTAGATTTCGGATCCAATATACCCTTTGAGAGATAACCCATTTTATTAATGTGAATATAATAAAAATCTTTACTAATATTATAAAATTTATTCCAAAAACACCATTCTATAGAATCACACTCATTCTCAATGCCTAGATCTGGAATTATTCGTATGAGTATTCCAAAGTCTGACCGTGCTAACCCTGAGTCAGTACATCCTCCACACCATAAGTAATTTTTTCCTTGAACCATTTATGAGATCCAACCAAACACAAGGCCTCATCAGCTAAAACCTAGGCACACACTCATTTTTCTAAAACCACCTCAAATGATCATTAACAGACATAAAAGAACTGTGAATGGTTTTTTCCAACACCAACACGAAACTATAGAAAATACCGCCTTATCACATCATCTCCCCACATGACATGGTTCAAGGCCTACCCTTAGAAGGTCAAAGTTTTCCCGACCTTAAGGAAAATCTATCATGAACATGTCCAATGGATATCCCATCACACAAGGCCTCACATAAAACCTCAACACCTCATGAGAAACATCTCCACCACAAGGAGAACAAACAGGGTCACCCAAGTGTACCAATTGGGTCTTACAATCCCCTACGAAACCATCGCCAATGCACAAAATCGACTTTGAACTCACAAGTTCAAGGAACTCATCATCTGAACCTAAAAACTATCAATTTAATGTGGAACTGAATCCCCTACACAAAATTTGATCACACCTCAAGAATGTATCTTAGTGGGGGAAGTGTCCATCCTTCCTGAAAATTTGAAAGCACAATGAACAACACAACAACCTCCTCAGTCATCCCACACAAAATCTGATTCCAAGAATGAGATGGAACGATCGAACAATAAACGCCTTCCCAAATTCTCATGCTAGGCCAACCATAACCCTGGATACCAATATGATTCCAAGACACATGCACACAAGAAAAAGGTAATAAACCACCGCACTTTGATACTATCCACTTTGGGAAGAAATGACTCACTCACATAGTTTTAATCATGTCACAAAAATGTGTCTTGATG
This sequence comes from Viscum album, assembly GCA_963277665.1. Taxonomy (NCBI): domain Eukaryota; kingdom Viridiplantae; phylum Streptophyta; class Magnoliopsida; order Santalales; family Viscaceae; genus Viscum; species Viscum album. The sequence continues at coordinate 402,042,825 of OY728127.1, read as the reverse complement.
TGTTAAGGACCCCTCTTCCTCATCTAGTTGAAGTTGTGTCGATCAAAAGCAACACCAAAAGATCTTTCCATGACTGAGTCTAATAGGCATCATCCAACCAAACCCATAGAGATGGGTAAACTCACTTCTCAATGGGGGTTACTCTACTAGTTATACGACTAGAGGAGATACTTCCTTGTAACCAGGCCCAAATTAGGAGACCTCATCACTCATTGGGTGATACACCTAACCCATCTATGGAACCCTCAATGATTGTCTTCATGTAGAAATCATGAAACAATTCAAGATGCACCATGGTATAATGGTATATCTGGGGAGATAACTTAATAAGGGAAAGAAAACCCCAAAACCCAGTCCTATATGAAGCATGTACCATTATTCCTCTCCTACTAGTGTCCTATTGTACTGATTCAAATGGATGGTTATCCGAGTCCCGGTGTATGCATATGTTGGCAGCCAGTACCAACACTAGAGTCTTTAGATTGTCATCCGAACTAAACACATCTTAATACTGACTCTATGCAACACAAACCAAGCTCAGAATTATGGTCTCAAAGCTGATCTCGCTCTGCTACCACTCTGTCACTACCCGACCCAACGAGGCTAGACCTGGGACTCTCCAAGACTACTTCTATAGGCCAGGGGATATCATCCTACGCTGATTAGGATATCACACACAATGAGGAATTATAATCAAGTACAGGTTCACAATCACCCAAATACACCTCCATGCAACAGTAGAGAGATATATTCAAAAAGAGAAAACAAAAATTCAGGCATACATCTACCACAAACCAGGGTACAAGAGATGTACAAAAAGTGAAAATATAGGGGCCATGAAAAGTAAATAGAAAAAATATCCAACCTACTATAAAAGAGGGTGTCTCTATCAAACACCCATCGATTAGTTCCTCATCAATGATCTAGTGAAAACATTAGTCAATCCAGCAACTACACTCTTCCAACTACAGGTCGAACTAGGACTTCAGCGAGAGAAATGTGGTCTAAAAAATACACAAGACATGTGTTGGATAAGCCTCTATAGGGGTGAGTATATGAATACACAGTAGGTGGCCTAAAATCCCAAACCAATGGGGGAGAAACAGATAGACATCTATTAACTCGAACCAGACAGAGCGAACCCAAAAAAAGAGAGGAACTCCATCTCGAGACCATCCTCAGAAATTCTGGACTATTCAACTTAACGTCCCTAGAATATCAAATAAACAAAAAAATCTGAAAAGATACCCAAAACATACCCAGGTATATTAACCTTTGTCACCAAGTCTTATGATCCTGACCATAGACTATCTAAAATAAATAAAACTCAAAGTTCCAATGCACCACTCGCAACAGTCTCAGGAGGTACTGAACCCATAGACAACATCATGAGCAATGCCATTACTAATAGCTCACAAAAAGAAAGGGGAAAGCATCGAAAACTCAAAGTTGATATGAAAACCTCACCATACCATATGGAACTAAACTGAGAGATTCCACTCCATCTATAAAACAAACAAATGGCACAACCACACAAACCGTCGTGGTACCTGTCTGCGATGACACTCTTGACCGACAGTGTCACGGAAGAATCCACCCACAGACTAAACTACCACTAACTCCTCTATTATGGGATTACACCTAAGGTTCTATGTGGGAAACTAAAACCCTATATGGAAAACAAAAACAAACAGGGGGTATTACGCAACAACCCAAATATAGTACAACCCATATCGCATATGATCAACTCCCACGAAGTGTTAGTCACACTGATTCTGACTCCTTAAAAGAAACATCATGATCATGATCTAATACATTGGAGACCATATCCATCAAGTAATGGATCATCACATGTTTAGTTTCGGTCATGGAAATACCAAAAATCCCACCTGGTAACCTATGAAAATGTGCCACCAAAATCTGAAAGAAAATATACTGATACACAACTAGAGGGTTAGATATCAGGGGTCACTGGGGATCTATCCCCTATTGGAACATCCTAGTTAGAGGCTCATTTATTGCATATATTTTTCTCAAATAGATTTAGAAAAATCTACTAGGGAAACAGTAAGGGATGTGAGGATCACTTCAAGCATCTCAAGGTGATATGTGCTTCATGTCTATTGAGTCTTTAGTTAAAGTGGGTTGATGCAACTCACTCGAGAAAGTTGAAACCTCAGCGTTCTCCCTAGAACGATTGGGGGAACCACTACAAAAAATGTGAAACTTCTCCCTATCATAGCAGGGGAGTACCAAGACCCTACATGTACGAAAAGTATCCACAGATGGGTGGCATTTTGGTGAAGGGGATGTGATACCGGAAACCCTCGAAGAAAATGCACTTGGGAGGACCCACTAAATCTAGCTAGTCTTAAATGCTACCATTTGAGACTAGGTGTAACCACACAACCCATATAGTCATACCACTGCTATCCGAGACTAGGGAGCCACTCAACCCAACTAGTCGTAATGACACCATCTATGACTAGGGGGAACCACTCAACCCAGCTATTCTTAACACCACCAAAGATATCAAGGGTACCACACAACCTTTCAAATCAGTGTCTCTAACCCAAGAGAGACACATGAAATAACCTATACACATTGTCTTCTAGGCCCAAATGATGGCCACCGTTATGTTCTATGTGGAAGAATACGTAGGATCATCAATTTACACTCCCAAAACAAACAACTATTAGATAGGGTACAATTCACCATAGTAAGCCCAGACAGGTCCTCATAGGTCCCACACCTCAATCCCAAAATACATCAAACAGATCACACCAATTCAATCCCCATGGAAAAACACATGGGATCGATTACCCATTCATTCAAAACAGAAACCTAGTGAAAAAGACACATTTCACAAGAAACGCCAAAGCTGGGCCTCATGGGGCCTATACCACAATTTTGGTTTAAGTAGATGAAATCAGTCATAAAACATCCAAATTAATTATAGGGTCTTAAGTCCACTAATGGTGCATCAAATGGACATTAGATGTAGGAGATACATCTAATCCAAGGTTCGCCAAATAATAATAAATATATTATTATTATTATTATTATAAATGTTCATTTCATGTCACCACATCTTGAGCCTGTATAAAAAGTTCTCAGAGTGACCTCAAAAGGTTTTCCTTGAATAAAGGGTTTTGATGATGTTGATATGATGCAAAACAGACACATGTTTTTCATGATTCAAGGTTTTTTAAATAATTCTCCAGCACAAACCACCCAGACCGGCCCATCCCAGCCATGCCTGCCCACCATAGCTACCCACTGGGCCCTACTGGCTACCATCCCTGCCAACCCGGCTTGCTGAACTCCACCATGCCTACACACCATCCAATTGTCTCGGATCTTGGCCTCCACTGTCTCTAGGGCCCTATGACAATGTGCCTTTCTAGAAATGATTGTGTCACCTCAGCATGACCCACACCCCTCTAGAAGCCAATTCACCACACCATAGATCACCACCAAAGCTTCCACAGACCACCGGGACCACTCTAGTGGTCAAAAAAGAATACAAGACATTTTTAGGAAGGATCAGAATATTATCTATATTGTTTTGATGAAAAATAGAAGAAAAAAGATTCATAATAATGGGTATTGTGACTAAAACTAAATTCTTCCTACCTCTGTACAAAGCGCTGATAAATCAAAGCCAGATATGTGCTCCGAAGATGCTATTGCATGATCTTCTAGAATCATAAATCAGAAATCAAGACAGACAACACTTCCTTTTTTTACTATCCGACTTTTGAATCATTAGTCGATGAAGGAGAATGGGGAGGGGTTTGTAAATTCCTTCTATCGTTCCCACATTGAGGAGAAGGTATAGGAAAGAATTTAATTTTAATTATATCATCCCCTCTACAATACGTCTCATCCCCCAGCTCCCCTTTCAACCTACACAATGTTGGACAATGATTATGTCACACCAAGGGTAAACACGGCATTCAAAACACACCTGTGGTCTCAAAAAATTTAATCCGAGGCTCCTTTCAATATTTATTCAATCTGACATCCAAGATAAATAAATTTATTTAGGGAAACACCCTAAATTACGTTTTTCAACATAATGTATGCACCAAGAAATCTTACAACATGCCTTGGTTAAATGACATTCTTTGGATGAAACTACACCCGCATATTTATTATCTGATCTATCGTTTTAGAGATAACATGTTTCCACCCCATGCCTAGTATAAAAATAATTAATATTTTTATAAAATTTATTCTGGGCACACCAAGACATAGAATCACATTCAGTCTCCATAAATATCTATTGAATTATTTGTAGGAATATTCCAATGAATAACAGGGCTAAACTCGAGTTACTACAAGACTCATCAGGATTTCTCATTCCTCTAAATGGACCAAAAAAATTACACTTGGAGTCAAAGGAAATCCTTTCAATCCTAACATACTATCATGGAAAATCCCATCCATCAACTTCTACCTAAACAATTTGTATTAAAAGTGGTATTAAACTAGAAAACATGATATCATATATCATATTTAATACCCTTCACATATATTTATGTAATATATTTGAAATTTTTTACCACCATATGAGAGAAATGAACTACTTAATCAAAATACCTCACATATTGATTCATGGTTTTCTCAACCTATTGAAGGTTGAAAAACTCAAATAACTATTCTCGAATTAATGATTCAATATATAAATAATCTTTAAAGAGATCCTTGAAATTTTTCTACTCTAATAATTCAGGTTTATTGGCTCTAAACCACAATTCCCAACACCACTTTTTAGTCCCTTCATTCATAATGGTATTTCACTACACCTTTATTTCTTTTAGAATTTATAATAACTCAAAATGAATCTAAATCCTTTTCATCCAATCCTGTACCTCTTGAGGATCATTTGATTTTGGATAATCTCGGGTTTTCTTCAGTAGAAATTCTTAAGGATGACATTTATATTCATTCCTTTGAAGTTCCACAATTGGATCCTTAATTGAAATGGTTGTGGGTACCAACCCTAGAGCTTGGAAAAAACACACCAATATCTTAATGAGTTTCTGATCAACTAGACGGTTCTATTTTCATGGTTCTTAAGTAGTTACCTCATGAGGTCTATTCAAGCACCGTCTCAGGGGTATAGTGCTATGAAAAATAAACATACAATAAGAAAATATTATCAATGATTATCTAGTAATTAACTCAATAAAGCGGTAGTAGAATATTAATTACTTTAGATAAATTTATAAATTCATATATTTAAGAATTATCAAATAAAATTAGAAAAAAATAAAAGAATCATGTAAATTTATTCCACAAGGATAATTTTTCCTAAACACGCATGGTGACTTATAACTCCCTACGATGAGAGTGTTAAAAGAAGTTAATCACAAATACCCCTTATGTTGAGAAAATCCTACCTATTATCTACCAAGACAACCTAGATTGTATACACACATTAAGAAATTATGATCAACCTACCATTGATTCCACTTTATCAAGATCCAACTAAAATATCCTAGTTTAGTGACACCAAATCTGGCTATGGAATTACCCTAAGTGTGTTTTCGATTAGGAAAGACTGGTGAAAAGAATGTAGGAATCATTAAAAGGTATGTTGGAATTGATCCACCATAAGAATACACAAAAAGAACATAACAAAGGATTATAAACAATGAATAGTTGATTTTCCAAACACTCTAGATGAAGAATGTACCATCAATTTACTGAATCCAAAAGAATATGTCATCTAAAAAATTTATCATAATTATCATGAAATTATCTATGTAGATACCCAAGCATGACATACATGGAAATTACATTTCTCTTGCAGAATACTTAATACATGACAAAAACAGGTGCATAAATAATGTGTAAGTTTATTGCCTTTGAAACCTAGAACAAAGTCTTCTGTCTAGGTGAATGATCTTAAAAATATCCCATAAGACCTTCCCCTTTTGTTTTCCTACCAAAAACTATTTTTTATATCCTAAGAAAAAGAAAACATAAAAAGGGTGAGCTCAAATGCTTAGTAAGGGTAAACATGGAGATCATAAATAAAATCATAAACATTTTAATCTAAAAACATGAACGTAAAAACATGAACATAATGTTTAAACATCAAAAGCATGAGTTCTGAAATCAATCTTGGTAGTACGTAAGGCATGGATTATAAATGAGCATTAACCATGATATAATATCACTGGCATAAAATACGGAATTGTAAAAAACTAATAAGCATATCATATAATTTCCAAAGTAGCCAAGGCATTGTTTCCAAGACCATCATAGTGGATAAAGTCAATTACTGAATCGGGTCAACTTGTCGCTCATGCCATGTACTAATGAAATATATTTACCTTCCATTCCAGACATGTCTATCTGATGAGATTTAAGTATTTACCTAATGAATTGGAGGGAGATATATGTTCCACCCATTTAATAATTAAACTATTCTAATGTGTTCCACACAATATAAAAACATTCACCATAGTATATACCATTAAATAAAATGGGTTTCTTAAAAATCATTTCATCATAATATAATCCATATAAGATAAATGGACTTCCCAAAAATAAAACCATATTGAAACCAACAAACTCAATGTAATAATTGGGATAGAAATATAACCCTATTACATCTTAAATGAAAAATAATTTTGATAAAACACCTGAGCTTAATTCCTAAGGGGAATGTCTTTTCTTCTTGAAAAAAATTTCTTTTCTCATAATGATGTGAAATGTTTTAAAAAATAACATAGTCGAAAATTAGTTTTTTATATTTTTTTGGAAGAATCTTGGTATTAAGGCTTCCTGAAACCGTGAAAAACAATTCATTCCATATAAGATAAAAAAACATCCACGTTGTACTTTTGTTGAGAAAACCAAAAAGTACATCGTACTGTAAGAAAAAGAAATATTATTTCCATATCCTCTAGTAAAATTAAAAAATTATTAAAATGAATTTCCAAATACATATATGACTAGTGAACATTTTATGAAATTTTATTTAGAAAACATGGACACAAATGATAAATATATCCCCATGAAATACGTATGAATAAACAATCTCAAATAAAAACATGATTTTCAATGTCATCCATTACCATAGGATTAATATGCTTCGTATGTATCTGAAACACATGTATAATGATTTAAATAATGTTAATAATTTTTTTCCATGATCATAATCATTTTTATGATAACATTTATGATCATATTCTCATCTGTTTGTTTGTGACATTTCCTTGTTACTCATTATTTGTGTATTAACTGCTTTATGTTCTTATGGATGTTTTGTCAGATAAGTTATTATTCCTCTTATTTGGTTATATTTATATCATTTAGAACATGGTTTTAGTATAATATATATCATGTTTATTCATTCGATTATTTTTTATAATCATGGTTTAATGAAGATTGTGTAGAACGAATCACATCGCATCGTGGAGACTGTATGCCATACGTACGCATGAGCGACGATATCGTTCCCATAATTGTAGAATGGTATTTAAGTAAATAATATCTCAGAATTAGTATCATGTCATAATAATAATATATAGTTATTATTTATAAAATTATACACATCCAATTTAATTGGTTGTGAAAAACAGATTACACCACATCGTGGAGATGATAAGTCGTACGTACGCCTGCGCGATGATATTGTTTTTCATAGGATGGATTGAAGGTGAAATATGGATATTTAATATTTATAATATCATATAATTATTTGATTGATACTTATGTTATTACTTTATAACGAAAAACTAAAGAATATAATATAGAAGAATAAATAAATTTTAACGAATTGTTAGAATAGATTACCTCTTCCTTGACGTGCCTCTATTAAATTTCATCACAGGGCACTAGAGCTGATATTTTTAGAAGACCAAATCCTATAGAATATAATTAGGAAATTATATTAGAGAAATTTTCAGGATTTATATGATATTTAAATCTTAAGAGGAAGTTAAGAGGAGAGGAAGGAGGTTCCCATGTATAAGTGAGGAGAGGGGTACTTTAGGAAACTCTCAAAAAAATTAATTTATAATAAAATCAAAACCTATCCAGGAACCACAAAAGTGTCCCAAATTAAAATATTAAATGATATAGGGTTTTAATTTCCTCAACAAATAAATTTTGGACCACATATCATGTCAATTTAAACCTTATCTTTTTAATTGACACTTAGTTGTTCTATTATTTTTTAATTTTGGTAATAGCATTGTAAATATTTATTAGAAATGATTATTAACTTATGTGGTGTAAATTGATCATAAATGGATACATTATTAAATTTTAGACCTTCTAATTATCACTTTGTAATGTTTTAAAAAAATGATTTTTAAATAATTAATAAAATGTTATGTTTATAACATGCCAATAATGTCCATTTTGATAGAATTCATTTATTAGACATTAAAAAAACATAAAAAATATATATTCTAATGAAAATATTTAATACAGTCCTAAAATGTCATATTCACTTAGAAAATTAATGGGTCACATTAATTAGTTCATATTATATTTCGTTTAATATTTTTAAACCCATTTATTTGAAATTTCTATTAATGAAATATTGTTTGCATCACTATTCTGTCTTCATTAATTATAATTAATTAATCTATAAAAAATATAAATAAATTCACATGATATATAAAATTCAATTATCCTTCTAGTGACTATTTAATTTCTATGTTTTATGATGTTTATCACTAAATTAAAATTATTACACTAATAAGATATAAGAGAGTGACATGTTGTCACTTTCTTTTGTTTGAATAATAATTAAATCATTTTCTAGGAAATAAGTCCATTAACACGAATCTATTCTGAATCATATGTGATATGAGTAAACTATTATTCACCAAATAGAATTTTTTCAGGTGTTGGGGTAATATTATAATATTATCGTCACCCTTAATTACTATATTTACCTTAAACAATGGCAATAAAAATAATTTCCAGCATTACTATTCATAATACCAAAAAAATTCAAAGTATCCCATTAACAAAATTTTTACATAATGACTCAAAATATGGAATCCATTTTTCATAATTATAAACATAGAAGTTTCAATAAATAATTTCAATTTAATCCTATTTTCGAACAAATGGGTTTTTGTTTAAAACATTGCAAAAGATTGAAATGATTTTACAAATCAATTCAATTTAAAAATAATGAAAATTACTTAAATTGTATTAAAATAAAAAAAAATATTTTATTTATACTTTAAAATAATTAAGTAATATAATCTAATTGTAAAAATTATTTCAATTAATAAATTTCTTTTCAATTAAAATTTAGCATATTGTCACTATTCATCAAAAAATGAATGTTATCCGAAAAATATTAAAAATTCATCTAAAGTAAAATTTTATTCCACACAACAAACGATGAAGTTTATTTTTTCAAATTTAACATTTAAATGTATTAAAACATGATTTAAAATGGGTTGGCCATCAAAAGGCGGTAAAACTACATTTTTTGAGAAATACTTTATTTGTTTGAAAAATTGATTTTTTCTCACATTGTGTTCAAGAAAATGTGTATGATGAATTATAATGATATAAAATTCAAAATTTTGTTAATACTATTCATAATGAATAGTTTATATCCCATTAAATATTAATATTTTAATAATATATAGTTGTTTAGTGAAACATAGTATCGCATACAACACATGTTATCGAGGAAGGTATCTCTATCGTGTAATGCTAGATAAGTCAGTGTTTCATGTATTATAAGCTTAATTTTGTGAATAAAATAACATAATACAAAAAAATTTCATTTATACATGAAATATAATCTATAATCAGCATTGCATGAAATGAATTCAATCAAAAGAACATGAAATTGTGTTCCACACAATCCATGAATATTTTTGTGTATACCGCAAGATAATATAGTGTTGCATACAAAACTAGATAATCATGGTCTAGCGTGAGGTGTCAAAGAAATTAAATATAATTTATCTCATAAAATATTTGTAGTTTTACATTCTACCGCCCTTAAAATTAATTTATCCCTCAAAATTATTTGGGGTTAAAATGTTTTTCTTCTTGAAAGTTTATTTCATGGAAACCCATGTCATAAAATGGAATATTAAAACATCATTTTAAAAAGGAAAGAAAAAAATATCATGGTTACCCAAATTAACTCATCACTTGGTTTTCATAGATGAGAACATTGGTCGGTAGTGAAAACCTGTATATGGAAGAGAAATATAACCATCAAGTTCTGATGGGTTGTGATACAGAATAGGGCTTGGAGAAAGTTAACTACCAGAAAGCAGTAAATCTGTGATGTTTTAAGGGACCATATTGTTAATCCGATAATATGGTAAAAGGATAAATTTTTTTGTTTCAAGATCATTTTCCTAAAGTTGATAAATTTTTACAGGATGAGAAATAAATACATGATTTTAGTACAATATCTCCATTGGTGGTTCCTAGAAAAATTTACCCTTTATCTCATATTTAACGAAATGAAGTTGAATTTTTAACTCTTGATGTTTTATCAAATCTTGGGATATAATGATAGCTTATTCCATATATCTCATCAAAAAGGTTTAAATAGGTTATCAAATATGCATACGTCAACCTATAGTGAGATAACACATTAATTTAACAAACATCAATTAGAATATAAACTATACTCTCCATCAATGGATAACATTACAATCCTTTAAAAAACTGAAAAAATAAAACTTTATAAAGAGGTAAACTAAATTGACATAACATTTGTCTCCTATATCTCATTTGGTAGTTTTTGGTTGTCACATTCCAGACATTTTAATACCATATTCGTCTGATCTCTTGAAACATGGTAATGAAATGGAATGCCATATAACCGTAAGGAAACATACACTCATTCAAAATTAACTCCTTATACATACCAAAAAATATATATAATCAAAACATGATATCACATTATCCTTGTATGAGCTCATTAATACTATCAAATACCTCCCTATCTTCTTAAGGTGGTGGTGAAAAACATATAACAGCACAGCGTGGAGACGGTAATTCGTTTGTACACATGCGGAATGATTTCATTTTTCATAGGATGGATAGAATGTTAAATAGTGTTGTTTCATATTTATAATAACATATCAGTATAATATTGATACTTATGTTATAACTTTATAATGAAAAAACTAAATAATAATAAGTAGAAGATGAAATAAATTCGAAGGAATCGGTAGAAGAGGTTACATCTTCATCGACGTGCCTCCTTAATCTTTCCTCTTAGAGAACAATAGTTGGTATTTTGAGAAAACCATAACCTCTATAATGTAACTAGGGATGTTTAGAAGAGAAATTTCTAGGTTTTTTATGAGCATGATGGCTTCAGATGTAGTGAATAGGAGAGGGAGGAGGTTCCTTTTTATAAGAGAGGAGAGGGGCACTTTAGGACACTCTCAAAAAATATTAATTTATAATAAATTCAAACCCTACCGAACAACCTCAGAAGTGTCCAAAACACGAATATGAGATGATATAGGGTTATAATATCACTAAAAAATAAATTTTGGACAACTTATTTTGTCAATTTAAACAATATCTATTTAATTAACACTTAGTTAGTCTATTAATTTTTAATTTTGGTAATAACATTCTAAATATTTAGCAGTAATGAATATTTACATATATGTTTTTAATTGACAAAAAATGGATAATTCATGAAATGTTAGGCCATATAATTACCAATTTTTAATTTTTAATTTTTTTATGATTTTAAAATAATTTAATAAAATGTTATGTTTATAAAATGTCAATAGTCTCAATTTTCAAACGATTCATTTATTAGACTTTAAATCAAATAGCCAAAAAATATAAATTAAAAAAAATATTTAATACTATCCAAAAATTACATAGTAACCTATAAAATTATTGGATTCCTTTAATTAGTTCATATGATATTTCTTTTAATATTTTTGAACCATTTATTTGAAATTTCTATTAATTAAATAATTTTTACATCACTATTGTGTCATCATTAATGATAATTAATTAATATCTAAAAATTCTAAATAAATTCACCTGACATATAAAATTTAACTATACTTTTATTGACTATTTACATTCTTTGTATTATGATGTTTATTAATAATTTAAAATTATTAAAATTATAAGATATAAGAGAGTGGCATGTGGTCTCTTTCTTTTGTTTTAATAATAATTACATCATTTTGATGAAACAAAGTCCATGAAATGAATCTATTCCAACCATTATGTGATATGAGTCTAGTTTTATTCATCTAATATAATTTTGGATGGTTTTAGTGAAATTTTATAATATAATTTTTAACCTTAATTACCTGATTTACCATTAACTATGGTAATAAAAGTTATTACCAAAGTTACTATTTAAAATGCCCAAAATATTGAAAGTACACCATTACCATAATTTAGGCCTAATAATTACAAATAAGAAATTAATTTTTCAAAATTAAAAACACATATGTTTCAGTAATTAATTTAAAATTAATCCCGTTGTAGAAAAAATGGGTTTCTGTTTAAAACAATATAGAAGATTGAAATGTTTTCTCACATGAATTCAATATAAAATTAAGGATAATGTCTTAAATTGTATTAAAATACAAAAATTAATTCTATTTATATTTTAAAAACATTAAATAATATATTTTTACCATATAAATTATTTTGATGAAAAAATTTGTTTTCAATAAAAATTTAGCATATTTTTGATATTCATCAAAATATGTTTGTTATCAAAAAAAATATCAAAAATTCATCCAATGTAAAATTTTTATCCAAATTTAAAAGAATAAGTTTATTTTTTAAAATTGAACATATTAATGTCTCAAAATCTACATTTAAAATTGGTGCGCCATCAAAAGGCGGTGAAACTGCATTTTTTAAAGAATATTTTTAAAAAAAAATTGATTTTTTTCTCATATTGTTTTCTAGAAAATGTGTAGGATGAATTCTAATGATATAAAATTCCAAATTTGGATAATAATATTTATAATATCTAGGTTATATCCTAATAAATAAAAACATTTTAATAATATATTGTTGTTTAGTGAAACTCAGTATCACATACAACACAAGCTATTGAGGAAGGTCGCTCTTTCGTGTAACACAAGCCAAGTCATTGTTTCATGTAGTGTAATATTCCTTTGGTGATTCATATATAATAATAAAGACATATTTAATTTATACATGGAACCAAATCTATAATCAGTGTTCTGTGAAATAAATTCTATCAAAAGAACTTGAAATTATGTGTAATAGAAGCCAAGAATGTTATTGCGTATACCGCAAGCTAATACTATATTGGGTATAGTGCAAGCTAATCTTGGTGTAGTTTAAGACGTCAATGAAATTAAAAATAATATATCTCATTAAATATCAGTGTTTTACAATATCATAATCCATATAGAATTTGTAGACCAAAACACCACCATCACTCCATGTCCCTTGCTCAAGTACACCATCCTCATCTAGGAGACGGTTTAACTTTTCCTTGAACTTTCATAACAAATTCAAATAATTTTGGAAGGTAAAGCTGTGATGAGAGAAAAATATCCGAATAGAAAGACACAAAGTACTATATAAGTAGTTGAAATACAAATAAATCATTTGCAGTTAAATTTTAATAAATATAAGGAATGTTAGTCTTAAAAAAAGTAATTGATCATTCTTTCAATGAAATTATATTTATGATATATTGTAATAGAATTTAATGATTATATCGATGAATCATGGTCCAGAATAAAATATGGTCAATAATCAATAGAATGCAATAATAAAATCAAAAACAAGAATCATGAAAACAATATCTGTAGTTTGTCTGTTCTTGAATATAGGATCCTCACACATCTCAGTTAGTCCAAATAGCCTAGTGTATGATCAAACATCCCAGGCTCAGGGAATCAGGAAATTATCAATTAAAAATCAATCCTTTAAATCATTATGATCATAGGTTCATTATATTTATCATTTTTAATCCATTTCAAGGGTTTCAATGTCCATGTTTGTTTTTATAATCATTGAATAACTACCTAGGATAACTTGTTCATCCATTAATCAATAAATCATTTAAAAACCATTCATTTCAATTCTATTAAATATTTATAGTTCAATTTCATATTTTTACATTTCAATATTCCATTTCAACATTAAAAAGGAACCAAATGTTTTCATCAAATTTATGCCTTTAATAATTAGCATTCATCTAAAGACATTTTTCTAAAGAATCAAAATCAAATCATTTTAATCCATATATTCAAAAATAAAAACATATTTTGAAAACATTCGAAACAATAATTTATTTCGAAAATATTTTAATTTTTAATTCAATCCTAAAATATAAAAAATTTCATTATTTAGAAAATGCATCAAAATAAATTTCAAATTAAGGAAGAAATCATGGTTTTAATTATAGGGAAAATCCCTATAGAACCACCTTACTTTTATCCATAGATAATTCATTCATTCTTATTAAGAACATCTAATTGAGAGTTTTAGGCATAGTAGATCTAGGATAAATCCTTAGTGAGATTATACACATCACTTAGTGATATGATCTGAGAATAATGGAGGTCGTAATACACAAAACACCATTTAAGAGCCCCCTAAATCCAAATGGTCAGATGGTAGTTGAATAGAGGGAATTTGAATAATAAATAGGGGATACATAATTTGATGAATTTAAAATAAAGACCATGCCACATCCCTCCATATCCACGATGTATAAGTGAAGAAATAACCTAGACCCTAGAATATCCACACCAAACCATAACATAGTTACCCATGGTCCATCGGCCTCCTAAAAACACACCACAAACATTACTAGATCCATTTTAATCTGGGTGAGGAACTGATGTACTTTCTCAAACCATGCCTCAGTCACCAACCAATATCTAATAAACCACAAACCATCCATTTCAGGCCCTTTACCACAACCAACCCTCCATGCACCAATACTATCTAATGCGGAAGAGGCTCCAAAACTCAACCCACCACAACCTGGAATTCCACACCATAACCATAATAAAAATAAAAATGACATATAAATTGGATAATCTGAAGCATTATTCTCCACAAATTAGTAATCATCTCCCATGGAAAATCCCCTCATCTCCTCGATCAATTCCACTAAAAAATTAATTGAAAATATCTACAAAAAACATTTAGCATCACCAAAACAAATATGGAAAACCAAACCATGTATATGTAGTACCTAAAACCGGTAACTTGAAGTTATAAAGAGATGATATAATATAATATATTTATTTAAATAGGAAAAATCAAGAATATCTTAAAACCCATATAAATATGTATCCCAAATAACTTCAATTCAATTATAATTACGCACAATTCACACATATCCTTTCTGGTGATTTTATAAATATAAATATAGAAACATATTGTTATTTTATCTTGTGATGTTTACCCATATGAATGAAATAAAGAATAAATTTGAATAAATACATTTTAATACTATCCCTAAAACGAAAATATCAACCACAAGAAATAATTCCCAAAATACATCCTTTATAATTCATATTAATTCCAATTCTAACATCTGAAACACATTGTATATTATTTATCTACTTTCTACTTCAATTATTTTATTTGAATTCTATAAATTATAATAAAAAACCAAATGTGATAATATATTCTCTCTATTCCATTAATTTACAATTTATTATATGATAATAATAATAAAACATGCATTAACACATTCCATATTTTGGTTAATTCCATATTTTTATAACTTATTAATAATCTACCATAAGCAATAATACTTTAATAATATAGAATATGTGATAGAAAAATATATCCTTTATCATTGCTAACTATTTTTTCATAAGGGTAACCTTTATAAGGGGTAAATTAATGTGTTGATAAAGGTACCCTTTCTGAGGGCATTTATTAGCACTCCTAAAGAAATGACTTTATCAGCTCTTGTTTTAGCACTGATAAAAGGTATATTTAAAAAATTATCATTATAAATCATATATTAATAGATATAAATATATTTATACTAATAAAGGTAAATTATATTTTATTAAATATGATGTTACATATGAAAAAATATATATTTAAACATGATGTATAATATATTTAATTAAAAATGGGATATAAATTAAATATTATATATTATTAAAAATCTCATTTAATATAGAAATATATTCTACTATATATTTATATTCTAAAATAATAATTTTATAACACTACTGTGTTATAAATCATATTTATATGTCATATATTTAGTGAAAATTATTCAATTATTTAATTATAAATAATTATAAATTAAAATATGACTAATTAATATTAATAAGCATTTAATATCACTATATTTTCGAAATTTCATTTGTTTTTTCAAATTTACTAACATGTAAAATAATAAATAATTAATTAGAAATAAAAAAAATGTGACAAAATATGTAACACATAATATGTCTTACAATAATTTCTCAAATACACAGACGAAATTAATTCTATTTTAAAGGACAAACCATACAAAAATAAAAAAATATGATTATTACCATTTTTTATTATTATTTATCAATATTTAATATTTATTATATTATGTTTGTAATTATAAAATTATATTCATTTTTCATTTTTATATTTAATATATATTATATAACATTTTAATTAAATATATTTGTACATGTATGATTAATTTAAACATTCTTATTTTTCATCGTTTTTGTAATTTTTTTAATTTTTAATATTTTTTAACATTTATATATTAACATTTAATACTTTTAAAATTATGTATTTATTTACATAATTATTATTTTCATTCAATATCATTTAAACTAATATAAATTATTATTTAAAAATAATAATTAATGTCACTAAGTAATCTTATGTTATATTTTTTTCATTGTATTCATCTTTTATTTAAATTTCACTCATTTTTTACAGTCATTCATTTAATATTATTTATTTATTAAAAAAGTTTATATTTTTATACTTATTTATATTTTATTGTTTTTTATTATATATTAATTTCTTATATTTTTAATTTTTTAATTTTTAAGGTTTTTATACATAATTATTCAATAATATATTTAATATTTCTAAAATATAAATAAAATAATATATATGAATATATAATGATATATATATAATATTTCCTTAAATATTATATATATAAATAATATGTATTTAAACTAAATTATTCATATATTTAATTAAAAAAAATTTATAATTAAGAATTAATATAAATTAGATATATTGATTATTTAGTATCGAGGAATGGACATTAAATAAATTTCCATTTGTTTTTCCAATTCAACAAATATCAAACTTTTGTTATATTAATTTCACATACACAAACACTTAACTAAGGAAATTTTATATGAAAACAGACAAACATATAATATTTCTATAACTTATTCAATTTTTAATTTTCATTTTAGAATTTTATTTCATTGTATAATATATTTCTTATATATTATGTTTTCAATCAATGAATTTTTTTTATATTGTTATTCAATGTATAAATTTTTTTTATTTTTAAATAATTTTCAACATTTTTAATTTTAAAATTATTTTCTCATTGATAATATTAATTATTTTTAATATTTTTCAAATTTATTCATTTTTAATTTTCCTTTTTAAATATTTTCCTATGGTTTGCCATTTTTAATATTTATTTTTATATGTTAATTTTTTAACATTTATTGTTTTTAATGTTGTTTTTATTTTTACGGTATGTATTATTTTTAATTTTAAAATATAATCATTTTTTAGTTTTTAGTATTCTCTGTAATTAATAACACTAATTCAATTTTTTAATATTTTTAAAATCTATTGTTTTTTTAATTATTAAATTTCACTCATTTGTAACATTAATTCAATTAATATTAATATTTATTATATATTTATTAATAATAGTTATTATTTTTTAATTTTATATTTAATTTATTCATTTTATATATTTATTCGTTTAAAATTTTGGTAATTAATTCATTTGTAATGTCTTAAATGCGTAATTATTCATTAATATATGTAATGATTTTAACATATATAGATATGCACACACACACATATATATATATTCTATTATATATAATATTACTTTATATATGACTAAAATAATAATTTTTTCACATTTAATAAGTCATATATTAGGTGAAAAAATGATTATAATTAAAAAATGATATTAATTAGAAATATTGACAAATTAGTATCAACTAAAGCCCATTTATTAAAATTTTATTTTTTTTCAATTTCACATATGTCAAACTCGCTATAAAGGAATTTCTCATAGCCATCTACATAATTACTCCCATTTTATATAGAAACACAAACACATACACAGAATATTCTTCCAATTTATTCAATTTTTAATATTCATTATAGAATTATATTTATTAACAAAATATATGTTTTTTATATTATTTATTTAATATGAATATTAAATTTATTTTTTTTTAATTTATTTCAATATATACAATTTATTACCTCTTGATAATTTTTTAAATATGTCCTTTTTTAATATTATTTAATAATTGATTATCTTAATTATTTTTATTATTTTTATTATTTTATTATTTATTCCATTTATTAAATTTATTTATATGTGTTTATTTTGTAACATTTTTTTTTCTTTCACAAGGTTGAAATTTATATAATTAATATTTTTTCATTTTTATTTTCATATATATATATATATATTTATTTTTAATTTTTTTAATAATTTAATGAAATATTATCACTTATTCATTTTTAAAATATTTTTGTAATCTATTAATTTTTTAATGATTATATTTCACTCTTCCATGACATTCATTCATTTAATTTTATTTATCAATATTTATTTAATAATAAAATAAATTATATTTTTCATTTCATTTTATTTTATTTCTTTTACATATTTATTCATTTAATATTTTTTAATCTATTCATTTTAATTTTTTAATACAAAATTATTCTGTAATTAATTTAATATTATTAGTATATAAATGTATTCATATATATATTTGTGTATATATATATAAATATATCTAATATTTCCTTAAATAAGGGAATAAAATCCTGGGGTAATGGATTGGTGCTCCCTCGGCTCTCCCCTTCCCGCTCTCGGCCTCATCTAGGGTTTCTCCCAAAACCCTTCTCTTTCAGGGCTGGAGGCGTGTCTGAGCACCATTTCCCCCTCCCTTCCTCTTATTTTTCATATTTTTCTTCCTCTTTCATCCTTTCCATTATTCGTGTGACGATTATCTCTGGTGGAGTGGTTTTCTTTTTTTCCCTTCTTTCGCAGGTGGTGTTTGATCCCGACGATTGTTATTGTTGTATCCCCCGACTGCGGTGTCCCTTCCCCGACCTCATGTTCCATCGCTCCTATTCAGGTCGGATCTAGATCGATGGTTTCTCCTTGGTTTCTGGATAAGTGGAATGGTGGTCGAGGTATTTCTAGTTTCTCCTATGTCGGCTTGATCTTGGTTGTGGCTTCCAATTTTAGTCCAGGCGAGATGTTGTTGCTTGGAGGCATCGGTCGCGGTCATCCCTGTCCTGACCCCAAGGACCTCTACCTCTCTCTGAGTTGGAGCTGGAATGGTGGTTCCTCAATGTTTTTAGGAGGTGGGATCTGACATCTATTTATGCTTCTCGCGCGACCTATTTATCTTTATTTTGATGAATATCTATGTGTTCCTTCTACGGCGGTGGATTTTTATAAGGTTTTCCTTGTGATAATTTTGACTTCTATATCTGGTATGGTTGTTTTCTGGCTTAGTCATCCCTTGAAGATGGTGTGGTGTTCAGACGAGGATGATGAAAGTGGTGTAGATGTTGGCGTGATGTTTGAGTATGGAGGAGATGATGAACGTTTCTTCGACGGTGAAGGTGGATGCTGGTAGAGCTCGCCGTTGATCTGGTTTGATGAAGACTGGGCGGTTGTCACGTTTGGTGTGTTACTCGGGGAATGGTGTGAGACTCAAGGTGATGTGTGATGAGACTACTTGATTTTCCTAATGGATCCTGAGGCCTTGATTTTGAATTTCAAATTTTGTGGATTGTTGGATCGCTGTAGTGGAGATAGGGTTTGGCTGGTGTGGATTTTGAATTTGGTATTTTGTATGTTGTGGTGATCATCTATGTGGGATGTGTGGGTACTTGTGGATGTTTTTGTATGGTTCCCAATTTTCCAAATGTTGATTCTTAAAAAATAAAAAACGGATTGATGACCATAAATAAGAATTATATAATACAAAATTTGGATTTTTGTTAAAAAAGTCATACATTTAGTGGGAAATAGTACATAATTAAATATTGATATTAAATATAAATATTATATAATAATCATCGAGTAATGTTCATTTAATACAATTCCATCAGTTTTTTCATTTTTATATATATCAAAACATTGTGACGTTAATTTTTCATGCACATATATGTAATTAATGCAATTTGATATCGAAATGGACACACAAACATAATATTTTAGATATTTATTAATTTTTCAATATTCATTAGGGAATTTTATTTATTAACATGTCATATATAATATATATTATTCTTTTAATAAGTAAATTTTAATACGTTTTAATATTATAATTCAATATATACTATTTTTTACGTTTTAATATATATTTTCAAAATTCATTAATTTTTAGTATTATTTATTAAATCATAAAATTAATTATTTTTAATATTTTTTAATATATTCATTTTCAATTATTATTTGTTTAATGTTTTTTTGTAATTATATTAATATTTTAAATTCAAAAATACTCATTTTTTGTAATTTTTTATATACATTTATAATTTATATAATTAATATGTATTCATTTTCATTTTATTATATAGTAATTTTTAAATTTTTAATAATATATATAATTAATAAAACATATTCATTTTGTAATATTTTTTCAATATATTTATTTTCTAGTTATTAAATTTCAATCTTTTACTACATTGATCCGTTTAATATTATTTAGTATTATTTATTCACTAGTAATATTAATTATTTTTCACTTTTTGTTTTATTTCTATCATTTTTAATTTTTATTTGTTTAATTTGTTTGTAATTTAATCATTTTCTATTTTTTATAGAAATTTATTCATAAAAATTTAACGTTTTTAATATTGTTATAATGTTCATAGTTAATATAAATTCATCTTCATATGAAATTTTTATAATAATATATTTAATAAATAAAAAATATTAAATTTTTTAATAATTTAGAAGTATATGGTTTATTAGTTATTAAATTACAATCAATTATAATATTAAAATTATATAGATAATTTATTAATAGATAATTTATTTAATTTTAACTTTTTATAATTTAATAATTTTAGTACAAAATCCTTTAATGTTTCTTAATTTATTTTTATGTCATTTTTATGAGCGGCTTCCAAAAATCTATGATAATGATAGGATTTATTTATACTAAAATATAAGGATATGATAAAACATATCTTTATATAAATTAAGAGAAATCACTAATAATGATATGTTTTATCAATGCCTTCAGTTTTAGCTATGATAAAAACATTCATTATGGGAGATTTTTGGAAAGCGTTGATGAAGCCCTTCCATTATTTTAAAAAGAACCCCAATAGAGAACCCATCACTCATATCTTTTATGTTATGGAGGGACAGTACATTCATCGCCACTCCCCCTCAAACTTCTCAAATGAATAAACAATCTCAAAACCCAAGGTATGTGATTTTTTCTGCCCCTTTTTATTCACTCTTTCATTGTTTCTTTGTCTTTAACAATTCCAATGGGTGATGGTTTCTCATGTTTCCTATAGATCTCAAAGATGATAAAAACTATATGATCTACAATACTTAATTCTCCCCACCGTCACTCTGTGTATAACATCTCCTTTATTATTTTTATATTGAGTTATCATTTTATTTTTCTTTTAACCAGAATGATTAATCTCTAAAGTGGCATACAGATAATCCTTCTGTATATTGGGACCCAGTTATCCCTACCTTTCTATTATGATATGATCATTATCAATATCAATATCCTCCTATTAGATTTATCATTTAAAAAAGGTAAAATTCAATAGATATACCTCCTATATCATTAAATTTTAATAATCATCCATCCTTGGTATTACTATTAGTTAAATTAAACTCCAAAATATTGATTATGTTCTATCAATAGAACCATCTCAGAACTATCAAAACCTAAATTTAAAATTAAATCATCTATAATTTCCTCTAGATAAAACATCATGTCTTAAAATATTGTGTGAACGTATTTTATGTTTTTAATATACTCTCCTCAAATTAACCATGCAACCTCCAATGAAGTTAATTTTTCTTGTCTCTATTAACTTTTGAAGAAATCAAATTCAAATCCACTATACCTAATTTTATAAAATGTATTTAAAACACAAATGGATCTTGATAAAAAATTTATTATTAAATATAAATCATAATCAATATATGAAATATAAAAACATCCTAAAAGACAATTTTCTTTCCTTCCGTTTTATATCAATCATGCGTTCATATAAAAATTTCCAGATAACTATTGTTTAAGATGATTCTTTAGATAGCATCACTATATAGTATATTCCCTATTAATTCAATATATAGGATTCAATTGATGATTCATTAAACATTTATACAAAAAATAGTTTTAGGGAGATAATGTTATGTTTAGTTAATCTCTTAATTTTATACATAAAACACAATGAGAAAATACATGTTATATAGATGAAATACGAATTATTGGTAAAACCAAAACTTCCCTAGGAGATAATTCTCTATTATTTGATATGTTGTCATTGTTTCACTGTTTTTTTCACAAAATATCACATTCTATCACAATGAAAAATTTATGAAACATATAGAATTGAATTTTAATGTACTCTAAATCATACACTATATTGTGTACCTTTTAGATTTCCTTTCTAATATTTAAAATTTACAACATTATCAATTTGAGGACCTAAGATGAAATGATATAATATCTCAATGCTTATTTTCCTTGAATGATCAATTGTATTCTTAAAAATTGGTATAATTTTAGTGTTTGTTTTCATTAAATTATTGGTAGAAAATATTCCTCTATAGGTATGTATAATGGACACGATTGGAAATTCATTAAAATATATGAAACTATAATTATTTTAAAAAATGAGGAAAATTAAAATAATTATTTTTCAATATTTATTATATCAAAAAAATATAAATATAACAACTCAAAAAACTCAAGAGGCTTCCTCTTATTATATAAAAAATTAAGATTAATTATTCCATTAAACTACATAGGAGTCATCTTAACCACTTTCCACTGATTTTGATTATGATTTATATATAATCTTCACAATATTAAAACATTGTACATAATACTATGTCTCTTTTTTTGATAGAGTAAACCCACAATCATTACTCTACAAGTTTTGTAGCGAAATATTTTATGTTTTTAAAAATGGTGTTTCTTAATGGAAAATGGGATTTGAAATAGTGGTTTTTGAATAATGGAGAAAAAATAAAATTGAGTAAGATGGATGAAAATGGAAAAGATTATAATTTAAGGATATTTATAAGTAGATTTAGGGTATTTAACTTAAACATGTTAAAAATTTGTAAATATTCACAAAATATAGAATGCATGGAGTCAAATTATGAAACCTTGATTAGATATGAATGTATATTTACATTATATACATAACTTATGTGTATTTATTTATTTTCATGTTCTAAATAAATATTATTGAAACATATAGGATGAATATGAATCATAAATGGATGGATGTTAATCATATGATAATGGAGTATAAATATAGAGTAAGAGATTTCATAAAGTTTTCAATATATCTTGAATACGACCTTGTTAAAATCTATTGTCTATGTTTAAATAAACTTTATTGATGTAGAATTCATCCATAAGAGTGGGAAGAATATTTTATTTATCATAGAGTGTGTCAGAGCTATAGATATTAAGATAAACACATGGAAGAACTAAATATACTTATTTAATGGGATGATACTTCCATTTATGAATTATTTGATATAATTACCATTGTAAATGAAGATAGTGATCCTATGGAATAAATGCCAATTATAATAGAAGATGAACTTCATGATATTCCAATGTTGTTTGAGAAGTTAAATAACTATGAAAAATGACATATATATACAGATTGTACTAAATATACATCATTTCCAGTTGTATTGATGTTATATAATATGAAAGATGACAGTATATGGAGTGACAATAGTTTTACAGAACTATTTGGTCTCCTAAATAATATGCTACCAGATGAAAATGAGATTAATTTTAGAGCATGTTATTATAAGAGACTACTATGTTCAATGGGTGTGATCTTTGAAAAATTAAATTTTCATTCCAAATTATGGTAGATTGTTTCACATGAATGATGAATCACTCATAAAATTCCCATATTATGGTGTGTATTGAAATAATAAATGAGAATCATGTACATTAGTTTTTTTAGTAAATTATAATAATTTTATGGTTTATATGATTATATGGATATTAAAAAAATACTCGAAAATGTACATTGTGCAAAAATAAAAGAATTAAATATGGGTAACTACATTACTAATATGGCTCTCCTTAGTAGAATAAAATTGATTATGGGTGTCTTAGATTTATAAAAAGTCCCAGAAACCTCAGTCATTCATTATGTACAATGGAATAAATTCTTTTGGTGTAAAAATCAGTACATTCATTATCTGACCAGTTATGTTGGTAAATTATAACTTTCCTCTGAAATTATTCATTGAGTTTGGATAAATTATGTTTTCTATGCTTATATCTATAACAAAAAAAGAAATTATATTTATGTCAATTTGGATCCCATGACTAAATATTTGAAATTGATGTGGGATATTGGTTTTACATTGTTCGATTCTCATAGAAGAGAAGAGTTCACATTGAGTTTAATATTGTACATGATGATTATTGACACTCTTTCTTATGTAAAATTTTTATTATGTATAATTAAATGAATATTGGGTTGTTCCATTTGTATAGAAGTTTCACACTCATTTCAGCAGAAAAGAGTACTTATTGTTGTGTTTTTAAAGGATTGAACTTTTTTACCCTGATGATATAATTACAGATCTTGGAAATCATCATTCGATGAAAAAAACAAGGTACAACATTGTCTAAAAAAATTTGTGATCAAAATTTAGTGAAATTAAATTATTTTGACAATAATTTCAGTAATTTTTATTTAAAAAAACTAATTAAATTATGTTATAATAAGAGATAAATTTACATTGAATTTTCATATTGAAATTTATTTTATGATCGAAATTATTCTTACATGTGTATCAAAAAAATTTATGTTATAGTATTATTGAAAAATTAGTCAATGTCCTAGAAAAAACAATATATTTCATTATTTTTAGTTTGTAATTTATTGGCATGGGGATAATGGAAGAGTTGGCACTATAAACGGTGAAAGGAAAACTTTTTTCCTCCAGAAACTTACACTCTATACCGACAAGAAAATATTTAATTTCAAAACATCATTAATGGTTTCAATGTTCAATATGGATATCTATAAAATATAAATAATGTATTTTAATTGATTAATTTTATGTTACATGTATAAAATCAAATGATTTTAATTTTTTGATGAAAAATTTAATGCATGTATCTTTATGTAGAATTATACCCTCAAAAGTATTATATAAATTGATCCAAAATTTTTTCATTTTCAATTACATATATATTATTGTGATAGACCTAGAAATATTTCAAATCGTGAATAAGAAATTTCATTTCATACTATATGAATTTTAGATTTTATCCCCACAATAATTATTTGAAATAATAGTCTGCTTAATGATTCACATGTTTAGAATGATTCAACTATTTGGTTCTACACATTAAAATTTCTTGTACCCCATTAAATTTTATATGAAGTGTAAAAAAGGAACACCATGAATATAATTTATATAGAAGGTTATATTAGGGAGTGTTATATTTTTTATGATGATATTGAATTATATACTAATTACATATCAGATATTGTTAGAATTGGTCTCCCACAATCTCGTCACAAGAGTTGCCTTATGTGAAAATGGAATTATAGAAGATATGATGTCCTAATAACAATTAAAAATGTATAAATATCAATAATAAATTTTAAATAATAGTGAATAAGATTCACCATATGTTGAATACAATAATTTTCTTCATATAAATTTGAATCCAACAAGGGATAAAGGATAGATATAAAATGCCCATTATAAATTGTCTACAATATGATTTTGAGCTCATATTTAAAAGGTTATATGTGCCAATTAGAATTCAATTTTCAAATTATTTTTAAGGATGGATTGGGAACAAATTGATGTTTTATATGTTTCACATATTTCATAAGTAAATGTTATATGTTCTATAGAAAGAATCATGATGTACATAAGAGGATGAAAAATAGTGTTGGTACACTTACAGATGAAGGGCTAAAAATATTTGGGTCCTATGAAAGAAATCAATTTTATTGGAATATTTCATATTCCAGATTCATTGTAAAAATATATTATTTGTATTATACAACATTTATAGTTATTATGTTACCTTGAAAATTGTTGGAAACAAAGAGTGCAGTGAATGTTGATGAACTGGAATTCATAAATGGAAATTTTAGTGTGGTTGTAGATAAGGATGATCCATTCAAAATGGAATCACAAATATGTGAATGTATTATATGTACTATTCCTAGAAAAAAAAGAATTAGTCATTTTTTTGGTTGGCAATGAAAATGGATGTAGGGTGAAATGAAAATTTAATTGAAGATGGACCTTTTGTTGAGAAGTCATAATTAATTATATTGTTATCAATGTTGAAATTTTCTTTTATGTTTGAGGGGGCCTACAACACAAACTGAGTCACTAGTATAAGTACTTTGGAGTCTTATATATATTTTTAGGTGTTCTTGGAGTTCCCGAGATCTTGGTATGAAAACAAATGATTTTGGGAAGACAGACCAAGGGTCATGGTTTGAACATGATTTTTCTAACCATGTGGATAACCGTGTGAGGGTGATACGATTTGGGATATATATATTCAAATGGATACCTAATCAATAAAATCCTATGGTGAAATGTACTTCCCAATTTTGTGTCGACCATGGAACCCATATGGTTATTGCATAGGTAGCCTAACTATGCGTCCAAACCGTGTGGCCCTATCCATCTCACATAAAAAGTGTCTTCTTACCCAAATACCCATGTAAAGTTTTTCTCATTGGGGAATCATTTTCCTCCTCCATAATTCAATAACCACTCTACTTTAGTAGTGGATTCATAGTCTTCTTTGGGTGGTTATTTCACTTTTTAGTCTTTCTGTTTTTCATGATGTTTGTTGACTTCATTGATATTTATTCATCCTCTTTCCCCTATTGTTCTTATTTTTATGATTTTTTGGAATCATGTAACCAAGGTAGGGGTGTTGTACAAATATATGACTGTAATGCGTATTTTTATAGTTTTACTATGTATTAGGTTTGTGAGGAATTATTCCACCGATTATGGATGGTCATTGTTATGGGGGACAAGCTGTTGGGGTTGGTTCCCTAGAACCAACATCTTTTTATTTTTTTCTAAACATGTATTCATGGTTTTTGAATATTAATAAACTTCTTATCACATCCTTATTGATCTTCTATGTGACATTGTATGTGATAATTTAATAAGAGTAATTGTACCAAAAAACGTTCATAGAAGTTCCACACTATGACGAGATCCTGGAATTGCTATGAAACCAACCTTGAATATATGCTTTATATTAAAATGATATAATTTCATGGAGACAAATGAAACAGGGTATCTTGGGTAAAGACTCATAGGACATTCAGTTACCTTTACATGGTGTACAACATTAGTATTGCCGAGTATGGATATTATGAGAAGGAGACCCAGTAGTAGGAAATCCCAAATTCAAATTGTCATTGGATGTTCCTATTTATGGATGTGTTTATTGGTCTATAGAGATTAATATTTTTATTAATATGTATTTTGAGTCATGAAGTGAGATGTATTGATGAAAACTATGATGAAAAATGTTCACGGTGAAGTGGGATATATTGCATGCGTCATGAGTAATATTGCATTAATGAATAATACGAGACATGATTTATCCATTATATTAATTAATGGATGTTAACATATCATACAATTTGAAGGAAAATATATATCCTAAATAAATCTATGGCCATGGTTTTCTATAATCAAGTTCTATTTTTGGAATCTCAATGGAAGATATATCAATCACAAAGGTTGATGGCTCTTCCATGAAACCTGCATGATTAGAGATTTATGACAAAGGGATTATATTACACAGTATGTTTTCTTATTAGGTGACATGTCATTATAGAATTAACTTCATTATTTACTGGTGAAATGCTGTATAAATAGATATTAACCATGGACTTTAGATTTCCATCCCTAATACCATAGAGAAAGAGGTATATAGGGTCACACACTATGTCTATCCATCATCTTAGTTAATAATATATTATTATTTATTATTTAACAGGTTGAAGAAACATTATTCCCATGTGGGGATTAATAAATATTCATTTATGCATGATCACATACAAATTTTTTTTATTGTTTACAAAATATAATATTTATTTATTAGAGAAAAATATACTGATGTTTATTTAATAAGTAAATCTGAATTATTAAAGGATTGATAAATATTGTGGAGGAATGGTGGACTGAGTTTAATGGAATGGTAAGAAATGATAATATTGAATATTATTTAATTAAATAATATTTAATTATAATTTACAAGTTAAGCATGTGTTAAGAAATAATGATATTATTATTATTATTTGACATGGGGGATTGATATGATTAAATAATAATAATGTAACTTATGTATTTATTTTATTTTAACCCTAGAAATATAAATACCCAATGATATTATTTTATCATAATCCAATTTGGTTGTGCCCAGTGGATTTGGAGATAACCTCTCAATACTAGAGAGATATATTATCCATGAACGCTGTCAAGAACTGAGATCAATACTCTTCAATCAAATCATGAAGAATGAAATAGAAGAGGTTCTCAAGGTGATCAAAGGACGAAAAAACAAGTGTAGAGATCTTCCATGATCTCACCTGGAGACTCCTTCAGCGAAGTACAAATATTCGTAGAACATGTGTGCATCACTGCTAGAGGAAATATATTCATGGTTTATACAACGCAACGATGGTGCACTGTAAATTTATCGCCAGATACATCAATGAATAAATAATTCCACAGAGTTAATTCTTTATCTAATAAAAATATTCATAAAAATATATGTTGATCCTTCTCTCTCTATTCAGGCACAATTTCACTTTATACATTTCATTGAAACAATTTTGTGGATCACGTCATTCATCGTCATATAGATATCTGATTGATAATTTATTATGGGATAAAATACAGATAGACATCACCCAATGCTTGCTTCCACTGCACCCAAAACCTACATGTGCTATTATAGGGGACATATAATTTTTTATAATTATTTAAAATGATTGTTAATTTACACATTTATAATTTAGATTTTTTCAATTCATTTTTAATTGTTCTTTTAATCTAGTTTGAGATATCTCTTCCTCCCTTATTGATTTCTCATAGATCTAATAAATATGTTTTATTTTTTTTATTAAAATAAAATTGGGGAACTCATTCACAGTACAAAGGATTTTACATAGAAAAAATAGCAGTACACATCGTGTAAACAAAGATACACACCATGTAGTTTTGTTGAATGCACGAGGAGTTAATTTATCAATTAATCAACCCATGTGAATTAAATATATGTGGTGTAGATAATTATTACACCACATGTTGATTGAGAATGTCTGATTCACGTTAATATAGGCTACATTTCTTGTGATACATTATAACGACCCATACTTTACATACATTGTTAATACTTCAAAATTGAAGTACACTTATTACAACATATGACAAAACCACAAAGGACCGTATAGGTATAGTGTCTTTAGAAACTGGGAAACATAAACAACTGGTTCATAAATCTTCTACAGTGTCTCCCATTTATTTCATCATATCTAGGGTCCCTTTTAGCATATTATACTTAATATCCATCTTCCTGACCTGGGGAAAAGAAAACATAAAAGGGTGAGCTCAAATGCTCAGCAAGGGCAAATAAAGGAAATAAAAATCATATCATATCTTTTTGAAAATCAAAACCTACAAAAGAGATCATAATATCTTAACATGGAAAAAAATCATAGAAGTGAAAATGAGATCCCCATAATCATAACATAAAACTTGAAACTTTGTGGCATGCACACATAATCATGGAAAATCATTTCTTGTTAGTCATGACTCATTGCCAAGACTATCTTAGTGGACAAAGTCTCTTTCTGAACAGAGTTCACTCCTCGTTTCAGTCCTGTATCACTGAACCTCAATAACCTTCCGTTCCAGCCATGTCTATCTCATGAGATATAAAGTCTTTACCCAATGCATTGGAGGGAGATATAGGTCCCACCCATCTTATAATGAATCCTTTCTTATGTGTGCCACATAATCATAAACCATACATCATAACGTAACCCATGTAATAAAAATGGGATTCTTAAACAACATGACATCATAAAACAATTCATATAAGATAAAGGAATTCATAAAAATATTTCCATCACAACATAATCAAATCCATGTAATAATAGGGATAGAAACAGAACCCTTTATTATCTTAGATGGAAAATAATTTTGATAAAACACTTGAACTTCATTCTTGAGGAAAATATCCTTTCTTTTTCAAAAACATTTTACATTTCTTTACATGTCATACAACTTTAAACTAAAAGAAGTTGATTAAAAATAAACTTGAAAACTTTTAAAGGAAGCTTCTTGGAAATAATGTTTTAAAAATCCATTCTTGTCGTATAAGTTAAAAAAACATTCTTCGAACTTTTGTCGGAAAAGTCAAAAAGTACCTCGTACGGAAAAACGACAAAAGATTCCTTTCATATTCTTTACTAAAAACTCACCTAAGGGTAAAATTGGATTTAAAATATTGTAAGTGGATGGAAACAATATTACATATTGAGGGAACATGGATGTAGATGATAAAATACACCCCAGTAAATACTTACGAATAAACAATCTCGGATAAAAATGAGATTGTGATATTTCCCTTACCTTAGGTCCGATTTGCTTTGTTCGTGTCCGAATCTCCTGTATAATGGTTTAAATAATGTTATTGACTTATTCCGGAATCATACATATTGATATGAGATCATATATGGTCATATTATTAGCTTCTTGTTAGTAATATTTCATTGTTACTTGTTACTCGGGTCTTTATAACTTTTTGTTCTTATGCGTGTTTTGTCGAATAAATTCTTATTCTTATCTTTAGGTTATAGATAATTCATTTCCAGAATGGTATTAGTGTAGTATATACCATATTCATTCATTCAATTCATTTATATAATCATTATGAAATGAAGATCATGTAGAACGAGTCGCATCACATCGTGGAGACGGTATTCCGTACGTACGCACGAGTGATAATATCGTTCCTATGATCTTGGAATTGTATTGGAGTATATATATATTAGTTCAGTATCAATATTACTTCATAATAATCATATATAGTTACTCATTACACCATTATACCCATCCTTGTAAGGTGATGGTGGAAAATAGATTACACCACGGCGTGGAGACGGTATTCCGTACGTACGCACGCGCGATGATTTCATTTTTCCGTAGGATGGATAGAAGGTGAATTAGGGTTGTTTCATATTTATAATAACATATCAGTATGTAAGTAATACTGATGTTATTACTTTATCATGAAACAACTAAATAAGAAAAAGTTGAAGAAGAAAGAAATTGAAAAGATCGGTAATGGATATTACCTCTTCTTTGGAACGCCTCTTTGAATCCTCCACTTAAGGAACTAAGATTGGTCTTTGGAGAAGACCAGGACCTCTAGGATTATTCTAGGGAAGTGGAGAGGAGAATATGGCAGGGGTTGGCCGAGCTTGAGTGCTCAAATTGGTGTGAGGAGGAGGGGGAGGAGGTGCCCTTTTATAAGGGAGGAGAGGGGCACCTTAGGAATATCTCAAAATATTATTTTATATTAAAGTCAAAATCGGTTTATAATGGTTCCAAAGGGTCTTATTTCGAAGCTGAAGTGGTGATGGGTCGAAATCCTATCAACCAATAGGATTTAGACAAGTTTGGGGTATTATTTTAACCTTATCAATTAGATTTAACTCTAAGTTAATTAATTTAACTTTTACCGTGTCTTTTTGTTTTCTTTCACTATATGGTTAATACACTTACTATAACATGCCAAACGAACCCCAAATTGTTTATTATTAATATATATATCCTTATCTAAGTCATTTGGCCGAACCTTAAATTTTTAGGAATAAAATAACAATTAATAATATAATATTTGATTTAAAAACTATTTTGTGTCAATTTTGACACTATTTGATATATAATTTTTGTGAAAGTCATATCAGAATTATATGTTCGAACCAAGTTGATTAAATCAACACTAATATATCATAGTAACCTAGAAAATTAGTGGAATTCATAAAAAGTCTTAAATTACATTTATTTTGGTATTTATATTATCAATTATGTCAATATTTCATTAATAAGATAATTACTGCATCATCTTTGTGTCATAAATAAATTAAATTATTTGATGTCTAAAAATTACAAATAAAATACCAGAATGTAGGAAATCTTTTTAGATTTCTAATGAATACTTACAATCGAATTTATCTTATGTATAACCCCATATAAAAAATTATTTACTTATTCAACTTTAAATTTAACTATTTTAACCCTTCTTTAAATAAATTAATAATAAATGTCCTAATCTAATCCAAGTGGGCCTAAATGGTAATATTTTATTCCTAAGTTTGTTTTTGGTCAAATTACACTTGTCCAATAGAATTAGGACATGTGTTAGGGTAATATTAATATCATATTTACCCTTAGTTACCCTATTTACTATTAACCGCGGTAAAAAAAGGTAAAAAGTTACTATTCACCCAAAAATTATTTTCATCTCATTGAACCACATTTTAGTCCTTGATATTAACCGTGTCTCTCGGATTTTTGAAATTCCATTCACAGAAGCGGTAAAATTAAGTTTTATGCAAAATTCAGTTTTTTTAACCTACCACTTAGTGGTTTCACTATT
The DNA here is from genome assembly GCA_963277665.1 of Viscum album. Lineage (NCBI taxonomy): Eukaryota > Viridiplantae > Streptophyta > Magnoliopsida > Santalales > Viscaceae > Viscum > Viscum album. The sequence goes on along the minus strand of OY728127.1, from coordinate 402,009,673 downwards.
CATCAAAAATTGAAAGTTTTTAGAAAAATACCAAAATTTCACCCTAGGCTAATTTCGATATTCTGAGTCCAAAAATGAAGTCCATTTTGAAAAATAAAATTTATAAAATTTCAAAAAGTGGTTATTACTATTCATAACGGCTAGTTTTAATAGCATATTGTTGTTTAGTGAAACTCGGTATTGCGTACGACGCAAGCTATCGAGGAAGGTCGCGATTGCGTGTAAAGAAAGCCAAGAAAGTGTTGTGTATAAAAAGATTCCTTTGATGATTTATATAACATAAAAGTCTCGAGTGTTACATTCTACCCCCCTTAAAAAGAATTTCGCCCTCGAAATTCGTCACTTTGTTACAAACAGATGAGGATACTTCTCCCTCATCATATCCTCGAGCTCCCATGTAGCTTCTTCAAGTTGGTGGTTCCTCCATAAAACCTTCACTAAGCGAGTGGTCTTGTTTCGTAGGACATTTTCGCTACGATCCAGAATCTCTATCGGTTGTTCTTCATAAGAAAGATCTTGCTCCAGCAGTACAACTTCTGAGATGAGTACATGTGAAGGATCTGGTATGTACTTTCTCAGGAGAGATACATGGAACACATCGTGAACTTGAGAGAGATTCGGTGGAAGCGCCAATCGGTAAGCTACCTTCCCAACACGATCCAGTATTTTGAAAGGACCGATATATCTAGGGCTCAACTTCTCCTTCTTTCCAAATCTCATAACCCACTTCCAGGGAGATATTCGTAAGAACACTTTATCGCCCACTTCAAACTCTAGGTCTTTTCTTCGGTTGTCGGCATAACTTTTCTGTCGACTCTGAGCTGCTCTTATGTGTTGTTGAATAGATTTGACCTTTTCTGCCATTTCATCAACGAGATCAGGTCCTAATAGCTTTCTTTCCCCAACTTCATCCCAGCAAGTTGGAGTCCTGCATTTCTTTCCATAGAGAGCTTCATAAGGAGCCATCTGAATACTGGAGTGAAAGCTATTATTATAAGAAAATTCCACCAAAGGTAGGTGTTGATCCCAACCTCATTTGAAATCCATAGAGAAAGCTCTCAACATATCTTCTAGGGTTTGAATTGTTCTCTCAGACTGACCGTCTGTCTGGGGATGATAAGCAGTGCTGAAACTCAACTCTGTATCCAGAGTATGCTGAAGACTTCGCCAGAACTTCGAGGTAAATCTCGGATCTCGATCAGATATAATAGAAAGTGGTACTCCATGCAATCTTACCACTTCCTTTACATATATCCTGGCAAGCTGATCTAGAGAGAAATCCTCTCTAATAGCAATGAAGTGTGCAGACTTTGTAAGACGATCAACTATGACCCAGATAACATTATTGCCTTTGGATGTTTTAGGAAGTCCTGTGACAAAGTCCATAGTGATGTTTTCCCATTTCCATTCGGGTATGGGTAATGATTGTAACATCCCCTTAAACTTCTGTCTCTCAGCTTTAACTTGTTGACAAACCAAGCATCGAGAGACATATTCAGCAACATCTCTTTTCATGCCATCCCACCAGAAGTACTCTTTCAGGTCCCTATAAATCTTCGTTCTTCCAGGATGAATAGAGAATGATGAACTATGAGCCTCATCCAGCAGCTCATTCTTTAATTCGGGGATGGGAGGAACACAAACCCGATTCCTGAACTTTATTATCCCATCACAATCAAGGTTGAATTCAGGAACATTTCTCACCTTCTTTTGTAACTCGACATCTTCTTTCTGTGCCTCTTTAATCTTCACATGTATAGATGGTTGAACATTCATTTGAGAAAGATAAGATTTTTCTCCTTCCATTATAATTCCAAGATCCATCCTTTGTAAATCCATAAATATTGGATATTTTGTGATCCTCATCATGGATAAACTAGCATGGTCTTGTCGACTTAATGCATCTGCCACCTTGTTTGCTTTCCCAGGGTGGTAATGGATTGAGCAGTCATAATCCTTAATCAGCTCCAACCATCTTCTTTGACGCATATTCAGCTCCTTTTGTGTGAAAATATACTTTAAACTTTTATGATCAGTATAAATATCACACCTTTCACCATAAAGGTAATGCCTCCAAATCTTTAATGCAAATATTACCGCAGCCAACTCCAAATCATGTGTTGGGTAATTTTGCTCATGGATTTTCAACTGTCGTGAGGCATAAGCTATCACCATATCATTTTGCATAAGAACACACCCCAATCCCTTCTTGGATGCATCACTGTAGATCACAAACCTTTCTCCACTACAAGGCAGTGTGAGCACAGGTGCACTGGATAACCTTCTTTTCAACTCCTTGAAATTCTCTTCACATTCCTCTGTCCAGACAAACTTAACTCCTTTCCGAGTCAACTTGGTGATTGGATTAGATAATCGTGAAAACATCAATAATATCCAGCCAAACCAAGAAAACTTCGGATCTCAGTTACTGTTGTTGGTCTTGACCATCTTTCGATAACCTCTGTTTTTGCTGGATCCACAGATATCCCCTCTTTTGAGATTATGTGACCCAAAAATGCAACTTTTTGAAGCCAAAATTCACACTTGGTAAATTTGGCATAAAGCTTCTCCTTTCTCAGGGTCTTAAATATAATTCTCAAGTGATCTTCATGCTCTTCCTTTCTCTTTGAATAGACAAGAATATCGTCTATAAAGACTACCACAAATTGATCAAGATAGTCTCTAAAGACTCTATTCATTAGATCCATGAAGATAGCAGGGGCATTAGTAAGACCAAATGGCATCACTATAAATTCATAGTGTCCATACCTTGTACGGAAATCCGTCTTTGGTATATCCTCCCTTTTGACCCTTAATTGATGATACCCTGAACGGAGATCAATCTTGGAAAAGTATTGAGCTCCGCGTAGTTGGTCAAATAAGTCATCAATGCGTGGGAGAGGATATTTGTTCTTGATAGTGATCTTGTTAAGTTCTCGATAATCAATGCAGAGTCTCATTGATCCATCTTTCTTCTTTACAAATAGAACAGGTGCTCCCCAAGGTGACGCACTAGGGCGTATGAATCCCTTATCAAGATTCTCTTGGAGTTGCTTCTTCAATTCCTGCAACTCAATTGGGGCCATTCTATAAGGTGTCTTTGAAATAGGCAAAGCACCCGGTACGAGTTCTATTGAAAACTCAACTTCACGATTTGGTGGAAGACCCGGTAATTCCTCCGGAAAGACATCATCAAACTCCCGTACAATGGGCATATTCTTAATCGTGAGTTTCTCACCAACCATTTGAGATAAATAACCTTCATTTAGTGGAATCAAGACCCATAAGATGGAAGAAATTTCCACTGGAAGGTTATATTCATCCTTGCATCGATAGACGATCGTAGATTGATCTGGAATATGAAATGTGACTTCCCTTCTTTGGAAATCGATATGAGCTCCATGTAGAGAAAGCCAATCCATGCAAAGAATCACATCAAATTCCACTAAAGGAAGGATAACAAGATTTGCAGGAAGCAATTTCCCACAAACTTCGATCGGAGAAGAATTATAAACTTTTGATGCGATTGATGTGCCATTAGGTGTTGTCACAGCTAACTCAACATCTAATTGTTGAGGTAATACGGTGATACACTTAGAAAAGTCTTCAGAAATAAAAGAGTGGGTGGATCCAGAATCAAATAAAACATTTGCTACTTTAGAGTGGATGGTAAGTGTACCTTTCACCACATCGTTATCGTACTCCACATCGCTGATAGAAATTGCATGTGACTTTCCTTTGTCTTTAGCCTTAAGAGTTTGTTGACGTCGACCATCATCATCAAACCTTGGATTTGGGCATTGATTGGCATAATTCCCCATCTCCTTGCACTTGAAACATTGAAGTGTAGTTGGTTCATTCTGTGTATCCCTTCCTTTGTTTGCGTCATTAGACATCTTCTTCCCATTATCACGACATTCAAATGCCCGATGACCTTCTTTTCCACATTTAAAACATTTACTTGTCCCTTTAAGACAACTCCCTCCATGTTTCTTTCCACACTTTGAGCATAAGGAAAAGATCATCTTCTTTTCTGTGTTCTCTTTAGATTTTTCTTTGAATTCCATCTTCCTCTTCTTATCAAACCCATGTGACTGATGGGTTACTCCAATCTCCATCTCGACTTTGAGAGCACATCGAACGATTTCCTCGTATCTATTGAAGTCCCTTATGGCTAACGCCCTTCGAAGACTTGGTTTTAAGCCACTAAAGAATCGATCGATCTTACTCTCAGGTTGGATAATAATACCAGAAGCGTACCTTGCCAGTCTTGTAAAATTTGCTTCATAGGTACCAACAGATTCATCATCCCTTTGCTTCAGTTCAAGAAACTCTTTCTCCATCTTTGTTCGGAGAATACGAGGGAAGTACTTATTGAAAAATAAGTTCTTGAACTCGTACCATTCCATAGACTCAATTTCATCCCTTTGCCTAGTATTCTTAACAAGATTCCACCATTGATCAGGATCTCCTTCCAAAAGATACACTGCTAGGATGACTTTATCATGTTCAGAACATTGAAGAACTGAAAATATCTTTTCAGTAGTACTAATCCATTGTTCAGCAACTAATGGATCAGTAGACCCGCTGAAAGAAGGTGGACGCTGCCTCATGAAGGATTCAACAGAATGTTGCTCCCTCCTTTGCTCGTTTGGAAATCCTGCATGATTCATAGCTTGAGAAAGTTGTGTGAGCATGGCTACAAGATTTTGCATTCCAGCTCCCATATCGTTTGGTTGCTCAGGGGGACAATCATTGCATTGCCCATCGCATTCCGCATTAACACGGTTCCTTCGGGTTCCAGCCATTGACTAAAACCAAGAAGAATAGTGTGAGCAACACTAATTATAATAGGAAACCACATAATTCAAGAATAAAATTTTCATGCTTATGGTCTTATCCTAGGTTATTCAAGGCCATTTCTAAAACACTAATATTGTGTACTATGCTTAGACTTATCCTTAGGGTTCTTACTAAGGCTTTCACATCCTAGTTTCCAAAGGTTGACTATACCTTTCCTCTGATACCAACTATAACGACCCATACTTTACATACATTGTTAATACTTCAAAATTGAAGTACACTTATTACAACATATGACAAAACCACAAAGGACCGTATAGGTATAGTGTCTTTAGAAACTGGGAAACATAAACAACTGGTTCATAAATCTTCTACAGTGTCTCCCATTTATTTCATCATATCTAGGGTCCCTTTTAGAATATTCTACTTAATATCCATCTTCCTGACCTGGGGAAAAGAAAACATAAAAGGGTGAGCTCAAATGCTCAGCAAGGGCAAATAAAGGAAATAAAAATCATATCATATCTTTTTGAAAATCAAAACCTGCAAAAGAGATCATAATATCTTAACATGGAAAAAAATCATAGAAGTGAAAATGAGATCCCCATAATCATAACATAAAACTTGAAACTTTGTGGCATGCACACATAATCATGGAAAATCATTTCTTGTTAGTCATGACTCATTGCCAAGACTATCTTAGTGGACAAAGTCCCTTTCTGAACCGAGTTCACTCCTCGTTTCAGTCCTGTATCACTGAACCGAAATAACCTTCCGTTCCAGCCATGTCTATCTCATGAGATATAAAGTCTTTACCCAATGCATTGGAGGGAGATATAGGTCCCACCCATCTTATAATGAATCCTTTCTTATGTGTGCCACATAATCATAAACCATACATCATAACGTAACCCATGTAATAAAAATGGGATTCTTAAACAACATGACATCATAAAACAATTCATATAAGATAAAGGAATTCATAAAAATATTTCCATCACAACATAATCAAATCCATGTAATAATAGGGATAGAAACAGAACCCTTTATTATCTTAGATGGAAAATAATTTTGATAAAACACTTGAACTTCATTCTTGAGGAAAATATCCTTTCTTTTTCAAAAACATTTTACATTTCTTAACATGTCATACAACTTTAAACTAAAAGAAGTTGATTAATAATAAACTTGAAAACTTTTAAAGGAAGCTTCTTGGAAATAATTTTTTAAAAATCCATTCTTGTTGTATAAGTTAAAAAAAACATTCTTCGTACTTTTGTCGGAAAAGTCAAAAAGTACCTCGTACGGAAAAACGACAAAAGATTCCTTTCATATTCTTTACTAAAAACTCACCTAAGGGTAAAATTGGATTTAAACTATTTTAAGTGGATGGAAACAATATTACATATTGAGGGAACATGGATGTGGATGATAAAATACACCCCAGTAAATACTTACGAATAAACAATCTCGGATAAAAATGAGATTGTGATATTTCCCTTACCTTAGGTCCGATTTGCTTTGTTCGTGTCCGAAGCTCCTGTATAATGGTTTAAATAATGTTATTGACTTATTCCAGAATCATACATATTGATATGAGATCATATATGGTCATATTATAAGCTTCTTGTTAGTAATATTTCATTGTTACTTGTTACTCGGGTCTTTATAACTTTTTGTTCTTATGCGTGTTTTGTCGAATAAATTCTTATTCTTATCTTTAGGTTATAGATAATTAATTTCCATAATGGTATTAGTGTATTATATACCATATTCATTCATTCAATTCATTTATATAATCATTATGAAATGAAGATCATGTAGAACGAGTCGCATCACATCGTGGAGACGGTATTCCGTACGTACGCACGAGTGATGATATCGTTCCTATGATCGTGGAATTGTATTGGAGTATATATATATTATTTCAGTATCAATATTACTTCATAATAATCATATATAGTTACTCATTACACCATTATACCCATCCTTGTAAGGTGATGGTGGAAAATAGATTACACCACGGCGTGGAGACGGTATTCCGTACGTACGCACGCGCGGTGATTTCATTTTTCCGTAGGATGGATAGAAGGTGAATTAGGGTTGTTTCATATTTATAATAACATATCAGTATGTAAGTAATACTGATGTTATTACTTTATCATGAAACAACTAAAGAAGAAGAATTTTAAGAAGAAAGAAATTGAAAAGATCGGTAATGGATATTACCTCTTCTTTGGAACGCCTCTTTGAATCCTCCACTTAAGGAACAAAGATTGGTCTTTGGAGATGACCGGGACCTCTAGGATTATTCTAGGGAAGTGGAGAGGAGAAAATGGAAGGGGTTGGCCGAGCTTGAGTGCTCAAATTGGTGTGAGGAGGAGGGGGAGGAGGTGCCCTTTTATAAGGGAGGAGAGGGGCACCTTAGGAATATCTCAAAATATTATTTTATATTAAAGTCAAAATCGGTTTATAATGGTTCCAAAGGGTCTTATTTCGAAGCTGAAGTGGTGATGGGTCTAAATCCTATCAACCAATAGGATTTAGACAAGTTTGGGGTATTATTTTAACCTTATCAATTAGATTTAACTCTAAGTTAATTAATTTAACTTTTACCGTGTCTTTTTGTTTTCTTTCACTATATGGTTAATACACTTACTATAACATGCCAAACGAACCCCAAATTGTTTATTATTAAAATATATATCCTTATCTAAGTCATTTTGCCGAACCTTAGATTTTTAGGAATAAAATAACAATTAATAATATAATATTTGATTTAAAAACTATTTTGTGTCAATTTTGACACTATTTGATATATGATTTTTGTGAAAGTCATATCAGAATTATATGTTCGAACCAAGTTGATTAAATCAACACTAATATATCATAGTAAACTATAAAATTAGTGGAATTCATAAAAAGTCTTAAATTACATTTATTTTGGTATTTATATTATCAATTATGTCAATATTTCATTAATAAGATAATTACTGCATCATCTTTGTGTCATAAATAAATTAACTTATTTGATGTCTAAAAATTACAAATAAACTACCATCATGTAGGAAATCTTTTTATCTTTCTAATGAATATTTAAAATCGAATTTATCTTATGTATAACCCCATATTAAAAATGATTTACTTATTGAACTTTAAATTTAACTATTTTAACCCTTCTTTAAATAAATTAATAATAAATGTCCTAATCTATTCCAAGTGGGCCTAAATGGTCATATTTTATTCCTAAGTTTGTTTTTGGTCGAATTACACTTGTCCAATATAATTAGGACATGTGTTAGGGTAATATTAATATCATATTTACCCTTAGTTACCCTATTTACTATTAACCGCGGTAAAAAAAGGTAAAAAGTTACTATTCACCAAAAAATTATTTTCATCTCATTGAACCACATTTTAGTCCTTGATATTAACCGTGTCTCTCGGATTTTCGAAATTCCATTCACAGAAGCGGTAAAATTAAGTTTTATGCAAAATTCAGTTTTTTTAACCTACCACTTAGTGGTTTCACTATTCATCAAAAATTGAAAGTTTTCAGAAAAATACCAAAATTTCACCCTAGGCTAATTTCGATATTCTGAGTCCAAAAATGAAGTCCATTTTGAAAAATAAAATTTATAAAATTTCAAAAAGTGGTTATTACTATTCATAACGGCTAGTTTTAATAGCATATTGTTGTTTAGTGAAACTCGGTATTGCATACGACGCAAGCTATCGAGGAAGGTCGCGATTGCGTGTAAAGAAAGCCAAGCAAGTGTTGTGTAGAAAAAGATTCTTTTGATGATTTATATAACATAAAAGTCTCGGGTGTTACATACATTAGACATGTCATGTGTTCGTTTTGCATCAATGATAGGTCATGGATTCAGTACACTTCCTAGATGATGATTGACTGCATAACACAGAGTCAACATAGTTTGTGGCCCATTGAAAATGCAGTTTACACCAAAATTTTCGATGCATAGACTACACACTGATTCCTTCGGCATGTGTCTCAGATAGTTTCTAAGAGGTATACATGCCATGTATATCAGATATACACCTCATGTACTTATACCTAGTTACAGATATTTAAGATTTATTTATTTTTCTACGAAAGACACGATACGTCTACTTTCATGTGGTCATAATGATTGGACAATCCCATGTGATAGGTTTTAATATAAATAATTTTATAAATTTTTATTTAATATCTTCATAATTTTTACTATCAACATATCATGTATGATTCATATTACAATTTGTTACTCTATTTACATTGAATCAAAACAGGTGACTGAAAAATAATATATTTCGGGTAATAATCATTGAAGTACACATCATGAAAATTTGTGATATGTCTTATATTCCATATGTTACAAGATTAAAATAGTGTATGAGGGTAATACATGTTGGGATGATTTTGATAAGTATTTACCATGTTTTCTCCAAGGAATATTTACATACAATGTCATTTTTAAATGAATTTATATAACTTGTTTAAAATTGTGATGGATGATAATCTCATGGATATCTATACAAGACTTAAGATAAAATCATTTTATAACTAATGATAATAATCAATAGATTTGGGGACAATTTATCTTAAATAAGAATTATTAATGAATAGAATTCTAGTATTATTACATGTGTTATACATTTCATGTATGTGGATAGACATGATCTAAGACCAACCTTTCATATTTGATTGGATTCATTTAATTTATTGTTTAATTAAATTGTTGGAATATCTGACTTCTCACCTAATTCTTATGTAGGGCATGCATTCCCATGGTTTCCTTCATTTAAACCCCCCTTTTACCCTCACCATCATGTGACTAAAATAATTTTTAATGGATAGAGCTCCAAATCTAGTGGAGGTGGTTCAATTAAAGAGCTATGGAAAACCAATCCAAGGAGATACCAAGGTTGAATGTGAAAATCTATAAAGACAAACCTCAATTGGTTCAGGGTGTTCCTCCTCTAGGTTAGCGGTAAGCTTATCCGCCACTATATTAAATAACAATTCGAATAAGCTCATGATAATGCCCTTTATTTTATTTCTATTAGTTTCATGGTTATCTCATTATGGATGTATTATCGTGAACAAATAATCATTTAATTTGCAAGTGTGTAGTATGGAACTAAAATAAAGTGGCATATGTGGAAATATTATCTAATGTCATGGTTAATCACTTATATAATCCCACATAATATTAACAATCATGTGATAAATATAAAACTAGAAGTTTATTTATAATGGATAAAATCCACTAATAAAATATTAAGTCGGTATAGCCTTCCACTACTTCGATTGGAATCAAACCATAGTTCAATGTTCTTGACGAGCCAAATTTGGGTTACTTTCAATTATCATGGGATTCTAACAAGAGTTTTTTATTGACTTGACCTATTTCACGTCAAGGATTGACTGGAAAAGTAGTGCATGGTGTAACTGAGAGGCAATGGATGAGTGAATCCAATTATAGGATTTCAGGATTGGGGAGTCCACTCAATGGATCAGCGAACTGTGAGTTAATGTAGTTTTAATTTTGAACGCCTACCTAGAACATTTCAAGTTTAACGACCAACCAATGTTGGGGTAATTATAAGAGAAATATGGATCCTTTCCATTAGAATGTCCCAAGAATAGGATATTCTAAAGCCAATGGTGAGGGCTATTAGGTTTTGATAAATTAGTGAGAGACTAATAAATATAATATTTATTTATTTTTCTAAATTTATCAGATAATGTTCTAAATCAATACTTAACCTACTTTTATAATGAGTAATAAAATTACATCAAATATATCATTAATGTCCATACATTATAAGGAAAAACTTCTCATCGACATGAATATCCAAGAATGGTAGGGGCATTTACACATCATCCTTCTACATGAAATGAAATTACATGTGTTGAAAAAAGCGCTACAAGTTGCACCTAAAAATGAGGAATTTTATAAATAAATATCTCTCTATAAGAAATATATTATTGATACTACATAAGATTAGTGATTCATTCTATCATCCATGTATAATGATATTTTAATGAAACATAAGGAAATGGATGTATATAGCATGATGTCTAACCATATGGATCACTATTAAGAAAAGGTGAGACCAGAGAGGTATGAGATCTCCAATGCATTTTTTACCACTAAACATAGAGGGTATGTTCCAGATGGGCCTCATGTAGCCAATATTATTAGCTATATTGAATGCTTAGACATGTTATCAATTTAATTCTTGGATGATTTTCATATATATCTCATACATTCTTCACAAACCAAGACCGTAACTCACTTTATTTTGAATTATAATATGAGAAGTATTGAGAAGAGTCTTTCAGAACTTCTTAATTTAAAATTTTCAAGTAGAAAAGGGCATGAGTGATAATAAACTCATGCTCTTAAAGATTAATAATAAGGTAAAGGACAAGGAAAATGGGCCCAAGACTTATATGCAATTTAAATATTCTAAGCACCATCCTAAAATTAAGAAGAATATATAGAGGTAGGGAAACAAAAAAGAGGTAGTACGTTTTGTATTTGGAAAGATAGACCCTATAAGAGGAAATACACCCAAAAGAAATGGGAAGCTAAATTTTCATTCATTATCAAGTGAAATATTTCCATATCAACACATTGGGTATTAGATATAGCTTGTGGTGATCACATCTATATCCAAATGTAAGAACCAAGTAGATTCTAAAAAATTACCTAATGAGAGGTGGATCGACGAGATTCCAATGGTGTGAGGCTATTTTTACTTGCCATTGTTGACTACCACATTTAATTTTCATCAAGAATGATTTTGGTTTTACATGATTTTTATTATGCACCAACTGTTATCAAAAACATAATTTTATATAATGTTCTGATACAACTGGTTTTATATTCATGTTCCAACATAAAAGTAGTTTCTTTTATAATGAAAACATGTGTTGTGGTATGTCACATTTAAATAATTGCCTTTATGTATTAAATTATGAAAACCAAGTGTTGGCAATGGATAATGAATCTGGTTCGCATGACTCATATAACACACCACTTCGACATCACTATCTTGGTCATGTAAATGAGAATCATTTGAAAAAGATCTATCATGATTTATATTTAGACTCATATGATCTAAAAGAAATAGATATATTTGATTCTTGTTTACAAGGGAAAAAACCAATCCACCATTGGGTTGATAGGGTCAAAGGTCCTTAGAGCTTCTAGGATTGGTACACACTGATGTGTTTGTATCATTTCAAGTAGACTCTTTAGGTGCATATTTTTACATCATAACTTTTGTAGATGACTTGAGTAGATATGGAGATATCTACATGATGAGGTATAAGTCTATGTCCATTGAGAAATTAATGGAATTCATGAATGAGGCATAGAATCAGCATGGTAAGTGGACATAAAAGCATTAATGGAATGAAGGTGTTTAATATCATAACAAAGATTTTGTTGACTTTCTACGGGAGGTTGGGATTCAATATTAGAACACTCCACCTTATACACCAAAGTGAAATGGTGTTAGTGAAGGGAGGAACCATATCTTGTTTAACATTGTAAGGTTTATGATGTTTCATGTAGATCTTCCTTTATACTTTTGGGGATATGAATTACAAAAATATTACATACTCATTAATACTAGTGCCATCTAAAGATGAAAATGCAATTCCATTTGAGATATGGATTGAAAAGAAACATGTTTTCTCACATACTTGTATATGGGGTTGCAAGGAATTTGTTAAGACCTTCTCAGGAATCAAACGAGCACTCCAAGGTAAGAGGTGTATCTTTATATGGTATCGCATGGAAACCAATTTATAATACCAATACAACCCCACAGACAAGAATGTGGTCATTTCTAGACAATCTGTCTTTCTTGAGAGGGAGTACATCCTCAAATAAGGATTGTGTGAGTATGATTGACTTTGATGATGTTTATGCTCAAGATACACAAGAGTTGTTATTGGAACAAGATCCAATGGTCCCCATGAAATAAGTTGTTTCTAAAACACAAGTACAGTGTTTGAGTGTAATAGAGGTATGGGAACCAGAGAGATATGGTTTTCTAGTCACTAAGGATGGAAACTCATTATTGTTGGAAATTGATTAACCTCTATCATACAATGAGGATATAGAGAAATTATAAGCTACAAGATGGATAGAATCATGGAAATCTAAGATGTATTCCATTTATAAGAACCATGTTTGGGTTCTAGTCAATGCGCCTGTTGATGTATGCATGTTGAGTGTAAATGGGTGTTCAAGAGAAAACATGACATGGATGTTAATGTAAGTGCCTTTGAAGAAATGCTAGAGGAAAAATGACTTAAACAATGCCATCATATTGGATATTATTAAACATTTTCTCTAGTTTCCATGTCTAAATCCATCAGAATCCTACTTTTTGTAGCATCATACCCTGCCTATGAGATTTGGAAGATGGATGTAAAATCTACTTTCCAAAATGGGAACCCTCAAGAAGATGTCAATAAAACAAAACCAGAACGGTTTGTGACTCCAGGTGATGTAAAAAGGATTTGAAAGTTGTAGTGATCCATTTATGGATTAAAGTAAGAATCCAGGTCATGGAACATTCGATATTATGAATCCAAACAATAATTTGGTTTCATTAAGAACTAATGTGAGATTTTTGATTATAAAAGGCTTACTGGGAATGTGTTCGATATATTAGAAGTATATTTTGGTGACATGTTACTTATTAGAAATTAAATTCTAGTCTTACAATCTATTAAATATTGTTTAAGAAAGTGGTTCTCCATAAAGGACATTGGAAAATCAGTTTTTATTATAGGGATCAATATCATTCGTGATAGATACAAGAGGATGGTTGGACTAATTCAATGTACTTATATTTAATAGATACTAGATATTTTTAGTATGGAACAATCAAAGAGGGGATTGGTTCTAGTGTCACATAGTTTAAATCTTTCTAAGAAATTTTGTCCCCAGACACAACAGGAGAAGTAAAGAACAGGTAAGATATCATATGCTTCAGTGATATGATCAATCATGTATTCCATGTTATATACTATACATGATGTTTTCTATAAGTCCCCAGCCTTAAACCTTACTTAATCTTGAGTTAATACAGGATTACACATTGAGGATCTTTTCAGGTTTAGATTTTTAGAGAATTAGATCATAAAACTTGCATTACATTCCACATTTAAACAAAGTGGTTATATAAAAGATAGGATTCATTCTTCCCATCAATAGAAACATATTTAAAATAAAACTTGGATTCTTTCTTGACACATCCTTGACATTATCATCATATCACGTACCTTTCCCTTGACCTGTGATAAACATTTTAAAAACATGGGATGGGCATAAAAAAGCTCAGTAAGGGATATAAAAATATGGAAAGGAAACATGAGTTCATGTATACATAAGAACTAAATCATACTTTACCCATAAAACTTAGGCACATTAACATACCTCATCAAACCATGAATAAATCATAGAAATCACAAGACAGAAAGGTAACTTGAGGCATTCATAACATTCTTACGTAGGGAGAAACCCTCTTGGTTACGTTTGGAATACCCATCACAGTATATTCCCTAAATCTCTTCGGAGAAACCTTAAAGTTTCACTCCTTCGCGTTACCCAATGCATTGGAGAGCTATATCGGGCTCACGCGCCCTTAGTTTATCACGGAACCACCTGTCTTCATAATAATGGCCAAGAACCTCAACATAATCGTTTCATATAAAACATGCATAAAGGAAACATAACATTTCCACCATTCTATCACAAGATATAAATACAACACATTGATATAAAAACATTATGAAAACAATTTTCAATACCAAAATAAAAGAAAATTAAAACATGGTATTTATTTTTCTTTTAAAAAGAGGGTATGACTTGTAGAGGAAGCCGAAACTCAAATAACGGTCACGGTGGCAGAGAAGTCGTTGTCGCCGCATACGTACGACAAAGAAATTCCCTTTTGTCGTTTAGTAAAATGCTTCGTATAAAAAAGATTCCTTTTGGATAAACATAAAAGTCAAAGGGGTTTATACACTGTATAAAATAAGGTTGTGTATAAAACAAAATATGCCTCAATGAAAGGAGATTGAGACGAAGTTCCTTAAAAAGATGATATCCTTGGTTTAAGGATAAATCAATTACAAAATTATGTGTGACAAACGAATACAAAAAATATAAGTGGATATTAAGTGTAAAATAATCAAAGGTCATTCACACATATTCAAAGGATGACATATTCAATAACTACATGTTGAACCCAAAGAAATCGAATTTGGGTTAAGAAGTTCCCTTGACAGCCTAACAGCGTCACATCAAAATGAGTTGATGAGAGATAAAAAAATGGTATCTCATCACTTGGACATAAAATTTAAATCAATAAGGATATATGATAACATATCCCAACATAAAAATATGTAAATTAAAAGACCCAAGAAAATATGTCCTTTAAAGATAGGAGGGTGAAAGGTTCCCTTACCGACAAGGGTATCTTTCAAAACATACACCTCGTGAAAGAAGGACAATAAAACATTGATGTAAATAATCATAAAAGAATGTATATTACACAATGAGAAAAATAATGGGTAGTACATACACCACTCAAAGGAAATTGTTGAAAATGTAGCATAAATCTCACGGGAATAAAAGTGAGATGAAAAATCCCTTACAAAAAGTCAGCAGCCTAACGGCGCCACATAAAACATACAAAAATGGGTTGATGATATCAAATAGGGTATCTAATCATATTAACATAAAGTTTATATAAATAGAAATATAAAAGAACATCCCCCAACATAACAAAGAGGAGCTTAAAATAAGTGACATAATGGAGAGTACTTAAAAAGAAAGAGAGAGGTTAGATCTCTTACAAAAATCCGGCAGCCTAACGGCGCCACATAAAACATCCAAAATGGATTGATGAGAGAGAATATGGTCTCTCATAACATGAACATAAAAATTACAGTAATATTAATATAAAATAACATCCCAATAACATTAAAGATGAGCTTTAAAAGGAATGACATAAAAGAGTGTACTTAAAAAGAAAGAGTAGAGTAGGATCCCTTACCTTGGGTCTGACTTGACTCGATCGTTCTTTAACGTCTTGGATAATAAACATGAGTTAATTTACACATTATTAAGAAACTTTTTCTAGTTCATTATTTCTTTTAGATCACTTATTGCAATGTTATAAACATTATTTAATCCTTTAAGTTAATAATGTTTGTTTTGTCGATATTTGGTTCTTAAGTCGAAAGTGGACTTCTTACAATTAGATGTTGTTCGTCTGGTCAGATCTTCATTATATCCAGAATTATATTCATGATTTGGATATCATATATATCATATATATCCATAATATACATGTATTTATAATATTACATAATCATTTAGAGGTAAGAAATGAAATGCACCGTTCATGGAGAGGGTAAGCCGTACATACGCGTGAACGCTACTTTCATTTCTATTTCATATTTTTATGGAATGGAATAATAATTTTATAGAGGTATATTATAAATATAGTATAACATCATATATAATAACATTAAATCCATCTTTTATACGTCCCACATATGGCATTAACGAATCACATCACTTTGAGGGGGCGGTAGTCCGCACTTCCTTAAATGAAGATATCACGTTTACCCATAATGGAAACCATAAAGGTATGCCAAAAAAGAAAAATACAGAAGCTTAAGTAAAACATATACATATTATATATCATATATAAATATAGTGACATCTTAATGTCCACCTTTGAAGGTGTTAAAAGAATGTTGAACAATCATCGTTTCGGGAGGCATAAATTCGCCATCCACGGAAACAGTATGTTCTTTAACCATTAGATGTTGGTGTGTGTAAGTTTAGCTCGAATACTTATTATAAAAACATCCTAGTATATTTAAGAAACTGTATTTGTTACAAAAGAAATTAATAAAAAGAGATTAGGGGGTTGGAGAGGAAAAATAAAACAAAAGGACTCAAGTGAACACATTACCTTAAAATCGGGTAACTCCCTTTGGTTTGAGATAAAAGGCTTCCTTGGGAAGTCTTATGCCCAAATTGAGGCCTCAAGGAGTTATAGAGGGAAATGGAGAGACCAAATGGGCAGGGGTTGGCCGAGCCAAAGGCTTTGGGAGTGTGGGTATGGAGGTAGAGGTGGGGGCCTTTTATAAGAGGAGAGGAGGGGCACTCTTGGAAAGTAAGCAAATGTTACATTATTTGAAAATGGTATTCGGATTTAAGAGGTCCCACATTGATGTGTTTCGAGGATAAGGTGATAAGGGTTATAAAACCACTCATTCAATAGGTTTTGGACATGTTTAGGTCTTAGATATTACATTATCTTTCCATTTTATTTAAATCGTTAATTAATGATGTCATCGCTACATCATCATGATGTCATAAATAATTTAATTTATTTAATGTCTAAAAATTATAAAAAAAATACTATGATATAGGAAGTCCTTTTAGCTTTCCAATTAATATTTATAGTCAAAATTATGATTTGTATAACCCCATGTAAAAATTGTTTTAGTAAAACATTTCATGTTTGTCTCATTTTTACTTTAACTTTAAATAAAAAGATATTAATGTCATTTTCCAACCAAAGTGGCTTCATGGGGTCCCCATGTTGACCCATGGATTGTCTTCGTCGGCCATGACACATCCGATGAGGTTATGACATGTTTCATGTTCATTTTATATTATTAAAACATTATTTTTACCTTAAACTACACTAATTACCTCTAATCGCGATTAAAAACATAATAAGTTACTATTCACCAAAAAATTATTTTTATCCCATTGAACCACATTTTACTTCATAATGACAACAATGTATGTCAGATTTTTGAAATTAAAAACACAAAGATTTAAAAATTTCATTTAAACGGAAAAATCAGTTTTTATAAGTACCACTTAGTGGTTTCAGTATTCATCAAAAATTGAAGTTTTTCAGAAAAATCCCAAAAACTCACCCTAAGATATATTTGATATTCTGAATTAAAAAATGAATTATATTTTACAAAATTCAAATCATATAAGTCACATTAATTTATTTAATTATTAATTCCCACTGTCATAGCAAATAGCGTGTTTGTATGAAACAATAAATATCAAAAGATTGACACTAGTTTAAGTCTGATTTCAAAGTGAAATTAATTAAAACGACCACTATTGGATTTCATGGTAAAAATATATTCTAATTTCACTTTAAAATCAATTCAAAAGATAATATAATCATATAAATAAATTATATTAAATATAGGTTTCGAATTAAAAAACAACATTTCACACTATTCATTAAAAAAATGAACTTTATCAGAAAGATAAAAAAAATTACACAAAGTAAATTTTGATGTCCCAATTCTTAAGAAGAGTTTTATTTGGTCCAAAAAGATGTATAAGAGTAAAAAAAATATATTTAATGATGGTTATCCATCAAAATGTGATAAGTGAACCTTTAGTGAAAACTAGGGCATATACGCCTAAAATTTAATTATTTCCGTATTTTATGCCTTTATCCTTTATTGGATAAATGTAAAAACATTTAAAAACATATATAATCATATTTTAGTTATTTATATAGATTCCTTCCAATACAACGACTACATGTTAACTACGATTTAAAATAATATTATTTTATTATTAGAGTGCAACGTAAGATTCCCAAGAAACTCGTTGTTGCGTGTTGGGTACGCCATCGAGCATAGCATCCCCTTTAAAGTCATATTAATATTTTATTCACAAATATGGATAAATATGAGAATGTTATATTCTTTATTTACCTGGGGTGTTACATCCTTCCCCCTTTTGAGGATTGCGTCCTCACAATTATTAAAATTGAGCATGGAAACATCCTTGAAAGTCCCACATCAGAACAAGAGTCGGTAAAACAATCATTTTAAAAGAATGGGAGAGAAGTACAAATGTCACCTGAGTTAACCCATACTAGGATTCCAAGTATGAAAATATGGATATGGAGGAGAAAACAAAGGGTCATGTTCTGATGGAGAGTGATAGTAAACATGTCTAGGAGAAAGTTAACCATAAGAAAATCACAAACTTGTGATGGGTTAAACGGTATTCGATTCCCCTGTAGGAAAAGTTAATAGACACCATTTTTGTTTTAAGTTACTTTTTATTGAGGAATTTATTCATAAGGAAACATAATCACTTATCATGTTGACTTTCAAATTTTACTAGATTCCTTAATCAAACTCATATTTTTTTCCAAAAGACGAGTATTTAGGGAGACTTGTTCGCATTAAGAGTACTATAATCAACTTCTAGAGAATCACCTAATCCAAAATAGAAAACTATATACTTCCCAAGTCTTTAGACTCTAACCAAAACCAAAACCAAAAAGGTTAGTACATGGTCAGATAATCCAGAAAAGGATAACTCTTTATAAAATGAAAATCTATTCTTAATCTCCATAATTTGTCCAACGAAACCCAAAGTTCAACGAAGACCATTCGATAAACAATTTGTGGATAAAATTCTTCAAAGTAAACCAAACTAATATTGAAACCCAAATATTTTGAAGGATTTAGTCACATAGTCTACCAAGTTAAATCGTATCATTTATCTCCAAACCACATCAGTTGCCCTTAATGTCTCGTATTGAAAAGTAATTAATCCTAATCACTTATCTGCCATGATAGGTTAATAAATTTCCATAGATAACCCAAAATCAACTTACTCTTAATTAATAAAATCATCTAACTAAAAAATAAATAGTCAAACTAACCAGGGACTTCACGTAGTCCAGTGGTAGGTGATAAATACCAGTCGCACTTTGGTTGAGGGTTCGATTCCTGCAGTTTTTCCGACGCGACGGGTTGTCACACGGTCTGCGTGTTGTCATTTTTCCAAAACTATATAATTCTCAAATCATTCCCCAAAAAGGGATAAAATCATCAAAAATAACAATAACATAATTTAACCTCAATTTTTTCTCATTCCTTTCACTTCAATCATAACATATAGTAACCCATAATTACCTCAAAAGTAAGGATCATATAAACCCAAATGGTTCTTTTTAACTATGTCCACAAAAGAAATGATAACTATTCCTTGAATAAAATTTTCCTATATTAAACATCAGGGTTACACATAATATAAAAAGTCTTCTAATGTAACCCCATCATCAAAAGAGACTTAATACTCAAAAGAATTTCACCATAACTCTTGAAGCCCTTATATGTTGACATCTTACTCATTCAACATTCTTCATGATCCATTAACCATTCCTTTCCAAATTATTCCGAAATACCTCTTTACTATAAACAAAATCATGAATCATATCCTAAGATTCCAAAATAGGAAAACAATAGTCATGAAATAATACATACCTTTGATGGGTCATTTTCAGTTTCTTCATCCTCAATCGGAATGGCATTAGGTATTGGTAAACAAACATTTGTATGCTCTTGGTGACCCCATTCACGAAACATCTTCCTATTACATGTGTTTGCATAATGACCATGCACACCACATTTAAAACATTCAATTGATCCCTCAGAAAGAACTTCTTTCCCATTCCTCGAGTCAACTGGATGCTTCCTTTTTCCATGGCAGGTTCTTGCTTTATGACCATCATTTCCACATCTATAGCATTTTTCTGTCCCTTTGAAACATTTTCCTGGGTGTTTCTTTCCACATCTTTGACACATAGGTTTTTGAACACACTTACCTTTATGATTATTACCTGTACTTCCGTAGGGATTTGTTTCTCGCATATATGATGCCTTAGAGAAATCACTAAGGTTTAGGTGGTCAATAATGACTCTAGATAGTTGGTTGAGGATAATCACAAGAGTTCTCATTGTAGCTCCCATATCATTTAGTTGCTCGCTCAAAAAACTGTCACAGTTTCCTTCACATCCAATGTTACTTTTGTGCCTACTAGATCCAGCCAGTTACTAAAACCAAAAAGGTCAGTGTGAGTATATCAAAAAAAAATATCATGTACTAATGAGGAAGATAAACACTAAGATATACTTACTCGTTCACTTTATCTAAAACTAGGAATCTTTCGGAAATCCTAACCATTATTGTAATTCCACTTATGCGTAAAGAATACCCTAACCTCTAAAGTTATTTAAACCGAACTTTGATACCAACTATAAGGCCCCAGCCTTAAACCTTACTTAATATTGAGTTAATACAAGATTACACATTGAGGATCTTTTCAGGTTTAGAGTTTTAGAGAATTAGATCATAAAACTTGCATTACATTCCACATTTAAACAAAGTGGTTACATAAAGGACAGGATTTATTCTTCTCATCAACGGAAACATATTTAAAATAAAACATGGATTCGTTCTTGACACATCCTTGACACTATCATCACATCACATACCTTTCCCTTGACCTGTGAATTTTTTTTAAAAAACTTGGGATGAGCATTAAAAAGGTCAGTAAGGGATATAAAAATATGGAAAGGAATCATGAGTTCATGTATACATAAGAATGAAATAATACTTTACCCATAAAACATAGGCACATTAACATACCTCATCAAACCATGAATAAATCATAGAAATAATAAGACATAGAGGTAACTTGAGGCATTCATAACATTCTTACGTAGGGAGTAACCCTCTTGGTTACGTTTGGAATACCCATCACAGTATATTCCCTAAATCTCTACGGAGAAACCTTAACATTTCACTTCTTCGTGTTAACCAATGCATTGGAGAGCTATATTGGGCTCACCCACCCATAGTTTATCACGGAACCACCCGTCTTCATAATAATTCCCAAGAACCTCAACATAATCGTATCACATAAAACATGCATAAAGGAAATATAACATTTCCACCATTCAATCACAAGATATCAATACAACACATTGATATAAAAACAATAGGAAAACCATTTTCAATACCAAAATAAAAGAAAATTAAAACATGGTATTTATTTTTATTTTAAAAAGAAGGTATGGCTTGTAGAGGAAGACGAAACTCAAATAATGGTAACGGCGGCGGAGAAGTCGTTGTTGCCGCATACGTACGACAAAGACATTCCCTTTTGTCGTTTAGTAAAACGCTTCATATAAAAAATATTCCTTTTGGATAAACGTAAATGTCAAAGGGGTTTATACACCGTATAAAATAAGGTTGTGTATAAAACAAAATATGCCTCAGTGAAAGGAGATTGAGACGATGTCCCTTACAAAGATGATATCCTTGGTTTAAGGATAAATCAATTACATAATTATGTGTGACAAATGAATAAAAAAAATATAAGTGGATATTAAGTGTAAAATAATAAAATGTCATTCACACATATTCAAAGGATGAAATATTCAATAACTACATGTTGAACCCAAAGAAATCGAAATTGGGTTAAGAAGTTCCCTGGACAGCCTAACGGCGTCACATCAAAATGAGTTGATGAGAGATTAAAAAAAAGGGTATCTCATCACTTGGACATAAAATTTATAGTAATAAGGATATATGAGAACATATCCCAACATAACAATATGTAAATTAAAAGACCCAACAAAAGATGTCTTTTAAAAAGAGGAGGGTGAAAGGTTGCCTTACCGACATGGGTATCTTTCGAAACATACACCTCGTGAAAGAAGGACAATACAACATTGATGTAAATACCCATAAAAGAAATTATATTACACAATGAGTAAAATAATGGGAAGTACATACACCACTGAAAGGAAATTGTGGAAAATGTAGCATAAATCTCACGGGAATAAAAGTGAGATGAAAAATCCCTTACGAAAACTCGACAGCCTAACGACGCCACATAAAACTTACAAAAATGGGTTGATGAGATAAAATAGGGTATCTCATAATACTATCATAAAGTTTATAGAAAGAGGAATATAAAATAACATCCCCCAGCATAACAAATAGGAGCTTAAAAGAAATTACATGAAGGAGAGTACATAAAAAGAAAGAGAGAGGTTAGATCTCTTACGGAAATTCGGCAGCCTAACGACGCCACATAAAACATCCAAAATGGATTGATGAGAGAGAATAGGGTCTCTCATCACATGAACATAAAAATTAAAGTAAGATTAATATAAAATAACATCCAAATAACAAGAAATATGAGCTTTAAAAGGAATGCCATAAAAGAGTGTACTTAAAAAGAAAGAGTGGAGTAGGATCCCTTACCTCGGGTCCGACTTGACTCGATCATTCTTTAACGTCCTGAATAATAAACTTGAGTTAATTTCCACTTTATTAAGAACCTTTTTATAGTTCATTATTCCTTTTAGATCACTTATTTCAATGTTATAAAAATTATTTAATCATTTACGTTATTAATGTTTGTTTTGTCGATATTTGGTTCTTAAGTCGAAAGTGGACTTCTTACAATTACATGTTGTTCTTCTGGTCAAATTTTCATTATATCCATAATTATATTCATCATTTGGATATCATATATATCATATATATCCATAATATACATGTATTTATAATATTACATAATCATTTAGAGGTATGAAATGAAATGCACCGTTCATGGAGACAGTAAGCCGTACGTACGCATGAACGCTACTTTCATTTCTATTTCATATTTTTATGGAATGGAATAATAATTTTATAGAGGTATATTATAATTATAGTATAACATCATATATAATAACTTTAAATCCATCCTTTATACGTCCCACATATGGCATTAACGAATCACATAACTTTGAGGGGGCGGTAGTCCACACTTTCTTAAATGAAGATATCGCGTTTACCCATAATGGAAACCATAAAGGTATTCCCAAAAAGAGAAATAAAGAAGCTTAAGTAAAACATAAAAATATTATATATCATATATAAATATAGTGTCATCTTAATGGACACCTTTGAAGGTGTTAAAATAATGTTGAACAATCATCGTTTCGGGAGGCATAAATTCGCCATCCACGGAAACAGTATGTTCTTTAACCATTAGATGTAGGTGTGTGTAAGTTTATCTCGAATCCTTCTTATAACAACATAATAGTATATTTAAGATACAGTATTTGTTACAAAAGAAATTAATAAAAAGAGTTTATGGGGTTGGAGAGGCAATATAAAACAAAAGGACTCAAGTGAAGACATTACCTTAAAATCGGGTAACTCCCTTTGGTTTGAGCTAAAAGGCTTCCTTGGGAAGACTTATGCCCAAATTGAGGCCTAAAGGAGTTATAGAGGGAAGTGTAGAGACACAATGGGCAGGGTTTTTCCGAGACAAAGGCTTTGGGAGTGTGGGTAAGGAGGTACAGGTGGGGGCCTTTTATAAGAGGAGAGGAGGGGCACTCTTGGAAAGTAAGAAAATATTACTTTATTTAAAAATGTTATTCAGATTTAA
Source organism: Viscum album (assembly GCA_963277665.1). Classification (NCBI taxonomy): domain Eukaryota; kingdom Viridiplantae; phylum Streptophyta; class Magnoliopsida; order Santalales; family Viscaceae; genus Viscum; species Viscum album. The sequence continues at coordinate 401,985,517 of OY728127.1, read as the reverse complement.
GAGGTCCCACATTGATTTTTTTTAAGATAAGGTGATAAAAGTTCGCAATCCACTCATACAATAGGTTTTGGACATGTGTAGGTCTTAGATATTACATTATCTTTCCATTTTAGTTAAATCATTAAATACTGAGGTCATCGCTGCATCATCATGATGTCATAAATAATTTAATTTATTTAATGTCTAAAAATTATAAAAAAAAAATACTATGATGTAGGATATATTTTTAGCTTTCCAATTAATATTTATAGTCATAAATATTATTTGAATAACCCCATGTAAAAATTGTTTTAGTAAAACATTTCATGTTTGTCTCATTTTTACCTTAACTTTAAATAAACAGATATTAATGTCATTTTCCAACCAAAGTGGCTTCATGGGTTCCCCAAGTTGATCCATGGGTTGTATTGTTCGTCCGTGACACATCCAATGAGGTAAGGACATGTGTCATGTTCATTTCATATTATTAAAACATTATTTTTACCTTAAACTACACTAATTACCTCTAATCGCAATTAAAAACTTAATAAGTTACTATTCACCAAAAAATTATTTTTATCCCATTGAACCACATTTTACTTATTAATGACAACCATGTATGTCGGATTTTTGAAATTCAAAACACAATGATGTCAAAATTTCATTTAAATGGAAAAATCAGTTTTTATAAGTACCACTTAGTGGTTTCACTATTCATCAAAAATTGAAGTTTTTCAAAAAAATCCCAAAAATTCACCCTAAGCTATATTTGATATTCCGAATTAAAAAATGAAGTCTATTTTAAAAAATTCAAATCATATACGTCACATTAATTTATTTAATAATTAATTCCCACTGTCATAGCAAAGAGCGTGTTTTTATGAAACAATAGGTATCAAAAGATTGACACTAGTTTCAGTCTAATTTCAAAGTGAAATTAATTCCAACGATCACTATTGGATTTCATGGTAAAAATATATTCTAATTTCACTTTAAAACCAATTCAAAAGATAATCTAATCATATAAATAAATTATATTAAAAATAGGTTTCGAATTAAAATACAACATTTTACACTATTCATTAAAAAATGAACTTTATCAGAAAGATACCAAAAATTTACACAATGTAAATTTTGATGTCCAAATTATTAAGAAGAGTTTTATTTGGTCAAAAAGGATTTATAAGAGTGAACAAAACTATATTTAATGATGGTTCTCCATCAAAAGGCGATAATTGAACCATTAGTGAAAACTAGGGCATATACACCTAAAATTGAATTATTTCTGTATTTTATACCTTTATCCTTTATTGGATAAATGTAAACACATTTAAAAACAAATATAATCATATTTTAGTTATTTCTATTCATTCCCGCCAATACAACGACTACATGTTAACTACGATTTAAAATAATATTATTTTATTATTAGAGTGCAACGTAAGATTCCCAAGAAACTCGTTGTTGCGTGTTGGGTACGCCATCGAGCAAAGCGTCCCCTTTAAAGTAATATTAATATTTTATTCAAAAATATGGATAAATATGAAAATTTCATAGTCTTTATTTACCTAGGGTGTTACATTTTCTATGCATTGGGCATGGTAGGACGATATCAACAAGATCCAAGTGAAAAAAATTAGACCGTTCTTAATACTATACTTACGTGTCTTAGAAGAACTAATGATATGTTCTGGGTGTATAGAGGAGATGAGGAGCTTGTCATCAGAGGGTATGATAATTCTTGTTTTCAGACATATCAGAATGATCAAGAGTTGCAATAAGGATATATTTTATGTCTCAACAGAGGATATATGAGATGTAATAGTTTAAATAAGCTAGTTGTAGATGATCCTATAGTAGAGTCTGAGTATATATAGTCTTATGATGCAGTCACAGAAGTTTTTTGGATTCAAAACACTATTCAGGAGCTTGATGTGGTTCCTAGAAGTAAAGACCCGATCATGTTGTATTGTGATAATACTGTAGTGGGGGATCTTGCAAAAGATCCAAGGTCACACCAATGGAAAAAGCACATACTCTGAATGTATCATCTTCTAGAGGGATTTATATCACAGGGGTGAAGTTTCAATGTGTACATTACACATGGAAGAGAACGATGTTGTCCTCTTAACGAAAGGCCTATCTCAGTAGAATAATGAATATCATGTGAGCTCTAGCGGAGTGAAGGTTGTAATTAGTTGGCTCTAGTGAAAGTGGGATTCTGTTGGAGTTTCTTCGCTAGTGTCAATGTCTTTATAGATTATGATAAACTAGTATTTGTGGTTTTTTATCATTAATAAACTATTTATCACATCTTGATTTTTATTCCATGTGACCTAGTATGTGATAATCTCATAAGAGTAGATATTTCACTAAAAGGTCATAGCAAGTCTCTACTATGATGAGAACCCGGAAGTGCTACTACACTACTCTTGAACATAAGTTCTATAGCAAGATGATATAATTTAAGGGACACAAATGAATCAGGCTATTAGTGGGGAAGATCATTAGACATTAAGGCACAATCTCATGGTGTACGCCCATGGAAATGTCTAGTATAGATATTATGAGAATGAGACATTACTGTAGGAAACCCACATTGAAAGTTCCTATCTACGGATGTGTGTATGGGTCCATAGAATTTATGATTATTATTAATGTGTATTTTGATACACCAATATAGATGCATTGATGAAAACCATGATGATATATTTTTTGTGGTGAAGGTGGATATGATGGGTACTCCATGAGTAATTTTGCATTAATGAATAATGCAATTAATGATTTATACCTTCCATTCATTAATTGAAGATAATATCTCATGACCTTTGATGGAAATTATATAGCCTAATAAATCCATTTCCATTGAGTTTTATAAGTAATTTATATTTCCGAGAAGTAAAATAATTAGTTATAGAGCACATAAGTTGATGGAACTAGCATGCAACCTGGATGATTAGATATTTTGTGATAAAGGGATTATATAACCCAGTAAAAGTGTGTAGGAGGTAACATGCCTTTGTAGCATTAACATCATTTTCTATGGGTTCCTTGGTATGTTTCTAGACACAAACATTGGACTTTATGCTGCTTCACCTAATGCCACTGATAAAGAGTCATAGAGGGTCACACACAAATTGTATCTAGGATCCATGTTAAATAATATATTATTATTTATTACTTAATAGGTTAATAAATATTATTCCCTTACATGGTTCAATAATTAATCATATGTTCTTGATGGCATATAAATATATATTTTCTATTCATTAATCATATTATTCATTTATTAGTGAATAATACTGTCATATTTATTTAATAAATAAACAAAAATTATTCGACGCCTGATAAATATTATGGTGGAATGACAGACCAAGTATAATTGTCTGATGATAAATGATAATATTGAAAAAAAAATTGGTAAAAATTACTTAATTATATTTCACATGTTAAAAATATGTTATGAAATAATAATATTACTATTATAATTTTACATTGGTTTTTTATAGGATTAAATAATAATGAGGGTACTTGTGCAATTTTTTTATTTTAATCCTAGAATAATAAATACCCAATTATATTGTTTTCTCAAATTAGGTTGGGCACAGTGTATTTATAGAAAATATCTCAATCCTAGAGAGCTCTATTTTCCAAGAACACTCTCAAGAAGGGAGAGAAACCCTCTTTCACTAGATCAAGGAGAATACATTTTAAGAAGTTATCGAGGTGATGAAAGGCATACGACACAAGCATATGTATCTTTCATGATAGAACCAATAAACTCCTTTGGATACATCTAGAGATTCATGGAACACATGAGGACAAACACTAGAGGAAATCTACACTTGGTTTCTACAATGCAACGATATTGCACTAAAGATATGTCTCTAGACACATTAATGAATAAATAATTCCTTAAAATAAATTATTTATCTAAATAAATTAATTATAAAAAATATCTGTTGATACTTCTCTCTATTTTATGGCACAATTATTCTTTGTCTATTTCATTGAATTAATTATTTTGATCCCAACATTAATCATTAAATAGATCTCATATTTATAATTGTTTATTGTAAAAATTAGTGTTGGGCATCTCCCAATGCACACTTCCTCTGCACTCAGAACTTACACAAGCTTTTGACCAAATTTAATGTATGTGATTTTTTAAGAAAATTTACCATGGATTACCATTTATATTATGGATTGAATTTGGTTTGTATTGTTTAAATCTCTATTTAAAAGTTTTATTATTGATTTTTATTACTTATATTAAGTGATTCATATATTGGTATGGGAATTTTAGTTTTTAAAAGGGTGTTTTTGAATAGGAGTGACATATATTAACCCTAATATTTTTAAAAATATCTGAGATGGTTTTATGTGTTTTGAAGGATTTATAAATTAGTATTAGAAATGATTTTATCATAATAAATTTGTTTCTAAAAAACGGGATTGATTTTTGTGAAATAGATTATATTGTAGCATTTTTGATATGGGAACATGATTAGGAATGTGTTGGAATCGATTACCATAGAAGTTAATCAGTGTTTGAGTGAGGGATTTTTTTAATGGACTATGTAATCCTTTAAATGGAAGAAAATGTGAGAATCTATTTTAATTTTTCAGTGTACATATGATCCATTGATGGGAGGACCTTGAGAACAACCAAACTGGTTTCCAAGTGTTGTGAGAGACTTTAGGTAGGAAGATTGTGAGAGGTTCCATATTAGTCTTGGGGAAGACCATAAATGATTCTATTAAACATAGCTATCTAGAATAATTATTTACTCACTCAATATAGGTCTTATGGTTAGATTCCTTGGTTCTCATTAGACATTTCTATTTCATTTATATTCTTTATGCATTAGATTAGTAATATTTTGAAGTTATGGGATGCATTATTCCTATTTCCATTAATATGGTTATTTTAAGTTGATATAATGCTCATTTATATTATTAATTGTCAGATATATTTATAATTATAGATCTTGAGCCTTGTTAATTTATTTATTTCATGATAGGGTTAGTCTTGGAAAAATTATTTTGTTTAAAATGGAAAACCAATGTGATTTCAATCATTTATTTGAATATGGTATGTTTTAAAAATGTTTTCAAACTAATTTTTTTGCAATTGTTAAATATTTAAATGGATTCGTGGAGGAATCTTACATGGATTTTTTCAACAAAACATCCTTAAGACATTGTGTGTTTTAAAGTTTCCTTATGACACATGTAAGGGAAATTCCACCATGTAATAGTGTGAATCTTCTTGATTACTACCATCCAAGGTTTTATAGAGGTGACATGGTCTCATAGATGTTGGATCATGAGAAGTCCTTTTTGGTTTTTAGTATGTTTAATCTATTGGGATTTTGAATGGTCTTATATGGAATGATCCGATTGTTGTTTGGATCAGATGTTGTTTGGAGATACGATGTATTTTTTTCATTAATGAAATGTTTTATATAAGATGTTAACTATTTTTATTATGTCTGGTTATCTTATGAAGTGTTTATTTGGATTTTATTTTATTTTTTGTTGATTAAAAAGATAATAGTGTGCATGATCATTTTATTTCTGGGTTATGTTAGTTTACTAATGGAGAAACTGTACAGAATAGTTAGCTGGTTATTCTCTGTGATTATCGGCAGCCTGTGGTGACTGAGAATGTGCTACTTCTGAAATGAGGGCCATCATTGTTGAGAGGTCTATTTTAACTGATTTGGTTCATTATAAAATGTTATTAGAGCTAGTTTTACAACTTATGAATCAATTATTGGATGGACATAATACCATTGTAACCCAAGAGGATGGAATGTGGGAGTGTTTGGCTATCTCTTCTTTGTATCAAAACATTAGTTTTCATGGGTGGTCCTGGATTTTGGTTATGATTTAGAAATGGATATGTATTGTATTGAATGAGTGTTTTGTTGATTTATTGGATATTTTTTATCATTAAATTTTTCACTATAGATAGTTCTCTTGGTGTCTTCTAGAAAACTCCTCCAAGAAGGATCTCGTCCAAGCCTAAAGAGGGTGAAACAAGGAATACCCCACTAGGGAACCAAATTATTGTTCTAGTTTTTTTGGATTTTTCTGATTCGTACAATAAATTTATTGGGTAATGTTAGTATTATTTTGGAGACATGGATGGTTAACCATGACAAAGAGTGTTTTAGGAAAAATTCAACAGTGTTCTATGGTGAAAAGGGACCCAATGAGTTGAAGTAGTGGTTTGATTTTGTCATGTAGTTCATTGAGTTCAAGAATACCCCTAAGATATCTATGATATTTTCCTTATATGTACTACAATGGTCAGGTAATAAGTGGTATGAGTCAATGGTTCCCTTGAGGGTTCCCAACGACCTTGCATAAACCACGTTCAAGCTGGATTTTAATTAGTAGTTCTACATGGATAAATTAAGTGTGGAAAAGGATAGTGAGTTCTTAATGATGGAGTATGGAGACTGTTTGGTGATAGAATATCAAAAATGATTTATAGTGTTGGTTTATGTATCTCTATATTTCTTCATGAATTATTACCACAAGGATCAGATTTTTGGGATGGGATTAAGTCCATATATAACATCCATGATAATACTTCTATGTATTCTGATAGATAAAAAGGTGGTTCACAGGGTAGCTATGGTAGGGGAATATTTGAGTGTAAATACATGTCTTAGTGGGTTTTCCTTTAGAGTTATTTGATAGAGTTCTTAATTAGGATAGAAGAGGAAAGGAATTGTGTCTTGTAGGGGATGTGGAAAGAGTGTTTAGTAGTATTCAGGTTCAATTATTGTGGTGTCATCTGGTCATAATCCCATCATTTTCAATCATTTTTTAATGGACAGACAGACTATGCTTAATTTATCATAAACATTGAGGATGTTCCATCAGTGTGGGTAGTCAAGGAATATCCAGTTCTTTTTTTAGTTGTCTTGTTATGGGAGCAGGGTGGGCTCAAATTTTTTTATAGTATCATAGGTAAAGATATAATCTTTTAATGGTGGATGATCTCGTCATCGTGGTAAGGTATACTCACTCCAAGAGAATAAGATATAGGGTGAGGTTGATCAAGGGAGTCACCATGTAGTATAGGTTTTATTAGAGGACTTAGGTTATAGGACTACCACCATTAGAGGTATGATGATTATTACATATTCCATGGAATTAGTTTTATTCAACATGGTCATATCTCATTATTTAATTTCACTTAATCTAATTTATTTTTTTCTCATGAGGGATGAGTTTTTTGAATATGTAATGGATTTGATAACACAATTTGGTATTAATAAGGATAAATGTTTTACATTGCATGAGTACAATGTTGTGGTGGCTATGCTGAAGGCCATTTGGGGATGCCTTGTGTTTTACATGGTTGTTTTTGGCCTCATTATTAGAATGGAATGCTTGATGAGTATTATGGAATTGGTCGATTGTTATCATTGTAGATTTAAGTTCCTTACTCTTGATGAGAGTAGTCTAGTATTTTAGGGTGTGTGGGATACATATTCATGGAGGATAAGGCCAATTGCTTCAGCGATGGGGTTGATCTCATGCTATTTTTCCAAGTTTTTTCTTATGCCTGTTGGGAAGATTTTAGTGGGTGAACATCTAGTTGTCGTGGCCAGGAAACTAGATGTGTTTTTAAAGAATTTTTTTGGGATTTAATCCACATTAAGAGGTCAATATTATTATCTATATTCATCTATATATGAGACCAATCACCATTTCATATTATAATATGGCTCCGACTAAGAAAACATGATTTCAAAATTCAGACAGAGGAACTTGGTGGAGTGGGTTTTATATATCCTTATGTGTCAGTATGTGATTTTCTTATGCCAATGAGCCTATACCTAAGTGGTACAGTCTCCTGCTTGGAATCCAAAAGACCCAGAATCAAAATAGGGTAGGGAAAAAATTCCAGGGGACTGTATCAGACTATAGTAGGGCACTGTAGTAGATTGTAGAGACATAGGCACTGTAGCAGCTACTGTAGTGGTGGGGCGTACTGTAGCAGCGCAGTTACTGTAGCAGTACTGTTCACCGAGTGGTCCTTTGATCCAAAAAATGGGCTTTCAAACCTTGTATTCAAGCCACCTGCTCTTAGCCCTTTGTGCTATGTAATGGCTCTCTCTCTACCCACACTACAGAGGTCTTTGCTTTAAATAATAAATTGAGGCTTCAACCCCAACCATTTAAAAAAATTAAATCGAATGGATTTTATTAAGATATTTTCAATGAAGGGAGATGTGATCTTATAAATATTTATAGATTTTCATAAATATAACATGTGAATGTAAATAATAAATACAAATTTTTCATAATTGATGATTTTATATATCATCTCACAGGGGACCAATGGTTCTCCACAATTGATCTAAGATTTGGGTACAATCTATTAAGGGTATATGGAGATGATGTTACAAATAACACTATTGATGTTGTTATGGATATTTCAAGTATTTTGTTATACCGTTTGGGATTACAAATAATCATCTCGTATTCATGTAATTGATTAACTAGACCATCTATCACATTTTTCATTCCATCATTGTCATTTATTAAGATGAAATCATTGTTTATTCCAAGATACGAGAAAACACTATTGATCACCTTTACGATGTGTTGGGTGTTTTGATAATGCATGGTATATATTAAAAGTGGTCTATGTTCTAGTTTTGGTTCTGAGAAGTGAGATTTGTCATCCATGTATTTTCTGTGGTCAGAGTTTTAGTAGAACTAGTGAATTTTTTTATAATTTGTCTATTGGGAGAAGACCAAGATTTTTTTTGGGATCCATATCTATCTTATATTAGTTGTGTATTATAGATTTGTTTAGGAATTATACTTGATAGATTCTCACTTTATTTATTTGGAAAGAATAGAAGCGATTTCTGAGATATATGATATGTGAAATCATGCATTTGATCTATTACTGACTTTTCTAACATTTTCACCAATTTTGATTCCTCTCTAGCATTATAGAGCTTATGTAGTTTATTTTTTCGCTTCTAGTGTGGGTTTTGGATATGTTCTAAAAAAGGGTGTCCATGTGGTGTCATATTGATCATGGAATCTATGAAAACATGATTGATATCATCGAACCCATGACATGTAATTGGTAGCTGTTATGCAGGATTTTCATACATGGAAACACTACAACTTTAGGTAACTTTTAATAGTGTATTTGATTCATAAGAGCTTGAAGTATATATTCACCCAGATGGAAATGAACCATAGAAAGAGATTTTGGGAAGAGTGTATAAATACTTTTATAGTGACCCTATCCTTCTAAATATATCATTATACTATTTTAAGTTTAATTAAACATCCAATTACAAGACAATGATCGTAAAGTCTAGTGTCTTGGTAAACAAGGTACATAATAAAACATCATACATACAAATTTATATTTAATATCTATGATGAGATCCTAAAATATATTATTATCATACATCTATATAAGATATATTGGGGATAACATGGAAATGTTATGAGTGAAAATCCTAGTATGGAATTAAACTAATCTATAATACTTTAGAACATTGGTTAGGAAGAATGAAATAATGATATTAAAAGGCATAAAACGTAATTAAACATATGGAACCATAAAATTTATAACATTGATTATATAAATATGGAATCATAGTAATGTGGAAGAAACATAAAACATGAATTTATAATGAGTCATGTCTCATTTAACTTTGATAAGCACAAGTTTACATTAACCACCAAGACTGTAAAACATGGTAGGAAAAGTCATGGCTATCTGCCAAGACCGTTACACAGAACGTCTCATGAGACTAATATTTACCCAATTAATTTGATATCTATCTGGGAGAACCCAACATTTCATGTTCATGGATATTCATTCCACATATTGAATCTGGAACAATAAATTATATATTAATATAAGGGTATCGATAGAATGAAATGGGTAACATAATTATTTCATAAAGAATAATAGATGAGTGTATCATACAAGGGTCCATGAAATAAAGGAATTAATAAAACCTTGATATTTTTGTATGAAAATAGGTTTAAATCTTGGTAAGATATTTTAAATATAAGTGACAATATGTAAGAAGAGTATCTACGAAATTTCATCATTAAAACATTTTAGTGCGGTTTTATGTAAAATACTAATGCGCCTTTAAAATATAAAATGGAATTAACTTTTATATAAAACTAGAAGTAACCCAAAAAGGTTTTAATAATAATAATTCTGATTTTTTTTAAAAATATAGTGTAATAAAATAGATGATAGGGTGCACATGAGTTTAGATATGAATTCAGGAAGTTCCCTTAAATGAGGTTTCTAATCGGGATGTATTGAGGAGTGAATCACTTAGAAGGTGGTATATATGAAAAAGTGAATGATTAATGGATATTTATACATGGTTTTGTCCATATAAACATAAATTAAAATATGTATATAAGAACAATATATTATCTCATTTGGATAAAATATATAGTAAGAATAACTCAAAGGAATAATAAAGGTTCTGGTATAATCTCTTACCTTAAGTCTGATGGTGTTCTCCACTTGATATTAATTTCCTAAGTAATCTTGTTAGGTTGATTAAATAATAAATCTAGAACCTATTTTATATGTAATTGAGTTTGTATACCATTTCTAGTTCATTCATAACCTATTTTATTGGTTATGAGGTTCAATTTCATTATTCGGGTTTGTTTGTTTCATGATCTATTTACTTATATATATGATATTATAATCATGTAAAAAGAGGATGGTTGTCTAGAATTGGAGTTATATTTTATTATGGATCATAAATTTCGTTTTTTTAATTTCATTTTATTACTTGGAGTGAATATGATTCATTATATTAAACTATAGTGACAACCTTTAGGGTTAATTGGCAGTTTTTTTATCACAATGATCACATTTTGTTTTATCAATCAAATCCTAGTGTAAAAAAAGATTACAGAACCATAGAAGACACATAATAAATATATTATAATATGCTTCAACCATAATAATGGTTTCAAGAAAATAATTGATTATTTTAGTTTAAATAGAAAACCCATCATCCTTGAATGTGGTAAATTAACACATCTCAGATGGTGTATTTACTACAAGAAAAAAATTAATGGTAAAGGATATATGGTAATAAAATACACTATTAACAAAAAAGAATTCAATTAAATATATGGTACTGGTTTTTTCATAACATTTTTATTAGTATAGGTAAGGATAGAAAAGAAAACGATGGATCTTGAAAGGAATGTAAAAGATTTGGAAATATGAATTTACATCGCAAATTAATCATCTATGAGAGCCTCTTAAGTGGAGAGGATTTGTTATTTTTAAGAGAGAAATGGATGCTGTATGTGGGGGAGTACCTTTGGGTGAGACTTGAGTAGTGTTTAGGCATGTCACAATGCTTTATTAGAGTGATGAGAAGTGGGGAGTGTGGGTGGTTTTTATAGTGGAGGAGAGAATGGTTTTCCCAATATTTTATTTATTATTTTAAAATTTCTCTCAAGACAGGCAATGGTAGTGATTCTTGTAACCCAAAATAGTAATATGTGCATGTTAGTTCTAAATAATGTAAATTTACATCATCCATGACTCATGAATTATGCATATATATATATTTACATAACATATATCTTAAATTATAATTTATTACTCTTCCCCAAAAAAATCATTTATTTTAGAAAAATAAAAAAAAATTCTCCCCAACCATTTTTAGATGTATAGAATCCAAAAATAAAATCCACTTTTTAGAAATAATTTTCTAAATATTATTAATTTAATTTTTAATTAAAATCAAAACATAAATAAAATATTCATATTTTAATACTATAACTGATTTTATAACACTATTGAAAATTACCTAAGGGATTAAAAATTATTTTAAAACCAAGAGAGTTTTTTTAATTTATGAACACCATTGAGGAATAGAAATTTTATTTTAAATTATTTAATTAATATTAATTAATTATTTATAACATACAAAAATACCAATACATTTATTATTGTCATATTATCACTTATAAGAAGCTTAAATTTTATTTTTACATTCATGGGTGAGTTTAATACTCTTTTGGATGATTTACTATTTATAAGGTTTATATATATATTCATAATGGTATGTTTCTATTCATAAGGGTTGGTTAATATTCACTAGAAAAAATATGTTTGTCTTATCAGACTCAAAACAATTTATAGATTGCAGCCGTGTATGTCAGATTATTGAAATTCAAATCCCAAAAGTGAAAATATAATTTTCAAATGTCACATATTACTTAATAGTTCATAGTTTTCATGTTATTATACTATATGACATATTTATAATAAGGTTATTCAATTTATTTTACTTTGGGTATTTGCATACTTCACCCCTGAAGAGATTTCACCCTCAAAAATTCTTTTTACATTATGGGCTTAAAATAGGTGTGGATACTTCTCATATGTCCAACCATTAATAATGAAAAAATAATGTACAATTAGGGGGCTTGAATAAATAACTAATAAGTATAACAAGGAAACAATAAACATAAAAGGATATGATTTCAAATGGAAATTATATCCTAACATGTGATTTCCTAGGTTTCGATCTAGGTTATCCATGATCTGTTTCATAACATATATTTTGATGGGATCTTTTTTTTGTTCCCTTAATAATGGTTCATACTAATATTATGAATTTTCCAAAGCTCATACCCTAGGAGTGTCATACCATGAGTGAAGCAATGCCTATTTTTGTGCACTAGTTCCCATTCATGTCTAGGTCAATGTAGAGTTTTTAGGTTTTACCCCAAGAAATATATGTTCCAGAGCCACCTCTTCTTGTTTTATCCAAACCAAGATTTATTTTCTTATGAAACGAATTACTCTATAATTACCAAAATTTGGAGTTTTTTCTTATACATATTCTCATACCTAAGGTTCTTACTAAGGTTATCTATTCTTAATCTCCAAAAATAACTATACAATCATATGTTACAAACTATAATGAACTTATCCTTTTATATATATCATCACTCGATTTTAAGAATAATTAAACATCAAATGATAAGCAAGTGATCACAAAGTCTTCTATTTTGGAAGACTGGGTACATAATAAAACAACATAATTTTTTTTATTTAATCTCCCTAATGAGATCCTAACATCAATTGTGCTCATACATCTTCATAGGATAACCTGGTGATAATTTGAGAAAAGGGATGAGATAAAATCCCATTTTTTAATTAATCATAAGAAGAAAGAATTATCACATTGGTTAGGATGTATGACATAATGATATGAAAGGAAAAATGTGTAATTGAACATATGGAACCACAGCAGGTATAACATGGGGATTTATAGTAATGTGGATGTTATATAAGACATGACATTAGCACAAGTCAAGGTTCATTTCACATTGAGGAGCACATTTCAATGTTAACCACCAAGATCATTGCACTTGGTATCCCAAATCAAGGCTAACCACCAAGACCATTGCACATAACATCTCATGAGACTAATCTTTACCCAATGAATTGGAGCACTATCTAGGTGCACCCATTATCACATGGTCAGTAATAGTATTTCTACATATAGAATCATACACAATCAATCATACATTAACATAAGGTTATCCATGGAAAGAAAGTGGTGTCATAATCATGTAATAAAGCATAATATATGGGTGTATCATACTCGTTTCCATGAAAGAAATGAACTAAAAAATACATGGAATTTTATGAGGGAAAATAAGAATATATCATGGTAAGTGATATCAAAAAGAAGTGACAATATGTAGGATGAGTATTTATGAAATTTTTGCATTAGAACATTATAGTTCAATTTTAAGGAAAATAATAAAGAGCCATTAAAATATAAAATTGAATAATATATTATATTAAAATATAAGTTAACCAATAAGGTTTTAAAAATGAAAATATAGATTTTATAAAAACAATGGTGTCATAAAATATATAATAGGGTGCACATGAAATTGGGTATGATTTTCAAAATTTCCTTTAAACACGGTGGCTTATCAGGAAGTATTTAGGAGAGAATCACAAAAAATCATGTATATCCCCAAAATAGAAGGATAAATGGATCTTGATACATGATTTTTTACATGTAATAAACTATATAATATTTACATAAACATAATATAGTATTTTTTTGGGTAAAAAGAGAGTAATAATGACCTGAATGATTAATGAGGGTTCGGGTAAAATCCCATACCTTAAGTTTTATGGTGTTATACACTTGATATTAATGAAATGAATAATATAATTAGGTTCATAAATTAATATTTACAAAACCTATTTTACATGTAATTGAATCTGTATTTACTTTTTTAGTTCATTCCTAACCTTTTTGATTGGTTGTGATGTTTAATTTCATGGTTCAGTTCCGTTAGATTCATGATCGGTTTTCTTATGTACATGAATGAATAATCATGTAAAATTAGGATTGTTTTATTGAATTGGAGCTTTATTTTATTATTGAAAATAAAAAAAGTTACACGATTTTGATTTTCAATTGTTTACTAGTAATAAAGATGAATCATGATACAAAACCTTAGTGATAACCTTTTGGGTTTATTGGTGGGTTTTGATCACAATGAATAAATTTTGTTTTATTAATAAAATACCTGAGTAAAAAATATTCTAGAACCATATATGAGACATAATACATAAGGGTAAGTTATTAGTCATAAGGGTCATATTAATCTTCATAAGGGTAGGATACTATTCAAAAGGGCATGTATATATTCACTAAACAAATTAAGTTTGTCATATATAACTCCAAACATCTTACTGATTGCACCCTTATATGTCATATTTTCAAAATTCAAATCATCGAAGTGACAATATTTTGTTTAAAGGACTCATAGTACTTTTTAGTTCATTGTGTTGGGGTTTCATGTAAGTATACAATATGAAATAATTATAATAATGGATTTCCATTTATTAATCATTATGTAATTACAACATTGGATTTACATATTACATATATGCCTATGAAAGGAAATGTGGTCACTAACCAAATGAGCAGTATGCTTCCTATAAAGACTATTAAGAAATCAGTGGATGAGTGGGATCTGATGATATTGTATGATCATCTTAGACTGGATGTGTAATGATAGAGGGATGGTATTCTTTTCCAATATGTATATTATACCTTCTCTACATGATCTTATGGGGATTGTGCTTCTATCCAGCTTCACGTGCCAGCAGATTTGCAGTGAAATAAATGGTGGGGAGACCTCAGGTTATTGGTCTTAGTCTCCCAATGGTTCTTTTATCTTCCAAAAGAGGGTGATGTTTTTGAGAATGTGGTAGGAGGTTATTCTAGATGAAACCATTTCTAATTTTTTTGATCACCCGGTGGATACCAAGATATTTTATACCTTGAGAGGCCTATGTTTGGGGGATCAAGATGAAACATGTTGAGGCATACTTTGGTTCCATGTGATTGACCTACTAGAGGATAAAAGCTAATTATTAGAGAAAATATGGTTATTAATAACCACTTTCCAAGCCTTTGTGAAATTATGGTCATAAATCCATTGATTTCAGGATTAGGCTACCCTGTACTACACATGGGAAATATTCCATGTTGGTGATTGTCGGTTATCTGATGAAATCATATGAAATTATTCTCATTTGATCATCAATAAAGGTGGAGGAAATCAAACACATATCTATTCAAAAGGTTTTATGGATTCATTGAGTACCTTAGTGATAGATTCGGATTGGGATTCTTGTTTCCCATCTAGCTTTTGGAAGGGACTCCGAGAGGATTTGGGAACCCATATGAAATTGAGCACCACATATCACCCACAGACAATTGTCCAGTCTCAGTGGTCCATCCATAACCTCCATGATAGGTTTTGGGAATTATTGATTTATTTTAATGTTTTATGTAAAGTCACATCTTATTGGATGAGTTCACATAAAATAATATTTATCACTCCATGATCAAAATGGACCCATTTGTTGATTTTTATGAGAGACCATGTTAATCACTATTTTTTCAGTATGAATTGGGAGATAATTCTATGTTTGTAAAATGTCTCATCTAGGAGAATATAGAGATAGTACATGTGATTTAGAGATTTTTGGTGAAGAATCAGAGTCCCTATAATTCATATTTCAATTATGACATTCATCTCTATGTTTTTCAAGTTAGTGGTCAGGTGTTTTGTAGGCATGAGTTCAGCTTGGATACTGTCATTTAGGAATGTATGGGATATTATAACTAGATTATTTTAGAAAGTTTCATATTGTGGGGAATCTTGGGAATTTTTATTATTAGTTATAGTTTCCACCATTGGTGACCTTGATCTGTTATGTCATTCATGTTTTTGAACTAAAAAGATACTATCTAGAACCATTTCATGTGATATAGTGGGATGATTTGGGGAAATATCATGATACCTCCATAGGGGAATAGTCTTTTCATATCATTAATTTTAAGAATAAGGTGATTCAATTAATTTGATCACATTTCATCATATTCTCTAGAAACAAGGAGGGGATAGTTATTACACATGGGAGTGGTATTATTGGGTGAGGGATTAGTAGCCTTTATTTTTTATTCAAGAGAATCATGAGGAATTTTTTTGGGGATGAAATTGGTGTGGTGGGGGGTTTTTGATACCCATAGAGTAATTTGTTGGTGAAATTATGAGTTTTATTTATCTTTTGATCTGTTATTATTGTTCATGGGAGTTTGGTGTTGGTAATGGGATATTTTGTGATGACAGACCAAGGCATATGATTAGTTCATGATTTTTATAAAAATATGTCTAAATATATGGGGGTGTGGTAAGATGGGAAAAATCTATTGACCTGGTTCTTTTATGGTTCTCCACACAATACTTCTCCTTAGGGTTAACCATGAATCCTAGTTTTTAGTGACTAGTGGAACCCACATTGTTTGTCCATATACTTACTAATCGTGCGACCAAATCATGTGGCCGTGTTCATCTAACATAATGAGTTTGTTTTAAAAATATACCCCTATTATATTTTCATTATTTAGGGTCCAATTTTATTCATCATTCATGTTTATCCCCAATCCGTTGGTGGTAGAGTTCCACACTCTCTTTGGTGGTTATTTGTATTTTGAATCTTGGTGTTTTGGCTTGAGGTCAGTTTCTTTCATTTATTTTTTAGATTCATCTTTCATCTATTGTGCTTATTCTATAATTTTATGGCTAATTTGTAACCCCAAAAGGCATGTTTTATGAATCTAAGGGAGTAATGAGGATTTTGGATTGTTTTCTTAGGTCTTTTATGTGTGACACCTTTTCATTCATCTTCTAGATAGTCATAATCTGGGGTCATGATCTTGAGACCCAATCTATGGTAGGTGTCTCAAATTAAGGGGGTTTACAAAGTCTTTATATTAAATTATGAATCAATTTTAGTGTCTTTTATACATTTCCATTTAAATATATTATGATTAAGTTGTATTCCATTCTTGATTTGATTCCTGGATTTGTTTGGAAATTTGAGTTTTAATAAGGGGTTTCCAAATGGGTGTGGCTTATATGCAGACCAAGTGTTTTTTAAAATGGATCTAAGGGATTTTATGCATTTAAATGGGTTTATAATGTTCTTTTACAAAATATTTTACCTTGATTTAGGGGTTTTGATAAAATGGGATTGATTTTTTTAAATCTACTGTATCACATATTTTTTGATATGGGAATTTTCTTATGAATGTGTTGGCATTGAGTAGAATATTGGTTAACCAGGGTATGATTCAGGGTTTTTTGGATGGAACATGTGAGCCTTCAGTGGGTGGACCTTGAGATATTCTATTTTTGTATCTCTGAGTGGTCATATGAGTCATTGGATAGGGGACCTTGAAATCCTCCAATTTGTTTTCTAAGGGATCAAGGGATCCTTTCGGTAAGAAAACATTGTAATCATCAACGTTGGGCATGAGGAAGAACACTTGGGATTCTACATTTCTTTAATGGATAAAATAAATTAATACTCAAACTTGACATGGCTGATTTTTAGATCCCTAGGTTCACATTAATCAAATATTTTTTATTTAAACACTTAATGAATTTGATTAGTGGCATTTTGATATTATGATATGTATTATGATTATTTCCAATTATATCCTTAAAAGAATTAAATATATTAATGGTTGTTTCTCATTGGCCCTCATGCATCACACCCTTCTTTTATTCCTTTATGAAATTTTATATTTTATTATATGACATAGGTAAGGGAAAAGGAACCATGTACTTGGGTGGATCAACATTATCATCTCTATAAATGGTTCTGTGGAAGAGATAATGTCACTAAGGGAATGAATCATGTGAAGACATTTTGGGTTTTTTGAATGTTTTATCTATTTCTATTTTGAGTGGAATTGTATGTTATTGTCCCCTTTTATTTTAATTTTGAGGTTCTTTTGAGATACCATGTATTTTTTAAGTTATAACATGTTTTTGTCAAGATGTTCATTATTTTTTATGGTGTCTATTTATATTATGTTAAATTTATCTAGACGGTTATTTTGGGGAATTTAATCTCATGATATTGTTGTGGTCATACCTTTTATGGAAGGGTCATTCTATTTTACAAGTGCTGCTAAAATTCCCAAGAGAGAGCTTGTTATACCCAGTGATAGTTGGTAGACTATGGAAGTCAGGAACATGATTCAGTCCATGTGGAGGAATTGATTTGGTGATGTGTTGGGTCGACCTGGTTGGTACATTACAATAAAACACGGGGGTTATTTGGATAGTTTATATAGAATCTAAACAAATTCAAAAATTACAGAAAAAATAAATTATTAGGTTAAAGTGTCTTTGAATATATTATTCTTTTCCTAATAATATTATGAGTTCCCTGATACATTTACATAATCTAAATTTTAAATTTGACTAGTCTTATAGATAATTAATTATGCACATTCTAATGATACCTATCTGAAGGAAAAACTATTCATATAGAAACTATGAAACTTATAGGGTGTCAACATCATGTTGAGGAAAAAAAAGAATAGTATATCATCAAAATTTGAATTGAATATTTTAAGCCAAAAATGAATGGTAATTTTTTTTTGTTTTATGTAATAAAAATAAAAAACCTAATGACCCCAAAAAATCAATATTTAACAGTTACATTGGGAAGACAATAACAATTCATGTTCCATTTGCTATAGATATATGGACCTATGTCATTATGACCATTAAGGAATCCATTTAGGATGGCATTAGTGTAATGTAATCATATAATTTCTCTATTTAAATAAATAATTATATAATTGAAACAATTTTTTACCTTTTATTTTCGTTTGATGGTTTTATTTAATTTAGATTATTTTCATATGATATTTTTATTATTGATCATTGGAAATGATCAATGAGGGTTATAGACACTTATTACAAACAATCATCTTTGGTATGTTGAGGGGATGGAAACCCCATACCACCAATTACGTATAAAAACATTATAAACTAGTAAATAATAAAAAATTACATTATATTTCAAGATGAGGAACCATTTCTGGTGAATTTTGTCCAATAATATGTTATTTGAAAATATTAATTTTATCCACATTGATTCAAAATTGTTAATTTCTGAAATAGAAATGGATTGTTGAAAATAGTAAACTAGAAACCAAACCAATGTACCCATATCCTAAGGAATGTATGTGGTATTCTTCACATGAAAATTAAATAGTATGTATTTTAATCCTATATTATTTTTTTACGTGATGTAAAACAACATTTATTCCACTTTTATTTTCATATTGATAAATTAAAATCCAAGGACAATTCTATCCCATGTCATGTTCTATGAAAGGAGGATCATGAAAATAAATATGGAAAACTAATAGATGAAATACAATAAATATTATGTTAATCATGTGTATGAATTACATAATACTAATTTGTTATGATTTGTCACATTTTTAAATAAATATATCAATTTATATTAGTTTATTTTTTATACGGTTTAGATATATGAAATAATATAGACTATACCTGAACAACAACTAATTTCAGTATCTTTGAAGTGATTAGAATTATATGGTTGCATTAGATCTGTGGGTTTGGGAGTGTCACCATGAACTTATTTTGAGAATAAAAAGTTGTAAGGAGATATATATGATATAATTAAATGGAATAAGGTATAGATAGATTATTTAAAATATATTATTTTCTAGTCACCTTTTTCATTCTAATATAGGTGAAAGGATCAAAGAAAACTAGTATTGAAACAATGATCAATATATGAAGAACCACATTACCCCCACTATATTTGTGGATACCCACCCACCTCAACCACATAGATTACCCGAGTTAATCAATTTTTTCATTACTATTTCTCCTAAATGTGAAACAAATCACCACTGATAACATTATACTATAAAATTTCTATAAGGCTATATTCTATATGATTTGTATTTATCAACACCCTTGCATCGCCTTGTTGTGATGGGTAGAATGTATAATATCCCATGAGACAAGATACAAAATAAACAACTCAAAAAATATCATATGATAGTGGGGATTAATGTATTCCTTGATCTGAGAACAAATTTTCCTATTCCACTTGATAATCTAGTTGTTACAATGGTCTATAATTCTATAGAAAATTTCATAGCATGGTTGTTTAGTCTTAAAAAGATACATGAGGTATTCCTTTAAAAAAATAAAATCAAAACACTTTAATAGTTCCTGATATAAGGTCTGAAATGAGTTATGGTATTAAATACAAAAAAATTAAATGGAAAATGAATGGTCAAATAAAGATAATCTAGTTGATCAACAGAGAAAATAGAAGTAATTTTTGAGAGTACACTCACCACATTATTTCAATTTCCACTTATATTAACATTAAATGTTCATATAGAAACAACTTTTGAAGATAAAAATATGTACTACATTGAGTATGAAGAATAAATATGCATGGATACCATTACATACAATGTTGGTATTAAGAGTATGAGTGAGATTATGATGTTTGAATGGATTGGAGTATTAGTTTTTAATATGCACATAAGGAACTTTTTCATAACTTATTTTTCCAAAAAATAAACTACTATGTTCATTACATTGGATAACCATTCAGATTTTTTATATGTATATATATTATAACTATGTAACAGTGATCCCCTATGAAGATAGATTTGGAATCATTTATCCTTCTGTCATTTAAATGGCAAAATTTCATTCCTAAATGACATAAATTGGAATTAAAAAATATTACCTAAGAAAAATGCTTTAAAATAAAATAAAATACCATAGAATTATATTTACTTTAAAAATACAGTGAAAATTCCCAGAATTTTCCATGTATGTTTTTTAATTATATGGAAATATTACGAGTCTGTGAATATTGACAACACATGATTCTGAGGCCTGGAGTGCTCGGAATGAATTTCTAAATATTCTTTATGGCGCGTTTAGTTGACATGCGAGCGGGAATTTTTATCTTTTGAACCGGTGCTTGGAATTGAAATATGAGGACACCGTTGAACATGCAGCACCGACATTCTCTAAAAGGGAACCTTCACATTAACAACAATATGTTGATAGTGGAAGTTGATTTTTCGGGTTTTTTGGAGGAATAAAATAAAACAATTGTTTCATTTTTATTCAAAACCTCTCCACCACTTTTTGAATCTTGGTGGTGGGGAGCACCTGACCTTGAACCCCTCCTTTAATGGGATGTAACTCTTGGAACCCAAACAATTGAAAATCCAACCTAAAATGATCAATTAATTAACTTAAAATTAATTATGTTGGAACCCCCTATCTTCTTCCTCTTGGGTTGGAAAACCTTCCAGGTGGAGAACACTTTTGTGGGAGAACTCATGAAGGAAGAAAATCCTCCACCAAAGAAAGATCCTCCGACAAAGAACGTCCTCTGATCGAGGAATGGGTAAACAACATTCGAGAAGCGTTGACGCATCATCTTCTTCCTCAGACCACCTCCAATGAAAAAAATGGTAGGGTTGCTCTTGATTGTTCTTTGTTAAATTATTTTACGTTCATTAAATATTCTTCAGCCACTTGTTATCGAAATAATGAAGAGGGCGCGAGCCAAATAAACATGGCCCGATCACTACACTACATCGTGGATCGGTGTGTTCTTCAAAGGAAGATCGTCGGGTTTAGTAGAAATCAACCATGTCAGGATAGATGCAAAGGAGACATCTTGGGACACACAAAGAATACATAGGTTTGAAAAAAGGGCCACCAGAGCTCACCCGGGGACCTGGGGAAGTTCGCCGATGAACAGCACTGGAAACCAGTGCCACTAGGGTACAGGTGGTCGCTGGCACACCGGCCGGAAGTGATGGTGGTGGCGGTGCAACCACACCATCGATGGAGGCTGCAATACATCGGCCATGGAAAAGGAGGTTGTTGGCCGACATGTCGACCAACTAAGTGGAAGCAGGGCGGCGTGCTTCCACGCCGCCGGTAGAGGAGGTGTTCGCAGCTGTCGAACCTCGGTGGCCCACTTGGGCGGCTGACACGTGGTCGGCCGCAAGAGGAGCAGTGGAGCCATTGCACCGCTGAAATGGGGAGCTGGCCGGAATCCCAGCCAGCTACATCACGCCGAGCAGGACTCGCTCTGGCGGGTCTCACGTGCCAGCAGGCAGTGTCACGTGACACCGCCAGGTTGCCAATGTCGATTGGTCAAACAAGGCCATTCAGAAGTCTCGGGTGGCATCTCCCATTGGAGGTAGATAGGGTGGGCCTCGCTATGGAGGACTGCTCCCAGCCAAGTGGGCTGGGCCATGACCCCGGGGGCCGACCCGTCCCGGCCAGACCCGGAACGGGTCAGGTCAGTCTGACCGGGTGAGACCGGACCCAGGCCCATCTGGACCCAGATACACATTTTTGTCCATATCTTGAGAACTAGGTGTCTGTTTGATCAACTGTCTACAATTTCAGAATCCTAGGATCAAAACCAACCTTTTGGAATACTCCACTTGAGTTTTGGATAAAGTTGGTGTATGAACATGTTGGATCGAACCCGAGTCTAATCGGGTCATCGGGACAAAAAGGCTAATAACATACAGGCTGGACGTCCTATTTACGTGTCATCTGCCATGTTGGGTACCTTATGACATGTCAGACCGTTGTTTTACTTCTTCATGGGACTTAATGGTAGTTGAATTATCTACTGATGGCTTGAGGAGCAGATCCTACCGGAATCAAGTGTGCTTAGTGCGAGAACCATGTGGTTGGCTGTACTTAAAGAATCTACCTGCCCTCTGTGAATCATCTACCTATCATATGTGGGTCATCTACATATCATGTGTGGGTCATCATTAGATCATGTGTGGGTCATCTTTGGATCTTGTGTGGGTCAGTATCTTCAGATCATGTGTGGGTCATCTTCGATCCTGGGAGGGTCAACAACAGTGCTTCTCGAAGAAGTAAGATGATCTAGCAATACCGCTAATAATCTATACTTCTGTACATAATTTATACCCGGTGTGAGGTATATCCTTACCTTTGTGGTACAATTCTATGTGGTGATATCTTTGTGGTTTTATTTTTAGTGGTGTTATGTAACACCCGAGACTTTTATGTTATATAAATCATCAAAGAAATCTTTTTCTACACAACACTTGCTTGGCTTTCTTTACACGCAATCGCGACCTTCCTCGATAGCTTGCGTCGTACGCAATACCGAGTTTCACTAAACAACAATATGCTATTAAAACTAGCCGTTATGAATAGTAATAACCACTTTTTGAAATTTTATAAATTTTATTTTTCAAAATGGACTTCATTTTTGGACTCAGAATATCGAAATTAGCCTAGGGTGAAATTTTGGTATTTTTCTGAAAACTTTCAATTTTTGATGAATAGTGAAACCACTAAGTGGTAGGTTAAAAAAACTGAATTTTGCATAAAACTTAATTTTACCGCTTCTGTGAATGGAATTTCGAAAATCCGAGAGACACGGTTAATATCAAGGACTAAAATGTGGTTCAATGAGATGAAAATAATTTTTTGGTGAATAGTAACTTTTTACCTTTTTTTACCGCGGTTAATAGTAAATAGGGTAACTAAGGGTAAATATGATATTAATATTACCCTAACATATGTCCTAATTCTATTGGACAAGTGTAATTCGACCAAAAACAAACTTAGGAATAAAATATGACCATTTAGGCCCACTTGGATTAGATTAGGACGTTTATTATTAATTTATTTAAAGAAGGGTTAAAATAGTTAAATTTAAAGTTTAATAAGTAAATCATTTTTAATATGGGGTTATACATAAGATAAATTAGATTGTAAATATTCCTTATAAAGCTAAAAATATTTCCTACATGATGGTATTTTATTTGTAATTTTTAGACATCAAATAATTTAATTTATTTATGATACAAAGATGATGCAGTAATTATCTTATTAATGAAATATTGACATAATTGATAATATAAATACCAAAATAAATGTAATTTAAGACTTTTTATGAATTCCACTAATTTTATAGGTTACTATGATATATTAGTGTTGATTTAATCAACTTGGTTCGAACATATAATTCTGATATGACTTTCACAAAAATCATATATCAAATAGTGTCAAAATTAACACAAAATAGTTTTTAAATCAAATATTATATTATTAATTGTTATTTTATTCCTAAAAATCTAAGGTTCGGCCAAATGACATAGATAAGGATATATATATTAATAATAAACAATTTGGGGTTCGTTTGGCATGTTATAGTAAGTGTATTAACCATATTGTGAAAGAAAACAAAAAGACACGGTAAAAGTTAAATTAATTAACTTAGAGTTAAATATAATTGATAAGGTTAAAATAATACCCCAAACTTGTCTAAATCCTATTGGTTGATAGGATTTCGACCCATCGCCACTTCAGCTTCTAAATAAGACCCTTTGGAACCATTATAAACCGATTTTGACTTTAATATAAAATAATATTTTGAGATATTCCTAAGGTTCCCCTCTCCTCCCTTATAAAAGGGCACCTCCTCCCCCTCCTCCTCACACCAATTTGAGCACTCAAGCTCGGCCAACCCCTGAAATGTTCTCCTCTCCACTTCCCTAGAATAATCCTAGAGGCCCTGGTCTTCTCCAAAGACCAATCTTAGTTCCTTAAGTGGAGGATTCAAAGAGGCGTTCCAAAGAAGAGGTAATATCCATTACCGATCTTTTCAATTTCTTTCTTCTTCAACTTCTTCTTCTTTAGTTGTTTCATGATAAAGTAATAACATCAGTATTACTTACATAATGATATGTTATTATAAATATGAAACAACCCTAATTCACCTTCTATCCATCCTACGGAAAAATGAAATCACCGCGCGTGCGTACGTACGGAATACCGTCTCCACGCCGTGGTGTAATCTATTTTCCACCATCACCTTACAAGGATGGGTATAATGGTGTAATGAGTAACTATATATGATTATTATGAAGTAATATTGATACTGAAATAATATATATATACTCCAATACAATTCCACGATCATAGGAACGATATCATCACTCGTGCGTACGTACGGAATACCGTCTCCACGATGTGATGCGACTCGTTCTACATGATCTTCATTTCATAATGATTATATAAATGAATTGAATGAATGAATATGGTATATAATACACTAATACCATTCTGGAAATGAATTATCTATAACCTAAAGATAAGAATAAGAATTTATTCGACAAAACACGCATAAGAACAAAAAGTTATAAAGACCCGAGTAACAAGTAACAATGAAATATTACTAACAAGAAGCTAATAATATGACCATATATGATCTCATATCAATATGTATGATTCTGGAATAAGTCAATAACATTATTTAAACCATTATACAGGAGCTTCGGACACGAACAAAGCAAATCGGACCTAAGGTAAGGGAAATATCACAATCTCATTTTTATCCGAGATTGTTTATTCGTAAGTATTTACTGGTGTGTATTTTATCATCCACATCCATGTTCCCTCAATATGTAATATTGTTTCCATCCACTTACAATAGTTTAAATCCAATTTTACCCTTAGGTGAGTTTTTAGTAATGAATATGAAAGGAATCTTTTGTCGTTTTTCCGTACGAGGTACTTTTTGACTTTTCCGACAAAAGTACGAAGAATGTTTTTTTTAACTTATACGACAAGAATGGATTTTTAAAACATTATTTCCAAGAAGCTTCCTTTAAAAGTTTTCAAGTTTATTTTTAATCAACTTCTTTTAGTTTAAAGTTTTATGACATGTTAAGAAATGTAAAATGTTTTTGAAAAAGAAAGGATATTTTCCTCAAGAATGAAGTTCAAGTGTTTTATCAAAATTATTTTCCATCTAAGATAATAAAGGGTTCTGTTTCTATCCCTATTATTACATGGATTTGATTATGTTGTGATGGAAATATTTTTATGAATTCCTTTATCTTATATGAATTGTTTTATGATGTCATGTTGTTTAAGAATCCCATTTTTATTACATGGGTTACGTTATGATGTATGGTTTATGATTATGTGGCACACATAAGAAAGGATTAATTATAAGATGGGTGGGACCTATATCTCCCTCCAATGCATTGGGTAAAGACTTTATATCTCATGAGATAGACATGGCTGTAACAGAAGGTTATTTCGGTTCAGTGATACAGGACTGAAACGAGGAGTGAACTTGGTTCAGAAAGGGACTCTGTCCACTAAGATAGTCTTGGAAATGAGTCATGACTAACAAGAAATGATTTTCCATGATTATGTGTGCATGCCACAAAGTTTCAAGTTTTATGTTATGATTATGGGGATCTCATTTTCACTTCTATGATTTTTTTCCATGTTAAGATATTATGATCTCTTTTGCAGGTTTTGATTTTCAAAAAGATATGATATGATTTTTATTTCCTTTATTTGCCCTTGCTGAGCATTTGAGCTCACCCTTTTATGTTTTCTTTTCCCCAGGTCAGGAAGATGGATATTAAGTAGAATATGCTAAAAGGGACCCTAGATATGATGAAATAAATGGGAGACACTGTAGAAGATTTATGAACCAGTTGTTTATGTTTCCCAGTTTCTAAAGACACTATACCTATACGGTCCTTTGTGGTTTTGTCATATGTTGTAATAAGTGTACTTCAATTTTGAAGTATTAACAATGTATGTAAAGTATGGGTCGTTATAGTTGGTATCAGAGGAAAGGTATAGTCAACCTTTGGAAACTAGGATGTGAAAGCCTTAGTAAGAACCCTAAGGATAAGTCTAAGCATAGTACACAATATTAGTGTTTTAGAAATGGCCTTGAATAACCTAGGATAAGACCATAAGCATGAAAATTTTATTCTTGAATTATGTGGTTTCCTATTATAATTAGTGTTGCTCACACTATTCTTCTTGGTTTTAGTCAATGGCTGGAACCCGAAGGAACCGTGTTAATGCGGAATGCGATGGGCAATGCAATGATTGCCCCCCTGAGAAACCAAACGATATGGGAGCTGGAATGCAAAATCTTGTAGCCATGCTCACACAACTTTCTCAAGCTATGAATCATTCTGGATTTCCAAATGAGCAAAGGAGGGAGAAACATTCTGTTGAATCCTTCATGAGGCAGCGTCCACCTTCTTTCAGCGGGTCTACTGATCCATTAGTTGCTGAACAATGGATTAGTACTACTGAAAAGATATTTTCAGTTCTTCAATGTTCTGAACATGATAAAGTCATCCTAGCAGTGTATCGTTTGGAAGGAGATGCTGATCAATGGTGGAATCTTGTTAAGAATACGAGGCAAAGGGATGAAATTGAGTCTATGGAATGGGACGAGTTCAAGAACTTATTTTTCAATAAGTACTTCCCTCGTATTCTCCGAACAAATATGGAGAAAGAGTTTCTTGAACTGAAGCAAAGGGATGATGAATCTGTTGGTACCTATGAATCAAATTTTACAAGACTGGCAAGGTACGCTTCTGGTATTATTATCCAACCTGAGAGTAAGATCGATTGATTCTTTAGTGGCTTAAAACCAAGTCTTCGAAGGGCGTTAGCCATAAGGGACTTCAATAGCTACGAGGAAATCGTTCGATGTGCTCTCAAAGTCGAGATGGAGATTGGAGTAACCCATCAGTCACATGTGTTTGATAAGAAGAGGAAGATGGAATTCAAAGAAAAATCTAAAGAGCACACAGAAAAGAAGATGAGCTTTTCCTTATGCTCAAAGTGTGGAAAGAAACATGGAGGGAGTTGTCTTAAAGGGACATGTAAATGTTTTAAATGTGGAAAAGAAGGTCATCGGGCATTTGAATGCCGTGATAATGGGACGAAGATGTCTAATGACGCAAACAAAGGAAGGGATACACAGAATGAACCTACTACACTTCAATGTATCAAGTGCACGGAGATGGGGCATTATGCCAATCAATGCCCAAATCCAAGGGTTGATGATGATGGTCGACGTCAACAAACTCTTAAGGCTAAAGACAAAGGAAAGTCACATGCAATTTCTATCAGCGATGTGGAGTACGATAACGATGTGGTGAAAGGTACACTTACCATCCACTCTAAAGTAGCAAATGTTTTATTTGATTCTGGATCCACCCACTCTTTTATTTCTGACAACTTTTATAAGGGTATCACCGTATTACCTCAACAATTAGATGTTGAGTTAGCTGTGACAACACCTAATGGCACATCAATCGCATCAAAAGTTTATAATTATTCTCCGATCAAAGTTTGTGGGAAAGTGCTTCCTGCAAATCTTGTGATCCTTCCTTTAGTGGAATTTGATGTGATTCTTGGCATGGATTGGCTTTCTCTACATGGAGCTCATATCGATTGCCAAAGAAGGGAAGTCACATTTCATATTCCAGATCAATCTACGATCGTCTATCGATGCAAGGATGAATATAACCTTCCAGTGGAAATTTCTTCCATCTTATGGGTCTGGATTCCACTAAATGAAGGTTATTTATCTCAAATGGTTGGTGAGAAACTCACGATTAAGAATATGCCCATTGTACAGGAGTTTGATGATGTCTTTCCGGAGGAATTACCGGGTCTTCCACCAAATCGTGAAGTTGAGTTTTCAATAGAACTCGTACCGGGTGCTTTGCCTATTTCAAAGACACCTTATAGAATGGCCCCAATTGAGTTACAGGAATTGAAGAAGCAACTCCAAGAGAATCTTGATAAGGGATTCATACGCCCTAGTGCGTCACCTTGGGGAGCACCTGTTCTATTTGTAAAGATGAAAGATGGATCAATGAGACTCTGCATTGATTATCGAGAACTTAACAAGATCACTATCAAGAACAAATATCCTCTCCCACGCATTGATGACTTATTTGACCAACTACGCGGAGCTCAATACTTTTCCAAGATTGATCTCCGTTCAGGGTATCATCAATTAAGGGTCAAAAGGGAGGATATACCAAAGACGGCTTTCCGTACAAGGTATGGACACTATGAATTTATAGTGATGCCATTTGGTCTTACTAATTCCCCTGCTATCTTCATGGATCTAATGAATAGAGTCTTTAGAGACTATCTTGATCAATTTGTGGTAGTCTTTATAGACGATATTCTTGTCTATTCAAAGAGCAAGAAAGAGCATGAAGATCACTTGAGAATTATATTGAAGACCCTGAGAAAGGAGAAGCTTTATGCCAAATTTACCAAGTGTGAATTTTGGCTTCAAAAAGTTGCATTTTTGGGTCACATAATCTCAAAAGAGGGGATATCTGTGGATCCAGCAAAAACAGAGGTTATCGAAAGATGGTCAAGACCAACAACAGTAACTGAGATCCGAAGTTTTCTTGGTTTGGCTGGATATTATAGACGTTTTGTAAAAGATTTTTCACGATTATCTAATCCAATCACCATGTTGACTCGGAAAGGAGTTAAGTTTGTCTGGACAGAGGAATGTGAAGAGAATTTCAAGGAGTTGAAAAGAAGGTTATCCAGTGCACATGTGCTCACACTGCCTTGTAGTGGAGAAAGGTTTGTGATCTACAGTGATGCATCCAAGAAGGGATTGGGGTGTGTTCTTATGCAAAATGATATGGTGATAGCTTATGCCTCACGACAGTTGAAAATCCATGAGCAAAATTACCCAACACATGATTTGGAGTTGGCTGTGGTAATCTTTGCATTAAAGATTTCGAGGCATTACCTTTATGGTGAAAGGTGTGATATTTATACTGATCATAAAAGTTTAAAGTATATTTTCACACAAAAGGAGCTGAATATGCGTCAAAGAAGATGGTTGGAGCTGATTAAGGATTATGACTGCTCAATCCATTACCACCCTGGGAAAGCAAACAAGGTGGAAGATGCATTAAGTCGACAAGACCATGCTAGTTTATCCATGATGAGGATCACAAAAGATCCAATATTTATGGTTTTACAAAGGATGGATCTTGGAATTATAATGGAAGGGGAAAAATCTTATCTTTCTCAAATGAATGTTCAACCATCTATACATGTGAAGATTAAAGAGGCACAGAAAGAAGATGTCGAGTTACAAAAGAAGGTGAGAAATGTTCCTGAATTCAACCTTGATTGTGATGGGATAATAAAGTTCAGGAATCGGGTTTGTGTTCCTCCCATCCCCTAATTAAAGAATGAGCTGCTGGATGAGGCTCATAGTTCATCACTCTCTATTCATCCTGGAAGCATGAAGATGTATAGGGACCTGAAAGAGTACTTCTGGTGGGATGACATGAAAAGAGATGTTGCTGAATATGTCTCTCGATGCTTGGTTTGTCAACAAGTTAAAGCTGAGAGACAGAAGTCTAAGGGGATGTTACAACCATTACCCATACCCGAATGGAAATGGGAAAACATCACTATGGGCTTTGTCACATGACTTCCTAAAACATCCAAAGGCAATAATGCTATCTGGGTCATAGTTGATCGTCTTACAAAGTCTGCACACTTCATTGCTATTAGAGAGGATTTCTCTCTAGATCAGCTTTCCAGGATATATGTAAAGGAAGTGGTAAGATTGCATGGAGTACCACTTTCTATTATATCTGATCGAGATCTGAGATTTACCTCGAAGTTCTGGCGAAGTCTTCAGCATACTCTGGATACAGAGTTGAGTTTCAGCACTTCTTATCATCCCCAGACAGACGGTCAGTCTGAGAGAACAATTCAAACCCTAGAAGATATGTTGAGAGCTTGCTCTATGTATTTCAAAGGAGGTTGGGATCAACACCTACCTTTGGTGGAATTTTATTATAATAATAGCTTTCACTCCAGTATTCAGATGGCTCCTTATGAAGCTCTCTATGGAAAGAAATGCAGGACTCCAACTTGCTGGGATGAAGTTGGGGAAAGAAAGCTATTAGGACCTGATCTCGTTGATGAAATGGCAGAAAAGGTCAAATCTATTCAACAACACATAAGAGCAGCTCAGAGTCGACAGAAAAGTTATGCCGACAACCGAAGAAAAGACCTAGAGTTTGAAGTGGGCGATAAAGTGTTCTTACGAATATCTCCCTGGAAGAGGGTTATGAGATTTGGAAAGAAGGGGAAGTTGAGCCCTAGATATATCGGTCCTTTCGAAATACTGGATCGTGTTGGGAAGGTAGCTTACCGATTGGCGCTTCCACCGAATCTCTCTCAAGTTCACGATGTGTTCCATGTATCTCTCCTGAGAAAGTACATACCAGATCCTTCACATGTACTCGTCTCAGAAGTTGTACCGCTGGAGCAAGATCTTTCTTATGAAGAACAACCGATAGAGATTCTGGATCGTAGCGAAAAATTCCTACGAAGCAAGACCACTCGCTTAGTGAAGGTTTTATGGAGGAACCACCAACTTGAAGAAGCTACATGGGAGCTCGAGGATATGATGAGGGAGAAGTATCCTCATCTGTTTGTAACAAAGTGACGAATTTCGAGGGCGAAATTCTTTTTAAGGGGGGTAGAATGTAACACCCGAGACTTTTATGTTATATAAATCATCAAAGGAATCTTTTTCTACACAACACTTTCTTGGCTTTATTTACTCGCAATCGCGACCTTCCTCGATAGCTTGCGTCGTACGCAATACCGAGTTTCACTAAACAACAATATGCTATTAAAACTAGCCGTTATGAATAGTAATAACTACTTTTTGAAATTTTATAAATTTTATTTTTCAAAATGGACTTCATTTTGGGACTCAGAATATCGAAATTAGCCTAGGGTGAAATTTTGGTATTTTTCTGAAAACTTTCAATTTTTGATGAATAGTGAAACCACTAAGTGGTAGGTTAAAAAAACTGAATTTTGTATAAAACTTAATTTTACCGCTTCTGTGAATGGAATTTCGAAAATCCGAGAGACACGGTTAATATCAAGGACTAAAATGTGGTTCAATGAGATGAAAATAATTTTTTGGTGAATAGTAACTTTTTACCTTTTTTTACCGCGGTTACTAGTAAATAGGGTAACTAAGGGTAAATATGATATTAATATTACCCTAACACATGTCCTAATTCTATTGGACAAGTGTAATTCGACCAAAAACAAACTTAGGAATAAAATATGACCATTTAGGCCCACTTGGATTAGATTAGGACATTTATTATTAATTTATTTAAAGAAGGGTTAAAATAGTTAAATTTAATGTTTAATAAGTAAATCATTTTTAATATGGCGTTATACATAAGATAAATTCGATTGTAAATAATCATTAGAAAGCGAAAAAGATTTCCTACATGATGGTATTTTATTTGTAATTTTTAGACATCCAATAATTTAATTTATTTATGACACAAAGATGAGGCAGTAATTATCTTATTAATGAAATATTGACATAATTGATAATATAAATACCAAAATAAATGTAATTTAAGACTTTTTATGAATTCCACTAATTTTCTAGGTTACTATGATATATTAGTGTTGATTTAATCAACTTGGTTCGAACATATAATTCTGATATGACTTTCACAAAAATCATATATCAAATAGTGTCAAAATTGACACAAAATAGTTTTTAAATCAAATATTATATTATTAATTGTGATTTTATTCCTAAAAATCTAAGGTTCGGCCAAATGACATAGATAAGGATATATATATTAATAATAAACAATTTGGGGTTCGTTTGGCATGTTATAGTAAGTGTATTAACCATATAGTGAAAGAAAACAATAAGACACGGTAAAAGTTAAATTAATTAACTTAGAGTTAAATCTAATTGATAAGGTTAAAATAATACCCCAAACTTGTCTAAATCCTATTGGTTGATAGGATTTCGACCCATCACCACTTCAGCTTCGAAATAAGACCCTTTAAAACCATTATAAACCGATTTTGACTTTAATATAAAATAATATTTTGAGATATTCCTAAGGTGCCCCTCTCCTCCCTTATAAATGGGCACCTCCTCCCCCTCCTCGTCACACCAATTTGAGCACTCAAGCTCGGCCAACCCCTGCCATTTTCTCCTCTCCACTTCCCTAGAATAATCCTAGAGGTCCTGGTCTTCTCCAAAGACCAATCTTAGTTCCTTAAGTGGAGGATTCAAAGAGGCGTTCCAAAGAAGAGGTAATATCCATTACCGATCTTTTCAATTTCATTCTTCTTCAACTTCTTCTTATTTAGTTGTTTCATGATAAAGTAATAACATCAGTATTACTTACATACTGATATGTTATTATAAATATGAAACAACCCTAATTCACCTTCTATCCATCCTACGGAAAAATGAAATCACCGCGCGTGCGTACGTACGGAATACCGTCTCCACGCCGTGGTGTAATCTATTTTCCACCATCACCTTACAAGGATGGGTATAATGGTGTAATGAGTAACTATATATGATTATTATGAAGTAATATTGATACTGAAATAATATATTTATACTCCAATACAATTCCACGATCATAGGAACGATATCATCACTCGTGCGTACGTACGGAATACCGTCTCCACGATGTGATGCGACTCGTTCTACATGATCTTCATTTCATAATGATTATATAAATGAATTGAATGAATGAATATGGTATATACTACACTAATACCATTCTGGAAATGAATTATCTATAACCTAAAGATAAGAATAAGAATTTATTCGACAAAACACGCATAAGAACAAAAAGTTATAAAGACCCGAGTAACAAGTAACAATGAAATATTACTAACAAGAAGCTAATAATATGACCATATATGATCTCATATCAATATTTATGATTCTGGAATAAGTCAATAACATTATTTAAACCATTATACAGGAGCTTCGGACACGAAAAAAGCAAATCGGACCTAAGCTAAGGGAAATATCACAATCTCATTTTTATCCGAGATTGTTTATTCGTAAGTATTTACTGGGGTGTATTTTATCATCCACATCCATGTTCCCTCAATATGTAATATTGTTTCCATCCACTTACAATAGTTTAAATCCAATTTTACCCTTAGGTGAGTTTTTAGTAAAGAATATGAAAGGAATCTTTTGTCGTTTTTCCGTACGAGGTACTTTTTGACTTTTCCGACAAAAGTACGAAGAATGTTTTTTTTAACTTATACGACAAGAATGGATTTTTAAAACATTATTTCCAAGAAGCTTCCTTTAAAAGTTTTCAAGTTTATTTTTAATCAACTTCTTTTAGTTTAAAGTTGTATGACATGTTAAGAAATGTAAAATGTTTTTGAAAAAGAAAGGATATTTTCCTCAAGAATGAAGTTCAAGTGTTTTATCAAAATTATTTTCCATCTAAGATAATAAAGGGTTCTGTTTCTATCCCTATTATTACATGGATTTGATTATGTTGTGATGGAAATATTTTTATGAATTCCTTTATCTTATATGAATTGTTTTATGATGTCATGTTGTTTAAGAATCCCATTTTTATTACATGGGTTACGTTATGATGTATGGTTTATGATTATGTGGCACACATAAGAAAGGATTCATTATAAGATGGGTGGGACCTATATCTCCCTCCAATGCATTGGGTAAAGACTTTATATCTCATGAGATAGACATGGCTGGAACGGAAGGTTATTTCGGTTCAGTGATACAGGACTGAAACGAGGAGTGAACTCGGTTCAGAAAGGGACTTTGTCCACTAAGATAGTCTTGTCAATGAGTCATGACTAACAAGAAATGATTTTCCATGATTATGTGTGCATGCCACAAAGTTTCAAGTTTTATGTTATGATTATGGGGATCTCATTTTCACTTCTATGATTTTTTTCCATGTTAAGATATTATGATCTCTTTTGCAGGTTTTGATTTTCAAAAAGATATGATATGATTTTTATTTCCTTTATTTGCCCTTGCTGAGCATTTGAGCTCACCCTTTTATGTTTTCTTTTCCCCAGGTCAGGAAGATGGATATTATGTAGAATATGCTAAAAGGGACCCTAGATATGATGAAATAAATGGGAGACACTGTAGAAGATTTATGAACCAGTTGTTTATGTTTCCCAGTTTCTAAAGACACTATACCTATACGGTCCTTTGTGGTTTTATCATATGTTGTAATAAGTGTACTTCAATTTTGAAGTATTAACAATGTATGTAAAGTATGGGTCGTTATATGTTACCTTTTTTATAATAACCTCTGTGGTGTTACATTTGTGGTATTCATTCCTTCGTCGAACATTTGTGCTTTTGGCTAAAGAGTTGTGCCTTGTGTTTCATCAGGCAGCAGTGGGCACATGGTGGAGCATGATGCTATGGTGTCATGACAAGGTAACTCTCCACTAGGTGGACTTTGAGAGCCTACTTAGTGAATAGTTCATACCAGTGACATTACATGGAGTGCATATACAAGATCATCTCCACTTGCAGTAATGCAACATGACTGTGGATCAGAATTCAGCTAGGTTCACAGACCTATCATGATACTCCACTAACATGGTGTGGGACCCTTTCTTTAGTGCCTGGACCATTGTGAATGGGTTCAGATGGGATATTATATATTTTATTATTTCTCTCATCATCCCAATGCAGGATGGCTTGTTAGATTGAGCACTCTTAGTGGATATCTTCCTTGCTGAGCGGTCACCGGCAGCGAGACTCACCACCGGACATCACGTAGAAGAGTTATCTGCAGCTAGTAGTAGTCAAATGACGTAGAGATCCAAGAGGACCAGAATGATAGGTGGACGACCACAGGATACAGGATCGGTTGTGCGGGGCTCTCGAGACAGATCCGTACAGGCAAGGAGCAGGCAATGTTACTTGTGCGGCGGCCAAGGTCACATTTCTCGCGACTGCCCGACCCGCCGTATGGATGACCAAAAGATGGTCCATGGACAACCATCGCATAGTATAATATTTGATTGAGGAGGTCCACATGGAGTAGGCAGACGTGGAAGAGGAGTTTTCCATGCCAAAGGTAGTGGGAAGTGATTCGAGGTTCTACCCCCACGACCTCTAGGCGGTCCACCCCGACCACAGAGAGCAGGTGGATAAGAACGATATCAGCTTCAGGAAGCTGAGGCCAATGAACACGGTTCTCCAGAGATGATTCTAGCTATGATCTATGTCTACACTACCTTATCTATAGTAATTATAGCTACATGTGTCAGTCACTCTTTAATTTCCACAACCCTCGTTCAAATCTCATATATTCCAGTGCATCTGTTAGCTCGATCACTACAGCTATAGACTCTTATGGGGGAGGATTTGATGATTACACCCTGGTCAGGGCAGTGTGAGTTTACTCTAGGAGGCGATAACATCAACTGAGAGCTTTTATTTGTGGCATTGAGGCCTTATGATGTCATATTGGGTATTGATTGGTTATATGTAGTCTATGATTAGATCAAATGTATTATGCGCAAACTGCGGTGTGTCTGCGAGTATGGTACTAGGTTTTCCTTCACTAGCGAGAAGGGAAACTTTATAGTAGAGGATATAATTACCCGGAGGAGGGTTCATCTGATCACACATTATTTGTCTAGCCTTAACCTTGGAGTGGTTGTTGTTGAGAGTTAGAGCAATCCAGTAGTAGTGGACCAGTACATAGATGTTTTCCCTGATGATGTTCCAGGTCTAAATCTCCATAGAGAGGTGAACTTTTACATAGAATTCTACCCTAGGATGGTGCAAATATCTACACCAACATATTGGATTGCTTTGGAAGAGCATTGAGAGCTTCATATATTGTTGGAGGACTTGTAGATTAAGGGGTTCATTAGGCCCTTTGTTTCTCCATGGGCAACCCCGATTTTGTTCACCAAGAAGGAGGATGGGAGTTTTAGACTCTATGTAGACTATCGGTGCCTTAACCAGGTGACTGTAAAGAACAAGTACCCACTTTCAAGGATTGATGATCTCTATGATCAGCTGATGGGAGAATGATGGTTTTCAAATATAGACATCAGATCAGGCTATCAATAGTTCAGGGCACAAGATGAGGATTTGCAGAAGACAACCTTCAGATGTCGGCATGGAAACATTGAGTTCTTGGTTATTCCATTCGGTGTGACCAACGCCCCTGCAGTTTTCATGGGACTCATGATCATGATCATCCATCCTTACCTCGATCACTTTGTGGTAGACTTCATCGATGACATCTTTGTATACTCTTCTATAAAGGAGGAGTATTCCTATCATCTGTAGATAGCACTGGACACACTCAGAGTGGACCAACATTATGTTAATCTCTCAGAGATCCAGTTTAGGATTTGATAGGTTCACTTCCAGGGACACATCATCTTGAAAGTTGGAGTTGCTGGGGATCCAGTGAAGATTGAGGCTGTTGTAGCTTGGGAGCCACCCAGGGGTGTGATGGAGGTGTGGAGTTTCTTGGGTTTGGCCAGTTACTACTGGAGGTTTGTGCCTGACATTTCCAGAGTTGTTTCACCCTTATTAGCATTGAAGAAGAAGGGTAAATATTTTATGTCGTCAGATATATGACAGTGGAGTTTCTAAGAACCGAGGTAGTGACTGATTGGTTCCCCCATCTTGAGGATACCGGAGGAGGGCGTTGGGTACGTAGTCTACTGCGACACATCATGGACTGGTCATGGATGTGTCCTGATACAGGAGCGAGAAGTGATCGCGTATGGTTCTCGACAGCTGAGAGAACATGAGGAGAACTATGCTACCCATGACTTGGAGTTAGAAGCAGTGGTCTTTGCCTTGATGATATAGTGACATTACTTGATGAGTGAATGTTTTATAGTTTACTACGATCATAAGATTATCAGGAATATCTTCTCTCAGAAGGACATGAACATGAGACAGTGATGTTGGCTTGAGTTCTTCCAGGACTATGACTTCAAGATAGTCTATACATCTAGGAAGGGGAATGTAGTAGCAGATGCACTCAACAAGAGATATGGTATACAATTTCTGAGTGAGGTGATGGAGCAGCTAGATGCTTTTCGGATATCCTATATGGAAGCAGATTGAGAGTCTTATCTTCCATCTCTGACAGTCACTCCCCCCACTAGGTCAACAAGTCAGGGTGGAGGATCTTGGGGACATTGACTTCGAGGCTCGACGTGCATTGATATCCATAGGATATACACTATATTGATTTTCTGACGGTGGGGAGAATGTCATCCTCTTCAGAGGATGTAATTTTCTACCAGTGGCGCTATAGGTGGAAGTGTTGAAGGAGTACGATATGTCCCCTCTATTAGTACATCCAGAAGTGGATAATATGTACTAGGACATACAATGTTAGCACTGGTGGTCAGGAATGAAGAAAGATGTGGAATAATTTCTCTCACGGCGCCTCACTTTAAGAAAGTGAAGGTAGGGCATCAGGTTCCAGTAGGCTTAGTGCAACCACTAAAGGTGCCAGAGTGTATGTGGGATGGAATTCCCATGGAATTCATGATAAGAAATCCATGCACGTCCTATGGTAATGATTCTATCTGGGTGATCGTTGACGGACACACCACGTCAGCCCACTTCCTACCTATCAAAGAGTAGGGATCATTAGAGGGCTTGGGACGCCTCAGCCTACAGAAGATTGTGAGGCTTCATGGATTTCTCTCTATGATTGTCTCAAATTGTGATGCATGTTTTACATCTCGG
Source organism: Viscum album (assembly GCA_963277665.1). Taxonomy (NCBI): domain Eukaryota; kingdom Viridiplantae; phylum Streptophyta; class Magnoliopsida; order Santalales; family Viscaceae; genus Viscum; species Viscum album. The sequence goes on along the minus strand of OY728127.1, from coordinate 401,946,576 downwards.
CTATGGAAGGGGTTGAAGAGGAGTTCGGGACACAACTTCGGTTGAGCACCAACTTCCATCCTCAGATGTATGGTCAGAAAGAACAGAGTATTTAGAGGCTTGTGGACATGTTGTGTGCTTGCATCCTTGATTTCGGCCATAGCAGGGAGGATCACTTTCCCTTGGTGGAGTTCGCGTACCACAACATTTATCACTCCACCATTGTTATGGCTCTATTTGAGGCATTATACAGTCGACCTTTCAGAACACCTATGTTCTGGACTGACCCTGGGGAGTTAGAACTAATGGGACCGGAGATGGTATGGGATACCACGGAGAAGGTAAAGATCATTCAAGAGTGGATGAAGACTACACAGAGTAGGTAGAAGTCTTATGCTAACAAGAGATAGAGACCTCTAGTGTTGTAGGATGGTGACCATGTCTTTCTATAGGTCTCACCTCGATGGGGTTTGTAGAGATTTGGAAGGGGTGGAAAGTTATCCCCGAGGTTCATAGGACCCTTTCAGGTCCTCAGTAGAGTTGTTGAGTTGGCATACCGCCTAGCCCTTACCCCTTAGTTACACCGAGTGCATGACGGTTTCAATGTATCCCAGCTGAGAAGGTACATGCATTACCCTTGACACATCATTGACTAGGGCGAGCTGGACATCGATGATTGGGTGAAATTTTTAGGGGTTCCATTAATGATAGAGGATCAAAAGGAGAGTGTCCTTCTTTGTTGATTGATATCTCTGGTGCGCTTACGTCAGCCACATGGGAACCTCCAGGAGAGAACATGGGAGTAGAAGGATCAGATTCGTGCTTAGTACCCCCACTTACTTCCCTAGTTTGGGTAATGGATTTTGAGGAGGAAAATCCCTGAGGTGGGGAGAATATAATGACCCAGAATTTTCAATGTAATTTTTTTAATTATATAGAAATATTATGAGCCTGTGAAAATTTATGGAACATGATTTCAAGGCCCGGAGTGCCCAGAATTAATTTCCAAGCATTCTTTAAGGTGCGTCCATTTAACATGAGAGAGGGAATTTGTAACATTTGAATCAGTGCTTGGAATTGTAATATAAGGACATCGTTGAACTCACAACACCAATATTCTCTTAAGGGGACCTTCACTTAAACCACAGTAGGTCGATGTTGGATGTTGAATTTTTGGGTTTACAGAGGAATAAAATAAAACAATTGATTTATTTTTATTCAAAACCTCTACACCACTTTTTGAATCTTGGTGGTGGGGGCCAACAGACCATGAACCCATCTTTTAATGTGATGTAACTCTTGGAACCCCCACAATTGAAGAGCCAACATTAATTGATAAATTAATTAAGTTAAACTTAATTATGTTGACTACCCCCTTTCATCTTCCTCTTGGGTTGGAAAACCTTCTTGGTGGAGAAATATTTTGCTTGAGAACTCTTGAAGGAAGAACACCCTCCAACGAAGAAGATCCTCCTACAATGAACATCCTCCAAATGAGGAATGGGGAACCAACGTTCGAGAAGTGCCAAAACATCATATTTTTCCTCATGCTACCTCCAACAAAAAAAAGTTTTAGGGTTTATCTTGATCATTCTTAGTTAAATTATTTTACAATTATTTAATCATCTTGATCCACTTGTTATAGAAATAATGTAGAGGGTGTGGGCCAAACAAGGACTGCTTGATCCCTCCGCTACCTCATTGATTGGTCTGTTCTTCGCGGGCAGATCGTATGGTTGAGCGGAACTAGGCCAAGATGGGATAGATGCAAAGGGAACATCTCGGCACACACAACGACTCCTTCATATTGAATAATGGGGCACAAGATCTCACCCAGTGACCTGCAGAAGTCTTCCGGTGACCGACGCCAGCGGGGGTACCGGTGGCGGCTGGCACACCGACCAACCAAGATGGTGGAAGTGGAACAACCATTCCATTGAAGTAGGTAACAACCTATCAACTGCGGCAGAGGTGGGTGGAGGTCGACACACCGGCCGGCCGCATGGAAGCAGGATGGCGCACGTCTGTGCCACCTATAGAGGAGGAGGTCGCGGCTGTCGAGCCACGGCGTTGCACAAGGGGGGTCGGCACTCGGCCAGCCGCTCCCAATGGACTGCCTCGACCCCTTTGTGGGCCGGGCTGGAACCAGACAAGGTCAATAAACCCGAACTGGGTCAGACCAGACCCGGACCCATCTAGACCCAGATACACATTTTTGGCCATATCATGAGAACTAGGCATCTCTTTGATGAACCTTATATGAACCATGAATCCTAGGATCGAGACAGACCTTTTGACACACTCTAATTGAGTTTTGGATAATGTTGGAGTGCAACTGGGTTGGATCGAACCTGAATCCAACCGGGCCTTTGGGGCTAAAAGGATAATAACATACATACCAGGAATATTATTGATGCACCGTCTATCACGTTGGGTCCCTTATGACATGACAAACCATCGTCTTACTTCATCATGGGACTTCGTGGCAGTTAATGTATCGACTGATTTATTGAGAAGCGGATCCTCCCCGAATCAAGCATGCTTAGTGCTGGAACCCTGTGGATGGCTGTACTTGAAGAATCTGTTGATTATGTGTGGGTTATCTACCAATCCAATGTGGGTTATCTAAAGATATTGTGGGGTCATCTTCCGATCCTGTGTGGTTCATCTTCAGATCTTCGGTGGGTCAACATCTTTAGATCCTATGTGTGTCAGGTTCGATCATTTTTGGGTCTATAGTAGTTCTTCTTAATGAAGTAATATGATATAGAAATACTACTAATCATCTATACTTCCATACTTAAGTTATACTGAGGGTGAGATGAGTCTTTACCTTTGGGGTACACATCTGTGTGGTGATACCTTTGTGGTATTCTTCTGTGTGGCGTTACTTTTGTTGTACATACCTTTGTGGTGTTGCCATCATGGTATTCTTTCCATCAGGGAATATTAGTGCTTTTGGAAAAAGAATTGGGCCTTGTGTTTCCTCATGAACGAGATGGGTATACATGGTATCTTAGGTATATGTATGGGAATATACATAAGTAGAGACAATTGTTTCTTCATGCTTGTAATTGTAGTCTTTCTTTGTGGATTATCCTCTATGGATTATGAGAGACCTTAGGGGGGGTATCAGGGTCCCTACTGAGTATCGTGATACCCACCCCTACACGGGATACACCCGCTCATTTCTGTGTCTTGTGCAGATGACATACATCTCCAATCGAGGTCGAGTGTACAAGGACTGGAGGAATCTTGGAGATGGACCTTTGACGAGGCGTACCGTATAGACGAATGTTTGAGATTTGTACTTACCCTTCAGGTAGGACCCATTACGTGTGTTCACAGGGGTTGTTTTTAGTTTTACTTGTACTTTCCAGTTGGGATTTTATTTCGGCCCCTTTACTTCTTGTACTCACTCTATTTATTATATAGTATACAATTTTCTTGTATTTTACTATGTTCTTGGAATGTGTCTGTTTGCAGGTTAAAAAAAATGCCTTCCATGTTTTAAGGATATGCCTTTCTGGTGATAGTCGCCAGCCCCTTCCCTATTGAAGGTGGGCTTGGGGTAGTCACGGCATGGGCCCTGTGGGATGGTTCATGACATACTAGGGGAAAACTCTACAATCTAATCATTTGAAATATTTTTTAAATTTTTGGTTAAAAATTTGTATTTTATTTTTTAAGAACAACTAGAGTATATTCTAAATAAATTAGGATAAATTTGTTTTATTTTTTTGATATGACGAATTGGTTTCAAAAAATGAACCATGCATGATATCCATTTTGAATTTTTATCTCACTACATTCAATATTTTTTTGATAAACAAATAATGGTATGTTTTTTATTATCTTTTAATAATAATATTTTTATGATAAGGTGATATATAAATATCAACTAAATCATTGTATGAGGTCAGAGACTAAGCACAAAAATCCTATGGATTTATTCAATTGGATGAAAATTAAGAAATATATATAGAAATATTTAACTATCTAAACATATTTAAAAATATTACATATTTTGGTCAATGATTCTACAGTGTCTGAAATTATATAATGAAAAAAATCGTGGGTTTTATGTTTTAAAATTTAAGATGTATGCTATAAAATATCATAAAAAATGCATCCCTAAATAAGTAATTTCAGAGTGTAATTACAATTTCATTTAAAATATATTGCAATCATGTGTTTTCTATACTTTCCCTGCACTGCCAGGCATCCAATAGTCTATGTACTGAAAAATAGAAATAATTTTTTATATATTTATAGGAAACTTACATGGTATTATAATGTTTGTCGACATCATGTTGACGTGATTACCTATTATGCCTATAATGTACTATAAAATATATCCTTAGATATAAATTTGGAATTTTAAGCATTATTATCATTACATTTTAGATAATATATTTTCCTGAAATAAATTAAACTTTTTATTAATTAACCTTCATTAAGGGGAAAATATGAGTTGGTAGAAACATCAAAACACTTCGGGGATGAAACTAAAAATATCATTATATTTGATATATTTCTCAAGGACATTGTACTTCAAGGTAATTGATAAGAAAAATTAAGTATGGGAATGGTTAAAGATTATTTTACCAAAAAATATGAAGACATTTTTTCCAATATCTAGTAATGTAATTTATTGATCTATTCTTCATCTTTTTTGATTTATGTATAAAAATATTTGGATGATTTTCTAAAAAAATTCATAGGCCCTATTAAAATCCCATCCACCTCCATGATGGAGGAAAAAGCTTAAATCATTTACAGTCACATTTGATTCAACCAAGGAACTGATAATGAAAGATAATGTAAATATTACTATAGATGTCTCAACCATATCCCAATCTAAAAATCAATGTATAAAAGAGGAATTAGCATTGTTGGAAATTGAACTATGGTTTGAATATTATAATTTGGGTACCCTGGTTTTTCTCAAGAATGTAATTTAGTTCAAAACACATGTCATATTGTAGAAACAATGTAAACATGTTCATATTGATTTCAAAATTTAGTGAAATGATACCTAATTAATTTTTGATGTGTGTGAATTGACCGCATAACAATCTGATACATTGTCATGAACCGTCCCCCAGGGCCCGTGCCATGACTACACCAAGCCTGCCTTTCATTATCCATGGGCTAGCGACTAACACTGAAGGCGTATTTTCTAAAATTGGGAAGGCATTTCCTTTATAACCTGTAAACTCATGCAAGGATGCAGACAAAAAGATATGAAAATAAGAAAACTTTATAGAAAAATAGAGTGAGTACATTAAGTAAAATATGCCAGAATACATTCCCAACTGGAATGTTTAAGAAAACAAGAAAGTACAAGTACACTGAATAGCTCCCATGAACACCCACCAAGGATCCTACCTGATTGGTAGGTATGTCTCTCAAATGATCATCTCTGCTGTACACCCTGTCTATGGTCCACCTCCGAGCAAACTCTGGTCCTGGTACCCTCATCCTCAGTCAGTACTGTCTATCACCTAGACAAAACAAAACATGGTGTGGGTGTAGCCCGTATAGAGTGTGAGTATAATGATACCCAGTAGGGACCCTGAGACCCCCCAGAGGTCACTCAAAATCCATGAAGGATAAACCAAGAAGCCTGAAAATAATTTTCATCCCTACTTAGGTATATTTCCATACATATAACAAAGTTATCAACTATACCCATTTCATTCATGAGGAAACACAAGAGACAAATCCATAGCCCAAGGCTCAACTGTTCCACAAAGGAAGGAATACCACGAAGGTAAGACCACAAAGATAAGTACCACAAAGGAAATTCCACACAGAAGTACACCACAAAGGTTTCATCATGATGGAAAGTACCTCACATGTACGCCATAGAGAAGAATACTGCAAAGGTATCACTATGAAGGTAAGTACCAGGCAGTTATTCCACACAGAATAATACCACCAAGGTATCACCATAATTGAATGTAACACACATGTACGCCACAAAAAATAATACTACATAATTATCATCACAAAGGTAAGGAATCATCTCACACAAGGTATTTCTTAGGTACAGTAGTAGAGATGATTAGTTGTAACTACTAAATCATCTTACTCTGTTAAGAGGTGGACCCACAAAGGATCCCTAATCATCGTCAGACCCACATATGATCGTAGTACATCGACAGACCCACACAAGATCCTAAAACCTCGCGAGTACATCATCAGACCCACCTAGGATCTCTTGGTGCTGACCCATACAAGATCGATCGGTGCTGACCCACACAGGATCACTCGGTGCTGACCCACACAGGATTGCTAATCATTCTTCACATCATAGCCAGCTATTGGGTTCCCACAAAAATCTTGCTCGTATATGGGAGAATACTCTACTAAGGCAACTGGTCAATACTCCAACTTCAATGAATCCAACGAAGGAGTATCCCAAAGGACCACTATGTAATAGGGGTCTCAACACAACTGACTGTGCATCAACCGGACGCTCGGTCTGTAACCTATAGACTTTTTTCTACGGAGGGGCCAGTTGGATTCTAGTACAATCCAACCCTGTCAAACACAAACTTTCTCCTAAAGTCACATGGAGAATCTATAAAGAACCACCTCGCCTCAAGGATTTCAGCGTCGTAGATGGTTCGTCATTTCGACCCCGTATGAGTTAGATATGTCGAATACAAGATCCCACAATAATATTAATAACAATATTATTTGGTGTCTCATGGACCTAGGCCACGAAATAGAATTTATTATTCAATATTATACTTAAATCGACCATCTTAATAATAGGATCACATCACAACTGGCGATATGTCAATCAGACGTCGTACGCAGGAGTTATAGAGGGTGAAAGATTTAATAATAATAATATATTATTTATAATTGAGTGTTTTGGGTACCCAATCCAAAAAACCAAAAGGATGTCCAATATAGGAATCATAATTTCCATCTCGAAGTCAGGGACATACTTCCATTGACGGTTTGTGAAACCGAGGTCGCACAAAGAAGTTACTGTCAAAATACAGTTTTCCCAATGAAATTAATAGTAACATTATTATTATTATTATTATTATTATTATTATTATTATTAATTTAACCATTTTATTTTTCCTTCAAATCCAAAGCTCATTACGTTCACAAAACCTTCAATCTCCCAGGCGTTGCACACAACCCCCCAAATCCATAATCTTTTATCATTTATTTCTCCTTAAATTTTATTCCCTTCCTATTTATTTCTCTCTCCAATCTAATATATATTTCACACTTTCTTCTCCCAATTTTCACCTCCTCAAACCCAAATATCCAGACGCCACACATCTTACTTCCTAACTACATATTGGAAAAAGAACGCTGCCCTATAGCGCCTACACGCTGCCACCGCCTTCTGTCGGCCACACCTGCTGCCTCATGTAGCTGCTTCACACGACCCTCACCCGTTATCTGCCTAGTCACCACGCCACTAGGGAACCACTCTACTTTGGCCTGCCACCATCCCGGCCTCCCTCATGTGCCGCCGGGAGCCACCTTGTTTGTCACTTATCCGAACCACCTTGCTGAATGCCTTCCACAACCATGCCGAACCACCGCCGTGTCACCCCTTCCACATGACATTACAGCTTTGTTCTATGCCCAAAAATTTTATGATCGCATATTTGCGATCCATGTGTTGAGGGCTTCGCATCCATATGTCACACTTAGCAAAACTCCATGTTTCCAGTGCCAATAAAAATCAGGTGTTGAAGAATGCACGAATAACGCGCGAAGAATAAAAATAAAGAAGAGCATCGTTTATGTACGGGATAATGGCCATGTTCGTTTTTCCATCTTCGCCATGCATTTAAGAGATGATGAATCAATAAAACAAATTCAAACATATATAAAAACCCCTACCTCGATTTTCCATTAGAGGTGGCATGAAGAAGAAGATGAAGTCGATGAGATGGTGACGTCGGTGTTCGTTTCTCCCACAAGATGTTTCCGATCCGGGCTCAAGTGTCGTCCTTGTTCTCTGATTCTGGAGGATGCTCCTCATTGTAGAGGGTGTTCTTCACTAATGAATCTTATTCTAAGCTCTCCTGAGCTCTCCCATTTTCCAAAAATCATCCAACCAAATGGTGAAGTTCCAAATAAGTTTATTAAATAAACTAATTGAGTTGGCACATCAATGGGAGGAAAAACCAAAATTTATCTCCCACTAAAGGGGGAGTTCAAGGTTTGGGTGGTCCTCACCTTTTAATTTAAATTGGGGGGTTTTAGTTTGGGTGGTACCCACCACTAAACATCAAATTGTAGCATTTAAAAATAAAATAAATTTTGTTCTTTATTTTATTTTTATTCTTTTAACTCTATCATGACATTCACAAAAACTAACTTTCACCCTCGACCTACTGCAATCAAGGTGAAGGCCTCTTTATATGAATATCATAGTTGCGAGTTCAACGGTGCCCTCAGATTTCAATTCCGAGCAATGGATAAAAAGTTATATAATGCCGCTCACGCGTTTACTAAACATACCCAAAAGAATGTTTGGAATAATTATAAAATTCACCCTTGACCCATGCCAGTCGTGGTTAGGATCTTCCTATGTGAAACACGCCCCAACTAACCCAACAATACTCTCTTATTTCAAATCTAAGTTGCCGTTTAAATGTTATGGATTTTACAATAAAATAAATTTCACTTAATTATTTTATTTACATCCAAAAACTAACTTTCCCTGGTGGGCCACAAAAGCCAAAGTTAGTAAATGACTAAATAAAGAATTCCCTCATGAGTGCAGCAGTGGTCTCAGATATTCAACATGAGCTACCATTTGTGACTCATAAGCATTTGAAAAATAAAATAATTTATTTAACCATTTTATTTACAGTTATCCAATTTTTGGGTTTTCTCACAGGAGGTCCACGACAACTAAAATTAAGTAGCACCTAGGATAAATGCGCCATTTTGAATGCAATGGTGTCTTCAGATTTTTGATCCAAGTTACCTTTTAATAGTTATTCCACTTTTTCAGGAAAACTGCATACTCGTGCTAATTAAAACTCAAAAAAACTTCGACGGATCATTCCGAACACTCCGGGCCTCAGAATCGCACGCATGTCAGATTTTGCAGTCTCAAAATAATTCATCATAATTTTTTCTAAACAATTATACAGAATTTACGGGACATTACATTCTCCCCACCTTAGGGATCTATGTCCTCAAAAGCTAAAAAATGGAAAAACAACCAAAAAGGGGTACTGAGAATGAATCTAAGCCTCCGTCTCCCATTTTCTCTCCTAGAGGTTCCCATTGTAGCATCGTACACACACCATAGGTATCAAATTCCCATGAAGGACCTACACTTATCAATCTTCAACCTCCACTGGAACCTCCGTAAATGTCACCCCATTTTCGATGTCTAGCTCGACATGGTCGATGATGTGAGATGGGTGATGCACGTATCTCCTCAGCTGGGATATGTGGAAGACAACGTGCACCCTCTCCAAATATGGTGTAAGATACAAGAGGTATGCTACCTTTCCAATACTCTGATGTATTAGAAAAGAACTGATAAAACTCGGTGATAACTTTCCACCTCGGTCAAATCATCGTAGACTTTGAGGAGAGACATGCAAGAATACATGGTTCTCCTCTAGGAACTCCCAGGGTTTTCGTATCTTGTCGGCATAAAACTTCTACCAACTCTCTACAGTCTGCACTTGCTGAAGAGTGAGATTTCGTGATACAAACTTTACCACTTCTTTCTTCATCTCTAGCAACCAGTACTGATGCCATATGTCCTGGTACATCTTCATCACACCATAATGTTCCACCAGAGGGGACGTATGGAACTCCATTAACTCCTCCTCCCAATGCGCCACTGGTACCATGGTACGCCCTCTGAAGAGGATGAAATTCTCCCCAACTTCAGAAAATCCATCAGGTGGCTGCCCTGAGGATATCTGAGTAAATCGTTCCCAACAGTCAATTCCCCCAAGCTGCACCTCCCTGACTTGCTGACAGAGTGGGGGAGTGACAGTCCTAGACTAGGGGTAAGCAGCTTCATCTCTATCCACGAAGGATATCTACAGTGCGACTACTTACTCTGACACCTCACACAGTAGATGTAGACCAGAAATCCAACTGAGTGCATCTTCAACCACCTTCCCTTTCCCAGGATGATAGACTGTCATAAATTCATAGTCCTCAAGGAACTCTATCTACTCCACTTGGGAACTTAAAACTAAAAACATCTGTTGTCATGAGGGTAAGGCTGGCCGACTCACGAGTGATCAGCTGCACCCTCCTATGCCAGAGTTTATCCTGTGCTACATGGGTTTCATTTTTCACGGACTAAGGAAAACCTCATCCTGACATTGTAGATAAACCACAAAGTTTTTAACTAATAATTTCAACCTGAGTATGAATTGTGGATGTTCAGTCATACCCATACTAACATCGTAAGGATTTGATCCTACCACTAAGAGGTTAAAACAAAAACTCTCACCTCAAGGCTCAAATCACACCGTCGGCATAAGTGCGATTATCGAGTCTCCTCACAAAGGTGTCTCCAGATGTGACAGTCAAGTAAATGGTTTAACTGGAAACTCAAGGACATGGGAAAGATTCTTGAAGGAAGGAATGATTGGTGACTAGGTCTATTGATTTGACAACTATTAGTAGTCACAGACTGTACCTTGAATCATTCCTAGTTCCCTTGGGTCGCACTCCTTGATCGTATGCAGCTACTCTCTTATCATGTCCTTGAGCTCCCTAAGACTAGTGGGGACAATAATGGGGGGTAGTTGTAACATGTTGAAATGTACACCACCTCATGTTTCTCCCCTGGATCTTCTTCCACGTCTATATCCCTACAGATTCATTCGTCCCTAAAAATTCTTCTTCTCGAAACATTTTTACATGCCCATGTCTCTAAGAGTGGTTCCAGTTTCTACTTTCCCATTACTAAAATTCATTGGCTCTATCCGCTCAGCCAAATGACATTCAACCACAAAGGTTCTCTATAGAACCCTAACATAAGTAGGAATTCATAGAGGAATAGTGATTTCATAGATGTCCCTAAAGACACCTCACTTAGAAGTCTGAGCTCTGAAGTACTGATCGTATCGTATTCATCGAGTACCTAGAATAATCGGTACACCTCGATGAATACTCAACTACTAACATTTCATCCCGATGAAACTACAGAAGCCCAATTGAACTCTCAGCCACCTCCTCAAGAAAGTCCATAGCCGCTTGTGAGTCGGGCTCACCTCCGAACCTGAGGGGTATTTGATGTTGAATCATGTGTAACGCACTAAGCCTATATGTGTCCTCTACCAGTACCACCCGTTTTAATTGCCGACCAATGGGCAGTGATATAGCTGAAACACAACCCGAAGGTACTATCTCATGTAATAGTCCACATACTGAAGAATCATCACTATGCAGACCATCCTCATGGCCACGCACTGAAAAACACTAGTAGCTAAGATCACCATCTGCACTATTGGTGTCTCTACTAGGCGGAAAACTCTAGGAACCGACTCCAACTAGCCCTCAAGTGTGTGGGAATATGTCACACCTTGAATCCTCAGAGGCCTCTCCTACAGGAACTCATGTAATGAACCTAGTCAGGGTGAATCGAACACCATTATGGCTGGTGGTAACTACATTCCAACGAGTGGTGGTGCAGCTGGTACACCACCCGAAGTTGCCAACATAGTAAGAGGGCCCTGCACTAGAGCCTCATTGCTCGGTGGTCCATCATTGTGTACAATCTCGAGAATACTAGATGGATGTCTACACAGCGGCATCCTGATACTGAATAGGTGCACCATAGTCATTAAGTTGTACGTGGTGAGATCACCCAAGGAAATCACAAGAAACTTTTCAAAAACACACACAATCAGTGCTTCCGTGTACTGAGTTGGAAATTAGATCTCAGGGTCCTGGTGTATGGATACATCGACTGTCACACCAACACTGGACTCCTTGAACTGAAAAGAAAACTCATTACACTTAAGTCAATTACATCACAGAAAAGATTAGAGTCTTAGTTCTTGAGTAGAACTAACTCCTCAAAACTGAATTTGTCACAACCCATCCCTCAGGGCTCGTGCCATGACTACACTAATCTCATCTTCCATAGGCCAGGGACAGGCGACTAGCACCGAAGGTGTATTCCCTATAAAGGGGAATAAATTTCCTTTATAACCTTTAAACTCATGAAACCAGGCAAACAACAAGATACGAACACAAGAAAACTGTATAGAAAATTAGAGTGAGTACATTAAGTAAAAGGGTCCAGAATACAAACCCAACTGGAAAGTACAAGAAAACTAGAAAGTATAAGTAAACTCAACATCTCTAGTGAACACCCACCGAGGATCATACATTAAGCATAGATACAACTATCAAATGACCGTCTCTATGGCACACCTCATCTATGGTCCACCACTGAGCTACCTCTGGTCCTGGTACCCTCATCCATAGTCAGCGTTGTCCGTCGTCTGTACAACACACAACAAGGTGCGGGAATAGACCGTGCATGGGTGAGTATAACGATACTATGTTGGGACCTCAAGACCCACCAAATGACTCCTAAAATCCACAAATGATAAACCACGAAGCATGAAAAAAATGCCAGCCCTACTTAGGTATATTCCCATACATATACCAAAGTTATCAAGTATACCCATATCATTCATGAGATAACATAAGACCCAAATCCAAAGCTAAAGGCTCAACTGTTCCACAAAGGAAGGAATACTATAAAGGTAACACCACAAAGGTAAGTACCACAAAGGTAAAGCCACACAAAAGAATACCACAAAGGATTCTCTATGAATGAAAGTACTACACAAGTACACCACACATAATAATGCCACAAAGGTATCACCACAAAGGTATGTACCACATAGGTATTCCACACAGAAGAATACCACCAAGGTATCACCATGAAGTAATGTACCACACAGCTATGCCACACAGAAGAATACCAAAAAAATATCACCAAAAAAGTAAGGGCTCAGCTCACACCAGGTATTTCTTAGGTACAGTAGTAGAGATGATTAGTTGTAACTACTTAATCATCTTACTCTGTTAAGAGGCAGGCCCAGGAAGGATATATAATCATAATCAGACTCAAGGAGGATCATAGTACTTCATCAGACCCACACAAGATCTTGGTACCTCGTCATTACATTGTCAAACCCACATAGAATTTCTTGGTGCTGACCCTCATAGGATTGCTCAGTGCTGACCCACAGCAGATTGCTCTATGCTGACCCACACAGGATGGCTAGGTGATGACCCCTATAGGATCGCTCGATGTTGACCCACATAGGATCGTTCAGTGCTGACCCACATAAGATCGTTTTGTGCTGACCCACACTGGATCTCTATTCCTTCTTCACATCACATCAAACAATTAGGTTCACATACTAAGCATGATCTTCTCCAAGAGGGACCAATTTTCAATCCACTGGTCGATACCCCAATTTCCATGAAGTCCCACGAATGAGTATCCCAAATGACCACCATGTAATAGGGGTCTCAATGCAATAGACGGTGTGTCAACTGGAAACCTGGCCTGTAAGCTATAGGAATTGCAGTGCCGAGGGCCCGGTTGGATTCGAGTACGATCCAACCCAGCCAAACTAAAACATTTCCAAAAATTCATTTGGAGTATCTCTAAATAACCGCCTCAGAACAATGATTTTAGCGCTGTAGATGGTTCGTCATTTCGAAACTGTATGAGGGAGATATGTCGAATACCATATCCCATAATAATAATATTAATAATATTATTGGGTGTTTCGTGGACCTGAACCATGTACCAGAATTTAATATTCAACATTGGACATAAATAAACTGTCTTAATGATAGGATCACATCTCCGCTGATGGTAAGTCAATCGGACATCACACACAGAAGTTATAGAAGGTCGATGATTTAATAATAATAATAATATATTATTATTTGAGCATTTCGGGTACCCAATCTGAAAACCTAAAAATGAACTCCAATATTGGACTCAAAATTTCTGTCTTAATGTTAGGATTGTACTTCGGCAGACGGTTCTTGAAACCGAGGTCATACGAAGAAGTTACAGTCAAAATACAGGTTTCCCAATGAAAATAATAATAAAATTATTATTATATTATTATTTTTAATTTAACCATTTTATTTTTCCTTCAACTCCAAAGGTTATTCTATGAACAAAACCTTCAATCTTTCATGTGCTTCACACAACCCCCCAAATCAATCATCCAATATCATTTATTTCTCCTTAAATTTTATTCACTTCCTATTTATTTCTCTCTCCAATCTAATATTTATTTCATGTTTTATTCTCCAAATCAGAACCTCCTCAAACCCAAATATCCCGCCACCGCACATCTGACATTCTAACGGCATCCCGAAAAAAGCACATTTCCCTGCACCGCGTAGACGCTGGCACCACCTTCTGCCAGCCGCACTTACTGCCTCCCACTGCTGCTTCGCTTGGCCTGCACCCATTGTCTGCATGGCCACCACCCCTCCAGGGAGCCGCTCCCCTTCAGCCTTTTGTCGTCCTGGCCTCCCGCTCGTACTGCCATGAGCCACCTCGTTTGTTGCTTATCCAAAATGCCTGGTCGGATGCATGCCACAACCACGCCGAACCGCTGCTTTGTCACCCCTTCCACAGGACATTCGAGCTTCGTTCTCTGACCAAAAATTATAACGATCACATATTTTTTATCCTTGTGTCGAGGGATTCATGTGTATATATCGCATTCTGCAAAAAATTTTGTTTCCAGCAACAATAAATATTAGGCGTTGAAGAACGCACAAAGAATGCATGAAGAATAAAAAGAAAGAGGAGCATGGTTTATGTGTGGGTCAATGGACATGCTCGTTTGGACACTTTCATCATGAATTTAGGATATGAAGAATCAATAAAACAAATTAAAAATTATATATAAACCCCTACCTCGATTGTCCGTTGGAGGTGGCGCGAGGAAGAAGGCGAATTCAATGAGACGGTGATATCGACGTCTGTTACTCCCACAAGATGTTTCTGATCCGGGCTCAAGCATCATCCTTGCTCTCTAATTCTGGAGGTTTCTCTTCATTTTAGTGGATGTTCTTCATTGAATAATCTCCTTCCAAGCTCTCTAGAGCTCCCCCTTCATCCAATAATCCTCCAACCAAATGGTGAAGTGCCAAAAAAGTTTATTAAATAAACTAATTGAGTTATCACATCAATGGGAGGAAATCAAAGAGTTATCTCCCATTAAATAGGGAGTTCAAGGTTCAAGTGGTCCCCACCTATGAATTTAAATTGGGGGTTTTTAGTTTGGGCGATCCCCACCACTAAAAATCAAATAGGAGGTTTAAAAAATACAATAAATTTTTTTCTTTATTTTATTTTTATTCCTTTAACTCTCCCACGAAATTCAAAAAAGCTAATTTTCACCCTTGACCTACTGTGGTCAATGTGAAGGTCCCTTTAAGTGAATATCAGTGTTGTGAGTTCAACGGTTCCTTCATATTTCAATTCTGAGAACTGTTTCAAAAGTTATATATCACCGCTCGAACATTTACTGAATATACCTGGAGAAAAGTTTGGAAAAATTATAACATTCACCCTTGACCTGTGTCAGTCGAAGTTAGGCTCTGGCTAAGTGAAACACGCCCCAAAAAACCTAACGGTACTCTCAGATTTCAAATCTGAGTTACCGTTTAAAGGTTATGGATTTTACACTAAAATAATTTCCACTTAATTTGTTTATTTACGGCCCCAAAATTACTTTCACTGGTGGCCTATGCTGACCAATGTTAGTATCATTATAAATAAAGAATGCTCTCACGAGTACAACAGTGTTCTTGGATTTTTAATCCGAGCTACCATTTGTGAGTTATAAGCATTTGAAAAATAAAATAATTTTTTAATTACTTTATTTACATTTGTTTCAATTTTGAGATTTTTCATAGGAGGGCCGCACTGAATAAACATAAGTCATGCCTAGGTTAAACTCGCTATCCTAAACACAACAGTTCCCTCAGACTTTTTATCTGAGTTACCATTTAATAGTTATTCCACTTTTTCAGGAAAACTGCTTACGTCTGCTAATTAAAACTCAACCAAAATTTGACAGATCATTCTGGGAACTTCAGGCCTCCGAATCACAAGCCGTCTGATTTTACAGTCTTTAAATAATTCCATATATTTTAGAAAAAAATAAAAATAAAATTTATAAGGAATTTCCGAGACATTACAGAAATGATGTGGTTCATATTACTCTATGTTTTTTTTTTCAATATAAAATTTTCATTTTACATTAGAACATGCCTTATATTGTAAATATAAGTTAAAAAATACTCTATTGTCATTATAATTTGATAAAATAATCTATAATTCATTTTTTTGTATAGAAATTGTCCGCACATCAATCTGGAACACAATATGGTATATATTACTCAACGTGAAAGTTTTCACATTAAAAGTGTCATTTCAATTTAAAACATGTGTCATAATATCAAAACCATGAAAATGATATCAGATGGTTTTGAGAATTTTTGAAATGGTCCTATATTACATTTATGATGGGTAAGAATTTACAACACATTAAATTGACACGTTATGTGGCTACTACGACTAGAAGTGTGTGTTTTAAATATAAAAGTGTCATTTTTGTTTAAAATGGTCAACATATAGAAATTGTTTAACTAAAAACCTCATATTTTTTCAATCCTTTGGAAAATTACACTAAATTGATTTGAGAAGTGTTTGAATTTAATACTCATTAATCTGACATATGATGTGGATGGTATGACAGAAAGTGTGTGTTTTAATATAAAACTCTATTTTTAGAACTAAATACATGTTTCATATACAAAAATGTAAACGATCTCATACTGTCTTCAATCAGTATGAAAATAATCCACAATTCATTTTATTCATGAAGGAATCAACTACCTTTCAAATTGAAACGTGATGTGGTTGGTATTACACTATGTATGTGTGTTTATTATAAAAGTGTCACCTTATTGTAAAATAGACATCAAGTAATAAAAATGAGGATGAGAATATTAGATTGTCTTGAATCATTGTGATAATGATCCAGAATTTAATTTTTCAGTGTTGGAATCATCTTCACCTCGATAAAACCTATTATGTGTCTTTTAGAACTACAAGTGTGGGTTTTCGTTATAAAAGTGTATTTTTACATTAAGATGTGCCTCAAATTTTCAAAACTAAGAAAACAAGCAGGGAGTTTTTTTCAAACATTAGAACATTAATCCATATTAATTTTTGAGATGTCAAAATCTATAGAACGTAAATTAGAAACACTATGTGGTTGATGTTACTCAACATCCCAGTTTTTAATATGAAATTTTCATTTAGTTTAAAACATATTTTTGCATAAAAAACCATGAAATGAGTCATAATGATTACAAAATTTAGAAAAATTATCTAGAATTTATTTTAAACTTCTAGGATTCAACCAAATTTCAATCTGACACATGATGTGTCTAGTAGGTATCATGGTGCATGTTTTTAATACTAAATTTGTATATTACATTAAAATACATATAAAAATGGATAAATTAGGAAAATTTGCTTGGATAATTTTTCTAATATTATGAAAACCATTCATAATATTTTTTATGTGTTGGAATTGAACTCATATTAATCTAAAAAACAATTAGTCAAGTACAAATCCACGTGTGGATTTATAATATAAAAAATTAACATAGTGTAAAACACATATCAAAGTGCCCAAATTTGTAAAATGAACTCTAATTGTTTCCAAAAATTAACTCAAAGTTCCATAACTCATTTTTGGTTGAATTAATTGACTGCATATCAATATGATATGTGATATCGATTGTAGGATTCATAGTATTGGTTTTCGATATAAAATTTTCATTTTTTTGTAAAACCCCCATCACATATCCCCAACGTAGTAAAAAACCTTATATTGTACTGAAAAAATATGGAAATATTTCATATTTATTTTTATCATGTAAGAGTTGGCCTCACATTAATCTAACACAAGAAGTGGCTGGTATGACTCAATGTGAGTGTTTTCAATATAATAGTGTCAGTTTTGTTTGAAATGTGCATCACATACACAAAACAGAATAAAAGACCTTATATTGGAATGATACTTTTGAAAATATATCTCCACATCATTTTTGGAATGTAGGATTTTTTTTAAATCAATACAACACCCGAGGAGGCTGGTCTTATTCCAAGTGCATGTTTTTAATATAGAAATTTTATTTTAGTTTTAGATGCATTTGAGATTTCCATAATTGAATAAATGAGCTTGTATTATAGTGAAAAACAAGGATGTTCATCCATAATTAATTTATAATTTTTAATAATTAACCTCATATCAATCTAACATGGGATGTTTTTCAAATATGGATCAACATATATGTTTTCAATATAAAAGATACATCTTAGTTTAAGAAATCGATCACAAAGAAAAAACTGATTAAAAAAGCTCATATTTACTTAATAAATTAGTAAAATGATCCATTGTTCATTTTTATATGTATAAATTTATTGGATATTATTCTGAAACATAATGTTGTTGGTATGACTCAAAGTTCATCTTGTCAATATAAAATTTTCATTTTAGTTTAAAAATGTATAGCATTTTCCAAATAAAGAAAATGAGATTTGATTTCTTTTAGATTATAAAAAATTACTTATATTAAATTTTTATGGGTAATAATTTATAGCATATCAATCCAAAACATTATGTGTCCAATAGGACTCAAATTGTGTACTCTCAATATTAAAGTGTCAATTTAGTTTAAAAAATGTTTCACATATCCAAAACTAAGGAAATAAGATCAAATTTTTTTAAACCATAGAAAAATGATCCCAAATTCATTTTATATATGTATGAATCTACCACCCATTAATTTAATACACGTTGTGGTAGTTATGACTCCAAATATATGTTTTAAATGTAAAATTGTCATATTATTTTAAAACACATGTCACAGAGGCCAAACTAAGTAAATGATCTTGTATTGTGTTAAATGTTTAGGAATGTGACCCATAAATCATTTTTCACATCATGGAATAGACTAAAACATTGTTCGGTCATTAGGACACAAAGGCCATGTTTCTAATATAAAAGTCCCATTTTAGTGTAAAATACACATCACATGGCCAAGAAAAAGTAAATGAGATCATATTATCTTGAAACATTAGGAAAATATAACATAAATTATTTATGAAAATTTTCAAATGACTAGACTAAATTTAGACACATTATGTGGTTGGTATGACTCCACATATGTGTTTTCAATATAAATGTTTCATTTTAGTAAAAAATGCCTTCCACATTTTAAAAAATTAAAATGAACATCGATTAATTTCAAACATTTTTACAATGATCAGTAAATCATTTTCCACATGGAGAAATTGACCACACATCAATATAACACAAAATGTTTTTATGACATAATGTGAGTTTTTTCAAATTAAAAGCCTCGTTTTAGTTTAAATCATGTGTCACATGTAAAAATCCAATAAAAATATCATATTGTTTTCAAACATTAGGAAAATGATCTATAGTTAATTTTATATGTGTTGGAATATAATGCATGTTGATTTGACACACGATTTTTCTGTTGTGTCTCAAAGGAAATGTTTTCAATATAATTGTTTCATTTTATTTTAAAATTCATGTCACATATCTAAAAATAATTAAATGATGTTGGATTGTTTTCAAACATTAGTAAAATTTTCCATAGTTCAATTTTTTTATGTATCAATTGGATTAAAATTAATCTAACATGTGGTGTGTCATGTAAGACTCCAAGTTGAAGTTTTCAATATAAAACTTCTATTCAATATAAAACAAGGATCACATAGAAAATACTGATAAAATTATTATGAATTTTTTTTTTAAAAATTGTAGAATGATAAAAAAATTCATTAATTGATTCTTGGAATCAACCACACATAAATATTTTTCATAATTTGACTAGTGTGACTCCAAGTTCATTTTTCCTAAAAAACATTCATTTTAGTTTAAAACAGCCATCACGTCACTTAAAAAAATTAAACAAGCTCAGATTATCGTGAAAATTAATTAAAAACTATCTTTATTTCATTTTTCTGTAGGAATTGACCACACTTCAATCAGACACACGATGTAGCTGGTAAGACTCAATGTGTGTGTTTTTGTAAAAATTCCATTTGCGTTTAAAACTTTCTTCACATAGAAAAAACATGGAAAATGAGTTCTTATTGTCTTGATTAATTAGGATAATGATATATAATTCACTTATGGTGTGTAGGAATCAACCTCACATTAATCCAACACATGATTTCGCCGGTATGACTGCAAGTTTGTGTTTTCAATATAAAAATGTCATTTTATTTTTATAATATTTTTATAAAAAACATTTATTTATTTAATATAATTAATAAATTCTAAAATAATAATATTATTTATTAATTATAAATAAAACTTTTATATATTATTAATTAACAGTGTAGTTAATAATTTATAATATAATTATTTATAAATAGTAAAATTTAAAATTTAAAATTAATATAACATTTATAATATAATAATTAAAAATATAATTTATATTATGAATGAAAATGTCAGTAATATATAAACTAATTAGAAATACAAGTTAAAATATTTGGATTATATAACATTAAAATTATAATTTCTTTGTTTTTTAATTAATCATACTAAAATAAAAATCGTGTTCATTGTAGGGGCAAGATTTTGTGATGATGTTAATCATTAGAGAAAACTTATTGTAATATTTATGAATTTGTATATTAGTTGTAATGTTTTTGATTAATTTTTAATATCACATCAATGAATAAATGTTTTTATATAATTTTTTAATTGAAATGATACTGCAATATTATATTTGTATTTCAAATATTTTTTTATATGTTTTATTCCAGTATTTTAAAATTTTCTAATTTGGTTGGTAATTTTAGGGAAGCTTCAGATATAAAGAGGTGTATAAATTTTATGGCCTTTATCACTACAAAAAATTTGATGATAAAGGACCCACTTTATCAACTCGTTCTTTAAGTGCTGTAAAAGTGGAGCATTATTAAGGGCACCTTGATTTGCAGCACTATTTTCACTGCCATAGATGATTTCTAGCACTAATATAGAATGATTGTATAATAATATTTTTTATATCTCAATTATACTATTTCATTTTTTAAAATAATTACAAAAAAACCAATTATAATTTCATTATTTTTTTATAATTTATTTATTCATTTCAGTAGTGGTTTTTGAAAATATTAGATAAATATGAATTTATTTATTTATTTATTTTTTGAGGTGATTTTAAAAATTAAACATAAATTGGTTAAAAAAATAGTAATTATTTAATTACTTTTTTCCATAAATGATGATAATTTATTATTAATAATTATATATCATTTATCACTTATTATTTACAATTTTAATCAATTATTTTGTGTTAAATATTAATTATTAATAAATATTGTTTATTAATTATTTAAAACTTAAACTAATTCTATGATAATATAATGATGAGACTTCAGCATAAAATAAACATAACTTCTGATTTGGGTGTCTGTTTACTTCCAAAATCATTAAAATTGAATATTAAGAAATGAACATTAATCTCATTAGAAAATAACTAGTACACCAAAAATGAATTATCACGACCTTATTATTTAATAGAAAAACCACATTAAAAAATTAAATATTTTGAGTAATTAAAAAAATATATCAATATCCTGAACAAAAGAAATATAAAATTAAAAATTAAAAATGTTTTATTTTGATACAGTTTACTATGAAATATTTCATATAACATTTTTCAAACAATACATAAAACTGAATTTAAAAATACATGTTAAATGAAATTGTTGGGGTTTCAAAAGACCCAAACGTAAATATTGTGAAAAAAACAGTGAATTATAAAAAAATCTCTCATTTGTAAAATTATGGTTCTAGTAATGTTGAAAATATAATGTATATTTTAATTAATGTGTTTCTAAGAATAAAAAAATAGATAGATAAAACAATGAAATACATGATATTATAACAAAATATCATTAATTTTATAAAAAATTTATTTTTATTTAATTTGGAAAATGTAGTCTAGAAAGGATACTTTTCAATTGAAATGTCCCATATTCATTTCTTTCGGTCTATATTATCAACATATTGATATCTGAAAACAGTTTATTTGAATTCCATTATAGGTCGATCCTCCAATTGTGATATCTATGTCCCCATTATCATATTCTTAAAATATTTCATCAAAAAATGTGCACTATATTTCAACATAAAGGGTAGATATTATAGTGACCTATATTTTTTATCTAAATAAAATTTAATGGAAGAGAAATCAAAAATGTTGTTTAGAAAGGATAAATATTGTGAGAACATTTTAACTTGGAAATATAATTTATTATAGACGGTTGACCTCAGACATAAAATAAAGGAAATATAAAATAATTAAATGTTACTATATAGTGATCCTTCTTTATACTAATATATTTATTCATAATGAGAAGTAAAGGATTTTAATATTGAAATTATATGTTCAATGAAGTGGAATTTTGTGTGTACTAATCCACATATAAACCAATGTGCTATATTATTTTTGAAAATTTTCTCCCCCAGAAAACAAAATATCTTAATGATTAATTAATTAATGTTGAATATGAATTAATAAAATAATAAACAAATAGATGATTTTTTTATTGTTTCTATTAAATTTATTAATATCAAATAAATAAAACTATAATTAGTACCATTGTGTATGACTTTACTGACCCTATATACTCGATATAAACATTGAAAACATTCCTCCCATCTGAAAATGATCATATCAACGGTTTCATGTCCATGTATATTATACTTGTTTTAAGTAGATATTTTTTAGTTCCATATATATATATATATTATAATACATTTACATTAATTTGTATTAGAATATATATATGCATGTATATATAAAAATACATGTAACTATACATATATCTCATAATGAAAACACACACACATGTACATATATATATAACAAAATATATAAATTACATCTAAAAATTACTTTTATCTTGTCGAATAACATTAATCTTCCTATAAGAATAAATTCTATGTTTCTATTCTTCATAAGGAGGAGTAATTCATATAATATCTCTTAAAAACATTAATTGAATAATGAATTATTTAAATAAACATAAAAAGTTATACAAATGTTGAATAAAAAAATAAAAAAATTTATTCTTTTGTTTTCTAAAAATATAAAATTAATACATATGTCAAATTAATTAATTAATTAACAAATATATAATATTGATCATAAAAAATTTATATACAAGTAATATATATTTTGAATGCAATGCATAATAAAATTTGAAATGTATAAAGAGATAGTGTATGAGTAGTATATATTACATAATTTCTATATGTATTAATATATAAAATATCAGTAATTCATAAATATTATATATTAAATTTTATAATACATAATTCTTAGAATAATCACAAATATACAAAAGAAAATAATTTACATAATTTCAAAAAAAACTATTATAATAAAAAATTATTATATGTAATAATTAATAAACATGACAATTAATGAAGATTAAATGAATATATATATTTTATTTAGAAACATACTTTTGGAACAAAATAATTAATTTTTTTGGTTGTGTTTACCACCATATTTTCTAATACATTCATCAAACCATAAATATAAACAACAATATCATTCAGGGTGGGTGGGGTCATTGATATCTAAGTGAAGTATAATTGATATATTAGACAATTAGTACTTGTTGATAGAAGAGGATGTGGTGGTGAAAATGAATTTAATTTTTTCTAAAATGTATAAAAAAATTTATATGAATTATTTCCTATATATTCTCAATATGAATAAAGAACTTAATATTGAAATTCATCGAAATTTTTATCAAGTAGAACATTTTTCATGTTTCTTCTATTAGAAATTTGTATTAGATCAAATATATTTTCTTATTATACTTCAGTTCTCGATATATATATATATATTCTAAAAATATTATAACCTGTATATTAAAAAATATAATTTTTTTTAAAAAATGGTAAAATAATGTTCAAATATTTTTAATAAATATGGATTTCTATGAAAAAATATGAACCTATATATTTTATTTAATAGATATGAATAAATATGAAATAAAATTATAATTTTAATTTGTATATGAAAATATTTAAATCTTCATATTTAAATGATATCATTTATTTTGTTAAAAAATATGAACCTAAATGAAAATAATAGAGAAAATATGTACATTTAAAAATATCATTGGTAACATAAAATTATTTTTAATAACAATGATCCAATATAAACTTCTGTATTCCAGTGAATAAAATATTCATATAGAAACCAAATTCTAGAACAAAAATATAAAAATTGTGGGTTTCTATAGACATATTTCCATATTATATCATCTAACCATAAATGCCCAGAACAGTATCGTTAGTGGTGTGTGGTGTCACCAATATTTTTGTGATTTTTTTTGAAAAATAATATAATAAATACATATTGATGAAAAGGTACAAGGAGTTGGAAAATATAACTAATTTTGGCTCATATATATAAGACATATTATATGATTAATTACTTATATACTCTCCATATTTTGAAAGATGATCATTTTGTGTGTCATTAACAATTTATTCAAGTAAAAAATATTATTATGTTTTTTTGATGTAAAAATTATGATAATCTCAATATATTTCTAGTTTTATTTGATATAATTTCATTTAACATCAATCCTCCATATCAGTTATCGATAAGTACCAAATGAGCAGGTTAATTATGTGAATAATTTCAATTTAAAATAACTTATAAAATTTAATTTATTGAGTAACAGTAATTTCACATTACAATTTTCTAACTAAGGACACTTCAGTCATCATCAAAACATAAAAATTTCCACTTTTTAAAGTAGAACTTTTCAGTAAAGTCTAATAAAATAAATCAAAAAGGTGTCATAAATATTATTAAGATTATATAACATTAAATGTAATCTAGATAAAAAAACATATCTATTTTATTTAGAGTACAATTTCCTGAAATAATGGTACTTTTGATTTATATGAATCCAGTCCTATATAACATTGATTTTGTGAATGTATTAGAATTAAATTGATTAAGAGTCAATATATATTTTTTCTATGATTAGGATAAAATATTATAATTTATAACTTATGAGATGGTAATTATGATAGAAAATAATTCAACTCCATTTTTCCTCTTATAATGGAACAAATAATTCTAAAATATGAACATCTACACTCATCGGAATACATTTTAGAACATATACTGAATATACCCAAAATTTGAAATAAATACATTTATTAATAGATTATTTGAACAATGAGAAACACATATAAATTTATCTTAATGATTTTATACATGTATAATAATATCTATATGAACTATGACACCCATGATTAGGAAATTAACAATTTAATCCATAAAATAAAAACATTACAGTGTATTAAATTCAATACATCATATGTTGGCCCCATTGGAATACTAAAAATATAAACTGAAATATAATTTAATAAATATAATATATGAAATCCAATAATGTTTTGAAATAATATATTTCATAATTCTTATGATAATTCTTTAATATGGACATTGACTGTAAGAAGAAATACAACAACAGGTATGTCGCACTGTAGTGATTAGGTAGTTAAATGAAATAGAAAAACATGCAATCAATATATTGTCTAGTAATAGACAGTATGGGATGTAAAATCTGTATATAAAACTAATAACCAGGTGGTTCATGGATATAGTAAGTAATGAAACTTAGTTATTCAACCTCGAGAAACTAGTATTTCTCAACTACGAATAAAAAATAGTAAGAGATGAATCATACTTGTGATGTTGAGGAAGAGTCGATATTGTAAGGAAAAGAATAATCATTTTATAGGAATTATAGAAATACTAGGAAGTCAAGTCAATCCATTTTAAAATAATTTTTATAAAATATAAATTGGAAATTATTATTTATGATATGGAGTTTATGAAAGGAGATAATTCAATTTATAGTTCTTAGTGTGGAATAAATAATTCTAATATTTTAAATTTATAACTGATTGGAATTCAACATAAAAAATATTGAATATACACCAATTTGATAAATAAATAACTATTAATTAGTTATTTGACCAATAAAAAACACCTGAAAATAATCATAATGTTTTTAAACTTTTCCAATAACATACAAATTAATGTGTATCAGATCGTAGGGAAATTAACATATTTATCAAAAAAAAAATAATCAAACATGTTGTATATTGAATAAAATGTCACAAAAATGGTCATTTTGGAACAATGTAAATTTCAATTATTAAATAAATTGTTATATAGATTATATGAAATCATACAATGTAGTGAAAAGAATAATGTTCATAATTTCTATGTTATAGTATTCATAATAATAGTGATTGAAAGAAAACATACATCAGGAGGTGTATCTTGATTTAGATACTTTGTCATGAAATGTAATAACAAAATAGTTTCTATAAATGGACTAGTTGAAAACACTTTGGCATGAAAAATTTACATAAAAGGTATAGAATCAAGCGATTCAGTGATATGGAATAGAATTATTTTCAAATAGGTGACATGTAAAGTTTCTTATTTCTTGAAAATAAATTAAAATATAAAAGGAGGGAAATCATACCTATCAGAATGAGGAATATAATATATTTTTGGGAAAAGTCTATATTATAAGTAATTCAACAAATTATTGGATGTTCAATTAAACCATTTTGTAATATTTATTAACTTTATCACCCCTTACATAATGAAATTCTATCAATGTCCTTTTTTTAAACCCTTATGCATAATCTTTATGTCATGATAAGAAATAAAATAAATTTACGAAGAAATAAAATTTGTGAATTCTTAATCGGTTCTTAAAAATAATGATAATAATAAAATTAAGACTGGGTGTAAAAATAATTAAATAGGGAATCGTGTTAAAAATTAAAAATCTTAAACTACTATTGGCCAATTATATATAATGAAAAAAGGATTAAATTAAGGAGAAAAACCCTAATATATAAATAAAAAACATAAGGAAATTAATATGAGGAATATAAAATATGATCGTAATTATAATGAATTAATTTTGATAATTATGGAAATAAAAAACTGAACCTAAAGAAACATTTTTTTTAAAAGAATGGATCTATCAATTCAGTTTCCATGGTGTCTAATTTATTGGGGTTATTAGGTACATTGATAAAGAAATTATGCCTATCTAGATCAAAATAAACATTTTAATGATCAAATATCTCCACCCAAATGCAATTCATGTTGTAGGGTAGGGTATTTAAATATGTAAATATTAGGTAATAAATTCATGTTAATTAATGAGGCTAGAGTGTGAGGCCAGACATGGAGATGATGATAGAATTGGTGGATAGGTAGATGATAATGAAGATGATGTCATGGTTTGAGGTAATTTCATCGAGGCTTGGAAGAAAAGTAAAAACTTAATACCTAAATTACTTGATGGGGAAGTAAATTAAGGGAAACTCATTAGTAGGGCAACCAGAGAATACATGGGGGAGGATCAGATCATGGAGATGTAGTTATAGACAAGATGATTTCATGGTAGGGTTTCATAAGGTGGAAACTACTAGGTGGGTGGAATTAGGGATAGAATTAAATGTAAATAGTATCCAGTGAAAGAAATATTGACTACATGGTAGGGTTTCCAAAGGGGGATGGTGCTCAAACCATTAAGGGAGTGAGGTAATGATATAGAAAAGAATCTCTATAGGGAAATCCTAAATTGTGGAGAAGGTGACACATATGTCAAGATTCATCTAGATGAGACATGTGTACATTGGAGGCTCATGAGTCAAAATAGATAATTAATATATAAATAATTGTAAGAATAAAATTTGTTATTGTTTGAAGATAATTTACAAATCGAGATTAAAATTTAAAGAACCACATCTTCAGATGTGGGTGTTTGTTTGGTCTCTACCACACATAAAATCAATTATTATGTTGATTTAAAAGTTGTTTTTACCTTGGAGACCTTGATCTCAATTCACTATAAGAAATTCATCGTATAGCGGCGGTTTAAATCGCCACCTTATCCTTCTTCGGTGATTTAAATAAACAATACGCTAAATTTGGTTTTAGCATTCAATACAATGCAGTTTCTAGAAACCATCATAGTAAACACAGTTAGAGGAATTTGGTATGTTTTTCATGGCGGTTTGGCTCGGAAAACCACACCAACCCCCGCCAATTGATAACAGAAAATGATCCTTTAGCAGTGATTTTAATGACCGAAAAAAATATTATTTGCAAGAAAACCACTGATAAAGCACAAAAACCGCCACTAAATTGTATGACATATGTATTTAGTGGTAGTTTAAAATGTTGCTAAATATGGACCATTTATTTTGAAGTGGTCTAAACCACCACTAACAGTATATTTACAATTTATAATGATACTAATTTTACTACCCAAGTACTAGTTCCCAAGAAAAAATTATATGAAAAATTCATATAATAGGGAGAATAGGTAGGGTACATATAGAAATTGAAAGATATATATAATGAACATATATATATATATGTCCACATACATGCCCATATTATGAGTTCATAAAAGGAGTTCCAATTTACATCCAACATTTATATAACCACCACTATGTTCATAACACCATAAAATAATTCTAAGTGCCACAATTTACATCAGCCTTTAATTATAAGTTGATATCATTGCATAGTCTCCAGTATTCATACGTAATTGGAAGGGAAACCTGTATTGCAGCCAGATAGCCTAGAATTTGTCCAGGTAATCATGCAGCGTCATCCGTTGGGACCCCATAAGAATCAAATGGGACAATAATATTCTCTCCGGTCATATTCCATACATCTATCATTTTCATATTTTTCTCCATAATTTAATTTTTTCCATATTTTATCAGCAATCAGTTTGTATAAAAAAAGATCAAAAAAATTATTCATATTAAAAAATTTAGTTATAATAAGAACCCTCTAGTATCACCACGATTAACTAGAAGTGACACCTCACTTCCTTGTTGGAATTCCTATCATTTAATAAAATAAATTTATGTTCATAACATGTATTTCAAAAAAATATGCAGAAAAAAATTAAAAACGATAATAGATGCACAATACTGTCAAATAAAATATACAAAACAATGATAATGAATAACTTCACAAATGAAATAAGTGGTTTCTAAATGAATGTATAATTTTATATATAATTATTTTCCCCTTCAATCATGTCAGTTACATACTCCATTACTTAATCCACTAAATCTACTCTTTATCGAATAATATTTTTAATATAATGATGGACAAATAAGTCTGCTTCTTTCTGTTTATGATATTCAATGTTAGAGGTCAAATAATCAACTTCATTAACCATATCATACAAGTAAATTTGTTTTTCGTGAGGAACTACACTCCATCCTTCATCCACAACATCATTCACATAATATACCATTTTCTCTTTCCATGATAAGATATATGGACCATGTAGTTCACGATCACCCACATCCATCAAGAGCGAGTAGTTCATAGATATAAATTACAAGGAATATATTTTAACACATCTAATAATATCAACTTATTTTAATTTGAATAAACCAACTAAAAATGAATGTGGTAGTTTAATTTGATAATATCATTCAACCTTCCATAGTAGAACACTTCAAATAATGTAAATATACCACTATTCTGTACTTTCAAACCCTCTTCTCGATCGACTTTATGAAATCTAAATCCATTCACATTGTGAGAATAAAATTTTCTAACTTGTTTTAGTGGATGTCGAGAAAGAAACATGAGATCTTCTGACAACTATAATCAAGTATCAGAATTCATGATCTAAAAATATATATATACATTATTAGATTTAAAAAATGTATGTGTCAACCTAATATATGTACTTATTGACGTATTTATGAACTTACATGTCCTGAAAACCATTCTATAAGCTATTTATCTACAGTTTTTGTTATATCTTTCCCATTTACTGTTTGAACACCCATTTGTCTCTTTGTTTTTATCCTCAACTCTTCAATAAATGGATCTGAAATTTCACAATTTAGCATCACATATCAATGTGCCTATAATATTTCAATTTATTTCATTGTAACATTTGTGCTCCTTCAAACTGATTGGATAATAGCCTGAAATGTTTTTGATTTCCCATGTATTTTAGATTGAGCTGATGTGTTGTCAACATATCCAACTCGATTAATATTTTCTCAATATCATCCAATTATCGAGAATAGAAGGTAAGACACTCCTTTTCCAAATAGCCTTCAAAATTAGGGCCTTCAAGTTGAGCATTATTTTTCTTTTATGATTACAAAGGTCCAAGATATCTATGAAATAAAAAAACATAATTAGGTATTTAATTAAGTTTGATGAATTGTTTAATTAACAAAGAATATTTCAAATAAAGTACCACTCAATTGGTTACATCCTTCGATAATTTACGATGCCTCTTTATTCAGCTTCCCCAATGATATGCACATTTAAATTCATCATGACAGATAAAAACGATTGAGGAATGATTATCTCTATTGCACAAAGTGTCAAAAAAATCACTCCTTATGTTTTTCAAGATCAAATAGATGAATAGATTTCTCACATAGCTATCTAAAAATGTGTAGAATTGGAGTAAAACAATAGTTACATTTTTATGTAATCAAATACGCTATGCCAATTGTAGTAACTACTGTATCAAAATATGTGAATCTTAACTTATCAATCCATGTAACCTATGATGATTTTATTAAACACGCCTTGATATTTTACTTGAATACCATGTAGATACCTTTACATAATTTAAAATTCAATTGAATGTATCTTTATCACTATTTTTCAGAGAAAAAATTTCTCGAGCATACTTTTCATTCTCATCTGGCTAGAGATCACATTTTATGTTCTTTCCTTGTAAGTCTTTCGGAGCATTGAAATTATCCTTCAACATTCCATTCTCATAAAAAAATGTGAAGACCAAATATTCACAAGCATTATTCTCAATATGCATCACATCAAGATTATGCCACAAAAAATTAAATTCCCTACATGAATGATTGGTGAATATTCTTATTTTATTCAATTTTTGAGATCCAATTTCACTAATTCTCCACATTAGAGAAACATGCATTTTGAACACTATTTTAGAAGACACGTCATATGTATTAACACCATTGCTCCATAACTCGAACAATTCATCAATTAAAGGATTCAAGTATACATCAATATCATTTCCAGGAATTTTTCTTTCATGAATAATCATCGAAACGATAAATGATGTTTGTTGCAAACACATTCATGGAGGCATATTGTAATGGATCAATACAACTGGCCAAATGCTATAATTCTACTCAATGTCCCAAATGGGTTGAATCCATCAGTAGCTAATCCTAATAGAACATTTAAAGGATCATATAAAAATCATTATGTAATAAATCAAATGTCTTCAACGATTGTGAATCTTGTGGATGTCGCATTACCCCATCATTGTTATTATCTATAGAATTCTACTTCATGTGGTCAGTAGTTTTCAATGAAATGAATAATTTTTGAAATTTAGGCATTAAAGTAATGTAACAAAAAAACATTTATGTGTGTTATTTTCCTTATTCTTCATGGTAGTATGTTGATTTAATCTTCCAACATCACCCACTGATATCCATCTAGAAGAATAACATTGTTTTTACAATCTTGTATGCTTGAATCCTCTCACCAATAAAGAATACAATAATTCAGACATGCATGTATTTTGGAATAATTCAGACAAATCCTGTTTACAAATTTTTTAATATCTTAAAAAGACTTGGTGGTGTTTTCTTCTAGAAATTAATCACACAATAATTCCAATATCATTGACATTGCCTTATTTATAATTCCACATTGGCATTTAATATGGTTAAGCTTCAGTTGAAAAGAAGGTATTTAATATTTCAAACATCCACAATAAAAATATTGATTTCCATTGTCAACTAGACTATGAAATGTATTTTTCTCATTGAATTTTTCTCTAGAATTAGTCTCCACATAATAAAGATAAGGATCCCAAGATAGGTGGTAATCTTGATCTGGTTTCCCTATAGTCTAAAAAAATCATTTGTCACATTTTTTTAGCAACCTCAACGGGTTGTTCAGATATGTTTTGAAGTAGATGTAGGTGTCTTGAAATTCCAAATAAATAATTTATTAGTTTTTTCAATTCATTTTCCATTATCTATGTAGTTGGGAGCTAATTCGGTGGATTGAAATTGGTGCTCAACCTTTCTGTAATGCTTTATTTTCCATTCCAAATCAAACAAAAATATTGACCAGGGAATTGCTTCAATATCATGTTTTGATAAACATAATTTCTCATTAAACATATTATAAAACTACAATTAGGACATGGAAATCTTATTCTCCCTTCAACGGATCTATTGGAAATTGTAAATTTTAAAAAACTCTTCCAAACCCATAGCTTAATGAGGTGTGTTCTTTAGTAATGTGATATAGCTTTTATCCATGTATATCACAATGTGTGTACATAATAAAAAAATAAAACACATAATTATTACTAAATAGAGAAATAGATTCATATATACTAGTTGAAAAACAATATGTTAAATTAGTTTTTCCTATACAAATACATTTGGAAAATAATAAAGTAGTTTAAATAAGATTTTCTATTATATCCATAGTATAATTATGAGCAGTTTTCATGATGTTTTATCTAGTTTTACTAAAGGGATATCTAAATCATATTACAATAATGGTTATTATGTCATGGTGTGAATGTTTTATAAGATTAAATTTTTCGGTTATAGGAAATCACACCACAACCTTGGTGTTTTTCTATAAATGATTCTTGAGAAGATTGTGTAACATTAAAATTAAATGGTTTCATCCTGAAGTGTTATTTGGTTGTGTTTTATCATGTTTCCCTTGGGTGTTTGGTTTTTCCTTGATTCCCTAGTCAGCTATATTATGTGGTAAGTTTGTTATGGGTGTTTTCCTATGGTTGATTTTTATACCTTGATCCATTGTGTTATTCAACAACAAAACCATATAAGTGGGGGAATTAATCCATTCCCCCTGGGCTATGTTGAAATGTTCATTCAGTCATATTTTTTTGAAGGGTTAGACTTGTTACTTGAGGGTTAGTTATTCTTTATTCAATTTAGTAGGTTCTTTAACGTGTTAACTTTTTATATCACCCCCCATTGATCTCGTATTTTGATCACCCCTTCCCCTTTATTGGATGTTGATTATATATTTTTTCACTATACTAAATCTATGTAATATTCTCCACACATATTATCTATTTCTCTTTGTGGTTCTTCAATTAATTATGGATGGTTTCATCTATGGATTTAATTAAATATTCCCCAAATCGGGGTGTTTTTAACTTTTCTTCATGGGGATTTATGGTGTTGTGGATACAGGATTCCTAAAGTGGATAAATGATTCTTATTTCTTACCAATTAAAAAATGGGTTGCTGAAATATTTTTTTGGGAATTAAAGAACATTAAACTAAATTGGTGGTCAATTCCTGGGGATTTTTTTTTCAAGGTGTTCTATAGGAATGAGATGAGCCTTTTATGCATCATTGGTCGATATTTTTATATCGTGATGATTCTTGGTTATTTATCAATGGTTTTCCTTATACTATTAAGTTGGATAATTATTTATAAATTTTTATAATTAACTATTAGAAGCATGAGTTATGAGAAATGATCCCAAGAGAATAGTGGTTCTTAGTCTATTCTTGGATAGAGATTGTAAAGGGGTATGGAATGTGGTAAATCTAATATCCTATTAGTTATACCCATTAATAAAAAGAAATATTCATTCAAGATTGTGCATGGGTGTGAATGATAGGGGATGGGGTTCAGGAAGGCGGATAAGGATTAGTTGGGCTCAAAGTTCCCCAAGTGTCCTAGGTTGATCCATATAAATTAAATTTGGGTATTTCATGGTTGTTCAATGAATTTTAAAAAATCCCAATGTTGATACCAATTGGGAGAATGGAGTCCTAAAAAATATGATATACCTATATGTTGTCTTTATTGGTGTGATGAATTGTATTTTTCATGGGGAGATCCTTAGTGATCTAGTTTAGGGTTATCCAAGTGGTTAACCCTTTAGGAATGGACTAGTTAGCATTGGAGATTATGATTTTTCTAAGAATATCAATAGGAAATGAACTAGAACATAAAATCACCTTAATTGAGAGGGGTAGGATGTTGTTAAAGAGTATAGTTTCTTTTTATTAGCTATTGGTATGGAGACGATCATGATATTAGATGGTATGGGTGATTAAACACTCACTAGAATGTTAGTAGAGTAAATTGGGGATAAAGAAGTTGATGATTAGGATTCATTATCCTCATGGTTCATGATGGAATCAGATGAAATATATGTAAAAATTAAGACAATTGAGTTTTTGGTTGGATCCCAGGGTTTTTCTAGTGATCGGAGTCGGTGATCGAATATACTCCACGATTACCTTGGAGGGGGTGTATGGACACCAAGAGGATTAATGTTTAGTGTGGATAGATATGACCTATTATTCATGATTTTATGTTGGGTAAGTAATAAGTGCTTGGAATTATATTGATATCTTGTATAGCTATATTTTATGATCATATTGGTTTTGTGGTTGAGATTGGTCATGTTTGAGATTTGTCATGGTGGAAGAAAAAAATACACATATAGGATAAATACCCACATTCACATATTGATACACCCACATATAATTAAATTCCAATAAGGTATCTCAAAAACATAGGTGACTCCAATTTCTAAATCCTAAGGAACATTTTAACCATCTATAGAAATTTACAAATAGTCCTCAAACCAAAAAAAGGAAATCAAATCACTCACCCAACTCAATTTAACATGCCAACCAATTACCAAAATCCAACCAATTTTAAAATAATCTGAAAACACCAAATTACACATTATAAGCTAAATTTAAATTTCATCAAACTCTTTAGATACACACATATATAGGATTACTAAATTAAATCCATTTCAACCCCTTTTTTCATCAAAAATATAACATGAAAACACCACTATAATCCCTAAAAACACACCATAATCATGTGAATCTTATTTATAATTTAATTAGGAATGATCATGGTTTTATATTTTATTTCAGAAGGGTAATGGATAGAGACACCTTTCTCAAAAGTGTAAGAATGCAATAAAACTCTCATAGAAGGAAGAACAAGGATTAAGGAATAATCCGTACACCATATAATCTATGAAAATTAAACCAACCATCAAACATATCCCCTCATGTTCATCCAAGACAGATCTAAGACAGAAATAAGAAGGAAACATAGGAGGGAAAAGTTGAGAAGATCAAAACCCCCATAAACTAAGAAGAACATTCCTAAGAACCTTGAGGGTTCTTCAATGGAGGATCAAGAGTAAGGGAGGTGCGGCAAAATGGCGAGGTGCAACGAGGGTGGATATGTGTAGAGAGGGAGGCGAGGTGGAGAGGGGGTGGTGGCATAGTGCCGTGAGGGGAGGCAAAGGGGCCTGTATAGATTCATGGAGTCGGCAGGTCGGGGGTGTTGGGGGTGGGGGAGAGTGTCGTCTGTTAGAAAAAATTAATGGGTTAGTGGTAGTTTTTTAGAAACCAAAACTAAATTATTTAAAATATATATATAACAAGTTTAATAAACTACTGCTAAAAATCGCAGTTAAACTGCCTGTTTTGTGTAGTAATGTTTTTACATATAAATGTCCCATAAGTCCTCCAAAATGGAGTTTGGTCTATCCAAGACTTTATTCAATGGATTTACATTCCTATTGATTTAATGGTGAAGCAATTGTTGGGGTTTTACATCATTTGGTGGTTTATTATCAATTAAACATATATTTTTATGTATTTATAAAAATGTATCAGAATTGTTTTATAATATATATATATATATCAATATATATCAATATTTATTTTAAATTATTTACAAAAATATATCTGAATACATTTTTAAAGGGATTTGTTCTTATTCAGATTTATATAAATACATTTGTTTATATTTTTAGGGATTTATGTTTCAATATATTTATATACCATGTGGGCATATTGATAGAGAGATATATATATTCACGTTTTTTATATATATATTTATATTATTGTATAACAATATATTTGTGAGTCTTTATATATATTTATGTAATATAAGTCTGTGTTGACATATATTTATGTAAATTTCATTATACATATACATATATATATATATATATATATATATTTAATAATATTAATACTCATTTATGTATGTTAATATACATTAATGTAGATTTATATATATGATGTTAGTATATATATATATATATATTTTGTTTGGTGTGTGTGTACATGTATTGATATATACGTATTTCTATTTATTTCTATTTATACATTTCTATAAGATGTATACAAACGTTGTTAAATTAATTTTTATTTAATTATATATACAGTAACAGTTTATTAATAATTATTTTATTATTTACAATTTACAATTTACAATTTATTATTTATTCATTTATTATTAATTTTTTTCCTTTTAATTTTTTTTACTTATTTTTATAGATTGATTTATTATTTATAATTAATTTATTATATAATAATTATTATTTAATATTTATATAATATATATTATTATTTTATTTAATATTAAATTTATGAAAGTTCATATTATTTTTAACTTATTATTTATCCATTTATTATTTTTTATTTTATATTTATTATTTATTCATTCATTTTTTTTCAAATTTATTAAGTATTTTTTTTATTATGTTATTTTCAAATTAGTCTATAGTTATAGCATATTATTTAATATTTAATATTTAAAAATTGTTGGCTGTTAATTAATTTTTTTTTGTTATTTACTTTTTATTTACTTATATTGAATTTATTTATTCTATATTATTTATTATTTATTTTTCATTATTTATTGTAATTATTATTTATATTTATATATTTAAATGTAATTATCTATGAATATTTATAAGTATATTAAATTTATTTTACTCACCACTTGAAGAGCATGCTTGAGTGGTAAAGTCTTTGAAGAATAACCAAGCAGTAAGGGGTTCAAATCTCACTCAACACAAATATATGGAGAATTCAAACATGAAATACATTGAATATGATTACATGGTATGATAAATAAATAGTAAATAATAAATAGTAAATAATAAAAACTCTTGCAAGATAATTATAAAAACATGATTTAAACATGGTTTTGGAAAACTTCTATGAAATGATATAGTAGTAGTTCAAACCGCTGTTAAAAACTTGTTTTAGAATCATGGACCTTTTGAATTTAGGGATTTGGAGAATTAGGAAAAATCATAAACTAATAAAGCCATTATATACTCAACTAGTGGACAATTTTTTTCTCAATTATGAAACTTCTAAATCCATAATAAGTCTTCAATATCTCCCAAAATCCCTCAAAATTTCTATTCATATAATCATATCATGTGTAATGCTTTTATTATTATCCTGTAGAATTTTAAATATAAGATGTATTGAGATAAAATGCTTATTATGGGAAAAAATAAAATCGAGTCAATCATCGCATAAAAATGGTATTAATATTCTAATAGGAATAAGTAATCATCATAATTATATAACCAACTAAAGCTAAAACCAAACTATATCCATTTATAATAATTAAATTAAATAAGATCAGATATTTAAAAATAACTAAATTCATGTTTTCTAAATGGAAAAAACTTGATCATTTTGATCTAACCAACATGGCCTCAGCCAAAGAATCATTCTAGTCATCATGAATACATTTAATACATTATTTTTGAATTGGGAAGAGATACACTAAATACATAAAAATTATTGTCTTATGAGAACCGCTGATTAATCAATGGGGTATATAATTTTTGCCCCCACCTTCTAGTTGTTTAAGACAGTTGCATTCATTATATGAGATAATGTCTAAAAAGTGCAGAATGAATGTTGACAATAATCAACTGTCTTGGAATAAAAAAAATATAAGTAATGTCAATACTTTTTTGCATCCCAATAAAAGGGATAACATGATCATAAATCCTCTAGTTATTGAAGGTGAGTTTTTAAATAACACATTATCAATTTTCATGAATAATCAATAAACATCCATATTGGAATAAAATATATATGGATGTTTAATAGATACTAAAAAAATATAATATCATTCTATATAGGAATACATAAATATTAAACTATATAGATTATTGGTATATATTTATGTCATAAATTTTCCCCAAAAAATAAATGAATTAAATCTTAGTGAATACCCTTCAAACAAAATAATAAAAAATTTGGTATTAACATTTGAAAGGCATTGAAAGAAAAGTATTTTCAATTAATTGTGGATATATAGGAAAATAAAATATAGAGAAGAGTTATATATTTAATAGAGAATAAAATTACATAAGACATCCATAGAAATAAGTTTGATTCTTACAAGAGAATATATCCCTAATGTAATATAAGAAACTCAAATGAATGCCGGATGAGATAAAAAAATCATGGAATGGAATGTTTTGAATGGGATCACACAAGAAGGATCTAGAATTGAATTGTTTGATATTTGAATTCCAATCCCACAATATAAATATATATATGTTTATTATTTTATAAATAATGTATCCTAAATCCCATGCTTGCAAATTCTATTTACTATGAAAATCAAAATAGCGGTGAAAACATAAATAAACTTTTTTTAAAAAAATTAACACTAATGTAAAATAAAAACATATATTTCACAATAAAAAATAACTTCTGAAAGGATGAAGGGGATGATTTTTAAGAATTATAATTTTAAAAATAATTTTCAATAATTTATCATTGAAAATGAAATATGTTTTCTACTAGAAATTGGAGGTAAAGGTGAAAAATTTGGTAGTGAAAGGAACAAAACCACATTATAACAATAAAAATGAAATTCTTGAAAATCAAAAAGGTAAAAAATTATTTTTTATTAGAAATTTATTTTAAATAAATTATAATATAAAATACCACATACTAAAGTATTGTGGTGTAAGAATCCCATAAATTTTGAGATGAAACATTATTACTCAATGAATGAAAATTAAGTTACCAATAATCCTTTCAACTAGGGTAAAAATTGAGTCCAATTATATTTGATAAAAAAGAAATAATTAGTCTTTAAATGTTCTAGGTGGAGTGGAATCACTTTTTGTTGGAGATAAATTAAAATTAATTTCACTCAAAATTTCCTAAAACCCAGAGTGGTTATTTGTATGTTAAATTTATAATTAATTTATAAAATATTTAGAGAAATGGTTACCTCATAAGATAAGATTTTTCCAATGAATAAATTGATCTTTTAAAACCCTTATTGGTTTACCATCATTTTCTTAGGAGAAACCATGTGTGAAATCCTTCAAGAGGTGATCCATCCATTATTTTTTGATCTCTAAACAACAAAAACTAACTTATGGGTTATATCATGAAAAATATATTTTCTTACATTATTCTTGTAGATCACATACTGTTCTTTCATGTGTGAAAGAATTTCATTTCAGCTACTCATTATTGAGAGGAAGATAAGAGGGGGAATGGGGAAGGAATTATTTTTTTCACACTAGTTATCAAATCTCGATTAACTCTTAACAATATACATAACCATATATTTATAGATTTTGGTTATGTTAAAATATTATTTAATTTCATAAATGACCTTATAAAATATTGTAATCATTATTAAACCCCATGAAATAAAATGAGTAATAATATTTATAATTTTATGGTGTGTGCTAACTCTTGAAATGATAATTATTATTTTCTAGATTGAATATAAATATTCATTGTAACGTCCCAGTTCCGGGTGCCACTCAACGGATGCCCCGAACCCGGTTCAACACATGACCTCAAACACATTTCCCCAAACTCCAGAGGCTGTCGACTTGCAACAAGGGCCCAGGTCTGATAGTGGGGGAAACTATGCCCTCATTTGTCAAAGTGTAGCACAACGGAATGAAATAAGACATACAACGAAAAGCGGAAGTGGGAAACTATACTCAACTGAAATAAACAACTGTAGTGTATACAACCAACAATATATAAATAATGATGTTGCATGTCTCAAGTTCTAAGAATATGGCCAGAATATGTTATACATTAATACAATTAAACAAAATGCAGTGAACATCAAAAGAATACAATACAGACTGCATCAAAACGAAACAAAACAGCTGGCAGCGGCATCGCGAGCCTAGGCTCGGTCTCATGCCCTCCTACTCCTCAGCAACAGTCAAGTACCTGCATAGGGAATCCTTCCCCTATCCACACATACAGAAACATAATCTATTTTTTCTGAAAAGCGTGACCTAAATAGGGTGTGAGAAATATATCTTAGTAGGCACCCACCAAGGGCCCGTGCTCAACTGTGTGTAAAGCATGCAACAAGTGTGCAGTAGTAAAATAAAATAAACTACGAAATACTAAAAAGTAACTAACTTACCAATTATATTTCCATTTAATTATTTATTTAATCCATTTAATTTAGTAATATTTTGTTCTCAACATCACCAAGCCCTCAGGCCAACCAGTATCTTGCCCTCAAGAAAATATAGTGGACCACAACCTCATGCTATATAGAATCCAACCCAAAGTTATTTCCCTTAGGCTTAATAGAAGTTTCCCTCAGGCGTAGGAAGTTTCGCCCTTAGGCACAGAAGTCAAGCCCTCAGGCACGAAATTTTTCCCTCCGACGAAATACTACAGCCCTCGGGCTAAATAGTGAAGTGCCCTCGGGCTAATCACAACAACGCCCTCAGGCTAATTACAACAATTCCCTGAGGCTAAACAGGTAACCGGGCCATGCCCAATAGGTAAACAAGTAGTAACAATCAATTAAACTCAAGGAAATTCTACAATTACTACTTTAAAGGCATACCCTCAGGTATCCTGGCCAAACGGCTAAATAGTGGAACACAACCCCAGGGTGGTTCCGGATCCAAGAAATGATCCCAAACAGCTTTTTAATAGCATAATTAAATACCTAATCAATTCTATGTGTTAAATATAGCAACGACCTCATCCACAAGACACCCCAACATGGGTTCATGGCACAAAAACGCACAAAACACATGGAAGTTGGACAAACAAACACCAAGCCACCTACCTTATACGTCAACGAGAAGTATACCTGAACGCCGATTCCAGAAACGCTCAAGAACATCGTAGATCTGAGGTAAGAAAAATTTCATTCAACCACAAATAACTCTCGTTAGGTAAAGAATTCGTATGAAAAAGGCTAGGAGAAGAGAGGGCTTACCCGCGCTGTTCCAACGTGATATTCCGAGGCAGAAACAGATTCCTAATGCTCAATCGGTTGATCCACGAAGATCCGGCCTTCCTCTCAAGCTCCTTCTTCCGGTTCTAAGCCAATCCTGCGAACAGGGATGGCTATTGCCCATTCTAAGAGAACAAAACAAGGTACACGACATGTACTTCCAAGTACACGATGTGTACTTCCTTCATTTAGTTGTTCCCCTGGCAGCACTGCCACACTGTTCGTCCATCGAGATGAGTACACGACATATACTCTCGATTACATGGCGTGTATTGTCACCCAGATGGAAGCTGCTACACCACCTTACTATTTTGGACTGTTGACTGACTACACGACATGTAAATGACCACTACACAGTGTGTAGTTGGTTCCTACACCCTTCGTCGCCGACAAGGCTACAGGCCCTATGTACTCATCCCTATATGGCCAAAAGTACATGGCGTGTGGACAAAGTACACAGCATGTACTTCCAAAATTTAATATTTTTCTCCGTTTTCCATATTTTCTCAAAAACACTTAAGGAAAAGAGAAAAAAAGAAACTCGTACCTCAACAGTAAGAACCTGGTTCTTACAAACTTCCCCCCTTATAAAAATTTGTCCCTGAATTTCCCTTCCAATGTAAGTGAAGATATATCCATGAACAACTCTGGCCACTGAGCACGTACGTCGGACTCCCGCTCCGAGGTCTCATCCTGCACTCGGCCAAGCTTCCATAACACCCATACGAGAGGAACTGACCGGCCTCAGAGAACCTTTGTGCTCCTGTCAATGATACGAATCAGATGCTCCTCTAAGGACACATCCATCTGAAGCTCAACCTCCTCTGTCGAAAAGATGTGAGACGGGCCTGAATGATAGCGGCGCTACAGAGATACATGGAAGACATCGTGCATGGCCTAGTACATCTGTGGTAACTGCAGCCGATAGGCCACCGACCCGACTCTCTCCGGAATCTCAAATGGCCCCACATACCTCGGTGAAAGTTTACCCTGTCTCTTGATCCACTTGTTTCCTAGCCTCGGGGAAACACACAAGAAAACCTAATCCCTGACAACGAACTCCAAGGGTCATCTGCTGCGATCATTATATGACTTCTAATGAGACTGTGTGGTAGTCATCCACTTTGGAATCAACTTGACCTGCTCAGATGTCACCTGCACGAGCTGTGGCCCTAGAAAAGCTACCTCGCCTGCCTCTATCAATCACAAAGTTGAACGACATGGCCTACCATATAAAGAATTGTATTGTGCCATTTCAATAGTCGCATAGAATCTATTATTATAGGAAAACTCAAATAAGGGTATTTGATTCTCCCAAGAACCCCAAAGTCTAGGACGCACGCACGCAACATTTCCTCCAACACCTGTATTGTAGGCTCCGACTGGCCATCTGTCTGAGGGTGGTATGCTGTGCTCAGAAGCACCTGTGTACCCAGTGCCCTCTGAAAACTCTTCCAGAAAAGAGATGTTATGCGGGCATCCCTATCTGAAACGATAGAATGAGGGACCCCATGAAGATGTACGATCTCTCAGATATACAGTCTTCCGAGTTTTTCATCACCAAAGGTCTCCTTGATCGGCACGAAGTAAGCTACCTTCATGAGTCTGTCCACAACAACCCACATGGCGTCATTGACATGAGGTGACCTTAAAAATACAGTCACGATATCCATCGCGACATCATCCCATTTCCACTCTGGAATGTGTAACTGCTGTAAAAGTCCTGCTAGTCTCTGATGATCCGCCTTCACCTGCTGACAGGTGGAACACCTTGTAACATAACAAGCTACATCTCTCTTCATACCTGGCCACCAGTACTGATGTCTCAAGTCATGGTACATCTTGGTAACACTGGGATGAACTGCCCAAGCTGAAGCATGAACCTCATGCATCATCCCCTCGCGTATATCCCCTAGAACCCATACTCATCCATGGAAACGCAGTACCTCATCATCACCTATCATCCACCCAGGAGAAGGGTCCCCACTTGCCACCGACTCCCGCAGAACAATGCCTTCCGAATAAGATAGTTGTCTCATCCTCACTCTATCCTGGAGGGTAGAAGTCACATCTTATGATGAAAGATAAGACTGCCCTTGACTATTGTGCACCTCCATATGCATCTCAGAGAACAAAGCCATGAGCTTCCACTCACCATTGGCCTCTTGCACTGCCTGTATCTGAGCCATCCTACCCAGTGCATCAGCTATTGCATTACCTTTACCTAGTGTATAGGCAAGCTCAAAATCGAAGGACTGTAGGTATTCGACCCACCTCCTCTGCCTCAGATTCAGGTCACACTGACTAAAGATATACTTGAGGCTTTTGTGGTCAGGGAAAACCACAAAATGCTCTCCCAATAGATAATGCCTCCAATAGCGCAACACGTGAACAACTGCAACCAACTCGAGATCATGCGTCGGGTAATTTCTCTCATGTGGCCTTAACTGCAGAGACCTGTACGCCACAACTTGGTCTCCTTGCATCAACACTGATCCCAACCCAATACCTGATACTTCACAATAAACTGTACAGCTGTTCCCCTGCTCTGGGAGTATCAGGAACAATGCTGATGTCATCCTTCCCTTCAGGTCCTAAAAGGCTGTCTCGCACACTGCCGTCCAGACGAACATCACACCCTTCTTAGTCAGACCCGTCAACGGTGCTGATAAGCGAGTGAAGTCTTGTATGAAGCATCAATAGTTACATGCCAGCCCTAAGAAACTCTGTATCTCAAATACGTTATTAGGCTGCTCCAAGGAAACTGCTGCTCTCACCTTCTCTAAGTCCACTGAAACTCCTGCCTCTGAGATGACATGACCCAGGAAGTGAATCTGGTCCATCCAAAAGGGGCACTTTGAGAGCATATCATATAACCGATGCTCTCTCAGTGTACTCAATATGATCATAAGATGGGTGGCATGGTTGTGTCGAGTGTGAGAGTACACCAATATGTCGTCCATGAATACTACCACAAAAAATCAATATATGTATGGAACACACGATTCATTAGAGCCATGAAAACTTCTGGCGCATTAGTGAGTCTGAACGGCATAACCAAGTACTCGTACAGACCATATGTGCTCTGAAAAGCCGTAAAAGATATATCTGATGGTCTCACGAGCAGCTGATGATATCTGGATCTCAAATCAATCTTCGAGAACACTGCAACACCCCGAAATTTTATGAAAAATATTTTTTTTAATTTCATTAATGTCTTGTGTTGTACGCTACAGGGAACTTGCACAACACACATCCCTGACTTGCCTTTCATTACATGAAATCGCGACCTTCCTCGATAGTGTGTGTAGTACGGAATACCGAGTTTCACTAAACGAGATATTATAATAATATTATTATGAACTGGCCATTATGAATAGTAATACCCACTTTTTGAAATTTTATATATTTTATCATTCAAAATGGACTTCATTTTTGGATTTGGAATATCGAAATTAGATTAGGGTGATGTTTTGGTACTTTTTGGATAACTTTCATATTCTGATTAATAGTGAAAA
This sequence comes from Viscum album, assembly GCA_963277665.1. Lineage (NCBI taxonomy): Eukaryota > Viridiplantae > Streptophyta > Magnoliopsida > Santalales > Viscaceae > Viscum > Viscum album. The sequence continues at coordinate 401,901,703 of OY728127.1, read as the reverse complement.
TTACTAAATTTTAATTAAAAACAACTTCTTTAATCGAAATAATTAATATTGTAAAATTATTAATTTGAGTGGTTTTAAAGTATATTTAGAATATATTTTTAAAATTTAAGAAAATTTTGTTCATTGGATGTAATTTTACATTTAAACCAGACAGAAACAAGTGTCAATCTTTTGATAGTTATTATTTCTTAAGAACACAATATTTGTTTTCACGATGGGAATTAATTTTTAAATTAATTAAGGCAACTAATATTTTTTGAACTTGGTAAAATATACATCATTTTTTAATCCATAATATCAAATATAGCTTTGGCCTAATTTTTTGTATTTTTCTGGAAACTTTCATTTTTTGATGAATAGTGAAACCACTAAGTGGTAGTTAAAAAACTGAATTTTTCATAAAACTTAATTTTTCCACTTATGTGAGTGGAATTTCGAAATTCTAAGAGACTCAGTTAATATCAAGTACTAAAATGTGGTTTAATGAGATGAAAATAATTTTTGGTGAATAGTAACTTTTTACTTTTTTTACCACGGTTAAAAGAAAATAGGGTAATTAAGGGTAAATATGATATTATTATTACCCTAACGCATGTCCTAAATCTATTGGATAAGTTTAATTCGGTCAAAATCAAACTTAGGAATAAAATATGACCATTTAGGCCCACTTGGATTAGATTAGGACATTTATTATTAATTTATTTAAAGAAGGGTTAAAATGGTTAAAATCAATGTTTAATAACTAAATCATTTTTAATATAGGATTATAAATAAGATAAATTAGACTATAAATATTCATTAGAAATATAAAAATATTTCCTACATAATGGTATTTTATTTTTAAATTTTAGATATAAAATAATTTAATTTATTAATGACACAATAATGATGCCGTAATTATCTTATTAATTAAATATTGAAATAATTGATGTTATAAATAACCAAATAAATGTAATTTTAGACTTTTTATGAATTACAATAATTTTCTATGTTAATATGTCATGTTGGTATTGATTTAATTAACTTTATTCGAACTAATCATTCTGTTGTGATTTTCACAAAAATCAATTACCTAATAGTTTCAAAATTGACAGAAAATAGTTTTTAAAACAAATATTATATTGTTAATTGTTATTATATTCCTAAAAATCTTAGGTTCGGCCAAGATACTTATATCATTATATTTTTATCATTAATGGACCACTTGGGGGTAACTTGGATGTATATGGTATGTTTATTAACTATATAATATAAAAATACAAAGTGACATGGTAAATGTCAATCTAATTAACAAAGAGTTAAAACTAAAATATTAGGTTAATATAATGACCTAAACTTGTCTAAATTCTATTGTATGAGAGTATTTCGACCCAACCCAACCTTAGATTCGAAATATATCAATTTGGAGCTATTGAAAACCGAGTATGACTTTATAATAAAATTATACTTTTAGTTATTCCAAAGGTACCCCTCTCCTCCCTTATAAAAGGGCACCTCCTCCCTCTCTTACTCACACCACTTTGAGCCTTCAAGCTCAGAAAAACCCTCACAAATTCTCTTCTACACTTCAATAGAAACATCCTAGAGGTTCTGGTCTTCTTCAAAGACCAATTTTATTGCCCTAAGAGGAGGTCTCAAAGAGGCGCATCAAAGAAGAGGTAATGTCTGTTACCGAATCTTTCAACACTATTTCTTCTTCCACTTCTTCTTCTTTAGTTGTTTCATTATGAAGTAATATTATCAGTATAACTCATATAATTATATGTTATTATAAGTATTAAACAACCATATTTCACCATCTATCCATCCTATGGAAAACGAAATCACCACGTGTGCGTACGTACGGAATACCGTCTCCACACCATGGTGAAATCTGTTTTTCCACCAACACCATACATGGATGAGTATAACGGTGTAAAGAATAAAAATATATGGTTATTATAACATCATACTGATTCTGATATATTATACCATCCACTCCAATTCTTTTCAATAATTATGGGAATGATATCATCGCTCGTGCGTACGTACGGACTACCGTCTCCACGATGCGATAAGATTCGTTCTCCATGTTAACCATACATGACTGCTTATAAAGTTTATATAATGAATAATAATAAAATATATGAAATAATAATTATAATGGATTTATGTATATATATATATATGTATTTCACCTATTTAGTTTCATTCAATTCAATAAGGAAACGAAAACAGTGTTCATGCGTACGTATGACCTACCGTCTCCATAAACAGTGTATTTCATTCCTTTTCTCGATCTATGATAAATATATGTATATGATGAATATATATTATATATAAATCATGTTTTACATTATGGAATTATGTAAATTAGGATATAAGTAATAACATCAAGAATGAAAAGTCGAAACACATACGATAAATGAAATGATTTAACCCAAACACTGCTTTATCATGGAATTTACAAAAGAACGCGTAATATAAAGTCATAAGTGAAACATATATGATATCATAACAATGAATATGACACTTTAATAAGTAAATGTCATTATTTAAATCATTATATAGGAGGTTTGGATACATACGAATCATGTCGGACCTAAGGTAAGGGATAATTTTGAAAATCTCATTTTTATCCGAGATTGCTTATTCATAAGTATTTACTAGGGTTATGGATATCATCCATGTCCATATTTTATAAAATTTTATTCATTTATGTTTAATTTCCTTTTTACACATTTGAATTCTACCCCATGGTATGGAATGAACCTTTCTTTTATTTAACATACAATGTACATTTTGACTTTTCTGACAAAAGTACGAGAAGAATGTTTTTTTAACGTATACGGCATGAAAGGATTTTTACGGTTTTATAAAGCCTTATTTTCATGAATCTTCATACAAAATATTTCATGAATATTTTCAACAAAATCCTTTTCTTTTAAAATTTCATGAGATTTTGTTAAAATAAAATGATTTTGAAGAAAAAAGGATATTTTTCACAAGAATTCATTTCACGTGTTTTATCAAACCCATTTTCATCTAAGATGACACTATTTCACATGTGTATGTTTCACGTATCATGTCTGTATGATTTACATGGTTTCCCTTTTCTTATTATTAAATTATATCCATTTTTTATATGAATTACGTGATGATGGGATGATGTATATGAAACTCATTTTATTCATTGGGTTATTATGAATGATGTATGTTTATTTTGTGGCAAAAGTAAGAATGATTTAATTATGAGATCGGTGGGACCTATATATCCTTCCAATGAATTGGGTAAAGATTTATATCTCATGAAATAGGCATGGCTGGAACGGTAAGTTAATCCGGTTCAGTAATACAGGACTAGAACAAGGAGTGAACTCGATTCAGAAAGGGACTTTGTCCACTAAGATGGTCTTGGCAGCAATTACTTGGCTACTATATAAATCATTACATGTTCTTAATGGATGCCACAATTACATGTTTTATTCTCGTGCTATGTTATCATGATTTATGTTCCATTATGATATATTCCTTATGTACTTCAATGTTTTAAGATGTTGCTCAAGATTTTGATGTTTAAACATTATGTTGATGTTTTTAAGTTCAAATGTATATGGTATGTTTTATTTTATACATGATTACCCTTACTAAGCATTTGAGCTCACCCTTTTTATGTTTTATTTTCCCCCAGGATTAAAATAAAGGTTTTAGGTAAGGAAACAAAAAGTGGAAGCTCTTTATGGGAGATGTTGAAGATCTTTCACCATGATTAGAAGATTACGTTCCAAGTTTCCAAAGACACTAAAATATTTCGGTCCTTGTGTGTCTGTTTTTGTTATGTATTATGTATTCCGCAAAAGTAATGTAATATCTATGTACGTCAGGCTTCGGGTCTCTACTGTTGGTATCAGAGGAAAGGTTTAGTCAACCTTTGGAAACTTGGATGCGATAATGTTAGTGAGATCCCTAGAGATATTTCTAAAGTATGTATAGGGATGTCCCTAAGGTTAAGTATAAGTATAGGTTATAGTCCTAGAATTACGGTAATGATATTAGAATTTATCCTAAGGTGTTAGATATTGAGGGTGCTCCCATTTTACTATGTTGTTTTCCCTAGCATGATTTTTGCCTCTCACACTATTCATTTTGGGTTTTAGAAAATGGATGGAAACAAGAAGATTCTGGATAATGGAGGATATGATGGACAATGGAATGATTTTCTTCATGAGAAACCAAATGAAATGGGATTTGGAAGTCCAACCATCATTATTATTCTGAATCAGTAATCTCATAATATGATCAATAAACTCAAATTTGGTAAGTTTCCTAACTCATCTAATAAGAGAAAGATGGAGTTTCATGATAATCATAGAGGAAAGGAAGTTCAATTTCCCTTATGTAAATCATGTGGGAAGAGGCATAAAGGAGAATGTTTCAAAGGAACTGGAAGATGCTTTGTGTTTGGAAAAGAAGGACACAAAGCCAGTAAGTGCAAATGAAAAGGTTCAGTTAACACCATGGATGAGGATAATGGTATTGCAATGACATCAACAATGGTTATATGTTTTAAATGTATAATGTACAGGCATTATGCAAACCAATTCCCTAAGGGAAAGTCTAATGAAGAGAATCAGTATGGTCGTATGGGTAGTATTTATGTTGATGATGATGAAGAGACTACAAATGATATGTTAGATGAAAGAATTGTTGAAGCTCGGTCAATGGTTTACGAAGGTAGTGGAATGATTACATGTTTATCAAGTGCAATGTTGTATAAGTAATCTCATGGTACTATGGAATAAATAGACATCTAAGGATTGTTACACTGTTGTTTTGAAAGTGTATGATTAATTGTACCAGTAACCATGAATGGTTATTCAGATATTTTTGGAAAGTAGCTGATATGCACATAATGAAGAGATAAGGAGAAAATTAAATGTTTGATAGTATTCATGAGCTCATGAATTATATAAGGAGAAGGTTATATCATGGTTTGAGTATATAAAATTTTTGGATTTTGGTATGTGGAAAGAGTTTACTTTTGACAGCATTCATGTTTTCACTAAGATTCAATGGGTATTCATTTTTCAAGAGAATACATGATTAAGGCCTTCGAATGTTTGGAATGTGACCAACAAGACATATCTCATGATATATGGGGATCAATGATGGTATTAACATTCTTATTATATGAACTCATTGATAATCATTTTCACTGTAATATGAGATTGGAAAATAGTATTTTGGATAAGCCTAAAGATTGGAATGGATTATGTTGGACATAAGTTAGTATTTTTTAAGGATATATGTTTTTTTTGATATTATTGATGGGATGTTATAGTAATGTAGTTTTAGAAAAAGGAAAACCTGCAGGATGGGCAACAGCTCATCGCGTCGGACAAGGCTGTGGGAATCGAACCCACAACCAAAGTGTGATTGGCCTTTATCACCTACCACTGGCCTAAAGGATGTCCCTGTTGAGTATAAACTAGTTTTATTCTATTAAGCAGTATGATATATGAAGTATAAGTCCATTTTAGGAACCATATATGATTAATATCACTATAGATGGACTTATGTATTTTTTGATGACTTTTCAAACCTTTTTTCTGAGACAGATGGAATGACCCATCCTTCTATCACATGATCTAATAACACATCATGAATGACAAATTCGACTTTATTTCTTCAAGAGATGAAGTGGAAATTGTCCAAAGAACAACCAACGGTGAGGCTGTACCAAAATCACGAAAGAATTTCTTCTAAATCCAATTTCATCAACTTTAGGGAAATGATCTTCAAAACCAAAAATTTTGTCCTAGTGCTCTTATATCTAATGAATCAGATGGTACCTTAGATCATCACAAATTTATGGCTTTGTGATTTTTGTCTTTTTCATAGCCATGTTCACTACCACCCTCCATCAGAACTTGATGGTTAGATTTTTCTTCCATATCCATATTTTCAGCTATGTTCTCCTACGTGGAAACCCAGTGATGAGTGAATTTGGGTAACCATTATGTTTCATAATTTAGTTTTTAAAGCCAAGTTTTGGTATTAATTTTTACTATGTGGGTTTTTATTAAAGAAAAATTCGAGTAGTAAACCATTTTTAACCCCGACGAATTTTGAGGGTGAAATTTATTTTAAGGGGTGTAGAATGTAACACCCAGAAATTTTATGAAAAATATTCTTTTTAATTTCATTAATGTTTTGTGTTGTACGCTACAAGGAGCTTTCACAACACACATCCCTGACTTGACTTGCATTATAGACAATTGCGACCATCCTCGACAGCATGTGTAGTACGCAATACCGAGTTTTACTAAACGAGATATTATTATAATATTATTATGAACTAGCCGTTATGAATAGTAATAACCACTTTTTAAATTTGATATATTTTATCATTCAAAATGGACTTCATTTTTGGATTCGGAATATCGAAATTAGCTTAGGGTGAAATATTGGTACTTTTCGGATAACATTCATATTCTGATGAATAGTGAAAATTACTAAATTTTAATTAAAAACAACTTTTTTAATCGAAATAATTTATAGTGATAAATTTTTAATTTGAGTGGTTTTAAAGTATATTTAGAATATATTTGTACAATTTAATACAATTTTGTTCATTGGATGTAATTTCACATTTAAACCAGACAGAAATAAGTGTCAATCTTTTGATAGTTATTATCTCTTAAGAACACAGTATTTGTTTTGACGACGGTAATTAATTTTTAATTAATTAATGAAACTAATATGTTTTTAATTTGGTAAAATGGACATCATTTTTTAATTCATAATATAAAATATAGCTTAGTCCTAATTTTTTGTATTTTTCTTGAAACTATCATTTTTTGATGAATAGTGAAACCACTAAGTGGTAGTTAAAAAACTGAATTTTTCATAAAACTTAATTTTACCGCTTCTGTGAGTGGAATTTCGAAAATACGAGAGACACAGTTAATATCAAGTACTAAAATGTGGTTCAATGAGATGAAAATATTTTTTGGTGAATAGAAACTTTTTACTTTTTTTACCACGGTTAAAAGTAAATAGGGTAATTAAGGGTAAATATGAAATTATTATTACCCTAAGGCATGTCCTAATTATATTATATAAGTTGAATTCGTCCAAAAACAACCTTAGAAATAAAATATGACCATTTATGCCCACATGGATTAGATTAGGACATTTATTATTAATTTATTTAAAGAAGGGTTAAAATAGTTAAAATCAATGTTTAATAATTAAATCATTTTTAATATAGGATTATACATAAGATAAATTAGACTATAAATATTCATTAGAAAGTTAAAACGATTTCCTACATAATGGTATTTTATTATTAATTTTTAGACTTAAAATAATTTAATTTATTTATGACACAATGCTGATGTAGTAATTATATTATTAATTAAATATTGACATAATTGATGTTATAAATACCCAAATAAATGTAATTTGAGACTTTTTATGAATTAAAATAATTTTCTATGTTAATATGACATGTTAGTATTTATTTAATAAACTTTTTTAGAACTAATCGTTCGGTTGTGATTTTCACAAAAATCAATTACCTAATAGTGTCAAAATTGACATAAAATAGTTTTTAAAACAAATATTATATTATTAATATTTATTATATTCCTAAAAATCTAAGGATCGTCCAAGATACTTATATCATGATAGGTGTATCATTAATGGACCACTTTGGGGTCGCATGGATGTATATTGTATGTTTATTAACTATATAATAGAAAAATACAAAGTGACATGGTAAATGTCAGTCTAATTAACTAAGAGTTAAAACTAAAAGATAAGGTTAATATAATGACCAAAACTTGTATAAATTATATTGTATGATAGGATTTTGACCCATCCCAACCTTAGAATCAAAATATATCAATTTTAAGTTATTAATATCCGAATATGAATTTATAATAAAATAATATTTTTAGTTATTCCAAAGGTGCCCCTCTCCTCCCTTATAAAAGGGCACCTCCTCCTTCTCTTCCTCACACCACTTTGAGCCATCAAGCTCGGCCAAAACCTGCCAAATTATCTTCTCCACTTCCATATAAACATTATATAGGTTCTGGTCTTCTTCAAAGACCAATTTTAGTGCCCTAAGAGGAGGTCTCAAAGAGGCGCTTCAAAGAAGAGGTAATGTCTATTACCAATTATTTCAACTCCATTTCTTCTTCCACTTCTTCTTCTTTAGTTGTTTCATTATGAATTAATAACATAAGTATAACTCATATACTGATATGTTATTATAAGAATTAAAGAACCATATTTCGACATCTATCCATCCTATGGAAAACGAAATCACCACGTGTGCGTACGTAAGGAATACCGTCTCCACGCCGTGGAGAAATCTGTTTTTCCAACAACACCTTACATGGATGGGTATAATAGTGTAAAGAATAACTATATATGGTTATTAAAACGTCATACTGATTCTGATATATTATACCATACACTCCAATTGTATTCAATAATTATGGGAATGATATCATCGCTCGTGCGTACGTACGGACTACCGTCTCCACGACGCGATGAGATTCATTCTCCATGATAACCATACATGAATGATCATAAAGTTTATATAATGAATAATAATGAAATATATGAAATAATAATTCTACTAGATTTATGTATATATATATTTATGTCATCTATTTAGTTTCATTCAATTCAATAAGGAAACGAATCCAGCGTTCATGCGTACGTACGACCTACCGTCTTCATGAACGGTGTATTTCATTCCTTTTATCGATGAATAATATATATATGTATATGATGAATATATATTATATATAAATAATGTTTTACATTCTGGAATTATGTAAATTAGGATATAAGTAATAATATCATGAATGACAAGTCGAAACACATACGATAAATGAAATGATTTTAACCAAAACGCTGCTTTAACATGAAATTTACAAAAGAACGGGTAATATAAAGTCATAAGTGAAACATATATGATAAAATAACGATGAATATGACTCTGTAATAAGTCAATGACATTATTTAAATCATTATACATGAGGTTCGGATACGTACGATGCATATTGGACCTAAGGTAAGGCATAATTTTGCAAATCTCATTTTTATCCGAGATTGCTTCTTCATAAGTATTTACTGGGGTTATTGATATCATCATGTCCATGTTTTATAAAAGTTTATTCATGTATGTTTAATGTCCTTTTTACCCAATTTGACTTCTACCCCATGTTATGGAAGGAATCCTTCATTTATTTACCCTACAAGGTACTTTTTTACTTTTCCGAAAAAAAGTAAGAGAAGAATGTTTTTTTAACTTATACGGCATGAAAGGATTTTTACGGTTTTATAAAGCCTTATTTTCATGAATCTTAATAAAAAAATATTTCAGGACTATTTTCAACAAAATCATTTTCTTTTAAAATTTCAAGACATTTGGTTAATAGAAAATGATTTTTAAGAAAAAAGATATTTTTCTCAAGAATTCATTTCAAGTGTTTTATCAAAACCATTTTCATCTAAGATGACATTATTTCACATGTGTTTGTTTCAAGTATCATGTATCTATGATTTACATGGTTTCACTTTTCTTATTATTAAATGATATCCATTTTTTATATGAATTATGTGATGATGGGATGATGTTTATAAAACCCATTTTATTCATTGGGTTATTATGAATGATGTATGTTTATTTTATGGAACAAGTAAGATTGATTTCATTATGAGATGGGTTGGACCTATATATCCTTACAATGCATTGGGTAAAGATTTATATCTCATGAGATAGACATGGATGGAAATGTAAGTTAATCCGATTCAGTATTACAGGACTAGAACGAGGAGTGAACTCGATTCAGAAAAGGACTTTGTTCACTAAGATGGTCTTGGTAGCAATGCCTTGGATACTATGGAAATAATTACATGTGTTTAATGGATTCCAAAATTACATGTTTTATTCCTATGCTATGTTATCATGATTTATGTTCCATTATGATCTATGCCTTATGTACTTCCATGTTTTTAGTCGTTGCTCAAGATTTTGATGTTTAATCATTATGTTCATGTTTTTAAGTTCAAATGTATATGGTATGTTTTATTTTATCCATGCTTACCCTTACTGAGAATTTGATCTCACCCTTTTTATGTTTTATTTTCCCCCAGGATTAAAAGAAAGGTTTTAGGTAAGGAAACAAAAAGTGGATGATCTTTGTGGGAGATGTTGAAGATCTTTCACCACTATTAGAAGATTACGTTCCAAGTTTCCAAAGACACTAAACTATTACGGTCCTTGTGTGTCTGTTTTTGTTATGTATTATGTATTCCACAAAAGTAATGTAATATCTATGTACGTCAAGCTCCGGGTCTCTACAAACACTCATGCTCCTCAAAGCTGATAAAAAAGATCATCTATTATCGGCAAAGGATATCGGTTCTTGATCGTCAACTGGTTCAACTTCTGATAATCCACACAAAGTCTGGGGGTACCATCCACCTTCTTCGCAAAAAGGTCTAGCGAACCCCACAGAAAAGTACTGGGTCAGATAAAACCCTTCTTCTGTAACTCCTCTAACTACCTCTTGAGCTCCTAAAACTCAGGTGTAGCCATCCTATAATGAGGAATGGACACCGGTGCTGCTCCTGGCACAAGCTCGATAGAGAAATCCACCTCTCACTCTGAAGGTAGACCTTAAAAGTATTCTGAGAAGAAATCCCTAAAATGATCAAACACTGGAAGGAAATCTGTCTGACATGTCCCCTGATCATCCAGATACAAACTCAAAATCTGGTCCATGACCCCACCTCCCCCATGATGCTCTGGTCTAGCTCGACTTGTCTGAACATCCTACTTTCCCTTGTATAGAAACTCTCTGCCCTCTGGTGATGTGAAGCGCACCCTTCGCCGATAGTAGTCTACAAAGGCTTGAAAGTGAACCAATCAGTCCATCCCGAGAATGACATCATAGCTCATCATCTCTAAGACTTAGAGGTCCCAAAAAAAGTAACACCCACCAACCTCAAGGGGGTACTCCTTGAACTGACGCATACCAACAGTCCTATTCCCCAACGGAGTGCCTAGCGTCATGATATCGGAAAAAGGAAAAACACAGATCCCAAGGCTCTCCACAAAGAGAAAAGATATGAAACTATGCATAGAACTCGTATAAAAAAGTACTGAAGATAAGACAGAAGCTACTAAAATAGTACCTATGACTGTAGAAGGTCTGGGATCCTGCTCCTACTGGGTCAGCTACACTGCATAAGCCTGCCCAGTGCAGCGGCCCTGCGACACAACCTGACTACCCTGAGTTGTCCCACCCTACTGCCTCTGAGATCCTAGTGTCTGGCTACCACGGGCACGACCACCATCTCCGCATGCACACCCTGACGTATTCCAGTTCCCGGACTAGTAAGAGGCCAATGGTCCTACTCCCACATGTGGAGTCTGTACAGAACCCCTATCGAAATCCACTAGTGGAAACAACCTAAAAAAGCATTGCAGATGACCCATCTTGCCGCTAGCTCGGCACTCCACTGGATCAAGTGGACACTGCGGTCTCTTGTGCCCCTCTCTACCACACTAGTAGCACCTGATTGGGCCACCTGAAGATGCTGCCCGGCTGGTACTGCCACCCTGAGAGAAGTCCATCTGTCTCTTCCTCTTGCCAGTAGAAATAGTACCAGTAACTAGTGCTGAACCACCCTGGCCCACACCACTAGATTCCTGCAGGTTCCTCTCTGTAATCAGCGCTTGGATCACAATAGTGTGTGATGAAGGTAACCTAAAAAAATTCACCGGTGCTCAGATTTCGTGACGAATACCATCCTCAAAACGTCTGTATCTCAACGTCTCATCACCCACTATCACAGGTGCAAAATGCTAAAGCTCAGTGAAACAAGAATAATAGTACATCACTGACATAGCACCCTGCTGTAGATTCATGAACTCCCAAGCTCTATCTTCTCTCATCATATTTGGGAAGAAAAATTCATTGAAGACTACCTGAAAGTCTTACCACACCATGTCTCTATGATGCTATGACTGGCTTGTAACATTCCACCGCCTCTTGGCAGAATCACGCAGCATGTAAGTCACAAGCTTGACCCTCCGCCCTGGAGGAGTCTCCAGATGCTCAAAAATAGTCTCCATCGACCCCAACCAAGACTCCGTAGCCTATGGTCCTCCATCCCTTAAGAACGTAGGCGGATGCTGCTATTGGAAGACACGTGTCATCTCATCCATAGATGTGGCAACCTGCAGTGCTCCCTAAAAGGTATTCATAAACCACATAAAGCCCTCACGGAATTGCACCTCCGGTCCTGTGTCCAGTATAGCAGCTAGCACCACATCTGGCTCTGCTGGTGGATCCAATGGTAGCCCATGGCCCACCATCTCTGGAGTATAATCGTCGATGCTCTCCTGGAAAACAATGTGTGGTCGTCTAGGCGGCATGACACTACAAGGTCAAAAGAACGCCTCAGATGGAAGATTTATCAAGACTAAAAATGAAGGAACCACAAAGGGAACAAGTGGAAGAAGGCATTTGAAAATTTCTATATCAAGACTACACAACGTGTATACTATCTACACAGTGTGTACATGACTCTCCTTCCCCTGCCTGGGTCCTTCGACACAGATAGGCTACACGGCTCCCGTTGAACAAAAACTACATGGCGTGTATAATATCTGCACGGCATGTATGGTGTTATTTTTCAACTATTCTTGTCATTTCTGACATGGCTGACTACTTGGCTTCAAACTACATGATGGGTTACACCCGCACACGGTGTTTACATCACCCCATTTCCCCGCCACACGGCTAAGTCCACACGGTCAGTCCTTGGACAAGACGACACGACATGTCCCATAGGTACACGGCATGTTACAGGATGGGTGACACCGACCCGTGTTGTTAGTTACATGGTCGAGTCCCCAGGTCACACTACACGACATGTCCTTTAGTGGCACGACATGTTCTGTACAGGATTTCTCCTACCCGTGTTGTTAGTTACACAACCGGACTCCAGGTCAACACTACACGGTGTTTACATTCGGTACACGGTGTGTTTTACCCAAGCTCTTACCTTCCCCGGGTCACCACCAACACAGTTTGTGACACAAAAAGAGACTACACGGCGTGTACTCGGGGTACACGGCTTGTACTCAAAAAGTTCATTTTTCTTCCCGAACAGAAGAACACACACAGCGTGTATAAATCACTACACGGCGTGTATACTGGGTTTCCAGATTGTATGCATCAGAAACATATCTGAAACCTAGAAAATACTGAAAAACAACACCTAAGTGTCAAATTCCGACCCGTGAGGGCCCATACTCCCCACGAATCAATGTTTGACATCATATCAGTTTTATAACAAAATAACAGCTAATAATCCACCAAATTTCGGTAATTGAGGGCCCATACTCCCCAAAAACCAATGTTTAGCATCCATTCTATCAACATGCTCAAATAAAATTACCCTATCAGGTAGAAGGTATTTTATCAAAGAAGCTAGCACAACAACATGATTTTCTAGCACAACAACTATCACAACAACATGCAATTTTTAAGGCTCCTACATGGCATGGAACTATGCATGGAATGTGATATCTAGCATGTGCCTATATAATGCATGAGATGTCATACCCTCATCTGATCGGGATGCAACTAAATAGACCCCACAGATAAAATATAATCAGCACTATCACAAGTGTTTCACTAAATGGTGAAATCAAATCAACTTTAAAATTTGCAAAATCAAAAGAGTTGAAAAAATATGAGGTAGATTGGATTTTCCCTATACACAGGTTAGCTACGCCCGGGCATAGATTATTACTTACTACCATTACCATCTTATCCCTAACTACAGATCCAAATAGTATGTCCAAGAAAAGAACACCCCTCTGATACCACTTTGTAACATCCTGGTTCCGGGTGCCACTCAACGGGTGCCACGAACTCGGTTCGACAGATGACCTCAAGCGCATATCCCTAAATGCCAGAGGCTTCCGACTAGTAGCGAGGGAACAGTTCTGATAGTGGGGGAAACTATGCCCTCAATTGTCAAAGTGTAGCGTAGTGGAATGAAATAAAACATTCAACGAACAGCGGAAGCGGGAAACCATACTCAACTGAAATAAAAAGCTGTAGTGGATACAACTCACAGTATATAAATAATGATGCTACATGTCTCATGTTCTATGAAGACAGCCAGAACATGTAATATATCAATACAGTACAAAAAAATGAAGAGTACAACAAAACAATACAATACAGAGTGCAGAAAAACAAAAAAAAACATCTGGCACGGGCATCGCAAGCCTATGCTCGGTCCCATGCCCTCCTACTCCTCAGCAACAGTCAAGTACCTGTATAGGGACTCATGCCCCTATCCACGCCTGGAGAAACGTAATATGTTTGTGCCAAAAAGTATGACCCAAACAGGGTGTGAGAAATATGTCTTAGTAGGCACCCACCAAAGGCTTGTGCTCAACTGTGTGTAAAGCATGCAACAAGTGTGCAGTAGTAAAATGAAATAAACTAAGAAGTACTCAAAATAACTAACATAACAGTTATATTTCCATTTAATTATTCATTTAATACATTTAATTTAGTAACATTTTGTGCTCAACAGCACCAAGCCCTCAGGCTAACCAGTATCTTGCCCTAAGGCTAATATAGTGAACCACGCCCTCAGGCTATATAGAATCCAACCCGCATGTATTTCCCTCAAGCGTAAAAAAAGTTTCCCTCAGGCGTAGGAAGTGTCGCCCTCAGGCACAGAAGTCAAGACCTCAGGCACAAAAGTCTTCCCTCAGGCGAAATACTATAGCCCTCGGGCTAAATAGTGCAGTGCCCTCGGGCTAATCACAACAACGCTCTTAGGCTAAATACAACAACTCCCTCAGACTAAACAGGTAATCGGGCCTTTCATAACAGATAAATAAGCAGTAAAAAGAAATTCCTCTCAAGTAAATTCAACAATTACTACTTTAAAGGCATAACCTCGGGTATCCTAGCCAAACAGCTAAACAATGGAACACACCCCCGTGGTGGTTCTGGATCCAAGAAACGATACCAACCAGCATTTTAATATCATAATGAAATACCTAATCAATTCTAGGTGTTAAATATAGAGACGAACATCGCCACACAACACCCCAACATGGGTTAGTGGAACAAAAATGCACAAAACACATGGCAGTTGGAAAAACAAACACCAAGCCACCTACCTTATACATCAACGAGCGGTATACCCGAAGGCCGATACCAGAAATTCCCAAGAACGACATAGATATGAGGTAAGAAAACTTTCATTCAACCTCAACTAACTCTCATTAGGGAATGAATTGGTAATCAACACGCTAGGAGAAGAGAGTGCTTACTCGCGCGGTTCCAACATGATAGTTCGAGGTGGAAACGGATTCATGACACTCGATCAGTTGATCCATGAAGATTTGGCTTTCCTCTCGAGCTCCTTCTTCCAGTTCTAAGCCAATCCTGTGAACAGGGTTGGCTATAGCCCATTTTAAGTGAAAAAATAACGTACACGGCGTGTAATTCCATGTACAAAGCATGTACTTCATTCATTTAACTGTTCCCCTGGTGGCACCGCCACACTGTTCATCCGTTGACATGAGTACACAACATGTACTCCAAATTACATGGCGTGTAATGTCGCCCACCTGGGGGCTGCTCCACCGCCTTACTGTTTTGGCCTGCTGACTGACTACACGGCGTGTAAAGGACCACTACACGGCGTGTAGTTGGTTCTTACACCCTTCGTTGCCGACAAGGCTACATGCCCCGTGTACTCATCCCAACACGGCCAAAAGCACACAGTGTGTTGAAAAAGTACAGGGTGTGTACTTCCAAAATTTAGGATTTTTCCCCATTTCCAATATTTTCCCAAAAAAAAACTTAAGGAAAAGAGAAAAAAAGAAACTCGTACCTCAATAGAAAGAACCAGTTTCTTACATTCATCACAAGACACAATAATGGTTTTCCAAAATTCATAAGGCTTTATTAAATACCTAAATAAACATTTATTTAAATATTTAATTAATTAATAAATAAAATAAATATTTTATTCACAATCTAACAAATAAATATTTATTTAATATTCATGTGATATAATAAATTATTTATTAGTAAAAAAATAATTCTATATTTTTTTTTGAATATTAGTGATGAATAAAAATTGAAAAAATTATTCAATGGTGTTGAGAACAGTTTTTATTCCAATAACTAAATTGAATTATAATTCAATCAAGATAAATTGGAAACACTAAGTGTGTGCCCCTCTAAGATTCAATCTCATTAGCATTAAACGGGATTTACTATTTCTATGATTACTATATATAAAAGGGTTAAAGAACCCATGATAATGAACATAATTTTGCAATTATGACAACCACATATGGACACTAACTTTTTAATACAATACATTTTCCCCATACCTCATCAAACAAGTTTAAATGTTTTTTCATCAATTGTTATTATGAATATGTATTTATTTGACTTACTGAAATTCACACATCATTACACCATTTCAATGGAATTTAATGTTATGGGTATATTAAAATAAATGGGTAAAGATATAATCATCCATTATTATGGAAGGAAAAAAATACCTCCATACATTTTTCATTAACAAAAAATCACAAATGACGCACCCAATGTATCTGACATCTCAATGTATTGCATCATCATGGTTTATGAAGTGCATCTAAAAATTAATGTCCTAAAATTAAAGAATAATAATATTAAATTATATGGACCATAACACATGTTTTCAAATAGTAATATAGTATGACTCCAAAACATGTAGAATTATTACAAGCATGTTTGTTCTCATAATCTCCCATCATGGAGACTTCCATGTTACAACATCATGAAAATAAACCTTATCTACTTAGGGTTACTCCATTATGGTAGCCACATTTTATAAGTCCCATCATAGAACATTATCTATATATAAAACAATATCTTAGAATATCGTCATATCATTTCAAGGATCTCTTCAAAAAGGGGGACTTCTTGGACCGTATCAATTCAACAGATACACTTGAACATTATTACATCAATGTTATACAGAATAATAAACAATATGTAAGCTAATATTTTATCAATATTCTAATCATTGAATATAATTGTAATCATAGTAAAAAACATTAGTCCTAGGATACCAACTACAACTAACCATCATTTGGGCTATAAAAAATTGTGTATGACTTTCATTCCACTAGACCTAACATGATAATTAGGTTTTTGAAAACTCAATGATTTAGTCATAGTGTCGTCAATTTTGTATTCTATGGAAACTTTTCTCACTACAATATCACCTATCTATGAAAAATACCTCAAGATACGATACCTATATGACATATACTTCATTGGCTGATGTGACTTTTGGTCTTTTGAAAGACCCAGTACAATAGTATTTTCATAATATCTTGTGATAGGATCTTAACTCCAAGGGTTCACATCAAGTTATTGGATGAATTATCTTGTATAGTCTTCTTATATGGATACTTTAGGAGACCCAATATACTCAGACTTTATGGTAGAATCTACAACCACATCCCACATTTTTCTCATTCAGATAAAAAAACCTCTATTAAAATTAAATATGGATTTCATTTGTGATATTTTATCATTTTTATTTTATTGGAAAATAGAATTTGAAATTCACCTTATGAAAATTTTATAATCTCCCCTATAGACAAGGAATATATCCTCAGTACATCTTAGATACTTAAGGATAGTCTTGACCTCCATCTAATGATGGTCTCCTGAGTCATCTTTATATCTCCATACCACGGTCAAATCATAGGAAACCTAAAACCTATTAAACATATTTAAATACTTGACTAACTGAAACACTAATGTGTATAAAGCCCATACCATTCTTTTTCATTCCTAATGTTTTAGAGGACACATTTTACTGAAAATATGAATTTCATTTGACAATAGTAAGAGTCCCCAATTGGATTGTTCCATATTGAAACTATTCAGTATCTTGGGAATATATGTACCATGAATTAGGCTGAAAAACCTCTTCAATGTATCATGATGGATCTCCATCCCATGTATATATTCTACTTCACCTTAGTCTACTATGGCGATATATTATTGATTTAATTGAAAAGAGATAGTAGGAATGGTATTTAATTTTCAATAAGTAATATGACATTGACATAGAAATTTTGAAAACAACCACACTCACACTAAACTGTCTATTGTTAGAAGATTCACATTAATTGTTTATGAAACAAATTCTATTATGGACTCATCAAAATAAATGTTCCTTGACCTTGATGATTTCATTTATTTTTATATGGATCATTACAATTTAAAAAAAATTATAATCCTTTAGGGTTAAAAACCATTCATGTTGTTTCATATAAAAATCGTTATTATGGTTCCCATTAAGGAAATATATTTTTAAACCCATTTTAAAAATGGAATTTTTATAGAAAGATGTAATGGAATGTATATTTCTGAGGTATTTCATCATTAAAACTAGTTAAAATGATTCACTATAGTTAATGAATTTATTATTTTAAACCCCCTTTTCAACCATTCATTCCTTATAGGTACTATCCTCTCTAGAAATGTCAACATTCTTCTGAAATACCCATTTAGAACCAATGGATTTGACATCTACTACCAGATCTAGAAAAATATAGATTTGTTTTTTCTATAGTGATTTAGTTTTAGAATTCATGGCTTATTTCAACAAGAAAACATTTATTTCACTTATATTTTCATTATAGGTTAAAGGATCCTTAATATCAACTAATAATTATTCACCATTATTGGTGACAATAAAACCATACCATTATTTTTCACTATAGCTACATACAATCATACCCAGTACTTGTTTCTCTAGAACAATTTCTTCTTTGGGTCGTTGTGGTATTTTTTTCTTATGCCAACATTTTTATATCTTGAACCTATAATTAATCAAAGTAAAACTCACTCCCAATATGTGTTTTAATGATATGATCATTATCAAGGAATATTGGGTACCATTAAACCACAACCATTTTATCTAAATTATTGTATATGTAATATCCTATTTTTTTACTTGGGATATCCAATAAAGATAAACTTTGTTCCTCAAGGTGCATGTTTGTTTCTTGAAGATACTATGAAAAACACCTCACCTCCCCACCCGTGTATGTATGAAAAATGAGTTTCCTTTCAATCCAAAATTAGTATGAAATACCATCTCCCACATTAGTGGTAAATTGATTCAATAAGAATTATTCTTTTTGAAATTCATGTCCCAAAAATGATATTTGAATTCTCACATGAATAATCATGCATCTCTCAATTTCATAAATGATTTTTTAATCTATTATCTAAAAAAAATCAATTGAGGTGTGTTTGGAGGATATATACGGGATAAGATATCAAAATATTATAAATAATCAATGAATTATTGACTAAGATATTCTGCACCATGTTCTGAAGGGTGTTTCTTACTATTCTTACCCAGAGAGTTCACAACATCATCCATGAATTATATGATTTTGTTTAATTAATCATACATATACATAATTTATTAGACATATACATATCTACATCAATCACAAGTAAAATTTATCTAGTATGAGTACCAACCACTTCATACAACTAGAAATATTCCACCAAAATTGGTATAAACTAATTCAAGAAGCACTCTCAACCCTTAACAATTTCCACTAATAGAGATTTTTTCCAATTTTTATTATAATCATGTGTAATATTAATGAAGTGTTTTTTGTTCAAAATAATCTAAATATCAATCTATTTTTCATTTAGTTAAAAAAAATTACATGTTGACTCCAGTTATTCTACAGTATGTTACTGGGTGAGTTATGTAAAGATGTTTCATTACTGATTTCCAAAACCTGGTTCTTGTAATCCAATACATAAATACATTTATTTAAATATGTCTTACCATAAAAATTTAAAATTTATAAAAGAAGAAACATTTACCCTTGAACATGAAAGATAATACATATGTATTATGTGTGTATAATGATATAATTTTATTGGTAATGGATAGAACTAAATTAAAATCATTCAAAAAAAATATCATTATCATTGGAAATGTTAGGTGGTAGTCACTTATATATATGATAAAAATATTAATTCATTTTCTTGATTTTAGATCTACCTCTCATAAACAAATTTTTCCAAAATATTAATTTTTTCTATATTTTAATTCATATTTGATTACAAAAATATTATCTAATAACCAATTTCTATAAAATGATAAATTTAACCTAATAATAAACACACACGAATCTTCCCCTATATTATTTGGATGAGTGTAGTTTTTCTTCTTGTATCCCTCATTTCTATATGATAAATTAAAAATTAATTTTATGTTTATTTCCACTTCACATTTCTATTAATTAAAGGGTGTTTTGATATTTATTTTGACATAGAGATCAATTATTGGCCTTTCCGTTTATTCACCATTAGGATAAAAGTCTTTCCGCACTTGTTATTCTTATCAATTGGTGAATAATAGTAAGAAGTTCTAGGATATACATCTAAATTTTATTATTTTTAATAATAAATACTTTTTTTGGAGAAGATTTGAGGAAGTGATATAAGAATGTGATTAGTGAGTATTTCATTTGGGAGTTTAATCCCTAAAACAACTTGGGGATCAATGTAGCTATTGAGCTTGACTATGTTAGCCCAGTTGGTGAACCCTCTCAAAGAAATATCTATAAAATAAATGTAGTTATCTCAAAGGATTTCATTTTTTGTATCTCATGGTATATAGCCTTGGGATGTTAGTGAATTCTATAAGAATCCATGTTCTCATGGCACTTCATTAGTTCAATATACATAGACGATAACATAAAAAAGTAAACATAAAATACAACATTCAAATATTTTTCATAGACTTGGAACTTTTTAGCACATGCCTCAATTAGATGTAGATAATTTTTTGAGGATTTCATCACATAATATTTAGGTTTACAGTGTAACACAACTTGGAGGCATATGAACGACTCTTGGAAGTTACTGACCGTAAGGTGATGGTCATTCTCTAATATAGATCATAGGGACAATGTAAAAATTGATGTTTTAACTATTCTAAAATTTAAAATAGTAGATATTAATTTCATTTATAGATTAAAAATTATTTGAAAAATAATAAAAATGATGTTCTATTTTTTAAATAATGAATCCACTATCTTATCACTTCTCAAATCCCCTCACCATTAAACCTAAAATTTATATTTTATTTTACATTATAGTGGAATGGATCCATATTTACATTTCATATAATCTATATAGATTCAATGAAAATAAATAGAAAGTAGTTATGTATAAAATCATTCCAACTATGGGATTATAGCTCCTTGATCTGATGAGTAGAATCCCCAATGTAGAAACCCTCACTCGTATTTCCTAACAATTACCTCAAAATCTGTATTGGAAAGACAAATGAATTAAAACCAATAAAAATTATATCATTTCAACCCAATTTCATAGTTAATACTTTCTGATAATTAAATATTTCCCTAATGGAGGCTGATATGACACTTAATCAATGGGTTCATCTTAATAAAGATGATTGATGTCTTGAATTTATTAATATTTAATTGAGGGATGTTTTTATTATGAGTAAAAGTTTTTTTGTTTTATCATTAAGATGCCATCATAATATAGAGTGAATTTTATAAAAGTTATTTACCATTTTTTTAATAAAAATTTATTCATGCAAATCATTTTTTTTTCATTTTCTAAAGCCGGGTTAAAGGGGACCGGTACCCCAACGTACAACATGCACACATAGACGAAACTTAAACAAACTAGAACAACACAACCTTACATATCATAATAGCAATAATCGTCTCCAAAACCCAAGAAGGATTCCTCCTCACCCGTAGCCGACGCCCACTCTGGGTCCCTCCAATAGTTGGCACTTTGAACCCTACTTCTAAGCTGCTCCAGAACAGGCCGTTCAGGTGGGGCATCGACGGCCACTCTTCCCTTTTTCAGAGCAATCACAACCTCCCCACTCCGCTTAGAAGCTGATCCGGTCCTCAACGGCGGTGGAAGGTGTGAGTAATCCTTCCGCACCCTTCTTCTTGTTTGAGTAGACATAGTCCTGCCGCTTGTATCCATCTTATGAGTCCCTCTCTTGACAATATCACTGAAAGATTTCCCAGCCAGCTCACTCACAGTTCCTGTTCCTCCCCCAGAGTTTTCCTCTCCTCCACTATGTTTCTCCCTCCAAACAGAAACCGGGCATTCAAAATTATCTAGTCTCTGATCTGTATTGCTGATTTCCACTAAAGGGAGACATCCATCTTCATTTGGAGCCTTTTCCACAGCACTGGACGGGGTCGCATTCAATTTACTATCATTGCTCCTACTCTTGCCCCTCCTTCTCTTGGGCAAGGTGTTACTTCCATCCACGCATAACTCCTTGGTGGCCTCCACTTGACCCAAATTCCGGATAGCAGTCTCATTTCTTGTTGGTTCCATACCCTCCTCCCCACCTCTGGAAACACTATTTAAAGCCGGTTCACCATCACCATTACCAAGGCATTCAAACCTGTTGAATACACAAAACTAAAATCGGTTAACAAGAATTTATATACTCTTTTTATTAATAAGAAAAACATCCTTGAATTAAATATGAAATTAATTAATTCCATTTTATGATATTGGCCATGAAATAATCTTAGAGACACCCATAATAAAATAATTCATGGAAAATAAATAGAAGAACCAATAATTATAGATAATTGAAACCAATTAATTGGGTATTTTATAATTATTTAAAACCATTATTATATTTTAAAACCAAATAGGCACAAATCAATATAATATTGTTTTAATAAAACAATTATAAATTTAATGTAATTTAATTATTTCCCCTATTGGGCGACAACAGGGTGTGTAGTAATGAGATATATGTCATATGTAAGATCCTGGACCACTAGGGAGTTATGTTCTTATTTAAACACTGGTTTAAATACCTTAAATATGGTTAATGGAATGTTTATCTAGTGTATGGGAAGTATCAAGGGTGTTTTAGTGTTTTGGGACAAGAAATTGGGGAAAACATGGGCTATCTAGTGCATGTCACACGGTTGGTGCACAATTTGTTGTAACTGTATGCCCCAACCGTGAAAGCCTGGAGGTGGGTTACATGTTTCTAAGAAACCATTCAAGGGGGAGGAAAAACTGTGTGGGCTTGGAAAAATCTATCATGAATGGTAATATCATTGCTAGTAAAACCTTGTAGTGTTTCCAGGAATCAGTGTGGAAAAGACCCATCTTGGAAAGGGCATGTTGCATGATCAGTGTGTGGTTTGTCCTACCGCATGACCCAACCATTTTCCCCATTAAAAGTAGGGTACTAACTTTTTTCCTATCGATACATAAATCTTATAACTCAATATTATACACCATTATTCCTCAAGTATCACTACTGATGAACCAAATCCCCCTAAACATCCCAAAGGTCGATCTCCCTCATTTATAAGCCATTTGGATCGTTGGTGGGTGAAGATCAAAGCTTCGGGTGAGTCTTACCTTCATCTTCCTTCTGTTTTTCATATTAGGGATTCATTAAAAAATATTATTATTCTATATCCCTAAAACTGACTTCTTCCAAATATTCATAGGATGTTGATTTAAATGGAGTTTGAATTCCAGTAAAATTCTAAGGTTAAGCGAGCATTCATCTTCAGAGTCTAAGAAGATGGTATACAAGTTATATCCCACAATCTTTTGGATTTTTCCATTGGTATTTTGTTGTGCTTTGTTTTCATTCTTCTATCCCTTTGGGTTGTCATAATAGAATTGATATTTTAGTTTTTTAATTGATGTATTGAACCCATCATGGTCCCCATGGCATGCATTTTGGTTTATTAGACCGCTTTAAGGGCCACCCATGGGGTGTTCCACCTTTTTGAACATAAAAGATATAATGATAAGAGTATTATTGAATTTTTATGAAATAGATACTAGGGACAGTTTGTTGAAATGTCATCTTGAAGTATATAATGTCACTAATGGATGTTGGGTGTTGTCAATGAAGTGTAATAATGGGGTGTTTGAAAAAATGTAAATGGGTTAAATGAATTAATGTGATCATGAAAGGACTTATGGGTTATCCTCGAAGTACATAATTGAATTAGGGAATGTGAATGAGTAATCTGTAAAATGGTTTAGGAATTATGGGGAAAAGGGGGTAATAGGATAAGGCATGAAGATGATTCATGTGTTGAACAAAAAATGAATAGTGAATGTTATGTGTACTCAATGAGTGTGGTTTTTGAAATGATATATGTTGTAATTGGTTAAATAAACATGTGAAAATTTGATGGTGGTATGTGGGGTATTGAATTGTGGTTCCATACCCATGTCTCAGGTTGTACTAAGGATCTGAACCCCTTTTCTATAATGCATGGGTTAAAGAGTAGGATTAAGGATTTATGCCCTTAACAGTTGCATTTCATGAGGCTACCTAGACTAAGTCTCCAAGGTAAGTGTGATGTAATTGTTTGTGAAATGTTTTCCCAAGAGAGATAAGAAAATTGACTTATCCACTTATTCATATTAGTTCACTACCATAGGCAGTCATGTAATAAATAAAATTCCCAACCCTTGGAACAAATGTTGAGATGGTAAAAGGGAAGATGGTTTATTAATGGAATCTTGTTAAATTTTGTTTACTGTTTTATTCATTATGTACCCTCATACAAAATATTTTTAGATAATGTATTTTGTATAAACAATTGGTAGTTTTCTACTATGTTTTACTCACACCATTATTAGGCTTCCATTGGGTACCTTAGTAGATTTCCTGGTTGTGGGTCAGGATAAGGGAGAATGCCCGATGATAGATAGTTTATTTGATTATGGGAGGTTCAAGTATGAGTGTTCTAGACATAGATTCAATACACATTTTGGATATTATTATACTAGTATCTATTTTGTGTTTTCCTTACGCATGGCACTTTATGAAATCATGTATCATATTTATCATTTTTTGTGGTCTTGTACTCAGTTTTGGGAAATTGTTGTTAATGGAGGTATATAGTTTATTTTTTATTGTTTCCATTATTTCATATTTTATATTTTGTGTATTAATATAATAATGAGGGTTTAGTTTCTTTATGTGATGTATTAGACCTTCACTAATAGTCAATATTCTCTAGTATATAAGGAGGTGTGCGTGAGGTCATGTGGTTACCCCATTCAGGGCACCAGTTTAGAGGCTCCTGGGCTGGGGATGTTACAAAGTGGAATCAGAGGAGTTTTTACATTTTCTATTATATTACTATTTGAGCAATGATAGTTTTGATAATAAGAAGTGCTAGCCCTTGTCAATGGGCTCATGCATTGGATTATTTAAACCATGTATGGGAGAAATCCTAGGTACCCAGGGTGGGATTTCTATTCTTGATGTGTGTTGTTACAGTTGGATGATACTTAACCATGGGTGACTCACATTTGGTGTGATGTAACTATTTTTTGATATTTTTATCACGGATGTAATTTCACAAGTATGTTTATACAAACATCATTTTCAGCACTTAGGTATATATGGGACAAGCATCATGGTTGGCAGACACAGAAAATACACACTGGATGTAAGGGACATAATTCTTTCTTTTTCCATGAAATTTGAAAGAAATGGTGTCTAATAAAGATGATGAAAATGGATAAATGGGACGAATAAAAAATAATTGTTAATGAATAGTGAAATTTCAAAGCTCTAAATGAGTTTAAATATTATTTATAATAATTTCTAAATACGGTAATGTGCCTAAAAGAAAAATATTTACATTGTGAATGTGAAAATGGTTAAAATGTTTGTTTTAGGAAAAGTCATATTTTTGTGTTTGTTGGTTTTCCCTATTTTGACTAGCACCATTATAATGTATGGTTGATGGTGGATACAGAGGTGTGAGAATAGACATTGTTATAGGCTATGTGGCATGGGTTGTTTATGGCTTGTGGAGAGTCCATTTTAAGTAAACCATTGAGGTTTTATGTTATATGTTTGAGATGTGTGTTTGGAATTATAGTGAGATTCTTCTATGAAAATGTGTTTTTTAGGGATAGAGGAGGATATGACTAATAATTATAGTCTTGTAGTTTAGAAAGAAATCTCGGTGATTCTAGGTAATAGAGGAGCAGGGCCGTTCAATGGTAACATTGCTCATTTTATGGAAATTAGAGAATGAGACCCAGTGTGGGTTGGTTGATTATGTTTGGTCTTACCGTAGAGTTCCAGTTGTAGCACCCTCTAATGATTTCAAGATAAGTTGGACCCAGGAAATTGGATTTTTGGGTAGAATCTACTCAGATGATTCTGGACCACTTAGAGACACATCCTAAGAAGAGAGTCATGTTGGCAGCCTATATATTGTGAGGACCAGTGAAGCGCTTGTGGTATATTTTGGGTTAGACCAACCAGGATGATGGTATGTTATGGAAATATATCTAGGGAAAATTTTGGGAAAATTTTTATCTGGAGACCTTCAGATAGGAAAAAGAATATTACTTTATGAGGTAGAACCATGGGAATATGTTAGCGATGGATTATGTCAGCCAATTCACTACACTACAACACTTTGTCCAATCATTGGAAGAGAATGAGGTTTCTACAAAGGACATTTTCTATGATTAAAATAGACATGAGATTAAGTCCCAGGTGAATATATTTCATTTAAGGAGGTTTGATGTAGTGGTGGAACATGCCCTTGTTTCCGAAACGGTATTAAGGGAGGCTTCTAGTGGTGGAAATTTACCCCCAGTTTGGTGATTGAATTATTTAATTACGATGGTATAAAGTGTCTCTTAAAGAATTTACACTAGGGAAGTGGTGTGGATGTTTAGTGAAAGAAGAAAATTAACCTCTCAGGGAAATGATCTTGTTTTCTACTATCTGTGTGGCAGGCCGGGACACATGAATGATCATTGTACTAGATAACTAGTTGAGTGACGAACATGCAGTGGGATGGGAAATGTGTAAAGGTTTTATTGGAACCCTTGATAGATTGAAAATTAATGAGGATTATTTCAAATTTATAGTGTAGGAAGGGGGTTAGTTTCCCCATATTTGGTTGGAATTTGGAGTTCTACTAGACACACCGTTCAAGGAGACGGAACTGGTTCCCTAGGGAATGGACTACCATATTTGTAGTGTATTTAATTAATGGGAACTGAGATCAGAGCCTTGGGAATAGTGAAAGGACATCTACATGCAATTAAATCTGCAATTAGAGGTGGTGTGGTTAGTCTATTGATAGTTCATGGTATGATTATGGTAGCCATTATGCATGTTAGTGATTTTTTTAATGATGTTTCATGAATTATTTTATATCTTCTTGTTTTGTGGTTATCTTGGGCCCAGTGGTGTATCACATGGTTGGGGTTATGTTGATTGAAAAACCATTTGGCGGATGGGGGAAAATATTTTTCAATGTAATGTGTGTGCTCTCACGGTTGGTAGATTTCATTTCTTATGGGACTTGTAATGACTTGAGATGTTGGGTTTTGATTTGAATTTGGGCACAGATTGGTTGGTGTGGTATCAATACCATATTTACTTTTACCTCTATAGGGTAACATTCACATACCTAGGGTGAAATTTTCATGTTCATCATCGAGAATGGGATATATGAGAAAGTCGTGCAGGGATAATCTTCCAGGAGATGGATGAACTCACAACCCAAGTCGATTGACTTTTTATTTATGATTGGGGAGTAGGGAAGCTTGTCTTTCCTCCTATTGAGGATAAATTTCAGGAATGGTTTAACGAGACCCTCATGGGGAAGCCATATGATAGAGATGTTGATTTGATGATAGTGTAGCTTCGAAGAGAAGAATCAATTCTATTTCACCATATTGAGTGGAACCAGTAGAACTATAGGAATATAAAACTTTATTAGAGGAATTAGGGACAAGGGGTTTATTCATCCGAGTACGTAACATTGGGGATCTCTAGTTTTTTTCAAGAATAATTATAGAACATTGTGGTTGAGTTTCTATTATCACATGTAAAATCAGATGACTGTTTGGAATCCATACCATTATCCTCGAAATGATGGTCTTATTGACCAGCTGAGAGGTGAAACTTTTTTTAAAAAAATTGATTCGAGATCATTGTACCATCAGCTGAGGGTGATTCCTTATGATATACAACAAGACTTCTTTCGGTTTTTTGTATCTGTTATATGTCTATGTTGTGATGTTGTTCAGTTTGACCAATTCCATGACAAATTTTATGCCTCTAATGAACCAAATATTTCACCCACATCTGTATCCATTGGTCGCTGTTTTTTGGATGAAATATTAGTGTACCCCAGGATTCATGAATATCGTGCCAAACATATTGGCATCTTCATGAGTACCATATGTGAGTATAGATTATATTTAAAGCTATATAAATTTCTTTTCTTGATTGAAAATGTTTGGTCCAAGATGATGATAAAGGTGATGAAGGTTTAAAGAGTGTTTTTGTTAAGGATGGTTTTGAAGAAAACAAATCACATCACATTGTTTTGGAAACAATTATTTTGAGATTTTGATTTGAAAATAATTAGAACCATCGTTTTTGGACAATCAATCCAAAAAAAAATTGTTCTATAAAAGAGCTGATCGATTTCAAGAAGAATTGGTTTCCCCAAAAATTTATCCTGATGGAAGTCACTGGTCATCAGTTTCACATTGGAACTGACGAGAATGATGTGGTTTTAAAGAATCAAATTCACTATGACTTAGATTCAAAGAAAATGTGATGATTATTTTCTGTTATTAAATTCTCACAAATCATTAGTAATGTGGTAGAACTTATGATTCATTCTTTTTGAAATAATGGGTAAATTGAAAAATTGTAAAAGTAGTGTTGATGGAAAAGAGGATAGACTGATTAAACATAACTTAGATTGGTGGCAATGGAAAAGATGTCATACTTATTGAAAATAAGTCAGACTGGTGTCGATGAGAAAGAGGTCAAACTGATTAGAAAGAAGTCAAACTGGTGTTGATGGAGAAATGTGAAAGAGTTGTGTTGATTTAAATGAGATAAGAGTTGCGCCGATGGAAAATTGGTAATGGTGGTGTCGATGCGTGTCATACCGACATGGTAATGACTTTGTTTTGATCTGGACTCAGAGTGGAAATGAGGAATGAGTCATGTTGATGGAGAAGAAGAAAATAGTCATTCTAATGTAAAATAATAAATTAATCATTCCGATGAAAATGTAATGGTTGTGACAATGAAAAGTAATTGTTTTGCTAATGTAAAAGAAAGAAAAGAGGAAAGATTCATTCCAATGCAAGAGGAAAAAGTCATGTTGATGGAAAAGAGGAAAGAGATGTGTCAATGAACAGAGAAATGGAATAGATTCTTCATGTCATGCCAATAGGGTAATGACATTGTTTTGCATCGAAATCATAGGTGAAAGTGAAAGAAAAGAGATGGTGATGATTTAAGAAGATCATACCCAGAAATAATTGTAGTTTACAATCATACCCACATTTTTGGTTTTCTAAAATAAAATACCATTTTTTTTTTCTGGAATAAGAAATGTGCATGGGGATAAATATGTAAGTGCCAAGGAATATGATGAATTTTTTAAAAGATTCTATAAGCCTTGGGAAACATTGATGAAGTCAAAATGTATCCCATAATATCATAGGGAAATTCAAATTTTGGGAAATTTGAGTGATTTGGAAAAAACATTTGGATTCCAACAAATTTTCACCTTCAAAAGGAGGAGGTAATTTTTAATTTTTGATAATAACCAAAGTTCATAGCAGAGGAGAGATAATCTCTGGGATTTAGATAGAAGAATAATAGGTGAAGAGTATTCGTCTTGATTTTTTGATTGAGTGTTTATCGCATCAGGCTAAACTAATCGATTTCAAGTTTTCCATACTAGGTGTTTCTGAATTGGGCGTCTTGGGCTGAGGAAGAGTTATACTGAGCCTCTTTATCAGTCTCATTTTTTGAAGTGGTGCGTATTGTATTCATCTTGGGATGTGGTTCTAATTCTATTCATCTAGTGAAGTCGTGCCAATTATATTCGGCAGGTCAAGTGGGGATGATTAATTCATAACATGATTCAGCTTGACTATTACATAAATTTTTTGAAGTAAGGATGATTCAATTTTTGATGACTATTTTATGAATGTATTAATGTAGTTCTGAATCTATTCTATTTTATTCAATTGAAAGAATATCATACCTATAATAATCGGATAGGCAGCATCATACTTAGGGTAATCAGACAGATTGATTTATATATACCAAGATAAATGTACCTATCATCTAGGAAAAGAAAAGAAGAATAGTCCAAAAATTGAATATATTTGGTGAATTGAAATGAATCATAGGTAGCATGATATGTTAAAAAACAAATTCATTACACCATTGTTCTTAGTGGGTTTACATGTGATAGTTGTATTCTTTCTTATTTCTATACGGGTGAAAGGTTAAAACCTTCTTATTGTAATCCAAGGATTGATTTCTAGAGGATTGTATGATATAGGATCATTTCCAAACCATACCAAGGACGTTGCTATTTTTATTGAATAGTGATCCTTGTAAATCATTGTGTTCCTTTAAATGTGTGTTGATTTATTTCTCAAAAGGGAATTGAAATATTTAACATTAGATGAGGGTTGTTTAAATTGAAAAGAAACATTAAAGAAAAACAATGTCACTGATTCACCCCTACCCCTCTCAGTGATACAATACTATGACTGGGTACATTCATAATGTATTAGTGGGAGGTTCCCTTCTCTATTCTTTATAGATGGAGAATATGAACTATGAGAACAGTAAATTTATTCCAATCATTGATGGAAAGAACTATCATATCTGAAAAGATAGAATGTTTCTATATCATATGTCCATCAGTTATAATGTTCTTGAAGCTGTAACAATTGGGTTTCCTCCAATTAAGGATAGTGCTCCACTTCCACCGATTGACAAGAAGTTTCTTGAGATTGATAGAAGGGCTAATAATGCAATATTATCATCACTTTTTGAAATTTAATTCTTGAGAGTAAAAGGTGTTTCCACAGATAAATGTATATGGGGTAAATTGAAAAACATATACGAAGGAAATACAAAACTAAAGAAGGAAAATTTAAAAATATGGATATTAAGGTATTAATATTTAATGATGGGTTAGAATTAGTCTATTGGGGAATTCATTACCAGGGTTAATGACATTGCGATTACTATTATATGTCTTGGTGAAAATATGAATGACTTTATAGTTGTTGAAAACATATTGAGAATCCTACCTGAAAAATTATATGCTGAAGTGTCAACATTAGAAGACATACATCCTGAAACATTATCTCATGAGTATTTACAAAGAACAGTTATCACTTAAGAAATGAGAAGTGATAATGATATGAAGAAAACAAGGTTAATAGGGAAATTTATTTCAAGGCTATGAAGAGAGAAAAGTAATAGAATATTATTATTGAAGATGATGCTGGTCTTTCTGTCTC
The DNA here is from genome assembly GCA_963277665.1 of Viscum album. Lineage (NCBI taxonomy): Eukaryota > Viridiplantae > Streptophyta > Magnoliopsida > Santalales > Viscaceae > Viscum > Viscum album. The sequence goes on along the minus strand of OY728127.1, from coordinate 401,870,189 downwards.
TAAAAAAGTTGTATGAAAAAATCGCAATGATATTCTATCCTTGTTTTCTATGAATGTGAAAAAAAATTCAATGGAAATAAAATGGGAGAATTCTCTTGAAATTATTTGAATGTGGAGGTTTTGGTCACTTTGTGGATAATTTCCCTCAAAGGATGAATGAAGAGGATAGTGAATATGGAGAAATAAAATCAATAAGATCATGGAAGAAAATTGGAGACAAGGGAATGGAAAATAAATTATTCAAAACTAAAAGAATAAGTTTCATGTCCAATGATGGAGAATAATAAGATAGTGATGCTGAATCCAAACAGTTATGTTTTTTTGGTAATGAAAATACTTTCTTCGCAATAGTGAATAATGATGAACTCAGAAGTAGTACTTCTGCAAAAGAAGAGACTCAACTTGAAATGGATTTGGAAGAAGAGTTGGAAGAATAAATGATAAAGTTTAGAAGACTGGAAAAGAAAAAAATATAGAAGATGAATGATTAAGAAACCAACGTTGTTTTTCTTCTATGAAAGAAAATCCGGTTAAAATGATTGATGATTTGATGACGTCTTTTTAATATAAAAATTATTGTAATGTGAATTTGGATGTGAAGCTAAAGGAAAAAATAAGAAAAGTTGGAACTTGCCTAATAAAAACCCTCTGAAGCTAAAAAGAGAAGTTTAGATTTCCCAAACTCTATCACTGACGTTAGTGAATGTTCTCATAATGAGAAACATGATAAGGTTCAACAAAAGATTCATTCAAAGTGTGAGAATAAGAATGGAATTGTGTCTGAACAGAATAATGATGGGAAAGTTATATATGTGGTTAAAGGGAAGAATTTTTAAGTTACAAAAAATCATGAGTCTGAAAATATTTTATCTAGATCCGAAAGAGATTCAAATACTTATGATCATATCAAGGTCGAAAAGAAGAAGAAGAATCCAATTTATAATGAAATGAAGATATTTGAGAAATGTTTTCACAATTATGATTAGTATGGAGGTTTTAGAGGAAAATACCCTTTCTTTTTTTATTATTGGTATTATGGGAGGTCCATACACACAACAAGTATGTGTCGGTTCAGTAAACAACATTACATTTATCCCAAAGATTATGAATGAAAGATATTGAGGGGGATTCAATCTCATCAAATAATGAAGAATGTGAATGTTGTCATGAAGAAATATGAAAAAACTAATTTATTATTGAAAATAGGTTCCAACCCTTGGAAACTATTTGTGAGATATGTGATCAACCTAGACACATTACAAAAGGATGTCTTGTTTTGTTTCGGGATCAACAAAGGATTCTCTATTCTCGGTAGCTGAAGGTGATTAATGAAAAGAAATGAGAAATAGCTCTTGTTGTTCAAACATTGTTGAATTTCATTAAAGGTGAATGACCTTGTATAATTGATAGTGGGTGTTCCTCCCACATGAAAGCAGACATGAATTTTTTGAAGGATGTGAATGTCTTTATTGAAGGAATGATAAAATTTTGCAATGATTAATCATTGAAAATCAAAGGTGTTGGGTTAGAAGTCATTGGAAAATAAAATGATAAATCTAAGAAAACATTGTATGTTAAGGGGCTGAAACATAATCTGTTAAGTATTTCACAAATGAGTGATAAGGGTAAAATGTTTATCATCATGAAATATGGTTTTTTTATAAAGAGTGGAGAATATGGAAAGACTGTTACAAGTTCCCAACATAAAAAATGAAATCTGTTTCAGGTTTGTGGTTTAAATAACTCTTGTTACATGTGTATGGTTGAAGATATTCAGTTATGGAAAAAAAGTCTAGGACACATGTGTTAAATAAACATGATAAATTTATCTAAAATAGATAGTGCCTAAGATATTCATGTTTTTTCTAGAAGAAAATATTCATGTTTCACTATTTTCTAGAATGGAATGATTACAAATGTTGTGTATAAGAAAGTCGATATTTGTTCAAAACTACCACTGGAGTTGATCCATATTGATATATGTGGGACAATGAGATAACAATCAACACCTGGAGAAATGTACTTCATTATATTAATTGATTGTTTTATTTTCATTACTTATGTTATCTACATCGAACAAAAATCTGACTCCTTGAAAATATATAAATGTTTTAGAAGAAAAGATGAGAAATAATGCTAGTATTCAATGAAGAAATTGAGAACTAATCATGGTGGTGAATATAGAAGTGAATATATTAAAGATTATCTTGAGAATTATTGAATTCTTCATGTGTATCGCTCTCCATACACTCCCCAATAAAAAGGTTTTGCTGAAATAAATTGTAAAAGCCTCATAGAAAAAGTAAGAACCATGCACTACTAGAAAATTTCCCTATACCCACAGATTCAAACTGTGGGTATAGCCCATCAAACTGTGGGTATTGGCTATACCCACGGTTTGATGAACTGGGGACTCTTGAGATGTTGGGATTTCCTTATACCCAAGGTTTTGTAGAAACCGTGGGTATAGCCCATGGAAATTACATCTTACCCACAGTCCTGGAAAACTGTGGGTATACACCTATACCTAGATTTTACAGAACATTGGGTATACATATTAATAGAAGAAATTATATACACAAGGTTACATAAACTGTAGCTATAATAGGGTTTCTTCACAACATACATACCCATGGATTAACAAACCATGTGTATAGATAGTTTGGAGTGGCATATATACTCACGGTTTTGAAACCCTGGGTATAAATTATATTCCAAGAAACAACAGCTGCCAACCTTGGTTTCACCTTGCTTCATCAAACCAGAATGCAAACCACTATGAAACCAAACCCCTCCCCCCCTTTAACACCCACACTCTCCCCTTGGACACCCCAAACAGCCCCTCTCATCCACCTTGGATAGCCCCCCCACACCCCTGAACCCCATGCACGCCCCCACTATCCCCCTAGACAAAACCCCCTTGTCGACCCCCCACTGGACCCCCGCTGGACACCCCCTGAACACCTCCCCCAAGGACCACCCTTGCATCTCCTCCCTCCCCCCTAGACAACCCCCCCTGCACACCCTCTCCCACCTTGTACAACCCTGCTCTCCTCTTGGACAAAACCCCCTTGCAAACCCCCACTACCCCCCACTAGACCCCCTGGACACCCCCTCCCCACTGGACACCCCCACCTATACACCCATGGCCCCTACCCCCTACACCCATCCCTCCCACCTTGCACCCAGCCCCACCCCCTACAACCATCCCCCCTGCCCCAAGCCCCACCCACTACTCCCAAACCCCCTGCCCCAAACCCCCCTCCCCCAGCAACCAACCGCCCTCCCCCTCCCCCCCACACCCTACCCCACCCCACCCCCTGTACCCATCCCCCCCCCCCTCAAACCAAACAATGAATCAAACAAAACAATGATTCAACAAAATTCAACCCATGCCAGAAAAACTATTGGGTGATGGAATTCTCAAACTAAACAAAGAATAGAAACTCAGGCATTCAACCATAAACATCATCCAATACAATAAAGGGAATGAAAGGCCATGTATGATTTCTAAGGAAAGATAAAAACTCTAAATGAAACTCTGGATGCCTCTAAGGTTGAAATAAGGTATCCTTAAATGTTCTAGGTTTCACAATAGTAATATAAAATTTGGGTTTGAAAATACAAACCTTGAAACATGTGGTCATAAGATGAGAATGGTGAGGAATGGAATGAGTTGTGGCCCCCCTGGACACCCCCTCCCCTCAATAGACCCCCTTCCCCTTCACCCACACTACCCAACCCCAACTGCACCCCCCACTACCCCCCCCCCCCAACTAGAGTATATACATTGGCTTGTGCTAGATCGATGATCTGTAAAAAATACAGACATCCTACACTGGGTTTCTTCTGATGAAGCACTATAGAAAATAATAGATAAAGGAAGGTGAACATTTGGAAGATATATTTAAGTGAAGAAATAGTTCCGATACTTTTTCAAAAGATGATTCCTAGAAAAAAGTTATTGTATATCCAAAAGATAAAGTAGCAATCACTAGAAGTAGATTCCTCAATTGAAGCTAAATGAAACAACCTAAACAAATTTCATAATACTTTACTAGATGATAAAAGATCTTAAAAAATGGTATGAGTTTTTATAGTGATACATAAGATTAATAGTTTCTTCTATAACATCTTGTATGACAAAGCAAATGGTGTTTGGGATAAAGGAATACATTTTCAAAGAATAATAGCCCAAAGGGAAAGGTACAAAAATAGTAATTTTTCAAATCAATGTAAATGTGTTTTCTTGAAAAAAATATATATTTTAAAGAAAAACATTAGGTTTTGGGCTAAAGGAGTATTTGATAAGGTTACTCCAAAATAAATAAAAAATTATTTTAAAGAAAACCAAGAATACTCCCTTGGGAGAAGGGAAAATAACGGTTGCATGATGCCTGGATAGAATTTATAATTTCTTGTCTAGAGTCACCAATATGTTCTTAGATCAAACACTATAGGGTAAATATTTGTGTTGTAGGATTTTTTGGCACAACAACCTTAATTATTATAAGAACATGTGATTAACATAGAACAAGAATGGATCTATGGGTTAAATTCAAGAAAAACATAATAACGTATATGATAAATTGGAATAATTCAAGAATGTAGAAATATGCATGTGAGATGTCTAAAAAAAGTCTCCAATGATTTGTAAACATTATAAGAGTCAAATAAGAAGTATAAAATATGTTCAAAATTTCATGAGAAAAATAATGATCTAATTAAAGAATAAAATTCTTTTTATGAGGGAATAAAACAAGGAGAAAACTAATGTTTAAAGTTAAACTATGTGGGAGATAAAAGGTAACTGAACATGTTACAAAGTACTATATGACATTTCTACTAATAAAAAATTAATATATGAAGAATAATATGCTAGCATATTAGATTTCATTTCACTTTGTTACACATTCAATAAAATATGTTCCACACAATAAGACTATTGAGAAAAATGAAAACATCAGGTTGTCTACAAGGATAAATGATTATACAATTAAGAAAAGAGGTTTAAGTATTATCCCAAAGATAAAGATGGGATGTATATAAGTTCTCCATAGAGATACATCTATCAACATTCCAGGTCTAATTAAAGGGAAATCACACCTATTTATCTCCTTTCATTTGATGTTTTCTAACATGTAGGGAATTGAAAGAATCAAATATTTAGGAAGTTGGAAGAGGCTATCACTACTTTATAACAATAGAATATTCTCATCATTGAGTATATAAATAGACAAGTTGATTAGAATGTGGTTTCATCCCATTTGAGGGAGGAAAACATGTTAAATGGATTTCAAGGTGTTCAAAATCACGAAATCTATAATTATGTAAAAATCATTAAAAATATGAATGGATAGGTATTCCAATAAAACTTTCTACATCTTTTTTATACCTTGTACAATATATTTTTGATGTGATTGTTGGGATGTGATAATTATTTTCAGTTCTCGTTAATTCTATTTTAAACTACCCCAAATGAGAATTTGATAATGGTATCACATACATGAGAATTCATAGACAACCTTGATGTCTTGGTGAACACTCTCTTGTTTTCTACACAATGATAGCCCATGAAGACATGGTGGAGATTAAGTGAAGGATATTGATTATGTTCTATGTGGTGTTATCCCTCTCATATAAATGAATCATTTGGTAATCTAGATCACAAATTTTTCATCAAAAGGCCATTCCAAGTAGTACCCCAAGTGTGAATCGCCTCTTCCTGTTCCAGTCAACATGTGTTATTCTTGGGCACTGAGCTGGTACTCAATTCCTGATTATACCTCTCTCACAATCCCTATACACCCAACATCTAGGTGGAAAACCCAACATCCAAGTGCAATACCCAACATCCAGGTGCAATATGCCCCAGCTTCTAGCATCCAGGCCTCTCGGTCAATGCCTCAATGCACTTTGTCAGGTTCTCTACCGCATGATCTCTATTGTATCTCATGTGCTTCCCACATGTCATGTCACATGATCTCCCTACTATGTATTTTTAGGTGCTACATCATATTCCATATAAATTTTTCTAGCCATCCTATTTCATTCAAGATTTTTCATTCTTTTTTCATATGACTTTTTGCAGGTATCCAAAATATATTATTTAGGAATTCATCCTTCAGATCACCTTTTACAGATTCCCTATTCAAGGAATCCTATATATAATTCATTCAAAACCATATTTTATGGTCGAGAAGATGGAAACATCTATATAAGGTAGCATCTTCCTTGAAAGTTCTGACATTGTCCCCAATGTCCATGGGGTGAAGTTCAATAGTCTTATTGTTCACCCTTGTCTTGGGATATACGTGGAGGACCTCTCTAGATGACCCAGCCTTAGAGACAAACTTTTGATCTGAATATCCAGTGGTTGAAAGAATCTATGAGATTAAAATCAACACCCAGGGGGGGAGTGTGATTTGATCCTAGCACTGTGGGGATGAAGGTCCCCTTCCTTTTCCACCTGCGCAGCCCCAAATGGGATAGATATATGAAGTACATTATTTAGTGTCATATATTGGCTTGATGTCATTTTTAAAAGGTAGATATTTTAGTGGTGATGGGTTTCCCATACTATTTTTCATAATTTCCCATTGAAGTATAGGATGGGAGCATCCACTTGTTGGTACTAATGTGACCTAACACTGGTGTTTATTCGATGCTTCTCTAGATCTCCAATAAGACTACTCTTAGAAATCATTACAGACACATGAAAATCTATTATAAATCGTTTGAATATCTAAAATAATTTTGGTACTTCGCCTCATCCCTTAATGTCACCTCATACACACACCATGATCAACCGGTGTTTCCTCAAGCATGTACCCTTTGCGTGCTCACCATAGCCAACAACACACACAATCACACCACAACTTGGTCAAGTGATAATTATCCATCCTATATGGTGGCATGATCTCCGTGGATGGCTGGTATAATAAAATTTTCATCGCAAACACTTCATAAATTTTTGTCTTATAATTTCCCATCAATGTTCTGTTTCCCCAAATAGAAATTAAAATTAATGATCAACTATAAAATTATGAGAAATCTATGATCTTTCTTGATTAATTTTAATAACATGATGAGAGGAGATTACACATATTGCACATCCATGAAGTCTTCCATCATAGGTTAACCAAAGTGTTCCATATGACAGTACACACCATCATAATTATTATAGGGGATTTGTTATTACCATAGATAATTCCTTTGAAAACATGTAATTATACCCTCTAGTTTGAGAAAATGTGGGAAGGAACTCCTATCATACAATGGTATTCCCTTAAGAGCATACCATTCCAACTTCCAGAACATTGTTTCTAAAGAAATAATTTCCATTGATTTAAAATGCGTTAATAATCATCCTTCCCACATAACGTTAAATTGATTAGAATAGGAACTCATCATACCACCCAAAACATCATGGTAAGGGAATACTTTTACTTTAATTCCTAAATATAGATTGGGGTTATTGGTTTTTTGGATGGGGGTATTAAATGAGAGGGTTGTATGAGAGGGGGGATACAAATATTTTTCCAATTTTTCTGCTGGACGTCACTGGTGTGAATCCTTGGGAGGTCATATCTAGCACTCCGCAAAGAGAAGACTTATTCATGTAGGGATTCATACTTCCCCTTATATTCTTAATCTTTCACCATATTATTCTTCCACTTATTTTTCTGTTAAGATACTTTGCTGTAATCCAAGATTTTAGAGATATTAAACAATGTATAGAGAGTTATTTTTCTACACTCTCTCTCTCGTTGACCGAACACTCTTTATAGGTAAATAAAATTCATGTTATATTGTTTTTTTCTACTAATAGGATGTCCTAATTAATTCATTTTATTATAATTCAACGTAGCTTAATTTTATATCTGTTAGTTCTGTTTTCTTCAATTCTGTTCAGGGAAATTATTATAAGAAATGTATATCATTGTATAGTATGAAAACATGGACCGAAGTATAATCAATCAATTATTATTTAAATTTAAATGTCAATGCATAAGGGAACTTGCCTCATACTCAAAGCACTATTCTTATGATGACAAAAACTCAAATATTCTCTTTACCACTAGCACACATATGTAATTTTGCATATATATAAGGACACCTAGCCCCTATGTACATATTTTCATGTCCAAATATGTACAATGGGATCCTTACATATATTCCTATACATGAATACACCCCTTTACCTTAAACATGTATGCATTATTCATATATATATAAGCACACCTAGACCCAATATATATATTCAAACGACCATGAGTGAATAAATATATATATATATATATATATATATTGGTAACTTATATATGTATATGCATACCAATGTATATATTTTCAAGTTGCCTTTGACAACGACTACCCGAAATAACCGCAACATGTCAAAAAAATCTATAAAACACTGAAAACTCCAAATAACAATACCCAAAAATTAAAAAAAAAACAACAAATTGAAACATAAAAAAATACCTGAAACACATAGAGAGCCTACTTTACTTCATGGAGGTGGCTAGAATCATCCTCTAACATGACCCAAGAGACCGAAACATCAATAATCCACCAAAAAACCCTCGAAATGAGATAGGATTTAGTTCCTGTGATCTAAAAAGAAATGAATAGTGATTTAGAATCCAGAAATATCACATAAGTCGATTCATAATAAAGAAAACACATTCTATAGAAAACACTACTTCTTTATGGATTTTTTCATCTGGAAACAAAATAAGAGCACCCAATAACATGATGTCCAAAAAATTTAAAAAATTTATTAAGGGGATTAGAAAAAAAATCCCACCTACAAAAAATCATATATAAAAAATTTTACTTAAACATACTCGAACATCCACATATGATAACACGAAATAGTACATTTCATGGAATTCAATTAGAGAGTAAAAAAAGAGATCATTTTTATACTTATAATAAGAAAAATTCATTTCAAAACTTATAATCAAATCAACATTTCATTTCTAAAAACAATTAGAATGGAAACAAACAATATATTAAGATAACCCAAAAAAACATTCATTAATGCTCTAAACTCCCTAGAATGAAAAGGGCGTATGAAATCCGAATTTATATTTTAACATCCAATTTCCCAACACATATTTCTCTAAACTCTACAGTTATTCCTTTTCATCTTTTATTTAAATGAAATAGAAAATTATAGTAATATCTATCAGACATTGAAAAAATGGAATGTAACCATCAGAATAGTTTTGTTCCATTAAATATAAATTATTATACCCCCATATTCCCTATCAACATGGTTAAACTTCATCATGTAGACATCAAAATTGAGTAAATATATATTTTATTAGAATTTACTTTAGCATTAATATAACGAAAATATGCTTCCAAAAAAAATATTACCTTTTGGAAGAACTCTTTGATTTATTATATCTACCCATTCATCCTAACTAGCATAATTTGTTAGATACAAATATAATGTATAAGGGGAGAGTGATACCTATGAGAATTCTCAATTTTTGGATTATGGTAGCTCATGGTGAAGAAACCCATTGTTCATTTTTTTATTTCAAACCATATAATTGGTTATGTTTTCAACACTACTTATTGAAGAATCATTCCATATTTTTCTATCCAACCTTTATAATGGTTATAATAAATGAATATGAATTCCTCTTTGCTTGTTCCATCATCCTGGAGATTAACAACTTGTTTGTCTATATGATTAATAATTACATAGAAACATTCTCAATTATCTTATCATGTTCTCTAATGCAATGTAGGACTCTTCTTTCATACTTCTCTTAATTAGTTGTCGTGTTTGTTACCTTGGATATATTCTCCCTCAGTGGTTTCTTCTTTAGATTCATTATTATTTCTCCCTAACCCCAGTTGAAATATCAACCATTTATATCATTAACTTCTTGATTTTACTCTTTTCATTCTAAGTGGGATACTATGGGTGTAACATCATTGATACTAGATTCTCCTTTAGTTGAGGTCTAAATTCTATAAAAAAATTATATTTTTTCTCTTTTATTTCAATATATATACTCCTCATCTCTATCATATGGATAGTGGAACTCTTATTGATATATTTTTTTTCTCCTCCCATTTCGCTATAATTAAAAATACCCTTGGTTATTACATATAAAACAACTTCCATAAAAAACATTTTTTTTAGTATATCAATTGTTATGTAGATAAATTAATGGCTTCTATCACCATTTAGACCATGGGCTTCTAGACACGCACTCATTGTGTACTCCAATTTTCCATAATAGAATAGTATTTTGGATATCTTCTTATCAAAGGATGTACATCTATATTTAGCATCATATGAAATTCTATCCATAAAGTATGCTTTTTCAAATGATTCATACATAAATAGATATTTCATATGAACATAAATCACCAAATGGATCAGATTAAATTGGTCCAAATAAAGAGAGTATAATAAACAAACATCAAATGATGGTAGATTAACTAAGATGATCCAAACCACTTTTACTTCAGCAGGGAATGCCAAAACACACAGCTGGCTAGAGAGAACCCTGATACTCCCTTAAAACAAGGATCAATGTAAGAATCTCAGATCGTCAAAACCCCTAGGGTAGGGTAGAATGAAACTGGGCAACAGGTGATAGGAAAACTCTTTGAAATTGAATAATTAAATAATAAGTATTCTATTCTATCATCGATGTAATAACCAAAGTCCCTCATGATATATGGGAGAAATGGCTGGAGGAGAGGAATCTAATGGAGTAGGATTTCATACAGCATGTTCGGTAGTTGGGGGTCTCATATGTGACTGGGAGGATTAGGGGGTCGAGGAATGTTTCCAGAGGAGAGGAAGCCGAGAGGGGAGGGGGATGTCATCGAAGTTAGGGATCTGTGAGGGTGGAGGGGATGTCGCTGGAGGATAGGGAGCATAGAGGGACTAGGGGTAGGTAGGTGGAGGATGGGACATTGAGGTGGAGGCGAAGGCCTGGACGTTGAGATGGAGGTGGAGGTCAGGAGGTCAAGGCCAGTGAGGGGTGGAGAGGGCCAGGAGGTAGAGGTTTGGTTGGAGGGAAGGACAATGCAGGGAGCCTGATGAAAATGAAAAATCAGGGGGTGAAGCCCGATGGAATGCTGAAATTGGAGATATATACCCATAGTTTTAAACTTAACTGTGCGTATTGAAAAGATTATATTATCTATACAATTAGTTCTTATAAACCATGGGTATATATGCAAGGGGATATATCTATTTTCCTGTAGTGATGTTACTTGAGCATGGCCTTTCTCATTACTTTTGGATGCAACCATGAGTACATCTGTTTATATTCAGAACCATCATTTATAAAGGCCTCAATCAGGTATGAATCTCTATGAATTTTTTTAGGAAAGAAATACATGTTTAAAGAACCTTAGAGTTTTCAGGAGTCTTTGAATTATAAAGGAGAAAGGTGGAAACTATGGTATGTTTTGAGAAGAATGCTAAGGATGGAATCATTTTCAGCTACTATCTAGAAGGAATAGGATACTTATGATATAATAAAGAAACAAAAAAAATTGTTGATCTAGTTGATGTGAATATTATTGAAGTATCTGAGAAAGAGAGACATGTTAAGGGAGAAAATGAAGTTGAGTAAACTAATGAAAACAATTTTGACAAGGATACATAAAATTTTATTCATTCTCAAGAAGAATAATATGACTCATCTTTTACAACTAATGAAAGTGACACACAAAAAAATTGTACCAGGATGAGGAAACAAGTGGAATCTCAGAATATAATTAGTGATCAACATATAATGTGTCAAAAATGAAGAACAAAAAAATCCATTTACACATACTTATTTTTATTCAAAATTTGAACCAAATGACGCGAAAGAAGCTTTTGAGAATATTGAATTGGTTTAATTCAAGAGTGAATAATTGGATCAGATTGAAAAGAATGATTAATGGGAAATCGAACCCAATCCTGAAAATAATACAACATTGGCACCAAATGGGTTTTTCCCGAACAAGGTGAATAAAAAGGGTGATGTTATAAGAGACAAAAAATAATTTGTATGAAAAGAGTATTCACAGTTTGAGGGTATTGGTTTTGATGAGACCTTTTCAATAGTAAAAAGACTGGAAACAATCAGAATATTTCTTTCTATTTCTACACAACATGGCTACAAGATCTTTCAAATGGATTTTCAATCTTCATTTGTAAATTGTGACATTAAATAGGAGGTTTATATTGAAAAACATTGGGGATTTGTTGTTGGTAAAGATGAGAATTACATATGAATATTGAAAAAAGCCTTGTATAGGTTAAAAAAATCTCTCGGGGGCATGGTATTCCAAAATAAATACTTGATTAAGAATGATGAACTTCATCAAAGGAAGAGTTGATAAAAATTTATATATCAGATAAAGTCAAGAGTATTATCTAATTTTTATCATTTATGTTGTGGATATAATATTTTATGGGAATTATGAAGGATTTTTTGAAAGGTTTTCTGATGAAATAATGAATGTATTTTAAATTTCCATGTCGGGGAAATGAAATACATCACTGTGTTATGAATCGTTCAAATGAAAGAATATATTTTTCACTCCCATGAAAATTATGCTATGAAAATTTTCAAGAGTATTGGCATGGAAAACTAAAAACCTATGTCCACAAAAATTTCATTAGGAAAAATCATTGTAATTAGGGAGATGGAAAAAGAAGTGGATCAGAAAGAGTATCAAATGGTGATTGAAAGTCTATTGTATTTGAATACCTAAAGTCCCGACATTGTGTATGAATTTACTTTATCTGAAATATTTCAAAGTTCTCCAAAATAAAAACATTTACATGATGGAGAAAATAATTCTCAAATACATCAAAGGAACAAAAAACTTTGGAATAAAATATGTCATCTCAAATTGTATTGAATTTTTTGGTTATTCAGATGTAGATTGTGGATGAAATGTTGATTATAAGATATCCATATCTTGTGGTGTATTCATTCTAGGAAAGAATTGTGTTATTTGGCATTCAAATAAACAAAATTCCATAACTCTCTGTAACTTTGAATATTAGTATGTTTCTGATACTCACGACACCTCTCATCTTATGTGGAAGAAAATAGAATTTGAATATTTACTTGTTGAAGTGAAGTTACCCTTTCTATTAGGTTGTGATAATCAATGTACAATCATTCTCACCAAGAATCTAGTGCAGCATTATCATTTATATAATATTGTTTTCAAATATCATTTCATAATAGTGAATGTGGAGAAGAACGAATTGAATCTAGAGTAATTTCCAACATCATTAGAAGTTGTGAATATTTTCACAAAACCTTTCTTGAAGTAATCATTTTAAAAAATGAGGTTGAACATGGGTGTCCAACCTCTTTCTATTCAAGGATGAGGAATGTATTTCTATCACCTCTCCCATCTTACCTTTTTATTGTTTTATCAAGGGGGAGAATAGTCTTATTTCAAAAATACATTGTATAAAAGCGAGAGGTATGGGTATGCTGTGAATTGTAAATTATTTTGTGATTGAACTATTCTATCATTTTGTTGGAGTGGTTGGAGGAAAAGAAATTTATTTGGTTTACTGGAAGAATGAATAAAATAATGATGTCGTCATGATCAATATTTTTGGATAGCAAGTGTTCTCTATTAATTATTCTTGTTTTCTACAATTTTTGAGCTCACATAGGAAAATAATTGTTGATATGTAATCCATTGCTTGAGGATAATTTTTTTGAGGATTTATGAAACATGGTTGATAATAATATCTAATGGGGGAGATTATTGGGACCATGTTAATGATAATGGTGATGAAAGTTTCAAGAGTTTTCTTTTGTTTTCAAGGTTGGTTTTTCAGAAAAGAAATCACTTCACTTTGTTTTCTCAATAATTGTTTTTAGATTTTGTTTTGAAAGGATTCAGACCCAGGGTTTCTAGAAAATCAGACCCATATCATTTTGTTTTTCAATATAATTGATCGATTTTAGGAATAATCGGTTTCACATGAGAATATATCACACTGAAAGTTAATGGTCATTAGTTCCACACTAGAGCCGATGAGAAATAAGTGGCTGTTGGAGAATCAGAGTCTCTATGAATATGATTCAAAATAAATGTGATGATGCTTTTCTATCTTGAAATTAACATAAATCATTTTTAAAGTGGTAGAACATAAGATGAATGCTTTTTGAAAGAAAGGGGAAAATGAAAAATGGTAAGAGTCATGACGATGGAAGATAGGTCTGATTGATTGAAAATAAGTCATACTGGTGGCGATAGAAAAGATGTCCGGCTGATTGAAAAGAATTTAGTCTAGTACTAATGGGAAAGAGGTTAGTCTTATTGAAAATCAGTAAGACTAGGGCTGATGGAAAATAGTGAAATAGTGGTGTCGATTGAAAAGAGGTAAGATTCATAATGATGGAAAAGCTGTAATGATCGTGGTAATGCATGTCATTCTGACAGAGTAATTACATTGTTTTTCCACAGAAAAACTGTGGAAAAGAGTAAAGATTCGTGTCAATGGAAATGATGTAAATAGTGGCTCCTATGGAAAATGATGAAATAGTTGTACTGATGTACATGTAATGGTCGTGTCGATGAAATGTAATAGTCATGTTGATGGAAAAGAAGGAAAAGAGGAAAGATTCATGCTGATGGAAGAGGAAAGATTCATGCCAATAGAAAAGAGTAATGAGTCATTTCGATGGAAAGAGAATGTGAACAAATGATTACTATCATGCCAACATGGTAATGACTTTCTTCTACATCATAATCACATGTAAAAGTTATAGAAAATTGATAGTTCTGATTAATAACCATTGTACCCATAAATAATCAAACTCAACAATCATACCCACATTTCTAGTTTTCAAAAAGAAGAAATTATTTTGGATCTATAGAATAAGAAATGGGTGTGGTGATACAAATGAAAGATCCAAATATTGAGATGAAGTTTGGAGAAGATTTGAGAAACGTTGATGAAGTCAAAATGTATCCCATAATTTTTGGGGGAAATTAAAATTTGGGAAAAATTGAGAGAATGGGAAAAAACGTTTGGATTCATGCCAAATATCACCTATAAGAGGAGGAGTTACATTCCACATTTGGATAGTGAGGATTTTTTACATTTTAGGAGAGAGAATATCTTGGTTTTAGAGTGAATAAAAAGAGGTGAAGGGTATTCATCTTAACTTTTTGTTTGAGTGTTTACCTCTTGAGGCTGAATTAATCAGTTTGGAGTTTTCCATATTGGGAGTTTCTGTATTGGGATTCTCTGGCTGAGGAAAAATCATACCGAGTCACTTTATCAGTCTTAGTATTTGAAGTGGTGCCAATTTTTTGGGCCAGTGAAGTGGTGTCGATTCAATTCGGCTATTGAGGTCATGCTGATTCTGTTCAGCTGGTCGAGAGGTGCTGATTCATTCATAACTCGATTTTGGTTGAATATAGAATAAATGTTTTGAAGTGGTGATGATTTTATTTTTCCTGAATATTGTATGAAATTATAAGAGTGATTTCGATTCTATTCTATTATATTCAATTGAAAGAAAATAGGACCTAGACAAATCGTACTGGGAGCATCATACTCAGGGTAATCAGATAGATTGTTTTACATAGTCTAGGAGGATCATACATTTCTTTGGGGTAAGGAAAAGATGAATTTTTTTAATTGAATATGTTTGGTGAATTGAAAATAAGCATAGGTAACATGATAAGTTACAAAACAAATGTATTTTTTTAGTGTTCTAGTAGGATGCACATGAACTATTTGTATTGTTTTATAGTTCTACACGAGTTAAAGGTTACATCATACTCATTGTAATCCAAGGATTAATTTCTAGTGGTTTTTATGGATTTAGATAATTTCCAAACAATACCAAGGACATTTCAATTTTTATTGAATAGTGAACCTTATAAATCTTTATGTTCCTTTGGATGTGTGTTGATTTTGTTTCTATGTTGGGAATTGAAATCCTTAATATATGGTTAATGTTTTTTCATTCAAAAAGAAATAGAAATGAAAAATTGTATCACAGATTCACCCCTCCCCCTCTCAGTGATAGAATACTAGGACTGGGAAATTTTAGACAAGGTACATTTTTTATGTCAAATCATTTGAAAGGAAGGTGTGTCTGAAGACATAAATAATTTGGAAGTAGTTGTATTTTGGGAGAATCCAAATATTTGTTTAGTCCAAATATTTTTTGGATTGGTAGGGTACTTCCAAAGGTTCATCAAGGACTTTATCATTTGGAAGAACAACTCTAAGGCTTGACCAAAAAGGAAACCAATTTGAATGGTACAATGGTAGTGACAATTCATTAAAGGATTTTGAGAAGTGGTTATTTGTTACACCAATTATGATCCTATACGAGATATAAAAGGAGTACATATTACTTTGTGATTAATTCGATATTGGGATCGGGGTAGTTTTGGTAAAGAATGATTGAGTTGTGGCATATGGATCAAAAACATAAGGCCTCATGAAAAAGATAAACCCATGCATGATCTTGAGTTGGTCATGGTGGTTTGTGATTTAATGATTTAGTGGAATTACATGTTGGGAGAATAATTTGATGTATATACAGAACCAAAGTGAATTAAGAACATTTTTTGACTGAATTATTTAAACTATTGATAGTGAGAATGTGTTGATACATGTAGTCCATCGATATTGAGCTGGAATACGTGGCGGGAAAAGGAAAAAGTGTTGTATACACCTTTAATAAGAAGACTCAAAATGAGGTAGTTTTGAATCCTGTCTCGGGTGGAGGATGATGGTGTTGTTTACTGAGATAAATCTAAACTACAGGATGGGAAATGACAGATGACCATTGCAACAATGGTAGTTTAGTCCATTATTTTGAGCTGAATCAAGGAGAGGCAGTACCACGATCTGGAGTATTTTTTCCTAAGGGAATGTTTTGATGGTGGGGGTCACGTTCCTGTGGGACTACCGATGATAATGATATTATTTATCTTTATGGTTGTGTTTTCATGCTTAATTTTATATAGTAATAGTAGATACACGGTTTCCATGATATAAGAGGGCGGTGTATCCTATATTAACCAAAATATATCATGATCTTTGTAGATTGTATTGGTGTCCAGTGTTTAAGAATGAAGATATAGTTTTCAAGATGTGGTTTTATACCTGTCAGTTTTTGAAGTCTGAGAATTAGTGGTCATGTGGTTTTTTACATTCATATCCCATTGTGGATTGGAAATATGATTATGTGATAATTAATTTTTTTAGGGGTCATTTGGGGATACCTCATAATAATGATGTGATCTTGGTGTTTGTGGATTTTTTATCCAAGTTTTAAAATTTCATACCGATTCGAGAGGCTTTCACCATTGACCAGATGGGTGAGTTGTATGTCATGGAGATAGTGCAGTTTCATAGGGTTCCATTGACTATAGTTTTGGATTATAATCTACATCTCACTTTTTGCTTCTAGAATGGGTTACAGAAGACTATTTGGACCCATGTATTTTTTATTATGTCTTTCCAACCATAGAAATATGGGCAATTGGAGCATACAATTCAGGTTGTGGAGGACATGTAAAGGGAATGTTCCTTATATTTTGGAAGATCTTGGGAGAAGTACTTGGATCTCGTTGACATCTCCTATAACAACAGTTACCAAGAGATTATTAAGATGTTTCTATATGAGGTTCTATAAGATAGGCCTTATAGATATCCATTATGATGGATAGAGGCTGAGGAATTAGAGTTTTTATGGTTGAGTCTTTTATAAGAGACATCAGAGCAGTTCCAGTTGATTTTAAAATATATGGATAAAACAATGACTTGGAAAATTTCATATGTCGATTGACATTGTTGGCCTCTCGGGTTTATAGTAGGTGATCATGGGTTTCTTTGGGTGTTTCCAAGGATGGGTCACTATCGGATTAGGAAACAATGTTAGTCGGTGCATAGGTATGTTGTCTGTTGGAAATTGTGAAGAGGATTAGACTAGTGGCGTATCGATTGGATATTCCACTACAGTATGGTGGAATGCATGAAAATTTTCCTGTGTTGTGTCTTTTTAAATATCACCCCAACAAATTTGATTTTATTAATTTTTATTATGTTGATATATATGCATGTTCATCATTCGAGTAGAATATGGTTCTATTGTTTATTGTTGTGTGAAATTCTTGAAATTTTAGATCATTCTTCTTGTTAAAGTGTTGTGACAGTATGGTAATGTTTGGTATGATACATGGGATTGGGAGATGGAATTGTTGGACTGGTGTCCTGATATCATTACCTCATAAAATCAGTGATTCTTATGAGATAATCTCATGGACATACTCTTATATGGTGGGATGGTTGTAAGATCATGGATGTCTAGTTAGGTACATTATTTTTAACATTCTAGATTAAATACCTTAAATATCGTTAATAGAACATATATTGTGTGTATAGGGATTCTCGATGGTGTTCCTAGTGTTTTTGACATGAAATAGGGGAGAAATGGGCCATCCAGTGCAAGTTTCGTGGTTGGAGAATGGTTAGTAGTAGTCATGCACCCCAACCATGAAATCAAAGTGGTTGGGTGAACATTTTGAATATCCCATTCTAGGGGGAGGTAAAACCATGTGGGCTTGGATAGATCCATCTCATGCATTCATCACATGACTTTTTAAACCATGTGGGGTATCTAGGAAGCCATACAACCGGGAACCATATAAGAAAAATGTTTTTGCATGATGGACACACATTTTGGCCAACCATGCATCCAAACCATGCATCCATTTAAAAGAGGATTTTTAATTTTTCCCTCTCAGGGTAGAAGTGTTTTAACACATTATTCTCCTCTATTTTTTCTCCATCATCCTTCATGAAAAACCATGTCTCTCTAAACATCCAATGGGCTGATCTCCCTCCTTTCTAAGACTTTTGGAGCACCATTCGGTGTGGATTGGTGCTTTGGGTGAATCTACCAATCATTTTCAATATCATTTTTTGATTATGACTTGTGTAGATGATATTCTTATTCTGAATCCCTAACACCTTATTTCTATAGTGAATCATAGGATGGGGAATCTACGTGCATTATAATTTGAGTCAATGGAAAATGTTTTGTGAGTGTCATATTTGAAATCAAGGTAAGTGGTCTACATGTTATATCCCATAGTATTGTTTATATGTTCATGTGTATATAGATTTTCCTTGGTGATGTTGTGATTTCTATTTGGTTTTTCATAATATAATTAATGTGTTAATTGGTTAATTGATGGATTTAACCCCTCATGATTCCCATGGGTTTCATTGAGGTTGATTAGCCCATGTTAAGGGTCACCCATGGGGTGCCCCACCTACTAAAACATGAAATTTATAATAATAATCCAATAAATGCATTTTTATTAAATAGATCCCATGATAAATTTGTTGACATGTTATCTTGATGTTTCTAAAGGAACTAATGGTATTTGTTTCTATTCATTAAAATTGTATAAGGGGTGTTTGGAATATTGTAAATGGTTTATGTTAATTAATGTGATTGTGAGGAGACTTATTATTTGTGTTAGAAGTGTGTAAATGAATTAGAAAATGTAGAGGAGGAATGTTTCAAATGTGATAGGATATAATGTGGAAAATGGGATAATAGATTAATTCATGAAGATGATTTATGGGATGAATCAACATTGAATTGTGAATGGTATATCTAATAAGTGATATGTTTGGTAAAGTGGTATATGTTGTAATAGGTTAAAGAAGCTTGTGAACATGGATTGGTGGTATGTAGTGTACTGACATTAAGTTCTACGCCCATGGTTCAGGTTGGACTGAGTCTCCAATCCCCACCCCTATAATGCACAAGTTTGGAGTTTGATTGGTGCTCTATTCCTCTAAAATTTTCATTTGATGAGACTATCTAGACTAAGTCTCCCAGGAAAGTGTGATTTAATTCGCTGTGTGTTGTTTTCCCTAGTGAGATAGGGAACATGACTTATCCCCTTATGCATAGTAGTTCATTTGAATAAGCCATTGTATAATAAATGAAATTCCTAACCCTTCTAAAGAATGATGAAATGGTCAAATGAAACATGGTTAATTGATTTCATCATATTATCTTATATATAAGTTGTTATTAATTATGTTCCTATATACACAATCAGTCTAGACATGATATTTTGTAGACACCATTGGTGGTGGCCAACAGAGTTGTACTCACACACTTCTTGGGATACCATTGGTTACTCGAGAATAATTAATTTATTCTATTCAAGAAAAGGAAAAAATATATATTCTAGATGGTGGATTTGGGAATGGGAGGTGTGTGTATAAGGGATCTAGAAAAGTAATCAGGAGTTGTTTTTATGATTCTTCTGCATGTCATTATTTCTTGTTTTCCTTACACATGTTACAATATGAAATAAAATATCACATTTCCTATTTGGGTTTGGTCTGGTATACAATTTTTTGGAATTTTTAGTAATGAACGGTAAATTATTATTGTTTATTGTTTCCTTTATTTCGTATTTTATCTATTTTGGATTACTCCGATAAAGAGTGTATAGTCACCTCACGTGATCTATTAGACCCTCACTACTATTCAAAATCCTTTGGCATATAAGGAGGCACATTTGAGGTCATGGGAAGACCCATATTGGGGCACCGATTTATTAGCCCCTAGGACGGAAAATATACATCATATACATCAAAATTCAGGTACTTGGTTTACATGGTTGGGTATTTTGAATGTAGATTAGATGGAATACAAGACGTGCACAATTCACCTATGCATTATGGATCTCTATTTTTTTTGTGTCCGTACAACCTACTGAAGGACTCGATGTATATTTATGATGCTGGAAATAAAGAACTGCAATGTATTTACACCATCTAATTTTTTTTTATCTCATTAGTGATATAAGTTATTAGTATCATGAAATTTGATAGTGTATTTGATCATGTTGCTTTCTAGAATTTCACAACTTAATAATGGGAACTACATCATAAGTATTCCAACTACACACTGTGTTATCAGACCACCCATGTGCCAGACTATCCAAGTCTATAAGTAGTGTGAAATAAATATCCCACATGTAGTTACTGTTATATATTTTTTTCATCCCATGAAATATCATGATTCAATGCACCTTGGTACATGGTGTGTACTCTATCTACACATCGTGAAACGATGTCTTACCTGCAAAATATTTGGTGCTACCCATTGGAATAATTCGTTATTCATTAGATATTGTTAATACATTATGAAACTTCAACATTAAATAATGATAATTAATATACTTAAATAATATTAATGATAGATAAAATTAAATAATGAATATTATTGAGCTGAAATGTATAAAAAATAATAATTATAAATTTGAAACATGACCACTCTAATGCAACATTATAGATCTCGAAAAAGAGAGATAACTTTTTCTAGGAGATATATACAAATTATTTGGACTTATAATTTCCCATAATTTAAATAGGTTCTTTACACATTAAATTTAAAATTATTTTATTTATGATCAAGAGAAATAGTTACCTCATATTGAGATCTTTCGCATTGATGACGTTGATCTTCCAAAATCTCTTCTTGGATTACCTGCATTTTGTTTTGATAATCAATATTTAGAATCCCTATAGTGGTAATCTAGATGTTCTCCTTTGATCTACGAATGATGCAAACTGATTTTTGGTTGTTAGTTTGATGAATCAGTAATATTCATTTATTCTTGGGGATCAAATCTAGTTCCTTCAATAATGATGGAATTTCTCCAAAACTTCTTTCTATTGAGAGGAATATATAGGATGAAAGGGGATATAATTCTAATTTGAAGTGAAATTATCAAATTTTTATTAACCTTATATAATGGACATAAGCTTATATTTATAGAGTTACAATTTAGATTAAAATATCTTTTAATTATATACCAATACTTAAATATTATAGTAATGGGTTTTAAACATAATTCCATAATATTAATAATAAAACTTTTTTCATTTTGTGGTGTGAGATAAGTAACATTACTATAATTATTTTGTGGATTGGAAATAATTATTCTCCAATGGACATAATCTTGGTCCATTCCCATCCCATGATATTTATTTAATACGTGAATGAATATTCCGTTAAATATGTAATTTATCAATAAATAAAATAAATATGTTTGTCCCTATACAGTGAGTAAATATTTATTTAATGTTCACATAATAAAATTAAATTTATTTTATTGAATAATAATTTTTTTATGTTGTGAATATTTTCGATTATTAATCATTGTATAAAATTATTCATCTTCCAAGATAATAATATTTATTCCACTAATTAAATTCAAATGTAATTTAATATATATCAATGGAAAATGCATATTATCTCGTAATCTTGGATATTACACATTGGAAATTGATGGGCTAGCCTAGATTCCATGATTACTATCTTGTAACGTTTCAAGGAACACATGAGAAGGAACATATTTTCGTTTAGACGAAAACCATATATAGACACTCATTGTGTTATATACTCACATTTTATCAATATCTCATCATGTAGGCTTCCTGCCAAAGTCATCAACCAATATTCTTCATACATATTTATTTGACTACCTAGGATAAGCACGCCCTTAAATCAGGTACATGGAATTAAATGTTATGGGTTTATTCTAATCAATGGGAGAAGATATTAATTTATATTAAAATGGAAGAGACCAATACTTCCTTAACATATTCAATAATAAAATGATACTTTTTATAGTCCCATTTTATCATGTATCTCTATGATCCATAGCATAATATTTTATTAAATAAATCTTACTTCAAGAGATGTAACATGCAATAATAATAGTCTTAAATTCTAATGATCATCACACACATTCATATATAGATATATCTGATGAAATAAAAACAAGTGAAATTCTTACATTGGGGTTTATTATCATAATCTCTAATCATATATATTACAAAGTGAAAACTCACCCAGAATAATACTCATTCAATTATGATTACTCTCACCTAACAGTGACATTATATGTGTCCCACCATAGAATAGTTTATATTCACTGAACCGTATTTTAGAATATCAATATAGAATTTCATGATTTTCATCATTTTGGTGATCTTCTATGACCTTATCAGTGTGATAAATACCATAGGAAATTATTACATAATATTTATGAATAACAATGTACAATATGTAACAATATAATTTACTAATATTCATATAATCGAATAGACATGTAATCGAAGTAGAAAAAGTTGGTCATTTGACCCCAACTCCAACAGGGTTAGCACATCCCATGAATAAAAAATATATGAAAAATATATACTCATGGGAAGGAAATACACCATATAATGAATAAAATGGAGTATAAAATAGTGATTTCTCAGGGAGTTAATGTGTTAGAAAAGATAACCCTTGTAACAGGTGTACGATTTTAGTAAAAAACTCTTAAAAGAGATGGATTGTAATTGAACTACAAATTTCATGATTAAATGAAAATTTATTATATGATATACCAAATATATAGGGTGTAAACCTTATAAATAGAATTATGTGTAAAATACAATACATTTCTCAAAGGAAGGACTTTGAGATAAAACACCCTTACTTTTTTCTATATTCATTTGGTGCATGTGACCAACTTCATGAATAATAAAATTATTATTATTATATGCCTTACAAGTAAACTTATTAATTACATTTCATTAAATATAGAGAATTTATTATAATATTATATTTATTTAATTTATATTTTTTTCATATGTTTTCATTAAAAATGACTCAGTGTTAAAGTATTTTGTTAATTTTAGCTATCAAAGACGATATTTTAATAACAATTTAAATACTACTTATACCATTTACATAAACATAAAACAATAATTATTCTCTTATTATATTTATTTAATATATTTTTTTCTCATTGGGTGAGTATGGTTAATGAAGTATATAATATCATTATTATAGAAGAATAATGATAAAAATAATATGTTTATAGTTTGTGTAATTATATTTAAAGTGTTTAATAAGTAAATAAAATCATGATGGGACCCGAAAAACATTACTTCTTGGAGATGATAGTCTTCACAATGCACAGTTAATATATTTTTTTTTATAATAGAATGGAAATGAATAAATAAATTTTTTCAATTAATATAATAAAATTTTAGTATAACAATGACACTTGTGTTATAATATTTCTATGTTTATGATATTTTTTTTAGAAAAATATTATGATGAAAATGTTAAGGATTAATTAATTCTCATTTTGGGACTTTGAACATTATATTGAAAGTATCCTTTCAAATGAAGGACACATGATAACTAATTGAGACAAGAGGAATGTAAAATTTTAGAGATAATTAAATTAATGGAAAACAAAATATTTTAATAAATGAATTCTAAGGAATGGGTGTGTTCGGAAGGGACATAAGTGGTCACTTTTATAAGTTAATAAAATGGACATTTTGTAAAAACTCATTATTTATCAAAAATGGAATGAAACGATTTCAGGGACAAAGGATCCAAAAGTTAGAAATAATGGATTATAAGGTTACATAAGGTTTATAAAGCCACAAAACTTATTTTATCACATGTTGTAAAAAAATTTCAACACATTTAAATCACAATTTTTACATTTTTACGATTTTGGTTTATCTTGGAAACTAAATTTCACCGCAATAGTTTATATTTTATTTAAAAATATAAGGACATCCATAATAACAAATTTGGGTTTTAGGAACCAAAATTTTATATAAATTTTAGATAATTAAATATATAACTATGATAAATGTAATTTTAATATTAAAACATTTTATATAGGGTAAACTGTTATATGTATATATAAAATTCACCATTAAAGGTTCTATTGTTATTTAGAATTTATTACCAATTGAATGAGTGATAATTTATTTAAATATATATTTAATAATTATTTTATATTCACTTTTTAGAATATACTAATTTATTATATTATGAAAAAATGACACAATTTTAATAATACAATTCATTTAAAATAATTTTTTTTTCATTATCATAGCCATTGACATTAATCGTAGTAATAATACTTTTATGAACAAAATTTTAATTGGCCTTGATTAATAATATGAAAATGTTGATATAAAATATGAAATCCATTATTTTTAGTTTATTTTAACAATTGATGAAAAATAATTTTATTAAAAAACAATTGAATAAATAAGTTTTTAGAGTAAAATATTAGTTATGTATTTGAAAAACTCAATTTTGGTTTTTTAAATAAAAAATTTAATTTTTAATTATTTTTTTAACTATAAATATATGTATCATTTTAATAAAAATCATAAAAAATAATCAATTCTTAGATTATGATATTGTATAAAAGTGAGTGTTTTAGCAATATCAGTATTATTCCATTGTTCACCTAAGAAGTATTTATTTTGGAATAATTCAAAAAAAATAATCTTAACCTAATATTTAAAATTTTAATATAAGAATGATGATCATTTTTTTCATATTTAAATTATGATATTTATTATTTGATCTATTAAATTAAAACATATAAATTTAAAGAGAAATTGATTTTATAGGAAAATCGTTTGTTTTAAAATATTAATTATTTTTTCTTATTTCACATAAATTACTAATAAAATTGGATTTAATATATTATAAAAAAACAATATATTTATTAATAATATATTTATATTATAAGAAACCTAAAAATACTTTTTTTAAAAGTTTAATATTTATGCATCAATCAGAATTATTATTTAATTATTTAAACTAATTTAATTTTAATCAATGCCATAATATTTATAAAGTGATTTATTTTAATTTTTATATATATTTCATAATTAGAGTACATATTTCTTTACCTCCCATGCTTATGTCCACATTTTAACAATTATGTATTGTTATGCTGTTCATTTTTGTTTGATATTACAAGTAAGTAAATCTATTGAATATATTAGGGTTTCAAATCAAAAAAAAATATTTGGAGACCTTAGTTTGTTACATTATCCTCCCTAAATAAATTACATATTCACATTTTCAATATATACTCACTACTAAATTTCGGTGAGGGTATTCCAAAAATATTAATCATTTGAGATATAACCTCTAATAAGAAATCATCATAACCCTGTTAGGCTATATTAAGTTACTTCTCTTTCCTAAAACAACATTAATTTTTCATTTAATAATATACTCAAGTATATATATACCTTAACAAAAAATTCTGTGAAATATACCATTCCCAAAACTATATGAATACTGAAAACATTAAAAAAATTGGCAATCATACATTCATTCAAGGATTAAATATATTGTTACCCCTTAAATTTGACATCCACAAGTTTATAATGTCCCACACTTTTCAATATATTCCCAAAAACAAGTTAAATTACACCAAAAATATCATGGATCACATTAAAATTAAATCAATAATCAATTCTAATGTTACCAAGACTCTATATCAATGTTTCAAAAAATGATTCATCCTTTTTATGCATAGGGGTTATCCATACCTCAATCATAAGTTCATAAAAATTTATTAAAAATATAACCTTTCAATGAAATCACTTTTCATGGTTATTGACACCATTTTATATATGCTTCCAAACCATACAATAAAACAACTAAAGAAAAATCTATTGATATTTCAAAAAATTATAATAACTTTTTGAATATATCGGAACATCATCAATAAATATTACTCACTAATGGAAATAAATAATAGTGTCATTATTTATTTACTATGATGGTATCAGTATCACTACCTTATGTAAGACTTTTAATTTAAGTTTTTTACCATAGTAGCTATATGTAAAAATTTTGAACCTTTCATGTATAAATCCTTATCCGGTTTTAAGTTATAGTGTTTTCTAAATTTATAATTTCTCAACATCTTTTTTGTGATCTTTTTTCAACTAAATAATAAATACCAAATCCAGTATGTTATTTTAATGTTAAAAAAATGTGAATATGAAAACCTCAAAATGAGTTTTTATTCTCTTATAACACCTTCATGTTTAATATATGATACTTTTAGATTAACCCATGACTATATTTTTTCAATATTTGGTTTTCCATGGTAATTTTAATATTATTATATCTATCCATATTATTTAAAATCAATATAAAATCAATTAAAATAGTTCATTTAAGAGAATGTGAATTAACCATATGAATTACCCTATCATTGTAAAACCAGGTTGGAATTTATGACTCTTCATCGTGCCCTAAGAGACAATAGATTTAATACACAACATGTCATTTTCAGGGTTATTACACATAGGTACATATGTTCTAGAGCCTACACCCATATATATTATCCACAATGGTGTGTTATTTCCAAAAAATCTACACAGTCCCTACTTTACCTAAATCCAAAGATTTTATCCTATTCATTTACTTATTCAACACATCTCTTTGTAGGTTAATCAAAAAATTTATCTTACCATAATCTATAAAATATTAAATATACATCAACCAACCTAAATTGATATCTACAGAGTTGAAATTATGATCAAACATTACTTATCAACACATATATTTTCCGTAGTTAATATATTAATCACATGAGTTATCTAAACCCTACCAAATGATTGGGTGCCACAAACACATGATTTATAAAATATATTTGATACTCAATATATATTCACAAACATAAATATCTCATAATAACATGACCTAAAAAATTGATTTTCCTATATACATTCGCAATACCTATCTGGTTTATAGATTTAGAGAATTTGGAAAAATAAAACACAAATAAGTAATATGTATTCCTAATCAAAATAAATTTTTCCCCAATATATATGCATCTAAGTAAATGATAATATGTCTTCAAAATTTCCCAATTAATCCCAAAAATTTTTTCCTTCTAGTCATATCATGTGTAATAATTATTTCCCAAACCTAATAAAATTGAGACATAAAAATGGGTGATCACAAAAGATCCATAATAGAAAACATATAAATAGGAAAATTATTAAATAACAGTACAATAAATATTAATTAAGTAATAATTAAAAATTAAAATTTCACAATAAATAGAAACTAAGATAAATAATATATACAAAATTTGAAATGAAAAGAAATAGTTCACATGGATTAAAATAACAGAAGCTATGGTGATGGAATGTATAAAGTTAGACATAATGGTCTTACCATCAAGGCCTCATCCCAGACATAGTTATTTCCTTGAATATGGAATTCAATAAAAAAATTTATATTGGACTAGCATATGCTAAATACTCGATCATTTTTACTTTATTAGAACTACCAATGACTCTAAGGGATTTTTAATGTCAACCACACCAATTAGTTTTTAAGTCCAATGAATTCAGCATATGAGATAATGAGTAAAAAATACATAATATCATTTTTCAAAAATAATATTTTTTTTGTAATAAAATCATATTTAATGCTAACAAATTTCCACATCTCAATGAAATGGAAAATTTTATAATAACTCATGTGACGCATCATGTCGTCACATGTTTGGGAAATAAAGGGAAATGATTTCTTTTTTCTTAGGAGTTTTTAGTGTAATATGGTAATTTATCCTATGATATGATCTTATATAGATTTTATATCTACTCTATTTTCCTCGAAAAAGAGTTTTACCATAGGATAAGAGGTTTTTTGGAATTCTAAGTGTTCAAAGTCGCATGGAATATCTAATATTTAATTAATTAAATATTAATTTACTCATGAATATTTATTGAGATTAATATTTAAAATTAGATGTTATATTTATATTACATCTACACAATTGAGTCTATAATGGGTGGGGGTTCCTGAGATAGGAATAAACATTCATCAGGCATTGGTGCCGGTATGGGGAACCATTTCATTCCTTTTTTTATTCCATTTTCATTTTTTCTTTTTTCTTTTTTTTTCTCTTAGATTATCCTTTATTTATATAATAATGTCCATTTTAGTTATTTATATGAGATTGAGAGAAATAGAAGGAGTCATTTCCCCTAGATCACATCTCTAGGTAGATCGAGGCTCATTGGTTGCGTTGGGAAGATCGGGTTTGAAGCTTCAATGGTTTCTATCAAAAGGTGGGCCCATTTTTCATTTTTTCATCTCTAATTTTCCATAGCACACTTTTAAAAAAAAATTATAGTTATTACTTTTTGGGGACCCTGTGTTGGTTGATCTATGGTTTTCAGGGAGGAATATTATGTTTCAAGATGTTTTGGGGGTTTTTCTTTTTGGAAGAACAATTTATAGGGTGTCTTGTTTAGAAAATACATGGTGTGTATTCTTCTTTCTTGAGGAAGATGAGTTTTTATAATTACACAACATGTAGTTATATTAAATGTTATTTAATATTACATGGAATTTTATATATCCTTGTGTAATAGTTCATGGGAATATATAGTTTTGATAAGTACCTGTCTTGTAGTGGTACATGGCCATGTGGCCTTGTACATGGTAATATGCCTCATGTGAGGGGTAGATAGCTATGTAGTAGTACACAAGGAGAACCCATGTATGCTATGACATTTTATTAGTACACATATATACCATGGGGTATATTATTCTTGTAGATTTACATGTACATTTGTATATTTGAGAGTACATTCCATGTAATAAGAAGAACACACTATTTATTTTTTCCCATAAGGGTGTTTTGTGTGTTATGTGACTCGTAGTCAAAACTAGACATTTGAGAAGAAAATTCTAAGAAGTTTTAAATATAGATCACGATGGGGGAATTATTTCAAAATTTAGATTCTATTTGGATGGTTCTTTGGATGGAAGAGTGTTTGTAATTGGATTTCATCCTGGGATAGGTTTTAGAATCCCCATAAGGGTTGGGTTGTGAGCAGTGAGGCTCAGTGAGTGTTGTGCTCCCAGTAGTTGGAATGAATTGTGGATGTTAGGCTAGTGTTTTTCGATGTTCCTTCAAAAATATCTTAAAAGGAAATATCGAGTTGTATCATAGAGGAGTCATTGGTTTGTACCTACATGATGGGACTGAATTATTGAGGTTAGAATAGTTTAGGTTTAGCTCATGGGTTTGATTATTAGAGATGTTTCTGCCTTTAGGATGCGTTGAAGCCATGGGATGGTGATTATGGAATGTTTTCTTTGATCAATTGAGATTAGTCAGACGAACTCTTGAGGATTCAATATTAGGTTGGTTACTAATTGAGTAACCACTGGTTTCTATATTTATTTGTTGTAAATCAATGTGTGTGGTGGTGTTTCTTAGATACCCTTATGGGTGAGTTGGTTCCCTTCGATAATTTATTGTCGGGAAGGATAGTATAGGTTTTATTTCATGTTCATTTCCCCTGGTTAATCTAGTTTTGAGAATCCCTTGTTGGGTTTTTTATTTAATGAGGCTAAGAGAAATGTTGTGAATGAACTTGTTGTATTTCTTTTCAGTATACCCCTTTTCAGAATGTAGTTGATCGATTATCAGTTAGAGGTGAGAAGTGGATGATTGGGATGTTTTCTCTCTATGTTTGTCTATTACTTATATGATCTAGAGGTACCCCTATTATGGTGACCTACTCTTCCTATGTCGTTTAAAAGGATTGATCATCTTTTGGTTGGGAATGTCTTGAGAGCTTGTGTGCATTTGGAAAGTTTTGCTAATGAAATCAATTCAAGATGTGATTCTAGAGATCATGGGAGACCAAAGTGTTTTTTGGACATGAGGTTGGTCAGGGATATTCAATGGTGATTTTTTATTGGATATTGAGAACAAGGTTGTCGCGAGGTTGGGTACTGTGTTTTCTAATTGTAGATAATCAAATCTACAACTGATGTTTTGATAGTGGGTTTTTGTGGTGAATTTTACAAATTTATGTTAGCCTTTACCATGATGTTTGAGCTAGTTTCTACTAAGGGACTTGATTTTATGAGGATACCTTTGGAATATCATTGACAGAGTGTTGGATTGGAGTTTTTATCTGGTTCTATCCTTCATTGGACGGTTAAGGTTATACGGTCATAGGGACCTAAATGGTTATCAAGATGAGTGTTCTTCTATAGTTGAGTGTATGACTGGATATAGGTTTTTGTTAGCCAAATTTGTTGTTAAATTCTGTATTTTTTTATGGATCTCAGTGGTGTATATATTTCATGTCTATGTTATAGCCCAATCAAAAGTGTATCTAAAGGGTCCATGGTGGATCCCATGATGTTCATCAGGAATTTTGGGACATTTCAGAACTATGATTTATGGAAGGGAGGTAATATCACCATTTTGGATAATTCCATTTGAGTCCTAGATCTTGGAAAACATACTTGATGTGAGAACACTAATGTTTATTACCAAGGGTTTGACATTTATTCATATTGTGCTTCGACAACTTGGGGAAGTAGTGTAGTTCACACAAACAAATCAATTTTATTCTATATCGGTGATCCACATGCTATAAATCCTCTCTTTTGGGCAAGAGTGTTGGTAGATTTATCTTGAGTGTTAGATTATTACCCATTGTTTGACTTTTATCTTATTTTTTATCCCATTTTTTTGAATTTTCTATTTTAATACAGTGGTTATTATAATTTTTATGGGATTGGAATTCCATGTGTTCTTGCACTTGTTAGGACAATATATTTATAGATTAACCCTTGGTGTGGAATAGTGATATTTATTCCTCACTCCTGGTATCTAATGGTTGGTATGCTTGTAGAATTGATGTTTGATTTTAGGTTAGAGCATAAGTTGTGTGATGGATGGGGTTGAGGCCCATTTTTTCTTGATCAAGCATTGACACTCATGTGGAGTCTAAATATTTGGCTGGTGAAGCCTGACTATTGTAAATATTGAGTATCTAGATCGGCTCAGAGTTTCATGTATAGTAGGTAAAATTTATTTTAAATTTTGGTTATTTTTTTCAGTGGTCGTCGTAATGGGAGAATGACTATTTTATGTATTTCATTATTGGAGTTTTTATAATATTATACAACATTTTAATTTTTATAACATTATTTCTTATTCTTCTATTAATTATGATTACTAAAATTTTTACACATGTTTACGTGTTTGCATATTTTCTAATATTATTCCACTCTAACATGAGGGTACTTCGACCTCACTGTATCTTTTATTTCATAATAAATTTTCAAAAACCTTTAGTGTATTATTAGATGTAATTTTGTTCCTGTGGTGATCCAAATAGTGGACCATGTTTGATGAACCTAGGATTGTTCATTACAAAATCAAATCAGATCTATTGGTTTTATGATTTGGGGAGTTGGTAGATAGGTGGTCTTGGACTGTTAAGAAACTTGTGATGGCTATCAAAGTGTTGTATCATGAACACCAATATTCATAGCAAGAAAAAGTTTCCATATAATGACATTATTGTTCATGGATTCTATTTTTATGGTTTTTTGATTTCTATGAGTGTGATGCACTTACGTTTGTGGAGTTATAGTTTTATTTTTTGTATTGGGATCTGGACCTATGGGAAAGATACTAGTGTTCTTGGATCATTATAGGCCTGTAAGATTTACATGACATATTCTTGTATGTGGTTATTTCCCTAAAAATATAGGATTAGTTTCTTAATGTGTCAGAAACTACACATATGATGTTTTCTTGTATATGTATAGGGTGTAATTATACTAAAATGAAACAATTTTTTTTATTCTATTTTTATGATCGATCATGTGTATCATGTGGAAAGATGGTCACTCGTGATGGAGATGTAATCCCACTGTCATGGGATATGTGGAGGTCCTTATGGTTTGGAAATGTATCATATTGCTCTGCTGGTCACTCAAAATGGGAAGGGATACCTTAGATATTTTTGGATCATACTCTAGTTTCCTTATGTTGGTGGTTCCACTGTAGTAATATGGTTTTTGTTTTTTGGGAGCGAGATTCTCTTACAAAATTTTGTATGTTGGGTCCTGTGATTGGTCCCATGTTCCTACTATCATCAATGATGTGGGTCATGCTGGATTTTCTTCCATGTTGGAGCCATTGAGGTATTAAATTACCATAAGGAATTTAAGCATTATTATTTCTTGTGTTAGGGAATTGGAGCACTAATACTGATCTTTATCGCATTGATAGCGTAATATTGTATGTTTGGTTAGACCCTTCAACCTAATCCATTTTTTATGACTTGTCTATCATAGTGGTAATATTTTTAGGTGCTTAAATTGTTGTGGAAAAGTAGATCTTGTGGTATTTCATGTTGACCATGATAAGTACAGAAGGAACAGATTGTTTAGTGGTGACTCAAGGTGTCTCGTGGAAACATGTTTTTTTAGGACAGATGAATCGAAACCATGTGAGGCACATGGCCAATAGAGATGTACGATATTTTTTTATACCTTTTGTGGGGTGAATGTCCTAGTACAAGGATGGGGATCCCATGTGGTGTATGCATTGTGGATGGGTAATACACTCAGTGCAGTTCAGTAGTGTATACATTGAGTGGGGATATATTACATGGAAAGGAACCCATGTGGGGGGGTACATGGTGTGTATAGGGTCTATATACCATGTATATTGGAAAACAATATACTGAGTGGCCAGATCCACATGGACAGAGGGAACTTTGGGATACACATCATGTACCTCATGTATAAATTGTGTGATTTTCATGCATTGATCCATGAGTTCATAAGTCTGGTTGCTCATTTGGTAGTTGTTTAAGGAATCCCTTATGGTGGAGAGTGTACCATAGGCTGTTAGTGGTCACAAGTCTTCTTTTATGTTTTTTTTATCATGGATGATATTATTCATAGTGGGAGTTGAATAATTATTGGTTGTTAGAGATTTTGGTGCTAGAACATAGGTGTGAATGGATTTTCCATCTATATCCATTCTGTTTAGTGATATACATATAGTGGTACGTCTGATTTTCTATTAGTATGTGGGGTGAATATATGGGTACTCCTGAGGTGTGGAGTATCAGATCATTTGTGGTGGAATGTCTCTTGTTTTGGGGGAGTGTTGTGAGTGTTATAAGACTAGACATTAGATGGTCGATAAAGAATCTTTTGTTCCAGTTCATTCCAAAGAGAATGTATAATATTTTACACTATGAATTATCATGGGTGAGAATCAATTGTTTTGGGGAGTCTCAAATTCTTCATCATGTCTGGGGTTATGGAGATGAGGGGAAATTTGATCCTTTAATTCCAAGAAGTTTTCTTAGTAAAAATTGTATTTTATACAAATATATGATCCAAGGTCGTTTATTGGAAACTCAATCATTCCTAAAATAGGGTTTTTATCCTTGAATATGAGTTTTTTTTGAAATGTAAAATTGTTCAATTTTTCACGGAATACAAAATATTTAAATAAATAAATGTTAAATTATTCATATATGTTCATTTACTTTCAACTTCAAATAAATTTTTTTTATTGACATTACATCTCTATGATTTATTCTTTAATGGGGGGATGGGGGTTACATAGGTTAGGAATAACCATACATAGATCATTGTGGTCGAGCCATGTCATAGTTTCTTCTCTTATTTCATCCTTTTTATTTTTTCCATTTAAATTTTCTATTTTGTATTAGATTTTCTCGAAGGAATTTGGGGTTACCCTTTAAGATCTTTAGCCAATAGAGGGAGTGTGATATTATTTGGAGAGTGAAGAGGATTTGTTTTCCTCAAACCTCATTTAAAGGTAGAACAAGGTTCAACAAGTGTGTGTTGGGGATACAGTGTAAAGAATCAGTGGTTTACACATGAAGCCATGCCTTTTTTTTCTTTTTCACCATATATATTCACATATTATTTTGTGATATTTTAATAAATTTTTGGTAATTTGGGGACCCAGTGTGAGTAAATCTATTATGTTTTGGGATGATTCCGGAATTTTAGGCCTTTTGTTGGTTTTCTGCTTAGGAAAACATTTGTATAAGACATGTGGTTTGGAGAACACACCAAATGTGTTCATCCTATTCTAGTAGGATGAGTTTTTATAATTAAACAATACATAATGATGGTAAAAAAATATATTAGTACATATCTAGGTACCTAGCCATGTAGTTGTGCACATGGGAAGACTATGTTTTTCGAAGAATATAACATGTCATCAATCATTGGCACATGGACATGTACATGGGAATACAACTTGTGTGAGTTGTACATGTCCATTTATTAGTTCAAAAGTAGACCCCATGTATGCCCTTTCCATGTAGTAGTACATGGGAAGAAACTATGTTATTTTGTTCTTAGAATCATAATTAGACATTCATATAGTATATTCTATGTGTCTCTTCACATAAATTATTATGGTGGAATCCTTTAGAATTTAAATTCTATTTGGATGCATTTTTTTGATGGGAAATCATTTGAAGTAGGTTTTTCATTGAGGTTTTTTTAGATTACTCATGGGGATTGGGATGTGATCTTTAAGGAATAGTGAGGGTTTTAAGATCATTATTTGGAATAGATTATGGATTCAAGGATAATGACGTTTGAGGTTCTTTAAGTCAAATCCTAAAAATAGGGTTCAAGTAGTATCTATGAGAATATACTTAAAATTCTCCAATTAGAAGGACCTAGTTGATCGAGGTTAGATCAATTGAGGTTTATCTCCTGGGGTTTGAGGATTAGAGTTGTTGGAGTCTTTTGGATGGGCTAACACCATGGGAGAGAGGTTTAGTTCTGAGGTCGTTGTTCAACATAGATGTGTTTGAGGGAATTTTGAGGATTCCCTAATGGGATGGTTTCTGATCATGTCATTAGTGGTTATCATAGATAGATGATTTGAATTATTGTGATCCACAGTCTTTCTTAGAACCTCTTATGGGAGAGTTAGTGCCTATGGATAGGTTCTTTTCAGGAAGGTCAGATATAGTTTTCTTAGACAGTCATTTCCATGTGGTTTAGGTTGTTTTGAGGAGCCATTGTTTGGTATTTCTTTTGAGGAGTTAATTAAGATCGTTTGGAGTTCCCATGTGGGAATATTTTTCTTTTGGAATCCCCGTTGGGATGTATTTTATATTGGGGTTTATTAAGAATACACATAGATTCATTTTAGAAGTTTTTTCATTTGGCATTTAAAATCCTTTTGGATGGCTATAAAAACCATCAATGTGATATATCTTACTTTTGTCTCTGGTACATTTGTTGATTTTTTTATTGTTGTGTCTTTCGTTATTGGGTATATGAGGGGATTACCTTAGAGTATGTTGCTTTATATTTTGAACCTGGGGAATATAGGAGACCTAAGTTTTCATTTGGCCACGAGATGGGTCATGGAGACCTCGTGGGGGAGTTTTGTTGGATAATAAGACTTTGGGTGTAGAGGGGAATCATGAATTATTGGATAAGAATGGATCGATAGTAATTGTTCAGCAGTTCTGAGAGTGGGTTTGAGTGGGGGATTTACCAACATTTTTTGGCCTTTTTAGTGATATTTTATGTATTGTTTACTCAGGATTTTTGTTTGAGGAGGATACATTTTGGATATCATGCACCAGGTGCTTTTATTAAGTTTTTATATGTTTATCTCCTCCATTGGTAGGCTATAGTTAAATGGTAATAGGGTGTATAGGGGTGATCTAGATGAGTGCACCACATATAGTTGAGTGTATGCCTTGGATTGGTGGTTTTCTTATCCCTAGATTTTATAGTTCTCCTCTTTTGGTTTATAGATCCATGGTAAGTGAATCCATCGAGTATATTTTGATGTATTCGACATGGAAGTGAATCTAAGGGTCCATGGTGGAAGATACATTATTCTTCTGGAATCCTTAGACATGGATGTTCTATGAAGTGTGGAGGGGAGGTCTTGTATCAAGTTTTAATCATTCCATTAGACTCCTAGAGCTTAGTATATTCTCTTCTCATTTGGAAGCTTATGGTTACAACTTAGGGTCTTGAATTTATGCATATAGAATTTTGATATATGGGGGCTAATATGTGTATTTTTTGGATGTTCATGTTGTATTCTATTTGGGAGATCCACATATTGTAAATCCTATAGTTTGGCATTGAGTTGGTATATATTTACAAAGAGTTTCAGACTAGAAACAATGGTACCCTATTTTCCAATTTTTTTTAGAACCATTTCATACAGTTTTTTATTCCAACTATTTTTAGTCTTTATCTAGACTAGGAATATAACTTGTGGAAGAACATTATATGAATGTTGATTTATAGTTTCGACATTAGGGGTGGCCTATTGAGATTTATTTTTCAGTCCCTATATGTGCACCTTGGATTGAATACACACCAGATGTCACATTTTTGGTTAGGGTACATATTGTGTGATGGGTGGGGTTAAGGACTACTATTTAATGATCAAGATAATCCTCTCATATAGAGTCTCAATATTGGATGAGTATATCTTGATCATCATGGATACATGGTTTTTGGGTTGACTGAAAGTTAGAAGTAAGTCAGTTTTATTGATTTTAAATATTAAAATTTTTTCCTAGTGTGGTTAACTTAGGGGTGAGCCAATATAATATTTTTTGTATAATTTAAAATTGTATGATGTTATGATTAATTCCATTAATTATATAATTATTATTTATTTATTTATAATTAATCTTCTAAGGCTTACCATTGTGTATGATTTTGGATATTTTCTGCCATTTTTTCACTCAAACTAGAGGGTATAGTTTCTTAAATGTTATTTTTAGACCCTCAATACATGATGGTAGCCACAGGAAAATGAGGAGGCATGCATAACGCCTTATGAAAGTTTAGATATTGTTATGTGTGAGTTTGAAATGGGATGTTGTGTTACAACTAATCCTGATAAGTAGTGTATGGTTTAATAGTACATAGTCTTCTATTCTAAGTAATAAATACGTATCCATATTATAAAAAAAATATTTTCTATAATCATTTATCAATGAATATAATATATGTTTAAGTAAGAATCCCTAAAAAACACCATATGGAGTAACGGTATATAGTTAAGGAAATAGTTTCCCACAATAAATTGACAAATCAAACCATAGTGAATATATTACAATCAAATTAAGTATCAATAAGGTATTCACAATGAAAATAAATTGAAATTAAATTTATATCTATTCATGGTGGATAGTTAGGGAAGACAATCCTAATGATGGATATTATCTTTTATAAAAAAGAACATTACATAATTCACCATGAGAAATAGGTTTGATATATGAAAAATAATTTATATCCTCCATAAAAATGGAAACATTATAGAATGTTAAAATATATT
This sequence comes from Viscum album, assembly GCA_963277665.1. Taxonomy (NCBI): domain Eukaryota; kingdom Viridiplantae; phylum Streptophyta; class Magnoliopsida; order Santalales; family Viscaceae; genus Viscum; species Viscum album. The sequence goes on along the minus strand of OY728127.1, from coordinate 401,832,092 downwards.
GTGAAACATCATTGGAATGGAATGATTTAAATGGTATCACGCATGAAGGGGTAAATAATTGAATTTTTAGATAACATGATTTAAATATTACAAAATACAAATATATGTATTTAAAAGATAATAAATAATTTAAATAAAATTCCATGTGTGTAACTCTTTTCTAATATAAAAAGGAAAATGTTGGTGAAAACAAAAATGTTTTGTTTGAGAAGATTTTTTAACATTGATATAAAATAATAATTTACATATCACCTTATAATGTATGATTATAAATGGTGAAGTGAAATATTTTGAAAACATTTACATTAAAAAATATTCCAATAATAGTGCCTTGTAAAATGCATATTTTTTTCTATAGGAAATGTGGAGCCAAAGGTAAAATATTTTGTGTTGAATGGAAGAAAACCATTTTAGTACTTTGAAAATACCTATGTTTAAAACAAACCTAGCAAATTATTATTTTTTATTAAAACATAATTTTCAATATAATAATATAAAATAAAATATATTAAAATATATATGTGGAATAACCTATGAAATTTTAAATATTAAACACTATAACTAAATGAATTAAAATTGACTAAATAGCGAATCAAATGGGGTAAAAGTTGAGTCAAATTACATTTATGGAAAAAATATAACATAATTAATATATATCGTGAATAAAAAAATATATGATTAATATATGTTCCATGGATTTAAATACACTATATAATGAAAACTAAGGTTTACAATATTAACCTGGCTCAAAGAGTTAATGTTTCTGACAAAGAACCCATAATAATTGAGTAAAATTTAAATCACTACCCGTTGAAAGAGAGGGATTGTAATGTTACATAAAATAAAATTATTAAAGGATAATTAATTATATAATATAACAAATAGGTGTTATATTCTCATTATACATGAAATTAGGTTTATAATATAAAACATGCCTCAAAGGAAGGAATTTGAGAAGAAAAAACATTACCATTTTATGGATTCTCTTTGAACATGCTCATAACAAACAAAATGATTAAAATATGTTTATTTGATTCTATACAAGGGAATATTTTAATATATATATATTTTATATTGACCTTTTTTAACATATTATAGTTATATTTCATTTGTTTTCTTATGTTTTTGTGAGAATTGAATTGATGACGGCTTATTTTGGTAATTTTAGCGATCATATATGATATTATAATAAAAAGTATAATAACCAATAAACCATTTACATAACCATAAACCAATAATTTTTTTCATATTAAACTTTTATAACATTAGTATTTATGTTTATAGAGTCATCCATGTTAGTGTTTTACAACATAGTTCATGTTTTTCATTAATCCAACCTCAAAAATGAAGACACTATATCTCGATGGGTGAGTATGGTTAAAGCCGTGTATAATATTATTATAAAAGATTAACAATGGTATTTTTTTTTGTTTTAAATCTTCTTTTATGTTCTTCATAATGTACTAAAATCTTGATAAATTTTTTAAAAATGTTACTTCGTGGAAATGGTAGTCCACAGAACTCTCAGTTAACATTTTTTTTTTTTTCAGTATGGATAAAAATGAATAAATAAATGTTTTTATCATAATATAATAAAAAATTATTATTATTATGATAATAAGGTTATCAAATTACCATGAAAAGAATAGGTCTAGAATAGAATGATTAATAATAAAATGTTGAGTATTAAGTAATTCCCATGTTGGTTTTTTGAAAATTATCAGTAAAATGTCCTTGAAAATGAAGGTATTAAGCTCACTTATTGAAACAAGATAATTATAAACTTCATATATATTTATATGAGAATAATTAATTATTTTTTTAGAAGTAATATTATGTAATTGGAGTGACAATAATGGGTGTAAGTTTCACATATTATAAGTGAAGGAAAGAGAACTCTGGTAAACCCCCATTAAATTTAAATAATGGAATGACCCTATTCAAGGGTAAAATTATTTTAATTAGATAAATAATATATTTTTTTGTGAGATAAGGTTTTTTTCAAAAGGCATGGAAAACACCCCTTTATTAAATGATTGAAAAAATGGATATAGTGTAAGATAAGGTTAGATGTTGGAATGCATCCCTAATCAATATAAAACATTCAATGGAAATTATTTAATGGGTTTAGATAAGTCTAAAAATATTCATAAACATATTTTCACACAATTTTTAAACACATTTAAATCCTATTAACAATTTTTTTTACATATTACCATTTCAGTTTTATCTTAGTAAATAGTTCTAACCACTTTAGTTAATATTATATTTAAAAATATAAATTAACCTATATTACAAAATTCATGTTTTATGAAAAAAAATTAATTCATTATTTATTCTTATTAAAATTAAAATTCATATAAGATTAATATTTAAATTAGAATTTTTTTTATAAAATAATATTTTTTAGAAAAATATTATTTTAACTATGAAGAGGTATAAATATATTTTAGTATTGATTTCAAATTGAATGAGGGTTAATTTATTTGAATATGGAACAAAAAATAAAAATAACTTAATTTTTTATATGATATTAATTTATTTTAATAGATAAAAATTACACAATTGTAAAAAAACTATTATTTGAAAATTTTATGTTTCCAATTATCATGGCCATTTTTATTAATATTAGTAATAATGATTTTATTCCAAATCATAAACATTGAACATATTATATAATATGATCAGGTAGATGTTAATATGAAGTAACTTTATTTTTGATTTTCTTTCTATAGGTGAAAAACTAATTTTCGAATATAGGTGAATAAATCTGTTTTTAGAGTAAAATATTCCTTAAGTTTCGAATATGATATAAGTGGGTATTATAAATAAAAAATATAAAATTTAAATGATATATTTTACTTATAAATAAATATAAAAAATATATTATATAAAAAATGACTCAAAAACAATTCGGGTATTCCTATATTATTATAATGGTATAAAAGTAACCATTTAGAAAATATCAAAATTTTGTCACTATTCAACCGAAAAGAAATTATTTTAGAAAAATTAATATAATAAAACTTAAGATAAAATTGGAATTATATGTCAAAGAAATAATTTTTTTTGAAATTCAAATTATATTAGTTTTTATTTTACTATTTAAATAAAATATAAAAAATTAATGAAAACTATTTTAAGATGAAAATAATATTTTTAAAAATATAAACTATTTTTTATTATTTGTTTTCAATTACCAGAAAAGTTGTGAAAATATATTCTCCTTATAAATAGTATATTTTATACATAATATATTTAGTATCTTAACAAACATAAAAATCAAATTTTTAGAAAGGTTATATTTTGTTCACAAATCAGTTTTATTAAATATTTCTCTACAATAATTGAATTTTAATAAATAAATTAGTATTAATAACGACCATGTTTTTTCAGAATTTGTGGTGGGGTGGTAAGGGTTTTTGGTGGTTGATTTGTAGGTTGCAGGGTTAAGTACCTAAGCCTGTGATTTAGATAAATTTTCTTCTTTCTGTTGTGTTCTTTGGTGGCTATATAATCAAACTAGAATAATGAAATTTATTCTTGTATTTATATTTCATAATTTTGATACATATAACATTATCCTAAATTTATAAATAATAACTTTTATATTTATAAAATGTTTTTTGGTTTATTTTGGTTCAATTTTGAGTGTGATGAATCTTATTGAAGAAATTAGGTTTTTAAAGGAAAAATAAAATTTTAGATATTTAGATGTTACAAGGGATATCACTATAGTATTGGGTAAAATCAGTGGAAATACAAGAAATAATAGAGTATGTTCAATAATCTTATAAAACAACAATTCAATGTTGTTATAAACCTCATATCTGGCACAAGAACATTTTAACATTTGAATTGTATCGAATTAAAATATACACATTCTTGATCCTTAATTACTATAATTCAAATAATATTTCCACAATACCAATTGTTTTATTATTTTCATTTCATGAATTTAATTTATTAGTTTTTTCTATATGTACCCCTTTAATAAATTACAAATCATAACAGGGAGTAATAAATATTAATATAATTTTAAATTTATACCATTAGGAAGATATCTTGTTCATCATGTCCCGAAAGGTAATTAACAGAGCACATATGTAACATTATAGGTAAATAAATAATATTACTTTTTCATATTTATTAATATTTGTGAATAAAATATTAATATTACTTTAAAGGTAACGCTATGCTCAATGGCGTACCCAATACGCAACAACGAGTATCTTTGAAATATTACGTTGCACTCTAATAATAAAATAATATTATTATAAATGGTAGTTAACGCCTAGCCGTTTTAATGGTGGGAATGAAAAGAACTAACTAAAAAATGATTATATATGTTCGTCAAATATTTTTACTTTTTACAATAAATGATAGAGGATTGAAATGCGAATGAATCCAATTTTAAGCGTAAATATTCTAATATTCATTAAAACGTCGATTCACCACCTTTTGATGGTGAACCCTTTTTAAATCCACTTTTGACAATTTTATATGTTATATTGGACTAAATAAAATCTTTCTTTATAATTGGGACATCAAAATTTACTTTGTGTAGGTTTTTGTTATTTTTTTCGATAATGATCATTTGTAATGAATAAATGAAAATTTTTGTATTTTAATTAAATTCCTATTTTTAATATAATTTATTTATATGATTAGATCATCTTTTTAATTGTTTATAATGTTAAATTAGAATATATTTTTACCATTAAATCCAATGGTGGTCATTGGAATTAATTTCACTTTGAAATTGGAGTTAAACAAGTGTCAATATTTTGATATATTTTGTTTCATAAAAACACGCTATTTGTTTTTACAATGGTAATTAATTTTTAAATATATTAATTCTACTTATATGATTTTAATTTTTTAAAATAGAAATAATATTTTAATTCATAATATCAAATATATCTTAGGGTGAATTTTCGGTATTTTTCTGAAAAACTTCAATTTTTGATGAAAAGTGAAACCACTAAGTGGTAGTTAAAAAACTGAATTTTTGATTAAATGAAATTTTACCACCTCTATGATTTGAATTTCAAAAATCCAATAGACATTGTTGTCATTAGGATATAAAATTTGGTTCAATGGGATGAAAACATTTTTTAGTGAATAGTAACTTTTAAGTTTTATTAATCGCGATTAAAGGTAATTAGGGTAATTTAAGGTAAAGATAATGTTATAATAGTATGAAATTCCCTTGACACATGTATTACCCGTTTTGGATGAGTCATGGAAGACAAATACATTCCATGGGTCAACTTTGGGACCCCATGGAGCCACTGGTCAAGAAAGTGACATTAATATCTTTTTATTTAAAGTTAAAACAAAAATGTCACAAACATGTATTATTTTACTAAAACAATTTATACATGGGGTTATACAAGTCATATTTTTGACTATAAATATTCATTGGAAAGATAAAAACATTTCCTACATCATATTATGTTTATATAATTTTTATACATTAAATAAATTAATTTATTTATGACACCATGATGATGCATCGATTACCTCATTAATGAATGATTTAAATAAAATGAAAAGATAATGTAAAATATAAGACATAAACTTGTCAAAAAACTATTGTATGGGTGGATTAATAACCCTTATCACCATATCCTATAAATATATCATTTTGGGACCTTTAAAATCCTAAAAAATCATTTTAAAATAAAGTGACATTACATGACTTTCCAAGAGTACCCATCCTCCCTCTTATAAAAGGCCCTCAACTCTACCCTCCTTACCCACACCTCTCAAGTCTTTTCCTCGACCAACCTCTACTCATTTTATCTTTCCACATCCCTCTATTCATCCTATAATCCTTACTTTAGTATTAAATCTCTTCAAGAAAACTTTTTGGTTCATACCAAAAGGAGTTACCCGATTTAAAGGTAATGTCCTCTCTTATGTTCTTTTGTATTATTTTGCTTCTCCCCCCCTAAACTATTTTTATTACATTATTTTGTAACAAAAAAAGTATCATAAATATACTAGGATGTTTTCATGAGATGTATTCTAGATAAACTTACATACACCTCCGTCTAATGGTTAAAGAACATATTGTTTCCGTGGATGGCGAATTACTGCCTCCCGAAACGATGATTGTTCTATCTTCTCCTACCACTGCTCATGGTGGCCATTATGATGGAACTATATTTATTTATGATATATATTATATTTATTTCCTCTCTTTTCTTTTGTATTTTATATTTAATACATACCTTTATGCTTTTCATGTTGTGAAAATGTGATAATTTCATTTTAGGATGTGTGGACTACCGCCCCCTCAAGTGATGTGACTCGTTCATGCAATACATGGAATGTATAAAGAATTAAATTGATGAAATTATGTGACCTATATAACATATATATTATAATTGAATTATAATATATATATATATATATATCTCTCCTTTATTTTTAATTCAATTAATGTGCCGAAGAAATGAAAGTAGAGTTCATGCGTACATACGGCCTACCGTCTCCTTGAACGGTGAATTTCATTTCTTTTTATCTCCAAATGTTATGGAATAGTATAAAATTAACATATAATGGATATATATGATATTTAAATAATTAATAATATTCTAGAGATGATTTACTTATAACTACATGGACAATTCTTTTCCAACAAGTTCAATTTTGACCCGTGTACCGTACATCGACAAAAAAGTTTGATATGAACTCACATAATTAACTAATTATTATAACATTATAACATGATATAATAATTGAATATTAGACATTAAATTATGTCCTTAAAAAAATATAAATTTACCAATGTTTTTTATTCAGGAATATAAAGAAACGAACAAGACAAGTCGGGCTTGATGTAAGGGATCTTACATCTCTCTTTCTTTTTAAGTACTCTCTTTTATGTCATTCATTTTAAGCTCATCATTATTATGTTGGGGGATGTTATTTTATATCCCTATTACTATAATTTTTATGTTCATTTGATGAGAGACCCAATTTGATCACATCAAACCATTTTTGGAAGTTTTAAGTGGTGTCGTTAGGCTGCCGAATTTTTGTAAGCGATTTCTTATCTCACTTTTAATTCTGTGATATTTCCATTTTTCGCCACTTGTTTATTTCATGTGGTGTATTGTGTACTTCCCTTTCATTTATATTATCATTATTATATTTATATTCATGGTATTATGTGATTCGTTTTGTGTTTATTATGTTTTGGTAATATGACTCGATTGATCCCAACAAGGTAAGGGGTTTTATCTCACTGTGTGTTCCCGTGAGATTCATGATACATTTGACACTATTTCCTTTTGTGTGGTGTATTTTCTGCTCATGATTGTATTATTTGTGTAATATAATTAAATTTATGGGTATTTACATCTTCATTGTATGACCCTTCTTTCATGGGGTGTACGTTTTGAATGTTACCCAAATCGGTAAGGGAACCTTTCACCCTCCTCTTTTTAAAAGACTTCTTTTTGTTGGGTATTTTAATTTACATATTGTTATGTTGGGATATGTTCTTCTATATCCTTATTTATTTAAATTTTATGTCCATGTGATGAGATGCCATTTCCTCTTTCATCAAATCATTTTCTTAATTTTAAAGTGACGACGTTAGGCTATCAAATATTTGCAAGGGAACTTCTTAACTCAATTTTTATTCTTTGGGTAAAACTTATACTCCTTGAATATGTCATTTAATGAATATGTGTGAATGAATCTGATTGTTTTACTTTGAATATTCAATTATATTGGGCGTATTTATAAATTTCACACATAATTAAGTAATTGAATTATCCTCAATCTAAGGATACACTCTTTGAACGAGACTTCATCTCAATCTCATTTCATTGAAGAATATTTTGTTTTATACACAACGTTCTTTTATACGGTGTATAAACCCCTTCGAATTTTAATTTTATTCAAAAGGAATCATTTCTGTATGATGATTTTTACTAAATGATAAAAATTATGTTTCTTTTTAACATACGTGGAGACAACGACCTTTCCGCTACCATGAGTATTATTTGATCCTTGGCATCCTCAACAAGCCATATAATTTTTAAAAGTAAATAAATACCATACACTATTTCATGTATTCTTTTTATTGAAAATGGTTTTAATAATGGATTTTTTATGTCAATATATTTAAGTGATATATTGTGATTGAAATGTTCAAATGATTTCTTTCCTTTTTAATTGTTTTATGTGTTATGATTTTATAATTGTGTTTGGACATTTGAAGGGTGGTTAAGTGATAAACCAAATGACGGGTGATGCCATGAATACCAGGATGGGTGGTTACATTATAACCTGTAATTCATTGGGTATGGAAGTCAGCTGTATGGCTATTACATGTAGTGATATGTGTGAAAGTCGACCGTATGGTTATTCTATTTAAGTATGTTTATGTCCCAAGTTACCTTTATATGTTATATGTTCGTTAATTGGGTTTTATTGTAATATTTTGGTTATAAAGGATAAATAGTGTTCTTTTATTCTGTGAAGAGTATTTAATACTTCACAATGGTGAAAAATATTACTTTGATAAAGTGTTCATGGTTTACTTGTTGTTTTGAAAAACTAACAGATTTCCTTCTTTGTGTATCCTTTACTGGGCTTTTTATGCTCATCCCATGTTTTTTTTGAATTTTTTTCCACAAGACATAATGATGAATAGGGTCAAGGATGGGTTCAAGGAAGGACATTCTATCTATAACATGGAACTAGACATGTTTCTTTTTAAGAGTTTTTATTTTATGGAATCTTTGTAGAAGTGTCTACATTGTAATCTTTTGAGATATAATAGTTATGTCCTAATTCTCTAAAACTCTAAATCTGAAAAGATCCTCTATGTGAATTATTCATTTAATTCATGATTATGTAATGTTATATGGTCGGGTCCTTATAGTTGGTATCATAGGTCTGTTTAGATAACTTTAGAGGTTAGTGTATTCTCTAAGTATAAGTGACATTACCATAATGGTTAGTATTTCAGAAAGAGTCATAGTTTTAGATAAAGTGAATGAGTAGGTATATGTTAGTGTTTAACTTCATCATTAGTAAATGATAATTTTTTTTATATACTCACACTGACATTTTTGGTTTTAGTAAATGGATGGATCTAGCAGGCACCAAAGTGACAATGGGTTTGAAGGAATCTGTGGTGGTTCTCTGATTAAGAGACTGGATGAAATGGGGGATTCAATGAGGAATTTCATGGTTATTATAAACCAACTATCAAGGAGTCATGATTAACCACTTGAACCTTGGTGAGTTCTCTGATGCATCATGTAATAGATAACCAAATCTATGTGGAAGTTTAGGTAATGATTACAATGGTTACCATTAGGGTTTATATGATCATTACTTTTGAGGTAATTATGGGTTACTATGTGATGGAAGATGAAAGGTATGAGGTAAAATTGAGGTTAAATTATGTTATTGTTATTTTTGAAGATTTTATCTCTTCTTGGGGAATGTTTTAAGAATTATATAGTTTTGGGAAAAGGACAACACGCAGACTGTCTGACAACCCGTCGTGTCAGACAAAGCTGTAGGAATCGAACCCACAACCTAAGTGTGACTGGTATCTATCGCCTAACACTGGACTACGTGAAGTCCTTGGTTAGTATGAAAAATTATTTTTAGTTATATAATTTTATGTATCAATAATAAGTTGATTTTGGGTTATCTAGGAAAATATTGACCTATCTGGAGGATATATGATTTGGTTAATTACTTTTCAATATGAGACTTTAAGAGCAACTGATGTTATTTAGAGATAAATGTTAATTTTTACCTTGGAAGACTATGTGATTAAATCCTACAAATATTTGGGTTCCAATCTTATTTTGGTTTACATTGATGAATTTTATGGACAAATTGTTTATCGAATGGTCCTCATTGAACTTTGGGATTTGTTGGAAAAAATTTGGAGATTAAGAATATATTTTCTTTTTATAAAGGATTATCATTTTGTGGATTCTCTGATCTTGTTCAATAAATTTTGGTTTTGGTAACGGTCTAATGACAAGGTAAATATATAGTTCTCTTTTGTGTATTAGGTGATTCTCTAGAAGTTGATTATAACACTCTTAATTTGAACAATTTATCCTAGATACTCATCTTTTGGAGAAAACATGTGTTTGTGTAAGAAATATAGTAAGAGATGAAAGTATATATGAAAAGTAAGAATGATTCCTTATAATTTAGTTAAGGTCATAAATAAATTCCACAATTAAATATAACTTAAAACAAAAATGTTGTCCATTAACTTTTCCTATTGGGGAATCAAATACAGTTTAACCCATCACAAGTTTGTGATATTCTTATGGTTAACTTTCTCCTAATAATGTTTTCTATCACTCTCCATCAGAACATGACAATTTGTCCTCTCTTCCATGTCCATGGTTTCCTACATGGAATCTTAGTATGGGTTAACTCGGGTGACCTTTGTAATTCCATTTCTTTCTTTTAAGGTGACAGCTTAATTTACTCCATTTCCGTTGTGGGGCTTTCAATGATGTTTCCAAGCCCAATTTTAAAATTTCGAGGACACAATTCCAAAAAGGGGGGAAGGATGTAACATCCCAGGTAAATAAAGAATATTACTTTTTCATATTTATTAATATTTGTGAATAAAATATTTATATTACTTTAAAGGGAAAGCTATGCTCGATGGCGTACCCAATACGCAACAACGAGTTTCTTTGAAATCTTACGTTGCACTCTAAAAATAAAATAATATTATTTTAAATTGTAGTTAACGCCTAGCCGTTGTAATGGAGGGAATGAACATAACTAACTACAAAATGATTATATATATTTGTAAAATATTTTTACTTTTTACAATAAATTTTTGAGGATTAAAATACGAATGAATCCAATTTTAAGCGTAAATATTCTAATATTATTTTAAAGGTCGATTAACCACCTTTTGATGGAGAACCCTTTTGAAATCCTCTTTTGACAATTTAATATGTTATATTTGACCAAATAAAATCCTTCTTTATAATCGGGACATCAAAATTTACTTTTTGTATGTTTTTGTTATTTTTTTCGATAAAGATCATTTTTAATGAATAAGTGAAAAATGTTGTATTTTAATTCAAATCCTCTTTTAATATAATTTTTTATATGATTAGATATTATATTTAATTGTTTTTATAGTGAAATTAAAATATATTTTTACCATTTAATTCAATGGTGGTCATTGAAATTAATTTCACTTTGAAATTGGACTTAAACTACTGTCAATCATTTGATATATTTTGTTTCTTAAAAACACACTTTTTGTTTTGACAATGGGAATTAATTATTAAATTGAATAATTCAACATATATTTTCTGAAGTTTTTAAAATGGACATCATTTTTGAATTCGGAATATCAATTATAGATTAGTGTGAATTTTTTGTATTTTTCTGAAAAACTTCAATTTTGATGAAAAGTGAAACCACTAAGTGGTAGTTAAAAAACTAATTTTTTGTTTAAATGAAAATTTACCACCACTGTGATTTGAATTTCAAAAATCTGACATACATGGTTGTCATTATAATGTAAAATTTTGTTCAATGGGATGAAAATTCTTTTTGGTCATTAATAACTTTTAAGTTTTATTAATCGCGATTAAAGGTAATTAGTGTAATTTAAGGTAAAGATAATGTTATAATAGTATGAAATTACATTGAAACATGTCCTACCCTTATTGTATGAGTTATGGCCGACCAATAAAATCCATAGGTCAACTTGGGGACCCAATTGAGCCACTTGGGTAAGAAAAAGACACTGATAACATTTTATTTAAAGTTAAAATAAAAATGTCACATACATGTATTATTTTACAAAAACATTTTTTACATGGGGTTATAAAAGTCATAGTTTTGACTATAAATATTCATTTTAAATATAAAACGATTTAATACATCATAGAATTTGTTTACAATTTTTAGACATTAAATAAATTAATTTATTTATGACACCTTGATGATTCAGCTATTACCTCATTAATGAACGATTTAAATAAAATGAAAAGATAATGTAAAATCTAAGAAATAAATAGGTCAAAAACCTAATAGATGGGTGGATTTATAACCCTTATCACCTTATCCTCGAAATATATCTTTTTAGGGCCTTTAGAATCCGAAAAAATCATTTTAAAATAATGTGACATTTCATGACTTTCCAAGACTGCCCCTCCTCCCTCTTATAAAAGGCCCCCACCTCTACCCTCCTTACCGACACCTCCCAAGCCTTTGGACTGACCTAACACTACTAATTTTATGTCTCCACATCCCTCTCTCCATCCTAGAAGCCTTACCTTAGGCAGGAAGCTCTTCAAGAAACCCTTTTGGTTTATACCAAAGGGAGTTACCCGATTTAATGGTAATGTCCTCTCTTATGTTCTTTTGTTTTATTTTGCTTCTCCAACCCCCTAAACTCCATTTATTACATTCTTTTGTAACAAAACCAATATCTTAAATATACTAGGATGTTTTTATAATATTTATTCGAGATAAAATTACACACACCTCTGTTTAATGGTTAAAGAACATACTGTTTCCGTGGATGGCGAATTACTTCCTCATGAAACGATGATTGTTCTATCTTCCCCTACCACCTCTCATGGTGGACATTATGATGAAACTATATTTATTTATGATATATATTATATTTATTTCATCTCTATGATTCTTTATTTTATATTTAATACATACGTTTACACTTTGCATGTTGTGCAAATACGATAATTTCATTTGTGGAAGTGTGGACTACCGCCCCCTCAACTGATGTGACTCGTTCATGCAATACATGGAATGTATAAATAAATAAATTGATGAATTTATGTGACATATATAACATATATATTATAATTTAATTAATATATATATATATATATGTATCTCATTTATTTTTAATTCCATTAATGTGCCAAAGAAATGAAAGTAGTGTTCATGCGTACGTACGGCCTACTGTCTCCATGAACGGTGAATTTGATTTATTTTTATCTCCAAATGTTATGGAATAGTATAAAATTAATATATAATGGATATATATGATATTTAAATAATTAATACTATTCTGGATATGATGTACTTATAACTACATGGACAATTCTTTTCCAATAAGTTCAATTTTGACTCATGTATCGAACATCGACAAAAATGTTTGATATAAACTCACATAATTAACTAATTATTATAACATTATAACATGTGATATGAATAAAATAATAAACTCTAAAGTAGGTTCTTTAGAAATTATAAATTTAAATTTTTTTATTATTCAGGAATATAATGAAATGAACAAGACAAGTCGGACTTACGGTAAGGGATCCTACCTCTCCCTTTCTTTTTAAGTACTCTCTTTTATGTCATTCATTTTAAGCTCATATTTCATATTTTGGGGGATTTTATTTTATATCCCTATTACTTTAAAAAAAATTCATTTGATGAGAGACCCTATTTGATCCCATCAGACCATTTTTTGGATGTTTTAAGTGGTGCCATTAGGCTGCCAAATTTTCATAATGGATTTCTTATCTCACATTTAATTCTGTGAGATTTCCATTGTTCACCACATATTTATTGCATGGGGTGTATTGTATATGGCCCTTTAATATATATTATCATGATTATATTTATATTCATGGTATTATGTGATTCATTTTGTGTTTATTATATTTTGGTCATATGACTCGATTGATCACAACGAGGTAAGGGGTTTTTATCTCACTTTTTGTTCCCATGAGATTCATGATACATTTTCAACTATTTACTTTTGTGTGGTGTATGTACTTATCATGATTTCATTCTTTGTGTAATATAATTTAATTTATGGTTATTTAAAACTTCATTGTATGTCCCTTCTTTCATAGGTTATACGTTTCGAAAATTACCCAAATCGGTAAGGGGACCATTCACCCTCCTCTTTTTAAAAGACTTTATTTTGTTGGGTCTTTTAATTTATATATTGTTATATTGGGATATGTTCTTCTATATCGTTATTGTTGTAATTTTTATCTCCAAGTGATGAGATACCATTTTCTCTCTCATCAACAAATTTTCTAAATTTTAATGTGACGCTATTAGGCTGTCGAATTTTGGCAAGGGAACGTCTTAACTCAATTTCAATTCATTGGGTTAAACATGTACTCCTTGAATATGCCATTCTAAGAATATATGTGAATGAATCTGATTTTTTTACACTTAATATCCACTTATATTGTGTGTATTTATATTTGACACACATAATTAAGTAATTGATTTATCCTCAATCTAAGGATACCGTGTTTTAAAGGGACTTTGTCTCAATCTCTTTTCATTGAGGTATATTTTGTTTTATACACAACTTTCTTTTATACGGTGTATAAAACCCTTCGAATTTTACTTTTATTCAAGAGGAATCTTTTTTGTACGAAGCGTTTTACTAAATGACAAAACATATGTTTCTTTTTTACGTACGCAGAGACAACGACCTTTCCGCCACCATGAGTATTATTTGATCCTTGGCTTCATCAACAAGCCGTAACTTTTTAAATGTAAATAAATACCAAATAATATTTTATGTATTTTTGTATTGAAAATGGTTTTGATAATGGATTTGTTTTTCAATATATTTAAGTGATATATTGTGATTAAAATGTGGAAATTATTTCATTCCTTTATAAATGTTTTATGTGTTATGATTTTATAATGGTACATGGACATTTGACGGGTGGTTACGTGACAAAATAAATGACGGGTGGTGCCGTGAATACCAGGATGGGTGGTTACATTTTAACCTCCAATGCATTTGGTATGGAAGTTAGTCGTATGGCTATTCCATGTAGTGATATGTGTGGAAGTCGTCTGTATAGTTATTCCATTTAAGTTTGTTTATGTCCCAAGTTATGTTTATATGTTATGTGTTCTTTATTTGGGTTTTATGGAAATATTTTGGTTAAAAATGATAAGTAGTGTTATATTATTCAGTGAAGACTATTTACTACTTCATAAAGGTGAAAAGTATTACTTTGATAAAGTGTTCATGGTTTAATTGTTGTTTGAAAAAACTAACAGTTTTCCTTCTTTGTATATCATTTACTATGCTTTTTCTACTCATACCATGTTTTTTTAAATGTTTTCCACTGGACTTGAATATGAATAGGGTCAAGGATGGGATAAAGTAAAGACATTCTATCTAAAATATGGAACTAGAAATGTTTCTTTTTCAGAGTATTTATTTCATGGAAACTTAGTATAAGTGTCTACATTGTAATCTTGTGAGATGTAATAGTTATGTCCTAATTCTCTAAAAATCTAAACCTGAAAAGATCCTCTATGTGAATTATTCAATTAATTCAGGATTGTGTAATGTTATAAGTCTAAGTCGTTATATCATATCTTAGCATGATCATATAACAAGTAACTAAAAATATTAGACTTACTACTCAAATTGTTTTCCCATTCACAATATAAAACTTTCTCATTTTATATTTTATCTCCAAATTATCTATAATTTCATTCTAGACATGCATCACAAAAAATATTTGTTGTAGTTTGTTTATGAAAATTGGTTATAAAAGAAATATTTTTTTCAAGTCAGATTCACTGATTATTACTAGATATATTTTAACACCGTTGGATAAAATTTCCCAAGATAATATACTCAAGTAAATATTCCCGAAAAATAATTTAAAATTTAAAAAACTTTACTAGTTCTTAAATTATCAAATTTGTATCATTTTAAATTGTCCAATTTGACTAATCCACTACAACTGTAACTAAAACATTAACATGTTTCTTTTTAATATGATTGATGACTATGAGAATATTAAAACAATTAAAAAATTATATTTAACCGACCACATTTAACATTTTTTCACCGTATTATTTTAAATAAAATAATTATAAAATCATAACCATGTTATCATAAAAAAATCTACATCAAATCTAAAAATAAATGTAACATAACAAGAAAACCAAGTTATTCGCTGTTTTAGGTGGCCTAGACTCACATATATTTCTTTAAAAAAAGATAAAAATTAATATTTCATGATGGTGTAGTGTACCCTTTGTTTATATTATTTAATCAATAACATATATAAGATTTACATGAGTAATAATTCTCTAAATAAAATAAAATAAAATAAAATAAAAAATATTAAACAGAGTCACATACTCAAATCAAGAAAGATAGCAATTTTATTCAAAATATATTAAAATTTAATCTAATCGATTTATTGAATAAATTAAATAAATAAAAAATATCCTCTTCCCTTAACCATGTCTCGTATACCTATGCATGATAGATTAGTTTATAAATAAAGAGAACATTTAATATCCCCTTACCAAAGACCGTCATCAACACATCAAGCCTGAAGGAAGAGTTATAGAACACAGATGATAATAACAACTCCTACATTAGACAAAATCGTCAAAAAATCAATCAAATTTTGAGTTATAGGATATAATGAATATGGTTAGAAAAACCATTTCCTTGGAATATATCTCTATATTTTCACTAAGCCCATGGAATGAGTAAAACTTCCCATTTTATAAGGAAATTTGGTGTAGTTTGGTCTTTAAAGGTTGGAGTGGTGTATGATATTTGATAATTGGATTCAATAGGTGGGTTTTAATTTGAGAGAGAAAATGTCCAAATAATACATGTTAATGGATGAGAATAAAAAAGGAATGTTGATAACCAAAATCATTTTGTTCTACGATTTGAAAATCGAAGGACTAATGCTTAAAAGGGTATAGAATGTTTGAATGCATATCAATAGAATATTTATTAATACCCTTATCATTGGTAAAAAATCATTAACCCATATACACTTTTAATCATTAAAGAACAATACATTCAGTAATTTTTTTTAAAAACATTTTTAATAAAACAACTAACTAATCATAATCTATAGAGAACAAGAACCACCATTTTCATGCTTCCCCATGAAACCTTATCATAACCACTAAAACCTAATTCCACCACTACAACAATATCAATCTAGAGGCTATATCATCCTGCTTAAACCAATCATCTATCTCATTATCCAAAAAATATCCCTCATACTTTTGTATAACCAGGCATTGAAACTCTCTTAGTATCATCTTTAAATTGCCATTATAATATATATCTACTCTATATTGATTTTCAACAAAATATTTTGGAAAATATTTATTGTAACATTATAAAGAAGTATACATTAATCCATTAAAAAAATAGAAAATATAAGGGACTCCAAACCCCTAACACATATTATTTATGGTTAATTATTTAATTCAATTTCCTTAATTTTCATTATTAACTAATTAAAAGACATGCATAAAGAATAATGATTCATAATATTTACCAAGATATATATCCCATAAAAATGTTCAATTTTATCTTTATTAAACTTGAATTTTAGTCCACTAGATAAATGTGGGATAAAAATAACTTTTTCATAGCTAGTCTTCCTTATTTACATCATGTACTAAGTCCAAGTGATACTATTTCCCTAATAACCTAGGAAATGCTATCTATTTCTATACCAAACTCTATCATATCTCTCAATGAAAATAATTGATACCACTCTATCACCCCCAACCCCTTCAGCTAATACCCCTCATAGGGTGACAATGAATATAAGGAGAAGATATTTGATTCCCACCCCAAATATTCCACTGGGTGGAAATTAATTTTTTGGTTGTATCACACACAAGTTAGAGGTGTTACCTCTAATATGTATATTTTAGGATAATAGATAAGCAATTAAACACCAATAAACTCATATCATAAATTAAATTTTGTCATCCTAAAACATGAATGTATTTTTATATAAATCGTATATAATGGAAATTAACTAAAATGGAACCTATGGATGTAAATAAAAATGCTAATAAATTTGATATCTAATGGGAATATTATTCAATTTACTAACATCCAAACCGATCACCAATAAGAACTTGAGGGCCAATAAATAACTATATTTATATGTAAGCTGATCATAGCATATATAATCAGTTTGATCCCCACAAACCTCTCCTTAAAAATGTTAAAGAATTACCCTAATCCTAGCGAGTAAACAAACTATCCCAATTTTTCACCTATCCATGTAAAATTTAATCCCAAACTCACCATGATTAACACACCAAATAACACATACAATTAAATTAATAGGTATAAAAGGAATATATTTATATATATATATGTACCTTGATCCAACTTCCCCATGGTTTTGTCACTGTGGCACCCTAACGACACACATCATGTAATTATCCCTTCCATATGTCATACTTCACCTGATGCATATTTACCATATACATTCATGCATATCGTGCATCTTGGAACCATATAAATATAATATTACCCACTAATAACCATTTTTATGCATGAAATCCACTCTATCTTGGGAAAATTCATTATAACTCAACCCATCATAGCCCATGCACACCCACCCATGGGATGTCATATCCACCATGACTAGATACAAGTATGTTCACTACCACATGTCACTATATCATGTACAATAATTTATAATTAATCAAGAGTAATCATATACTAGGTTGGAACACACCCAATACTATAAGTAAATATATCATGAGATATGACTACACAAAATATTGTTGAAGATAGAGAAGAAGAGAAGGATAAGTCATCAATTCATTATCTCTCTATCATGGATGTTGGATAAAACACTAACCAAAACATTTGGGTCTTGGTTTTCCAATTGATGTAGGTGGGGTGTTATATGAAGTAAGAAAATACAAAATTATATCACATAGAATGTACACTAAGCAAAAAACACTTATTCTTGGAATCATGTACTCCTATTACTGCGCAGGACCTCCTACTGTCAATGTTATGATCTTGGTCTTAAATAGGGAAACATGCATCAAATTAATTTTTATTTAATTAACTATTTGACAATAAATCAATATCATTTCATTAATTTATATTATTGATACATTACCCCCCCTTTAAACTAGTTCTTTTGACACTATAAAACTTGTTTGTATTCTCATGTATTTCATCATCACCAACAAACATCACGATCAAACCCCATTACATAAATTAATCCATTTATAATTCCATTATTAATTGAGGTAATCTAGGATTCCTCCCCCAAACACCACATCAATGATTCATATGTCATGTATAGAGTCAAAAAACCATAATCTTTTGGAAACCAATTATTTTTCATTCATTCATCCAGCCAATCAAAGTATCTACAATAATGAATATGTATTGATTATAATTCTAAACATTGATATTGTCCTGACTACTAGATTTCATTTCAATACCATTTATTATAATAGAAACTATATTTCAATAACCACAATCAACCAAGACTATTCCTATGGTATCTCATATCATTCTTCAATAATAATTCCCACTGCAATAGTTTTTCTAAAATCACATAAAGTTGGACATAAAATCACAAAATGATTTAAATCATCCATGGCTATTTAGAAATTATTATTTTCATATTTTCAACACATATTGAAAGGATCCAAGGCCATGAAATCAAGGTTGTCTGGCCTCCCACAAACAAGTATAAACTCTATTTGACGTAAAAAAAATCTTTTGAAAACAACCATTTTAACAATCAACTGGAAATAACTAATTTATTATACATGGAATCAGACAAATATTAGTAACATTAAATAGATAACATAGACCATTAGAATTATTTGAATAATATTCCCATATCTCCTAAATATCATTTAATGAACAACAATAAATAATCAGTTCCTCTTCTATTAAGTAACATAATTATTCTAGATTTAAGTTTTTTATCAAATTAAAACAACAATAATCATGTTACATAAAAAAATAACATTGCCAACAAATACCACATTTTCTTGTAAATAAAGAGTAAGCACTACTACAGATGACATGATATTCCGCACTAACATTTCCTAGTTCTCATCAAAAAGTGTTTAAAATGGTTGGACTTTTATCTTCCCTAAATAAAAGCACTGATGAAGGAAAACCTTTATTCATTATATTCTTAGGACTTATAAAATCTTCATCTTTAGTGGAAATTTAAAATAACTGATAATGTGAATAGTGAATAATTTAATTTATATATGAATACATATATATCCTAAAATATGATTTATATAACAATACTTATATATATGTGTATATAATATATATATATATATATATGATTTATATAACTATATGATAATTAAAATATAATTACAAATACTATTTTTATAAATCTATATATTAAAAAGTATCAAATTTATGTTAATAAAAATTTTTTTAATAAAATATTTATATAGATTAATAAAAAAATGATTATATACATAATAAATTGATATTTTTAAATTTTATTTAAATAATTATACACATATATAAATGATTTTTTATTTTTAGAAGTAATTAATATTTAAATTTATTTAAGTATATTCATATTGAATAATTTAAAATATATGTACAGCTATTTGTATGTTTGTGTATGCATGTGGATGTATGTGAATGTTTATTTGTCCATGTACGTATGTGTTGTACGTTTATATATATGTTTTCTGTAGTATGTGAGTGAGTGGTGTGTGTGTGTGTCTTTATGTGTATTTGTATATTTATGTATGTGTACGTATATAGGTGCATATATGTATATTCATATGTACATGTATGTGTGTATGTGTATGTGTACATGTATGTGTATGCATGTAGATTTTCATTTCCATTTATATGTATGTGTATGTGTATGTGTATGTACACGCATATATGTATATGACATGTCTAAATGTGTATGTATGGGTATGTTTATTTGGCATCTGTAGTATGTGCATGTATGCATATGTATGTGTATGTTTTTTCATTCAGATGTTTGTAAGTATATGAATGTTTATGTGAATACATGTGTGTATGTGTATGTGTATTCATATTTGTATACATTTATGTATGTGTATGTTTATGTTTATGTGTATGTATATATGTGTATGTGTATGTGTATGTGACTATATTTTTACATGTGTGTTTGTGCATATGTTATTGTGTATGTGTATCTGTTTGTGTATGTGTATGTGTATGTGTACGTATATGTGTATGTGCATGTGTATGTGTATTTGTTTGTTTATATATGTGTGTATATGTGTGTGTGAATTATTATGTGTATGTGGTTGTTTTTGTGTATGTGTATGTGTATGTGTATTTGTATATGTATGTATGTGTAGGTGGTTGTATGTGTACACATATGTTTATGACTATGTATGTGTACATGTGTATGCATATGTATGTTTATGAGTATGTATGTTTATGAAGTATGTGTATGTATGAATATATATGTGTATGTATGTGAATGTACGAGTATATAAATGTACGTATGTGAATGTGTATACATACGTGTATATGATTGTATATTCATGTATGTACATCTGTATATGTATGTGTATGGGTATGTGAATGTGAATGTGCATATGCGTATGTACTTGTATGTGTATGTGTATGTTTATGTGTATGTGTATCTGTATGTGTATGTTTATGTGTTTGTGTTTTTGTATGTACGTGTGTGTATGTGTACCTATAGGTCTATTTGTATGTAAGTGTATATGTGTATGTATATTAATTCATCAATGTTATTAATTCATTTTTACAATTTCTCTATTTTTAGTATTTTCTATAATTTATTCAATTAAATATTCATCCATTTTTTATATATAATCATTTAATATTTTTTTGTAACATATTCATTATTAATATTTATTTGTAGTTGTTCAAATAGTTAAAAATTTAATTAAAAATAAATATTGATAATTTTTATTAAAAATTATAAAGCTTAATGGTGAATTATATTTTATATATAATCAATACAATAAATAAACAAATATTTACCAATAATATAATTGTTTATCCATTCATTTTGATTTATTTTTATGTTTTTTCAAGTCATCTAATTAATGTTATGAGTTCACTTTTATTACATAATTTTGTAATTTATTCAATTTTATTTATTCATATTTTAAATTCTTTCATTTAAGACTTTTTTTAATTTTTTAATTTTTTGAAATTTTAATTTTTTTTTAAATTTATTCATTTTTATAATTTATAAATATTTATTTAACTAGTTTAAAAACTATCACCATTTTTTTAATTTTTATAATTAGTACACACTGATTTTCATTTAATAAAACTAAAAAAACCATAATTGTGTAATTTCAATAATTGATTTCAATAAATTTATTTTATTTTTTAAATTCTTTATATAGTCAATATTATATGTTTTTATGAATTTTTTATCAACATATTTAATATTTATAATATATATATTTTTTATGCATAAAACATTTATGAAATAGGAGCTACAAATTAACAATTATAATTTTTTTGTTAAATCATTCAATATTAGTTATTAATTATAAATATTAATTCATTTACTATTATTTCACAATTTTTAATTATTATTAATTTTTAATACTTTTTAAATTTACTCATTTTTAATAGTTATTTTAAAATATTTATTTAAAACGTTTTATTATTTCCAATATGTTATTAATTTATATGACTAATATTTATTAAATTATATTTTTAATGTTGTAATTTTTATAAAATGTTTGTATTTTTTATAATTAATTTATTTAGATAATTTTTTATTTTTTTAAAAAATTAAATTGTTAATATAATAAATTTTCAAATTTTTTATTTTTTTAAAATTTATATGATTTTTTTATCCATTATTCTTCATCTTTAGGTGTTTACAATTCATGTAATTAATCTTATTAATTAATTTTTCATTTTTTTACAATTTAATGTTATTTATTTATTTAATATTATTTATTATTTTAAGTATTTATAAATATTTATACTTTTTTGGAATTTAATTAATAATTAATATTTATTTATACATATATATTTAATAATTTCTAATATTTTCAATATGATTGTGATTTATATGAATAATATATATTCTTTATTTATTTATTACGATTGGATATTTTTAACATGTTTGAAATTGAAGTAATTTCTTTATTTAAATGCATTTTTTAATATTTTTGTTACCTAAATTTTTTATACAATAAATTTTTAGTAATTTTACTATTTATGTCATTAATATAATTTGTTTATTAATATTTTTTTGTGATTGTAATTTTGATCATTAGTGTTATGTATTAACATTTATAAAATATTTCTGTAATTTACTAAAAAAAATATTCATTTTTAATGTTCATTCATTCAGTATTATTTATTCATTTTGGTTTATTTGGTTTTAAATGTTTTAATATTCTTGAGACTTATATAATTAATTTAATTAATATTTTTTGTAATTTAAATATTTTACATTATTTTTATTTAGTTATGTTGTAATTTATGTAACTAATACTATTTATTTATTCATTATTATTCATTTTTTATGTTTTTTAATTTATTTAATTAATTTTATGAATTCACTTTTTTAGTATTTTTTTAATTTATTCAAAACTATTTATTCCTTGTTAATATTCACCCATTCAATATTATTTAATAATTTCTTATATTTAAATATTTTTAATCTATTTTTAATTTATATAAATAAAATATAAAAATGCATTTTTTAATATTTTTATAATTCAAATAGGTAATATTATTTAGTTTTTGAAACTTTTTTATATAATTAATATTATTCATTCATTAATTTTTATTCATTTTCTGGTGTTTGTAATTTGTATAATTATTGATATGAATTCATAATTTATTAATTGTTTTGTTATTTATTTACATTTATTTATAAAATTTTAATATTCATTCATCCAATATTATTTATTATTTATTAATTTGTATTATATTTTTATATGCGTGGAAGTAATTCATTTTTTAATAGTTATTTATTTATACATATTTATTTATTTAGCATTAATATTATCAAAAAGTTTGTAAATTATATAATTAATTTATTTAACCAATATTGAAAATATTTTTTTAATTTAAACTGTTAGCCTAGTTAATTTGTATAGATTTTATTATTTTTATAATTAATATTATTTATTTAATAATTTTTATTCATTTTTTTCACTTTTATTGATCACTAGGTTATGTGCTGATAAAATTCTAGTTCATCAACGTTAAAAAATTAGCATAAAGAAATTAAACTTTTATCAGTGCTTTTCTAGCACTCATTCATGTGTTAATTTATCAGTGTAAAAAAATTCTGCAAAAGGAAGACATTTCTCAAAATTTATGTTTTGATCATTGATAAAACCATTCGACCTCTTTATAAAAGATCTGTATCAATCACATCTTCCTTATGCGTCACTTAAGCTCTAATAGAACAGAAAGTATACCAAAGCCGGCGTCAATCGTTTTTGACTAATCAACCTTCAAAACAATAGGTATAAAATTCAGAACTTGTTTTGAGGAATATCATTCGATCTATCTTGCATTTTGAATGATTTTTTAGTTTATCTTCATGTTAATCTTAAGATATCCATGGAAATGTTATTAAATATGACAGAATTTCTGGTAGGATTTTTAATATGATGTGAGTTAGAAAAAAATAACATTAATCACACAAAGGTGTAGATTTCCAATTTTTTTCATCCACAACCTATCAAATTCCCAATAAATCATTTGTAGCAACAATTTACACCTAAAACAGAAATGAAGATATCATTTTAATGTGTATTATTATACCAAAATTAATTCTTTACTTAATAAAACAATATAAAGCAATTAATTAATTCATTGAACAATTTAGCTTTAGAATATTCAAAAAAACCAAAAAGGTATGATGAACTAATGAAAATATAATTGAATATTTGTAATTAAATTAGTTAAAATTCATATTGAAACACATATCCCTTACTCAATAATATATGTCTTCATGTTTTTATCTTCTTTCAATCAAAAAAATACAAAATATTACAATGTACCTATATCTCCTATCCAAGAGAAAAGTTGTGATCAATCATAAGAATTTTTCATGGGTTATCTATGGGATTTAATTTCATGGTTTAGTGTTTAAAAATAAAATATCGAAAGTGGTGTTTTTATGCTAATTATTCAATATATGAATTTATAAGAAAATATATTTAAAAAGTCAATCATACTTTTCCACCCTTAAATGGATTGCCTAATAGAATATTTTCACACCCACTTTCAATGGTGAGACACAAAAATATTGAAAATTCAAAAATAAAATTATAAATAATTCTTCTCCCATTAGAAAAAATAAAATCCGTCCACTTTTTTTAAACATCATTTTAATGTTTTCCATCATTATCAATGATAGATTAATCACAATGTGGAAATTCCCATTTTTTTGAATTTAAAATTTTCAAAACATTAAATTTTCATATTTTAACAACAAGTTTGTTTATATTTTTAATTTTAGTACTCATTATAATTATTTTTTTAAAATAATAAATTCTATTCATGGTTTGAAATTTAAATTTTGTGTTTTTTATAATGAAATCATTTTATTCATTCTACCAACAATCACAACTTTTTTCAATACATCATGGAATTTTAAAAATTTTATTTCGTTTATTACAAAATAAAGAATTTTAATATTTTATCTTTCAAAAATTTATAAATTTAAAGACTAAAATTGATGTGATTACCTTGTTTCAAACATAATAGAATAATTGAGAAAGATAAGTAATTTGTTTTGATATATGTTTTGATAGTTAACTCTTATTTTATATACCGTAATAATGATCATGTTTTATAAATCCATTTTTTCTAGTGAAAAATGATCGTGATAGAGAGTTTATTATCAATATTTATTAATCCACGTAAAAAATTTTTTTTTGATAAGATACCTATTGATATTACAAAATTGTGTTGTAATACATTAAATTTATAAAAATCATGGTCCATATGTTCTAAAAATATATTGATGTGATGAGAATTTTTATCACATATGATGACTGTATGTGTGTATATTTGAACCATAGCCTTTTAGGTTTCTTAGAACATTCCTTTTGTATATTTATTTAGTTTAATAAGTATTAATATTATGGAATCAAATTGGAATGATATGAACCAAATATGGATTAATGCCAACTCTATGAAAAAATAATATATAGATGGGGTGAAAGAGTTAAGAAAGATTGAAAAATTTAATGTTTATTACCCTTATAAAATAATTTCTATATGTTTTCAATGTTTTTATTCAAGTATAACTGGACAAGATGGTTTGGAAAAACTCATTATCTATTATCCAATATATTGAAGTTACAAATTTTTAATTAAACATGAGGAAGAACATGATGCAGATAGGTACTATGATAACACTGTGTTTTATGGATCATTTGATATAACTACAAGTGTAAAAAATGATGAAGACTATCACTACTAAAAATATGGATTTTATAATTGCTAAAAATGGCCTTTAACAGTGCTAGAAAGCACTTTTAAAGCTGACGAAGATAAAGGGGGGTTGACCTTTATCAGCGCTCAAAAAAATGCTGATAAAGACCCCCTTTATCAGCGCTAAAAAAAGCGCTGATAATCAGGGTGTTTTATCAGTGCTAAAACAAAGCTCTGATAAAAGGTTCCTTTATCAGTGCTTTGTTTAAGCGGGGATAAAAGACCCCTTTATGAGTATATCCTTTATCAGCGCTTTTGTTTTAGCGCTGATAAAGGACACATTTTATCAGTGCTTTTTTTAAAAGCGCTGATAAAAGGTAAAAAAATTTAAAAATTTAAAAAAAATAAAATAAAAATAAAAATAAAAAATATACCCTTTAATAGCGCTTGAACCCCCCACCCTTACAGTGATTTTCTACCCCATAAAGTTCCCCACGCACCCCCACCCTTTAACAGCGCTTGCTCCAATATTCCCTCATTTGCGCGCCCCTACCTCCAGCAGGATTTGAACTCGAGACCTCCCCCCTGCACGCCTAAGCCCTTACCACTCCTCTATTTTGATTTGTTTTCCAATTCAGGATATATATATAGTTATATTTATTCGTACAGTAATATATATTTATATTAATATATATATAGTTATATTATAATATATATATAGTTATATTAATATATATCTCTAATTATATATATGTAGTTATATTTATTCATATAGTAATATATAATTATATTAATATATATATATAGTAATATTAATATATATCTATATATATATATATATTTAGTTATGTTTATTCGTATAGTAATATATATTTATATTCATATATATATATATAGTTATATTAATATATATATATAATTATATTAATGTATATATTTATAGTGGTATTAATATATAAATTTATAGTGATATTAATATATATATTTATAGTAATATTAATATATATATATATATATGTAGTTATATTAATATATATATATATATATATAGTTAAATTAATATAGATATATATAGTTAGATTAATATATAGGAATATAAATATTCATATATTTGTATATTAAATAAAATGGATATTAGTTATTATTTAGATAAAGCTAATATATTTTATATGTAAATATATTTTATTATTTATATTGATAATTAAATTTTGAGGTGTGAATATATAAAAAATTGGTATATATTGTTATATATTTGATTATAAATAACAGTGCATTATAAAAAACAATGAAATTTCAATGACATAATATCAATATGAATTTAATACCCTGGACTAAATTCAGTTCCCACCAAAAAAAATCCAATAATACCCCCTTAAACGAGGCTGAAAATCCACAAAATGTTAAAAAATCGGGGTACCCCGACAAAAAAATCAGTTTTGAAGTCTTTTTGGGCCTTTTTTGGCCTCGAAAAAACCTTAACTGGGGTCCCCTGGGGTCACAACGACGTAGAGCTCAAATGGACACCCGGGTAAAAAGTTGTGGCCTTTGATGTTCGAGTAGTGTTTTCAACATATTTTGGATCTTTTTTGTTTTTTTTATTTTTTAATCTTCAAATTCATATTAAATGACTATTAATCCATAATAAATTTCCAATTATTAATTAAAAATATTTTTAAAATTTTTTTATAAGCCATTTTCACTAAATATCTTATATATTAAATATATTATGTGTAAATGTATTTTTATAATTATCTAAAATATATTTAAAAATTATATATTATATTTATATAAATATAACTATATTAATATATTAATATATTAATATATTATTTTTAATAATTTTTTTTTGAAGTCGACCCTTTATCAGCGGTATAAAAAGCGCTGATAATGGTTGGCGCTGGAAAAAACTATTTTTTTGGTTGTGTATATCATGTATATTATTCCAGTTGTAAATAATGGTGAAGTTTGTATTTAAGAATTGATAATGAAAGATGATGATAAATTTTTTCATTTCTAAAAAAATTATTTTGAAGTTAATGTTTTGTTAAAGGAAGCCATTTTATACTTTTTTTACTAAATATACAACATTGTAAGCCATACTGTTACTATTTAAAATCAATGCTGTGAATGGATGGGGTGATAATTGATTTAATAAAGAACTTTTTCTCTTGAATGGATTCTACTAGAAGATAATGGTGTTCTTTATTTAGCATATAATTGTAAATGAATAATTTGTTCAATGGAAATGATCTCTAAAAGAATAAGATCATATCTAAGGGAATGATTACTATTTCTGAAGGACAATGAGGTACTTCAAAAATTACCAAAGTGTCATGTATCTCAATACAATAAAGAAAAATTGATTCCTTAGATATTATTATGTTAGTTTCCAATCAATCTATGTTTTATGTATATATATGGAAGTGAGAAGTCTATAAGGAAACTGATATTCTACATAGATACATGAATTCAACATGTGAGTCCTTAACACCCAAAAGACTTTCTTTAGAGGAAAAAAATTAATCATGAATATCCTGAATTTGTAAATGAGTTTATAATCCTTCATCTTTATCTCTCAGCATATTTTCGTAATCCCATTGGTTTGAAATGTAGAAGTCATACTACAAAACCAGGTATGTTTTTAAATTATAACATTCCACCTAGGTAATGCATAACAAAAAAAATACATTTTTTGTCTTTAATTATATCATAACCAATACAACTGGGTAAGGGTATATTTTTATTTTTCTCGGTTGATCAAATATTTGAAATCAATTAGGGTTTAAGGTGTCCAATTGTATGATACATAGAGAAATGAATATTTTACATTGAGAGCCATGTAATATAGGATGATAAATAACCTTCCATGTTTATGAATAGTTTTCTGGATATAACATTAAAGGAAGTCAAGTGTTTCCCATTTTTGAACAAGGTAAACACATTATTAGGCTAAATAATTCCTCAAAAAATATGTTTTTAGGACATCTTATATTTCTACCCTAATGACACAAATACCGATCATGGATGAAATCATTTTATGGGAATTCAAAATATGTCACAACACTATCTCCACTAATGGGTTATCAATTGTTTGTGAAAGTATATGATATTATCAACGCATTTGGTAAATAGACTTCAAAAAACCCATTTAAAAACTGGTCTGAAAAAGAGAACAAATATTTTTGAATTACTATATAGGAATTGCTTATAAATAAGATAATTATTAATTTCATGTCTATTGAAAAAATGTATGTGCTATTGTAATTTTTACAATACAAAATGAACCTTGAAAAAAAATATTTAATTAAGGTTGGGATGATGATAATTGACATGGGGATACAAGATGATTTGGAGCTCAAGATGGGTGAAATAAAAACATTTTTTCCTCCAACCACTTACAATCTAAAAATGAAATAGTTATATTAATTTTCATATATTCAGAATGATTTAATGGTTCAAGAGGGGTATTAATCAAATAGGAAGAATATAATTTTAATTATTGACTTAATTTTTAAGGGCTAAAATCATAACAAAGTCATACTAAGATGAAATGCCAAAGTCTTGTTTCGTTATAGTGGATTTTCCCAAAAAAACAACCTTCACAAATAAAGTATGATTTGATTGTTTTTTTGTTAAATATATTAAATTAATTATCCCTATGAAATATTCAAATATGGAAAATGAAATTTTTGTTATATTATGTGATTTGAAGATGTTCTTCACACCATCGTTCATTTATATAATGTTTCACAGGACGGTTCAAATGGTTAGAGTGATCAATTTATATTATCATGTACAATATAGATTTATGTACCACATTTAATGCTATAAGATTATATTGAAAGGGTGTGTAAAAAATCATTGTTAACTATATGGTTGTCTTATAGAGTGATAATATTTTTAGGAAGACATTGATTTTTGACTACCTTTTTAGATATGGAATGAACTAACCTACCAAAATCCCATTCAATTTATGTGAGTATGTCATAATTTGGCATCATTGAACAAATATTGGATTTAAATTACACAATATTCTAATTAATGATTTATCTTTAAATGTGGGTTAACAAATGAAGTGCAGTTCAAATAATTGAATTGGGATTCAATAATGTTTATTTAAATAATGAATTCTACAATGATGAACTATTAATAATGATATCATAATAAGTAAAATTATTTTTTTCCCTAGACCCTGTAAGTAAAAAATGTCCAATTTTTCTATTATCGACCAAAAAAACCGCAGGTTCATATATAAATTCTATTAATGACGACCCATAATTTGGATGTGTAAATCATTTCGAGGTAGTTCCAATTTTGACATATATATATGTACTTTAAAGGAGAAAATAATGAAGATATTTGGATTCTCAGTAGAGGGGGTCAAATCCCTTTAACAATTAAAGAAAAAAAGAGATTTTAAAAAACCATGTTATATTTTTTTCTAATATAAATTGTGATACCTCATAATAGTATTTGTTCACTAATGTAATTTCATAATTTAATTAAATGTTCAACCACTTATTCTAATTTTGGATTACAACCTTGATTATTCTCCCAATCTTTTGTAATATCATATTTATAAATAAGATGATACTTCTAATATAGGGAAACAATAGGTCTCTCAACATGTTGATTCTATCAATCCCAAGGAACATCATATTGATGATTTTGAAACCCTGAAAATTGTTGAATATGAATAACCATATCTTAGAAAAAACTAGACATTCAAAGCCAAAAGTGTTAAAAAAAGTTATTAAGGTGTGAATAAAAGGAATCAAATTCACGATTTGATGGAATGCTAGTGGCAAGCCTGTTAACCCTAGAAATTACATTTTAATTTTTTACATTAGGTTAATCACTTTAATAGAAATGACAATTCATATAGGTATATGGAATAATGCTTCACCAACAATTATAGTATTAATTTTGGATGATATTAGGGTAATATAATTATATAATTTATCTATTTTACTAAAACATAAAATTATAAAAACTTGATTTTGTCAAGACCCATCCCCTGGGGCCCGTGTCGTAACTACCCCATGCCCACCTCCCATCGGTTAGGGGCTGGCGACTAGCACCAAAGGCATAAATCCCTATAACTGGGAAGGAATTTCCTTTATAAAACGTAAACACACACACACAACCATAGTACAATCAGAAGAAACCACTAAGTAAATCAGTATAACAAGTGTGATGAAAGTACAAAGGGGCCAGAATACAAGCCAAACAGAAAGGTACATCTACAACTGAAAGAAAGTACAACTGGAAGACAAACAGCTGGAAGATGGAAGCTGCTCCTAGATCGTCCTCCATGTTCCTACAAAAATGGTAGGTCCATATGTCCTCCATAGCACTCAACGTCAATCGGTCTGCATCGTGTGCCGTCACACCGAGTATCAACCTCCGGGTACAGTCCATTCCTTGTACACTCTGCCTCAGTCAGCGTTGTTTGTCGTCTGCATCCAACACAACGAGGTGCGGGCATAGCCCGGGCAGGGGTGAGTATAACGATACACAGTAAGGACCCCGAGACCCACATGGTCTCACTAAATCAAACAAGGATAAACCACAATTAATGATATCAACATATAACATTTTCTTAGTTATATGCCCATACATATACCTAGGTTATCAAGTAACCCATCTCAATCATGAGGAAAACACAAAGGTCATTGACTCAACTAAAACCAGGATTTTCATTATCAAAACCACAACAGCTGGTGAACTCCTCCTCTGTCGAGTACAGTGGACATGTTACGACTCCGAGGTGCTACTCACTATCCTCAGACTACTGAGGTACTCCTCCAGTCGAGTACCGTCGGTCTGTTGCCAAATATTGGGCGCTCCGTCTGCTCTGGGTTTGCCGCCAAATACCGGGCACTCCCCCTAATATCCTACAGAGGTAATCTTCCTGTCGAGTACCGTGGGTCTGCTTCCAACTACCAGGCGCTCCGTCCGCCGTGGGTCTGCCGCCAAGTACCAGGCGCTCCGTCCACTGTGCTAACCGAATCATTATGAGTTGAATCGGTCAAGCAATCGTCAGGTCTACAGCTACTCAGTCTCCGCACTCTGTATGCTCGTCTCTAGGATGTTCCGCTCCACGAGCTACTGGTCGTTACTTCCAAGTGTCACGAAGTCTCACGTAGAAGTATCTCAAAGGACCGCCTTGTCATAGGGGTCTCAACTCAATAGACGACGCGTCAATCGGACGCCCGGTCTGTGAGTTAATTGCATTTCCGTTCCAGGGGCCCGGTTGGATTTTGGGTACAATCCAACTTGGCCATACTCCAACTGCGTCCAAACCTCTGGTGATGTATTCCAAAAGAACCGTCTTATCAAGAGGAATCCAACAAAGTCAACAACACATCAATCGGACGTATGGAGCTCAAGTTATAATTGTTTCCACTCCGAGGGACCGATTGGTTTCGTGTTCGAACCAACCTTTCCATACTTCAAATGACACCGGTTAACTAAACCGGTCACACCATTGCGATCCATACCAAAAAACAAACGATATGGACTACCCATAGGTCCAAAATGGATACCTGGTGAAAAAGTTTCATTTCACCGCAACACGCGTGAACCGGGCCTCATGGGACTCGTGCCTCGATCTCGACTTAAATATACAAAATTGGTCTTGAATCATTCGTCTTAATTCCATGGTCGCAACGTCACAGATGGTTCGTCATTCCGACACCGAATGAGAGAGATATGTCAGATACAAGATCCCGTAATAATAATATCATTATTATCATTGGGGGTTTTGTGGACACGAGCCACGAACCAGAATTTAGTATCGAACATTATACTTGAATCGAACTTCTTAAATACTGGGTCACGTCGCCACTTACGTCAAGCCAATCGGACGTTTCACGCATGAGTTATAGCAGGTCAAAGTTTTAATAATAATATTAAATCTATTATTTTCCGAGCGCTTCGGGTACCCGATCCAAAAACCCGAAAAAGACATCCAATGTTGGACTCATAAATTCCGTCTCGGAGTCAGGGTCACACTGCCACTGACAGTTCGTGAAACCGTGGTTGCATGAGGAAGATACCATCAAAATACAGTTATCTCAACGAAAATAATAACAACATTATTATAATATTATTATTTTTAATTTGATTTAATTCCTTAAATCTCACACCCCCAAATCCACGCACCACCCAAAAGTAGCGCCTCACTTTACTCCATGCCTTCATGCCCCATCACTTCCTATTGATTTCTTATTTATTCTTTTAATTTATATCTCTTATTCCTTCTTTCTCTCTCCAATTTCCTTTCTCCTCCAGAAATCTCACGTGGCCTCTACCCTATCTGCTATCTCCTGCTACCACACACTGGACCCCATGTCGTGATGCCTTCTTCCTGCACCAGCAGCCACAGTTTCCTGCTCGCCCAACCGAACCATCACCTTGGACCGACGAGACCCTCGTTGGACCCGCACCATGGGATCCCTCTACGCGTCATACCGGCTTCGAATCGCCATTGCGGCCTGTTTCAATGTCGCCCGTCAATCCGTGCACAAAAGAACAACCAGCGGAGGGTTCGAGCTTATTCGATAGTCGTGCCCTCCACATTAGAGGCTCAATCCAAAATTCATTAACGAAAAGGGTTTAATTTATTCAAAATAAATTATAGAAACACCCTGCAATTAAAATACCCATGCACGAGATATAAATCATATATACACTATATACGAAAACCCCCTACCTTGATCATGATGTTTCACATCTTTGAGCCATGGAAAGTGGAATGTGTCGTGATATAACGACATTGCAGAAGAACGGTATCGATCCCGTCAACAACGGAGGATGAATGAAAGTTGTCGTTGGTGACATTCCCCCCTGTGGTGTCTTCTTCCTTGACATGGGGGAAGAAGAAGAAAAGGCACTTCATTGGTGACTTCACGTTCATTGAATCATAGAGCGTTCTTCATCGGGAGAAAAACACATTTATTTCCAATCTTCCAGAGGATCCTCAAGGTTCTCCAAAATATTTTCCAACCCATATTAAAAAGAGGCTTCCCCTATTAATAAACACGCCATGCATTTTCAAATTCAAAACACATAATTAATTAAAGTGTTGGCACCGTTAAAGAGGGAGGGAGATGGTCTCTTTATTAAAGGGGTTGACACAGTAAATTGAAGGGGTGTTAAAGGGGGTTGGAGAGAGTTAGGGTAAATGAGAGGTTGGGGCTCGTGTGGGCTCCACTTCTCATTTATCCACACATGGGTAGTTGGTGGTTATGGGCCTCACCCTTAACTCCCCTTGGTTGGGTATGACAACAATAAATATAAATAAAATTGTGTACCACCAATTTTATTTATTTAATTCTAAATATTCAATTATTAATTCTCAATCCACTTAAAACGCAACTGCGGTAAAGGTTCCCTTAGGAAATTACCAGTGCTTTGAGTTCATCGGTGCCCTCAAATTTCAATTATGAGCACCGGTTCAAATGATAGAAAAACCTGCACGTACGTTTTCAGAACGTACCTGAAATTTTATTTGGAAAATTATTATCAGTCACCCTCAACCCACACTAGTCGGGGTTAGGCTCTGCCTAAGTAAAACATTCTCCAACAAAACCATCTATGCTATCGGATTTTTAATCCGAGTTACCGTTTAGAAGTTATGAATTTTACAATAAAATAATTGTCACTTAATTATTTGATTTGAGGCAAAAACTAACGTTTTCTGGTGGCCCGTGCCGGCCAATGTTAGTATTTTCTTAAATAAATCAAGCCCTCCATAGGTCAGTGGTGGTCTCAGATTTTTAATCCGAACTATTGTTTTTGATTTATAACCATTTCAAAAATAAAATAATTTATTTAATTATTTTATTTACGGTTATGCATTTTTTTGGAATTTCTCATAGGAGGCCCGTGCCGACTAAAATTAAGTCACGCCCAGGGTAAACCCTTTTATACTGATGACAACGGTGCCCTCGGATTTCTCATTCGAGTAACCGTTTATGATTTATTCCACTTTTTTAGTAAAACTGATTACGCACGTTAAATTAAGCTTAACAAAAATTCAGAAAATTATTCCAGGCACATCGGGCCTCCGAATCAGGTGTCGTCAGAAGCTGCAGACTCGAAAAATTCAAATGAATTTAAGAAAAAAATTTCCTTGAAATTTACGGGTATTTTACTTACCCCCACCTTATGGATTTACGTCCTCATAAAGCTACCACACACGCTAGGGAAACAAATGAGGGTACTGAGCACGCATCTGAGTCTCCTGCTCCCATGTGATCTCCTGGAAGATCCCGTGCTGCCAGTGAATGTGCACCAGAAGAATTGACCGTCCACATAGGACCCACACCTGTCGATCCTCGGTCTTCACTGGAACCTCTGAGAATGCTTCCATGTCATCGATGTCCAGCTCCTCGTGGTCGATGATGACGAATTGGTTGTGTACACTTCTCCTCAGCTAAGATACGTGGATGACGTCGTGCACCCGGTGCAAATGAGGAGGAAGGGCTAGGCGGTAAGCCACCTCGCCTACTTTGTTGATGATAAAGTAGGACTGACTGTAAGAGACTGAAGTTAGGCTGCACCATCTCTATCCAAAAAGGATATATGTAAGGCAGCCAGCTGCTCTGTCGCCTCATCTAGCAGTTGAATATCAGTCCTCCTGTTGAGCGCATCTGCAACAACGTTCCCCTTCATAGGAGTATAGACTATCTCGAAGACATAGTTCGGGAGGAACTAAATACTCAAAACTCTTGCTGCCATGAGCGTAAAGCTGGCTGAATCAAGAGTGATCGGCCGCACCCTCCTAAGCATGAGTTTATCTTGTGCTTCCTGGGATTTCCTTTTAGCTGGCCAAGGAAAAAACTCATCCCAATGTTATAGATAAACCACACCCTTTTTTACCTAATACAGTCAATCTGAGTATGAACTATGAATCCAATCCATACCCAGACCAACGTCGTAAGGCCTCGACGCTGCCACCAAAAGAATCCAACCAAAACTCTCGCATCAAGGGTCAGATCACACCGTCGGTGTAAGTGAGATTATTTAGTGTCCTCCCAATGTTATCTCGAGACATGAGGGTCAAGTCAATGGTTCTAACCAGAAACTCTAGGTATGGGATAAGATTTGTGAAAGGATGGAATGATTGGTACCTAAGTCTATTGATACAGAAGCCAGTAGTAGATACATATCGTACCTCAAATCATCTCTAGAGCCTTTCGGTCGCACTCCTTAACCGCATGCAGCTACTCTCTTCCCCTTCCCTCCAGCACCCTGAACCTAGTGGGGACTACAAAGGCGGGTGGTTGTAACATGTCGAAATGTTCACCACCTCCGGCTGCACTCCTAGCTTTGCTTCCAAGTCTGCTGCTCTGCAGATTCATCTGCCCTTAACACTTCTTCTCTCTAAGGTATGAGCTCCAAATCACTGATCAAATCATAGTCATCAAGTACTAGTAAAGATCAGTATGCCTCGATGAATACTTAAATACCAAAATGTCGTACTTCATAAGCTGTATAAGCTCTAGAAAACTCTCAGCCACCTCCTCAAGCTAGTCCTCAGCCACCTATGGGTCGGGCTCACCTCAGAACCTGAGGGGTATCTGATGTTGAAACACGTTTAAGGCATTATGCCTACATGTGTCATCTACCGATATCGCCGGTTGTAACTGCTGACCATCAAGTACTGATATACCTGGAACACTACCCGAAGGTACTATCTCAGGCATCAATCCATGTATCGAAGACTTATCACTATGCTGACCATCCTCATGGTCACTCACTGGGAAACAACAGTAGCTAAGATCACCATCTTCTCTACTAGTGTCTAAACTAGGTGTAGAACCCTAGAAATCGCCTCCATCCAGTGCACTACTACCTGGGAATCTGTCTCACCTTGTAACCTCGGAGGCCCCTACTGTTGGAACTCGTGCAACACGCTCTGTCGGCATGCACCATCCGTTAGTACAGTTGATGGCATCTGCTACCCAACTGGTGGCGGTGCTACTAGTACACCACCCGAAGGTGCCAACATAGTATAAAGGGCCCTGCACTAGAGCCTCGTCGCTCGGTGGGCCGTCATCGGGTACTATCTCAGAACTCCAACTCACTGTCTGCATGGAGACATCCTGAACTGATGTGACACGATCAAATGATTTATACCTAGTGAGATGACCTGGTTGAGATGACTTAAGGAAAACATTCGGAAACCCACATGCAATTAGTTTTTTCGTGCAGTAAGTCGGAAATCAGATGTCAGGGTCCTGGTGTATGGATACGTCAGCCACTGCACCAACACTGGTCTCCCGGAACTGAAGACCACAC
Source organism: Viscum album (assembly GCA_963277665.1). Classification (NCBI taxonomy): domain Eukaryota; kingdom Viridiplantae; phylum Streptophyta; class Magnoliopsida; order Santalales; family Viscaceae; genus Viscum; species Viscum album. The sequence goes on along the minus strand of OY728127.1, from coordinate 401,794,579 downwards.
TCAGTACCCTTAACACTATTGCTTCACAAAAAAGAATGATCAGAGTTCTGGGTTCCACGGTAGAACCGACTCCTTTGATACCAATTTGTCACGACCCGTCCTCGGGGCCTATGTCGTGACTACCCAAAGCCCGCCTTCTATAGGCCAGGGGCTGGGGACTAGCACCTAAGGTGTAAATCCCATTAACTGGGAAGGAATTGACTTTATATAACATAAAAAAATCCAACCAGAGTACAAGAATAAGTAATACACTATGTATAAAAGAAAGTGATGAAAAGTAAATGTGCCAGAATACAAACCCAACTAAAAAGTTTTTCTACAACTAAACGAATGTACAATAGAAAAGAGTAACAGCTGGATGATAGAGAAGCTCGTGGGTTTCCACCTCAGATCTTACCTGAAGAGTAGGTACATATAGGATCCTCAACGCTCTCGCCGGCTAACCTCCTCCGTGTACTGTCTCCTTGTGAAGTCCACCTCTGGGTATGGATTCGTCATGAGGTCCACCTCCAGGTACCGACTCGTCATGAGATCCACCTCCGGGTACCGTCCAGTCCTCATACACTCGGTCTCTGTCAGCGTTGTTCGTCGTTTGCATCCAACACAACAAGGTGCGAGCATAGCCCATGTAGGGGTGTGTATAACGATACTCAGTAGGGACCCCGAGACCCTCAAGGTCTCACTAAATCCAACAAGGATATCCACAAAGAAGGATCTAAATAGATAACCCTTACTTAGGTATAAGCCCATACTTATACCTAAGTTATCAAGTAACTCATCTCAATCATGAGGAAACACAAAGGTTATAAAATAAACAGATAACCACTACTTAGGTATATGCCCATACATATACCTAAGTTATCAAGTGACCCATCTCAATCATGAGGTAAACACAAAGGTCATTGACTCACCTCAAACCAGGATTTTTATTATCGAAATTGCAACTGTTGAAGAGCTCCATCTCTGTCTAGTACATCAATCCTATCATGACTTGAGGAACTTCTCACTATCCTAAGACTTCTGAGGTACTCCTCCTGTCGAGTACCGCGGGTCAGCCACCCAAACACAGTAGTGCTCCCCGCCGGGGTCTGTCACCCAAACACAGTACTAAAACCCCCCTAATAGCCTGCAAAGGTACTCCTCCTGTTGAGTACCGCGGGTCTTCCACCCCAACAAAGTAGTGCTTCCCGCCGTGGTTCTGCCACCCAAACACAGTAGAACTCACCACTGGGATATACAAGTCACTCTAACTCGAATGAGACAAGCAGTCATCAGGTCTCATCCAGCAACACGGTCTCTATACTCCGTACCCTCATCTCTGGGGGGTCTGATCCACGAGCTACATGTCGATACTCCAATAATAAAAAATTCCCACAAATAATTATCACAAGGTACCGCCTCGTCACATAGGTCTCAATGCAACAGACAGAGCATCAATCAGATGCCTGATCTGTGAGTTATTAGCCTTTTCATCCCGGGGCCCCAGTTGGTTTCGTGTATGTACCAACCCGATCGTATCTCAAATGTACCCCGAACTCTCATAGGGTATACTCAAAAGAACCATTTCTCAATGAGATTACCAATGTCGCTGACGGTTCATCAAACGGACGTCTGGTCTAGAAGTTATCAGCATTTCCGTTCTAGGGGCCCGGTTGGTTTCTAAGCTAAAAGCAACCCGACCATACTCCAATTGCATCCAATCCTCAGGTGAAGTATGAAAAAAATATTTGTCTCATCAAAAAGAATCCAACAAAGTCGATAACACATCAATCAGACGACCAAAGATCAAGTTATTAGATTTTTCCGCTCCAAGGGCCTGGTTGGTTTCGAGTTAGAACCAACACGATCGTTCTTCAAATGAAACCGGTTAAATAAACCAATCACACCATTATTATCCATATGAAAAGACACACGAGATGGACTAACCATTGGTCCAAAATGGATATCCGGTGAAAAAGTTTCATTTCCCCGCAACACGTGTGAACCGAGCCTCATGGGGCCCATGCCTCGACCTCGACATAAATATCCAAATCTTGTCTTGAAACATTCGTCTTAATTCAAGGGTCCCAACGTTGCTGACAGGTCATCATTCCGACATCGTATGAGAGAGATATGTCTGATACAAGATCCCGTAATGATAATAATAATAATATTATTTGGTGTTTCATGTCCCCAAGCCACGAACTAGAATTTAGTACCAAAAATTAGACTTGAATCGACCGTATTAATGACAGGATTGCATCGCCACTGACGAAAATCCAATCGGACGTCGCACGCATGAGTTATGGTGCATCGAAGATTTAATAATAATATTAAATCTATTATTTTTTGAGCACTTCGGGTACCCGATCCAAAAACCCGAAAAAGACATCCAATATTGGACTCATAAACTCCGTCCCGAAGTCAGGGTTGCACTGCCACTAACGGTTCATGAAACAGAGGTCGCACGAAGAAGATAACGTCAAAATATGGTTTTCCCAATGAAAATAATAATAACATTATTATATTATTATTATTATTAATTTAGTTTAATACCTTAAATTCTCACACCCAATTCCACGCACCACGCAAACAAATCCACCTCCCTTGCTTGACTCCAAGCCAATCACGTCCCATCTCATGATTGAATTCTCTTTTTATTTTCCTTTTAATTTAATTCTCTTATTTTCTATTCTCTATCCAAGCATCTTTCATTCATCCGTGATTCCTCATGCTCAAAAAAACTCCTTCCCCAAAAATCACGCCCCATAAACCCAAAAGTGCAGCTGCCGATGAAACCCTACCTGCCAAGGGTCTTACGCACCCACCGTCTCCGAACAGTTGTGGCTCATGTCCGCTCGATCTTATCACTAGACCGTCGTACCAGTCGCTTACCTGCGATGTCATGCTCGTGTCGTTATCCCGGCCTCGCCCTCGCATCGGCCACCCTGACTCTGCACACAAATGAACAACCAGCGGAGGGTTGTCGGCCATGTTGGTTCAGCCCGCGCCCTATGCATTATCAATTGGCCATAATCAAACACTTTATTTCAACTATCAGAAGTGTATAATTTATTCAAAAATAAATTATACAAACATCTTATAAATAAACGCTCATGCCCGTGATATAAAATAACTTAGATGAGAAACAAACAATATTCCCCTACGTCTTTTCGAGGTAGGGGAATATTTTTTGTTTCTCATCTAAGTGGTTTTATCTCACGGTCATGAGCGTTTATTTATAAGATGTTTTTATAATTTATTCTTGAATAAATTATACCCTTCTCGTAGTTGAAAGAATGTGTTTGATTATTTCCAATTGATAACGCATAACGCAGAGGGCGCGGGCCGAACAAACATGGCCCCACGACCATCCGCTGGTTGTTTGTTTGTGCGCGGAGTCGGGGTGGCTGATGCGAGGGAAAGGTTGGGATAACGACATGAGTAGGACATCGCAGGTAGGCGGCGGTACGTTAGTCTAGAGATAAGATCGACCGGACAGGAGGCACAGCTGTCCGGAGGAGGTGGGTGCGCAAGACCCTTGGCAGGTAGGGTTTCATCGGCGGCTGAAATTTTGGTTGATGGGGCCTGATTTTTGGGGAAGGAGTTTTTTTTAGCGTGAGGAATCGTGGATGAATGAAAGAATATTGGAGGGAAAATAGAAAATAAGAGAATTAAATTAAATGGAAAATAAATAGAGAATTCAATCATGAGATGGGGCGTGTTTGGCTTGGAGTCAAGCAAGGGTGGTGGATTTGTTTGGGGGGTGCGTGGAATTGGGTGTGAGAATTTAAGGTATTAAATTTAATTAAAAATAATAATAACATAATAATGTTATTATTATTTTCATTGGGAAAACCATATTTTTAAGGTATCTTCTTCTTACCACCTCAGTTTCACGAACCGTCAGTGGCAGTGCGACCCTGACTTCGGGACGGAATTTATGAGTCCAATATTGGATGTCTTTTTCGGGTTTTTGGATCAGGTAACTGAAGCGCTCGAAAAATAAAAGATTTAATATTATAATTAAATCTTTGACCCGCCATAACTCATGCATGCAACGTCTGATTGGCTTGCCGTCAGTGGAGATGTAATCCTGTCATTAGTACAGTCCATTCCAGTCTAACGTTGGATACTAAATTCTAGTCTGTGGCTTGGGGACATGAAACACCGAATAATAATAATATTATTATTATTAAGGGATCTTGTATGAGACATATATCTCTCATACGATGTCAGAATGATGAACCGTCTGCGACGTTGGGACCCTAGAATTAAGATGAATGTTTGTAGATAAGTTTTGGATATTTATGATGAGGCCGAGGCCTGGGCCCCACGAGGCTCGGTTCACGCGTGTTGTGGGGAAATGCAACCTTTTCAACGGCTATCCTTTTTGGACCAATGGGTAGTCCATATATTGTGTTTTTTCCTATGGATCACAATGGTGTGACCGGTTAGGTTAATTGGTGTCATTTGAAGTACGACCGGGTTGGTTCGAACTCGAAACCAAACGGGCCCTCGGAGCATAAAAGCTTATAACATGAGCTTCGGACGTCTGATTGACATACCGTCGACTCTTTTGGATTCCTTTTGATGAGGTGAATATTTTGGTATACTTCACCTAATCTTTCGACGCAGTTGGAGTACGGTCGGGTTGGTTTTTGATTAGAAACCAACCGGGCCCCGAGAACGGAAATGCTGATAACATCCAGACCGGACGTCTGTTTGACGAACCATCAGCGGTGTTGGTAATCTCTCTGAGAAACGGTTCCTTTGAGTATACCCAATGAGAGTTCGGGGTACAATTGAGATACGGTCGGGATGGTTCGTACGTGAAACCAACTGGGCCCCCGGGACGAAAAGGCTAATAACTCACAGACCGGGCGTCCGAATGACGCGCCGTCTATTGCGTTGAGACCCCTATGATGAGGCGGTCCCTTGTGATAATTATTTGTGGGACTTTGTAATATTTGGAGTATCGACCTGTAGCTCATGGGGCAAACCTTCCCGGAGACGAGAGTACGGAGTATGGAGACTCTGTAGCTTGCTGAGACCTGATGACTGCTTGTCCGATTCGAGTCGGAGTGACTTGTATAGCCCAGTGGGGAGCACTACTGTGTTTGGGTGGCACACCCACGGCGGGGAGCACTATAGTGTTTGGGTTGCAGACCCACGGTACTCTACAAGAGGACCACCTCTGCAGGCTATTGGTGGGGTGCACTATTGTATTTTGGTGGCAGACCCCGGTAGGGAGCACTACTGTGTTTGGGTGGCTGACCCACAGTACTCGAAAAGAGGAGTACCTCAACAGTCTTAGGTTAGTGAGAAGTGCCTCAAATTCGTGACAAGATCACTGTACTCGACAGAGATGGAGCTTTTCAGAAGTTGTGGTTTCGATAATGAAAATCGTGGATTGAGCTGAGTCAATGACCTTTGTGTTTATCTCATGATTGAGATGGGTCACATGATAACTTAGATATATGTATGGGCATTATCCTACGTAGTTGTTATCTTTTGATTTTATCACCTTTGTGTTTCCTCATGATTGAGATGAGTTACTTGATAACTTAGGTATAAGTATGGGCATATACATAAGTAAGGGTTATCTGTTGAGATCATTCTTTGTGGTTATCCTTGTTGGATTTAGAGAAACCTTGAGGGTCTCGGGGTCCCTTCTGAGTATCGTTATACTCACCCCTGCACGTGAAATTCCCAAAACTTGTTGTGTTGGATGCAGATGACAGACAATGCTGATAGAGACTGAGTGTACGAGGACTAGATGATACCCGGAGGTGGACCTCACGACGAGTCGATACCCAGAGGTGGACCTCACGACGTGTCCGTACCCGGAGGTGGAATTCACGACGAGATGGTACACAGAGGAGGTTAGGGGCGAGAGCATTGAGGAGCCTATATGTACATATCCTTCAAGTAGGATTTGAGGTGGATGACCCAGGAGCTGCTCTATCTTCCAGCTGTTAGTCTTTCCTATTGTACATTCATTCAGTTGTAGCGGTACATTTTAGTTGGGTTTTTATTCTGGCCCATTTATTTTTCAGCACATTCTATTTTACTTAGTGTATTACTTCTTCTTCTACTCTGGTTGGATGTGTTTATGTTTTATAAAGTAAATACCATCCCAGTTAATGGGATTTACGCCTTAGGTGCTAGTCCCCAGCCCCTGGCCTATGGAAGGCGGGCTTGGGGTAGTCACAGAACGGGTCCCGAGGATGGGTTGTGACAGATTTTATATTTATTATCCCTTAAGGAGTGTATTTGTACTATATGGTTATTGAATTAAATTTCTATTAATGGCATCTCTAATGGACCATAGAGACATTCATATAATTCTTTCGACGCACCATCTCAAGGATGTTGATGTGAAAGTAAACTCTCAACCACTGTAGATTGTGAACACAAGATAATCCATGAAGCATGGAATGAATTTGTTAGACATCATGAGGGGAATATTTTACAATACATTACAACAGTTAATAATTTATATGTAAATATTTGTATTAATTAATTTTATTATTAATTTTCAATTTTTTGAATAGTAATCAAGTGATGGAAATAATAAACATTTTTCAAAATCAGTATACCCCTACTATAAATAAATTAATGGGTGCAATTAACATGAAAAAATGTATGTTTTTTTAATCTATAGTAATAATATTATTTCACGTGAAACCAAAAAATAATTATGTTCCTTTTTTATATAATGATTGATGAATCAAAATCCAAATAAAATTTTATCTCATGTAAAGTGTTATGGAAGGAAGATCATGTAAATAAATATAAAAAATAATATATTAAAACACACAAAATTTATAGGAATAATGTGTAATAATTACATAACAAAAAACAATTATTCTTTAAATAAATATTTCATTACAATGATTACTTATTTTTCAATATTTTGACCCATTTTAAATAAAATAACTGTCATCAGTTTTACCAGTTGAGTGACTAATTTTAGCAGAATTAATGTTACCAAAAAAATATGGTTTCATTAGAGGTGTTGGTTTTGGATGGTCACCTAGAACATATTTTGAGTAGGGAAATGAACGAGGAAATTTTATAGAATTGTATGTAAAGGAATAATAAAGAAGAAAAAACACAATAATAACCACTCTATGAAGACCCACCCCATTTGAGGTTATATACTCCCCATAAAGTTATTCCTTAACAATGGTAATTGATTTTTTTCATAATTGTTCCTTTTAAGTATGAATCATGAATATATTGATATCATTCTTGTATTAATATTATATAGCGTGATATTCAGTGTGACTTATATCTATCATAGACCATCAATCACATTATTGAGAGGGATACAATGTACACTATCCAAGGAGATATTCTATAAAAAAATTCCAAATGTTCATGTGAGAGTAGGGATTCACGTAGATCATGATTCAGGCTCCAAGATACCTATTACCATTGAGAATATAGAAGTTCACATGATCTAACATAATTTTAAATCATTTATATAATTACCACATGATCTTGTAAAAATTTAATTTAAAATGGAGGATTTATTTTAAAATTTAATTCATTATGAAAAAAAATTAATAAATAATGAAAAAAATCATAATCTGAGTAATTCTATTAAAGGAATTGAAAAGGAAGGATAAATAAAAGGTCCAATAAAAACTATCTAAATGATTAACTAATAATTTTGAAAAGACCATCAGTGGTGATCAACTCCTCGCTATTTTAATTTCCACATTTATTGATATTACACATTCATATAGTTAAAAAATTTAAAGATGGTGATATGAATATCATTATTATTTTTAGAAATGTATCTTGGAGAGGCCGTTAGAAACATTCTTCATCTTGAGAATTTAGAATAAATCCTCAAGAATGGATAGCGACGAGTCTTAGCTGTAAATGTATACGTGAGGATTATTTTCATAATTTGTTTTTCAAATAGCTAATATATTATTTTAATTGTATTTACATAGTATTCATATCTTTTTCTGGAATATATTTCCTTAATATTTGAATGGGAATCCCAAAGAAAAAAAACAGACTCATTTGTCTTGATATAACTTCTATAGAAAAAAGATCACTTTAATAAGTGGAATACTCAGAAATAGTGAAAAAACGAGTTATAATTCATGAAAATAAATATAAATGTAAAAAAATCTTCTTGATACCCATAGTATAGTGGAAAAATTATAAAATGTAATCATAAAAAATATATTATCAATTTTTTCATTATAGAATCCTTATTATTTTTTGGGAGCATTGGTTGTTTATTGGAATAAATTTGATTACTCCAAATATTTAATTTTTGTATTCAATGAATATATTTTTGATAAATTTTCCTAACATGATGATGTTTATAAATTTTTAATATTATATATTAATCATTTTACAAACAAACAACAATATATATATTTGAAATTATCTTTTAATGAAAATTATTTATGATTTGGAGGTGAATAAATAACATCAAAATCATGGTTTGAGGATGATCAATGTTCACAAGAAGTTTATTGAATTCTACAATTGTATACGTACTATGTATATATAATAATGTTTCACTAAAAAAACACACATAAGAAATTACTTATTTTTCTCAATGTTAATAAATTGTCCTAAATAAACTAATAGAAAATATTGTGGATATTAAATTTCAATATTTATGAATTATGTTGTATTCCTTCCAACAAGTAGCAACCATGAAGAGGTATTTATAATGATAATAACAATTTCATTTAAAATATTTATCAACAATTTTTTATCTATATATTTCCAGCACCACCCAAATAGTCCATGTATTCAACTGAGCAAATTGAGTTTTTAGAAATAAAAGGGTATAATACATGGTATCAGAATGTATATGGGCATCAATAAGAGGTTATATTCTACAAATAATTTTATTACTTTTGGAATTTTTTTTTACTTTTATGTAATTTATTTGTGATGTTTGTTTTGTACTTGTTTAGTTTATTTTTCATATACATCATTATGAAATAAATTCATCGACAATTGAATTTTATATAAAATTGTTTTTCTCCATAAAGAGAACAATATGATCTCAAAAAAATTCCTTATCAATTGTTCAAAAGGAATGATTCTCCCAGGTAGTATTTGTTCTCTCCCTAGATATATTTTTCCTTTAATGAACCTATTTATGTTTAGTTGTCTGTATTTTCAATTTAAAAATGACTCAAAGTGAATTTTTTTATTAAATTTATATGTTTTCTAATAACATGTGACACTCACAAAAAACACTGCAAACATTCTTTTATTTTTGTGATACATTATGAAAATGATCCATAAAACATTTTTGAATTTTTGGAATCAACCTCACAAAAAATTGACACACAGTGTTGTCAGTATGACTCAAACGTGAGTGTTCTTATTTAAAATTTTCATTTTAGTTTAAAATAAACATCCTATACTCAAAACTACTAAAACACATTGTAATTATTTTGATTATTTAGGAAAATTATCAGTAATTTTTTTGTGACATTTATGAATTAGTTTCATAACAATATATTCCATGTTGTGATAGAGAAGACTCGAAATGTGTGGTTTTAGATTAGAAATTACATTTTAAATAAAAATTCATGACACATACTCAAAACTAAGAAAAAAAATTCATATTATTTTTATACATTAGTACAATGATCCAAAATTCATGTTTTGATTTTTAGAAAACATTCATACCTCAAATTGATACACAATGTGGAACGTGTGAAATGAAATATATTTTTCAATTAGAAAAAGAAATTTTAGTTAAAAACATGTTCCTGTCACTAATAATTGAGAAAACATACTAATATTTTATTCAGATGTTATAAAATTGATTTATATTTCATTTTTTACAAATAAGATTAAGCCTAATGTTAATATGATACACTATGTAAACTGGGTGTCTCAATGTTTGTGTTTTCATTTTTGAAAATACATTTTCGTTAAAAACATTCCTCTCGAAGTAAAAAATAATAAAAGGTACTTGGATTGTCTTGATATATTATAAAACTGATCCTAAATTCATTTTTAATGTATAGGAATGAACCACAAAATTAATCTAAAAGACAGTTTCACTTGTATGACTCAGTGTGAGAATTTTTTAATGAATTGATATTTTAGGTCAAAAGATACATGAAATACTCAAAACCGAGAAAACATATTAATATTGTTTTGATAATTTGGGAAATAATCCATAAGTCATTTTGACCAATATAAATTAGTTGAACTTAAATCTAATGGACTGGGTGTCCGATATGACTCAAAATATGTGTTTTTAGTTTAGAAATTTCATTTAAAAAAATACATGTGCCACTGATTAAAAACTATTAAAAATATTTTGGATTTATCATTAAAATATTAGAAAATAATTGATAACTCTTTTTTAATGTGATGGAATCATCCAAACATCAATATTACACAAAATGTGACTGATATGGCTCAATGTGTGTGTTCTTAGTTTAAAAAAAATTAGTTGTAATCATGTGTCACTTATTCACAACTTATAAAACTCACTTTTATTTAATTTATAATTTACGGAATTTATATTTTTGTCATTCTGAGGTGTATGAATCAACCGAACATCAATCTAACACATAGTGGTATTGGTATCATTGAATGTTTTTTTATTAATTTATATGTTAATATTTAGTTAAAAATCCATGTGGCATACTCCAAACTGATAAAACGTGTTCATATAGTTTGGGTACATTAAAAAAATGATCTATAATTAAATTTTGATGTGTAGGAATCATATGTACTGAAATTTAATGCATGGTGTGCTTGGCATGACCCAAAATGTGCGATTTCAATTTAAAAACTACAATTTAATTAAAAACATTTGTTACTCACTAAAAACCAAAGAAACACACTCAAATTGAATTAATAATCTAGGAAAATTTTACATATTTCATCTTCGACATATAAAAATAATCCGTACATCAATATAAAAAATTTTGTGACAGGTAAGTCTCTAGGATTATGTTATTAGCTTAAAAATGAAATTTCAGTTAAAAATGTGTGTCACTGCCTGAAAAACTGTCAAACACATTTTGGTAATATTTATTCATTACTAAAATGATACATAAGTAATTTTTGACATTTATGATTCAACCAAATGAAAATAAAACTCATGGCGTGATAGGTATGTCTGGAAGTGTATTTGGTTTACAATTATATTTACTTCAAAAAAAACCTAACATTCAAAAAACCAAGCAAAAAAATTATATTTTATTACTTTGGGACAATTGTACTCAATTAATTTGTGATTTTAATGAATTAATAGACCAATTTGATTCATGGTGTGACTAGTATACATTGAAATGCGAGTCTTAAGTTTTAAAAATATATTTTATTAAAATATGATTTTATGTTCATAAAATTAAGTAAAGATAATTTTATTTTTCTGATATTCAAGAAAAATAGTCAGTAATCCCCTTATGATGTGTAGAAATCATCCACATGTCATTCTAACACGTAGTTCGATTATTGTGACTCAGAGTGTTTGTTTTCATTTTAACAATGAAAATTTTGTTTAAAAGATGTGGCACTCACAGAAAACCAAGAAAACACACTCGGATTGTCTTGATTTGTTAGGAAAATGATCTATAAGTTATTTATATATGTTGGAATTATCTTCACAACAATCTGAGATACCATGTACCTGGAATAACTCAAAGAGAATTACTTATTTAAAATTAGAACTTTAGTTATTAACACACATCACATTCTTATAAGTAAGAAAATTTTCTCTATTTGTCATTATATTTTAATATAATTATATTTAAATCAATTTTGACATATATGAATCATTTACACATTAATCTAACACATGGTGTCCCAAGTGTGACTCTAAGTGTATGGTTTCAGTTTGAAATTGACATTTCAGTTCAAAATACTTACAAACATCATAAAACTAAGAAAATTTGATCATATTCCATCGATACATTTGGAAATTAATCTCTAAAACATTTTTACAAACATAAATCAACAACACGTTAATATAAAACACGGTGTGACCGATATGAAAAAATGTGATATTTGTTTGTCTAAAAGTGAAATATTTTTTTGGCCCTGTTTCATATTTATGTTTAATTTATTTCATTATAATATTGCTAACATAATAATTTCCATTATAGCTGTTTTATTTTTCTCAATATGGGTCTATCATTTTTGAAACTGGAGGTATGAGCATGCATTTTGAGAGGGGATGGCAGTCCAAAGTCAACATAACATTACTGTTTTTAAATGTTTTAATATTAGAGATAAATTGATAGTATAATAGTAATTATAAAAACATGTGTTTGAAATGTTTTTAATATAGTGTGTTTTTTTATTTGTGATTAAAATTTAATTAAAATTCAATATTTTATTTTCTTCTATAGCGATCTAAGATTTTTGTTGCATACCACTATTGGTTGAAATTTATTATTGCGAAAAACATGCTAATAAATTTTCCTCTTTATATGTAGTTCAAAAAGAATTGAAAATGGTCCCCCATTGTTAGCTTTAGACAAGTGTCCATAACGGAACCCCTTTATCTATGTTTTTTTGTTGAGGGAACCTTTTATTAGTTCTGTTTGTAGCATTGATAAATGTCATCGGATTTTAATGGTGTTTAAAAATCATAACTTAATATGACTCATTCTAGCTCTATTAATTCCCACATCTCTAGTATTTAAATATAAATATTATCATAAAATACATGTGATCAAATATTTCCAATTATTATCATCAAATAATAAGTATATTTAACCCTTGTTTATCATTTAATGTTATTTTATAAAGATATATATATCAACATATCATTATTTTATCATTAATTATTCCCCAATTTGAATGATATCAAAAAGTAAAAATAATAATTACATATTAATACTAACTAAGATATTAAAACAGCTATCGCATGTGATAATTACCAAACATAATCTTTTATTCTCCATAATATTGTCAATTATGACTTGTGGAACACCTTATTTATTATTTCTCTAATTTATAATTCAATTTATATTCAAATTCCTAAAATAAAAATAAAAATATACATGTGATAATATATTCTCTCTCTTCCACTAATTTTTAGATTATTATATAATAATAATCAACAACATGTGTTAACAATTTCTTTGTTCACGTTTATCCCAGGTTTTTACTTCTTATAAATAATATATCACATGTGATAATATTTATTATATTCTAATTATATTATTTCAATTTGTTAAATAATGACAATAAACAATGAGAAATGATAATAGTTTTTCATTTCCATAATGTCAACTTTATAAACAATAATTTTTAAACCGTTGAATGAAATTATCAATTTTCTCTTTCCTTGATAAAATTTAATATTAATATATTGTTATCATACATCTATTTTATTTACCTAAATATAAATAAAATTGATTAATCCAAAAAAATTTATAGAGATTATAAATCCCTTTCTATTCTGCGTGTCTTTATCATTTATTTATGATACATCTATTGTGATTCGTTTCCCAACTCATGGAAAATAACTGAAACACTAGGATCATGGAAGAGAAATGGGTATCACCTGGGATGTTTAAATGTAGGTCTAGTCAAAAGATAACATGTATAATACTTGGTATCCTCAATATATTCATGGGAAATGTAAGGGGAAATGAAAGGAAGAGTTTATTCTAAATATATAAAATAATATAGAATTGTATGAGGACTGATCATGACTCGTTCAATGACATGCAAGGATATGTTACATATTAACTTTTGTTTAGACTTGGGTAAACACCATGAATCCACTAGGCTTTGGAAATGGATATAAAATAATGAAATATCATAATAATCTACAATACATGATTTGTTGCAATATTAAATGTGGCAAGATTGATGTTCATTACCTTAAGAGATAACATTCCCCAAGATATTTCAGGTTGAATCTGGTTGGGGTGAACAATAATTTCTATTCGTGTATAAAAAAATCCTAGTCTTGTATGCTTTTAAGTCTCGGTCACACCATGTTTCATATCAATATAATATATTTTTTGGTAAATGACAATTATAGACCAAAAGAGAGGCTTAATTAGGGTTGAGGACCCAAAACCAGAAAAATGTATAACTTTTGACCTCATTTTTCAAAATTTTATATCAAAATGAATTTTTTTCCATAAAATGTTTTCCCACTACTTGGACCAAATAATTCCCTTTTAGACCCATAGACCACCCATCCAATAGTAATGTCTCTACAGCCTCATCTCCCATGCTCGACCAGACATTTTCTTCTATCATACCACTACCTCCTCTCCCGTGATCATCTTATCACCACTTCTACACCGAAACTAATTTAATTAACACTTCATCAGAATGGTCCTCTATACATTCTTCACTATTCTCCTCTGGTTATCCTTTCAACACCCATATTATTTTCAACTCTTATGTCCATCCTTCTTGTGCAGTTGTCATTTTGTTCCAAGAAGTTACCTACTCCCACCATCAAATCCTATATCACACACCACCAACATCCCTTTCCCTTCTCCCACAACCTAATTTATCTATTATAATATTTTTCTATTGATTTTATGCCTATGATATTTATTTTTCTTTGTTAGTATTTATAAAAATGCACTGAGAATGATATTTTATGTCTTATATACATTAATGTAGTTGGGTGATTGATACATGTTGGTGGAAAATTATTTATAAAAAGAAATGTTTTGTTATTTTCAATTATTGGGGGTTGTTTTCAATGATTCCCAATGAAAATTTCAGTTTAATGGTAAAAAATCTCTGAGTAGAGTTTTAAAATTAAGAGTTTCATTTGATGAAATATCATGATTATAATCATCGATTTTGAAGAATGATATGTCATTGTTAGATTTAAAATACACATGAATGTTTATAAAATCTATTTATATAAGTTATAGTTAATGGGGAGTTAAAAAATTTCACATTCAATGAATGTTTTTCTCATGTACACATTAATTTGAGGTTAAATGAATTATTACAGTCAATAGTGGAAATATATCAAAGGTAATGATATTTAAAACTGTTTATATTAATATTTTTTCAAATGTAATGTATTAAAATGTAATATCTAAATTTTATTGTTGAGTTATTTGGTGGGAATTTATAACAATTTTTATCATCTGATTGTGGATTTTAGATGTTCCCTTTTACAATTTGTAGAATTCCATGTATGATGCTAGAGTTAAATATGAAAAATTGGAATGAATTTATAGTATATCTTGCTTAGATTTTTCCTCTACCCAAAACATTAAGGTAGGTGATCATCCTGTATACACTTTCATATATATATGAAAATAAATTTTTATAGAATATTTATTAAATTATTACTGTCAAATATAATATTAATAGTTTCATGAAGATGTTAACAGACTAATGATTATGAAATTATACTCCCTTTCTTTATGTGAGAACTATTAAAAATTCCAATATGTACTCAACTCAAGAGTGAGAAATAGATTGTAGAAAATCAAGTGCATAATTAATTTCATATCTCAATTTTGATAAGTTGATGTTTAATATTGAAATTTTTTCCAATTAAATTGAATTTGAATTGCACAGAGACAATGTTTTATCCCTTACATAATGTCATGTAATAAGATCCCTAGAAACAGAAGATAGTATAATATAAAAGGTTCCATGTAATTCATAAAATTTAATATTTTATATATGGAATTTATTAATTGTAGTTGATATATAGATAAAAAATCATTGAATAGATTAAAAAATAGGGGATTTGGAATATGATTATTTTCCTACAGGTGTTTCTTAAATAGAATCTTAGTAGGTTATCAACCAGTGTTTTTTGTGGATAGTTGTCTCATTAGTGGTCTTTATAAAGGTACCCTATATGAAACCATCAACATATAATTCAGATTAAATAATATTCCTATTGGTATATTCAATTTTTGAGGGTGAAGCAAATGAGGATTGAACATGGTTTTTAAATAACATGAAAGAAATCATAGTTTCTACTCAACATGTTGTCATATGCGATCAACACAATGTGATTACGAGTTTCATTAGAAAAATATTTATGTGATATAGACATACATATTATTAACATTATTTGAAATAAAATTTTATCTATGAAATTAAAAAAATTATATTATGGAAAGGGAATAAGAACTAAGGAATGTGAATGGAAATTATTGGGTTCCATTTCTTATTATGAGTTGGACTATGATTTTGTTGTTTCTATGAATAAATTTAGAATATTCAATATAGAATTATCATTGTGCATTGAAATGATTATGATATTGATAGGTGGTAAATTTCATGATTTCCACATCTTCAAAATGATTATATCAAACCCAATTTAGTGAAATCATTTTATTAGGACCCAAAATAAAAAATTACATAATTTTGAGTTATATAAATAATTTTAATTTATTTCACACTGTTGGTCTTTTCAGGTGTATATCTATAGATAATTATGCGACAATTTAAACATAAAAACCACATAAATACAAAGTGGACACTTCCTATAGTATCCATTTCTTTTTTAAAACAAAAATAATTAACCTGAAACACTGTTTATTTTCTTGTTTAATCATCATAACTTTTCCTCGATCCCATCCTTTTCTCTATTCCCCTTAAATGCTTTGAAAAAAAAATTAATACATGTGATGATCATAAAACCTCAGTAAAGTACAGAAAAAGAAATAGCTAAATTATTAGTCCATGAATACTTATAAACTAATGAAAAAATTGACAAATATATACTTTTCACCAAGAACACATAAACTCTTTAAATTACATCATGAAATAATAAGATATTTGTAAAACTAAATAGAGATCATATATCATAATGGTAACCTTTGGAATCTATAAAAATCATAAATTTTATCTTTCCAGACTATATAAGGAGAAACCATTATGTTTATATTTGGAATAACCATTGCAGTATATTCCCTTAATCTCTTAAGAGATACTCAACCAGTTAACCCCATCTCATTACCCATTTCATTTGAGAGATATCACCGGATCAAACACACTCAATTTTTCACCCTTTATACATAATCAATGTCCAAAAAATAAAACATAAGAAAACCATACGAATAATTCATTAATGAATAATAACGATACCATATTGAAATCACTTTTCATGTTTATGAAATCACGCACTCCAAAATAAAAACACATTATAAAAATGATAAACCTTTAAAGGAAGTATAAAACATTAATTTGAAATAATTGTGATAAAATTTGTTCATTATGTATTTTTAAACAAATCATTCACTTTTGTAATGATAGTTGAATGAGTAACATTAAAAGAGGTTATTCAAAGGAAGTACCTTAAAAATATTCCTTTATGAAAAAATTTGTGGGAAATTAAACCATCCCCATTTTAAAAAACTAATTTCAATATAAATAAATTCATAAATAAAATTTTCAAAACATGGACAAAAAATAGAATAATTAAAAATCATAAATATTTAAATAACTTAAAATGATGTTTTCAGTTAAAAATTCCTTTTCCTTGAGTATGAATCTTAATGTACAATATTTATATTCACAAATAATAAATTTGGATGATTATTTAAATTCATGAGAATGTTTTTATAGAGTATTATTCATTATATAAGACTTATTATCTTGTTATAACAACTTCCTAATTATTTATGTTCACACTGGGTGCATGGTCGATATTCAGTTCTCGAGTCCAAAATGACTTTGGTATGATGTCAATTCTAAAATTGGTCATTACTCCATTGTATCCAGAATGATATAAATTAAATTATAATAAATTTTATAAAAAAATTATTCTTTTAAATCAAACCATTAATTATGGTTAAGAAAAATGATATATGTTTCAATCATGGAGACAATAAGTTGTACATACTCATAAGTAACGTTTCCATTTTCAATGATCCTTTTGGAAATAAGGAAAGAATTATTTTACCTTTCTAGAATAATTATTTTATAATTAATATAATATTAATAAGTTAAATATATATATATGTATTATCCAAGTGATGTGGTGATTATAAACGAATCACATCGCTTCGTGGAGGTCATAGTTTACACGTATGCATGAACGACAATATAATTTTTATGTTCATGGGAAGTGAGAATTTAAATGATTTATTATTTTATTAAAATCATAAATATGTCATGAATATCACATATAAAAAATAATTGAATCATTATAAAAAATTTTGAGGGATGGTTATGGAAATTAAATTATATCGGTTCGTGGAGAAGATAATTCACATGAACACACAAATGATTAATTTATTTCCCATTAGTTGGACTCAGAGATGGATTTTGGTGATGATATACATATATTAACATATAATTATAATAAGGATACTGTATTAATTATTTAATCATTCTTGAAAAAAAAATGAAGGAAGAGCTAGAAAAAAAAACAAAACATGATTAAAAATGTTACCTTTTCTTTAGAGGATCACATTTGATTAACAACTTAATACCCCTAAGAAGGTTGTCTTTTCTATTATAATGAACCTATAATGTGGGTGGGTATTCTATAAATGGTTATCTATAGATCAATTCCTATCAAAATTATTATTTAAGTGTAAGTAATAGGGATTAGTGGGTGTCATTTTATAGGATAAGTGAGGGCCACTCATAGAATAATAAAAATTGTTAAATTTATATAAATTTATTTTCCATTAAAAATAGATTCAATATAAAATTTTCAAAATATTTGATCATTATGGGTCTAAATACCTTCATAAAATGAAAATTATATATTTTTTGATAATTTTTATATCCTTATCTCTTTGTTTTAATCCTTACTAATTCTTATCGCGACATTATTTAATTTAAACTTGTGAGTAAATATAAATAAAATAAAATTTCAACCGACCAAACATGAGTAATTATTTATATATTGAGACATAAAAAAATATTTTGGAGGAATTATTATTTTTTTATACATTTTATATAATATAATAAAATATTATTTACTTTAAAATCATATAAATGTCAATTTTGACACTATTCACAAATTGACTTTTTAAAATTATGATAACAACATTATTCCATAGAAAAACTACGTTAACTAACCAATTAAAGGTCAATTTAATCTATAAAATACATATATATAATAAAATAGTTCAACTTATATTTATTTTAAAATTATTAATATCATTTATTTTATAATTCTTTAATAAATCAATTACTACATCATAATTACATAAAAATTTATTTTAATTATTAAATATTGAAAAACTATAAATAAATTGTGATGATGGAAATAAAACTTTTATCTTTCAAATTAAAATTTATAGTCTAATTCGTCTTCTATGTATACCTTTATTAAAAATTATTTACTTATTAAAAATGTGAGTATGAAAATTTGAACTTATATTTAAGTAAAGTATAACAGAAGCCTTATTCCTACCAAAGTGGCTAAAAATGTTAGAATTCTAGATTTTGTTTGATTTAGGTCGAAACCCAATCATCCAATGAAATCTGGAAAAGTTTTAAGTTAATTTTATAATATTATTATATTATTTTTACCTTTAATTATCTGATTTACTATTAAAGATGGTAAATAAAATACTAAATTTACTATTCACCAAAAATTATGTTTATCAGATTAGATCAATAGTTTCCTCCTTATTAAAAACTTGTATTTCTTTTTTCAAAAATAAAATTCACATATGCTGAAGAAAGTAATTTAAATTTAATATCATTGACAGATCATGGAAACAATTTTCTAAATTGAATACATTCAAAAGTTCACAAGGTTTTTATATCTAATTTAAATTTAATATTGATTCCAATGACATAAATTGGATTAACTTATAAAAATATAATCTAATTTTACATTTAAAACAATTAAAAGGATAATATTGAAATATAAATAAATTGGATGAAAAAGTAGTTTTTCATTAAAATGCAATATTTTTCACAATGATTTAAAATATTAAATTTGTCCTAAAAATACCAAAAATTCATCCAAAGTAAATTTTTTTTGTCCGTATCCAAAATATTAACTTGATTTTTTATAAAATAATATATAAAAGTTTCAGAACCTGATTTAAAATGGGTTCTCTGTTAATAAATTTGGTAAAACTACCATTTAAAATATTATATTATTTTATGCTTAAAATTTTATTTATTATCATTTTAAGCCTATACTATTTTTTGATGAATATAAAAATTGTTAATAAACATGTTTAAATATAATATAGATAGTTATATTCATTCTCGTCAATACGATATTTATGTGATAACTACCACTTAATAAAAAAATATTATTATATATTATTTTTTGATATAACTCAGTCTTAAGTACGACATATTGTTTGGAAAAAAATCATTATTGTGTGTTGGGAACGTTATTAGAAATAGAATCTCTTTGAGGTAAAATTACTATCTAATTTACGAATATTATTAAATATGATAAATTCTTATCCTATAATTACATGGGATGTTTCAACTTTACACCATTTTGAAAATTTCATCCTCATAATTTTAAATTATTTTATGGTAACTACAATTTCATATTTCAAAATTACATCATTGAAATACCACATTTAAAAAAACAAGAAATAAAATATCCACATTAAAGGAAATTAAGTAAATTACAAAGGTCACACCAGATATCATATACTTGGGTTCCATGTAGGGAAACATGGATATGAAAGAAAAAACTAACTTCCCTGTTCTGAGGGAGATTGATAGAGAACATGGTCAGGAAAAAGTTAACAATTGAAAAAGCCATAAATTTACTATTGGTTAAACAGACATTCACTTGGTAGTAGGAAAAGTAAACAGAAAAGGATCTTTCTTTAATATTCGCTTCATAGTGTTTAAGAATTATATTACTAACTGGGATAAGATCATAATGAAATATAATAAATTGACATGTAGTGTTTCATTTCTTAATTAATTTCCACCACAATGTAATATTTTTTCCCAAATAATGAGTATTTAAGATTATAATTTTACTCATAAAGTAATAGAATAAACTCATAGAGAATCAAAATATCAAAAAATTATTAACTATCTATTTTGACTATCGTTAATCATTAACCAAAACTAAAATGATTAGTAAAAGATAAGATAGTCCCAAAAAATATTATAAACCTTATATGAAGAAATACTATTTCAAACTCCAAAATTCAATAGTACTATCAAAAGTTCCACATAGACCATTCAAAAAAAACAATCAATTAAAATTTCTAAAAATAATCCAAACATAGATTGAATCACAAAAATTATAAGGATTTAATCACATAATAATCCAAGATAAAATTAAAATATTTATCTCCAAATTAATTAAATTGATCTCGAAGTCTAATAAAAAAATTTATTTATTCCAATAATCTTCATGTTACGATAAAAAATTCAATAAATAACTCGAATCACCATAAGTTCATCATAGATTCTTCCAAAATATAATTCAATCCTTTTTCCTAAAATAAAATACCATAGTATAGTATTTTCTTTGATCATATAGGATCCCTAAAATAGAAAACATCTTGAAAAATAATGGTAATCACTTAATCACCAATTCATTTTCCAAACCCTTGTTTATCTATTCGGTAAAACATATGTTTCCGAAATATATTTCTTCTTATTCCATAAATAAATTTAACTAAACATAATAATTCATAATATTTTGAGACATCACATAGCCTACTATTAGGCTTTTCACCATTTTCCCCTTTCAGTTGTGGGTTCGCTTTTCACAGCCTTGCGGGATGTGATAGGTTTTCACACATATTAAGGGTTGTCCTTTTTCCAAAAATATATAATTCTTATAAAAATCATAAAATATAACAATGTACTTGAAAATAACCATAACATGTTTTAACAACCATGGTTATCTCATTCCTTTCATTTTCTATCCAAAAAAGTAATAACCCTTACGTACCACAAATTTTTTTTATGAATCCTAAATATTATCCATAATAGTATAATTATTTCAAAAAAATATAATTCTTCCCAAAATTACAATTCGACCAAATAAAATTTGGGTTACATATTATAAAAATGTAAAAGTCTTCGAATATCCCCCAAAATCTAATGAGTATTAATACCTTTAATCATTTCCATGCCCGTAAGTATACCATAACAATTAAATCCTAACATGTAGAGATCTTAATATTTCTATGTTATTTATAATCCATTAACAATACATTTCCCCCCTAACACTTATTAAACCATTAATAGAAATAAAATATATGGATTTTTTTCTCATGATTCATAAATATCATTCATATCATGATTCAGACATTATGGATAAGAAATAACTCATACCTTGAATTCAGATTTCATGATCTTATTGATGTTCATTTTCCCTTTCTACCTGTTGTCCTACATTAAAAAATAAATGTTCCTTCCACATCTGTTATTTCACCATTAAAAATTGTTAGATGAGTTGAGATCATGATATTATATGAAAAAGATACCATGACCCATAAAAATATTTTAGAAATGATTAGGTGTTAGATAACTCAAACAATTTCGAACTGGTGATTTGAATACTCATAAATCTATCAAAATAAATCGATAAATATTTTAGGATAATATTTATCATCAAATCATTATGTAGGGATAATAAGGTTGTTCAAGATCTATTTCCTTCCCTCTTAAAAAATTATCCTTAATCAAGGAAGATAAAATCTTTTAAACATGAAATGAATTATTTAATGTATAATCCGCTATAGGGTAAAGATAATATAAAATTTTTATAATAATATAGTACATCATCCTCCTCATATATCAGTTGATTTCTGTCTTTATCCAATCCACCTAATTTACCATAACACTTGAAAATTTTCATTATGATAATAACCCTCTTGGTTTTACAGGATCTTTAACCTACACCATGATAACATCCTAACCTCTAAACATATCTAAACCTTTCATCTAATACAAACTATAAGGTTCTGACATTAATTATTACATAATCTTGATTTAATTCAAGAATTTTAAATTATTTCACATTTATTATCAATTCATGTGTAGATATTTTGAGAATTAGGCCACAATTCAAAACTAACAAAACCAAATAAATAATAATTGGAAACTTCAAAAAGTTTCCATTCCATTCATAAAAAAATGTTTCAAAATGAATCATGTTTTCTTTTTAAATTTAATCCTTATAAA
Organism: Viscum album; assembly: GCA_963277665.1. Taxonomy (NCBI): domain Eukaryota; kingdom Viridiplantae; phylum Streptophyta; class Magnoliopsida; order Santalales; family Viscaceae; genus Viscum; species Viscum album. Next base: position 401,771,524 of record OY728127.1, on the reverse strand, counting down.
TTTTCCATGACCCCATACTTGAACCTATTCAACATAAATCCTATGAAAATTTTTCAAAGCATAGGATTAGCAAAAAATTCATACTAAGGAACATAAAAAAGAAATAAATAAACTATTACTCTATGAATACTAATAAAATTATGAAGAAATTTTCAAAGATTTATACATTTCACACATAAAACATAAACTCTTATGCTCACCCCATGAAATCATAAGATTCATATAAAAATCAATATAAATCCTAAATCCTAAATTTAACTCATGGAATCCATAACATTCGTACATTTTAGATTTAACAGATACATAGGGAGTAACCTTCATGGTTGCATTTGGAATACCATTTGCATTTTATTACCTTAATATCATTGAAGAAACACAAAAATTTAACTCCATCTTAGTAGCTAAAAAATTGGAGGAAATTATGGGATCACCCACCCTATTTTTATCACCCTTATAAATAAATAATACCCATGAACCAAAAAATAATTACATCAGACAAATCGTGCATTAAATAATGATAACATTACCACTTTGAAAAAAAATTTCATTTTTACAAAATAGCACACCAAAAAATGAAAACACTACATTTGAGAATAAAATTTTAAACATGTAATTGAACACTAAAAACATTAAAGTGACTTAAAAGTAATAAAATATGTTAATGATGTATATGTTAAACAAAATATTCACTTTTTTAATGATAGTTGAAAGTGTAACTTTAAAATTGGTTCTTAAATGATTGTACCTTAAATTATTCTTTTATAAAACATTTAAGAGAAATTCAAAATTCCCAATTTTTAAAAATTAATTTTTATATAAATACATTCATAAAAATAATTTTGAAAATGTGACATATAATAGAAAGATTAATAATATAAAATCATTAAAAAATTTAAAATGATGTTTTTAGATAAAAAGTCTTGTACCTTAAGTCTAACTCATCCCGTAAAACCATTATATTATTTAATAATACATATTAGTTCATTATTTACTAGTACAAGAACATTTTTATCGTTTATTATTCCTTTTATATTACTTATTATCTTGTTATAACAATTACTTCATTATTTATGTTTACATTAGGCGCTTTGTCGATATTCGATACTGGAGTCCATAAAATGACTATGGTATGTGGTCAATAGTCAAAGTGATCAATAATACACCTTGTATAGTATAATATTTATGAAATAATGATTAATATTTATACATCAATTAAACATTTAAATCATCCCATTAATAGTGATTGTGAAAATTAAATTTCACTACAATCAATGAGACGGTTAAGCATACGCATGTATCAGTAAAGATTTCATTTTTCAATGAGTATTTTGGAAAGATGGAAAGTATTATTTTTTATTACCACAATTATAATAATATAATTAATATTATATTAATCATTTCAATATACTTATAAATATCGTCCAATTTATTAGGTGATTACAAACGAATCACATCGCTTCGTGGAGGTGATAGTTCACACTTATGCATGAACGATATTATGATTTTTATATGCATGGAACATAAGAATTTTTTTGATATAATATTTCATTATAATGAAAAATATCTTAGGAATATAAAATTATAACATTAATTACATCATTATAAGTAGTCTTAAGAGACAATAATGGAAAAGAAAATATATTGGTTCAGGGAGATGATAATTTATGCGTACAAACAAATGATAAATTTATTTCCCATTTGATGGGATCAAATATGTATTTAGGTGATGATATTAACCTAATAACATCTCATTATAGTTAGGATACTGTTTTTTTTCATAATGGTTTAATTATATTTTAAGGATGTGTAAGATAAAATACAATAGAAACACATAAATAAAAACATAACCTCTCATTGAGACGATCTCCTTTGATTAAAACCTTAACACCTATAAAGATGGTATTGTGGTAGAAATAATGCCTCTAGAATATGGGGAGGTATTATATGAATGGGTTTGGGTCTAATAATGGCTTAATTTTTTGGAAGTGCATGTAATAGAGATGAATTGTTTCCCTTTTATATGAGAGGCGAGGGGAACTCTTCGAATTATTAGAAGTGTTCAATTAATATAAATTAATTAGTCATTAAAAATGGATCCAGTATAAATTATTAAGAATATAGGATGATTTTTGAATTATTTTACTTCATCCAATTAAAATTATAAATGTTTTCATATTTTATAAATCCTTATCTTTTTTTTATTCCTTATTAATTTTTACCGCGATATTATGCGATTTACACTTTAAGAGTAAATATAATTTCAATAAAATTAAACACAACCAAAAATGATTCATTAATGAAACATTTAAACATAACACAATAATTTTTATAAATTATTAATTTTTGTGATTTTAATATCATTTAATAATCTATTAGTTATTTGAAAATATCATAAATGGCCAGTCTGACACTATTCACTAATTGTCTTTTTAAAAATTTCATAACAACTTGAGTCCTTTTAGAAAATATATTAACTCATCATAAACATGACAAATCCATCCAAAATATTTGTTCGTGGAATAAAATATTTGCAATTATATTTATTTTAATATTATTAATATCATTTATTTGATTTTACCAGGAATAAATCAATTACTAGATCATCATTATGTCATAATTAAATTTAATTATTTAATTTATAAAATTTTAAAAAAATCATGATGATGTAGATGATAATTTTTAATGTAAGATTAATATTTATAGTCTAATTTATATTCTGTATATCACTACATAAAAAATTATTTACTAATTAAAGATATGAGAATGAAATTTTTGGCTTATCTTTAAAATCAAATATAATATATCACACATTCTTTCCCAAGAGGCATAAAAAGGATATAATTTCAGAATAAGGTAGATTTTGATTGAAACCCACTCATCCAATTAAATTAGGCCATGGTTGTTTGTTAATTAGGTAATATTATTATATTATTTTAACCTTTAAAAACTCTATTTACCCATAACTATGGTTAATTATATACTAAAGTTACTATATAGTTAAAATTTTTTTCCGTATTAGATCACAACTCACATACTAATTACAACAATGTATGTTTGTTTTTCGAAATTCCATTCTCGTATGTGCCAAAAATGAAATAAAAATTAATCTTGTTGACTAATCAAGAAAATGAGTTTCTAAAGTAAAATCATTGCAAAGTTCACAAAGTTTTTATATACAATTTAAATCTGAAATTGATTCGAATAACATAAATTTTATAAAATTATAGGAAAAAATATAATAACACTTTAAATCTAATTAATTGGATAATCTAACAATATAAATAAATTAGACAAAAAATATATTGGAATTAAAATTCAGCACTTTTCACTATTCATTTAACCATGAAATTCATTAGAAAAATAACAAAAATATACCCAAACAAAAATTTTATGTCTGTATTTAAATTAAGATGTTTTAATTGTCAATAATATATGATAAAATTGTCAAAAACTCTATTTATAAGGGGTTCTCCATCAAAATGTTTCAAAACTACCTTTTAAAAATATTATATTATTTAATGCTTAAAATTAATTTTTTTTTATTTTAAGCTTATAAAATTTATTGGATGAATGTAAAAACATTTAATAAAGATGGATAAACATAATATAGTTAGTTCTATTAATTCCATCTAATACAAAATCTAGGCGATAACTACCATATAAAATAAAAATATTACAATATACTGTTTTTTTATAATTTCATCTTGCGTGTGAGATATGATTTCGGAGAAACCCAGTATTCAGTGTTAGGTATGCTATCATACAAAGTGTCCCATTAAGGTAAATTTTTTATAAAATTCATAAAAATTAATAAATATGAAATTTTCTTATTCTATAATTACATGTGATGTTACATCCATCCCCCCTTTTGAAAATTGCATCCAAACAATCTTAAATTTGGCCTCAGTTACTACGGTTTAACATTTCAAAAATACATTTTTGAAATACGACATAAAAATAATAGAGAATAAAAAATACACTTTAAAAGAAAGAAAGTGATGTATAATGGTCACTTCATATATAATATACTAGGTTTCTATGTAGGGAATCATAGATATGGAATAATGAACTAACTATTATGTTCGGATATGGAGTGATAGAGATCAGGGTTAGGAGAAGATTACCAATTAAAACCATAAATTATTTATTGGTTAAACGGTCTTTCATTTCTTGGTTGGAAATGTAAACAGAAAAAGTTTTTGTTTTAATATACTTTTTATAGAGTTGAAGAATTGTATTACTACAAGGGTAAATATAACAAGGATATATAATTACTTGACATGTAAAGTTTCATCCATTAGTCAATTTCCACCACAAACTCATCTTTTTCTTTAAATTATGTGTATTTAAATGGAATTTTTCATATATGAGGAACTAGAATAAGCACATATAGAATCACATTTTCTACAAAAGATTAATTATCTATTTCTACTGTATTTAAGGATTAAATAAAACCAAAATGGTTATTACTAGATAAAATAATCCAAAAAAAGAATATAATTATTTGATGAAAAAATAACACTATATCAAGATAAGATAATGTCATAAAAATTTCCATAACATTCTCAAAATATGATAATTTCCTATAAAATAACCATAATATTTTTTAACCACAATTTTTTCTCATTCATTTCATTTTTAGCCCAAAAATTTAGAACCATTAATTACCTAAAATAAAAATGTTCATACAAACCCTATATCATTTATGTGATTTAAAATTACTAAAATCAGATCATGATGTATATGCTAAATAAAACATTCTCCTTTTTAATGATAGTTTGTTGAGTAACTTTCAAAGAGGATTTTAAATTAATGTCCCTTAAGTATATTCTATTATGATAATATTTGAGAAGAATTAAAAATTGCTCGATAAAAACATTTTATTCCATAGAAACACATTGATAAAAACAATTTTGAATAAATTTACATAAATATAAATATTTATTAGAATAAATCATTAAAACATTTAAAGCGACGGGTTAAAAAAAAATTCTCTTCCCTTGAGTCTGAATCATAATGTAAAATTCTTTTATTCTAGAATATTAATTTTTTTAATTACTTACTTTCATGAGAAAATTTTTATAGTTTATTATTCCATTTTCATGACTAATTATCTTGTTATATCACTTACTTAATTATTTATTTGTACATTGGGGGATTTATTGATATTTGGTACTCTGTCCCAAAATGACTTTAGCATGATATAAATAGTAAAAGTTATCATTAGAACATCTTCTATATATTAATATTTATGAAATTATAATAAATTTTATATATCAATTATACTTTTAAATCATATCATTAATTATGGTTATTAAAAATGAACTATTTTACAATCATGGAAACGATAAGTCGTACGTACGCATGAGTAACGTTCCTAATTTCCAATGATCAATTTAGAAAGAAGGTATTTATTATTTTATATTCCAAGAATGATAATAATTTCATTAATATATTATTAATCATTCTAATAAACTTTTATATATATTATCTAAGTGATGTGGTGATTAAAAATGAATCAAAATGCTTGGTGGATGTGATAGTTCACAAGTTTGCACGAACGATGTTATCATTTTTATATGCATTTTATGTAAGAAAAAGATTGATATATTATTTTATTATAATGATAAATGTGTCCAAAATATCACATATGAACATTAATTCCTTCATCATAACCAGTCTTTAGAGACAAATGTAGAAAATTATTTATATCAGTTCGTGGAGTTGATATATCACATGTGGAAACAAATGATTTAAATCAATTCCCATTTTATGTAATGAGAGATATATTTAGGAAATGTTATTATCATATTAAGATCTCCATATTTTGGGGATACTAGAGTCATTATATCATCACGAGAGAGGAATATTTGAATTAAGAGGACTAAGAAATAAAATAGAAACACTTAATTAAAAATGTTACCTTTCCATCATATTATCACCTACTATTGATACCTTAACACCTATAAGGAGGGTGTTATGCCTAAAAGAATGCCACTATGTTAAATAAAACATTAACATTTGTAAGGATATTTTAATGAGTAACATTAAAATAGGTTATTCAAAGAATGTACCTTAAAAAGATTCCTTTATGAAACAATTTGTGGGAAATTAAAAAGTCCCCATTTTAAAACATTCATTTCCATATAAATAAATTCATGAAAACAATTTTGAAAACACGGACATAAAATATAATAATTAATAAGAATAAATAATTAAATCATTTAAAATGATATTTTTAGTTAAAAGTATATTTCCTTGAGTATGAACAATCACTTACAATATTTATATTCACTAATAATAAATTTGGTTAATTATTTAGTTTCATGAGAAAATTTTTATAGTATATTATTCATTTTATATGACTTATTATTTTGTTAAAACAATTTTTAAATTATTTGTGTTCTCATTCTGTGCTTTGCCGATATTCGGTTCTCGAGTCCGAAATGACTTTGGGATGATGTCATTAGTAAAATTCGTCATTAGTCCACTGTATCCAGAATGATATAAATGAAATTAGAATCAATTTTATACATCAATTATTCTTTTAAATCAACCCATTAATTGTGGTTAAGAAAAATGATCTATGATTACATCATGGAGATAATATGCCGTACATAAGCATGGGTAAAGTTTCCATTTTCAATGATCTTTTTGGAAATAAGGTAAGCATTATTTTATATTTACAGAATTATTATTATACAATTAATATCATATTAATAATATATATATATATATATATATATATATATAAATTATCTAAGTGATGTAGTGATTAAAAATGAATCACATAGCTTCATGGAAGTCATAGTTAACACAAATGCATGAACGATATTATTAGTGTTATGTTCTTGGAATGTAAGAATGTAACTAGTTTATTATTATATTAAGATGATAAATATATCATGAATATCACATATAAAAAATAATTGCATCATTATAACTTGTCTTGATGGATTCTTATGGAAAATAAATTATATTATTTCGTAGAGGGGACAATTCACATGAACACACAAATGATTAATTCCTTTCCCATCAGTTGGAATCCGAGATCTATTTTGGTGATGATATAAATATATTAACATATAAATATATTAAATATACTATATTCATTATTTAATCATGCATGATAAATATTTTAAGGAGTGTAGGAAGAAATAAAATAGAAAAAATGATTAACGATGTTACCTTTCCTTTAGAAAATAGCATTTGATTAACACCTTAATACCTCTAAGAAGGATGTTCTGCCTAAAATAAAGAACCTAGAATGTGGGTAGGTATTATTTAAAGGGTTTTCTATATATCATTTCCTATCAAAATTAATATTTATGTTTATGTAATAGGGATGAATGGGTGTCCTTTTATAGTATAGGGGAGAGCCACTCTTAGAATAATAAAAATTATTAATTTTATATAAATTTATTTTACATTAAAAATAGATTCAATATAAATTATTCCAAATATAGGGTGATTATGGCTCTAAATACCTTTATAAAATTAAAATTATACATTTTTTGATAATTTTTTAATCCTTAAATCTTTGTTTTAATCATTATTAATTCTTATCACGACATTATGTAATCTAAAACTTGTGAGTAAATATAATTAAAATAAAATTTCAACCAGCCAAAGATTAGTGATTAATGATATATTTAGACATAAATTTTTTTTGGATGAATTATTATTTTTTCAATAAATTTTATATAATTTAAGAATCTATTATTTATTTTATAATATCATGAAGGTCAATTTTAACAATATTCAATAATTGACTTTTAAAAAATATTATAACAACATTATTTCATCCCAAAAACTATATTAAATCACCATTGACATGTCAATGTCATCTATAAAATACATGTATGTAATAAAACATTTCAAATTATATTTATTTTAATATTATTAATATCATTTATTTGATTCTTCTGTAATAAATCAATTACTGCATCATCATTACATCAAAATTTTATTGAATTATTTAATGTCAAAAATTATAAATAAATTAAGACGATGGAAATGAAAATGTTACATTTCAAATTAAAATCTCTTTTCTAATTTATCTTCAATATATATCAAAATTAAAAATTATTTACTTCTTGAAAATATGAGTATGACATTTTGAACTTATATTTATATAAAATATAACAGATATTCTATTCTTACCCAAGTCGCTGAAAAATGTTATAATTCAAGCTTATGTTTGATTTTGGTCGAAACCCACTAATCCAATGAAATTAGGACAAGTGTTAGGTTATCTTTATAATATTATTATTTTGTTTACCTTTAATTATCTGATTTACCAATAAATATGGTCAATTAAATACTAAATTTTTTATTCACAAAAAATTATGTTTATCCTATTAGATCATTAGTTTCCTTCTGATTAAAACCAAGTATTTATTTTTTTCAAAATTATATTCTCATAGGTGGAAAAATTAATTTAAAATTAATATCATTGTCAGATCGTGGAAACAGTTTTATGAAGTGAATACATTCAAAACATCATAATGTTTTTATATCCAATTTAAATTTAAATTTGATTCCAATGAACAATATTGGATTAAGTGATGACAATATAATCTAATTTTACATTTAAACCAATTAATAAGATAATATAACTATATAAATATATTTTATGAAAAAAGTGGTTTTGAATTAAAATGCAATATTATTTACAATTCATTAAAATATGAAATTTCTCATAAAAATACATAAAATTCAACCAATGTAATTTTTTCGTTATTCAAAATATTGGATTTATTTTTTCAAAAATAATATGTAAAAGTTTCAGAAATATATTTAAAATGGGTTCTCCGTTAAAAAACATTAAAACAACCTTTTAAAAATATTATATTATTTTATGGTTAAAATTTGATTTATTCTCATTTTAAACCTATACTATTTTTTGGATGAATATAAAAACTATTAATAAACGTGTCTAAATATAATATAGATAGTATTATTCATTCTCAATAATATGATATCTAGGCAATAACTTCAACTTAATATAAAAATATTATAATTTATTAATTTATTGATATAACTCAGTCTTAAGTAAAACATATTATTTCGAAAAAACCCATTATTGCGAGTCAGGTATGTTATTAGAAAGAGAATCCATTTGAGGTAAAATTAATATTTGATTTATGAATAATAATAAATATGGTAAATTCTTATCCTATAATTATCTAGGATGTTACATCTTTCACCCTTTTGAAAATTTCATCCTCACAATTTTATATTTGGTCGTGGTAAATATATTTTTACATTTCAGAATTACATCACTGAAATCCAACATTGAAAAAAACTATCAATAAAACATCCACTTCAAAGGAAATAAATTGAATTACAAAGGTCACATAAGATATCATGTACTAGGGTTCCATGTAGGGAAACATGGATATGGAAGAAAAAAATAACTTCCCTGTTTTGATGGGGAGTTATATAGATCATGGTCAGGAAATAGCTAACAATTGAAAAGCCATAAATTTATGATTGGTTAAACTATCATTAACTTGGTAGTAGGAAAATTAAACAGGAAATGTTTTTTCTTTAAGATTCTTTTCCTATAGATTAGTAATTCTATTACTACACGGGATAAGATCATAAGGATATATAATTCATTGAAACATAGAGTTTCATCTCTTAATCAATTTCCACCACAAACTCATCTTTTTTAGGTAATAAGAAGTATTTATGAAGAGATTTTCACAAATAAAGCACTATAATAAGCATATAGATAATCAAAATATCAACAAAATATTAACTAACTATTTTGACTATCGTGAATCATTAACCAAAACTCAAATGATTATTACAAGATAATATAGTCCCCCAAAAAATATAATAAACCTTATATGAAGAAATACTACTTCAAACTCAAAATCTCAATAGTACAATCAAATGTTCAACATAGACCATTCAAAATAAAATCCATTATATTTTTTTAAAAATATTCCAAACCAAGATTGAATCCTAAAAATTATAATGATTTAATCGCATAACCATCCAAAAAAAATTAAAATTTTTATCTCCATATTAAATCAATTGATCTTCTAGTGTCAAAGGGGAAATTAATTATTCGAATAATCTTCATATAAGTCTAAAAATTTCAATAAATAACTCGAATCACCATAAGTCCATCATAGATTCTTCCAAAATATAATTCAATCCTTATTCCTAAAATAAAATTCCATAGTATTGTATTTTACTTAATCTTATAGGATTCCTAATATATAGAACATCTTGCAAAATAATGTTAATCACTTAATCACAAATTAGTTTTACAATCCCATGTTTATCTGTTAGGTAAAACATATATTTCCAACATATATTTCTTCTTAATCCATAAAAACATTTAACTAAAAATAAAAATTCCAACTATTTTGAGACATCACACAGCCTAGTGTTTAGTGATTCACACCTTTCCTATTTCAGTTTTGTGTTCGCTTTTCATGGTCTTCCATACACGATAGTTTTTCACCCTGATTGGAGGTTGTCCTTTTTCAAAAACTATATCATTCTTATAAAATTCTCAAAATATAACAATTTCCTCCAAAATAACCATTACATGTATTAACATCAAATCTTATCTCATTCCATTCATTTTTCATCCAAATTATTAATAACCCACAATTACCAACATATAAAAAAACTTATGAATCTTAATGTTATCCATAACATTATAATTATGTCTAGAAAATATAATTCTTCCTCAAATAATAGTTCCACCTAAATAAATTAGGGTTACATATTACACAAATATAAATGTCTTAAAAAGTCTCCCATAATAAAAAGAGTGTTAATAACTTTAATCGTTTCCATTCCCTTAAGTATACCATAACTATTAACTCCTTACATATAAAGATCATAATATTTCTATGTTCTTTAGAATCCATTAACAATTCATTTCCCACTTACCTATTAATAACTCATTCATAAAAATAAAATATATGAATTATATGATCATGATTCGTAAATATCATTCATATAATGATTCATACTTTATGGATAAGAAGATAACTCATATCTTGATTTTAGATTTCATGATCTTCATGACGTTCCTTTTCCCTTTCCGCATGTTTTCATACTTTCAAAAATTAATGTTCCCTCCACTTCTATTATTTCACCATTAAATTTTTTTTTTGATGATTTGAGATAATGAAATTATATGAAAAGGACCATGACCCATAAAACAGTTTTAGAAATGATTAAGTGTCGGATAACTCAAAAAATTTCGTATTGGTGATTTGAATACTCATGAATCTATCAAAATCATTCGATAAATCATTTGTGATAACAGTGATGATAAAATCATCAAGTAGGGGTAATGATGTTGTTCAAGATCTATTTCCTTCCATCTTAAAAAATGATCCTTATTCAATGAATATAAAATCACTTTAACATGAAGTGAATTATATAATTAATAATCAACTATAGTGTAAAGAAAACATAAATTTTTATTAATAATCATATATATAATCCTCATTATATCTGAGTTGATTTAGGTTTTTACCCAATCAACCTAATTTACCATAACTCTCCAAAATTTTCAATATGATAATAACCCTCTTGGTTATATAGGATCTTTATCCTACACCAAGATTACATCCTAACCTCTAAACATATCTAAACCATTCCTCTGATGCAAACTACAAGGTTCTGAAATCAATTATTACAAAAGCTTGAGTTAAGTAAAAAAATTTAAATCATTTCACATTTAGTATCTTTTCATGTTTAGATATATAGAGAATTAGTCCACAAAACAACACACTCAAAAATAAAAACACTTTATTTGAGAATAAAATTTTAAATATGTAATATATTTATAAAAACATTGAAGTGACTTAAAAGTGATAAAATATTTTCATGATGTATATGTTAAACAAAACATTCAATTTTTTAATGATAGTAAAAATTATAACATTAAAATTTGTTCCTAAATGAAGGTCCTTTAAAAATATTTTTTTATGAAACATTTGAGAGAAATTGGAAATATCAAATTTTGAAAAATTAATTTTTATATAAATATTTTCATAGAAATAATTTTGAAAATTGAACAAAAAATACAATTATTACAAATAATAAATCTTTAAAACATTTAAAACGATGTTTTTAGTTGAAAAGTCTCTTAACTTAAGTCTAACTCGTCATGTAAAATATTTATATTATTGAATAATAAACATTGGATAATTTTTTACTTGTATGAGAACATTTTTACAGTTTATTATTCCTTTTTATATTACTTATTATCTTATTATAACAATAACTTTATAATTTATGTTCAAATCAGACGCTTTGTCTATATTCGGTACTCGAGTCCAAAAAAGGACTTTGGTAAGTGGTCAATAGTCAAAGTGATAATTAATCCATATTATCTAGTATAATATTTATCACATAATAATAAATTTTTATACATTAATTATAAATTTAAATCAGACCATTAATTGTGATTTTGAAAAATAAATTACATTACAATCAAGGAGATTGTAAGTCGTTCGTACGCATGAGTAAAGATTACATTTTTCAATAAACATTTTGGAAAGAAGGAAAGTATTATTTTAAATTACCAGAATTATAATAATATCATTAATATTATATTAATCATTTTGGTCTACTTATAAATGTTATCCAAGTTATTTGGTGATTAAAAACATATCGCATCGCTTGGTGGAGGTGATAATTCACACGTATGCATGAACGACACTGACATTTTTTTGTGCATGGAACGTAAGAATTTACTTGATAAAATATTTCATTATAATAAAAAATATTTCATAAATATAACATAATAACATTAATTCCATCATTAAAACTATTCTTGAGAGGCTATAATTGAAATTAAATTATATTGGTTTGTGGAGATGATAAATTATGCGTACTCAAAAATGATAAATTTATTTACCATTTGATGGAATAAAAGATGTATTTAGGTTATGATTTTAACATAATAACATATCATTATATTTAGGATACTTTTTTTTAATTCATCATCTTTTAATAAAATTTTAATGAAGTGTAAGATGAAATAATATATAAACACCTAAATAAAAACATAACCTCTCATTTAGATAGTCACCTTTGATTAACTCCTTAACACCTATAAGGATGGTATGGTGCTAGAAATAATGCCTCTATAATGTGGGGAGGTATTATATGAATGGGTTTGGTCAAATCCAGGGTGAACAAATTTTTTTTGGAAGTTTATGTAATAGTGGTGAATTGTTTCCCTTTTATAGAAGTGGTGGCGGGAACTCTAAGAATTATTAGATGGGTTAAATTAATATAAATTAATTATTCATTAAAAATGGATTAAATATAAATTATTTATAATAAAATTTGATTTTTTATTTAATTTACTTCATCTAATCAAAATTATAAATATTTTGTTATATTTTTAATCTTTATCGTTTTGTTTTAATCCTTAATAATTTTTATGGTGACATTATGTAATTTACACTTTGAGAGTAAATATAATTTCAATAAAATTACAAACAACCAAAAATGAGTCATTATTGAAATATCTAGACATAACCCAATTATTTTTATTAATTATAAATTTTTACAATTTAATATCCTTTAATAAACTATTATTGATTTTAAAATATCATAAACATCAATTTTGACACTATTCACTGACTTTTAAAAAATATCATAACAACATGATTCCTTTTAAAAACTACATTAAACCATCCTAAACACGACAATGTCGTCCATAATAATTGTGTGTGGCATAAAATATTTCTAATTTTATTTATTTTAATATTATTAATATCATTTATTTTATTCTACCAGGAATAAATCAATTACTAGATAATCATTATGTCATAATTAAAATTTATTACATAATGTATAAAATTATGAAAAAAATCATGATTATGTAGATAATAATTTTAAATTTTAAATTAATATTTATTGTCTAATTTATATTCTCAATATCAGTGAATTAAAAATTATTTACTTATTAAATATATGAGTATGAAATTTTTAACTTATCTTTAAATCAAACATAATAGATCTCACATTCTTACCCAAGTGGCTTAAAAATATTATAATTTCTTGACTAAAGTTGATTTTGGTTGAAACCCACTCATCCAATTAAATTAGGTCATGTTTTTTGGTAATTATGTAAAATTATTATATTATTTTTACCTTTAATAACTCTATTTACCCTTAATTATGGTAAATGATTTACTAAAGTTACTATTCATTTAAAATTTACTTTTCTTATTAGATTATAATTCACATAATAATGAAAACAATGTATTCTTGTTTTTGGAAATTCCATTCACATATGTGGAAAAAAATTAATTTAAAATTATTCTTGTTGATTGACCGAGAAAACGAGTTTCTAAAGTAAAAACGTTCTTAATTTCAAAAAACAATTTATATACAATTTCAATTTGAAATTTATTCTAATGACCTAAATTAGATTAATTGATAGAAAAATAATCTAATAAAACATTAAAATTAATTAATTTGATAATTTAAAAATATAAATAATATATACATGAAATATTTTTTAATTAAAATACAAGACATTTAACTATTCATTTAATTATGAAATTCATTAGAAAAATGCCAAAAATTGTTCCAAATTAAATTTTTATATCTTTATTCAAAATAATAGGTTTAAATTGTCAACAATAAATTATAAAATTGTCAAAAAATCTATTTATAATGGGCTCTCCATCAAAATGTGGTAGAACTACCTTTTAAAAATATTATATTATTTTATTCTTAAAATTTGATTTATTATAATTTTAAGCTTGAAAAAATTATTGGATGAATGTAAAAATAATAATAATAACGGATAAACATAATATAGTTAGTTTTATTCATTCCCACTAATAAAAAATATTGGCGATAACTACCAAATAAAAATAATAATATTTCAATGTATTGTTTTTTTTATAATTTTGGCATGCTTGCGACGTATGATTTCAGAGAAACTCATTGTTTTGTGTCTGGTATGCTATCATACATAGTGTACCATTAAGGAAAATTTATTATATAAATCATAAAAATTAATAAATTTGAAAATCTATTATTCTTTAATTTCTCGTGATGTTACATCCATCACCCCTTTGGAAATTGCATCCTTGCAATTTAAATTTTGGCATGAGTAAATAAGGTTTAACATTTCAAAAATAGATCTTTGAAACACCACATCAAAATAAGAGAAAATAAAACCCACACATTAAAAGAATTAAAGTGATGAATAAAGGTCACCTGATATATAATTTACTAGGATTCCATGTAGGTAAATATGGATATGGAAGAAAGAAAAAACTATTATATTCTGATGGAGAGTGACAGAGAATATGGTTAGGAGAACATTACCTATAAAAAACATAGATTTTTTATTCATTAAACGGTCTTTCATTTATGGTTGGAAATGTAAATAGAAAAAGTTTTGTTGTAATATCATTTTCAAAGAGTTGATGAATTTTATTATTACGTGGGGAAATATCATAAGTAAAAAAAATTAATTGGCATGTAAAGTTTCATCCCTTAATCAATTTACACCAAAAACATATATTTTTCTCTAAATGATGCATATTTAAGTTGAAATTTTCATGCATGAGGAACTAGAATAAACTTCTAGGGATTCACATTAACCACAAAAGATTAATTATCTATTTTGACTATATTTAATGATTGAATAAAACCAAAATGGTTAGTAATAGAAAACATAATCCACAAAAAATAACAGAACTTATTTGATGAAATACTAATTCAAACTCAAAAATTCAATTATAAAAAAAGAGTTCAATATAGACAATTAAACAAATAACGGTATATTAAAATTCCTAAAAATAATCCAAACAATGATTAAAAACCAAAAATAGAATAAATTTTATCACATTATCTTCCAAGATAAAATTAAATTATTCAGCTCCAAATGAAATCAACTAATGTTGAAGTATCAAACAAAAAATTAATTTTTCAAATAATCATTATGATATGCTAATATTTTCTATAGATAACCTGTATCACCATAATTCCATCATAGTTTCTTCCATAATACAATTCATCCCTTTATTACTCAAATAAAATTACATATAATTGTTTTTAACTTAATTATATAGTATTCCAAACATTGAAAACATCTTGTAAAATAACATTCATCACATAATCGACAATACATTTTCTAATCCCATGGTTATCTATTCAACGAAACATAAATTCCCAAAATATACTTATAATTAATCCATAAATATGTTTAACTAAGAAGAAAAAAATAACACTATCTTAAGAATTTATGTCGGATAGCGGTAGATGATTCATCCTGGTCACAATTCAGTTGCAAGTATGAATTTCGAAGCCTTGCCAGACATGATGGGTTGTCACCTATCATGTGGGTTGTCCTTTTCCTAAAACTATATCATTGTTATAACATTCTAAAAATAAGATAATGTACTAAAAATTAACCATAACATGTTTTATCCTTAATTTTTATCTCATTCCTTTCATTTTTTATCCCAAAAAGTTATAACCCATAATCAAATGGGTATTAATATATTGAAATATTTCCATGTCTTTATGTATTAAATAACTATTAAATCCTTTATATATTTACATCTTAATATTTTAAAATTCTTCATAATCTATTAATTATTCACTTCCACCATACCGCTTATTACCTCATTCGAAAAATTCCTATATATGGATTATATCCTCATGATTCCTAAAAAAATTAGATCATATTTCATATTTTATGGATAAGAAGATAATTTATACCTCGAATTATTATTTCATGATCTGTTTGATGTTCATTTTCTCTTTCTATATGTTTTCCTACTTTTAAAAAGTAAACAGTCACACCACTTATTGTATTTCAACTTTTGAAATACATGAATGAGTTGAGATCTTGAAATCTTATGAAAAAAATACCATGACCCATAAAATTGTTTTATAAATGAGTAGGTCTAGGTTAACTCAAACAATTTATTACAGGGGATTTTAATACTCAAGAAGTTGGAAATATTATATGAACAGGATTTTACGATAATAGTGATGATCAAATCATTCGGGATCGATTAAACGGTTTTTTATGATATTTATCCTTCCATATTGACAAATGATCTTTATTATGTTGAATAGAACCTCACTAAAACATGAAATGGATTTTTTAATTATAAATCCTCTCTGGGGTAAAGAAGACACTAAATTTTCTTAATAATCTAATCCATCAACCCCATTATATCTCAGTTGATTTAGGTTTTTATCCAATCCACATAATTTTCTGTAATAATCCAAAATTTTCTATATGATTATAACCATCTTGGTTACATGGTATCTTAAACATACACCTAGATAACATCCAAACCTCTAAAGTAATCTAATGCTTTCCTCTGAAACCAACTATTAGGTCCTAACATTAAACATTACATAACCTTGATTTAAGTCAATGACATTACATTATTTCACATTGAGGATATTTTTAAGTTTTTTAATTTAGATAATTAGGCCATATTTCATACATAGAAATCAATAAAAATATAATGTGGACAATTCCAAGAGTGTCTATTTATTTCATAAAAACATCCAAATTGAAACACGGTCTCTATTTATATTTAATCACTAGAACCATTCCTTGATCCCTTCCATGTATGTATTCCCCATAAATATTATTAAAATAAATTAAAACATTGGATGAGAATAAATATATCAATAAGGGATTTAAAAATAAATAAATAAATTGATATCCATGAATACATATAAAATCATGAAAACATTTTCATAAGGATATAATTTCAACCCATAAAACATAAACTTGTTATTTTACCTAATTCTGTCATAAGACTTCTGTAAAACTCTATAGAAATCAAAAATCCTAATGGTAAATTTTGGAATCCATAACACTCATAGATTATATAATTCATGGCTACATAGGTATTAACATTCAATGTTACAATTGGAATACCCATCGTAGTATATTCTCATAATCTCATAGGAGAAACCCAACCAGTTAACTCTATCTCATTTCTAAATTAATTTGAGAGTTATCATGGGATCACCCACTCTCGATTAATCTCCCATATATACTTACAATACCCATTATCCAAAACATAAACAAAACACATAAATCAAGCATAAATGAAAAATAACATTACCACTTTGAAATCACTTTTCATTTTTTAAAAATAGCACACTTAAAAATTAAAACACATAATTTGAAAAAAAAATTAAACTTTTAAAGGAATCATCAAAACAATAATGTGATTTGAAATCAATAAAATATGATCATGATGTATATGTTAAATAGAACAATCACTTTTTAATGTATAGTTCAAAGAGTAAATTTAAAAGAGGGTCTTAAAAGTATGTCCCTTAAAAAGATTCTTTTATGAAAATATTTGAGAAAAATTAAACATTTATCAATTTAAAACATTATTTTCCATATAAAAACATTGATAAAAACTATTTTGAAAACATGAACATAAATTGAAATATTAATAATAACAAATATTTAAATCATTTAAAGCGATGTATTTTTTAAAAAATTTCTCTTACCTTGAGTCTGAATCATAATGTATAATCCTTGTATTATTAAATAATAAAATTTGGTAATTATTTACTTTCATTATAACATTTTAATAGTTTATTATTCCATTTTAATGACTAATTATCTTGTTTTAACATTTACTTAATTATTTATTTTCACATTGAGCACTTTATCGATATTCGCTACTCGATCGCAAAATGTCTTTGGTATGATATCAATAGTTAAAATTATACTTAGTCCATCATCTATATATAAATATTCATGAAATAATAACAAATTTAATATATTAATTATTCTTTTAAATCAGACCATTAATTATGGATTTGAAAAATGAACTATTTTACAATCATGGAGACGGTAAGCCCTACGTACGCTTGAGTGACATTCCTAATTTTCAATGATCATTTTAGAAAGAAGGTTTTTATTATTTTATCTTCCTAGAATGATTATAATTTCATTAATATAATATTAATCATTTAAATATACTTATATATATCTATATATTATAGAAGTGATGTGGTGATTAAAAATAAATCAAATCGGTTCTTGGAGGTGATAGTTCACATGTATGCACGAACGACATTATCATTTTTATATGCATGGAATGTTAGAAAATAATTGGTATATTATTTTAATATAAAGATAAATGTGTCAAAAATATCACATATTAGAATTAATTCCATCATTATAACTTTTCTTGAGAAACAAATGTAGAAAATCAATTATATCAGTTCGTGGAGATGAAGACTCGCACGTGCCAACAAATGATTTAAATCAATTCACATTTCATGTAATGGGAGATATATTTATGCAATGATATTAAAATAATGACATATCCATATTTTAGGGATATTAGAGTCATTATTTATAATGACCCATACTTTACATACATTGTTAATACTTCAAAATTGAAGCACACTTATTACAACATATGACAAAACCACAAAGGACCGTATAGGTATAGTGTCTTTAGAAACTGGGAAACATAAACAACTGGTTCATAAATCTTCTACAGTGTCTCCCATTTATTTCATCATATCTAGGGTCCCTTTTAGCATATTCTACTTAATATCCATCTTCCTGACCTGGGGAAAAGAAAACATAAAAGGGTGAGCTCAAATGCTCAGCAAGGGCAAATAAAGGAAATAAAAATCATATCATATCTTTTTGAAAATCAAAACCTGCAAAAGAGATCATAATATCTTAACATGGAATAAATCATAGAAGTGAAAATGAGATCCCCATAACATAAAACTTGAAACTTTGTGGCATGCACACATAATCATGGAAAATCATTTCTTGTTAGTCATGACTCATTGCCAAGACTATCTTAGTGGACAAAGTCCCTTTCTGAACCGAGTTCACTCCTCGTTTCAGTCCTGTATCACTGAACCGAAATAACCTTCTGTTCCAGCCAAGTCTATCTCATGAGATATAAAGTCTTTACCCAATGCATTGGAGGGAGATATAGGTCCCACCCATCTTATAATGAATCCTTTCTTATGTGTGCCACATAATCATAAACCATACATCATAACGTAACCCATGTAATAAAAATGGGATTCTTAAACAACATGACATCATAAAACAATTCATATAAGATAAAGGAATTCCTAAAAATATTTCCATCACAACATAATCAAATCCATGTAATAATAGGGATAGAAACAGAACCCTTTATTATCTTAGATGGAAAATAATTTTGTTAAAACACTTGAACTTCATTCTTGAGGAAAATATCCTTTCTTTTTCAAAAACATTTTACATTTCTTAACATGTCATAAAACTTTAAACTAAAAGAAGTTGATTAAAAATAAACTTGAAAACTTTTAAAGGAAGCTTCTTGGAAATAATGTTTTAAAAATCCATTCTTGTCGTATAAGTTAAAAAAAACATTCTTCGTACTTTTGTCGGAAAAGTCAAAAAGTACCTCGTACGGAAAAATGACAAAAGATTCCTTTCATATTCTTTACTAAAAACTCACCTAAGGGTAAAATTGGATTTAAACTATTGTAAGTGGATGGAAACAATATTACATATTGAGGGAACATGGATGTGGATGATAAAATACACCCCAGTAAATACTTACGAATAAACAATCTCGGATAAAAATGAGATTGTGATATTTCCCTTACCTTAGGTCCGATTAGCTTTGTACATGTCTGAAGCTCCTGTATAATGGTTTAAATAATGTTATTTACTTATTCCAGAATCATACATATTTATATGATATCATATATGGTCATATTATTAGCTTCTTGTTAGTAATATTTCATTGTTACTTGTTACTCGAGTCTTTATAACTTTTTGTTCTTATGCGTGTTTTGTCGAGTAAATTCTTATTCTTATCTTTAGGTTATAGATAATTCATTTCCATAATGGTATTAGTGTAGTATATACCATATTCATTCATTCAATTCATTTATATAATCATTATTAAATGAAGATCATGTAGAATGAGTCGCATCACATCGTGGAGACGGTATTCCGTACGTACGCACGAGTGATGATATCGTTCCTATGATCGTGGAATTGTATTGGAGTATATATATATATATTATTTCAGTATCAATATTACTTCATAATAATCATATATAGTTACTCATTACACCATTATACCCATCCTTGTAAGGTTATGGTGGAAAATAGATTACACCACGGCGTGGAGACGGTATTCCGTACGTACGCACGCGCGGTGATTTCTTTTTTCCGTAGGATGGATAGAAGGTTAATTAGGGTTGTTTCATATTTATAATAACATATCAGTATGTAAGTAATACTGATGTTATTACTTTATCATGAAACAACTAAAGAAGAAGAAGTTGAAGAAGAAAGAAATTGAAAAGATCGGTAATGGTTATTACCTCTTCTTTGAAACGCCTCTTTGAATCCTTCACTTAGGGAACTAAGATTGGTCTTTGAAGAAGACCAGGACCTCTAGGATTATTCTAGGGAAGTGGAGAAGGGAAAATGGCAGGGGTTGGCCGAGCTTGAGTGCTCAAATTGGTGTGAGGAGGAGGGGGAGGAGGTGCCCTTTTATAAGGGAGGAGAGGGGCACCTTAGGAATATCTCAAAATATTATTTTATATTAAAGTCAAAAATCGGTTTATAATGGTTCCAAAGGGTCTTATTTCGAAGCTAAAGTGGGGATGGGTCGAAATACTATCAACCAATAGGATTTAGACAAGTTTAGGGTATTATTTTAACCTTATCAATTAGATTTAACTCTAAGTTAATCAATTTAACTTTTACCGTGTCTTTTTGTTTTCTTTCACTATATGGTTAATACACTTACTATAACATGCCAAAAGAACCCCAAATTGTTTATTATTAATATATATATCCTTATCTAAGTCATTTGGCCGAACCTTAGATTTTTAGGAATAAAATAACAATTAATAATATAATATTTGATTTAAAAACTATTTTGTGTCAATTTTGACACTATTTGATATATGATTTTTTTGAAAGTCATAAGAGAATTATATGTTCGAACCAAGTTGATTAAATCAACAATAATATATCATAGTAACCTAGAAAATTAGTGTAATTCATAAAAAGTCTTAAATTACATTTATTTTGGTATTTATATTATCAATTTTGTCAATATTTCATTAATAAGATAATTACTGCATCATCTTTGTGTCATAAATAAATTAAATTATTTGATGTATAAAAATTACAAATAAAATACCATCATGTAGGAAATCTTTTTAGCTTTCTAATGAATATTTACAATCGAATTTATCTTATGTATAACCCCATATTAAAAATGATTTACTTATTAAACTTTGATTTTAACTATTTTAACCCTTCTTTAAATAAATTAATAATAAATGTCCTAATCTAATCCAAGTGGGCCTAAATGGTCATATTTTATTCCTAAGTTTGTTTTTGGTCGAATTACACTTGTCCAATAGAATTAGGACATGTGTTAGGGTAATAGTAATATCATATTTACCCTTAGTTACCCTATTTACTATTAACCGCGGTAAAAAAAAGTAAAAAGTTACTATTCACCAAAAAATTATTTTCATCTCATTGAACCACATTTTAGTCCTTGATATTAACCGTGTCTCTCAGATTTTCGAAATTCCATTCACAGAAGCGGTAAAATTAAGTTTTATGCAAAATTCAGTTTTTAACCTACCACTTAGTGGTTTCACTATTCATCAAAAATTGAAAGTTTTCAGAAAAATACCAAAATTTCACCCTAGGCTAATTTCGATATTCTGAGTCCAAAAATGAAGTCCATTTTGAAAAATAAAATTTATAAATTTTCAAAAAGTGGTTATTACTATTCATAACGGCTAGTTTTAATAGCATATTGTTGTTTAGTGAAACTCGGTATTGCGTACGACGCAAGCTATCGAGGAAGGTCGCGATTGCGTGTAAACCAAGCCAAGCAAGTGTTGTGTAGAAAAAGATTCCTTTGATGATTTATATAACATAAAAGTCTCGGGTGTTACATTCTACCCCCCTTAAAAAGAATTTCACCCACGAAATTTGTCACTTTGTAACAAACAGATGAGGATACTTCTCCCTCATCATATCCTCAAGCTCCCATGTAGCTTCTTCAAGTTGGTGGTTCCTCCATAAAACTTTCACCAAGCGAGTGGTCTTGTTTCGTAGGACTTTTTCGCTACGATCCAGAATCTCTATCGGCTGTTCTTCATAAGAAAGATCTTGCTCCAGCGGTACAACTTCTGAGCTGAGTACATGTGAAGGATCTGGTATGTACTTTCTCAGGAGAGATACATGGAACACATCGTGAACTTGAGAGAGATTCGGTGGAAGCGCCAATCGGTAAGCTACCTTCCCAACACGATCCAGTATTTCGAAAGGACCGATATATCTAGGGCTCAACTTCCCCTTCTTCCCAAATCTCATAACCCTCTTCCAGGGAGATATTCGTAAGAACACTTTATCACCCACTTCAATCTCTAGGTCTTTTCTTCGGTTGTCGGCATAACTTTTATGTCGACTCTGAGCTGCTCTTATGTGTTGTTGAATAGATCTGACCTTTTCTGCCATTTCATCAACGAGATCAGGTCCTAATAGCTTTCTTTCCCCAACTTCATCCCAGCAAGTTGGAGTCCTGCATTTCTTTCCATAGAGAGCTTCATAAGGACCCTTCTGAATACTGGAGTGAAAGCTATTATTATAAGAAAATTCCACCAAAGGTAGGTGTTGATCCCAACCTCCTTTGAAATCCATAGATCAAGCTCTCAACATATCTTCTAGGGTTTGAATTGTTCTCTCAGACTGACCGTCTGTCTGGGGATGATAAGCAGTGCTGAAACTCAACTCTGTATCCAGAGTATGCTGAAGACTTCGCCAGAACTTCGAGGTAAATCTCGGATCTCGATCAGATATAATAGAAAGTGGTACTCCATGCAATCTCACCACTTCCTTTACATATATCCTGGCAAGCTGATCTAGAGAGAAATCCTCTCTAATAGCAATGAAGTGTGCAGACTTTGTAAGACGATCAACTATGACCCAGATAGCATTATTGCCTTTGGATGTTTTAGGAAGTCCTGTGACAAAGTCCATAGTGATGTTTTCCCATTTCCATTCGGGTATGGGTAATGGTTGTAACATCCCCTTAGACTTCTGTCTCTCAGCTTTAACTTGTTGACAAACCAAGCATCGAGAGACATATTCAGCAACATCTCTTTTCATGCCATCCCACCAGAAGTACTCTTTCAGGTCCCTATACATCTTTCTGCTTCCAGGATGAATAGAAAATGATGAACTATGAGCCTCATCCAGCAGCTCATTCTTTAATTCGGGGATGGGAGGAACGCAAACCCGATTCCTGAACTTTATTATCCCATCACAATCAAGGTTGAATTCAGGAACATTTCTCACCTTCTTTTGTAACTCGACATCTTCTTTCTGTGCCTCTTTAATCTTCACATGTATAGATGGTTGAACATTCATTTGAGAAAGATAAGATTTTTCCCCTTCCATTATAATTCCAAGATCCATCCTTTGTAAATCCATAAATATTGGATCTTTTGTGATCCTCATCATGGATAAACTAGCATGGTCTTGTCGACTTAATGCATCTGCCACCTTGTTTGCTTTTCCAGGGTGGTAATGGATTGAGCAGTCATAATCCTTAATTAGCTCCAACCATCTTCTTTGACGCATATTCAACTCCTTTTGTGTGAAAATATACTTTAAACTTTTATGATCAGTATAAATATCACACCTTTCACCATAAAGGTAATGCCTCCAAATCTTTAATGCAAAGATTACCGCAGCCAACTCCAAATCATGTGTTGGGTAATTTTGCTCATGGATTTTCAACTATCGTGAGGCATAAGCTATTACCATATCATTTTGCATAAGAACACACCCCAATCCCTTCTTGGATGCATCACTGTAGATCACAAACCTTTCTCCACTACAAGGTAGTGTGAGCACAGGTGCACTGGATAACCTTCTTTTCAACTCCTTGAAATTCTCTTCACATTCCTCTGTCCAGACAGACTTAACTCCTTTTCGAGTCAACTTGGTGAGTGGATTAGATAATCGTGAAAAATCTTTTACAAAACGTCGATAATATCCAGCCAAACCAAGAAAACTTCGGATCTCAGTTACTGTTGTTGGTCTTGACCATCTTTCGATAACCTCTGTTTTTGCTGGATCCACAGATATCCCCTCTTTTGAGATTATATGACCCAAAAATGCAACTTTTTGAAGCCAAAATTCACACTTGGTAAATTTGGCATAAAGCTTCTCCTTTCTCAGGGTCTTTAATATAATTCTCAAGTGATCTTCATGCTCTTCCTTGATCTTTGAATAGACAAGAATATCGTCTATAAAGACTACCACAAATTGATCAAGATAGTCTCTAAAGACTCTATTCATTAGATCCATGAAGATAGCAGGGGCATTAGTAAGACCAAATGGCATCACTATAAATTCATAGTGTCCATACCTTGTACGGAAAGCCGTCTTTGGTATATCCTCCCTTTTGACCCTTAATTGATGATACCCTGAACGAAGATCAATCTTGGAAAAGTATTGAGCTCCGCGTAGTTGGTCAAATAAGTCATCAATGCGTGGGAGAGGATATTTGTTCTTGATAGTGATCTTGTTAAGTTCTCGATAATCAATGCAAAGTCTCATTGATCCATCTTTCTTCTTAACAAATAGAACAGGTGCTCCCCAAGGTGACGCACTAGGGCGTATGAATCCCTTATCATGATTCTCTTGGAGTTGCTTCTTCAATTCCTGCAACTCAATTGGGGCCATTCTATAAGGTGTCTTTGAAATAGGCAAAGCACCCGGTACGAGTTCTATTGAAAACTCAACTTCACGATTTGGTGGAAGACCCGGAAATTCCTCCGGAAAGACATCATCAAACTCCCGTACAATGGGCATATTCTTAATCGTGAGTTTCTCACCAACCATTTGAGATAAATAACCTTCATTTAGTGGTATCAAGACCCATAAGATGGAAGAAATTTCCACTGGAAGGTTATATTCATCCTTGCATCGATAGACGATCGTAGATTGATCTGGAATATGAAATGTGACTTCCCTTCTTTGGCAATTGATTTGAGCTCCATGTAGAGAAAGCCAATCCATGCCAAGAATCACATCAAATTCCACTAAAGGAAGGATCACAAGATTTGCAGGAAGCACTTTCCCACAAACTTCGATCGGAGAAGAATTATAAACTTTTGATGCGATTGATGTGCCATTAGGTGTTGTCACAGCTAACTCAACATCTAATTGTTGAGGTAATACGGTGATACCCTTAGAAAAGTCTTTAGAAATAAAAGAGTGGGTGGATCTAGAATTAAATAAAACATTTTCTACTTTAGAGTGGATGGTAAGTGTACCTTTCACCACATCGTTATCGTACTCCACATCACTGATAGAAATTGCATGTGACTTTCCTTTGTCTTTAGCCTTAAGAGTTTGTTGACGTCGACCATCATCATCAACCCTTGGATTTGGGCATTGATTGGCATAATGCCCCATCTCCTTGCACTTGAAACATTGAAGTGTAGTAGGTTCATTCTGTGTATCCCTTCCTTTGTTTTCATCATTAGACATCTTCTTCCCATTATCACGGCATTCAAATGCCCGATGGCCTTCCTTTCCACATTTAAAACATTTACTTGTCCCTTTAAGACAACTCCCTCCATGTTTCTTTCCACACTTTGAGCATAAGGAAAAGCTCATCTTCTTTTCCGTGTGCTCTTTAGATTTTTCTTTGAATTCCATCTTCCTCTTCTTATCAAACCCATGTGACTGATGGGTTACTCCAATCTCCATCTCGACTTTGAGAGCACATCGAACGATTTCCTCATAGCTATTGAAGTCCCTTATGGCTAACGCCCTTCGAAGACTTGGTTTTAAGCCACTAAAGAATCGATCGATCTTACTCTCAGGTTGGATAATAATACCAGAAGCGTACCTTGCAAGCCTTGTAAAATTTGCTTCATAGGTACTAACAGATTCATCATCCCTTTGCTTCAGTTCAAGGAACTCTTTCTCCATCTTTGTTCGGAGAATACGAGGGAAGTACTTATTGAAAAATAAGTTCTTGAACTCGTCCCATTCCATAGACTCAATTTCATCCCTTTGCCTTGTATTCTTAACAAGATTCCACCATTGATCAGCATCTCCTTCCAAACGATACACTGCTAGGATGACTTTATCATGCTCAGAACATTGAAGAACTGAAAATATCTTTTCAGTAGTACTAATCCATTGTTCAGCAACTAATGGATCAGTAGACCCGCTGAAAGAAGGTGGACGCTGCCTCATGATGGATTCAACAGAATGTTGCTCCCTCCTTTGTTCGTTTGGAAATCCTGCATGATTCATAGCTTGAGAAAGTTGTGTGAGCATGGCTACAAGATTTTGCATTTCAGCTCCCATATCGTTTGGTTGCTCAGGGGGACAATCATTGCATTGCCCATCGCATTCCGCATTAACACGGTTCCTTCGGGTTCCAGCCATTGACTAAAACCAAGAAGAATAGTGTGAGCAACACTAATTATAATAGGAAACCACATAATTCAAGAATAAAATTTTCATGCTTAAGGTCTTATCCTAGGTTATTCAAGGCCATTTCTAAAACACTAAGATTGTGTTCTATGCTTAGACTTATCCTTAGGGTTCTTACTAAGGCTTTCACATCCTAGTTTCCAAAGTTTGACTATAACCTCCCTTTGATACCAACTATAACGACCCATACTTTACATACATTGTTAATACTTCAAAATTGAAGCACACTTATTACAACATATGACAAAACCACAAAGGACCGTATAGGTATAGTGTCTTTAGAAACTGGGAAACATAAACAACTGGTTCATAAATCTTCTACAGTGTCTCCCATTTATTTCATCATATCTAGGGTCCCTTTTAGCATATTCTACTTAATATCCATCTTCCTGACCTGGGGAAAAGAAAACATAAAAGGGTGAGCTCAAATGCTCAGCAAGGGCAAATAAAGGAAATAAAAATCATATCATATCTTTTTGAAAATCAAAACCTGCAAAAGAGATCATAATATCTTAACATGGAATAAATCATAGAAGTGAAAATGAGATCCCCATAACATAAAACATGAAACTTTGTGGCATGCACACATAATCATGGAAAATCATTTCTTGTTAGTCATGACTCATTGCCAAGACTATCTTATTGAACAAAGTCCCTTTCTGAACCGAGTTCACTCCTCGTTTCAGTCCTGTATCACTGAACCGAAATAACCTTCCGTTCCAGCCATGTCTATCTCATGAGATATAAAGTCTTTACCCAATGCATTGGAGGGAGATATAGGTCCCACCCATCTTATAATGAATCCTTTCTTATGTGTGCCACATAATCATAAACCATACATCATAACGTAACCCATGTAATAAAAATGGGATTCTTAAACAACATGACATCAGAAAACAATTCATATAAGATAAAGGAATTCCTAAAAATATTTCCATCACAACATAATCAAATCCATGTAATAATAGGGATAGAAACAGAACCCTTTATTATCTTAGATGGAAAATAATTTTGATAAAACACTTGAACTTCATTCTTGAGGAAAATATCCTTTCTTTTTCAAAAACATTTTACATTTCTTAACATGTCATACAACTTTAAACTAAAAGAAGTTGATTAAAAATAAACTTGAAAACTTTTAAAGGATGCTTCTTGGAAATAATGTTTTAAAAATCCATTCTTGTCGTATAAGTTAAAAAAAACATTCTTCGTACTTTTGTCGGAAAAGTCAAAAAGTACCTCGTACGGAAAAACGACAAAAGATTCCTTTCATATTCTTTACTAAAAACTCACCTAAGGGTAAAATTGGATTTAAACTATTGTAAGTGGATGGAAACAATATTACATATTTAGGGAACATGGATGTGGATGATAAAATACACCCCAGTAAATACTTACGAATAAACAATCTCGGATAAAAATGAGATTGTGATATTTCCCTTACCTTAGGTCCGATTAGCTTTGTACGTGTCCGAAGCTCCTGTATAATGGTTTAAATAATGTTATTGACTTATTCCAGAATCATACATATTTATATGATATCATATATGGTCATATTATTAGCTTCTTGTGAGTAATATTTCATTGTTACTTGTTACTCGGGTCTTTATAACTTTTTGTTCTTATGCGTGTTTTGTCGAGTAAATTCTTATTCTTATCTTTAGGTTATAGATAATTCATTTCCAGAATGGTATTAGTGTAGTATATACCATATTCATTCATTCAATTCATTTATATAATCATTATTAAATGAAGATCATGTAGAACGAGTCGCATCACATCGTGGAGACGGTATTCCGTACGTACGCACGAGTGATGATATCGGTCCTATGATCGTGGAATTGTATTGGAGTATATATATATATTATTTCAGTATCAATATTACTTCATAATAATCATATATAGTTACTCATTACACCATTATACCCATCCTTGTAAAGTTATGGTGGAAAATAGATTACACCACGGCGTGGAGACGGTATTCCGTACGTACGCACGCGCGGTGATTTCATTTTTCTGTAGGATGGATAGAAGGTTAATTAGGGTTGTTTCATATTTATAATAACATATCTGTATGTAAGTAATACTGATGTTATTACTTTATCATGAAACAACTAAAGAAGAAGAAGTTGAAGAAGAATGAAATTGAAAAGATCGGTAATGGTTATTACCTCTTCTTTGAAACGCCTCTTTGAATCCTTCACTTAGGGAACTAAGATTGGTCTTTGAAGAAGACCAGGACCTCTAGGATTATTCTAGGGAAGTGGATAAGGGAACATGGCTGGGGTTGGCCGAGCTTGAGTGCTCAAATTGGTGTGAGGAGGAGGGGGAGGAGGTGCCCTTTTATAAGGGAGGAGAGGGGCACCTTAGGAATATCTCAAAATATTATTTTATATTAAAGTCAAAAATCGGTTTATAATGGTTCCAAAGGGTCTTATTTCGAAGCTAAAGTGGGGATGGGTCGAAATCCTATCAACCAATAGGATTTAGACAAGTTTAGGGTATTATTTTAACCATATCAATTAGATTTAACTCTAAGTTAATCAATTTAACTTTTACCGTGTCTTTTTGTTTTCTTTCACTATATGGTTAATACACTTACTATAACATGCCAAACGAACCCCAAATTGTTTATTATTAATATATATATCCTTATCTAAGTCATTTGGCCGAACCTTAGATTTTTAGGAATAAAATAACAATTAATAATATAATATTTGATTTAAAAACTATTTTGTGTCAATTTTGACACTATTTGATATATGATTTTTGTGAAAGTCATAACAGAATTATATGTTCGAACCAAGTTTATTAAATCAACAATAATATATCATAGTAACCTAGAAAATTAGTGTAATTCATAAAAAGTCTTAAATTACATTTAATTTGGTATTTATATTATCAATTTTGTCAATATTTCATTAATAAGATAATTACTGCATCATCTTTGTATCATAAATAAATTAAATTATTTGATGTCTAAAAATTACAAATAAAATACCATCATGTAGGAAATCTTTTTAGCTTTCTAATGAATATTTACAATCGAATTTATCTTATGTATAACCCCATATTAAAAATGATTTACTTATTAAACATTGATTTTAACTATTTTAACCCTTCTTTAAATAAATTAATAATAAATGTCCTAATCTAATCCAAGTGGGCCTAAATGGTCATATTTTATTCCTAAGTTTGTTTTTGGTCGAATTACACTTGTCCAATAGAATTAGGACATGTGTTAGGGTAATAGTAATATCATATTTACCCTTAGTTACCCTATTTACTATTAACCGCGGTAAAAAAAAGTAAAAAGTTACTATTCACCAAAAAATTATTTTCATCTCATTGAACCACATTTTAGTCCTTGATATTAACCGTGTCTCTCGGATTTTCGAAATTCCATTCACAGAAGCGGTAAAATTAAGTTTTATGCAAAATTCAGTTTTTAACCTACCACTTAGTGGTTTCACTATTCATCAAAAATTGAAAGTTTTCAGAAAAATACCAAAATTTCACCCTAGGCTAATTTCGATATTCTGAGTCCAAAAATGAAGTCCATTTTGAAAAATAAAATTTATAAATTTTCAAAAAGTGGTTATTACTATTCATAACGGCTAGTTTTAATAGCATATTGTTGTTTAGTGAAACTCGGTATTGCGTACGACGCAAGCTATCGAGGAAGGTCGTGATTGCGTGTAAAGCAAGCCAAGCAAGTGTTGTGTAGAAAAATATTCCTTTGATGATTTATATAACATAAAAGTCTCGGGTGTTACATTATTTTGTCATGGGTGAGCAATATTTGAATTAAGTGAACAGTGAAATAAAATAGAAACAGTTAATTAAAAACGTTACCTTTCCTTCAGATGATCACCTGTGATTAACACCTTAACACCTATGAGAACGCTGATATACCTAAAATAAGGCTTCTGGAATGTGGGTAGGTATTTTAGTAAGGGGTTAGGGAAGATCTTTGTTGACCCAAATTTTTAATGTGTAATGAATAGAGATGAATTTGTTCACTTTTTTAAAAGAGGGGATGGTCACTCTAAGAATTATTAAAATTATTAAATTAATATAAATTCATTTTCTATTAGAAATGGATGAAATATATATTATTTAGAATATATGATGATTTTGGGTCAAAATAACATCATCCAATTTAAATTATATATGTTTTGATAACTTTTTTATCCTTGTCTTTTTGTTTCAAAACATATTAATTCATACCACTACATTATGGAATTTATACTTTGAGAGTAAATATAATTACAATACTATTACAAAAAACCTCACATGAGTAATTCATGACATATTTTCATTTAATTCAATGATTTGGATGAATTATTTATTTTTATTAATTTTATACAATTAAATAAAATATTAATTATTTTAAAATCTAAAAAATGTCAATTTTGATGCAATTGACTAATTACCTTTTATAAATATCACAAAAACTTTATTACTTCATAAATTCTGCATTAAATAATCCCTAAAATTTCAAATTAATCCATAAAATTATTTTATGGAATCATGTATTTCAAATTATATTTTCTGTAATATTATTAATATCATTTATATAATTCTTCATTTAATAAATATATTACTGCATCATCATTATGTCATAGTTAAATTTAATTGTGTAATGTCAACAAATTATAAATAAATTATGATGATATATATAAACATTTTATCTTTAAAATTATTATTTATAGTTGAATTTATAATCTATATATCCCTATATTTAAATTGATCCACTTATTAAAAACATGAGTATGAAATTATTTACTTATCCGTAAATAAAATATAAAAGACGTCACATTCTTACCCAAGTGGCATAAAAAGGTTATAATTTTAGCTTAAGGTTGATTTTTCCCAAAAACTATTCATCCAATTAAACTATGATTTGTGTTAGGGTAATTTTATAATATTTTTATATCACTTTTACCTTTATTTACCTGATTTACCCTTAACAGTGGTAAATGAAAAACTAAACTTAATATTCCCAAAAAATTATGTTTATCATCTTAGATTAAAAATCTCATGCTGATTACAACCATGTGTGTCCATTTTTGAAAATTCAATTCACGTAATTAGACAAATTAATTTAAAATTAATCTCATTTGATGGATCGAGGAAATGAGTTTCTAATGTAAAAAACATTCAAAAGTTCAAAATGTTTTTATATCCTATTTAAATTTGGAATTTCTAAAAATGACATAAATTGGACTAAATTATAAAAACATAATCTAATTATACATTAAACCCAATTAAATGGATAATCTAAAAATACAAATAAATTAGTTGAGAATATTTTTTTGAATTAATATGCAGTATTTATCACTATTCATTAAAATATGAAATTCATCAAAAAAATGCCAAAAATTCCGCCAAAGTAAATTTTGATGTTCTTATTCCAAATATGAATTTAATTTTGTGAAAAATATCTTATAAAAGTGTCCAAAAAGTAATTAAAATGGTTTCTCCATATAATACTTTAAAACTACCTTTCAAAAAAATAAGAGTATTTTATCATTAAAATTGGATTTATTCTTATTTAAAGCCTATATAATTTATTCTATGAATATAAAAACATTTATTATACATGTTTAAATATAATACAGTTAGATCTATTCAATCCTATTGATACAACTACTTGGTGATAACTACTACTTAAAATAATAATATTATAATATATTATTTTATGTATAACACAGTCTTGTGTACAAAATATGATTTCAGAGAAATACATTGTTGTGTGTAGGGTACACTATCATACATATAGTATTTTTATGGTAAAATTAATATATAATTCATAAATATTAATAAATATGAAAAATTATTATTCTATAATTTCAGGGGATTATACACAATTATGCATTTTCTTCTAAAGAGAGGTGACACAATTATTGGGTTTTTATTGATTAACATTGTGGGAAAATGAGTAATAAATTTTTTATTACTAAGGAAGGAATGACAAGCTGGAGAAATGGAGTTTACCCCAATGATGAATCAGAATGGAAGTTGAATGTGTTACACGATTAAACTATGATATTAGAGAAATATCGGCTTGGTGTTTCCGTAGTTTGGATTGATAATATAGAAATCACAATTCAACTAAGAAGATCAAAATACATTTTAACATACAAAAAATATGTCAGATTAATTATTATCATGCATGTTGAAAAATAAGAAAAGTTAATGGTAACATTAAAAGATATGTGGAATATTTTTATCTGTTCAGCACACAATAAAAGAGTTGTCTGGATGTTATGAATCTGGTTGAAACTAATAATATGCCCTATTTTAATGAAATAAAAAATAATTATTATAAGGATTAAGCATTTTTTCAACTGCTAAGACTTATCATCCTTCTAGTAGACTATCTCTTAATCATATTGAGATATAATTTCAATATATGAAGTTGTATAATTGTTCTCATTGGAATGATGTTGGTCACATATGAAAAATGTGTAGAAATAAAAATCCATGTTGATGTGGAATCTATGAGATGATTTTTTTTGTATCATGTGAGTAAACTAGGACACACTATTTTTTAAATATAGTTAATCTAATATTCAAGTTGTTTTACATTAATTATGAAAATTTTCACATGTGATTAATTACTGTTTTCCATAAAGGCGTGTGTTTTGTTATAAATGATACATAAAATTGGTATTTTCAATATAAATGACATTAATTCTTGGTTTCTATTGTAGTGATTACATAATTTCTATATATGATCATTATATTCCCATATTTTAAGATTTATTTAATTTATTTTTACAATGATCTTACATTTTTTACATCTTTATTCCAAAATTCGTTGATACCTATTCCAAATTTTATTTTATTGGGTTTATAATGTATAATGGCCATTAAGGATTTCTTAAATTTTTTTATTTGATGGTTTTAGAAGTGAAAACTGTGTATTATATTCAATCCTAGTCAGTGTGGTAGCCATGATAGGATTCTACTTTTTATTTCTGGATACAAAACTGTTGGAACTATTACTAACATCCTTATAATTTTAATTTCTAGAGGTATCTGAACATTTATTATGATTTATGGAATATGATTTTCATTAGAAAAGTTAAACCATTAATTAAATGTTACATGAAAAAAACTCTAAATTTTATAATTTAATTCCATTATTTTGACACTAGTATTCCAAATTTTAACACTACTATTACATATTATTACTTAGTACTTCCAAAAAATGTCTTCTATTTATGAATGTTTTGGGTTTTTTTGGGTTGAAATTCCATTTATGTTTTCCCCTTAATTACATGATTTAATTATAATTTGGAATCAAATGAAAAAAAATTAGAGTTCCCAATCCCATTTGATGTACCAACTATGAGAGGGTTCTATTTTTTGTTTCATGGTACTAAACTATGGGAAATATTATTAAAATAAAATTAATGTTTTATTATGGTGGTTATTTTTTATAAGCAATGTGTTGGATTTTTCTCATAAAATACTTATCTAAATGATCTCAAATCATTATTATTATGTTCCTAATAAGATATATGTTTTCTAATGGAAATTTTTTTCTAGATAAATTGTGAAAATTGGATTTGTCTTTATCTACCATTTCCATCTATTATTACTTGAATGAGTTGACTATCTGTGATACCACTAGTTTAACAAGTAGCCTCTAGTTAAAAAATGTGACTACTAGGATCTTAAATAGGTAAGTGCTATTATTGAATGGAGATACCACCATTGAAATGTGAGTATATGATCATAAGATGCTACTGCTTCACTATGATACTTCCAGTTCATTGGTACTGCATTCAGATGTTTCTACCTTCTTGTTGAACTACCACCAATGTAGAGATTGTAAATCCATGAACCTGCATGTCAGGATTCAGTACCAAAACATGTTGTGTATTATTTTATTGAGTATAAAAAAAATACATAGTACATTATACATTTGAGGATCTTTTCTGGTCATGGTTTGGGGTAATTACACAATAACTTAATAATATTAATTCAGAGTTCATAAAAATAATTACAGCATAACTAATTGGATTCATGCTTATTAACACGTTAAATGTCCTTTGAACTTTTAAATAATTCTGTGAAAACAATTTTAAAAACATTGGATGATCACAAAATCATATTAATTTATATAAATAAATAAATAAACTATTAATCTATGAATGCTTATAACCATATTAAAACATGTTAAAAAAGATATTATTCACACCCATATAGTACCATAAACTTATTTTGTGGAACATGATATTTCTATAAACATTGAACACATAAATTTAACATTAATTTATAATGGCTAATTAATTACATAATTTTGTAACCCTCACCATAACCTTATGATTTTTAACCCTCATAGAAACCTTGTAATGTAAACCTCATGGAAATCTTATGGTGTAACCATCACAGTTATACTTGGAATAACCATATTGGTGACTTTGAACTTACACATACCCAATGAATTATATGTATATATATGTACAACCATTAATTATAAACAATTAACAATAACCGTAAGATAAACATCAAATAAGAATAATTTCATAAAAACATTCAAATTCAATTATGTAAAATGTGAAGTTTAACGGATTATTTTATAAGAAAATGCATTTAAATATAATTGATATAAGAATAAAATATAACAAAAAGGAATATGTGTATACACTATAAATAATCTTAATAAAAAATAATATAATCAAAATTAATTAAAAAAATCATACTACCACATAATTAATGAAGTAGAAGGTTAACATAAAGAATGGAAATCAGGTAATGAATTCTTTTACCATGGGTTTATCTTAATTAAACTATGTTTAAAACTTCTACATAATGGATAAAATAGTGTTATTAATATATTAATGAAGAATATTCATGTTTATAACACCTTATGTGATAATTTAATAAAAATATTTCAGCCTATAAATATTTGTATTTTGTTCATTCCATTGTTTCTGATTTGTTCTTTACATGATTTCTATGACCGGTTTTTATGTGATTTCCTTTTCATTCGGAAATGAAATTCCAGAAGTTGAATGGAATAGTATTCATATTTTTCAAAAATATAAAATTATTCCATAAATAATTTTGGTTATATGGGATGAGGATGAATCTATAGATAAATCTATAGTGATATATGTTTATATAATTTTGGCCGTTCACTGATAATCTCGAATTAGTTTTGTTATATAACACAATATTATATATATTTATATATATATATTTCTCCAGAACATTAAAGTGGGTATATAATGAAATTTAAAATATTTTGAAACCAATAAAATCATTTTATAATCGGTTTTGGAGGAAGTGATGGATATTGAAAACACATCATCCACGATGTTGGTAAACCATCACATCACGGAATGTGTTTTTATTTTTATAATAATAAGAAGAGGAGATGAAGAATGAGGATAAAATTTTTCAATAAAAATTATAACATCATGAAAATATATGTTTCTGTATCTTTCATACCTCTTGGATAAGTAGAGGAGAAGAGAGTATAAGAATATAAAATAATTGAAAATAAATGATAGGAAAACAATATATGATTTTTACCTCATGGTCTCTTCTATTTTAGATCCACCATAAGGCCATTGGTTTTGGCCCTTTAGAGAGACTAGTAGGTCATGGTTCTGGGGAAGAGACTTGGGAAGGTTATTTGGTAGAACATAGGCAATTCACAAAGCTTGAGAGGTGTGAGGGGAAAAGGGGGGTTAGGGTGGTATATATAACAGAGGAGAGTAGGGGTTTTCATTTATTTTAATAATTAGATTAATAGTTTTTCTCAATACTATGAATATTCTTGATTCATGTGACCATAAATAGCAATATGCACTTGTAAGGTCAAAATAATGGTAATTTACAACATTCATGACTCAAGCATGATGCGAAAATTCATTTATTAAGCATATTTTGTTAATTACCATATTTTATGATTCACAAAATATTCAACCAAACTATTATTCAATGTGTAGATTTCAATAATTATTTCCATTTTTCAGAAATATTTTTCTAATTATAATTAACTGAATTTTTAAGTAAAATCAAATTTTATTCCCAAAACAACAATTTTAAAACTATAATAGATTTTATGTCACCTTGAAAATTTAATCAAGATATCCTTATCTTATAACCTCAAGATAAAAAATTAATAAGATATACTATTAATAATGTTCATATTACTATACATATTAATATTCATAAGGGTATGTTGTTATTAACTAACAAAATTTGGTTCTATCAGACTCCAAATAACTTACTGATCACATCCGTAGATTTCCATTTTTCAAAATTCAAATCACAAAAAAATTAATTTTTATGGTTCAGTTATAAATGCCACATCATATTTAGTATTTCATTTAGGCACATAGTTTTTCCTTTTAAAATTTCAGGATGTTAAATCCCCCCCTAAATGAATTGATCCCTCGAGATTCATAAATTATACTTATAATTATGAATTTACAAATTGAGAATTATGAAAAAAGTATTTTATTATGTATAAATAATTAACTATATGTTTAAAAGTAAATTTTATCACTATTTATTCTTTAAAAAAAGATAACGTAAAATCACCAAAGTTGTCTAGACAGTTCCTCTAATATTAACTGTAAAACACTAAATGTACACTTTTAGATTCAGCTCTAAAACATTCTATATATTTATTATATATAGTAAAATAGAAAAATACACAGTATAATATACATCTGAGAAAATTCTATGGTCTAGGTTCGATAGAATTATAAAAAAACTAACAAATATTAAATTACAGTTTACAAAAATAATTAAAATATAACTAATTGGATTCCTATGAATTAGTAGATTAACTATCCCGTGGAAATATAAGGATTCCAGGGAATTTTTTCAAAACATGGGTTGAGCACATAATCTTTGTAAGGGATATAAAAAAATAATGAAACCATTTTTGTATGTATACTTATAACCATATGAAATCATTTTCACAAACACATACTTCACATTCATAATGTATCATAAACTTATTTTGTGAACCATGATATTTCTAAAAATATTGAAAACATAAATAAAATATAAAGGTATCTTGGGGAATTAATTACTTCTTTTTGTAACCCTCACGGCTAATTTATTATTTGTAACCCTCACGACTACCTTACCATGTAACCCTTGCACATACTTTATGGAGAAGCCATTGTAGTTACACTTGGAGTAACAATGTGGTCGAACTCCAACATACACACAACCAATTCCTTGGAGATATTTGTCCCACCTTTCATCATAAACAATTTTCAATAACTACATCATAGTCATCAAATAATAATACTTGCATAAAAACATTCAACTCGAATTTTGTAAAACATGGAGTTTAAAAGAAGATTTTATATAAAAAACTCTTACTTATAATTGATATGAGAATAAAATAGAATGAGAGGAATATGTGTATAAATATTAAATACACATAATAGAACATAATATATACAAAAAGTTTTATAAAAAATAATATTAGTACCACATAATTAACGAAGATGAAGGTTAACATAAAAAATGGAAATTTGGTTATGAATTCATTTTCCTCTGATATGTCTTACTTAAAACATGTTTAAACATATTGTATAATGGATAAAATACTGTTATTATTTCCTTATAGATACATATTAATTTTTATGACACCTACATTATTTCACCATTTTATTATTATTATTTTGTTCCAACTATTTTTTTGGGTGCGTTCTTCAATTTATTTCCATTGTCAGTTTGTTTTTGATTTCCTTGTCATATGAAAATGAAATTATAGAATTTGAATGGAATGGTATTCATTTGATTCATGAATATTAAATGAATCAATAATTCATTTTGGTTTTATGGTATGAGAATGAATCTTTAGATAAATCTTTAGTGATATCCATTTAGATCATTTTGGCAGTTCATTGAAAATCACGAACTACATTAATTATATAACATAATATTATGTATATATGTTAACTAAAGAAAACAAAATAGGATATATAATACAATTTAAAATCTATTTAAACAAATAAAATGGTTTTATAACCAGTTTTGAAGGAAGTGATGGAAATTGAAAACACATCTTCCATGATTTTGGTAAATCGACAGATCAAGGATGATGTTTTTATTTTTAGAATAAGCGGAAGAGGATAGGAATAAAGATGATAAATTTTTTCCATAAACAGGAAAACATATAGAATAAATGAGATTCTGGAGCATTTTTCCTCTCAGATAATGGGAATATATGAGAGTATAATAATAGAAAATAATTAATAAGAAATCACATGAAAATAAAAGAGGATATTTACCTTTTGATCTCTTCTCATTGAGATCCTCCTTAAGGAAATTGGTTTTGGAATTTTGGTGAGACCATCAGGTTTTATACATGCGTAAGAGCCTCTGGAAGGGTATTGGGAGGAACATAGACAATTCACAAAGCATGAGAGGTGTGAGGGGAAGAGGGGGGAGGGTGGTATTTATTATAGAGGAGATATGGGGTTTTCCATTATTTTAATCATTAGTTTAATATTTTTTCCAAATAATTTGAATAGTTAGGTTTAATGTGACAATAAATATTAATAGGTGCATGTGAGTTTAAACCAATGGTCATTTACATTATTCATGACCCAAGAAAGTTGAAAAAAATTCATTTTCTTAGTATATTTTGTTAATTACTATATTTCATTATTAACCTAAAATTCAAGTATTTTATAATAATACCAAAAAATCGACCAGTAAATTTTTCAACCCGTATAATTCAAAAATCAACTCCCTTTTTTAAAAATAATTTCATGAAGATGAGTAATTATATTTCTAAAAATATTTATATTTTATTCCTAAATATAAAAATTTTAAAACCATAACTGATTTGATATAACCATGAAAAAATAATCAAGATTTATATATATTATAACCACAAGATTAAAAAGTAATAATATTTACTAATCATAAGGTTCATATTACTATTAATAAGGGTATTTACTTTTCAAAAAAATGGTTGGTTCTATCAGACTCCAAATAACTTACTGATCCCAACCATAGATGTTTGTTTTTAAAAATTCAACTCAATGAAGAAAACAAATTATGATTAATGGTTATGTTACATTGATAAAATTGTATTTAGTATTTCATTTATTCAAATTTTGTTTCCTTGTAAAATTTTAGTATGTTATAGAGATACCGCTACCAGTGAGAGAATCTAAAATTGAAATGATGATTCCATCTAGTGAGGCTACCATATGTTTAAAATGTGGAGATACCTTCAATCCATTATATTTTTAGGAGTTACCATCAGAATCTAG
Organism: Viscum album; assembly: GCA_963277665.1. Classification (NCBI taxonomy): domain Eukaryota; kingdom Viridiplantae; phylum Streptophyta; class Magnoliopsida; order Santalales; family Viscaceae; genus Viscum; species Viscum album. The sequence goes on along the minus strand of OY728127.1, from coordinate 401,730,694 downwards.
AGATACCTCTAGCATCTTTTACCACTAGTTCAAGTATATTCCCTTAAAGGTTCCACCACTAGAGCTTTTTTACTGTAAGATATATAACATAGATATTAAATATTAATTTCAAAATTAATTCTCAAATAAATTTTTATGGAATTTAATGAAATTAGACTATTTTGGATTAATGTAATATAATTCATAAAAACCACTACAAATATATTAATGAAAAAGTCATAACTTCAATGCTTTTTCCCATAGTATGAGGATTTTGGCCTTTCACTATATTTTTTTCTTCAATAGATAATTAGATTTGGGGAAATATATATTCGGAAACACATCATGTGTGCAATATAGATATCATAATAGTCCTATATAAATTGTGACACATAGTTACATTAATACTGGTGAATGGTTGAATTATAACCAATTGCCTGATTGAGAAAAAATAATTTCTCAAAAATTTGACAACACTCTTCTTTCATATATTTGATGAAACATATGTTTGAATTACTTATAACGATATATAAAAGGACATTTCAAGAACTAAACCTGATCATATTGAGAAACATAAATTTTATCATCTTTCATTTCGTGATCCTTCGGTTTTATCTACATTTTAGCTATGTTTTTGACTTACTCTATTAATCTATAAAACATAGTCTCTTACACTAAACTGAAGAGTCCAAGACACTCCTCAATTATTTTTATTTTCATTTTGAAGAATAAATATATAAGTTGTTTTGTGTGAACTGGAACCTTTTTATCCCATGTGTGACTTTGAAATAGGTCATGTTCCTGGATAGCCACGTGAGATGTTGTTTCTAAAACATGATCCTGGTTTTGGATCAGATAATTTTATATTAAAATACTTTGTAAGGAGTTATTTCTGCACAAAGGGGATTAAGTCTCATCTTGAGGCAGAACCTGTATTTTAAAATTCCATAATGCTTTATTTTGTTTTCTTTATATATTTGGTTTTATTAGTTTAAAATCAAACTAATTTCTATTTTCTAGATTATAAAAAGACATTACTGTTATAGTTAACTTAAATTAGTGTTTTTAATAATTTTTTTATGATTAAATTAATTTAAAAAGGTAATTTATTTCCAAAATTATTTTAAATGAGTTGTGATCATGATTTGGAAAAGCTTTTCTAAAGATTAAATTATTTAGTTATACTTTTTTCTTTTCAATTTTATAAAATTTCAGGATTTATGTTTTTATATTTTTTTAATTTAAATTTTAATGGAAACTAAATTAACCCCCCACTTTAGTAGTTCACTATGACCAAAAATGTGTATTAAATTATCATTAAATTACGTTTTTCTCTAATATAGTATTTTCCCAAGATCTTAAATTTGTGTTAAATTTAAATTTCAAAATTTTTGGATAATAATTGATAATATGGAACTAAAACTAATAGACCTATTTATATTAACGGAAGTAACTATAATAAATGGTAGATTAAAAGTAAAATTCATATATAGATAATGGGGATAGAGATTTCAATTATTATTGAGAAAAAATAGGATATACCTTATGATCCAAGAAAATATTTGACTTATTATTCAATGTATACATATTTATGTAATTTGAAATATATAAATTCTATGTGTTGTGCTTTAGGTGAGGATGAATTTCAAAAATTATCTTCATACCCTACTGCTTTTGAAATTTGGGATACTTTTTTTATATTACATGAAAGAAAATCCAATTTTAAAGAAATAAGTTCAAATAATTATACTATTGAATATGATACATTTAGAATGAATCCAGAGGGATCTATATCAGATATGTATATATGGTTTAATAAAATTTTTAATAGTATGTGTGCACCTGGAAATATTATTATTGATATGGATCAAGTTATGAGAATTATACATTACATTGTAGATAGATGGAAAGGAACCACTATTCCCATAAGGAAATCAGGTGAAATTGGTAATTTTCTAGTTATGAAACACAATGTAAAACTCATTATGTAAGAAAAGGGATTTAAATTGAATGATGAATATTTTTAATCCAAAAGGATGTCAGTAGCCTTCGAAAATTATTAATTAAAACTAATAGAGATGATCCAAGATGAAAGAGAAATCAACGATGACTCACCATTAAGATGTGATGAATAATGTACTCACATATCCTGATGATTTATGAAATTGTATATGAATTAGTTGTTTTTCATGAAATATAATTAAAAAGGTATGTATTACCATAATGGAAATTGGAGAAAAGAAATAAAAATTATAATTATTCTAATTAAAGAACCTTAAATGAGTATAAAAGCAATAGACACATAAAATTAGATATTTCTAAGAATAAATATAATAAAAAGTGTGACAAAAATGGTAACATGTATTAAAATGATATTAAATCCACTTGTATATCCTCTGAGTATATTTCCATTGAATATGGCTTGAGTACTAGAGAAAAATATGACAAAGCTAATTTTCTGTTCACAGAAAACACATCTTATGTACAAAATATTTTTGTTTCGTCACCATTACAAATTTGAAATCTAACTAAAAATGAAAAACATAAATTAAATATCTCCACTGATGATTTTTTGAATATTATAATATTCTATAGTAGAAATTTATTAAACTAAATTACAAATATAAAGTTTAAATAACTATTATTAATTGTCTTCTAACATTAAAACCTGTTTTTATTTTAGAATAATTATAATTATAGACTTTTTAAACAAAACAATGAACATAAAATGTCAAATTATCAATAGAAGAAATATCTTGAGAGATTCACTAATGGTAGTTAAACTCTTACCTATAGGCTTGGTAAATAAACTACTGCTAAATATACAACCTGAATACATTATTGACCTGGGTTGAGAATAATTTATGAAAATAAATTTATCTCGAGTTATTATTTTACAAAATATATAACCACCATTGACTCTAATATAACTAGTCATTGTTTTATTTCAAAGAGTGTGAGGAAATATCTTGGAAAACTGTTAAATAATCATATATTACTAAAGGTCTTATTACTATCATCAGCAGACCTAAGAAAATAAAGGTACCGATATAATTTATTATTAATATTTTATATAGGAAACATACTTAAAAAATTACAGTATGAACCTACGGTAACTAGATTGTGGATATTAAAGACACATAACTGGGGACTAGTCATGTTACAATTACCAAATCAGTTTGGATGGTGTAAAGATCACTATTTTGAGAATTCCAATGTAATTATTATTAGAATCAGTTAAATCGGTAACTCTAGTACTATTTTAAATTATAATGTATTATTTGATGATAGATAAAAATATAATCTTCATTTTATTTAAAAATTTTTTGATGATAGTTACCATGATAAAATGTAATATAATTCTTACAAATTTTATTATTTTAAGCATGATTTAGTTGTTACATCCTTGTGAAATGAAAATGTATATATTGTTTATTTAAATATATTATTTTATCAGAAAATTTATTATATATGTTCTTTTCACAAAAAATCATAGCATTCGTATATGAAACTTGGAAATTATAACATACACTCTACTAGAAATATTAATAAGAAAGCAATAGTCAAGGATCTACAAAAATTAGAATTCCCAATAAACAATGTTTGAAACCCTTATCAAAAGGGGAAGAAACCAAAAAAGTTAATTTCAAACCAAGGAAAGAAGGTTCAAGGTCTCATCCTTTGGATTTTTTAAATATGGCATTTTTTAGACCATCTAGAGTTTCTATTTTATCAGAAAACATTGTTATTATATTATAGTGGATTATTATTCATGATATACATTGTTTTTTTTCCTTACAAAAAAATGTGAATATGTTTTATGATTTGTTAAATATGCTAAATCAATATAAAATCATAGTTTAATTATAATTATGATCATAAAACATTATCATTTTATTGTTTTTTATAAAAAAGAGTGAATTATTGTACTCAAAATATAGCTATAGTCCCAAATCTTCTCCTCTTAGTATGACACAACATAGTAGTGTAGTGAAAATTAGAAATAGAACCCTTTATTAAATTTCCCAAACTATGATCAATGAGTATAATTTACCAATTCATTTTTAGGTAGAAACTAATAATTTATCATTCTATTTTATCAATATAGTTTTAAATATATCTCATTTAAATAAATATCCATATGAGTTACATAATGGTAGAAAAACAAAATTTAATCACTTTATATTTTTCTGTGTTAAGGTCATTATACATAGTACAAAAGAGAAATTTGATAGGTTTTAATATAATAGGGATGAATCAATTCTCTTACAATATTATAAATCTAATAAATCATATTTGACATTTAATAAAAGGTATTTGATTGTGGAAGAATTTTAACAAGTCATATATGATGGGAAATATCCAAGTTAGCCAAATACCTCATTAGAAAATATTGATTATGATCTTTCTAATCTAGATATCAATGCCTATCATAATGATAATTATATATGGATTATAGATAAATATATAAGTTATTATGATCAATTTGTACCTGAAACAATAAATAAATATGAATTTGTCTTATACCTCAATCCGTAGATAAATTAGGAATTGTAGTTACCATCCTTTTGATGTTTTTTATGTGAAATAGACATAGGAACACATACATGATTTTCTCTTAGAAACAAAGTTGAAAAAGAAATATTTACCATCACATCTTATACAAAAGTAAATTATAAAATAAATTCATAATTTATAATGGGTAATTTAGATTTTGGAGTAGATGAATCGATTCGAAATAAATAATGTCTGGGAACTAGTGGAAAGACCTATAGACTTCCTAGCCATTTGAATAATTGGGTTTTGAGAAACATGGTTGTTGAGCCGAGAACAAGAATTAGAAATAATTTTAGACTGGTTACACAAGGTTATAGTAAAGAAGATTTTATTTAATCTGTGGAAACCTTTTCACCACAACTATACTTGGATCTACCAGAATTTTTTTCTCCTATAGAGCACATTAAAATTTCCAAGCATATCAAAAAGATTTCAAGGGATGATTATTAAATTATTATATAGTTTAGGATTTTTTGCTAAAAATCCCCAGGATTTCAACACCTATTTTCCCAAATCATGTTTTCAAATTAACAAAAATTTTATATTTTTTGAAATAAGATCCTATATCTTGGTATGATAGGCTAAGATATTTTTTTATTTCAAAAGGTTTAACCAAAGGAAAATGTGATCTAACATTATTTATTATAATAAATTTAAAATTTGTTCAAATAATAAATTTTTAGAACCCCTCACCGAACTATCCCAGCAATGTTGCAAGCTTTATTACATTGGAATAAGATACAATTATTTTCATCCCAATAGGGCAAATAGTTTAACAATCATGGTAAACTAGATACATACATGAGTCTTGAATTATATTTGATAACAAAATTAAAATAATTTATTTCTAAGAATAAAATTAATCACCATAGAAATCCTTTCATATCAATAATAGAACACTTAATAAATTATTGGGTAAAGGAAAAAAATGGTGAGATGAAATTATCAGTAAGTGTTAAGTAAAATGGAAGCTATCATGAATTTGTAAGAATAAAAAATATGGAAATGTCAATAATGGGACTCACATTCGATTAAAATAATATTACTATCACAATTAGATAGTGAATAATAAACATAAATATGTAAATAATTAAATAGAAATATAATTTAAATAACATTATTTCACGAGTATATAAGGCATACTCAATATGAATAGGAAAATAACTAAACACGCATACTATATAATCAATGATCTAAGAATGAAATGAATTTATATAAAATATCATTAAGTAAATATCATGGATAATAATAAGAAATTAAATAATGGGAATTCATAATTATAGAACATAAATCCTCTAAGAACAATATACATTTGCCATCAAGACCTTTCACAAGATTGATTAAAACAAACTGGTTGATAACCCACTTAACTAAGGATAATCAACTAATTTATCCTATGAGACTAATGATTCCTCAAGTTTCTATCTAAAAATATTCCCCAAAAATATATTTCATGTCAAAATAATTTATAATTATTGATTAGCTAATTTAAATTATAAAAAAAAATTTATAATAAAATATCTGTATTGATTAAGAATACCAATTTATCAGTATTTCCCATGTCAATCAAATAACATTCAATATAATTAGTATATATAAAAAAGGGTTTATGTTTCAGCAATTAATTATATATTTTTTACAAAAATATTATTATTTAATGGAAATTAAGTATCCAATGATCACCTATATGTTTATTTTTTAAAAAATTATAAATATATTGTTAAATATTTTTTCAAGAAAATATTTTTTCACTTTGAAAATTCAATTTAAAATACAAACTGCACGAGTAAAAATGAAAAATATTATTTGAAAATATCCTCATAAATATATAAAATATTGTTTAAAACATAAAGGAGTTATGAATGCATGGAAATCTTATCCAATTGTATATGTTTAAAAATAGTTCTTCTATATTTTAATAATAAAATCCAAAAAGGGCCATTTACGGAAAATTAAAATAAAATTCATTTTAAAACATTTTGAAAAAAGTAAAATATGGTTAAAAACTATAGTAAAAAATTATTGGATAAATGTAAAAACATTTTTGGAATTTTTTTTATAAAATAGAGACAATGAAGATAAATATTCCTTGGTGGAGAGTTAAACATAAACAATCTCGAATATTGATGTGATTGTGAAATAAAACCCTAACACATTACTATCATTTTAATCAGAATCCTAATGAAATAAATGACATAAAATGAAACATTAAGACATGAATAAAAATTTATTCATGATATAACATATAAAATTTTCTTTATATACACCACAAATAATAAATAAGTAGTGAATAAAGAATGTGTCCATCGTAAATAAATTAGAGATAAAAATATCATACTACAAAGTTTTCATTAGTTGATCATGAATTAATCTCATGTGTGGTGGTTAGAATTATGTTTTTAATTTATTCCAGAACCATATTAATAATTTTTAGATTATGTATAATAATTATATAACTTTTTACCACCCATTTATTAATAATATTTTATTGATTTCTTGGTTTCTTGTTTTAATTTCCTTGTTTTCTCATGTCTGTTTTGTCTTGAATTTTCTTGAAAATTGAAATATTATATAATAAAATCAACTCAAAATTGATATTAATGTGGAAAATTTCATATTGACTCATTATTTAAATTTTAATAACCACTCTAGATGATATTATATGGAAAATCAATCACATCACTTCATGGAGATGGTATGGGGCACATACGCATTAGGGATGATATCATTCCATTAACAAGGGATAGGCTAGTGGACTGTTTGATATATTAAATTTAAAAAATATATATGATTTCATAATTTATATATATATATATATATATATATATATATTATTTCCATCATTATAACCATCCAAGTAATGTGGTGATGAAAAAAATTACACTACTCTGTGGAGACGGTAAGTTGTATCTACGCACACGGGGTGCTTTCATTATTTATAGGATGGATAAAAGGTGGAATATTTTTATAACATAATACTAATAAAACAACATAATAAACATGATATTTTATTTATTGTTTAATCATGTAAAAAACATATCATGAAGTTGTAGAGGATGAAATAAACTAGAATAAGTGGGTAAAGACAATTACATCTTCTTGGACGGTATTCTTTTAGATATGTTATTAAGGGATGCAGGGGTGGTATTTTGGAAAGAAAAATGGAATATAAATTCACATGAGATGAATTATTAGATCATATTTTATCTTCTATGTGATTACATAATGATTTTATGAATTTTTAATTTTTTAATAAAATATTATTTTGAAAATTATCATTTTTGTCAGTCTTGAAACTATTCAATTATTCTGGATTCCAATACATTAATAAAATGGTTGAATTACACTCTAATGAATTAAAAAAAATTAATAATTATAATATATTTATAAAATTCATTCATAATATTAAATAATTCAAATTATATAAAAACAAATTTTTTTAAAAATGTTTATTTTGTTTTCCTCTTAAGTAAATTGACTCTATTTTAGTGTTTTTCCAGCATATATGGCAATTTTATTAGCACTAAAAATTAAAAATAAATTATCATGATGAATATAAATATTTTATCTTTAAAAATAAAAATTATTACTGGAAATATTTTTTTTATAACATGATATTAACAGTATTATACTTATTAAAAATATGATTTTGACATGTTTGACCTTTTATTAAATAAAATATGATACAAGTCGAAATCGTATCCATGTGTCCCCAAAAGTTCATAAGTTCAACCCTTTAATTATTACGGTTGAGATAAACTCACAAAATAATATTTATTTATGTGTTTGGGTAATGTTTTGGTTCATATAATTTTATTTTTAAACTAAATTACCTGATTTACAATTTATCGTGGTAATAAAACTACTATGTTCACTGATTATATGGAAACAAATAAAATGGTAATGATTTATAAATTGGGACACACTAATTTAAAATATGAAATCAATTTAAAAAAAATAAAATACAAAAGATTAAAAATTTAATGAAAATTATAACAGGAAAAATAAAAAGAAAAACTGCTTTCCTGAAAAATGTGTTTTCAAGTTGAAAAATGTACTTGTAGAAAGATAATTCATAACAATTATTTGAATTTTATTATTTAGAATCTATTATTATAAATAATATTTAATTTTTGTTATAAATAAATTCATAAAGGTATATTTTAATAAAAAAAGTATTAAAATTTAATAAAAATCGATATTTTCATTATTCGTCGAAAAATTAATATTTTTAGAAAATTCTCCATAAAATCATCCTAACCTAAAATTGAAATATTGGATTAAAAATTGAATTGAATTTAATCATATAGATTTTATAATTTTGGAAAAAATTGTTTTTAAATAATGTGTGAAATGCATAACAAAACATCTTTTTAGAAACAAATATTGTTTTTTAGAAAACATTTCCTTTTCATAAAAATGGTTTCATTTTTCAATTTTGCTAAACTTATATAAAATAAATTTATTTTATATATATTTAAAATTTATTATTTTCATAATTATTTATTACTCTTTATACGTTTCATTCCAAAGGCTTGGCGATAATTTTCATTATATAATAATATTAACAGGATATTGTTGTTCAGTAAACCTAGGGCTAGTTTGTAATGAAATAATTCCATGAAACTAATTCTCACAAGTAAAAAAACATAAAATAGCTATTTAATGTAATATATTCTATCAAATTCAATGTTCTTCTTTTATAATATCATGGTTTTATATTCTCCCCACCTTAAATAAATTAGATCCCCGCAATTTAAACTTGATACGGGTAATCAATGGTCTATTATTTGAAAATTCCATTATAGAAAAATACACATCATAAAATGGATAAAAAACATAATCATTACAATAGAGAATGGAATTTATAAAGGTAACTTAGAATAACACATCACTTGTTTTCAATGTATAAGAACATTGGTGTCATGTTAATATGTAGACATGGTTGAAAATCATAAATAATTATAGAAAATGATAGAGGTCATTGATCTCTATAATATAAATTATAAATGGAAATTTAAGGGAATCAAGGAAATAAATATATGATCATTTGAAATAATGTTTTATTCATTTGATATGATGGTGGTAGGAAAAATATTTTTTTTAAAGTTCTTTTCTAGAAGGATGAAGATTACTTTTACCATCAATATAAGGAACATAAGAAAATAAATATTTTCAATTTCATTCCATATCATAAGAATAATATCATACTTTAGTAGTTTTTCTATCAAACTCCACCTCATTTAATACACCATTATATGTAAATTCAAGATGAATTGTTATTCATGAATCCCTGTTAACTAATTTAGTATCCCTAAGTCGTTCCTTTAGCCTCTAAATATTTTCCCAATACAAAATGGTTATCACATGTAATATAATATGATAAACCATTCTTTGTCTTCAAATAATAATATCCAAAGATAAACTTAATCATTTCCATAAGTGACCATATTTAAAATCTGATAATTTTATCCAACATTTTCCCCTAGAAAACATAAATTTGTTCATAATGCCACATTCTAATATTGTGAATACTTTTATAAAATTTTTTCATAAAACATGGTAATAACATGAATAACCATTAACCATTTTTTAAAACATGAATTCATAATAATTCATTAAATTAAACATAGACTATGATATATATTCCTTAAATCCAAAAATATTGGTAACTCTATCAATGATTAAATAAAAAAATATGTCAGTAGATTATTAACCAGTACCAATTTAGTTTTTAATATCTTAATTACTTTTTCTATATAAATTCACTGTTTATAACAACATCATTATCTCAATATCTGGAACATATGAAGTTTTTTCATTCCCTCAATTATTTGTTTCCCAAGAATTTCACCTTTCTACTGAATCATATTTCATGGTCATGAATACCATTTTATAGAAACATTAATATTTTTAATAAAAAAGTAGTGCAGAACAATCCTTATACATTTTATACTTCTTATAAAAATGAAATCATTGATAATATACTGAAATGTTCTAATTGTTGATTTCAATGACCAGAACATTAAATCATTAACTACATCAATGGTAACAACTTATACTTAACTTTGATCCCTTGAATTAGTCTGAGGAATATTCCTTTTATCCTCGAGGCATTGATTTTTATAATGTTTCAACTCCTTATAGTTGAAGGATAATATATTGAATTTTTTTCTTACCCTTTCAATTATATGAGTGGTGAATTTTCATTCCATGCTTTTATCAAACTACCATTCCTTTTTTGAAACTACCTGGGTGTTTCATTCTACAATTATCACATGTAGGAAATTCAGTATTTCGCGTATTCCCTGTATCTAAATTTTTGTCTAACATACTCTTTTTCTCTTGCTTTTATTCAAAGGTGTAATACTTAGAGAATTATTTCTGTGTATTTTCATCGCATGATACTATGTCCCCATTGTATGAGAATATTTGAGAGACAAATTCCCTCAGAAATGTTATGTTAATATTGTCAAATTGATGGAGATTATTACACATTGGATGATGTTAATCAATGGGGTTCCCATTCTTTCTAGTGGGCACCATTTATAAATGATGTAGTACACTATATTAGAACATATAATTTTAAAATATAATGTCAAATCCCAAAACTACTAAAATACACAAAATATCCCAATATCTTAACAGTAAATATTTCTTCTTTAGAGATATCTCTATTTATATTCCATCATAAACATTTGTAAAAAAATCTTAATTATATTATTTGTTTTTCTAGTATTGTTTAACCATGTGCTTATTATGCGTTATTGTCATGCACCAGGTGATGATCAGTTCTGGCCGAATGTTACCTTTTTAGAGTTATTACTCTTGAATATATCTATTCTAAAACAATGTTCTCAAGTAGTATCCAAATATTATGGTATTTCTTTGAAAACACATATAAAATATTCCCTAAAATATAATACGATGTTCTCCTATACATGTACTCAATGATTTATATTGTAACATGTTCTCTAATTTATGTTTCTCTAAATCTTGTTCCCATGGATTCTACCAAACTTTCTCTGATACTGACAATTGTATCCCAGACCCAACTTTCCCAGATCCATTGTATTATTTGTTACACTATTTGTATTTACATCATAATTGAACAAATTCTTTAGTAGTCTTGGTAAACAAGATATAATCTTGAGAATTTCATTACATTTTTAAAATCTAATTAAAACAGTTTTCCCCAGAATTTCATTATTACATCTACAATAACATTATATATCAATCACATTATACTTAAAAGATTCTTACGGAAAAGAAAAAAGGGTAATCTCAAATTCTTATTAGGGTTCATTGTATTTGAAGCTATCATGAATCAATAAGTATAAATAATATAAAATGATAAATAACTAAACACACCCTCAATTTAGATAACATGACTGCAGAAATTAGACACTAAAAAATAAATATGAAAATTTAAATAAATTAACTCACAATATATTTAAATAAGAAGTCTACATGAACAGATAAAGAATAATCAATATGGACTTGTAAATAACCAAACACGCATGTCATATAATCAATGATATGAGAATGAAATAAATACCTAGATATCATCATTATGAAACCCTTTAGGATAATAATAATAAATGAATTGAAGGAAATGATAAATTAACATACATCATGTTTCCTAGGAACATGTTACATTTACTATCCAGACCTTCGCCTAGGAGTCTTAAAATATACTGGGTGAAAACCCACATACCAAATACACGCAAACCAATTATTCCCGTGAGACTAACAATGCATCTAGGGGATATCTTTAATATTTACCCACCCATGTATATCATTTCCGAACCATTCCTCATATATAGAATAATTGATTTAATTTATAAATATATTTCATTATCATCAAATATTCTTATTGTGTAAGAATACATATTTAGCAATATTTCCCAAGTCAATCAAATATCTTTCAAAGTAATCACCTTGCGTTAGAATGATGTATATTTAGGAAGTAATTATAACCATGATATAGAAATATAAATATCTAATAGAAATTAAATATACAATGATAAAAGGTAAATATATTCTTAATATAATTTTATAATAAGATTATTGAAAAAAGAAGTTTTAAGAAAATATATTTCCACATTAAAAATTAACTTATAAAAATATACTGCGAAAATACAATGGATCCCATTTTCTTTTCAAATATAATTTTTCACATGTAAATAATGCTTAAAAACATAATGGTATCACAATGTTTTGAAAATACACTCACATTTTATATGTCAAATATAATTTCTTCCATAATATTGGAAGAAAACCCAAAAATTACATTGTTTATAAAATGATAAGAACATTATTTTTAAAAACAATTAAAAATTAAAACATGGTAAAAATGAAATTTAAAAATATTAGAATATTAATATCATCTTTAAAATATTTCTAGAAAACATCGACATATATGAGAAATATTCCCTAGTGGAGTCTTGGACAGAAACATTCCAAAATCATTATGAGATTGTGAAATATACCATTACCACTTTGGTATCATTTGAATCATAAGACTAATAAAATAAATAAAATCAAATGAAAAAATAAATACCATGTAGAATAATACAATAATTATATAATATATAACTGGTTCAGTATATACACAAAAAAAATAAATAAGTTGTGAATAAAGTATTTGTTCCAAAAAAAAGTTAGATGGAAAACCCTTACCTTGCGTTTTCCTTTTGTATAACATGCTTTAACCTAATGAATAATGGTTCAATGTGTGTAATTAATTTATACTATAATAATATTAATATTTATTATATCATATATATTTCTTATATAACATTTCAACTCATTTTTATTAAAAATATTTAACTTACTTAATGATTTATAATGCTAATTTCCTTATTTTCTCATATGTTTTTGGTTATCAATTTTTTTATAGATTCAAATTTGATATAGTAAAATCATATCCATAGTTATATTGTTATTATAATTTTAATATTGACTCATTATATACGTTTTTTTAATCATTAGTTATGGTTTGACAAGGATAATTAATAACATCACTTCCTAGAGATTGTACATCATACGTACGAATGAGCTATGACTTCATTCCATTAAAAAATGACTGGGTAAGGGAGTGAATGATATATTAAATTTATACCATTTAATAATTATCATATATATCCATTATTTACATCATTATAACCATTCAAGTAAAGTGGTGGTGAAAACAACTACACCACTACCTAGAGAAGTTAAGTCATGCATATGCATGCATAGTGCTTTTATTTTCCATAGGATGTATAAATGGTGGAATATTTTTCACCCATAACCGCAATAAAATTTTATAATACTGATGAAACTAATGTTGTTATTTTATAATGGAAACAACAAATGAATAGTATGTAGAGGCAAAAATATACTTGAAAGTGTGGGTAAAGACGATTAAATCTTCTTCAAAAGACATTATTTATATCTCTTCTTCTGGGATATACGGTTATTATTTCTGAATGAAAAGAACCTCTAAAACATGGATAAATATCTTAAAAACAATTTTTTAGTTGATGGTTGAGCATGATGGCTCAATGTGATGTAAATAAGTGAAGGAATTGGGTCCCTTTTATTATATAAGTGAGGGAACCTTTCAAAGTCTCCCAAAATATAGAAATTTAATAAGACTTTTCGATAGATAAATCCTTTATAATGAACTATAAATTTACACTATATTACATGTTGGCCATATATTATCCCATTTGTGATTATTTAAAATATTTATTATTTTTATATAATTTAATACAATATTATTTTTATAAAATAACATTCTCAATTTTTAAACTATTACATTAATTTTAATTCTAATACATCTATAAAACAATGAAATTAGAATATAATTCCTTAGAATAAATATAATAGGTCATATTAATCTATAAAAGTTATTTTACAAATCCAATAATTCATATTATATCAGAAAAAATATTTTTAAAAACACTTTGTTTATGTTTCATTAATTAAATTAATACTAAATTAATATTTTGTATGAATTTAAGTTAATTATTTATTCAAAAAAATTATAAAAAATAACATGATTAATATAAATCAATTATTAATCAATATAATATTTATATTCTAACATATATTTTTTATGTCACTATATTTTAAATATTATAAATATTCTAAACAGGAGTATGACATGTTTGTCTTTTAATTAAATTATATACTATAAATTTCATATTCTTACCCATGTGGCCCCAAAAATTTCATATGTTCAACCGTTATATTATTATGGTTGTGATATAATCATTATATAATATTTAAGTAGGTTTTTGGGACATTTTATGGTCTTTATCATTTTATTTTAATCTTTAATTACATGATTTACCCTTCTCTATGGTGAAAAATAACTATGTTTACTATTTATATTGAAAAAAATAAAATGTAAATATTTACTAAATCTGAAACCAATAATTGAAAATATATATTAAAATTTTCAAAATTAAAAATACATATTATTTAGAATATTATTTAAAATTAAACCAAAAAACGCAATGAAATGTAGTTTTTGGGAAAAATATGTTTTAAGACAAAAAAATGTACTTATACAAAAAATAGTTATAAGGATGAATATAATTTAACTAATTATATTATATAAAACTGAATAATATTTATTTTGAGTTCAAACAAAAAAAATTTACTTTTTATTATAAATAAAATGATAGTTTTATAAAAATTTGAATTTTCATTATTCTCTGAAAAGTAATACTTTTTAAGAAATTATCAACAAAATCATCATGATATAATTATGAAATGTTGGATTCAAAAAATTATGTTAATATTATTAAATAAATTTGATAAAAATATAAGAAAAAATTTCCAATTATGTGTAAAAATCATGAATAATCTTAATTTTAGAAAGAAAATATTTTTTTAGGAAACGTTTATTTTTTCATTCAAACATTTCTTATTTTAATTTATAGCAAATTAATATCCAATAATTAATTATTTTATATATATGTAAACCATATATTTTATTGTAATTTAGTTCTTACTATTGATACCCTTTATTCCCATGGCTAGGTAATAATTTTCATATGAAGTAGTAATATTAATAGTATATTATTGTTCAAAAAATCTTAGCCTTTTGTTTAATGAAAATTTTTGGAGAAACATGTTCTAGAATATAACACAAGCTAAACTCAGTGTTGAATTTAATATAATCAACCAATTTCAATTTTATTATTTTAAAATTTTGAGGGGTTGTAGAAAATCTATGTCGATGATATTATATTTGGATCTTCGAGAAATTATTTTCTTAGTAAAATTTAAAAAATGATACAAAATATATTTGAAATTAGATTGATGGACGAAAGTAAATTCATTCATGGATTTCAAATTTTTCAAAATAATGGTGCAATTATTTTAAAATATTGTGTGTAAACTAAAGATATATTATAATGATTTAGATTGGATCGTACAAAAGGTAGTGATACTCTCATGTGTATAAGATGTAATCTATATCATGATGATATAATAATAAAATGGATCAAACTAGTTAAATAAGTATGATTGAAATTTTACACTACATAAATTCCAGACAACATGATATTTTGTTTAGTGTTTGTATGTGTTTAAATTTTAATAAAAAACCCAGGAAATTACATTTACTATATTTGAAAATAATTATGAAATACCTCAAAAAAAGAACCAATTTTGGACTGTATTACATATGTAGACAGTCATTTGATCTATTTAGACACTACGATAATTATTTTTTTTGTTTTTATTTTAGATATTAAAACCTTCTCTAGAACGTTTCACTTTTTGGGAAATTCTCGTGTTTATGGGTTATATAAGAATAACAATTTAGTTTCATTATCAACTATTGAAACGAAGTACACATTTGTATGTAGCTTTCCTCAATAGATTCTATAGATAAAAGAAACCATACTAGACTATAGATATCAATCTTTACATGACCCTATAAATTGTGACAACAAATTTTCTTTAAAAACTTTAAATAATCATCCAACTCATTAAATAAAAAACATGTTGATATAAGAAATCACTTTTAAAGAGATAATTTCCAAAAGGATGGTATAAAACATTAATTATTTGGAACTGAACATAATATTGCTGGAATATTCACAAATACCTTTAATATTGAAAGGGTGGTCTATATAATACATGGAAATGGAAAGATATAATTTTTTAAGACATTCATTTTCTAGTTAACTTTATATCAAGTAAAAGAAATACCACAAGACAAAGAGTACCATAAATGATCTACTTTTAGTCATGCTATAGTGATGATAGTCCATTAGTCATTCTATTTTGATGATCTCCCATTGGTAAGCTAACATGATGATCGATCATTATTCATGCTGCCATAGTGATTGAGTGTTATATTTTTTTTTGTATGATCTAATATTGTATGATATATCATTAGCCTAATATTGAGTCACACTATCATGACATTATACTATTTGGATGATACCATAAAACGTACTGTTAGGTTGCTAACATTCCAAATTATACCATTTCTCTAGTTTATAATTAAAAATATTATCTGATTTAATTATTTATATTATAATTATTTAATATCCAATTTCAAAATTACTAAATTGTCTAATTAACTGAATTTTTTTTTGAATTGGATATCCTCTCACATTCACCTCATTTCAAACCCAGTCTCTTCTCTCTCAACCTGTGTCCTCCAACCTTTAACCTTAGAACCCTTTTCAAAAATAGTTTGAGTGAAGTTTCCAGGTGTTCCTCTTAATGAGTCAGGTCCTTCAAAGTAGGAAAGAGGAGAATCACATTGTCTTGTATATAAAATAATCACCATGTTCAATCTTTTTTCATTGGTGTTAAGAAGTAAACAAATGTAGTGTACTTAAAAACAAGGAAGTAACTTGACTGAGGAGGTTCTAGGTATATCATAATTAGCTTTGGTGGTAATTATATTATCTTTTTTATTTATGAGTTTATAAAAACCTGAAGAGATAATATTTATTGTTAAATATATAATTAATTTATTTAGAACAAGAAGAAATGATTACATTGCATTATGGTCCTATCATGGATGATGATGTTTATATTTAAAAAACCAATTTGTATTAATTTCGTTGTTCTATAAGGATTCATGTTTAGAATCCCTCTATCAATGATATACACATGGTCATTTGGCCTTCGAACGTTACCAATTAATTTTCTTAATCAATCTTGGAAAATCAGTTGTCTTGCATTGTTTGGGTTCATTTATATTCCCTTAAACATAAATGAATATCTCTTGGGTTTCTTGTTCTAGATTGGGATATATAAATAAGAATTCGATCAGTAAATCTTTTATGTGCAACGATTATTTATATCCCAATTAACCCTTTATAATAAGAATGACCATCTATTTCTAGTTTTCTTGTTTAGTCTAAAATATAATTTTATTTAATTTCACCACATGAGGAAAATAATAATCATTATTAAACCCCATTCCAAAATAATAATAATAATAATAATATTTTATAGTATTCCTGATATCATACCAACTAATAATCATTACTTTATTTTCTTGTAAAAAAAATTATCTTAAAAATGTTCATGGTCCATTGAAACCCCATAAAATTTTTTAAATAATATAATACAAAAATGAATAAAATATTTCATTCATCAATTTGAATTTTTTGATTAAAAATAAATTAAATTAATACACAATGTTGAGAATAATATATTTTTAATTACTTAAATTCAAATAGAATTTAATCAAGATCAATTAATTAACTTTTTATGATACCTTATAGGAATTTATCTCATTGGCATTAGATGTAATTTCCTAAATTCCATTATTATTGTCTGGAAGTGGAACATGGAGCCCAATGTAAAGAACATTATGTACCAACATTGACAAAAACATATGAATGTTCAATGTGTAATATAATGAAATTATCATAATATATCAACATGCATGTTTCATATCCATGTAATCAACCTTTGTTCGTGATACATCGTTCATTGACTATATGAAATATACACATTGATACACCATTTACATGGAATTTAGGGTGATGGTTTTATTCTAATAAAATTTATGATATATCAACTTCCATAGTTATGGAAGGTTAAAATCCTTCCTGAACATTTCCATTAAGCAAAAGTCAATTTTGAAACACCCAACATACCCTAGCTCACCACAAATATATGTAATATCAATTTTAATTAATAAATTTAAGTGTCAGTGTCATTATATGAATAAATGATAATGATAATGAATAAGGTCTATTACACACATGTATACGGAGGAATATCTTATGAAACTAAAGTTGGGGGGATCTTTATAGTCCGACCTGTTCTAATAATCTCATATCTTATTGATAACTAGTTGTGAAATTCATGAGAAGAAGCACATCCCCTTAATGAAACTTATTACAGTCTTATTCTATGATTCCAATTATATAATGTTATCTTACCATCAAACTATAATTTTATAATATCTTCTTAGCATGTCATGATTCTAATCATAATGATGAACTTTTAAAACATTATAATTTTGACAGATATCCTCATACATTATTAAATTAATGTAATAAAGAATAACTAAAAATATGTAACAAGAAGTTATTAATATTCAAATCATCAAATTTACATGAAATAAAAATACAAAAATATTATCCTAGGAGACCATCATAAAAAAAATACCATTTGGACTTGGTTAAACTACTAACAAATTTCAGTATCCTAGACCTCACCTGATATTAATATTTTTGTTGAGTCAAGGATTTATTCAACATGTACACCACATTATCATCCATAAAAATAAATATAATTGTAACCTCACCTCTCTAAGAATAATCCATCAATATATTATTATTTAAATGTATGAGCTTTATCATGTAATGATACATTACCTCCTCTTCCATATGTACAATTGTAGTATCATCACAATTGTGTGTGTTAGGATATCTCATGATAATTACCACATCATGATCTTGTGTGAATATACATATTTAAACTACTTATACATTAAACTTATAAAAAACAATATACTCTGACTCTATTGTAGGATCTATAGTCATATCCTCATTTGATCAATTCAAGATAACAACACCTTCATTCAAAGTCAATATATATCTACTCCATGATTTCATAAAATCATGATATATTTAGAAATAAGGATCATCATGTCCTTTGATGATTATTTCCTCATCTCCTTCATATAACAAAAACATATCATTATTATTCATCAAAAACATAAGGATAATTTTGACTACCATCCAATGGAGATCACCTAGGTCATCTAGATATCATCCTACCACACTTAATCTACAGGAATCATCTCTCCCCATAACTATAATATCAATTATGAATTACCTGATCAATGATAAGTATATAATCCGTAATATTTTGATTCATTCCTCAATTATGTGAGGATACATTTTCTTAGAAAAATGATTCCAGGTGGCACTAGGAATAATACTTTCTTAGATTTTTCCATACATAAACTCTTCATTATTTTTTATTTGTATATATACCTTATATTAGGTCGAGAATTCTCCTGGATATTTCATGATGTATCTTTATCCCAATAATACATAATTACACTCATATTCAATTAATTTATAATTATTTAGTCAAATAAAATTAAACATTCTGTAAGATATTTATTTCATTTCGAACAAGTAATATTTCATCTATATATAATATTAAGAAAATGAATGCACTCAAACTAAAAAATTTATAAAAATTCGTCTCACATTTGTTCTTTGTCAAAAAAAATTCCATTATGGATTTATCAAAATTAATATCCCATTACCTTCATGGTTTTCTATTCTATAAAATGATTTTTTAACATTTCAAGCCTTTTTGTAATCCTTTGATGTCACAAACCCTTTAGGTTTTTACATATGGAATCATTATTGCTAGTTCTGTAAAGTAGATATATTTTTACTTTGATTTTCAAATATCATAATCATGGAATAACATAATAGGAAGTACAATTTTTATGGGTTTTATCATAGATACTAGTAAAAGGATTTCATTATAGGGAATTCCATTACACTATTCAACCCCTTTTGAAAACATCTTTTCATTATAGGTATTGTGTTTCCAATTCATCTATAGCTTCTTATTGAATAAGAATTAAAAAAAATTAGCTTTATATACAAAGAAGGTTCTACCAATGTATTGGATTTATTTTTTCACATTGAACCCATTTCATAATTCATGACTCATTACATGTGGAAAAGTTTGTTCCACATACTCCATCCTTTAGGTTAATGGATCATTATTTTCAATTAATAATGATTCACCGTCCACAATGACTAAAAAACCCCAATGTTATAGTTCTAAAACCTCTTTTATACGCTTAAGAAATACTTATGTCTATGTAAAACCTTCTTATTCAATGGAGAATTGTAAAATATGTACCTATTCCAACTCATGTATACCGTGAATCTCAAAATCCTTAATTTACATATCACAGTCACCATCACTTTTATAGACGTTCTCCCTCTCAATAAATATAGCGTGTCTTCCCCCTAATAATATTTTTCCAATGGGGTCTCATAAGTTACAAACACTTGATTCTTTGGGATATCCTAAAGAGGTACACTTTCTACCTTAAGAAGAAAGTTTGTCCCCTGAATAGTCCATAACAAATTATTTTCTACCCAAAACATGTATAAATGAAAAAATAGGTTTAATTGCATTAAAAAATTGGTTTGGTATATTATTTTTTTCACTTTATTTGGTACTTGTTTTACTATTTGTGTTGATTCTTCTAACACATATCCAAAAAAAGGATAATGGAAGTGTTTCATGATTCATCATTGATCTCAGCATGTCCAACATGGTTTATTTCCCCTTTTAACATACACTATTCCATTATGATGTATAAGGAGGATTGGGTTTAAATAAAATCCAATTATTCCATAATTAATAAATGATTTATAGATTAAGATATTATCTACCATGATATGATTGGAGTTTCTTACTCTTCTTACCAAGTTTGTTCTCAACTTCATTCTTTTATTATTTGAATTTATAAAAAAATAACTTATACATTATTAAGTATATATAGACTTGTCTACTAAAATAATCAATAAAAATTAAGAAGAATGAGTACCCACCAATTTATTTAGCTGGAAATGGTCCACACACATTGTTATGAACTAATTCCAGAAGCACTTTATCATATTCACCTTTTCCACTAAATGGGGTTTTATTCATTTTTTCATTGCAAACTTGCATGAAAAAATCCAAGTGATTTTTTTTCAAAAGATTCTAAATATATATCTCTATGTAATATAGTCTAATGATTTTCATTTACATGACCTAGTCAAGGATTCCTAATTTTTGTGTGGCATTAGTCACATATAGAAACTTCATTATCAATTTCCATTACTTTGTTTACATGATCAAGAAAAAAATGTTATTAATAAAAAGTTACTTTTTATAAAAAAAAATTATATCATTATAAAAGAAGATTAATTTCTTACCAAATTTAAAAATAAATCCATGAATATATAATCTAGATACATAAATCATTTTTTCAGAAACATATGGAACACAATCACAATCTTTTAAAACCAATAATATTTTAGTTGGAAATGTGATGTTGTACACATCGACCACTAAAACAGTAAATTTATCCTTTTTAGATTATCATAGATTTACTACCCGTTAGTTATTCATTATGAATCTATATAGTTCCAATATTTGAATATGTATATGATACCCAAGAGCTATATCTAATACCCAATTTTTAGAAACATAAAAACATCACAATATATGAATCACAAATGGAGAGTTCTCATGTTTCCATGGTTGGGTAAAACATTTCTTCTAGTGTCCACTATTTACACAAGTGAAATAAGAATAATCATGTGGCCTTGATCACCCCTTGGTGAACCCCTTCTTATAAGGGTGTAAGAAACTTTTTTCATAGTTCTCGCCACTTTCATTCTTTATTTGTTTGCCATAAGTATAAAATTCTATTTTTTTCTTTGTTTTCTTATCATATTGGTTAGTAAAAGTGAGTAGATCCTAGAGACACATCTCTATATTATTTATATAAATATTAACAACAAATATGAAGAATATAATATGAAGTAATGAAATAATGGGATCGATGACATGTTCTCCAAGGATTTTGAACCCCATAACCTCAGGAAGCTCAATGTAGCCAATGATCATGACTATGTGAGGCCCAAGTAGAGACCCCTCAAATGGATTTCTCCAAAAAAGATCCTTATTGATTACAAAATATTCATTTATAGCTCTCTCTCGGTGTATACCATGTAGATGATTGACTATGATATATGCGTCCATGTTTTCATGAGACTTCATGGGTCCATTAGACATAGATGATAGTATCAAACATTAAATATTGACCGCATAAATCACATATATTTAATATATAAGGAACTCTTCATTACTTTCCACCATAGAGGAACGATCAGGAACTAACAAATTTAGCATATAAGATTTTAATTCAAGTTACAACATAAACCAAAGGCATATGAACCACTCTTAGAAGTTACTACTAATGATGAGATTGTCTTTCTCCAAAATCGTTTGTAGGTATTGTGTAGATAATGAGCATTAAATTTTCTACAATTATAAAAGGTAATAATATTGGTACCTTTTTTGATTAAAAATTATCAGTGAAATAATAATACTTTATATTATTAAATATAAAACTATTTAATATTTTCCTAAAAGCCATCACCATTGAACTGAGAATGTCTATTTTCTAATACATTCTGGTGCATAGGATCCATATTCCCCTTTGAATTACCCCAACAAGGATAGGTCATTCTGTTTTGGTGGTAATTAGGTATGTAGGTCTTTTACATCTGTTGGATTATAGCTCCTTAATCCTTTAAAAGGACTTCCCAATCCTATCATATTGACATGGATTACTTCAACACCTGCTTCCATGTTACATCAAATCTAGTTAGGGTTAATTATATTTATGTAAGATGATTATGAATACCAATAATATTCCTAATAAATCTACATTAGTAGTATGTATCCCAATATGGGTTGGTCAAACACTTAGTTCTGAGTCTTTCATTCATAATAAATTAGTGGATGGCCAAATCTAAGATGATAAATATTTTACTAATTTTAATTTATTATTCATAAATTTTATCATTCATTATATTTTAAATAACTTGTTAACATTATTTTTTTTTTCTATTAATTAATTAACCATGTTGGATAAAATATTCATTCATAATGCAATAATTTGTACTCTATATATAAAATTTATATATTTATTTGGGTGAAAGTTTCCCATCATCAATAAAATAAATAATAAATAGTATTTAAATAAATAAATAATAAATTACATGATTAGAAGCTTATTGAAATTCTAATTTATTGACTAGAAAATAAATAAACCATTAAACATGGGTAATAACTCCTTGTACTGATCTTAGAATATGTTAAACCATTTCACCAATCCACATATGTATCACCTGATTTGGCACTATTATGGTGTAATATTGAACCACCTCCATGCACCTTGAGATACTACATTAATTACATGTATTTATAACTCACATGAATGTGAGGGGAATCTGAGGTATGGTTAATGAAGACTACATAAATAGCCATCGATACACAAGTTCTACTTAATAATGTAGGGAGGGATGAGACAAAGACCATCATTTTTTATTTCATATTAAATAATTGGAAACATGTGAAATAAATTAAATTAATACATCCAACACATACATAGGTCATGTTCCTGATTGGAAACAACCATACATGAAAATTATATAAATATATAAACTGAATATCATTAATTTAAAATTTTTATTTTTAAAAACAATTTCTTTAATTAATTAATTATTTAATTAACTAATTCAATTTATTTCAAATGACCATCCAATTTCATTTGGAGATACCCATATTTATAAAATTTGTAGAAAATAACGACATAACCAATAATTAAAAGTATTAAAATAAATTAATCTTAAGTTTAAAATAATTTTAACGAAATATTAAAATTTTAGACACCAAAATTACCAAACAATGAAATAAGGTTTTAATGTGGAAATTTTCAATTTAATGTAATTTGAATATGTCATTTGTTGAGATACTACACTACATGCACTCTTGATCTACAAGATGTGTATCTTATTTTATATGTACCTGGGTTACACGCACTGGGTCTTCAACGTATATCCTGGAAGGAGTATACAACATGTACAAGCCAACTACACACTATGTATCACGCATGTTGTGTATGTATATAACTTATTTAGGAACATATAATGTATTTCCGAAATTTGAAATAATGAAACACATGGAAGATATAATGCAGTTCGAGACTATGTAATTCATTATTGCTCAAGGATTCCAGTATCATTCAGTTTTCCCATTATTTACCAGATGGGATGCGGGAATTTCATCTCTAAACTGTGTCAAATGACCAAAATGCATTCCATCTACATGCCTCATGATCAGATATATATTATTATACATGGTCCCATAATACATGTAGTGTTCAATAAATATTATGCATGTATTGACTAATTGGTGTATTTTGTATCCCCTGAAATGTTTATGTGAAGTGCACTTGGTTAAACAGGGTGTACTCTGACTACATGTCATGTATCCCCATGCTATCTGGTTAGAATACTCAATATATTTGAATGTCTTCTCTAGTCCTTCTTCATCTATTCTTATTCCTTTAATAAAATTAAAAGTTTAACAGTGACGACGAATATTCCAAAAACATGTTAATTAAAACCATATTAAATAATGTTTAATATGAAATGATAAATTCTACAACTATTTTTCATATAGATTTAGAATCAAATAAATAATAAAAAATTAAAATTTAGTAACTCTACGAAAACTTAATGGTTCCAGGGATAAATGAAAAACCTCTAGAGGCAATAAATTAAAATTTATTTTAATTTCAGTTTCCTAAAACCCAATAGTGTATCTTGCATGTTAAATGTATTACTAATTTATTTTGATCCAGGACAAATGTTCACCTTGTATTATAAAATTTCCTTAATTATTATTTTGATCTTTCAAAACCCCATTCATATTACCTTCATTGTGTTGTAAGGATTAAATTATTGAATCATTCTATTAGTGATCTACATGTTTCCCTTTGAACAATATGAATCAAAAATCAATTTACATGTGCTTGGGCAGAGATTAATTATGATTGTGTTGTTTGTGTTGATTTATCACCCTTTAAATTTGAATCAATATCTATTGCCTTTTTCAATCATGAGAGTGAGAGAGAAAGATGAATTCAATTTAGAAAATTATGTATACAATGATTCTCTGCATCTTGATTATCGCTACACAATAGATATAACCGTCGATTTGTAGAGCTTGGGTGTATGTTTATATATTATTTTATTTCAGGTTGGAACTTATATAAAATTATAATATTTATTAAAACCCATGAAAATATAATAATAATATTATTATTATTTTATGGTGTGCATGTTGACCTGCGAAATAATAAATATTTTTTTACCAGCTTGTAAATAAATATTTATCACCAAATGGGGTCTTGATATGTTTGAACTCCTAAATATATATTTAATAACAAAATATATATTTAATAAAATATTTCATTTTTGAAAAAATAATTTCCATCAATTAAAATATGAATAATATTATTCCTTGGATTGGAGAAAAATATTTTTTCCATTAATTAAATTTAAATATATTTTAATCAGGATCAAAGGAATCAATAAGTGTGTGACTATCTTAGATTTTTTCTTTTTTTCTTTGGGTGGGATCACTTAGTGTCCAATACTAGTTTCTTGCAATGGGTCACAGTGTAACACCTCAAGATTTATGTGAGATATATTTTTTTCATTTATTTATTTACTTATGTTTTAAGAGACTTTTTAATGTATTGGCTTGTACGCCACACCAAGATAAGCTTGTGCTTCACACAACAATGACTTAACATGTGGTATACGTAACACAATGATTGGATTGTGTAAAACACAGTTTCAATTTCATTTGACAGAATTCATTTCAGAAAATAACTATTTTAATTGGAAAACTAAATATTAATATATTAACATATAATGTAGTCATTATAATAATGGGTATGATCAATATTAACTTTCTTCTAAAAACTATTTAAATGGAAATAAGTGAAAAATTAAAATAATATAAACATTCCTGAGGGATTTTATTAATGACATATATATGTAACACATTCAATCTAAGGTTTAAAATTCATCTTATATGTTTTCAAGTCAAGATATAGAAACAAAATCACTTTTTCAGATAAAATAATTATATTTCAAAAAATATAGTTTTACAACCATTGGATTGTGTACCCATGTTAAATACATATTTTGAAACATGTTAATATTCTATTTGAAAGAAAATTATATTTTGAATTGGAGTATCAAAATTAACTATAATTGAATCTTTATTTTTTTTGAAAAGTTTCAAATTTTGATTAATAGTAAAAAATAATTCATTTTAACTGGAAGTTAATTTGTCTTAAAATTTAATTATTTTGTTAAATTATATATTTTAATGGATTATATGTATATATAGATTATATTTTTACCATTTAATATATTTTTTAACAGTTTAATAAATTTTAAATTGAATTTTGATGTAAAATCTTTTCAACAGTTTGCATGATTTAACTTTTAAAACTCGTTTTCTCAGTCAAATAATGGGATTAATTTAAAATTAATTACTAGAAATTATATGTTTTGTACTTTGAAAAATAGAATCCATAATCTAAATCATTTGTGAAAAATTATTTAAATATATTTCTTTTATTTATGATCATTATGAATAGCATCTTCAGTATTTGTTTATTAATACGGTAAAATTGTAAATTGGGCAATTTAAGGTAAAAAATATTATAAATTTACCAAAAACTTATACTAATATCATTGGATGATTTTCATTACCAAAATCATCCTTATATTGAAATGGTATCCTTTCCAAGATACTTGATGGAGATTAGGACAAGTAATATATTTTATTTAGAGAAACACTAAATATGACTTACTAAATTTTTAATAGCAATATAATTTTTAATATAAAGATATACAAAATATAGGTTGGACTATAAATACTCATTTTAAATCAAAAGTTTTTCTAATTGTCATGTTAATTTATTTTTAATTGTTATTATCTAAATAATTTCCTGAAATTCTTATATATTGAGGATGTATAAATTATTTAATTGATGAAAAAATAATAAAATATTTTTTTTAAATGACAATAAATATTAAAAGACCAAAAAACATGACAAAGTATTATGGTTTGAGTGTATATCAACCATAACTATACAACGGTCTTATTATTCACCATTTTTAGCAACATAGAATATATTACGACACTTATAATATTTTATCAAATGTAATGTTAAAGTTATCATATTCATTTTTTAATAAATATAACATTTTTAATGTCTGATTTCCCGAATATATATTATAATATAAGTATTATTAGTAAATATAAAGGATTTATCTTCATAATATTGTTTTTATTTTATTTTATTCAATATTTAAATATATTAAATAACTACAGAATATTGATGTAGTAATTATTTTATTAAAATAAATACCAAATTAATGTTATGAAAAATATTAAAATAAAGCTAATTTGGGATAATTTATATATCTAATGAATTTATATAATCCAGAAAACCCAGGGCGATATAATAAAATATTTTTTAGGGAGAAAATTGTGTATTGATATTTTTTAAAATCCATCAGTTAAATTGTGTCAAAGTTGACACTATTTGTATTTTGTCAAAATAATGACTTATTAAATTATTTAAAAATAATAATACATTTTTTAAATTATAAAATAATTATGATATGGTATAAAATGTTCTAAATTTTTCATTTATGGTCTAATTTACATCAAATAAGAAAATCTTTTACCATTTTAATATTGTATTATTTGTTACCTTGGTAGAAAATTATACAGCTTAACAAACTATTGATTAAAATGATAGTGTTTAAATTGACATAAAAACTTGTCATAAATAAATTGGTCGATGAAATTACAGTACTATCCCATATAATATTCAAAACAATGACATTATTTATGTTTTTAAATGTGGTTTTATATTATTATAAATTTATATATTTGGAGATTCCAAATGTGCCCCTCACCTCAATTATAAAATGGCACATCCTATCTGAAAAATTCACTTCACATTGACCCTTAAATATTAGATATAAGATGAAAATTTCATTTATAAACTTCCTTAGTTAAATTTTAGAGGTTCCAATGTTCTCAAAATATGAATTGTAGTTCTTGAAAGAGTAGATCTTGAGCGACCTGGTCGAAGAAGAGGTAATCTCCTCTACGGATTCATTCAAAATTATTTCTTCTTCTACTTAAACTTTTTTAGTTTTTTAAATTATAAATTAATAAAAATAATATAAATTATATAATTAGATGATATTATGATTATGTGACAAACATATACCATATTGTATTCATCCGATCTAAAAGGAAATCACCATGACTGCGAACATATGACTTACCGTTTCCACACTATGGTGTAATCTGTTATTCATCACCACATTACTTGGATCGTTATAATGATGTAAATTATAACTATATATAGTTATTATAACATGATATTTATTTTTCAATATTATATAAACCATCCACTTTAATACCAATCCATAATCATTATAATTATATCATTGTTCATGCGTACATATGACCAACCATCTCCACATTGTGATTTTATTCATTCTATATGATATTCATTAAAGCATGGTTATATAAATTAATATAATGAATAAATATGATATATATTAAAATAATATAAATATGAAAATGGTATAAATATAACCTAGTAATAGGAATAAGAACTTATCATTCAAAACTATGTGTAAGAAAATAAAGCAATCAATACCCCATGGATGAATAATAATGTTTTTGACAAAAAGGTAATAATATAATCACTTATGATATTATAAAATGAATACTAATATGGAATAAGTTAATGAAAATATTTAAACCATTATACAATAGGATCATATACGTACAAAGGAACCCAGACCTAAGGTAAGCGATAATTTCTTAAGCTCATTATTATTCAAGATTGTTTACGTGTAAGAATTGACTGGGGTATATTTATCTTTCCATTCTATGTTTCCTAACTAGGTATTCAAAAATATTATTTCTATACTTATATAATTATTTAAGGTCAATTTTACCCATTGGTTAATTTTTAGTAAATGTTATGAAAGTAATATTTTTTATTTTTCAATACGAGTTAATTTTTGACTTTCTGGAAAAAGTACAATAAAAATATTTTCTATTATCTTATACGACATGAACATATTTTATTGTTATTATAATGACTTATTTCCAGGAATATTTATTTGCAATATTTCATGTTCATTTTAAAATAAATTATTTTAATTTAATATTTCTGTTCCATTTTGAGAAAACAAAATGTTTTTGAAGGAGAAAGGATACTTTCCCCCAAAATTAATTTCAAATGTTTTATGAAAATTATTTTCCATCAAAGGTTGAATTATTTAAGAGGTTTATTTTTCATGTAAACTATACCTATAATTCATATCATTTCATTATGTTTATTATGGAATTATATTTATGAAATATATTAGTTTTCCATGGATTATTTAATAAAGGAATGATGTTTATGGAACCCATATTAATCCTTAGGATACGATATGATGAATAGTTTATTTTTTTTGTACAAAACATAAGAATGATTTCATTATGATATGGGTGGGACCTATATCTCCATCCAATGTATTGGGTAACTATTTATATTATATTATATAGAAAATACTATACTACGAAATGATCTCAGTTTAGTAATACAGGTTTGGAATGAGAAATGATCTCGGTTCAGTAGTATAGAGCTTGACTGGAAAGAAAACTTAGTAAAGTAATACAAAATGTAATTAGGATTGAACTTGATTCAGAAAATGAGTTTTTCCACTATTATGGTCACGGAAATGATACATGGATAATATGGACATCATTTTCTAGGCTTATGTGTTATCCACAATTCCATGTTTTAGGTTAATGTTATTTTCTCCTGGACCACATTATTATATGATTTATACCTTATGAACTACCTTGATTTATTAAATTACTCAATATATTGATACATGTTATACATGGTATAATTTAAAAAATTTATTTTCACATAATTACATTCTTATTTTCATATTTTATTTTATTTTTCCATTTGTTTACCATTAATAAGAATTTGAGCTCTCCCTTTTCATTATCTTTCATTTCCTCGTGATATAACGAAATGATTTAGGTAGGAAAACTAATGGGCAAGATAATTATGGGAGGTTTCAATGAACTTTCACCTAATTATAATAATTTTTACCGTGCTACCAAATGAACTAAACTAATACAGTCTTTATAACTATTTTTGTTTTATGTAGTATGTTTTTTAAAAATATAATTTAATATCTATGTAATTCCTGATTCGGTTGTTAGAGTTAGCATCAGAGTGATGGTTTAGTTAACAATTGGAAACTATGATGTGAATACTTTAGTGATATACCTAGAGATATTTCTAAGGATATGTCTAGGGATGTTCTTAGGGTAAGTCCAATTATTGGTTACAATCCTTGAATTTTGGTAATTATCATAAATACCCTTGGATTAAACCAAAGATATCATAGGTTGAAATAGAATATGTAATTTAGGTTAATTTTGTGTTTTTCATCTAGGATACATATTTCACACACTTTTCTTTTTGGTTTATTCAATAAATTAATCTAGATAGAACATAGTTAACATTTATTTCTTAAGATGTGGAAATCATGTGAATTTTATGTTCTAAGTTGAAATATCATTAAGTGAATCTTGAAAGTATTATGATTATTGGTTATACAAAAGAGTATAAAGAGACTGCAGAGGACATGTGAAATGAAAGAGATGACCTAATCATATTTTCTAACATAAGCATGGGAAGAAATATTAGATTATGGTTGAGGAACATTAATCCTTTATTCACATAACCTATTAATGTAATGAATAAAATAATTAAGCTTTATTATTGGGTTAAGAATAAAGTTGGACGATTTAAGTGTATATGTTTTAGTATTCAAGGATTATTTATAAGGATTATTATTATATTTTTTTATTAAGGATTGAAAAGGATATATTGAATGGTGATGAAGACATAGAATAGTTTATTAAGGTAAATGTTATATGTTGATTAAGGGATAACAACACATAATATGTTTATGATGTGGATAAAATTTTGTTTATACTAGATAAGTATATGTTAGATGTGATTAATTGTATGATACTGATTAAGGGTTTGTTAAAATTTGGGTTATTATGTCATGGTTGAAGTTTACAACTATTTGTACTTAAGGATTATATCAAATAAGATTTGTAATGATGAAATATTCATGTTTTCAAAAATGATATATGGTAATTTAGGTTATTACCATGACTCAAGAGAATAGTTGATGAAGGTGTTCAAATGTTTGGAATGTGAAAAAAAGAGATGCCTTATTATGCATAGGGAATAAATGTTATTTGAAGTTAGTGAACCTCTTTCTAAATTATTGGATTTTTAGATTTTATATGGACTACAAGGTTATCCATTTATGGGAATTTTATGTTAATATTCAGATGAAGTTGGATAGAATAATTCATTATCTCACAATATGTGGACTAATTAATATTTGATAATGTCTGTTAACTTTTTGTGTGATAAAAACATATGTAATGACCTTTCACTCAATTTATGGGCCTTAAGATCTGATAATACTTAAGGAATGACAAATTCAACTTTATTTGATGGAATATGAGATGAATTGGAAATAGATAAAGGAACAAGGAAAAGATGAGATTATACTTAATCATGTAAGCATTTTCTCTCATTCATAAACTTTATGGAAAGGATATTTAAACCAAAAATTTTATCCTAATAACTTGTTTTCTAATGAATCAATTAACACCTTAACTCATCGTATATATATATGGGTTTTTTATTTTTAACTTTATCTTAACCTTGTTCACTATCACTCTCCTTCCGAACACTATAGTTATATTTATCTTCCATATACATGTTTTCAATTTATAAATAATGTTTCCTATGTGGAAACCCATATATGAGTGAAATTGGGTAACCATTTTGTTTCTCTAAATCCTTTTTAAAAGGAATTTGTATTATTCTTTTTTCCAATGTGGGTTCCTATGAAAAAACCATTCAATAATTATTCTATTTATTACATAGATAAATTTTGAGGGAGAAATTCATTAATGTGGTGTAGAATGTAACACTGTGGGATTTTTATCAGATATATTTTTTATTTTCATTTATTTATTTATTTATGTTTTTTTAATTCTTTGATGTCTTGTGTTGTAAGTTACACCAAGATACAATTGTGCTACATGAAACACCAAATTTTCTTACAGTATAGGAAACACTATGCATGGATTGTGTTACACAAAATTTCAAGTTAGTTTTTATATAATTAATTTCTTAAAATATTGATTTTAGGGGAAAAATAAATATTTTTATGCTACCTTATAACCTTGTCATTATAATGATGAGTATGATTGGAATTAAATTTCTTCTGAAAGAAATGTTAAAATGAATATAAGTGTGTTTATAAAATAGTAAAATCACTCTTGATGGTTTTATAAATGAAATATATTTTAAATATTTACAATATTATTTTTAAAATTCATTTTATATGTTTTTTTAGAAATGTATAAGAAAAAATTCATTTTTTCGGTTAAAATATTTTTTTTAAAAAAAAATAGACAGTTTTACCATCTTTTGATGGGGAACCCATTTTTAATTTAGTTTTTTACACTTTTTGTAATTTATTTGAAAAAATTAACTTCATCGTTGAAATAGGATTATAGAAAATTACAATTTTTAAAAATTTTGGTATTTTTCTGAAAAGTTTCAAATTTTGATAAATAGTAAAAAATATTGCATTTAACTGAAACTACTTTTCTTAAAATTTATTTCCTGTGATAAAT
This sequence comes from Viscum album, assembly GCA_963277665.1. Classification (NCBI taxonomy): domain Eukaryota; kingdom Viridiplantae; phylum Streptophyta; class Magnoliopsida; order Santalales; family Viscaceae; genus Viscum; species Viscum album. The sequence continues at coordinate 401,697,208 of OY728127.1, read as the reverse complement.
TAATTATTTTAAAAGCATTAATGTATAAATAAATTATATTTTTATCATTTAATATAATTTAGGTCATTGGAATTAAATTTACATTGAACATAGATGTAAAAGAAATTGAATATTTTACATGTTTTAACTTTTAAAACCTCTTTTCTCCTTCCGACAAAAATATTAATTTTAAATTAATTAATTAAACTTCTATGTTTTTAAATTTTAAAAATTGAATCCATAATTGGAATAATTGGTTCCAAATTTTTTAAATAGCTTTTTATATTTTTGGGCTTTATGAATAGTAAATTTAGTAATTGTTTTACTAACATGTTTAAAAGGTAAATTTAGTAATTGAATGTAAAAATAAAAGTATAAAATTAACCTAAAACTTGTAATAATATCATTAGATGAGTATGTCTCAACCTAAATCATCCTTGGGTCGAAATTGTATCCTCTGTAAGCAACATGGATGATATTAGGACATTTGATATATTTTGTTTAAAGAAAAGTTAAATATGTCGTACTCAAATTTTAATTACTATATCATTTTTTCTGTATGCTTATATAGAAGTTAATTTAAAATATAAATACTCATTTGAATGAAAATTTTTTATTTATCATTGCAATTTAATTTTAATTTTTAGTGAATAAATATTTGCCTTAAAGGCGTGTACATTAATGATGTTGAATTTATTTAATTAATGAAAAATCAATAAAATAATTTTTATTAAAGTGATAAGAAATATTAAAAAACTCAAATACTTAAAAGAATCTTATTGGTTGAGTATATATCAACCATAATCATCCTAGGGTGTAATTATTGACCATTTGGAGCCACATGTAATATATTATAACACTTATAATATTTTATCTTAAGCAATGTCAAAGTTTTCATATTCATGTTTTATTAAATATAAAATTTTTAATGTAGAATTTTCTTGAATAAATATTATACTATAAGTATTATTTTTACATATATAGTATTTATATTCATCATATATTTTTTTAATTTTTATTTAACATATCAGTATATTAACTAATTAAAGAACACTAATGTAATTATTATTTTATTATAGGAAATATCAAATTAATGTTGTTAAAAAAATTATAATGTGGGAAAATTAATATATTAAGTTAATTTTATAGATTAACCTAACCCCATAGAAATATAATAAAAAGTTTTTTTCTATGATAACATCATATCTTGTTATTTGTTATCATACAAGAAAATAATAGTGATAAATTTAAAACTATTGATATTTTATCAAAATAATTCTTTATAAAATTATTTAAAAATAATAAAACATTTTTAAAAACAAAAAATTATCATTATATGGTCTAAAATGTTATAAATTATTCATTATTAATCAAATTGAAATGAAATAAGTAAATTTTTCACCCTTTTAATTTTGAAATATTTGTAACATTAGTTAAAAATTAAATAGAGTAACTAAGTGTTAATTTAAAGGATAAGGTTTGAAGTTAGAGAAAACTGTCTAGATTTTATTGGTTGAAGATATTAAAATCTTATATAATATCATCTTCAAAACTAGTACCATTTTTTGGTTTTTGGATATGGTTTTATTTTTTTATAAATCAAAATTTTTGATGATTCCATATATGCCCCTCAACTCAAGTATAAATGGGAACATACTCCTCCACTACATTACATCACTTTGAGCCTTTTAACTTGGATATACCATGACCATTTCCCTTATAAATTTAATTATTTAAATTCTAGAGGTTCTGGTCTTCTCAAACTACCAACTCTACTACATTTAAGAAGAGATCTAGAGGGAGCTCATCGAATAAGACGTAATATCCTGTACCGATTCTATCAAAATTATTTTTTATTCTACTTACTCTTCATGAGTTTTTTCCATTATAAAGTCATAACTAAAGCATCTAATATATAATGAGATGCTATTATGATTATGTAACAACCATATTCGACCTTCTATTCGTCTAGTGAAAATTGAAATCACCATGTGTGAGTAGGTACGACTTAACATATCCACACCGTGGTGTAATCTGTTTTTTATTACCTCATTACTTTGATGAGTATAATGATAGAAATAAAAACAAAATTTGACTATTATAAAATTATATATATTTTTAAATATTATATATAACATCCACTTCAATACCATTCCACAATTAAAGGAATGATATATTCATTCGTGCGTACGTATGGCCTTCCGCCTCTACGATGTGATGAGATTAATTCTATGTGATAATAATTAAAATATGATTAAATAAATGAATAGAATGAATATAATTGATATATATTATACTCATATAATTCTTGAAATTATATAACTAGAAACTAAAAATATTAACAAGAACTTATATGACAAAACATGTGTAAGAAAATAAAGCAGTTAATACCTCATGGATAAAAAGTAATGTTATTAAAAAACAGGTAATAATATGATACCTAAATATTATAAAATGAATATGATTCAAGAATAAGTTAATGAAATTATTTAAACCCATATACAGGAGGTGTAGAAACATATAATGGAACCCATTCCTAATTGAATGGATACTCATTCAATCTTATTTTTATCTGAGATTCTTTATAAGTAAGAATTTACTGGGGTATATTTATCATACATTCCATGTTCCCTAAATATGTATTCCAAAAAATTCTTTCTATCCATCTAATATTTTTTAATGTTATATTTACCCATTATTTAATTTTTATTAAACAGCGTGAAAGCAATATATTTTGATTTTTGTTACGAGGTACTTTTTGACTTCTCGACAAAAGTATGAGAATAATGTATTCTATTATTCTATACAGCATGAATAAATTTTAACATTTTCATAATGAATTATTCCTATAAAGATTAATTTAGAAGATCTCATGTTTATTTTCAAATAAATTATTTACTTTTCAAAATTTTCATGGAATTTCAGAATAGAAAACAACTTTTTAGAAGATAGGATATTATACATAGGAATTAATTTCAAGTGTTCCATCAAAATTATTTACCATATAATATAAAATTATTTAGTAGGGTTATGTTTCAAGTATAATATCCATATATTTATGAAATATATTTGTTTTACTTTGATAGTGTTATGATAGAATGATGTTTAAGAACACCATTTTATTCCTTGGGTTACGCTATGATGAATGATTTATACTTTTGTTGCCCACGTAAGAATTATTTATTTATGAGATGGGTGGGACCTATATATACCTACAATGCATTGGGTAAATATTTATATCTCATGAGAGAGTCATGAATAGAACATGAAATGATCTCCATTCAGTAATAATGTGGGTGAACGAGAAATTATCTTGGATCATTAATACAGGGTTGTAATAGTAATTAAACCTAATTCATTAATATAGGGATGAAACAAGGAGTGAACTCAGTTTAGGAAAGTAATTTTTCCACAATTAGGGTTTTTGAAATAATCCATGGATAATATAGAAATGATTTTATATGATTTTGTGTTTTCCAAAATTCCATGTTTTATGATGATTTTTTTCGCATGGCTCATGTTAATTTTATAATTTATGCCTTATGTAGTTCTAATATTTATTCCATGACTCAAGATATTGAGATATGTTATACTTGGTGTAATTTAAAACATATATGGTCATGTTATAACATTATTAGGACCATGTTTTATTTCATATTTTTCTGATTTACCCTAATTGAGAATCAAGGTTCTCCCTTTTAATATTTTTTCTTCTCCCTATGATATAAAGAAAAGTATTAAGGTAGGAAAACTAAAGGGGTGGATATTAGTTAAAGATGTTGAATTCCATTCACTAAATTAGAATAACGTGTTCCATGATTCTAATGGCACAATACTATAATGGTATTTTGGCATCATTTTATGTAATGTATTATGTTTTCTAAAAAAGAAATGTAATTTCCAGTTACGTCAAGCTTGGGTTGTAGAAAAGGCACCCATGATATTTAAATTAACGTCACAATGTCGACAACCACTTTTGAATGATCACAATTTAGTCTAATTATTTCCCCATAATATATTATAATGTATGTTGCACATCCATATAATCAACGTAAAAACATGATATTTTTTTCTTTTAACATTTGAAATAAACACCTTGATACACCATTGACATGGAATTTAAGGAATCAGTTATATTATAATCAATGGGTTGACATATATATATTTCTAGGAATATGGAATAGAGAAAACCTTCCTTGATTTATGTAAGAACTCTCATCTTCATTTCAAGTGTGGATATTGATTTTTGGAGTTTTGGGGGAAAAAAGAAGATTTTGGAAAATTTCTGAGTACACATCATTTACCCAGTGGCCGCATGTAACTATGTTCTGGCCATGTAACAGCTGAGTACATGGAAGTGTTTTCTGCCTAATGTGGGGGACATTTGAGGCTAGTACACATTGTGTACATTAAATGAACATTTCATGTACTTTTCTTTTTTATTGGAGATATTAGACTAGGGTCATGTCAAATCCTTGATTTCACCTTCTTTTGTCATGCCTCGTGATGGAGTGTACAGAATCGCTGATTCTTCCTTGAGCCACTAATATGTCATTCATTCTCAAAATCATGCATCATCGGTTTCATTGGAATCAAAACGGTGAGTTCTTGGTTCTTTTTCAATCTCTCTCCCTAATTTCTCCTCTTTCTCGAGTTATCCAAGGTTGAACGTTTTTGACCTTTTTGTACATGTACTATGTTCTTGTCCAATTCAAAGGACGAGGTTCAACTATATCCATCGTACAATGTCAAGGTAGGTGGTTTTTTTTCATTTGGAGTTTGCCTTTGAGTTATACATGCCAAAGTATTGATTACTCATGATTCAGGTATTTTTTGTTAAGGAATTGAACCCAATTATCTTATGCCTTAAAGTTATTGATAGATTATGGGTCATCATTGATACATTATGAAAAATTACATTTCTAGGGGACACATAAATGGATAATTTCCTTTTTTGAGTGTTTTTTCATTTGTTCTATGTTACCTATGAGGCAGACCTTGTTTCCTTGCCTTGCTTATTAGGTTGGAATTGGTTACTTATTGATTGTTTCTAAATGCATGTGTTATGCATTGTAGAATCTTAGCCTTATAGTGGTTGATATTAATTTTTTCTAATTGATATTATTTGTGTACTATTTTATTATAGTAGGCTATGAAAACCTAGAGTAGTTAGACTATTTGGGGAATTGACATTGAGGGATTCCCCAGAGTGTCTATCATATTTACATTTTGAAACTATATAGTGGATTAATGGAGATTGATCCCTCATAGTTTCTATAGTATAATTTTATAAGGCCACATGTGGAATTTATATACATTTTTTCCTCGTACATTCTAAAGATTATCATTAAAACACCATTGGGGGAATTGACAATGATTTATTCCTCATATAGCCTTTTTTTTTGAAATACCAAAGGGGTTAAAATGTGTGAACATTCCTAGAGGGTCACTATAACATTATTGAATTGATGATATGTTGAAAAAGAGTGGATATACTATGATAACTTTCCATGGGGGTTGCGTGTGAAAGAATTATTGATTGTGATGAGCCTTCAAAGTCAAAACACAAGCTGGGACTCGGTCTTACTTGATTTCCAGATGGCCTTATGAGAAATATGTTTTCCTTTTACATAGGGGATACATATCTTAGGCTAGATCCTAAAATTTCATTATAAAATGTTTTGAATAATTAATAAATGTAAATAAATGTAATTGGAAACTGTAGGATTGATTATGTTTGAGTACTTCCTTGTTTATTGCTTCATTTTTCATATTTCATGATATATATATATATATATTCCCTAGTAGTTAAGAATAGAAAATTTGGTGGATGCCTACTGGGATTCATCAAAAACCCTATTTGGGTCATTCTTTTCGACCCAAATAGATTATATGGTTGTAGGTATAGTTAATGGAAAGTGATCTTCTGTATCAGGGACTTGATTTTTGTTGGTGTTGGAGAACACGGGACAAGGATAATGTTTGTGATGCGTTTGGAGTTATTTACTATTATTAGTACTTTGGTTTTAGTGTTTTATTTTCAGCACTGTGACGATTTTGGATTATTTATTTGATACTTTTGACATGAATCATTATATATGTGTGTGTGTGTTTGTGTGTTCCAGTTGTTGTTACTATCATTCTACCACTTTTTAATTTTTTTGTGGTATTTCTTCTTCTTCTATTGTTTATTATTTTTATTCATCTGTGTTCCTCGTTCAATGAGGTCAGGTTTCCCCCACTATCACACCCATGTCCATCGCTGGTAGTTGGAAACCTCTGGCATTCAGGGAAATGCGCTTGACGCCATGTGACTTACTGGATACGGGGCACCTTTGGGTGGCTCCTGGATCTGGGACGTTACAAAGTGGTATCAAAGGGGGTTCTTTTCTACTTTTTATAATTATTTGGAGCCTATATATAGAAATAGTAATTAATAGTTAGTTAGTAATAAGAAATGCCCAAGAGTAGCTAACTCGTGTACATGAGAAATCAATTTTAACATAATTATTGCAATTTTTCAAGTTTTTCAATTATTATAGTTGATTTTATTTCACCATTGGGAGATACACAGGTTTCATACTATTATGATTTATATCATTGTGGTTCTATTTTTGTTTCAACCCGATGAGATTAGGGTATTCCATCTCATGCATCCAATTGACACTTGCTAGAGATCACATGCCATGCATTCTTGTCAGGTAGTTTAGGGTGCATTACTGATTACATGTTGTTGTGATAGTTGTTGTGCTAGATATGCAGGTTTTTGTGATAGCTGTTGTGATATAATTCCTTATATTTTGATAGGGTATTGGAATTTCTAATGTTTCATTTGTATGGATGCCAAACATTAGTTCTTGTGTTGTCGTGGGCCCTCTTAGATCAGAATTTGGTGGATCATGATTGAAATTTATTTGAATTTTTTCAAGTTATGATGTTAATAAGGATGAAAATCATTGATTTCTGGGAGTATGGGATCTCACAGGTCGGAATTTTCCATTCCTTGGACATAATTTTATGTTTCTATGATTTTAGAGTAGTTTGAGAGGTCTACTATTTGGAAACCCAGACAACACGGTTTGTGGAGTGATGAACACATGCCCTGTGTTCAGGAAGAATTTTTTTTTTCATAAAAACACAGCATGTGGTCTTAAACTGTGTGACTGACTATGTGAGAAGAGACACAGGGTTTGGAAACATGGTCAGAATATACAATGTAATGGGAGTACACGCTATGCCAATGACGCCATGTATCTGGTCATGTGACAAACATCATGGGTGGATAAAACATAAGTTGTACCCAATGTTTCAATCCTTCCATGCCATGTATAGTTGCCCGTGTCTCTGATCATGTGACTAATGAAACAGGTAGTGGGAACATAAGTGATACATAACTGGTTTAGGGTGAACACCCCATGTAATGTTACCTAGGATAGAACCGTGTTGTTTTGTTATGTAGGAGAACTATGGAAGGATGGAAAAATTCTTGAACACCTCATTCATAGGAGGAACAAAATTTATTTAGGGGTGTTACATGATAGTTTTGGAAGAGTTACACACCCATGTTAAAAACCTTAGGAAACACGCTGTGTAGAGATTATACACACTGTGTAACCCTATTTTGAAAAAAATGAATGTTTTCTTCTCATGTTCCCTTCATTCACTTATAAGTTATTGTCCCAGATAATCATGAACTCAGGGGTGTGCTTGACCATGCAGAGTCATGCCACCGGGACATCCTCTAGTTATACGCCAAATATAGGGCAATGATCAGACCCCAGAAACGGTTGATCATGGACTGCTAGGAGATTTTCCAATCATGCTGGTCTTGTAGCTAGCTGTTATACCAAACAAAGGTGCTGATTAACAATTCTAATAAGGGTATATATATGGTTTATACAATTGTACTAGGGAGCACTGCATCCTTCCCTTTCCATGGAAAAAATTGATGCGGGTTTTTAGCAGTAGCATCCTCCCACTTTCTCGAGGGATGGAGGGACCCTGGCTGTATAGTCATAGTTGGAAGCCTTGTTTTATATCGTTGAGAATCTTAAGACCCCTCTTTTAAAGAGGGTGAAACCCACAACCACCATCCTTCAAGATTATTCCATGACATGGTGGGATGTGATATCAGAGGAGGGACACCAATGAGTTATATCTTGGGATGAGTTTCAACATACCTTTTAGGACTATTTCTACCCAGATACCATGAGGGCTGACTGAGCCTAAGATTTCATGGGTCTGAAACCATGTACTCATTCAGTCATGGATTGCTCTTATCAATTCATAGAGCTGTATTTCTCCACACCCATTCTGGGTGGAGATGTGTTATTTCTTTCCAAGATGTTTGAGGATGGTCTTAGCAATGACATCTAATACTTGCTGAAAATCATCAGTTCGACTTCCATATCTTCTATAGTCAACTAGGCACTGATCACTAATCATGATATGGGGTTTTTGGAGCTGTGAGCCAATGTGGTTCAACATCCAGTGTTTTTACTTCTTCGCCTGATAGTAGGAAGCGCCGTATGCAGTCTATGAATGGATATTCAAGTAGATAAAATATTCCTTTAGATAGCCATGAGGTATGCTACCAGTGTGGTAGGAGTGGTCATACAAGACCCAGGAGACCCAATCAAGTGTCGATCATGTAGTAATATTGGCCATATTAAGTGTTGTTTCCTGTTTTTATCACTAGTAGCGAGTGATAGGAGTTATTGATAACTCCACATTCGAGAGTATGACCACTAGTTTCTCATTAGTTTGGGAACTAGAGTTTCTCCAGCCATTTAGGCCATGGAGGAGGTTATGGTTATAGTATCCAGTCAGCTAACATTCATCAATTGTAGGGTGGATCATCTCAAGGAAGTCAGGTAGGGTCACAGGGTCTCTGTATAAGTCGTACCATTGTAGTGAAGTATACCTAGTAAGAGTAGGATCCCAGAACCTCTACATTTAGAGGTATGAATACAATTTCCATAGTTTTATATTATACTATTTTTGATACAAGGGATTCCAATAGTTTCATATCTATTTCCATTTTGGAGAGCCTTGGGATTAGTATCTTTACTTCTAAGGATGTTATGATACTAGACACTCCATTGGGAATTACGACGTCCTGTGTATGTCAGTGTAGGGAGTTCCCTCTTGAGGTTGGTGGGTGACACTTCTTGCAGGACCTCTATGTCATAGAGATGATAGGATTCGATTTCATTCTCTGAATTGACTGGTTTGTCTCCATCTTGGCCTTTGTTGATTGATATCATTGTTAACTGTTTTTCATTTCACTAGTGGTGGGACTTTACTACACAATGGTGAATGGGATATCCAACCGAGCCAAGCATGACCTGAGCATATTGGGTTGGGAGGAATTAAATCTCTCTTTATAGTTTATATCTAAAGGACTAGGGGTCTTCACATCTAGACTTTCCTCTAGTGGTGTTTCTTTTCAACAATCTCATTCCAAATGACTTTTCGGGTTTATCTAAGGGGAAAGATGTATATTTCTCTATTGAGATTGTGCCAGGGGTGGCGTTGGTATCCATGCCTCTTTATTGGACGGCTAAGACAGAATTAAAGGATCTGAAGAAGCAGTTAGAGGAGTTTATGGAAAATGGTTTCATCTGACCCAGTACTACCCCTTGGGGTTCACCTATCCTTTTTGTGAGGAAGGTGGATGATACCCGCAGATTTTCATGGATTATTGAATGATGGACCAATTAACTATCAATAACCAATAACCATTGATAATTATTGATGATCTCTTTTATCATCATCGAGGAGCCTACATTTTCTCAAAGACAGAATTCAGATCCAGTTTACTTAAGTGGCACGTTAGACGATCATTTATACCTCTTACAGCCTCTAGGATCCTATATGGTCAATACAAGTATGTGTCTACGTCGTTCGGTCTCACAAACACACCAGCAGTTTTCATGGAACATATTAACCGAGTCTTCCATCCTTACATGGACTCCTTTGTGGTTGTTTCAGTGGATGATATCTTGGAGTACTCTCACACTCGACAAAACCATGACACCCCTCTTGAGATAATTTTTAGTACAATGAGAGAGCATCAGTTATATGTTATGATCTCAAAATTCCACATTTGGATGGACCAGATTCACTTCTTGGGTCATGTCATCTCAAAGAACAGAGTTTTAGTAGTCCCATTGAAAGTGAGATCAGAAGTTTCTTGGGAGCACCCAAAGAACATCTATTAGGTATTGAGTTTTCTAGTGTGGGATGGTTAATAAATATGCTTTATACATGGATTTTCACTCATATCATCCCCAATAATGGTCCGGACTAAGATTGGTGTGACGTACTCATGGATCGATTCTTGTAAGTTATCCATTTTGGACCTGAAAGGGAGGTTGACATCAGCATCGATAGGGGTCTGGCCAAATCCAAGAAATAATTACACAGTTTACTATGTTGCATTAGGTATTGGGTTGGGTGTAGTGAATATGCAAGGGGAGGGAGTTGTTGTGTATAGGTCTCAACATTTGAGGCCATATGAGAGGAGTTTCCTGAAACATGATCTTAGTTGGCTACAGTTGTACATGCTTTGCGATGTTGGAAAACTATCTTATGGGAGATCATTTTGTGGTATTAACTGATAAAAAAAGGTCTCAAATATATCTTTACTCAATGAGATGTGAATTTGTAATAATGAAGGTGGGTTGAATACTTTATGTATTTTCACTTTGATCTAACCAATACGCCTGAGAAAGGCAATGTGGTGGCCGATGCATTGAGCATGAAGACTCAAATACAGGTAGTTCAAGAGGCCAGCATTGAGTGGCATCTTATGGATATGTTCTCTGAGATGCATTAGGAGGACCATGACAGTGAGGGGTAGACATTTATTTCTTCTTTAGCAGTTACCTCTACTATTCTGGGTCGAGTGTGGTTGAGGTAGCTATCAGATTTTGAAGGCTTTGTATTATGGGAGAGTCTGTTAAGAGAGGAACCTAATCCTAGATGGACTATAAGCAAGGATGCGATCTTTCATTTTCATGGGCACGTATGGGTGCCAGAAGACATACGTGAGGGGGTGTTTTGAGATTTTTATTCTTTAGTATGGGCAGTTCATCATGGTTTCACAAGGATTTGTCAAGATTTACACCATCTGTATTGGTGGTTAGGGATGAAGATGGATGTTTCTGGTTTTTTATGAGATATTCCATATGTCTGTAGGTGAAGGTGGATATTCAGTGATAAGTAGGGCTTTTACAGAAGATACCCATTACGGAGTGGAAGTGGAATGATGTCTCAATGGACTTTGTGATAGGTTTTATGGGGTTTCCTAAAGGGAATGATGCAATATGGGTCATTGTTGAGAGACTCATGAAGGTTGAAAATTTATTGATGCTCAAGGAAAACAGCAGTTTTGATGAGAATGGAAGGTTTTACAACCCATATATTGTATGGTTACATGGAGATCTGCACTCTATATTTTAATACAAGGATTATTATTTTACTTCTCATGTCTAGAAGGGACTTCAAATGGCATTGGGTACATAGGTACTTTTGAGTACATCTTACCATCCCCAGAGTGATGGATAGTCCGAGCACGTGATTTAGTTGTCGGAGTTCATGCTTCGAGCATGCGTCCTAGATTTCGAGGGGTTCTTGGGAGTGACACATACCCCTAGTGTAGTATTCCGACAATAAAATCTTTCAAGAGATGATTTAAATTGAACCTAATGAGTCTTTGTATGGTATTTCTTTCCGATCACCTCTATATTGGCTAGAGGTAGGAGAGGTAGTTATGTTGGGACCTCGTCTTGTCCAATATACCACTGTGTAGGTGGATTTGATTCATAAGAGGATAGATACTTCATAGTATCATCATAAATCTAATGTTGTTCAATGGAAATGACCTCTAGAGTTCATGGTTGGATATCAGGTTTTCTCATATATCACGCCGAGCTTGGGACACCAGAGGATTATGAGATAGTGGAAAATTTCACCAAGATATGTCAGGCCATTTTTGGTTTGGGACGGAGTCAGCCCAGCTACCTATCGGTTGTAGTTACACCAGAGGTGGTCATTTATGCACAACGTCTTCCAAATTTCTTTGTTCTGACGTTACTTTTCAGACCCTTATCATGTTTTTCAACCAGGGGAGGTTTTGTTGTAGGTGGATGCATCTATTGAGGAGCACCCTCTTTGAATTGTGGATCATGGTACAATGGTTCTCTATGGCCGGTCTATTCATTTAGTATGGGTGCTATGGTTGCATGGGCTAGTATACGACAAGACTTCAGAGAGGGAGTCTGACGTATGATCGCAATGGCCCGAGTTGTTTGATTTTTTTTCTTCACCACTTTTGGAATAAAAAATCTGAGACAAATTACATTAAGTTGGGATTTTTTAAGATCCCATATCTTCATTTCAGTTATGGATCTTGATTTCATGTGTTTTTTGAGGAAAAATGAAGATTTTGGAAAATTTCTCTGTATACATCGTGTAGCCAAGAGTACACATTGTGTACCCAGTTACCGCATGTTGCTATGTACAGACCATGTAAGAGAAGAGTACATGGGCATGTGGAATGCCTAAAGGAGGGGCTGGTCGGGGAGAGTATATAACACCCCATGTAAATAAAGAATATGACATCTTTATATTTATCCATATTTGTGAATCAAATATTAATATTACTTTAAAGGGGATGCTATGCTCGATGGCGTACCCAATACGCAACAACGAGTTTCTTGGGAATCTTACGTTGCACTCAAATAATAAAATAATATTATTTTAAATGGTAGTTAACATGTAGCTGTTGTATTGGCGGGAATGGATAGAAATAACTAAAATATTATTATATATGTTTTTAAATGTTTTTACATATATCCAAAAAAAGATAAAGGCTTAAAATACGGAAAGAATTCAATTTTAGGCGTATATGCCCTAGTTTTCACTAAAGGTTCGTTTATCTCCTTTTGATGTCGAACCATCATTAAATATAGTTTTGATCACTCTTATACATTCTATTGGACCAAATAAAACTATTCTTAAGAATCGGGACATCAAAATTTACTTTCTGTAAATTTTTGGTATCTTTCCGATAAAGTGCATTTTTTAATGAATAGTGTAAAATGTTGTATTTTAATTCAAAACCTCTTTTTATCTAATTTATTTATATGATTATATTATCTTCTGAATTGGTTTTAAAGTGAAATTATAATATATTTTTACCATTTAATCCAATGGTGGTCATTGGAATAAATTTCACTTTGAAATTAGACTTAAACTGGTGTCAATCTTTTGATAATTATTGTTTTATAAAAACACGCTATTTGCTCTGACAGGGGGAATTAATTATTAAATTAAGTAAGGTGACTTATATGTTTTGAATTTTGTAAAATAGACTTCATTTTTGAATTCAGAATATCAAATATAGCTTAGGGTGAATTTTTGGTAATTTTCTGAAAAACATCAATTTTTTGATAAATAGTGAAACCACTAAGTGGTACTTATAAAAACTGATTTTCCATTTAAATGAAATTTTTCCATCAGTGTGTTTTGAATTTCAAAAATCCGACATACATGGTTGTCATTAAGAAGTAAAATGTGGTTCAATGAGATTAAAATAATTTTGTGGTGAATAGTAACTTATTAAGTTTTTAATCGCGATTAGTGGTAATTAGTGTAATTTAAGGTAAAAATGATATTATAAAAATGTGAAAACACCATGACACTTGTCCTACCCCTATTTGATGAGTCATGGCCGACCATGAAAACCCATGGGTCGATTTAGGGGACCCTATGGAGCCTCTTGGGTGAGATAATGACTTTAATGCCTTTTTTTAAATAATGGTGAAAATGACACTAACATAAATTGTTTTACTAAAACAATTTTTAGAAGGGGTTATACTAATCATAATTTTGTATATAAATTATATTTCGAAAGATAAAAAGATTTTATACATCAGGATATTTTTTTTATAATTTTTAGACATTAAATAAATTAATTTAATTATGACATCATGATGATGCAACGATGACCTCATTAATGAACAGTTTAAATAAAATGAAAAGATAATATAAAATATAAGAACTACACTTGTCCAAAAACTATTGGATGGGAATATTTCGAAGCCTTATCATCTTATCTTCGAAATATATCAATGTGGGACCTTAGAAATTGGAAACACTTTTGAAAATAAAATAATAGTTTCATGATTTCCAAAAGTGCCCCTCCTCTCCCCTTATAAAAATCCCCCACCTCTACCTCATTTCACACACTCCTCAAGCCTTTGTCTCGGCCATCCCCTATCCATTTACTCTCTCCACATCCCTTCCTCATCCTAGAGGATTCCCTTTGGTCAGAATCTTTTTAAAGGAAGCCTTTAGGCTCAAATCAAAAAAAGTTACACTTTTAAAGGTAATTCATTCTCTCATGTTCATTTGTTTTATTTTGCTTCTCCAACCCCCTAAAATCTTTTTATTTACTTATTTTGTAACAAAACCAGTAACCTAAATATACTAGGATATTGTTATAAGATTTATTCGAGCTACAATCTCACACAACTACATCAAATGGTTAAAGAACATACGGTTTCTGTGGATGGAGAAATTCTGCCTCCCGAAATGATGATTGTTCAATACTCATTTAACACCTTCAAAGGTGGCCATTATGATGTCACTATTTTTATATATGATATATAATATGTTTATTCTTTCCTTAAGCTTCTGTATTTTTCATTTATGGCATACCATTATTGTTTCCATTATGGGTAAACACGATATCTTCATTTTAGGAAGTGTGGACTACCGCCCCCTAAAAGTGATTTGATTATTTAATACTATATGTGGGATGTGTAAAGGATAAAGTTAATGATATTATATATTTTATTATACTGAAATTATAATATAATCTTATATCATTATGATTCCATTCCAGAAAATACGAAATAGAAATGGAAGTAGCGTTCATGCGTACGTACGGCTTACCGTCTCCGTGAACGGTACATTTCATTTCTTATCTCAAAATGTTATGTAATACTATAAGTACATATATATAATGGATATATATGTAATATATTACATCAAAATTATGGATATCATTCTAGAATTATAACATATATATATCTCTCTCATTTTGTTTTAATTCCATTAATATGACAAAAAAATGAAAGTAGTGTTCATGCGTACGTACGGCCTACCGTCTCCATGAACTGTGCTTTTCATTTTTTATCTCCAAATGATATGGAATAGTATGAAATGAATATTTACTGGATATATATGATATTTTAATCATTAATACTATTCTGGAAATTAGTTACTTATAACTACATGGGCAATCTTTTTTCAAACAAGTTCATTTTTGACTCATGTACCAAACATCGGCAAAAACGTCTGATATGAACTAACATTATTAAACAATTATTATAACATTATAATATGTGATATGAACTGAGTAATAATCTCTAAATGAGGTACTTAGGCAATTATTAATTGACCAATGTTTATTATTCAGGAATATAAAGAAACAAACAAGACAAGTTGGACTTGAGGTAAGGGATCCTACTCCTCTCTTTCTTTTTAAGTACACTCTTTTATGTCATTCCTTCTAAGCTCATATTTCTTGTGATTGGGATGTTATTTTATATTAATCTTACTTTAATTTTTATGTTCATATGATGAGAGACACTATTCTCTCTCATCAATTCATTTTGGAAGTTTTGAGTGGCGCCGTTAGGCTGCCGAATTTTCGTAAGAGATCTAACCTCTCTCTTTCTTTTTAAGTACTCTCATTTTATGTCACTTATTTTAATATCCTATTTGTTATGTTGGGGGATGTTCTTTTATATTCCTCTTTCTATAAACTTTAAGTTAATATGATTAGATACCCTATTTGATCTCATCAATCCATTTTTGTAAGTTTTATGTGGCGCCGTTAGGCTGCCGAGTTTTCGTAAGGGATTTTTCATGTCACTTTTATTCCCATGAGATTTATGCTACATTTGCCACAATTTCCTTTGAGTGGTGTATGTACTGCCCATTATTCTACTCTTTTTGTAATATACTTTCGTTTATGATTATTTACATCAACGATTTATTGTCCTTCTTTCACGGGGCGTATGTTTCTAAAGATACCCATGTCGGTAAGGGAACCTTTCACCCTCCTCTTTTTAAAAGACTTATTTTGTTATGTCTTTTAATTCACATATTATTATTTTGGGATATCTTCTTCTATATCCTTATTTATGTAAATTTTATGTCCATGTGATGAGATACCCTTTTTATCTCTTATTAACTCTTTTTCTGAATTTTGAAGTGACGCCGTTAGGATGTCTAATTATTGCAAGGGAACTTCTTAACCCAATTTCGATTCTTTGGGATAAGCTTGTACTCCTTGAATATGTCATTCTATGAATATGTGTGAATAACCTCTGATTTTTTTACACTTAATGTCCACTTATATTTGGTGTATTAGTTTTTCACACATAATTATGTAATTGATTTATCCTTAATCCAAGGATACCATCTTTGTATGGGACTTCGTCTCAATATCCTTTCATTGAGGCATATTTTGTTTTATACACAACCTTCTTTTATACGGTGTATAAACCCCTTTGACTTTTACGTTTATTCAGAAGGAATATTTTTTATACGAAGCGTTTACTAAACAAAAAAGGGAATGTTTTTGTCGTACGTATGCAGCAACAACGACTTCTCTGTCGTCGTGACCGTTATTTGAGTTTCGGCTTCCTCTACAAGCCATACCTTCTTTTAAAAGAAAAATAAATACCATGTTTTACTTTTCTTTTATTTTGGTATTGAAAATGGTTTTCATAATGTTTTTATATCAATGTGTTGTATTGATATCTTGTGATTGAAAGGTGGAAATGTTATGTTTCCTTTTTGCATGTTTAATGTGATATGATTATGTTGAGGTTCTTGGGAATTATTATGAAAATGGGTGGTTCCGTGATAAACTAAGGGCGGGTGAGCCCAATATAGCTCTCCAATGCATTGGGTAACATGAAGGAGTGAAACGTTAAGGTTTCTCTGAAGAGATTTAGGGAATATACTGTGATGGGTATTCCAAACGTAACCAAGAGGGTTACTCCCTACGTAAGAATGTTATGAATGCCTCAAGTAACCTTTTATGTCTTATGATTTCTACGATTTATTCATGATTTGATGAGGTATGTTAAATTGGATATGTTTTATGGGTAAAGTATGATTTCATTCTTATGTATATATGAACACATGTTTCCTTTCCATATTTTTATAACCCTTACTGAGCTTTTTATGCTCATCCCAAGTTTTTGAAATGTTTTTCACAGGTCAAGGGAAAGGTACATGATGTGATGATAGTGTCAAGGATGTGTCAAGAAAGAATCCGTGTTTTATTTTAAATATGTTTCCATTGATGGGAAGAATGAATATTTTCTTTTATATAACCACTTTGTTTAAATGTGGAATGTAATGCAAGTTTCATGATCTAATTCTCTAAAACTCTAAACCTGAAAAGATCCTCAATGTGTAATCTTGTAATAACTCAAGATTAAGTAAGGTTTAAGGCTGGGTCCTTATAGTTGTTATCAAAGGTCGGTTTAGATAACTTTAGAGGTTAGGGTATTCTTTAAGCATAAGTGACATTACCATAATGGTTAGGATTTCAGAAAGAGTCCTAGTTTTAGATAAAGTGAATGAGTAAGTATATCTTAATGTTTATCTTCCTCATTAGTACATGATGGTTTTTTTTGATATACTCACACTGAAAGTTTTGGTTTTAGTAAATGGCTGGATCTATCAGGCACCAAAGTGACAATGGGTTTGAAGGAAACTGTGGTGGTTCTCTGATTAAGAGACTAGATGAGATGGGGGGATTCAATGAGGAATTTCATGGTTGTTCTAAACCAACTATCAAGGAGTCATGATCAACCACTTCAACCTCGGTGAGTTCTCTAATGCATCTTGTACGAGATGGACAACTTGATGTGGAAATTCAGGTAATAATTATTAAGGTAACCATTAGGGTTTATATGATCCTTACTTTTTAGGTAATTATGGGTTACTCTATGAAATGATGGAAAATGAAAGGAATGAGATAAACTTGAGGTTAAAAGAAGTTGTGATTATTTTTGATGATTTTATCCCTTTTTGGGGAATGATTTGAGAATTATATAGTTTTGGAAAAAGGACAACATGCATACCATGTGACAACCCGTCGCGTCGGACAAAGTTGAGGGAATCGAACCCACAACCAAAGTGCGACTGGTATTTATCGCCTACCACTGGACTACATGAAGTCCCTGGTTAGTTTGACTGATTATTTTTAGTTATATGATTTTATGAATTAATAGTAAGTTGATTTTGGGTTATTTATGAAAATGATTAACCTATCATGGAGGATATGTGAAATGGTTAATTACTTTTCAATACGAGACTTTAGGAGCAATTGATGTTGTTTGGAGAGAAATGTTACTATTTAACTTGGAAGACTATGTGACTAAATCCTTAAAATATTTGGGTTTCAATCCTATATTGGTTTACTTTGAAGAATTTTATGGAAAGATTGGTTATCGAATGGTCCTCGTTGAACTTTGGGTTTTATTGGACAAATTTTGGAGATTAAGCATAGATTTTCTTTTTAAAGGGTTATCCTTTTCTAGATTATCTGACCTTGTAATAACCTTTTTGGTTTTGGTTTTTGTTAAATCCTAAGGACATGGGAAGTATATAGTTTTCTTTGGTGGATTATTTGATTCTCTAGAAGTTGATTATAGTACTCCTAATGCGAATAAGTATCCCTAAATACTCGTCTTTTGGAAAAAAAAATATGTTTGATTAAGGAATCTAGTAAAAGTTGAAAGTCAACATGATAAGTGATTATGTTTCCTTATAAATAAATTCCTCAATAACAAGTAAATTAAAACAAAAATGTTTTCTATTATCTTTTCCTACTGGGGAATCGAATACCGTTTAACCCATCACAAGTTTGTGATTTTCTCATGGTTAACTTTCTCCTAGACATGTTTACTATCACTCTCCATCAGAACATGACCCTTTGTTTTCTCCTCCATATCCATATTTTCCTACATGGAATCCTAGTATGGGTTAACTCGGTTGACCTCTGTACTTATCTTCCGTTATTTTAAAATGATTATTTTACCGACTCTTGTTCCGATGTGGGACTTTCAAGGAAGTTTCTAAGATCAATTTTAAAAAATGCGAGAACACAATTCCCAAAAGGGGGGAAGGATGTAACACCCCAGGTAAATAAAGAATATGACATCTTTATATTTATCCATATTTTTGAATCAAATATTAATACTACTTTAAAGGGGATGATATGCTCGATGGCGTACCCAATACGCAACAACGAGTTTCTTGGGAATCTTACGTTGCACTCTAATAATAAAATAATATTATTTTAAATGGTAGTTAACATGTAGCCGTTGTATTGGCGAGAATGGATATAAATAACTAAAATATTATTATATATGTTTTTAAATGTTTTTACATATATCCAAAAAAACATAAAGGCTTAAAATACGGAAAGAATTCAATTTTAGGCGTATATGCCCTAGTTTTCAATAAAGGTTCACTTATCACCTTTTGATGGTGAAACATCATTAAATATAGTTTTTCTCACTCTTATACATTCTATTGGACCAAATAAAACTATTCTTAAGAATCGGGACATCAAAATTTACTTTGTGTAAATTTTTGGTATCTTTCCGATAAAGTGCATTTTTTAAGGAATAGTGTAAAATGTTGTATTTTAATTCAAAACCTCTTTTTAATATAATTTATTTATATGATTAGATTATCTTCTGAATTGGTTTTAAAGTTAAATTAGAATATATTTTTACTATTTAATCCAATGGTCTTCATTGGAATAAATTTCACTTTGAAATTAGACAGAAACTGGTGTCAATCTTTTGATACTTATTGTTTTATAAAAACACGCTATTTGCTCTGAAAGCGGGAATTAATAAAAAATTAATTAATGTGACTTATATTTTTTGAATTTCTTAAAATAGACTTCATTTTTGAATTCGGAATATCAAATATAGCTTACGGTGAATTTTTGGTAATTTTCTGAAAAACTTCAATTTTTGATGAATAGTGAAACCACTAAGTGGTACTTTTAAAAACTGATTTTCCGTTTAAATGAAATTTTGCAATCATTTTGTTTTGAATTTCAAAAATCCGACATACATGGTTGTCATTAAGAAGTAAAATGTGGTTCAATGATATTAAAATAATTTTTTGGTGAATAGTAAATTATTAAGTTTTTAATCGCGATTAGTGGTAATTAGTGTAATTTAAGGTAAAAATGATATTATAAAAATGTGAAAACACCATGACACTTGTCCTACCCCTATTGGATGAGTCATGGCCGACCAAGAAAACCCATGGGTCGATTTAGGGGACCCTATGGAGCCTCTTGGGTGAGATAATGACTTTAATGCCTTTTTTTAAAAAATAAAGGTGAAAATGACACTAACATAAATTGTTTTCCTAAAACAATTTTTAGAAGGGTTTATACTAATAATAATTTTGTCTATAAATACTCTTTGGAAAGATAAAAAGTTTTCCTACATCCTGATATTTTTTTTATAATTTTTAGACATTAAATAAATTAATTTAATTATGACATCATGATGATGCAACGATGACATCATTAATGAATAGTTTAAATAAAATGAAACGATAATATAAAATATAAGAACTAAACTTGTCCAAAAACTATTGGATGGGAATATTTTGAAGCCTTGTCATCTTATCTTCGAAATATTTCAATGTGGGACCTTAGAAATTCGAAACACTTTGGAAAATAAAATAATAGTTTCATGATTTCCAAAAGTGCCCCTCCTCTCCTCTTATAAAAATCCCCCACCTCTACCTCATTTCACACTCTCCTCAAGCCATTGGCTCGGCCATACCCTTCTCATTTACTCTCTCCACAACCCTCTACTCATCCTAGAGGATTACCTTTGGGCATAATCCTTTCAAAGGAATCCTTTAGGCTCAAATCAAAAGGAGTTAAACTTTTAAAGGTAATTCATTCTCTCATGTTCATTTGTTTTATTTTGCTTCTCCAACCCCCTAAACACTTTTTATTTACTTATTTTGTAACAACACCAGTATCTTCAATATACTAGGATGTTGTTATAAGATTTATTCGAGCTACACTCTCACACAACTACATCAAATGGTTAAAGAACATACGGTTTCCGTGGATGGCGAAATTCTGCCTCCCGAAACGATGATTGTTCAATACTCATTTAACACCTTCAAAGGTGGCCATTATGATGTCACTATTTTTATATATGATATATAATATGTTTATTCTTTCCTTAAGCTTCTGTATTTTTTATTTATGTCATACCATTATTGTTTCAATTATGGGTAAACATGATATCTTCATTTTAGGAAGTGCGGACTACCGCCCCCTGAAAGTGATTTGATTCGTTAATACCATATGTGAGATGTGTAAAGGATAAAGTTAATGATATTATATATGTTATTATACTGGAATTATAATATACTCTTATATCATTTTGATTCCATTCCAGAAAATACGAAATTGAAATGGAAGTAGTGTTCATGCGTACGTACGGCTTACCGTCTCCATGAACGGTAAATTTCATTTCTTATCTCAAAATGTTATGTAATACTATAAGTACATATATATAATGTATATATATGTAATATATTACATCAAAATTATGGATATCAATCTGGAATTATAACATATATATAGATCTCTCATTTTGTATTAATTCCATTAATATGACAAAAAAATGAAAGTAGCGTTCATTCGTACGTACGGCCTACCGTCTCCATGAACGGTGCTTTTCGTTTTTTATCTCCAAATGATATGGAATAGTATGAAATGAATATTTACTGGATATATATGATATTTTAATCATTAATACTATTCTGTAAATTAGTTAATTATAATTACATGGGCAATCTTTTTTTAAACAAGTTCATTTTTGACTCATGTACCAAACATCGGCAAAAACGTCTGATATGAACTAACATTATTAAAAAATTATTATAAAATTATAATATGTTATATTAACAGAATAATAATCTCTAAAGGAGTTAATTAGGCGATTATTAATTGACCAATGTTTATTATTCAGGAATATAAAGAAACAAACAAGACAAGTTGGATTTGAGGTAAGGGATCCTACTCCTCTCTTTCTTTTTAAGTACACTCTTTTATGTCATTCCTTCTAAGCTCATCTTTATTGTGATTGGGATATTATTTTATATTACTCTTACTGTAATTTTTATGATCATATGATGAGAAAACCTATTCTCTCTCATCAAACCATTTTGGATGTCTTGAGTGGCGCCGTTAGGCTGCCGAATTTTCGTAAGAGATCTAACCTCTCTCTTTCTTTTTAAGTACTCTCCTTTATGTCACTTCTTTTAAGCTCCTATTTGTTATATTGGGGGATGTTCTTTTATATTCCTCTTTCTATAAACTTTAAGTTAATATGATGAGATACCCTATTTGATCTCATCAATACATTTTTGTAAGTCTTATGTGGCGCCGTTAGGCTGTCGAGTTTTCGTAAGGGATTTTTCATCTCACTTTTATTCCCATGAGATTTATGATACATTTGCAACAATTTCTTTTGAGTGGTGTTTGTACTGCCCATTATTATACTCTTTGTGTAATATACTTTCTTTTATGAGTATTTACATCAATGATTTATTGTCCTTCTTTCACAGGGCGTATGTTTCGAAAGAAACCCATGTCGGTAAGGGAACCTTTCACCCTCCTCTTTTTAAAAGACTTATTTTGTTATGTATTTTAATTCACATAATATTATTTTGGGATATGTTCTTCTATATCCTTATTGATGAAAATTTTATGTCCATGTGATGAGATACCCTTTTTATCTCTCATCAACTCTTTTTCTGAATTTTGATGTGACGATGTTAGGCTGTCTAATTATTGCAAGGGAACTTCTTAACCCAATTTCGATTCTTTAGGATAAGCTTGTACTCCTTGAATATGTCATTCTGTGAATATTTTTGAATAACCTCTGATTGTTTTACACTTAATATCCACTTATATTTTGTGTATTAGTTTGTCACACATAATTATGTAATTGATTTATCCTTAATCCAAGGATACCATCATTGTATGGGACTTCGTCTCAATCTCCTTTCATTGAGGCATATTTTTTTAT
Source organism: Viscum album (assembly GCA_963277665.1). Classification (NCBI taxonomy): domain Eukaryota; kingdom Viridiplantae; phylum Streptophyta; class Magnoliopsida; order Santalales; family Viscaceae; genus Viscum; species Viscum album. The sequence continues at coordinate 401,674,040 of OY728127.1, read as the reverse complement.
ACACAACCTTATTTTATACAGTGTATAAACCCCTTTGACTTTTACGTTTATTCAAAAGGAATCTTTTTTATACGAAGCGTTTACTAAACGAAAAAAGGGAATGTTTTTGTCGTACGTATGCGGCGACAACGACTTCTCCGCCGTCATGACCGTTATTTGAGTTTCGGCTTCCTCTACAAGCCATACCTTATATTAAAAGAAAAATAAATACCATGTTTTACTTTTCTTTTATTTTGGTATTGAAAATGGTTTTCATAAGGTTTTTATATCAATGTGTTGTATTGATATCTTGTGATTGAAAGGTGGAAATGTTATGTTTCCTTTATGCATGTTTTATGTGATATGATTATGTTGAGGTTCTTGGGAATTATAATGAAAACGGGTGGTTCTGTGATAAACTAAGAGCGGGTGAGCCCGATATAGCTATTCAATGCATTGGGTAACGCGAAGTAGTGAAACGTTAAGGTTTCTCCGAAGATATTTAGGGAATATACTGTGATGGGTATTCCAAACGCCACCAAGAGGGTTACTCCCTACGTAAGAAAGTTATGAATGCCTCAAGTAACCTTTTATGTCTTATTATTTCTACGATTTATTCATGATTTGATGAGGTATGTTAAAGTGGCTATGTTTAATGGGTAATGTATGATTTCATTCTTGTGTATATATGAACACATGTTTCATTTCCAAATTTTTATAACCCCTACTGAGCTTTTTATGCTCATCCCAAGTTTTTGAAATGTTTTTCACAGGTCAAGGGAATGGTACATGATGTCATGATAGTGTCAAGGATGTGTCAAGAAAGAATCCGTGTTTTATTTTAAATATGTTTCCGTTGATGGGAAGAATGAATCTTCTCTTTTATGTAACCACTTTGTTTAAATGTGGAATGTAATGCAAGTTTCATGATCTAATTCTCTAAAACTCTAAACCTGAAAAGATCCTCAATGTGTAATCTTGTAATAACTCAAGATTAAGTAAGGATTAAGGCTGGGGCCTTATATTTGGTATCAAAGGTCGGTTTAGATAACATTAGAGGTTAGGGTATTCTTTAAGCATAAGTGACATTACCATAATGGTTAGGATTTCAGAAAGAGTCCTAGTTTTAGATAAAGTGAATGAGTAAGTATATCTTAGTGTTTATCTTCCTCATTAGTACATGATGGTTTTTTTGATATAATCACACTGAACTTTTTGGTTTTAGTAAATGGATGGATCTATCAGGAACCAAAGTGAAAATGGGTTGGAAGGAAACTGTGGTGGTTCTCTGATTAAGAGACTGGATGAGTTGGGGGGATTCAATGAGGAATCTCATGGTTGTTCTAAACCAACTGTCAAGGATTCATGATCAAACACTTCAACCTCGGTGAGTTCTCTAATGCATCATGTATGATATGGCCAACTTGATGTGGAAATTCAGGTAATAATTATTAAGGTAACCATTTGGGTTTATATGATCCTTACTTTTTAGGTAATTATGGGTTACTCTATGAAATGATGGAAAATGAAAGAAATGGGATAAACTTGAGGTTAAAATATGTTATGATCATTTTTGATGATTTTATCCCTTTTTGGGGAATGATTTGAGAATTATATAGTTTTGGAAAAAGGAAAACACGCATACCGTGTGACAACCCGTCACGTCGGACAAAGCTGCGGGAATCGAACCCACAACCAAAGTGCGACTGGTATTTATCGCCTACCACTGGACTACGTGAAGTCCCTGGTTAGTTTGACTGATTATTTTTAGTTATATGATTTTATGAATTAATAGTAAGTTGATTTTGGGTTATTTATGAAAATGATTAACCTATCATGGAGGATATGTGATTAGGTTAATTACTTTTCAGTACGAGACTTTAGGAGCAACTGATGTTGTTTGGAGATAAATGTTACGATTTAACTTGGAAGACTATGTGACTAAATCCTTAAAATATTTGGGTTTCAATATTATATTGGTTTACTTTGAAGAATTTTATGGAAAAATTGGTTATCGAATGGTCCTCGTTGAACTTTGGGTTTTATTGGACAAATTTTGGAGATTAAGCATAGATTTTCTTTTTAAAGGGTTATCCTTTTCTGGATTATCTGACCTTGTACTAAACTTTTTGGTTTTGGTTTTGGTTAAAGCCTAATGACATGGGAAGTATATAGTTATCTTTGGTGGATTAGTTGATTCTCTAGAAGTTGATTATAGTACTCTTAATGCGAATAAGTCTCCCTAAATACTCGTCTTTTGAAAAAAAAAATATATGTTTGATTAAGGAATCTAGTAAAAGTTGAAAGTCATCATGATAAGTGATTACGTTTCCTTATGAATAAATTCCTCAATAAAAAGTAACTTAAAACAAAAATGTTGTCTACTAACTTTTCCTACTAGGGAATCGAATTCCGTTTAACCCATCACTAGTTTGTTATTTTCTCATGGTTAACTTTCTCCTAGACATTTTTACTATCACTCTCCATCAGAACATGACCCTTTGTTTTCTCCTTAATATACATATTTTCCTACATGGAATCCAAGTATGGGTTAACTCAGGTGACCTCTGTACTTATCTTTCGTTATATTAAAGTGATTATTTTACCGACTCTTGTTCCGATGTGGGACTTTCAAGGAAATTTCCAAGCTCAATTTTAAAAATTTTGAGGACGCAATTCCCAAAAGGGGGGAAGGATGTAACACCCCAGGTAAATAAAGAATATGACATCTTTATATTTATCCATATTTTTGAATCAAATATTAATATTACTTTAATGGGGATGATATGCTCGATGGCGTACCCAATAAGCAACAACGAGTTTCTTGGGAATCTTACGTTGCACTCTAATAATAAAATAATATTTTTTTAAATGGTAGTTAACATGTATCCATTGTATTGGCGGGAATGGATATAAATAACTAAAATATTATTATATATGTTTTTAAATGTTAATACATATATCCAAAAAAAGATAAAGGCTTAAAATACGGAAAGAATTCAATTTTAGGCGTATATGCCCTAGTTTTCAATAAAGGTTCACTTATCGCCTTTTGATGGAGAACCATCATTAAATATAGTTTTTCTCACTCTTATAAATTCTATTGGACCAAATTAAACTATTATTAAGAATCGGGACATCAAAATTTACTTTGTGTAAATTTTTGGTATCTTTCCGATAAAGTGCATTTTTTTAATGAATAGTGTAAAATGTTGTATTTTAATTCAAAACCACTTTTTAATCTAATTTATTTATATGATTATATTATCTTTTGAATTGGTTTTAAAGTGAAATTAGAATTTATTTTTACCATTTAATACAATGGTTGTCATTGGAATAAATATCACTTTGAAATTAGACTTAAATTGGTGTCAATCTTTTGATACTTATTGTTTTATAAAAACAAACTATTTTCTCTGACAGCGGGAATTAATTGTTAAATTAATTAATTTTACTTATATGTTTTGAATTTTTTAAAATAGAATTCATTTTTGAATTCGTAATATCAAATATAGCTTAGGGTGAATTTTTTGTTATTTTCTGAAAAACTTCAAATTTTTATGAATAGTGAAACCACTAAGTGGTACTTATAAAAACTGATTTTCCGTTTAAATGAAATTTTTCCATCATTGTGTTTTTAATTTCAAAAATCTGACATACATGGTTGTCATTAATAATTAAAATGTGGTTGAATGTGATTAAAATAATTTTTTGGTGAATAGTAACTTATTAAGTTTTTAATTGCGATTAGTGGTAATTAGTGTGATTTAAGGTAAAATTGATATTATAAAAATGTGAAAACACCATGACACTTGTCCTACACCTATGGTATGAGTCATGGACGACCAAGACATCCCATGGGTCGATTTAGGGGATCCTATGGAGCCTCTTGGTTGAGATAATGACTTTAATGCCTTTTTTTTAAATAAAGGTGAAAATGACACTAACATAAATTGTTTTACTAAAACAATTTTTAGAAGGGGTTATACTAATCATATTTTTGTCTATAAATACTATTTGGAAATATAAAAATATTTCCTACATCAGGATATTTGTTTTATAATTTTTAGACCTTAGATAAATTATTTAAATTATGACATCATGATGATGCAACAATGACCTCATTAATGAGCAGTTTAAATAAAATGAAACGATAATATAAAATCTAAGACCTACACTTGTCCAAAATCTATTGTATGGGAATATTTCGAAGACTTATCATCTTATCTTCAAAATATATCAATTTGTGACCTTATAAATTCCAAACACTTTTGAAAATAAAATAATAGTTTCATGATTTCCAAAAGTGCCCCTCCTCTCCTCTTATAAAAAACCCCCACCTATACCTCATTTCACACACTCCTCAAGCCTTTGGCTCGGAAATCCCCTACCCATTTACTCTATCCACATCCCTCTCCTCATCCTAGAGGATTCCCTTTGGGAAAAAGCCTTTCAAAGGAAGCCTTTAGGCTCAAATCAAAAGAAGTTACACTTTTAAAGGTAATTCATTCTCTCATGTTCATTTGTTTTATTTTGCTTCTCCAACCCCCTAAACTCTTTTTAATTACTTATTTTGTAACAACACCAGTATCTTCAATATACTAGGATGTTGTTATAAGATTTATTTGAGCTACACTCTCACAAAACTACATCAAATGGTTAAAGAACATACGGTTTCCGTGGATGGCGAAATTCTGCCTCCCGAAACGATGATTGTTCAATACTCATTTAACACCTTCAAAGGTGGCCATTATGATGTCACTATTTTTATATATGATATATAATATGTTTATTCTTTCCTTAAGCTTCTGTATTTTTCATTTATGGCATACCATTATTGTTTCCATTATGGGTAAACAAGATATCTTCATTTTAGGAAGTGCGGACTACCGCCCCATGAAAGTGATTTTATTCGTTAATACCCTATGTGGGATGTTTAAAGGATAAAGTAAATGATATAATATATGTTATTATACTGGAATTATAATATACTCTTATATCATTATAATTCCATTCCATAAAATACAAAATAGAAATGGAAGTAGCGTTCATGCGTACGTACAGCTTACCGTCTCCATGAACGGTACATTTCATTTCTTATCTCAAAATGTTATGTACTACTATAAGTACATATATATAATGTATATATATGTAATATATTACATAAAAATTATGGATATCATTATGTAATTATAACATATATATATCTCTCTCATTTTGTTTTAATTCCATTATATGACAAAAAAATGAAAGTAGCGTTCATGCGTACGTACGACCTACCATCTCCATGAACGGTGATTTTTGTTTTTTATCTCCAAATGATATGGAATAGTATGAAATGAATATTTACGGGATATATATGATATTTTAATCATTAATACTATTTTGGAAATTAGTTACTTATAACTACATGGGCAATCTTTTTTCAAACAAGTACATTTTTGACTCATGTACCAAACATCGGTAAAAACGTCTGATATGAACTAACATTATTAAACAATTATTATAACATTATAATATGTGATATGAACTGAAACATAATCTCTAAAGGAGGTACTTATGCGATTATTAATTGACTAATGTTTATTATTCAGGAATATAAAGAAACAAACAAGACAAGTTGGACTTGAGGTAAGGGATCCTACTCCTCTCTTTCTTTTTAAGTACACTCTTTTATGTCATTCCTTCTAAGCTCATATTTCTTGTGATTGGGATGTAATTTTATATTACTCTTATGGTAATTTTTATGTTCATATGATGAGAGACCCTATTCTCTCTCATCAATCCATTTTGGAAGTTTTGAGTGGCGTCGTTAGGCTGCCGAATTTTCGTAAGAGATCTAACCTCTCTCTTTCTTTTTAAGTACTCTTCTTTATGTCACTTCTTTTAAGCTCGTATTTGTTATGTTGGGGGATGTTATTTTATATTCCTCTTTCTATAAACTTTAATTTAATATGATGAGATACCCTATTTGATCTCATCAATCCATTTTTGTAAGTTTTATGTGGCATCGTTAGGCTGCCGAGTTTTCGTAAGGGATTTTTCATCTCACTTTTATTCCCATGAGATTTATGCTACATTTTCCACAATTTCCTTTGATTGGTGTATGTACTGCCCATTATTCTACTCATTGTGTAATATACTTTCGTTTATGAGTATTTACATCAATAATTTATTGTCCTTCTTTCACGGGGCATATGTTTCGAAAGATACCCATGTCGGTAAGGGAACCTTTCACCCTCCTCTTTTTAAAAGACTTATTTTGTTATGTATTTTAATTCACATAATATTATTTTGGGATATGTTCTTCTATATACTTATTGATGTAAATTTTATGTCCATGTGATGAGATTCCATTTTTATCTCTCATCAACTCTTTTTCTGAATTTTGAAGTGACGCCGTTAGGCTGTCTAATTATTGCACGGGAACTTCTTAACCCAATTTCGATTCTTTGGGATAAGCTTGTACTCCTTGAATATGTCATTCTATGAATATGTGTGAATAACCTCTGATTGTTTTACACTTAATATCCACTTATATTTGGTGTATTAGTTTGTCACACATAATTTTGTAATTGATTTATCCTTAATCCAAGGATTCCATCTTTGTATGGGACTTCGTCTCAATCTCCTTTCATTGAGGCATATTTTGTTTTATACACAACCTTCTTTTATACGGTGTATAAACCCCTTTGACTTTTTCATTTATTCAAAAGGAATCTTTTTTATAAGAAGTGTTTACTAAACGAAAAAAGGGAATGTTTTTGTCGTACGTATGTGGCGACAACGACTTCTCCGTCGTCGTGACCGTTATTTGAGTTTCGGCTTCCTCTACAAGCCATACCTTCTTTTAAAAGAAAAATAAATACCATGTTTTACTTGTCTTTTATTTTGGTATTGAAAATGGTTTTCATAACGCTTTTATATCAATGTGTTGTATTGATATCTTATGATCGAAAGGTGGAAATGTTATGTTTCCTTTATGCATGTTTTATGTGATATGATTATGTTGAGGTTCTTGGACATTATTATGAAAACGGGTGGTTCTGTGATAAACTAAGGGTGGGTGAGCCCGATATAGCTCTCCAATGCATTGGGTAACGCGAAGGAGTTAAACGTTAAGGTTTTTCCGAAGAGATTTAGGGAATATACTGTGATGGGTATTCCAAACGTAACTAAGAGGGTTACTCCCTACGTAAGAAAGTTATGAATGCCTCAAGTAACCTATTATGTCTTATGATTTCTATGATTTATTCATGATTTGATGAGGTATGATAAAGTGTCTATGTTTTATGGGTAATGTATGATTTCATTCTTCTGTATATATGAACACATGTTTCCTTTCCTTATTTTTATAACCCTTACTGAGATTTTTATGCTCATCCCAAGTTTTTGAAATGTTTTTCACAGGTCAAGGGAATGGTACATGATGTGATGATAGTGTCAAGGATGTGTCAAGAAAGAATCCGTTTTTTATTTTAAATATGTTTCCGTTGATGGGAAGAATGATTATTGTCTTTTATGTAACCACTTTGTTTAAATGTGGAATGTAATGAAAGTTTCATGATCTAATTCTCTAAAACTCTAAACCTGAAAAGATCTTCAATGTGCAATCTTGTAATAACTCACGATTAAGTAAGGTTTAAGGCTGGGGCCTTATAGAGTACACAAAATGTACATTAAATGAACCACCTGTGTACTTTTATTTTTATTTTAGATATCATATTGGGGTCATGTCTAACACTCATTTTTTACCTTATTCTAGTAGTGCCTCACGATGGAGTGTACGGAATCGCCAAATCTTATCTAAGCCACCAATCTATCATCATTTCTTCTAATCAAACACAGTTAGTTGCGTTGGAATCACCACTGTGATTTTTTTGGATCTTCATGAATCTCTCTTCCTAATTTCTTCTCTTTCTTGACCTATCCAAGGTTGAAATTTTTTATCATTTTCTATAACTACCACATTCTATACCAATTCAGAGGCAGAGGTTCAACTATATTGATAATACAACATTGAGGTAGGTGGTTTATTTCCTTTTGGAGTTTGTCTCTGAGTTATATATTCCTAAGATTCGATTACCCATGATTGGGGTACTTTTTGTTATTAAATTGATCAATGTTATCATATTCCATTAATTGATTGATAGATTTATGTTTCCCATTGTCATATTATTCTAAATTTCATTTTAGGGGACTCAATGTGTGTGTGTTTCCTTTTTTAAATGTTTATGGTGGTTCGGTTCAGGTTTCCTATGAGGCAGACATTGTTTCCTTTCCTTTCTTGTTAGGTTGGAATTGATTTCTTATTATTTCTTGTTAAATGCCTATGTTATGCATTGTAGCTTCATAGCTATGTAGTATTTGAGATTACTTTGGGATTCTGGATATTGTTTTTGTATGATTGTATTATAGAATGTTGTGAGAACATGGTGTAGTAAGACCATTGGGGAAATTGACGTTGATGGATTCCCCGAAGACTCTATTATATTTACATTGTATGACCGTAGGGGGGGATTCGAGATGAGGTCTCACTTAGAGTGTCTATTTTATACCATTATGAGACTATAGGGGAAATTGACATTGATTTCTTTCTCAGAGTGTCTATAGTTTATCATTAAAAGGCCACAGGATGAATTGACGGTGAGTGATTTCTCAGAGAGTCTTTGTTTTTGTGAGACCAAAGGGGATAGACTGTGTGATATTTCATGGAGGTTTGTAATATCTTTATTCAATTGATGATATGTTGAACCAGAGGGGTTAGACTATGAGAACATTCCTAGAGGGTTGTGTGTGAATGATTGATAGATTGTTATGAGGATACCAAGCCAAAGACCATACTTGGACTCGCTTTTACTTGATTGTCAGATGGCCTTCTGAGAAATCTATTTTTCTTTTACATAGGGGATACAGATCCTAGGATAGATCATGGGATTTCATTATTCAATGGTTTGAATAGTTAATAAACATAAATGAATGTACTTGGAAACTATATGATGTTTTACTTTTGAGTAATTCCTTGTTTATTAATTCATTTCTCATATTGCCTACTATATATATATATATATATATATATATATTCACTGACAGTTAGGAACATATCTTTTGGTGGTTGCCTACTAGAATTCATCTCACACCCTGTTTGGGGCACGCTTTTAGACCAAATAGATTATATGGTTGCAGTTATAGATAAGGGAAAGCCCCCTTCAACATCAGGTACTTGATTATTGTTGGAACTGGAGAGCATGGGACCAAGATGAGGCTTGAGATGCTGTTGGAGTTATTTAATATTTTTAGTACTTTGGTTTTAGAGTTTTATTTCTAGCATTGTGACTAATTTGGCTGATTTCTTAGATACTTGTGACATGCATCATTATATATATATATATATACGTTTGAGTTGTTATTATTATCTGTCTTCCTTGTTTAACTTTTTTGTATGCTATTGCTCATTATGTTGTTTTTTATTATTATAATTACACTTTTATTCTCTTAATATGATGGGATAGATTCCCCAAAATCACATCTGAGGCCTTAACTGTTTGTCAAAAACCTATGGAGTTTGCGGAAATGAACTTGAGGCCCGTTGACCAATCGGGTATGGGGCACCTCTAGGCGGCACCCGGATACGGGATGTTACAACTTATCAATTAATGACATGTAAACAATGAGTCACCCAACATACCCTACATCACCATGAACATATGGAATCATGGTATTAATTTTAAAATATAAGATACTAAGTCATGACCTGAAATAAAAATAATATTATAGTACAAGGACCATTAAACATGATCACAGATAGGAATATCATATGCCACCAAAACATGTAGAATTTATACATTAAGTTCATTTCTCAAAATCTCTTTTATTATATATTACAAGGTGAGAATTTCATTATAAGAATCCATATATGTTTATGAGAACTATCATCAGATATTCTTGCTCTATGTGTCTCATATTAGAACACAATCTAACTATAAAACTATTATTTTAGAATATTATTGTTTCATTTCAACGCTATCATCATAGAGGTGGACTTATCAGAACTTATAAATGTGATAGATACCCTAGGAGATTATTATATTAATGTCATTAAAAAATAAAAAATATGTAATAACAAGTTATTGATATTAAAATCATCAAATATATATGTAATCAACGTACAAATAGTTATTTCTAGGACAAAAAATCTAACATTTAGAATTTGAACATTGACCAGGGTTAGGTCAAATGGTTCTCAATGAATGATAGACAATTTTTCCCTAGGTTGGTTATTCAAGTCTATCAATTTTCATATTATTAATTTGGAAAAAATAAATATCTTTCCAAAATATTGATAAACAGAAAAGAACATTTTTTCTATTCAAAGTAATGGGATAAATGTATTAGAGTTCTTCACGAAGGTGTTTATCAAGATTACCAAGGATCATTCCCCATGAACAATGACAACTTCATGATCGAAGATTGTTTTATTGAGTTAACTAGAATCCCATATGTTTAGAGACCTATTAGAGTGGAGTGTATTATTTAATGTCTATTTATATTTATGTTCATTTGAAAAATGTTGCCTCAAAGGAAAAGGGATTTTAGTATAATTCGAAATCTGTACATTTTCATATACTTTCTTATGAAAAGAAGAGAAAAGATTAATTTTGGTAGATATTTATGTTTCTTATGTGGGAATTATGAAATCATTCCTTGAGATATAATTACTTTAACTATATAAAAATTATCTCTACTCTTTCAGAAGTATGATTCTTTGTTTCAATTGATGTGGAAAAGGTAGTCAAATGTAATATTTTCTTCCTGATTCAAGTAACCTATAAAATGATGGGAGTGAACTAGAATACATGGTTTATAATTTTCTAGTAAATAATCATAAAGATTATGGAATGATTAATCCTGTAAATAATACATCTAGAAAAAAAATTAGGTTGACTTTGGAATAGGGATATATGAGATGGTATTGTATTCTGCTGATAATGAAGGAATTAATAGTGTAATCCCTAGTTTTTATTAAGGTAAAAAATAATTTTTTATTTTAAATGGTTTATGATGGACTAATGTAAGAAAAAATTGAGGTTATGGGGGTATCATGTGTGTTTGGATCTTTTTCAGAGTCGTAAAGCCAACTCTTGGAGAAAAATTTAGGGATGCATAGTTATGAGAAACTGGTCTCTCAGGCCATAAGGTTTTAGGAAACTGTGTGGGGCTATAAAGAGGGTTGATGAATCCCATATAGTTTTTCAAACCATGTGGATGTAGGTGAATGCCCGTGTGGGGACACACCAAATTTTTAGTAACGGTTTTCTTATGGGTTTCACATGGTTAGTCAAAATGAACACACTAACCATGCAGGGTGCCCCTTTAAGTAGTGTATGGCACATGATTGGTGAAAAATTTGGGCAATTGTTTGACCAAACCATGGGGCCTATTATTTTGAGTAAAAATTACCATATTTCCCATAATAACTATCTATCCAAAAAATAATCTTCTATTTCACATTCATGAATAAAAAACTGACATGGGAGTTTCTCTTTGTAGACTAAAGCAAGACATGGCCACGGGTCATCCATACATACATGAATTTGAACTTTCTCTATCATGTTGCATTTATGTCAATGATTTATTCATTCCTATTATTCCATTTTTCATTCATATTAGTATTCACAAGGTTATTTTGGTTTAATTTAATATTCCCTAATTAAAGTTTCTTCAGACTTTCGTCATTTTTCGTCTGATGTAGACCAAATTAGAAGATGATACTGGATGAGAACTGTACTATAGAACGATGGTATGTGGACTATACATTTACCTTGAGATTTGTTATTTTATTGATCTAGTTTCCATCATTCCACATGCCATAATTTCCATCTGTTCCTTGAAAATGAATTGAAAAATTGAATTCAATGAAATAGAACCTGTTTATGTTTCCCTTGAGTAATTTGTTAATGATGGAGGTTGTTTCCCCAACCCAGAACACCCATGAGGTGTGAATTGGTATATTACTAATGTAATATGGCCCTTGGGTGTGTATAATTATTCCTAGTTATTGGAAACCTTTGTTAAATTTTTTATGATGATTAGAAGATAGATTTACTCATTTTCCATGTGATACAAGTTGGTAATTGTTTAACATTTTATATGTTAATTTTTATATGACTGGATAAAATCATGAATTATGAATGTGATGAAAGATAATTAAATTGAATGATAAATTAATCAAAATTACACCATGAGTTTGATACACCATGGGTTAGGATAGTGGTAGTGGATTCCTTGGATGACATTGCTTCCTGGGTATTGATTCTATGGGAAGCCTTGTGCCTTGCTACCCCTTAGATCCGGATTTACTGGGCTTGTAGTGGGAATACTCTACTAACATGTGTAAGATCATGGATCATCATTTTAGGTATGGATCTTGATGTTGTGTTGTTTTTTAAGAAAAAAAAAAGAAAAGTGTTTCTCTAAGTGCATTCCATGTACTTCGGAGTACACGTTGTGTACCCAGTTGTTGCGTACAACCGTGTACTAGTAGTGTAACTGTCAATTACATGACTCTGTGACGACCTAACACACCACTTATTCTGAGGTATGGTAAAGGATACTACACGACATCTACATTTAATGAAAATTACATGTAGTTTTCTTTTTTATTTGATATATTGGTGTAGGGTCGCGTCTCATTCAACAACTCTCTTTGTCTCCATGTGTTTCTCTCAAGAGAGTGAAGGAACAACCACAAAACTTAGAACCCCTCCCAATTCTCCATCTGAGCTCATATTGAGACATTTTTGGGTGTTTTGGAAGCCCACCAGTGAGTTCTAGAATACCCTAGACCATTTCTCTCTAATTCATCCTCTCTCGTGAGTTATTCAAGGTTGAAGGTTTTTAACTTTTTTGTTGATCTAAATAGTTTTAGGCTGAATAAAGGGCCAATGTTCAAGGATATTGATCATGGGACACCGATGTAGGTGGATGGTTCCTTTAGTTGTTCCTCTTTGGAATATATATTCTATAAGTACTGCATTCCCCCGATTGGGTAATATCTTGATTTTTAATTTAACCCTGTGTATCACCATATATTGTTTATTTAATTAATAATGGTTGGTTTCTTATCGGTAAGGTTATATACCCTGTTAATTGGACACCTCGGGGGTGATTTTTAACTTGTTTGATGGATTATGGTTGTTTATTCTAGGATTCTTATTAGACTTTCCTTGTTTCCATGACTTGTTTTGTTAGGATATGGTTACTATTTGTATGGTATGCCTCTGATATGTATTGTGGATGTTTGACCATGGGGAAATTTACAATGAGAGTTTTTTGTCGTAGGATCATTTAAAATTTTTTTACTGTTATATTTACCTCGGGGTATTGACTATGAGAACATCTCGGTGGTCCTCGACCAGGGGATTATACCATGAGTGTTGCCAAGGTTGTCATTTATAATTTATTGATGATAAGCTGACCAGGGGGTATTGACTAGGTGACCTTCGCTGGTGGTCATTTGTAAATGATTAGTGCTATTTTAGGCCAAAGGGGATCGACCATTAGAGCTTCCCCAACATGTTTTATTAAAAGAATTATTGTTATTCTAGACTATGGGGTTTATTCTATAAGAACATTCCCAAAGGGTCGTTATTGAATAATAGAATAATTTAAATGAGTCTTCCAGGAAAAAGTACAAGCATGGACTTGGTTTTACTAGAGTGTTTAGATAGTCTTCTAAGACATCTGTTTTGTTACTTTACATTGGGGATAAAGAGCGTAGGCTAGATCCTAGGGTTACTTGATTGAATAGATGAATAATGAATGTTAACTGTATGTAATTAAAAACTGTATGATTTTTTACTTTTGAGTACTTCACAGTTTATTTCTTCATTTTTTAATATTACATGATATATATATTCACTAATAGTTAGACATGGATATTTTGGAGTGTGCCTGTTGGGATTCAAATCCATCATATTGGGGACATGATTTTAGACCCAAAGAGATTATATTATTGCATTTATAGATAAGGTCGAGAGCTGTTCCTCATCAGGTGCTATATTGTTGTAGGAGATAGAAATCATGGAACCAAGCTGAGGTTTATGATGTTATTGTAGTTTACTTTCTTTTTGGTACATTGGTTTCTGTATTTTATTTCCAGTATTTTTAATTGTTTGGATTCTTTCCTATATACATGTGAGATGCATCATTTATATAAATATGCTCCAGTTTTCATATTACTATCAGTTTTCAGTTGTTTAGTTCAATTGTATGGTATTACTACTCCACCTATTATTTTCTATTTTCGTCCTATTGTGTGTACTCTTTAATGAGAGCGTAGTTTCCCCATTATCACATTTTGGCCCTCATTTCTAGTCACTATCCTATAGCATTTGTATAAATGCACTAGAGGTTATGTGACCAACATGGTTTAGGGAACCTTTGGGTGGAACCTAAATCTAGGATAATACAATGTGGTATCATAAGAGTTATTTTCTTTTTTTTTTCATACAATTTGGAGCCGTTAGACTGTTATAGAAAGGAATAAATAGTTGGTAACACGTTTTACTCAGAAGTAGCCAACTCATGTATAGGTAAAATCCATGTAACATCAAATATTTCAATTTTTCTTGTTTTTAAATTGTCATAATTTATTTGATTTCATTGTTTGGTGAAACACTTGTTTTGTGTTATTATTATTGATATCGTTGTAGTTCAATTTATGTTCCAACCCTATGAGATGAGGGTATGTCATATCATTCATCATATAGGCCTATACTAGAGATCACATGTCATGAATTCTTGTCATGCCATTTTTGTTGAATTATTGATTGCATAATGTTGTGATAGATGTGGTATTATATATGCATGTTGTTGTGATATATGTCGTGATATAAATACCTACAAATTTGATAGGGTATTGGTAATGTAAGGTTAAATCTTGATGTATTACAAGCTTTGGTCTTCGAGATGTTATGAGACCTCATGTATAGGAATCAGGTGGATCATATTTGCTCTTTAATTGAATTTTGTCAAGTTATGATGTGAAAAAATTCCAAAATTTGATTCTTAGGAAGTATGGGCTACCATGGGTTGGAATTTGCCATGTATTGGAAAAAATTCAGGTTTTGAGGGTTCCAAAGATGTTTTGGAGGCTTAATATATATAATCTTAAACAACATGGAATATGATGTTATGAACACATGCCATGCGTTCTTCTATTCTGGAACAACTGAATTTTCTTAGGTACAGATTGTGTTCCATATGTACATGCCTTGTATTTGTTTACCACGTGACACTGCGCGAGAAGAGACACAGTGTTGGGAAATATCAGGTAGAACACACTGTGTTCTGTAGTTACATGATGTACTACAGTGGACCATGTGTCTGGTTGTGTGACTAACAACACTAGTGGATGGAACTTATGTAGTACATGTTGTGTCGAGAGTGTGCATATAATGTACTCTTACACACGGACAGAACCGTGTTGTCCTAGCAATGTAGAATAATTTGGGAAGGTGGTAATATTCATGTACATGCCACATATTAGGAGGAACATTTCATGTGTATGGTTTGCAAGATGACCATGTTGGTAGAGGTTCATGCCCATGTTAAAAGATTAAGGAAACACATCGTGTAGTTGTTCTAAACACTTTGTCAAAATCTTTTTTAAAACCTGAATGTTTTAATTATATGTTCCATTTTTTCACTTTTATGTGGAAGTCCTTGATAATCATAATCAAATGTGTGTGCATGACCTTATAGAGTCATGTGAGCGAGACATCCTCCGGTTGTAAACCAGGTACATGGCAGTGATCAGACACCAGAAATGGTTGATCAAAGACTACCTACAGATCCTCCTGTCATAATTATCTTGGAGCTAGCCGTTATTGAAGGAATCTGGGACACCCTGAGAGGGGATGGTTGAATCAGGGTGACAAATTTTTCTTTTAAATCAAAGTATCTTGTCTCCATGTTGGTAGGAACTCGTTGAACCTGTATGATGAAAATGATTAGCAAGAAAATATTCACATTTAGAGAGAGAGGACACATCACTTTTTACTTGGATCACCGCTAAGGGTTATATACAAGGAGAATACACCGACCAATTTTAGGTCGTACCAAATTCCACTAATCATCACAAGTTGTGGATTACAAAGGTTCGGGAATAGTCACTATGTCCTAGGCTCACTGCCTTTACAAAAGTTTAGGGATATCTCACTACGTCCCTTGGGTCACTCCCGTTGACTCCCCTTGGCTTACTATCATTGGTGAAGTCACACTCAGTTTATAGAGGTGAAGGTCTCTTCATAATTACAAAATAATGAATCCCCTGTTGAATGTATATGCTCTGTTGAAGTCCAACATTCACTTGTATACTAATCCCACATTGCACCGATGGTATCGGGAAATCTTCTAGTTTTCGTGCAGCTCCAAAATGACGGACGTACAATAACCTCACCTGGAGCACTTCTCCAAGACTAAGGTGAAAGTTTCAAGAACAGAGCCCAAGTCACATTCATGGTACATAATCGGCGTGCAGGTGACACTAACACACTTGCACGACACCTCCTCCTTCAACTCCAAACTTGTGCGACACTGCACCTTTAACTCCCAAGCTTCCTTGATCGCGTAGGCAACAACCAACGCGTAGCCTCCACTCGTGCGACCCAACAACTACTTGCGCGACTCGAACACTTGCGCAGCGAGAGCTCGAAAAATCTATAAGTATGGATCTTCGTTGCAAATTAGGAGGGGTGGTCCTCTATTTATAGGCAAACTGGACCCTCTGCGCGGTGGCGGACACGTGTCCTTACGGCACGCAAGTCCCAACGCGCAGCTCCAACCACCCTAGCCTCTGTCGTGCAACTCAGTTGTGTTAACACACCAATGCATGCATTGAATACTTTCCTTTTCCATATTTTGATGTTCTAATCATGACGATCAACTGGAACGCATGTTTCCAAACCTCCTCGGCATCGGCGCGCAAGTCCTTTCTCAGCGCGCAGGTTACTTGCGCGACCAGCCCAAAACTTGTGTGGCACTTTTCCCATTGCCATTTTTCCATGTTCTGATCTTGAAAAAAACATGGCATGAAATTTTCCTCTCCTTCAAGTACAACTCGCGCAAATCTCTTTTCCAAAAACACTTTTCTCCATTTTTCGATTTTCATGCCCAAAAATTTGGCAAACACTGGGAATTGGCGCCACCTTCAATACTATTGTCTGCTTGAACTGTATGATCATTTTTCATGTACACATTCTGATCTTCCACTAAGGATTGACAACAAACACAAACCATACTCCAATTCATGTATAGAAGACCATTGTTCCAATAGTTATAACAGACACAGGTGCTGATGCATTATTCCATGAATTATTTTTTAGGATGATAAAAACTTTTCAGAGGCACCACATCTTGTCCCAACAATGGAAAAGTTGATGATGGTGTTCCTACAGCAATACCCTCCCACTTTTTATGGCAATAGAGGACCACATGATATAGTGTCATGGTTGGAGTCCATTCGTTCAATCTTTCAGAATATAGAGATGCCTCTTAAGAGGAATGTGATTCCCATGACTTTCTTGCTATGTGATTCCGCTAAGAGATTGTTGTTTGTTATCTCATAGGTGGTACGTTATTGAGGAATGGCTTGGGAATAGTTTCATAGGACCTTTTATGATTACTAGAACCCCGAGATGTTGACGATCAATCGAGCCTAGGAGTTCATGAAATTGGAGTGTGGCTCTCTTTCAGTGGTGGATTACTCATTTCATTTTATCGAGCTTCGTCACATTGCACTTGTTTTGGGAGGTGATGAGTTATCACTGGCTAGGTGATTTGAGGATTGTCTTAGGTACGAAATCCAATCGAAGGTGAATTTTTTCAGGCTGTCTTTAGGAACTAATATAGTAAATCGGGAACTGAATACTGAGCACAGTCTGAGGAAGTTAAGAACTATGAGCCAAGGTGGTTAAATGTCTAAGATTGGTACTATTTCTAATGATAGCAGGAAGTGGCTCAGGGAGATTTCAGGGGATGTTTCTTCAGGTATCCAAGTCGGGGGCTACCAATGTGGATGGATTGGGCACACAAGACCATATTGCCCGAGATACCCATTTTAGTGTTCAACATACATCAATATGGGTCATATTCAGCATTTATGCTAGATGTTCTCAACAACTTTGAGTGAGAATAGATCTGTTCTGACTCCACATACTGGAGTAAGACCACCAGTTTCTCATAAATCAAGGAATTTGGGTTTGTATGACCGATGAGGTTTTCATGTTGATGGTATCCAAAGGACAAGTTTTTCTTTATAGCACCATGGATTATCCCAAGGTAGCTAGGCAGGGTCGGAGGGCCATGGTACTGGTCGGAATTTTGCAATGGAAAAGACCAAACATGAGTAGGATCACAGAGCCACTACGGATAGAGGTATGATTCTAGTTGTCTCAGTTTTATCTTCCTCTATTTTGGATACACGAGCTTCCAATAGTTTTATATATGTTTCCATTGTGGATATCCTTGAGCTCAGTATCATTAATTAGGATTTTGTTATGATTCTAGACAATCCATTGGGGATTAGGACGACTAGTGTACGTCAATGCAAAGTGCTTCGTGATGGGGATGGTGGGTGTCACTTCTTTTGGGACCTCTAAGAGAAGATAAGATTTGATTCCATTCTCAAAATGGACTAGTTTGTCTATTTTTAGGCCTTTGATGAATTCTATCAACTCGTGGTAACATTCATGTCATGAGAGGGTGGGTATTTTATACAAAAGGGTGAATGGGACGTCCATGCGAGTAGCACTGGACCCATGCGTCATGGTTTGGGAGGAATCACCACCTAGAATACTATTTTATATCTAGATGAATAGGGGACTTAACATATAGACTTTCCACCAGTGGTTTATCATTTCAAGGATGTATTTAGAGATGAATTTGTAGGTTTAACTCCAGTGCAAGAGGTAGAATTCTCTATTGACCTTGTGCTAGAAGCGCCACAAGTGTCCATTCCTCTGTATAGGATGGATACACTATAGTTAACGTAGCTTAAGAAATAGTTAGAGGGGTGGAAGAAAATGGATTTAATCCAACCCATTACTTATCTATGGGTTTCACCTATGATTTTTTCTAAGAAGGAAGATGGTACCCTCATAAATTACGTGGATTATCAGAAGCTGAAAAAGATGTTGGTTAAGAGACGATATCCCTTTCCAACAATTGATGATCCCTTGGATCGTGTTCGAGAAGCCCTAAAACTCTCAAAGATATAATTAACATTTGGTTATCATAATTTGTTAGTTCGGAAAATAGATATACCTCTCATAGACTTTCGAATAAGGTATAGTATATAAGAGTATTTCGTTATGTCCTTCAGTCTCAAGAACGAGCGAAAAGTTTTCTTGGAACTGATGAACAGAGTGTTACATCTTTACTTAGATTATTTTATGGTAGTCTTCGTGGAAAATATCTTCGTGTACTCTAACACTTGACATGACCATGCCAACCATCGGGAAATCATATTAAGTATACTAAGAGAGTATCAGTAATATGATATGATCCCAAAATACCACTTTTGGATGGACCAGATTCACTTATTGGATTATGTCATCTTAGAGACAAAAGTATCAGTAGACCCAGAGAAAGTGAGATCAATAGATTCCTGGGAGCAGCCAAAAAAATTCATTGAGGTGTTGAGTTTTTTTTGGGTTAGCTGGTTAATAAGGATTCTTAATTCATAAATTTTGACACATAGAAACTCCATTGATGGGCCTGAATAAGAAGTTTATGAAGTATATGTGGACGGATTCCTGTGATTCGACCTTTCTGGAGCTGAAAGAGAGATTGAATTCAACATAGATACTAATTTTTCTGGATCTGGGCAAGAGTTACAAAATTTACTACAATGCATCAGGTAGAGAGCTGGGAGTAGTACTTATAGAGGGGAATTTTTTTCATATAGGTCTCTCTTGTTGCGGCCACACGTGAAGAATTACCTAAAGAATGATCTCAAGATGGCTACAGTTGTGCATTCATTGCACAGTTGGAGACATTATATTTTGGTAGAGCATTTTGTGGTATAAAATGACCACAAAATCCTCCTATATATATTTACTCAGTGATATCTGAATTTGAGAAAGAGAAGGTGGGTGGGGTACCATTAGTATTCGGACTTTGATAATTCCTACACACATGGGAAAGGCAACACAGTTGTTGATGCGTTAAGCATAAGGACTCAGAAACAGGTTGTTCTTGAGGCTTTCAATAAGTGGAAACTTAAGCCTCTATTCTCTGAGATTCATTTGTAGGTTCATGACAGACATGGCCATATGTTTAATTCCTCTATATTTAATACCTCTAATCTACTTGATCGACTGAGAATGAGGTATCTATTAGATTCCTAAGTCCTAGTCATAAGGGAGAGTGTGTCATGCATGGCCCCTACTGTAACGCCTGAGACTTTTATGAGAAATATTTTGTTTTTATGTTATCTAAATAATAAAAGGAATCTTTCCCTACACACAACACTATCTGGGCTTGCTTTACACGCAACCACGACCTTCCTCAATAGCTTGTGTCGTACGCAATACCGAGTTTCACTAAACAACGATATGTTATTAAAATATTATTAAAACTAGCCATTATGAATTTTAATAACCACTTTTTGAAAATTTGGACTTCATTTTTGGATTCGGAATATCGAAATTAACTTAGGGGGAAATTTTGGTACTTTTCGGATAACTTTCATATTCTGATGAATAGTGAAAATTACTAAATTTTAATTAAAAACAACTTTTTTAATCGAAATAATTAATAGTGATAAATTATTAATTTGAGTGGGTTTAAATTATATTTAGAATATATTTTTACAATTTAATACAATTTTGTTCATTGGATGTAATTTCACATTTAAACCGGACATAAACAAGTGTCAATCTTTTAAAAGTTATTATCTTTTAAAAACACGCTATTTGTTTTGACGACAGGAATTAATTTTTAAATTAGTTAATGTAACTGATATTTTTTGAATTTGGTAAAATAAACAAAATTTTTGAATTCATAATATCAAATATAGCTTAGGCCTAATTTTTTTTGTATTTTTCTGGAAACTTTCAGTTTTTGATGAATAGTGAAACCACTAAGTGGTAGTTAAAAAAACTGAATTTTTCATAAAATTTAATTTTACCGCTTCTGTGAGTAGAATTTTAAAAATCTGAAAGACACGGTTAATATCAAGGACTAAAATGTGGTTCAATGAGATGAAAATAATTTTTGGTGAATAGTAACTGTTTACTTTTTTACCACGGTTAAAAGTAAATAGGTTAATAAAGGGTAAAAGTGTTATTACTATTAACCTAACACATGTCCTAATTCTATTGGATAAGTGTAATTCGACCAAAAACAAACTTAGGAATAAAATATGGCCATTTAGGCCCACATGGATTAGATTAGAACATTTATTATCAATTTATTTAAAGAAGGGTTAAAATAGTTAAAATCAAAGTTTAATAACTAAACCATTTTTAATATAGGGTTATACAAAAAATAAATACGAATATAAATATTAATTAGAAAGATAAAATTATTTCAAACATAATGTTATTTTATTTATAATTTTTAGACATTAAATATTTTAATATATTTACGACACAATGATGATGCAGTAATTATCTTATTAATGAAATATTGAGATAATTGATGATATAAATACCCAAATAAATGTAATTTCATACTTTTTATGAATTAAAATAATTTTATATGTTAATATGACATGTTATTATTGATTTAATTAAAAAATTTAGAACTAATCATTCTTCTATGACTTTCACAAAAATCAATTACCAAATAGTGTCAGAATTGACATAAAATTGTTTTCAAAACAAATACTACATTATTAATTGTTATTTTATTCCTAAAAATATACGGTTCTGCCAAATGACATAGATAAGCTTATATATATTAATAATAAACAACTTGGGGCTATTTTGGCTTGATATAGTATGTTTATATACCTTATAGTGTAAGGAAACAAGAAGACACTGTAAAAGTTAAATTATCTAACTTAAAGTTAAATATAAATGATAAGGTTATAATTGATACCTAAACTTGTTTAAATTCTATTTAATGAGAGGATTTAGACCCATACCCACCTTATCTTTTAAATATATCAATCTGGAGCTATTAAAAACCGAATTTGACTTTATAATAAAATAATATTTTTTGTTATTCCAAAGGTGCCCCTCTCCTCCCTTATAAAAGGGCACCTCCTCCCTCTCTTCCTCACACCACATTGAGACTTCATGCTCAGCAAACCCCTACCAATATCTCCTCTCCACTTCCCTAGAAACATCCTAGAGGTCCCGGTCTTCTTCAAAGACCAATTTTAGTGCCCTAAGAGGAGATCTCAAAGAGGCGCTTCAAAGAAGAGGTAAAGTCCGTTACCGATTCTTTCAACGTTATTTCTTATTCCACTTCTTCTTATTTAGTTGTTTCATTATGAATTAATAACATAAGTATCACTCATATACTTATATGTTATTATAAGTATGAAACAACCCTATTTCACCATATATCCATCCTACGAAAAACGAAATCACCGCGCGTGCGTACGTACAGAATACCATCTCCACGCCGTGGTGTAATCTATTTTCCACCACCACCTTACATAGATGGGTATAATGGTGTAAATAATGACTATATATGATTATTTTAAAGTTTTATTGATTTTTAAATAGTATATATACACTCCAATACAATTCCACGATTATGGGAAAGATATCATCGCTCGTGCGTACGTACGGAATACCGTCTCCATGATGTGATGCGACTTGTTCTACATGATCTTCACTGCATAATGATTATATAAATGAATTGAATGAATGAATATGATATATATTATAATAATACCATTCTGGAAATGAGGTATCTATAACCTAAAAATAAAAATAAGAATTTATTCGACAAAACACGCATAAGAACAAAAAGTAGTAAACACCCGAATAACAAGTAGTAATGAAATATTACTAATAAGAAGCTAAGAATATTACCATATATGATATCATAAAAATATGTATGATTCTGGAATAAGTCAATATCATTATTTAAATCATTATACAGGAGGTTTGGACACATACGAAGCAAATTGGACCTAAGGTAAGGGAAAATCTCAAAATCTCAATTTTTATCCGAGATTGTTTATACTTCAGAATTTACTGGGGTGTATTTTATCATCCACATCCATGTTTCATCAATATTTAATTTTGTTTCCATCCACCTACAATTGATTAAATCCAATTTTACCCTTCAGTGAGTTTTTAGTAAAAGATACTAAAGGAATCTTTTGTCGTTTTTCGTATGAGGTACTTTTTGACTTTTTCGAAAAAAAAGTACGGGAAGAATGTTTTATTTAACTTATACGGCATGAATGGATTTTTAAAACATTATTTACAAGAATATTACTTTACTAGTTTTCAAGATTATTTTAAATCAAATTCATTTAGTTTAAAATTGTATGACATGTTTAGAAAGGAAAATGTTTTTGAAGTAGAAAGGATATTTTGCTCAAGAATTGAGTTCAAGTGTTTTATCAAAATTATTTTCCATATAAGATAATATAGGGTTCTGTTTCGATCCCTATTATTACATTTATTTGAATATGTTGTGATGGAATTGTTTTTATGAATTCCTTTATCTTAAATGAATTGTTTTATGATGTCATGTTGTTTAAGAATCCCATTTTTATTACATTGGTTATGCGATGATGTATGATTTATGATTTTGTGTAACACATATGAATGGTATCATTATGAGATGGGTGGTACCTATATCTCCCTCCAATGCATTGGGTAAAAATTTTATATCTCATGAGATAGACATGGCTGGAATAGATGGTTAAACTTGTTCAGTGAAACAGGACTGAAACGAGGAGTGAACTCGGTTCAGAAATGGACTTTGTCCACTAAGATAGTACTGGAAATGAGTCTTGAATAATAAGAAATGATTCTCTATGATTATGTCTGTATGCCACAAAGTTTCATGTTTTAAGTTATTATTATTGGGATTTCATTTCACTACTATGAGGTATCCCATGTTATAAAATTATGCTCTCTTTTGCAGGTTACTATTTCCAAAATGTTATATTCTTATGAATATGATGTGGTTGATATTTCTTTTGTTTACCCTTATTTAGAATTTGAGCTCACCATTTTGTATGTTTTCTTTCCCCAGGTCAGGAAGAAGGTTATTAAGTAAGATATGCCAAAAGGGACTATAGATATGATGAAATAAATGGCAAACAGTGTAGACGCTTTATGAACCAGTTGTTTATGTTTTCCAGCTTCTAAAGACACTATACCTATACGATCCTTTCATGGTTTTTTTATATGATGTAATAAGTATGCTTCAATTTTGAAGTAATAACAATGCATGTAATGTATGGGTCGTAATAGTTGGTATCAGAGGAAAGGTATAGTCATCCTTTGGAAACTAGGATATGAAATCCTTCGTAAGAACCCTAAAGAAAAGTCTAAGCATAGAACACAATCTTAGTGTTTTAGAAATGAACGTGAATAACATAGGATAAGTCCTTAAGTGTGAAATTTTATTCTTGATTATGTGTTTTTTCTATTATAATTAGTGTTGCTCACACTATTCTTCTTGGTTTTATTCAATGGCTGGAACCTGAAGGAACCGTGTTAATGCAGAATGCGACGGGAAATGTAATGATTGTCCCCCTGAGCAACCAAACATTATGGGAGCTATAATGAAAAATCTTGTCGCCATGCTCACACAACTTTCTCAAGCTATGAATCATGCAGGACTTCCAAACGATCAAAGGAAGGAGAAACATTATGTTGGATCCTTCATGATGCAGCGTCCACCTTCTTTTAGCGGGTCTACTGATCCATTAGTTGATGAACAATGAATTAGTACAACTGAAAATATATTTTCAATTATTCAATTATCTGAACATGATAAAGTCATCCTTGCAGTGTATCATTTGGAATGAGATGCTGATCAATAGTGGAATCTTATTAAGAATAAGAGGTAATGGGATGAAATTGAGTCCATGTAATGGGAGGAGTTCAAGAACTTATTTTTCAATAAGTACTTTCCTCGTATTCTCCGAACAAAGATGGAGAATGAGTTTCTTGAAATGAAGCAAAAGGATGATGAATCAGTTGGTACCTATGAAGCAAATTTTACAAGACATGCAAGGTACACTTCAAATATTATTATCCAACCTGAGAATAAGATCGACTGATTTTTTAGTGGCTTAAAACCAAGTCTTCGAAGGGCCTTAACCATAAGGGAACTCAATAGAAATGAGGAAATCGTTTGATGTTCTCTCAAATTTGAGATGGAGATTGGAGTAACCCATCAGTCATATGGGTTTGATAAGAAGAGGAAATTGGAATTCAAAGGAAAATCTAAAGAGCACATTGAAAAGAAGATGATCTTTCCCTTATGCTCAAAGTGTGGAAAGAAACATGGAGTGATTTGACTTAAAGGGACAAGTAAATGTTTCAAATGGGGAAAGGAAGGTCATCGGGCATTTAAATGCAACAAGGATGGGAAGAAGATGTCTAATGATGCAAACAAAAGAAGGGACACATAGAATGAACCTACTACACTTCAATTTTTCAAGTGCAAGGAGATGGGGAATTATGCCAATAATTTCCCTAATCCAAGGGTTGTTGATGATGATTGACATCAACAAAATATTAAGGCTAAAGACAAAGGAAAGTCACATGCAATTTCTTTCAGCGATGTGGAGTACGATAACGATGTGGTAAAAGGTACATTTAACATCCACTATAAAGTAGAAAATGTTTTATTTTATTCAGGATCCACCCACTCTTTTATTTCTGAAGAATTTTCTAAGAGTATCACTGTTTCACCATAACAATTACACGTTGAGTTAGATGTGACAACCCCTAATGGCACAACAGTCACATCAAAAGTTTATAATTCTTCCCCGAATGAAGTTTGTGGGAAAGTTCTTCCTGCAAATCTTGTGATCCTTCCTATAGTGGAATTTGATGTGATTTTTGGCATTGATTGGCTTTCCTTATGTGGAGCTCATATCAATTGACAAAGAAGGGAAGTCACATTTCATATTCCAGGTCAATCTATGATCGTCTATCGATCCAAGTACTAACATATCCCTCCAGTGGAAATTTCTTCAATATTATGGGTCTTGATTCCACTAAATGAGGGTTATTTATCTCAAATGGTTGGTGAGAAACTCATGATTAATAATATTCCCATTGTACGGGAGTTTTATGATGTCTTTCTAGAGGAATTTTCAGGTCTTCCACCAAATCGTGAAGTTGAGTTTTGAATAGGACTCGTACCGGGTGCTTTGCCTATTTCAAAAACACCTTATAGAATGGTCCCAATTGAGGTGCATGAATTGAAGAAGCAACTCCAAAAGAATCTTGATAAGGGATTCATAGGCCCTGGTGCGTCACCTTGGGGAGAACCTGTTTTGTTTGTTAAGAAGAAAGATGGATCAATGAGAATCTGCATTGTTTATCGAGAACATAACAAGATCACTATCAAGAACAAATATCCTCTCCCGCGCATTGATGACTTATTTGACCAACTATTCCGAGATCAATACTTTTCCAAGATTGATCTTCATTCGGGGTATCATCAATTAAGGGTCAAAAGGGAGGATATACCAAAGAATGCTTTCCATACAAGGCATGGACACTATGATTTTATAGTGATGCCATTTGGTCTTACTAATTCCCCTGCTATCTTCATGGGTCGAATGAATAGAGTCTTTAGAGACTATCTTGATTAGTTTGTGGTAGTCTTTATAGACGATATTCTTGTTTATTCAAAGAGGAAGGAAGAACAAGAAGAGCACTTGAGAATTATATTGAAGACCTTGAGAAAGGAGAAGCTTTATGCCAAATTTACAAAGGGTGAATTTTGGCTTCAAAAAGTTTCATTTTTGGTCACATAATCTCAAACAAGGGGATATCTGTGGATCCAGCAAAAACAGAGGTTATAGAAATATGGTCGATACCAACAATAGTAACCGAGATCCTAAGTTTTCTTAGATTTCCTGGATATTATCGATGTTTTGTGAAATATTTTTCATGATTATCTAATCCACTCACCAGGTTGACTCGGAAAGGAGTTATGTTTGTTTTGACGGTGGAATGTGAAAAGAATTTCAAGGAGTTGAAAAGAAGGTTATCCAGTGCACCTATGCTCACACTTCCTTGTAGTTGAGAAAGGTTTGTGATATACAGTGATGCATCCAAGAAGGGCTTGGGGTCTGTTCTTATGCAAAAGGATATGGTGATCGCTTATGCCTCACGATAGTTGAAAACCCATGAGAAAAATTACCCAACACATGATTTGGAGTTAGCTGTGGTAATCTTTGCATTAAAGATTTGGAGGCATTATCTTTATGGAGAAAGGTGTGACATTTATACTGATCAAAAAGGTTTAAAGTATGTTTTTACACAAAAGGAGCTGAATATGCGCCAAAGAAGATGGTTGGAGCTGAATAAGGATTACGACTGCTCAATTCATTACCGCCCTGGGAAATCAAACAAGGTAGCAGACGCATTAAGTCGACAAGACCGTGCTAGCTTATCAATGATGAGGATCACAAAAGATCCAATATTTATGGATTTACAAAGGATGGATCTTGTAATTTTAATGGAAGTGGAGAAATCGTATCTTTCACAAATGAATGTTCAACCATGTATACATGTGATGATTAAAGAGGTACAGAAAAAAGATGTAGAGTTACAAAAGAAGGTGAGAAATGTTCCTGAATTCAACCTTGATTGTGATGGGATAATAATTTTCAGGAATCGGGTTTGTGTTCCTACCATCCCAGAATTAACGAAGGAGCTGTTGGATGAGGCTCATAGTTCTTCATTCTCTATTCATCCTCGAAGAACAAAGATGTATAGGGACCTAAAAGAGTACTTCTGGTGGGATGGCATGAAAAGAGATGTTGCTAAATATGTATCTCAATGCTTGGTTTGTCAGCAAGTTAAAGCTAAGAGACAGAAGTCTAAGGGGATGTTACAACCATTACCCATACCCGAATTGAAATGGGAAAACATCACTATGGACTTTGTCATAGGACTTCCTAAAACATCCAAAGGCAATAATTCTATCTGGGTCATAGTTGAATGTCTTACAAAGTCTGAATACTTCATTTCTATTAGAGAGTATTTCTTTTTGGATCAGCTTTCCAGGATATATGTAAATGAAGTGGTAAGATTGCATGGAGTACCACGTTCTATTATATCTGATCGGGATCTGAGATTTAACTCGAAGTTCTGGCGAAGTCTTTAGTATACTCTGGATACAGAGTTGAGTTTCAGCACTGCTTATCATACTCTGATAGACGGTCAGTCTGAGAGAACAATTCAAACTCTAGAAGATATGTTGAGACCTTGATATATGGATTTCAAAGGTGGTTGGGATCAACACCTACCTTTGGTGGAATTTTCTTATAATAATAGCATTCACTCCAGTATTCAGATGGCTCCTTATGAAGCTCTCTATGGAAAGAAATGTAGGACTCCAACTTGGTGGGATGAAGTTGGGGAAAGAAAGATATTAGGGCATGATCTTATTGATGAGATGGCCGAAGAGGTATGATCTATTCAACAACACATAAGAGCAGATCAGAGTCGACAGAAAAGTTATGCCGACAACCAAAGAAAAGACCTAGAGTTTGAAGTGGGTGATAAAGTGTTCTTATGAATATCTCCCTGGAAGAGGGTCATTAGATTTGGAAAGAAGGGGAAGTTTATCCCTAGATATATCGGTCCTTTCGAAATACTTGATCATATTGTAAATGTATCTTACCGATTGGTGCTTCCACCAAATCTCTCTCAATTTCACGATGTGTTCCATGTATCTCTCCTGAGAAAGTACATACCTGATCCTTCACATGTACTCAGCTCAGAAGTTGTACCGCTGGAGTAAGATCTTTCTTATGAAGAACAGCTGATAGAGATTCTGGATCATAGCGAAAAAGTCCGACGAAACAAGACCACTCTATTGGTGAAAGTTTTAAGGAGGAACCACCAATTAGAAGAAGCTACATGGGAGCTTTAGGATATGATGAGGGAAAGGTATCCTCATCTGTTTGTTACAAAGTGACGAATTTCGAGGGTGAAATTCATTTTAAGGGGGGTAGAATGTAATTCCTGAGACTTTTATGAGAAATATTTTGTTTTTATGTTATATAAATCATCAATGGAATCATTCCCTACACACAACACTATCTTTTCTAGCTTTACACGCAACTGCAGCCTTCCTCAATAGCTTGCATCGTACGCAATACTGAGTTTCACTAAACAATGATATGCTAATAAAATATTATTAAAACTAGCCATTATGAATAGTAATAACCAATTTTTTAAATTTTGGACTTCATTTTTGGATTCGGACTATCGAAATTAGCTTAGGGTGAAATTTTGGTACTTTTCAGATAACTTTTATATTCTGATGAATAGTGAAAATTACTAAATTTTAATTAAAAATAACTTTTTTAATCGAAATAATTAATAGCGATAAATTTTTAATTTGAGTGGTTTTAAAGTATATTTAGAATATATTTTTACAATTTAATACAATGTTGTTCATT
Organism: Viscum album; assembly: GCA_963277665.1. Lineage (NCBI taxonomy): Eukaryota > Viridiplantae > Streptophyta > Magnoliopsida > Santalales > Viscaceae > Viscum > Viscum album. The sequence continues at coordinate 401,644,417 of OY728127.1, read as the reverse complement.
GGATGTAATTTCACATTTAAACCAGACATAAACAAGTGTCAATCTTTTGATTGTTATTATCTTTTAAAAACACGCTATTTGTTTTGACGATGGGAATTAATTTTTAAATTAATTAATGTAACTGATATGTTTTGAATTTGGTAAAATAAAAATAATTTTATAATTCATAATATCAAATATATCTTAGGCATAATTATGTGTATTTTTCTGGAAACTTTCATTTTTTGATGAATAGTGAGACCACTAAGTGGTAGTTAAAAAAACTGAATTTTTCATAAAACGTAATTTTACCGCTTCTGTGAGCAGAATTTCGAAAATTTGAGAGACACAGTTAATATCAAGGACTAAAATTTGGTTCAATGAGATGAAAATAATTTTTGGTAAATAGTAACTTTTTACTTTTTTTACCACGGTTAAATGTAAATAGGGTAATTAAGGGTAAAAGTGTTATTATTATTACCCTAACACATGTACTAATTCTATTTGATAAGTGTAATTCGACCAAAAACAGCATTAGGAATTAAATATGACCATTTAGGCCCACTTGGATTAGATTAGGACATTTATTTTCAATTTATTTAAAGAAGGGTTAAAATAGTTAAAATCGAAGTGTAATAACTAAATCATTTTTAATATAGGGTTATACATAAGATAAATTCAACTATAAATATTCATTAGAAATATAAAATGATTTCCAAATAATGGTATTTTCTTTATAATTATTAGACATTAAATAATTTATTTATTTATGAAACAATGATGATGTAGTAATTATCTTATTAATGAAATATTGACATAATTGATGTTATAAATACCCAAATAAATGTAATTTGAGACTTTTTATGAATTAAAATAATTTTATATGTTACTATGACATGTTAGTATTGATTTAGTTAATTTTTTTGAACTAATCATTCTGTTATGATTTTCACAAAAATCAATTACCAAATAGTGTCAAAATTGACATAAAATTGTTTTTAAAACAAATACTATATTATTAATTGTTATTTTATTCCTAAAAATCTAAGGTTCGGCCAAATGACTTAGATAAGGTTATATATATATTAATAATAAACAACTTGGGGTTAGTTTGGCTTGATATAGTAATTTTATTAACCTTATAGTGTAAGAAAACAAGAAGACACGGTAAAAGTTAAATTATCTAACTTAAAGTTAAATCTAAATGATAAGGTTAAAATTGATAGGTAAACTTGTCTAAATTCTACTGTATGAGAGTATTTCGACCCATCCCTACCTTAGATTTGAAATATTTCTATTTGGAGCTATTAAGAACCGAATTTTACTTTATAATAAAATAATATTTTCAGTTATTCCAAAGGTGCCCCTCTCCTCCCTTATAAAAGGGCACCTCCTCCCTCTCTTCCTCACACAACTTTGAGACTTCAATATCGGCCAAACCCTGCCAATATCTCATTTAAACTTCCCTAGAAATATCATAGAGGTCCTGGTCTTCTTCAATGACCAATTTTAGTGCCCTAAGAGGAGATCTCAAAGAGGCGCTTCAAAGAAGAGGTAATGTCCGTTACCGATTCTTTCAACTTTATTTCTTATTCCACTTCTTCTTATTTAGTTGTTTCATTATGAATTAATAACATCATTATCACTCATATACTGATATGTTATTATAAGTATGAAACAACCCTACTTCACTATCTATCCATCCTACAGAAAACAAAATCACCACGTGTGCGTACGTACGGAATACTGTCTCCCAGCCGTAGTGTAATCTATTTTCCACCACCACCTTACTTGGATGGGTATAATGGTTTAAATAATGACAATATATTATTATTTTAAAGTGATACAGATTCTTAAATAGTATATATACACTCCAATACAATTCCACGATCATGGGAACGATATCATCGCTCGTGCATACGTACGGAATACCGTCTCCACGATGTGATGCGACTCGTTCTACATGATCTTCATTGCATAATGATTATATAAATGAATTGGATGAATTAATATGATATATATTACACTAATAACATTCTGTAAATGAGGTATCTATAACCTAAAAAGAAAAATAAGAATTTACTCGAAAAAACATGCATAAGAACAAAAAGTAATAAACACCCGAATAACAAGTAGTAATGAAATATTACTAATTAGAAGCTAATAATATGACCATATATGATATCATAAAAATAATTATGACTCTGGAATAAGTCAATAAAATTATTTAAATCATTATACAGGAGGTTCGGACACTTACGAAGCAAATCGGACCTAAGGTAAGGGAAAATCTCACAATCTAAATTTTTATCCGAGATTGTTTATACTTCAGAATTTACTGGGGTGTATTTTATCATCTACATCCATGTTTCCTCAATATGTAATATTGTTTCCATCCACCTAAAATTGTGTAAATCCAATTTTACTCTTCGGTGAGTTTTTAGTAAAAGATATGAAAGGAATCTTTTGTCATTTTTCGTACGAGGAACTTTTGGACTTTTCTGACAAAAGTACGGGAAGAATGTTTTTTAACTTATACGGCATGAATGGAATTTTAAAACATTATTTCCAAGAAACTTACTTTACATGTTTTCAAATTTATTTTTAATAAACTTCTTTTAGTTTAAAATTGTATGACATGTTAAGAAAGGAAAATGTTTTTGAAGTAGAATGGATATTTTCCTCAAGAATGGAGTTCAAGTGTTTTATCAAAATTATTTTCCATCTAAGATAATATAGGGTTCTGTTTCTATACCTATAATTACATTGATTTGATTATGTTGTGATGGAATTGTTTTTATGAATTCCTTTATCTTATATGAATTGTTTTATGATGTCATGTTGTTTAAGAATCCCATTTTTATTACATGGGTTTTGCAATGATGCATGATTTATGATTTTGTGGCACACATATGAATGGTATCATTATGAGATGGGTGGGACTTATATCTCCCTCCAATTAATTGGGTAAGGATTTTATATCTCATGAGATAGAAATGGCTGGAATGGAAGGTTAAACCGGTTCAGTGAATCATGACTGGAATGAGGAGTGAACTCGGTTCAGAAATGGACTTTGTCCACTAAGATAGTCTTGGCAATGAGTCTTGACTAATAAGAAATGATTCTCCATGATTATGTGTTTATGCCACAATTTTTCAAGTTTTAAGTTATGATTATTGGGATTTCATTTCACTACTATGATTTATCCCATGTTATGAAATTATGCTCTCTTTTGCAGGTTAAGATTTCCAAAATGTTATGTTCTTATGAATATGCTGTGATTGATATTTCTTTTGTTTACGCTTACTGAGCATTTGAGATCTCACTTTTGTATGATTTATTTCCCCAGGTCAGGAAGAAGGTTATTAGGAAAGATATGCCAAAAGGGACTATAGATATTATGAAATAAATGGGAGAAAGTGTAGACGCTTTATGAACCATTTGTTTATGTTTCCTAGTTTCTAAAGACACTATACCTATACGGTCCTTTCATGGTTTTGTTATATGTTTTAATAAGTATGATTCAATTTTGATGTAATAACAATGTATATAAATTATGGGTCGTTATACCTACTCTTGGGTGGACCATATAAGGAAATGTGGTTTTTCATTTTTCATGGGTGCATATGGGTGTCAGAAAACATACATGAGGAGTTGATGTGATATTTTCATTCCTCAGTTTGGGCAGTTCATCCTATTGTTACCAAGATGTATCTAGATTTTCATCTTCATTATTGGAGGCTAGGTATGAAGAGAGATGTAGTTGGTTTTGTTATGAGGTGTTCCACCTGTTAGCAGGTGAAGGCGGAGCTTCGGTGAGCAATAGTTCTTTTATAGTTGTTACCCATTATTGAGTTGAAGGGGAAGGACCTCATGATGGATTTTTTTGGTATGTTTACAAAGATCACATCATGAGTTTGATGTGGTTAGCATTTTGGTTGATAGACTCAGGAATGGTGAACATTTCTTGCCAATCAAGGAGACCTTCAGTGTTGACAAGATTGGGAGGTTGTTCATTTGAGAGATTGTACGTTTACAAGGGGTTGCACACTCTATTATTTTAGATAGGGATTCCCAGTTTACTTTTCATGTCTTGAAGGGACTATAGAGGGATTTGGGTGAACATGTATTTATGAGTATGGCATACCATCCCCATAGAGATGTCTACTCCAAGTATTGAATTCAGGTTTTGGAGGACATGCTTCGAGCATTCATCTTGGATTTCAGGGAACTTGGGAGAGACACATTCACCACGTAGAGATTCCTACAATAACAGTTTTCAAGAAATGATTCAGAGGGAACTATATGAGGCTTTGTAAGGTAGGCCATTCCGATCACCCATATGTTGGATGGAGGTAGGAGATGCAGTTATTCTAGGTCCTTGTCATGTTTAGGAGACCACTAAGAAAGTGGAGTTGATTCGGAAGAGGATGGATACTGTACAGTCTTGAAAAAAATATTATATCGATCGACGAAGATAAACTCTAGAGTTTGAGGTCAAAGATTAGTTTTTATTACATTTCACACCGTGTTTAGGACATAAGAGGATTATGATATAAGGGAATATTTCACCAAGATACATCAGACCATTTAAGGTTTTGGAGATATTCGATCTGGTTGTTTATCTGTTTCAATTACCTCATAGGTATCGAGCTATGCATGATGTCTTTCATGTTTCTCAACTACGAAAATACTTTTCAAACATGTCACATGTTTTTAAACTAAAGGCTGTTGAGTTGGAGAAGGATGCATCTTTCATGACACACCTTATTTGGATTGTGGATCACAACATGAAGTTTCTTCATGGCCGGTGTTTTCCTTTTGTACGTGTGCTACTACTGCATGGGTGAGTACATGAAGATACCTGGGAGAGGGAGGTAAATGTATGATCACATTGGTTTGAGTTGTTTGAGGATTATTTTTCACCACCATTCATAGGGAAATTCATGGATGAATTTCTTTAAGGGGGGATGTCTGTAAGAACATATATCCACATTTTAGGTATGGATTTTGATTTTGGGTTATTTTTCGGGAATACGATGAAAGGGGTTTCTTCTATGTACATTTCATGTATTTGTGACTACATTCTATGACCCCGTTTGATTCGTACAACCATGTACTGAATGTGTAATAGCCGAGTACGTTGCCATGTGATGACCCGACAGACCGCTTAATTTGGGGGTCAGTTAAGGATACTACATGACATGTACATTTAATGAACATGATGTGTTGTTTTATATTTATTTGATTTATTGTTTTGGGGTCACATCTCATTTCTATAACTATCTTTTTCTCCCTGTGTTTCATACAAGAGAGTGAAAGAATGACCAATGAACTTCAAACCCCTCCTGATTGTCCAACCGACCTCCAATTGAGACAACATCAGGTGAGTTGGAATCCCACTGGTGATTTCTCGAATCCCCTATAACCTTTCTTCATGATTCTTCCTCTCTCGTGGGTTATTAATGGTTGGTTTTTTCACCTATTTTGTAGATATAAACCATTTTAGGATGATTCAAGGGATTATGTTCAAGTATATAGATCATGGGACTTCAAGTATGGTGGTTTGTGCCTTTTGTTGTTTGTATTTGGATTATATATGATATAAGTGTCGTATAAACACGATTTGGGTATTGCTTGATTTGAAATTTAACTTTGTTTATCCCAATATATGGTATATTTAATTGATAAAGGGTATCTTCTTATGTGTAAGGTAATATTCCTTATTAACGGGACACCCCGAGTCTGTGTTTTCCCTTATTTGACTGATTATGGCCATTTGGTCAACGATGCATGTTAGGATTTCCTTGTTTCCATGACTTGTTTTGTTAGGATAGGCTCATTGTTTGTATGAGATGCATGTGATATGCATTGTGGATGTCTGACCAAGGGGAAATTGACTGTTAGAGCTTCATGCGGTAGGGTCATTTATGTATGTTTTACTATTATATTGACCCAAGTGTATTGACTACGAGAGTTTATATGTGTTCATCGACATGGGTGTTTAGACTGTGAGATATGCCCATGTGGTCATTTATTATTTTTTGATTTTATGCTATCCAAGGGTTCTTCACTGAGTGAGCTTCCCAGGTGATCATTTGTAAATGATTAGTGCTATGTCAGACCCAAGGGGTTGGACGATGAGATCATCCAAGATGGTTTTTATTAAATGAATTTTTGTTATTCTAGACTAGGGGGTTTATTCTATGAGAACATTCCATAGGGTCGTTATTGAATAATTGAAATATTGTGTAGAATCTTCCCAGCCAAAGAAAAAGCTTGTAATTGGTCTTAATTGATTGTTTAGATGGTCTTCTAAGATATCTGTTTTGTTACATTACACTATGGATACAAATATTTGGCTAGATCCTAGGGTTACATGATTCAATAAATGAATAATGAATGTTAAATTAATGTAATTGAAAACTATAGGATTGTTTAATTTTGAGTACTTCCTAGTTTATTACTTCATTTCTATTTTTTCATATTACCTACTATATATATTCAATAATAGGTAGTAGTACATATTTTTTTGGTTTCCTACTGGGATTAATCTGAAACCCTTGTTGGGTAATGCTTTTAGACCCAAACAGATTATATGATCGTAGGTATAGATAAGGGCAAGCACCGTTCCTCCCAAGGAAATTGGTTGCTATTGGAGCTATAGAGAATGGGACCAAGATGAGGCATGTGATGCCTTTATAGTTTACTTAAATTTCTATACATTGGATTATATATTGTATTAGAAGCATTATGACTTGATTGGATACATTCCAAGATACATGTGACATACGTCATTTATATAAAAATGTTAAATTAGTTTTATTACTATCAGTATTTTTTTGTTTACCTCTGTTGTGTGGTATTAATGATTCTTCTATTTTTTTCTATTTTTTCTATTGTGTATAGTCTACAAATGAGGAAATAGTTTCCCTTTTATCACACTTGGTCCCTCACTACAAGTCGACAACCACTACTATTTGGGAGAATGTGCTTTAGGTTATGTGACCATCCATGTTTGGGGAACCATTGGGCGGCACTCAGATCTGGGATGTTACAACATGAACCTTGGACCAAAATTCAAGTCTAACCAAGTTTCCATAGAGATTCTCCTAGTATTATAATGTGATTCCATGGTTCACAATACCTTGGATCTGGCCTAATGGGGTTTGACACTTCAAATTATACGACTCGCCCTAGGTAAATATTACACATCGGGTCATACGGCTTGGTCGTGGTGAATCTGACACTTTGGATTTTATAGATTGGATATGGTAAATAAAACATGATTGATTATATGTATTTTACATGGAAAATGAGACATTATTGATTACAACTTCAACCCATAATTGATATGATATACTAGATATATGACATGGCAGTGGTGCCTATTCTCATTACATTATTGGTGCCTTTGTTATAGGATCTTAACACTTGTTTACAAGAATACATGTATGTTTTATATTATCACCAGTTTTGTTACATTTTATAGGGGAACATTAATTTTAGTACTTCCATACCTATTATATTTATCACTTTGTATATCTTTTATTACACATCATGGATTTGGTATAGACACCTCCAGTGGTGGCCTACTGGGAGTTTATCTCACAATATATTTGGTATGTCATTGGGTACCAGGAGATACTATATGGATATATGTAGGTGCATAGTAATGGTACCATGTTTTTATTATAAAATTGTACTATTCTAAGGGTTAGGGGAGTATATGACCAAACTGATGATCAAGATTCTATCTGGAGATGGTGATTTTTTCTGATTTTGATATTCAAATATATGTATTATATTGATGCCTATATACCTTATTTGGTGTATTTTTAAAAACATTACATGAAATTTCATTCGGTATATTAAATTAATTATGAAATTTTTGTATGTGCATGTCTTTGGATCTTTATCTCCTGTTCAGTTATTATTGTGCTTCTCCTACACTGGGTTTATGGTCTAGTGTTTGAAGTTTCAACTTCTATAGCATTTCCATTGTTGTTCTACTTCCACTATTTGACTGATACAATATGTCATTATGTTTAAATTTAAAAAAATGGAATATTCTCCCCAAATACACAACCTAGTCCCTCTATAATACTTTCCAACCCCTAGAATTCTGGGCGATGCACATTAGGACATGTGACGCACTGGTTCGGGGAACGATTTAGTGGCATCCATGTCCGGAAGATATAAAATAGTATAATATAATTTTTCTTTTTTAGTTTAATATTTGGAAACAATATAAATGGATAGGATGGGATTATAATTTTTTAATGATCTATACCTAGGAGTAGAAAACACACGTATAGTAAAGAGAAAAAATGTTTGGTGCCAGTTTTTTTGTTTTTCGAATTTTTTCTATTATAGTTGATTGGATTTCACTATTGGCTGATGCACAGTAATTGTGATGTTATAAATGATATGATTGAGGAATATTTTTATCCTTTTCTAGATGAGATAAGGGTATGCATCCCATGTATTTTTTTAGGTACTTTATAGGATATACAAGCCATTCATTTTCCCATTCCATGTAGGGTGTGTTACTTGACTACATGAATTTGAGATATGTTAATTAATTAATCTTAGGTTTTGAATGATAGATTATTTGTATAAGATACTAAGAAAAATTGTTGGTACTTAGATTTCCTACCATAACTAAGGCTATTTTTTTCCTAATTTGGTATAGAAGGCACCCGAAGTTGCCAAATGTGTCACGTTGAGTCATGGACCATCTGTCTTGTGGAGTGGAATGTGTTATGGTATGAATTAAGTGGATGATAATTTAGGTTCATGGGGTGTATCAACCCTTATGGATTGTAAGTGATGCACCATTTGGTTAACCTTTTAAATGATATATATTAAATGAATATGAATTTATAAATAAATTTGAGTTGTTTTAGGGAAATTTACCTTTACCCGACATTTATATGGGCATATGCAGTGCCTCTAGTGATCTATTGATTATATATTTTTTTAATGCCCTAACTTTAAGAGCATAGTGTGTGGGGTGACCTATTTATAAGAAGGGTTTTATTATTATTACACTTTTATATATGAACCATTGATATCTATTTTTTTGGAGGCATGTGATTGGAATTGTAGAGACATAACACCTCTATGACCTGCAATTGTATTCTAGGAGGGTTGCAATAGCCATGATATGAAGGCAGTGGGGAACGGGATATTGGTGAAACATCCTATTGTACCAGCTTGGGAATTACTGTTTTTCATTACATAGTTGTTGAGGAACATTTATGTGAGGGTTTTCTACTTTGTATGAATACTTTTCCGAAATCACATATAAGTTCCTCATCAATTGATGAGCTGAAATCAGATTTCTGGAAGTAGAAAAATACTACCTTTTTGAGGGATAGCGGTCCACATGATATTGAGCTATATCTTGAGACTATGTTTTCAATATTCGTGCATAGTGGACCATCGCTTGAGAAGGGAGTAAAGTATGAAACAAATATTATAATAGGGGTAGAAAATCAACCCTCATATGTCTTGATCAACGTTGATAGACTATGATACATGGTTTGGGGTGATTTCAAACCCATATTCAATGACTAATTTTTCTTCAGGACTCTAAGACAATATTAGTCTAGTGATTTCTTGCATCTGGAGAAGTTTATGATGATGGTAATTGAGAATTCAACATTATTAATAGAGTTGCATCATTTTTCGTTGATATATCTTGTTGATTAGGCATTGAAGGTGATACACGTAGGTAAAGGTCTCATAAATTCCATTCAATCTCAGTTCAATGTGTTTAGGTTTAACTCTATTAGAGAGATTGAAAATCAGGAGATGATTACATAGTGAAACCTGAGGGAAGTTGGGGGCGCAGAGTAGAGTAGTGTATTCTCTCAGACTATTTGTTCAGTTTCTAGTGGAGGGGACTAATTGTAGGAGGCGTTCAGTGAGATGAGTGCCACCATATATGTGAGTGTTGGTAGCTCAGTATTCTAACATCTGTGATTTATATAGGGCCATATGAGGAATCTGTGTGATTGCTACATACTCGTGTGTCAACATTTTTGATAGGATGGGACTTGTATAAGGATTTTGAAGGACCTTCCCACTAGTAGTTAGTGGATGGGGGTCTATTTTGAAACTATGTTTGGGAGAAGGTTTCACATCTCCATGATAGGTTGGGAGCTGGAGTAGTTTTTGTCATCCACGATGAGGTGGTGGTCGTGGTCGAGGAAACCAAGCAGAAACTATACCTAGAATGTAGAGTGGGATTGCTTTTGGATGTGAGGTTTTTTCATAGGGTTTTGGTTATGGATAGATATATTCTTTTAATCCTACCCCCAAGGAGAAAACTGTCAGGAAATCTATAGGTAGAGTTATTATCTTAGTATCCTCTACTCTTGTATCATTTCTTTTTGACAAAGGTGTATCAAAAAGTTTCATATTTTTACCTATTGTAGAAATCCATGGGCTTATGATTCAGTGTTATAAATGTTTTAGGAAACTTTATAATCTATTTGGAATTACATTGTAGAGTAAATGATGGTGCAGGGAGTTCTCCCCTAAGATTGGTTGGCGGTACTATGTATGGGATCTATTTCATCATGAGATGAACATTTTTGACATCATACTCATCATGGAATAGCTATTTTTTAATCGATACTATGTTGATTTTTATTTCAAATGGTTTAATTTCACATCCCTAAAGGGATGAGTTTATATTCACAAAGTATAATTTAATTTCAATAAAAACTATGCAATGCTAGAGCATCATGGTCAGGGAATAATAAAAGCCCAGATTTTTGTTTTATATCTAGATAATCATAGAGCGCATCAAGTGTAATTCCATATAGTGATAAATTTTTGAGAGATGTTTCCCAAGAAAACAATTCTAGTTAGACACCTCGAAGATAGGATGATTTCTCCATCGATTTAGTTCCGAGAACTACCCTGATAATCATTTATCTACATTGGATGGCTATGATAGAGTTGCTAGATCTCAAGAGGTAGCTTGAGTATTTTGTGGAAAATGGATTTATTTGAACGAATACTTCTCCATGGGGTTCAACAATTCATTTTTAGTAAAGTAAGATAGTACCATTGGGATATTAATGTATAATCATAAATTGAACTAGATGATATTTATGAACCTATATCCCTTTTCATGGAAAGATGATTTTCTGAACATAATATACTATCTTGGGATTTATTAGAGAATGATTTTAAATATGTACATCATCATGTAAATGTTCAATATACACACATACCTTGTATAGCATTTCATATCTTGTATAGTCTATATGTGTATATGGTTATGTCATTCCATCTCACAAATGTGCTAGCAGTTTTCATGGCACTCATGAAACAACTTTCCCAAATTTATCTGGATTCCATTCTTGTGGTTTTTGTTAATGATATATTAATGTATTTTCACAATCGAAACAATAATTCCAAACCTCTTGATTCTGTTTTAGATACATTGAGATAGCATAGGTTATATACTATGATCATAATGTTCCACTACTGGATGCATAAGATTCACTTACTGGGTCACATTTTCTAATAGACAAGAGTATCAATTTTCCAAAATATGGTTAGTTGTAGTATCATAGGAACATCCAATGAATGTATTTTTCATATATAGTTTCTTAGTGGTAGATATATAGTATATAAACATCATACAGGACTTTTCAGATGTAGAATATCCACTGACAGGATTGACTAAGATGTTTTTGATGTTTCAAAGGATAGATACATGTAAGATAGCCATTAAAGAGATAAAAGGGTGTTTGACTCCAGCATCGGTCCTAATTCTTCCAGATTTGAGTGGGAGCTACACAGTGTATTGCAATGCATCAGGTATCGATATAGGAGTAGTGCTGATGTATGGGGATAAATTCATGGATAACGGGTCATGTCAGGGGAGGACACATGAGTGGAATTATCTGACTCACAATCATGGGTTATATACAGTTGTTAATGCTTTTTTCTATTAGAGACACTATTTATTAGAAGAATGTTTTACGGTGTACCGGGACTACACAATCCCAAATTTTATATTTACACAATGTGATATAAAATGAGGTAGAAATGGTGGGTGGTGTACCTATGTTCTTTTGACATTGAGCTTAATTATATTCCTAGAAAATGAAATGTATTACCTGATGGACTAACCATGAGGACTCAGATACATGCTTATTAGCAAGCCATTAAGGAGTGGAAGCTTATGGATTTTATTTCAGAGATATAATTGGACGTCCATGATGGTTAAAAGAATAATTTTCATTCATCTATAGTTTTGGACTATACCCAACTGGATAGAGTGAGTATGAGGAATCTATCAGGTTCTAAGGGCCTAGTCCAATGGGAGATTGTGGAATGTGAGGAACCACCTCTTGGTTGGAATTTTAGTAAGGTTAAGATCCAATATATTCATGATCACTATTGGGTTCCATTCGATATATGTGGGGAGATGATGTGGGAGAATGATTCCATGATTTGGGATCTGTATCATAGACTTACCAAGATGTATTGTGATTTATGATTCTAGTTTTGGTGGATATGTTTGAAGTGGGAGGTAGCTGGTCTTATCACGATGTGTAAAGATTATAATTAGGTAAAGGAAAAACATCAATGAAAAACCCAAATTTTATAGTATTTACCTGTTCATGAGTAGAAATTGGATGATCTCGCAATGGATTCTATGGATGATTCTCTAGGGTCACCTCAAGGTAGTGATGTTGTGTAGGTTTTATTAGATAGGCTCATAATGGTTTCTCATTTATTTATGATCGGTGATACCTTCAGTGTAGATGAGAATGGTAGGATTTATATCCATGAGATAATACAACATCATTATATCCCAGATAATATCATTTTAGATTGGGAAACCTAGTTTACATCTCGTTTTGGGAAGAGATTGCAGAAAAATCTAGGTACATAGGTGCTTCTTAGCACACCAAACCAACCTCAGACTATTGTATTGTCAGAGTATCCGATATAGGTTATTGAGGACATTATGCGGGCGTGCATACAAGATATTGGAGAATATTGGGGGGGGAATACACCAATAGTTATATTTACCTACTATAAATTATATCATGTGACTATAAAAATGGAACCATATGAGACTTTGTATGATAGGTCATAGCAATCGTCATTGTGCTAGTTTGAGGTTGGAGAGAATGTTTTACCATTACCACATATTGTGTATGATAATTATGAGTTGGTCTAGTTATTTGTAAAATTGATGGGTATGGTATAGTCTTTACCAGAATCTTATGTCGGTCATCATTGAAAACCTATAGAGTTCAAGGTCAGGGATCTGGTCTTTTTATGCATCTCACCCAGTCTAGGAAACAGACAAATTAAGAGATATGGAAAGATTTTTCCATAATATATTAGGTCGTTCATGATTCTAGAGAGTGTCACGCTAGAATCCAAATAGTTATAGTCAACATGGTGGTACTAGGACATGCATGATTTGTTCCATGTATCTCAATTACATTGTTATCACTCAGAACCATCTCACACTCTATAGTCGAATGAGGTGATGTTATAGATTGATGTATCTTTTAAATAGTATCCTACTTGTATTATTCTCATGATAATAAATGATCTCTATGGCTAATAAATTCCTCTAGTATGGGTTCTATTTTAGAATGTCCATTTATAAGAAGTGACATGGTGTAAAGAGTAGGAAGTATGTTCTTAGTGGTTGTAACTATTCTATGTTGATTCTAGAGCATCCATGAGAGTGAAATTTAGGGATAAATTTATTTAAGGGGAAATATTGTAAGATCATGGGTTTTTATTGAGGTAATAATCCCTTTTTTATCATCTTAAATGGTTATTTATGGACTAATGTGAATTCCCATTGAGGTTATGGGGGTATCAGGGGTTTCTGAGGCTTGTTCAGTGCTTGAATACCCACACATGAAAAAAAATAGTTTGGCCAAATGGTTAAGAGAAACTGTGTGACCAAAGCCGTATGGTTTGATGAAATCGTGTGGGGATGAGTTGTGGGATGAAGGATCCCACATGGGTTTTCAAATCATGTGTATACAGGTTCACGCCTATGTGGTGTCACCTAAAAATCTTTGCAAAGGTTTTTTTCACATTTTTTCACACAGTTATCCAAAACATGGGAACTAATCATGTGGGTTCCCCCATGATGTAGTGAATGGAACACAGTTTGTCCAACCATGTGACCAAGCCATGTGGAACATTATTTTTGAGAAAAATTTAATAAATTCTTTTCAAACCTCTTTTTCCTAAACCTTTTCTTATGTTTCTCATTCTAGATGACAAAACTCACTTGGGAGTTCCTATTTGAATCATAAAGCGAGGCTTGGACACCGATCATTTATCCTAACTTGGATTCGAAAATCGTCAATCACATTGGATCTATGATCGTGTGTTATTCATTCCCTTTATTCCATTATTTTTTCTCTTGGTATTAGTAGAATTATTTAGGTTCAAGTTAATAAGTCCTATTTTCATGTTCTTCATCTGTTATTTGTTTTTTATTCTGATATAGACTAAATTATAATATGGTACTGGATGAGCACTCTAGTATGGACCTACAATAAATGTTCAATACCTTTCCCTTGAGGTTTGGTGTTTTATTGAGCTATTTTTCATTGTGTCACACCCCATAAATTTGGGTGATTAATTGAAAATTAATTGAACTATTCAATTGAGAAAATTTGAACCCCTTTATGCATCCCTTGAGTGCTCTGATATTATTGGAGGCTAGCTCCCCAACCCATGCCACCCAAGGGGTGTGCCTTTGTATCTACCTATTTTAATACTACCCATGGAGTGTGTTCGATTTTTACAAGTTAGAGGAATCCCTTTTTGAATTAGATTGAATTTTTTGAGATGATTAGGATATGGACTTCCTCTTACGAAAAGTGATAAATGATATAAATTGTTTAACCATTTAAATGTGAATGGTTATATGAGTAGTTAAACACCTGAAATTCTTATGTGATGAAGGATAATTGAATTAAATGATGAATAATATAAGAGGACTCCATGGGTGAGATATATCATGGTACATGATAGCGGCTATGGATTCCATTAATAATATTGATCCATGGGTTGTGATTCCATGGGTTTTCATTGGACTTAATACCCATTAGATCCAGATTTCGTGGGCTCACAAAGGACATGGTTTTTTGACATGTTCCTTGGACACCAATTAAAGTATAATTGAGTTTCTATAGTGATTATCTTGGTAATTGATGAGGATTACGTATTTCACCATATCTTGTATCCAGTATTGCTGGGTCTAACACTTCTGATTACACAACTCTATTGTGGTAAATCATATAATTCTGGTTATATGTATCAAAAGTGGTAAATGTCACACTTCTAATTTTATGGCTCTTCCCTAGTAAATGTGACATGTTGTTATATAAGGCTCAGTCGTGGTAAATGGGACATGCATGATTATATAGATTTTCCATAGTTGATATGATATATTGGATATACTGTGTGGCCATGGTGCTTATTCTCTTTTCCATTACTATTTCTTTATTATAGAATCGTGAAACGTTTTGTAGGGGGGATTGTATGGATATATAGTACCACCTATTTTGTTACTTGTTCCTTGAGAAATTTACTTTCAGTACTATCATAAAAGTTATATTTTTCACTCATCTTAGCTTTTATTAAAGATCCCAGATTTGTTATAGTAACCATTGGTGTGGACTATTGGGATTTTATCTCACACCCTATTTGGGCCATTATTGGGTACCCAGAGAAACTATATGTATATAGGTAGGGATAGGGGAGATCACCCAAAGTAAGATTATTTAATTATTCTATGACTAATAGTACGGGAGTGGATGACCAAGCTAATGACCGTGATTCTATCTAGAGATAATTCTTTTTGGTATTTTTTATATTTTGATACATGTAATATACCTATGTAAGTGTACACATTTTTCCACTCTATAGAAACATGATGTCGAATAGAATCTTGTATATTTTATTACATCTATAATTTTGGTATATATCTAACTTTGGATATTTATCTAATGTTTAGTAATTATTGTTCTTCCCTTATAGTGGGTTACCAGAATAGTTGTTGTAGTGTCTAGTTTTATTTCTTGTCCATTGTTGTTCTACTTCCTCTATTTGACTGATATTATATTCCACTATCTTACACTTTAGAATAAGAGAATAGTCTCCCCATGTTCATGCCCTAGGCCGTCATTTCTAGTCAGTAGCAAATGAAATTATGGTATAGTCTTATGAGGATAGGTGATCCACTGACTCAGGGCACCATTCAGTGCTATCAGAGCTCATATGTAATAATAATTTTGATAGTTATAGAGTTGAATCAAAAGAATCCATAGATAAGGAAAATGAATTTTTACCTATTTTAGTGTAAGTGGGGTGTGATCCTATTGTTTCTAAGAGTACAATTTTATCATTAGGTTCTCCTAGACCTCATGTTTCCCTTCCTATGAGAGATATATTTCTAGAAGATGAGGTTTAAATAGAATATTCTGAAGTATCTAATAGTTAATAGTTTGAGGGATCATCTTTAGAGAGTCTAGATAATTTTGTTGAGATATACGATGATTCAAAGTATGATGTAGATGGTGGAGATGAGGATGAGTAGAATAACCTCTATCGAAATATCACTAAATACAACATATATTCTAGTAGATAGTGACTAAGAATATCTCTATCTACTTCGACAAGTCATGGATCTAGTGATAGAGATAATACAGCTACATTATAATATCAGTCTCCTAGAATCCATGTTGTTATTGTATCATTAGACAAATATGATGATGATTCACAGTTTAAGGGTGATATGTATCTAGGATGAACCAAACATGTTATAGATTATATTGATTCTTACTATGATGATTATAATTGTGATGATAATGATAAGGATAGTCCACCTGAGTATGGTGGACCTTCCATCTTAGTTGCACCAAGATATCCCAAGGGTTCCATTTTCGATAGAATATTTATAGAATCAATTTTAGATAATTTTCTTCGTAAGTACTTATGGTGAAACATATACATGAGTTTAATTCCTTTTTTATACAAGATATAAATTCACCTTATCCTCCTCCTCCTTCTCATATGTACACATCTTATTTGGAAAAAATTTATATGAGTCCTTTAATTCATGTTATCTAATAGTTGTAAATATGATTCTTTGATGCTCCTTAGTTCAATAAAAAATGTTCAGTGAATATAACACAATGATGATTTATCATTGATAATTTCTCATACTCAACAAAGAATAAGAATGAATATTGAATATCAAGAAATAAGGATTAAATGATTTGTGTAAAAAATTAATTTCATTGAACATTCAACGGAGGACATGAGTGCTCATTTTATAATGATGGTGAATTGTCTTCTAAAAATGATAGATACTTTTTATAAATTTATAGATTCCTCTCCCATAGCTCTACCACCCTCTTCTCTTGCATCAATTGATGTCGTATTGATCGTATCCATAGTGAGAAAATTGTAACAAGTTATGACTATTGATCTATCTACTAATCATATGGATGATATTTTCTAGATTATACCCCAAGGTAATCACATTTAAAAATTTGTTATAAGGTGTTTAAATGAGGCTATAAGTGATGGATATAAAATCAATAAATATTTCAATTATAACATCTCTATGATTTATAATGATCACAAACTTATTTCTCAAATTATTTTCATGGCTGTGAATTTGAGAATTCCTCCTACGAAAATGTCCTTCAAGGAGGAATTGGCCAAATTGATTATTTTGTAATAACTACTAATGTTGTTCTTTATATAAAATACTTTCTTTTTTCAAGGCTATGGAACATCAAAAATGTGTTATTACTCAGTTTGTGGAGTTGACAGAATCCTTTTTGTATACAGCTAGAAATTATGTCATTTCACCACTTTAAATTTCTATGATACATCCTTTTATGCACCTTTATCATTACCCTTGCCGATAACCTCCATTGTGGTTAGTCATTTCGAACATACCCCTTCGGAAGTGGTCTAGCAGATCAGGATGATTTCATATTCTATTGTTTTTTTGGCCCTATAAACCTCATTTACCTCATTCCATCCTATTTCTAGAAATGGAAAGGACCCAGTGGATTGTACCTCTAATTGGCTTGAGGATGATTTATCATACTCAAATTATAATTTCATATGGCTCATATATTTTCAAAAAATACTTCTGTATATATCCTTTTTTGTAATGTTATTCAATTGAAATTACATCTTTATTCATATTTTTTTCTTATTTTTTTTATAAATCATAGTTTTTGACAATCCCAAAGGATTAGTATTTTTATGGAATATCACATAAGTAATTTTTTTTCATATACTTGTGATTTTTATAGAATGAATGAGTAATAATGAATTACATATGGACTCTGAATATCTATGATGATTGTATTCATTTTATTCATTTTTCATTTATTGTATACATATGTTAATATGTTTTGGTATGATTATAAATTTAATGTCTCAGATATACCTTGTATTGTTTTTAACTATTATATGGAATTATTATGTGACCAGAACATTCAACAGAATGCGATTCTGAGACCCGGAGTTCCCAGAATAAGTGTTTGAAATAAATTAAAATTTTAAACAGCGTGCATGGGACGTTTTCATGTAAAAGCAAAATATCTATTAAACGGGTTCCCAAAAAAGAAATCATAGGTAACTGTTCCATTCAGAGCAGTGGCTCTACCTTAGGTGAGGCCTAACATCGATAGGCGCTGGTCAGCTACGAGGGTTAGTTTTTTGACGTTTAATGAAAGTAAACTAAAATAATAATTTATATTATTTAAAAGATTCCTTTCTAAACAACATCCTAATTCCTCCATTTAAAATACATGCTTAAGGGAAGTTCACAGGGTTAGCTTCGTAACCCTGTGAATTTAGCAAGAGGCTCTTGGAGCTTTGGAGGAGAACTTGTTGGCGGACGATGGAGACGTGAACGACAACCCGTCTTAGATCCAACAAACCTCGCCAAAAAACATGACACAACGGTCATCCATCAACCGGATCGAGGTAGGGATTGTTTTTTCAATTCCTCTTTCCCTATTTTATGGATTTAAACAATGAACGCAAATCAACCATGTATATGTTGATCTGCGGATCATGTGTTCGTACAGAAGGGTGTTATTTTTTCTGTTTCTTTCAGTGATTTATTTGGTAATTTTAATTGGGATAAATGTTGGATTATCATTTTGATTCACCTTGTTTAATCCTTTTAATGAGAGCGGATCAAAATCGTGATGAACAATGGTGGATGTTCGTTCCTCATTTTGGGTGTGTTGGATTTTTCGTCACATTTTCTTCACGTTCTTTATGGGGTGACGAACAATGGATCATTGCACATCCATTCTGGGATGAAATGATCCCAAATTAGAGATCTGACATCGTGGAGACCTAGCGGAGGAGTAAAGGCGATTGTGGAGGATGAATTGGCATAATTCTCGAATTATCATTCTTCGAACATTCTTCACAGGGATGATCAAAATGTATTTTCAAGGTCGATCAGAGGCCTGAATATAACGAAATCGACTTCATGATGTGTGGGCAGCATTAAATCTGGGGTTTTGTTAAGATCAGATAGCCGGATCGATGATCGGAGAAAATCTAAGGTGTAGGGGAATAGGTTCGTGTTTTTGGAATTTTTCAGAACACACGGTGTGTACCTCCGAAGAACACGTTGTGTGGTATCGGCGGCGGCGGCTAGGGTTTGGGGGGGGTCCGACAGGTATTAGACAACATGTGACCCTAGTCACACTACATGTTGGACCTTCCCCAAAGCTCGGTGTGTATCTTGGGTGATACACAGAAATAAGATAGAGTACACAGCTGTGTACTCCACCACATGGCCAGACCAAGCTAGCTACACAGGTTATCCCATGTACCGGTTACATGGGATGGTGCACACGGGATAAATCCATGTATGAGCACACAACCATTTACATGGAGCCGACCCCAGCTACTCGGACACGACCTGTGTTATGTACAACACACCCTGGGCTGACTATTCTACATGTACAGCCTTGAGACATGGGCCGTTGTACATGGGTAGTACTCGGGGTCAGAAGGCACTGTGTGTGACACCTTTACACATCGTGTACCTTTTAGTACACGGGTTGGTCTTCTTGTCCACCATATCTTGGACATGTTTGTTTGGGTCAGTACCCCTTTTCCTCGTTCCCCAAAATGTTAGGTATTGTTTCCTTCTATAGGAGTATGATCCCCTCAATAGGACCTTCTGAGATAGAGTCAGGGATCCCTCCAAGAGGCCCAGAGCGAGATCCTCTATCCATTCCTGACCCTAGGTAGAGTTAGGTATCGACATGAATACTTCCATAGGGTGTAAATCCTATACCTAGAAGTTGAATCTGGATGTGTCGTGGTATCTACCAAGGTCCTTGTATTGATCCTCATATGTGTATCATGATCTTTTCCCCAGTCAGAAGTGTGTTCTCCTAGAATGAGCCCATCTATCTCTTGTGACTTTTCCTAACAGACAGTACTTCTTGGACGTACGTCATCACAGCTATCAGACTCATGGAGTGAATTCTCCTAGGAGAGTTCTTCATGGAAACTTCAAACTGAATCCCTAGATGGGGTTTGATGTTCCGTGACTTGTACCTAGACTACAGTTTTAGGATTTGAGTATATCTGGATTATGATCTCCTATTATATTTTCGATAGACATATACTATGTAGTGCTGACTATTCCATTCCTTTGTGTATTACTTTGTTGTTTTCAGGGTCCACTACGAGTATTGTTATACTCACCCCTGCACGGGCTTTGCCTGCACGTGTCATGTCTTGTGCAGACAAGCTGCCTTTTGAGACACTCTAGGGTGGACCAGGACAGGATGAAGATTTCTGGGTTCCCAACAGGACAACGTGTTCCTACGACTACGAGCTGTAGTCCCGGTACTTTTTTTTATCGGTTGTACTTTGTAGTATTTACACTCTCATTTTTTGTGGAATTGTATTCTTTCCTAGTTAACTTTTATTACATTACATTATTTTGTACTCTATTGGTTGGGTTTAGTTTTATGCATGCATTTTTGTTCCCAAGTTTTTTTTTACATTTCAGCATTGTGGTCAAGGAGATATGTGTGTGTGTGTGTACAAGTACTTAGTTAATGCCTCCCATGTTAGTAATATGCCTACTCGGTTCTAGTCACCAATCCCTAGCCTATTGGTGGTGGGCGTGGGGAGTCATGGCACATGACCCACAGGGACGGGTCGTGACATAGTGGTATCAGGGGTGGTCAGTTCTCCCTTCGGACCAAGAGGAGGTGAGGTTGGTTTGGGGAAACAATGTTAAGTGTTTCGAGCTCAGATTTCAAGCCGGAGACTCAAGTGTTTGGGCGGGCGGCTGATGTATCCATGCACCAAGACTCTGATAACCTTCTTTTTTACTTGGTACAAGAAAATGCTAGTTGTGGGGAAATAAAAGAATGGTACGTGCATCATATATGAATTGGTTGTGTTTTCCATGTCTTTTGGTTCATCTATCCGGATATACTCATTAACCATAGAACATATTGTTTTCTTACTGGATGCCTCCATGGATCATACCAACTATGATCATGAGGATGACCCCCTCAGTGATAATGCTTCGATACAGGGACCAGTTCCTCAGGCGTTCCCACCAAGTGGTGCAGCTTCCATACCACCACCAGTAGAGCAGCCCATTGTACCTGCAGTACCGACCAACGAGGAGTGAAAGATGAGTGAACTCAATGAGTTATAGAGAATGAGACCCCTAAGGTTCTGAGGAGAGCCAGAACCTCGGGTAGCTGAGGACTGGCTTGAGGAGGTGACCTAATTTTTCCGTCTAGTGAGGACACCAGCAGACCAGATGGTGATCCTAAGAGAGAGCCTTCTTCAAGGTTCAACGGGGCGATGGTGGAGTCTGACCACACAAACTCATGACAAGGAGACTCTTTCATTGATGGAGTCTGAGGGACTCTTTAGGAAGGATTTATCTCTATTTACGCTGAGAGTTGTACGCATCCTGGAGCTTCTTCAGCTCTAGTAGGGTAGTTTGATGGTAGCTGACAATTCATCGAGGATCACCATCCTATCCAGGTACTCGATGGATATAGTTAGGGATCGATAAATCAGAGCTTTGACCTTCAAGATATTTCTATGATGGGACATATGAGCTAGTGTCATGCTTCTGTGCATTTCGACTTATGCTAGAGTGCCCGAGCGAGCCTTGGTTATCGAGAGCTTCTTAGCGGATCTGAAACAGCCGATGGAGGTGAGCATAAAGAAAGAATGTGTGGAGACCTTAGTATTAGGGAGATGATATCAAACATAGGGATCAAGACATGGGAGATGTAATAAGAGGACCCAAGAGATGGGATCAACAGTCCAGGGCTCTCAGGTTGGATCATGATAGCCTAGGGAGTGGTGGTGCTACTCATGTGATGGTAGGGGACATCTTGCTAGAGATTTTCTGACCCGTCAAGATGCTGATAGGGAGGTGGTGGATGGACCACCGAGGCAGAAGTAAAGAGTGGAGCAGACAGACCTGCCACATGTTGGAAATGATTGAGGTGTAGGGAGAGTTGTAGGTTGGGGTAGACACTTCGATCTACTTCCACCACCACCCCCAAGAGGTCCGCAGCAGGATCAAAGAGCTGGGGGGAAAGGGGTTTGGATAGCTGCATGCGGTTGAGTCATATAACCGAAGGAGTCAAGGGATGATCCTTGGTATGCTCAGTGTTTTCTCTACCTTAGCTTCCATACTTATAGACACAGGTTCCAGTCATTCCTTAATCGCAACATATCCCGTGCGAAACCTTGAGATTCTGGTAGAGCCATTGACTCGATCCTTATGCTGGGAGACACCTATGGGAGGAGACTTTATGATCATGCACCTTTGAAGATACTGTGATCTTATCCTTGGAGGTAATATTTTCGATTGGAACCTCTTGGTGGTAGCATTGAGGCCTTATGATTTCATTTTTGGTATGGAATTGTTATCATCAGTCCATTCCCAGATTGGCTACTTTAGGTGAAGGGTGCGGTGTGTCCGCAGTAATGTGATGTGTTTTTCTCTTGTCCGAGAAAAGGAGACCTATGCAGCACCAAATGGGATCATGCATAGGAGGGTGCAACCAATCACTCATTCATTGGATAACCTTTCTGTTAGAGTAGAAGATGTTACGAGCTCCCAGTTCCCAACAGTAAAGGCGGAGTACGAGGGCGTCTTTCCTGAAAATTTTCAAGGATTACCTCCCCACCAAGAAATCGACTTCTGTATTGAATTACACCCTGGGACGACACCAATTTCGTCATCAATATACCGGATGGATCCCGTAGAGGTTCATGAGCTGAGGGTGCAGTTGGAGGATTTGCATACAAGGGTTTGGTAAGACCCAGCGTTTCACCCTGGGCGGCCACAATCTTGTTTTACAAGAAGATAGACTTGAGTTAGAGGTTGTGCATCGATTATCAGAACCTAAATCAGGTAACGATGATGAACAAGTATCCACTGGAAGGAATCGATGACCTCTTCGATCGGTTAAGAGTGGAACAGTGGTGATCGAAGGTTGTCCTTTGATCAGGTTATAACCAGTTATGGGTATGGGATGAGGATATGCCGAAGATGACTTTCAGATGCCGCTACGTCCACTATGCATACTTGTTTATGCCTTTTGGAATAAAAAACTCCCCTAGAGTATTCATTGGACTAATTAAATGGGTCTTCTAGTCATACTTAGACAGGTTCATAGTTTTCTTCATTGATGACATCCTTGTGTACTCGGTGTTAGAGGAGAAGCACGCGAGACACCTGCGAATGGTTCTAGATGTACATCAAGAGAACTAAATATATGGGAAGCTCTTGAAATGTTAGTTATAGATTCTGGAGGTCCACATTCTACCAAATTTCATATATGTAGATGGTGTAGCAGTGGACCCAGCAAAGGTGGATGCAGTGTTAGCATGGGAGCCTCCTCGTAGCGTGACAGAAGTACAGAGCTACCCAGGGTTGCTAGGATATTACTGGAGATTCATTCATGATTTCTCACAAATAACTGTACTGATGACATATTTGACCAAGAAGGTAAAACCATTCATATGGATATTCAAGTTCCAGCAGGCTTTTGTGTAGTTGAGGCAGAGTTTGACAAGTACCCCGATCTTGAGATTACTAGAGGATGGTGTCGAGTACGTCATTTTTCGTGATGCATCAGGGATAGGGCATGGATGTGTCCTGATGCAGAGATGGGAAGTTATTTCTTAAGGTTCCTACTAGCTTAGGCCACATGAGCATAACTTTGTAACCCATGATCATGATTTGGAAGCAGTAGACTTCGCGTTGAAGATGTGGAAACACTACCTTATGGGAGAGCGGTTCGACGTCTACTCCGACCACAAGAGCCTCAAGAACAATTTCTTTAAAAAGGATCCAAATATGAGGAAGAGGTGTTGGCTAGAGTTGCTCTAGGATTATGATTTCATGATCATATATAATCCTGTGGAGGGGAACTAGGTGGTAGATTCTCTTAGCAGAAGGTTGATCACGAAGATGTTGAGTGAGGCGACAGAGTAGTTAGCCACGTTGCAGCTATCCTTCATGGATTGCAAGGATAATGTTTTCCTTCATATGATGGTTGTCACCCCTACACTCTTATAGCGAGTTAATGAGGTGCAACTTGGTGATGTGGACTATGAGGTTTTACATGCTCAGTTATCCATAGGACATGCTCATGATGGATATTCACAAGGTGGGGAGCACATACTACTTTTCAAGGGATGCACTGTTGTACCTGTGGAAATTTATGAAGAGGACCTGACGTAGTTTCATACATCCCCTTTGGTGGTACATCTTGGAGTGGTGAAGATGTACTAGGATCTCCAATGACAGTTATAGTGGTCATGCATGAAGAAGGCAGTAGCAGAGTTCGTTTATCGGTGCCTTACATGCTAGAAGGTGAAGGCTGATCTCCAAGTTCCCGCGAGATTAGCTGACCCCATAGAAGTTCCAGAGAGGATGTGGGATGGAATATCGATGTACTTCGTGATGGGATTGCCACAGACTTCCAAGGGGCATGATCATATCTGGTTGTTCATTGACCAACTCACCAAGTCAGCCCACATCATAGCTATCAGGGAGAATAGTTCTGTAGAGAGCATGGGATCCCTCTACGTGTAGGAGATTGTTCAGCATCATGGTGTCACTTAGACAATAGTCTCATATCGAGAAACCTTCTTCATAGCTTGGTTGTGGAAAGGATTGCAAGAGTATTTTGGGACACAATTACGGTTAATCACGGTGTTCCATCCCCAGACCGATGGTCAGATGGAGAGAACCATTCAGGTTCTGGAGGATATGTTTCGAGCTTGTATCTTGGACTTTAGTCGATTTTGGGAGGGCCACCTACCACTGGTAGTGTTTTCGTACAATAACAGATACCACTCTACCATTTGTATGGAACCTTTTGAGGCCTTATATGGGAGACCATGCCTGTCACTACTTTGCTGGATAGACCCTGTAGGGTCAGCACGCAGGGATCCAGATTTGGTGCAAGCTACCACCGAGAAAGAATAGGTCATCTGGGAGCGGATGAACACTGCACAGATATGGAAGAAGTCTTATGATGATAGGTGATAGAGACCTTTGGAGTTTGGGGAGGGTGACAACGCCTTTCTTCGGGTCTCACCTCGACGACGGTTACAGAGAGTGGGTCGGGCCGGCATGCTATCTCCAATGTTTGTTGGTACTTTCTAGATACTGCACAGAGTTGGAGAGGAGGCATAACGACTAGCTGAACCACCGTAGTTACATTGGGTACATGATGTCTTCCACGTGGGCAGCTGAGGAGGTACGTTCATGATATATCACACATCGTCAACAAGGTCGAGCTAGTCATCGAGGATTGAGTGACCATTACTGTGTACCTAGTGGAGATTGATGGTTTGAAGGAGAGGATCCTTCTTGGGTGATCAATCCCTTTGGTTCGAATTCAGTGGAAGCATGGGAATATGTAGGAGAGCACATGGGTGTGGGAGACTCAGATCCGTGCCCAGTACCCACATCTTTTTTAGGAACCTTTTATTAGGCTTTTCGGGGACGAAAATCCCCAAGGTGTGTAGAATGTAATGTCTTGAATATTATCTATATTATTTTTGAATATTATATGGAATTATTTTGAGACTATATCTTTTGATGGAGTGAGATTCCGAGGCCCGGAGATCGCAGAATAAATGTTTGAAATAAATTAAAACTTTAAACCGGGAACATGAAGAGTTTTCCTATAAAAGTTGAATATCTTTTAAACGGTTTTCCGAAAAATAAATCTGAGGCAACCGTTACATTCTTACCAGTGAATTTACCTTAGGTGAGGCCTAACATCGATCATTTAGTATCACCTTTGAGTGTTAGTGTTTGGATGTTTAATGAAACTAAAATAAAATAATAATTAATTTTATTTAAAAGTTTCCCTTTTTCACAATGACCTAATTCCTCCCTTTTAAATACCTTCATATGGAAAATTTTTCAAGGAGAGCCTCATAACCCCGATAATTGAGAGAGATACTCTTGGAGATTTGGGGAAGAACCTGTTGGTGGACGATGGAGATGCGAATGACAGCGCATCTCAGATCCGATGTTCCTCACCAACGAGTGCAATGTGGTGGTCATCCTCTAACCGGATCGAGGTAGGGTTTGTTATTTTGATTCCTCATTCCCCATTTTTTTGATATAATTGACGAATGAGGAAAAACCACAAACATGTAGATCCACAAATTGTGTGTTCATACGAGAGGGTGTAATTGTTTTCCATTTTGTTCGATGATTGATTCAGGAATTTTAATGGTGGTAATTATTGGATTATAATTTTGATTTTATGTGCTTAATCATTCTAATTGGAGAGGATCAATATCATGATAAATTATGGTGGATGTCCGTTGCTCATTTTTGGTGTGTTGGATTTTTCTTCTGCTTTTCTACACATTCTTTATAGGGAGAAGAACAATGGATCGTTGCACATCTGTTTTGTTACGCAACGATCCCAAATTGGAGATCATTCATCATGGCAACCTAGTGGAGTTGTGACGATGAATGCATTAGACGAATCGACAGAGTTTAGGAATTATTGTTATTTAACCATTCCTCACATGGATGATCAAATCGCCTTTTTGGGGCCGATCGGAGGCCCTAAACTGATGAAATCGACTTTGTGATGTGTGAGAGACATAAACTATGGAGTTTCATTGTGATTGGATAGCCAGATCTATGATCAATGCAACTATGAGGTGCATTGGAATAGGTTTACATTTCAGGAATCCTCTAGAACACACGGAGTGTACCTCCGAAGAACACGCCGTGTGGTATCAGCGGTGGTGACTAGGGTTTCAGTGGGGTCAGACAGGTGTCCCACGACATGCAACCCCGGTCACACAGCGTGTTAGACCTTCCTGGAAGCTCAAAGTGTATCTTGAAAAAAAAACATGCATAGGATGGAGTAGAAGGCCATGTATTCTACCACATAGCTAGACTAGGTTGGCTATACGGGTTACCCTGTGTACCAGTTACACGGGATGGTGCACACGGGATAAATCCATGTACGGGCACACAACCGCGTACATGGAGCCAAACCCAACTACCGTAACACTGTGTGTGTTATGTACTACATTCCATGTACTTACTTTTCTACATTACCAGCCCTGAGACATAGGTCTTTGTACACATGAATTACCTGCGGTCAGAAGACACGACATGTGGCACTTCTACACACCATGTACTTTTAAGTACATGGCTTGATCTTTATGTCCACCGTATCTTGGACATGCTTAATTTGGGTTAGTTCCCCATTTTTTAATTCCCCAGAAGGTTAGGTATCATTTCCTTCTTTAGGAGTATGATCCCTTCAGCAAGAATTTCGGAGGTAGAGTCTGGTATCCCTCCGAGAGGCCCGGAGTGAGATCCTCAATCAATTCAGGACTCGAGGAAGAGTTAGGTATCGACGTGACTACTTCTACAAGGAATTGATCCTCTATGTAATAGGTGAATCCGGATGAGTCACGGTATCCTCCAAGGCCATGAAGGTGATCCTCATCTGTGTATCATGATATTTTACCCACTCATGAATGTGTTCTCCCGAAATGAGTGCATATATCTCTCGTGACTTTTCCTAAAAGATAGTACTTCTCGAACAGATGTCGTCAGAGCTATCAGACTAAGGGAGTGAGTTTTCTCCGGCAAGTGCTTTGTGGAACCTTCGAACTGAATCCCTAGTGGGGGTATTTTATTTCGTGACTTTTCCCTTGTATACAGGTTTGGTATTTGAGTATATATGGATTGTGTTCTCCTATTACTTGTTCTGTAAAAATATATTGTGTAGAGCTAGCTGTGCCTTTACTTTGTGTATTTCTTTGTAGTTTTTGGGGTCCTCTAATAAGTATTTTTATACTCACCTCTACATGGTCTTTTCCAGCACGTGTCATGACTTGTGCAGATGAGAATCCTTTTGAAAGAGTCTAGTGCGGACCAGGAAATGACCGAGATTTCTAGGTTCCCTACAGGCCGAGGTGTTCCTATGGCTATGAGCTGCAGTCCCTGTACCTCTTTGTGTTTACAGGTTTGACTTTGTAGTTTTTAGGCTCTTTTATTTAGTGGGCCTATATTTTGGCCCAGATTACTTTCATTACATTACTTTCCCTCACACTCTGTAGGCTGGGTTTAGTTGTATGCATGAATTTTTGTTCCCTAGTGTGTTTTTTACATTTCAGCATTCTGAGCTTGGAGACGTGTTCTTGTCTACATGTATGTACACTACTTCAAATACCACTTTTACCAGCGCTAAAAAATGGCGTTTAACATCTCTTGAAAAGTGCTGTTAAAGCTAACATAGATAAAAGGGGTGCCCCCTTTATCAACACTACAAAAAGCGCTGATAAAGACACCTTTTATCAGCTCTTTTTTAGCACTGATAATAGTTTAAAAAATTAAATTTTCTTACCGAAATTCCTTGCAATCTCGGGGGGGATTTTTACAGCGCTTGAGCCCCCCCTTTATCAGCACATTCCTGCACCTCCAGCGCCCCCACGCACCCCCACCTTTTATCAGCGCTATCCCCCACCCATTATCAGCGCTAGCTCCCATATTACCCCATTCTCACAGACCCCTACCTCCACCAGGTTTTGAACTCAAGACGCCCCCCCCCTGTGCGCCTAAGCCCTTACCACTCCTCTATTTTGATTTGTTTTTCATTTAATGATATATATATAGTAATATTTATTTGTATAGTAATTTATATTTATATTAATATATATATGTATATATATTTATATATATATAGTTATATTAATATATATATATATATATTTATTGTGATATTAATTAATTTATTTATAGTTATATTATTATATATATGTAGTTATATTAATATATATATAGTTTTATTGATATATAGGTATATAAATATTCTTATATTTGTATTTTAAATAAAATGGATATTAATT
The DNA here is from genome assembly GCA_963277665.1 of Viscum album. Classification (NCBI taxonomy): domain Eukaryota; kingdom Viridiplantae; phylum Streptophyta; class Magnoliopsida; order Santalales; family Viscaceae; genus Viscum; species Viscum album. The sequence goes on along the minus strand of OY728127.1, from coordinate 401,614,945 downwards.
ATTATTTCAATAAAGCTAATATATTTCATATGTAAATTTCTTTTATTATTTATATTTATAATTACATTTTTATGTGTGAATATATATAAAATATGTATATAATGTTATGTATTTGATTATAAATATTATTTCATTATACAAAACGATACAATTTCAAAGGAATAATATCAATATAAATGTAATACCTTCGAATAAATTTATTCCCCTAAAAAACCAAAAATCCCTCCTTAAATGAGGCTGAAAATCCACTAAATGTTAAAAAATCGGGGTATCCCAACTATAACCTCGGTATTGGGGGCTTTTGGGCCCTTGTTTGCCTCTAAAAAACCTTTACTGGGGTCCCCTAGGGACACAGGGGTGTAGAGCTTGTCAAAGGCTTCGGTTTGACATATGGTAGAGCTCAAACGGACACCCGGATCAAAATTTATGGCCATTTAATGTTCGGGTTGCATTTTCAACATATTTTGGATATTTTTCATTTTTATTATTTTTTAGTCTTAAAACTTTTATTAAATGACTATTACTCCATAATAATTAGAAAATTATTAATTAAAAATATTTTTTTCAATTTTTTTATAATACATTTTCACTAAATATCTTATATATTAAGTGTAACTGTATATTTGTACTTATCTAAAATATATTTAAAATTATATTTAAAAAATATATATTATATTAATATCAATATAGCTATATATATATATATTTAAATATTAATATATTTTTTTAATGATATTTTTTGGAGGTAGACCCTTTATCCGTGCTTTTAAAAAAAGCACTGATAAAGACCCCCCTTTATCAACACTACTTAAAAAAGCACTGATAAAGGGGTACCCTTTAACATTGCTAAATAAGAGCCGTTTAAGGGGGGTACCTTTATCAGCACTAAAAAATGCGATGATAATGTGGTTATTCTATCAGCACTTTTTTTAGCACTGATAAAGGAACCCCCCTTTATCAGCGCTTTTTCGTTAGTGCTGATAAAGGGTGGCGCTGGCCTTGGCCCATTTTGTGGTAGTGTTAGGAAATGCCTCCCACGTTAGTAATATTTCTTTTCGGTGCTAGTCACAAGCCCCTAGCCTATTAGAGGTGGGCGTGGAGATTCACGTTGTGGGCCCCACTGGGATGGGTCGTGATAATAAATTCTATTATTAGTGATAAAAAATGTGGATATTATTGGATTGGTCCCAGAACGTCTTTATTTTTATGATCACAAATTATGTTTATTATCTTCCAAATATGTTCTATCTTTTATGATAATAAAAAATTTTCAATTTGAATTGTGAAAATTGACCTTTAGATAATCTACTATCCCCTACTATAATCAGTTCCAAGAGCTACCACTCTATGATACCATTAGTTCAACAAACTACCACTAGTTCAAATCATTGATCACAAGGATATACTATCAGGTTGTGCTACTGTTGAGTGGATCAACCTCAATTTCCAAGTACGTCACCTATTGGAAGATGTTATCAAAACCCTTGAATACCTCTAGTTCAATGGTGATTCTTCCAAATATTTCTAGCATCCAAAAGATCTATCCCAAATTTGGATCTATTTTTATTACCAAGAGAATCTACTATTTAAGTGATCCGAGCATCTAATGAAGCTACATCTTGTTCACTAAGTTTGGATACCACCATACTGTACTACAACTAAGAGCTACCATCAGAATCCAAAGATACCTCTAAGTTATTCTACCAAAAATTAAAGAGGCCACCATTATAGCTACTATTTCCAAATCTTGTTACATTTATAGAGAAACCATAGCTATTCAAAATTAATTTCCAATGTTATTTCTCTAACAAATAGTTTGAGGTGGTCAATGATGTAATAAAAATATTGATTAGATTTTGATTATTATTAGTCACATCCATTGATATATTAATAAAAAAATAAAACATTTTGAATATATCTTTTATTATGAGGATTCATGTATTTTACTATCCTTTTTCCAATAATTGATAATTGGACCTGAGGTGATATATATTCAGAGGCCCCTCTTGTTCGTGATAGATATTTCAAGATAATCAAATATAAACTAAGGAACAGAGTCACATTGATACTTGTGTGTAAAATAAATCAAACCAATTAGATGAAAAATAACAAAGGATTTTTCAAGGATTCTAGTACACTCTCTTTTCTGGAATTATATTTTCACCTTGTTCTAAATCTTTCTTAAGAACGATTTAAGGATATTTGAATAACCAAATCTAATTATGTTGAGTATTAATGAATTTTATCATCTCCGATTTATTTATCTTTAGGTTTTAGAAAAAAAATTAGTTATTTTTTCATACTCTTTCTATCTATAAATCATGTGTTATTGCACTCAACTGATGATTTCTTGACACACTATCTCTCAATTCATTTCATTTATATTACCACAAACAAATCTAGAAGAGGTCATGTGTGACCTGAAACTTTTTTATCCCATGTATAATTGTGGAAGAGTCTGTATTCGTATATTTCCTTGGGATCTATTAATTTTTTCACCCATTCTGGGTTATGGATCTGTTTATTTTATAAAAAACATTATTGGTAGTGAGTGATTTATATGTGGAGGGGGTTAACTCTTGGCTTCAGATTAAAACCCTTATTTAAAATTCCAATGTTCTATATTATATATTCATTATATATTTTTATTTCATTATTTTAAATCAATCCAATTTCTATTTTCTATATTATTGAATAAAACATTACTCTGATGTAAACATAAAGTAGTATTTTATATATAGTATTTGATATGCTTGAATTTATTTCCAAAGTTAAACAATTTCCTAAAGTATTTAAACTGAGCTATGATTATTCTTTTCATAAATGATTCTCAATATTGAATTATATAATTATATTGTTTTATTAATTATTTGTTTTTATTAAATTTGGGGATTTATGTTTTATAATTATTTTTAATGTAATATTTTTTTGAAATATAAATTCACCATTTTCATGAGTTTTCCACTATGACCAACAATGTGATTTAGGTTATATGTAGAGAATTTCAACATTTATACCATTTCATTAATTTTATGTATAATAGTTTCAATATTTAAATACTAATGTTCTATAAATTAAAACAATCCTTCAATATCATTACAATAATCATCCAGATTTTATTTATTTTGATTATTTTGTGGAAATTACATTTATCATGACAACTTGTTTCTTCTATGAGAGGGTACTCATTTTTTTAGTGATTAAAATTTGTGTTATTGTTATTCAAATAATTTTTATTTATTTTTTCTTTTGGTTTTGTCATAATTAAAATTATTTATGGAATATTTATGGATTTCAAAAATTTAAAGCATGTTAAGAATTTTACAATGAAATTTTTTTTATTGTAACCCCTTTATTACTATTGGATGTGTTTATATATACTAATTAAATGTATCAATGTTTTTTATAGCCACTAAAGATTTTCTTCCTCTGGGTAGACCATATTTAAATCTTATTGACTAAAAACTATAAAATAAGAAGATGTATCGTTGTTGTCATTGTAATGAAGTTTTCCCTAAGAAAAATATGTGAAAAAATATCAATATAAATTGTTGTGAAAACATTGATAGAGTACTAATTTTTGTGTATACATCCTAATATTTTCTAAACAAGGGAATGTTAGCGTCGAGTATGATGTAAATTTAATTAAAATTTAAATTCTATATAGGTGTATTTAATTTTTTATAATACTGGATAAAATTTTTATATAATTTATTTATAATCCTTTCAACTCTAGTTTATTATGATTTTTTGTTACTTTGAATGGTGATGAGGTGAAAATATTAACTGGAATTATAAATTAATAAAGTTTTTAGAATGTTTTCATAAATCATAATATTTAAATAATAATAACATTTTTAGATGACATATTTTAAATAAATTTCCATTGAAAATATTGTTTTTAACACTGAGGCTCAAGATTATAACAAAAGTTCTTAAAAAATCTGGTCATTTTTAAATTTCAATTGAGAATTCATCATGTTTTAAAATTATATATTCTATGAACATAAAATGTAGTATTATATTGGGTTTTCATGGATTATTTTTGTAAAAGATCATTATATTTTTTCAAAATTGATTTGGTATTCGATTATATCAAGAAACTATATAAAACTATGAAACCAATAAACAAATATAATTTTGGATTTATGCTATTTAAATATGATTAAATAAGGGTTTTTTGTTTTTTGGATACATAAAATGACGATCAGGTATGAGGAATCACTAGTATTTATAAATTAATTTTTATAGTCATGATGATTTATTGAATTCTGATATATAGAATGGGTTGACATTTTAACATAAAATAATTTATAGCTATTAATAATGACCTTCCTTATTTTAACATTTAGACTCTAGATTTCCACAGTCTTGACCATGATTTTATTTTTTTTCATTTTTTTGAAAATCCAATTAAGCATTCCATCTTATTTTATAATTCTATATTATATGAAATTTCAATGTATTATTAGGTTTAATTTTCATTGGTATTTTTTTAAATTAACATTATATATGTTTATATATAGTATTAAATATTCCACTGGATCATGTAATCATATTTAACTATGCTTATGATAAGTGAATAAAATTTTGGAGTTTTAAAATTTAGTTTCTATTTATTCTAGGTTTTTATTGTTATTTTCTAATTATATTTTTGATGATTTATTAATAATCACAAGTGATTATAATTTAATATATGTAATCTGAATGATGTATGAAATTATAACATTTAAAACATGTCAAAATTTTTAGATGACATTAATTATAGTTTTTAACACCAACCTTATTGTTATTAACACTAATCCTTATGATTTCGACCCTCCTTCCCCATACATTTTTGGTTGTTTTGAAAATTACATTAACACCCATTATTTAGATTTATTATTCTATTATTTCAAAAAGAATACATAGTCACAAACGGATTGAGTATTGAATTACTTAAATAAAAAAATTGTTACAATAAAACTATATTCCCAAAAAATTTAACCAAAAACATTGAAAATCAGTCACAATTTTCAATACAACCATCTGCATAACAATTTTTTCCATTAACTAGAAAATAACTCAGATAAATATATCATCCTTAAATAGTAGTCATGGTTCACCAAAAACAATAGTATATAAACCCATTTCCATTGAAGTTGGACTACCACAAAACTGGGTTTCCGTAGCACCACCCTTTATCAGCACTAAAACAATCGCTGATAAAGGGGGGGCCTTTATTAGCGCAAAAAAGCACTGATAAAGGTAACTTTTAACAACGCTAAAAAAACGTTGTTAAAAGTGACCCTTTATCAGGGCATTTTTGATAACTGATAAATCCCCCCTATCAACTTATTTTAACACTGATAAAGGGGCCCCCATTATCAGTGCTTTTTTTAGTGCTGATAAAGGGGCTTCCTTTACCAGCGCTGTTTTTGAGTAGCGATGATAAAGGGGGGTTTTATAAGAGTTCTTTTTCATAGCACTGATAAATTTGTATATTTCAGAAAAAAAAAATCCAAAAAAATAACATATTGATATATAAGTATATTTTTATTGATATAAATATAATAAATATTTTTTAAAATATGTTTAATATGTATTTGATATGTCATAGACCCAAAATGGACACCCCGAGCCGAAATTATAGTTGTTTGTATGTATTAAGGAACTTTTCATACCTTGGACAATATAAGAAGGTGTTAAAATGGTCACAGTAGTGTATTTCGTGTCGTAATATTCGATTTGATATGTGGTTGAGGCAAAACGGACACACGGAGCAGAAGTTATGGCAAAACGGACCCCCTGAGCCAATCTTATGACTGTTTATAGAGTTTTTGGTCCTTTTTGTACCTCAAAAAAAACATGAGAAGGGTTTTTGGTGATCACCAGAGTGTAACGTTTTGAAAGAATTGATTTTATATGTGGTAGAGCCTAAACGGACCCTCAGAATAGAAGTTATTGTCGTCAAATTTTTTTGCAAATCTCATATCTCCTAAAAACCTAAGAAACCAGCAACTCACTAAAATGGGAATAACTTATTCTCCAGTTGTCTTATTGAGAACCGTGACCATTCAAATAAAAGATCATTAAATTAGTGATGACCATATTTAGTTGAAACCATTAAAAGGTACGTGGAATGTATGATATATCAGTTATAGCACTCCAAAAAAAGTCCAACTTCAAACGGCCATAACGTTTGCTCCGGGTGTCCGTTTGAGCTATACCACATTTCAAATCGAAGAGAGCAAAAAGATCTAGGCAAAAGGTTGTCTCAGACGTAGTCTTAGTCATTCTTGTAACCCAAAAATCCCAAAAAATCACCAGAAGTCATCCAAAACTCTGTATCTGTGTCCGGACCCCTGTCAAATTTTTATTAAAACGGTCATAACTTCTAATATGTGTGTCTGTTCAGCCTTCAGCACCTATGTTATCATAGTTCGTTCCATGAGCTTCAATTTTACTATTTATGGAGCAGAAATGGTCACCTAGAGAAGAATCTATGTAATTTTCACTGACTCTACGATTTGTTAGGTTTTTCGAGACCCCATTTCTAGCACTTTTGTATATATATATTAAAATATAATATTTGTAAATATATATCAATATGTATAATTATACCTACCGATATACATATAATATATATCTGTGTGTGTGTGTTGTATATATGTATGTATGTATGTATATATTTATTTATAAAAACACACATAAGAAAACATTAATAATAAATGTATTTTAAACTAATCTTATAAATATATATTAATATACAAATAAATATACAGACACAAAATTATAACTAAATATAAATACATATTAATATACGAATATATATGTATATATTTAAATATAATTAAATATTTTTATATATTAATATGACTATATATTTATATTTTAATATATGTATATATATTAATATATGTATATATATTAATATAATTAAATATATGTATATATTAATTTGGCTATATATATATATGTATGTGTGTATGTTAATATATACAGATATATATATTAATATAACTATATATATATATATATTAATATATGATTAAATATATCTCAATATATATATATAACTGGATATATTAATAAATTAAAAAGAAAAGAAATATGGAGGAGTGGTAAAGGCTTAGGCGCACCTGCTAGAGGTCTCGAGTTCAAATCCTGTGGGAGGTAGGTCGCCCACGTAGGTGTGGGGAATTACCTAGCGCTGTTAAAGGGGGGTGGGGTAGGGTGGAGCTGGCCTGGGGTGTGAGTGGGATACCATGGGTGGTGGGCGCTGTTAAAGTGTGGCATCAAACTCTACTGAAGCCCCCCAGTACTGAAAAATTATTATTATTTATTTTTTTAGTATTTTTTTAAACTTATATCAATGCTAAAAAAAGTGCTGATAAAATTCCCTTTTATCAGTGCTTCTTTTAGCTGTGATAAATGGGGCATTTATCAACGCTTTTCGGAGCGTTGATAAAAGGGACCACCCTTTATCCTGTCCTCGATTAATAAAACTTTTCTAGCGCTGTTAATCGAATTTTCTAGCATTGATAAATGCCATATTTGTTTAAGTGTTGAATCATTAATATTATCATGAAAAGAATTATAATAATTATATTAACCAATAATTAATTAAATAGGTGTAAAATTAATTCATTGGTATTGTTATTCATTTTTTTTCATGTATCTGATCAAATGAATTCTGTAATAATTAAACAATGATTAAAAAATATACAAATTTGATGAAATAGGGGATTAAAAAACTAATTATGTGACTAATCTTTCCAAAAAAATAGATTGCATTTACGAATATTGATACATGAATACAAATTTGTATTGATAAGAAATGACTCATTGTGAATAAATTCCCAACATGGAAAAATAAATTCAACCTATGTGAGACTCAATATATATAATTCATTACTTATTTCAAAAATAATAATGATGTTTATTAACCAAAAATAAAATGATTTGGGAGCCTATTTTAAGTACTATAATAGAATAAATATAATTATTTTTATTATCAAGGTAATTATTATCAAATGAGTCTGTAGCATGAGTTTTATTTATCTCTATGTTTAAATAAAAGAAAAACTTGTGAAAATTTATAAATTTAGTGGCAAAATAAGTTGAGTCTCTACTATGTTCCATTTATTAACATTAGGTGTGACATAGATGAAATCATGACTAACTTCCCCTATTGATTACATGACATAAATTTTCTACAATAATAGATTATAATATTATTTTAATGATAATATAAAAGTTTTGTGAGATCAATATACGAGATAAATTAGTACCATAAACCAAGGATCAAATATTTTTCTAGTCACTATTCTAGAAGATATCTTATCAGGGAAAATATCAATTTCATTCATGGTCACCATCTAGGATTGGGTCATTTTCATTCATTTATTACAAATTAAGTTTTATTTTTTATTATAATGCATTCAAATACAACTTATATATCTTACCCATTCCATAGGGCCCAAGAAATTAAACTCTTATTCATTCAAATTATAGTTATACATTTACAAAACTATGAATTTATAACAACCTACCATAATATATGAAATAAAATTTAATAAATATTAATTCTTTAAAATATAAATATGATAAAATCCTATTACTCATTTCTAAAATGATTCCTTCTAGAGGTTAACAAGTCATAAACCCTTTTTTTAATTTAGATCATCCTTTGAGAGGCTTTTTAATATAGGGTGATAATATTTTCTATATTATTTCATTATGACCTCCTCAAAAGAATGTCCACATAAGAGTTTCCTAAACATGTCTCGAATACAAAATTATCCAATTTACCTCCAGCTTCTTTATTATCTTTCATTACCTCCCCATCTTCATCATCAACTTCCTCATAATCCTCCATCTCTTTTTTATCCTATCGATATTACTCTATGTCCACATCTTCATTTATCACCATGCCTTTCTATTCAATATCCTTTTAATGATCCTCACACTCTCCATCATCCTTTATTTCTTCCCATAGAATATAATAAAATATGTCTACTTCAGTAGTAGAGGATCTAGGTAATAAATTACTCTAAAATGTAATTAGTTAAAGGACATTATCATTAACCTCATTCATATATCCATCATAAAAAACTAATATCCTATAATCCAGAATTTTTAGGAATATCATGGTAATAGTGGCCAATATTTTACTATAAAAAACTAAAATTCCACAATTTAAAATATAATTTATGGATATAACACTAGAAATACACATTTAATCATATGCGCATATAAAATGAGTTTTTCAAGGTATTTAACATCATTATTATAGAAATTAACACAAAGGACGACAATAAAACCCTATATATTCAGATTTTAATAATAATCCTCTGGATTTTAACACTAACATTATAAATATTCAAAGTCACCATCTCAATAGAATAGTCTTTAAATAATAATAAAATTATATTATTTAACACTATAATTTAATGTCTAAACATAGGTAATACACATATAAACATTTTGTCATTTCAAATGAGACCTTTATTGAATGAACTTCATGTTAATATTAATTAACACTGATAATATGTATTTTAACACCAAGCATCTAGATATTATCATTATACTTAGAGATTTCAAACCTGATCTTAATGATTTTAAAATTGAAATAATATATATATATATATAGGAAGATTTTAAATTATATAATCTATATAATAAAATTAAAAATGAAAATTAATTCACCATATTTATAGTTTTTAGCACTATAAATACAAATTTTAATATATGATAATTTCATATAAGTCTCTCAAGGTACCTAACATAAAGATTCAAGAAATTAACATTGGGAATTTGTAATTTGACACTACTCATTGAGATTTTGACATTGGGAGTCCATATTATAACATTGGGAATCTAGATTATAAATTTAACATTATAGCTATAAATAAGAATCTTATCATTCTAACAAACCTAGTATTAAATCTATAATTCCAAATTTTAACCCTAATTTTTTTTAATAGTATAAATACAAATTTTAACATATTGGAATTTCAGAGAAGTCATTCTTGTTACGTGACATCAATCTTCCAGAAATTAATACTGAGAATCTATAATTTCATATAGTGCCCCAACAATTTATCACTATAGGTACACGTTTTAGCATACAGGAATATAAAAATAGTATTTCAAGGTACATAACATCAAGATACTATAAATTAGAACTGATCATCCACAATTTAACAATGACTTTTGGGATTTTAATATTGAACATTCTGATTTTAGCATTGATTTATGTATGAAAAATTAATATTTTAAATTGAACAATCAAAGTCTGTAACACTAAAATTCTATAATTTAACACTATAATTCCTTGTTTAATTTCTTAAAATAAACTTTTTAACATATGGGTCTTTAAAATGAGTCTTTCAGAGTATTTTACCTCAGGATTCTATAAATTTATATAGAGAATCTATAACTTAACACTAATAATCCACCATTTAACAACATTGATGCCGGTTTTTTCATATAGGAATGTAAAATGAAGCATTCATTTATATTGATTAATCTAAATGGTAAGACAAAAAATAAACATCTTAATACTGACACACTATATTTATACACATATATCACAAAATTTAATATAATTTTGTTCACATGATGCATCAAATTTTACCACTATGATTCCTTGGTTTGAGAAATATAATCCACAATTTTACACTCACATTTTAAATTTTAACACTCAAGTCCTTGAATCCTACAAATTTTATTTACATAAACCAACATTATTTCAACACTGTGATTAAAAATTTTAACACAATAACCAAATTTTAACATGATGTTTTCAAAAATTTACCATCCAAAATTTACACTATTATAATATATTATATTGCTAAAAATCCTACATTTATCACTAAAATTATAGAATTTAACACTAACCGTGAATTTATTATCTGTATGAATCCAAATTCTACCATAGAGAATCCATATATTAATGCATAAATTCAAAAAATTTATACTCAAACTCTATATATTTTCAATAACATTATAAATATTAATGTGGATATTTTAAAATAAACCATATAGAAATTAACAGTAGTGTTACACATTTTTACATTGATCCTACAAAATTTAAAACCAAAAAATATATATTAACATTACAAATTGATACTTTAACATGTTACATTTGATAGAAAGCTTTTAGGAATCTTAAAAATTTATTATCAGATAGTTCACAAAAGAGGTATTAGTAAAGATACTCCATGGTGAATTAATATGTTCATATTAGATTCATTTATATATTATTATTTCAAAATTTAATATTTTTAAATAGTTATTTCATCCCAAATTGTAAAACATTCAGTAAACAATAATTATGAATATCCAAAATTGGGAAATGGATAAAAAAATAGCTAAAATAAAGGGTCAATATATTCTTATCAGTAACTTAAATTCATTAAATAAAAAAAAATGTCAAAAAAAGTTAAACCTTTTCAAAATATAACAATAATATAAACATGTAACCACTAACAAACTTCTTTTTTCGGCCTCTTTGTATTAACTTATTGGGAATATCCCCATCCTGATAAAAATCCAAAAAATAACGATGAAAAATATTATTATACAACATTTTTTGGATAAAAAAATATATTTATATTTTAGACATTAAAAAATGAACTAGAAAAAGGATTTAACATAGTTCCTAATGTAAGAAATATAAATTTATAAATAATTCACTTTTCCACTATACCTCCTAAAACTATTTCATTTATTACAGTTAACTTATTTTTATTGTAAATATTCATAATTTCTAAATACTCATCACAATCCCTTTAAAAAATGATATATGTTACACCAAAATTAAATCCTACTGTGTAATTAATATCTTACATGGTAACGATTATTTCCCTTCCTCTATGTGTTAAATTATATATTGGGGATCAAAGTCATTTACAATATCCTCATGATCTCTCTTGTAAATTATTGAAATTTAAATTCAAAAAATGTATGAAATTCAAATTATATCCAAAATTGTTTAAAATTATTTTGTTTATAAATATAATAAACAATTTCTCTAAATAAATTTGTAGGAAATTAGTAATTTAAAATTGTTTGTTGTCTTATCTGTTGACCTACTAAAGAAAATGCTTCTTCCTTTTCCATGAGATTTTATTTCTTCTTTTGAGTTCCTGATAGTTTTTAAAAATCATCAGCTATTATATAATTAATATCCATTACATTTTTATATCTATAATTTTTTTAAAATATTCATACAGAATATAATGTAAAATAAAATTCTATCAAAAGATAAATATATCATTATTTTAAAAAAATTAAAACATATTAAAAATTTAGACAAAACAAAATTTTGTCAAATTTGATAATCCCTTCCTCATTATTTAAATATTAAATAGTAAATAATAGAATATAAAAATATTTATGAATGATTTAGTAAATCATTTACATTAATAAATCAAAAAATTTACCCAAATACAATAATAAAAAATAAAAATTCCACAAATTTATTGATCTCCCACTAAGGAGAAGTAAATAAAACAATTATAAAATGAAAAAATTATCAAATAAACTATCTAATATATTTAATCTAATGTGTGTAATGGAACTTCTCATAAACAAGGGATATATCATAAACAAAGCTCATAGATAAGAGGTGAAACAGTCTTGAATGGAAGGATACATGAAGATAGTAGGATACCAACCAAGGAAGTATAATGTAAAGAGAAATAGCTCGATGGAGGAAAACAATAGGCTATAGAAAATTAAATGCTAGAAGGAGGGAGAAATTAGGGGGATCCCAATAATAGGGAGACAATGAAGGATATGTGAGATGATGACAACAAGGATTCCATGAGAAGTGAGGGTGATATGAGATGAGTAATCCAGAGAAGGGAGGCTATACTTATGTAGTGGATGAGGGAAAATGAGTGTGCATGAGGAGGTGACAGTGGGATTGGGTTCTCAGGAGAAGGGGGAAATTATTGATGTAAAATTCATCTTCATACCAATAATATATAAAGGATTCACCCATTTACATTTTCCAAATTCTAGGGCCTTAACATAAATTATTCCCCTATTTTGTTTTGTAAATGTTCTTTTATTATTAAATGATATAATTTAAAAAACAATTTTACATCCCAAAATCTTTATAATTTCATTTGAATTTTAATACCTTCTTTTCATGTCCCATGATTATCATAAATAAATTATATCCCTTTTCATTATACCTATAAATAATTATTCCCTTATTTAATTTTATAAAATATCTTGTCACTTTTTAATTCTCTCTCCAATTATTTTATATGTTTTGAAACTTATGTGTCTATTTATTTATTTTTCATTCCTAAAAAATCATAACATACACCCCCAAATTAAATTCACTAATTTCAATTATTTAATTTTTAATCCCCTAATTTCCACTCTCTCTCCGATTAATGACTTTTCCACTCTTTTCAAAATGAAACTGTCCTCAATCACCCATAAATTTTCATTTTTATCTTTCAAAGATTCATTTAATCATAATTTATATTTATTAAATTATATAACAAACTATAATGCTTTAACTTGTTCTTTCAATTCCTGACGTATTTTTTCTTCAATTATTCTTCTTTTTTCCCTTTCATGCATTTTAATTTTTTACGAGTCTTATTTTTAAAGAAATAATTTTCTTTTAATTATAAATCGTTATAATATATATAAATATATATAAATATATAATGAGATAATGTTTTTAATAATTAATTTATAAATACAGTCATACAAACATATATATATATATATATATATATATCATATTCTGTGAAATAAATTTTTCCCAAAATTTTAAAACAACATAATATATATATATAATATGTAAAAAATAACTACATAACACTCACTCACACAAACGTTGATATATATGTGTATATGTATGTATGTGTGTGTGTGTGTGTCTGTATGTATGTATGTGTGTGTGTGTGTGTGTATGTATGTATGTATGTATGTATGTATGTATGTATGTATGTATGTATGTATGTATGTATGTATGTATGTATGTATGTATGTCTGTATGTATGTATGTATGTATGTATGTATGTATGTATGTATGTATGTATGTATGTATGTATGTATGTATGTATATATTTATTTATTTATGTATGTATATATGTAGGTATTTACAAGTTATGTAATTTATTCTGTATTTGAAATATCCATTACTTACAAAAAACTCAAAATGTAAAATTATTTCTTTGAAAAAAATATTTAAATCCATTGTTTAATATATCAAACTTAACTAAAATTATAAAACATTGATTTAATCTCGAAAATAAGAGATTTACTTAAAATCAATTTAAATATTCTCAATTATTTAACACTACTAGAGACATATCTGGACTCTCTTAACACCTAAGGGGTGATAAAGTATGGTTTTGAAAAATCTGTTCCGCAACATAAATTGTAAATATCAATGTAATTTCAATGTATTGAAATTTATATAATATAGTTTTATTTTTATTTTTCATTTATTATAATCTATTTTTTATTGTTTGTAAATTATATATTTCTTTCTGTTTTAATATACCTGTTTTAGTTTATTGAAAATGATTCAGCACATTGCAGGTATTGATTACATTTATCAGTTTAGAGAAAAACCCTGATCAAACAAACATTGATCACCACTAAAAGAAAAATTGATAAATATCATATTTTATAATAAATTTTTTATAATGGTTGATGTTATATTTTAATAATTTTTTTAGTTCTAATTAATGTGCATGGATTTTAAGGGTTCTAAAAATGTTATTTATTTTTTAGTGTGGATAATAATGATTTCTCCTACCGATAAAAGGGTAATATGTACTAGTGTGTTGACACCTGTTGGATTTGGAAATAATGTAACACTTATTACATTAAAAGAGATGTAATATCACTATCTTATCTCATGTTATTTCTATTATGTATGAATTTTTCAATCGTCTTGGTTTGGAATCGTACTCTTTTCAAAAAATCAATATGTAACATCTCAAATTGGGATCAACTCAACCTATTCCCTAAGCTAGTGGTTCACATTTCCTCAAGTGTGCCTCCCCGTACTCCAAATGATGTCAAATAGTGATATGGGTATAAGGTAGTTCAGTTGGGAGACTATACCCTCATACAAGAGTGGCATAGTGGATAGGACCATAGAAGAAGAATATATAAATAGATTTCATAATAGAAAAAATACAATAAAAAACAGAAGTGAAAATAAAAAACAAATGTAATAATAATCATAAGCCTAATGGTTGAGTCATATATAGTGATGTATGGTAATTTTGATATACAAAAAGGGTAAACATGTGACATGAATACAATTATAGCTATAAAAAATTAAAATTTCCAAAATACTGCTCCACAATCATCACAAGCATATGCTCGATCCTCTTCACTGAATATCCATGATATTAGTAAATCTAGATCATGTTTGTATATAAAGGAATATAACCTTATCCATACCTGAAGACATGAAATATACTCGGGTACCAAATGCTTCCTGAGTTGGCTATAAGATAAACTTAGTAGGCCACCACCAAAAGTTTCTATAAATAATCCAAGTAGTGTACATATCATAATAGTGTAAAGATATAATTATTAACAAATAGAGCTGAATAAATAAATACCCACTAACTAAGGTTCCAACAGGACACCTGGTAGGCTATAACTTCTTGGACATAGGTTGGTGTAAGTTTATGTTCCATAATCATAAATATAGTGTTATACTGTATACATATATATTCACTATTTTTCTGAATAAATAAGTAGGCATATACAAGGATACTAGGTTCAATATGGATCCAAGGCATTACTTAGGCTTCCATATCATGTCTAGTGTGCCTATATTCTTTAAAAAATGGTACATTCCTTGAAGTTCTTGGTGAATATGACACATCATAACCATCATTTTAAATAGGTGGGGTGTTTCATCATGCCCACCACCTGATACACAAATATGGAATTCCAAACCCATCACCCAAATAAAAGTATAATGGTGAGAGATGTTATGATCCACACCTAATGTAAGGGATCATGAAACTTAATTCTTAGAAGGTATGTTTGAATCATCCAGAAACCCATAACAATGTAACGCTATTAAATATAATTATAACATGAGGAATCACCTCTAATTCATTATAATCATCTAGGACAATACAACTAAGGTGTCACAGTTCAAATTATCCATATAATTAAAATAATTCAACACCTTTTGTGCCTTTGAACCCATTATTATTCATTATAATTAATCCATTTAATTAATTAATTAGGGAAAATCATTTCCAAGGTAAAAATATTCACTTTCAAGGTTCACTAAGGAACTGGAAATTACCCAAAAAAAGAAAAATCCATTTGCAACCCCATCTGAACACTTAAAAGGTGGTTGGTCCATTTAAACAACGTTATATGTGAAAGAGTTACATTTTTAACACCCAATGGGGTGGATATGATTGATTTCATCATCAACTAAACACTTATCTAGTTTCCACAGGTGTATAACTACACGTGTATAAGTTTTTAGAACGGAAGAAAACATTTATGGTCAATGTGTGGAAACAGACTGCGTGAGACACAACAGTGGATTTATGATAACATCAAAACATTAAATTCAATTAGACTACCTATCTTTGGGTCATATATGGCTCCTCATCCAATATTGGTTGTATATTTGAAGTTGAAAATTTGAAATCATAGAAATGGATAAACACCCTTAAAATAGGGGATATGAGCATGAACCTAAATAAATCAAGATATGTGAAGTCAAAGCAAGAAGGGATGAAAAGAGGATTTGAGATATTACCCATTTCTTTTTGATTATTATAACAGTAATTCATTTAGAGTTCAGAAAAAGTAGTAATCAAATAACCTAAAAGAGTCTTAAGGTAGTGCCCATGGGAGGAAGAAATGAATTTTCTATCTCCTTGAGAATAAATACATGATAGGAGTGAGGGTTTAATTAATCGATGATAAAATGGTATTTCACCCATGAAATATAGTTCTCATGATTTGGAGGCTTGGTTGGCCAAACCATACACCAACCATGAATCAGGTTCTTCCTAAGAGGGACCCCACACAAGCTAGGCACATGGTTTGGCTAATTGGGCACAGGTAGTTTGTGAATACACTATCCCCAACCCCCTAAAACAAACATGTACATGTTCCTTAGATCACACATTTTAAAAAAATTGTGCATCCCCCTAATCCCTTTTAAGACACCCATATTTGTTAGGAATGAAAATGTGGGTTTGGTGTTACAATTTCCACTAATCATGTGGTCCATTTTATTTCTCCAAAATATAGGGTTCCATGCTCTAAATTGGGCATGGACATCCTCATGACCTCTATAAATTAATTATTTAAAATTACATGGATCTAATTAAGAAATTTAAACAAAAAAACAACAATCTATACCCTATAAAAAGTGATGTTTCAAGAACCTTCCCTCGTAGAAGAAACTCATAAATGAATTGGTGTTATAAGGCTAAAGAGATAACATTAGATAATAGATCGATCCACTAGGCTCGCATATTGGATTCATGATCCCATTTCACATAATGTACTCGATCATCATTCCATATCACCAAGTACTAAAGGAACTGACCTTCCTTAGAGTGTCTTTATGCTCTGATGCACAATACAAACAATATATTCCGTGAATGAAGTATCCAAATATAACTAAACATGATTAGGTTTAAAATGTATAAGGGTACCGATAATATCAACGAAGTAGAAATATGTAATAAAATCATGTATAGATCGATATCTCTTACAATGAGCTATCTAGCAATCCACAATTATGATTTGTTTTAAAAACTCAAAGGGTCTAAAAATCATTGAAAATATTTCAGTACCTATGAATAAGATGATGGACAAACCAAGGAAAGGCATACATGAAAACTAGATCTCTGACATGAAAATCTAGATTTCATCTACGTCAATTGGCATGTGACATAAGTCTGGACTAAGTTGTCATCATGTGATTTCTAAACAATTGGACCTTCTTGGAAGTATTCGTCACACTATTTGGTCAAAGAAAATATGAATCCCCTACATCTTACAGGCATAGAGGTTATCGACAAGGCCTTCCATATAAGTCCTCATAAGGATCCACCTCTATGGTATCATCATAACTATTATTATAATATAACTCAATAAGGGGTATCTATTTCACCCAATAACCCCTGTATTAAGGACAAATAAACATCACATATCTTGTAATACCTGAATCATGTACATTTTATGTCCATATATCTACAGGTGATAAGATCTTCTCAGTAGAACTTGTGTACCCTTGGCCTTCGACAACCCCTTCCAGAACCGAGACATAAAGTTAGCATCCTTGATAGATATGATATAACAAGGATTTCCATAAAGATGTATGACCTCCCTGATGTATACCCTTCCTTGATAGTAAAAACGATAATGTATCTCAAATGGGTATGAAATGTGTGAGATTCATGAAATAGTCAATTAATTACCAAACTACATCATTAACATGAGGTAATTTGGGTAAACATATCATGAAATCCCTAGAAACATCATACAATTTCCACATAGGAATGGAAAATTCCATAAAATTCCTAATGTCCATAGATGTTCTTCATTCACCTACTGAATGGTGGAACACCATGTGATAAAAAATGTTACATAATGTATCCTAGAAATCTGCCAATACTGGAGATGTAATTTACAATGAATCTTCAAGATGCTAGGATATTCCGTCTAAATTGAGGTGTGATATTCCACCGTCATCTCTTCTCGGATGTCTGTTGAAACCAAAATATTCCCAGGAAAGGGTAATATCTCATCCTCAACCACGGTTCATATACAAGATTAATTTTCAATTGAGATACCCCCCTCAGTACTAAGAATTCAAGATCATATAGTTTCCTTGTTATCACCCATTCTAGAAGGGTAGAGTTCACTACTAATTCTAAGAGGATATTATTCTCATCATCCTCTAAAACCTCAAAATGTGTCTCCAAGAGAATTTAAATGAGATACCACTCTCCACTAGAATTATAAAACTATTTTTTCTGAGTTTTATGACCCAAATAATTCGCCACTTCATTACCTTTTCCATGAATATAGGCACGACCAAAAATGAAGGATTATAGATACTCAACCCATTAGAAATACCTTATATCTAGATCACACTCCATGAATATTTACTTGAGGATTTTGTGATCATTCAATAAAATAAAATATTATACATTTAGATAATGTATCCAATAGTGTAATAAATGCAATAAGAAGCTCACTTAATAACATTTTTAGGATAATTCCTCTCATGAGACCTCAACTAACTAGACCCATTCACTACAAAATGATCCACCTCCATCATAATAGCTCACATACTGATACATGATGTGTAACGATAAACAATAAAGATTCTCCCATGCTCTAGAAAAATTAGGATCAGTGAAGAATTTAATATTCCATTCAACTCTAGAAAGGATTATTTTTAAAATTTTGACCATATGAATTTCACGCCCTTTTTATCCAATTCTGTTAGAGGTGATACAAGAAGTGAAAATTCATGGATGAAGTGTCTGTAATAACTGATGAGCTCGATGAATCCTCATATATGTAACTCCCCAAACTTCCATGTTAATATTCTCTTTGAATAATATAGTAGAGTGTGTTGTACGCAACTTCGAGTCCTAAGACACACCACAACCAATCAAACTAGCCGTTATGAATAGTAATACCCACTTTTTGAAATTTTATAAATTTTATCTTTCAAAATGGACTTCATTTTTGAATTTGGAATATCGAAATTATCTTAGGGTGAATTTTTTGTATTTTTCTTAAAACATTCAATTTTTTATGGATAGTGAAAAACACTGAGTTATAGTTTCAAACTGAACTTTTATTTAAATAATTATTTTTTTATTTAAATTTAATTAAGGTCAAAAAAGATACAGAATACCTATAAACGTTCGATGTAATTCCTTGGAGATAGTTCAAAATAATTTTAGATATATAAAAATTTTATTAAACTTTTCACCGTCTTTTAACCACCTCATAAGAGAATTTAGAAATTCACATAAAACATAATTTTACCGCTTCTGTGAGTAGAATTTCAAAAATCCATGAAACACAGTTAATATCAAGGAGTAAAATGTGGTTCAATGAGATGAAAATAATTTTTGTGGAATATTAATTTTTTACTTTTATTTACCACGGTTAAAAGTAACTTTTTGGTGAATAGTAACTTTTGGTGAATAGTAACTTTTTACTTTTATCGCCTCACTAAAGATTTTGATCAATGGTGGCCATTGATACAAAACAAAAAGGAAGATGATGATGTATCAAATATGGAATGGAGAGAGTTCAATGAACTTTTCTTAGAAAAATAATTTTCTCGTGACCATTGAGCAGATATGGAAAGGCAATTTCTGAGTCCGAGACAAAAGGAGGATGAGATTTTCACAAAGTATGAGGCTAACTTTACATGGTTATAATGGTATGCTGGAGATTATATTTTTAACCCAACAAGTATGATTGGTCATTTATTTTATGGTTTAAAACCATTTCTTCATCGAGCATTAGTGTCACAATCCTTTTCATTATACGAAGATATTGTCTCATGTGAAATCAAGAAAAAAAAATTCTCTATGTCTTTTGACTTTAAAGAAAAGCAAGAGAAGAAGAGATCTTCTAATCACTATGGAAATGGAAAAAAGGGGATGGAGGGAAAAGTTGAATATGCATCCTGTAGTAAACGTGGGAAGAAACACCTTGGTACTTGCATGAAGGGAATGGGAGTCTATTATAAGTGTGGTGAAAAAGGCCACTATGCTCATGATTGTAAGGGGAAGAAAGAAGCTACCGATGTTCAATGGTACAACTACAGAGAGATGGGACATTATGCAAATGAATGTCCAAAGCGTCAGGGGAACTTACCTCAGAAAAGGCCAAGGGATCAAGGCCAAGCTTATGATATCACTACTGCTGAGGTAGAAGCTATGAAAGGCGTGGTGGCAGGTAATTTAATGGTTTCCTCAAGTTTAGAAAAAGAATTATTTGATTTTGGATCATCTCATTGTTTCATATCTTCCCATTTTGCTAAAAAAATCAGATATTTCCGATTTGATTTAATAAGGGAGTTGTTAGTTAAAACTCCTAAGGGAAGTATCATTGCAACAATGTTTTGTGAATCAGTCCCCATTACAGCACATAAATGTTCTTTATCTGGTAATCTCTTCGTCATACCTATGATTGAGTTTGATATAATCCGCATTATGGATTGGCTTTCAGACCATTATGTGATGATTTATTGTAAGATGAAGGAGGTTACGATTTTTGATGATGATGATAAGGAACACCTTATCTTTAGAGCAGAATCGTCCCCACCTAATTCTTATCTAGATCCACCCCCAGTAGCTCAACTAAATTCAATTATTGGGGAGGAAGAGAATGAAATTACTGTGGGTAAGGAACAGAATTTTCAAATATAGGATATACCTATTGTGAAAGAATATGTAGATGTGTTTTCGGAAGATTTACCTGGACATCCTCTAGAATGAGAAATTGAGTTTTACATTGATTTAATTCCTGGTTCAAGGCCTATATCGAAGACCCCTTATAGAATGGCCACTATGGAAATAGTTTAGCTAAAGAAACAACTAGAGGAATTGAGTAATAAGGGATATATTCGACCTACTATTTCTCCACGGGGAGCCCCTGTCTTTTTTTGTTATGAAGAAAGATGGATCTAGGAGGTTATGTATCGACTACTAGGAGATCAATGTATAACAATAAATAACAAGTATCCCCTACCTCAGATTGATGATTTATTTGAAAAACTTAATGGAGCTCAATACTTTTCAAAGATTGACCTTCGATCTGGTATCATCAGTTGTGTGTGAAGAAGGAAGACATTCTGAAGACAGCATTTCGAACCAGGTATGAGAAATACGAGTTTATAGTAATGCCTTTTGGATTGACTAATGCACCCTCTGTATTCATGGATATAATTAATAGTTTTTTTGAGGAATATCTCGGTGAATTTGTGGTGGTATTTATTGATGATATCTTGGTATACTCCAAAGGCTACGAGGATCATGAAAATCACTTGCGCATTATCCTGAAGACTCTAAAAAGACATGAATTTTATGGGAAGTTTAGAAAGTGTGAATTTTGGCTTGAGGAGATTTCTTTTCTTAGCCATATTGTCTCTAAATATGGAATCTCTGTTGATCCTTCTAAGAACAAGACAATCCAAGAATGGCCGGCAGTGATGAGTATAATTGAGGTACACAGTATTATTTTCTTAGAAGGTTATTATCGGTGTTTCATCCAGAATTTGCCCGATTGGCTAACCCATTAACGAAGCTCACACGTAAGTGGATTAAATTTGTTTAGAAAAAAATATAGTGAAGTATGTTTTGAAGAACAGAAGATAATATTAGTCAATTATCTTATATTGAATCTACCATCGGGGAATGATGGGTTCATTATTTATAGTGATGCATTGAAGAAAGGACTTGGTTGTGTCCTTATGCAGAATGATAGAGTAATTGCCTATGCGTCACGACAACTAAAAATTCCTGAGCAAAACCATCCTACCCATGATCATGAGTTAGCTGCTGTAATATTTTCTTTGAAGATATGGAGACATTATCTCTATGTTGAAAAACATGAGATATATGTCGATCACAAGGGTTTGAAATATATTTTCTCACAGAAAGAACTCAACATGAGGTAAATGAGATGGCTTGAATTACTCAAGGATTATGATTGCATGATACACTCCCATCCAGGGAAGGAAAATAAGGTGGTAGATGCTTTGAGCAGAAAGGATCATGGAGTTTTGAACATTATGAGAATTGAAAGGGATCCTATTTTCAGGGATCTAGTGATGATGGATATGGTAATCCCCATGGAAGGAGAAGCCTAACTACTTTTTCAAATGGTTTCCAAACCATCATTACTAGAAAGGATAAAGAGTTATTAGCCCAGTGATGAACTGTTTCAAAAAAAGATTAATGCTGTGAATGTTGGGAGATTGAGAGACTTTGTGTATGAAGATGGAATTTTAAAATTTGGGAAGAGAATTTGTGTTCCCGATATACCTGATCTAAAAAGAGAAATGATGGACTATTCTCATAGTTCCAATTTCCCTATACACCCTAGGAGCACCAAAATGTATAGATATTTGAAGGAAGATTTTTGGTCGGACAACAGGAAGAGGGAGATTTCTGATTTTGTGTTAAGAATTAAGGTTTGTCAACAAGTGAATACTGGAAGGAAACATCATGTAGGAGTCATGCAGCCTCTTCCCATACCGGAGTAGAAATGGGATAATATTACGATGGACATTGTCATGGGACTACCAAAGTCTTCTACAAAGAATGATGCAATATGTGTCATTGTTGATCGTCTTACCAAGACAACACATTTTCATGCTATAAGGGAAGATTTACCACCTGAACGTTTAGCAGGAATATATATTAATTATGTTGTGAGACTTCATGGAGTACCCCTATCAATTGTTTTGAATCGTGATCCCCATTTTACATCAAGATTCATGAAATGTCTTCAGAAAGCCCTGTCTACTGAACTCCATTTGAGCACTGCCTACCACCCTCAAATAGATGCAAAATCAGAACGGACTATTCAAACCATAGAATACGTGTTGAGATCTTTCTCACATGACTTTTAGGGTATGTGGGATCAATATTTACCTCTGGTGGAATTTTCCTATAATAATAGCTTCCATTCAAGTATTCAGATGGCACCATATGAAGCATTATACGGAAAGAGATGTCACACACCAACCTTTTGGGATGATGTTGGGGAAAGAAAACTTGTAGGCCAAGCACTGGTGGAGGAAACAATGGAAAAGATAAAGGCAATCCAAAACCACATCAAAGTAGCTCAAAGTAGGCAAAAGATCTATGCCGATAACTGAAAGAGGGATTTGGAATTTCAGGTAGGAGATCATGTTTTCTAGAAGATATCTCCCTGGAAGGGAGTCATACGTTTCAGTAAGAAGGGTAAATTGAGTCCCAAGTACATCGGACCTTTCGAAATTCTTGAACGAATTGGGGCTATAGCTTACCATTTGGCAATGCCGCCAAGTCACTCCAAAGATCACAATGTGTGCTACATATCACTATTGGGGAAATACATGCCTTACCCAACACATGTACTCACCTATGAAGAATTAGAACTGGAACCCGATATGTCTTATTGGGAAGATCCCATTAGGATTCTTCATACGAGAGAACAAGTGTTGAGAAACCGGACGACTCGTCTGGTAAAAGTTTTATGGAGAAACCATAAGATGGAAGAGGCAACGTGGGAACCCGAGGAACTTATAATGAAGAACCACCTGATTCTTTTCATGAGGTAGTATTCTATAAATTTCAAGGAAGAAATTATTTGAATTAAGGGAGAATGTAACACCCCAAACATCCACGATACGCTTCTCTTTCAATAATACAGTAGCGTGTGTTGTACGCAACTTCGAGTCCTAACACACACTACAACCAATCAGACTAGCCGTTATGAATAGTAATACCCACTTTTTAACATTTTATAAAATTTATCTTTCAAAATGGACTCCGTTTTTGGATTCGGAATATAGAAATTAGCTTAGGGTGAATTTTTGGTATTTTTCTGAAAACATTTAATTTTTGATGAATAGTGAAAAAACACTGAGTTATAGTTTAAAACCGAATTTTTATTTAAATAATAATTTATTTTATTTAAATTTAATTAATGTCAAAATAGATATATAATACCTATATAGGTTCAATTTAATTCATTAGATTTAGTTCGGAATAATTGTAGATATATAAAAATTTTATTTAACTTCTCACCGTCTTTTACCCACCTCCTAGGAGAATTTTTAAATTCACATAAAACATAATTTTACCCCTACTGTGAGTGGAATTTCGAAAATCCGAGAGATATGGTTAATATCAATGAGTAAAATGTGGTTCAATGAGATGAATATAATTTTTGATGAATAGTAACTTTTTACTTTTATTTTCCACGGTTAAAAGTAAATAGGGTAAGTATGGGTAAAAATGATATTAATATTACCCAAAGACATGTCCTAATTCTATTTGACAAGTGTATCTCAACCAAAAACAACCCTAGGAATAAAATATTATCATTTAGGTCCACATGGATTAGATTTGGACAATTATTATTTTTTAATTCAAAGAAGAGTTAAAAGAGTTAAAATCAAGGTTTAATTACTAAAACATTTTTAATATAGGGTTATACATAAGACAAATCCGATTGTAAATATTCATTATAAATATTATAAATATTTACTACATAATGGTATTTTATTTATAATTCTTAGACATTAAATAATGTAAATTTTTTATGACACAATGGTTATGCAGTAAATACCTAATTAATGAAATATTAAAATAATTGATATTATAAATACAAAAATAAATGTAATTTGAGACTTTTTGTGAATTAAACTAATTTAATAGGTTAATATGACATATTAGTATTTATTATATAATTTTTTTTGAATTAATAATGCTTTTATTAAATTATCAAAAACAAAATACCCAATAGTGTCAAAATTGACATAATAGAGTTTTTAAAACAAATATTATATTATTAATTGATATTCTATTCTTAAATATCTAAGGTTTGGAAAAAGGATTTATATCATGATAGGTGTATCATTAATGGACTGCATGGGGGTCTCTTGTATGTATATAGTATGTTTATTAACTATATAATATAAAAATACAAAGAGACATGGTAAATGTCAAATTATTTAACTAAGAGTTAAATATAAATGATAAGGTTAATATAGTGAACCAAACCTGTCTAAATTATATTGGTTGATAGGATTTCTACCCATCCCCAACTTAAGCTTCAAATAATACATTGTGGAGTCATTAGAAATAGAATATGAATTTATTATAAAATAATATTTCAAGATTTCCCAAAGGTGCCCCTCACCCCTCTTATAAAAGGGCACTCCCACTTCTCTCTAATTCACACCTTCAAAGCATTTTGGCTTGGCCAAAACCTACCCAAATATTCTCTCAACATCCCTCACTTTAACCTAGAGGCCATATTTTGACCATAAAGCAGACCAATGGATCCCTTTTGATCAAATCAAAAGGGAGAACCCGATGAAAAGGTAATGTTTTCACCACCATCTTTCAAGTTCCTTTCTTTTTCAACTTCTTCATTATTTTTATTACCATTCTAAAATAATAACCCTATTATCTTCTATATATTGTGATGTTATTATAAATATGTTACAACGATATTCATTATTCTATCCATCCATTGAGTGACATGTCACCATACGTGTTTATGTACGGCTTACTGTCTCCACGTCGTGGTGTAATTGTTATTGAATAAATTATTATTTGGATTGGTATAATAATGATGTGAAGTTCATGTAAATAACAAATATAAAATTATAATTATTCTGTATATCTGATATAACATACATTTATATATTATTTTAATATCAAAAGAATGATATTGTCACTTTTGCATACGTACGAACTACTGTCTCCACGAACACGATGAGATTCATTCCCCATCGTATCCATTCGAGAATAATTATCATTTGATGATTTAAAGTAATGATTATGAACATTATATCATTATGGATATGAATAATATACATCCTATCCATAACAAATATGACTTATGTGGAAAAACATATAAATGAAAATGATTAAGTAAACACCCGAAATGACGACAATACTAAGATATTATTAACAAAGAAATGTTAAAAGAGCATATATGATATCATATTAATGTATATGATTCATGAATAATTTAATAAAAATTATTTTACCATTATACAGGAGGTTAACCTACCCTCAACCAATGAAAAGTACAAGGTTTGGTTTTATTTCACAATCTCTTCATTTTCCGAGGTTGTTTATACGTAATTATCTACTGGGGCCTCTTTATCATCCACATCCATGTTTCTTAAAAATATATTTCAAAAAATTCTTACTATTTTACAGAATATGGGTGAATGTCATTTATACCCTTATTTTAATTTTTATAATAATTTTATAAAGGAATATTTCCATCATTTTCCAAACAAGGTCCTTTTCAACCTTTTCGACAGAATTAAGGTTAGAATGTCTTTTTTTAACTTATACGGCGGGTGCGGCTATTTTCCCACGTTATAAAATCATCGAAGAATCCCTTAAAAGATTATAAGAATATTTTCAAAGTAATTGTTTTATTTTATAATTTTGTGACTTTTAAATGATTTCCAAAAAAGAGATATTTCTCTTAAATAGTTTTGATTTCATCTATGTCACCATCATTTGATGGATTTTAAGATTATTTGATGATTATTTATTATGATACAAAACTTCCATATAGTATTGTAGGTTTTTTGATATGTTTGAATGTGGATGTGTTATTTTTATACCATTCATGGTTTATGGAGAAATTATTGACATTTTGTAGGCTACTTTTAATACGAATGTTTATGTTATGTTTAAACCTGTTCATATGAAGAATGCATTGGACTTAATATATGACGAGTGGAGCCCGCTATAACACCTCGATGCTTAGGTAGGTCTCATGAGACAAACTAGTGTCTTGTCATAAGGCCTTGACAAAATCTTATTTTCAGTCTTGGCACAAGGCCTTGACTATGTGGTTATGATAGTCTAGCATTATGCATTCCATCATTATGAAAGTGGTTATTGATATTGCATGTGATTATTCGATTAGTAGAATATCCATGTGAATAAGTAAATGGAATTATTTCATTTCATCTTTTCCATATTATTCTAAAGTTCATGTTTAAAATTCTTTGGTTTTAGTTATACATTTCCTTAAATATTTATGCTTCTTTATGAAAGTTTATTCTATATGTTTATCTTTACATGGCATCTGAGCTCACGCTTTCTATGTTTTATTTTTCCCAAGATGTGACGAAGTAATTAATGAATGACCTGCATGGATAGTATGAGGGGATATGAGTGTGGACTATGGATACTATGTTGTTGTAGTTTCTATGTTATGATGTGATGCAAAATTTATGATTATATGTTGTGATTCCCAGGCTACTAAACTAATCGGCTTTTCGAGACTTGATCTTTTGTGATCAAGCCAATGTTATGTAATAATGCAACAAATATGGGTAATTGGCATCTGGGCGTTACAATATATTAGAGATTTTCTGGTGATACTCCCAAAAAATTATAGCTCATTATTTCTCGAGGTCTACTAATAAAACAATCACCAACATGATATGAACCTATAAGATTAATTTTTCTATTCATAATTTTAATTTTATTATCATATCATAAAGCTATTGATCCCTTAGTTTATTCGGAACTATCTCAGAATGTATCACTTGGTCATGTCAATAGTTTTAATACACTAAGACGTATTCAATAATGACTACTAAAACTGAATCTATATGTGGGTGAAAAATATGATTTGCTAGAGGCACAAAACTGACCGATGCATTTGTGATATTAAATGGTTGAACCAGGTACACATAAAGACCATACCTGCTCCAGAAAGAAATGTGGGGTATGTATAATGAAATGAATTCTATTTTATGATATCATGACTTCAAAAAAATATTTTAAAGCACACTCACTTATCATAAATGATCAAGGAAGGAATCTATTCATGTTAATTGATACAGATTCTTAACTATTAGCCGGTTCAATCGGTGGTAATCCAAGGAAACCCTTAGGGTAATATCTTTCTTTTTTCCAAAAAGACCAGTGTGCCCCATAGAGATGTGTTGGACCATATGAAACCATTATCCTCTATATACTGACACTATTTATTCGAATCCATAAGCTCTATAGTTTCCATTATAAAATTATGAATGGACATTGGTGTCAATCCAAGAATGTGCTCACTGTTTAATTCTACCTCTCTCAGTATAGGTTTCCCGAAAAAAGTTTTCAGGGAAGAAGTCCCTAAAACAATGCACTAATGGAGGGAAAATAGTTTGTCAATACCCCTGATCATCCAAGAAAAGACATGCAACCTAGGTTTTCAATCTTCCCAACCCTATATTCATTGGTCATAATTGTGATTTATTGACACCCCATTCTCCATTATGTACATTTCTAATAATCTATAGTGATGTCGACATCTACCTATAATGATAGAAATCTTTATGGGATCGATATAGAACTAACCAATCAATCTTGAAGATTACATTAAACCCTATCATGTCGAGGAAAAAATTATTCCAATACAAGATATATCTTCCTATCCCAAGGGAACAATCATGACAGTGGTAAATTGTCTCTGAGTGGATACTTAATGGGGTGATGAGTGTCATAACACCATATCAAAACATTATCTTGATGTATAGACTCACCATATTTTACTATGATATATTGTGTTGTTACACGCTGATGTCAAATATAAAAAAAACTAAATTAGAGGCTCTTAGAATATTACCTATAATACTGTAATTTATGATTCTAGTCTCCTCCAGCGTTGGATTCATAACATGTAAATAGCCTTTACCATGACCCTAAGTCACACCCTGACTACCCGATGTAGGCCCACTCGACTGGAACTACAATTCATGAATGTTATTACCTCTTATTCAAATTTCACCTCAGCCTGAGCGACCAGTGGTTTACTAGATTCTTATCTGGTGAGATACTACTGGCCCCACTCAAGAATGTGGGTTAGGTGTAGATCCCCACTCTCTAAGAATTGTAGTAAATTTCCAATAGAATCACTGGATATATCGCATCCACCGACATCCTCTTCAATCCACTAGATCATGTATACAATGAGATTTAGGATATCCCGACATCCCTAACTATTGAATGATAATGAAAATTTCAGTATGGGTATTCTGACTACTATTACCCCTATTTGAAACCTCATAACTCCACTTTATCCAACTATAAGAAAAAAATCATGGTTTTTGTGCTGAAAATATTTGGATCCCACCATCGAATTCCATAAAAAAAATTATAATGAAGGCCTTTTTAACTATCTCAGAAATAGTAGCCATCCTAGGACCATATACCAATGATCAGATTGCGCATACCATTCCATCCTCGAATAACCTCATGATCATAATATCAACACCTGATAAATTAAAATTGAACTGTTACAGCTTACTAAAATGAGCATAATACTCCATCACAGACATGGATCCCTACTGGAGGTTCATAAAATCTCTATCTTGGGAATTACATAGAATCCATGGAATGAAATAGTAATGGAAGATTGTGTGGAAATATTCCCAAATAATATCTCATAGTTAGTCTTCCTTGGTAATGAAATCACACCGTCTCTTGGTAGAACCCCATAGCATATAGGTAGTGAGTTTCAACCACCACTCTAGAGGCATGTCCAGATGATTAAAAAAAGAAATAATCTCCCTAAACCATGAATCTATATCATGTGTTCATCCATCCCCCAAAAGTAGGGAGTATAAAGATTATAGATCTCTCGTATCAACTCTTCATAAGTAGAGGATTGTTAAGTAAAACCTTAGATTTTTTACATCATAGAGAAAAATTCTTATCAAAACTTTTAATTGATTCACATTTAAGAAACAATCGGTAGTTCCATAAGTGAAACAACATTAAGGATCACTATAATTTTAAGGCCCACCCCCTTCGAGGCATGTTTGTCACCACCTTATAAAAATATGACCAGACGTGTCATTGTGGAAAAATTCTATATTTCAAAACACGTGATACATGAGAGAATTTAAAAATTGAAAATGATTATATATAGATGACTCGGAAAGCACATAGTACACTTAATAAATATTGTACCTCTATAATTACATCAAAATCCTAATCTAGGTAGTATAGAGGACTATAAAAATCATTAAAATCTATAATAGAAAACCCCATCTTCCCATAACTGTGGCCTAGTTACGGTCAAGGTCACATATAACTCATTATGGGATACAAAATATGGAGTGTAAATTTAAATGTATAGTGGTTAAACCTTTACATTGTAATTGGAATCTTATTTATCATTAACCACGTGACTTTTAATGATTTAAATACATTTGAATTCAAAATCATATACTTATAATATACATATATATGTGGACCATTTATATTTTTCACCACATCTAATTCATAAAAGTCCTAATTTTTAAACATTTCAGGTTGAATTTAATTTAATTATACCTTGACCAATACATCTGGTAACAATAAGCATTGGGTCTTTAGAACTCGTTGGTCTAAAACCCATGATATGATATAATCAACTAATTATAGTGGAATAACCAATCTATATGTGGAAACCCCATTTGGATTGTTGTAAAAAAATTATGTAATCCAATTATATTTTTTCTCTTCAAGAAATGTTATCACATTTCATTTTATAAGAATCAAGCACTAGCTATATGAAATAGGAAAATTAACTTAAAAAAGGATATGTGGCTAGAAAAAAAATCATGGCATATTTGTCATATTGTTCCTATAATGATGCATGAAATGACACACCATAATTTCATTACTCATAGGTAACATAAATATCATTGGAATAAAACAAATATATATAACATCATAAGACATATTTTTCACCCAACAGAGAAGTCATATGGACGAAAATTTGTATAATCAGTAACAACAACATCCCTTCCCAAGTAATTTGGGTATCCCTATACATGGGATAGCTACACACAGGCAAAATTTCATTAACAAATTCCATTACCTCATAGTACCATTTAAAATACAAAAATATTATTATGAAAATAAAAATTAATTTAATCCCACTATGTAACGTCTTGATCTGGGATCCACTCAACCAGTGCCCCAACCTGGTGGGTCACATGGCCTCAAGTGTGCTCCACATACACTAAAGGCATCTGACTAGTAGGGAGGTTCTAAGTTTTTATAGTAGGGAGACTATAAATTCATATAAAAGTGGAGCAATTGATATGATAAGTAAATAGACAATAGAATATTCTCCAATAAAAAATAGAATAATGAAAAAAAATACAATAATCATTAAAAGCATAAATAACCAAAAGACTGTAATAATAATCAGAATCCCAATGTCTGAGTTGTATAAAATGATTTAATGTCCTGATAAATTTGAAGGAGGGGGAAAGAACTTATATCATTCTATAAAACAAAATAAAAAATGAATATACTAATCTAGTAGCATCATGAGCATATGATCGTACCTCTCATCCCATGGTCTAATCTAAATGTAAACCAATTCATATAACTATAACATGTCACATTTTCTTATCCATGAATTTAGAAATGTAATCTAATCGGGTAAAAAAGGTGTCCCAAGTAGGGTGTGAGATAATCTCAGTAGGTCACCACTATCTATGTCTATAATTAATCAAAGAACTCTACATATCCAAGAATTGTGTAGGTGTAATGAATAGTAAACAAAATTGAATACATAAATTTCCACCGTCTCAAGTTCTTACATGAAACATGTCAAGATCTACCTAATTTTTCATAATCTAGTAGAGGTTTCTGTTATGGAATGATATATATATACATATATATATATTCTTTTATGTACACTAAGTACGTGAGAATATAAGTACACATATACAAGGATACTAGGTGCTTGCTATACACGATGCATAACTCCAGAATCCATAACTAGTTCAATAAGCCTATAAGATCAAGTAAAGGGGTAATTCCTTGAAACTAAGGGTGAATATGATACTTCATGCTTTTTTATTGGAGATGTGTGGGGTGAATCATTATTCCCAACACCTGATATAGAGGAACATCGAACATCATGCACATCACCAAAATAAAAGTATATCGATGGAATACATCACACTCAACACCCAATGTAATGGATAATGAAACACCAGTCTCAATAGTTCCCTTATCCATCATCCATCATCACATCATAATAGCATACTCATAATTATAATGATAACATAATGACTCACCTCAAATTTATTATAATCATCATGACCAATACCACCACACAAAAATAGTGTACATAATCCAAATAAATAAAAGCATAAAACACATGGTGTGGAAATTACACCCTTAATTTTTTAATATAATTATTCTATTTAATTAAATAATCTAGTAAAATCGATTCCATGGTCGAATAAATATCTTTGAAGTTCATTAATCAACAAAGAAATTTCATAGAAAGGGGAAATTCCATTTACAACCCCATCTATACACTTTGATGGTTTTTGGTCTATTAAAACAATTACAAAAGTGAAGTAATTTTATTTATTCCATAAATAGGTGTGGTTATAATTGGGGGTATTCATCCTTTAAAAACATATCATGGGTCCGCATGAGTATAAAAACACACATATAATTATCTCGATTGGAAGAACACATTTTAAAGGAAACATGTGGTAGTGGATAGATATTGGAGAAACAGATCAACGTTTCAATAATAAGGCATATGATCTTACACCTAAATAGAAAAAGATATGTGATGAGAAACCAAGAACAGACTAAGTAGGATTTAAGATATTACCCATAGCATTCCAATTCTTCTGACGAAGATTTATTTGGAGTCCAGGTGATGGATTAATCAATAAACCTACAAGAGACATGAGGGAGAGATCGTTGGAAGAAAAAATTAATTTATTATCTTTTGGAGAGGAAATGAAAGATAGGGGTGATGTTTTAATTATTTTAAGGTAAAAATGTTATTTTATGTAAATATTTCATGGTTTTCATGATCATGTCGTACAGTTGGTCAAAATGTGCTCCAACCATGTGCTAGTTTTTACCTAAGAGAGGACCCTGCACGTGCTAGGTTCATGGTAAGGATAAAAATGCCCAAGCCCTATGCGA
Organism: Viscum album; assembly: GCA_963277665.1. Lineage (NCBI taxonomy): Eukaryota > Viridiplantae > Streptophyta > Magnoliopsida > Santalales > Viscaceae > Viscum > Viscum album. The sequence goes on along the minus strand of OY728127.1, from coordinate 401,581,223 downwards.
AGCCAAATTTCCAAACCCTTTGTCACCCACATGGGTGTGTACATCATCTTATTATAGTTTTCGAAAAATATTGCAACCCCATAATCCCGACTGAAGCTCCCCACATATTTAGGAGAGACTATGCGGGCTAAGATGCATGGGTACCACAAACCATTAGTCCTAGAATATTTCTCCAAAATCAGGGGTTATCAGCTCTAAAAAATCACCAGATACCATCTTGGCCTCTATAGAACTATTATCTTGAATTTAAAGGTATGAAGTAATGAAATTAATTTGAAAAAATTGATTTGTACCTTTAGAAAATTATATTAATTACCACATATTTTCAATACATATTGATGTTTATCTCATTTCACCACTCATCTCTTGGGTTACTAATGAAAATTTTAGTCCAATTCTATTCATATATAGTAAAATTCATCTCCTGAAAAAATATTATGAAACTCGTTCTTGTGAAGGATTTTAATCATATAAAATCATCAATTCCTGTAATAGTAAGAGTAGACTGACCGATAACCAGCCCCCACTTTTCATGGCAAGGTGTAATCCTCCTAGACAATGAGAAGTCCTTACAAAAGTTCCACTACCCAAAAATAACTTTTTTAAGAGAGACCTAAATTACCTTAAAATGTTGATAACTTACTTGTTTAAATCATAAATTACTACATAATTTAATATAATAATCAACTATAATTCATGTCCATGGTAGAAGATAATGAAATCAATTATCTTACCTAGTGTGTAACTCCTTAGATACATGTATGACACATTATAGAAGTAGATTATATCTTTAAAAAAATACCTTATTCATAATATAATAGCTATATTTAAAATTGATGTAGAAAAACACATAAATAAAAAAACAATTAAATAATTTTCATTGATATAAACTATTTATGAACGATGCATAAATAATACTAAATATAAGATTTTTGTAATTTAGACATGAATTATGAACCTTCCATAACAAAATAAATATAATTCTTTATTTATTCTCAATATAAAATTCCTCATATTCTTCTATATATGAATGTTTCATTAAATATGTGATATTAAAATAGATATGAACATTTTGTATTTTAATTATTTTTTTCAAAATAATTTCATGATCTAAATATCAAAAATTTAAAATACTTAAACCTTGATCATATTAATTATTGAAACCTCATTTTATAAGGTTTAAATAAATTATTAAAATAAATTAATTAAATTTTAATAATTCATATGAATAATTATGACAAATTCATAATACTAAACATAATAGCCTTTATATTTTGCCTAATTTTTTTAATTTGGAAGAATTTTTTAAATTACTCTTAAAATTTCTATATAATCATTTTATATCCAAATAAAAAATCATTCAATATATATTGAAAAGTTTATTAAATATTAATAGTTAATATTATATAATATTCCATATATACAACTTTTAAAAAATAATTCTTAATTATAAAAATATAATATTTTACTTATTTATAATGAATTTATAAATTAAATAAATATTCCAAAATATAGTTTTCTATAATTTAAAAAATATGCGAATTGATTTATTCGATTCAAAATTATAATTGAAGAATTAAATTTTCCATGGTAATCATATACTATGATATACACACAATCATTACCTATATATTGAAATAACATCATTCATATTTTACAAAAGTTAAAATTTGAAAATGATATAACCTTCAATGTGAAGTGTTTCATATATTACGATATCACATATATCATAAGGACAATATGATCAACTATTTTAAAAACATATAAAATCCCTATTTTTCCATATGTTATAATCACCAATATGCAATGGTTCAAGAAAAACTTATTGAATATTAATGGAATTGATTCCTACGATAACCTATATCATAAGATAAAGATATATCACAACTTATGATAACATAAATCATATATCTAGACATAGTAAAAATCAATTCATTTCTAATGATTTGGAATATGAATATTATATTTTATCATATTTACATCCCATTATAACATTATTACATGTATAAAAAATTCATTGTGTGATATCAATACCAAAAAGAGGTTTCCAATGGTTGAACGAAACAAGTTCAAGATTATTTTAAAAATTAGAAACCATATCCAAAGATCTACTAAATCATCATATACCCACACACTTAGATATGGTTCTAATATAAAAAAACTTTTCACATAATATTTGATACCAACTAAGATAACCCAATAATATCACACACATATTTTACATGATTATAATGATTTAAGTATCAAATCCCAAAAAATCTCAAAATCATAGATCCTAATGGTTTAGTACCTATATATATCAGATACATAATTGGGTTATTTTATAGTATCCTAAAAATATTTAAAAAATTCCTCCTCACAAGATTACCTTTTAGATATATCATATATAATATTCTTCTTTTGGACTGTAGGAATATAAACATGAGAAATGGTGAGATTAAATGCATAGAAAGGGTAAACATGATAGAGAAATCTCAAAGATCATATGATAAAGTAAGATGATGATGGTAGTATGAGAATAAAATCAAGATTCATCTACATAACACAACTAAATCAGACCCCATAAAACATTGATCATAAATAATGATTCATAATATAAATCCTTGGAATAACATAATACATGAGTAATAGGTGTCTAGAAACATAATTCAATAATCATGATAAATGATAACATAACATAGGAATAATAATGTGGAATATATTTAATAATATATAATAATTCCCAATGTTGATCCTCTCTACCATGACTATAGTCACATAGTGGATAGATTCCCATAATATATTGATTTTCCCAAAAATCCTAACACTTTAAACTCATTATATATAATTTTATACCAAATGAATTTGAAAGCTATAAAGATCCACTAATCACGTAGTGGAAAATTTCCCCTAGTGGTTGTCTTTACACTCCATTACCTATCATATCCTGTAATAAATCATTACCAAACTCAGTGGAGCATATTAACATCCTCAACCATAACATAGTAATAAAATATACATATGTGATTCACATGAACATTAATACAATGAATGTTACATTAATCCATGTGAAAAAACATGTTTCATGAAAATTTCCACATGACTTCACAAGTCATCCCAAGTAAAAATACGCATGGTATTACAATATACCATCCACAATGAAGCATAATAAAAATGAAGTATATTTATGTCGATAAAAACACTTTTATATGATCATTATAAAATTTCATTTAAATTAAAAATAAATATACATTTATTTTGATATTATTATTTTTAAATAAAAATAAATTTAAAAAATATGAATTTAAATATAATTATAAAACCATGATAAAATAGTGAATGTGGCTTTTAAGAAAAATTAATAAAAATTAGAAAAATTAATTCATACCTAATACGTTAAACAATATTTATTTCACGCCATAATAATGAAAGTTAATGACAATGAAAATGACCATGAAAAATGATAAAAATATGTTAATTTATGAATTTTATAAAAAAAATTAAAGTCCAATAAATAATTAACTTAATAAATAATTAAATTATAGACAATTTCATCTATAAATAATATATAAACAAGGTGTAGAATGATGCCCAATAAAAAAATAAGAGATTGTGTTCGTTCAAATTAGAATAATTTTTTTTTGAATTTTCAACTAAAGGGTATTTAAATGGTAATAGATCATTTAGTCCCCTAAATAATAGAAGGTAAAAATATATATGGATTTATATGGAAAGAACAAAATATTTTACAGAATATGAATTTAAACCTAAAGATTCCCAATTTCAATGTGTTATTAGAAAGGAACAACTTATGACACTGCTAAATTTTTACTCAAAAAACATTGAAAGAATGAAAATGATATAAATTTATAAATAATATTAATTGCATTAAAAATATGAAGGAATTCATTAATTTATCCTAAGATCAATATTACAAGATTATTCAAAGTATTTAAATCATTATGCTCTAATTATATATTTTGTACCACATTCATATGATGTATTGGAGGGTTATGGTTCGTGAGAATGGAATCCATGACAACGATGTGTTAGGTAATTTATTGATAGGAATGGGTTACATTATAATACCCTTATTTTTTCACATTATAGGAAAATTTTATTTTCATTAAATAGCCTTTAATATCCAATATCAATATTATTTATGTATATATACTTATTCAAGAAGAAAATGATTATCTTGGTATAAAATCGTTTTTGTAGGTGGTTCAACCAACCCAAATAAGAATATCCTATATAAATTAATGAGTAATATTATAGAGTTATATAATAGTAATATAATATTATAAAAATAATAATTATGTCAATAAAATATAAATATAGTGTAACATGAGATTTATAAAAAATGTATAGGATAATGTAATTGAAAAAACATTAGATGACTACGTATTGTGCTAAATTATCCCCTTCTCAAAGCGGGATCCTTCGGAATAGTGGATATAAAATTATGTAATAGTAAAAAATATATATATAAAAAATATACAAATACCCTTTAATTAGGAAAAAAATGTTGTTATTCTAGAGGTGACGTTATGAAAAGAGTGTATTGGGAGGGGTAGAATATGGAAACTTATAGAAGCGGGTTTGTATTGATATTTAAAAAATTATTTATTCCCAAATTTATAAATTATTATTTTTAATAGATAATTTTATTTAAAGTGGAAATTAATGGTGAAATTTCATTCATATCCTTATCCACAGAATATAGAGATATGGTACCATGATATTTCTAGTTTTTTCCGCTTAATTTTATATAAATTAATTTCTATCTCAAAAACATATTTTTGTTCCACTTAAAGAATTTAAAAGTATAAAATTGTTTTGAAATTTTTATTTAAAATATGAAATCAAATTTATTGGATTCAATTTATATTGATTTTTATATTTAATTTTAATCTAAACATTGATAATGTTGAAGAATAATTTTTTTTAAAATATATTTTTAAACCATTAAGTGAATTTATTTTTATAATGTTTAGTTAATAATAATTTGATGAATTTTAATTTGTGTTATTGTTTATGTTGTTAAAATTTTTTATAAAAACTTCTATTTAGTTATTATTTATTTAATTTATTAAGATAGAAAATACCAAACTTACATAAATATAATTCTATAAATAATATTTTTTTAACATAAAATGATTTTATATTTATTTATAACTAATTAATAATCAAGGTATGAGTATTTATTTAATATATATATATATAATTAATTTAATTAAATTTCATATCGTAATTATTCGAACATTTTCTTTTATATTAATACAAATAATATATAGTAAATATTTTTTTTAAAATAAATCATGTTTTTATCCATGAATAATTAAATTTGTGTTCCTTATAGTTCTAAAATTATTTCATTGTTGATATTATGTTATTTTAGATAACATTACTTGAATTTGGTAAAAATATGTTTGATGTCATTTTTAAAGTTTAAAAATTTAAAAAAATAAAATATAATTCAAAAAAATGATATCTTTAGAAGAAATGGTATTTTCATCATGTTAATTAGTCATATTTAATTCCATTTAGAAATAAGTTAACACCTTCAAAATCAATTATTTATAATGAAAATTTATGTTTTCTATATATAAATAAAAATTATGTATGATAAATACATACATATAATTCAAAACTAAAAAGACTTTATTGTTATTATACTAAGAATATATATACCATTTCATAATGGTCATATTATTGGAGTTGGTTCCCTAGAGCCAACATATATTTAAAATATGATAACATGTATTCAGTGTTTGGAATATTAATAAACATATTATCACATTATTATTTTTATTCCATGGGACATAGTATGTGATAATGCCAAATGAGTAATTGTCACATTGAAAGGTTATAAAAGTTCCCTGATATGACGGGAACCTAGAATCTATAAGAAAATATTCATAGATATTTGTTTTATAGTTGTATGAAATAATTTTGTGAGAAACCATGAAACATTCATTGTGGTTTGGGCACTCATATGACATTGAGGCCATTTCTCATGGTGTTTTCCCTGGGTAAATTCTGGTGAAAGTGTTCATGAGAATGTAAACCTCTAGTAGGATATCTACATTTATATGTTTCATTGAAAATTCCAATATATATATTTGTGTATTGATCATTAGAATATAATATTATTATTAATAAATAATATTTTTCATTTAAATTTAAGTATTGATTAAAAACATGATGACATATGTTTATTGAAAAGTATGATAAGTTGGTCTATCATGAGTGGTCGCATGGCCTAGGTAGTCACTAAGCTCAGAACAAATTAATTACTTAGAAATCCTTATTGAGACTAGTATAGAGGTCAGTAGGGTTATATCCCTAGGGTAATAATTCAAAAAAGGGTATGTTCCATGAGACCAATTAAAAGGGAAAATAAAAACATTTATATAAGAAAAAAGTGTTGGAATGGTGAGTGAAAAGATTGTGAATAATTCCATGGGATGGAGGCTGAGATTATGAGAGATTAAATAGTTGAACATTATGGGAGAAGAAAACTGAGAGTTGTGTAATTAAAAAGATATAACATGGGATGTTGGTTGGATATCATGATTATCATAATATTTGTTTTATTATTATTTTTTTTTACTTTAATCATTGTTTGATGCAGCAGGACCTAGAAAAGTGGTTTACCAATTTTGTTGAATGCCAGACCTATAAGTGAAAGAATATTTAAGTATCTCAAATAGAGACCATGTTCACCCTCTCATTAATCAACCAAGTATAATAACTTTTCATTATCTTTTCCCATCTCAAATAAACATTCAGATGACATGTTAATAACAACTACAAAAACAGAAATAGAACTCACTAATTTTAAATAGTTTAATGTGAGAAGTAATTATTTGGTGATAAAAGGATAGAATCCAAAAACACCTAGCACATGAGTGGGATAAATGCACTTACCAGATCAAAATAATTCATAGATTAATGTTTATCCAATGATAAAAATAGAAATATTTAGTATTACTGAATATTTTTGAGAAACAAAGTTACAAAAAGAATCATAAAAAACGTGGAAGTCCTCAGAATGGTATTCAAAAATGAAATCTCTAAGGTTAGATTTTCCATCTCACGGTATTTTACTCCTAAGTCACTATGAGTGTCCTCTATGACACCCCCTCCCTTGGGTACCTCATCATCTCATATTTATCCTTTTATCACAATACAATTATTCCAAATTACTCTCTGTTAATACCTACTTCCTTAAATAATTGGATAATTGATAGAAGTATACCCACTCTACTCCACTATTTAAGTTGTAAAATTCCCGTCCTCATCGAGTCATTAGATGGCTTCCACATACACGTTCATAAGGTAGAAATTATAGTTATCCAGATTATAGATCTCCCACATAAAATAACGATGTAGTTGAATTGTTCCCATGTAGCCAACTTATTTTATGTATGAGATTTTATCACATACACATTTTCCCACAAAGAGTATTTCCTTCACATAAGCAATTGAGCTTTGTATTCTATTTAACATATTGGAAATTCAGTTCATGTAGGTGATTCGACACATATCTAAATTAGTTCATGAATTATTTTGGGATCCATGTATCTATTTCTTGATATATACAATTAGTGACACAAGTATTTCTATCAGGTATCAAAATCTACACATTTTTTATTATGTTGACTTATTTGATTCCCAATGTAGTCATCTAGATCATGTAGAAAATTTTATTCACATCAACTGAAAAAATACATGGATCGTCTTGATACAAAATTCAATACACCAAGGGACAAATGCACAGTAGGACTACGAAGGATGACCTCTCAAGTCCTATTTCTTATATCACTCATAGAAATCATGACATCATCATTTTATTATTTAAACTACATATCCCAACATTCAAATATTGTTATTTGGAAGCCATGGGGGATACCATTTACAATAAAAAAGTAATATGTATTCTTTAAGAGTTCAGATCCAAATTTAGTGTACTTGTGTGAAGACATTGGTAATTCTCAGTTCATGACCCTCTACAATGATAAATCCCACATCAACAAGGGAGGTAATATATTATCTCTCTCCAATAATTGTAGTTAATTTAAAGTCGGTGATGACAACTGGATGCTCCAAATCTGAATTACGGGAAGGTGGTGGCAATACTAGCTACCAACCATAGGGTAAACATGGTGGCATTCTGCCATATTCCTCTTGTCTAACATCAACATAATATCAATCTATATGATTGAATGTAAACATGAAAAAAAATGTTCTTCTCTTTTATCATTTCTTTTGTAGGTTTATTTTTATATTCCTATCTTCTGTGGAAGATTTCAATAAAATATTCCATAATTAAAAGTTAAAATCAAAAATAGAAACCCATACCCATGGAATAGCATAACTTCAATATTAAACTCTTGAGCACACAAGAATAGAAAATTTAAAATAAATATTTAATAAATAATAGAATCTAACTAATTTGTTCGAAATTTGAATATTCGCCATAATATGATCTGTTTAGTCATATAATCATGTTTAATTAACCAAAAGAGATGTGGACAAGTGTGACAAAATGGTTCCAAATCAAACTCCCCCACTCATAAAACATTTCAATCCTGGTCAATTTCTTATTTTAAATGTTTCATTTTTAAAAGAATATCATTCTATAATGTTCATAATTCCTATGTTCAAGTCCATTATACAGAGTAAAATATGAGTAAAAAATGATCTAATGTAAGAAATTTTCATGCATCCGATGAATTTTCATCAAACTGTCCCACTTTAATAGAAACTCAACTTATTGTTAAAGGAGTGATAACTAGAGATAAACAAGTGGAATTAAATTTACAAAAAATGAATGAAAACTCCTAATCTCTCCTAGGTTCCACACACCAAAGCTCCACATCCCACTTTTTTATACAATTGAAAATATTTTCCTATAAATCAATATTTCCCTTGTTAATTGGCTTCAATATTACCCTCACATTCCTTAACACTATTTTTAAGAGGTCAATTTATTTTATTTGTTCTTATCCATGTATATGGGAATAGAACTATGGAGATCACTTATTGATTTGGATTCATTTACAGAAATTCCCCTCATACCCTTTCCTCAAATACTCATCATGGTATCCAAATTTCCCATTTTACTCTATAATCAATTTATTTATAATACTCTTTGTTGGGTAGGATTTATAAGGTGATCCATGTTTCCCTTGCTATGTAGCCATGTTCAGGTTCCTGTTCAAGCATCCTCAAGTTATAGTTTGAACTCCATAGGGGTCTATCCTACTAAATATCCATTCCCTACTTTTCAATTATTATTTCTATAAAGATAATGAAAACAAAAACTCACCAATCACTCAATAATCACTCACTTCTCACAACATAAAAACCAATGAAATATCCTTTCCAAGAGATGAAATTCTTACCTTAGCATTAAACCGCGAGTTTATATTTTTCAGACTAATAGACATCAATAAACATTAAATTAAACAAATTTAAAAAAAATTAATTTCTCCATAGTTGAGGAACTTTTAAAAGGGATAGATATGGAAGAATGGAAGTACAACAAAGGAACAAAATATTCCCTCAATCCCCCACAATTAAAACCCAAAAGTTTCCCCAATGAAGAATTATAATGTAGAGAACAATTAAATTTAAAGTTGAATATTCAGTACATCATAACATAAATATTTGGAGGGGTTACATAAGTGTTTAAAAAAACACAATTTCTACACTAACATTTAGTTTTTGAAAAAAATTGATTTTGAAAGCTCATGTTTTTCATTGTTATAACTCAAAAAAAAGAATTTATCAATGTGTCTGTAAATGGAGAATGATTAATAATAAAGTATCATGATTGTTTTATAAAAAAATAAACATTATCCTAAACACGGGTTCTATTAGCATGAATATATAGATGGGTTGAATTAAAACTTACATTCCCCTAAAATGTATTTTGATTATCAGAGATCTGTCAAAGTGTTCTTCCAACGTCTTCAAAATAGATTTATATGGTTGGGATTCCGATTTATACATAAATGAGAGAAACAAATATCACTATTTAGCATGAAAATTGTGTATAAATAATGTGAAATAATTTAAATAATAAATAAGGTACCAGTGTTCCACTTTAATGAAGCACAACGTTTAATGTCATTTGTTAGACATCAAAAAATGTTTTAATCCTAAAGGATGAAAATAGTAGCCACCACCATTGGTTGTCCCTAAATATAATGATTTACTCCTCCAACTTATAGGAAATGGTATGTTATCATGTATATCTAATTCCACTTACATATTTACCAAAACACTAAAAAGTGTTAATGGACCAAATCACTTCACTTCGAGATTATGAGGATACTACATCATTTGAGATTTCAAGAGAATCTCCATCTACCATAAATGTGATTTTCTTTTATGAATTAAATAAAAATGAAATACTTCCTTCCTTTTCACTCCTAATATTTATGAAATATTTTTAATAAATTAAATTTATTAGATAGCTGTGGTTACACACAACATCATGTTTTAACAAAATATTGTAATATTATTAATGTTAACCAAATGATACCTTTATAACCTATCAATTGAATATTGAAATATTAATAGTAATAAATAATATTTATATTTTAAATATAATGTATTTATATAAATAAAACATATTTTTAAATAATTACTTATTTTTTACAACTAAGACTTTATATGTTTTGAAAATACTATTTTCTCAAAAAAACGTTTTTTCTTTTTGTGAACAATAATAAAATTAATATTTCAAACTTTTATAAAATTTATTTGGTAAAATAAAAATAATTTTTTAAATCAGAATATGAAAATTATCTTAGGGTGAATTTTTGATAATTTTATGATTACATAAAATTTTTAATGAATAGTGTAGAATACAATATTTTTACATGAAAATTAACTTTTAATTTAGACTTTTTATTATATTGGAAATATATTATAAATTATTATTAAAGTAAAATCAGTTGAATTTTGAATCAATTAATCTAATTTATTTCGGTTTACTAATTTTCATATTGAATTTTGATATAAAATCTTTGTAAACATTTGATCTTTTTATCTTTGAAATCCCACATTATCATCATGTCTACAGGATTACTCTTTAAATTAAAATTTTCCACATCTATGAATTACATTTGATAAAATTGATTTACTATATATAATAAGTATAATAAATATTATCTAGTATGTTAAACATATTTTTTTCCTAAATAAATAGTGAAAACAATAAAAATTAACTACCACAGTTAAGGTAAAAATATGTTAATCAAGGGTTAAACTAAAACGATATGGGATAAACTTAACTAAAAATAGTCATAAAACCCTTTTTATGGAATCATTATTACCATTTAATATCTTTTTCTGTGTAATATTCCATTTTTATCCTTTTTTGCTGAGAAAAACGTGCGTATACATTTTTATTTTCAAAAAAAATCATGTGTTCAACTCACCTCACGTATAAAAGGCCACCCATATCCTCTCTTATTAACACCTTCAATCTATTATGGCTCGGTGAAGACCTACCAAAATAACGTTTTAAATTCAATAAAATCATACTAGAACCATTAATTTTTTCAAAAAACCATCCTTTGAAGGCTTTTGTGCAAACTTTGGGAGGCATCCTAAGGAAGAGGTAACATTCTACAGCATGTGTTTTTATCTTTCTTCCTCCACATCATTCAATTCATATTAAACATACTTATATTATAACCTAATAATCTTCTACATAATTTGATGATGTTTTTTAAGTGGATGACCTACAACCATATGCAGTTCTATCAAATGGTTTACAAAATCATTATTCGTGTGTATGATTGATTACTACCGCACAAACAGATGCCATTCTTTTTTCTATTATGACCTCTCCTGACTAGTTTTTATAACCCCCCATGACTTTAAAAGATTAAATTTATTATTGATACTATAAATGAGATGAAACACTAGTCATAAATGATAATTTAATACCTGCTATTTTCCAATATATCGCTTTTAAGATAAATATAATCGCTTTAATAGCTTTCGGTACACATAAACTCAAGATTTTTAGGTTCGGTAGTATGTTCATCATGAAACAACTAGCTTAAATGACCCATGATATGTATAATCATTATCATGTTTCCATTAAATTAGTATCTATTAATAGTATTAATTAATTTATGAAATACATTTACATATATCTGTGATTTTGTGTGTGTGTGTGCGTGTCACACTCAATATAATCCATTGATAATTGTTTAAAAAATAATTAATCAATTATTAGAAAATAAATTTTATTCATAAAAAAATATATTTTCTTAAATAATGATTTTTATAACTTTTCATAAAATAATAATATTATTAATTTTTTAACAATGTTGAAAATTTATAAAATCAGCATATCAAAATTTATATGAGTTATTTTTTTATTTTTTGGGAAATATTGATTTTTTGGTGAATAGTGAATGATGCTTATTTTTGTAAAAAATCATTTTTTCGATGAATTTGGTATTTTTAAAACCAATTTATATTTATAATATTATTTCATGTATAATAACTATTACTTAGTTATATTTCATCCAAATAATTACATTTAAATCATCATTATATTGTATCTTTAAATATGCTTGTTTATAGAATTAAAATCAGATTTTTGTAAAAAAAAAATTAAAGTACATAATGTATCTCCATTTTATTTAATCCCCAAGTAGGAATTTTTTATATTAAATAAGTATATTAACTATAAATAAGTTGTAATGTCTCGGGTTTTGGAACATAAGACATCCAAATATTTTGGAAAATATTCCTTGAGTCGGGCGTTGAGTCTGCGCTTGAATCTGGAGACTGGGGTGCCTTAATGCGGTGAAAATAAAAATATGAAATATATTTTTTCATGTGCACTCATTTTCACTGGAAAATTAAATAACTCTAGTTCGGAGTCTCAGATCGGATTTCTGAGACCACTGTTTAGTCTGTAACATCATTTTTACCATAGGTATGACTTATGGTCGTCTGTACTAAGAGTTTTGACCAGGGGTGATAAGGGGACATGGTATTATGAGGTGTATTTAATTATTAGAATAATTAATAAAATATCTATCCTAAACATAACCCTTTCAACATTTTGGATTTCATGACACCAAAGGATGAGAGACTTCCCCACCCCTCCTCTCCATTCCATTTGGATTTGACCAAACCAAAACTGAATCCGTGCAATGAGGTGCCAATGATCTCCATTTTAAAGTAGATCATCCTTATTTTGAGAACTAGAACAATTTTGAAATTGTTCATGATCCAAATATTCAACTTTTCTCTAGAGAGGTAGGATGATTTGTGTTTTGGTCTCAATCCCCTTCATTTGCATTTTTCAGAGGTTATAAATCCAAATTTGAAATGTTGTTGAGCCTTTCTAGTTAGATCTATGTGTTCTGGGGAAGAACTGGGAAAATCAGGGTTTTTTTCAGTTAATTCCTAATTAGAATTACAATATACATGGCATGTAGATTAGTGAAAAACTTCAATTACCTCTTCTTTTTGGGGGACGATGAACATTTGGGACTACATTCCATGTATGGTAGTTACATTCCATGTGGTTCCCTAAACCATGTGACCATAGGAATTAGCTAGAGTTATCCATGTTAAAATATAAGTATGTGTACTAACACATGTAAAAGATACATGGACATGGGGTCTAGTACACGGATACTGAAAAAAATATCAAGCATGTTAAAAATTCCTAGATAGGGGATAGTGCTCCCTCGAGGGACTAAGGTATGGGATACTCCTTACAGATGCCACATAAGTTTTGTGGGTTAGATGGGAGTAGTACTCCTTTGACTATGGGTCAGTGGAGAGGCATGAGTCCCTATTTTCTCTCTTTTTAAAGAGGATTAATGCAATAAATAATCTAGATAAATACTCCCACAATTGTGTGAAATGGTGAGGAGTGGGCCTCTTCACTTGGGTTTCATTATATTGTGATGGGTGTGAGGTAGAGACAATAGGACCTCTGGTGCTAGGCATTGGAGTTTGGCCTAGTAAGATGTTCCTGATGGAGCATGTTCTCTCAGACGTACCATTTATAATGGTATACCAGTTCCAGATGGAGTGCATCTCTCGGGTGGCTTCAATCTAGGATGGATGAGCACATGGATTGTGTTCTCATGGTTTCATGTTGTGGTTAAATCCTATGATTTGAATTATATTATTGTCTTTGAGGATGGAACCTCAAGAGACTTAGTGTCTAAGTCGAGTATATCAGGGTGATTTCAGGGAGACCATGGGGTGTTGTCACATATGTTGGTTTAGAACCCTTATTGACTGACCTAACATGTCATATACAGTCGAGTATGGTTCGATATGGATTTTATCTCTCGATTTAGTTTTCCTATGGCTAGGTCGAGCATACTATTTCCTTTCAATTAATCCATTTTACTTTTTGTGTTTTGGGGGCAGCTACTAATTATTTTTATATTCACCCCAGTATAATATTTTCTCACACAGTTTTTTGTCTTGTGAAAACAAAATTCCTTTTAATGAAGTCCATGGAGGACCCAAGGCAGTTAGAGAAAAGTGATCTAGACAAATATAAGTTTTTAGTAGAGCTTGGGTGTGGAACTTTACAGTAGTTACATTTGAATGTAAACCCCTCCTTCTGAGGAGGCTGGACACTTTTATAGTTTTCTTTGGGGGTGTTGTTTTCCCTTTATGATTTTAGTACTTCTATTGTACTCTGGTTGTTGGATATAGATTTAGGCATACATTGGATGCCTTTGGTTTTTATATTTCATCATATTGTGAGTTTGGAGCTGTGTGTATGTGAAAAAGGTACAATGGTTGTGCCTCCCGTGTTAGTAATATGACTTCTTTATTCTAGTCACTAACCCCAAGCCTTATAGAGGCGTGATTGGAGAGTTACGGCCTACACCCTGTTGGCTCGGGTGGTGACATGGTGGTATCCAAGGTGGTCATTTCCCCATTGTAACTTTAGTGTCATTATCTTGGTTTGGGTTTCGTAGAGAAAGTATTAGGATATTAAACTTTGGCTCTATGGATATAGGTTCTAGTGTTGTTGTGGAGGTTGACATATCCATTAACCAGTTCTCTGATAACCTACTTTTGGACTTAGTACATTAGGATAATGGTCACTAGGGAAATTTTTCATGCATTATATAAGACTGGGTTTTGGTTTTTCATGTCCATCTTTATTCTTCTCTACAGATATACTCTTAGACCATAGTACATCTTTATTTTATTTCAAGTTTACTCTACAAAGACATCCAGATAGGATTATATAGTGAGATCGTGATGAAGATCCACCCCATGATGAGGCTTAACTATATCACACAAAACCTAATGTGTTACTTCATGGTGGTTTTCTAGTGGTGACACCACCCGTAGAGAAGTAGGTTTTACCAGTATTTTAAGATAAAGATGCATGTAGGATGAGTGTGCTACAAAATTTTCTGAGGCTGTGAACTATGAGGTACCAGGGTGTTCCAAACCCCCAGGTGTCCTACAACTGGCTTGAAGAATTTACATGTGTTTTCTACTTAGTGAGGAAACATCTCGATTAGATGGTGGCCATAGCAGTGAGCCTTCTATGGGGTTCTTTCGAGTGATGGTGGAGTCTTGTGATACAACATCCTGACGAGGAAACACTAAATTGGGATGAGTTTGAGTGACTCTTCAGGGAACATTTTCACCCAGATATGTTCAGATCGAAGTGTATCTAAGATCTTATCATTCTTAGGCATGGTAGCATGACAATGGTGGAGTTTTTGGCGTGGTTCACAGATGTTTTGCGATACTCCTTGGATATGGTCAGAGATATTTTCTTTAGATAATGGGCTTCCAAAAAGGGTTTTCATCAATAAATCAGTGCATATGTGATTCCACTGTGTATTTTTACCTACACTAGGGTAATGTATGACCTACCTAAGAAATAGGTGGAGGTGACCCACAACAGTGGTCATGAGGTAGAGGCTTCTTCTGGAGTTGCTAGATGACAGGTAACCGGGTCACGACACCAGTCATACCCATTCCCAGACACAAACGCAAGGCTATGTAGTGAACGGGTAACACCAAGGATCAGATAAGCCAACTGAGAGGTTTTGTTATACTTTTGATGATTGGGTACATCTTTTTTGAGATTTTATGACCCATCGTGGTGCTAAGATGGGGCTGGCTAATTAGCCACCTTGTTAGAGGTAGCATTTGGAGTAAGGATTTCCGTAAGGTGCTGGATGAGGTGGAGGAGTTGGAGGAGAAACTGGAGTTGGCAGGATGTTAATGGCGTTTCCACCACCACCCCAAGGGGGTCTCCACTAGGCATAGGGAGCAGTAAGACAACGAAAAGGATAACTGTAGGACATGGAGGCATTTTACTAAGAAGATATGAGGATTAATAGAGGTGTTCCCGGTATCCTTTTTACTTTCTCTAATAGAAATAGTAAGAAATATGTGGGTACTCTTTTCTTTCCACTACTGCTCAAGGTTTAACCAGCATGACACAGGGCATTGATAGAACCATGTGTTCGTAGTTTGGACAAAGGGCCCATTAATATCAAGATCATGTTTAGGTCGCCCATTGTTTTTATGGGTACCCTCATGTGTTTGGAATCATATTTCTACGTGACACACTCTATGAGAAGGTGGTACAATTTGACATAATTTTGAACTCATGAGTGATGAGAGATTCTTTCCCCAATGAGATACATCATTGGGATTCAATTATTACCATTTGAGTCAGTTAGTTTCACCCAAAGAGGATAGTATCATGGTATGGCAGATGAGTTCTATTAACTTGTGTATTTAGGGAGAGGTTATGCGATGAAGTCTTTGATCAGGTATTGGTCCTTTAAGTATAGTTTTCCTTCTCAAACCCCTTTAGATCTATGGACCTCATAGAAGGAGATAAAATCTTAGAATCATTCCATAGAGGAATTTTAAGACCCTATGATGCTTCCATGGAAGGGATTGGTTTTATACCATCCATAATCAGCTAAGATTCCACTACTGGGTGTGGTAGTGTTTTTTTGGAGAGTTTTGTTAGAGTTGGAGAGTTTTAAATTTAGGGGTCAAGTAAGACCAAATGTTTACTCTCGGATATCCATGTGTTTCTCGTGAATACCCTCTCATGTTCATTGTCAACCTTGAATATAAAATTCATGAGGAGTATATTTTACATTCCATCAAATGGTAGATGTAAACTAAATGGTTTTTCCACTATATGTGTTAGGTTAACGAGGTGGTGTACCACTAGACCCCATTACTGCTGATGTACTATTGTGCTTGGTTTTTTCCCACCTGTCACAGCCCAGGAGAGATGTACATGTTTTTTCATGATGTTTCCTTGGTAGAATCAGGATATAAGATTAGTTTGATCTTCATGGTTCCTCTGTGTGTGTTATTGTTAGAAGCACGAGAACCCTTAGTGAGCTCGCTGACATAGGAGTCCAGTGGGGAGCCCAGTTTTTCCCCGGGTGCTTTTCCATTTTCTTTTTGGGATGAAAACATTTAAGGTGGGGAGAATGAAATGTCATGGTTTTTTATCTATAATTCTTCTGAATATTTCAAAAAAAATTCATGGATTCGAGGACTGATTTTGCATAAGAATCTGAGGCATGGGGTGAATCGGTGTGGTGATATTAAAAATATTAAATATATTTTTTCATACGAACATTGTTTTTTGTGATACATAAATAAATCCCATTAAGATTCTCATATATGATTTATCATATTGTGGTTGAGTCCAGAACATCATGTTCAACCAAGGTGTGACCCAAGGTCATCTATACTAGGAGATTTGATTGGGGGATGTTTGGTTAGGGGATGTTATGAAGTGTATTTAATTAATTGAACAATTAATTAAACTTTTACCCTAAACCTACCCCTCCCCCACATTAGAGTGCACCACACCAAAGGAGGAATAAATCCCCCTCGTATCCCCTCCTTCCCTTTGCAAATGATGAAATTGATGCCGAATTGACACAAATATGTGTTGTTGATATCTATTTCTAAAGAATATCGTCATGATATCAAGAACCAAAATGATCTGATAATCATTATTGATCCAAATATTTTGTGTTTTCCCATCGATATTGGTAGATTTGGGTTTTTTCCCGATCCCTTTAATTTTTCTTTGTTCAATAGTTCTACAACCCTATTACAATTGTTATTGATCCATTCTAGGTAGATCAGTGAGTTTTGGGAAATAGCATGGTGAATTGGTGAGATTTAAAGGTAATTTTTGATTGGAATTACCATCTACATGGTGTGTATTTTAGTGCCCCATGAAATGTATCTCTTCCTGCTTAGGTAAGATGAAAATTTGGGAATATAAGTCATGTATTGTTGTCACATGTCATGTAGTGCCCTAAACTGTATCACCATAGGACATGGATTGGGATTGCGATGTGAAAACACATGTCTATGTATTAACACATAGCGATGATACACGGACATGGGGTTCGGTACATAGAAATAGTCAAAATTTATAGGATGGAATCCATTAATCTGAACACATCATGTAGTATGGGATACATGGCATGTGAGGGACATAGTTGGTTGGTCCGTGTAAAAGAGGAACACATCCATGGGATGATAGATGAGGTACACAATGTGTACCTCCTCTATACATCATGTACCTCTATATGGTTTGGAAACCATGTGCAAAAGATACATGGGTAGGTTCTTGGGTGGGCTCACACGTCTTGTGTGCCCCGGTGCACGTTGTGTAACACTAAGAGATCCATTGGGGATCTTCTTCCTTCCCTAGATCCTTCTCTAGGACTCAAATTCAGTCTTCTGAGTAGTCTATTCATAGATATTTTTGATGTAGGATGTGACAATGTCCTCCATTTCTTCTTATATGATATGAGGTGGTGTAAATCGAGAAAGATACTTGTGGAGCGATAATGAACCAATGTTAGAGATCCACGTGATTCATAGAGAGAGACAGTAGGACTATTACTCTCCTATATGAATTGGGTGTGGGTTTTCCTCACCTCTCTAAATAGGTGGATATAGGACAACCCACATCATGGTTGTGGGTTCATTAACATTCATTATTTTCCTCTAATTGTGTTGATCCCCTAATGGACTAGGTTGTGGGTTTCCCCATGATGTTTTTGAAGGTAGAGTAGGTACTCCCCTACTAGACCATGGAGCGGGTCCTCTATCCATGGAGTTAAAAATACCCTATTAGATCAGGGTGTAGGTCATGTAAGATGAAATATAAAGAGAATGGGTACTCCCCTACCGGGTATGGTTGGAGTCCTCTACTATAGTAGTTTTTACTCCCATGTAGTTTAGGGGTGTGGGTCCTCCATACGTATTGTTACAGAAGAGTTGGTACTCCCCTTTCATGTTAGGGAGTGGGTCCTCAAGCCTGGGGTTAGTAAAACCCTGTCGGGTCAAAGTATGGGTCTCCCATAGTAAACTGGTTTCTAGATTTAGTACTCCCATATCATTCTATGGTGTGGGTCCTCTATCCACTAAGTATTAGTCCCCTACTGGTTTAGGGCGCGGGTCCTCAATTTATGAAGTAGTACTCCACTATCATATCAGGGTGTGAGTACATAATAATAATAACTCCCTTATTATATTAGGGTGAATATCCTCTCTTATAGAGCAGTACTCCTCCATCTCTATGTATCAACAGGGCGTGGGTCCTCTATTAGGGTTCGAACTCCCTCGGCTATTGGATACAGTAACGAGGACTGGGCGCTTCCACTTTATGTGAAGGATACATAGATAGGGGTTAGTGCTCCCTTAATGGACTGAGGTGTGGTATACTCTTTATAAGAGTGAAAAAGATTTTGTGGGTTAGTAATGAGTAGTACTCCCTTGAATGAGGGGCAGTGGTGAGGTGTGATTCCCTCAATTCTCTCTTATTAGAGAGGATGCGCGTGGATCATAGTCTGGAGTAGTACACCCTTAATTGTGTGCAGTAGTGAGGGGAGAGCCTCATCACTTGGGTTTCTTTAGAATGCACTTTGATAGAGGTAATGATGATAGGACCTGTAGAGATAGTCACTAGAGAGGGACCTAGTATGATGTTTTTTATGGAGCACATTCTCTCAGATATACCATTTTGAATTGTAGAGTTGTTACCGATGGAGTGAATATCTAGAATGGGTAACATCTGGGAAGGATGAGTTCATGGAGTGTGTTATCTTAATTTTATGTTTTGGTTAGAACCGACAAAGAAAATATTCTTGTTGGATATGAGGTTGGAAATTGAAGATACTTGGTGCTTGAGATTAGTATATAATGTTATTTTTGGGAGTCCTCATGGAATTTTCACATGTCGGTGTTTAAACCCCTAGTAGAAGGAGATATAAGGTTGTGTACACCCAAGGATGGTTCAAGAAGGAGTTTCTCTCCTGATTGGGTTTCCTTCTGGTAGGTTGAGTGGACTTTGGCCTTCTAGTTTCACCCATTTTACTTTTGGGGTGTTGGTGGTGCCTATTGATTGTTTCTATACTCACCCATGCACGAGCATTTCCCGCACATGTTTTCTATCTTATGAAGATGACATGCGATTTGGTGGAGTCTAAATAGGGCTTCATACATGTAGATAAAAGTGATCTAGATAGACTGTGGTGTTTACTAGAGCTTGGCTGAGGAGAATTTCGATAGTTGTAGTTGAAAGTGATCCCATCCTTCTATGTAGGTTGGACACATTTTCAGTTTTCATTGGTGGGTGTAGTTTTATCCTGTTACACCTTCAGTACTTCTATTGTACTCTGGTTGTGGTATGAAGATATATTCATTCATTAGTTTCATTTGGATTTTTCATTTTATCATTTTGTGTGCTAGTAGATGTGTGTGTGCATACAGGTAGTTAAGTAATGCATCCCTTGTTAGTAATATGTCTTCTCTACGCTAGTCGCCAGCCCCGAGCCTATTGGAGGCAGGCTTGGGGAGTTGTATTTTAGGCCCCATTTTTCCAGGTCTTGATACATGTTTTATTTGATATTCATACTATAAATGTTTTTAGATGGAGAGTTAATATAAAATCATCCAGTGCCTGAACAATACACTTCTTTAAAACCAATTTTTTCATCGTATCTAAGTGGTTCGTTTTAAATTTAATTTTTTCCACTTTTAGAAAAATACTTTAATGACATAATAATTTTTTAAATATTCATTTAAAATTTATACTCGCATGAATTATTGATATTTTCTGAAAAAAATTAATTTTTTAATGAATATTGAAAAATAATTAATTTTAATTAAAAATTACTTTTTTATTAATTTATTTAAAAGATAAATTATATTTTGAATTGGTTTAAAAGTAAAATTAGTTAAATTATATGTCTATTAATCCAATTTTACTCATTGAAACAAATTTAATATTTAAATTTAATATATATATTTTTTAATCTTTTGAACATTTTCTCTTTAAAAACCAGTTTTCTCAACACATCTACATTATTAATTTTAAAATATAAATTTCCAATTATGTGATAGGAATTTAAAAAAATATATGATATATTTTTAAGGTTCATATTTTAAATTATCTATCAATTTCAATATAATATTTTACCAAAATTAATAGTGGATGTAGTAAAAATTAATTATCACAGTTAATGTAAAAATAGGTTTATCGGGGGTTAATCTAAAATGATATGGGTAAAAATGACCTATAAACATGTATGAAAACTATTATTTTGAAATATTTAGACCCTTAAACATCTCAATATATATAATGGTCTATTTTTTACCCCTGTGACATATAAAAAATGTGGGATCCCTTAAATGTTTTCAAAAATACCACGTGTGTCCTCTCCCCCACTTATAAAAGGCCAACCCCTCTCCTCTCTTCTTAACAACATCCAAACTCTTTGGTTCAGTCATTTACTACTCAAATAACATCCTAAAATTACTTTCCTAATCTGAGATGTCATAATTTTGTATTAAATGAATCCTTGGATGGATGAGTGCAATCCTAAGGAGGATTCCCGAAAAGGATGGAATGTTCTTGAATAAGAGATTTTGTTTTATTTTACAATCATCCTGATTAAATTTTTATTAAAAAAATATAATATAATAGCCTGATTTTATTAAATATAATGAGATTTTATTATTTTAATTTAATAACCTAAATCATTTCTCTCTTTTATCAAATGTGTTACAAAATTGTCATCTATGTGTACGCCGGACTACCGCTTCACCAAGCGACGTCACTCGTTTTTCAATTATCACCTATCACGATTTGGTATGATGATGGATATAAGGTTTTTATTTTATATTAATAACATAATTATATACCTAAAGTCATTATATCATGTATATATATATATATATACATTTTACATTTGATAACATTGGGGATATTATATTGTCCCTCATGTATTCAATAAACAACCACATTGCGAAGCGATGTGATTCGTTTTTAAATAAC
Source organism: Viscum album (assembly GCA_963277665.1). NCBI lineage: Eukaryota > Viridiplantae > Streptophyta > Magnoliopsida > Santalales > Viscaceae > Viscum > Viscum album. The sequence goes on along the minus strand of OY728127.1, from coordinate 401,558,848 downwards.
ACATTCCATGGATGGTAATAAGGGTAACAACAATGAATATATGTGATATAAATTACATAATTATGATATTCATGACATATTTTTTATTATTAAAATGTAATATATTATTTTCATTCTTACCTTTCCACTCACCGAAAAATTGATAACATCATTCATGGATGTGTGGACAACCAACTCCTCAAAGCGATGTGATTCTTTTTTTTTCATCACCATATAAAAATATCTGTATATATAAGTATATATATAAAAATATTATTTTATTTATTATATAATTATCATTCTTTGAATATAAAATATTACTTACCTTCTTTCCATAAAAACCATTGATAAATTGAAATGTTACTAATACGTGCTTACGACCTACTGTCTTCATGATCATAAGGTTAGTTCATTTTTCATAAAAATATTTCATGATTGATTTAAAATTATTATTTATTTTAAATATTATTCTTTTTTCATGATTAGCATTATTTATATATTTAAATAATGACCACTTTGACAATATTCAACCAACCAATGTCATTTATGACACACATGCCGAATATGCTCAAAACATATGACTTAAAAGTAATTTATTTTCATAGTAGTACATAACATTATAATGAGTAAAATAAAATCACTATTAAACATAAAAAAATTAAATCAAGTAAATATTTAACATATATATATTATTCGGGAATATAAAGAAAAATGTGATATGTACTACTCTATGTTGGGGGGATTCCTCTCAATTTCATTTTATTGAGTAATATTTTGTTATTATGCACCTATATCCTTATATGAAGTATATATACTTACACTTTTGGATGTTAAATCAATAATTTATCTATTATAATGGTATTCATTTTTTAAATGTTTTTCTTTCTTGGGGCTGTTATTCAAAACTTCTAAAGCAATAGGGGTCTTTTATTCTAAATAAATACTCTTTTAAAGAATTACTTTAAACACAATTTCTCTTCAATATCCATTATTTTTGAAAAATAATTATGTGGACATTACATATTTATAAAGTTATTTTTAATTTTTTTCATTTTTTTCAAAATGAGTCTTTTTAAGGTCTTTGGAAATTGATATTTTGACAAGGGAAAATTGAATGATCTATTCATAACATGCACCATGACAATGAATTTTATCTAAACCATGGTTATTATTTAGTATATTCATTACTTTAAAAAAACTCATTTTTTTAAGATAAAATACTTTCTTTCCCTTTTTTGTTGTATTGGTATTGAAACTATTTTTCCAAAAGAAAAAAAACTTTATATTGAAAATGGGATTTTGAAAAAAAAATTATATTTTAAAATCTGAAACTAATTTTCATACATGTCAAAAAGTGTTTTTAAAATTATAAAAACAATTATTCATGTTTTGGTTCTTATAAATTATATATTATGGGTGCACATAGATGTCATCGGGTGACCCCATTATAGCATAAATGATGGGGTTTCCCATATAACAGTCCAATGTATTGGGTAATGAATATTTTATACAAAAATTATATTGGAAGTCATTCATATGGTAATTCTAGTTTGTAAGTGTTGTGTAAGGGTTTGTAACAGATCTAAGAGATTATGTACCAAGGTACCTATATGAAATTTCTATTCTAGAAAATTATTTCTCGTGGAAATAATTTGTTTTAAAAAGGTTAATGTAGTTAATCCAATCAATGAAATGTTAATTCCCTTTTGTGTAAAACATTATGTTTTTTTATGAAAACTTTTTTATGGGTTTTCATTTTTCCCTAGACTAATAGTTTAATTTATTTTATATCTCCTAATTATTATTTTTGATCCCATCCCAAATATTTAAAATTATTTTCTTAGTATTTAATTATGGTTATGGGAAAGTAAGTGATCATGTTGAAATTCATGTAGAATATTATAGGAAAGGAATCATGTTTTTTTTTACATTTTTATATGGTAGAAATATTAGATACTAACAGAAGATTCCACTTTGTATTATATGGTTTGGTGATGAATGAGTTATGACATAATTATATATAAATTGAAACCATAAAATAGACCCAAAGTGAATGGAAATAAAATTATTTACATAAACTCAAGATTTTATCATGTTCAATTTCAGGTCCTTATAGTGGGTATGAGAGGGAAGGTTTTGAAAAAATATGGATATTAGGATATAATCTTGTGAACATAGATTAAAAGATATGGATGACATTATGGGTCTACAAGATTAATAATGATATTATGTTCAATGTTTTAGATACACCATTTTAGGTTTAATGTGATGATATCATAAAGATATGACGAACATTTTAGGGGATGTTTTTTAAGGGTTAATGATATGTAAAGCTTTTGTTTAACCTGAAATATTATTTTAAATTTTTTTTTAATTAATATTTAAGGAATTTATAAACATTAGGTTTTATATACTCTTGGATATTAGTGTAATTATGGGAACAATTCACTTTATTTAGATAATCGTAGTATTGAAAAGTGATTTGGTGACTCAGTGAAAAATGTTATTTCAAAAAAAGAAATATCACCATATTTTGGGTATGAAATCCAAAATGCATGAGATAAAATTTAAGGTTAAAAGAATATTTAATATTCCGGTTCTTAGGAGTTATTTAGTTTGAAATATGGGTATTACTATTGAATTTTTCAGATTAATGTATAATTTATTCATATGACGGTTTAATCATTTTTTAAAATATCTGTCCATGTACTAACCATTTTTTGTTTTGGATAATTTAAAAAGAAGGTTTGAATATATAGTTCTAACTTTTATTATTATAGTATCATTTTAAATGTGATTCTTAGTGCTTTTATCCTAAAAATATAATCCTAAATACTCATCATTTTTAGAAAATGATGACTTTTTTGGGGGAAATTGGTTAAAGGATGAAATTATACTTATTCAGAAGATATATATCACTATATATTATGTATAAATGATGAAATAATTCCTCAAATCAAGGCATATTATCTTTAAAAAATGTTATCCTATTAAATTCATATTTGATGAATAATATAATCATTTATATCATTAAATATTTTGGGTTTTTTGGCTCGTATATTTCTATTTATCAATTTATTTATTTTTTGATCAATTACATCAATCCACCTCTGTAATCATTTTCACTTTTCTTCCATTCCCACCTATGTCCTCAAATTTTGAAACAAAATATGTTTTATACCAGAGGACCCTAATAATTCTCTTTAACTTTTGAAAATATTAAGATTTTTTAAGATTTTTTATAATGTGGGTTTGCAACAAAATAATTTTGAAAGGTTTATCCTTTGATTACTAAGATAAATTTCAAATGGCGAGGTCATAATTTTTGAATGGGTGGAGAATATAACACCCCAATATTTTAAAAGAATAAAATTATGTTTGATAGAATATACAAAATGTGACATTGATAATAGATTAAATGGGAAAACCTTGAGGCATTATGATATATTTATTTTAATATAAATATAATATCTTTAAGAGCTTGTGTTACATGCAAATAGATGATATTTTTATTTGATAGTTTATTCATCACACAACACCGACCACAAAGGTCCAATGATATATATAACAATTATAACCAAGACATTAAATTAGAAGTTATAGATATTATCAACTACATTATGATATATATATATATATATTCCAAACTCAATATAATCTGTGGATATATGTCTATTAAATAATCTATTAATAATTGGTAAGAAAATTATTCTTCCAAATTGTATTTTATTTGAAAATTATTTTTTATGAATAAAATATTATAATTATTTTTCCTAAAATTTATAAAATGTATGAAATTTGTATATGAAAATCTACTTGGTTGAGAATTTTGGTATCTCTCAAAAAATGTTGATTTTTAAGCGAATAGTGAAGAAAATATGTATTTTTTAGAATTTCAATTCATTTTAGTAAAATAACTAATTTTAAATATAGGTTATATTTTTCAATAATATTTCAAAAAAAGTGATTATTATTTAGTATTATTTGACCCTCTTAATTTCATTTTAATAATCATAATATTTTATTTTAGTATATGTTTTTTTGGGTTTAAAAATTGGATTTCTATAGTAACTATTTTAAAGTACAAAATGTTTGTACAATTTAATTAATCCTTAATGGGAATTTTTTTAAAGAAATTAAAATATTATTTATCAGTATGTTTTATTTTGTATTCATACAATGATTTTTATTATACATTTAGTTATTATAAAATCATGTTGTGTTTAAAAAATACACTTCTATAAGCCCTTTTTTTCCATCACATCTTTGGGTTTTGTATTAATATTAGATTTGGAAAAATAAATAAATTTTTTTAAAGAAAATTAAAAAAATAAAACATATTAAATTTTGAGAATTTTCTAAAAAGTTTAATTTTGGGATCGTGAAATATAATAAATTTTAATTTAAAATTTTCATTTCAATATAAGGCCTAGAAAGTATTAAAATCTAATGACACAAGGAGTGATAGTGATGGTGACTCTTCAGATGAATCCTCAATGTATGAAACTTCTATTCTGAGGAATATTGGTCTTATCGCTAGATTATCTATTGAAAATCAATGTATTATGGCTATGATACACAATGCTAAATGTTTAACCAATATTTATTGAAATTATAATTTAACTAATGAAGAATATTGTGAATATTAATATAAATAATATTCCTTATAAAAGGATAATACTTTAACATCATTTAAATAATTTTCAAGATTTTAAATATTACACGAGAATGAGAACTGTAAGAAAAGAAATAAGTTAGAGAAAGAAAATTCTTGGATTTATGTTTTTGAAAAATAAGTATCATATCTTTTTAAAAATCTAATTCAAAAAACATTTTATCTTTAAAATATTTCTATAAACCTTAAAAATCATAATTTTTAGAAGGATAATTTTTTAAGGATCTTGAAATTGACATTTCTAAGAAAAACGTTTTAGAAAATAACTTAAACACTAAGACTAATGTCTTTTTTGATAAGAATTTACTCATTAGGATGAAATATAAATTTTTTTCAATAAATAAATATTTGTCAAATTTCACATTTGGAAGGAAATAATTTGGAAAAATTTATTCACAACTTCATCTTCTTTGGAATAGTTCAGAATTTGGGAATACTCACTCAAAACCAGTTTTTAGCCATAATTATATTCCCCCAATGTTCTCCTTTTTTACTAAATGTCAATGTGGTGGACATTGTTAGAAAATTGATCCTTTAAATATATCCCAATCCTTGGGTTTAAATTTAGTATACTTTTATATGAAAATGTGGATACCTATGACTCTACTTTCTAACAATTTTGGACACAAGAAATATTTGATTCTAATAGTCTAACATTTTTATTTTTTCGAAAATAATGGAAGTACCAAAAACAATACATAGTACATGGATAGAGGATATTCTCAACATATGAATGGAAAAAAACTCATTTTTGAAATGATTATCTCTTAAAGGACATATAATTCTTTAATTTATCAGAACACAAGATAAACTTGATAACATTTTTACAAAATCATTACCCTATAATAGATTTGAATATATTAAACAAATTTTAGGAATGATAAATGTTACGTAATCACCCATTTTATCTTTTTGTGGAAACATATCTCCCTACATAAAGAAAATCTTTTTCCTAGGGGGGATACATTTTCTTAATCAGTAAAAAAATTCCTATCTTTAATAAAAAACTTTGAAACCAATTTTTTTCCATTTATATAAAAAAAATTTCCAAAACCTAAAAGTCTTCCTTTCATTAATAAAAACATCCACATCCAATGTTTTTCAAGATAATCCTATAAATAATGAAAATTCATTCAAAATAATATAGAATTTATGTATTTTACTTAATGGTATTTCTATCTTGTTTTAAGAAAACTCTATCGGATTCAATTTCTTTAAATATGATTATTTCATAAAACCTAAAAAGATCAAAACCTACTAAATATTTATTTGGAATTAATATCGACCGTTAGATCAGATAAATATTATATCAATTGTTGGATTGATTTAGGAATTCAAACTATCCTAATGATAATGAGAATATATCAGAAGCCGAAATCATTCAAGCCTTAATCAAAGATATTGAGAAAGCATCTGAATTGATCTAGGTACTTAAATCATTCCGTAAAGAGTCAGTTCTAGTAGAAACTCTAGTAATGAAATTTCCAATACCAGAACCCATTCTGGAAGTAAAAATAGCTCATCAAGAAGGATAATTAGAAGAATAAGAAGTGGAAGAAGAGATTGAAGATGTAATTAAAATGGTGGCGGAATAACTTAAGAAAGAAAGTCCTTCAGAAAAGTTATCGATAAGAACATCCCAGGTTGAATCATCCAAAATAATCTCATTAAGGAATCACGATGATGAATAAGGTTAGGTTGATAAACCAATTGATGATGAATGCAGCAATCATGATTTTATTATTCCTGAAGATGTTAAGGAATGTGTTGAGAAAGATGATGTTGATGATGATAAGATAATCCAAGTCTCTAATAGTGATCATGAGTCTTTGAGAGCCATGTAGGTTGTTTATAATATTTTTAAAGGAAAATAAGTGGTTAATGATATGCTGAGAAATGATTTAGTTGTGAAATTTAAGAAATATGCAGTTGGAACATCCCAGAGGAAAGATGAAGAGCTAGGTAAAATTTCCTCGCCAGTAAGGGAATCTTCTTCCAAATATTCATCATCCATGGGACAATATTTTGATGTCTTGTATTTGAAGAAGTTCGTAAATACAATACCCTTATTTCAATGTTTCTATTTGAGATTTCGCATGCATCAAGACTCTATCAATCAGAATTGAGATTCAATAAGCATGCTCATGGAAAAGTTTATCAATATTGAAGAATATTTAAAAACGTCTCATATAGGTTTTAATGCATATAAAAGACCGTGAAAATAAATAAACCAATACTTTAAGACAATGATTTATTTTATGAAAATCATGGATTAATTCCTAGATTCAATAAATAATTATTTTGAAAAATCAGATGAAAAGTTCAAAAATCTTTAAACACATTTTTCAGAGAACCTGAATCTCGAGCAAGATAACCATATTTATGAAGATAGAGACCTGAATGGAAATCTCAATTCATTTGGACTAAATTTTAAGAGAGAAACATAACTCAATAATTAGATGGATTAAAAATTAAAAATTCAATAAGAGGTCATATTATCTCAATCATAATTTCTCAAATCTAAAGAAGAATGAAAAAAAACTCTTGAGGAGAAGAATCATGATCACGATCAGTTGATCAAGATATTTGAGGATGTTCACAAAGAGTTGAAGAATATGAAGGGAATGTTGAGGAATCTTATGTCAAAGGAAAAGTAGGATGACTGATTTTTTCTATATAACTTGAACTTTTTTTGTATTCTACTTATAACTTTTTTTAAATCAAAATGATAATTTTTTATAAATCACCATTTTTTTGTCTTGTATATTTTTGACCATTTAGTTAAAAATTTTACCTCCATTGATTTTTTAAAATCACAGATGGGATAAAATAACAATCAAAATAATATTTAGTCAAAAGAATAGAATTCCCTAATTTAGGGTAGATTAAGTAAGGTAAAGCTATGTAAAGAATACATTCATAAGTAAAATGAAGTAAATTCTCTATTAAAGACAAGAATATGATCCATATGGATTTAGAAACCTAAGGGAGAGTTAGTCATTTTCATTAAGGGTCTATATAAAGGGAGATAAGTATATATTCTAATGTTCAAAAAACAAAAATATCCTTTTTTCTTATATTATTTTTCTAATGGATGTTTTTTCTTTCTCAAAAGGTGGAGATTGTGGAGTCAATAAGGTTCCCCTCTGAGTTTTTCATTCCATTATTTCTTGAAAATCACAAACACATTTTCTTATAGTAAATTATCCCTCTCTGTGAATAATTTACTTAATGAAAATTTTCTTTCTCTTTTAAAAGTTACATCCTTACCCCTGGATTCCAATGTTTATTTTAATATATTCTTAATCCAAGATTATTTTTCTTCTAAATAAAAACATTTGGATCCTTATCAAAAACATCAGAATATTATATTTCCATAGATACCAAGTCTTATTATTTTTAGAGCCTCAATTATTTGAAATTCGAACTCTGAATTCTCTATAATTCAGACTCCAAATTCTCAACAATTCAGACTCTGTGTTCTCTAAAATTCAGACTCTGAATTATCTAATATTCCAACATTGAATTCCCTGAAATTCAAACACTGAATTCCCTAAAATTCATGCTCTAAATTCTCTAAAATTAATACTCTGGATTCTCTTAAATTTAGACTCCAAATTCTCTGAAATTCAGACATCGAATTCTCTAAAATTCCTACTCTGAATTCAATAGAATTAAGATTCCTAATTTCTATGAATTCAAACTCTGAATTCCTCATAATTATAGCTCTGATTTATAATGAATTAAGACATAAAATTCCTCAGAATTTATACTCTGAATTCCTCAAAATTCATACTCTGAATTCCTTAGGATTCAAATTCCAAAGTCCATAGAATTCAGACTCCTAATTCTCCAGAATTTAGACTAAAAATATCCATTTTTCATAATCTAACTATTTTTATCTTTAGACTTCGATAAATTTTCTTGATTATGATAATTCATATTTATTAAATTTACATTACATTCATAACATATTGTTCCTATTTTATCAGATCCATGTTTCTTAAACATGATAATATTTTACATAAATATTACTATTTCATAAGTACGATAATGTTTCCTGCATGTTCCTTACATTAAATGATGTCGTACAATCTATTTTTGAACTAACCTTTCATTAAGTGACACATGCACTAGTCCTTCCGAAAGTCAATGAAAAATATGATCGTTGGAGTAGGGATCCAACCATTGAAGTTTTTCCCTATAAAGAGGAGATCATTTTAATGATCTCGACACACATCAAACAGGATATTACATAATGTGATTCTTGGAAGTGATTTCTAGAGAGTGAGTCTCTCGTGCATTGTATGAATTTTGAACATCTTGTTCAGTCAAGAACAACTTATTCACCATGTTTTGTGTGACATTGATTATTTATGTGTATAATCAGGGGATTTTCAGGAAAGGAAAATAGAGGTGGTGAATACTATAATTATTGGGGACTTCTTGTGATTATAAGAAAAATTAGATGACTACATTAATGTTTGAGGAATTCCGAGGATATGAATATAGACATTCCGACTACCTTAAAGTTCAAGGGAATCTAAAGACATAAAGACAAAGCTATCAAATAACATAATGTTTGAGGACTTCTGAGGAAATAAAGACAATGGTTCTTACTACCTTAATGTACAAGGGCTAGAGTGGATACAAAGATAGACTCAGAAACTCTTATTGATGTCTTACCCAAGTGTGGGTAAGCCATAATTTCTTGACAGTATAAATCATGGGACCAGTATCCAATGTTGTTGAATACCATTATATTTGGGGTTAAATGACTTTCAACTTTTTTATTTCTTGGTTTCAAGTTTTATATCCCCTATATTTTTTATAAAAATAAAGAATAAGTTTCTTATAATTTCTTGTACTTACACATACTCTGATTTATAAGATTATATATTCTTAAAGGTAGAATATTTCACTTTTAAATACCTATTTAAATTTTATTTTGTTTAACTTGTTTAATTTTAGGTTTCTTATAATTAGACATTGGCCCTTTCAATAGTCCCTTCAAGTTAGAACCAAATAGGGTTTATAAATTTACCTTGTTTAATGTTGTCTAACATAGATTTATTTAATGTTAAAAGGGAATGTTTTTAATCACACAACCCCCCTTATTTTAATTGAGAATCTATATCTATATTTATATTATATTGTATTTTGGTTTATCTTACCCAAATCACATGTTTTCCAAAAAAACAAACTTGAAACAGATTCACTTATATTGGTTACTTGTATTATTCATCACATGCATCTATATAATTTAAGAAGAAGTACTTCATTGAAATCCTTATATTTCCCCAGCTTAATAAAAACATAATATTATTTATAATTTTTCAACATAAATCATGATTCCAAATAAACAAATACCTAATCATCCCATATTATTATCAAAACATTAACTATGCTTCAATATCTTATTCCTCATTTATTTTAAATTTTATTTATAGTCTCATAATAATCGGTAGTATAACTATTAATTGTACATCTGTACTGATTATATTCATGTTCTTCAACCCTAGGGCATAGATTTTCATAATTCATACACATTCCACATTTGAAACATCACCCATCGATAAAACTTTGGTCATAATGTTATTCAAAATTTCCCAATTCCCTTATAAATTACTTTCTATATATCATTATTCCAAATCTGAAAAAATATTCTTGTTCCTTTAATTAATTCACTTGGGTATTTATTTTTACATTATAAATATATTATTATTTTCTCCAAGATTTCCACTACCTAATCCCTAAAAAAACTCTATCCCTCTCTTCATTTTGGAGCCCAAGAGTTGGTGAAGGTGCATATTTTTAATCATATATTATGATAATTGATTAGGAATAAACACAATATCCTTTACTCTATTAATCATCTGATTTAGTTTCTGAACCAAAAATTTTCTACAACATTCAATATTAACCTAGTTCTGTATAGTTCCCCCATTAACTAAAACCAAAAAGAAAATTGTTAGTATCAAACTAAACTAATCAGAGTGAGATAATATTATTCAAATTATTTCTAAAAAATGACACATTCTTCTTAATAAATGTGTCTTTATGTTTAACATAGTTTATCTGTGGTCATTACCCCATATATTGGCTATTATCCTATAATTATAATTATCCTCATTGTCAATCATGCAGTTTTATTCCAAAAAATCTGTTTCCCTAAACCTAGTTTTCAGGGTTCCTAATAAACATGATCTAATACCAATTGTAATGACCCTGACCACAGTATGCTAGAGTTAGTGGTTACATTATTTCACTTGCATAAGATAAAATGGATCACATCCCAAAAGACCGAATAGTTTAGTAGGTGTTGTAAAAAAGATAAATATTTGAAATTGAAATTACATTTTGAAAAATAAAATAAGAAAATTATTTTCTTTAAGAACACTCTTATTCCCCTTAGAGAATCCTTGTATATCTATTATAACAAACATATTGGAAACATGACAAAAAATAAAACATAAGAATGTTATGAAATAAACCACTCAGTAAGGGTTAAGTAAAATGGAATCCATCATGAATCAATAATCATTATTAACATGGAAATTAAAATAATAGGAAATATATTCCATTTAATCAATAAATGAGAATGAAATGCATTAAGACATAATATCATAGTGAAAATCTCATGGATAATAATTACTGAAATATTATTAATGGTAATTCTCAACTATTCAACTCCATGATCTCAAGCATCATGGTACCTCAACTGTCAAGACCATTCATAATATGGTTTAAGAATACTATGTACAAACTGATTTAGTTTAGCCAACTTCATTTCTACTATCAATACAATTCAAATGATATTTCCAAACAATTGGGTACAAACCGATTAGGTTTGGCAATAAGATTTTTCTCATTAGACCTATTGATGCATCGAGGGGATATCTATAATCGGGGCCCACCCGAGTCTGGCATGTCCATGGAATTCCTCATATTAATGTGTCGATAATATCAACCAAAACATTTTTATTAAAAAATAACATATTAAATTTTAATACATACCCCAATCAAATGAACATAAACATAAATCAACTAGAGAAATATGGTGAAAGATATCAAAATAGTACATCCTGAGTCCAACTAATCATAAAAAGTTCAACAAAATATTGAATATTGTATAATAATATATAAATATCAATGAATAATAAGATTAAAAAAAGATGGTTTACACTGTTGAAAATAATATTTTATGAATAATGAAAATTATTGAGGAAAATCCCTTTCTGAATTTTAAAATCACTTATTTTTATTATTATTTTCACATAAAAACATTTATTTTTAACAAATCAAGGTAAAATTTTAAAGGAATATTCATAACATTTTGGAAACATAAAATCAGTAAATTCCACACATTACATATATTTAAAATACATTTTTTCAAAGGAACATTAGAATGGGGGTTTTAAATGAAGTTTTCTTATAAATATCATATCATTGAAGGGAGATTTAATCAAATGTACTGATTATGCATATTCATTGAAAAAAAATAAAACAATTCAAATTAAAAAATAAAATAATTAAAATTAATTTCACAAATAATCTTAGCTCGAAAAAATTAAGAAGTATAAGTTTAACCTAATGAATGGAAATTAGGTGAAGAATAACCTCACACTTTATAATCAGTTGAAACAAATTATGAATTAAAGTGATATTTATAAAATTAAAAAATTTATATCATGATGTAAGTTTTATTCATGATATGATTTAGGTAGGATAACTATATAAACCACCAAAAAAATAATTGGTGAGTAAGGCATTTATCTCTCAAAAAAGTAAGAGTTTCAATAGTAACCCTTTCCCCGCACTACCCATTAGTTTTTTGTAATTTAAAAACATATATAATATATTAAATTATATTTTCCACTTATTTTATAACTATATTAATATTTATAAAACCTTATATGATGCTATTATTACATCTTACCAAGTATTAATTAATAAAATTTCATTATTTTCATTGTTTCATGTGTGTTCATTTTATGGTTTCATGGTTGGTTCACTTGTGGATAATTTTGTATTTTCTTGTAAAATGGAAATAAAAAGTTATAAATTAAATTAAATAGTATTCATGAACATATATAAGTTTAAACAGTATTAAATATCATTTTTATTTCTAACATGATGATGATTCATTTGATAAAATTTTAAGGATGTGTGTTTCGTTTATTTTGGCAGTTTTTTCGACCGTCATGAATATATTTCATTATATTTAATATCGAGTAAATATATTAGTTCCAAAACATGAAATAGTTTATAATATTCCATTAAAAATATTATCTACCCTTAATAAAAATTGTATGATCAATCTTGAAAGAGACAATAGAAAATGAAAAATCATTATCCACGTAAATGGTTAACCACCGTAATTTGGGAAATGATTTTGTTTCTTTTTATATGAGGAGGAAATAAAAGGGATGGTCATAAAATATTAAATTATAAACATAACACTATAGTATGTAAATTATTATGGGGTTATTATTCCATGATTTATGAAGTACATGAGAAGAATGTAGAATAAGAAAAGAAAATAATAAAGGTTGTTTGAGAAAATTACCTTCTTAACATCACCTCCCTAAAGGATCCCTTTGAGACCTTTGAATGGGTATTTTCATGAGAAAATAATATGTTTTATATAGAGATAATTTTTAGGATAAGGGTTCGAAGACATATTTTGAACTTCATGGATTTTTGTGAGAAAGGGCGTGGGAAGAGGTGGTATTTATACTTAAGGAGGGGTGGTTTGACCTATTAATTAATTATTATTTCATATTTAAAGCCAGTCAAATTTGGGTGGAATTAATTCCAAATATAATTTCTAATATTTAATATTTTAATATATTATTATGTTTAATAAACACATAAAACACCATTTAATGTTTTAGTTTTTCATTATTTGAATCTTTTACCTTTTAACATTAACCTGTGTCATTATTTTAACTATATTATGGTAAATCTTTTTTATCACGGTATCTTTTTTAGACCTAAATATTTAAATGACCTTAAAAAATAATTCATACATTTTTATTCAAAATATGGAATCAATTTCACATGATTCATTATATAAAATTGGTAAAAATAAGTTCTAAATATGTTATGCGTATAACCCATACAAACAACTTTTTTAAAAAAAAAGGTGAAATCATGGTTTTCCAAATAATAGGAATGTATTTCTAAATGTAACACATTTTGTAATTTATCCTTAAATAAATTAATTTTAATCAAGAATACATATTAATTTGTTTTTAAATCATGATCATATAATTATTATTTTAAAAGATCTATGATATTTCATAAAAACAATATTTTCACATTTTACCTCAAAAGAAATTTTTTTTAGAACATTACCATGATATTACACTAAAATAGTTTTAATATTGTTATTCCAAAAACAATGTTTCAATTTTCAAATAAATTTTTAAAAATTGTAAAAAATTATTTATATTTATTTTCTCATAAAAATTAAAAAAATGAATTTTTGAAGAAAACATTGATTTGAATAATATAATAGATTTACTAAAAATTATTAGTTCATTTAGTAAGAATAATTAAATTTTTATTAAATGTGACATCCATATTTATTTAACTATATATGTAATCTTCTTCACACTTGGATGTTTAAAGGATAGTTTATAACAGTCATTTCATAATAATAATATTTTTGATTTCTTTTAAGTTTTATGTTTTGTGCAATTTAAGCAATCAAACATTATGTTCATTAAAATTCTCTAGGTGTTACAAAAAATTAAGTTATTATTCACAAATAATTAATTTCTAAATTAAAAATTTGTTTTAAATTAATTATTTCATAATGTGGTCAATAGTATTCATTCCTTCTAATTTAATATCTTGGTTATAATGATCACATAATATTTCATTATTCGTTTATGGTTGTTGTAGCATGAAATGTAAGAGATTGAGTTTATTTAAATAGGAACATGCCATATGATATTGGTATGTAATAGATATACCCACGAAATCATTTCGTACATGTTATGGACACTATGAATATGTATTAATGCCAATTATCCTTAATAATTCCCCCTATATCATTATAGATTTAAGGAATGTATTCTCTAATGATTACCATGACTAGTTCATGGAATTATTTATAGATGATATTTTTACATATTTAGAGGGAAATGAATAGAATTAAGATCACTTGATAATTTTACTAAATACCCTAAGAAAGGAGAAACTATTTCAATAATTTAAACATTGTAAATTTTGCAAAAAAAAGATTCATTTGAGGGTCATATAATATAAAGATCGGGTATATGGGTAGTTCCATCAATGTAATAGGCTATTAAATATTGGACCAGACTAACCATAATGATTGAGATCCATAGTTTTATTGGTCTAGAAGTGTATTGTTGATGTTTTGTGGATAATTTCTCACTGCTATCTAATCCACCCAAAAAAATAAATCAGATGGGAGCCATGTTCCTCTTGAGAGATGAATGTGAGGGAACTTTCAAGGTACATAATAGAAGATTATTCATTATACATGTGATTACATTATGCTATTGTGGGTAAGGGTTTGTAAAATATATTTAAACTTCTGGAAATGGATCACTATGTGTTCTCATGCATAATGACATGGTTATAGCTTATGACTCATAAAAATTGATGGTTCATGAATTTTTTTTCCCAACTCATGATTTTGAGTTAGCAGTGGTAATGTCACCATTAAGGATTTGTAAGAACAATTTTTATGTGGAAAAGTGTGATATATATACCCAACAAAAAATATTAATGTATATATTTACATATAAGACTTTTTATATAAATATCATAATTCTTAATTCTCTATTAATTTTGGACGTATAAATATGGATAGAGATTTGAAGTAAAACATTGGCTAGGAAAGAAAAAAATAATGATATCATAGAGTTTGTATATCCATTCTTGGTATTTTAGTATGTTATGTATAAGATACAAAATTTAACAATGTTTTTTTATCCATTAGTCATACCAAAATTGATATGGTAAGACATAGAAAGGGATTTTTTTTTGGACTCCCCAAAAACACTACAGGGAATAATGATATGTGGGTTGAATTCAATAACGTAATAAAGTTATCACACTTCATCACTATTAAGAAAATATCTCTCCTATGATTAGTTTTCTTATTAATTTTTATGGTTTCATGGAGTACCACATTACATTTTTTTAACCGGATCTAAGTATTACCTCAATGTTCTGGTGAAGTCATTAATAAGCTCTTTATAGAGAGTTGGGTTTCAACACTATGTATCACCCTCAGATATATGGTAATTATTAAATAATAATTCCAAACCATTGATTATGTATTAAGATATAATTCATTGGAATTTAATGATATTTGGGATCAACACCTTCAATTAGTTGTGTTTTCATACAACAATATCTTTCACACAACAAATCTGATGAATCCTTATGAATCCCTTTATTGGAATACAGGTGGAGATCCAATTTTCTAGAATTAATATAGGGAATTAAATATATTTGAACCTGAGATATCAAAAAAAATGGATGATATAGTTATATATATTTAGAAACACATCCTGGAATCTTAGAGTCGGAAGAGAAGTTATGATGACAATCACCAGCAAGATATAGATTTGATGTTGGTGACAAGGTGTTTCTAAAAATTTCAATGTGGAATAATGTTATGTGATTGTGGAATAAAGTTAAACTTTTACATAGTAATATCAATCCCTTTCAAATTCTTGATCAAATTGGAAAGGTAGACTATCGGTTGGAACTTCCACCAAACCTATCCCAAGTTCATAATGTGTTCTATGTATCTCTCATAAGAAATTACATACCAAATTTTTCCCATGTGATGAACTCAGAGGTCATACCACTAGAGAATAATCATTAATTATCAAGAAAAAACAATGAAAATTATGGATTGTAGAATAAAATTTCCTCGAAATAAGACCACTCACATAGTCGTTGTTTTGTGGAGAAAATACTAGTTTGAGGAAGCTATGTGGGAACCTAAGGAGATTATGAGATATAAGTATCTTCATTTTTATTTAAAATAGAATAATTTAAATATAGAAATTCATTTTTTGGGTTATAATGTAACACCCTGTGTTTTTGTGATTAGTTTAGATAAATTACATTTTTATGATAGCTTATGTTACACATTTCATTGAGTTTTAACAAAACCACAATATATTATAAATATTATTCAAATATAATCTTTATAAACTAAATATTAAAAATAGAGGTATGAATTTTAATAATTAATTTTTAAATACTATGTAAAATGGTTTTTAATAATTTAAACATATTGGTGAAAATGAAATTAATTTTTAAATAAAGTCATTATATGTTTCGAGAATATGATTTTCTCAAAAAAAATAGTTTTTTTTTTATTTTTTGAAAAATAATAAATTCTATATTTGAAAAAATTTAAAAATATATTTCATAAAATAAAATTAATTTTTGAAATCTTTATATAAAATATATCTTTGGGAGATTTTATGAAATTTTTTTGACAAGGATAATTTTTTAATGAATAATGACAAATACTTGATTTTAATTGAAAATTGGCCTTTAATTTAGATTATTTATAAAGTAAAAAATATTATATTAATTTGTATTTAATGTATAATAAGTAAAATTTTATACCATTTAAAAATATTTTAGTAACTGTAATGTTTTTCATATTGAATTTTGATATAAAAACCATGATAAAATTTTATCTTTTTCTCTTTGAAAACCCGTTTTCATATCATGTTTATGGGATTTATTTTTAAATTATAAAATCAAAATTATTTTAATTGAATTTATAGAAATATAATCCATATTTATAATCATATTAATTCAATTATTTAACATGATCAATACAAATTTTCACCAAACATTATAGTGAATGTATTCAAAATTAAATGTCGTGATTAAGGTAATAATAGGTTTATCGTGGTCAAACTAAAAAGATAAGTGTTAAAATGACATAAAACATGAATAAAAACAATTTTAATGATATATTTTTACCCTATAAGTTCTATGTCTTGATAATACTCAATTCATGATCATTATGGCATAAGAAAAACAAAGGTACGCATTTTTCTTTTCAAAAAATTACAAGTGATCCACTCATCCCAATTATAAAAGGAAACCCCCTTTGCACTCTTCATATCAAATTAAAACCCATTTGGAAGATCCAATACCTTCCCAAATAACTTGCCAACATCATTAATATCATCTTAAAGTTCTGATTTTTTTCATAAATCATACCTTTTAGGGAATTTTGTGCAAACCTATGGTGGGTACCCATGATAGAGGTAAAGTTCATCAACGAGCGTTTTTATTTTATTTCTTCCTCCATATACTTAAATTATTATTTAATAATGATTATATAATAACCATATTATCTTAAATATACTTATATGTTGTAATTTTAAATTAATTATAAAGAAAAATTTTCACATCCATCAAATGGGTTAAGAAATCATCATCAGTGTGCCCGACGAACAACCACCTCACGATCTGATTTCAATTTTCCATTAATAAATCTCATGAAGTGTTATAATGATGGATATAATGGTAATATATGGTATATATGATATTATTATTATTATCAAGTTTTATTATTTAACACTAAATTTCATGTTTTCTATTTTTGGGGATTATGATAATGTCACTCGTGTGTACAATAGACTACCACCTAGCAATGGGATGTGATTCATTCATGTTTTACAAGGAAGAAAATAAGGATGAGTTTAATTAAAATATGTGATCAATACGAAATAAAAATTATTCCTTAGTTTTAATATATTATATTGTTAGGTCCACAAGGCTGAATACCCTGAGAGAGGGGGTGAATCAGGGTATGACTAATTTAAAATTAACGCCAATTATGATCTTGTTTCGCTGTTAAGAAAAACACTCTTTCTCTCTCTTTCCTGTTGCACAATGTAAACCGAAAGTAAATCATACACAAAACAGAGCAATTTTACATGGTTCACCACAAAGGGCTATATCCAAGGAGCATACGCCGACAAGTTGTTGGTCGTACCAATTACACTAAACTTCACTAGCTGTGGATTACAATGTTCGGGCTAGATCACTTCTATGCCCAGGCTCACTACCTTTACAATGTTTAGGGTCCGCTCACTACTTCCCCAGGGGTCACTCCCTGTTTCTCTCTCTCTGGCTCACTGCCAGTGGAGAGGATCACCTTCTTTCTCTTCCTTTTCTCGCTACTCTTGTAAGGAATCCACTCATAGTTTATAGACCTGTAGGTCTCTTCATTTGCATGAAGGAATGCATCTTCCTCTGTAATTAGATGCTCTGTTGAAGCCCAATTTTCACCCGTAGATTAATATCTCTTTTCACTAAAGGTATCAAGAAAACTTACAGCTTCCACGCCGCCCAAAAATCACTGCTGGAAATAAACCTTACTTGGCGCTCATGTCAACCGGGGCGTGCAAGTATCGGCGCGCAAGTCACATCGGGCGCGCAAGTCCTCCTTAGACACTTGCACAACTCAAGCTTCCTCAACTCCAAACCTGTGTTAATCACTTCCGTTTACGCCCAATCCAATATTGGCGCGCAGCTCCACATTGGTGCGCAACTTCAAACACTGGCGCACAACTATCACCCTGGCGCGCAAGTCCCACCTGTGCGACCACACACACCACTTGTGCGACCTCCACACCTACGCGACGGGAGCTCGGATTTCTCCAAGTTTTGAACTCCGATCAACAATGAAGAGGGGTGGTCCAGTATTTATAGGCAAATTGACGACCCTGCGCGACGGCGTGCAAGTCACCTGCGTGACCCAGTCTCGGCGCGCAAGTCTTCTGTCCTTTTAGATACATGCACGAACAAATCCCAAACTTGTGCGAACCTATTTACATAGCCATATTTTGATCTCATGATCTTGAAAAACATATGGCGCGCAAGTTTACTATGCCCCAAGTCCTCGGCGCGCAAGTCCCTTTTCCAAAGTGGTAAGAGTTTTATGTTATAATCTCATCGTTTATCTGGATTGTTTGTGATTGTGCTTCCAATGATGAAATATTATCATATATCTATCAAAAAACTCAATAATGATGATAATATTTATTTCTATTTTTGTTATTCTTTAATGGGGATTATAATTCAATGTTACCAAAGTGGTAAGAGTTTTATGTTATAATCTCATCGTTTATCTGGATTGTTTGTGATTGTGCTTCCAATGATGAAATATTATCATAGATCTATAAAAAAACTCAATAATTTTCCTATATTATGTTTATTTATTGACAATACATGTTTTACATTCATTTTTATCTCTTTATTTTCTTCAATGTTCAAAATAATTTTTTGAAGAAAATGAGTCTTTTTCCTTCTTTTATCGAAAAAAAATTTTCGTCTAGAAATTAATTTTTAAAAGTGATTTTAAAAATGTATTTGACATTATTAAAAGGGGTCATTTAAGAAACTTTTACCCATGTTTTAATTTAAAAAAAAATCTAAATTTAATTATCTGGTTTTTTTCTAAACAATTATTATTTTGATTTTACCAGAAATGTGAAAGGAATATTTGTTTTTAATATGTAAAGAATGAGTAGAGGTTACCTCCATCATGACCATTATTTTCATTGAATATCCTTTAGGATGAGTTTTTATTTATTTTAAATTAACAATACTTAAAAAATGTTTTATGAATTTTTAGTTTTAACGTTTTATCGTCAAGGAAAGGTTATTTTCTAGAAGAAACATTCCAAGTGATTTACCTTTCAAAATCATTATCCATATAAGATGACATTATTTGATGTGAGCTATTATCTTCTAAGGATATGAGTCACTTATACCATTATTATTATTTCATTGAATGGGTTGTGGTGATAAAATATTTATAAAATATATTTCTCTTCCATGGGTTATACCATTGTATTGTTTTTATAAATATCATTTCCTTCTCAATGGGTTAGTAAATTATCAAATAAAGAAATGATTATGAAACTTATATCTTTTCAAAAGTAAATGATATGATGAAATTTTAATGAAGACCAATTTCTTTTATAGTTTATGATATGATGAATTGTTTATAATCTTTTTTCACACATATGTATGATTTTCCATATGTGACTAGTGGGTCTTATATCTCCCTCCAATTATTTTGATTAATATTTTTATCTCATAAGAATGATAATGCTAGAATGAGGAGTGAACATGGTTTAATAAAGGACTTTTTCTGCAATGATTGTCTTAGGAGTTAACTTTGACTACTATTATGGATTCGGTAGTTACCCCATTCCACTATTATATACATGTAAACGATCCTTTGAAACTATTTAAATTATTTTATATTATTATGTGTATTCCACAAATCTATGTCTTATACCAATTTTATCCTTTCATGGCCCATGTTCTTTTATTATATTATGATTTATGCCTTATTAAGTTACAAAATTTATTCCATAACTCAATATAATGAACGTTGATATGAATTCTATGGTTTTAAAATGTTATGATCGTTATTTAATACCCTTGTGTTCATATATTGCTTACAAATCATCCTTGTATATCCTTAGTGAGCATAGAACTTTAACATTTGTTATTAGTTATTTTCCCAGGTTATGAAGATTTATATTACTTATGTTATTTCTAATAAGGATTATATTTATTAGTTAAATAATGAGAGGTGTTATATTTTACCTATAGAAATATTTGATTACTTCGATGTATCCAAAGTCACTACAATTTTATGATCCTCATGAATTTTTTGTGTAATGTAATAAATGTATATATAATATGATGTAATGTCTATGTTGGACAAGACTAATTCACAATAGTCCATTCCTTATAAATGTTGGATTTTTTATATGATACTCTTTTGATTTTATCCAGTTCAACTATCTGAAACATTAATCATTATCTAGAAAGATTAAAATAAAAATACATGGATTTAATTTACCAAAACGAATTATGTTGTAGCTCCATAGGAAATTGAAAATCCTTTGTAACTATAATCTATTATAGAGATATAAATATTTTTGTTTTAAAGGAAATTTGATAAGTGCATAATGCCTCATACGTATTTATGGTCAAAACTTTCTTATAGAATTTGAGAGTCTTATCAATTATAAGTTTCAAATCCCTATTAGAAACATAGTCATTTCCACCTGATTATGGGTTATATGGTGTAGTAGTTTTGCATTCACAATAATAGTTTTCCATCAGGGCTTTAAAAATTTAGTTCTGAATGTTATTTTCATTTTTAATAATCAATGACATGGGAACTCCATACCAAAAGAATATGTTCTTCTTGACAGCCTTTATCACACTACTATCTTGATTATTTAGGGTATAAGTTGTCTCAAACCACTTTGATACATAATAAACTAAAATTAATATATAACCTTTTTCATAAGAGGAAGGTAAAGGTCCCATTATATTCATTCCCCAAACATAAAATATTTCAACATCAAAAATTTCATTTTGGGGAAGCTCTTCCTTCTTTCCTATATTACCAGGTCTTTGAAATTTATCCCTTTAAACAACTATGATTTAAGAATTATTAAATAGTATTTTCCTGTAGATTCTAGATTGAAGAACCTTTTTAGTAGTTATTTCATTACCATGGTGTCCTCTCCCATGAAGATAAATGAGAAATCATAGTAATGGGAATAATTTCTTCCTCACATACACATATTTTAACTATTCTATCATATGAATATTTATATAATTGATTAACATCCCAAAAAATGTAGTTAATCTAAGATATAACCATATTTATTTTTTCCTGAGAAAATACCTTAGGTATAATTCCAACAGTATGAAGCTAAAAAAAATCTATAAACCATATAGTAAACTTTTTAGAAAAAGTTAAAATATTTTCTTCTAGAATAGAAGATTTAGTTTCCATTTGGAATTCATTTCTGTTATTGGATTGCCTAGAATAAGGATCAACATTGAAATTTTTATCCCAATGTTTATCCTTGATAACTAACTCAAATTCTTATAGTAGTAAAACCCATATCATCAGTCGAGGTTTAGTTTCCTTCTACATTGTGGTGTAACACCTTTGACCCTAATCATGCAATTTTATAGAAAAATATACAACATAAATCTTTTTTTCTTTCTATATGGCCTAAGAAAACACCCATAAGAATTTCATTGGCATCACACATTATTTCAAAAAAAAACAATTACCACATTAGGGTAATAAAATGGGTGAATATGTGAGAATTTTATTAATCAAAATAAATGTGTGCAAACATTTCTCAAAGAACAAAAATGAGGTGTCCTTAATAGGCAGGAAACTAAGGTCTTTAGTTATACTAAAGAATTATTTATTGAGTCTCCTTTAAATACCATCATGTCCCAAAAAATATTATAATACACTTTATATTTTCATGTGCAGTCATCTTTTGATTGACATAAATCTTAGTAGTATCAACCTATAATCTATTCTTGGAAAACTTCTTTACCAACAGAATTACTTCAGTTACAATGAGATAAAATATTTCCCATTTCAATAAAAGGCTTGTCTCTTCACATCATTACAATATAGATTCTATATTTTAAAAACTAATGCTAAAATTATAACCCACTAAAGAGAATTCATTCATAAACACTTTGAAATAGCTATCAATAATATTATAAAAAATTTATTTCATTCATAATTGAAAGGTGGTAGGAGAACAATGTAATTCAATGGGAATAATATTGTATGCAATTTTCCTAAATGGATAGGTGAAAATGGTTTTTCATGGTCTTCTGGGGAAATTTGAATTGGATTATAATAGTATAATCCTTCAAAAAATAAGAAAAAATGATTTCTAGCTGACCATTATTACATTTGATCTAAAATAGAATTGGAAAATGATCCTTCTCGATGGAATAATTGAGATTACTATAGTTTGTAAACACCCACCACTTGTTCACAATCCTAGTCTGAATGAGTTCATTCTTTTCATTGATAATCATAGTCACTCAACTCTTCTTAGGGACAACCTGAATATGACTTACCCGTGAGCTATATGAAATGCGGACAATTATTTTGACATCATGTAATATAATCACTTCTTCATGAACTAATTCTTCAATGTTTCAATTCATCCTCAACTAATATTCCTCTTTTTTCTAAAGTCGTACTCCTTGAGAATTTTTTACACATGTAATGATGGCCTAGTACCCTTAATATCATCAGGGGACTAGCCAATAAAAGTCTTAAGGTTTTTCTTAATATCAATCTATTTATCCTTTTTGCATCCTTTTAAATTAGTGGAAATAATAAATGTAAAAGTTATTATTTGAAATAATAATGAATATTTCTAATGACCTTGTGGAGGATTGAGCTCTCAAATGGGGGGAACTTAACTCGAAGAAAGTCACTTGGGTGTGAGTGGTCCAAGGGCCTAATGTTGTCTCCAGAGGAATGTTGTACTAAAGGCTTCCTCTTCCTCAATTTTATTTTCTGATAATTTTTCCTCTATTCTATATTCATTTTTCTATATTAACATGTATTATATGTAAAATTAATCATATTATTCCATAATGTCCCCCCTTAGCCTCAAACAATGTTTTTCTACAATACTATATAAAATTACCATGTAGGTTAAAATATAAAACTCATTTCAACCATTTATTTATTTAAGATTCCTTAGAAACTTATCTCCCTATTCATCACTTAGTTTTTCATCCTCTAAAACCAAATTATTTATGAATTGGTTTTCCGGAGGAGGTTATTTAATTTTGTCAAGACATTAAATTCCCCATTCTGGTCACCGAAGTTAAAAATTATCTTTCCCTATCAATCAATAATGAAATACCCCTCCCCCCTCCAATGGTAAGAAAGGGAATTCCATGAATTATAGGGTCCACTTCGTCACACTCCATATTCAAAATGAGAAAATATTCATGAAACAAAATTACCCCATCTGACTAGAAAGTAATTTACCCTACCCCTAGGTGGGTAATGAGTCAATATGCATGTTTCAAACTGATTTGGTAGGTTGTGGGATTCCCAGTATCAATTAATACAATAAGGATAATGGAATAGAATTAATATTTGAGTTAAGATAACATATAAAATTGATAAATAAACCCTATAACCAAAATCTAATGGAATGAAAACAAATCCACGGATCTTTTCATTTGGGAGGTATCTTGTTCTACTTTAGAGAACTACACTCCACTATGAGATTATACGTATCAAAATCGTCCAACATTTTCTTCTTATAGAATATTTTATTTTGTTATTTTAGTTGATAATTTAATTTAATGTGAGTTTAAGAAAATGTAATATCAATTATTATTGTCTTGAATACCTTCGGAAATTTGAACATTTTAGAATCTTAATTTTTGTTATTAATTATTTCGATGATATTAATGACTAAGGGAATTTTCTTCACTATTGAGGGAACCCACATAGATTCATCTATAATTTTTTTTGTTTCGTTAGTTTCCTTTTTATTTACGTTTTATAAATGTGATTTTTAACAGGTTTAATAGGATTTCACTAACTTCTTTTAGGGATGTCTGAATTTATAAATTGGTTATCTTCTATAGTATTTTTTTATAAAATTCAACACGATTTTTTTGTAATGGATTTTTGGTTTTTCTAATACCTCATGTTTTTTTATTCCACTCATTGTTTTTAATACTATATCATTTTACTAAGTATTTGGCATAGTAGTGCAATGTAGCTTCCCTTTCTCTCTAACTCCTACAATTCTAACTAACTTTCCTGCTTGAAACTCTACATTATTATGCCCAACATCTATATGTGCATTATGATAATAAGTCTTCATTTTTTCTCATAAAACTATACCCTGATTTTTTGGAACATTCCTCTAACTTCATCTTGTGAACTAGAAGGCCCTTCCTTTGGACGAGGATTGATGTTTTGTTGATTCTATTGAAAATCAATAGGGTTAGTATGTCTCTCCACTACTAAATCATTCCAAAATTGGTTGGGATCTTTATGGTGTGCTTGATTTCAGTTATTTGAGAATTTATCATCTCTCAGATACATCCTATGGACATACCTATTTAAATTATAATTTTTGGGATCTTGGGATAGTATATCAATTTCCAGTAAGTGGGGATATTACTAGAAAAAAATCCTACATTAAAGAAATTTTCCCTGAAAGTGTGTTCAAAATTTTAATTTTAAAAACCATTATATGGTGCTTCATCTTAAATAGTGGGTTCAGTTTTGTTCTTAATAATGGTCCACTATCTAGAAACTTTTCGTTATGAATTTTTTTTAAATTTATTAAAATATATTTGAGATCATCATCTATTTAATTTTATAAATATTCTTTTTATGATTCTTCTACTAATGTTTGGTGGTATAGTATTAGATTATTATAGAATGAATCTATGAAAAATTGGGTCGTACGTTTAAGGTTGGGACACTATCCCAGTAGACCATTGAATTAATCTCAATCTTCATGGAACAATTCACCTTCATAATGTATAAATTTGGTGATTTTATTCTTAATTTTAAAAATCATTCTCCTCTGGTAGAATTTCATGAAAGATTCATTATATAGTTAATCCCATGTATCAAATATGTCTTCATCCATTTTTTAAAACCAAAATTTATCATTTTCATTCAAGAAAAATGGAAAACACTAAATTTCAATTCATCTTCACACAATACCCAAAGTGGAAGTAGCTTCACTATTCCATAGAAATCCTTAATGATGTCTAGTTAATATTCGTTGTGTAATCTATGGTAGGATGGTAACATAATCTTAATGTTTCTAGATCTTGTGGTTCTTTTAATGTAAAAGGGTTTATTTTACACTATTGCCACCTAAAACCCCATTAGCCATACTCTATCAATTATAGAATTTCCATGTGATGGAAGGTTGAAATTTGAGTCCTAGTTGAAATATTGTGTTTTTATTTTTATTATTTTCCTTAGGATTTTCGATTAACATATTCTTATTTATATTCAGTTTTGTCATATGTTTATGGTATTTAGGGATAAATTCCTCTAGTTCAACAGATAATAGACTATTTTTCATTCACACACTTTTAAAAACTATTAATTTTTTTAAAAAAATTACTCATTCACATGTTCACTTCCCTAGAAAAATTAATAAAGTTGTACTATATGGCCCCAATCATAACTTGAATCGAGAACAATAATTTATTTTTAAAGCCCACATAATACTAATGTAGTGGTGAGTATGAGTCAATCCCCATGGACGGACTTCCACGTAAGGTTTTTTCATTAGAATATCTAAAATGGGAAAAACAAGAAATAAAATAGGAAAAAAGGGAAGAATGATGAGTGAAATAGTGGTGAAGATGTTGATGGGATGGTGGTTTAGGTCAGTAGATAGAAAAAGAATGATCACTAAGGGAGATGAAGACTAAACAAGGTAGTGGAATTCAAGATTTGGAAGAGGGAAAAATGGTTGGATGGATATATTTTTTTATTGGTTATTTTATTATTATTTTTCCTTCCCTCAAGATCATATGTTGAAGGACCTAGAAAAGTGTCTGGCCAATTCTCTTAAATGGGGAAACTATAGGTAACATGAGTCTTAAGTTTCTCAACTACATACCTCTTTCAATAACTCATTGAAGTATCTATGTGGCCTACCCTTTCAAGATATGTTGTCTTCTTAGATGGAATTCTTTATGATAAGTTAACAATAAATACAACAACAAATATAGTTCTCACTATGTTTGAAGAGTTCAAGGTCATAAATTACATATGTGGTGGGAAAATGGTATAATCTCGAAACTCCTAACACTTGAGTGAGATAAATATACAGACCAACTCAACCACATTACATGATTCATGTTTATCCAAAACTCTAAATAAAAATATTAAATATAAATGAATGTTTTTAAAAATAGATTAATAAAGGTAAGAAACAAAATTAAATAATCCCTCGAAACGGGCTTCAAAAAATTCTTCACGAACAACCAAATTTTCCAACTCCCATTCATATCCTCATAATTCCCCTAGAGTGTTTTTCATCACCCCTCCCCCAGGTCGGTCCTCCTATATCATTTATCCTTTGTTCCGAACAAAAATCATTCCCACTTACTATCTAACAACACCTTATTCCTGAAATAACCCGCTCCTTGGAGGATGTACACATGCTCATCCCCTTTATTTATATCATAAAATTTGGAGCCTCATAGAACCTTATACTAGTCACCACATTCATGTGCGAATGGAAGATATTCTATATAGACAGGGTGAAAAACTCCTATAAATAATTACGATGTATTAAAATTGGCCTCACAGAGCCAATTTTATCATTATAGGTGCATTGATCATGTGTGAATTTTCCTCATAGACAATTTCCTTCATATATTAAATTTGGATACACATAACATTTACTATTTTGGCCATTTTGTTTTTGTAGGAAATTCCCAATATATCTGAATTAGTTCATGTAAGTGCTTGGGATCCATGTAGTTATTTCTTAATGTATCTTATTAGAAGAATCAGTGTATCATTTATTCATCCCAAAAATCACATATCCTATTATGATGACATATGTTATTAATTAGTTTTTCAAATGAATCACATAGCCATTTTAGTTCACATTAAATAAAATATTATCAGGCTCAAGCTATGTGGAATTTGAATATCCAATGATAGAAAAACTTTAAGATTTTGTAGGATCGCCTTTAGATTTCTCTTACATAGGTCACATGTAGAAACTGTGTCATCCTCATTATTCCATTTAAACATAATCTTAAAACCTTAAAATATGGTTATATAATAACCATGGGAGGATTATTGTCAACTGTGAGCAGAGGATGTAGATTATTTAGTGTATTATCTCAATTTTTTATTCACTAGATTTTAGACATTGTTATTAATCGGTTCATGTGCCTCCTCAAATGGGAAATCTATAATTGATAAATGGGAAAATTTATTCAATCTATTCAGCATTTATGGTTGCTTTATAGTCTATGATTTCATTTGGAAGATCCTAATATGAATCTACGAAATTTGGTGTCAATAATAACAATTAACCATAAGGTAAGCATGATGGAAAGCTTCAAATTAATCTTTTTCAAATATTTACATATATTCAATCCATTTTACCTACTACAATAATGAAATGAAGATGTTCTACTCCTTTTATATTTTTAAGGTTTCTATTAATCTTCTTGTCTTCAATGGAATCTAAAAAAAGTCTACCATTAAAAGTTGAAATCTAAAATAGTAATCTATACGATTATAAAAAATAATCCTCAATTTTAAACACCTAATCACTAGAAAATATACAATTTAGATATAATATTTAATGAATAACATGTTCCAAATTATTTCTTCTAGATTTGATGAATCTTCTTTATATGACCAATTCAGTCATAGAAATGAATTTTATTAATCAAATGAGATGTGTAAAATTGTGATAAAGAATATTACACATTAATGTGTAGTATTACATTAATGAATAAGGTGAGAAATTATTTTTACATTATGTTATTTAATGAAATTTGATATCTTAGGCCCTTTAATGGGAATTAAATAGCCTTAATAAAACCATGGACATTGTGTTTTATGGGAATCACAATTTTTTGGAAGGTTAAAGAAAGAGATATAAAACTCATAGGTTGTTGACAGTAGCATGAAAAATTATTGATTTGAGGCATCATGATAAAGCTATTATGTTATAAAATAACAATTCATACGAGGTTTTATGTTATTATGAAATTAAATTATTCTATATGGGTGTGTTAATATGTTTCTAGATACTAACCATGTTCATTATGAGACTCTTACTAATGCCATTAAGAAAGAGGTTGATATGTTCACAGTCCATGTGTGTCCAGAACCATAGTTAAAAATTAAATACTATTTATTATTTAACATGAGGAATTAATATTAATCTCATACATAGTTTAATAATTATCTCTGATTAGAGAAATAACATATATTCAGTAACTAGTTATTTGAGGGAATATTTTTTGAGGAGAATATATAATAAATAGTTGTTTTATATTTAGTGAATATAATATTTATTTATTTATTGGTAAAAAATTCAGACATATTTATTTATTAAAATAATTATCATTAATCAAGGACCTAAAATATTCTCTATAAATGAAGAATCCGTTTTAATGGTTTTTAGGAAAAAATATACTAACTATTATTTGAGTAAATTTTAAACAATTTAATAATGAAATTATATTAAATTAATTTGATGGTATTGAACATGTCAAAAAAATTAATATTATTATTATAGACATTGGGTTCAGGATAGATTAAGGAAATAATAGGGGAATAAGTGTAATTATTATTTTCCAACTCTATAACTATTTATATCCAATTATATTATTTCCAACCCTAACATTAGCTATTTCTGTTGGTTGTTAACAATGAATTCAGATTATTCTATCATTCCCAAGATTTCCCCTTTCTAAAAATTCTCTCCAGAATGGAGAGCGGTCCTCCACTACCACCCCTCTATATTATAGAGTTATCCAGGAGAATCCTTCTTGGAAGCAGTTCCCATGGTGGTCAAAGGGGAAAAGCACAGTCATTAGGATCTTATGTGATACCACATAGAGATTCCTATAGAGATACAACCATGGGAGATGCTTCTAAGAAGGATATTTATAAAGTCGTCTACAAGTTATATAGTAATGAATTTCAAATAAATTTCAATGCAGTTCCCATGGTGGTCAAAGGGGATATTGATAATGTTAGGTTCTTGAAATATAACCAATCACATGGTGTGTATCAATATCCCCTTTGACCACCATGGGATCTACATTGAAATTTATTTGAAATTATATAAATATAACTAATCACATGGTGTGTATGACATAGCTAATATTTGGGTCTTGACTCATTACTATATAACTTGTAGACGACATTATCAATATCCCATTACCAAGTTTTATACTACATTTTTTCCAAGGTAAAACAACATGACCAGTCCCAAGGTGTGATCTACGGATAGATGATGGAGCAATATTTATGATGTGTAGCTTGATAGTACATCCCATGAATATTACATGATTACACAAAATAAAAAACTAATATATTTTATTGTTTAAACCATATCAACAAGTGGCTTTTGTTTCATTTATTTGAGTCGTACACACCATGTGATTGGTCATATTTATATAATTTTAAATAAATTTCTAATTAATATTTTAAATAACAATTTTTCTACAAGTCACAATGCATCGATTAGTAAATTCACATTATAATGTAATATGATATGTAAAAAACATGTGTCTATATGTCATTAAATTTATTTTATAGGTAATTAAATTACATGATATGATCTGTATGATATATTTAACATGACTAAATATTATACAAATGTTGAAAACACTAGTCCTTTCGGACTGTTAATAAATAAAGGGTGATGACATATGGTCTAGAGGGGGTGAATAGACCTCTTTAAAAATTTTATCCACCCAAAATAATTTAAAATGATAATTAACATAGATAATCTGCTATGGGAAAATGAAATAAAGTACACATGAAATTTTTATAGTCATTAGGTCACTTGAAATTACATCATGTAGTTACTTGTGATCCCATTATATAGTCACTTGAGATTCCATTGATATAACAATTAGTCAGCATACTAACCATGTGAAAATTATAACATGTTTTTTCATTTATATTGAGATGAAATTTATATCATCTTTCATGTTTATTGTTTAATGTTGGCCATAGTGAAAACATATATAATTTTGGAAATGTGGTTTTTTGGTAAATGAAGTGAATAATGTAATTTATTTATTAATCACGAAGCCATGATTTCAAGGATCTGTGATATTCCCCAGTAATATGATAGGATTATATAAAAACATTGAAATATAATTAATGTAGATTACATTTTCAAAACCCAAATAGGATCCACACCTTACCTAGTGTACACCATTCATAAGAGATCTGTAGTGAATCCCATTCAAACTACCAAATTATGGAATCATGTTATGGTAAAATAAAATACTGTATGATTTTATAGAAATTTTTCTATATTTTTCTTTCATTATTCTGATATACATTGGATTCGAAACTCACAATGAGATTTATTAAATATCAAGTGACCACATGATGGAATCTCAAGTAACCTAATGATGAAATCAAGTGAACTCATGATAGAATTTCATGTTACCACTTTTCAAATACCTCATGGTCACATGAAACTCTTGACTAGTTTGATACTTTATTCATATTCTAAAGTTATGAATTTTTTAGTGTGTCACCTGTTTTCAAATATTAATATTTATATGTAATTAATATTTATTTTAATTATTTTAAGTGATTTTATGGATCCATATATCCTTAAAAATCATAAATTATCTTCAAAAATTATTTTTGTATTATTTTTAAATAGTTTTAAAAAATAATTTAAATTATTATTAATAGATAACATAAAATCATCATATATATATAAATTACAAAAAAAAAATTTATTATATTTGGTTATTTAATTATTTTGTAATTAATATTTAGGGTCCTCAAACTTATTCAAAATTATTTTATAGTATTTAATCAAATATAATTTGATTTTGAATAAAAATACACTACAGGTACATAGAATGTATTTTTAAATTTTAATTTATTAGTTAAATTTTCATACATTTTTATGGAATTATTTGTAATAATATTATAGATATATATTTTATTTTTTTAATAAAAAAATTAAGCCTTTTTATATTGGTCATTAGTATTTCAATAACGATGATCATTCTAGAATCATAATTTTCTCTCTCTTATATAATTATAAACATTTCTTTTGAATTACTTTTCGAACACGGAGATTGGTTTGATAGTTATATTGATCATTTTGAAAGGTATTTTGAATCATTAATTGTACACTTATTACGAGAACCCAAACATTTGAGAATCAAAAGAACATAACACTAAGCATAGAACTGTTATACAGACTAACTCCTTTGAAAACATGGTTTTATCTATTGGAATGACATTCAGCTGTTGAACAAAAAAATATATGACATCTCCTCCAACCATTACAGGATATATAAAGAAAATACTAAAGAACATTTACATATTTTTCATTCATTTATATTTTATTCCATCCTTGTTTCTTATGTGTATATGATTACATCTCATACCTGACATGAGATTTCATTTACTATTTATTTTATTACATTCAAAAGAATTCCCTTTCATTCATTGAGTTATGAATCCCAGATTTTGAAGGCGTGAAAAATTGGGTTGTTACACCCATTGACTAAATTTTGAGTTATAATTTGGTTGTGACGCCATATACAAAATTATGGTGTCTGGATTATACTTCAAATAGAAATATTAGGTTTTTATTGGGTTATGATTTCACTTAAAAAACAATTTTAGTTCACATTATATCTCATAAAGAGAAGAGAGTTATAAGATTGAACTATGTCTAATTGAGATTGAACAACTGTATAATTTTATTTTTTTAATTTAATTTTATACTATAAATTAACTTTTAAAATTTAAATTGATATTTATTTTACCTAGTTAAAATTTATTAGATGTATTATTCATCACCCTATAGGATATCTACCATCGCCATATCTGGCCTAACATGGATGGGAACTCATCATGTTGCCTCAGAGGTACATACATTTTTACGAAGTAAGTTTAAAATAAATTTATTTAAATTGATTAAAATTTTGATTCATGGGAATGTCAAGAAATTTTGGATAAGAATTAATATAAATAAATTGAATAATTAGAAATATAATTGACTAATTTGAGTTGGATTTATCTTAAATAAAAATCATTGGTGATGAGTTCTAATTTATTAAATGTATAAATAATTCCATGTATTTTTATGATCATGAGTATAGATTAATATTTTATATTATCAGTTTAATTTTAAAATAATATTAAATTAATCTCATTCCATGAGAATCATCCCTCCTCTAATTATATAATAGAATGTGTTCCCATAGTTTACTTTTATGTAATCCCAATAAACCAATCATTTTGTACCTGCACATTTCTGTGTGTAAAAGTTTATGTTTGAAATAGGGATCTCACGTTAGTAGAGGCAATCCAATTTTGGAGTTTATTAGAAAACTATTTAATAGATACATGGGATTATAGGTGTAATGATACGTGAAGAACCAATTCATGGTTCAAGGTTTTTTTCATTAGTTTTAGGGATATTTTATAATCCACTATATATAACAAACATTAGAAAACATCTCATTATCACACCACTCTTGTTATTTTATTTCTATCTTGTATCACAATGACATTCATTTTGGATTTTTTTCTTGACCACATTAATTAATTAATTAAAAATCCGGTAATATATGAATAAAATAAATTAAATTTTGCATAAAATTTATCTAAGATATTATTAACTGCTTTTTTAATTCCACTAAAGACTAACAAGATTTTAATAAAGTTTAAATGAATAATTTTAATATAATTATGAAAATGCCTTAATCATATAAATTATGTCTGCATATCTTGATTACATCTTAAGATAAAACCGATCGATATATGAATTTGTTTGCCCAAACAAATTTGGTGAATTATCAATTATCATGGAATTCTAATTAATGTTTTGTGTCGACATAAATTAGTTCACATCATGGGTTTACGACAATAGAATAACTTTGTGTAACTGAGAAGCATGGGTTGGGGAAATCCAAATAAAGGATTTTAGGATTGGTATGTACACTCAAAATATCAAGTAATTGTGTGTTAATGTATTTGTAAAATTAATCCCAGTATAAAAGCCTTCAAATAAATTTTCAGGCCATCATGTGGGTTATGATAAGGGGAATATAGTTATTTTCCACTAGAATCTATAGTCAATGGGATGTCCTGAAACCAATTGTGAGGTTTATTCGGTTCTAATAAAATAGTGGGATATTAATAAATTTAATATATATTAAATAATTTTATTAGATAATGTACTAAAATTATTCAATTATTAATTATATAAATGGTAATAAATATTAAGTCAACCATATCATTATTATCCATGCATTAAAAGGATCATATTATCCCGATAACTAATTTCCAAAAATGGAAAAGGAACCTATGAATTATTTTATGCCATGAAAGGAAATTGTATAAGATGGAAAACCCCGTTCTTTATGTGTATTGCTAATAGGCTAATGAGGAAAAATTTTCTCTGTGTGTGAAACATTTTTATGATACCCAAGATCTATAATGTTTAATTCTCTCATCCATATCGAATTATCTTATTAGTACACATGAGGATATGGATGTGTATAGAATGATTTTATACATTTATGTTCTCTACCAAGATAATCTAAGGCAAGAGAGAAATAGGATATCTAATGTAATGTTCACATGAAATATTTGAGATCCTATACCTTCTAGACCTCAATTCATAAAAATGTTTAGTTGCATATAGTTTTTATACATCTTGGATGTTAAAATACCTAATGAGATTCACATATATTTAATTATTTTGATACTAAATAAATTATTATCCAATGTCATTGTGAATTAGAAATTGAGAAATAGTGATGTACTATTTAAAAAAATCTTAATCTCATTCTCTAGGTTGAAAAGGATAGAGGTAGGTAAAAATACATAGTCCTAGTGGTGAATAAATAAATGAAGAATAAAAATAGTCCCATGAATCAAACCATTTCTAAATATTCCATGCACCATCCTTCCAAGGTGAAAAAGATCCAATGTTATGGAAAGTTAAATTGATGTAGTACATTTTACTTGTGAAAAACAAGGTCACTTAAGAATAACTACACCCACAAATGTTTGTCTGTTATCGAGTGTAGTCATTATATATCTATAATTTTGGTATTAGATATATCTTTTGGTGCTCTAATATATAACCAAATAAATTGCATTATATTTCCATAGGAGAGGTGGATTCTCAAGTAGTTAATATATCATGACTCCATGTTTTCTGTATATGATATGTAATGGTCCAAACCCCTCAAGTCCATTATTTTTTAAAATTCAATGTTTGAGATGTCCTAGGGTGTTCAGGGGAGTCATAATGACTCATTTCAAGAGATTTCCAAAAACCTAGTCTTCCAATTGTAGGTAGAATCATTAAGTGGTGTTAGTAGGTGGCATCAATGACTTGTGTTGTTGACTAATGAAAACTGGTCATAACGGTGGGTCACTAATGGAATCTCACATCGGTTACTCAGTTAATTGTGAGTCACCCAACGGAGACTCAACCATTGGTGAATCACCAATGGTAGCTCTTGTCAGTGACTCGCCATCAGTAGCTCATGTTAGTGACTCACCATCTGGTGCTCACATCTGTGACTATTCATTGGTATCCCACCTTAATGACTCCCCATCAGTAGCTCGAGTCGGTGACTCATCCAATGGTGGGTCACTTCTAATAGTTTGTCAAAATTTCTGTTTTCCTATTTTCTAGTTGCACCCATTTATTGTTTCAGTTGGTGTAAATTGGGTTTAATACTTTATTATAGTTGTTTTAATGATATTTCAATGGAATTAAAATATATATTTAATTTCTTAACTCCCTTAGACTTTTAATAGTTAAGATGCATGATCTTTATCAATATCCAACTATAATGGATTATAAAATTGTTCCTCTGTTGATATAGGATCTGGAATTTCTAAATCCAAGATCCTTTTTACCATTTTTTTCTTTCTCTTTACTCTATTTCTTCTGATCATCACAGAACCTTTCTTCCCTGAGGAGTCATGCATCTGTGTTTCAGCCTAGGATCTTGTTTTCCTGGAGCCTTACGCACAACCAAATTTGGTACTAAGAAGAGTTGTTTATCGTCTATTATTCTAGGTAGGGATCCCTTCCTCTATTTTAAATTATGTGTCATATGGGGTGGGTTTATAAATGATTCCCATAACAGGGAGGCTAAATCCAAATTTCATAAATATAATTAAAACAGCTTTTAACAAATGAACATGGGTTTGGGAAAAGTGACACAAGATTCTATTTTGTGATTTATTGATATTATGATCCATATGGTCTTTGTATCCTATTAAAAATCAAGGATGTTGGTGGACTTTATTTGCGCATGGGTGATTAATCGTGGATGATTTTTATTTTTTTTGTTGAATGGTTAGGTATATATGAAATTGATTAACTATTTATATTAGGTTAAATAAATGAATGCCCTAGGATTTAAATTATTCTATGGTTACCCCTAAATTATCATAGTGTAATTAAATAATGAGTTTTTGTTAAATCTGAATACATCATGACATGTTTGTTTTGGTTGTGAGTTGTGAGTGGTTTTCATTGTGTCATGTTCCTTTTGTGATTATGTGATTCTGGGGTTGAGAGAACGGGTGTAAGGTGGGCTAGTATGGTTGGTGTAATGGAATCTCATGTTGAGAGATTGATTGATTGTGGAATTGATGGGCAATGTTGAGAAATGGGGTTACATGTTCGGGTTGTGGTATGTTCTTGTTTCTGGGTATGATTTTTTTGGTGTTGTTATATAGGGGGGATGTCAAGCTATTTTTGATTGGGTGTGTTGCAGGGATTTGGTACTATTTTTTTGGTTTTCTTATAGAGAGGACAGACAGGGAGAAATGACATTGAATAATGATGATGGCAGTGGTTGGTATGGGTGTTAGATGGAGTGGAAATACGAACTAAGTTGCCTTACTGTGGTTCTTCTTCCATCTATGTGGTTTATGTATTGTGTATTATTGTCTGACGTGATTAGTATTTTCTTGAGTAAGGATGGAATGAATAAATGGTTTCCTTAATAAGGAATGATAACTGTTTAAACAATTTGGTTCAGAGTATGTTTGATTTGTGGCTTCCTGTTAATGGATTTAATTTATTAACATCCAAAGTGATTCTTTCTAATGTAAATAAATGCAGTTAGAGGTAGTAGTAATGTGGTCAGCATCATAGGGTGGTTTATTGTTTGATTGAGAACAAATAGAATGGATAGAGTGTTTGAAGTCTATATATATACTTATACTTCCTTGTGACTTCTATATACACCCCACCATAGTTGAGGACAATGTGTTGAACACCCCCGTTGTTATTGGGGAGGGTGTCTTTCCCAGAAATCCTGGTAGGAGGATTGATTGATGTCCACCCACTCATACCTTCTACTTCTTCCAAGCAATGTTATCCCAAGATCCTTGAGGAAGGTTATGGTTTATATAGCCCATGTGTGGAGGGGGAGTTGTGGTTTCCTAGGTATCTTTGGGAGGAGATGAGAAGTTCTTTAGTGGGTGTCTTCATGATGTGGAATGGTATGTGGCCCACGTGTCTATGGGTAGGATGTGGCCTAGTATTTTGACCAGTTGTATGCGAGTAGGGTGTGGTGTCGTATGTGGCCCAAGTGTGTGTGTGTGGGTTATGAAGTGGTATTTTTGGAAGAAGTGGGAGTGCCAAGATGTTTTCTACTAGGGTGTGAGAGTAGATTATTAGTGGGAATGTGGTGTGGGGTACGCTATCATCAATGTGCACTATATTACATTATTTGACTTGGGTTATTTTGTGATCATACCAATGGTGAGGTTAGGGTGCCTTGAATACC
Organism: Viscum album; assembly: GCA_963277665.1. Lineage (NCBI taxonomy): Eukaryota > Viridiplantae > Streptophyta > Magnoliopsida > Santalales > Viscaceae > Viscum > Viscum album. Next base: position 401,520,759 of record OY728127.1, on the reverse strand, counting down.
TTATTTGGTGTTTTTGGTTTCTCTTTTTTTTTACTGGGGAATTGGTATGCTTCTCCAATTGTGTATGAGAGACTTTGGTTTTTCCCTACTGAGTATACTTGTATACTCACCCTACATTATAAAACATCATTCAGGATTATTTGAGGATTATGGAGACTATTCTAGGCATTACTAGCTTATACGTTGGGATATGTTATTTGTCCCTACTTATATTTGTTCTTTTGGTATTTAATTTGGACCATTTCATTTTATTTGTAGCATTTTTACTTTAAAAAATTAATATGGGATGACAGAATGGTATTGGAGGATATTTTTGGGAGATAGGATGGAGTTTTGAGTTAGTCACAATTAGTATTGAATGGTTTGGTATAGAAACAGTATTAGGTGATCTTGGTACGTCACATGGGATGGGGAAAACCGGCTTGAACATGAGATTTTAGGGCCTCGATGATCAGATGGAGGGAATCTGAGCCTACCAAATGACCATATGTGGCTTCATATTTTGAAGGTTAGAGACCACTGGAATGATACATGCATCATAATGACTTGTGTTCTTGTTTCAATGTGTTTCCTGGGGTGATTTGGAATTAGTAACAACAAAATAAGTTTAAATTGACATTAAATAAAATTTCATACTACATGGGCATATGAATTATTTGTTTACATTTCAGCTTAGTGCCCATTCATTGTCAGCATGTAGTATAGGAAGTGGAGGCTCAGTATGCTGACCTGGTTGACAGAAAGAAGGTTGACCTAGTAGGGTATGATGGCCAGTGGCAGAAAACATTATGAGTTTCCAGTGATATACTCTGGGGAAGAAAAAAGAAGCGCTTCTGACATATAGACAGAGAGTTGGCTAGAAGGGCTTGTGATCACCATTAATTTGATTTTGGATTTGAGGGAGTACTAGGTTCCCTTGGTGTTGAGCTTATTTTGGGGAGCTACATGTCAGTGGTGGATGCTTTACCTAGGGTAGAGAAAGGAGGATGACATTCTGTGTGTCAATTTTGAGAAGCAGTTCTGAGTATAATTCCTTTATTCAACCATGAAGACTGAGAAGAGAAAGTATTTACTCTCCCTATATTAGGGGACTATGTCAGTACGAAATATGGGATCAAATTCAAGGATCTCCTTATTTCATCTCTAGATCTCTTTCCGGATGAGGAGTCTCATATGTGGCACCTAGAGGAGGTACTTTATCCTTATTTTAGGTATGTGGTTACCCCCTTTACCTTGCCGACATACTTGGAGGTCTGAAAAAAGGTGTAAGTATTTTAGATGATGGAATCATGGGGAGGACTTCTGCGAAAGGGGTTTCATCTTAGTCTATTGATGGGAATGGTTATTTGCAATAGGTCTTTGGTTCCAGGGCCTTTGAGTTTCTGACTGTTGGAAGGTGACCTTAAAAATTTACATTTCATCTTCCTAGTCCTCATGCCTATCCTATGGGCCTAGGGATAGTATGTTTTATTTTTGGAGTCTATGGGAATACTCATATTTAATGCTCAGTATCCATTCAAGCCTAGTATGGTGGAGGTGGGTAGGTCTAGTGCCTGCCTCAATAGGATTTTCGGTCAGGGAAGTTCCAGCAGTAGGGACAGTAGCCTCACGCTCCACTGAGGGGAGATGGAGCCGGTAGAGGGAGAAAATAGGGTGTCCCTTAACGACCTCAACCCAGGAATGGTCAATGAGGATATCATAAAAAGAGGGTTGGAGGAGTTGGGTGTGGTCCATTGCATGTTGTAGAGGCAGAATTACCAGTAGGGTCGAATATCATTTGAGGTGCTTTTAGATTATTCAGTTTTCTTGCTTGTTCTTTATTTGATTCAAGAGCTTCACAATAAATTTTTACAAAAATTCTATCACATCATCATGAAATAGACTTAAATAGGCTTCCCATTACCCTATTGCTAAATATTTCCATCATAGGTAATAATAGTATTTTCTATGTCTGTTGGTGATATAGACTAATGATGTGGCCACATCAGTCACACGAGGCCCTTTTCCTATTACAGATGAAGTTGTATGATTTCATCATTGTCATCAAATGGTTGTACATTGTGCATATTTTTATTTACTACTTATAAAGGAGATTCATGTTAGCATATGTGAATGGTCAGTGTGTAGCTTTCATTTGTGAGTGGAGTTATCATATGGGCAATCAGTATATGGAGCCCCTTCCTTTCTTATTGGACAAGCTATTTGAGGAATTGGTAGATACAGAGATGAAGGATGTTCCCAAATTTGTTGAGGAATTATTTTATGTATTCCCCGTGAAGGTTGTGACTCTACCCCCTTGATAAGATGTTCACTTTGACATAGTCTTGTAGCCTAGTGCTTCTACGATTTCGATGGCTCCTTGTCAGATGGAACCTTCAGAGTTGCATGAGTTAAGGATTAAAATGGACGAATTGTTGAAGAAGTGCTTTATCCATCAAAGTGTGTCACATTGGGGTGATCCAATCTTGTTTTAAATAAATATGGATGGTGGTTTGAGGTTGCTCCTAGATTACCTGAGTTTGAATCAGGTGATATTCAATAACTATTACCCTCTATAAAAGATAGAAGATCTTTTCGACCAACTGTGGGGAGAAATTTAGTGATATAAGGTCGATTTGTGTTTTTTATCACTAATTCAGGGTTAGGGAAGGTGATAACCCAAAGAATACTTTCAAGTACAGGTATGACCCCTTCTAGTTCGTGGTTATGTGCTTCAGTGTTATGAACGCACCAACCATATTCAAGAGACTTATGAACTCGGTCTTTCATGTGTTCTTGGACAATTTCTCCATCAAATTCATCTATGAAATTTGGATCTAGTCAATGTCAGAGGAGGAGCATACCCAGAATATTAGGACTTTCTTAGTGGTCCTTTTATGCCATCATTTCTACGGAATGCTTTACAATTAAAATTTCTTAAAATGAGATGTTCTTTTCCTTGGACATGTGGTGTCACCAAAAGGTATAGTAGTGGACCCATTGATGTTCTAGGTAGTTGTTTCTTGGGAATCACCCAATAATGTAGTTGAGGTTTACTGTTTTCTCAGTCTCACATGTTATTCTAGAGATTCTTACCCAATTTATCTAGAGTATCATCATTGTTGACATCTTTGATGTGGAAATATTGTGCCTTTGTTTGGAGTGAACAGTTTCAGGTAGAATTCTAATACATGAAATAGAAGTTGGTTCATGCTCCAGTGCTTCGGTTTCTAGAGGAATGGGTGACGTTTGAAGTGTGTTGTGGTACTTACCATCAAGGATTAAGAGGTGTGTTTATGGAATTGTTGGGAGTGATATATTATGGGTCTAGGCAGTTACATCCCCACGAATGTGACTATACCACCAATGATCTAGATCTAGTGACGGTCATGTTTGAACTGATTTTATGGCAACATTACCTCATTGGGGATCACATTTTGGTCTTCTTTGATCACAAGATCTTGTGATATATCATTTCCCAATGATATCTGAACGTGTGATAGATGAGGTGGATGGATTTTATCGAGGACTACAAATTTTAAATCCCATAAACCTTAAGAAAGGGATATTTTGTGGTCAATTATTTGATCATGAAGTCATAGAAGGAGGATATTCAAGAATTTGTGGATTTTTGGAAGACGATGGAGGAGTTTTAATCCTTGAAAATAGATATAGTAAAGGATAGTGATAGTGCATGATTATTTTAGGTGATAGTGTCATATTATCTTATGTGCCAATTGGAGGAGTTATAGTGTGGATACATAGAGGGAGAGGTGATGTGATATCATGTAGACCAGGGTGATGCTCTAAAGTCATGGTTGGAGGATGGTCAGAATCAAATGAAATTCTATGGGTGGCTATTTTTCCTAGTGGTGATGCATGAGTGAGTGATCTTTCAGTCTCATAGCTCACCCTTAGTAGTTCACTTGGTATTTTCTAAGACGTAAAACCACTTAGGAGAATAGTTTTCTTAGACAGGGATGAAACTTGTGGTGGCGGAGTTCGTGGGGGGCGTTCTTAGTGTTCCAACTCGTGAAGGCTTAGCACTGTGTTCCCGATGGTTTTTACAGCCTCAAGATTTCTCAGAAAGGACGTTGGATGAAATGTTGATGGATTTCATAATATGGTAACCCATGGCTTAGGGAGGATGTGATGCAATCTGGGTAGTGGTTGATTGACTGATAAAATTGGCTCACTTTCAAGCGATTGAGGAGTCGAACGGAGTGGATGCCTTGGAAAATATGTATGTTGGTGAGGTGGTTTAGCTGCATGGAGTTCAAATATCCATCATCTCGGATTAGGGTAAAAATTTGACCTCCCAATTATATAGGGGATTACAATATTCTTTTATCACTCAACTATGCCTCATCAGTTCCATCCACCCCCAGATAGATGGGTAGATGTAGTGAACTATCCAAGTGTTGGAGGATATTCTGTGGGCTTGTGACTTTAACATTGGTTGACCTTGGGTGAGACACATTCCCTTGGTATAGTTCTCTTATAATAATTTCTATAACTATTCAATTGGTATGGTTCCATTCAATTATTTTTTGGAGAACCAGCTCATTCACCTACGTGTTGGAAAGAGGTTGGGGAGACACCTATTCATTGTCCTGACATTGTGTTGAGTATGACTAAAAAGGTGACACTTGATTGTGATATGATGAAGGTAGCACAAGATTTTCATAAGTTGTATGTTGATCATAGGAGTAGGCCCTTAGAGTTCAAGGTTTGGGACCACATGTTCTTAATGTTTTACCCTCGATGTGGGTAGTGGAGGTTTGGTATAGTGAGAAAGCTTTCTCCAAGGTTCATTGGACCCTTTGAGGTGTTAGGGCATGTTGGAAAGGTGGAATTCCAGTTAGCATTGTCACCGTAGTTTTACAAGATCTACGATGTCTCTCACATCTCTCATCTTCCCCAGTATTTTCCCGATGACACTCATGTGATTGACTAGGGATAGTTGGTTGTTAACGATGATGCAAAGTTAATAGAATGACAAGTGGAGATTCAACATCATCGATAGAAGGTTTCATGGAGATGGACCATTCTCTGGGTTCTTGTGCTGTGGAGGCATGGTGGACTGAAGTGGAGTAATTGGGAAAGGGAGACATAGATGTGTACCCAGTACCCAGATTTTTTTTGATTTTTCCTTGTTATGTCTTGCTTTATGATCCGATACTTGATCTTAGTTTAATATGATATGTGTTTCTTCCTTGTTCTGTAATGTGTTATGATGTCTAGGCATGTGAAAAGTGGATAAACTGATTCCTAATTGAGATGCATTAATTGAGATGTGGTTAAACCTATGTGGGTGAGTCAGTGCGGCCCAGATGTATCTTGACACGGAGGAGGAAATTCCCAAATTCATATGCTTGGATGGTGTGAATTTTGGTGTATGCATGGTGTCTCTCTATGTGTGTGTGTGTGTCTGTCTGTGTAAAGACTTGGATTTTCCATGTAATGTTTTTTATTTATATTTAATTATTACGAGTCTGCGAAAATTTAGGGTGTGTCATTCGGAGGCCTGGTGTGCCTGAAATAAATTTCTATACTTTTTTAATGGTAAGTCTAGAAATGGAGCGGGCGATGTTTTCTATCTTTTGAACAAGGGCTCAGATTAAAAATCTGAGGGAACAATTGAATCTAAAGCACTGAGATTCACTAAAGAGAGGATTCACATCGACAATAGTAATTCTAGAGAAAAAGTTATATTTTCGGAACTTTTTAAAAGATTAATAAAATAACATTGTTATTTTATTTATTTTTTCTTTTCTTCCATTGGAAAAGCAATGGTGTGGGACCAGCGACGTGTCAATCCATGAAATGGCTTGACCCTTCAAATCCTAAGTAATAGGGTCATTGGAATTTATGAAGGATCGTATTAAATGAACCCCCATAAATTCCATGTCCTTTGCCTACCCTTTCCCTATTATATATATATATGGATCATAGGGATAGGTATTGGCAGGGCTTCACCAAGCGATGACGCTCTAGTAAAGTGCTGCAATGCCCAACACATGCAGTACGAAGCCGGTTCTAGAAGATGATGATGAGAAACACTGAATTATGAACTGAAGGATGATGTTTGAGTGGCAATGTTGGCCACTAGATGTGGGAACAACGAATGCTGACTCTTCCTCAATCACGGGCGCTCTCCAAAGAACTTGAGGTAGGGTTTGTTTCTTGTATAATGTCTAGAGTTGATGAATCTTCTTACCACCCTCTTGCTACCAAGATAACGTGGAGGGCCCCTGCAAAACAAAGAAGGCATGTACCTTTCACCCTTTTTGATGGATGTTGACGTATCCTTTTTGTGAAATATATTTGGGTAGAATTAAACCATGGACGACGAGTGACGACGGTGGATGGAAATGACAGAAGGTGGAGGAGATAGAGGTTCATCGTCACACACCCCCGGTGAATAAGGTCATGTCCATAGCCGTGGGTGGTGGAGATGGAGGCTGGCTCGGCCGGTCACGAAGGAGGGTGTAGTGCACCGTTGCATGCAGCTGGAGAAGGGGGGGTCGCTACCAGGCCCTACAGCGGACAGTAGCGTCCGACAACGGCCAGTCGCAGACGAAGGAAGAGTGATGCGCCATCACGCACCACTGGAGGGGGCTAAGGATTGAGGTTGTGGTAGGTGGAGAGCAGTCCAGCCCTCGTGCTGGGTCAGGTCGATGGACCCCCGATCAACTGAAATAATCGACCATTATGCAGTGGGGAAGTGCCCCACTAGCTCGCTGAAATGGCCTGCACCCGCAGGGCCAGCTGAGAAGACCGGTCACCCTTCTGGCGGACCGGACCAGACGCAGGCCAGCCAAGTGGGATGGACCCACCTAATGGACTTGACCCACCCAGTAGGCTGGGTCAGACCTGTGGCCCTGTGTATCGGACCGAACCTGCGGAATAGTGGGCCAATGCGGGTGGGATGAGCCCCGCCCGACTGGCCAAGCCTACCGCGGCCCATTCCAGTGATCCAAACCAGATAGACCTCGATTGGTCGGACTCAGTAATGAAGGCGTGACCCGAGCGGGGTCAGGTAGACCAAGAGGTCCTTTGCTTCAGGCCGGTTTGATCGAGTCAGACCAGGCACAAACCCAACCAGTCCCTAAATAAAGAAACACTTGTAACTGATGAACTGGTTTTCCAGTTGACATGCCATCATTGGCATTGGGAATCCTCTTTGGAAGCAGTACCTTTGGCACATTCTGGGAGGCCCGACTGATCTAGGATGGACGGAGGTGTTGTCACCCCCTTTGCATGGAAAGAGGTGTAACTTACAGACCGGGTGATTGATTGACGAGCCGTCCATGGCTTAAGGACCCTACTGAAAAGGTGGTCCTCTTAAGATGCTCCACAAGAGTTTTGGAGAATTTTAGAATACAGCCTGGTAGGATTGAGTCTAAATCCAACAGAGCCCTCAGCACTAAAATTCAAATAACTTACACACTGAGTGACTGATTGAAGCACCGTCCATTTCATTAGAACCCTAATGACATGACAGCTCATCAGGTTACTTTTTATTGAATGAATGACGCTATTGAGGTTTGACCAATGGCTTTAGGAGTGGTTATCCTAGAATCCAGCATACTGTGAGTGGGAATCAAGTGGATGGTAGTGAGGTGGAGGTTGGAGACAGATAATATAGAGGTTATTATAGAGCGATGCTCTATGGGTCAACACCAATCCTATGTGGGTTATATCTTGTGCGGGTCAGTTCATAGTGATCCAGTGTTGTTAAACCCATACCAATCATATGTGGGTCAGATCCTATGTGGGTCATTATGGGGGTTAGTACCTATCGAATCTAGGCGGGTCGGATCTTGTGTTGGTCATTGCGGAGATTAATACCTATAGATACTGTGTGGGTCAGACTCTATATGGTCAGTAGTAGTGTCTCCTGACAAAATAAGATGATCTATTTTCATGACTAATCATCTGAACTTCTGTACTTCACTAATAAATGGTATGAGCTGATGCTTTTCCCTTCATGGAGATACCTATGTGGTACTTTTACCTTCGTGGAGATATCTTCATGGTGATACATATGTGGTTCTTTTACCTATATGGTGTTATCGTCGTGGTGTTACTTGTGTTGTACTGTTACCTTCATGGTGTTATCTTTTTGGTCTTACTGGTGTGTTACTATTACCTTCGTGTTGTTACCTTCATGGTGTCACCTTTGTGATATTCTTCCCTCATGTATGAGATGAACATATCTGGATAACTTAAGTATATGTTTGGGAATATACCTAATTAGAGTTGTTGACTGCTTCATGCTTTGTGGTTGAGGTCATGCTTTGTGGTTTTTCCTTTTTGGAACACTGGGAGACCTTTAGGGGTCTCGAGGTCCCTACTGAGTATTCTAATATTCACCCCTGTGTACACTTTGCATGTACATTGTTATGTCTTGTGCAAGAAAATAGATAACTTTGATCGTAGATGAGGGAGCCAGAACAAGACGGTACTCAGAGGTGGAACCTTTGATATGGCATGACACAGGACTACTGATCATGATTTATACCAACCCTTCAGATAGTATCCTTAGTGGTTGACCGAGGAGATATTTTTCCATTTTCAGTTGTACTTATACTTTCTAGTTGGGCTTTTATTCTGGCCCATTTACTTTCAGAACACTTTTTACTATTACAGTTTACTTCGCGGTTGCATCTTGTTTGTGCTCTTGGATTTGAATGTTTTTAAAGTCTTAAAGGAAATGCATTTTAGTTAAGAGATATTCATTTTTTGTGTTTTTCTCTAGCCTCTGGCCTATATAAGGTAGGCTTGGGGTAGTCACGACATGGGCTCTAGGGTAGGGTTCGTGAAAAAGTGGTATTAGAGGAGTCGGTTCTACCGAAGAACTACGACTCTGAAATTTCTTATGTGGAAATAGTGTTACGTTTTATGAGTGTGGTTATCAGTTTTAGGAATCCAGTGTTGGTTCGACATCCAACATATCCACACACCAAGACCGTGATTTCAGATTTCTTATATGTATATGGATACAATGACTGTGTGTGTTTTTTAAAAGCTTTTCTTGTGATTTATTTGAGTCAGCTCGACAGGTATAACTTAATGGCTTTGGCACACCTTTTTTTTATTTTTAGATGTTGCCACATAGACAGCTAGATAGGATTCTAAAGAGATCACATGATGATGGCCCACCGAGTGATGAGGCCTTAGTGTATGGCCCTTTTATGATGATAGATCCATCTGGTGGTGCAACAGTAGCACCACCATTCATTGGGAAGGAGATTCCACCAGCCACACTAGCAGAGGGTACACGCCGACTGAGCGTGTGTCACTAGTTTCTACTATAGAGAGATCTATGGTTCAGAGGTGAGATGGACCCGTAGATGGTTGAGGACTGGCTAGAGGCTGTGGAAAGAGTCTTTTGCTTTGTTGGGAAACTAGCTGATCTGATAGTGATCCTAGTTACCAGTCTCTTCTAGGGAGTAGATGGGAGATGGTGGAGTTTGACTCTCCAGTTACACAATAATTCTACCCTCTCCTGGGTAGAGCTCAAGGGTCTTTTCAACGCAGAGTTCATCCCAATGAATCTACACTTAGTGTGTATACAGGAACTTTTTTACTTACTATACGGTGGCATGATCGTGGCATAGTACTCGGTGAGGTTCACTAATCTCTCTCACTACTCCACCGACATAGTATGAGACCCTTTCATCAGGGTGCAGACCTATGCGCATGGTCTTCAATGGGAGGTCAGAGCATCGATGGTATCACTCATCGTTCTGATGTAGGATGGAGTGCTAGAGTGAGGGCTTTTGGTGGAGGTATTCCTTGATGAGTGGGCACCAACAGCGAGAGCCACCAAAAGATGTTAGGTAACAGAGACATCCATAGCAGCCAGTAGATGGATGACGCAGGGCACAAGTAGGCCAAACCGTCTGATGGGAGACCTCAGGAAACAGGTTTGGTGGTGAGGGGATCACGAGATAGTAGAGGACAGTTGTGGATCAGGCAGTGCTACTCGTGTGGAGGGTAGGTTCACATGGCTAATGACTAACCGAACCTCCATACTGACGATTAAAAAATTGTCAAAGGACCATCAAGGCAGAAGTAGAGGTTTGAGCAAGGATGTGTGCATGGTGGCGGATGTGGTAGAGGAGTTTTTCATGCAGCAGGCGGTGGATAGAGATTCGAGGATCAACTGCCACCACCAACAGGTGGTCCACCCCAACCACAGGGAGTAGGAGGATAGAGATGAGCTCCACTCCAAGCCGTTGAGGTCTATGACCATGGAACTCCGGAGATGATTGGAGGTACGATCTCTGTTTATTTTACCTTAGTTGTAGTAATTATAAACATAGGTTCCAGTCACTCTTTTATTTCCATGACCCTCAATCAGAGATTAGAGATTCTGATCGATTCGTTGACTCAATCTTTATGGATAGATACTCCCGCAGAAGAAGATTTGATGATTATAAACTGGTGTCGATAGTGTGATCTTACTATAGGAAGTGAGATCTTCAGCTGAGATTTTATAGTCGCGAAGATGAGGCTTTACGACATCATCTTGGGTATGGATTGGTTATCCAAATTCCATTCTCAGATTGACTATATTAGGCAAAACGTAAAGTGTGTCCGCGAGGATGGGACTAGGTTTTCCTTCACCAGCGATAGGGGAACCTTTACAACATAGTATCGACTTTCTTAAAGGATGGTGCAGCCGATCACAAATCAGTTGGCTAGCCTGACCCTTAGTGAAGTTGATGTTGACAGTCTGAGATATCCTATAGCGGTGAAACAATATGCTTATGTCTTCCTAGATGATGTTTCGGGACAACCTCCTCGTAGAGAGGTGGAATTTTATATTGACATGTACCCAGGTATGGACCATATTTCTACTCTATCATATGAAATGACTCCTATGGAGCTTCGTGAGTTATAGTTATAGTTAGAGGACTTTCAGAGAAAGAGGTTCATAAGGACCATTGTTTCTCCATTGGAAGCCCCGATTTTGTTCTCCATGAAGTCCGATGGGAGTTTGAGACTCGGTGTGGACTATTGGCACCTGAACTAGGTAACCATGAAGAACAAGTATCCACTTCCAAGGATTAATGATCTCTTAGATCAGTTGAAGTTAGCTCGATGGTTTTTGAAGATAGACCTCCGATCAGGATATCATCAGCTTAGGGTACGAGATGAGGATGTGCATAAGACGGCCTTCAGATGTCGGTATGGCTGCTATGAATTATTGGTTATGACTTTTGGCTTGAACAACTCCCCTAAAGTGTTCATGGGATGCATGAAGATGAATTCCATTCATACCTTGATCAATTCATTGTGGTCTTCATCGATGACATCTTGGTGTACTCAATGATGGAGGAGGAGCATTCCTATCATCTGCATATAGTTATGGATACTCTCTGATAGCACTAGCTTTATGGTAATCTCTCTAAGTTCCAATTATGGATAAGAGAGGTTCACTTTCTGGGACACGTTGTCTCGGAGGCTGGAGTAGTGGTATATCTTGAAAAGATAGAGGTGTTTCTAGCTTGGGAGCCACCTATGAGGGTGATCGAGGTGCAATTTGTTTTTGGGGTTGGCTGGGTACTACCAAATATTCATACCCAACAAATCCAAAGTTGTGGTACCCTTTTCAGCATTGACAAAGTAGGGACAAGACTTTGTGTAGAAGGAGAGATTCCATCAGATTTTTTAGGAGCTGAGGCAGAGATAGACAAGTCCCCCCATCTTGGGGCCACCAGAAGAGGGTGTTAGGTAGGTAGTCTATTCGAACAGATTAGGGGCTGGACTTGGATGTGTCCTGATGAAGGAGTGAGGAGTGATAATTTATGGTTCTTGGTAGCTGAGACAGCATGGGCAGAACTACACTACCCATGACTTTGAGTTAAGAATAGTGGTCTTCTCCATGAAGATGTGGTGACAATACTTTATGGCTGAACGTTTTACAGTCTACTCTGATCACAAGAGTCTCAGTTATATCTTCTCACATAAGGACCTAAAACTATGAAAGTGATGATGGTTGAAGTTTCTCTAGGAAAATGACATTGAGATAGTCTATATTCATGGGAAGGGGAAAATGATAGAAGATACACTCAACAGAAGTTCGTGTCTACAGTTGCTGAGTGAGGTGACAATGCAGCTAGCCATGTTGTAGATATCCTTTGTGGATAGAGAGAGATAAGGTTACCTCTAGTCTATTTCTATCACTCCCCCATATCTTTAGCGAGTTCAAGAGGCACAACATGGGCACATTGACTGTTATAAAAGACGTGCTCATATAACTATAGGACAAACACCTGATTGATTTTCTGAAGGGGGGATCACGTCATCCTATTTAGAGGACACACCATGGTACTAGTGGCTCTACGAGATGTGGTGTTGAGAGATTTATATACATCCTATCCGGTGGTACATCTTAGTGTGGAGAAGATGTACTAGGACCTCCAATTTTAGCACTGGTGGATAGGAATGAAGAATGCAGTAGAAGAGTTTGTTTCACGATGCCTCACTTGTCTGCACGTGAAGGTCGAGCATTAGGGTTCAGTAGGTTTAGTGTAGCCACTAGAGGTGATGTATTTAGAGTGGTATGGTATATCCATATAATTTTAGATAGGGCTTCCACATACATCTAGGGGACATGATTCCATCTGGGTGAATGTTGACCTACTCACCAAATCGTCCCACTTCCTACCCATCCGAGAGTAGGAGTCAATAGAGGGATAGGGACGCCTCTATGTACAAGAAATTCTACGATTTCAGTGGGTTCCATTGACGATCGTATCTAACTATGATGCATGTTTTACATCCTGGTTGTGGAAGGGATTGCAGGAGGCATTCAGGACTCAGCTATGTATGACCACCGTCTTTCATGCTCAGATGGATGGTCATCCAAAGTGGACCATATAGACATAGTAGGATATGATTCATGCTTGCGTCATAGATTTAGGTCGTAGTTGGGAGGATATCTTTCCCTTGGTGGAGTTCACATACAACAAAAACTATCAATCCACCATTGGTATGGCACCATTTGAGGCATTATACGGTCAACATGCAGATCACCTCTATGCTGGACAGACCCATGGGAGTCCGATCATATGAGTCCAAAGTTAGTACAGGCTACTACTGAAGAAGGTGCATATCATCCGGGAGTAGATGAAGTCTATATTGAACAGGCATAAGTTATATACTGACAGGAGATTGAGACCTTGGATTTTGAGGAGGGAGACCAGGTCTTCCTACAAGTCTCACCTCGGTGAAGATTATGGAGATTTGGCCGAGGCGGCAAGTTATCAATGAGGTTTATCAGAACATTTATCATACTTCAGAGGATTAGGGATGTGGTATACCTCTTGGAAATACCACCACAGTTTAAGAGGGTGCATAAAGTCTTCCACGTATCCCAACTGAGGAGATACGTGCATCACCCATCTCACGTAATAGGAAACGACGAGCTGGACATTGATGATCGGGCGATGTTTATAGAGGTCCAAGTGGAGATTGAGGATTGATGGGAGTAGGTCCTTCGTTGGTGATCGATAACAATGGTGTGTGTTAGTTGGTAGCATGAGAACCTCTTGGATGGAACATGGGAGTGGGAGGCTCAGATTTGTGCTCAGTACCCCCATTTTTTCCTTAGCCTGTGTTTTGGCTTTCGAAGACAAAAATCCCTAATGTGGGAAGAATGTATTGAACCGAATTTTCAATGCATTTTTTTAATTATATAGAATTATTAAGAGTCTCCTAAAATTGACGATGCGTGATTCCAAGGCCTAGTGTGCCTATAATATATTTCTGAACTTTTTTAAGGTACCTTCCCCAAACGCGCGAGTGGCATTTCTTATCTTTTGAACCAGTGCATAGATTAAAAATATGAGGGCACTGTTGAATCCCCAGTGCCATGATTTACTTAAGGGAGGATTTACATCGACTGTAGTAAGTCTGGAGAAAAAGTTATAATTTAGGAATTTTTTAAAAAAATAATAAATTAATTTTTTATTTTTTTTATTTTTTTTTTCATCCAATGGACAAGCGGTAGGGTTTGACCAGCAATGTGTTAGGCCATTAAATGGCTTGACCCTTCAAATATTAAGTAACTGTGTCATGGGAATTTAGGAAAGGACCTATTAAATGAACCCCCATAAATTCCATTTGTGTGGTTTACCCTTCCACACTCCTATATATATAGATCATGGGGGGAATTATTGGCATGAATTCACTAAAAGACGAAGCTATGGTAATGTTCTGTGATTCCCAACACATGGAGTACTGAGCCGGTTCTAAAGGGAGGTGATGAGTGACACTGAATCATGAACTGAAGGATGATGTTTGAGCGGCAACATTGGCCGATTATTTCAAGGATGACGAAGGTCGAATCTTCCTCAATCTTGGGCGTTCTCAGACGAACTTCATGTAGGGTCTTTTTCTTGTCTAATTTCAAGAGTTGATAAATAATTTTACCACCCTCTTGCTACCAATCTAACGCAAAGGGTGAGGGCCAGACGAACAAGTCCTAGACCGTCCTGCCTTTTTTTATGGAAGTTGATATGTCCTTCATGTGCAATATATTTGGGTTGTATGAAACATGGGATGGCGGGTGACAGTAGTGGCCGTCAATGAACAGATGCAAAGGAGAGAGCGGAACCTCATCGGGCACTGCTATTGAAGAAGTTTGTGACCATAGCCATACCGAGTGGAGACAACGGTGGGCTTGTCCTGCCATGAAGGATGTGGCGGCGTTCTGTCACACACCACCGGAGAAGGGGTCTATGGCCTGGCACTGCGACAGACATTACTAGAAAGATATGTCCATCCACAAAAGAAGGTGTAGCGGCATGCCGCCGCGCACCCCTGGAGGATACCGCGACTCAAGGCCATGTCTAGTGGAGAGTGGCACAACCCTTTCACCGTGATGGGTCGACAAATCCCCGATTTGTTAAAATGGCCGACCATTACGCGGTGGGGGGAAGATCCCCAACGGCTAGCTGAAATGTCCCAACACCCATGGGGCAAGTTGGGAAGACCAGTCTTCCTTTTTGGGGACTGGTCGGGACACACCCAACTAGCTGGGCTGGCCCGCAGCCTATGCGCTGGACCCACCATCAGACAGGTCCGAACCCGACAGGCTGGGCCAAATGTGGCCCAGGCCCGCGAACCAAACCGGGCCGACCTTGATGCATAGGACTCGGTAAAGTGGACCGACCCTTAGTGGGTCAGACCCAAGTGATGTCAGGTATACTCGAGGACCCATTGAGTCATTCCGGCCTAACCGAGTCAGACCGGGTCGAGACCCAACCGATCCCCCAATAATGAATGGTCGATTACTGAAGAACCATTTGTATCATTGAAAAGTTTTTAGTGGCATTGGGAAACTTTTTGGAATTTCTCCCTTTGGCATATTTTAGTGGGCACGACCGAGCTAGGCCTGACGGAGGTGTCATCACCGCCATTCTACGGAAAGGGGTGTAACTAATTGATCGGGTGTCCGATTGATGCGATGTATGTGGAATAAGTACCATATAGACAAGGTGGTCCTTTTAATATAATCACCGAGAGTTTTGGAGAAAGTTGGAAAATGTTCAGGATGGATCGACTCTGAATCCAACTGGTCCCTTGGCACTAAAATGCCATTAACTTACAGACCGGACCTCCGAATGACGCATAGATTATTGAATTGGAACCCATATGATGTGAAAATAATTGGGTAATATCTTCGTGGAGCTTTGGGGAGGTTGAGGTATGACCGAATTCTTGAGGATTATTTCTCTAGGAATCAAGCATACTATGAGCGGGAATCCAGTGGCTGGCAGTGAGGTGGATGTTGGAGACATATCATACAGAGGTTATTACCAAGTGATCCTCTGTGGGTCAGAACTCAGCGATCCTATGTGGATCAGCACATACCGATCATGTGTGGGTAGATCTTGTGTGGGTCAGTGCTCAGAGATCCTGTGTGGGTCAGCGCATACCGATCACGTGTGGGTCAGATCATGTGTGGGTCATTGCGGGGGTTGTTACCTATCATCTTATGGTGGGTCTAGTCTTGTGTGAATCATTATGGGGATTAGTACCTATCGATCCTATGTGGGGTGGACACAGTATGGTCAGCAGTAGATCGTTTTGACAGAATAAGATGATCTAGATTCACAAAAAATCTTCTGTACTTCTATACATCACTAATAAATATGGTGAGCTGAGTCTTTTACCTTCATGGTGATACATTTGTGGTAATTTTTCATTCATGGTGATATAATAAATTGTGATACATGTGTGGTAATTTTACCTTCGTGGTGATATATTTGTGGTGTTACCTATGTGGTACTTTTTCCTTTGTGGTTTATCATCACGGTGTTACCTATGTGGTATTGTTACTTATGTGTGTTACCTACATGGTGTTACCTTTGTGATATTCTTCCATCATGTATGAGACGAATATATCTTTATAACATAGGTATATGTTTGGGAATATACATAAGTATATTTGTTGATTTCTTTGGGATTTGTGGTTGAGGTCTTTCTTTGTGGCTTTTCCGTTGTGGAACTCTAGGAGACCTTCGGGGGCCTCAGGTTTCCTACTGAGTATTGTTATACTCACCCATACACGGGCTTTACTGGCACCTTGTTTTGTCGTATGTAGATGACAAACATCATAGGTGGACCATTTGATGTGGCGTGACGTAGGACTATTGATCGTGAGCTGTACCTACCCTTCAGGTAGGATCCTTGGTGGACGAACCATGAGCTATTTTTCTCTTTTTAGTTATACTTGTACATTCCATTTGAGTTTGTATTCCATCCCCTTTACTTCGTCACATCTTTACTATAATAGTTTACTTTGTCATTGACACTTGTTTGTGCTATTGGTTTTGTATGTCTGTACATGTTTAATGGATATTCCTTCTCGTTAAAGGATACACCTTTCTGGTGCTAGTCGCCAGCCCCTGGCCTACGGATGGCTAGCTTGGGGTAGTCACGGAATGGTCCTCAGGGCATGGGTCATGAATGTATATCTTGTTGTCAGTTGAAGTAGTAGATGTCAGAGGATGTGTTCTTGGATGTTGAGGTTCCACACCAACTTTTGAACAATACAAGGTGGTTTATCATTGAACATTTATGTCATTGAGGTGTTTGAAGTATGGAGTGATCCTTGGGTGGTATCTCATGGGGTGATTGTTTAGAGCCCTATTTTCATTATGGGTTTGGATTTAAATTCTCTGGGGATAGAATAGATTGATAGGTATCTAATATAATGTCTCAAACCCCATCGGTTAATTACTTTTTTAAGATCTGATGTTTTTTGTTTTCTGGGGTGTTCTGGGGAGCCCGAGTGACTCATTTTAAGAGTTTTCCAAAAATCCATTTTTACAATGGTAGGTTGTGTTTGTAGGTGGTGTTGGTGGGTGGCATCAGTCGGTGGCATTGGTAGGTGAAATTAGTGACTTTTTTCAGTGACTAATAATGGCAGGATGCAATGGTGGGTTACTGACGGAAGCTCATGTTGGTGACTCATTCCATAGTGAGTCAGCCAATGGTGCATCAGCCATCAGTGACTTTCCATTGGAAGCTTGTGTTAGTGACTCACCATCTGTAGCTCGCGTAGGTGACTTTCCATCGAATGATCGCGACGGAGACTCACCATCAGTAGCTCATGTTTTTGACTCATCTAATATTTAGTCACTTGAAATGGTTTCTAAAAATTTCAGTTCTCCTAGTTTTTCCCATTCCACCCATTTAACATTTTAATTAATGTATATTGGGATTAATAGCATATTCTAGTATTTTTGAATCTGTTGCAATGGATGTAAAACATTACTTTAATTTCCTAATACCTCTATGACAATTAATAATGAAAATTCATAGTCTTGATCATGATCTATATTTAAGGGATTTTAATACTATTCCTCTATTGATATAAGATCTAGAATTCCAAAAGACAAGATCTATTCTCCCTTGTTTGATTTCTCTTTACTATCTTGGTACTGAGTGTCACAAAACCATTATTCCTTGAGGAGCCATGAGTCTACGTTTCACCCCTATATAACATTTTCTAGAGCCTTGCGCACACCATGATTTGGCGCTAGGAGGATTTTTCAATCATCTATTCTTACAGGTTGGGATCCCTTCTTCTCATTTAAATTTTGTATTATGTGGGATGGGTGTAAAAATTATTACCATGTTAAGTAAGTTGATTCCACATTTAATAAAGTTAATTTAATCAAAATTAAAAAAATGAACAGTTGACGGGGAAAAGATACACATGCTTCTGTTTTGTTGTTTATTTATATTATGATCTAGATGATCTTTATATCCTTCTGAAAAAAATGATTTTTGTTAGACTTTGATTGTTCATGGGTGATGAGTCATGGATTCTGTTTTTTTTGTGTTTAACAACTGTGTATATATAGAATTTATAAACTAAGTATATTCAGTTAAATAAATTAATTCATCGGGATCAATCTTTTATAGTGATAACCCCTGAATTATCAATGTGGAATTAAAGAAAAAGCGTTTACTAAGTATTAATACACCCTAACATATTTTGTGTGGTTGTGTGTTATGTGTGGAGTTCACTCTGTCTTTTTTTCTTGTGTGGTTATGTGATGCTCAGGTTGAGATCACAGCTATAAGGTGGGTTGGTATGGGTGGTGTAATGGAATCTTAGGTTGAGAGATTGATTGTTTGTGAAATGGATGGGCAGTGTTAAGCAGCAGGGATGTAGGTTCGGGTTGTGGTATATTTATGTTACATGGTATGATGGTTGTGGTTTGGTATATATATGGGTTTTATGGATTGGTGTGATGATGTGTGTTTCAAGTTGTGGTAGTAATACAGGAGTTTTCATGTGGAGAGGAAGGAAAAATAGTAATGAATTTTAATAATTATGATGGCAGTGGTTGGTATAGGTGTTAAATGGACTGTAAATATAAAGTGAGTATCCTTAATGCGGTTCATTGTCACTTCGAGTGGTTATTGTAGTGTGACATATTTCATGATGTGATTAGTAGTTTCCTAGGTATGGGTGCAATGAATAAGTGTTTTCATTAACCAGAAAATATAATAGGTTAAATGAGTTCATTGGGGGTATTTTTGAGTTATGTCTTATTATGAATGGATTTCTTTTATCAACATCTGAAGTGATTGTTGCTGGTGTAAATAAATTCATTTAGAGGAATCAGTAGATTTGGAAGTATCACTGGGTAGTTGATTATTTTATTGAGAACCCATAGGCTGGAAAGAGTGTTTAATACCAATATATATATGTATATACGTGCACTTCCTTGTGATTTCTATACGCACCCCAACATATATGAGCGTCATGTGTTGAACACCCCTGTTGTAACGGGGATGGTGTATTTCCCAAACATCTCGGTCGGAGGATGGATGGAATGATACCCAATCATCCCTACTCCCTCTTCCAAGTGATGTGATCCCAATATCCTTCAGGATGGATCTGGTTTGTGGGGCCCTGGTGTGTATGGGAGAGTTTTGGTTTCCTAGGTGGCTTCGGGATGGGATGAGTTTTGATCTCCCATGTGACTTTGGGTTGTGTTGTGGTATGTCACCTAAGTGTCTACTAAAATGATATTGTGTGGTATGTGTCCCAGGTGTCTACAGGCAAGATTTGGTGTTTTATGTGTCCTAGGTTGGTGTGGGAAGGTTATGATGTGATAATATTGGATGCAGTGGTAGAACAATGACGTTTTCTGTTACGCTGTGAGAGCGGATGATTAGTGGGAATGTGGTGTGGGGTACCATATCATCAATGCCCTCTTACTTGAGTCGTTTGGTTAATGTTTATTTGGTGAAGTTGGGGTGGCTAATATACCTTGTTAGGTGTTTTTGGTTTCTATTGTTTTATCATGGGGGAATTACTATGCTTCTTCACTTCTGCACGAGAGAATTTGGATATTCCCTACTGAGTATACTTGTATTCTCACCCTACATTATAAAACATCTTCCATGTTTCTAGTGGAGTACTGGGACTGGCCTGGGCATCACTAGCTTAGACTTTGGGATATCTATTGTGTCGCTTCTTATCTTTATTCTTTTGATAATTACATTAAATCTTTTCATTGTATTTGTAGCAGTTTTACAATAAAATATGCATATGGGATGATTTTTTCCTTTCTTTTATATAGTGCATGGAGTTGTTTTGGGATGGAACATATTATCTACCGAACTCGTTTTCTTCTAAAAATGGGTAATTCCTCCCATTTCGTAATATTTTATACCCTTGGTGTTGGTCTCCACCCCAAGGCCTACTGGAGGTGGGACGCGGGGGTCTTTATCTATCATCCTTCATTTCCATCTCAAGAGGGGGATCTTTGGTGAGAGGGGGCCATGACATGAGACTACAATATTATATTTACAAATGGAATGATTTTGTTTTTAAATTACAGTGATTTTATTCCATGATTTACAAAGAACATAATCTCTATTTCTTTCATTGACATTAGTGGATTTAATTCAAATATATATATATAAGGATTGTCTCATTTACCAAGGATGTGTTCTTATGGTATTGAAAAACTAAATATCAGTCTTTTTTATTGAATTATAATAATTGGGTATTTAAAATAGATAAATAATCATGTCCACAAGAATTTTATACCACCAAATTGTGGAATCACTGTCTTTGACATGAAAGTGAGAATCATCTAAAAATCCTTATTAAGATGGCCATTTTGAAATCATATTGATATTAAAACTTGAATGATGTCTTTATTATTTTTAAGGAATAATGTCCAACCCACCATTCAATAGACTGTGTGAAAGTGCCATAGGGATTCTGGGGTTGGTACACACTGAGGTATGTGTTCCCTTTTTTGTAGAAGATTGAGGTGGATATTCTTACATAATAAATTTTTATGTATAATTTAGTAAATAAGTTTATATCTAGTTGATGAATTATAAGTTCAATAGCTTTAAGAAATTAAATGTGTTGAGAAGTGAATTAGAGAATCATATTGTTAAGAAGATAAAGAATCTTCGATCTGATTGATGTTCTAAATATCGCTACCATGGAATTTTTAGAGACCCAAAGCTAGACGTACATGGATATTACATTACTTTAGCAGAATACTTAATACATAACAAAAATAGACATAGAAGGACCGTAATATTTTAGTGTCTTTGGAAACTTGGAACGTAATCTTCTAATCGTGGTGAAAGATCTTCATCATCTCCCATAATGATCTTTCCCTTTTTTTTCTTACCTAAAACACTACTTTATATCCTGGGGAAAAGAAAACATAAAAAAGGTGAGCTCAAATGCTCATTAAGGGTAATCATGGATAAAATAAAACATACCATATACATTTGAACTTAAAAACATGAACATAATGTTTAAACATCAAAATCTTGAGAAATGACATAAAACATGGAAGTACAGAAGGCATAGATCATAATGGAACATAAACCATGATAAAATAGCATGGGAATAAATCATGTAATTGTGGAATCCATTAAGCACATGTAATGATTTCCATAGTAGCCAGGGCATTACTGCCAAGACCATCTTAGTGGACAAAGTCCCATTCTGAATCGAGTTCACTCCTCGTTTCAATCCTATAACACTGAACCGGATTAACTTACCGTTCCAGCCATGTCTATCTCATGAGATGTAAAATCATACCAAATTCATTGGTGGGAGATATAGGTCCCACCCATCTCATAATGATACCATTCATATGTGTGCCACAAAATCATAAATCATACATCATTGCATAACCCATGTAATAAATGGGAATCTTAAACATCATGACATCATAAAACAATTCATATAAGATAAAATAATTCATAAAAATATTTCCATCACAACATAATCATATCAATGTAATAATATGGATAGAAAAAGAACCCTATATTATCTTAGATGGAAAATAATTTTGATAAAACACTTGAACTCCATTCTTGAGGAAAATATCCTTTCTACTTCAAAAACACTTTTACTTTCTTAACATGTCATACAATTCTAAACTAAAAGAAGTTGATTAAAAATAAACTTTAAAACTTGTAAAGGAAGCTTCTTGGAAATAATGTTTTAAAAATCCATTCATTCCTTATAAGTTAAAAAAACATTCTTCTCGTACTTTTTTCGGAAAAGTAAAAAAGGTACCTCGTATGAAAAACGACAAAAGATTCCTTTCATATTTTTTACTAAAAACTCACCAAAGGGTAAAATTGGATTTAAACAATTGTAGAAGTATATAAATATTACATATTGAGGAAACATGGATGTGGATGATAAAATGCACCCCAGTAAATTCCAAAGTATAAACAATCTCGGATAAAAAAGAGATTGTGATATTTCTCTTACCTTATGTCTGATATGATTCATATGCATCCGAACCTCCTGTATAATGTTTTAGATAATGTTATTTACTTATTACAGAATCATATTAATTTTTATGATATCATATATGGTTCACTTATGATTTATATTACCCGTTCTTTTGTAAATTCCTTGTTAAAAAGCGTTTTGTGTAAAATCGTTTCATTTGTCGTCCGTGTTTTAACTTGTAATTATTCATATGATTACTTAGATCACGATTACATAATTCCAGAATATAAAACATGATTTATATATAATATATATTCAGAATATACATATATATAATAGATCGATAAATGGAATGAAATACACCGTTCATGGAGACGGTGGGCCGTACGTATGCATGAACCTTGTTTTCGTTTCCTCATTGAATTGAATGGAATTTATTGGATGACATTCATATATATATATAAATTAATACAGTATCATTATTATGTCATATATTTCATGATTACTTACTATATATACTTTATAATCATTTATGAATGGTTGATAATTGAGAATGAATCGCATCGCGTCGTGGAGACGGTATTCCGTACGTACGCACGAGTGCTAATATCGTTCCCATGAACGTGGAATATTATTGGAGTGTATGTATACTATTATAGAATCATTATCACTTTAAAATAATCATATATAGTTATTATTTACACCATTATACCCATCCAAGTAAGGTGGTGGTGGAAAATAGATTACACCACGGTGTGGAGACAACATTCCGTATGTCTGCATGCGCGGTGATTTCGTTTTCCGTAGGATGGATAGATGGTGAAATAGGGTTGTTTCATACTTATAATAACATATCAGTATATTAGTGATACTGATGTTATTACTTCATAATGAAACAACCTACGAAGAAGAAGTGGAAGAAGAAATAAAGGTGAAAGAATTGGTAACAGAAATTACCTCTTCTTTGAAGCGCCTCTTTGAGACCTCCTCTTAGGGAACTAAAATTGGTCTTTGAAGAAGACCAGGACCTATAGGATGTTTCTAGGGAAGTGGAGAATTTAATTGGGAAGGGGTTGGCCAAGCTTGAAGGCTCAATGTGGTGTGTGGAAGAGAGGGAGGAGGTGCCCTTTTATAAGGGAGGAGAGGGGCACCTTTGGAATTCTTAAAAATATTAATTTATAATAAATCTATCTCCACTTAAAAACCACCAAAAATGACTCATATTAGAATATTAGATGATATATGGTTTTAATATCATCAACCAATCAAATTTAGACATGTTTGGATCTTATTTTAAAACTTATCATTTTGATTTATCCTTATTTAATCTATTTAAGTTTATTTGTGGAAATAAAATTCTAAATTTTAAATTATAACAAATAATTACTCATTTGTTGTGAATTCTACAAAATTGTTTACTTTATAACATTATAGACCATATAAATTTAAATTTATAATTTTTCAATATTTTTGTGATTTTTAAACAATTTTATAATATGTTATTTTTATAAAATAACAATAGTGTCAATTTTGACACTGTTCATTTATTTAAATTTAAATAAAATATATACAGAAGATATATTCGAAATAAAAGATTTAATATATTCAAAAAATTTCATTTGTATCTATAAAATTATAGGATCACATTAAATACTTCATATAATATTTAGTTTATTAATTTTAAAACCAATTATTTGGATTATCTCTTAATAAAATAATTACTACAACAGTTTTGTATAATTATTTAATATAATGATTTTTTGCATAAAAATTTAAAATAAAATCCTATGATGAAGATAAATCAATTAACTTTAACAATAATACTTTTACTCAAATTTATCATCTTAAAATCACAATATTTAAATTGTTATATTTATTAAATTATGAAGGTGACAACTTTGGCATCATTTAAAATAAAATAATATAAGTGTCATAATTGATTGTATAAGACTCCAAATGGTCAACTATTCGACCATTGTATGATTATAGTTTAAATTTACATGACCAATAAGTTTTTGTCAGGGTTTTGTGCCTTTTATGGTAACTATTAGTTTAATAAAAACTATATTCTTGATTTTTCACTAGATAAATAATTTCTGCATCACTATTGTATCACAATTAGTGATAATTATTTAATCCCAAAAAATTCTAAATAAATTCTCATGATGTATATAATTTGGTTAGAGTTCTGTATACTATTAATGTTCGATGTTTCATGAAGTTTATCACTAACTTAAAATTATTATACTTATAGTATTTAAGAGAGTGACATGTTGTCACTTTCTTTGGTTTTAATAATAATTAAATTATTTTGATGGAACAAAGTCCATTAAATGAATCTAATCCGACCCTTAGGTGATATGGGTCGCCTTTTAGTCATCCAATAGGATTTTTCCAAGAGTTAGGGTAATTTTATAATCTTATATTTACCCTTAATTACCCGATTTACCTTTAACTATAGTAAATAAAATTTACCGTATTTACTATTTACAATGCCCAAAAATAAAAAGTAGCTTTTTAACATAATATGGACCCATTGATTCCAAATATGGAATCCATTTTTCCAAATTCAATACACAAAAGTTGCAGAAATTAAATTAAAATTAATCCGGTTGTCGAAAGAAAACAGGTTTTTCGTTAAAACATTGCAAAAGATTGAATTGATTTAACCTACGAATTGAAGGTAAAATCAATTCTAATGACATAAATAATATTAAATGGTAAAAATATATTCTATTTATATTTTAAAACCATTAAATATTATAATTTTACCACATAAGATATTACGATGAAAAAAGTTTTTTTAATTAAAATATAGAGTGTTTTTACTATTCATTAAAATATGAAATTCATCAGAATAAAATGAAAAATTTATCCAAAGTAAATTTTTATTTCTTGATTCCAAAGAATAATTTTATTTTGTCAAATGTAACTTATAAACATTTCAAAAAATAGATTTAATGTGGGTGCACCATCAAAAGGCGGCAAAACTGTATTTTTTTAAAAATACTTATTTTACCTGACAAATTTATTTTGTTACTAAAACATGTTCTAGAAAATTTTTAAGATGACTAATAATTTTATAAATTTCAAAATTTAGTTAATACTATTCATAACGGCTAGTTCATAATAATATTATAATAATATATCATTGTTTAGTAAAACTTGGTATTGCGTACAACACACGCTATCGAGGAAGGTCGTGATTGCGTGTAATGCAAGCCAAGTCAGGGTTGCGTGTTGTGAAAGAATCCTTCATTTTTTCGTATAACAGAATCCAACCATATTTCATTTATACATTGAATATATATATATAATCAATGTTGTGTAGAATAACTATTATCAAAATTGTGTGTAACACGTTCCAAAAATAGTATTGCGTATACTGCAAGCTAATACGGTGTTGCGTATAGCGCAAGGTAATCTTGGTGTAGCATACAACACAAGACATTAATGAAATTAAAATAATATATTTCATAAAATCTCGGGATGTTACATTCTACCACCATTAAAATGAATTTCTCCCTCGAAATTCGTTGGGGTTATAAACTGTTTACTACTCGAATGTTTTTTTAATAGAAACCCACATCGTAAAAAAAGAATACCAAAACATGGCTTTAAAAACTAAAGTATGAAATGTAATGGTTACCCAAATTAACCCATCACTGGGTTTCCACATAGGAGAACATAGGTGAAAATATGGATATAGAAGA
Organism: Viscum album; assembly: GCA_963277665.1. Lineage (NCBI taxonomy): Eukaryota > Viridiplantae > Streptophyta > Magnoliopsida > Santalales > Viscaceae > Viscum > Viscum album. The sequence continues at coordinate 401,494,794 of OY728127.1, read as the reverse complement.
AAAATCTGACCATCAAGTTCTGATTGAGAGTGGTAGAGAACATGGCTATGAAAAAGCCAACAATCACAAAGCTATTGATTTGTGATGATCTAAGGTACCATCTGATTCATCGGATATAAGGGAACTAGGACAAATTTTTTTGTTTTCATGATCATTTCCCTAAATTTGATGAATTAAAAGAAATACTTGCCTGATTTTGGTACAATCTTACTATTGTTCATGAATTGAACAATTTCCACTTCATCCCTTGAAGATATGAAGTTGAATTTGTTATTCCTGATGTGTTATCAGAGCATGTGATAGAATTATGGGTCATTCCATCTCTTTCAAACAAAAGGTTAACAAAATTTATAAGTCCATATTATGGTTATATTAATCGTATATAGTTCCAAAAATGAACTTATAATTCATATATCATACCGCTTAATAAAGTAAAACTAGTTTCTACTAACCAGGGACTTCTTGTAGGCCAGTGGTAGGCGATAAAGGCTAGTCGCACTTTGGTTGTGGGTTCGATTCCCACAGCCTTGTCCGACGCGATGGGATGTCACCCGTCTGGTAGGTTGTCCTTTTTCTAAAACTACATTACTATATCATCCCATCAATAATATCGAAAAATGGTTCTATCCTTAAACAATACTAACTTATGTCCAACATAATCCATTACAATCTTTAGTCTTATCCATAATATTGCAGTCCATTATCATATAATAGTGAAAACGATTACCAGATATTTCATATAAGAAGCATGTTAATACCATCGTTGATCCTCATATATCATAAGACATGTCTTCTTGGTCACATTACAAACGTTCGAAGGCCTTAATCATGTATTCTCTTGAAAAATGAATACCCATTGAACCTTAGTGAAAACATGAATTCAGTTAAAAGTTAACACTTTCCACATACCAAAATCCTCAAAATTCTATATACTCAACCCATGATATCACTTAGTCCTTATATCAATCATGAGCTCATGAATACAATCAAACATCTCATTATCTTATTATTACTTCATTATGCGCATATCATCTACATTAAAAAAATATCTGAATAACATTCCATGGTTACTGGTACCATTCAACATATACTTTCAAATACTTATAGGAAAAACAAAAGTGTAAGAATCCTTAGATGATTCTTTATTCCATGGTACCATTAACTATACAACATAACTCTCGATAAACATACAATCATTCCACTACCTTCTAAAACAACTGACTGGGCTTCAACACTTCTTTCATCTCATATATCATTTGTAGTCTCCTCATCATCATCCACATAAATAATACCCATATGACCATGATTATTCTCTTCATGAGATTTTCCATTAGGGAATTGGTTTCCATAATGCCCGTACATTCCACATTTAAAACATCTAATAATTGTTGATGTCGTAGAAATACCATTATCCTTGTCCATGGTGTTAACTGAACCTTTTCCTTTGCACTTACTGGATTTCTGTCCTTCTTTTCCACACCCAAAGAGTCTTCCAATTCCATTGAAACAATCTCCCTGATGCCTCTTCCCACATGATTTACATGAGGGAAATTGAACTTTCTTTCCTCTATGATCATCATGAAACTCCATCTTTCTCTTATTATCTGAGTCGGGAAACATACCAAAGTTTAGATTATTGATCATATTATGAGATTGCTGATTAGGCATAATAACACTGATTGGACTTCCAGATCCCATTTCATTTGGTTTCTCATGAAGAAAATCATTCCACTGTCTATCATATCCTCCACTATCGTGAAACTTTCTGTTTCGAGCCATTTTCTAAAACCCAAAAAGAATAGTGTGAGAGGAAAAAATCATGCTAGAGAAAACAACATAGTAAAGGGAGAGAACTCTCAATATCTAACATCTTAGGTTAAATTATAAGATCATTACCGTAGTTCTAGGACTATATCCTATACGTATTCTTATCCTTAGGTACATCCCTAGACATACCATAGAAATATCTCTAGGGATCTCACTAACGTTCTCGCATCCTAGTTTCCAAAGGTTGACTAAACCTTTCCTCTGATACCAACGGTAGAGACCCAAAGCTAGACATACATGGACATTACATTACTTTAGCGGAATACTTAATACATAACAAAAATAGACACACAAGGATCGTAATTGTTTAGTGTCTTCGGAAACATGGAACAAAATATTCTAATCGTGGTGATAGATCTTCAACATCTCCCATAAAGATCTTTCCCTTTTTCTTCTTACCTAAAACTTTTCTTTATATCCTGGGGAAAAGAAAACATAAAAAGGGTGAGGTCAAATGCTCAGTAAGGGTATGCATGGATAAAATAAAACATACCATATACATTTGAACTTAGAAACATGAACATAATGTTTAAACATCAAAATCATGAGCAACGACATAACACATGGAAGTACATAAGGCATAGATCATAATGGAACATAAACCATGATAAAATAGCATGGGAATAAAACATGTAATTGTGGAATCCATTAAGCACATGTAATAATTTCCATAGTATCCAAGGCATTGCTGCCAAGACCATCTTAGTGGACAAAGTCCCATTCTGAATTGAGTTCACTCCTCGTTTCAGTCCTGTAACACTGAACCGGATTAACTTACCATTCCAGCCATGTCTATCTCCTGAGATATAAAATATTTACCCAATGAATTGTAGGGAGATATAGGTCCCACCCGTCTCATAATGATATCATTCATATGTGTGCCATAAAATCATAAATCATACATCATTTCACAACCCATGTAATACAATTGGGAATCTTAAACATCATGAAATCATAAACCAATTCATATAAGATAAAGGAATTCATAAAAATACTTCCATCACAACATAATCATATCAATGTAATAATAGGGATAGAAACAGAACCCTATATTATCTTATATGGAAAATAATTTTGATAAAACACTTGAACTCCATTCTTGAGGAAAATATCCTTTCTACTTCAAAAACACTTTTCCTTTCGTAACATATCATAAAATTCTAAACAAAAAGAAGTTGATTAAAAATAAACTTGAAAACTTGTAAAGCATGATTCATGGATATAGTGTTTTAAAAATCCATTCATTCCGTATAAGTTAAAGAAACATTCTTCTCGTACTTTTTTCAGAAAAGTAAAAAAGGTACCTCGTACGAAAAACAACAAAAGATTCCTTTCATATCTTATACTAAAAACTCACCAAAGGGTAAAATTAGATATAAAAAATTGTAGAGGGACATAAATATTACATATTTAGGAAACATGGATGTGGATGATAAAATGCACCCCAGTAAATTCCAAAGTATAAACAATCTCGGATAAAAATGAGATTGTGATATTTCCCTTACCTTATGTCTGATATGTTTCGTACATATCCGAACCTCATGTATAATGATTTAAATAATGTTATTGACTTATTAAAGAATCAGAATAATTGTTATGATATCATATATGGTACACTTATGACTTTATATTACCCGTTCTTTTGTAAATTCCATGTTAAAGAGCGTTTTGGGTAAAATCGTTTCATTTTTCGGTCGTGTTTTGACTTGTAATTATTCATATGATTACTTAGATCACGATAACATAATTACAGAATATAAAACATGATTCATATATAATATATATTCACAATATACATATATATAATAGATCTATAAATGGAAAGAAATACACCGTTCATGGAGACGGTGGGCCGTACGTACGTATGAACGTTGTTTTCGTTTCCTCATTGAATTGAATGGAATTAATTGGATGACATACATATATATATATATATATATTTATAAATCCAGTATAATTATTATGTCATATATTTCATGATTACTTACTATATATACTTTATAATCATTTATGAATGGTTAATCATTGAGAATGAATCTCATTGCGTCGTGGAGACGGTATTTCGTACGTACGCATGAGGAGTGATATCGTTCCCATGATCGTGGAATTTTATTGGAGTGTATGTATAATATTACAGAATCATTATCAATTTACAATAATCATATATAGTTATTATTTACACCATTATATCCATCCAAGTAAGGTGGTGGTGGAAAATAGATTACACCACGGCCTGGAGACGGTATTCCGTACGTACGCACGCGCGGTGATTTCGTTTTCCGTAGGATGGATAGATGGTGAAATAGGGTTTTTAATACATATAATAACATATCAGTATATGATTGATACTGATGTTATTACTTCATAATAAAACAACTTAAGAATAAGAAGTGGAAGAAGAAATAATGGTGAATGAATCGGTAACAGAAATTACCTCTTCTTTGAAGCGCCTCATTGAGACCTCCTCTTAGGGCACTAACATTGGTCTTTGAAGAATACCAGGACCTCTAGGATGTTTCTAGGGAAGTGGATAAGATAATTTGGCAGGGTTTGTCTAAGAATGAAGGCTCAAAGTGGTGTGTGGAAGATAGGGAGGAGGTTCCCTTTTATAAGGGAGGATAGGGGAACCTTTGGAATTCTTAAAAATATTAATTTATAATAAATCTAACCCCACATAAAAACCACAAAAAATTACTAATATTCAAAGAATAGATGAGATAGGGTTGTAATCTCATCAACCAAACAAATTTATACATTTTTTTATCTTATTTTAAACCATATCATTTTGATTTATCCTTATTTAATCTATTTAAGTTTATTTGTTGAAATAAAATTCTAAATTTTAAATTATAACACATAATTACTTATATGTTGTGAATTTTCCATAATTGTTTTCTTTATAAAATTATAGACCATATAAATTTCAATTTATAATTTTTAAATATTTTTTTGATTTTTAAACAATTTTATAATATGTTAGTTTTATAAAATAACAATAGTGTCAATTTTGACACTATTCAATTATTTGAATTTAAATAAAATATATACATAAGATATGTTCGAAATAAAATCATTAATAGATTCATAAAAGTTCATATGTATCTATAAAATTATTGGATCACCTTAAATAGTTCATATAATATTTATTTTATTATTTTTAAAACCATTTATTTTGTTTATCTCTTAATAAAATAATTACTACAACGTTTTTGTATAATTATTTAATATACTTATTTGTTGCATAAAAATTTAAAATAAAATCCTATGATTAATATAAATCTATTACCATTAATAATAATACTTTTACTCGAATTTATAATCTTAAAATGACAATATTTAAATGGTTATATTTATTAAAATACGAAGGTGACAACTTTGGCATCATTTAAAATAAAATAATATAAGTGTCGTAATTTCTGGTATAAGACTCCAATGGAAAAATATTCGACCATTGGATGATTATAGTTTATATTTACATGACCAATAAGTTTTGGTCAGGGTTTTTTTGCCTTTTATGGTCACTATTAGTTTAATAAAAACTATATTCTTGATTTTTCACTAGATAAATAATTTTTGCATCACTATTGTGTCACAATTAATGATAATTATTTAATCCCAAAAAATTATAAATAAATTCTCATGATGTGGATAATTTTGTTAGATTTATTTATACTATTAATGTTTGAAGTTTCATTAAGATTATCACTAACATAAAATTATTATACTTATAGTATTTAAGAGAGTTCCATGTTGTCACTTTCTTTGGTTTTAATAATAATTAAATTATTTTCATGGAACTAAGTCTATTAAATGAATCTAATCCAACCCTTAGGTGATATGGGTCGACTTTTAGTAATAAAATAGTATTTTTCCAAGTTTTAGGGTAATTTTATAATCTTATATTTACCCTTAAATACCTGATTTACCTTTAACTATAGTAAATAAAATTTATCGTAGTTACTATTCACAATGCCCAAAAATAAAAAGTATCTTATTAACATAATTTGGACCCAATGATTCCAAATATGGAATCCATTTTTCCAAATTCAATACACAAAAGTTTCAGAAATTAAAATAAAATTAATCCCGTTGTCGAAAGAAAACGGGGTTTTCTTTAAAACATTACAAAAGATTGAATTGATTTCACCTACGAATTCAAGGTAAAATCAATGCTAATGACATACATTATATTAAATGGTAAAAATATATTATATTTATACTTTAAAACCATTAAATATTATAATTTAACCACATAAGATATTATGATGAAAAAAGTTGTTTTTAATTAAAATATAGCGTGTTTTTACTATTCATTAAAATATTAAAGTCATCAAAATAAAATGAAAATTTTATCCAAAGTAAATTTTTATTTCCTGATTCCAGAGAATAATTTTATTTTGTCAAATGGAACTTATAAACATTTCAAAAACTAGATTTAATGTGGGTGCGCCATCAAAAGGTGGCAAAACTGTATTTTTTGAAAAATACTTATTTTACCCGAAAATTTTATTCTGTTCTTATAAAATATTCTAGAAAATGTGTAAGATGAATAATAATGTTATAAAATTCAAAAAAAAATTAATACTATTCATAACAGCTAGTTCATAATAATATTATAATAATAAAGCGTTGTTTAGTAAAACCCGGTATTGCGTACAACACACGCTATTGAGGAAGGTCGCGATTGCGTGTAATGCAAACCAAGTCAGGGTTGCGTGTTGTGAAAGAATCCTTCGTTGTTTCGTATAACAGAATCCAACCATATTTCATTTATACATTTGAATATATATATATATATATATACTCAATGTTGCGTAGAATAACTATTATCAAAATCGTGTGTAACACGATCCAAGAATAGTGTTGCGTATACTGCAAGCTAATACGGTGTTGCGTATAGCGCAAGGTAATCTTGGTGTAGAATACAACACAAGACATTAATGAAATTAAAAGAATATTTTTCATAAAATATCGGGGTGTTACAGTATTATTGAAATTATATTGGAGTTTTTTATTCTATATCAACTCACTCCACCTTATATTACAACCTAGAATGTTTTTGGTGAAAGTAGGAACCATACCATACTATGTATTGTAAGGTTAATGATGATTCATGCAGATCATCCAATAAAATTTTTTTGACATGCAATTAAAATTGTAGCATAAACATCAATTTGAGTTCATACTAAATTAGTAAATGGAATTTCCTTTATGTTATATAGAGGATTCAAACTTGTTTTGATACATAAATATGTATTAATATGTGAGTAATTTTTAATTCCACCTTTTAAAAAAAGAACCATGAGGTGGAATGTGTATCTTTATAGGGTATCCAAAGGAAACACGAGGATACAATTTTTAAAGCCCCACAGATAAGAAATATAGTGTCCAAATAAAATATTTGTTCCTAGAAAGGAAGAACATATTCAATATGGGTAATTAGAGAAATATTGACATAGATGAATTTTGTTCCCATGATACACAATAGTTGGTATGTCAATAGATTATATAGGTCCACATTGATGACATTGTTCGTGAAACACAAGTACTCCATAAAAGTATAAGATATCATTGAGAATTATAATGATATGGTTTTTTATTTATTGAAGTTTGTAACTCATTATTGATTGACAATAATGTATCACTCTCTTCTAAAGAGTAAGTAGAGTTCTCAGATGCACCATGATGGAAAGAATCTGTGAATTCCGAGAGATGGATTCCATGTATTAGAGTCAAGTTTAAGTTCTTTTCTATCCACAATTTGATGTAAATTCATTTCTCTATAAATGGGTATTCAATAAAAAACTAGCCATGGAAGGTAATTCGAATACCTATAAAGAATAATTAATGGGAAAGGGATTTAAAAAACGTCATGTAATTGAATATACTGAAATGATTTCTCTATTTTCCATGTTTAAATTTATCATAATTTTATTTTGAATTGAAATTACCATAAATATGAAATTTGATAGATGAATATCAAAATATCATTCCTTAATGTAACCTTCATAAATATATATATATATGACAAGAATAAGGGTTTGTGGCAACATGTATTTCCAAAAGAATTTTAATGTTAAAAAGATCCATTTATAGATTTAATAAACCACTGAGGTAGTGGATATTTAGTTCCTTAAAGTGATAAATAATTGGGTTTCTTTAAGAATGAATTTGAACCACGTGTTTACAAAATATTTAGTGGTAGTTTGTTCATTAGCCTATTAGTTTGTGTCGATGAATTATTATTTATGGGAAATGGTGTATTGGTCTTAAAAAATGTTTAGGACATATTATACAAGTGGTTATCCATATTGGACTTTGTTGAAATAGTATGAATTTTCTTGATCAATTTATGTTATAAAATATCTAAGAGGTCGCTTCGACTACATCACGATACATACATTAACTAGATAATAAATAGATTTATAATGTATTAATCCAAGAGATTATGGGTTCTAATGTAAAATGGTATACATATTTCTATGAAAATGTATCCATAAATATGTGAATAGAAATAGATAATGAGTATAATCTCATATGATTTCTTGATAGGATCTTTCATTAATTCCAAGAAACATAATAGTCTTTATGTTTCTTAAACATTTATCATAATAGGAAGATATCAAGCTAAGCTATGTAATCATTATTGGACGTTTATTAAGGTTATCCGTAAAAATATTTGAATAACTAAGTATATGTTCTTGGTGTATGGAGGAGACAAGGAGCTAAAAATATGGGGGTAATACATATATTAGTCATAAAACATATCATAATGATCTAAAGTTGATTTTAAAATATATCTTCAGTCTCAACGAATGAGCTATAAGAGAGAAGAGTTTAATGAATCTTGTTGTCATCGATTCTTTAGTGGAGTTTGAGTATATAGCGGCTTTTGATGTATCCAAATAAGATGTTTTTATATGTTACTTTCTTATAGATATTTATGTGCTTCCTAGAAATAAAGGATATTTCACAATATATTTTGATAACATTATAGTGGTGTCTCTCAAAATGTTTCCAAGGCTACACCAATTGAAATTGCACATACTCTAGAAGTATCAACCATTGAGGGATTTTTCTAAGAGGCATAGAGTTTCAGTAAGAATTGTTTTCATTGGAGAAAACATGGTGAACAGCTTTACCAAATCATTATCTCGTTAGGAGCATGTGTATCATGTGAGAACTATCAAACTAACGGTTTCTTACAAATTGATCTTTTGCGACTGGGAGTATATTACAGTTGGTAAGATATAACTAATTTATAGGTATATTATGATAATCTTTTTAGATTTTTTGTATATTAATTTACTTCTAATCACATAATTAATGTTCTTATGCTGGACATAATATTGGATGATGACTTAAGAGTAACTTTCTCTGTGATAGGTCATAGTAGTTCTCCGTAATGATGATAACCAAGAATTTCCATCTCAATATTCTTAAATATATGTTCTATAGTCAGATGATATCTTTTAATGGGACGAAAATGATATTGGCTATCAGGGTTTGAGACTCTAGGTACTATGAGTCACCTTCTCATGGCATTCACCATTGGTAATTTCTAGTGCAAGATATTATGAAAATATATCCTAGATGTAGAAAATCCTTGTTTATAGGTTTCATTGGATATACCTATCCATGGATGTGTGTATTGATCCTTAAAATTTAAGATTATTATTAATTGATATTATTTTTCATGTACATTGATGCATTGATGAAAATAATTAAAACATATGTTTATTGTGAAGTAGGATATGCTTGGTACATTATGATTAATATATAATTAATAAATAATGTGTGAAATGATTTTTCCCTTATGTTCCTTAGAATATGTTGATATCTCAAGCCCTTTGATGGGAATGAAACGTCCTAAATAAATCTATGGACATGGTTATATATGGTAATTTTCAATTCTAGAATTCTAATAAGGAGTCGATGAGGACATAAATTGATGACACCAGTATATAACATTATTGATTTGAGATATCCCTTTAAAGAGATTATATTACACAGTAAGCATCCATATAAGGTATTATTTCATTATGAAATTAGTTCTATTCTCCTCGGGTTCCATGGAGTGTTACTAGAAGATAAACGTAGATATTGGGTAGTTATTCCATATTTCATTGAGAAAGAGGATTAGTGGGTCACACACTAAGTGTGACCCGAACCTCAGATGAATATCAAATAATACATATTATCTAACATGTTGAATAAATATTATTCCCATACATGGTTTAACAATTATACATGATTGTCTAGATTTCATATATTCACCCACTAGTTATTTGAGAGAATATTTTATGAGAAGAATATTTAATAAATATTTATTTTTAATTTAGCAAAATTACTATTTAGTTACTAAATAAATAGTAATTATTCAGGGAATAATAAATATTATGGTTGAATGGTGAACTGGGTTTGATGGTCCGTTGAGAATTAAAATATATTAAATTCTATTCTAATAAATTTTAAAAAAATTATATTAAAGAAATAATATTTTAGTCATTAGCTGGTGTTGTACATGGAACAAGAATTATTATAATTATAATTATATACAAGGGGTTCTTTGGGGATTATGGTAACAACATGGGCCCAATTATAAATATTTTTTTCCAATCCTAGCACTATTTAATCACAATTATATTATTTACAACCCTAATGACAACCTTTTGTATAGGTCGTGCACAACAAAACTAGATAATTCTCTCAATACCTAGAGCTCCCCTATGCATGAGTTATCTCAATAATAGAGATATGTAATCCTCCACCACCTTTATCAATTATTGATAGATCATGGACAACACTTCATGGAATATAATCTTACAGTGATAAAAAAAATTGGAGCAAGAGTTCAGATCTTCCATGTTAGCACTCAGTGATTCCTATGGTGTCACTTCACATTTTATGGTGCTTCAATGGATAACAACTATATATAATATACACTTGATTCATATGAAAAACAATATTATGACATAGAAATATTATTAGACTCATCAATAATGAAATAATTCCCCATAATATAGTTTTTTATCTGTATAAATTAATTATAAACCTAGTATCTGATGATCATGTGTTCGGTTCCTATGTTCTCATGTCAAATAATCTATGATTAAATTACATTGTGAAAGGTGTCATTTTTATATGTAAATCTCATATTAATCATCGATTATGACAAAAATTTGACTTGGGCATTCTTGAACACTATTCGCTGGACCTTAATGTGTTCTTAAAGAGGCTGCAAACTAATTTGTAATTATTTAAATGTCACTAATATTTTTATGCATTTATCATTAGTTTTAAATTATGGGTAAATAATTATTTAATCTAAATTGTGTGATATTATCTTATTCCTGTACAATCTATGAAATACAATAAATAAAGGAAATAATGTTTAAGGAATAAATTCTACATAACTCATCATTAGGTTCTAAATATTCTATAAAGATTAAACATGAGTTCATGATGAGTATCCTGGATATAAATGTTGCGTACTTATATTTAATGCACCAAGATAACTCAAAAATTAATTTGTATCATGTGTCTTTTTTACACACAGTGTGTATTTAATAAACTACAAGATTACTAGGCTATCATGGGGAATTGTTATTTGGAATTCGTGGTGTCTAACTTGCGTATATGAAGGGTATTCTAATAGTCAAAGATGAGATATGTGGTTTTACATGAAAGGTGTGACTGGTAACTATTCAACTCAGAGGCCACATTTCATGTTTCCCTTATAAATTACTATGCTCCATTTATGTTTGTGTTAGAGAAACAGGCCTAGATCCTATGTGTGTTTTTTCAGATAGACAATAATGACCTAAAAAAGACAATTAGTTAGACAGTACATGGCATGTACAGTAACTGATTAAGAATAATGTAAAATTAATATATTATACTTCTTAAACCATATCATCATATGTTTTCTGTGTCTTTTATTTGACTTGAACTCTCTTTGTGATAGTTTATATATACGTGTGTGGAATTTCTATTCAATTTATGTATAATATTCTCTATAATATTTTGTGTATAATTATTAATACAATGATTACTCTATATTTATTAAAACAAAAAATGCTATGTAAATAACATGTTTCGTGTGTCATTTTTTTATAGTACACACTATAAAATAATGTGACAAGACATACATGCGATATTTCATGTGGGTAAATAGTATACAAATCTAATACACAGTGGGTATTTCGGATGGTTACTCATTGAGTGACATCAAGGTACATGCATTTGTACATAGTAAATTTTAAATAAAATTATTTAATTTTTTAAAAATTGTAATTAATGGTGATATCAATAATGTTTGGATGAGAACAAAGAAAAAAAGGTGGATTGATTAAAGAAGGTAATTAATTAATTGAAGGATTATTTATATTAAATAAGAATGACTTGAAATTAATGTTAGTTGACTAAATTACTAACTAAATTCATGTATGTGGATGATTAGAACAAAATACCATACATATTTATTTGATTGGTTTCATATTAATTAATTATTCATTGAAATTGATGACATGAATGTTATCCATCCTCTCATTATGTAAGGTCCTGCATGAACATGGTTTTCCTTTATAGAACACCTATAACTATGTTTTGGTTATGCTCATCTATATATCAATAAATATTTATTTAATGGATGGATCTCCAAGGAAAATGGATCTTATTCGTGGTTGGAGATAAGGAGAAACCTATCCAAGAGGTACATAGTAGGATAAGTGGAATCGAAAAGATAAACAAAGTCATGGTTCAAGTTATTTTTCAATAGGTCGATTGTTAGTTTATAATCTCCAAGATAAACTAACCACTAGGTAAACTCTCTTGATCATACCACCCTTATGGTTGTATTTCTATCAAGTTGTATGGTTAATTTGTCATTTTTTGGATTTTTCATGATCAAATTAAATAATTTATTAACAAGAATTCAAGATAGAAATAAAATAAAATGGATTGTGCTTAAAAATTATATAAGTCATGATTAATTACTTAATTAAACCAACATAATTAACAAAATAATATAATTAATATAATATGTGAAATTTTTAAATAAATAAAAAATCCATTAATAATACACATTAAGTCGATACAGCATTGCATTACATTAGTTAAAATTAAACTATAGTTATAAGTGCTTGATCAGTGAATGTTGGGGTGCTATAATATCATCAGGCTTTATAACTTGTGTTTCAGGTCAACTTAACATAGTTCACATCAATGTTTTAATACCAACGTATTACCTAGAGTAACCAAGAGTCATGTATTAATGAAATCGAAATAAAATATTTTAGGATTTCATAGTCCACTCAATAGATCAAGGAACTATCAGTTAATGCACTTGAATATATTATACATACATAAAACCCTTCAAATAACTTGTCAATCCAAATTCTATGAAATAAGAAGGGAAATATGTGTCTTTTCCACTAGAATTTCAAAGAAATGGAATGTTTCGAAATATTATTTTTGGAAAATTATGATTTGATAAAATAGAGGTAGATTAATCAATTTAAAATTTATTATCCAATATTATCCGATAATTTATATGATCTTAATTTTTTAGATGAAGATAAACCTAAATTCAACCATATAAGTGTGGTCTATTCTATAGAATGATATCCTTCTCACTAGAACTAATTTCTATGAACGAAAAAATGTGCTTACATGTTATTATATAACATAATGGAAAATTATATGTCACAGAAATCATTGTTTCTATAATGTTTGGCCTAGAGAATATAGATTAATAATTATATCTATATGAAAAACATTAGGTTGATTTCGTATATATCCAATGTTCTGTGTTATCATTATTGTACAATGATATTCTAAAGAAACATGAGAATATGGATGGGCATTTCATGATTTCTCTCCTTTATCATCTATTCGAAGCGAAATAAATACAAGAGAAATTCTATATCTGCAATGCATTATTCATGTCAATGCTTATAGAGATGGTATTGGTTGATCATCATCTAGTCAAGATGATAGGAAACAAAGTGTTCCTATAAAACATGGTCATCAAATTTCTATATGACATGTGCATATATCTCATACTTTCTTTACTACCTAAATCATTATATTTCTCCATTATGAATTACAACATAAGAAATAGATAGAATAATATTTCAAAATATCTTACACTCATTTTCCATGTTGATAAGGACAAGGGTCATAAACAAACCCATAGTCCTAATTGTGAATCCAAAAATGAAGAACATGGAAAAGGGGCCAAAGACTAAATCATTGTCTAAATATTCTATGATTTTTTCTTATAAGAATAAGATGATTTAAAGATAGGTGATGGAAAAATGTTGATGTATGCTTTTCATATGGCATGCTTGGCCATAGTATGATGAAGAACACCTAGAAAAAAGGGAGTGTTAATGGTGTGTGTGTTATGTTATATTTAATATTTATATATTTAAACATTGGGTATTAAATATATATTTTACTGCTCAAATCTATATTCAAATGAAAGAACTATGTAGATATCATAGTATTTCTAGAGGATAGGTAGATCAATGAGTCGTCAATGGACCATGAATCACTTCATTGGATATGAGAGACTCCCTCCTTTCATTAATAACTGGAATAATTTAGGTTCTAAAGAACTAATATTTTTTACTAATTATTATTAAGAACATCATCTATGTTTTTCTCCTTAACATGGATATATGTTTTTAAAATTTATAAATAATGATTTCCTCTTTTACAAAGAAACAATTTTGTATGGTATGGGATGACTAAATAATGGTATTTATTTATTATATTACAAAATCCAAATACGATCAATAAATAAAAAATCATGTTCCCACAAATAATATAGCATCCAACTGTGGTAACAAAATCATGGTCGTATAAGAGATAATCATCTAATAATGTTCTATCCATATGGTTATTTAGTATACTTTTATAAAATACTACTTAAAATATTCCATTTCTTTTTTCCTGGAATAAAAAGAAAAAACACCATTAAAGGGACAAAGTTAAAGGGCCACAAAGAATCTTGAATTTGTATGCACTGATATGTAGAGACCTTTTCCATAAGAAGCTATTGGTATACATATTATATTCATAAATAATATATATGACTTGATTAGAAATGGATATTTATACTTGGTTTGATAAATGTAAAAAAACACTGAAAAATTTAAAGAGTTGAATAATGAAGTGGAAAATCAATATATTAAGAAGATAATGAAGTTTAGATCTAATCGAGGAGGAAAATATATTTACTAGGTGTTTTGAGGAATTATATAGGACATTGTGATTCTATCTCAACTCAATCTACCCTATACGCCATAGGGGAATGGTGTTATTGAATGGATGAACCATACATTTCTAGACATCTTATGGTCGGTGATGAGACATTTAGATATTCTATTATCCTTTTAGGGATATACATCACAAATTTTGGCATACACTCTAAATTAATTACTAACTAAAGTGGAAAATGGAATTCCCTTTTAATAATGGTGTCAAAAGAAACACATTTTATCATATACACATGTTTGGTAATGTGATTCATTTGTTAAGGACACATTGGGAAACAAAATAGCACTCTAAGGCATGAAGTGTATCTTTATCGGGTATCACATGGAAATAAGGGGATACTATATATACAACCTCTTAGAAAATAAAGTTACTATCACAAGATGAGTTATATTTATTTAGAGGGAGAAGATACTCAATAAGGTTATGGAAGAAATATGGAATTTTATTAATTTTATGCTCAAAATAGACAAGAGTTGGTATGAGAATAGATTTGAAAGGTCCCAAGAAGATCTTTGATAAAAACAAGTAATACATAGGAGTACTAGAGAAGTAAGAGAACCAAAGTGATATGGTTTTCTCATGTTTAAAAATAGAAACTCATCAATTATTAAAAATAGTGAACCAATATCATATAAAGAGGTTATAGAGATCTTAGAAGATATATAAAGGAATGAAGTCATGAATTCTAATATGGATTTCATGTATCCTAAAAAAGAATGAGTTTTGATTGGTCTACTAGTTACTGTAAAGGCAATTGGGTGAAAAGGGGTTTTTAAGAGAAATGTGGACAACCAAGGTAATGTAAAAACATAAAAATCATGAATAGTGGATAAGGGTTTAACCTAATCAAGAAAATAAAAGTAACAAAATAAATTCTCTTGTTTCAAGATTTAAATCTATTATAATTAGACTTTTGTAACAACATACCTTGACTATGAAATTTGACATATGATTGTTAAAATAGATTTACCTAATTGGAACATTCAATAAGATGTTTATATGGAACAACCTGAAGGGACTATGAATCCATGTAATTTAAAAAAGGATTAAATGTTATAGAAATCCATTTATGGATTGAATCAAGCATCTTGGTCATGGAACATTTTATACAATAATGTTGTAATAGATTTTGATTTCATTAAGAATTAATTTGATCCATGTATTTTCAAGTGGGTTTGTGGGAATGTTGTCCTTAACTGAGTATATATGTCAATGACATATTACATATTGGAAATTATGTACCATTATTAGGGACAGTTATTGTCTAACTATAAAAGTGATTCTCCATTAAAGAATTAGGTGATGCGTCCTACATTCATGGGATCAAGATCATTCATCATATATCTAAGAAGATTATTATACTATATCATGGAGCATACATTGATAAAATGAAAATTAAATCAAGAATAGAAAAATCAAAGATAAAATTTTTCTTAGGGTTACATGATATAAATATTTCCAAGAAAATTTATCCTCATATATGAGAGGAGAAATAGAAAATGTGTTGGATTTTATATGCTTATGTGATAGATCAATAATTTATTCAATTTAATATTCATTGACTGATATTTCCTATGTTGTGATGATGGAAGGAAAGTATTAAGTTGATATAGGTAATCTTCATTGGTATAATTTTTTGTCTATCCCCATGTATCTGAGAATAAATAAGGATTTTTTACTGGTGTATAGAGGATATAAGGGTATGGTCATAAAGGCTTATAGTAACAGTAATTTTCAATTTTTTTAAATTGATATTGGTTGTAGTCTGGATATATATTCGGTTCAAATAGAGTATCTGGGATCTCATAGAGTTAAAGGAATCCATTTTCCTCTAATTATTTATGGGACTACTGGTGTATAGAGGCACTTAATGTAGCCAATGAAGCTATTTTGAATTTCATATTCTTCTAAGAGATTGATGTAATTACAAGATTCTAGGAACCTTACACATTATGATTTGATAATAATATTATTGTGTCTTCTGTATATTTATTTTTTAAAATAATTAACATTTAGTTACATTATATTTTTTATATTTTAAAAAACATTACTTGTTTTTATTCTTTATTTAAAAAATTTAGAGGCATTTCTTATAAACTATTTCCAAAAACAACCACAAATATAAATATTATCAGTTCCTCAAGAATTTTTTATTTTATCTTTTTTTGTTTCATTTCATATAAATAAAAACAAAATACAACATCCAATAAATATTATATTTGTGGTTAGTTCAATCTTTCCCAAACGTATTAAATAATAATATTTGTAAAAAAATGTATCTAAATGAATAAAAACCCATTTTTTTAAAGGCCCAAAGGCTCAGAGATTACATGGCTTGTAGGATTAGAAAATTACATGACCCAAAGGTCATACGGAATTAAACCAGACTATCTACAAGGGACTGACCCTCCCTAGCATCTGCATCTTGATAGTATCTCTCCACCTATGAATGTCCTTCTAGCTAGGGTTCCCATGTAATCACAGTCTAGTACCGATGGCATAGCCACACCCTCACATTCTGACAATCCATTTGGCTTTGCTTTGGTGAGTGCACCTGCTCTGAATCCACATCTGGGCTGCTCCTTTTTTGTAGTGTGTCTGGGGCCTGCATTCATGTGTCCCGAAGGCCTTGGGGTGGCTCGAAGGATTTATGGTGGCCCGAAGTCCTTGAGAATCAACTAGCCCGAAGGCCTTGGGTGGCCCGAAATCCTTGCAGGACCCGAGGACCAAACCGGTGGCCCGAAGGCGCAGATGATTTATGTACATGAAATACATGGTAGTATCTATTTTCACTATTAGTGGGGTTCTCTTCTATTTAAATGGACTATATTATGAAAAATAATTATTGTTAGTCCTATTTTATATAGTGCCTTCAAAAATTATATGAACATTAATTTATGTATTTAAAACCCCAACTCAAATCACTGGGTTCGAGCGAAATGTGAAATGACCTCATGCATATATCCCTAAATGCAAGAGGATACTGACTAATACCAAGGGTCTGAGAAGTATAGTGGGGAGGCTATGCCCTCATAATAATCCATACTCTAGTATCATAAAACATAAAATGGATACCAATCCATAAGTGATAAATATCATGTTAAGTACATTCAAAGTGTTATAACTGATGTCACATCAGTAAGAAAAGTAAACAGTCCAAAACCACTAAATGGGGTTGGAACCAACCAATGTAAATGATACAAAATAAGAATAAATGAAGACACCACTTCCTGTATTTTGATTCTATCCATATTCAGCCTCTAACTCCATGGTCCATCACCTCAGTAACCTACTTCTAGGACTTTAACTTCTCCCATATCCCAAAATCAACAAGTTAGCACATTAATAACGATTATCTTGTTGGTAGTGACCATAAAATGGAGTAGTAAACCACTAATTCATACTTAACATAGGTTTATATATATATAGGATTTATACAAATACAAAATGTAATTTTTTTGTAAAAAATAAATTACTCAAGTTTCGGGTCATCGTATTCTAAGAAAGACTATTTGACCTTAGGCCTAACTTCCATGACACCATACTAGTAAGTATATCAGTATCTGTCCCCACATGTGTTATAAAATTAAAAAGGTCCAACACATCATTTCATTACCATCGTTCTATTATCCATATGTCCATGTTCCACCATAAAGGGAACATCATGTCGCACACTAATATATTCATCTATCCTTTCTTGATGGTTCGTACACCTATCATGATTGAAAATTTAGTACATAGTCAGCCCTACTTAGTCTCTATCTTATGTTGTTACTCTGATAAATTGGATACACATCACCTATGCATGGTCTATACCCACATCACATGAACAGGCATGTAATATCCAACTAGTACCATTATGAGATATTGTATCCTTATCCTTCATTACAACACATGCTCTCCCCACCTATGGGGTATTATAGACTATTATAAGCTCCAAATACATCATGAAACCTAACGAAAATTTCAGTGTGCTATGAAACACCCACAATAAATAAATATCCCCATAATAAAAATAGGTTATATAAATAATTGTTCTCATAAGGACCCATACACCTGACATATAATACAAACAAATAAAGGGTATTAAAGAACACAATTACATACCATCATATCATGAAAATATCCATATAATATGGTCTTATGTGGGGAGGAGCTTCATACCCCAATAACGTTGATGCAAATTTTGATGTTTCATCAGAGAGGTTGTCCCTTGTAATGTATTCATGCACCACTCATAACAAGCTAGAGGATATGTATTTACTAAAACTAATCCTAATCTATTATAATATGGGTTCCATAGTGAAATTCTATAATGTAATTATTCCATGGGGGTAGATCCACATCAACATACCCAAGGTGATCTTCTCTCAATGGTTGATCTAGATTCAATTAAAAGGAATACCATCATCACATCTGATTTGATGTTGATTTAACAGTGGGTAAATAGTCTTCTATGAGATAAATAAGATATTTATATATATAAAAAGCATAGAATATATATATATATATGTTGTAAATTCTCAAAGAATAATATTATTTAAAACATAGATAAAGAAAAAAATACAAATTCAAATCCAATAGATCGATCTCATATCAGATCTCCAAAGAGAGGAGGAGAGGTTTCACAATGCTAAGACAAATTTCACCCGATCATTCTAAATGAATTACTATCAAACACAATGAGGGAAATATTAGAAAGAATCATTATAGGCAAATGATGAAGTTGATATCAATTAATGAGCCACATGAGAACCACTGAATAGGTGATGGGACTCACTGATGATCTGGTGGTTTCATTGGCTAGCTGGTGTTCAGAATCTATCGAGTCAGTACCCATTATAGAGGTGCAACAACTCTTATTTGGCCACCGGATAGCTGGTAGAACCTACATTCTTTTTTTCCTCTTCCTCCACCAAAAAATAGAATATGGAACTTTACCAATTATCTTGTGGCACACTAGTATCATTAAGATGATAGTTAATGACAATATCTTCCCCAGTTCAAATTCTCAGCCCTCTAGAACCTCCAAAAGGTCCCAAAAACATAATTTAATTTCATCAGAAAATTAAATAATTCACATTTTAATTTTGATGTTGTGAAAAATATCTCATTATAGAGACTTATCATCAATTTAAACATACTCTATTGATCCATGTTAAAAAAATCAGTCCATTGATCTGGAACATTGGATTTCTACTCCCACATCTTCTCTGAGACTCATCCATGATGCCACATGAAATAAACTAGTAGTACCAACTTCATTAAAATACCTTTTCTATGTGGCCTATGATAAAAAATGACCACTCAAAAAATAGAAAATCTATTTCCAAATCAATATATATATAGAATAGACTATATTCCATGATTGGGATCATTCCTTTGATGATGAGACACGTGAACTACATCATGTATACCTTGATATCATGAAGGAATATCCAAGTGGAAAGTAATAATTTTGATATTCGTGGTAAATCTAAATGGACCTATGACCCATTGTATAGGTTTCCCTCATTTCCATTAATGAACATGACCCATCCTAGGTGTCACCCCTAAGAAACACTGGTCTCCCATAGTAAAATCCAAGATCATATCCTTTACTCGACATATAATAATTATCAACTCTGAGTGGTGAAAAAACTACTTCCTGATCTACCAAAACTTATTAGAGGTCTCCGGAACCATGATTTTCAATGAAAATATCTTCTTCGCTTACTTCATACCAACACATCGGTAAGAAACCCAACCAATTATGAAGAGAATAAAATTGTTTCATCTGAATTGAAGCCTTGAAAATGTTATTTTACTAACATACCACTCATCTATGGAATCATACCAAAATAATACAAAATTGAGAATATACTCCTAAATCATATCTTACAAATTCATAATGGTCCACTTTTACTTCCCATCAATCTAAAAATGATTTGTTTTAATCATCTTCAACTGATTCCCAAATGCCTTATAAATATATTACAAATATTAAAACCTTAAACAAATGTCTCTTTCCAAAACAATGATCATTATCACTCGATTTAACCATTAAATCTCCCAAAAATAATGTTTTCTCATTATATCTACAACATGTGTCTCTATGATTAGTATGAAATTAGCCACCTTCATCATCTGATCAACAACTTAAGATACAACATCCCAACATCTTAGGTTCATGGGTAACCTTATCTTGAACACCATCTTCACATCATTCTCCATTCACACATTCATTGGGATTATTTTAAGTAATCCTCTAGGTCATTAATTCTCGTCCTTGACACTATGAAAAGTAAGGAATGATGAAACAAACCCTTTGTAGTAATTCATGAACTATAGACACCAAAACTATAATTGGATATCATGGAATATCTTCACCGATCCAAGATAAATCACCCAATATAAGGCTTGAGAGTCCCTAATTATCTATTCCCTCATGGATATAGGAACTAAAAATATCCAATGGGAATATATCTTGTCATTGTTATCTAAAAAACATACTGGAACTGGGTAACTCCTCGATAACCATTCATGAATCACAAGTCACTCGGGATATGAATCCTAATTCCTTTACCAGGTGCACCAATGTATATATGATTACTAATGGTAAAGACAACTTCACCCCAATGATAACATGAATTAATAAACAGCACAACCATAAAAATCATCAAGTGTCATTCGTTCTCTAACGGCCGCTCTCCCAAATCTTGTATTTTTCTGATGAGAGTATTTATTGCAACAATACCCTTTTCAAGATCATAATCCATATCAATGTTAGAATTATGTGTATAATAAACCTAACACCTCTATTATAGATTCATTTCCCATTGATAGAGTATATACAACAATATCATATTGTTTATGTAAATATTAATCCTCACAGCAAATACATAGTGTCACCAACACTTCAGGGGCATGAACCATAGCTGTTAACTCTAAGTCAGGAGTAGGGAAGTTATGATCGGTGGGTAGACACTAAAAATACCCCTAACCTACTAAATAATACCTATGTATCTTTAAATCTCCCACACCACACCTGAGGCATTGTTTTAGACCACATAACCAATCATAGGATCTAGAAGTTTCATAATTAGGGATGATGTCAATCTCTTATTTTGGTATCGATAAAAGAGATATATTTCATTAATCCTTATATATATTTTTGATATATATAATGGATATAATTAAATTATTTATTTTTATATATAATGGGATATGTATATACTATACAACTAACATTGGCCATATTCGATAGATATCTGATCAATCCTCCACCTTGGCAATCGTTAAAGGAAAAAAGCATCAAAAGATGAAATGATTTGAGTTAAATGAATTCATTAATATAATGCATGTATTAGATAATAAGTTAATACATGAATTATAAATACCTGAATTAATGTATTCTTATTTAAGGATTATCCTCAGAAGATATATGAGTCTAAAACCATGAAATGGTATTATGAGTGTGAATTCAGATCTTCGACTTGGATGAAACTTCCGGAGACCCATAACTCTCTTCCACTTCCTTCTTTTTATATTAGATTATACCACATCATGAATTAAAATATGATCTGACAAAAAAGTCATATGACTCAACACAACTCATAGATACAGTATGAAGGTAAGTTTATTTTTCCACTTGTGTAATATTTATCATACTCATAAGATGAAGATAAAAAAGTTTTTTTGGATCTTTGGTGTAATGTACACACATTTATAGCAGTTATTAATTTTAGTTTCATCACATGAATAATTTATCATTCATGATATATCATTTTATTTGGATTCAAATTTCTTACCATGTCACTAATAAGTTTTATCAAATTATTATGAAACCTAACAATTGTATTAGAGGGAACTCATGATTTAGATCTTTGAAAAAAATCTTGAAATGAAGAAAAAAATAGATCCTCACTTTTTATGTTTATAGAAAGTCTTGAAAATGTTTTACCCTTATGCATCTAGGTTATGTAAAGGTTACCAAGGCCTTTCCCTTATGTCGTTGATATATGTAATGGAACCGAAGGAATACACCTTATGAAAGAGAGGATACCCAAGACTTTCCATTATGTGAAGGGTTCACGTAATGGTAGTCTATATTGAAACCCTTACATGAAAGGTTTTACTAGACAAGTTAGGTAAGGGTATCATATTTATTACCCCTTACGCATAAATGTAGCATAGGGTTTTTAAAATACGACGTAAAGGAAAATTTTTTATGACTATTGTTTATAAAATTTGAAAAAGGGTTACATAAATATAACTGACCGCTTGAACTTATGTGAGAGCATAAATAAATACATCATAGGTTTTCATTAGGCTAGGTAACGGCAATATAGGGCTTACCTTTACATGAATGAGTTAACATAATGGTTAAATCTCAATACCCTTACACAGTATGTAGTGTGTAATGTTCAAGTCTATTTACCCTTATATAGAATGTCTACATAAGGGTAGTAGAAGGTTACCCATTCACATAGTACGAATTATATGTAAGGGTAAATAGAAAAATTGATAAATATTTTTTTTACATAAAAATGGTTTTGTTGGTTTATAAAATGTTTATAAGTCATTATAAAAGGTGTTTTGGGATATTTGAATTTATTAACGGTTTATAAATTAATAACCTATAAAAATTTTATAATTATTTAAATTTTTATGATATATTTTCTTCATAAATATTAAATTTTAATATTTAAAATAAATTTTAACCAAATTATATGGAATAACATATCATCTCGAAATAAAAGTGATTATTTAAAAATCATAAGAGATAATTTATAAATGGATAAAAGTTATGAAATAAGGCCAAAATATAAAATAATTATATTTAAAATAATATTTCTTTATAATTAATTAATTTGAATTGTTCTAAAGAAAAAAGGGACTTATTTGGAAATTAGTTAAGCAACATCAAAGGTTTTTTGGTGATTGATAACATAATGTTTTAAAAAATAAATAAGTATATGATATTTAGATTATATAAAACGTTTACATAATTAAAATTGGATTATAAATATCTTATAATTCATAAAATTTGATATATTTAAAATTGAAATTACATATAATGGTAAATATGAAAGAGTTTATTTTGGAATCAGTATACAGTCCTTATATTCCAAATTTTAATGAAAATATGAAATAGTAAATATTGGAATGAATATAAAATTTTTCTATTCAAAATTATGGATTATTAATATTGGTAAATCTAAAAATTATACAAATGTTTATAATTATATTTTATCTATGATTTTTATATAAATAGTAGTCTCGTTATTAAATATTTTAATTGTTCATTTTTTAATGGTTATTATATTTATATGATCATGTTTAGTAAATTTATTAAGAAATTTGAATATTGTATATTCTATAGTTTAAATTTTAAAATAATTATATGATAGTTTAATGAAGTACATAGTGATATTGAAACTCCTAGGGGATATACTTAAGATGATTCATAATTTCATTATAAAATACTAAAATATCTAAGAAAAAATAAATCAAATCAGTATATTAATCAATGATAAAATGATAATTATAATGTCATTGAATTAAATAAGGAGAAAATAATTAACGAAGAAAAGTTATTATTAGTAATTAAAGATGTTATGTATTAAGTATTTTAATTAGATATATATAGTTTAGATATATTACGTATTATTATTAATGATTCATTGTATATTAATCAATGATATCCTAGGATTACAGATGAATACATAAGATTAGTTAATTATAATTAACTAATGAATATAATTTGATAACCGATTAAATAATTAATAATTAAATATTAACTTAATAATGATTAAATAGTGATTTAAGAATGATTGATTAGTTAAAACATGTATGAAGAAAATCAGTTGATAAAATGACTATTATGATTATATAAAATGAAATAGACAAGAAAATGTTTTAAAATGATGGTATTGTAAAGATTATATAGTTTAGAAATAAAACTTGTTATTAGAAATAATTAATTATAGAATAAATAAAACATAAAATAGGATTAAAACATGAATCCATATAATGATTATATAACAATACTTATGATCATATAAAGTGAAATGAAGAGGAACAAACACATTAAATAACACATGAATGATTTATAACATACAATAATTTTTTTGACATTTTCTAATAGAATGTGATTTGGATGAGATGAGTCTCACTTCATACATGAGGTAAAATTCAGCTTATTTGTAATTGGTAGCTTAATAACATCTTTGAAGGATATATACTTAAGTTTTGAACTCTCAAAAGTTTTTGGCCTTCTAATGACATCTAAGATATGTCATTTGAAGGTCAAAATCTTTTGACAGTTCAAAAGTGAAGAACATATATTTTGAAGATGTTATTAAGTTATTAGTAAAAAATAAGTTGGATTCTACCTCATCTAAAGAGAGACTCATCTCATCCAAAACACATTCTATTGAAAAATGACAACAAATTTATTGTATGTTATAAAGTTTTCATGTGTTATTTAAAGCGTTTGTTCTTATTCATTTCACTTTTACGATAACAATTGTCATTTTCTCAATGATAAATAGACTAATTAGACCTTTCCTATTCTTTTTACCTCAGTTTACAGAACATTATGTGAATTACATTCTAATAAATTTTTTTATAATGAATCATTACTAGTATATTTTAAGATATAGAAAGACATCCTAAAATTACATTCTAATAAATATTATATGGTCAAACATCATTGTTAATATTTAATAAACTGTCATAATTTTGATGAAACAAATATTTTTGAGATAGGGAGTCATGTTTTTTATGTGTATTGTTAGGGGGTGGTTATTCAAACTGAGCAAGGAGCATATTATAGTACATAACCAATGGCGGTGGTTAGTATAGCTGATTGTGTAACCATAGGTGAACTTCAAGAGGGAATTATTGGTTCCTTAAATCTGGGGCCTGGTAAGGAGAACTAGTCGATGAGTTATAGACATTTTCAATTCTGGAAAACACTATGGAATCTAGCTTGTACATTGGTTGTGGATGTGTAGTGGGTCTAAAAAATTAATTTATTTTATCAATGGTCAGATGGTACCATGATGGAGTTATAAATTGATGTAGCTACTGTCCAACAACATCGTCCAATTGTACAAAGACATAGAAAAATAAGAGTAGTTGAAGATATTCCACCACATGAAATTGAGTCTATTACAAATGATGCAGCAGAAGAGGACAACCTATATATTCTCCTTGATATACATGTCAATCTGACTTCCAATGATGAGTTTCATAATGACATATCTGATGGTGACGACAGTGCTGATGAGGAGGGATGGTCTGATGTTAGGAAGAAGGTTTTGAGAAATTCATTAGTTATACATCAACCTTGACCTATA
Source organism: Viscum album (assembly GCA_963277665.1). Lineage (NCBI taxonomy): Eukaryota > Viridiplantae > Streptophyta > Magnoliopsida > Santalales > Viscaceae > Viscum > Viscum album. The sequence continues at coordinate 401,468,335 of OY728127.1, read as the reverse complement.
ATAAATCATCCACTACTCCTTTCATCTTCTTCAGAAGTAATAACATTTTTTCATGACTTTGACAATACTTTTCTCACACTGGAAACTGAGTTTCCTAGAGATGCATTAAAAATCACGCTAAAGATATTTCACATTGAGAGGCACTGCAACTATATAGTTCACGAATCATGCCACATTAAATATTTCATACGGTGTGAGACGTATGGGGACTATAGTATATTTCGCATGAGGGAGATTCTGGACAATAAATTTGGTGGTTCGAGAATTTCAATGATTGAGGCGGCTCATACATGCTTTCAACCAAGCCTCACACGAGATCATATATCTTTGGATACATAATTTGTGTCATATATTATTTTTGATATGATTTGGACATGTCAATATGTTCTTGATATCCCTTGTGCTAGAGATGATTCAATTGGAATTCAGTTATAATATTTCCTATAATCAGGCACGAATGAAGAGACAGAAGGCAATTGTGAAGGTCTATGCGGATTGGGATGACTCATATCGGGTGTTGCTACAATTTCTATCCATACTGAGGCATCATAAACAAGGTGTCTTCCATATTTATAAAAATTAACATGTGTCTCATGATAACTGACTTGATCCATATCTTGTTCAATTTTAATCTGTTGTTCTGGGCATTCCTTCCATGTATCTCCGAATTTCGTTTCAGGAAATAGATTATTAAGATTGATGGAACATTGTGGTATAAAAAATACATGGGTGTATTGTTGATTATGTCAACATAAGATGGAAACTTTTCACTTCTTCCTCTATCATTTTCCATTATTGAGAAAGAAAACTATGAATCTTGGATTTGGTTTCTAGCATGTATCAACACCAATTTCACCAACATTCGGGTGGTTTGTTTGATATCTAATCACCATGAGAAATTTATGAGTCAACCAGTATAGATCCTGATACATGGTGATACCAAAATGCACATCATCAGTTCTTCATTAGATACATTTGTAGCAATGTGTGTAAAATATTCCACAACGAATTGAAGAAGAAGGAAATCACGAGGCTTGGTACGCATTGTATTTGTTATTTTTTACTATCTCAACATAAAGATAAAATCAAATTGTGTGAAATATCTTCTATTCTGTTTAGAATATGAGTTAGACCAATGACAGTTTGAATAATGTTTTGAACAAATCCGCCATGGTAATCAAGAAATTTATGATTATATGATACAGATTCGAAAAGAGAAATGGACATTGGAAAATAATGGGGGGAAGAGGTACGTACAAATGACGACCAAAATTGGGGAGTGCATCAATGGGGTCTTCAAATTGATTCACAATATACCTATAACAGCTTTAGTTTAGGAGACATTATATCGATGAGTGAAGTACTTTGTTGATAGAAAAAACTAGCATCACATGGAATACAATTGGGGCTATGGTATGGAAGAAACATTCAATGAGAGCTGGAAAATAATATTGAAGAAGCTTCTGGTTATCACTTATGCCTTTTTGATGAGAAGACTCCCGATTTGAAGTTAAAGAGCATTCAAACCCTGTCACAAATCACATTGTTGAAAATTGTGGTATTACTGGAAATATGGCAATGTCAATGGGGAATCATTCAGGCCTTACGGTTTCCATGCACACACTCCATTGTAGCATGTCCCTCTATAAACATATCATGGGGATAATATGTTGATCCAGTGTATTAGATGGATAGCATTGATAACTTTTATGTCACTCCATGTACACCTATTAGGGAGTATAGTTATTTCCCAAGGCCCCAAGGTAAGCTGATGGTGATACTTGATATAAATCGGTTGCGTCCTAATGGGAGACCGAAGGCTAGTTGGATGAGTAATGAGATGGATTGGCCTCAACCACAAGGGTAGTGTTTGAGATGCACAATATGTCATAAAGATGGTCATAACCCAAAATGAATCCCTTATGTTGTTTGGTCGAGTTCACAGTGTCATCCAGAATAATGTGTAGTGTCTATTGTGATATTCTCATATTCTAAATTAAATGTTATTATCTCTTCTTTTTTTCTCACTTTTATAAACCCCAAAACCCAAAAGCAGAACACTTAACCCGGAATCAATTTTCCTAAACCATAAAATCAAAATTCAAAACCCTAAACCCTCAAACATAAACCCCAACCTAAAAAAAATCTTCCCATTACCATAGTTTTTGATAACATTATGTGGGATATTTTAATAATTTTTACATAATGAAATAATAGTATCATAATTATTAACATAATTTATTCAATACAAATAATTAGATAAATTCATAAAACATGTTTACTAATTAACATGGTTTATCTAAATCCAAACCATAATTAGTTAATCATAATGCTCCTCCAAAATATGTCTAACCAAATTCAAGACCCAATAATTTAGATAATAGAATTTATTTCATAAAAACATGAATGCATTCAAGAAATAACTTTCTCCTTATTCCTTAAATAAAATTATAGATATTATAGTTTATTTCATAAATCCAATAGTAGAACAGTTAACCCATATTGTAAATTAAATGTTTTTACCTATTTTTTTCTCAGATTTCTAAACCCCAAAACCCAAATGTATAACAATTAACCTAGAAACATCTTTCCAAAACCTTAATATAATTATTTGAAACCCTAATACCTCAAACCTAAACCCCAACCCAAAAATCCTAAACCAAAACCCTAAAACCTAACAAAAAATCCAAAAACCTAGATATATTCCCTTAAATCATGTATCAATTAATAAAATTATTACAAAGATATTTTCATAAATAAAATTATTTTACAACATGATTTTTTCTATCTATTTTTTATTATTATTTCGTCTTGTTATCTTTATTTCATTCAGAACCAAAAGAAATGGAGAATTATATTTCTTTTGTTAAAAATTACTTCATAAAACCATGTGAATAAACATTTCATGTATTCGATTCTACAAGACATTCCATTATACTAACCAAAACGTTATATTTACATTTTACACTTATGACTAATTTCACTTGTCTATATGCAAATAGATGATACCATACTACTCACATAGCAGCCTAACCATATTTCACAGGTCGTATTAGAGGGTCATGCATATCGATTGATCAGGGTGCGTTGAGTGCACCATTTTCATCATAGGGAGCCTCCACATTACATTAGACCATACATGCGTCGTGCTGGCTTCATTGGCCTTATCGTATCAAATTTCACATTTTTAGACCGTTACCTATTTTCTATCCTCATTGAGAAGTGGAGACCAGAGAAACGCACATTCCACCTGCCTGAGGGAGAGATGACTATCACCCTAGAAGATTTTTCAGTGCTTCTCGGTCTTCCTCTCCAGGGGAGACCCATTATTGGACTCACTCATGTAGCTTGTCCTGACCTTTCTTAGAACTTGTTAGGCAATGATATTTTGTTCGATCGTAGAGCTAAAAATGGAGGGCCCATATATATGACATGGTTGGAGTTACAGATGCCACATTTATATGATAATGATGATGAGAATACTATAATGCATTAGACCTTTGTATATATACTTCAGGTCATTGGTGGGACCGTGTATACTGATAAATTGGGGATGCATGTGTAGAAGATGTATCTACCCTTATGAGAGGAATTTGATAAGGCTGGGATGTAAATATGGGGATCATCCTACTTGGCATACACATATAGAGCATAATGCAGGCCATCCCATGGGGACTACATAGGTCTTGCGGGATACATCATACTTATTCATATGTGGGAATGGAAGCACATCCCAGAATTCCACCCTAAGCTTGCTAGTTCACCGGTTGAGATGGAGGTGCTGGATGTGGCTCCACATGGACGCTGGTATGATGAGTCATTTCTTTTGGTTTCTGATACTAATATGAGTTATTGAATATAATTTCCCATTATTTTCACTGTTGAAGATATATTTTTCAGGTTGTCTTAGTGATTCAATTTTGACGCAATTCCAAGATGGCATTTGGGCGTATATTGGCTACAGTTGGACTTTCTCTTACCTGATCAGGTATGTATATAAAATTTATTACAGTCTACTATATTTAATAATAGAATCAATTTTGGTTTTTAGTTTGGTGATTTTTTGACAAAATCACTGGCCATTTCAGATATCATGGCTTCCATACTGGAGTATTACGGACTACTTAACAACATTCTTCACTGATGGGCTTGTGGATTTTATGGTCATAGTACAACTCATTCACAGCCATATTATAGAGTGCCAGCATCATGACCGAGTCATGCAATAGTTTTTCTGTACTCAACGGATTCCATTACTATCGAGACAGATAGACTTACTTCATGGGATGAAGCTGATAGGGAGGTTGGATGATGACTGGTCCCAAGTACATGCCAGCTTTATCGACCGCGGGAGCAGACATGTAGTGTTTCATAATCAAGGTGTTCCTACGAATCGATTCTCTGTTTCGAATCAGTTTTAGTATGTGCCATTTTATAGACCGATGACTATACTATGTCTTAATATACCCATTATAGAGATGCAGAGGATGGTATGATAATAAATTTCCATTAGGTTGTTTATTTAACTATTTTCTAAATCAGTTATAATCTCTCTACAGGGTAGCCACGCATAGTATCATTTTCACATGAGTGATGAATAGGAGGAGGGGGTCTTTTTCCGGGCAGCCATCCATGATAAATTGCTGTAGGTGAGGGCATATATTCATGTGCTTTCGTAAGCATTATCCCGTGTATGACCTGGAGAGAGGAGGTTCATACCCCAGAGAAATATCATGCTACTGCTGCTGGTGTAACGCCCCGACCCCTGTTGCCCAGAGCCGATGCATTATTGCATAACATTGGCATGACCACAAAAGATCAAGTCTCGAAAGACCGATTAGTTTAGTAGCATTGGAAACACTAGATACATTCATAAATGTTACATTACATCATAAATTGAAAATCTACAATAACAAAGTCTCCATAGTCTACACTCATATCCTCTACTAACTATCCCTACAAGTCATTCATAAAATACTTCTTCACATCCAGGAAAATATTAAAACATTGAAAGGGGTGAGCTCATATTCTTAGTAAGGATAACAATATAGCAGAAGCATTCATAAATAAACATAAACATTTAAGGCAATGTATGACTAAAACAAAAGTCTGTTAAACATGAACTTTAACATAATATGGAAAAAGTAAAATGAGATAATGTCATTTACTTATTCACATGGATATTCTAATGGTCGAATAATCACATGCAATATCAATAACCACTTTCATAATGATGGAATTCATAATGACAGACTATCATAACCACGTAGCCAAGGCCTCGTTCCAAGACTACAAATAAGATTTTGTCAAGGCCTCATTCCAAGACACTAGTTTGTCTCATGAGACCTGCCGATGCATCGAGGAGCTATAGCGGGCTCCAACCGTCACTTATTAAGTCCAATGAATTCCTCATATTAACAGGTTTAAACATATCATAAACCATACCATAATCGTATCACATAAAACATGTATAGAGGAAACATAACATTTCCACATTTCAATCACAAGATATCAACACAACACATTGATATAATAAAAACACTTTCAAAACCATTTTCAATACCAAAAAAAAAGAAAAGTAAAACATTGTATTTATTTTTCCTTTAAAAAAAGGTATGGATTGTAGAGGAAGCCGAAACTCAAATAATGGTCACGACGGCAGAGAAGTCTTTGTCGCCACATACGTACGACAAAAACATTCTCTTTTTTCGTTTATTAAACGCTTCGTATAAAAAAGATTCCTTTTGAATAAACATAAAAGTAAAACGGGTTTATACATCGTATAAAAAGGTTGTGTATAAAACAAAATATGCCTCAATGAATGGAGATTGAGACAAAGTACCTTACAAAGATCATTTTTTAAATAAAATAGATATATTATGTGTATTCACTATAAGTAAACATAATGAAATTACAAATACAAGATATGATATAATAATATCATGACATAATTTGTAAGTATGAGATTAACCCAAAGAATAGAAATTGGGTTAAGAAGTTCCCCTACCTTGCGTCCTGTCTTGACTAGACCATTCTTTAACCTCCGGAATAATAAACTAGAGTTAATTTATAATTTCTTAAGAACCTTTTTTCATGTTTTTTATTCCTTTTATATCACTTATTACCATTTTATGAACATTATGTAATTATTCAAGTTAATAACGATCGTTTTGTCCATCTTTGGTACTTGAGTCAAAAATAGGCTTCTTATAATTACAAGTTGTTCATGTGGTGAAATATCCATTATATCCAGAATTTTATTCATGGTATAGATATCATATATCTCATATATATCCAGTATATACATTCATTCATAATATTACATAACATTTAGAGGTAAGAAATGAAATGCACCGTTCATGGAGACGGTAAGTCGTACGTACGCATGAACGTTACTTTCATTTCTATTTCATATTTAATGGAATGAAATCATAATGATATAAAGGTATATTATAATTCCAGTATAATATCATATATAATATCATTTACTCCATCCTTTATACATCCCACATATGGAATTAACGATTCAAATCACTTTGAGGGGGCGGTAGTCCGCACTTCCTAAAATGAAAATATCTCGTTTACCCATAATGGAAACACGAAAGGTATGAAATAAATGAAAAATAAATAACCTTAAGTAAAACATAAACATATTATATATCATATATATAAATAGAGTGACATCTTAATGGCCACCTTTGAAGGTGTTATATGAGTGTTGAACAATCATCGTTTCGTGAGGCAGAAATTCGTCATCCACAGAAACAGTATGTTCATTAACCATTAGATGTAGGTGTGTGTAAGTGTAGCTCGAATACCTCTTATAACAACATCCTAGTATATTTAGGATACTGGTTTTGTTACAAAATAAATGAATAAAAAGAGTTTAGGGGGTTGGATAAGCAAAATAATACAAAATAACATAAGAGAATACATTACCTTAAAATCGAGTAACTCTTTTGATTTGAGCCAAAGGCTTCCTTGGGAAGAATTAGGCCCAAAGTGAGGCTTCTATGAGTAAGGGATGAAAGTTGGGAGATTATTTGGGCAGAGGATGGCCGAGCCAAAAGGTTTTGAAAGTGTGATTATGGTGGTAGTGGTGGGGGCCTTTTATAAGTGGAGAGGAGGGGCACTCTTGGAATGATTGAAATGTAACTTTATTATGAAATGCTTTTTCGGATTCTAAAGGTCCCACACATATATATTTCTAGGATAAGGTGATAAGGGTTCGAAATCTACTCATCCAATAGGTTTTTGACAAGTGTAAGTCTTAGATTTTACATTATCTTTTCTTTTTATTTAAATCGTTAATTAATGAGGTAATCGCTTCATCATCATGGTGTCTAAAATAATTTAATTTATTTAATGTCTAAAAATTATAAAAAAAATATCATGATGTAGAAAATATTTTTATCTTTCTAATGAATATTTATAGTAAAAACTATTACTTGTATAACCCCATTTAAAAATTGTTTTAGTAAAACAACTCTTGTTTGTGACATTTTTATTTTAACATTAAATAAAACGTTATTTATGTCATTTTCCAACCAATGTGGCTCCATGGGGTCCCCAAGTTGACCCATGGATTGTCTTGGTCGTCCATGACTCATCCAATAGGGGTAGAACAAGTTTAATGGTATTTTCATATTTTTACAATATCATTTTTACATTAAATTTCACTAATTACCTTTAATCGTGATTAATTAGACTTAAAAGTTACTATTCACCAAAAATTATTTTCATCTCATTGATCCAAATTTTACTTCTTAATGAAAAACATGTATATCGGATTTTTGATAATAAAATCATTGAAGTGGTAATGTTTCCTTTAAATGAAAAATCAGTTTTTTAACTACCACTTACTGGTTTCACTATTCATCAAAAATTGAAGTTTTTCAGAACAATGCCAAAATTTCACCCAAAGCTATAATTAATATTCCGAATTCAAAAATTATGTCTATTTTAAAAAATTAGAAAAATATAAGTTTCATTAATTAATTTTATAATTAATTCCTGATGTCACAACAAGTAGCGTGTTTTTAAGAAACAATATATATCAAAATATTGACAATAGTTTATGTCTAATTTCAAAGTAAAATTAATTATAATGAACACCATTGGATAAAATGTTAAAAATATTTTCTAATTATAATTTAAAACCACTCAATTGTTTAATTTATCACTATAAATTATTTTTATTATAAAAGTTGTTTTTAAGTATTTTTCACTATTCATAAAAAATTGGAAGTTCTCTGAAAATTACAAAAATTTCAAATTAGGATAACTCTGATATTCCGAATACAAAAACTAAGTCCATTTGGAAAGATAAAATTTATAAAATTTCAAAAATTAGGTATTACTATTCATAACGGCTACTTTGATTGGTTGTGGTGTGTTAGAATCTCAAACTTGCATACAATTCAAGCTATTGCATTATTGAAAGAGAAGCGTATCGTGGAAGCTCGGGGTGTTACATTTTCCCCTCCTTCAATAAATTGCGTCCTCGCAATTTGAAAATTTTCTTTGAAAATAAACGGTTTAAAATAGAAAATACCTTTGTGGAAAACCCACATCGGAAATAAGGTTAATAAGAATATAACTTTAAAAGAAAGAAAGATAAGTAGAAAGGTCACCCCAGATAGCCCATACTAGGATTCTATGAAAATATGGATATGGAAGAAAAGAAAACCATCAAGGTTTGATGGAGATTTGTAGAAAACTGGATTAGGAGAAAGTTAACAATAAGAAAATCACAAACTTGTGATTGGTTAAACGGTCATTGAATCCCTATTTGGAAAAGTTAACCGGAAATACTTTTGTTTTAAGTTACCTTTTATAAAGTTGAGGAATTTATTTAGGAGATTTACTAAGAACATAAGGGAATATACATACTCGTCATATAGACTTTCATTCTTTAATAAATTTTTACCACAAACCCATATTTCACTCTAAAAGGTAATAGTACTCGAAAATATTCTATTTATCATAATTGTATAAGGTTCCAAATATTAACACATACCATTTAGAATAGGATAACTTTTTGTAATAACCAGGGACTTCATGTAGGCTAGTGGTAGGTAATAATGGAATGTCACACTATGGTTGTGGGTTCGATTCCAGCAGCTTTGTCTGACGCGACGGGTTATTCCCCACTCTGCAGGTTGTCGTTTTCCAAAAAATATAGTATTATAATATTCCAAAAATAATCTTCAGAAATATTTTAACCTTAAACAATACTATTCAATGTTCAACTTAATCCATCCCAACCTTTATAGTTATCCAAAATACATCTATCCAGACATTCTCTAAAAGGTCTCTTAATTATAAAATCAATTTATCAGATTCCCCAAACAAAGTAAAGTTTCTCTTATTGTCACATACTAAAAATATGATTACCTTCATCATATTAAACCCTTAATGGAAATAACAAGTACTGCAGTACAATCCTTATATATATCACATTATTCTTATAACTAGAATATAATCCTTGAGTCCAAAAGCACCAATACATTAATTAGTCTACTTCAACTGTAGTAACAACATAAGATTGTCCTTGATCCCTTGGCCTTTTCTTTGGTATGTTTCCCTAACGCTTAGGACATTCATTTTCATAATGCCCCATTTCCCTACAATTGTAGCATTCAACATTGATAGCCTCTTTCTATACCTTGCAATCACGAGCCTGTTGACCTTATTCTCCACATTTATAACAAACTCCCATTCCTTTAAGGCAAGTACCAGGGTGATTCTTCCCACAATTATCGCAAAATTGAAAATCCTTCTTTCCCTTTTTCCACTTATCTATCTCTTGTTCCACCATTCTCTTCTTCTCTTTCTTTACTTTATTATCATAAGATTTCGAGAAATCCTTTTCTTTCTTGATAGAACACGAGACTATATCTTCGTACGTTGAGAAAGATTGTGATACTAATGCTCGACGGAGAAACGGTTTTAACCCATCAAAGAAACGATCGATCTTACTTCTTGGGTTATGTATATAATCCACAGCATGCCTCGCTAACCTTGTAAAATTAGCCTCATACTTTGCGACATTCTCATCCTCCTTCTGCCTCAGACTCAAAAATTGCCTTTCCATATCTGCTCGATGGTCATGTGGAAAGTATTTTTCTAGGAAAATTTCCTTAAACTCCGTCCATTCCATACTTGATACTTCTTCATCTTCCTTTGTGTTTTGAATCTGCGACCACCATTGATCGGCATCTCCAGTGAGGCGATAGACTGCCATGAAAACCTTCTCCCTTTCGCTAATCCCCAAGGTGTGGAATATTTTCTCTAAGTAGTTTATCCATTGCTCAGATAGTAATGGATTTGTACCACCATTAAATGTTGGTGGTTGTTGCCTCATGAAGCGGTCTAACATTGATCCTCCATGTTGCGGATCAGGGTGCTCCATACGAGTAAGGTTATTATTAATAACCTGAGTGAGTTGTCCCAGTATGCTAATAAGTTGATCAGCACCAGTTGTATCTCCAGATCCACAATAATTATCTTGAGCAAGAGGGAAATCCCTACACAGAGTGCGTGCATTGATACGGTTTCCATTCCTTCCACTATGCGCCATTTCTAAACAATGGCATAAACTAGATTAGTTTATTAATCAAAATACATAATTCCATACTTGTAAAATACATAACATAAATTGAACTATATAGGGATATAATCCATAAAATTTTTTTCTTTCAGGAAGTATATACTCATAACCCTTCATAGTGGTTTGTAAAGAAAATTATAATTATCCTAAGCATATCCCCCGGGAGTGTCGTAACGAAGAGTGCATCAAGGCCCGTTGTCGTGCACCAGTTCCCGTTCGAGTCTAGCTCAAAACTGTTTTTTCGGGTTTTATCACTAGGTACATCTGTGCCAGAGCCGCCTCTACCTGCTCATATCCAGACATGGATGTATTGCTTGGAAAACTCACAAAATCTCTATAATACCAAAATTCTAGGAAGTTCTTCTATACTAATCCTCAAAGTCTATCTTTGGGCTATGTGCTCTAATCAGAGTTTATCTAAATCTAGCATCCAAGGTTAGTACTAAACTGCCACTGATACCAACTGTAATGCCCCGACCCCAGTTGCCCAGAGTCGGTGCATTATAGCGTAACATTGGCATGATCACAAAACATCAAGTCTCGAAAGACCAATTAGTTTAGTAGCCTTGGAAACACTAGATACATTCATAAATGTTACATTACATAATATATTGAAAATATACAATAACAAAGTCTCCATAGTCCATACTCATATCCTCTTCTGACTATCCCTGTAGGTCATTCATAAAATACTTCTTCACATCTTGTAAAATATTAAAACATTGAAAGGGGTGAGCTCAGATGCTCAGTAAGGATAACAATATAGCGGAAGCTTTCATAAATAAACATAAACATTTAACGCAATGTACGACTAAAACAAAAGCCTTTTAAATTTGAACTTCAACATAATATGGAAAAAGTAAAATGAGATAATTCCATTTACTTATTCATATGGATATTCTACTGGTCGAATATCACATGCAATATCAATAACCAATTTCATAATGATGAAATGCATAATTCCATACTATCATAACCACGTAGCAAAGGCCTCGTGCCAAGACTACAAATAAGATTTTGTCAAGGCATCATCCCAAGACACTAGTTTGTCTCCTGATACCTGCCGATGCATTGAGGAGCTATAGCGGGCTCCATCCATCACTTATTAAGTCCAATGCATTCCTCATATGAACAAGTTTAAACATATCATAAACCATAACATAATCATATCACATAAAACATGCATAAAGGAAACATAACATTTCCACATTTCAATCACAAGATATCAATACAACACATTGATATAATAAAAACACTTTCAATACCATTTTCAATACCAAAATAAAAGAAAAGTAAAACATGGTATTTAATTTTTTTTATAATGTATTGCTTGTAGAGGAAGCCAAAACTCAAATAATGGTCACTGAGGCAGATAAGTCGTTGTCGCTACATACGTACAACAAAAACATTCCCTTTTTTCATTTAGTAAATGCTTCGTATGAAAAATATTCCTTTTGAATAAACATAAATGACCTAGGGGTTTATACACCATATAAAAGAAGGTTGTGTATAAAACAAAATATGCCTCAATGAATGGAGATTGAGACAAAGTACCTTACAAAGATCATTTTTTAAATAAAATAGATATATTATGTGTATTCACTATAAGTAAAAATAATGAAATTACAAATACAAGATAGGATATAATAATATCATGACATAATTTGAAAGTAGGAGATTAACCCAAAGAATAGAAATTTGGTTGAGAAGTTCCCTTACCTTGCGTCCTGTCTTGACTCGGCCGTTCTTTAACCTCCTGAATAATAAACTAGAGTTCATTTATAATTGCTTAAGAACCTTTTATCAAGGTTTTTATTCCTTTTATATCACTTATTACCATGTTATGAACATTATGTAATTATTTAAGTTAATAACGTTCGTTTTGTCGATCATCGGTACTTGAGTCAAAAATAGACTTCTTATAATTACAAGTTGTTCATGTGGTTAAATATCCATTATATCCAGAATTATATTCATGATATAGATATCATATATCTCATATATTTCCGGTATATACATTAATTCATAATATTACATAACATTTAGAGGTAAGAAATGAAATGCACCGTTCATGGAGACGGTAAGCTGTACGTACGCATGAACGCTACTTTCATTTCTATTTCATATTTAATGTAATGAAATCATAATTATATAAAGGTATATTATAATTACAGTATAATATCATATATAATATCATTTACTCCATCCTTTATACATACCACATATGACATTAACGATTCAAATCACTTTGAGGGGGCGGTAGGCCGCACTTCCTAAAATGAAAATATCACATTTACCCATAATGGAAACAAGAATGGTATGACATAAATGAAAAATAAAGAACCTTAAGTAAAACATAAAAATATTATATATCATATATTAATAGAGTGACATTTTAATGGCCACCTTTGATGGTTTTATATGAGTGTTGAACAATCATCGTTTCATGAGGCAGAAATTCGCCATCCACAGAAACATTATGTTCTTTATCCATTAGATGTAGGTGTGTGTAAGTGTATCTCTAATAATTATTATAAAAACATCCTAGTATTTTTAGGATACTGTTTTTGTTACAAAATAATTGAATAAAAATAGTTTAGGGGGTTGGATAAGAAAAATAAAACAAAATAACATAAGAGAAGACATTACCTTAAAATCGGGTAACTCTTTTGATTTGAGCCAAAGGCTTCCATGGGAAGAATTATTCCCAAAGTGTGGCTTCTATGAGTAAGAGAGGGATGTTGGGAGAGTATTTGGGTAGAGGTTTTCCGAGCCAAAAGCCTTTGAAAGTGTGAGTAAGGTGGTAGTGTTGGGGGCCTTTTATAAGTGGAGAGGAGGGGCACTCTTGGAAAGATTGAAATGTTACTTTATTATGAAATGCTTTTTCGGATTCTAAAGGTCCCACACTTATAAATTTAGAGGATAAGGTGATAAGGGTTCTAAATCTACTCATCCAATAAGTTTTTGACAAGTGTAAGTCTTAGATTTTACATTATCTTTTCATTTTATTTAAATCGTTAATTAATGAGGTAATCGCTGCATCATCATGGTGTCAAAAATAATTTAATTTATTTAATGTCTAAAAATTATAAAAAAATATCATGATGTAGAAAATCTTTTTATCTTTCTAATTAATATTTATAGTAAAAATTATTACTTGTATAACCCCATTTAAAAATTGTTTTAGTAAAACAACTCTTTTTTGTGACATTTTTATTTTAACATTAAATAAAAATTTATTTATGTCATTTTCCTACCAAAGTGGCTCCATGGGGTCCCCAAGATGACCCATGGATTTTTTGGGTCGTCCATGACTCACCCAATAGGGGCAGGACAAGTGTAAAGGTGTAACACCCGAGACTTTTATGTTATATAAATCATCAAAGGAATCTTTTTCTACACAACACTTGCTTGGCTTTCTTTACACGCAATCGCGACCTTCCTCGATAGCTTGCGTCGTACGCAATACCGAGTTTCACTAAACAACAATATGCTATTAAAACTAGCCGTTATGAATAGTAATAACCACTTTTTGAAATTTTATAAATTTTATTTTTCAAAATGGACTTCATTTTTGGACTCAGAATATCGAAATTAGCCTAGGGTGAAATTTTGGTATTTTTCTGAAAACTTTCAATTTTTGATGAATAGTGAAACCACTAAGTGGTAGGTTAAAAAAACTGAATTTTGCATAAAACTTAATTTTACCGCTTCTGTGAATGGAATTTCGAAAATCCGAGAGACACGGTTCATATCAAGGACTAAAATGTGGTTCAATGAGATGAAAATAATTTTTTGGTGAATAGTAACTTTTTACCTTTTTTTACCGCGGTTAATAGTAAATAGGGTATCTAAGGGTAAATATGATATTAATATTACCCTAACACTTGTACTAATTCTATTGGACAAGTTTAATTCGACCAAAAACAAACTTAGGAATAAAATATGACCATTTAGGCCTACTTGGATTAGATTAGGACATTTATTATTAATTTATTTAAAGAAGGGTTAAAATAGTTAAATTTAAAGATTAATACGTAAATCATTTTTAATATGGGGTTATACATAAGATAAATTCGATTGTAAATATTCATTAGAAAGATAAAAAAGATTTCCTACATGATGGTATTTTATTTGTAATTTTTAGACATCAAATAATTTAATTTATTTATGACACAAAGATGATGCAGTAATTATCTTATTAATGAAATATTGACATAATTGATAATATAAATACCAAAATAAATGTAATTTAAGACTTTTTATGAATTACACTAATTTTCTAGGTTACTATGATATATTAGTGTTGATTTAATCAACTTGGTTCGAACAAATAATTCTGATATGACTTTCACAAAAATCATATATCAAATAGTGTCAAAATTGACACAAAATAGTTTTTAAATCAAATATTATATTATTAATTGTTATTTTATTCCTAAAAATCTAAGGTTCGGCCAAATGACTTAGATAAGGATATATATATTAATAATAAACAATTTGGGGTTCCTTTGGCATGTTATAGTAAGTGTATTAACCATATAGTGAAAGAAAACAAAAAGACACGGTAAAAGTTAAATTAATTAACTTAGAGTTAAATCTTATTTATAAGGTTAAAATAATACCCCAAACTTGTCTAAATCCTATTGGTTAATAGGATTTCGACCCATCACCACTTCATCTTCGAAATAAGACCCTTTGGAACCATTATAAACCGATTTTGACTTTAATATAAAATAATATTTTGAGATATTCCTAAGGTGCCCCTCTCCTCCCTTATAAAAGGGCACCTCCTCTCCCTCCTCCTCACACCAATTTGAGCACTCAAGCTCGGCCAACCCCTGCCATTTTCTCCTCTACACTTCCCTAGACTAATCCTAGAGGTCCTGGTCTTCTCCAAAGACCAATCTTAGTTCCATAAGTGGAGGATTCAAAGAGGCGTTCCAAAGAAGAGGTAATATCCATTACCGATCTTTTCAATTTCTTTCTTCTTCAACTTCTTCTTCTTTAGTTGTTTCATGATAAAGTAATAACATCAGTATTACTTACATACTGATATGTTATTATAAATATGAAACAACCCTAATTCACCTTCTATCCATCCTACGGAAAAATGAAATCACCGCGCGTGCGTACGTACGGAATACCGTCTCCACGCCGTGGTGTAATCTATTTTCCACCATCACCTTACAAGGATGGGTATAATGGTGTAATGAGTAACTATATATGATTATTATGAAGTAATATTGATACTGAAATAATATATATATACTCCAATACAATTCCACGATCATAGGAACGATATCATCACTCGTGCGTACGTACGGAATACCGTCTCCACGATGTGATGCGACTCGTTCTACATGATCTTCATTTCATAATGATTATATAAATGAATTGAATGAATGAATATGGTATATACTACACTAATACCATTCTGGAAATGAATTATCTATAACCTAAAGATAATAATAAGAATTTATTCGACAAAACACGCATAAGAACAAAAAGTTATAAAGACCCGAGTAACAAGTAACAATGAAATATTACTAACAAGAAGCTAATAATATGACCATATATGATCTCATATCAATATGTATGATTCTGGAATAAGTCAATAACATTATTTAAACCATTATACATGAGCTTCGGACACGAACACAGCAAATCGGACCTAAGGTAAGGGAAATATCACAATCTCATTTTTTTTATCCGAGATTGTTTATTCGTAAGTATTTACTGGGGTGTATTTTATCATCCACATCCATGTTTCATAAATATGTAATATTATTTCCATCCAACTACAATTGTTTAAATCCAATTTTACCCTTCGGTGAGTTTTTAGTAAAGGGAATGAAAGGAATCTTTTGTCGTTTTCCGTACGAGGTATTTTTTTGACTTTTCCGACAAAAGTACGAAGAATGTTTTTTTTAACTTATACGGCATGAATGGATTCTTAAAACATTATTTCCAAGAAGCTTCCTTTACAAGTTTTCAAGTTTATTTTTAATCAACTTCTTTTATTTTAATGTTTTATGACATGTTATGAAAGGAAAAATGTTTTTGAAGAAGAAAGGATATTTTCCTTAAGAATGAAGTTCAAGTGTTTTATCAAAATTATTTTCCATCTAAGATAATAAAAGGTTCGGTTTTTATCCCTATTATTACATTAATTTGATCATGTTGTGATGGAATTATTTTTATGAATTCCATTATCTTATATGAATTGATTTATGATGTCATGATGTTTCAAGAATCCCATTTTTGTTACATGAGTTATGCGATGATGTATGTTTTATAATTATGTGGCACACATAAGAAATGATTCATTATAAGATGGGTGGGACCTATATCTCCCTCCAATGCATTGGGTAAAGACTTTATATCTCATGAGATAGACATGGCTAGAACGGAAGGTTATTTCGGTTCAGTGATACAGGACTGAAACGAGGAGTGAACTCGGTTCAGAAAGGGACTTTGTCCACTAAGATAGTCTTGGCAATGAGTCATGACTAACAAGAAATGATTTTCCATGATTATGTGTGCATGCCACAAAGTTTCAAGTTTTATGTTATGATTATGGGGATCTCATTTTCACTTCTATGATTTTTTTCCATGTTAAGATATTATGATCTCTTTTGCAGGTTTTGATTTTCAAAAAGATATGATATGATTTTTATTTCCTTTATTTTCCCTTGTTGAGCATTTGAGCTCACCCTTTTATGTTTTCTTTTCCCCAGGTCAGGAAGATGGATATTAAGTAGAATATGCTAAAAGGGACCCTAGATATGATGAAATAAATGGGAGACACTGTAGAAGATTTATGAACCAGTTGTTTATGTTTCCCAGTTTCTAAAGACACTATACCTATACGGTCCTTTGTGGTTTTGTCATATGTTGTAATAAGTGTACTTCTATTTTGAAGTATTAACAATGTATGTAAAGTATGGGTCGTTATAGTTGGTATTAGAGGAAAGGTATAGTCAACCTTTGGAAACTAGGATGTTAAAGCCTTAGTAAGAACCCTAAGGATAAGTCTAAGCATAGTACACAATCTTAGTGTTTTTGAAATGGCCTTGAATAACCTAGGATAAGACCATAAGCATGAAAATTTTATTCTTGAATTATGTGGTTTCCTATTATAATTAGTGTTGCTCACACTATTCTTCTTGGTTTTAGTCAATGGCTGGAACCCGAAGGAACCGTGTTAATGCGGAATGCAATGGGCAAAGCAATGATTGTCCCCCTGAGCAACCAAACGATATGGGAGCTGGAATGCAAAATCTTGTAGCCACGCTCACACAACATTCTCAAGCTATGAATCATGCAGGATTTCCAAACGAGCAAAGGAGGGAGCAACATTCTGTTGAATCCTTCATGAGGCAGCGTCCACCTTCTTTCAGCGGGTCTACTGATCCATTAGTTGCTGAACAATGGATTAGTACTACTGAAAAGATATTTTCAGTTCTTCAATGTTCTGAACATGATAAAGTCATCCTAGCAGTGTATCGTTTGGAAGGAGATGCTGATCAATGGTGGAATCTTGTTAAGAATACGAGGCAAAGGGATGAAATTGAGTCTATGGAATGGGACGAGTTCAAGAACTTATTTTTCAATAAGTACTTCCCTCGTATTCTCCGAACAAAGATGGAGAAAGAGTTTCTTGAACTGAAGCAAAGGGATGATGAATCTGTTGGTACCTATGAAGCAAATTTTACAAGACTGGCAAGGTACGCTTCTGGTATTATTATCCAACCTGAGAGTAAGACCGATCGATTCTTTAGTGGCTTAAAACCAAGTCTTCGAAGGGCGTTAGCCATAAGGGACTTCAATAGCTACGAGGAAATCGTTCGATGTGCTCTCAAAGTCGAGATGGAGATTGGAGTAACCCATCAGTCACATGGGTTTGATAAGAAGAGGAAGATGGAATTCAAAGAAAAATCTAAAGAGCACACAGAAAAGAAGATGAGCTTTTCCTTATGCTCAAAGTGTGGAAAGAAACATGGAGGGAGTTGTCTTAAAGGGACAAGTAAATGTTTTAAATGTGGAAAAGAAGGTCATCGGGCATTTGAATGCCGTGATAATGGGAAGAAGATGTCTAATGACGCAAAAAAAGGAAGGGATACACAGAATGAACCTACTACACTTCAATGTTTCAAGTGCACGGAGATGGGGCATTATGCCAATCAATGCCCAAATCCAAGGGTTGATGATGATGGTCGACGTCAACAAACTCTTAAGGCTAAAGACAAAGGAAAGTCACATGCAATTTCTATCAGCGATGTGGAGTACGATAACGATGTGGTGAAAGGTACACTTACCATCCACTCTAAAGTAGAAAATGTTTTATTTGATTCTAGATCCACCCACTCTTTTATTTCTGAAGACTTTTCTAAGGGTATTACCGTATTACCTCAACAATTAGATGTTGAGTTAGCTGTGACAACACCTAATGGCACATCAATCACATCAAAAGTTTATAATTCTTCTCCGATCGAAGTTTGTGGGAAAGTGCTTCCTGCAAATCTTGTGATCCTTCCTTTAGTGGAATTTGATGTGATTCTTGGCATGGATTGGCTTTCTCTACATGGAGATCATATCGATTGCCAAAGAAGGGAAGTCACATTTCATATTCCAGATCAATCTACGATCGTCTATCGATGCAAGGATGAATATAAACTTCCAGTGGAAATTTCTTCCATCTTATGGGTCTTGCTTCCACTAAATGAAGGTTATTTATCTCAAATGGTTGGTGAGAAACTCACGATTAAGAATATGCCCATTGTACGGGAGTTTGATGATGTCTTTCCGGAGGAATTACCGGGTCTTCCACCAAATCGTGAAGTTGAGTTTTCAATAGAACTCGTACCGGGTGCTTTGCCTATTTCAAAGACACCTTATAAAATGGCCCCAATTGAGTTGCAGGAATTGAAGAAGCAACTCCAAGAGAATCTTGATAAGGGATTCATACGCCCTAGTGCGTCACCTTGGGGAGCACCTGTTCTATTTGTAAAGAAGAAAGATGGATCAATGAGACTCTTCATTGATTATCGAGAACTTAACAAGATCACTATCAAGAACAAATATCCTCTCCCACGCATTGATGACTTATTTGACCAACTACGCGGAGCTCAATACTTTTCCAAGATTGATCTCCGTTCAGGGTATCATCAATTAAGGGTCAAAAGGGAGGATATACCAAAGACGGCTTTCCATACAAGGTATGGACACTATGAATTTATAGTGATGCCATTTGGTCTTACTAATGCCCCTGCTATCTTCATGGATCTAATGAATAGAGTCTTTAGAGACTATCTTGATCAATTTGTGGTAGTCTTTATAGACGATATTCTTGTCTATTCAAAGAGCAAGGAAGAGCATGAAGATCACTTGAGAATTATATTGAAGACCCTGAGAAAGGAGAAGCTTTATGCCAAATTTACCAAGTGTGAATTTTGGCTTCAAAAAGTTTCATTTTTGGGTCACATAATCTCAAAAGAGGGGATATCTGTGGATCCAGCAAAAACAGAGGTTATCGAAAGATGGTCAAGACCAACAACAGTAACTGAGATCCGAAGTTTTCTTGGTTTGGCTGGATATTATCGACGTTTTGTAAAAGCTTTTTCACGATTATCTAATCCAATCACCAAGTTGACTCGGAAAGGAGTTAAGTTTGTCTGGACAGAGGAATGTGAAGAGAATTTCAAGGAGTTGAAAAGAAGTTTATCCAGTGCACCTGTGCTCACACTGCCTTGTAGTGGAGAAAGGTTTGTGATCTACAGTGATGCATCCAAGAAGGGATTGGGGTGTGTTATTATGCAAAATGATATGGTGATAGCTTATGCCTCATGACAGTTGAAAATCCATGAGCAAAATTACCCAACACATGATTTGGAGTTGGCTGCGGTAATCTTTGCATTAAAGATTTGGAGGCATTACCTTTATGGTGAAAGGTGTGATATTTATACTGATCATAAAAGTTTAAAGTATATTTTCACACAAAAGGAGCTGAATATGCGTCAAAGAAGATGGTTGGAGCTGATTAAGGATTATGACTGCTCAATCCATTACCACCCTGGGAAAGCAAACAAGGTGGCAGATGCATTAAGTCGACAAGACCATTCTAGTTTATCCATGATGAGGATCACAAAAGATCCAATATTTATGGATTTACAAAGGATGGATCTTGGAATTATAATGGAAGGGGAAAAATCTTATCTTTCTCAAATGAATGTTCAACCATCTATACATGTGAAGATTAAAGAGGCACAGAAAGAAGATGTCGAGTTACAAAAGAAGGTGAGAAATGTTCCTAAATTCAACCTTGATTGTGATGGGATAATAATGTTCAGGAATCGGGTTTGTGTTCCTCCCATCCCCGAATTAAATAATGAGCTGCTGGATGAGGCTCATAGTTCATCATTCTCTATTCATCCTGGAAGCACGAAGATGTATAGGGACCTGAAAGAGTACTTCTGGTGGGATGGCATGAAAAGAGATGTTGCTGAATATGTCTCTCGATGCTTGGTTTGTCAACAAGTTAAAGCTGAGAGACAGAAGTCTAAGGGGGTGTTACAACCATTACCCATACCCGAATGGAAATGGGAAAACATCACTATGGACTTTGTCACAGGACTTTCTAAAACATCCAAAGGAAATAATGCTATCTGGGTCATAGTTGATTGTCTTACAAAGTCTGCACACTTCATTGCTATTAGAGAGGATTTCTATCTAGATCAGCTTGCCAGGATATATGTAAAGGAAGTGGTAAGATTGCATGGAGTACCACTTTCTATTATATCTGATCGAGATCCGAGATTTACCTCGAAGTTCTGGCGAAGTCTTCAGCATACTCTGGATACAGAGTTGAGTTTCAGCACTGCTTATCATCCCCAGACAGACGGTCAGTCTGAGAGAACAATTCAAACCCTAGAAGATATGTTGAGAGCTTGCTCTATGGATTTCAAAGGAGGTTGGGATCAACACCTACCTTTGGTGGAATTTTCTAATAATAATAGCTTTCACTCCAGTATTCAGATGGCTCCTTATGAAGCTCTCTATGGAAAGAAATGCAGGACTCCAACTTGCTGGGATGAAGTTGGGGAAAGAAAGCTATTAGGACCTGATCTCGTTGATGAAATGGCAGAAAAGGTCAAATCTATTCAACAACACATAAGAGCAGCTCAGAGTCGACAGAAAAGTTATGCCGACAACCGAAGAAAAGACCTAGAGTTTGAAGTGGGTGATAAAGTGTTCTTACGAATATCTCCCTGGAAGAGGGTTATGAGATTTGGAAAGAAGGGGAAGTTGAGCCCTAGATATATCGGTCCTTTCGAAATACTGGATCGTGTTGGGAAGGTAGCTTACCGATTGGCGCTTCCACCGAATCTCTCTCAAGTTCACGATGTGTTCCATGTATCTCTCCTGAGAAAGTACATACCAGATCCTTCACATGTACTCATCTCAGAAGTTGTACCGCTGGAGAAAGATCTTTCTTATGAAGAACAACCGATAGAGATTCTGGATCGTAGCGAAAAAGTCCTACGAAACAAGACCACTCGCTTAGTGAAGGTTTTATGGAGGAACCACCAACTTGAAGAAGCTACATGGGAGCTCGAGGATATGATGAGGGAGAAGTATCCTCATCTGTTTGTAACAAAGTGACGAATTTCGAGGGCGAAATTCTTTTTAAGGGGGGTAGAATGTAACACCCGAGACTTTTATGTTATATAAATCATCAAAGGAATCTTTTTCTACACAACACTTGCTTGGCTTTCTTTACACGCAATCGCGACCTTCCTCGATAGCATGCGTCGTACGCAATACCGAGTTTAACTAAACAACAATATGCTATTAAAACTAGCCGTTATGAATAGTAATAACCACTTTTTGAAATTTTATAAATTTTATTTTTCAAAATGGACTTCATTTTTGGACTCAGAATATCGAAATTAGCCTGGGGTGAAATTTTGGTATTTTTCTGAAAACTTTCAATTTTTGATGAATAGTGAAACCACTAAGTGGTAGGTTAAAAAAACTGAATTTTGCATAAAACTTAATTTTACCGCTTCTGTGAATGGAATTTCGAAAATCCGAGAGACACGGTTAATATCAAGGACTAAAATGTGGTTCAATGAGATGAAAATAATTTTTTGGTGAATAGTAACTTTTTACCTTTTTTTACCGTGGTTAATAGTAAATACGGTAACTAAGGGTAAATATGATATTAATATTACCCTAACACATGTCCTAATTCTATTGGACAAGTGTAATTCGACCAAAAACAAACTTAGGAATAAAATATGACCATTTAGGCCCACTTGGATTAGATTAGGACATTTATTATTAATTTATTTAAAGAAGGGTTAAAATAGTTAAATTTAAAGTTTAATAAGTAAATCATTTTTAATATGGGGTTATACATAAGATAAATTCGATTGTAAATATTCATTAGAAAGCTAAAACGATTTACTACATGATGGTATTTTAGTTTTAATTTTTAGACATCAAATAATTTAATTTATTTATGACACAAAGATGATGCAGTAATTATCTTATTAATGAAATATTGACATAATTGATAATATAAATACCAAAATAAATGTAATTTAAGACTTTTTATGAATTACACTAATTTTCTAGGTTACTATGATATATTAGTGTTGATTTAATCAACTTGGTTCGAACATATATTTCTGATATGACTTTCACAAAAATCATATATCAAATAGTGTCAAAATTGACACAAAATAGTTTTTAAATCAAATATTATATTATTAATTGTTATTTTATTCCTAAAAATCCAAGGTTCGGCCAAATGACTTAGATAAGGATATATATATTAATAATAAACAATTTGGGGTTCGTTTGGCATGTTATAGTAAGTGTATTAACCATATAGTGAAAGAAAACAAAAAGACACGGTAAAAGTTAAATTAATTAACTTAGAGTTAAATCTAATTGATAAGGTTAAAATAATACCCCAAACTTGTCTAAATCCTATTGGTTGATAGGATTTCGACCCATCACCACTTCAGCTTCGAAATAAGACCCTTTGGAACCATTATAAACCGATTTTGACTTTAATATAAAATAATATGTTGAGATATTTCTAAGGTGCCCCTCTCCTCCCTTATAAAAGGGCACCTCCTCCCCCTCCTCCTCACACCAATTTGAGCACTCAAGCTCGGCCAACCCCAGCAATTTTCTCCTCTCCACTTCCCTAGAATAATCCTAGAGGTCCTGGTCTTCTCCAAAGACCAATCTTAGTTCCTTAAGTGGAGGATTCAAAGAGGCGTTCCAAAGAAGAGGTAATATCCATTACCGATCTTTTCAATTTCTTTCTTCTTCAACTTCTTCTTCTTTAGTTGTTTCCTGATAAAGTAATAACATCAGTATTACTTACATACTGATATGTTATTATAAATATGAAACAACCCTAATTCACCTTCTATCCATCCTACGGAAAAATGAAATCACCGCGCGTGCGTACGTACGGAATACCGTCTCCACGCCGTGGTGTAATCTATTTTCCACCATCACCTTACAAGGATGGGTATAATGGTGTAATGAGTAACTATATATGATTATTATGAAGTAATATTGATACTGAAATAATATATATATACTCCAATACAATTCCACGATCATAGGAACGATATCATCACTCGTGCGTACGTACGGAATACCGTCTCCACGATGTGATGCGACTCGTTCTACATGATCTTCATTTCATAATGATTATATAAATGAATTGAATGAATGAATATGGTATATACTACACTAATACCATTCTGGAAATGAATTATCTATAACCTAAAGATAAGAATAAGAATTTATTCGACAAAACACGCATAAGAACAAAAAGTTATAAAGACCCGAGTAACAAGTAACAACGAAATATTACTAACAAGAAGCTAATAATATGACCATATATGATCTCATATCAATATGTATGATTCTGGAATAAGTCAATAACATTATTTAAACCATTATACAGGAGCTTCGGACACGAACAAATCAAATCGGACCTAAGGTAAGGGAAATATCACAATCTCATTTTTTATCCGAGATTGTTTATTCGTAAGTATATACTGTGGTGTATTTTAGCATCCACATCCATGTTTCATAAATTTGTAATATTATTTCCATCCAACTAAAATTGTTTAAATCCAATTTTACCATTCGGTGAGTTTTTAGTAAAGGGAATGAAAGGAATCTTTTGTCGTTTTCCGTACGAGGTATTTTTTTGACTTTTCCGACAAAAGTACGAAGAATGTTTTTTTTAACTTATACGGCATGAATGGATTCTTAAAAAATTATTTTCAAGAAGCTTCCTTTACAAGTTTTCAAGTTTATTTTTAATCAACTTCTTTTATTTTAATGTTGTATGACATGTTATGAAAGGAAAAATGTTTTTGAAGAAGAAAGGATATTTTCCTCAAGAATGAAGTTCAAGTGTTTTATCAAAATTATTTTCCATCTAAGATAATAAAGGGTTCTGTTTTTATCCCTATTATTACATTAATTTGACCATTTTGTGATGGAATTATTTTTATGAATTCCATTATCTTTTATGAATTGATTTATGATGTCATGATGTTTCAAGAATCCCATTTTTGTTACATGAGTTATGCGATGATGTATGTTTTATAATTATGTGGCACACATAAGAAAGGATTCATTATAAGATGGGTGGGACCTATATCTCCCTCCAATGCATTGGGTAAAGACTTTATATCTCATGAGATAGACATGGCTAGAACGGAAGGTTATTTCGGTTCAGTGATACAGGACTGAAACGAGGAGTGAACTCGGTTCAGAAAGGGACTTTGTCCACTAAGATAGTCTTGGCAATGAGTAATGACTAACAAGAAATGATTTTCCATGATTATGTGTGCATGCCACAAAGTTTCAAGTTTTATGTTATGATTATGGGGATCTCATTTTCACTTCTATGATTTTTTTCCATGTTAAGATATTATGATCTCTTTTGCAGGTTTTGATTTTCAAAAAGATATGATATGATTTTTATTTCCTTTATTTTCCCTTGCTGAGCATTTGAGCTCACCCTTTTATGTTTTCTTTTCCCCAGGTCAGGAAGATGGATATTAAGTAGAATATGCTAAAAGGGACCCTAGATATGATGAAATAAATGGGAGACACTGTAGAAGATTTATGAACCAGTTGTTTATGTTTCCCAGTTTCTAAAGACACTATACCTATACGGTCCTTTGTGGTTTTGTCATATGTTGTAATAAGTGTACTTCAATTTTGAAGTATTAACAATGTATGTAAAGTATGGGTCGTTATAAAAGGTATTTTAATATTTTTATAATATCATTTTTCCTTAAATTTCACTAATTACCTTTAATCGTGATTAGTTAAACATAAAAGTTACTATTCACCAAAAATTATTTTCATCCCATTGAACCATATTTTACTTCCTAATGACAACCATGTATGTCAGATTTTTGAAAATCAAATCAAAGAAGTGGTAATGTTTCATTTAAACGAAAAATCAGATTTTTAACTACCACTTAGTGGTTTCACTATTCATCAAAAATTAAAGTTTTTCAGAACAATGCGAAAATTTCTCCCTAAGCTATAATTGATATTCCGAATTCAAAAATGATGTCTATTTTACAAAATTCCAAACATATAGGTTTCATTAATTAATTTTATAATTAATTTCTGCTGTCACAACAAATAGCGTGTTTTTAATAAACAATATATATCAAAATATTGACAATTGTTTATGTCTAATTTCAAAGTGAAATTAATTATAATGAACACCATTGGATAAAATGGTAAAAATATAATCTAATTATACTTTAAAACCACTCAATAGTATAATTTATCACCATAAATTATTTTTATTAAAAAAGTTGTTTTTAAGTATTTTTCACCATCCATAAAAAATTGGAAGTTCTCAGAAAATTACAAAAATTTCAACTTAGGATATATCTGATATTCCGAATACAAAAACGAAGTCCATTTGGAAAGATAAAATTTATAATATTTCAAAAATTAGGTATTACTATTCATAACGTCTACTTTGATTGGTTGTGGTGTGTTAGAATCTCAAACTTTCATACAAATCAAGTTATTACATTATTGAAAGCTAAGCGTATCGTGGAAGCTCGTGGTGTTACAGATGGAGCTGAATAGCCACGACCACAGCAATGTAGACAGCATCGTGCAACACATGAGGCCTCACCTATTCCACATGCATAGGTTAGCCCACTAGTAGTCCAGGTTCAGCTGATTATAGATGTGCCTCATGTGGCATTGGATCCATCTTTCCTGACGTGATATCCACTGTTCTCTCCATCTTGTGTACATGATCCATCCCAACCTTGGGATCCATCTCAGTCTTGGGTTCTAGATCCATCACCATCTTGGGATATAGCTCCATCACAGGCTTGGTTCCCCACTGCGATGGTCACAGGTCCTTCGACCACCCTAGTGTGAGAAGGATCTAGAGGGTAGTATGAGATGCATTTGACAACTCCTCCCACTGACAGACAGATAGAGTATGTGCCATTCGACGTTCCAATGCCCAAGGATCATCCTTCTCCAGTTCATCAGACTACATTGTGCACTCAATGTGGATGTCCTATTCTCATACCACCATTTGAGACAAAATCTCCTCGCCACAGAGATAGACTTTGAGTGTACATGTTTGATTACATGTTTTATGTCTACTAAAATCAAAATACAATTTTTACTATTATCTCTTCTTATATATTAATCTAGTATTTCAGTTTTCATTTATATTTTAGGTGCAATTTATATTTGACAGCTTTCAATGCCGACTACTTGAAACGTAGAAATAATTAGTAAATTTCACGTGAATAACAATAAAATATTAAAAATATATAGTATAAAAACATTGTGAATAAAATTTAAAAGACATCCTAATCATATAAAAAGTTTTTTGAAAATAAATATCTTATTTATAAATATTAATATATTATAATGAATGGAATGTAAGAAATGTAACTTAGAAGTGAGAGTGAAAAGAATGAATATCAAGGAGGATCCTAAGCCACCTACTTGAATTTGAAAGCCTATAAAATTTAAACTATGAGACCCATATAAATAAAAATTAATAATGAAAATAATAGTTATATGTTTAAGAAATGGTTAAAATTTCATTCATAGTAGTCTAATATTTTATATTATATAGGGCAGCAAAGTCACGTACTTGAATCATTTATATGTTTCAAGTAGGGGATTAGAAATCTTATAAATAAATTTTCAACAACATTTTTTATGAAATTATTTTTATTTTGGACTATTAGTTATATGGTTAAACAATGCTTAAAATTTCATTCATATCAGTCTTATAGTTTATATTATATAGGCCAGTAATGTCAAGTACTTGAAACATTTTTATGTTTCAAGTAGGTGGATTAGAATGCATATAAATAATTTTTCCCAAACATTTTTTAGAAAATTATTTATATTTTGGACTACTAGTTATATGTATAAGAAATTTTTAAAATTTCATTCATATCGGTCTTATAGTTTATTTTATATAGGCTAACAATGTCATGTACTTGAAACATTTTTATGTTTCTTGTAGGTGGGTTAGAAATCTTAAAAATAAATTATCACAATCATTTTGTATGAAATAATTTTAATTTTAGAAAACTAGTTATATGTTTAAGAAATTTTAAAAATTTCATCCATATCTGTCATACTGTTTTTGTTATATAGGCTAGCAATGTCATGTACTTGAAACACTATTAAGTCTCAAGTAGGTGGATTAGAATTCTTATAAATAATTTTTCACAATCATTTTTTAAGAAATGGTTTTTATTTTTGACTACATGTTATATGTTTTATCAATGTTTAAAATTTAATTCTTATCTGTCTTACAATTTATGTTATATCGGTTAGCAAAGTCACGTACTTGAAACATTTTTATGTTTCAAGTAGGTGTATTTGAAATCTTATAAATAATTTTCCACCAATATTTTTTAAGAAATAATTATTATTTTAGAGTACTAGTTATATGTTTAATAAATGTTTAAAATTTCATTAATATTGCTTTTATAGTTTACATTTTCTAGGTTATCAAATTCACATACTTAAATAAAAGATGAATTATGTTGAAACATTAAGTTTTATTTATATATATATATAACCATAAAAACATAATAATAACACATTAAAACATTAAATATATAAAATCATAATTAAAATTTAAAAAAATTACTATTTTATGGCAAAGGTGGCATCTGTGATTCCACCTTTAAGAGGTGTCTTAAAAAAATTATCCTAGGTTATTTTAAAAAAATCAGAAAGAGTATAAAAAACTCGAATAACATGAGATAAGATGGTGTGATTAAAACCCCCTTTAAATACATAGTGTGATATTCTTCCCAAAGTAACACATTTTTAGACCTCAATAATCCAATTGGGTATTTTTGTGACAATATCGGGTCCCACTAGAATATCCTATGTATGTAAAGAAATTAGTAAGTAAATATTGATTTTCTTTTTGTGTATTTTCATTCAAAATCATGGTGCCCCTATATTTTCATTGGTTAAATTGTTTGTTCTATTTTATTTGGTAAAAACATGGAAGGGAATCTCTAAAGGTTTGCATTCTAGAGGAATAAAGTTTATTATATCCATTTAATGGATTGGAAAAGGGTTATATTCTCAATTATTAAAGAATAATTTATGATATGATTATGATTATGTCGGACCTAAATAATTAATTATTGAGATGAACTCGAAATTTGTAACACCCCGACCCCAGAAACCCAGAGCTCGTGCACTAATTTATTGTATTTTAAGGATTACAAGGAATATGATGGAGAAGGAATGATTAGTTTTGTAGTTTTGGAATACCAAATTACATACATGACACCCAAAGTACTTTTTGAAAGTTACAAAATACAATATGATACATAATATATAGAAATAAACACCCACCTTGAAATATTATTCAAGGTTCTCTTCTTCATAACCTGGGGAAAGGAAACATAATAAGGGTGAGATCAAATGATCAGTAAGGGTTACATATAGTGGAATCATATATCAATAATAATAAAATCTTAATCAATTAGACACAACTAATGTGGCATGATGAATAAATGAAAACACTTTCCAGCAATAATTTGAGAATAAAAATGCATCCATATATTTTTCAATAGTGCATACCACATGGATAATAATAAATGAATAATGAAGAAATAAAATTCCTATTATTAGGATGTCCTATATCTGGAATATGAACCATTATACCATCGAGACAGCTTATTTCTATTTGTAGAAACCCGCCTGATTTTTGGAAACAAACTAGAACGGCTTTTTACCAACTGATTTGTCTCATGAGAACTGTCGATGCATAGAGGGGCTATAGAGGGCCCCAACCATCACTTCCAGTCTAAAGCATTGTTTATACATAGATTTAATACAAAAAAATTATTCCTTTTCAATATCCTTATTGAATATATGAAATGGATTAATCAATATTTCCCCAGTTAAAATACCATTATATATAAGAACCGTATGTGAAATAGTATACAGCTTAAGGAAATAATCATATCCATGATACACTAAAATGGATATTTTAAAAAATTATAATTTAAAATGAAACAATTAACTCAAATGGGATGTAGATAAAACACATAAGTAATATTAGGTGCATAATACCAATTATGTCTCAGTAAAATGTAAATTGAGAAAAGTCCCTAACCACATTGTAATCAATCAAATTGTATCACAAAAAATAAATAATCCCCAAATTAATCAAAGAATATATTTAATATAAATATAATAATGAAAATATATATCAAATATTAGCACACATACACCACATAAAAAAAGTGGTGAACAATAGAAATCTCATGGAATTAAAAGTTAGATGATAAACCCCATACCTTATGCCCGAATGTGTTCTTCAATTCATATTAATGATCTAAATAATAATATTTAGATTCATAAATTAATAATTCCAAAAACTAATATAATAGTTAATTTATTTAGATTAAACTAATTAGGTTGATTCATATCCATTTTGATGGGTTTAATAGGTTCAATTTTAATATTTCGGAAGCATTTTCTTGCTTTGTTTTCATTATTTGTTTACTTGTATTCACGAATGGAAGTTTGTTTGAAGTATGGTTAAGCATCCAAAATTGTTAATATATTTTATTAGATATATTAAAAAAATATAAATGATCTTATAATGATTTTTGTTATATACATTGAGGATGAATCATTAGATAAAAGTTAATGATAAATGCTTTGATTAACTTGGCAGTTTTGTGCATAATGAACTTGTTTCGTATTAAGGTTTTATATTATGAGTGTGTAAGGATTACATAACATTACATAATATAAATTACATAAATTATTTTATGGTTTCACCATTATAAAGGTTTCATGACCAGTCTTGAATATAGTAATGCAAATTGAAATCTCATCTTCCTTGAACGGGATAATTAACACATCTGAGACTATGTTTTCATTTATAGTATAAAATAAGGGAAAAGAGAAGACAATTATGGAATATTAATTTATCATATAAAAATTATAGTACATATAAGGTAAAATATTTTTCATGAAATTTGGATGAGAATATGTGAGAATAAAAAAGATAAAAAAGGAACATTAAAAGAAAACAAAAGAATTGAAATGAGGAATTGACCTCTTGCGTCTATTTTCCTTTGAGTTCATCTTTAGGGGAGAGGGATTCGTTTTTTCAGGATACCAAGGGCTGTTGGACGTGGGGGTGGTGATTAGGGAGATATTTGACCTGAATTAAGGAATGTGTGGAAGTTTAAAAGGTGTAAATAAATGAGGGTGTGAGGGGTGGTATTTATAGTAGAGGGGAGGAGGGTTTTCTTAATATTTTAATCATTAGTTCATTATTTTCCCCTATGAAAAGAAATAGTGATGATTTCATAACCAAAAATATTAATAATTTCATGTGAGTTCTGACCAAGTTTTATTACCTCATCAGTAGAAAATTTATGACTAAATAAATCATGTATTTAGCATTTATCATAATTTATTGTATTTTACTATTCACCAAGAATTATAGTATTTCAGAAAACTACCTAAAATTAACATGTACAATTTTTTAATTTGTAGATCAAAAAATGAACACCATTTTAGTAAATTAATATTCTAAATATGAGGAATTTAATTTTTAACTAAAATCATCATTTTATCGAAAAACACCAACACTTAAAATATCCATAATCATTTTTAAGGTGCCTAAATATTATTTAAACTCTCTTTGGTAAATTTACCATTCATAAGGGTAATATTACTATTAATAATTTTATGTTAATATTTATAAGGAAAAGTTACTATTTATAAGGGTATGTTACTATTTATAGAGATTTTTTTATTCTATTAAACTCTAAATAACCCCCTGATCACAATCATGTATGACCGTATTTCAAAATTCAAAACACAGAAGTGGAAAATTTAATTTTAATGGCTAGGTTATGGCTATATCCTATAAATAACTATGTGTTGATTCATAGATACTTACTACTTAATGAAATATATTTTATCTATCGTATTTAAAGTATTTAAGAGAAACAAACCACAAAATTTTTGGGGTGTTATATTCTTCCCACAATCAGAAATATCTTCCTCAAAAATTTTCATGAATAAATCCCTCAAAAAAATATGTGGGTGGTTTTTCTATATAACATCCTTAGGTTCCCACATTACTTCTTCTATTTTATGGTTTTAAAAGGAACCTTTACTAGATGAGTCATTATATTTCTTAATACTTCTCTCTAGTGTCAAGAATCTTAATTGGATCCTCATAGTAAGAAAAACCAGGTTCTGCATCTATTTATTCATAGTTGAGTAAATGTGTTGGGTCTTTCATACATTTCTTTAACAATGAAATGTTTAACACATTATGAACATTGGAGAGACATGGTGTAATTGTTCAACGGTACGTTGTAGCTCCTATTCTTTCCAGATTTTCAAACGGTCTGATGTACCTAGGGCTCAGTTTCCGTTTATTACCAAACCTTCAGACACCCACCCATGGAGATACTTTTAGAAAGACATGATCTCTTACTTGAAATTCCAAATCCTTTCTCTGATTTTTTGTATATTTATTTTTCCTACTTTGGGATGCTTTAATATGGGCCTGAATTTTCATAACTTTTAGAATTGCCTCTTCGATATGTTTCGGTACTATAAGTTACCTCTTTCTAACTTCTTCCAAACAAGTTGGAGTTCGGAAACTCTTACCATAAAATGGATCTTATGGAGCCATTTGAATACAAGAATGGAAACAATTATTGTAGGAAAATTCCACCAATGGTATGTACTGATCTCACATATAGTAAAAGCCATGTTAGAATGTTCTCAACATATCTTCTAATGTTTCAATAGTCCATTAAGACTATTTTCAGTTTGAGGGTGATAAGTAATACCCATATGAAGCTTAGTATCTATGACCATATAAATACTTATCTAGAAATTTTATGTAAACTGAGGATCTCGAGCAGACACAATCTATAAAGGTGGGCCATGAAGTCTTATAAATTCATTAATAAAGAGTCTTTCTAGGTGCTGAAGTGGGAAATCCTCTCTTTTAATAAGGAAATGTGCTGATTTTGTAAGACGATAAAAAATTATCCATATTGAATCATTCCTTCTCTATGTCCTTAGTATTTCTAGGACAAAGTCCATCATAATTTCATCCCACTTCCACATGGGAATAGTGGTAGGTTTCATGACCCCTCTAAGATGTTGTCTCTTAACCTTTACTTGTTGAAAAACTAGACAAATCAACACATAGTCAGCAATTTTTCACTTCATATTATCCCACAATAAATGTTCCATTAAATATCTATACATCTTGGTGCTAAAATGGGGTATGGAGAAATTTAATCTATGAGAATCATCTAATAGTTCCCTATTTATTTCAGGTACTGATGGAATTTATATCCTCTTCCCAAATATCGAAACTACATCCTCATACATGAAGTCTTCCATTATTCTATAATTAACATCTTTAAATTTATTAAATCGATTATCATCGTCATATTGAGAGTTATTTTCTTCTCTATTAAATATCTATTAGTAATCATTTGAAAAATGAAATATTTTTCCCCTTTATTAATAATTCTTATATCCATCTTTAGGTGATCCATGAATATAGGATCTCTCTCAATCCTCATTGGGGTTATAATTCCGTGATCTTTCTTACATAATGCATCTACAACCATATTTTTCCTTTCATGGGTTGTAGTGTACTGAATAATCATAATATTATTGTGAATCGTGTCACATACTTACCTCATGTTGAGTTCTTTCTATGTAATAATGTATTTCAAACTCTTCTGATTCATATATATCTCACATATTTATCCATAGAGATAATGTCTTATTATTTTTAGAGCAAAGATTACGGCTACTATCTCAAGATCATGAGTTTGACAATTTTTTTCATGAGTCTTCAAATACCTTGATGCTTAAGTAATAAATTTATCATTTTTCATAAGGTTTCAACCTGGTCCATTTTTTGATGTATCACTGTATATCACAAATCAATCATTTCGAGATGGAAGAGTAGAAATTGGTACATTGACCGATCATCTTTTCAATTCATCAAATAATTTTGAACATTCTCTCATACATAAAAACCTAACCCCATTAAGTGTGAGCTTGGTTAGCAGGTCATCCAATGAAGAAAACTTCTGAAGGAAACATCGATAGTAACATTCTAGGCCAATAAACCTACATACCTCAGTTACATTTGTTGGCATGGGCCACTCTTGGATTTCCTTTGTCTTCACAGGATTAAATAAGATTACATATTTAGATACAATATGGCCAAGAAAATAAATTTATTGAATCCAAAATTCAAAATTGCTAAACATCTCATATAATTCATTTATTCTAAGAGTTTTTAGAATATTACACAAGTGATTCTCATGGTCTTGGTATATTTTAGAGTATACAAGGATATCATTGATAAATAAATAAAAAATTCATGATGATATTCCTTGAAAACTCAATTCATTAGATCCATGAAAACATAGGGTGCATTATTCTGTCAAAAAGGCATTTCTGTAAACTCGTAATGCCCATACCTGGTTCTAAATGCTCTCTTTGGAATATATTCCTTCCCTAAATGTAGCTGATGATATCCAGATCGTAGGTTAATATTCGAAAAATATCAGGCTCTGTTAATTTGATCAAATAAATCATTAATGCGAGGAAGAGGATACATGTTCATTATCATAATAGGATTGATCTCCTTGTAGTCAATACAGAGCCTCGTAGATCCATCTTTCTTCTTGACAAAGAGAACATGGGATCCCCATCCAGTAAAAATGGGGTAAATAAATCCTTTATCACTCATTTACTCTAGTTGTTTCTTGAGTTCCACAAATTCCACAATGTCATTCTATAAGGATACATGGATATAGGTCATGCACCTAGAATTAAATTAATAGAGAACTCAACATCATGCTCTTGAGGATATCTAGGTAAATACTCTAGAAAAAAATGAATGTATTCTTATCAAATAGGTTCATATTCAATCTTAATATCCATAGATGATGTGTTCTCTTCCACCCCAAGAATATCATTTAGAATTTCTATCGAAGGTGGGTCTAGATAAGATCCAAATGATGATGTTTTTGCTCTAAATATAATGGATTCTACATCATTCTCAAAAAATTTAACTTCTTTCTTATGGAAATAGATATTTTCATTATAATTAGAAATAAAATTCATACCAAGAATTTTGTCAATGTCAATCATAGTTATGATGTTAAGGTTAGAAACTGAAGTAAATTTATGTGTCATAAAGGGGACTAACCGACACATCTTTGTTGCAATGTTAATTCCCGTAGGATTTCTGACTGATAACTCCTTTAATAAATCAAATTGGAAATTACTAATTTTCTTGGAAAACTAGGCAGATATAAAGGAATGTGATGATCTGGAATCAAATAAATCATTAGCTATGTTTTAGGGAATGATTAAAGTAAACTCCACCACATCATTAGAAACATCAACATATGTGGTTGTAATTGCATAAGCTTTCCCATGCTCTCAGGGACTTTTATGAGGTATGTTTCCTTGGTTCTTAGGAAACTCATTTTCATAGTGTCCCATCTCTCTATAATTATAGCATTAAACATCATTTATTCTTTCTTCCCCTTACATTTATTAGATCAATGACCCTTTTCACCATAGATAGTGCAAACTCCCATGCCTTTCAAAAAATTTCCCGGATCATTCTTTCCACATTTCTCACAAAATGGGAATCTCTTCATGCGCTTCTCCATATTTGGCACATCATCTTTTCCATGGTTATTAATCTACTACTTATTATCATGGTTTCCCTTAAATAAATTTTATGTAGAGAATTCCGTCTCTTTTTATGGAACATAACACAATTGCATCCTATGATTAAAATTTTTGAGGATCCAGTTCCCTTTGAACACTTGACTTAAGGCCTTCAAAGAAATGATCAATCTAGTCTTCCTAATCACTTAATTATTCAATGGAATGATTGGTTTATCTTGTGAAGGTAGACTCATACTCCACAACACTCTCTTATTCCATTTTTTGTAGGCTAATTAATGTCTTCTTAATTTCAGTTTATTGTTCATAAGGGAAATAATTTTCAAAGAACATTTCCTAAAAATTTATCCTTTCTATATCTTATATTTCTTCGTCATCCATGGTATTCGAGATCAAGGACCACCATTAATGAGAATCACAGTTGAGGTAACATAACTCTCATACTATATTTTCATTTTCATTTAATATAAATGCCAAAAATATATTTTCAAGGGACTTGAACCACTACTCAGCTACAACCAGATTGGTATTCCCATGAAATGATTGGGGCTTCTATCGCATGAAACTATCCAATACAGTTGTGGCATGGTTATACGGAACAACATGAGTAATTGTTCCCAATATTGTCAGGATATGATCTTCCCCAACACTAACTATGTTGACTTTATTATTAAGGAAATCCCTACATTGTCCACAAATATTGATTACCTTTCCTCTATTAGAAGCCATCACTAAACAATGGCATACACTAAATTGGGTTATAAAGTATAATTCCAAACTACAAAACACTAAACATAATTTGAAAATTTAGGCAAAGCTAATCTTATAATAAATAACATGGTTTCTATTTACTTTTCAATACATCATAATGGTTTGTAAAGAAAATGTGAATTATCCTAAGCATATCCCTTGGGAGTGTCAAACCAGATGTGCAGTAAGGCCCATTGTTGTGTACAAGGATATCCTAGGTCAAGACCAAAACTCCTAGATGGATTTTTTATTCCTAGATACATCTATTCCAGAACTACATACACATATAGTATCTAGAGAGGGATGTATTTTTTAGGAATACCCACATAGTCTGTACCTTACCAAATTTATAGGATGGTACTCAAAGATTATCCTCAAATTATATCGTAGGGTTATGTCCTATAAGCTTTGTTTCCAAAATCTAGTTTCCAAGTTCCTACTAAACTCCCTCTAATACCAACTATAACACCCCGACCCAAGAAACTCAGAGTTTTTTCATTACATAATTTTATTGGTATGATTAAATGAAATAAAACCAAGAACGATTGATTACTTTAGTAGTTCTGGAATACTCTATTGCGTAAATGATACCCAATGTACATTTGGAAAGATATAAAATACAACATGTTACATAATAAACTGAAATAAACATCCTCCTTGAAAGATTATTCAAGGACCTCTTTATCATAACATGGTGAAAGGAAACATAATAAGGGTGAGCTAAAATTATTATTAATTGTCACATATTGTGGAATCATTAATCAATAATAAGTGAATCATAATAAATTAGACATAAATAATATGGTATGATGAATGAATGAATACACTTTCCAAAAATATGTTTAGAATAAAAATGAATCCATTGATTTTATCACAGGGAAGAACTCATGGTTAGTAATAATTGAATAATTTATAAAGGGAATGATTATTATTTGGATGTCATGTATCTTTGATATGATCCATTATGTCATCGAGGTAGCTTAAGTCTATGGGTAGAAACCCATCTGATTTTTGGAAACAAATTCGATGGGTTTGTTACCAATTGATTTCTCTCATGAAACCTTTCAATGCATCAAGAGGCTATAGGGGGCCCCTCCTATCACTTCCAGTAAAAATAATTCTTTATATGAATATTTAATAAAAGAAAAATATTCCCTTTTTATATCTTTATTAAATAGAGGATATATATTCATCAATATTTTCCATGTTAAAATAGAATTCAAAATAAGAACTATATGTGAAATGGTATGTGGTTTAAGGAAATAATCATATCCAATATACATGAAAATGGTTATTTAATAGAATTATAATTTCAAAAGAAAAAGTGATCTCAAATCCGCAGTAGATACACTACATAAGAAATATTTGGTCCACCTTACCCAGTAAGTCTCAATGAAATGAAAATTAAGACAATGGCCTTTACCACATTGTAATCAATCAAATCGTATGACCTAAAATTAACAATCGCCAAATGAATATTAAAATACTATGAATATAAATAGAATCATGATATTATATATAAAATTGTAGTACATAGACACTACATATAAGATATATTTGTCAAACAATGGAAATCTCATGGAATTAAAAGTGAGATGAGAAACCACTTACCTTATGCCCGAATGTGTTCATCGCTTGATCTTACTCACAAGAATGATAAAACTTATATTAATTAATTTATAATTAATGAACCTACTATATATGTATTTTATTTATTGTAACCATATTAGGTTCATTCTTCATCTTTTTTATTCATTTAAGAGGATCAATTTTATAGTTTTGGAATCATTTTCTTCCATAGTTTTCAGGATCAGTTTACTTTTATTCATAGACAGAAGTTTGTTTGAAATGTGTTTAAAAATACAAAATTGTTAATATATATTATTAGTGAAATTAAAGAGATATAAATGATATTATAATTATCTTGGTTACATACCATTAGGAAGAATAATTAGTTAAAAGTTAATGATATACGCCTAGATTTACATGGAGGGGTTGTGCATAATGATCTAGTTTTGTTTTATTAATTTATATTATTAGTGTGTAAGGATTCCAGAACATTACATAAGATAAAATACATATATTATGATTTTTTTCAACCATTATAAAGGTTTCATGACCATTCGTGAAGATAGTAATTCATATTGAAAACTGAACATCCTTGAACGTGATAATTAACACATCTCGGACGGTGTTTTCATTTATAGTATAAAAAGAGGGAAAATAGTAGATGATGATGAAATATTCCATTGTCATTAAAACAATTAAATAAATATAAGGAACTGTATTTTTTATAACATTTGGATCAGAAGAGGTTAGAATTCAAAACATTACAAAGGAACATGAAAAGAAAATAGATGAATTGAAAAGTGGAATTTACCACTTGAATGTATCTTCCTTTAAGAGCCTCTTTAGGGGAGATGATTAGTTATTTTGAGAATACTAAGGGATTTTGGATATAGGGGAGGATCTCAGGGAGATATTTGATTTGAATATAGAAATGTATTGAAGCTTTTGAGGTGTGATGAAATGAGGGTGTGAGGGGTGGTATTTATAGTGGAGGGGTGGAGGGTTTTCTTAATATTTTAATCATTAGTTTATTGTATTTCCTTATGAAAAGAAATAGTGATGATTACATGAAACAAATATTAATAAGTTCATGTGAGTTTTAAACAAGGGTTATTCCCTCATTAGTTAATCATCCACGATTCAATAAATCATCTATTTAGCATTTATCATAATTTATCGTATTTTACTATTCACAAAAAATTCATGTATTTCAGAAAAATCCCAAAAATTCACCCTAACCATTTTTTGATGTGTGGAATCCAAAAATGAAATCAATTTTTTGAAGATAATTTTATAAATATGGGAATGTTAATATTTAATTAAAATCATCATTTAATCAAAAAAATACCAACACTGAAAATATTCTTTTTCATTTTTACGGTGCCTAAATTTTATTCACACATTCATGGGTAAGGTTACCATTCATAAGGGTCATATTACTATTCATAAGGGTATGTTACTATTAATAAGGGAATTTTTCTATTCATAAGGGAATATTACTATTCACCAAAAAATAAGTTGATTCTATCAGACTCCAATTATCACCTTAATCACAACTGTGTATAAATTTTTTTCAAAATTCAAAACATAGATGTTGAACAATTAAGTTTAATGGATATTTTAGGACTATATCAAATAAATAACCAAATCATGTTTCAAAGAGACTTATTGATTCATGTATTATAAGATATCTAATGAATTGAAATTATTTATTAGAAACATAACATGAAATTTTTAGGGTGTTATAAAATTGGACACATTTCATAGTGAAATATGGATCATAGAAAACTAATGATTGTGATAAACTTTCAAAAGGTATAATTATTTTTATTGGATCACGTTTCATAAAAGAACATATTAAATTGTATTAATACATGACATTCATTAAATAAAATATTCTATTGTCGATAATATCACCATCATCATCAAGTTAAACATTGTGATAAATAGTTGAAAATGATAAGATTAATGAAAGATAATACGTAGATTGGTAAATTAATAATAGTTGTTAAGTATGATTGGTGATCTAAGGAATGGTATTTAGAAAATAAAATTATGCATCAGAACAATTCCTTCCTCAGTAAAAAAGTGTTCAGATTGTTCAAAAAGTGAATATAGTTTCTTATGGGAGAATATATCAATTAATTAATGGTTTCAAATCCATTACATGAAAAAATTGTTCTTGTTAATTAATTTAAACCTTTTTTATTTATGGAAATGTTATGACTATATGATTGATTCAATAAAAAGTAACCTTATATTCTAAATGTTTTGATAATTGTTAAATTGGCCATATTATTTGTGGATTTTCTTTCTGTGGAGTCCATATTGATGGATAAAATTTCAAACCAAAGGAATATTTTTTTTGAACATTTCAACAATGGATTTTCAAGAAGTAAATCATGGTCATTAGAACCTAGAATTATCATGAAAGAATAATAAAAATTCATTATTATTAGATTATTTATAATACTAGATGGTGTTATTAATACTTCATGTAATTTCTATGTCCGGTATGTATGTTTTAGAAATTGATTCCTCAATTTTGAAAGGTATAATATTTCAAATAAATATTTTATAAATGTTGTAAATATATAGTAATTAAAAATAAAATCAATAATTAATTGAGCATGATGTTTACATTCATGAAGACAAGATTTGGTAAATATGAATTTAAAGAATTGTATCATTCCCAAATGAGTATATTTAAATAATGTATCTTTTAGACTTACTTCATTTATGTGATAAGTGAATATTATTGGTGAAAATAGTTTTTATGATAAAATTTTTATAGAAGTTTTATGATTCATCAATTTTTATAACATGTTTTGAGAAGGATATATCGATAAATTAATTATATTTAGAATGAAAGTGTTTATCTGAAATTTTTTTAATATATGTTGTAATTTATTACCACTATCCATTAGTAGATTATTTTAATAAAGTATTATTTTAAATAAAAACATTCCAAACAGAAATAATACCATATATTTTGAAAAAATAGTTTGTCTGTTAAAAATTCCAACTAAAAAAAATGAAGTTATTTCCAAACAAAAAAGTGATTGTGTAAGTTATATATACATTATAAAAAGAATAAATTTTATAAAAGGATTGAGGGAATATTTTTGGACTTAGAGATGTTCAAAATTAACAAATAAAGGATAACACCAATATCAAGTTAATGTTTTTCCCCATAATATACTCAAATGATTAAAATATGTGATAGAAAATATATATGTAAATGTTTAAATTTAGTTATCATATTGAAAGTGGATATCACCACCACCTAGTGGATTATACCAGTCTAATATTAAAATGTTTTCACTCAAAATATTTAAATATTTTAGGATATATGGTGATAAATAAATTAAAATTGTTACATTTAGTTTTTCTGAAAAGTGATAGATGTTGTTTCTTGATAGATTATACCAGTTAGAATGAAAATTGAGTAATACATGAAATCCTAAAAAAATTAGTCTATGTAAGTAAGAAGAAATTTAAATATATAAATTAGTTATCATAAAAAAAAATTATCACTTTATCCTAAAATAGTGTGGGTTATATTAGTAAGGATAAATATAATAGTTACACTTAGTTATTACAATAAAGTTATTTTCATTATATAATAAAATAGATTAGATGGACTGGTAGACAATAATGTTACTAGTTACATTATTTAATTGATAAATTTTGGGTAATAGGGTTCCAATTATGATTATAATGATCATTGAATGAGTTATAAGTATATAATTGTTGTTTTCGTGGTAGCATTTGATGATGTAAAGTTAATATCGTCGAACACACTCAATAATTTAAAGATTTAGGAATATGATTCCTAAGACTCACTATTATTCAATTCGACATGCATAATTGATTTTTCTCCCTAGAATTTTTAGTGTGAGAGTTTTATCAAATGGTCACGTAGATATGTGACATGGATTACATATGATGTATGGTCTTAACAATTACTGAAAAAATACAGCAATCATAAGCCTGATCTGGTACATTATCATAAATGACATGACAAATTGGTACATATATTCCTTTTATAAAATAAAATTTAATATATTAAGAATATTAAAATTAATCAATTTAAATTCCACTAAAATCTTTTCATTATTTAACATTACATACATAAATGTATCTATAGGTTAAAATTTCATGAATTGTAATGAAAATTTACCTCTAAAAGTAATAATCTGTTATATCCCAAACTAATGTTCAAATGGTTTTATTTTAGGTTATGATTAAATGATAAGGCTAGTGTGAGTAATATTCTGCTATAGAGATAAACAGTATTCCCATGAGGCACAAGACAATGTAAAAACTTTTTTTTGTGAACTGGATGACCCACAAAGTATACCACATTGTGTGTGATACATATATATTTGGTATACCAGGTGTGAATGGATCAAATTTGATTCCCCACTACCCATGGTAGATGAGATTTCCAAACTGATAACCATCATACTATGATACCGTACTTTAGGAACTCAACATATTTACCTTTCTAATATCTGGTTGGATGGGTATGTTAAAAATATTGTCTTTGGTTAGATCTTAACAAGGATAGGATTTTCCCTCTTGTAGGATTAGTATGAAATTATACTCATTAATTGAGATATAATATGGGAGATTGTTGCTTCACCAAGATATTATATATCTATCTAGATAAGGGACATGTGATGCTCT
Source organism: Viscum album (assembly GCA_963277665.1). Classification (NCBI taxonomy): domain Eukaryota; kingdom Viridiplantae; phylum Streptophyta; class Magnoliopsida; order Santalales; family Viscaceae; genus Viscum; species Viscum album. Next base: position 401,425,389 of record OY728127.1, on the reverse strand, counting down.
ACTCCATAAGGATGAATTACGTGTGATGTATTTATAAATCTAATGAGTCTGTAATCTGAGAATTGATAAAAGCTAAGATAGATATATGAGATTGAAATGTCCTATAACCCAAAGTTATTTGACATTTTGGGAATAAGGAAAACATTATAATTCAGGGTTTCATATGATTTATAGTACTTTAAACTACTATGCAGATATAATTATTTTATGGAGATCATGCTAGTTATCATTATATCTTGAGTAGAATTAATTATTTTATAGTGGCTACTCTTTTCATACATATATGTATATACATATTTATATTTTTTTGTAAATTCTCTAAAGGAGCATGAGGTAAAAAAAATTGTTGACTTAATGATGGTTGATTTTCGATCAATGAGATTACCAAAAAGTGTTTTAGAGTTAATCGAAAAAGGTATTTTGATGGGAATTGACAAGGTATTGTATATGATTTGATAAAATGTGAAATTAATTGTGTATTTAAAAAAATTATTTTAAAAGATATAGAAAAGGAGTTTTGGATATGATTTCACATGCTATTGTATAGAGTATAATATAAGGTCAAATAACACAAAAGTCATATAGCATTTCATTCAAGTGATACATTGAAAGAGATATATACCCTAAAGCCTTATATATAAGATATATATGTTTATTTATAATATATTCCATGAGATTATTGGTTTTCATACATACTAGGATATATATATATATATTATACTTCCTATCTCGGTAGTATTGTATCCATTTGTGATGAATCCTCCACCATGGAAACCCATAAAAGAAACCATTTCATAAGATGAAAAGAGTTGTAGTTAAATGGATCCCTTCATATGATGTATGAATTATCTGAGAAATTACTACATGAAATATAAATGAAATAATTAATGAATTATTATTATAGGTGAATACCCCGAAACTGTTTAAATTTGTGTCCATGTGATGAAAGTATTGATATGGATTTAAATACTCATATTTTCCAAAACTCGTTGATACTCAAAGCTCTCTTCTACTTCTTCTTTATTTTTATATGAGATGAAACCTCATAGGGAATGGAAGAATAATCCCATCCTAACTGAATATTATATATAACAGCTTGTGGATACACTACAAATGTAATATTCTTTTTTGAACACTTTTGTGATATATATCAAACTCATAAAATAAATATTAAAAAGATTGTAGTGGATCTTTGGTGATCTATACAATTATTTATAGTATTTATTTATTACATTTTTATGACATTATTCATTTATTATGAATGGGAGATCATTATTTTTTAAAACCTGTTTTGTTTTGTGTAATAATATTTAATGAATTTTTAAGAAACCTAACAAAAATAATACCACATCTCATTATCTATCCCCTCAACCCCCCATACCTTCTTGGTAAGAATGGTCATAAGCACTACCTTCTGGGAGAAATCCTGAATTAACCGCCTATAGTATACTACCAATCCATGAAATCTCCAAATCTTTTATACATTCTAAAGGAGTTCCAAATACATCACCACAAAAAACATCCTATGAACAACTGAAATTATAGCATTACAAGTAAAATTCCCTTGGAAAAAAACCTCTCACATCCAAATTTCGAAAATCAAGATCATGGGATAACGTTGATGTTCTTAAATAATGCTCCACATTATCCCAAGGTGTATAGCATGAAACTATAGCATTATCAAGTATATCAGGATATCTTCTATGAACTCTATAGTGAAGGAGTCTGGGTATGGATGAAAGATCATGTTGATGAGATCAATGATCAACATTGGCTCATTCATCATCCCAAAAGTAATCTTCATGTGCTCATTTTATTAATATTATTTTCCAAATGTCATATTTTTTATATCCTTCCAAGTGATATGATGTCGATGGTAGCCCAATCATATATAAATTTTAGAAAACCATTGATCTCCTCATAACTAATCAAAAAATTCTTCAATCCATTATAATAAGGACATATTTTTTTAGTATGATATCATTCAACTTTCTACATTCTATGAACAACTTAATAAACTCATTATACTTATTTTCAAACTATATTGGAGAACTATAAGAAGGATTTATTGGTATGATAAATCACATCCTGATTTAATCCCAAGATACATCTTGAGATCCATCAAATAAACCTATGCTATTTGATATTTGGAAATCAATATATACTACACCCTCATATTGAGTTCAATCTTTTACTGGATTCCACTATCTTGAAGAAGATATGAAAATATATCGGTAAAAAATAATAATAGTTATACACGAAAGGAGTAAAAGAAGAGGAAAATATCTTTGATTTCACCAAAAGAGCCAAACTTACCACTAATCTCATAATAGTTCTAATATATATCAGTTCTACTCCCATTCAACCAACTCCAACATCTCATTCACTAACCATCAAAAACCTGATAATGCTGTTTATATTAAAAGAGAATCTTATATGATATTATTCATCCTATTCATCATAACTCATCATCCGTGCCATGTAGAAGATCACATTTATTCTAGTCATCTATAAGATCATAAAGTCTTAGAAATTCCCATAGGAAAAAACTACCATGGTAAATTCAATGTGTACTTGTATGTGATCCACTTTCTTTCCTAAGGGCGTGTCAAAATAATGAAAATGAAAAGATAACTTAATTGTTAAATCAATTCCACTAATAAATTGAGAAAATATAATAGAATGGGATAAACCAGTATGAAATAGTATAGTAGAATGCATAGATGTAATTATGACCATACATCTAATTCTAGAGGGTTCCCCTCCACCATCTATGGGATTCTATTATAATGCATACATCATTTCGGAATTCTTTCCACGACATTTCCTTAGAGGATCCTAGAATTACTAAGTCAACAATGTCTACAGTGTTTATATTGTCTATTGAGGTCCTCATCCCACATTCTGTCTTGACCTCCCAGAACTCATCACTGATGTCCGAGAATAATAACACTAGATATAAACCACCTTTTCACATTGATGGCACTCCACATGGGGTTACCCACAATTCTTTATAAATTTTTCTATCTTACCATAGTTAAAGTACATCATAGAATCATCTTCCCAAATGGAATTGGAAACAATTTTTTTTTGTTGTGTCTTCCTTCTACAACCCTGGATTCATGCTCTTTCATTTTCATCCTAATACCAGAAAAAACAATCATATAATCACAAAGAAGTCCACCAATTGGTCTACTATTAACTAAAATAAGAACAACAAATTTTTATTCCTTTAGAAACATCTTGAGGGTTAGGGACTTATGAATCCATATTTATTATTTCGTTAGTTTATATCACCAGACTTGATGCCTCAATTAAGGATGTAGTCCATTCTTTATCTTTCGGTATTTCAGTTATCCATTTATATCTAAGAGATGAAAAAATGGATTAACTATTTTAAACCAGCTGATTATAAAACTATTTATAGTGTACCATAATTATATGAACTAATAATCACGATCTATATTTATATTTCCTAGATGAACTCTTCAAGGAATTTTCCATTCAAGGTCACAAACATAAGACCCAGTGACTACCTTCTCAGAACATAACACCCTACTATCTCTTTACGGGTCCTAAAGTAAGAAATTGACCTGCTTCAACCATTGATCCTCTCATGTCTCGACCAGAAAAAATATACATGTGAATGATTTTTATCTTATACTCAACATTATATTGGGCCCTGTACCCTGGAAGGCTAGTGGATATTAAAGCTAAATTTCCAACTCAAGGTCGAAAATTGTCCTCTTTGTCCCTCCCCGTTGAACTAACACCAACCAAAAGACTCTAGGACATATTATTTATGCTTCAAAAACTATAGGAGTGGGTGTTGAAGCATGATCAGGTGTATCCTCCTAACTAACTGATAATGGGACATGGGTATCCCCCGGGTGAGGGTGTTCATGTTTTCTTTTCTAGGTGGTCCCACTAAACGTCTCTAAGGAATCATTATCTGAAATTCCAATGAAATCTTAGAATTCCTAAAATATATTTCTTAATGTAATAACCCAAGTAATTCAAGATAACATAAAGGTATTCAATATAAAGACCTATCCTATGAGGAAACCCACAAGGTCAAGGTCTAACCATTTTAATACAACATGAGTATAGATTCCAGGTGTAGCGGAAGCACCTGTTTATCATGGCCAACCAAGATTTTAATTTTAATTTAGGAATAATCATTTCTATACACGATTATTGATTTCATATCATATGGATTTAAATAATATGTTTCTTGACTTTTTGAATTCCAGTACTATAGGAAAAGGTCATCTTATTTGTTATATAATTAATTTAAAATAAAGTATAAAATTAACAAAACTTTTAATTATATCTCTATTGATAATCTGGTTGAATTGATCTTGTTGTAATTTCATTTTATTATAGTATCCTAGTGTAGAATCCATTTAATGGTTATCCAAATGTGAAAAATAATATCTGAATGTTACCATGGAATAATTGTGTTCTATCATGGTCGATTTGGATAGCTTGCATCATTCTTTGTTGGTAACAACATAATTTGCATCGTGTATGATGAATTCATTAGGTTCTATTAATGTATTTGAGATAATTGGAGTAGATAGAACACTCTAGGCATCTATAACTCTCTCTAGGTATTGTGATATATCATCTCTATCATTGGAGATAATTTACTCTTTTTAGGAAAAATTATATAATTAAATATTAATTATGGAATGTTTAGGGTTAGAAATTTAAACATTCCACCCTTTCTAATTCTACATTTCTTATTCAAACCAAAGTGTAGAAAAAAAAGTTATTAATATTCACCAAAAATGTGAATAAAAAACAAATATAATTTAGACCACTTCCAATCAGAGCATTAATCATGGTCTTCTTATCCTCTACATCATCTACTAATCCTTTAATAATGACTTTTTATTTAACAAATACATATCATTTCATTATTAATCGATAAATATAATAAACACTATATTCAAAAAAACATTAAAATAAATATTTATTTTTATTATTATTAGAATATATTTTTACTTAAAATAACTTTTGATTCAATCTTAGTGATCAAAATACCTAAATAATTATTAAATCACAATGTGGGAATAATTTTTATTCTGAATTGTTAAATCCAACATTTAATTTAACTAATTTTTTTTGATATACTTAGTGTGTGAGCCTTTAGGCCCTTTTAAGTTGAAATGGGTGGAGATCCTAGAGTCAAAGGTTAGTATCTAGAAAATGGTAACGACACCATAGAGAAATAACATAATGTCACAAATGACATATAACCTCTTACAAAATCCTAAGGTGTAAAATAATCCCTTTTTCATGATAAATCATAATCAATCAGGTTTCATATTGGTGTTATCAAGATATGTGCTCGATTTATATTTAATTGAATGTATAGAAATTAACATTCCCATAGAACACTGTGGGAATGGATTTATCTTGGAATTCCTATTACCGTTATAGGTCCTTAGATATCATCTCCTATCATGGGACAGAAGGGATGCACCCTTTATCAAATTATCCATTAATGAACTATTTCTAATGACCCAACCAATGCATCCTACTTCATTGTGATCATGTGTCATTGTGACTTAATCAATACATCAAAGTAAACAAATAATGGTATTATATAATGATATTATTAAATTCTAAGGATTAATACACACATCCATACACAATAACATCCAATGATATATAAAATGTGTATTCCCTATTACTGGGTATCATTCTCACAATCTTCTTCTCTAGAAATTACAAATGGAACACTCCATGAGTGTGTGGCCTAAAGTCCAATGAGTCACCACCCAAGATATATTTTTATCATTTGTGTCGCATAAAATGATATTATCTAGAAATAAAATATTTATTAAAAAATACCATTGTGGGACCTCCATGTTCTTATCCTATCAGGGAACTTCTATAAAGTTTAAGTGTGACATATTATTTTTGGACATTATAACATGTTATACCATATAAATGAATAATCATTGTTTGGTATGAAAATTAAATAATATTCAAGATAATTAATGCATGTAATCATCAAGTACATTGGCGTTTTTTCCATGGATCAAACTCTAACATATTCAATATGTAACTAGAACAAATTGTTAACAACCCTCATCCCACAACCTCTCTCATGATAATCATGACTCTATAGAAATAGAGCCTTCATCAAGGGGTCTACCATGTTTTCATCCATGGTTACATTGTTAACTATAACTTCACCACAATGAGAAAATCCCTCAAGAGGTCAAAACATTGAAGTATATTCTTTATCCATTGATGTGGCCTTATATCTTTAGAAATAACTGTTATCGTTATGCTATAATAGTAAATTATGAATGGGTATTGAATGATAGGAACTAATTCAAGATAATGGAAAAAGTTTCAAATATAAACTACATCATTAAGTACATCTGAAGTAGTAATGTACTCAGAATCCACTATAGAATATACACCAACATTCTATTGTGAACTCTTCTATCTCACGACTCCTCTTTTGAGACTAAAGATATATCCTGAGTATTAATTTAGATCATTTTGGTATTTATAAAAGCTTTCATCGATATAAACCCTAATTAATTGATTCTGATCTCATCCATACACCAATAATATATCCTTATTTCACCTCGTATACTTAAGGATATCCTTAATAGTATTATAATAAAGCTTACCTAGAACATCTTTATATCTAACTACCATATTGGAAGCATAGGTAACATCAGGCCTCATACATAGCATGGAATACGTGACAGATCCTATCGTATAAATTTATGGTACAATACTCATTCCCTCAATTTTCTATTGTTTCTAAGGATCTATATTCATGGAAATATTTATCCCATGTAACTCTGGAACTAATACAATATAGGATTGTTCCCTACTGAACCTCAATATTAACTGGTCAATATAACTACTTTTTCTTGGTCTAATTGGTCTCTTGGATCTATGACACATGATCTTGATCTATACGTTGCATGATATTTCACCTAAGTACTTTATATTGAAGAACTTTCTCATCCATTACATAATTTGTTAAAAGGATGGTATCTTATTTCCAATTAAAAATATTTTATAATCATAAACTATTGTTAAAATAATCATTCTCCCACAAATCAAATGGTAAACACATTGATAATTTTCATTTTAAATGAAACAAAATTATCTAATAGTTTCATAAAACTAAATGTTACATGACCTATAGGATTTATTTAATCTATAATTTCATGACCCCCTCTATCCAAAGATGGCCCTTTTGAGCTGCCAATGAAGGAAGAGAGATAATGACCCCAATTCCCACCTCCAGTAGGCCTTGGGGTGGTGACAAGCACCAAGGGTATTGAATATCATGAAATGGGATGCATTACCCAATTTATAAGAAAATAAGATCGAGAGATATAATGGTCCATCTCAAAACAACTCAAATCACTATATAAATGAAAAATAAAAATTCATCTCACATAGATGTTTTAAAGTATAACTACTAAAAATACAAGTAAATATCCAAAGTAAAAAAACCAAAAGAGAAAATATAATAAGGGATACAGAGGTTGTCCCCAAGTTTCATCTAGTGATGCCCATCATGGTCCATATAGTCCTCTTTGAAACCTGAATGCATGATTATAATGTAGGGTTATCATAAAATTATTCTCATTAGGAAGACCCAAGTCTCTCATGAAAAATTGGAGAAGCATAATAATTCCCTTACGAGAAAATAGTAGAATCCAACAACACATAACAAGGTATAATAGCCACCCCAACCTCACCAAAGGCATGATTTCCAAATAACATAGATCAAGTAATGTAATATAGAACACATTGATGATAGGGTTCCCTCCACCACTTCAACATGGATCAGATGCTCTCAAAACCTAATGTAAAATGTCCTAGAGCTACCACCTCTTATGAAAGCACTACTTCGTAACCCAACCGTGCACAACTAGGCCTCACAGATACTCCCACAACCTAGGAAAACAAAGATCATCACATCTCACCTGCACACACCTAGTCCCCACAACCACAGCCCACCCACAAACACCTACTCCACATACCACGTCACATCTCAAAAACACCTTGGAAATCACAACACATCCCATCATGAAGAAACCTGGGGAAACACAACTCACCCACATACACATAGGCCTTAGAAACCACTACATGCCCAAATAATATTTGGCTATCACCACCTGGAATAGGGGTTAGGGAAGAGTGGGTGGATAGCCATCCATCCTCCCACCAAGATGTTTAGAAAAGACACCCCCCATGATAATGAGGGGTTTTTGGCACATAGTTCTCAACTAGGGTGGGTATGTATAGAATACACAATGAAAATACAGTTATGTATATATAGTATCAATCAATCATTCCCAACCTATGGGTTCTCAACCGAACTATCAACCACCCTATAATGCCACCAAATCTGTTGCTACCTATAAATATATTTATTGACTCCAGCAACTGTCACTTTGGGTGTTTATAAAAGATATCCATTCCCAAAAATCCACAACTCAACCATACCCTTTCCAACACATTTAACAAATTATCATTCCTTATCAATGATACCATTCATTCATTCCATCCCTACATGGGAAACTACAAATCACATCATTCAAAAATCCACACGAAAATGAAACTCACTTCATATTTCTACTCTATTCCACACCTACACAAACCACTGCCATCATAATTATTCAACGTCATCCATCCTTCTCCTTCCTCTTCAATAAGGAAACCCCCAACATACTGTTAAACAGACAACACAACTCATCACAAACAACCCTAAATCCCCTACTATATAAAGATACCACACCCATCACACCCAATAAAATAAAAATACCAAAACTAGAACCTGAAGCCCCCACCCCCCAATCGAACACTAACCATCCATTGCACAATCAAACAATCTCCAAACCCGAAATACCATTTCACCACCTGTATCACCCCAGAAACAGTCATTCTCTCAACCCCAACAACATACAACCACACAAGGCACAACAAATAACAAAACCACACATAGAAATAAACCACCCCAACAAGGAAAGGTGTATTCATATTTAGATAACACTTGTTCTTTAATTCCACTTTAATAATTCTGGGGTTATCACAAAGTATGTTTCATCAAGAGGAATCAATTTATTTAACCAAATATATGTGGTTAACCAATTTCATATTCATATAATTTTTCTGAGAGAATCAATAATAAACATCCACAACCCATTATTGGTTAAAAGACAATGATCACCAATGGCCATGATTTTTAGTAGGTATATAGCCCATATATATCACAATATGAGAAACAAATAAAACATAAGCATGTTTCACTTTTCCCCAACCCTTGTATATCAATATTAAACTGATTCGATTATATTTATTTATTCAGAATAATACTATATTAAAAATTTAACATTCATACAACCACCCCACATGATACATTAATTAAAAGTGATGAATAGAGCCATGCACAGAACAATAAATGATCAGAAACTCTTCCTAGTGCCAAAATAAGGGGTGTACAAGCAGCAAGAGGAACCTCCCGGGAGATGTGATCCAATTGTGCAACACATACACATGGATAATTGGGGAATAATGGTTATCAGAAGATTAGTAGTAATTTAAAATAGAAAATGAACAAGTGATAAGGGAACTCAGCATTACAAAGGACATGTCCTATATCAATGGAGGAATGGTTTTAAAATCCATTAAAATCATATCATGATCATGACCATGCATTTTGACTATCTCATAGCCCTACGAGTGTTAGTAAATTAAATATATATTTTAGATCCATTTAAATAGTTTAAAAAACCCATAAATATGGTTTTGAACTCATTTTGCATCAAATATAATGGTATAGGGTCGAATCTGTAAAAGCTGGGAAAAACTACAAATTTTGGTAAACTTTCAAAATGACCAACCATTGAGTGATTTAATAAATTGAGTGTCTGATGGATGAGTAAATAACATGACTCACCAATTCCACTCACTGACTCCACCTACCAATGTAACCTACCGATGCCACTTACCGACGCCAACTACCGACGGCACCCACCAATGGACGGCTCACCGTCATGACCCACCATTAGCAATTCACCTTTGGGTGTCACCAATGTGACTCACCAATTCCATTAAACAATGAAACCTACTGATTCCACCTACCGACGCCACCTACTAATTCCACCTATCGATGGAAAAAATGGATTTTCTTTGAAAAACTCTTTAAATGAGTTATTATAGCCTATAGAATACATTAAACAATAGATTTTGGAAAACTAATGGACTGGGGAGGTCCGGGCTATTACATCAGATAAATGTCAAAATATTCTCACCATAAAGAATTCAAAACCAACCCATAATTAATAGAGGGGTCCAAAAAACCACCCTATGAGATACCTCTCAAGGTTCCCACAATGCTTGGAACACCTCTATCGACCAAGCACACCGATGTTCAATGATAAACCAACATGTGTTGTTTGAAAGTTGTAGTGAAAACTCAAAAAACAATAAAACCTTCGCCAACATCTTCCAACCCAACTACCCGAAAGACACACCACACAAGTACAACAAACATACTATCCTAAACACATGAATCAGAATATTCCTCAATCCATATCATGATACTACCTGCTATAGGAGGCACTGACTCTCTCGCATGAGTTTAATCGCATCTCTATTAATTCATATCAATTAGGAATTAGTTTCTCCACTTTATACAAGTTAGTATTTTATCACAAATCATGGAACAATGAATCAAATCATCTCATATAAAACAAGGTTCAAGAATTACATTACAAAGGGAAATCTACAAGGAAAAACTCAGAAAAACTCTTGGAACTGTTCATGAATCTTTGCCTCTCATTCCCAAGTACTATCCTCCAGGACACCATGCCGCCACAACACACGAACCAAAGGAATGGTCCTCCCACATAGCAACTTCTCCCAGTAGTCCAAGATCTCTACCGACCACTCTATGAACATCGCGTCAACTTCGATATCCAACTCTCCCAGCCAATGACATGAGATTCATCGTGAAGATACTAAAGAAGATGACAAACATGAAAGACATCAAGGACCTTCTCCAGCTACAGTGGAATTTCCAACTCATATGAAACCTTTCAAACATTCCCAAACACCTTGAAGGGTCTGATGAACATTGGAGAAAACATGCTCCCTATACCAAACCTCCCCTACCCATGTCAAGGGGAAACAATTAAGAACTAGTGGTCCCCAAACATGACCTCCAGTGACCTCCTTCTAGAATCAGCATACAATATTTTTTGGTCTTATGCTACCTTAATCCTCTCATAGACAAGATACACCTTCTCAGTTGTACTCCTAACCACATCCAGACCATGAACAACAACCTCCCCAACTTCTATCCATCACATGGGTGAACGACATGATCATCCAAAAAATCATTTAATAGATCCATAAAAATGGATGAGTGATAGATATTTTTGTAATCAAACTCTACCAAGGTCTTTTGTCGCACCCAATATCAACAAATTCTTAGACGTATTCCCACATCATATCCTCCAATGGTGGGATGTTCTACTCTGTATATCAATCCATCTAGGGGTGGAAAGCAGTGTTGAGGCGTAACTATGTTCCAAAAGGATGTGGTAATCCCTTCAAGGCTTGTGAGGTAAACCATGTGTCCTGATATGAGATGTTGTATCTTGAAAATCCATTAAGCCCCATCACCTCATCCACATACCTCTTGTACAAGGCATCCCCTATGCCCGACTCCTTAATCACTAAGAAGAGAGGCGATTTCATCATCTGATCCACCCCTACCTAGATTTCATCTCATCCTACATGATCCTTAGGAAACCCTATGATTAAATCCATTGATATGTCAATCCACTTCCACTCAAGGATATCTAGGGGCTACAAAAAAACATCGGGAAGGTGGCACTCAGCTGTCACCTACTAGAACACTAAGCACATTGGCACAAACTCTGTCACCTCCTATTTCATCTCAAGTCCCCCAATATGCTCTATTATGTCATGGTAAATCTTGGAAACTCATGGGTGAACCGATAAAGGTAATTTATGAGACTCATAGAGAACTCCCCCACCTATCAAAACTCGATCAAATAGCCTTTCATGGAAAAATATCAAGTTCTTACCATCCTCCAGCCATCCCTCCAGAACATCACCATAATCCGCACGATTGTGCATCACCTCTTCCCCAAAGACTCCCCACTAGGACTTATCAACAATTTGTATTAGATAACATTGCCTCATCATCTGAAACTAGAATCCTCTACTACCATCAACTCCTCTATCTATGTGTAAGCATGCCAACTCCTCCATCACCATCTAATTTTTTGGAAATTACTAATAAACCCCATTCAATGACTTCTAGATCAATGAATCGGACACAAAACTCTCTTTCCCTGATGTGTAAGATATCTTAAAATCATAATCTTAATGAAACTCCATCCACATCCACTATCGCTAGATCAAATCTCAATGGTAAAAGATGTACCTCAAGATCTTGTGTTCTTTGAATACTACAAATCCCTCCTCAATGAGGTAATTTCACCGAAAGATTCATTGAGACCACAAGCGTTGCTAGATATAGATCATGGATGGAATAGTTATGTTTTTGGATATATAACTAACAACACCAGTAAGATATCACTCTTCATTATTGCATTAACATGCATCCAAAACCCAAATGGGAAGCATCAGAAAACACATCGAACATCTCCCATTACTCTAGAAACTGGAGCATTGGCCAACTTCCCTTTTAGGTAGTGGAATGTTTGTTTGGATTTTCTCACTCCCCAAAAATTCCTAGTATTTACTGGTCAATGATCCAATGGATCTGATACTCGTGTGAAAGGGGAATGAATCTCTGGTAATAGCCTACCACACCATGAAAATTAGGAACCTCTACAATATTAATTGGTGGTTCCCAAGAAACAACCGCCTCAAACATCGATTGGTCTACTTATAGACCCTACTAATACACCACATGTCTGAGGAATTGTACATATATTGTATAGAAATTACATATGGACAACATCTTATAGAGTTTGTGGCATCAAATAATGTCCAAGACTGTCATGTGATGCTCGGTAACCTCATCATATTACTTTGACAAAATCAAGATGTCATCGATGAAAATGATGATGTACTAATCCCAGAACCCATGGGAGATAGTGTAAATAAATCCCATGAATACAAATTGTTCATTCATAAAACTGAATGGCATGTACACTAACATGAAGTTCCCATACATGCATCTGAAAGAAGTCTTCATGATGTCAGCATCCTTTACCCTCAACTTGTGATATCCAGACTTCAGATCATTCACAGAGATCCAAATTTCCTTTCTCATTTGGGAAAAAATACTGTTTATCCTTGGGAGAGGGTAATGGTTCTTGACTGCCACATGGTTCAACCGTCAGCAGTATAAGCACAACCTCATACCATGGTTTTCCTTCTTCAAAAATAAGACTGAATCACCCCATAGTAACACATTGGGCTAGATAAATCCATTATTCATTAGATCATCAATATAGATCCTCATCACTCACAACTCAGAAGGTGTCATCTGATAGGGAGCCATTGAAATTGGAGAAGAACTAAGATGTAAGTCTATCCTGAACTCAACATCACATCGAGGGGCTATAGTTACAACCTTATCAAGGAATACATCAAAGAAATATCCAAAAACATTGGGAACCTCCTCCCTACTAAAATCCACTCATTCCATTGAAATATCTTCCAATAATGAATGAAGGGTCCTCATAAACCTACTGACCATCTAACTACTCTGATATCAATCGAAAACCAGACATTGGCCATCCACATCTGAAAAAATGAATCTCATATGGAAGCAGTCGATAAAAGCATGCGTTGAATAAAACCATTCAACATAAAGGATGAAATTTTGAAGCTTCATCTATAATAGGAAAAGATCATCATATGACTAATGTGGCCCCATCACTAGCCAACATCCCCAACACACATTAAACAAGATGGTCTGGCCTCTATCTAGCATACTCAACACCAAGGGAATGATAATAATCTCAACATTTAGTCCTAGATCAAAGGATAAAATGGGTTTAACAAATGATTGTTAAGCTTCCAAATCCAAAAATGCATATGAAAAGTACCGAACATACTGATCGTACCTCAAATGATCTCCGACCATTGTAGAACTACTACCTCTATGACTTGTAACTGAGCATGACCAGATCCTCTAACCCTCTTTTGAAAAATTCCTCCCCAACCACACCAAGGTAGAGGTCCCTGAGTAACACCATGAGGTCAACATATGCATTCTATGTCTCCCCTCAGTGGAGCGTAATGTTGCTTTCCCTGCTACTAGAACCTCCCTGCAAGTAACTGCTACTAATGTAGGCACTGAACATACCCACCTCTACCATACTAAACTCAAAGAGCCATTGGGAAATAACTCTAATTATTACCATGGACTCTATATGTAAAACACACCCGCCCTAGGCCTATAGGATAGAAATGTGGACCGTAAGGTTGAAACGGAAACTGGTGTGGTCATCTTCCCACCGATGGGAACCTCAAAGGCCCTGGTTCTTGACACCTACTTCTGATATCCTTTCCTTTTGAAAAATAGGATGACTCTCATCTCTTGCTAGACCTCCTCAAGAGTGATTCCTCTCAACTACTCCCACCATCTTCTGGACTACCATCTATGTTGGAAAGGTAAATGCGGTAATTGTGTACTATAGAGAAGGATTAACTTCCTACTCTAGGTGTGCATGAGATGTCTCATATAGAAAAATATCCAAAGGAAAAATTAAGAAGATCCTTGAATTTTATTCACAGCTCTCATAATGACATACTATCTTATGGGTGGGAGATTAACTCCTACATATTCATATCCTTCATGGACAAGGAAAGGAGTTGTGGTCAGAAATCATTCACAAAATCAACTGAAAAAATGTCATCCACCATTCTCTCCCCTAGTTATAGGATCCACCAATAATGTGTGTCTTTAGGCATCTAGCTCACTACAGAAGGAACCTAATGCTCCATCAGTTCCTAGATCATGCTAATGGTGACCATAACATCCTAGAGGTAACTCTATGTCTCCGTGTCTAAAACATTTCCCTCATACTTCCCCGGAGTCTATCGCCGGAAAGCACGTAACATTTTCTTCCACTGTTTTTTCTCCTCCATTGGGTCAACCCCCCGTAGATCAACTGAGTCAGCCCATTGAGCCTCCAATGTATATACTACATGAGGATGATGACTAGCTGACCTAGCTGAAAGGTAAACAATGAATTCCTAAGCCTGGGAAGTATGGAATTTTAGTTAAGAATAATTTTAACTCATTTAACTCATTTTTTTATCAATTTCATATTCCCCAAAATACCCCAATATTTACAAGAAAAAAATTAATTACGATTCATGTGCCTTTACTAGGGTATCAACCATGAAAATGGTGTAGCCTTACTTGTTCATTCAGTAGGATTATAGTCCATGCATCAGATCATGGGGTCCTTACTTGTTCACTGGCCTATGCCATGCACCAAGTTCACCTAACACAGTTTCTATACCAACCCATGCTATCCTCACAGTGCCTAGATCCAAATTCCATCCTATCTGTCAACCATAACCTCAGATACATTTTTTTAGGACCCCCTCCCCACAAATATTCCCCTCCTGAGATGGAAATGAAGGAAGAGAGATAATGACCCCCTGAGTCCCGCCTCCAATAGGCCCTAGGGTGGTGACCCACAACAAGGGTATAGAATATCATGATATGGTAGGAATTTCCCTTTTTATAAGAATACTAGATCAGGACATAATATGGTCCATCTCAAAACAAATCCAAAAACTATATAAAAGAAAAACCAAAAAACATCCCACATGCATGTTTTAAAGTAAAAATTCTACAAATACAATGAAAATATCCAAAGTAAAAAAACCAAAAATCCCACGTTAAGCTGCGACACAACTATTTTCCACAAGTTGGAGTTAGTAATGACAAGAACTGTCCACATAGTCATCCTAGAAACCTAATAAGAGTTTTATAGCATAGGGTGAGAAAAATAGTATACTCCTTATGATAACCCAAGTCTCTCGTGCTCAAGGGGAGAATCATAATAATGCCCCATTTAGAAAATAACAGAAACCAACAACACCTATCAAGGTATACTAGCCACTCCAACCTCACCTAAGGAATTATAACCAAATGCTATTGGTCATGTAAATTAATATATAGAACATCAATGATAGGGTACCCCATACCACTTTCTAATTGATTACCCATTCTCACACCCTAATAGAAAATTTCAGGGCGCTCCCACCTCTTCTGAAAGTACCATGTCAAAACCTACCCCCACACACCTAGGCCTCACCACTAGTTCTACATCCATGGAAAATGAATCTCACCACTTCTCACCGACACACACCTCGGCCCCATAACCACATCATTCCCATGGAGACCTGGGCTTCCTACCATGTCACATCACAAAAAAAACATTGGAATGAACAACAAATCTCACCTCGAAGACAGTTGGGAAAACAAAACTCGCCTGAAAACACCTGAGCCTCACAAACCACTACCTACCTTAAGAATCTTGGGATATCACCACCTAGAAGAGAGATAAGGTAAGAGAAAGTGGAAATCCATCCACCCTCCCACTAGGATGTTTGGAAAACACATCCTCACCCATGAAAATGGGTGTGTTCGTCCCATAGTGCTCAACTAGGGTTGGGTGCATATAGAAAACATAAATAAAATACATGTATTTATATATAGTATCAAACACTCATTCCCAAACTATGGGTTCTCAATCAAACTATCAACCACTCTATGAAACATACCACTATTTTTCTACCTCTAAATGTATTTATTAACACCAATAACAGTCACTTTAGAAGTTGATAACATAAATTCACTCACAATAAGCCACAACTAAAACTTACCCCTGAGCCATATCATTTAACCAAATATCATTCTTATTAAGAAGACCATTTATTCATTTCATCCCAAATCTATAAAATTCCAATAATATCATGCAACAAGACACATGGAAAATCAACTCAATTCGTATTTCTACTCCATTCAACACCCATACCAACCACATACATCACCATTTTTTAAAGTAATTCCTCCATGCCCTTCCTCTCAACCAGCACACTCCCAACTTACTAGAAAACCCGCAACACACCTCATCACAACCGACCCAATATTCCCACTGTATAACAACACCACACCCATCACACCATGTAATATAAACATAGAACAACCCAAAAGCGTATCACTACTTCTCAAACACTACCCATCAATTTGAAAATCAAACAATCACTCATCCCTAGACACCATTTCACCACCTGAATCACCCCATCAAAAGTCGTTCTCTCGGCCCCATCACTACACAACCACAAAAGGAACAATATAGAACAATTCCACACATAGAACACAACCCCACTAACAAATAATTATGTAATCATATTTAGAAAAAACTCTTTCTTTAATTCCACTTTGATAATTTGAGGGTTATCACATAGCCATACTTATCCTGAGGAATCCATTTATTTTACATAATATGCATGGTTAACTAATTTAAGATTCATATATTCATTCATGGAGGATCAATAATAAACATCCACCATCCATTACATGGGTTTAAACAAAGACCACCAACATCCATGATTTTCGATAGACATATAGAACATACCAATCACAATATGAGTAAAAAATAAAACATAAGCATGCATCACTTTTCCACAGCCCCTTTATATCGATATTAAATAGATTTTATTATAATTTTTAATTTTTAATTTTCAAATCTTCAATAAATAACATTCATACACCCACACCACATGATAAAAAAATAAAAGAGATGAAGGTATCCATACTTGTAAGAACATAAAATCAACAACTCCTCCTAGCACCAAAATAGGGGGTGTATAAGCTGTATGAGGAACATTCATAGTGATGTATTCTGTCACACCCTGACTGACACATCCTTTTAATTTAACTATTTTGGATCTCATTTTTGAGCTTCAGGTTTAGTCAGGTTCTTTTTTTTTGAGATTTGGGTTCATATACGGGAACAAGACCGCGCACGCGCCTTCTTGCGTGACTGCGCACACGACCACTCGTGCGACAGCACATGCGCCCGCGCACGCGATCGTGTGCAGTGTCCAACCTCAATTTATAATGATGTTATTATTTTGGTTGGTTTTATTATTTTTGTATTATTAGTAGTATTATTATTATATATGTTAATATTTTAATTAGGTTATAATTATAATTATCATTTTTCAGTTAATATTGTTATTTGGTCATTTTATTATGTTGGTTTTATTATTTTTCCTAAATTTTTTATTATTAATTGAAGTTTGGTTTATTGTTTTATTTTTAATTTATTTTGTTTCTTTTTATTTTATCTTTTTCCCCTCCATTTATCTCCGTCATTTTTCCTTTTTTTATTCTTAATTGTTGTCCCCTTTCTCCCCGCGCAGACCTACCATTCCCCCTGCAACCCTACCCAATGCACCCCCATTCCCATTACTCCCTCCATTCAGAACGCTCCCTTCCTCTTCGTCGACCGCATGTGTCCCCCTCATCTTTCTCGCCATGCACCCTTTCTCTCACTCCCCTCCTTCTCCACATTGCACCACCTTATTCTCCTTCTCCTCCTGCATGCACCACACTCGTCCAGCAGGTCTACCACATCCTCACCGGCCACGGTCCACCTCTCCAGCCTCCTCACCCGCATGCAGAGAATCCTTTCCAGTCCACTCCACGGCTGCACCCCTCCTCCGAACCCAAGCCGCACACATAGCTCACTGCTCATAGCACCTACATCTCACTACCTCCAACTTCGATGGGCCAGGGATGAACCTTTTTTCCCTCCCTGGAACTAGAGATTTGTGGATCACAACCTCTATAAATCCCTTCTTGCATCACCATGGTTCCAATGAAATCATCCAATGCCATTTTCTCCCGCCGGCCCACTGAATCGCGACACACGCCCTCAGCCACTTCTCACAACACAACAGCCTCGCACCGGTGTCTGGAGACCCCTTATCCTTTTCCTCTTCACATTGTCATGCACCACCCAGTTTTTTGAAGCTACGTGCCTTCGGACACCCCCCTATTTTCTCCCGAGTTCTTCTCGCACTGGTAAGTCTTCGTCGGATCTCTATAAGGTTTTTTGTGTTTCTTTGGTTTGATTTTGGGAATAAATGGTCACATGTTTGATTTTAGTGTCTTAAAGGGATATAATTGGTCTAAATTATTGAATTAGTGTATAACTACATTTATCTGTGGTGTGAATGAAGCGTGGTGGACTTTTCAAACCAAATTTATGAAGTTAGTCTTCACCGAGATCAGTGGTTCCACGTATGAGTATTAATTGTCAACTTAATTTTCATAATTAATTAATTTAGTATGATTACTAATCAGTTTATTTGGTGCAAATTTATTTTTTACTTGAGGTTTAGTATGATTTAATGTGTTTATTAGTGTGTTAATATGTAATGAATATGTTACTGTGAAAACCCATGTCGAACTGCTTGCTAGTGTTTCATAAGTTGGGCAGTTTATATTGTTTGGATGTGTAAAGGGAGAGAATGATGTTTTGGTTTAGCGTCTATATGTGTTTTTTCATGAATGAATATTTGAGTGAGTTTTTGGTGTTTAATGTCATGTGGCGTATCCTGAAAAAGGTTTTGTAAATTTCTCTGATGGCTTGTTTAACCCTATAAATGGAATGTTTTTTAACTGTGGATTTTTTTGGTGTGTGAGGTGGTGTTATGCTCTTTAAAATTTATTTTTAAAAAAATTATAAATGTCTACTTGAATAATTATTAAGGATGAAAATTTTGTTTTGATTGAATTATGTAAAGGTTTTCAGTGTTTAATGTCGTGCGAAAAACGTTGAAATTTTTTAATAAATTATTTCAATGGTTTGTTTGACTATGAAAGTGTTTTCCTTGACCACAGAGTAGTTTTATTTGGTTGTGTATGTAGTGAAGATTTAGTTTTGAAATATTTTCTTTGTGCGTATTCTTTTGAAATGGTATTTCTGAGTGAGAGTAGGGGTTTTTTGGAATGTGTGGTGTCTTGTTTTATTTGGGTGTACAAATATGACTTGTGACATGAACTTGAAACTTGATTGAGCAGAAAATGGAAATCCCAGGTAGCTAGGAGGGTGTACTAGACTGGTGGGCTAGTGCCCAGAGGTTAATCCACCCAGTTTTACTGGAATACCTGAGGATTGCAACACTAACTAAACATATTCTTTTCTTAGTGTTGTGGACTTCTAATCCACGTTCTCTAAGGGTCGTGGCCTTCTAAGCCATGTTTTCAGAGGTTCATGGCCTTATATGACACGTCTCATCGATAGACGAAGATCAAGGGGGACAAGCTAGCTAACACCCACGTCGCCTCTCCCATATTAGTGTTCATTAGTCACATTACGCTCATCAGTGTGACACAAGGGTTATTTTAAAAATTAAGGGTGTGTGCATTTTAATTTAAGTTGTTACTTTTTAAAACTGCTTTCTTTAAACCTGTTTTATCTAAAAATTTTCAAGATTTTAGTTCTTTTATTTAATTAAAATCTCAAATGTATTTTTCAATTAATAATTGTGCATCAAACCTTTTCTTAGTGGCATCATACTTGGATTTTAGCTCACACCCTACATACACCTTTGGGTATATAAAGATTCTGTTTTTTTTTCTATCCAGGTTGAGGCATTGTGAATATCTTTGGTGGTTAGGGATGTCAATGGCATTCTCATGTTGGTTTGGTGGTGGTGGCTTGGGGATGTGACTCCTCATGTTTCATGGAGGTTTGTGTTGGAGTTTTGGTTTTCCATTGATGTTGTCTCTTTTGGGTTTTTATTTCAATTTGTTAACATTAAATCTAATATATGAATAAGGTTTTGTTTGGATGCCTATTTTTTTAGTTTCAATTTATTCAAATTTTGGTTATTTTATGTGTATTTATTCTGGTAAATTTTTCCCTTGTTTTATTTTTTATACCCGGTCACTAATTCCAGCCCGTGGGGATTGGGAACGCCCCTCGGGCCTTGCCGCGGACCAGGTTGGGAACTGGGTCCGATGGAGACCCCGCCTTGTTCATGAAAAAATGGTATCAAAGGAGGGTTTCTTCTTGTTATTTGGGGTGTTAGGTAGACATGGGATAGGACGTTTGGTACTCGAGTGGTAGTTACGAGAAGAGCGTCGCAAACTCTCACTCGTTCCAATCCTCGAGTAACCAGGGGTAGTTCAGAATTTATGTTTTTGAATTTTGTATGTGTGGATGGGGGATGAAAATTTGTGTAAACTAGTACTACACACAGTCTGACATGCAGTAGCGACCAATGTGATTCTATAGAGTACGGTTCAATGCTCCTAGTTGTTGGTGTTTTCATAGGGCATGGTATGCTAAACCATCTAGACGGGTTAGACACGACCACTAGTCCTCCGCCTTGGTGCTTTAATGTCAGTGATTACTTTCTTCAGTTTTGGGTGGGCACAAAAGTGTTTTCTTTAAGGAAAGAAGACCTTGTGGTTGCTCTTATTTTTCTCTTGCTGCGAGTTTGACATGATTTTTGGGGTTCGTTTCTCTTGGATTTTTCTGGAAGTTAGTGTTTGATTTTTCAAAGAAGAATTTACAAAAACAATGTTTTGGGTTATTTGAAATTGAAGTGAGTTATTTTGGAAATGGAAATCATTTTGAAAATTTTCCCTGAATTTTTGAAAGGTTTTTGGAAAAAGGTATTTTCATAATATTGGGAATGTTTTATTTTATATAGTGGAAGAACCTTGTTTTTCCATTGGTATTTTCATGGGTACTCACATGTGTACATGGACGTGATTAATGGAAAATTGATGGCTTGTGTGGACGTGTGTATAAGTGGCACAAAAATTCACATTCACAAGGCATCATGGAATAACAGTAGTGAGTGATTGATTTCTGAGGTTGCATCTTATCTCTTGAAAAGTGTTTTTTTCTCTAAAATGGGTTTCTGTGCTTAAATGGTTTTGGAAATTTGGAAATGGTTTTGAGTCCAGAGGGGAAGTGATGGGTTCAAAGGAGTTTTGGGCATCGTGTTATTGTGCTTCATTTTTCAAGTGGGTGTTTTCCTTTAAAAAATCGACGTTTAAATTGGAATTTTCTAGAATGGTGTACGAGGAATGGATGTTTGTTTTGTGATGTGTTTGGGTTTTTATAAGGATAGATTTTTGTTTCTTGTTTGGTATATTCCCCCTATAAATATCCCATTGGTTTCCAGCAAGTCTCTGGGTTCATGGCTTAGCCCATACTCCAAGTGGAGTAGTGGAGTTGGGTTCTGCTCAGTGGTGCCGACTATTCGTAGACGTCGAGGACAGTTGGATGTCATTCAATGCATGGAAAAGTTGTAAGTGTCTCAAGTTTTTGGAGGAACAACAAAATTTGTGGGGCTATAAACTATCTCGAGTACGTTCGGTGTAGCGAGACTAAACCAGGGAATGTTGATCGTTCTGCTTTAATTGTGGATATGATGCCTTGAGTGATCCTCAAGATGAGCTTAACCCCATAGTTGTACCAATGGAAATGAAGGTGAGATGAAGTAGTGGATCTCATAGGTTCTCAACCAATCAATAGGCACAAATTTAGGTGTTTTGACCTTTCTGATGAGTTAGTTTCATGTTCCCCAGAAGTAGTGTGGACTAATCAGTTTAAAACTCCTAATAGTTTTGGTCTTGCTATTATTATGGTATTTGTAGGTCCCTCATCCGATGTGGGGTGTGAACCAAAGGGGCTTGTTCATAGAGATATCCATCCATCAGTTTGCATCAGGCATTTGAAAAACAACTCAATCTCTTATCTCTAGTGTGGTCAGTTGGGAACTCTAAGTCGTTGGATGCAATTCTCAGTTGTTATGATGACGAAGTGTCCACTTGGGGTCTGAGGAGAGGAATGCAGGTTGATTTTCTAGTGGATGAAGTTCCAGTCAAAGGTGGCCAGCTTATGACTGCGAGGTAGTAGATGCTTTAGACATCAGGGCCCCATCCATAGGCCTCAGGGCGAATCATGCGCGCAGTCAAAAACTCATCAGACGTGGGATGGGCTTGGTCTGACTTAAGTCCACAGTGTCAGGACAGGGAAAACATAAATTTCCCTATTGTGATACCATCTCTGAAGGCCTTGTATATTTGTTGTGGTCTTCATTTATGGGAGTTCCTCTTGGGTCTAAAAGTGGTCTGAAGAATACGTGTTTTGGTAAATCTGGCGGGCATGCCCTATGAACCTTCTCGTGGTCAGTTAGAGATCAAAATTGTACCTGTTTCATGGAAGCTTATGTCTTTTGGAATTGACGCGTGTCTGTCCAGTTTACTGCTAGGTTATGGGTTTCTACTATCAAAACCATCTCATGAGGTGGAGTGTTGTCCACTATAAAAATGACCAGTGCATTCCGACCGGTGTTGGTGGCTTTGTGATGAAGAGTTCAGTCCGTATTTCTGTATGTAAATTGGGAATGCCCACGCGGGTTACGTGGTGTTAGGAAATTTTAAAATGGTGGGGACACCTAGTGCAGGTCTCACCGATCTCCCCTATTGTGTTGGTTAAACATAGGGTGTTTGAAAGGTCAAGTCAGTGATAGAGTTGTCTGGGTTAGGGAGTCATTTTGATTTGGAGAACCAATGTTTGACAAGAATCCTAATATGGTGGCGAGACCACCATAGGAAGAACATGTGAAAAAAACATTTTCTTCAAAGTTCACATTGCGGGGTAACCCCTTACTTCTGCTTCACCCAGCTTCAACCATCTTAATTGGTTAGCTTGGGTAGTTGGTCGCTGGGCAAGTATTCATGGAGATCTCAAGCGGCCCCAATGATCCCTAAGTTTGGGGTCAGGGTGTTCCATGTTGTCATTTTGTTTGGAGGTGAATTCATTTTTGTTTATTTTTCCCGATGATTCTGGTTTTGAGATATTTGGAGTTCTCGTTATGGGAATTTGGAATGCTAGGTCCTCAAGTGATTGAGGTTTTTTTAAAGAGTATTCATACTCATTCATGGAATCTTGGGTTGACCAAGTCTTTTGGGACATTCTGGTGCCAGAAAGTGTCATTGTGGGGAGAATTGTCACACCCCGACTGACACATCCTTTTAATTTAACTATTTTGGATCTCATTTTTGAGTGGCAGGTTTAGCCGGGTTCTTTTTTTGAGATTTGGGTTCATATACGGTGTGTGGCCATATGAATGTCCGTTCGTAGTTCCCAAATTAAATAACAAAATGTTTTATTATTAAATAAATTTTTATACAGGCATGCAATCGTGCATGCGACCGCTCGCACGACCACACACGTGCCTCCACACGCGACCATGTGCGGTGTCCATCCTCCATTAATAATGATGTTATTATTTTGGTAGGTTTTATTATTTTGGTATTATTATTAATATTATTTTTATATAAATTAATATTTTAATTAGGTTGTAATTATAATTTTTATTTTTTAGTTAATATTGTGATTTGGTCAATTTATTATGTTGGTTTTATTATTCGTATTAAAAATTTTTATTGTTAATTAATGTTTTGTTTGTTCTTTTTTTAATATATTTTATTT
This sequence comes from Viscum album, assembly GCA_963277665.1. Taxonomy (NCBI): domain Eukaryota; kingdom Viridiplantae; phylum Streptophyta; class Magnoliopsida; order Santalales; family Viscaceae; genus Viscum; species Viscum album. The sequence goes on along the minus strand of OY728127.1, from coordinate 401,400,826 downwards.
ATTTTTATTTTATCTTTTTTCCCCTCCATTTCTCTCCCTATTTTTTTCTTTTTTTTCTTCTTTTTCATTCACTCCCCTCTCTCCCTATGCGGACCTCCCATTCCCCCTACAACCCTAGCTGCTGCAAACCCATTCCCCTTACTCCCTCTGGATATCACCCTCCCTTCCTCTCAGTCGACTGCATGCGCCCCTCCTCTTGCTGGCCAGGCATTCGTGCTCACATTCCCCTCCTGCTCAATGTTGGGCCACCCTATTCTCCTTCTCTGGCAGTCCGCACCACCCTTATCCTGTAGGTACACCGCATCCTCACCGGCCATGCTCTGCCTCTCCAACCTCCTCACCCACACGTTGATCATCCATTCCAGCCCATTCCAAGGATGCATGCCTCCTACGAACCCTAGCCGCACACATAGCCCACCGCTCTCAGCACCTGATTTTCACTACCTCTAACTTCGATCGGTCGTGGATTAAACTTCTTTTCCTACCTGGAACCATAGAATTGTGGCTCATGACCTCCGTACATCGCTGCGTGCATCACCTTGGTTCCAACGAAAGCATCCCATGCCGTTTTTCCCACAGAACCATTGAATCATGTCTCACTTCCTCAGCCGCTTCACACAACACGGTAGACTCACACTAGTGTTTAGAGACCTCTTGGCCTTTTTCCTTTTCGCATAGTTGTGCACCACCCTATTTTCCGACACGACGTGCCGTCGGAACCGCCGCCCTCTTTTCACCCCAGTTTTTCTCACGATGGTAAGTCTTCGTCCGATCTCTATAAGGTTTTTTTGTGTTAGTTCGGTTCTATTTTGGGATCACATGGTCACATGTTTGATTTTAGGGTCTAATAGGGATAGAATTTTCTAAATTCTTGAATTAGGTTATAGCTTCATTGATCCGTGATGTGATTGAAGTGTGGAGGGATTTTCGCACCAAATTTATGATGTTGGTCTACACCGAGGTAGGTGGTTCCTCATGTGAGTATTAATTGTTAAGTTTGTTTTCTAAATTAATTAATTTAGTATGTTTACTACATTGTTTTTATGGTGAAAATTTAATTTTTTCTTGATGTTTAGTATGTTTTAATGTGTTTGTAAGAGTGTTAATATGTAATTAATATGTTGCTGTGAAAACCCATGTTGAACTGCTTGATAGTGTTTCATAAGATCTGCAGTTTATTTTGTTAGGATGTGAAAAGGGAGAAAATGATGTTTTGGTGTAGCATATATATGTGTTTTTTCTAGAATGATTATGTGAGTTAGTTTTTTGTGTTTAATGTCATGTGGCGTATCCTGAAAAGGTTTTATAATTTTTTTGATGGATTTTTTAACCATAGAAGTGGCCCTTTTTTAACTGTGGGTTGGTCTGGTGTGTGAGGTGGTGTTATACTCTTTAAAATATATTTATAAAAAACTTTAAATTTCTATTTGAATAATTATTAAGGATGAAAAGAAAAATTTATTTCATTGTGTAATGGTTTTTGGTGTTTAAATTCATGCGCCATATGATGAAATTGTTTAGTAAATTATTTTAATTGGTTTTTTGACTATGAATGTGTTTTCTTTAACCACACAGTAGTTTTATTTAGTTGTGTAAGTACTGTAGAATTATTTTATAAAATATTTTCAATGTGAGTATTCATTAAAAGTGGTATTTCTGAGTGAGGTTAGTGGTTTTTGGCATGTTTGGTGTCTTGTTTTATTTGGGTGCATAAATATGACATGTGACGTGAACTTGATACTTTTTTTAGCACAAACTGGGAAGCCCCGCTAGCTAGGAGGGTGAACTAGACTAGTGGTATAGTGTTCTAGAGGATACTGGATCCGGTTTCACTAGCCGGACTGATGATTGAAACACTAACAAAACATAAGCTTTTCTGAGGATTGTGACCTTCTAAGCCACATTTTCTGAGGTTCGTGGCCTTCTAATCCATGTTTTCAGAGGGTAGTGACCCTCTAAGCCATGTTTCACTAAGACATGTAGATATTGGGTCCCAAGCTAGCTAACACCCATAAGGCCTCTCCCATATTAGTGCTCATTGGTCACTTTATGCTCATCAGTGTGACACAAGGGTTTTTGTAAAAATTAATGTGTCTGCATTTTAATTTAAGTTGTTTCATTTTAAAACAGCTTTCCTTAAACATGTTTTCTCTAAAGTTGTTCAGGATTTTAGTTATTTTCTTTAATTAAAATTGAAAATGTATTTGTCAATTAATAATTGTGCATGGAACCTTTTCTCGGTGGCATCCTATTTGGATTTTAGCTCCCACTCTATATACACCTTTTGGTGTATGTAGATTCTATTTTTCATTCTTTATAGGTTGAGGCATTGAGAATAGAATTGGTGGTTTGGGTTTTCAGTGGAATCCTCGTGTTGGTTTGGTGGTGGAGGCTTGGGGATTTGACTCCTCATGTCGCACATAGGTTTGTGTTGGGGTTTTGGTTTTCCGTTTATGTTGTTTCTTTTCGGTTTTTAGTTCGGGTTGTTAACTTGAAATATGAACTTGGAATAAGGGTTTGTTTTGTTGCCTATATTTTTATTTTCAATATATTAATCTTGTTGATTGTTTTGTATTTATTTATTTGGGTAAATCATTCCCATATTTTATTTTTGATTCTCGGGCACTTGTGCCAGCCCATGGGGATTGGGAACGCCCCTCGGGCCTTGTCACGGATCGGGTCGGGCGCCGGGTTGGATGACGACCCTGCCTGGTTCGTGACATAATCCAAGGTTGAAACATAGAAGGATGGATCCTTAGGGAAGAATGGTTCTAAAATTATTGGTAGCAAGATTAAATAGAAAATGAATATGGGATAAAGGATCTTGACTATATAAATGTCAGATCCTATATCAATGGAGGAACAATTTTAAATTCCATTAATGTCGGATCATGATAAAGATTATGAGTTATGAAAAACATAATGTCTCCAGAGAATTAATAAATTAAAGATATATTTTACATCCATTGAAATGGTTTCAAAACACATAAATATGGTTTTAAAATCATTTTACATTAAATAAAACATTAAAGGGGAAGATCTAGAATAAATGGGAAAACTGGGAATTTTGGAAAACAATCAAAATGAATCAAAATTGGGTGATTTTCCGACGTATGTAACTGATGGCTAAGTCACCAACATGACTCATCATTTCCACTCACTTACACCACCTACTGATGCCACTTACTGATGCACCTTTCGATGCCACCTATCGATGCCACCCCCCAACACCACCTAAGGAGGCCACCTATCGATGGATGACTCACAATTGTAACCCGTGATTAGTGAGTCACCATTGTGAGTCACCATTGATACTCATTGATTAAACTAACTAAAACCACCTACTGATGCCACCTATCGGTGAAAGAACTATGATTTTTTTTTGAAAACTCTTGAAATGAGTCATTTTTGCCTCCCAAATACCTCAAACACTAGATTTTGACAAAGTAATGGACCAAGGATATCTGATACATTATATATGAATAGATATTTGAAACATGAAAACCCTTTTGGCATTACCTTATGTCACAAACCGTTCTGGTTGTTTCAAATACACATCTTCCTAAATTTTTAAAAAAATCAATCATGTTTCTCTATCCATATACCATGTCACATAGTCATGTAAATATGGTATATAAATTATAATTTAGATATATTGTTGAATGGAAAATGGGAAGATGATTCATTTTAGTTAATGAATTGATGTTGTCTGAACCCTTTATCTATGAGTCATGCTTTATAGGTTCCATCCAGAAATATTATTTTCATATTTCTATAAAATACCCATTTGAAAACAACAATATTTACACCAGGTAGAAGATCCACTAAAACCCATACGTTATTTTGGTACATGGAATCCATCTTAAAATTCATATATTCTTACCATTTTGTAGCTTATGATCTCTATAATCCCTCTTTGTAGAATATTGGTTCATTATTATCAACTAATAACAAGACACAAGATTTTGGGGCCAAAAAATATATATATTCAGTTCTCAAAACTCTTTGGTGCTTCTGTAGAGTACTTGTGTTTCATGGAGAACTTCATTCCAGGGGACCTATGTAATATGTTCCAGTATCAACTTTGGTGTATCTTAATCATCAACTTCCATGAAGTAGATCTATCTTCCTACAATACTTCTTTAAAATGTGTTCCCACTCAATGAATACAAATTTCCAAGCACATATAGATATTTAATTTGAGGGATCATATAGTTTTTTCCCCTCATTTCCATGGGCTAACCTATAATGATGCACATTTTTTCCTGTGGGGATAGTTTTTTTATTCTGCTAGCCTTAATAAACCCAACACACCCATATGAAATAAAATGTGAAAAAAAGTTTCTATACACTCCCTTACTCTAATGGAATAATTTTTTACTTTTATTTTATACTTTCCTTATAAAAAATGCTAAAATTTGTAATTCATATCCCTAAATAGATAATGGAAGGGATGTGTGACTCATCATGAACCTTACCATGACCAGCACGATATGGATAATCCTTCCACAAACACCATTCCATTATAGAGTATAAGGAGGTGGGAGTTGAGATAGAATACAATACTCCAATAGAATGTTTATAATCTATTCGATAACATATTCACTACTTCAATTTGATCAATGTTTCATTATCTTATAAAAAAGTTGACTCTAATATTCCATCCTTAACACCTTGAACTTATAAAAGGTTTCAGACTTATACATTTTCATGTAGATGATGTTTACCTACGAAAGTATTTTGTAAAATTCATAAAGTATGTTAATACACCTATAGATTCTCCTTGAAAATATTAACACACATCAATGTATACCAACTCAAGATGCTCTGTGGCCCTTTATCCTTAACCCCCAAATGGTGGAATGTTCATCTTTCCTTATAAACAAACATGGCCACATTTGTGTAGTTAAAGTTTATAAGTGTTTAAGTAACCATCATGATAGTTCTTTGTCAAATGCTTCTCATTTACAAGACCAAGTTTGTGATTCTACAACTATATGTGAAATGAGTTTTATTAAATTAATTTGTTATCAAATTCCAATATATTTAATTTTATAATTTAATACATAATGTTTGTTATTCAACTAAACTAATCAATAACATATTAAATATATATAAATGAATAAACTATTATCTCCAAGTTTTAAAATAAATATATACATGTGTAATGAAAAAACATAGATGATGTTCCTAGAAACACTATGAACATATCCAAATTTCATTTAAATCGAAATCACTGTTTTTGTAAATGTGAAGTTGTAGTCTGAAGTGGCTAGAGTATTGGTCCTTGAAAAATTTGCATCCCGTAGATCCTCCTTGCCTCTAGAAACCACAGAAATAGACCTTGTTCCTATATTTGGATAAAAATATGGGCATAAAATTTAGTCTATAATACCCAAATTGTATATATGGAAATATTACACTGGATAATTAAAAAACCTAAATCTTCCACTTTCTTCAATGGTTGGGTACATTTCCTTTACAAATGTCCTTGTTTTCTGCATGAAAACACACTTCATTGAACACATTTTCTTTCAAATATATATTATTCTTTCTCGAAGGATGGTGATATAGAGCCACAAACATATAATGAGTTTTAAAAACCATTTCCTTTATATTTCTATTCTTATTCACCAAAATAAATGTAGTTTTTTCATGCCACATATCATTATTAATGTGGAAAATAAGAGTAAGATATTCTGAAAGATGCTTATCTACATTTATCATTTTAAAATTCCAAATGAAACTAGATAATGTTTTATGTAGTGAAGAAAAATTGATATTTCTGTGCAACTCACTAAGGATCTTAAACCCCAAGATGACTTGGATTTCTATTTTCCCAATCATCTTAACTACATAAGGCCCTACTAGCACTGACTCACCAAGATTACATGTGAATAGTTCATTAGTGATCTTATATCTCTATTTTCTCATCATATTATAATAAATATCACAAATTTGAGTAATAATTATATATGCATATATATATATATATGTTCATATTTTTTTAGAATATAACTGGACACTGAGGATTTCATAAAACATTGGACATTCATTGGGTTGTTCACATGTTATGTGTATGGAGATAATTCTTCCACAGTATCCTATTTAGTCAGTGACTCTAAAATTGTGGTTTTTAACATATATAATTTTCATTCATGGTGTTTTATAATATATAATTTTAACAAAAAAAATATTTTAAAAGAATATCATTATGTTTGAAAGTGTATATGACACACGACACCGGGCCTAAATGAACTACGAAATATTAATATTTAAATACAGCCATTAGAACTAAGATATTACATAACACGTCAATATTTTGGGAGATATATATAAATTTTTTCATATAAATTTAATATTTTCATTATTTTTTTACATGGAACATTAAATGTATTTTATGTTACATGTAACACCAAGTTTTAATAAACTGCAATAAACTGGTGATGCTATTATTTGAACATGACAGTTTTTACTTAACTGTTAAAATTTCCATATGAATTAGAAGAAAAATATTTTAAATATTAAATATAGTTATTTTATATAAATATATCATATTTATAAAAAAATTAATTTATTTTAAGTAAAATCATTATATGTTTCAAAAAAACTATTTTCTTAAAAAATGATTTTTTATTTATTTTTCCAAACAACTAATAAATTAATTTGTTACAATTTTAAAATTTTAATTTTAGGAAAAAATATTATTTTATTTATTATAATTTCAAAATTACCAGAGTGTGTACTTTTTAAATTTTATGAAAAGATTGATTTTTCGATGAATATTGAGAAATACTTGTTATTATTGAAAAACACCCTCCTGAATTTATTATGTTGCTTTTATTTTAAAATATAATTAAAAGTAAAATTGGTTAAATTATATATATGTAAGACGATTTTAGTTAATTGGAATCATTTTCATATTTAATTATTTTATAAAAAAATTATAATCTTTTGAACATTTTCTCTTTGAAAACCCTATTTCTCATCATTTCGGCCTGATTAATATGAAATTAACTTTTTTCAGTTCTCTGAATGAAATTTGGAAAAATTTAATCTATATTTTTAATAATTATTATTTATATTATCTAATAAGGTAAAATTAATTTTTTACCACAATTAATATTGAAAATGGTAGAAAATAACTATCCATAGTATGCTATTAATGGGTTTATCGGGTGTTAAACTAAAAAGATAATGGTTAAAAATGACCAAATACATATCTAATTCCTACTGGATGGAAATATTTTCCTCTTATACTTATCAGTTACTAATATAATGTCATTTTTTATTTTTAAATTTGAATTACTTTTTTCTTTTTGATCATTTGGAAAAATTTCTAAGTATTTACCATGTGGGTTCATTTTCACCACTTATAAAATGCCACCACCACCATTCACTTGTTTACAGTTCTCAAGCTACCTATTTTTTTCAAAACCTTCCAATATCCATTGACAAATAGTTATATATGTTATATATGTTATATATTTTATATTCCTCCCAAATACCAACACTATAAGATATCCAATAGAAGTTCTTCTAGGCGATGCTAATTGTCTTCACTAAGATCATTCTTTTTATTTATTATTTTTCCTCCAAAAACTATTTATTAATAGTTAATATATAGTAAGGAAATTATATACTATATAATAATATAATATTATGTTAATTTAATAACCTATACCCATCTCCACTTCTGTCAAATGAAAAATGAAATACTTAATCCTTTATAAGGTGGACTACCGCCTCACGAACCGATGTACTTTTTTTTCGTCACTAACTTTCATGCATTGATATAATTATGGATTTCAATTATATGATATTTATGACATAAATAAACTTCTACAAATATTATATCAATTATAAATTGTTACTTTATATTCTGAGGGGGATATTATTATGTCGCTTGTCTGTATGGCATACTACCACCTCACGAAGCGATGTGATTCATTTTCACTTATGCATATCATAGATATTAATAAGAATAAATTTATTTAGTATAAATTAAATATAAAAAAATATTTATTATTATATAATAGTAATATATTAATTACTTTTCATTCATTTCATCCATTAAAAATTGGGAATAACATTCACGTGTATGTATGGCGTACCATTTATTTGAACGATGTATTTATATTTTGTCTCTAAATATTATGGATTACTATAAAAACACATATAATAAATATATATGATATTTATATAATGTTTAAAAATATATAGTTGATTTAAAAAAAAAATTTGAGATGACTAATAATAAAAATTCAAAACAAACTAGAAAATAAAATTGTTATTGCCCGAATCATGATTTTAACATGGGATTATTAATTAATGGGTAATAAAATTCCATAAGTATATAATATATAGTAATATTATATATATATATATGGTATATTATTATATGTATAATAATCCTATATCTATTATACATGAGGTTCACATGTGTTGGATATAATTCAAGACCTAATGTAAGAGATTTTTATCTCGCTTTTATTTTCTATGAGACACAACTATTATTGATTGAAAAATAACTATTTTATTATAAAAATAGTTTTAAGGCGTAAATGAGAAACCAAAAGTTTCACCTAGATATAACACTAAAAGAAACTAAAATGCAATTAAAGGATAACTTATTCCATTTATGAATGTTCCCCTTAAATAACTTCCAATAAATAGTGGTTACATATATTTCTAGATCATCCTTTATGAGGTCTTCATGGTGAAATGTTATTTTGTCCCAACCATGCATGTACTCCTCTTATTGTAATCCCTTCATTGAATCCCCTTATCAATATACGATCTTTCTTTTCAATACAAGAACAATGCTCACAATTTGGGACCACTTGAATCAATATTCCCATAATATTATTATATTCTTTCTATGTGACATTAATCATAAGAATATACTCCACTTTTTCTTTTCTAGATGCAATATAAGCTCTAGATATTTCTCAAAAGCCATGACTTTCTTCTATTGATGCCTAATTATCACAACCATGAGGGGAGAGCCCAATCATTTTCTACCTCTACCTAATTAAAATGTCCAAAAACATTGGAATATCCTTCCATCACCTTGGATTTAGACCTTTTTGTGGATCTAGTCTCCATATTTGTGGGTAAATAGGAGTATCCCTTTTAAATTCTCCTATTTCCTTTCCAACCCTTCCACCTCCTCAGGCATGGAATCCATCTACATAGAGATCTTATATAATGTCTCATGATAACAGACTATAAGATTCATCATCGGACTCATCCCTAGGGAATATCTACTCATCATTGGCCTTCTTCAATCTCCTTCCCTAGATCTTAACATACCAATCCCTCAAAGTGGTTTCCAGGAATAAAAGTCTGAAAATCCCTTCTTGGGATTGACCTAATCAAAAACCCCATATGACTTTTCCAAATATTTTTAACCTGAAGGAACACCCTACCTTTCAATATTAGATACCAATGCGTGGCCTCATAGAGTCTCAGCCTCATGGGATCCCTCTCTTCGAATAGTTTCATACCATACAACCTCTTACTTCTCAAAAAAGCTACCTTGAGAGCCCATGATCCACCATATTCATCAACTTGAGTCTCTACCTCATGGTTGATAGCGGTACCAGCTCTCTTGTACCATCCTCGGGATCCCTCAATCGATTTTAGGGATAAATACTGGGAAGAACCAGTTCCACATACCACATCAATAACAAATGGTGCAAAAGGGACATTCACAGAAGGCATGAGATCACCCATATCCTTCCTTAACTGACTAAAAACATCAGCAACCAATCGGTTTCCCTCATCTCTGTCGCACTGCATAACCTTTGCATTAAATGGGACCACACCCAACTGGGTTTTCCCCGTTAGAGCACAAATATCAACCAACTATATTCCCTATCATTAGCATAATCATGAGTTTTTAAATAGTAGTTAAAGTTCAAGTAAACTATCCCAAATTTCTATTTTTTGGGATGTCACACTTCCAGTGTAAGTTGTAAGTCCACCTAAAGTAATAAAACTATGAACTATTGTCATTTTAGTGGGAACTGGGCCATTTCCATACCAGGTCTACCTTTGAATCAAATTTTATCACTATATTCATATTTTCAAGTAGACCCACTATTTCTCGATCTTGTAAACCACATTAACAGAAAATAATCCTATAAAATTTATCCCTTAAATGATGAACCTACTTGAACTGAGCAATCAAGGACTGATTCAGAATATTTGAGGCCTCATTAAACTCTAAGGTTGAAATTGAATACTGAGAAAAACTGCTGAATTAACATTAGACATTAGGGATATTCAGGATTTGAGGGAAATAGAGGAGGAATTTTGGGTCAGAGAATGAAGATAAAGAGTGGTTATCACCCTAGATAAGCGACGACGGTCCCTCCCCCACCAGGGGGAGAGACTGGTACATTATCCATCACCATCATGGAAGGGGGACTCCATCATAGCAACCTACATCAGGAGCATCTTGCAGCCTCTATTTAGAAAATATTTGGATTTACTTACCAATTTGAAGACTCTTTTTCATGGGGTTTATGGTACAAATGATTCCAAAGTGGTAAGGGTTTTACGGTAGAATATCATCATTTATTGAGATTATTTATGTTTATACATTCAATGATGAAATATTATGATCCATTTATAAATAAACTCATGAATTTATTATATAATGTTTATTTCATGAGAATACATGATTTCCCTTTATTTTTCTCCCTTTATATACTTAAAATTTCAGATGAATTTGTTTTAAGAAAAATTTCCTTTATTTATCTCCTTAGTGGAAAACCATATTTTCCAAATCCATTTTATCTAAAAATGTTTTAAAAAATTATTATAAAATTAATCAAATGACTAATTAAAGAAATTTTTAACCATGTTTGAATTTTAAAAAAAAATTAAACGAGTCTTCCTGTATATTTCAAAATACTATATTTTGGATTTTACTAAAAAAGTGAATGTAATATTTGTTTTAACATGTATGTCATGATTACAATTTCCTTCCACCATGACCAATATTTTCATTTAATGATTCCACATATAAATTTTCTACGAAATTTTCAAAAAAAATAATTTTTCAAATATGAAAGTATATTTTATAGAAAAAATTAATTGATTTTTATTGTTTCCTTTATAAATTTCAATTATTATTTGAATAGAAAAATATTTTGAATCTATATTATGTAATAAAATGTTTTTAGTGAAAATTCAATACTAATAAATAAATGTTCCAAGTGATACTTCAAAATAATTTCTCCTCAGTGATGACATATTTTAATGTCACATAAGCTTTAATAGAGATAATATTTAATGATACAAACCTTATTCTTTATCTGTATTGTTAGAATTTATGTGGATTAAGTTTCAATGAAGCATAATTATTTTTCATTTGTTTTAATGTCTTGGATTGATGAAATGCTTATGAAACCTATTGACTTTATAAAAATTTTGATGTGATGATTCGATGAATGTTTTATGATATTATGGAACACATTAGCATGGTCTTCATTATGACATGGGTGGTGGAAATATGTCCATAAAATGAAATGGGTAAAGCATTATGTCTCATAGTATAACAACGGGAAACAAGTTTATGGGATTGATCCACTATGGGAAATAGGTGCATCGAAATCCACTATAAGAAACTAGTGCATCAAAACCCACTGTGGGAAATGTGTGCATCCTTATCCACTATGAGAAATAATCATGTCTTAATCCATGATGAGAAACAGATTATTAGTCTTAATCCACTTTATTTATTTTCATGGTAGTTAACCTTGAAATAAAAATATTTTTTCAATATTTATGATGGTGCCAAACTTTTCGAACAAGATCTTGTGGTTCATGATTGATTTTTGATGATTTCTCTCACTTATGGGCCATTTTTTGTCAAATGATAAAGATTTATTTCATTACAAATGTTTATAATATATTACATGATTGGTATGAACTTTATAAGTTATGATCATGATTAGAGGCCCTTATGATTATCTAATGATTTCATATGATCCTGGATTGATATCTATTGTTTTTATCCCCATTAGGAAACTAAGCTCAACCTTTATTATATTTTTTTCCCCATGTTATGAAGAAGGTTTTAGGTAGGGTATACCAAATTGGATTACTATGTGAGAATACCTTTGTGGTACATGTTGAAGAAATTTCATAAAATAAAATTATTGGGTTTCTAGTATCTAAAGACACTATACATTAATGATACTAAGATATTTGTTTGTTTAGTGTAATAACATCCATGTAGAAAGATGTAATATCTACATATGAGAATCCTAGATCTCTATTATTTGTATTTGAGTAAAGGATTAGTTAAACATTAGAATCGGGTATGATAAAACATTAGTGACATCCCTGCCGATATTTTGAAGGATATGTCTAGGGTTATGACTATGAATGAGGTTATGGATGAGTCTAGTATAGGAAGATGTACTAGAATATTTTTTAATGATATAGTGAATGGTTTCTATGAAGATACACACCTCTCTAAATACAACTAGTGGATGTGGCTCTAATATATAGTTAAATTGGGGTAATAACTCCAAAAAAGGAATATGGACATGATCATCACATAGTGCATGACATTAGGCATTTCTTAATAACTATATTGATACACCTAGTGGATATGTTTTGAAAATTAAAAAATACATTACAAACCACAAAGAAGTATTTGAATAATGACTACAAATGAACTAAAATATGTTTAATGTTTCTTATGTTCTATTGAAGAAGCCATGATTTAGGAATCTAATAAATGATTTGTCATGATTTTTTGGTTTTCCATTATGATTATAATTTCTCAATATAGTTTTTTTAGTCAATGTATTGAAACTAAAATTCAGAGTTTAATCCTGAATGGAATGAAAAATTTAATGACTGTCCACATGAACAACCCAATTTTGTGGGAGATGAAATTAAAAACCTTGTTTCTATGCTCAAACAACATTATAATGCTTAGAATCATACTAAAAATCCAAATGAATAAATGATGGGACGAAATTATGATGAATCCATTATGAGGAAACTTCAACCCTATTTTGGGGGGTCCACTAATATAATAGTCTCTGGGCAGTAGTTTAGTATAACTAAAAAGATATTTCTATTATCTAGTTCTCGGAGCAAGAAAAAGACATTCTTGTTATATATTTGTTTGAAGGTGGAGAATATAAATAATGTAACCTTATTAATAATATGAGTTAATAGGATGTAATTGACACTAGGTAATGGGATGGGTTTGAGAGGATATTTTTCAATATATACTTCCATCGTATTATATGAACAAGGATAGAGAATGAATTTCAATATCTCAAACAAAAGGATGGTTAATCTATGTGTACCTATGAAGATAATTTTACAGGACATGTGAGGAACACTTGTAGAATTACCATTATTATAAAAAGAAAGAAATATCCATTCTATGGTTCCCTAAGTTATACATTTCAAAATTTGTGGGATTAAGAGAATTTAGTAGTTATAGAGAAGTCATTCAATGAGAACTAAAGGTAGAAAAAAATTGGATTCTCAAAATTATAATGGTTTTGATAATAAAAGGAAGATAGAGCCTCATGAAAACTCAAATATGTTACATGATGGAAATATTTTTTCTTATCCTATTTAATGAAATGTTGTAAAACGCACTTAGGTGAATTCCTAAATGTAAAAAGTGGGTGTTATATCTATAGGAATCTTGTCCATCGAGAAAAACATATAGAAGTGATGTGAATAGTACATTCAATGAAATTAATGGATATAGATGTCAACATAATGCACCACTCACACTCCAATGTTCCATGTGCAAGGATTTTAGGAACTATTCGAAACAATTCTCCATTAAAATGGATAATGTGTATGATAAGACAGAAAATCCTATGAAGATAAAGGGAAAAGGTAAATCTTATGAAATCACAATGCATGCTGTGAATCATGATAACTTGGGAACACTTATCCTTCCCTCATTAGTTGGTAATTTCATGTTTTTTTTGAATGAGCCTTATGAAAATATAATTTTTCATCCTTTAGTGAAATTTCAGGTGATAATCTCTGTCTAAATGGATTTTGGAATAATGAAATCACATTTTATATATTTTCCATGAAGGTATGAATCCTAGCTTAAAATAGAAGTTTTTTGATGTGAGATAATAGATTATATAACTAATGATGGTGGAATTAACCTTTGGAAGTTTATTTTTCTCTATTTAATATAAACATAAGAGTTGTGGATACAATCATTAGCTTATGAGTTTATGGTTTATCATATATTCAAAGTCATTCAAACCAATTTTGATGTTTTATGTGATGATAGTTTATCAAGATTGTCGATATTTTTAGAGAGATTTATTGAAATAAAACTATTTGGTTATATATATGTTCTTATGATAACTTTTTTCAGGATGAATTCCGTTACACTTTTTGGACATATGACTAACGGTATTGTTATCCTTTATTGTTTATCTTATCATTGATTTTGAGATAATTATGGATCATAGTTGATCACCTTAATAAGTCAGAAATTTTTTTAGATATCAAATATGATATCCCTCTATGTATTCTTATAAGAATATAAATTAAGGAAGTGGTAAGGTTTAATTGAGTACCACAATTTGTTTTAGCTGATCTAAATTTGATTTTTACCTTGATGTTTTGGCATAGTATTCAACATGATCTCGATACATAGTTACGTTTAAGAAATGTGTATTATGCGTAGATAGATATCATTTGTAAGAGAACAATTAAAACTCTAAATCATATGGTAAGATCACATTATATGGATTTAAATTTTTCTTAGGATCAAAACCTTCATATTGTCGTGTTTTCTTATAATAATTTCTTTCTCTCAAACATTATGATTACCCCTTATGATGTCCTTTATGGAAATAAGTGTATAAATTCAATGTGATAAAATATAGTCGTAGAAAGAAAGTTATTGGGAGCTTATCAAGATGATGAAATGTTACTAAAGGTAGATCCACTAAGCAACACATTATGGAAAACAAATGTTAAATGAAATGCATTTGTTGGTAATTTTTTACAAAATATAGAATTTGACGATTTTGAGAAGGTGTTTCTAGGAATTTCTCCATGTAAGAAATAAGGGGAAAATATTCTGTAGGTATACTGGTCACATTTAAATTCTTAATCATATTGTGATAGTAGCTTATTATTTTCCACTACCACCAAATCTATATCAGGTTCATAATTTTTACCATGTATCCCTCCTTTGAAAGTACATACCTAGCTTTTTTACATGTAATGAACATAAATTTCATATTGTATGATCATGATACTTATTACGAGGGAAAAATATTTCAAATTATAGGCCTAATATAGAGTGTTATACCAAACAAGACCCCTCTCCGGGTCAATATTTTGTGGCAGAACCACGAGGATGATGAAGCTTTGTGGGAACAGGGGGTATAATGAGGCATAAGTATCCCCAGTTGTGGGCATGAATGTAATGAATTTTGTGGGTGAAATTAATTTTATGGTGGTCGAATGTAAAACACCATGATCTTGTGAAATATATTTTTTCAAATAAATTTAAACGTTCAATTTTTTTTTGCTACATGAAATACTAAATTTACCTAGCATTACATGCAATGCCGTGTTTTAACGAATCATCAAAAATAATTATTACTATTATTTAAACATGAACATTGTTACCTAGAAATCAAATATAGAGTCTTTAATATGAAGAAATAAATTTAAAAAATTATTTATAATTTTTTTATATAAGTCAAACATATTGGTAAATAAGACCTTTCTTTTTATTAAGGTATTTTTATGATTCAAAAATACAGTTTCTGTAAAAAAAATATTTTTTTTATTTTTATTCGTGAATAATAATAAAATTAATTTTTGAAAATGTAATAATATTAATTTTTAAAAAAATTAATTTCTTAAATCATAATTTAGTTATTATTTTTGAGTGATATTTGGTTATTTTTCAGAAAATAATAATTTTTTTATGAATAGTTAATAAAAACTCTTTTTATTGAAAACTACCTTTTCAATTAAATAATTTAAAAGGTGAATTTTTTAAAATTGTTTGAAAAGTTTCATTATTTTAATTATATATCTTTAAATAAAATTTCTATCATTGGGATCAATTTTATATTTAATATTGATATAAATTTATTTTAATCTTGAAGAAATTTTCTCTTCATAAACTCTCTTTATCATCGCTTCTACAGGATAAATTTTGGATTTACATTACCGATATATTTAATTAAAATTAAAAAAATGGATTAAATATTTTTAATAATATTAAATTATATTATATAATAATTTTAAATTAATTTTTTATCATAAATAATAGTGAAAATAATAAAAATCAGTTTTTTCAGTTAAGGTAAAAATGGGTTTAAGGGGTGTTAATCAAAAAGGATATGGGTTTTTAATAGACCAAAAATTAACTATATTTTATTTTATTTTCTTATTTCTATATTATACATACCATTTTATAAAAAATGTCAATTTTTATGTTTTTTTAATGTTAATTACAAAATCATGATGGATTCTTTTGGGGGATTTCCAACCAGTTTCCATGTGGGTTCATTTTCCCCCACTTATAAATATCCACCACCACCCTTCACTTCACCAAACTTATAAAGCCATATATTTCTTCAAGAAATATCCAAAATACTTACATAACATATTTATATATTTTCTAGTGCTTATGTTACTCCCAAAAGTCCAAAAATAGGGTCCTTAATAAGAGATCCAAATGAGGTTCTTCTAAGAGAAGGTAACAAACATTCCTATGATCATTATTTTTATTTTGTTTTTCCACTTTAATATATGTATTAAAACATAAAATTCAATAAAACCATTCTATACTATATACTTTTATTTTATCATTTTTAATTTATTTAACTATATTTGTCTCCACTTCTATCAAATGGAAAAAAAAATTATTGATCGTTTGTGTGGCAGACTACTGCCTCACAAACTAAAATAGTCGTTCTTCCATCACCACCATTCATGCCTAGATATAATGGAGGATTTAACATATTATTATGATATTTTGGACTCTAATATACTTCTATAATTTCTATATCATGGATAGATTCAATCTTTATATTATATGGGAGATATTATAACGTCCATCGTGTGTACGGTGGACTATCACCTCACAAAGTGATGTGACTTGTTTGTTATTACGTTCCAAATGGAAGGTAGTAGGGATTAATTTTGTGAATATAAATTATATTTATTAAATAATTATTATTTTTTAATGATAATATATTATTTATCTTTTCTTCATTTCACCCAAAAAAATAGAAATAGTGTTCATGCATATGTAGGGCCTACCGTCTCCATGAACAGTGTATTTCATTTTATATATCAACATTTTAGGGATTGATATAAATATAAATATAATTAATATATATGGTATTTATATAATTTTTAAAATTCGGTATATTATGTATCCATGATAAAAATAAGAAGACTACAATTATAAAATCAAGACATACTCAAAAAACATAGTAGTCATTACCCAAAACATGATTTTAACATGGAGTTGTTAATAAACATGTAATAAATGGTCATAAGTATACCATATAGAGTTTTACTTATATGTATATATGGTTTTAATATATTTTTAATAAATATATATTTATTATTCATTATTTTCAAACATGTATTAATCAAGTCAGTATTTTAAGAAAGGGATTTCTGTCTCACGTTTTCTTTCAATGAGAAACATGTCATATTCACACCAATTTTTTTATATGGTTTATTAGTGACCTAGGATTTTTTTTATTATTATCCTAAAAATTATTCGTATTTACATATCAATTTGAATATATGCCTTTAATGGGGTTTACGGTGTAATATATACCAATATGGAGAAGTTTTTTGGATTCAATCTCATTGTTTATCAGGATTGTTTATATTTATGCTTATGATAATGAAATATTATGATAAATATCTCGAGAAACTCGTGATATGTTTTGTCCAATATTTATTTCATCAAAATTTATGATTTCCCTTAATTTACCTCTCTTTATGCACTCAATAATTCAAAAAAAATTAAAAAATCATCATTATTTATCTCTTCTGTTAAAAACCCTATTATTTCTAAAACATTATTTTCTAAATATATAAATTATTTTCTAAATTTTATTAAATTATTTAATAAAGAAATTTTTACCAATTTTTTAATTTTTATGATTAATTTTGAAAGGAATATTCATGTAATTTTACAAACAATTCCCTTTTGGATTTTATCGAATATTTGGAAGGAATATTTGTTTTAATGTGTATGAAGAGGACAAAATTTCCCACCATTGTGACCCTTATTTTATTTGAATATAACATTTTATGTTTTCAATTTTTTTCATGAATTTTTTTTTCAATGAGGAAAAGATACTTTTTTTCAAATAATGTTTTAGATGATTTTTATAGGTTCCTTTATATGCTTCCAATGATATTTGAAAAAGAAATGGATTTTGAAAGAGTTTTATGTTTTAAAAAGTGTTTTTGAAAAGTGGAAAAATGTATTACTCAAAAAATGTTCCATGTGTTATTTCAAAATAATTTTTATCTAAAATGATAACATTTGATTTTACTTATTCTTTATTGTAGATAATATAGAATGATACTATCCTTAGTATTTTTTTAGAAAATTATTATTTATGTCGATAGAATTATTGAGGGAAAAATTTATTTTTCATGGGTTATGTTATGGTGATTTTATAAAATGTTTATGAAACTAATTTTATTTAAATGAGTTATTATATGATGATATGATGAATGTTTTATGATATTTCATCACACATTAGTAAATTTTTATTTGTATATGGGTGCGACCTTGGTTCCCTCCAATTCCTTGGGTAAATCATTATATATCATGAGATAAACAATTGGAAAAATATTATTTGACTGATCCACTATTAGAAAACAGCTCACCCTAGTCCACTATGAGAAATAGTTGTGTCTCGATCCACTAAGGAAAATAGGCACATCCCGGTCAACTGTGGGAAATAGGTGTGTCCAAAACCACAGTGGGAAATAGGTTATGAGTCCTAATCCATTGTGTTGATGGTATTGGTATCTAAATTTTAAATTTTAAATTTTATTCAATATTTCAGATGGTTATTTAATTTTATGACATGATCTTATGGTTCAAGATTTATTTTTTAATGATTTCTCACTCTTACGGTCTATGTTTTCAAAAATGATAATATTTTATGCCACAGATCATCTTTAATGTCTATATAAGGTTTTCTATGAACTTCATAAGTTAGGTTCATGATCACATACCCTTATGATTATATTATTGTTTCATGTGGTCATAGATTGATATCTCTTATGTTTACCCTTACTGAGCTAATGAGGTTATCCGTTCTTACGATTCCTTCCCCAAGTTATGAAAAAACAATTAGGTAGTGTATTACTAATAGAATTAATAGGTGAGAAGAACTTTGTGGGATATTATGAATATATTTTATATAATACAAATATTGTGTTGCAATTCACTATTGACACTATACTTTTATGATCCCAATGTTTCTATTTGATTGAAGCACTAAATATTCTTCTAAAAAGATGTAATATCTATGTATGAGAGGACTAGGTTGATATAAATCAAATGAGAGGTTATGAATCATATTAAATTATTTTATAAATATATGTAAAATTATTAATAAATATAAATTTATTGTAAAATTCTTAGTAAATAATCACCCATATTTTTAGTGAAGACATTTTATTATTCAGAAATACATTATTTCCAAAAAAAAATATATTATTGATTTTTATGAGAACATATTATAATTTAATACATTAATATTTATAAATATATTTGGATAAAAACTATATCATTTATGAAATAAAAAGTTACAAATTTTCTTATAATGAAATTTTGGGATTTTCCAATAAAGTGTGATTTTTGAATGAGTGGTAAAAAATAACAATTTTTCAAATACTATAATTTATTTTCCTTAAATAAATATATTTAAGATTCCAATTGTAATTTATACATTATCATAAAGTGAAATATGAAAAAAAATTATTTCAGATTATCTAATTAAATTCATTTGAATCTAAAATTTCCATGGGCGTCGTATATGTTTATTTTCATGATAAAAAGTGCAGTTTTATAAAAAATATTCTTAACTTCATAATGTTTATACCTTTTAATTAATTAAAATAAAAACTAATGAGTAATTTCTTAAAGTAAACTAGAATATTAGATATTTTCCTATTTGAATTTCATTTCTTATAATTTGTATTACTAGTCAAGGAGTTAAGGTAAAAACATTTTTTTCTTGAAAAATGCATTTTCATAAACATTTTCTTTGCATCATGATTTAAATATTTCTTATAAAATTTCTGTATACCACATATATAGATTTAATTTATAAAAACATTTTCTATATTTTTCATCATGATAATTTATATGATTTTATAATTCCTACTTAACTATCAATCATTATGATTAGTAAACATAGTAAAAAAATTGTCGTCATGGTAAAAGTTTAGATCAGTTCAATCTATACTAAAACTAAGTTATAAGGACACAATTTTTCATCTTAATTCATATTTTATGAATATATTTATAACCTTATATAGTTATCTTTGAGATACAAGTTTTATGGGACACATGTTTTTGAAAGTCACCTATATAATAATTTATGTAAAGAAAAATAAAAATGGTCACTATCTTCTCTTTAAAAATATCTTATATGTTCACATGGGGATAAAAATAAGTGTTGAAAAAATAGTAAATTTTATTTTAAGTATAATCATATTATTTTCATGGTCTTAATTTACTTTCTTTTTTTATTTTTTATATTTTCATCTTACATTTTTATACAATGCAGAGATAATGCTTATGCAGACATTGGAAAAATGAAGGTAAAATTTTGTTAAAATAGTAAAAGTGTTATATTTGGGATGAGTAAAAGTTCATAAAGAATTTTATTGTTAATAATTATTATTTATATGGGGTTAAATGTATTATATTAAAAATTCTTTTTTATCTTTATGTCTTTTAAATCAAATTAAATGAATAGTATCCAAAATGACATTAATGATACTTTATGATAAATATGTTTTTATTAAATAATTTAAAAATAATAAAAAACATGAAATTGTAATATTTTTATGATATATAGTCTATAATTTCATCCATGATCAATTTATTTTACAATTTCTATCTTGTAATAAAAACTCTAACCCTTTCAGTTTGAAAAAAAATGTTGTTGTCGTGGTTATGGTTAAAATATGTATAATGGGGTGTTATACCAATATATAAGGGTTAGATTGAAAATTAAACTATTCCAAATCTGACTAAAATTACATATTTTAAGGATATATATTCCAAATTTTAATCTATTTCCATTTTTAAATAATTTAAATGAATAGGTCCTTATTATAATTTTATATTTTATGAATTTTAAAAAGTTCCCCTCCCCTCACTTAGAAAAGGTCCCCTCCCATCTTCTTTTAACTACACATAAAAACTCATTTAGTTTAGAAAATAACTTCCAAATATCTTCCCTATTCACATTACCACATTCTAGAGGACTTTATTTTATTATAAAACCCTATTAGGAATGCTTTTGGTGTCAACCTGAAGTGGTTTTCCAATGAAGAGGTATCATTCCTAACTGAGAGTTTACGTATCATTTCTTCTTCCAAATCTCTAAAATCTTATTTAACCATGATAATATAATAACATCATTATCTAATATATAATTATATGTAATTATGTTAACTTAATAGCCAATATCTATATCCTCTTCCATCAAATTGGAAACAAAACTGTTATTTGTGTATGCGACATACTAATTCTTTGCAAATAGATGTAACTATTTTTCCACCATCTCCTCTTACTACTGGTTTTAATGTTGAATTAAATATATATATATATATTAATTATATACTTATCGTTCTAAAAATATAATAGTTATTTTAATTTATTACCTTTCCATTCACTCAAAAATAATTACGTCATTTGTGCATACGTGTGGACTACCGCCTCTACAAAGTTATTTGATCCATTTTTTATCACCACATCAAATGGAGAATATATATCTATTATTAAATTTTAAAAAATTATTGTTATTTATTATTTTATGATCATTATTTAATGGAAAAAAATTGTCTACCTTCTTTTTATAATGATCGTTGAAAAAATGAAAAATCCCACATGTGTATATATAGCCTACCGTCTCCATTATTGTAATGTAGTTCATTTTTAATAACCATAATTCATAGTTGGATTGAAAATAATAATTGACATATAAAATTTATTTTTATTACATGATTATTATTCTGTAGAATATGGAACAATTACCTCTTTTACTATAATCAAACTACCGATGTCATTTTGGACATATGAACTTAATATCATCAAAAAGTTTGTCCTGAACCTAACTGATTGAGTAATTAAATATAACATGGTAGTAAATAAAATAAATGGACCAATAAACATGAAAAATTTTATTAATAATTTAAATAATTTTGATAACATTATTATTTAAGAATATAAATAATTTAGGTGATGAGTCAGACCATAAGTAAGGGATTTCATTGCAATTGTCTTTCATTGATCCATATTTTTATGTATTACACCAAATTATTCTATATGGTGTGTACAATACACTTTTACAAGTTATATAATGAATTGACCATACATCATGGTATTTTATGTTTCAATATATGTTATTACATGCAAGGGGATTTCACTTGAATGTGACCTAGTTCTAAGTGTAACAAAATGCAACTTATTTTAATTGAGTTATATTACTTTATTATTTTCTTAGATAATATAATATTATGTTTCTAATGTATTTTTATTTTTTATACTTTATTATCACTTGTTTTATGTAAATTTATATTTGATAAAAAAATCATTTCTTAATCAATCTTCACTTCAATGGTATGATATTTGTAAGATATTTCTCCTCAATATAAAATACATTGAGACGTATTTCGTATTATGAAGCTATTAATTTTAATAAGGTTTATCTACCACCCATTTGATATTTTATATCCTGAATAAAATAATATTAATTTATTTTAATGTTTATTTTTTGGTGGTTTTTTCATGTATATTATGATTCAAATGTTACCAATGTGGAAATGGATTATACTTCAATCTCAGGATAATCGGGATTGATTATGCTTAAAATTACATTAAAGTAAATTATTTAATAGTTTACAAAAAGACTACCTGATTTTGTTTTTCACTTTTTGTTCATGAAATTTAAATGTAATATTTAAATTTTCCTATATCTGGTACTTAAAATGATTGATAATAGTTTATTAATGAAAATACAACTTTATTGATCTTTTCGGTCAAAAATGATATTTATTCCATATTCACATATTCCTTAAAATGTTTTAAATAATATTTTTTTATATTCTCCCATAATTTGTTAGATTTATTTTTACCCATGTTTTACTTTTAAAAAAATAGTTTAAAAAGAATCTTCTTATCATTTTCCAAATAAGGTACTTTTTAACTAATTATGTAAAATGTAAAAGGAATATTTGTGCTAATGTAATTACCATGATTGTAATTTTCTTACTATCATAACAACCAATTTCAAAAATAATAGATTAAAATTTTTCATTGTGCGTTATAAGTAACAAAATTCCATAATATTTTAGAAATGTTCTGTTATTAAAAGTGATTTTAAAATAAAAAATGTTATTTTACTCAATGATGGTTTTAATGATCATTTTATAGTATTTAAAATAATGATACACAACACACCTTTATTATAATTATGCTACAATAGGGATATATTATAATGACGTCATATTTATCCTTTTCTAGAAGTTTAATGAACATCTTGAATAAATAATGTATTGACATTCTCATTCATAATTAATATTGTAGACATTACCAATCCCTTGAAACATTCACTTTCTTGTGATCATTGAGAATTATATTTCCGTTAAATATCCATATTCATTATATCATGGATATTATTACTTGTTAAACTATATAACATTTCTACATATATTTTTTCATTGAATTTTTTTTAGTTTACTATTGAATTATTCATAATTTGTATTATTTACTAAACAAAGATATTTATTGATAGGCCATATTATTCACGATTTCAATCGACCATCTGATATATGAGAAATTCATTAGACATGTAGTGATAGGTGGGGTCTAGAATTATATGGCCCCTTGATGCATCGATAAGTATCATGATACAAATATGTAGGCTATCATTAAATGGGTTTATGGTGTATACTTATGAATCAATTAAACTATCCTGTCACAATGTCTTGATGTTATAAATATCCAGATGCTGGAAATCATGAGGTCCAATATTATGTGTTTTGTTTGTTGAAGACTATGTTATTAATTCCCATGTGATTGTTTTTATTTTTATGATATTAATGTATTATCTTCATGTTCTTGTGAATATTTATATGGAATTATTTCATAATCATTCATTCCTAAAATGTTTTTCTTAATTTTCAAGTTATTGATCATGTCTATTGTGTTTTATGTTTTTTACCTTATCATATATATTATTCCTTATTTACTCATAACAACTTCCATTGTACGTAACCCTTACTTAGTGTTTAAGCTTGACCATAATTCTTTTTAACTTTCCTGAGGATATGAAAATGCAATATCTTAATGAGACCAAAGATGAAGAATAATTTCCCTCACTATGTTTTATATTTTATTACCAATTTAAAATGGGAATAATTTTTATATCTAGTTCATCAGGGCTACTAATCTAATTTGGCCTTGGGGAAGTGACATATTGTATCTTAATACGGGGTTATAAATTAGATAGTAACTATAGGATACTGATCTTTAGTATTTTTCAAGTAGTGTCAGAGTCAATTTAGTAGAAACATGTGGAACTAGACTTATACAAACAATGATTTGGGAGCATAACCCTATGATAGACTATGAGAAAATTCATCAAAGACACTATCATTATGATTTAGATGAGGGTAAATTATTATTTTTAAACACCATCACTGTATAATAATTATATGTATTATTATATATTTAAAAGGATAGATAACCCTTCTTAGGTTTTATGTGATGGAAGTACCTTGGTGGCATTTATTGAGTTTTAATATATGTTTGAGGAAAATTTAACCTTAATGTATAACATCTATTTTAGTGAGAGGTTTATTATAAGAATAATTATTTTTTAATTTTTGGATATATGTCTACCAATTAAGGGAAATATGATCATTAATTTTGGGGTTATAATAGTCAATTAACATTATATGATTTTGTAAACAAATAAATTGTACATAAAAAGCAGTGTTTAAAAATTTATATAATGATTAATACTATTTTTTAGGATGTTTATATAATTTTGGGAAATTTATAGAAATTAGATTAATTGTTTATAGAAAAATGAAAGCCCTCATTCCCAGTGAAAACTTTTATGATATGGTATGTTCATGAGTCTTATACCCACTACTAATGGGTGACAAGGGCACGGTGCCTACCATGGGCCTATGTGATGTATTTTTATGGATGAATTTTTTTACTTAAATGTTTTTATGGATAATTATTAAGAATATTTTGTTAAACATATTATAGGATCTAATTTTTTATTATTAGGTAATTAATAATATTTCAACAGATGTTTTATTAGGTTAAGGTATATATATAGATATTACATTTAATATAAATGATTATTTGGGATGACTGAATTTTTTTTGGGATTTATGTTAAAACTTTTGAGATAACCATTGAGAGGAAAAATTTATTTAATGATAAAAAAATTTGGGTTATTTATTAGTGGAATTCTCAAATTTGAACCGTTCATATAAATTATGAATTAAAATTCATTATTTATTCAAATGAATATTTATACATATTTGTTGTTATCCTACCTTGTGGAGCCCTTTTAGTCTTGGTTTACATTTAATGAAGGGAGGAATATATTAATATTATTAAAGGGATATTATGACCTATTAAAATTTTATTTTTTTATTATAGGAATAAAAAAATCCAACTTCAATACATATTTTTTGAGTAAGAAATTAATTGAAAATTGTTTAAAGAACAAGAAAAGGATGAAATTGTGTTTTTGAAAAAAAATAACTAAAGTATATTTCATTATTTTCATAGTATATAAGGAAATATAATTCATTAAATCTTGTAAAATTATCTGGAAACAAAACAATTATCCTATTAGAATCATTTACAATGAATTGATGGTATTTTAACCAATCACGGATTTTTGTTTTTGTGGGGGTGGAATTTTTGTTTGACCATTCTCTCTATTAATTAATCCTTAGGTGTTTGTTTTCTCCCCCATTTCTATATTTTATCTTCCCATTAAAGTTATGCTATTTTAAAATATATTTTATTATTCTATATGAACTTCATATTTCCATTTCCTTCTTTTTAGTTTTAAGTTTAATTAACCCTTTTATGATGTGGGTTTTACACAAAGGTATTTTCAAATTCCAAACCATTGATTACCACACATATGTTCAAATTGTTAGCAATCAATATATTAGTAGTGGGAAAAATGTTACACCCTGATATTTTAAAATAATAACATCATGTTTTATATCACATACCATTCTCATCACTAAGTCGGAACGAACTATAAAATATTATTGTTTATCTATAATTTTTAGAACCTAGACATTAAATTGGTAAGTACGAATATGATTAAATATATTATCAAAAATACATAATATTATTACTAAAAATAAATTTAATAATAAATTTAATTTAAATATTCACTCAAATTGTTAGTAAAGACACACAATACTTCATAAATATGTTTTATTAAATAATGGATATTATTTCTTTTCATGAGAAAATGTTATAATAATTTTTTAACTATATAAATTTTATTTCAAAAAATTGTAACAGTTTTTAATTTAACTGTCAAAATTAGTCTATAGTGATATCTTTTGATTTTTATTTTCATAAAATGCTTGATTTTTAGTGAATAGTAGAAAATTCAAAATTTTCAAATATTATCATTTCATTTCATTAAATAATGAAATTTAATAGTCCCATTATATTTTATAATTGGTAATAAAGTGAAATATTAACCATATTATTTATAATAAAAGAAATAATTATATTTTAATCATAAATTGTCAATATTGTGGTATAATTTTAATTTTATGCTTAAAAGTGTGGTTTTCTGAAAACGTTTTTTAGTGCATAATAATTATCCTAATTAACTAATTAAAATAAAAATTAATGAGTAATTATTATAATTAAATAATATATATATATATATATATATCTATATGAATTTAAAAATATACAATTAAGATTACAAGTCTTATAGTTAATGTAAAATCATCTTTTTCTTGAAAAATACATTTTCCAGAAACCCTAGTTTTTTTCACTTTGTGGGATACTTATAAAATTAATTTCTACTATTTAAATAGTTTACATTTGGTATAATTGATTTAAAATTTTTAATCATTGTAATTTATGTTATTTAATACATCCAGCTTAACATTTGGTCCTTATTTATCATAAATATAGTAAAAAAATAACTATATTAAATGGATAAATTGAGATAACTTCAGTTAAAATTATGAAATTGTGCCACCATTTTTCAACTTAATTATCATTGGATGAATTTATCTTAACAAATATCACCTTGGGAAAAATATTAAATTTTTTGGGGAGACTTTTCCATGAAATTTACCTATACATTAATTTAATTAAAAAAACAAATGTCACTCTTGTATTCCTTAAAAATCACTTATTTGTTTACATAGTAATAATCATATTTTTAAAATAATATTAATCCTTATTTTTATTTTAATTAATTTTCTTAATTGATGGTAATTTATTTTTAATTTATTGGGATAATTTTTTTATCTTCAATTATTATACAATAATGAAACAATTATTGTGAAAACAATGGAAAAATAAATGTAAATAATTTCAAAAACATTTAAAGTATTTTATTGGTATGAGTTTTGGATAAAAAATAATTTTATAGCTAATAATTTTTAATTTTTGAGGGTTGAATAGAATATGTTAAAAATTAATTATTATCTTCATGTCTTTAAATTCAAATTAAATGAATAGTGTCCAAAATGATGTTAATGAGTTTCTTTGTTAAATAATATTTTAGTAAATTGTTTAATAATACTAAACAATATGCAATTAGGAGATTTGGAAGATAAATTGCCTAAAAATTCATCTATTTTCCATTTATAATCAAAATTTTATATTTTAAGAAAAATTATATGTAAGGTACCAGATTTGATATGCACTTTCCTTTGAATGTTTTGGGTGTTGGAGGCACCTGGAGGAGGGTCTATGTGGTTTGGAGGGTGTTTTAGGAGATTTAGAGGATCCACTATAAAAAATGTAATTGTTATGTCATATAGGTATGTGTTTCATGGTATTGATGGTGGATTCACATTATTGGACCTCAGCTGTAGTGTAGGGAGTTCGAGAGAAGTTTCAGAGATTTCGAACAATTTGTGGATATCTATATTGTGGGCTATAGGATGTGGTGTGGTCCCTTTCATGGCAGAGGGGACCTGTGATGTTGAACATATGGAAATTTCGTAATAACCATATATTCTTTTATAGCATATGACCTATATTGTTTGAATTTTCTTTGACCAATGGTGGTTGTTGAGTGGTCCTAAGGTTATGTCCTCGAATACACAATGTTAGGGAGGGACAGGGTGTGGTTAATGGGGTTGTGATGTGGTCTTCTAATTATTCTGGATGTCTATAAATACACTAGACCCCTAAAACCATCCTTCCTTTTTATTTTCTCTCTAAAAGTCATGGTGACCAAAGGTGGTTTTTGAGGATATTTTAATCCCTTTTCAATAGGGATTGATCGCTTCTAATTTTTATTGAACCAAGGTAATCTATGGTACATTCTTTCTTTTTTTAAAGTGATTTATCCCAGAAAATTCTCGTATACTCCCATTTCTTCTCACCATGATTTTTAAATTGATCGCATCTTTTATAATTATGTTTTTGGTTCATTTATAGTGTGTATATGGAAAATAGTCCTTGGATATCATAATTTCTCAGGGGAGATGTGATTGGATATCTACAAAATTGGTCCATTCTCATGAGAAGAACATTGATTCTTTTAATTTTGTGGATTTATTTCTTTTCCTATTTATTTATGCGTAATATTAATGTTATCATGGATTATTCCTTTCTATTTCAATGGAATTGAACATATAATTATTGAACTAGATTAATAAATAATTTGATATAACGATTTTATGTTGTTTCTTTATACCATGATATCAACTTTCCTCTTGATTATTTAGATAGTGTGATATATATTGCATTGTTGTTTTTATGTATTTTAATGATGTTGATTATAATTTTGATAATAATGTAAAATTGTAAAGAATGTTAAGTAATTAATTATTAATTAGTCGACTAAGTAATTAAATAAGAGGAGAGTCAAATAAATTTGGTGTTCCTTATTATGATCTGATGGTAATTAAAATTTATGCAATGTGAATGATTAATTAAATGTGTTCTTACATGATAATGTAATTTTTAAAGAATGAAAATCATTATAGTTCTTGTTGAAAATATTGAAATGAAATGTTTTGAAAATGAGAATGGCACATCTCTATGTTTGTTGAAACTAGTTTAATTCTGGGAGAATGATTATATTTTGAAAGTTTTTAATAGATTTATTCCTTAAGTTACCAATAGTAGGAACCAATGAATAATGAATGGGTTAATTCAAGATAAAATAAGAACCATTTGTTTGATAAGGATAATTTCAAGGATCTAATTTCCATGTCTTCTTGAGATGGTTGGGTGCCTTTTATTTAGAGCCATGAGATATTGTTCTATGTGAGGGATGGATTCCTTGTTTTCTTTAGATTACCATATTTACTGTATTTTTTTCTTAATTCTATGTGATGTGATATTGATTTGAGCTTTGATATATGATGTTTTATGATATTGGGATGGATAATCCTGGGATGGATGATGTGATATAAGGTGGGGATTCTTAGATGATGTGGTAATAATTGATATTAGTGTTGGTGAGATACTCTAGGATATGTATGAATATATTGCAGATGAAAAAATAGACAAATTAATGGATTTAATATGGGATTAATTATTGATTTTACAATACATGATTCTTGGTTTCTATGAATGTTTTTAATGGCAGATCGTCAGGCTTCTTGTTTTTTATCTACTATTTCCCCCATATCATGAGTTAGATGGGTATGATACGTTATATTTTTCCTCGTAGTGGTATATTGGTATGGTTTTCCTAGAAAACATGGATTAAGTAATGCATATAATAATGAATAAATAATTGATAACTAATGGGGTTGGTGTTGATGTAACTAAAATATAGAAATGATATTGATCTTTAGAAAACAAGGAATCGGTTTAGAATATATAAAGAGGGCGTAGAATTTACTCTGATGATTAATGTAATGTATTTCATAATAATGATTTTGGTTAATTAATTGATAATGAATTAATTAATTTAAAGTTAATTTCATAACAAAAAATATAACTTAATTTAGATCTTTAAATTCCTATGTATTTATATGATATCTAGTCCCGAGAAGTGGTAGTTGGGTGTCCAAGCAATGATATCTGTAGTTGATATTGGGACTACATTATTCCCATAGTTTGAATTTGAGCTATATTAAATCCCTTGTATTATATGATTTCATTCAGTGCCATGCATAAGTTGGTTTTGGAGGATGAAACCATGTGGACTATGGGATGGTTTTTCCCCAACATCCTAGTGGGAGGATGGATGGTATAATATCCCCTCAGGCTCTGCTCCCTTATATTTCAAGTTACTAGTGCTGGTATGCATGGTGGTGAGTTTCCCCATATATGTGTGTTGATGGTTGTGATGGCATATGTTTATTTCATAAACATGTACTTACAGATATAGTATCTAAATGATTACTATAAGTATGACATGTATATGATATAATGTATTGAGTTACATACATGTTGTATGGGTTGTATTGGTTTGAGGTTTGGTACACAATGTATGATACACATCTTACAATATAAGGAGGATCAAAGAAACTACTTCATATAAATATACAGATATGTGGATAGGATGATGAGATGATATGGTGAATTAGGGGGATGTTTTTAAACCATTCCTTGGTGATTCTGGGTGAGGTTATTATAGAGATAAATGGCTCAAGACGTGTGATGTTGGGGAAGAGTGGCAACCCAGTGGGGAAGTTGGATTGGGGTGACCTTGAAGTTTCATTATTATATTATAATCTCTCTTTTATTTGATACATATTGAGGGTTTGTAACGCCCCAAGCTTCCACGATACACTTCCCTTTGAATAATATAGTAGCGTGTGTTGTACGCAACTTTGAGTTCTAACACACACCACAACCAATCAAACTAGCTTTTACGAAGAGTGATACACACTTTTTGAAATTTAAAAAATTCTATCTTTCAAAAAGGACTTCATTTTTGGATTCGGAATATCAAAATTATCTTAGGGTGAATTTTTGGTATTTTTCTGAAAACATTCAATTTTTTATGAATACTGAAAAACATTGAGTTATAGTTTAAAACCGAATTTTTATTTAAATAATTATTTATATTATATAAATTTAATTATGTTCAAAATACATACATAATACCTATATAAGTTCGATGTAATTCATTGGAGTTAGTTTAGAATAATTTTAGATATATTATAATTTTATTGAACTTTTCACCATATATTACCCACCTCCTAGGAGAATATGAAATTCACATAAAACACAATTTTACCGTTTTTGTGAGTTGAATTTCGAAAATACAAGAGATATGGTTAATATAAAGGAGTAAAATTTCGTTCAATAAGATAAAAATACTTTTTTGGTGAAATGGTAACTTTTTACATTTATTTACCACGGTTAAAGGCAAATAGGGTAATTAAGGGTAAAAATGATATTAATATTACCATAACACATGTCCTAATTCTATTGGGAAAGTGTATCTCGACCAAAAACAACCTTTGGAATAAAATATTATCATTTAGGTCCACTTTTATTATATTAGTACATTTATTATTATTTAATTCAAAGAAGAGTTAAAAGAGTTAAATTCAATGTTTAATTACTAAAACATTTTTAATATAGTTTTATACATAAGATAAATTGTATTTTAAATATTCATTAGAAATATAAAAAGATTTACTACATAATGGTATTTTATTTATCATTTTTAGAAATTAAATAAATTAATTTATTTGTGACACAATGGTGATAAATTAATTACCTAATTAATGAAATATTAAAATAATTGCTATTATAAATATCCAAATAATTGTAATTAGAGACTTTTTATGTATTAGAATAATTTTAAAGGTTAATATGACATATTAGTAGTGATTTAAAAATGTTTTTTTGACGTAATCATGCTGTTATGATTTTCAAAAAAATAAAATATCAAATAGTGACAAAATTGACATAAAAGAGTTCTTAAAACAAATATTATATTATTAATTGATATTCTATTCCTAAAAATCTAAGGATCGTCTAAAGGAATTATATAAAGATAGTTATAACATTAGTGGACCACTTGGGGTCACTTGGATGTTTATAGTAAGTTTATTAGCTATATAATTTAACAATACAAAGTGACATGGTAAATGTCAAACTAAATAACTAAGAGTTAAAACTAAAATATAAGGTTAATATAATGACTCAAACCTATCTAAAAGATATTGGTTGAAATGATCTCGACCCATCCCCACCTTAACATTTAAATAATCTACTTTGTATCCATTATAAACCGAAATGAATTTATTATAAAATAATATTTATAGCTTTTCCAAATGTGCCCCTCACCCCTCTTATAAAAGGGAACACACCCTTCTCTCAATTTCACACCTTCAAAGCCTTTGGTCTCAGTAAACCCCTGCCCAAATATCCTCCAAAATATCCTTCATTCATCCTAGAGGCCTTCCTTTAGTCAGAAAGTCATCCTAAGGATCCCTTTTTATCAAATCAAAAGGAAGAACCTGAAGAAGAGGTAATGTTTTCACCAACCTCTTTCAAGTTACTTTCTTCTTCAAATTATTATTTATTTGTTATTCCCATTCTAAAATAATAACTCCATATATTATATATACTGTGATTTTATTATAAATATGGTACAACCATATTCATTATTCTATCCATCCTTTGAATGACATGTCACCATATGTGCGTACGTACGGCTTACCGTCTCCACGTCGTGGTATAATTGTTATTCAAAACATTATTATTTGGATGGGTATAATAATGATGCATAATTCATGTAAATAAAAAATATAACATGATAATGATTCTGTATATATGATATACCATTAAATTATATATATTTTTAATATCGAAAGAATGATATTGTCGCTCGTGCGTACGTACGGACTACCGTCTCCATGAATGTGATGAGATTCGTTCCCCATTGTATCCATTCGAGAATAATTCTCATTTTATGATTATAATTAATGTTTAAGAACATTATATAATTATAGATATGATTAAGATACATCCTATCCATAACAAACACAACTTATGTAACAAAACATATAAATGAAAACGAGTAAGTTAACACCTGAAGCGATGATATTACTAAGATATTATTGACAAAGCAATGTTAAAAGATCATATATGATATCATATTAATTTAATTGATTCCTGTATAAATTAATAACAATTATTTCACCATTTTATAGGAGTTAACCTACCATCGACCAAGGAAACGTACAAGGTAAGGGTTTATTTTACAATCTCTTCATTATCCGAGGTTGTTTATATATAATTATCTACTGGGACATCTTTATCATCCACATCCATGTTTCTTAAA
Source organism: Viscum album (assembly GCA_963277665.1). NCBI lineage: Eukaryota > Viridiplantae > Streptophyta > Magnoliopsida > Santalales > Viscaceae > Viscum > Viscum album. Next base: position 401,367,032 of record OY728127.1, on the reverse strand, counting down.
AATTTATTTCAAAACATTATTACTATTTTATAGAATATGGATTAAAGTCATTTATACCCTTGTTTGACTTTATATATGAATTTTATAAAGGAATCCTTCCATAGTTTTCTAAACAAGGTCCTTTTTAAACTTTTCAACAGAATTAAAGGTAAGAATGTCTTTTTTAACTTATACAGTGGGTGCGGCTATTTTCTGCCATTATAAAATATTCGATGCTTCCCTTACAAGATTATAAGTATAATTTCAACGTAAATGTTTTCTTTTATAATTATGTGACTTTTAAATGAATTCAAAAAAAGATATATTTATCTCAAATAGTTTTGATTTCTTGTCTGTCAACATCCTTTGATGGATTTTAATCTTATTTCAAGATGATTTATTATGATACAAAACATCCAAATTGTACTGAAGGTTTTTTGATATATTTGACTTTGGATGTATTATTTTTATTCCATTCATGGTTTATGGAGCATGTATTGACATTTCATTTGTTAGTTTTTAAAAGAATGTTTCTGTTATATTTAAACCTGTTCATATGAGGAATGCATTGGACTTAATAAGTGACGGGTGGAGCCCACTATAGCTCATCGATGCATTGGTAGGTCTCATGAGACAAACTAGTGTCTTGGCACGAGGCCTTGACAAAATCTTATTTGTAGTATTGGCATGAGTCCTTGGCTATGTGGTTATGATAGTCTAGCATTATGCATTCCATCATTATGAAAGTGGTTATTGATATTTCATTTGATTATTAGACTAGTAGAATATCCATGTGAATAAGTAAATGGCATTATTTCATTTTATTTTTTCCATATTATGCTGAAGTTCAAGTATAAAAGTCTTTTTTTTAGTAATACATTGCCTTAAATGTTTATTCTTATTTATGAATGTTTCTTCTATATTGTTATACTTACTAGGCATTTGACCTCACCCCTTTCAATGTTTTATTTTTCCCAGGATGTGAAGAAGTATTTTTTAAATGACCTATAGGGATAGTATTAGGGGATTTGAGTGTGGAGACAAGATGTTGTTGTAGTTTTCACATTATGATGTAATGTAAACTTTTTGATTGTATCTAGTGTTTCCAAGGCTACTAAACTAATCAATCTTTCGAGATTTTACCTTTTTTTATCTTAACATTGTTATCTAATAATGCACTGACTCTGGGTAACGAGGGTCGGGCGTTACAGTTGGTATCAGAGGAAGTTTAGTACAATCCTTGGAAGCTAGATTTCGATAAACTCTAATTAGAGCACGTAGATCAAAGATGGACTTTGAGGATTAATATAGAATAACTTCCTTGAATTATGTTATTGTAGAAATATTGTGAGTTATCCGAGCAATACATCCCTGTTTGGATACGAGCACGTAGAGGTGGCTCTGGCACAGATGTACCTTGGGGTGAAACACGAAACACAGATTTGAGCTAGACTCGAACAGGAACTGGTGCATGACAATGGGCCTTGCTGCACTATTGGTTACGACACTCCCAAGGGATATTCTTAGGATAATTCTCATTTTCTTAACAAACTATTATGACGGGTTTATGAGTATATACTTCCTCAAATAAATTTTTTTCATGATTATGGATTATATCCATAAATAGTTCAATTTATGTGAAGTGTTTTACAAGTATAGAATTATGTATTTTGATTCATAAACTCATCTAGTTTATGAAATTGTTTAGAAATGGAACCTAGTGGAAGAAATGGAAACCATATCAATGAACGAACTACATATAGGGATTTCCCTCCTGCTCAAGATAATTATAGTGGAGCTGGTGATGCAACTGGTGCTGATCAGCTAATCACCATTCTCGAACAACTCACTCAGGTTATGAATAATAACCTTACCCGTATGGAGCACCCTGATCCACAGCGTGGAGGATCAATGTTATATCGCATCATGAGGCAACAACCACCAACATTAAATTAGAGTACAAATCCATCTCTTGCTGAGCAATGTATACTTTCACTAGAAAAAAGATTTCAGGCTTTGGGGAGTAGTGAAAGGGAAAAAGTTATCATGGCAGTTTATCACCACACTGGAGATGCTGGTCAATGGTGGTCATTGATACAAAACACAAAGGAAGATGATGAAGTATCAAATATGGAATGGAGAGAGTTCAAAAAGATTTTCTTAGAAAAATACTTTCCTCATGATCATCGAGCAGATATGGAAAGACAATTTCTGAGTCTAAGAAAAAAGAAGGATGAGAATGTTGCAAAGTATGAGTCTATCTTTACAAGGATAACAAGGTATGCGGGAGATTACATATATTACCCAAGATGTAAGATTGATCATTTTTTGATGGGTTTAAACCATTTCTTCATCAAGAATTAGTGTCACAATCCTTATCATCATATGAAGATATTGTCTCAGATGTTATCAAGACAGAAAAAGAATTCTCTATGACTTCTGACATTAAAGAAAAGTAAGAGAAGGGTAGATCTGATGATCACATTGGGAATGGAAATAAGGGGAAGAAGGGAAAAGTTGAATATCCATCCTGTAGTAAATGTTGTAAGAAACACCTTGGTACTTTCTTGAAGAGAATGGGAGTCTATTACAAGTGTGGTGAAAATGGCCACCAAGCTCGTGATTGTAAGGGGAAGAAAGAACCTACTGATGTTCAATTATACAACTGCAGAGATATGGGACATTATGCAAATGAATGTCTTAACCATCAAGGGAACCTACATCAGAAAAGGCCAAGGGATCAAGGCCAAGCTTATGTTATCACTACTGCTGAGGTAGAAGCTCTAAAGGACGTGGTGGCAGGTAATTTAATGGTTTCCTCAAGTTTAGAAAATGCTTTATTTGATTATGGATCTTCTCATTGTTTCATATCTTCCTAGTTATCTAAGAAAATTAGATTTTTCCAATTTGGTTTAATAAGGGAGTTGTCAGTTAAAACTCCTTAGGGAAGTATCATTGCAACAAAGTTTTGTTAATCAGTACCCATTAGAGCACATAAATGTTCTTTATCGGCTGATATCATTGTCATACCTATGATTGAGTTTTATATAATCCTTGTATGGATTGTCTTTCGGTCCATGATGAAAATATTTATTATAAGAAGAACGAGGTTACAATTTTTGATGATGATGATAAGGAACACCTTATCATTAGATCATAATCATCACCACCTAATTCTTATAAATATCCACACCCAGTAGCTCAACTAAATTAAATTATTGGGGAGGAAGAGAATGAAATGACTATGGGTAAGTAAAGGAATGTTCAAATAGAGGATGTACCTATTGTGAAAGAATATGTAGATGTTTTTGCAGAAGATTTACATGGACATCCCCTAGAATGAGAAATTTATTTTTCCATTGATTTAATTCCTGGTTCAAGGCCTATATTGAATACCCCTTATAGAATGGTCGTTGTGGAATTAGTTGAACTAAATAAAATAATAGAGGAATTGTGTAATAAAGGGTTTTATTCGACCAAGTGTTTCTCCATGGGGAACTCCTGTTATTTTTTTTTTAAGAAGAGAGATGGATCTATGAGGTTATGTATCTACTAGAGGGAGATAAATTCTATAACAACAAAGAACAAGTATCCCCTACCTCACATTGATGATTTATTTGACCGACTGCATGGATCTAAATACTTTTCAAAGATTGACATTCAATCTAGATACCATCAGTTGTGTGTGAAGAAGGAAGACATTCTGAAGACAACATTTCGAACCAGGTACGGGCTTTATAAGTTTACAGTAATGCCTTTTGGATTGACTAATGCACCCCATGTGTTCATGGATCTAATGAACATAGTTTTCAAGGAATATCTCAATGATTTTGTGGTGGTATTTATTGATGATATATTGGTATACTCCAAAAGCTATGAAGGTCATGAAAATCACTTGAGCATTATATTGAAGACTCTAAGAAGACATGAATTATATGGGAAGTTAAGCGAGTGTGAATTCTGGATTCATGAAATTTCATTTCTTGGTCATAATGTCTCCAAAGATGGAATCTATGTTTATCCTTCTAATACAATAGCAATCCACGAATGGCCAGCACCAAAGAGTATTACCGAGGTATGCAGTTTTGTTGGATTAGCAGGTTATTATCGGCGTTTCATCCAGAATTTTTCCCGATTGGCTAACCCATTAACGAAGTTCACACGTAGAGGGGTTAAATTTGTTTGGACAAAATAGTGTGAAGAGTGTTTTGAATAAAAAAAGAGAATATTAGTCAATTTTCCAAAAATAACTCTACCATCAGGGAATGATGGGTTCATTATTTAGAATGATGCATCGAAGAAAGGACATGGTTGTGTCCTTTTGTAGAATGATAGAGTAATTGACTATGCATCACGATAGCTAAAAATTCATGAGAAAAACTATCCTACTCATGATATTGAGTTAGCTGCTGTAATCTTTTCCTTGAGGATATGGAGACATTATCTCTATGGTGAAAAATGTGAGATATATACTGATCACAAGAGTTTGAAGTATATTTTCTCACAGAAAGAACTCAACATGAGGAAAAGGAGATGGATTGAATTACTCAAATATTATGATTTCATGATACACTACCACCTAGGGATGGAAAATAAGGTGGTAGATGCTTTGAGAAGAAAGGATCATGGAGTTTTGAACATGATGAGAATTGAAAGGGATCCTATTTTCATAGATCTAGTAAAGATGGATATGGGAATCACCCTGGAAGGTGAAACATCAATACTTTTTTCAAATGGTTTCCAAACCATATTTACTAGAAAGGATAAAGAGTTCTCAGACTGGTGATAAAGAGTTTAAATAGAAGATTAAATTTGTGAATGATGTGATATTGAGAGACTTTGTGTAAGAAAATGGAATTTTGAAATTTTGGGAAGAGACTTTGTGTTCCCGATATAACTGATCTAAAAGGAGAATTTTTGGACGATTCTTATATTTCCAATTTCTCTATGCACCCTGGGAGCACCAAAATGTATAGATATTTGAAGAAAAATTTTTGGTGGGACAACATGAAGAGAGATATTGATGATTTTGTGTCAAGATGTGTGGTTTTTCAACATGTGAAAGATGGAAGGCAACAGCCTGGAGGAGTCATGCAACCTCTTCCCATAATGAAGTGTAAATGGGACAATATTATGATGGACTTTTTCTTGGGGAGACCAAATACTCCTAGAAGGAACAATGGAATATGGGTCATTATTGATCGTCTTACCAAGTCAACACATTTTCTTGATATAAGGGAATATTTACCACCTGAACGTCTAGAATGGCTATATATTAATGATGTTTTGAGACTTCATTGAGTACCCCTATCAATTGTTTCGTATCGTGATCCCCGTTTTACTTCTTGATTCTGGAAGAGTCTTCAGAAGGCCTTGGATACTGAACTTTGTTTGAGCACTGCCTAACACCCTCAAATAGATGGACAATCACAATGGACTATTCAAACCAAAGAAGACATCTTGATATCCTTCTCACTTGACTTTTAGGGTATGTGGGATCAATATTTACCTCTGGTGGAATTTTCTTATAATAATAGCTTCCATTCAAGTATTCAGATGGCACCATATGAAGCTTTATATGGAAAGAGATGTCTCACACCAACCAGTTGGGATGATGTTGGGGAAAGTAAACATGTATGCCTGAAACTATTGAAGGAAACGATGGAAAATGTAAAGGCAATCCAAAACCACATCAAATCAGCTCAAATTTGGAAAAAGAGCTATTTCGATAACCGAAGGAAGGATTTGGAATTTCAGGTTGGAGATCATTTTTTCATGATGGTATCTCCATGGAAGGGAGTTATACATTTTGGTAATAAGGGTAAATTGAGTCTCAGGTACATCGGACCCTTCGAATTTCTAGAACGAATTGGGGTCATAGCTTACCGGTTGGAAATGCTGCCAAGTCTCTCCAAAGTTCATGATGTGTTCCACGTATCACTGTTGAAGAAATACAAGCCTGAATCAACGCATGTACTCACCTATGAGGAATTAGAACTGGAAACCGATCTCCCTTATTGTGAAGAGCCCATCAGGATTCTTGAAACAAGAGAACAAGTGTTGAGAAACCGGACGACTCATCTGGTAAAAGTTCTATGGAGAAACCATAAGATGGAAGAGGCAACGTTGGAACCTGAGGAACTTATGATGAAGAACCACCTGTGTCTTTTTATTCAATAATATTCTTGAAATTTCTGGGACAAAATTATTTGGAGGATGGTAGAATGTGACACCCCAAGCATCCACGGTACGCTTACCTTTGAATAATATAGTGGCATGTGTTGTACGCAAGCTCGAGTTCTAACACACACCACAACCAATCAAACTAGCCGTTATGAATAGTAATACCAGCTTATGGTAATTTTATAAATTTTATCTATCAAAATGGACATCATTTTTGGATTCGGAATATTGAAATTAGCTTAGGGTGAATTTTTGGTATTTTTCAGAAATCATTCAATTTTTTATGAATAGTGAAAAAACACTGAGTTATAGTTTAAAACCGAATTCTTATTTAAATAATTATATGTTTTATTTAAATTTAGTTAAGGTCCAAATATATACATAATACCTATATAAGTTCAATGTAATTCATTCGATTTAGTTTAGAATAATTTTAGATATATACAAATTTTATGGATCTTTTCACCGTCTTTTACCCACCTCCTATGAGAATTTGGAAATTCACATGAAACATAATTTTACCACTTCGGTGAGTGGAATTTCGAAAATCTGAGAGTCATGGTTAATATCAAGGAGTAAAATTTTGTTCAACAAGATAAAAATAATTTTTTTGAATAGTAACTTTTTACTTTTATTTACCACGGTTAAAAGTAAATAGGGTAATTAAGGGTAAAAATGATATTAATATTACCCTAACACATGTCCTAATTCTATTGGAAAAGTGCATATCGACCGAAAACAACCTTATGAAGACAATATTATCATTTAGGTCCACTTGGATTAGATTATGACATTTATTATTATTTAATTCATAGAAGAGTTAAAAGTGTTAAAATCAATGTTTAATTACTAAAAAATTTCTAATATAGGTTTATACATAAGATAAATTCGATAGTAAATAATAAGTAGAAATATAAAAATATTTCCTACTGAATAGTATTATATTTATAATTTTTAAAAATTAGATAATTTAAATTATTTATGACACAACAGTGATGCGATAATTACAAAATTAATGAAATATTAAAATAATAGATATTATAAAATATCCAAATATAAGTAATTTGAGACTTTTTATGAATTAAAATAATTTTATAGGTTAATATGACATGTTAGTATTGATTTAATTATTTTTTTATAAGTAATCATGCTGTTATGATTTTCACAAAAATACAATACCAAATACTATCAAAATTGACATAAAAGAGTTTTTAAAACAAATATTATATTATTAATTGATATTCTATTCATAAAAATATAAGGTTTGGCCAAAATACTTATATAATGATAGGTGTATCATCAATGGATCACTTGGGGGGTCTCTGGGCTGTATACAGTAAGTTTATTGACTATATAATATAAAAATACAAAGTGACATCGTAAATGTCAAACTAATTAACTTAGAGGTAAAACTAAAGGATAAGGATAATATAATGACCCAAACCTATCTAAAATCTATTGGTTGAAAGGATTACGACGCATCCCCACCTTAACCTTTAAATAATACCCTTTTTATCCATTATAAACCGAATATGAATTTATTATAAAATAATATTTCTAACTTTTCCAAAGGTGCCCCTCACCCCTCTTATAAAACGTCACTCCCCGTTCTCTCAATTCCACACCTTCAAATCCTTTTTTCTCGGCCAAAACCTGCCCAAATACCCTCTAAAATATCCTCCCCACATCATAGAGTCCTTCCTCTAATCATAAATCCATCCTAATGAGAATTTTTGATGAAATCAAAAGGATGAACCTGAAGAAGAGGTAATGTTTTCACAACAATCTTTCAAGTTACTTTCTTCTTCAACTTCTTATTTATTTGTTATTCCCATTATAAAATAATAACTCCAGTATCTTATATATACTATTATGTTATTATAAATATGGTACAACCATATTCAGTATTCTATACATCCTTTTAATGACATGTCACCATACGTGCGTACGTACGGCTTACCGTCTCCACGTCGTGGTGTAATTGTTATTCAAACCATTATTATTTGGATGGGTATAATAATGATGTGTAATTCATGTAAATAATAAATATAAGATGATAATTATTCTTTATATATGATATACCATCCAATTATATGTTATTTTAATATTGAAAGAATGATATTGTTGCTCGTGCGTGCGTACGAACTATCATCTCTACGAACGCGATGAGAATCATTCCCCATCGTATCCATTCAAGACTAATTCTCCATTGATGATTAAATGTAATGTTTAAGAACTTTATCTCATTATGGATATTAATAAGATACAATCTATCCATAAAAAACATGACTTATGTAACAAAACTTATAAAAGAAAACATGTAAGTTAACACCCCAAACAACGATAATAGTAAGATATTATTAACAAAGAAATGTTAAAAGATCATATATGATATCATATTAATTAAAATGATTCTTTTATAATTTGATAACAATTATTTTACCATTATACATGAGATTAACCTACTCTCGACCAAGGAAAAGTACAAGGTAAGGGTTTTTTTCACAATCTCTTCATTATCTGAGGTTGTTTATACAGAATTATCTACTGGGACCTCCTTATCATCCACATCCATGTTTCTTAAAAATGTATTTCAAAACATTCTTACTATTTTACAGAATATGAGTTAAAGTCATTTATACCTTTGTTTGACCTTTTTATAAGAATTTTATAATGTAATCTTTCCGTCATTTTCTAAACAAGGTCTTTTTTAACCATTTCGACAGAATTAAAGTTAATAAGGTCTTTTTTAACTTTTACGGCGGGTGCGGCTATTTTATGATGTTATAAAATCTTTGAAGCATCCCTTAAAATCTTATAATGATATTTTCAATGTAAATGTTTTATTTTATAATTATATGACTTTTAAATGATTTAAAAAAAAGAGTTATTTCTCTCAAATAGTTTTGATTTCATCTATGTCAACATCCTTTGAAGGATTTTATGCTTATTTCAAGATGATTTGTTATGATACAAAACATCCATATTTTATTGAAGGTTTTGTGATATATTTGTGTTTGGATGTGTTAGTTATATACCATTCATGTTTTATAGAGATGGTATTGACATTTCATATTCTATTTTTAATATGAATGTTTATGTTATGTTTAAACCTATTCATACGAGGAATGCATTGGACTTAATAAGTGACGGGTGGAGCCTGCTATATCTCTTTGATGTATCGGTAGGTCTCATTAGACAAACTAGTGTCTTGACATGAGGCCTTGACAAAATCTTTTTTCTAGTCTTGGCATGAGGCCTTGGCTACGTGGTTATGAAAGTCTGGAATTATGCATTCCATCATTATGAAAGTTCTTATTGATATTTCATGTGATTATTAGACTAGTAGAATATCCATGTGGATAATTAAATGGCATTATTTAATTTTATTTTTTCCATATTATGCTGATGTTCATGTTTAAAAGGCTTTTGTTTTAGTTATTCATTGCCATAAATGTTTATACTTATTTATGAAAGTTTCTGCTATATTGTTATCCTTACTGGGCATTTGAGATCACCCCTTTAAATGTTTTATTTTTTCTAGGATGTGAATAAGTATTTTATGAATGAAGTGCAGGGATAGTATAAGGGGATATGAGTTTAGAGACAAGATGTTGTTGTAGTTTTCACATTATGATGTAATATAAACATTACGAATGTATCTAGTGTTTCCAACGCTACTAAACTAATCGGTCTTTTGAGATTTGATATTTTGTTATCATGCCAATGTTATGTAATAATGCACCGACTCTAGTTTACTAGGTTCGGGGCATTACAGAGTTATCCATTTTGAGGATGAGAATTTGTAAACCTGATTAAGTGATGAGTTAGTTTCATTGTTTTTTTCTATTCTCTATTATGCTATCATTAAATTTTTCATGATTGGATCCATAGAGTATCATACTATGTATACAATTATTCTCACCATATATATATATAAAATATTTTTGAATCATCTTGACAAGGTTAGAGATTATTCTAGATATAACAAGCTTGTGGTTTTTTAGAATTTTTTTGGGATTCATGGTGGTTTTCCTCTTTACCTTTTAGTACATGTAGTTTTCCATACAATTATTTAGTATTGTATGACATTGAATTTATACACTTAGTATTTTTTTTATATGTCTAAACAGGTGTTAATTTGTGTATCTTTATTATCTATCACCTATATATGTTCATTTATAGGGTAGTATGGACCATTTTTATTCTTATAATTCCTACAGTGATTGCAGGCAACCCAAGGCCTACTGGTGGTGAGACCCAAGCAGTCACCATCTCCCATACCTCATTCTTTTTGTAGGAGGGGTAATCATTAGGAGGAGGGGTCGTGATAGAGTGGAATTATAGGTTTTTGTTTGAGGGATATGATGGATATTGGGGTTATGCACAGGTGAGGATGCATGGGTTAGTATGGAAATCATGTCGGAAAAGTTTAGTTAATGATGTAAAGAAGGAAGACCGGACAAAAATTAGTATTTATATCCCCCTGTGGTCTAATTCTTGAAAAATTAATTTTACTCAGCTTACTAACACAATTGATACTAGTTAGGGATACATACCCAGTGAAGGATCATGCATTATTCTTTTTTGTGCCAATAATTGAAATAACTAGTCGTTGAGATAGATTAAGACCATAAAAAGATAATAAAATAATTAATTACATAATTATAGGTATTACACATTCCTTGTTTAGGATCTCTAAGTGTAGGTTTTTCTTGTGGGTCTGGCTCCAGTTCAACGTCCTCAGCAAGTTCACACCAAATATGTACAACAATTAATGATCATAGATCACTGCATAGTGGTGGTCAACAACAACAACAGCTAGAGGTGGAATATGTGAGTTATTTGGATCTAGAGTTTTCAAAATAAGGAGGAAACCATTACATATTAAATCATTGAAGATTGGTTAGTGGTGGGTGAGATATATTTCATTTTGATCTCCACCAAAAACAAGCAAAGGGTTATGTTGGTTGTGAAAAATCCATATTGGGGAGCGTGGAAGTGGTGGATCTTATTCCTCGGGGATCAGGAGTAATCGGTAGTCTCGTAGGATAAGATTATAGACTCTTTCCAAGAATAGTTCAATTATTCATCCATTAAGGTGGATAGTCACTAGGATCAGCTTACCATTTGACAGTGGCAATCCAATTTTTTAATAGTTTGGGTGTGTTTCATGACCATTCTATGAAATGACTTAGACCTATTTCCAGATGATGAATATATAGAGTACATTTTTGAGGAGGATTTGCATCTAGAGATGTAGAATCAGTCTAAAACATTTATACTAGTGGTGTATCTTGACGTGATGGTGAGATAAGAGTTTATTGAGAGGATTCTAGATTGAATCATATCATTATAAGAAGTTATTAATCTATAATCCTCAAAAAATTAGATCAATAGTTTATGGTTACTCATTGATATGAGAGAAGTGTTTTTGGTCAACTAGGGGATGGACCCATCCCTGAACATCATGTTACTATGGGGAATATGCTCTCAGACAAATGCCAGGGTGTAACGCCCCGACCCCAGTTACCCAGAGTCAGTGAATTATTTTAATACATTGGCATGATTACAAGGAATCAAGTCCCGAAGGACCGATCAGTTTAGCAGTCTTGGAAAAATAGATCACATACATGAATGTTACATTTTCACTTTAAGACGTACAAAAACAACATAAATAATTTTTATGAACGCCATTATTCCCTTGGCTTAACCCTGGATATAAATCACATTACACTTCTTGGAATCCTGGGAAAAATAAAACACAGAAAGTGGTGACCTCAAATGATCAGTAAGGGTATGCAATATAGCAGAAACATTCAAAAATGAGCATAAACATTTAAGGAAATGTATAAAACTAAAAAAAAGCCTTTTAAACTTGAACTTCAGCATAATATGGAAGAAGTAAAATGAAATAATTCCATTTACTTATTCACATGGATATTCTACTAATCGAATAATCACATGCAATATCACTAACCACTTTCATAATGATGGACTGCATAATGCTGAACATTAATTTCTTTATCAAGGCCTCGAGCCAAGGCCTAGGGGTTATTTATAACCGGAACCCAACTTAGAGTGCATCTAATAACCGGACACCAACCCGGAGTTCCTCTAATAACCGAACACCAACCCAGAGTGCCTCTAATAACCGGACACCAACCCGGAGTGCCTCTAATAACCAGACACCAACCCGGAGGGCTTAATTTTACCAGTCCCCTACCCGGAACATACTAGTCCAACACATTCATCTTAAGAAGAGGATGAAATATAATATAAAAATTTGTATTGAAACTAGCATGAGAAATGTCAATACTTTACAAATAAACCATGAATGGTATAAAAATAACACATCCACAGTCAAATATATCACAAAACCTTCAACACAATATGGAAGATTTGTATCATGATAAATCAACTTTAAAACAAGTTTAAAATCCAATAAAGGATTTTGACATAGAAGAGATTGATTTGTAAAACTCCTTGATAGAAATACCCCTTTTTCATGAAAACTTTTAAAAGTCACACAATTTAGAAAAGAAGTCATTTAATGAATTTTTTAATCAAAGTGTCCCATACCACTTTGAAACTTTTGAAAGGAATTAGCATTTTAAAAAACATTCATGTCCATTTAAAAAAATCCTTAAAACCCATTTTGAAGACATAGACAATAATGAGAAAGATTTAGAAGAATAAATATTTAAAACATTTGAAATGATGTTTTAGTAAAAAGTACCTTAAAATAATCCCTTTGAAAACTCTTTCATAAAACATGTACATGGATAATAAATATGTTCTAGTAGATACTTATGTAAAAACAACCTCAGATAATAAAGAGATTGTGAAATTAACCATTACCAGTTTGGTAACTTACGAAACATACAACCCATGAAAGCGGTATCATACAATGAATATGTAAATACAAATAAATTAAAGTGTATTACACAAATAATACAATTATGGGAATTACATGCACCACACAAAAGGTAATAGTGGAAATATGGCATGAATCTCACGGGAATAAGGAGTGAGATGAAAACCTCTTACCTTGCACTTTCCTTTAGTCGAGGGTACATTTAACATCATGTACGAAGATCGTAGTAAGTTATTAAATTATACCAGAAACATATTAATATTAATGATATCATACCTAATTCATTTATTACTTTATATTACCGATTTAATAATAATTTCCATGTTAAGTTAACATTTTGGGTAATAATCACTTTCTTTATCGTACGTGTTTTAACTTGTCACTCTTGGTTGTATCACTTAGATCATGATTTAAATAATTCCAGAATATAAAAAATGATGAATATAGCATATATATTTAGAATATAAATATGTATAATAGACATATTTATGAAATTCAAAACACGGTTTATGGAGACGGTATTCCATACGTACGCATAAACGCTGTTTCTGTTTTCATATAGTATTGAACAAAAGTAAATGAATAAGATATATTTATGTAAATAAATCCTTATATATATATATCCAGTATCATTATTATGTAATATATTACATAATTATTAGTAATATATATTTTTATAATCGTCGATTAATGGTGAACTTGGAAATGAATCTCATCGCGTCCTGGAGACGGTAATCCGTACGTACGCATGAGAAAAAATATCATTCTTTTGATATTAAAATAATATATAATAGGATGTTATATAATATATACAGAATCATTATCATGTTATATTTATTATTTACAGGAATTACAAATCATTATTATACCCATCCAAATAATAATATATTGAATAACAATTACACCACGACGTGGAGACGGTAAGCCGTACGTACGCATGTATGGTGACATGTCTTTCAAAGGATGGATAGAATACCGAATATGGTTGTACCATATTTATAATAATATTACAGTATATAGGAGATACTGGATTCATTATTTTAGAATGGTAATAACAAAGAAAGAAGAAGTGGAAGAAGAAAGGAACTTGACAAAGGGTGGTGAAATCATTACCTCTTTTTCGGGTTCTTCCTTTTGATTTGATCAAAAGGGCTCCTTAAGATGAAGTTCTGACTATAGGAAGGCCTCTGGGATGAATTGAGGGATGTTTAGAGAGTATTTGGGCAGAGGCTGCCCGAACCAAAAGGATTTTAAGGTGTGAGTTAATGAGAAGGGAGAGTGCCCTTTTATAAGAGGGGTGAGGGGCACCTTTGGAAAAGCTAGAAATATTATTTTATAAAAAATTAATATTCGGTTTCTAATGAATAAAAATTGGATAATTTAAAGGTTATGGTAAGGATGGATCGAGAACCACTCAAACAATATAATTTATACTGGTTTTGGTCACTATATTAACTTTATCCTTAAGTATTAACTCTTAGTTAATTAGTTTCACCTTTACAATGTCTCTTTGTATTTTTATATTATATGGTTAATAAACTTACTATATACATCCAAGAGACCACCAATTGGTCTATTAATGATTCACATATAATGATATAAGTCTCTTGGCCGAACCGTATATTTTTAGGAATTTAATATCAATTAATAATATAATATTTGTTTTAAAAACTCTTTTATGTCAATTTTGACACTATTCAACAATTGTTTTTTGTAAAACTCATAACTTAATTATTATATCGCAAAAAGTAAATTAAGTCAATCCTAACATGTAATGTTAACCTAGAAAATTAGTTTAATTCATAAAAAGTCTCATATTATATTTATTTTGGTATTTATAATATCAACTATATTTATTTTTTCACTATTATGGTAATTGCTGCATCATCATTGTGTCATAAATAAATTAAATTATTTAATGTCTAAAAATTTTAAATAAAATATAATTATGTAGGAAATAAATTTATCTTTCTAATTAATATTTACAATCGAATGTATCTTATGAATAACCCTATATTAAAAATGTTTTATTAAATAAACATTGATTTTAACTCTTTTAACTCTTCTTTGAATTAAATGATAATAAATGTCCTAATCTAATCCAAGTGGACCTAAATGATAATATTTTATTCCTAAGGTTGGTTTTGGTCGAGAAACACTTGTCCAATATAATTAGGACAAGTGTTAGGGTAATACTAATATCATTTTTACCCTTAATTACCCTATTTACTTTTAACTTTGGTAAATAAAAGTAAAAAGATATTATTCACCAAAAATTATTTTAATCTCATTGAACCACATTTTACTCCTTGATATTAACCGCGTCTCTCATATTTTCGAAATTCCAATCATATAAGTGGTAAGATTATGTTTTATGAAAATTTAGTTTTTTAAGTACCACTTAGTAGTTTTAATATTCATCAAAAATTGATGTTTTTCAGAACAATGCCAAAATTTCACCCTAAGATATAATTGATATTATGAATTCAAAAATGAAGTATATTTTAAAAAATTCCAATAATATATGTTCCATTATTTAGTTTTATAATTAATTACCACTGTCACAACAAATATCGTGTTTTTAAGAAACAATATATATCAAAAGATTGACAATTGTTTATGTCCAATTTCAAAGTGAAATTAATTCTAATAAACACCATTGGATAAAAAGGTAAAAATATATTTTAATTATACTTTAAAACCACTCAAATTAATAATTTATCACTATTAATTATTTTTATTAAAAAATTTGTTTTTAATTAAAATTTAGTAATTTTCAATATTCATCAAAATAATAAAGTTATCCGAAAAGTACCAAAATTTCACCTTAGGCTAAATTTGATACTCTGAATCCCAAAATGAAGTCCAATTTGAGAGATAAATTTTCTAAAATTTTAAAAATTAGGTATTAATATTCATAACGGCTACTTTGATTGGTCGTGGTGTGTGTTAGAACTCAAAGATGCGTACAACACACACTACTATATTATTCAAAGAGAAGCGTACCGTGGAAGCTCGGGGTGTTACATTCTCCCCTCCATAAATAAATTGTGTCCTCAAAATTTGATATTGTTCTTTGAAAATAACGGTTGAAAATAGAAAATATCTTTGTGGAAAAACCCACATCGGAAATTTGGTTAATAAAATTTAGTCCTAACAAGATGAAAAGAGAAATGAAAGGGTCACCACAAAATTATGATCTCGATTAGGAGGACATTGGTGGAAATTATAGACAAATAATTGGAGGAAAATGTAAATATTTATAGGTAGTGATTGAGGTCATCAATCACAAACAAGTTTAAAATTGAGGTCCTTAAATTCATGAATCTATGATGATTTAAAATACAATATGTTCAACAAAACATAAGGTATTAAGATAACACATTTTTGACGTTACAAAATATATTAGTTGAAATCCCACATCGAAAAATGAATTAATGAGGCCTCTATTTAAAATAAAGTGTGGAAAGTATGAAGATTACCAAAAATAACACATACTAAGGTTCCATGTAGGAAAATATGGATATGGAAGAGCAATCTAACCATCGATTATCTGATGGAGAGTGGTATAGAACATGGCTATGAAAAGGCCCACAATCCCAAAGACATAAATTAGTGAGGATCTAAGGTACCATATAGGACAACATTTTTGTTTTAATATCCTTTTCATAATGTTGAGGAATTTAATTATGAGATTGTCTAAGATCATAAGGAGATATACTTACTTTATAATTAGAGTTTTATCCCTTAATAAATTTCTACCACAAACTCATCCTTCACCCCAAAACATAATATAACTCAAAAATACTCTATTTATCCTAATCGTATTGGGTTCAAAATATAATGAATTTATAATTCACATATCAGACCCTTTATGTAAATAAATTACATTACACCAACCAGGAACTTAATGTAGCACAATGGTAGGCGATAAATCCCAATTGCACTATGGTTGTGGGTTCGATTCCCGCAGCTTTGTCCGACACGACGGGTCATCACACGGTCTGCGTGTTGTCCTTTTATAAAAATCCAAAAAAAATAACCTTTAAAACTTAAACCATTCCAACCATTAGACTTATCCAAAATACTATTATTCAAACTCACAGTCCAAAATTTACAAGGAATTTAAACATAATGAGGATCCTTTTTGCCAGGTAATAACATGTGAACGCCTTCCTCATATATTCTTTTACAACACAACAACATCCTGAATTACCAAAATCGACAATCTATTATACCAAAATCACTACCTCAATATTAGGACCATATTAAGGTTTATCTTTCCTTCAACCATGTAATTTCCAAAAAAAATATATTTAACTCACTGTAGAGTCACTTTTCTTAGTACCATAAAATCTCAAATCCCTAATTAAATAGTACTGTAGTACAATACTTATTTATTTCCAAAACATAATTGATCTAAAATAACAACATAAGAACACTAGTCTTTCCTCTTCATCTGTGGTAGTATCATAACTTGATTTTTATCCAATAGCATCATTTGCGGCATAGTCTGATGACTGGGACATTGGTTCGTGTAGTGTCCAAACACTTTGCAAATGAAGCATTGTAAATTTGAAACCATTTTCTTACCCTTCCAGTCACGTACTTTGTTCCCTTTTTCCTACACACTTATAACAAACTCCCATTCCTTTCAAGAAAGTTCTAGGGTGTTTCTTCCCACAGTTATCACATATGGGGAAATTATTCTTTTCCCTCTTCCCTTTATCCATATTTCTCTCCTCCATCATTTTCTTCTCTTACTTCCCTTCAAAGCCATAGGACTTAGTAAACTCTTTAGTTATCTTATCCACACATGATACTATTTCTTCATATGATGATAATACATGGGAGACTATTTCCCTTCTAAATGATGGCTTAATACCATGAAAGATATGATCCTTCTTACTCTTTGGATAATACGTATTACTGGAGTTCACATTCCATCCACTGGGTACCATTTCTATACAATAACATAAACTAGGTCATTTTATGAATTGCAATGAATAATTCCTAACACAAATTGAATAGTTTTTGGATATAATCCATAATCGTAGAAATGTTTTGTTTGAGTAAGTATATACCCATGAGCCCTTCATAATGGTTTGTAAAGATAATGAGAATTATCCTAAGCATATCCCCCGAGAGTGTCATAACCAAGAATGCAGCAAGGCCTGTTGTCGTGCACCAGTTCTCGTTCGAGTCTAGCTCAAAGAGGTGTTTTTAGGTTTTTCCCCGAGGTACATCTGTGCCAGAGCTGCCTCTACCTGCTCGTATCCAGACAGGGATGTATTACTCGGAAAACTCACAAAATCTCTACAATACCAAAATTCTAGGAAGTTCTTCTATACTAATCCTCAATGTCTATCTTAGGGCTATGTGATCTAATCAGAGTTTATCTAAATCAAGTTTCCAAGGTTATTGATAAACTTACTCTGATACCAACTGTAATGCCCCGACCCCAGTTACCCAGAGTCGGTGCATTATTTTAATATATTGGCCTGATTACAAGGAATCAAGACCCGAATGACCAATAAGTTTAGAAGTCTTGGAAAAATAGATCACATGCATGAATGATACATTTTCACTTTAAGACGTAAAAAAAAACATAAATAATCTTAATGAATGCCATTATTCTCTTGACTTAACCCTGCATATCAATTACATTACACTTCATGGAATCCTGGGAAAAATAAAACATAGAAAGAGGTGAGCGCAAATGCTCAGTAAGGGTAAGCAATATAGATTAAACATTCAAAAATAAGAATAAACATTTAAAGAAATGTATAAAACTAAAACAAAAGCCTTTTAAACATGAACTTCAGCATAATATGGCAGAATTAAAATGAAATAATGCCATTTACTTATTCACATGGATATTCTACTAATCTAATAATCACATGCAATATCACTAACCACTTTCATAATGATAGAATGCATAATGCTGAACTTTAATTTCTTTATCAAGGCCTCGAGCCAAGGCCTAGGGGCTAACTATAACCGGAACCCAACCCGGAGTGCATCTAATAATCGGACACCAACCTGGAGTGCCTCTAATAATCCGACACTAACCCAGAGTCCCTCTAATAACTGGACACCAACCCGAAGTGCCTCTAATAACCGGACACCGACCCGGAGTGCCTCTAATAACCGAACTCCAACCCGGAGGGCTTACTTTTACCGGTCCCCAACCCGGAACATACTAGTCCAACAAATTTATCTTAAGAAGAGGATGAAATATAACGTAAAAATTTGTATTAAAACTAGTGTGAGAAATGTCAATACTTTACCCATAAACCATGAATTGTATAAAAATAACACATCCACAGTAAAATATATCTCAAAACCATCAACACAATATGGAAGATTTGTATCATGATAAATCAACTTCAAAACAAGTTTAAAATCCATTAAAGGATTTTTACATAGAAGAGATTGATTTGCAAAACACGTTGAGAGAAATACCCCTTTTTCATGAAAACTTTTAAAAGTCACACAATTTAGAAAAGAAGTCATTTAAAGAAATTTTTTAATCAAAGTGTCCCATACCACTTTGAAACTTTTGAAAGGAATTAACATTTTAAAAAACAATCATGTCCATATAAAAAAATCCTTAAAAACCTTTTTAAAGACATGGACATTAATGAGAAAGATTTAGAAGAATAAATATTTAAAACATTTGAAATGATGTTTTAGTAAAAAGTGCCTTAAAATAATACCTTGGAAAAATCTTTCATAAAACATGTACATGGATAATAAATATGTCCTAGTAGATACTTATGTAAAAACAACCTCGGATAATAAAGAGATTGTGAAATTAACCCTTACCAGTTTGGTATCCTACGAAACATACAACCCATGAAAGAGGTATCATACAATGAATATGTAAATACACATAAATTAAAGTGTATTACACAAATAATATAATTATGGGCAGTACATACACCACACAAAAGGTAATAGTGGAAATATGGCATGAATCTCACGGGAATAAGGAGTGAGATGAAAACCCCTTACCTTGCACTTTCCTTTAGTCGAGGGTACGTTTAACCTCCTGTACGAAGATCGTAGTATGTTATTAAATTATACCAGAACCATATTAATATTTATGATATCATACCTGATTCATTTATGACTTTATATTAACCATTTAATAGTAATTTCCATTTTAATATAACATTTTGGGTAATAATCACTTTCTTTACCGTACGTGTTTTAACTTGTCACTCTTGGTTGTATCACATAGATCATGATTTAAATACTTCCAGAATATAAAACATGATAAATATATCATATATATTTAGAATATAAATATATATAATAGACATATATATGAAATGTAAAACACCGTTTATGGAGACGGTAGTCCGTACGTGCACATAAACGTTGTTTCTGTTTTCATATTGTATTGAACAGAAGTAAATGAATAAGTTATATGTGAGTACATAAATCCTTATATATATATATATATATATAAAAATATCTAGTAGAATTATTATGTCATATATTACATAATTATTAGTAATATATATTTTTATAATAATCGATGAATGGTGAACTTGGAAATGAGTCTCATCACGTCGTGGAGACGGTAATCCGTACGTACGGACGAGCGAAAATATCACTCTGATGATATTAAAATAATATATAATTGGATGTTATATCATATATACAATATCCTTATCATGTTATATTTATTATTTACATGAATTAAAAATCATTATTATACCCATCCAAATAATAATATAGTGAATAACAATTACACCACGACCTAGAGACGGTAAGCCGTACATACGCATGTATGGTGACATGTCATTCAAAGGATGGATAGAATACTGAATATGGTTGTACCATATTTATAATAATATTACAGTATATATGAGATATAGGATTCATTATTTTATAATGGCAATAACAAAGAAATAAGAAGTGGAAGAAGAAAGGAACTTGAAAAAGGGTGGTGAAATCATTACCTCTTCTTCGGGTTCTTCCTTTCGATTTGATCAAAAGAGCTCCTTAAGTTGGCTTTCTGACTAAATAAAGGCCACTAGGATAAAGTTAGGTAAGTTGAGAGAGTATTTGGGCAGAGGTTGGCCGAACCAAAATTCTTTGACGATGTGAGTTAATGGGAAGGAAGAGTGCCCTTTTATAAGAGGGGTGAGGGGCACCTTTGGAAAATCTTGAAATATTATTTTATAATAAATTCATATTTGGTTTCTAAGGGCTCCAAAGTGGATTATATAAATTTTAAGGTGGGGATGGGTCGAAAACCACTCAACCAATATAATTTAGACAGGTTTGGTTCATTATATTAACCTTATCATTATGTATTAACTCTTAGTTAATTAGTTTCACCTTTACAAAGTCTCTTTGTATTTTTATATTATATGGTTAATAAACTTACTATATACATCCAAGAGACCCCCAAGTGGTCCATTAATAATACACGTATCATTATATAAGTCTCTTGGACGATCATTAGATTTTTAGGAATTTAATATCAATTAATAATATAATATTTGTTTTAAAAACTCTTTTATGTCAATTTTGACACTATTCAATAATTGATTTTTTTAAAAATCATAACAGAATTATTACTTCTCAAAAAGTTAATTAAGTCAATCCTAACATGTCATATTAACCTATAAAATTAGTTTAATTCATAAAAAGTCTCAAATTATATTTATTTTCATATTTATAATATCAATTATTTTAATTTTTTCACTATTATGATAATTGCTGGATCATCATTGTGTCATAAATAAATTAAATTATTTAATGTCAAAAAATTATAAATAAAATATCATTATGTTTTAAATCATTTTTTATTCCTAATTAATATTTAAAATCGAATTTATGTTTTGTATAACCCTATATTAAAAATGTTTTAGTAAATAAACTTTGATTTTAACTCTTTTAACTCTTCTTTGAATTAAATGATAATAAATGTCCTAATCTAATCCAAGTGGACCTAAATGATAATATTTTATTCCTAAGGCTATTTTTGGTCGAGATAATTTTGTCCAATAGAATTAGTACATGTGTTAGGGTAATATTAATATGATTTTTATCCTTAATTACCTTATTTACTTTTAACCGTGGTAAATAAAAGTAAAATGTTACTATTCACCAAAAAATTATTTTCAACTCATTGAACAACATTTTACTCCATGATATCAACCGTGTCTCTTGGATTTTCGAAATTCCAATCACAGAAGCGGGAAAATTATGTTTTATGTAAAATTCAGTTTTTTAACCACCACTTTGTAGTTTTACTATTCATAAAAAATTGAAGTTTTTTAGAACAGTGCCAAAATTTCACCCTAAGCTATATTTGATATTCTGAATTCAAAAATGATGTATATTTTACAAAATTCGAAACATATAAGTTGCATTAATTAATTTTATAATTAATTCCCGCTGTCACAACAAATAGTGTGTTTTAAGAAACAATATATATCGAATGATTGACAATTGTTTATGTCCAATTTCAAAGTGAAATTAATTATAATGAACACCATTGGATGAAAATGTAAAAATATATTCTAATTATAATTTAAAACCACTCAAATTCAAAATTTATCACTATTAATTATTTTGATTAAAAAAGTTGTTTTTAATTAAAATTTAGTAATTTTCAGTATTCATCAAAATATTAATGTTATCCAAAAAGTACAAAAATTTCACCTTAGGCTAAATTCGATACTCCGAATCCAAAAATGAAGTCCATTTTGAGAGATAAAATTTATAAAATTTTAAAAATTATATATTACTATTCATAACGGCTACTTTGATTGGTCGTGGTGTGTGTTAGAACTCGAAGTTGCGTACAACACACGCTATTGTATTATTCAAAGAGAAGCATACTGTGGAAGATTGGGGTGTTACACAGGGGGATAAGATGCATGATTTTCTTATAAAGGTCGAGGTAATCAGTAATGAGTGTTCCCTACCATTATGATCCATTAGACTATTTCAGGTGTTTATATTTTTGTGCCTCTGTTGAGAGAGTTTCATCCAATATATCAGTAGTAGGGTACCCCTATCTTGGATTAATGGATAGGAGATGGCGTAGTTAGAGTATATCCCAAAGATGATCCTTGTCCTTAGAAAGAAGAGAGTGGCCTTGATGGTGGTCATCATCAGGGCTAGATAGTCCATGGAGAAGGTCATTGCAAGCTTTATAGTTTATCATTTATATCTTTGGCCACATCATAAATTGTTCAAGGTAACCTTTGATTATTCTCTACATGGGTACATGACTTTTCTAATTTGGTATCTACACACTACTTTATATCCGTAGGACCCTAGAACACCCTAAGAGGGGAAGGGTGAATCAGGGTGTCATCTTTTTCTTTTAATGAAAAATATAATGTCCCTGCATTGTAAAAAACCTACTGAACTTGTATGATGGAATCCTATAGTAATGAAGCACCCAAATAGAGAAATAGAAACAAAAAACAACCCTTTTTCATAGATCACCACTAAGTGATAGTCTAAGGAGTATATTACAATAGTGCTTCATTCATACCTAAGTCCACTAATAATTTCTAGTTATTATGGTTTACAAAAGATCATAAATAATCACTTTGTTCCAAGAACACTTCCTTTAAAATAATTTTAGAGATGGCACACTGCATCCCTCAGAACAATTACATTGACTCCCCCTATCTAATTCCCTTGGGTGAAGACTAACCCTATTTTAAAACTTGAAGGTCTATTCAATAGATTTGTAATTTAATCCTTTGTCTCAAATTCCATGAGACTCTACTTGCACCATTGACCAGAATTGATAAACATGGAATCATTGTTCACCTAAACGAGATGTTTTAAACTATTTTTCATGAATTTTCTAACATTTAAGAAACACTCTTTATGTTGCAAATCAATTCTTGAATTTTTGAACCCATACACCTTCACGAACCACCCAACCTTTAAAAATCATACACCCTTTATAGAAAACTAAGTATTAATGAAACTCGGAATCTTCTGGAAACCCCCTTTTTTAAAAATCCATTGCATCATTAAATATTTAACCAGTTTTTTGTGATGGTCAAGAATTAATAGAATTAATGATTCATGAAGATCTCATCCTTCATGAATTTTGAAAAATTCATCCTTTTCTCAAATTTTATCTTATTCAAAAGATGTGTCTGTGGAAACCTATATATAGACTCAACCCTTCACAAATCTCCAAGCTCCCATTGGCCTTTTTTCAAACTTCTATATTAATATTCATGAATCTCCTACTCATTGTGAAGCACCATTGAAATTTTAACCAATCATAAAGCTTCTTGTAATTGTGTAGATTTACCATCACCCCATCACACATCTACTAAACTTTAAACATTCACGACCATAGATTCCTCCTAAAATTTCATACCATCAAGAACCTCAAATCATTATGAAATTAATGTATTCATGTTATTTTTTATGATTTAATCCTCAAAATCTATATTTCACAGAGATTTTCCCCTATATTTGATTTTGGGATCAAAAATTAGGAAAATAGTGGGAAATGATTCCATCTTCAATATTTTTTATTTCTACATCATAAAATCACTCTCCTTTCAAACTCACTGATTAACCCTAGCCTTGATTTCTAACAAACACCAATATGCACAATTTTTAGGTATGAAAAACCATGGTTCCAATAATATCTTCTTTTGGGTTGGTTGGAAATCAATAGAAAATTTAAATAAAGCTCCATCATCAATCAAAAATATGATAGTCATGAAATAAATAATCCATCACTCTATGTCTACATGAGTAAATCATTTTATATAAAAAATAGTGGAAAACAAGGATTCCATGCCTTGAGAAGCTACCATCCAATCCAAAAATCCAACATTTCGTTAAACATAACATATCTAACCCTCTATAAATTGTCCAAAATAACATTTAATTTTACTTTTACTGCTTAAAAAACTCTCTCTAGATCATATCTCCCCCATAGAACTACATCATATCCAAAAATAGATTAAAAGGATTAACAAAATTGGGGAGAAAGGAATAATCCTAACTTACTCAAGAAATTAGAGGTGGCTGAACATCGATGTTCAACCAATGTTTCCAGAACATTAGTGTTTCAATGGGCTTAGTGAGGATACCAAAAACTTGGTCATCAAATCCAACATACGACATTTTATTTTTACCTTGTTCATCTTTTTCATTGATTAAGTGATATCTCATCTCAATATGTTTGGTATCAGAGGTTTGAACCACATTCTTCATAAGATCAATCACACTCTAATTGTCATAATGAATCGTTATCAGTTATTTCACCTCAACAACAGTATCAGTCAGTTGTTGCTTCATCCACAATAGGTGAGTTCATGACTTTTTATTCGATATATACTATTCTTTGGCCACACAATGAGAAGTGATTTCTTATTTATTTCAAAAGTATCCCACACATTGGTTTCGAATAATTAATTATCCATCAAATATGAAATTTATATCCACCATATATCTTATATAGTTAGCATTAAGAAATCATGAAAATCCAGTATCCCTTCCTACTGAAAAGTATAATCCCAAATTGAGAGTACCTTGAATATACCTTGTGATTATTTTAACATCTGAAAAATATATCTTCCTTCTAATTACAGTGGAAGAGAGAAGCTAATAATATTTCAAATATGATATCGTTCAATGTTTCAATACATTATAGTAAGCATCCAATGATCCTCTTATACCCGGTGGGGTCCAATGAATTGCCATCCTCATGGTGTCCTTGTTTTTTCCCAACAATAATTTGGGTCAACATTGGTTTGGAGTAATACATGTTGAATTTATTCAACAACACACGTTCCTTAATTTTAACAAAAATAGAGGTATGATATTTATTTTGAACCATGTATAGCCCTAATGATTATGTGAGTTCAATAGTCAAAGACATTACAAATTTATATTTATGGTGATTAGAAATTTCAACGTTGATCGCTACTATCTTACGCCAAAAATAATTTCATCTGTATGCACAAGAGGTATAATTTGAGCATTCTATGAAATATTTAGATATATATAATGGTCAAAACATTCTCAATTAAATTAAAACATCTTTATAAAAGTATCAAATAGCGAATTCCACACTCATTGGGCTTTCTTATCACGACCCCCACTCTCCAAAGATGCCCCTCCTAAGCTGGAAATAGAGAAAGAGAGATAATGACCCCTGAGTATTGCATCCAGTAGGCCCTAGGGTGGTGACCATCACCAAGTGTATATAAATCTCACAACATGGGAGGAATTAACCTTTTTATTGTAACCAATATCAGGATATAATATGTATCAACCTCAAAAAAACTCTAATAAAAATATATATACGAATAAAAAATCTATCCCGCATGTATGTTTATATAAAATTGATAGAAATAAAATGAAAATCTCAAAATTAAATACTAAAATAACATTACTAAGTTGCGACACAACAACTATCTTGACCCCAAAACTAGTGATGTCCAACACAGTCTACGTAATTTCCATAGAAACCTAAAATTAGTTTTACATACATAGGAAAAGAATACAAGTATACTCAGTTGTAAAAGAGAAAGTCTCTCTTGAAAAAGTGGAGAAGCATAGTAATGCACCCATGAAAATTAGTAGAATTCAAAAGCACATAACAAGTTATAATATCTAACCCAATCACACCAAAGGAACACTCACCAAATATTGAAAGTCAAGTAAAGTAATTTAGTAAGCACATTGAGGATAGGGTACCCCACACTACATTCCACTGGTTAACTACTCATCCCTAACAGAAAATGTCATGATTCTACCACGCTCTTCCACAATCCCCATACTCAAATAATTCCTTCACAATCCTTGTCCAAATACCACATCTCACGCGCAAACACCTGGTCCATAACAACATCTTTTCCCACCCATAGATAACTAGGCCACAAAACCACATCCTCATCTTGAAGACACATGAGAAAGTATAACATATCTCATACTAGAGACACCTTGAAAGCACACCTCTTCCGGAGACACCCGGGCCTCATAACTGCACCACAACCTACTTGAACAGTCTTGGGATAAAAATTTCTAGAAGAGGGATTTGAGAATAGCCAATAACCATTCATTCATCCTCCCACAAGCATATTGGGAAGGTACACTATCCCCAATAACAATGGTGGTGTTCAACATGTAGTTCTCGACAAGAGTGTGGTGCATATAGAAATAACAATGAACTACATGTATATATAGGTACCAAAAAATTATCCCAACCTATGGGTATTAAAAATAAACAACCATCCCTCATCAAAACTACCCATGCTACCGCCTCTAATTTATAACCACACATCAATCCATGGACTTCATTCACTTCCCCATCCAATTAATTCAACCAATTATCACTATGAATTTAACCATTTATTTCTCCCATCCCTACCTAAGAAACAGCAAAACACAACACACAAGTAGCCTCACAACTGATCCAAATAGTGGAATAAAAATTATGATAAAACAACCCACTTAGAACCCAAGACAACCAAAACAATTATCCTTCGTCAACATCATGCCACCCTATCCTTCCTCTCAGGAAGAAAACCCCAAATCACCTAATTATAACCATACCTGGAAACCTCGCTGCATAACAAAACTACACCTAGAACACCCCATAACATAAACATAGCACAAATCAAACCGCTTGACCCGCTCCTCAAACGCTTCCCATCCATTGCCCAATTAACCAATCTCTCAACTTGAGATCCTATTTCACAGCACGTATCACCCCAGAAATAACTATGATTCCAACCAAAACTCCACAAAAATTGTACCAAGAACGAGAGTGAAAGTATCCACAAGTAGCACACAACTACACCAAAAAAGTCAAGGTGTATTCTGTTTTAATACACTCATTCTTCAATTTCAATTTGATAAATTTGGGGTTATCACAGAAACTGTTTGATCTTGGGGAATCCATTAAATTAACTATATATACGTTATTAACTGATTTCATTATCATATGTTCATTCATGGAGTATCAACAAAACTTATTCACAAAACATACATGTGTGAAAAGAGAGGCCACCAAAAGCCATGATTTTCAGAAGTCATTCAGCCAACACAATTCAAAACATGGATCAAAGATAATGGATAAAACAAAACAAGAATCATCATCATCATTCCTACCCATCGTTTATTACTTCTTATTATCTTCATTAAATTTCTATTATGCCATTTTCACAAGAAGGAATCATTACACCTACCCTTCATGATTCCCAATTAAAATAGAGATGAAGGAATTCCCGCCTGGAACAACAAATGACCAGTAACTCCTTATTTCACCAAAATAGATGGTCATGGATAGGGCAGAAGGATCCAATGAAAATCTAAATCTGAAGACCACAACATGACACATGAATTCACAGGGAAGAATAGATCTGGGTGTACCAAGAGAAAATAAAATAAACACAATAGGAAGATAATATCTTGTCTTAGAAGAGCCAGATCATATATCAATAGAAGGAAATAGTGTCAGGGTCCATCAAAGTCATATTGTGGTCAAGATTACATAGTTTGAATATTTTAACGAATTTAGAGAATTATGATATTAAAGATATAAATAATATCCATTTAAATGCCTTTTGAGATTTACAAAATCTCTTTAAACTTGATTTACGTCAATTAAAATATTAGAGGGGTGAACTAGAAAAACTGCCAAAACTGGAATTGTATCACTAATAGGTGATTCAAAAATGTGAGTCACCAGTAATGAGCCAACGATGTGACTCACCATCTCCCAACCTACCGACACCTGACATACTAACTCCCAGGAAACCAATTCATGACCTACCAATTCTTTCACCCACCAATGACTCAACCTACAAACACCTTGACCGACTGACTCCACAACTCACCGACGCCCTGACTCACTAACTTCCAGACTCTCCAACACCCTAACTCACTGATGACCTAACTTACTGATGTTGAGATATCATTACCTCCCAAATCACCATAAACACTATATTTTCACAGAGGAATGGACCAAAAGGTATAGTCCATTACATAAGATACCTCTCAAACTATTCCTGCCCTCATGATTTCAAAACCAAACCCAGAATAAAGAGGGGTCTGAACAACCACCTTGTAAGATATGACTCATGGATAAACAACCCTATGTTGTTTGAGAGGTGGAGTGGAACCTCAACATCCAATAACACATCCTCCCACATATGTTAACCCAAACATCCATAAGATAACCCACACAAGAACCAACTATCCAGAAACAAGAATCTTGTAATGCATTCCTCCATGTCCAGATACTATCTGTTATGGGCATCAATAACCCACCGATACAGGTTTAATCACATCTCAATTGTAACACCCCAAGATTTCATAGTGTGTTATTTCTTCAAAATAATTCAATAACTTGCACTACACGCAACACCGAGTTCAATCACACCATGACTTACCAAAGAAAAAAAAGCCATTCAAAAGAGGTTATGAATATTATTAACTAGATTTTAAACATTATATAATCCTTATAATTTTAGAATCCATATTATGAGTTTCTTAGTCATAATGCAAGAACAGATTCATTTTCAGTATTGCACTTTTATCAACTTTTAATAGTGAAACCTTTTTAAATACAATATTTTAAACTTTTGACTAAATGGGGACATCAAAAAAAATTTAAAATGAAACATCCCAAGCTTCCACGGTACGCTTTCCTTTGAATAAAACAGTAGCATGTGTTGTACGCAACTTCGTGTTTTAACACACACCACAACCGATCAAACTAGCCGTTATGAATAGTAATACCTAATTTTTGAAATTATATATATTTTATTTTTCAAAATGGACTTCATTTTTGGATTCGGAATATTGAAATTAGCCTAGGGTGAAATTTTGGTACTTTTCGGATAACTTTAATATTTTGATGAATAGTGAAAATTACTAAATTTTAATTAAAAACAACTTTTTTAATCAAAATAATTAATAGTGATAAATTATGAATTTGAGTGGTTTTAAAGTATATTTAGAATATATTTTTACCATTTAATATAATGTTGGTCATTGGACATAATTTTACAATTAAACCGAACATAAACAAGTGTCAATCTTTTGATAGTTATTATCTCTTAAAAACACGCTTTTTGTTTTGACAGCGGGAATTAATTTTAAATTAATTTCTGACACTTCTGTGTTTTGAATTTGGTAAAATGGATTCCATATTTGGAATCAGGATGTTCAAATTTTGTGAATAGGTAACTTTTATTTTTAGACATTTTGAATAATTACTGCGGTAAATATTTTATTTACCATGGTTAAAGGGTAAATCCGGTAAATAAGGGTTAACAAATAATATTATAATAATACAAAATTACCCTAAAACGTGTCCTAACCTTATTGGTGGACACATACCCGACCATGAGCATTCTTGGGTCAATTTGGGGACCCCTTGGAGCCACTTTTATGTGGTAGGGACACATTATATTAATAAAGTTAAAATAAAAATAAAAATGGCATAAGCTTACATCTTTTAGAACAACAATTTTTACATAGGGTTATATATGTTGGATTTTAGATTATAAATATTCATTAGAAAGATAAAAAGATTTCCTACATAATGATATTTTATTTATAATTTTTAGACATTAAATAATTTATTTATGACACAATGATGATGCAGTAATTACTATAATAGTGAAAAATTAAAATAATTGATATTATAAATACCCAAATAAATATAATATGAAACTTTTAATGAATTAAACTAATTTTCTAGGCTAATATGATATATTAGGATTGATTTAATGGACTTTGTTAGAAGTAATCAATCTGTTATGAGTTTCACAAAAATCAACTATTGAATAGTGTCAAAATTGACATAAAAGAGTTCTTAAAACAAATATTATATTATTAATTGATATTAAATTCCTAAAAATCTAAGGTTCGGCCAAGAGACTTATATTATGATAGGTTAATCATTAATGGACCACTTGGGGGTCGCTTGGATGTATATAGTAAGTTTATTAACCATATTATATAAAAATACAAAGAGACATTGTAAAAGTGAAACTAATTAACTTAGAGTTAATACTTAAAGATAAGGTTAATATAAGTACCCAAACCTGTCTAAATTCTATTGGATGAGTTTTTTTCGACCTATCCCCACCTAATCCTTTGAATAGTCAACTTTGGAGCCATTAGAAACCGAATATGAATTTATTATAAATTAATATTTCTAGCTTTTCCAAAGGTGCCCCTCACCCCTCTTATAAAAGGGCACTCCTCCTTCTCTTTTCCTCACACCTCTCAAGCCACTTGGATCGTCCAAACTCTGCCCAAATACTCTCCCAACATCCCTCACTACAACCTAGAGGCCGTAGTTTGATCAGAAAGCCAACCTAAGGAGCCCTTTTGATCAAATCAAAAGGAAGAACCCGAAGAAGAGGTAATGATTTCACCACCCTTTTCTAAGTTCATTTCTTCTTCCACTTCTTGTTCCTTTGTTCTTACCATTCTAAAATAATAACTCCAGTATCTCACATATACTGTGATGTTATTATAAATATGGTACAACCATATTCAGTATTCTATCCACCCTTTGAATAACATGTCACCATACGTGCGTACGTACGGCTTACCGTCTCCACGTCGTGGTGTAATTGTTATTCAATATAATATTATTTGGATGGGTATAATAATGATGTGTAACTCATGTAAATAATAAATATAACATGTTAATGATTCTGTATATATGATATACCATCCATTTATATATTATTTTAATATCAAAAGAATGATATTGTCGCTCGTGCGTACGTACGGACTACCGTCTCCACGCACGCGATGAGATTCATTCTCCATCGTATCCATTCAAGTATAATTATCATTTGATGATTTAAAAATGATGTTTAAGGACTAGATATCATTCTAGATATGAATAAGATACAACAACCATGTCTTATGTAACAAAACATATAAAAGAAAATGAGTAAGTTAACACCCGAAACGACGATAATTCTAAGATATTATTAACAAATCAATGTTAAAAGATCATATATGATATCATATTAATATATATGATTCTTGTATAATTTAATAACAATTATTTCACCATTATACAGGAGGTTAACCTACCCCAACCAAGGAAAAGTACAAGGTAAGGGTTATTTCACAACCTCTTCATTATCCAAGGTTGTTTATACGTAATAATCTACTGGGATCTCTTTATCATCCACATCCATGTTTCTTCAAAATGTATTTCAAAACATATTTATTATTTACAAGAATATGATTTAAAGTCATTTATACCCTTGTTTGACTTTTTATAAGAGGTTTATAAAGGAATCTTTCCGTCGTTTTCAAAACAAGGTCTTTTTTAACCTTTTCGACAAAATTAAGGTAAGAATGTTTTTTTTAACTTATACGGCGGGTGCGGTTATTTTCCGCCGTTATAAAATACTCAAAGCTTTCCTTACAAGCTTATAAGAATATTTTCAAGAAAATGTTTTATTTTATATGGCTCTTAAATGATTTCAAAAAATAGAAAGAGATATTTCTCTAAAAAGTGTTTTGATTTCATCTATGTCAACATCCTTTGATGGATTTTACGCTTATTTGAAGTTGATTTATTATGATACAAAACTTCTATATTGTATTGAAGGTTTTGTGATATGTTTGACTGTGGATGTGCTATTTTTATACCATTCATAGTTTATGGTGAAATTATTGACATTTCTTATGCTAGTTTTAATACGAATGTTTATGTTATGTTTAAACATTTTCATATGGGAATGCATTGGACTTATTATGTGACGGGTGGAGCCCGCTATAGCTCCTCGATGCATCGGTAGGTCTCATGAGACAAACTAGTGTCTTGGCACAAAGCCTTGACAAAATCTTATTTGTAGTCTTGGCACGAGGCCTTGGCTATGTGGTTATGATAGTCTGGCATTATGCATTCCAACATTATGAAAGTGGTTATTGATTTTTTGCATGTGATTATTCGATTAGTAGAATATCCATGTGAATAAGTAAATGGCATTACTTCATTTTATTTATGCCATACCATGTTGAAAGTTCATGTTTAAAAGGCTTTTGTTTTAGTTATACATTGCCTTAAATGTTTATTCTTATTTATCAAAGTTTCCGCTATATTGTTATCCTTACTGGGCATTTGAGCTCACCCCTTTTCTATGTTTTATTTTTCCCAGGAAGTGAAGAAGTAAATTATGAATGACTTGCAGGGATATTATGAGGGGTTAATAGTGTGGATATGAAGACATTTTTGTTGTAGTAGTTTTCACTTTGAAATGTAATGTAAAACTTTATGATTATATCTAGTGTTTCCAAGGCTACTAAACCAATCGGTCTTTCGAGATTTGATCTTCTTGTGATCATGCCAATGTTACGAAGTAATGCACCGACTCTGGGTAGCTGGGCTCGGGGCGTTACAGTTGGTATCAGAGGAAGTTTAGTACAAACCTTGGAAGCTAGATTTAGATAAACTCTTATTAGAGCACGTAGACCTAAGATGAACTTTGAGGATTAGTATAGAAGAACTTACTAGAATTTTGGTATTGTAGAGATTTTGTGAGTTTTCCGAGCAATACATCCCTGTCTGGATACGAGCAGGTAGAGGCGGCTCTGGCACAGATGTACCTAGGGGTAAAACCCGAAAACACCGCTTTGAGCTAGACTCGAACGAGAACTGGTGCACGACAACGGGCCTTGCTGCACTCTTGGTTACGACACTCCCAGGGGATATGCTTAGGATAACTCTCATTTTCTTTACAAATCATTATGAAGGGTTTATAAGTATATACATCCTCAAAGGAAACATTCTTATGATTATGGATTATATCCATAAATAGTTCAATTTATGTTAAGTGTTTTATAAGTATGGGATTATGTATTTTGATTCATAAACTGATCTAGTGTATGCTATTGTTTAGAAATGGTGCCCAGTAGAAGGAATGAGAACTCCAGCAATGCACATGATCCAAAGAGAAAGAAGGATCATATCTTTCATGGTCTTAAGCCAGAATTTATAAGAGAAATAGTCTCCCATGTATTATCATTATATGAAGAAATAATATCATGTGTTGATAAGATAAGTAAAGATTTTACTGAGTTCTATGGATTTGAAGGGAAGCAAGAGAAGAAAAGGATGGAAGAGAGAAATATGGATAAAGGGAAGAGGGAAAAGAAGAATTTTCCCATATGTGGTAACTGTGGAAAGAAACACCCTGGAACTTGCCTGAAAGGAATGGGAGTTTGTTATAAGTGTGGAGAAAAAGGGCACAAAGTACGTGACTGCAAAGGTAAGAAAATGGTTTCAAATGTACAATGCTTCATTTGCAAGGAGTTTGGACACTACGCGAACCTATGTCCCAGTCATCAAACTATGCCGCAAATGATGTTATTGGATAATAATCAAGTTATGATACTACCACAGATGAAGAGGAATGATTAGAGTTCTTATGTTGATTATGTCAATTGAGTGTGTATCAACAATTTACTTGTTATAATAATTATGGAGTATGTAAGGATTGTACTGCAGTACTATTTCATTAAGGACTTGAGATTTTGTGGAACAAAGAAAAGTGACTCAATAGAAGGATAAATTTTTGGAAAATATATGGTTGAGAGAATGATAAACCATAATATAGTTCTGATACCGAGGTAGTGATTTTGGAATAATACATGATTGTTTTGGATAAATTATATTGGATATTCTTGACTACCTTGGAACTGATTAATGATTTGTATATTCCATAATTGTTGGGGTTTAAAACATTTTTGGATTAATGAAGTATATCCAACATTCTATATGGAATAAGGGAGCATGAATAAGGAATATGGTAATTCAGGATGTTTTAGTGTATTAAAAGAATACATGATGAAGGTATTCATATGCTATTACGGGGTAAAAAGAATCTACATTATGCTTACCTTCCTTATAAATGTTGGACTATGAGTTTGGACAGAAGTATTTTGGATAGTTCTAGTTTGGATTATTTTGGATTGCCATAAAAGGACAACCCGGAGGTCGGGCGGCAACCCGTCGCATCCGACAAGGCTGCGAGACTTGAACCCGCAACCGAAGGGCGACAAGGGTGTATCACCTACCACTGGCCCACGAGATGTCCTGGATTAAATAATATAGTTTTTTTAAAAGATCTGGTAGATGAATTATAAATTCATTTATTTTGGAACCCTGTACAAATCGTATAAATAGAAAAAAAAATTACATTATATTATCTTTTAGAGTGAAATATGAGTTTGTGGTAGAAATTTATTAGTGGATAAAACTCTAATTATAAAGTAAGTATATCTCCTTATGATCTTAGCCAATCTCATAAATAAATTCCACAATATTAAGAGAAGGAACATAGAACAAAAATGTTGTCCTAGATGGTACCTTAAATCATCACTAATTTATGGCTTTGGGATTGTTGGCCTTTTCATAGCCATGTTCTCTACCACTCTCCATCAGATAATTGATGGTTAGATTTCTCCTCCATATCCATATTTTCCTACATGGAACCCTAGTATGTGTTATTTTCGGTAATCTTCATACTTTCCACTCTTTATTTTAAATAGAGGCCTCATTAATTCATTTTTCTATGTGGGATTTCAACTAAGATATTTTGAAATGTCAAAAATGTGTTATCCCAATACCCTATATTTTGTTGAACCGATGGTACTTCAAATCATCATAGATTGATGAGTTTAAGGACTTCAATTTTATACTTGTTTGTGATTGATGACCTCAATCACTACCTATAAATATTTACGTTTTTCCTCCAATTATATGTCTCTAAATTGCCACCAATGTTCTCCGAATCGAGATCATAATTTGGTGGTGACCCTTTCATTTCTCTTTTCCTCATATTAAGAATAAATTTTAGTAACCCAATTTCCGATGTGGGTTTTCCCACAAATATATTTTCTATTATCAACCTTTTATTTTCGAAGAACAATTTCAAATTGCGAGGACGCAATTTATTGAAGGAGGGGAGAATGTAACACCCCAAGATTTCATAGTGTGTTATTTCTTCAAAATAATTCAATAACTTGCACTACACGCAACACCGAGTTCAATCACACCATGACATACCAAAGAAAAAAAAGCCATTCAAAAGAGGTTATGAATATTATTAACTAGATTTTAAACATTATATAATCCTTATAATTTTAGAATCCATATTATGAGTTTCTTAGTCATAATGCAAGAACAGATTCATTTTCAGTATTGCACTTTTATCAACTTTTAATAGTGAAACCTTTTTAAATTCAATATTTTAAACTTTTGACTAAATGGGGACATCAAAAAAAATTAAAATGAAACATCCCAAGCTTCCACGGTACGCTTTCCTTTGAATAAAACAGTAGCGTGTGTTGTACGCAACTTCGTGTTTTAACACACACCACAACCGATCAAACTAGCCGTTATGAATAGTAATACCTAATTTTTGAAATTATATATATATTATTTTTAAAATTGGACTTCATTTTTGGATTCGGAATATTGAAATTAGCCTAAGGTGAAATTTTGGTACTTTTCGGATAACTTTAATATTTTGATGAATAGTGAAAATTACTAAATTTTAATTAAAAACAACTTTTTTAATCAAAATAATTAATAGTGAAAAATTATGAATTTGAGTGGTTTTAAAGTATATTTAGAACAGATTTTTACCATTTAATATAATGTTGGTCATTGGACATAATTTTACAATTAAACCGAACATAAACAAATGTCAATCTTTTGATAGTTATTATCTCTTAAAAACACGCTTTTTTTTTGACAGCGGGAATTAATTTTAAATTAATTTCTGCCACTTCTGTGTTTTGAATTTGGGAAAATGGATTCCATATTTGGAATCAGGATGTTCAAATTGTGTGAATAGGTAACTTTTATTTTTAGACATTTTGAATAATTACTGCGGTAAATATTTTATTTACCATGGTTAAAGGGTAAATCCGGTAAATAAGGGTTAAAAAATAATATTATAATAATACAAAATTACCCTAAAACGTGTCCTAACCTTATTGGTGGACACATACCCGACCATGAGCATCCTTGGGTCAATTTGGGGACCCCTTGGAGCCACTTGTATGTGGTAGGGACACATTATATTAATAAAGTTAAAATAAAAATAAAAATGGCATAAGCTTACATCTTTTAGAACAACAATTTTGACATAGGGTTATATATGTTGGATTTTAGATTATAAATATTCATTAGAAAGCTAAAAATATTTCCTACATTATGATATTTTATTTATAATTTTTAGACATTAAATAATTTATTTATGACACAATGATGATGCAGTAATTACTATAATAGTGAAAAATTAAAATAATTGATATTATAAATACCCAAATAAATATAATATGAAACTTTTAATGAATTAAACTAATTTTCTAGGCTAATATGATATATTAGGATTGATTTAATGGACTTTGTTCGAAGTAATCAATCTGTTATGAGTTTCACAAAAATCAACTATTGAATAGTGTCAAAATTGACATAAAAGAGTTCTTAAAACAAATATTATATTATTAATTGATATTAAATTCCTAAAAATCTAAGGATCGGCCAAGAGACTTATATTATGATAGGTTAATCATTAATGGACCACTTGGGGGTATCTTGGATGTATATAGTAAGTTTATTAACCATATTATATAAAAATACAAAGAGACATTGTAAAAGTGAAACTAATTAACTTAGAGTAAATACTTAAAGATAAGGTTAATATAAGTACCCAAACCTGTCTAAATTCTATTGGATGAGTTGTTTTCGACCTATCCCCACCTAATCCTTTGAATAGTCAACTTTGGAGCCATTAGAAACCGAATATGAATTTATTATAAATTAATATTTCTAGCTTTTCCAAAGGTGCCCCTCACCCCTCTTATAAAAGGGCACTCCTCCTTCTCTTTTCCTCACACCTCTCAAGCCACTTGGCTCGTCCAAAATCTGCCCAAAAACTCTCCCAACATCCCTCACTACAACCTAGAGGCCTTAGTTTGATCAGAAAGCCAACCTAAGGAGCCCTTTTGATCAAATCAAAAGGAAGAACCCGAAGAAGAGGTAATGATTTCACCACCCTTTTCTAAGTTCATTTTTTCTTCCACTTCTTCTTCCTTTGTTCTTACCATTCTAAAATAATAACTCCAGTATCTCACATATACTGTGATGTTATTATAAATATGGTACAACCATATTCAGTATTCTATCCACCCTTTGAATAACATGTCACCATACGTGCGTACGTACAGCTTACTGTCTCCACGTCGTGGTGTAATTGTTATTCAATATAATATTATTTGGATGGGTATAATAATGATGTGTAACTCATGTAAATAATAAATATAACATGTTAATGATTCTGTATATATGATATACCATCCATTTATATATTATTTTAATATCAAAAGAATGATATTGTCGCTCGTGCGTACGTACGGACTACCGTCTCCACGCACGCGATGAGATTCATTCTCCATCGTATCCATTCAAGTATAATTATCATTTGATGATTTAAAAATGATGTTTAAGGACTAGATATCATTCTGGATATGAATAAGATACAACAACCATGGCTTATGTAACAAAACATATAAAAGAAAATGAGTAAGTTAACACCCGAAACGACGATAATTATAAGATATTATTAACAAATCAATGTTAAAAGATCATATATGATATCATATTAATATATATGATTCTTGTATAATTTAATAACAATTATTTCACCATTATACAGGAGGTTAACCTACCCCAACCAAGGAAAAGTACAAGGTAAGGGTTATTTCACAACCTCTTCATTATCCAAGGTTGTTTATACGTAATAATCTACTGGGATATCTTTATCATCCACATCCATGTTTCTTCAAAATGTATTTCAAAACATATTTATTATTTACAAGAATATGATTTAAAGTCATTTATACCCTTGTTTGACTTTTTATAAGAGGTTTATAAAGGAATCTTTCCGTCGTTTTCAAAACAAGGTCTTTTTTAACCTTTTCGACAAAATTAAGGTAAGAATGTTTTTTTTAACTTATACGGCGGGTGCGGTTATTTTCCGCCGTTATAAAATACTCAAAGCTTTACTTACAAGCTTATAAGAATATTTTCAAGAAAATGTTTTATTTTATATGGCTCTTAAATGATTTCAAAAAATAGAAAGAGATATTTCTCTAAAAAGTGTTTTGATTTCATCTATGTCAACATTCTTTGATGGATTTTACGCTTATTTGAAGTTGATTTATTATGATACAAAACTTCTATATTGTATTGAAGGTTTTGTGATATGTTTGACTGTGGATGTGCTATTTTTATACCATTCATAGTTTATGGTGAAATTATTGACATTTCGTATGCTAGTTTTAATACGAATGTTTATGTTATGTTTAAACATTTTCATATGGGAATGCATTGGACTTATTAAGTGACGGGTGGAGCCCTCTATAGCTCCTCGATGCATCGGTAGGTCTCATGAGACAAACTAGTGTCTTGGCACAAGGCCTTGACAAAATCTTATTTGTAGTCTTGGCACGAGGCCTTGGCTATGTGGTTATGATAGTCTAGCATTATGCATTCCAACATTATGAAAGTGGTTATTGATTTTTTGCATGTGATTATTCGATTAGTAGAATATCCATGTGAATAAGTAAATGGCATTACTTCATTTTATTTATGCCATACCATGTTGAAAGTTCATGTTTAAAAGGCTTTTGTTTTAGTTATACATTGCCTTAAATGTTTATTCTTATTTATGAAAGTTTCCGCTATATTGTTATCCTTACTGGGCATTTGAGCTCACCCCTTTTCAATGTTTTATTTTTCCCAGGAAGTGAAGAAGTAAATTATGAATGACTTGCAGGGATATTATGAGGGGTTAATAGTGTGGATATGAAGACATTTTTGTTGTAGTAGTTTTCACTTTGAAATGTAATGTAAAACTTTATTATTATATCTAGTGTTTCCAAGGCTACTAAACCAATCGGTCTTTCGAGATTTGATCTTCTTGTGATCCTGCCAATGTTACGAAGTAATGCACCGACTCTGGGTAGCTGGGCTCGGGGAGTTACATCAATTAATGTGTCTTGATTAGGAATCAGTTTCTTATCTTTCTAAATGACAGGAAGTCATCACACATTATGGAATAGGTAAACAACTCATCTCATAGAAAACTAGGTTCAAGCACTAAATCATAAGTAAATAACACATGGAAAATTTAAAAAACTCAAGGTACTGGGAACATATCAGCGTCTTTTTTACCCTAGTACTCTCATCTAGGCCACCATGCCACCGCAACAAACAAACCAATGGAATTGTACATCAATGAAACACCTTCTCCTAACAATCATGTATCTCCACTAGATGCTCAACGAATGTTGTGTCACCCTCAATATCCAACTATAACCAGTCAGAAACATGGGATTCATCATGAAGATATGGATGAAGCTAGGAGACATGAAAGATGTCATCAATTATATCCAACTTTGGTGGAAATTACAAATGGTGTGACACCTTTCCAACATTCACAAACACGTCGAATGGTCCCATGAACCTCGTAGAACTATTTCTCCCTCCACCAAACCTCTGATGCCCACGTCAAAGGGGAAACCTTCAACAATACTTAGTCCCAAACCCCGAACTCCATGGGCCTTCACCTATGATCAGTGTTCAACTTCTACCAATATTTTGTTTCCTTTTTTATCTCATGGATAAGTATCACCTTCACCATCATACTCTGAAACATGTCGGGGCCATGAATAGATGCCTCCCCAACATCTGCTCAGTACAAAGATGAACAACATGGCCTTCCGTATAATGCTTTGAACGGATCCTTTCCAATGGAAGAGTGATCGCTATTATTGTAGGAAAACTCTAACAAGGGAATGTTTCATACCCATGATCTTACATAGTCATGAACACATTCCTGTAACGTGTACTCCAATGTTTGGATGGTACTCTTTATGTACCCATCCATCTGAGGGTGGAAAGTAGTGCTAATGCATAACAGATTTCTAAAACATGATGCAATCCCCTATAGACATGAAAGGTAAAACATGTATCTCAATCTGAGACAATGGATTTCAGAACCCCATGTAGCCACACAACCTTATCCACATGACTCTATGCTAATTCTCCGACTATTCTTGACTCTTTGATCCCTTGGATGTGATCTAATTTTGTTAGTCGATCCACTACTACCCAGATTTCCTATCATCCTCCCCGAGCCATGGTAAGTCCTACGATGCAATCCATTGATATTTCATCCCAATTACACTTGGGGATATCTAATGTCTAAAACAATCCACCGAGAAAATGGTTCTTAGCCTTCACCTACTGGTACACGAGGCACTTTTCCACAAACTCCACCAATTTCTGATTTAACCTAAGCCACCAAAACTATTCCCTCAAGAAACAATACATCTTGGAAACTCTCGTGTGTACTACTTGAGGTGATCTGTGAAACTCATAGAGAACTCCCTCATCTCCACTAGAACAAATAACTTCCCATGGAACTTCATCTGATTCTTACCATTCTCCAACCATCCCCATAGAGCATAACCCTGGTCCAAGAGATCACACATTACATCTGCCTCCGAGTCTCCCCACTGAGACTCCTGCACCTACATTATTAGAGAATAATTCACCATAATCTAAAATATAAATACTCTTCCATTATCCATTTATTCAACTATTTTCATGGAAGCCAACTCACCCATTGCTTTCCAATCATCCATAGATTGTTGAACTACTTCATTATACAACATTCTACTCAAATCATCAACCACAAAATTAGCCATTCCAGATGGGTAATAGGTATCAAAGTCATAATCCTAGATAAACTATATCCACCTCTCCTTCCACAAGTTCAGGTCTCGCTAGGAAAATATTTACCTCAATCTTGGGTGATTTGTGAAGATCCCAATGCACTCCCCAAAGAGGTATTGATTCAACAAATTCCTCACAAACATGACTGCTGCTAGCTCCAGATCATGGGTGGAAAGCTAATAATCATGGGGACTCAAATTAATAGACCCATAAGAGATCACTCCCTATTGATACATCATCACATACAGCAATCCTAGAAGGAATGTATTACAAAACACCTTGAACATCACCCCTTCCTATGGAAATTGAAGCTCTTGAGCACTGACCAACTTTCCATTCTGGCAGCTAAAAGCTTCCTAACACTGCTCACTCCATATAAAGTCTAGGTCCTTTCTAGTCAGAGCAGTCGAAAATGCTACTACTCGAGAGAAATTGTGTACAAATCAATGTTATTAGCCTACCATAATGAGAAAACTACAAACCTCTACCACATTATTGGGTGGTTTCCGATAAAATACTTCCTCAAACATTGATGGATCCACTTATACACCATGTTGAGACACCAAATGTCAATGTAGGTGGACCTACGGTGTCTAAAAATTTCATTTGGAGAGATTTCAATAGAGCCGGTTGTGTGGAAGGACC
The DNA here is from genome assembly GCA_963277665.1 of Viscum album. Lineage (NCBI taxonomy): Eukaryota > Viridiplantae > Streptophyta > Magnoliopsida > Santalales > Viscaceae > Viscum > Viscum album. Next base: position 401,324,523 of record OY728127.1, on the reverse strand, counting down.
TCAAAGATAGTCCTCAAATACTCTGTTTGATCCTCCTATGAATTTGAGTTCATTAGAATGTAATTGAGGAATACAATAATGAAACTGTCTAGAAACTCATGAAACATGATGTTCATAAGTACCATGAACACAGTCAGTGTGTTCGTAATAGCGAATGACATAACGAAAAACTCGAAGGGCATATACATGCACCTAAAATTTGTCTTCAGAATATCACCCACCTTCACCCACAACCGGTGATACCCAGATGATAGATAAATCATTGAAAACCAAATTTCACACCTAATCTTGTCGAAGATATAGTCCATCCATGGGAGAGGGTAAAATTTATTGATCATCACCGGATTCAACCTTTGGCAGTATATACACAACCTCATACCACCATCTTCCTTATTCTCAAATAAGACCGAAGCACCCCACAATAACACACTGTATTAGATAAGGTCATTTTTCAACAAATTTAAAATCTAAATTTGCATCTCCCTCAACTCAAAAGGTACCATCTGATAAGGATCCATCGAAATCATACTATCACTTGGTTGTATGTCTATCCAGATCTCAACGTCACACCAACGGTGTAAGGTCCCAACCTCCTCCTAGAATAAATAAAAGATATCCCAAACAACTTTTAGAACCCCTACCATCTCGGTGTCCACCAATTCAACTAAATAATTGTCCAAAAAATAAATAAGATTCTCAACACGCCGACTACCATTCTAAAAAACCCTGCTTGCCAACGAAAGCTAGACGCAGTCCATCCATATCTGAAAATAGGAGTATTCTACAGAATCTATAAATAAAGGAATTAACAGAATAAAACCATTCAATTATAAAGATGACATCATATGGTTTCATCTGAAATATGAAAAGATCTCTATAGGAAGGATGCAGTCCCATCATCCGTCTATATCCCCGACACACATCAAGCAAGATGATCTGACTTCTGATAGGTGTACTCAACACCAAGGGAATAGAAATCCTCTCAATGTCTAATCTTAGAGTATAGAATAGGTTGGGTGAAAAAAAGAATTTAGAAGGTCATGAATCAAACAAAGCACATGGAACAGTACTAAACAAGCTGATCACACCACAAAAAATCTCCAACCCCGCTGGAACTACTACCTCTGGGATGTGCAATAGACCACACCTAGATCATTTCCGCCTCAATTTTCAACTACATCTTCAACCATGTCTGGGTGGAGGTACCTATGAAATGACCTCTGTTCAGCCTCCACCTGCACTGTCTCCCCTCAGTAGAGTTGCAGCCTGTTATCCCTACGACTGAAATGTCCTGGCCAACAACTAATACTGAGGCAGGTGTTGAACCTTCCAATCTCCACCAAACTGAGGATGAATGGGGAAATGAATCTAATAGTTCTCATAACCTCCACAAGTGAAACGCCTCAGCACAAAGCCTATGTGAAGATAAATAGGACTGGAAGGTTGAAACAAAAACTGTTGAGGTCGACTCCTTACTGGCCGAATCCTCAAAGGCCCTGACGCATGGGACATGTCGCTGAAAAATTTCCCCTTAGGATAACTTAGTTGGCACCCCAATCATGGTATACCTCTTTAAATGTGATTCATTTACACTACCCCATCCTTATTCTAACCCACTAATTATTTTGGTAGGCATAATGGAGTAACCGTATACTAGAGTGAAGGATGGAGTGCCTCCTCTAAGCGTCTCACCCGAGACTCCTCGTCAGGAATGTTGTCTGGGGAAAAGTGAAGGAGATCCATAAACTTGATCCCCATATCCCTTAATAACATAATCCCCTAATTGAGGTAGAGTATCTCTTGTCTCTTCTTATCCTTCATCATCGAAGAAGTGAATTCTGCTCAAAACTCCCTCTCAAAGTCGACCAGTAGAACATCAGCCTCTTTCCCCTCCTCGAGGTAAAGAGTCCACCACTGACAAGAATCTCCCCTCATGTGTATCAATTCTAGGTAAACCCATTACTCTTCCAGAGCTTAGATCAAGATGAAAGTGATCAACAGATCCTCAATCCAATTCTCCACAATTTCCTAGAGTCAGTCGCTGGAAATCATGAAGCATCTTCTACAACTGTCATCCTTCTACCACTAAGTCAACCCTCCATCATTCGACCGAGTTATCCTACTAAGCCTCCACTACCTGTACCACATGTGGATGAAGACTAGTTTTCATAGATAAAAAAGAAAACAGGAAAATCCTAAAACTGAGTAGTATCGAATTTTATTTAGGATTCCATCTAACTCATTGTTTATTTCAATTCCCAAAAACATCCAAAATAAACTAGTACACAAGTCATCACGATGCATGTACCTTTCCTAGGTTCTATTCCCTATAAATATTTTATTCTCACTTGTTCATTTGGTAAGCTCATAGTCCTTACATTTAATCATGGTGGGCCAAAAATCTCATGTTCTAGACAATCTTCCTAGTCCTATGTCACACACCAAGGACACCTGACATGATTTCCCTACCAACCCATGAAATCCTCACTATTACTAACTCCAAACACCGTCATATCTGTCAACCATCACCCCTGATACCATTATTTCATGATTCACTCCCTCCAAAGATTCCCCTCCTAAGATGTCCATAGATAAAGAGAGATAATGATCCCCCGAGTCCTACCTCGAGTAGGCCTCTAGGTGGAAACCAACACTAAAGGTTTAAAAATATCACAAAATATGAGGAATTATCATTTTTATAGTAACCAAGATTGGTAGATATGTTTTATCAACCTAAAAATAACCCCAAGATATGCACACACACAAAGATATATATATATATATATAAGAATAAAAAATCCATCCCACATGCATGTTTAAGTAAAAATTTTAGAAATACAATGAAAATATCCAAAGTAAAAACCAAGAGAACAGAGATAAGAAGTGATATAGAAACTATGATAATGCTCGAGCTAGTAAGGTTCTGCTCGATCTGTGTAATCTTCTAAGAAAAATGAAAATAGTTTTATATATGTAGGGTGAGAATACATGTATACTCATTAGTAAAATCTAAATTCTCTCGTGTACAAGTGGAGACGCATACTAATTCCCCTATAAGAAACAACCGAAACCAAAACCACCGAACAAGGTATAACAGATACCCCAATATCACCAAATACATTCTCACTAAATAACACAAGTAATGTAAAGTAATACAGTAATCACATTGATTATAGGGTACCCCACACCACTTCCCACTAGTTAACTACTCATCCCTGATGGAAAACATCCTGATGATATCACGCTCTTCCACAATCCCCACAGTCACAACCTACCTGCATACACGTGGACCAAAAACCATATCCCACCCACAAACACCTTGGCCACAACCACATCACATCTTATCCACAAATACCTAGATCAAAAAACCACAACCTCATCCCAATGACACCTGGGAAAGTACAACGTATCTCATCCTGAAGACACCTAGGAAGAACTCCTCACCAGTAGACACCTGGTCTTCCCAACTACCCCACAACCTGCAAAAAGAGTCTTGGGATAAAAATGCCTTGATGTCGGAGTATAGAAGATCCAATATCCTACCATCCATCCTCTAACTGGGATGTTGGGAATGGACACCCTCCCCCATAAAAATGGGGGTGTTCGATAAGTAGTTCTCAACCTGAGTGGGGTGCATACAGAAATCAAAAGGATCTATATACATATACAGGTACCAGACAGTCATCCAAACCTATGGGTTTTCAAAAAAACAACCAGAACACACCAAAACTACCCTTTCTTCCACCTCTAATGAATAAAAACACAACCATCCACAGACATCATTTATGGCATTACCCAATTCATTCAACCAACTATAACTATTCATTTAACCATTTATTTATTCCATACATTCCTAAGAAACTACCAAGCACATCACACAACAAGCCTCATAGCCAAGCCAAAAAAAGGAAGAAACTTATGATAAAACATCCCACATAGAATCCAAGCCAACCAGTATAATTATACTTCTTCAATGTTACGTCTCCGTATCCATCCTCTCAACAAGAAAACCCCCAACACACCTCATCACAACCATACTCATCATCCCCACTACATAACAACCCACACCCAACATACCCAGTGACATAAACATAGAAATACCCAAACCTGTAGCCCCAATGCTCAAACTATTCCCATCCATTCCACAATAAACCAATCTCTCAACCTGAGATCCCATTTCAATGCCCGTATTACCCTAGAAACAACTGTTCTTCCAACCGAAGCACCACATAACCCATACAAAGAATAATATAGAAAATATCCACACACAGCACACAGCCACACAAAATAAGACATTGTGTATTCAGTTCTAATATACTCATTATTTAATTCCACTTCGAATAATCATGGGTTATCACGGAAAATGTTTTATCCTGAGGAATCAATTTATTTAACTAAATATATGTGATTAACCAATTTCATAATCATATATTTGTTCACTTATTATCAACAAAAAATTTTCAAATTCCATATAGGTGTGAAAACAGAGACCACCAATAACCCTAATTTTCATACGGCATGTGGCCATCACAATTCACAACATGAATCAAAGATTACAGATAAAAAAACACAAGAATAATCATAATAATCCCATCCCCTAATTTATTATTTCTTATTATATTTGTTTAATTTGGATCTATCCATTTTCATAATCAAGCATCATTACACCCACCCCACATTATACAAAATTAAAATAGAGATGGGGGAATTCTTACCTGGAACTACAGATGATCAAGTACTCCTTCCTGCACCAAAACAAAGGGTCCTGAAAATAGAAAGAGTGTATAAGGAAAACTAAATCGGAAGACCACAACAAGTAAAACAACTTCATAGGGTAGAATAGTCCAGGGCACACCAACAGAAAATGAAACACACAAGGAAGAGAATATCTCATGTTACAAGATCTGGGTATTATATTAATGGCAGGAAAGAAGTTCAAGGGCCATTAAAGTTAAATCATGGTCAAGATAACATGGTTTGACTCTTTCAAAGTCATAAAATAGTTAGTATTTTAAATAATTAATTAATATTTGTTGAAACGCCTTTATAACTGCTCAAAAAAGATATTAATCTTGAATTAATTAAAATAAAACAAAAGATGGGTGAAACTGAAAAAATTTGGAAAAATCGTACATGACTCGTCAATGGGTGAGTCATCAATGCAAGTCACCAATTTGAGTCACTGAAACCTGAACTACCAAAACGTACCCTAATGATGCTAGAACTACCAATGCCCGACCTTCTGATGCCTCAAACTACCGATGCCTCAAACTACCAATTCCTCGACTCACTGACACTCTGACTCACTGATAGCCTAAGATACTGATATCCTTACTCACTAATGCCCTGACATGTTGATGCCCTAACTCACCAAGGCCCTGACGTACTAACACCCTAACTCACCAACGCCCTGTCCTACTGATTCCCTAACCTACCACTACTAACCCACCGAATTTGAGCTACCATCACAAACCTACAAATATTGAGCAACAGTTACCTCCTAGAACACCCCAAACACTAAATTTTAACAAAGGAATAAACTAGAGAGGTATGGTACTTCACAATTATTTAGACCATTGAGACCCTTCATTAATATACAAACCTTTTCCTTGTCACTTCTAATCATATTTCCTATTGGTTGTTCAATGTTGATATCGTCCTCAAGAACTCTATTTAATAATTCTGTTTTAATATCCATTTCATAAGCTTTGTACCCAATTTTAATATACATGTAATGAAAGATCCAAATCAAATCTAGTCTAGCTTCTAGAGAACACATTACTTCATCATAAATTCCTTCAATCTATGCATATCCTTTACACATCAACAATTCCTTATTTCTAAATAAATTTACATGATCATTCAATTTATTTTTAAAAATTCACTTTGTTCAAATGACATTGTGATTTTCTGGTCTCATAACAAGATCCCATTCCTGGTTACTTTCAATCTAATTCAGTTTATCATTTAGGGACTTAAGCCATTATTTATCCTTTTCTTCTTCTTAAAATGATATTGGATCTACAATTTATAGGAAGTTAGAATTTAGTGCATTCTTCATTATCAATTTCTTTGTAATTGTGATATAATCCCCCAATGAAGTTGGATTCACCAATTTCGACTCTTCTATTTCACCTATGAGGTTCTGAAAAAGTTTCTTCGATAATTTTTTCTTCTTCTTATTTTTATTATGAATCATCGTTATTTTTTGAGCCCTAAATGTTTTTCAAGTCTTCCTCTATTTCATCATTTGAATATGTCCCTTGTCCACATTCTTCTTCATTATCAATCACATCAACATATGAGCTCCTTTTTTTATTTATATATTTATCCATAATTATTTTGACATCAATAATTTCTGTAATATATTTAAGATGATAATTGTAAATTTTGTAGTATTTACTCTTTATTGAATGTCCAAGGAATATTCCATCATCTTCAACTCACCATTCTTGATTTGATTACCTTATTTTTTTGGATGAATCATTAAATTATAAAAACATGAAAATACTTTAGAGAGGGATTCCTTCCATACCATATCTCATATAGTGTCCTAGTATCTCCTATATAAATTCTAGTTTATATTTGAGTGAACACTCAAACTTAAATATCCTCCTTCAAGTAATGAAGAGAAACACAACTCTAAATAAATAATGTTCTATCCATATTATTGACCTATAATTTTCTATGTTTAAAACACAAATTATGTTTATGGGTTATCACAGAATACACCTCATGAATTATCCCATAGTTTTTGAGTTATTTGTAAAGACCCATCAAATTCAAGGCAATTTTTCTCTTAATTTTCTTTGGGATTTTTCAAGAACGCGGTTTCGGACGGCACCTGATTCCGAGGCCCGGTGTGCCCGGAATCAATTTCCGAGGCCCGTGTACCGCGACGCCGACAATCCTCCTACCGCGACTCTGTCTTCTGCGACGTCCCTTTCCCGCAACAAACCCCTTTTGATGACTTCATCTAGGTAGGGTTTTTTTGTTTATGAATATTTTCGTTTCCGTGTAAATGTCCAATTCTTAAGCATCCTGATATTGGATTAAATGGAGGAGGCCAGACCGCACAAACACAGCCGACACTCCTCCCCCTTGGTTGTTTTGTTTATTGCGGCTCGATAGAAGGCTGCGTGGTGCAACGAAACCGCACGGAAACATGGAGGAATGCGGAAAAGAATCACGGCGCTGTCACGCCCCGCCGTAGAGACCGAAAAAAGACACAGCGCCATCGTGCCACGCTGGAGAACCACGAAGAGGCCGCAGCCGGAGCGGGGCCGCGACGGAGGGGTGCGGAACCGTCGCGTCGTGCCAGACGGACAAGGCTGCTGCTCAAAGCCGCGGCGGTGCAAGGCGGGGTGGCCGAAACCTCCGGCGGCCGGCCCCTCGAAGGGCGGGATTGCATCTGTCCCGCGGTGGCAGCACAGGCCGGCCGGTCCGGGCCGGCCGTTTCGGAGGGAATCCGGGGGTCGTAACCCCCGGATGGAAAAGAGGAGCGGCCCCCATGTGGGGGGGGGGGGTGGTTCCATCAAGGGGGGCAGCCGCCCCCCTTTCCGATCGGCTCGGCCAACGCCGAGCGGGCCGTCTAATGGTCGCGCCGGTGGGGCTGGGCCTTGCCTGTTGGGTCAGGCCATGCCCTAACGGGCCGGACCCGGACCCGGGTCAGGTCGCCTCGGTTCGGGCCGCCCCAGGGGGGTCTCGGGCCGGGTCGGTCCGGGCCCAAAACCCCCTAAAACCGGACAGGTTCGTTCCATATCCCATATCAAGGGCTACGAACCTTCGATCGACGAACCATCAGTTGCGATGCGATCCTTAGATCGAGACGGTAGTTTTGGTATATTACACTCATGGTTTCGGAGAACTTTGTGTATGGCCAGGTTGGTCCGAACACGAAACCATTCGGGCCCTCGGAGCGGAAACACATATAACATGAGCTTCGGACGTCTGATTGACGTGCTGTAAAATTTGTTGGATTCCTATTAGTGAGAAAGACCTTTTGTCTTACTCCACTCAAGGTTTGGACACAGTCGGAATGCGGTCGGGTTGGTTTTGATTGAAAAACCAACCGGGCCCCTAGAACAAAAAAGCCAATAACTCTCAGACCGGGCGTCCAATTGACGCGTTGTCTGTCGTGTTGAGTTCCTTTTGTTGAAACTAAACTTTGGGATACATAAACTCTAGACTACATGCCCTTTGATGTATCGACCCCCCTTTGGCTCGAGGAGCCGACCCTCCCAGAAACGAGCATGCCGTGTGCGGGAACCCTAGAGATGGCTGCGACTATGACGACGATGAAGACTGCACTGAAATCCTCTGTGGGTTCGGCAGTGACGAAGACTGCACTGAAAACCTATGTGGGTTCAGCAGTGATGAATACTGCACTAAAATACTCCATCGGTTCTGCAGCGATCAAGACCATACTAAAATCCTCCCTGGGTTTGATGGCGATGAAGTCTACACTGAAATCCTTCGTGGGTTCGGTAGCGATGAAGACCGTACAGAAATCCTATGTGGGTTCGACGGTGATTACTACTGTAATTGTATCCTACGTGGGTCTGGTAGTGTTTGACTTTGTTCTTGCTATCCTACGTGGGTCTGGTGGAGTAGCTGATCTGTATCCTATGTGGGTCTGAAAGCTTAGCTGGTTTTGTATCCTACGTGGGTCCCAGCTTAAATGAATCATTGGCTATATCTGATCATCTCTATCACCTTACGAAGAAGTATACCTGTGTGAGCTGAGTATTGACTTTAAATCATTATCTTCTATATGATTTACTTGCTTCCTTTATGGATTGGGTTGTGTTATCCTGTGTGGATTGGGTTGTACTATCCTGTGTGGACGTGATCGAACATGGGCTCGAATGATGGAGCCGAACTGGAATTGATGACTTAGGTATTTGTATGGGCATATACCTAAGAAGTGTTGGATGTCACTTCATGATTGCATCATTCCTTTGTGGATTATCCTTTGTGGATTCTAGGAGACCATCGGGGGTCACGGGGTCCCTATTGAGTAGCATATACTCACCCATGCATGAGCTATGCCCACACTAAGTTGTGTTGGATGCAGACGACGGACAGTGCTGATCGTGGTTGAGGCGTGTGGAGCAAGTCTGTACCTGGAGGTGGACCACTGGGCAGGACGTACACGGAGTGGATGGTTGGACCCGAGGAGCTCAGGAGACTGTCTGTACCCACCCTTCAGGTGGGACATCTGGTGGAAGACTTGATGTTGCTGCTTTACTTTCAGTTGTTGTACTTTTTTCCAGTGGTAATTTACTTCAGTTTGGGTTTGTATTCTAGCCCACTTACTTTTCTACACTACTATTGTACCCAGTTTTACTTAGTGTTTACTTCTTCATTCTTAATCTGTGGTGTTTGTTTATTTTATAAAGGCAATTCCTTCCCCTTTTATCGGGATTTATGCCTTTGGTAGTAGTCGTCAGCCCTTGTCCTATGGAAGGCAGGCTTAGGGTAGTCACGACCCAGGTGCTGAGGATGGGTCATGAAAAATTGGTATCAGAGGAGTTCGGTTCTACTGTAGAACTCCGGACTCTGATCTTTCTTCTATGTAAAGCAATAGTGTTAAGGGTATTGAGTGTGGTTATGAGTCCAGGGAGTCCAGTGTTGGTGCGGCGGCTGACGTATCCATACACCAGGACCTTGACATCTGATTTCTGACTCAGTACACGAAAACATCGATTGCATGTATGTTTCATGTTTTCTTTGCGAATACATTGTGTCAGCTCACGAGGTATACTCTATGACCGTGGCACACCTGTTTCTCTTCAGGATGGCCCCACGACGGTAGCCATCTAGGGTTCTGAGTTTTGTGCGAGCCGACAGCCCACCGAGCTACGAGGCCTCGGTGCAGGGCCCTTTTTGAGCGGAGGCACCGACAGTTCCACAACCTGCGGAGCCACCAATTCTACCAGCCCCAGCCGCTGATAGTGTACGTCACCTTAGTGCACTTCTTGAGTTTCAACGTTAGAGACCGCCCAGGGTCTGTGGGAAGACAGACCCTCAAGCAGTCGAGGATTGGCTAGAGGCTGTGGTTCGAGTTTTCAGGTTAGTGGGGACACAAGCCGACCTCATGGTGATCCTTGCAGAGAGCCTCCTGCACGCGGCATCAGGAGGATTGTGGAGCTTGATGTTCCATGTGCACGACGAGGCATCACTCCTCGGGATAGAATTTGAGAGCCTCTTCCACTCGGAGTTCGTCCCAGCCACCCTCTGTGCGGTGTGCATCCAATAGCTACTACACCTGCGACAGGGCAGCATGACGGTCACCTAGTACTCGGCGAGATTTACCGATCTCTCACGTTATTCAACGAACATGGTACGAGACTCATTCTTCCGGGCCCGGACCTTCGAGAAGGGACTGAGGCATGAGATTAGGGCATCGATGATCTCCCTCCGCATTCCGACACAGGCAGGAGTACTGGGAAGATCCCTTCTCTTAGAGAGATTTCTTTCTAAGCCTAAGCCAGCAGCAAGACCTACCGCAGGGCGGCACAAAGTGGAGTCGTCTGCAGCTGGCAGTCGACGGATGTTGCAAGGGTCCAGGTAGACCAGAACATCAGGCGGATGACCTCAGGACACTGGCTCAGAGGTGTGGGGCAAACTGCGCAGAGCCAGCCATCCAAGGAGCAGACAGTGCTACGCATGCGGCGGGCAGGGCCACATGGCTCCTGACTGCCAGACCCGCCGTGCATAGGAGCAGAAGACGGTTGAGGGGCCACCTAGGCAGAGGCAGAGGGTCGACCGTGGAGTTCCGCCAAGTGCAGGTGGACGAGGAAGCGGAGTTGGCCGAGCAGGAGGTGGTGGGCGACGCTTTGAGGCTTTACCACCACCACCACCAGGAGGTCCACCCCGACCATAGGGAGCAGGCAGGCAGAGACATGCTCAGCTTCAGGCAGTGGAGGCCTATGACGACGGCGCGCCAGAGATGATTTAATTAAAATAAAACAAAATATGGGTGAAACTGAAAAAATTGGGAAAAATTGTACATGACTCGTCAATGGGTGAGTCATCAATGCAAGTCACCAATTTGAGTCACCGAAACCTGAACTACCAAAACGTACCCTACTGATGCTAGAACTACCAATGCCCGACCTTCTGATTCCTCAACCTACCGATGCCTCAAACTACCAATTCCTCGACTCACTGACACACTGACTCACTGATAGCCTAAGATACCAATATCCTTACTCACTGATGCCCTGACATGTTGATGCCCAAACTCACCAAGGCCCTGACGTACTAACACCCTAACTCAGCAACGCCATGTCCTACTGATTCCCTAACCTACAACTACTAACCCACCGAATTTGAGCTACCATCACAAACCTACAAATATTGAGCAACAGTTACCTCCTAGAACACCCCAAACACTAAATTTTAACAAAGGAATAAACTAGAGAGGTATGGTCCTTCACAATTATTTAGACCATTGAGACCCTTCATTAATATACAAACCTTTTCCTTGTCACTTCTAATCATATTTCCTATTGGTTGTTCAATGTTGATATCGTCCTCAAGAACTCTATTTAATAATTCTGTTTTAATATCCATTTCATAAGCTTTGTACCCAATTTTAATATACATGTAATGAAAGATCCAAATCAAATCTAGTCTAGCTTCTAGAGAACACATTACTTCATCATAAATTCCTTCAATCTATGCATATCCTTTACACATCAACAATTCCTTATTTCTAAATAAATTTAAATGATCATTCAATTTAATTTTAAAAATTCACTTTGTTCAAATGACATTGTGATTTACTGGTCTCATAACAAGATCCCATTCCTGGTTACTTTCAATCTAATTCAGTTCATCATTTAAGGACTTAACCCATTATTCATCCTTTTCTTCTTCTTAAAACGATATTGGATCTACAATTTATAGGAAGTTAGAATTTAGTGAATTCTTCATTATCAATTTCTTTGTAGTTGTGATATAATCCCCCAATGAAGTTGGATTCACCAATTTCGACTCTTCTATCTCACCTACGAGGTTCTGAAAAAGTTTCATCGACAATTTTTTCTTCTTATTATTTTTATTATGAATCATCATTATTTTTAGAGCCCTAAATGTTTTTCAAGTCTTCCTCTATTTCATCATTTGAATATGTCCCTTGTCCACATTCTTCTTCATTATCAATCACATCAACATATGAGCTCCTTTTTTTATTTATAGATTTATCCAAAATGATTTTGACATCAATTATTTCTGTAAAATATTTAAGATGATAATTGTAAATTTTGTAGTATTTACTCTTTATTGAATGTCCAAGGAATATTCCATCATCTTCAACTCACCATACTTGATTTGATTACCTTATTTTTTTTGGATGAATCATTAAATTCTAAAAACATGAAAATACTTTAGAGAGGGATTCCTTCCATACCATATCTCATATAGTGTCCTAGTATCTCCTATATAAATTCTAGTTTATATTTGAGTGAACACACAAACTTAAATATCCTCCTTCAAGTAATGAAGAGAAACACAACTCTAAATAAATAATGTTCTATCCATATTATTGACCTATCATTTTCTATGTTTAAAACACAAATTATGTTTATGGGTTATCACAGAATACACCTCATGAATTATCCCATAGTTTTTGAGTTATTTGTAAAGACCCGTAAAATTCAAGGAAATTTTTCTCTTAATTTTCTTTGGGATTTTTCAAGAACGCGGTTTCTGACGGCACCTGATTCCGAGGCCCGGTGTGCCCGGAATCTATTTCCTAGGCCCGTGTACCGCGACGCCGACAATCCTCCTACCGTGACTCCGTCTTCTGCGACATCCGTTTCCCGCGACAAACCCCTTTTGATGACCTCATCTAGGTAGGGTTTTTTTTGTTTATGAATATTTTTGTTGTCGTGTAAATGTCCAATTCTTAAGCATCCTGATATCGGATTAATGGGAGGAGGCCAGACCGCACAAACACAGCTGACACTCCTCCCCCTTGGTTGTTGTGTTTGTTGCGGCTCGATAGAAGGCGGCGTGGTGCAATGACACAGCACGGAAACATGGAGGAATGCAGAAAAGAAGCACGGCGCTGTCGCGCCGCGCCGTATAGACCGAACAAAGCCATAGAGCCATCGCGCCACGCTGGAGAACCACGAAGAGGCTGCAGCCGGAGCGGGGCCGCGGAGGAGGGGTGCGGAACCGTCGCGTCGTGCCAGACAGACAAGGCTGCTGCTCAATGCCGCGACGGTGCAAGGCGGGGCGGCCGAAACCTCCGGCGGCCGGCCCCTCGAAGGGCGGGATCGCATCTGTCCCGCGGTGGCAGCACCGGCCGGCCGGTCTGGGCCGGCCGTTTCGGAGGGAAACCGGGGGTCATAACCCCCGGATGGAAAAGAGTAGCGGCCCCCATGTGGGGGGGGGGTGGTTCCATCAAGGGGGGCAGCCTCCCCCCTTTCCGATCGGCTCGGCCAACGCCGAGCGGGCCGTCTAATGGTCGCGCCGGCGGGGCTGGGCCTTGCCGGTTGGGTCAGGCCATGCCCTAACGGGCCGGACCCGGACCCGGGTCAGGTCGCCTCAGTTCGGGCCGCCCCAGGGGGGTCTCGGGCCGGGTCAGTCCGGGCCCAAAACCCCCTAAAACAGGACAGGTTCGTTCCATATCCCATATCAAGGGCTACGAACCTTCGATCGACGAACCATCAGTTGCGATGCAATCCTTAGATCGAGACGGTAGTTTTGGTATATTACACTCAAGGTTTCGGAGAACTTTGTGTATGACCGGGTTGGTCCGAACACGAAACCATCCGGGCCCTCGGAGCGGAAACACATATAACATGAGCTTCGGACGTCTGATTGACGTGATGTAAACTTTGTTGGATTCCTATTAGTGAGACAGAACTTTTGGCCTACTCCACTCGAGGTTTGGACACAGTCGGAATGAGGTCGGGTTGGTTTTGATTGAAAAACCAACCGGGCCACTGGAACGAAAAAGCCAACAACTCTCAGACCGGGCGTCCAATTGACGCGTTGTCTGTCATGTTGAGTTCCTTTTGTTGAAACTAAAATTTGGGATACATAAACTCTAGACTACATGCCCTTTGATGTATCGACCCCCCTTTGGCTCGAGGAGCCGACCCTCCCAGAAACGAGCATGCCGTGTGCGGGAACCCTAGAGATGGCTGCGACTATGACGACGATGAAGACTGCCCTGAAATCCTCTATGGGTTCGGCAGTGACGAAGATTGCACTGAAAACCTATGTGGGTTCAGCAGTGATGAATACTGCACTAAAATACTCCATCGGTTCGGCAGCGATCAAGACCGTACTAAAATCCTCCCTGGGTTTGATGGCGATGAAGACTACACTGAAATCCTTCGTGGGTTCGGCAGCGATGAAGACCGTACAGAAATCCTATGTGGGTTCGACGGTGATTACTACTGTAATTGTATCCTACGTGGGTCTGGTAGTGTTTGACTTTGTTCTTTCTATCCTACATGGGTCTGGTGGAGTAGCTGATCTGTATCCTATGTGGGTCTGAAAGATTAGCTGGTTTTGTATCCTACGTGGGTCCCAGCTTAAATGAATCATTGGCTATATCTGATCATCTCTATCACCTTACGAAGAAGTATACTTGTGTGAGCTGAGTATTGACTTTAAATCATTATCTTCTATATGATTTACTTGCTTCCATTTTGGATTGGGTTGTGTTTTCCTGTGTGGATTGGGTTGTACTATCCTGTGTGGACGTGATCGAACTTGGGCTCGAATGATGGAGCCGAACTGGAATTGATGACTTAGGTATTTGTATGGGCATATACCTAAGAAGTTTTGGATGTCACTTCATGATTGTAACTTTCCTTTGTGGATTATCCTTTGTGGATTTTAGGAGACCATCGGGGGTCACGGGGTCCCTATTGAGTAGCATATACTCACCCATGCATGAGCTATTCCCACACTACGTTGTGTTGGATGCAGATGACGGACAGTGTTGATCGTGGTTGAGGCGTGTGAAGCAAGTCTGTACGTGGAGGTGGACCACTGGGCAGGACGTACACAGAGTGGATGGTTGGACCCGAGGAGCTCAGGAGACTGTCTGTACCCACCCTTCAGGTGGGACATCTGGTGGACGACTCGATGTTGCTGCTTTAATTTCAGTTGTTGTACTTTCTTTCCAGTTGTACTTTACTTCAGTTTGGGTTTGTATTCTAGCCCACTTACTTTTCCACACTACTATTGTACCCAGTTTTACTTAGTGTTTACTTCTTCTTTCTTAATATGTGGTGTTTGTTTATTTTATAAAGGCAATACCTTTCCCTTTTATCAGGATTTACGCCTTTGGTAGTAGTCGCCAGACCTTGGCCTATGGAAGGCGGGCTTAGGGTAGTCACGGCACAGGTGCTGAGGATGGGTCATGACAAATTGGTATCAGAGGAGTTCGGTTCTACTGTAGAACTCCGGACTCTGATCTTTCTTCTATGTAAAGCAATAGTGTTAAGGGTATTGAGTGTGGTTATGAGTCCAGGGAGTCCAGTGTTGGTGGGGCCGCCGACGTATCCATACACCAGGACCTTGACATCTGATTTCTGACTCAGTACACGAAAACATCGATTGCATGTATGTTTCATGTTTTCTTTGTGAATACATTGTGTCGGCTCACCAGGTATACTCTATGACTATGGCACACCTGTTTCTCTTCAGGATGGCCCCACGACGGTTTCCAGCTAGGGATCTGAGTTTTGTGCGAGCTGACAGCCCACCAAGCTACGAGGCCTCGGTGAAGGGCCCTTTTTGAGCGGAGGCACCGACGGTTCCACTACCTGGGGAGCCACCAATTGTTCCAGCCCCAGCCGCTGATAGTGTACGTCACCTTAGTGCACTTCATGAGTTTCAACATTAGAGACCTCCAAGGGTCTGCGGGAAGACAGACCCTCAAGCAGTCGAGGATTGGCTGGAGGCTGTGGTTCGAGTTTTCAGGTTAGTGGGGACACAAGCCGACCTCATGGTGATCCTTGCAGTGAGCCTCCTGCACGCGGCATCAGGAGGATTGTGGAGCTTGATGCTCCATGTGCACGACGAGGCATCACTCCTCGGGATAGAATTTGAGAGACTCTTCCACTCGGAGTTCGTCCCAGCCACCCTCTGTGTGGTGCGCATCCAATAGCTACTACACCTGCGACAAGGCAGCATGACGGTCACCTAGTACTCGGCGAGATTTACCGATGTCTCACGTTATTCGACGAACATGGTACGAGACCCATTCTTCCAGGCCCGGAACTTCGAGTAGGGACTGAGGCATGAGATCAGGGTATCGATGATCTCCCTCCGCATTCTGACACAGGCAGGAGTACTGGGAAGATCCCTTCTCATAGAGAGCTTTCTTGCTAAGCCTAAGCCAGCAGCGAGACCTACCGCAGGGCGACACAAAGTGGAGTCGTCTGCAGCTGGCAGTCGACGGATGTTGCAAGGGTCCAGGAAGACCAGAACATCAGGCGGATGACCTCAGGACACTGGCTCAGAGGTGTGGGGCAAACTGCACAGAGCCAGCCATCCAAGGAGCAGACAGTGCTACGCATGCGGCGGGCAGGGCCACATGGCTCTTGACTGCCAGACCCGCCGTGCATAGGAGCAGAGGACGATTGAGGGGCCACCTAGGCAGAGGCATAGGGTCAACCGTGGTGGTCCTCCAAGTGCAGGTTGACGAGGAATCGGAGTTGTCCGAGCAGGAGGTGGTGGGCGACGCTTTGAGGCTTTACCACCACCACCACAAGGAGGTCCACCCCGACCATAGGGAGCAGACAGGCAGAGACATTATCAGCTTCAGGCAGCGGAGGCCTATGACGACGGCGCGCCAGAGATGATTTAAGGTACTATCTGTGTCTACTCCACCCGTTCTGCAGTTTATATAGACACAGGAGTGAGTCATTATTTTATTGTCGCTGCCCTTTTTCAGAGCTCAGAGATTCCGACGGAGCCGTTGGCTCGATCCTTACATCTAGAGACTCCTACAGAAGTAGACTCGACGATTATGCACTAGTGCCGAAAGTGTGAGATTACTATAGGAGGCAAGAGCATTGACTGGGATCTTCTTGTAGCGGAATCTAGGCCTCACAACATTATTTTGGGAATGGATTGGTTATCTACAGTCCATGCTCATATCGACTGTATTAGGCGCAAGGTGTAGTGTGTTCACACCAATGGGAGAAGGTTTAACTTCACCACTTAGAAGGGAGCCATTACAGAACAGTATGGACTCGCGCAGAGGAGAGGATATCCCATCACTCATCAGTTGGCTAGCCTCATCCCAGGAGTAGTTGACGTGTGGAGTCCTGGTTTTCCTGTAGTGGTGGATCAGTATGTGTACGTTTTTCCTGACGACATTCCAGCACTTCCTCCTCACAGGGAGGAAGACTTTTATATTGACATGTACCCCAGGACAACCCCGATATGCACACCAGTATATCAGATGGCTCCCTCAGAGCTTCGAGAGCTACGGGTACATCTGGAGGACTTGCAGGGAAAGGGATTCATCCGACCCAGTGTTTCACCCTGGGCTTCCCCGATATTGTTTCCCAAGAAGGAGGAAGGGAGCTTGTGACTGTGTGTTGACTATCATCACTTGAACCTGTTGACCTTGAGGAATAGGTATCCACTACCAATGATTTACGACCTCTTCGATCAGCTCAAGGGAGCATGGTGGTTCTCAAAGATAGACCTTAGATCAGGCTATCATCAGCTCAGAGTTTGAGACGAGGACGTGCAAAAGATGACCATTAGATGTCGGTATGGCCACTATGAGTTCTTGGTTATGACTTTCGATGTAACCAATTCTCCATCAGTGTTCATGGGTCTCATGAAAAGGATCTTTCATCCATACCTCGATCTATTTGTTGTGGTCTTCATCAATGACATTTTGATATACTAGACCACTGAAGTGGAGCACGCCTACCACTTGCGGGTTGTACTGGACACACTCCGAGAGCACCAGCTAGATGGAAATCTCTCTAAGTTTCAGTTATGGATACGTGAGGTCCACATCTTGGGACAGGTCATCTCTAAGGTGGGATTTGTGGTGGATCCTGCGAATATCGAGGCATTGCTAGCTTGGGAGCCACCCAGGAGCGCGACGGAGGTGCGTAGTTTCTTGGGGCTAGCTGGGTACTACCAGCGGTTTGTCCCAGACTTCTCCAGAGTTGTGGCACCACTTTCAACTTTGACAAAGAAGGGGAAATCCATCGTGTGGTCAGATAGATGTCAACAGAGCTTCCAGGAGCTGAGACAGAGATTGACCAGCGAACCTATCACGAGGGTACCGGAGGAGGGAGTAGGGTACGTAGTCTAATGCAATGCATCAGGGAAAAGAATTGGATGTGTCCTGATGCAGGAGCGGGCAGTGTTCGCCTATGGATCACGTCAGTTGAGGCAACATGCGCAGAACTACGCTACCCATGACCTGGAGTTAGCAGTAGTGGTCTTCGCTCGGAAAATGTGGTGACACTACCTGAGTGGCGAGCGCTTTACAGTCTATTCTGACCACCAGAGTCTTAGGTACATCTTCTTGCAGAAGGACCTGAACCTGAGACAGAAACGATGGCTCAAGTTCCTCCAGGACTATGACTTTGAGATAGTCTATACTCCTAGAAAGGGGAATGTAGTATCCTATGCTCTCAGTAGGAGGATGGGCATTTAGCTACTTGGGGAGGTGATGGAGCATCTAGCCACTTTGAATATATCCTTCATGGATAGAGATGGTGCATCCTTTCTTTAGTCACTCACAATAACTCATCCACTAGTGCAGCGGGTCAGAGAGGCACTGCGTGGGGATGCTGACTGTGAGAAGCAGTGTGCACAGATATCCTCAGGATAGGCACCTGATAGATTCTCTGTAGGAGGAGAGCACGTCGTCCTTTTCAGAGGACGTACCATGGTACTAGTTTCTTTACAGGAGGAGGTGCTAAGAGAGTTTCACACTTCCCCTTTAGTGGTACATCTAGGTGTGCAAAAGATGTACCAGGATCTCAGACGACAGAACTGGAGGCCGGGTAAGAAGAAGGTTGTAGCTGAGTTCATTTCTCGATGCCTCACCTGTCCGCAGGTGAAGGCGGAGCACCAGGTACCAGCAGGCTTAGTCCAGACCTTGGAGGTCTCGGAGTGGAAGTGGGACGGGATATATATGGATTTCATGACTGGACTTCCACGCACATATAGATGTCACAACTCCATTTGGGTGATTGTCGATCG
This sequence comes from Viscum album, assembly GCA_963277665.1. NCBI lineage: Eukaryota > Viridiplantae > Streptophyta > Magnoliopsida > Santalales > Viscaceae > Viscum > Viscum album. The sequence goes on along the minus strand of OY728127.1, from coordinate 401,305,302 downwards.
ACTCATCAAGTTGGCCCACTTTCTACCCATCAGAGAGTAGGGCTCAGTAGAGAGTTTGGGATGTCTCTACATTCAGGAGATTGTATGGCTTCATGGTGTGCCATCATCTATCGTCTCCGATTGAGGTGCTCTCTTTACTTCCCAGCTTTGGAAGGGGTTATAGGAGGCATTCAGGATGCAGCTACATCTGAGCCTCGCCTTTCACCATGAGACAGATGGTCAGATGGAGAGGACCATTTAGAATCTCTAGTAAATGCTCGGTGCATGTGTCCTAGACTATGGTCGCATCTGGGAGGACCATCTACCCTTGGTGGAGTTCACGTACAACAATAGCTACCACTCCACCATCGGGATGGCACCATATGAGGCATTGTACGACCGACCTTGCAGATCACCTCTATGCTGGACAGACCCTGGGGAGTCAGAACTTGTGGGACCGGAGATGGTCCAGGCAATGACAGAGAAGGTCTAGGTCATCCAGGAGTGGATGAGGACAGATCAAAGCCAGCATAAGTCTTATTCTGACAAGAGGCGGAGACCACTAGAGTTCGAGGATGGTGTCCACGTCTTCTTGCGGGTCTCACCTTGACATGGATTATAGAGATTTGGACAGGGCATCAAGTTATCTCCATGCTTCATCGGACCATTCCAGGTCCTCCGCAGGATAGGCGAGGTGGCGTATTTCCTGGCTCTACAACCTCAGTTGCACTGGGTGCACGATGTCTTCCATGTATCTCAGCTGAGGAGATATGTTCATGACACGACACATATCATTGACCATGGGGAGTTGGACATTGGCGATGGGGTGACTTTTGTGGAGGTCTCGGTGGAGATCAAGGATCGATAGGTTCAGATCCTACATGGATGGTCGATACCTTTAGTGCGCATCAGATGGCAACACGGGAACCTCAAGGAGAGAACTTGGGAGCAGGAGGATCAGATGCGTGCTCAGTACCCACATTTTTTCCCCTAGTTTATGATGTATCTTCACTGGGACGTAAAGTTCTGAGGTGGGAGTAATTTGAAGACCTGTAAAATTGAAGGAAAGTTTTTCTTACTTTTCTTTCGGATTTTACAAGAACGCAGTTTCTGACGGCACCTTATTCCGAGGCCCGGTGTGCCCAGAATCAATTTCCGAAGTTTAGCTCGTGTACGTTTAGTAAACAAATGAGCGGGTTTTCCTAACTTTTGAACCGGTGCTCGGAATTGAAATCTAAGGGCACCGATGAAACTGCATCACCGGTAATTGCTTAAGAACACCATTTCTAGAGTTGTGTTTGCTCCGGTTTGGTTATTAAAATATTGGGTTAAGTAATGAATAAAATAAAAATTGTGCAACCAATTTTATTTTTATTTAAGGTAGTTTAAACCTATGCTTGGAGGTTGGGGTGGGACCCACTAGTTCCTGACTACCCTAGGTAGGATATTAGTGAAGTGGGGTCCACACGAGCCCCACCCTTTAAAATTCCTTTTTACCTCCCACATGCATTTAATTCTGTAACTCACCCACACCCCAATTAATTTGTAAGCCAACTCTCTTATTAATTAACAGTTCAAGTTCTTCTATATAATTAATTTGAGAATTCAATTTTGAATTTTGAATTGATTGGTGGCTTGTGTGAGCTAATTAAATAAGACAAGTATTATTTCATTAAGGGTGTTTCGTTTGTGCGAGAAATATTGGAGAGGATTTTCTCAAGTCTTGAACTTCATCTTCCTCCATGAAGAACACGAAGAACGCACCGTCGCCAATGAAGACCATTGGCCTCCGACAAGGGACGACGAATAACGCTGATTCCTCGGAGATCGACAATGCGATGCCGTGTACCGAGACGCCGACAATCCTCTTCTCCACGACGCCATGTACCGTGATGCCGTGTACCGCAACACCGAAGATCCTCCTTCTGCGACGCCGTCTTCTGCGACGTCCCTTTCCCACGACAAACCTCGTTCGACGACTTCAACGAGGTAGGGGTTTCTTTTTGGTTCATGAATATTTTCATTGCCGTCCAAATGTCCAATTCTTAAGCCACTTGATATCGGATTAATGGGAGGAGGCCGGACCGCACGAACACGGACGACCCTCCTCCCCCTTGGTTGTTGTGTTTGTTGCGGCTCGAAAGAAGGCGGCACGATGCAACGACACCGTGCAGAAACATGGAGGAATGCGGAAAAGAAGTGTGGAACCATTGCACGACGCCGTTGAGACCAAACAAAGCCACGACGCCGTCACGCCGTGCCGGAGAACCATGAAGAGGCCACGGCCGGAGCAGGGCCGCGGTGGAGGGGGCGGCACCGTCATGCCGCGCTGGTCGGACAAGGTCGTGGATCAAAGCTGCGGTGGTGCAAGGCGTGGGGGCCGGAACCGTCAGCCACTGGCACCTCCGATGGTGGGACCGCGGTGGGACCGCGGCGGCAGCACCGACCGGCCGGTCCGGGCCGGTCGTTTCGGAGGGAGACCGGGGGTCGTAAACCCCAGCTGGAAAAGAGGATCGGCCCCTACGTGGGGGGGGGGGGGGGGGGTCAATCAAGGGGGGAAGCTGCACCCCCCCCCCCCCCTTTCTATTCGGCTCAGCCAGCGTCGACCTGGCCGCATGTGGGCCACGCCCACGCCAGGCCAACCGACCAACCAGGTCGGACCGGCCGCACCGAGCCAGGACACCCAGGCCTTGCCGGGCCGCACCGGCGGGGCCAGGCCACGACGGTTGGGTGGGGCCATGCCCATTGGGCCGGGCCGAACTAGGGGGGTCTCAGGCTGGGTCGGTCTGGGCCCAAATCCCCCTAAAACCTGACAGGTTTGTTCTATTTCCCTTATCATGGGATACAGACCTCCGATCGATGCACCGTCAGTTGCGATGCGATCCTTGGATCGAGATGGTCATTTAGGTATATTACACTAAAGGTTTAGGAGAACTTTTGGTATGTCCGGGTAGGTTCGAAGATGAAACCAACAGGGCCCTCAGAGCGGAAACACTTATAACTTGAGCTCCGGACATCCGATTACCATGTCTTAAAATTTTTTGGATTCCTCTTAGTTAGAAAGATCTTTTGGCTTACTCTGATCGAGGTTTGGAAGCAGTTGGAATTCGGTTGGGTTGGTTTTGACTTAAAAACCAACCGGGACCCCAGAACGAAAAATCCAATAACTCTCAGACTGGGCGTCCAATTGACGCGCCATCTGTCGCGTTGAGTTCCTTTGGTTGAGACGAAACTTTGGGATACATCAACTCCGGACTACATGTCAGTTGATGTATCGACCCCCCTTTGGCTCATTGAGTGGACCCTCCCGGAAACGAGCATTCTGTGTGTGGGAAACCTAGAGCTGGCTGCAACTGCGACGATGATGAAGACTACACTAAAATCCTCTGTGGGTTCGGCAGTGATGACGACTGCACTGAAATCCCCTGTGGGCTTGGAATCGATGAAGACTGCACTGAAATCTTCTGTGGATTCGGCAGCAATGAAGACAGTACTGAAATCCTCCATGGGTTCGATGGCGATGAAGACGGCACTGAAATCCTCTGTGGGTTTGGCCGCGATGAAGATCGTACTGAAATCCTTTGTGGGTTCGACGGCAATGACTACTGTTCTTGTATCCTACGTGGGTCTGGCAATGATTGACTCTATTCATGCTATCCTACGTGAGTCTGGAAGAGTAGCTGGTCTATATCCTATGTGGGTCCGATAGCTTAGCTGGTTTAGTATGATATGTGGGTCCCATCTTAGATGAATCAGTGGCAATATCTGATCATCTCTATCACCTTACGAAGAAGTATACCTGTGTGAGTTGAGTCTTGACTTTCAATCATTATCTTCTATATGATTGACTTTTTCCATTGTGGATTGGGTTGTGCTATCCTGTGTGGATTGAGTTGTACTATCATGTGTGGACGTGATCGAACTTGGGCTCGAATGCTGGAGCCGAACTAGAATTGATGACTTAGGTATTTGTATGGGCATATACCTATGTAGTGTTGGATGTTACTTCGTGATTGTATCTTTCCATTGTGGGTTATCCTTTGTGGATTCTAGGAGACCTTCGAGGGTCTCGGGGTCCCTACTGAGTAGCGTATACTCACCCCTGCATGGGCTATGGATGCACTATGTTGTGTTGGATGCAGATGACGGACAACACTGATCGGGGTTCAGGCTTGTGAAGAAATTTGGTACTTGGATGTGGACCACTGGGCGGGATGTACACGGAGCAGATGGTTGGACTCAGGGAGCTGAGGAGACTGTCTGTACCCACCCATCAGGTGGGACTTCTGGTGGACGGCTCGACATTGCTGCTTTAATTTCAGTTGCGGTACTTTCTTTGCAGTTGTACTTTACTTCAGTTTGGGTTTGTATTCTGGCCGACTTACTTTTCCGCACTACTATTGTACCCAATTTTACATAGTGTTTACTTATTCTTGCTTACACTGTGGTGTTTGTTTACTTTATAAAGTAAATTCCTTCTCCTTTTATCGGGATTTATGCCTTTGGTGCTAGTCGCCAGCCCCTGGCCCAAGGAAGGCAGGCTTGGGGTAGCCACGACATAGGTCCAGAGGAATGGTCGTGTCATTAATTTTAAAATTCAATGGATGTGTACTATCCTCCATTGTTAGATCATATAATGTTGGTAGTATGCAATGTTTCATTCTCACCTCATTGATGATAACTCTTCACACAATCTATCACTTTTCATTTGTTCAAAATAAACATCACACAAACCATCATACTATAATCTTCAGTAAAAGGAATTTTGTTACTATCTTCATATGTTCCATCCACATTTATGGGTCCTCATGCACCTTTGTGTATAAGATCATACATATTTTATTCCCTCATGCTCTTTGTTCGATATGAACATATGACCATCTTTCCTCGCATGCACATGCCACATGTCTTTTCTAGATCATGATTCAGATTGAGAATTTCAACTACAAAAATATGAATAGATATGTGTTCCATTCTATATTGAATAATTTTACCCTACCTTTATTGCCAATGTTTTTTTATTCTTTAGTAGTTATGAAACATGTGTTCTATTTACTATCAACTTTATAAACGTTGTTTTTTTTCTGTATATTTTTATGAGAGAATTACATGTATATCCATTAACAGTGAACCACTTTTGAATAAACCTCACTATGATTCGTGATTCAAGGATTTGACTCAGACTTTGAAGATTTTGACACAAACCATCTACAAATAGAACATCAATTTTCCTTTTCTTTTCATTTTCTAGTTTTATATTTCCATTTCCTTTCATTCTTAAAGAACCATCATTATCGAATATCACTAATCCATCAAACCTTTCTTAAAATTATTCAATAAATATGTAATTCCTATCATGTGATATGAGAATCCACTATCAACGATTTTGATTCTAATTTTATTTGTATCTTTCAAATAAATTTCTTGGATTTATTGATCTTTTTCTTTTAATTCCAGGAGATAATTAATTGAGTGATGAATAAATATGGACTTACCGATATCTTTTCCCAATGAATGGGTTCATCATACTCATATTTTTATTCTATAAGAAAATAAATATTTTCAAGTGTGACACTACTTGGTTAATTGGTATTGACTACTCACTGAGTCTGATAGGTAGTGTTCCTGCATTTCATCTATTGGAAATAAATAGCTTTATGGACGTAGTTTGAATAGTTAGAACCATATCCATATAAAATATTTACTCTATATGATGAAAGATATATTCTTATTCTCCATGTTTTGACTTCTAGGTGCTTCCCCATTCAGACAGATCATTGCCTCTTCACAAAAAGAAATGGCATGGCTTAAAAATTAATTAAATTTCCAATTCATGAGGTTAAATATCTTATCACATCCATTCCACCACAAGTCCCCTTATTTTGTAAAGGTATTTAACCAAAAATAATCTTTGTATAATAGAGTATTATTTTTATATCCCTTTTAATTGAGTTCAAAATAATCATTGTTGGGACATCAAGCTCTATTGTGACTTGGGAAACTTTCTAATCCCCTTTATTTTGGATCATTCCATTTCTAGACCTTAATGATAGTGAATTATATACCATTCCACTTTTTCCCATAAATGTTGACCTCTTATTATTCAAGGATTTATATACTCCTTTATAAACATATTTAGCTATTTGTTTCAGATTATCATTTGAAAATCCTCCAAACTATAATTTCATTTTCATTTCAGCTGATTTTGATACGGGTTTCATTATAATTCTTAATGTAACATCATATTCTTTATGTATCTCAACTATTTTACACTTTTACTCTAGTATCGATGTAAGGTAATTGGTTAATTTTTTATACTTTTCAATCTAGATTATAAATTCCAAATCGACTTTTTATCATTTAATATTTGTTAAATTTTCTTCTATCTCCCCTTCTAGATGATGAATTTCTACATCAATCTAATCTACGCACTTTGTTGACTCCTTCGACAAGGATCTCATCATTCCGTATTTATTTTTTGGAATTTAAATCTCGCCATGAGCACCCAAAAGTTCCATATTGAGATTATAAACACCCATACAATAATTATCTACATCTTTTGTAGGTTATAATTCTTCAATTATATCTATCATGGATTCATAGATTTCATATTTAATCTTTGGTTTTATATCCTCCCAAAAATTAATTAACATCACATTCCCCTTTATTGGAGAAGATCATTCCATATAAATTCTTTCGTGATTTCAATTCTCCCTTTTGAGGGAACCTTGTGTATGTATTCTTAATTATTTGTTCTTCACATACTACAAAATATAATTTCCTGGATCACCGAGAATTAATGTTCTGTACTTTACCGCACTGAAAAAATGACATCAAAATCTTGCTATCAAATATCACTTTTCGTCATTTAAATTTATTGTTAAAAAGAAAAAATATTTCATCTTCCAAATCAGCTTCATAATCAATAAAGTTTGAAATATAATGTTTTTGAAGGATTTGAATGTCATTTCCTTGATTACATGAGTTGTTGCATTTTCAGGTTTGACTCTCATTTTATAAAAATCCAGACTACTTAGTAGATCATCATGAGAAATCAATGAAAAATATATTTCCTAAAGGGTTGAAACTTTTGGATTGTACATTGGTGGAATGCTTCCTAGGATTTTAATCAAAATTTTAATATGGTTAATTTATTCTCTAAGTATTTAAATGTATATAACATCTTTAGTTATGTAATTAATGAAACTATCAACATTTTTAATGTGATTATTTTATAGATCATCGAACTGATTATGGAATACTTCAATTTTACCCTCTTTTACTTTTTTATCACCATCATAGAGATTTTAATATTTCTCCAACATATAATTGGTTTTATTAAAAATAATTACCATAAAATAGATTTGATCAGATAGTGATGGGTCAAGAGTATTTTGAGCATTAGAATTAACTTCATGAATTTTTTGTCACTTTCAGTCATATGAAGAACTAACACATCAGTCACTAGAATCCCCCATGATATGGAATAATGAACTTCTATACCAATGGTTCATATATGAGATCTCATTATATTCTTACAAATATGTAATTTTATTCACTCAAAAAGTGTAACTCCCCTAATATTTACTAAATTCTTTATTGCTATACATGGAAGATTTTACACCAAGAACTTGTTTTATCTTATACCACATGAAGGACCCTAGAAAAACCTAAGAGGGAAAGGGTGATATAGGTGTTTAAATTATTCTAATAATGTGATAGATCTTGTTTCAATATTGGTAGGAACATATTAAACTTTTCTAATATAATTTTACAGTTTTCAAATATCAAAATGAAGAAATAAAAATGTATCATAGTGGTTTTAAATGGTTCACCACTATGGGTTAGTCCCCGAAGTGTATGATAACAGTGTATCATTATTATCAAAATCTAATATAATTTATAAGATAATTTGGAGTACAAAATATTAGATTGAGTGACACTATTCTTCGTGAACTTCTTTTATAATAATTTTAGGGATAGAAGATTGCCTCCCTCATAATACTTCTATTGACGTACCCTAGATCATTTCCTTGGGTGAAGTCTTAATCAATTTAATTAATTTATGTTTGCTTTAATAGATTAAAAATTTAAATATTTTTCATTAATTTTTGTAAGAGTCTTCACGCACCATAGTAATGAATTGATTCACATGGAAGCACTGCACACTTACACCAGATGTTAAACAATATTGTTCACGAATCTACAAGACTACATGATCCCCCTTTATGTTAAAAAAAATAAAAAATTCATGAATCCACACACCTTCATGATGCTTCCAAACTTTTTTATGATCACACCCTTCATGGAATACTATGTATTTGTGAATCACCTAGTCTTCATGAAACTCCATTTTCTGAAAATCCTTAGCACTAGTCAAGACTGAACCCCTCTTTTCACAATGTTCAAACTCAAAAAAAATTCTAGATTCATAAGGCTCCCAAAATTTATGAATTTAGAATGATTCATCCTTTTCTAAAAATTTATCTTCATAAAATGAGGTTTGTCTGACCACTTATTTATATAATCAACCCTCCATGAAGCTCCAATCTCATAGTGTCCTCTTCACAAACATCCAAATTAATTTTCATGAAGATCCTAGTCTCCACAAAGATCTTGGTAAATTTTTACCATTCATGAATAATCTTACAATCTCTTAGATTTACCATCACCCCACAATTCATTCATTAACCTTCAAACATTAACCACATAAAATGCCTTTGTGATGATTTGTACCTTCATGATCCTCCAATATTCTTGAAATTAATGTCTTTGCCATACGTTTGCTAAGTTAATCTTGGAAATCCCCTTTACATGAATCTTTTCCCTTTATTGTAATTTTGATCTCAAAAATATTATAAACACTATGAAATTATTAGAACTTTAACATTATACCCTTCTTCACCTTAAGATCACTTGCCTTGTAAACTCCCTGATTAACCATAGTTTGTATTTCTAATCAATAAAAAACATACTCTATTTCCAATTAAGAAAAACCTTTGTTCCAATAATATCACCTTCTTTCACACATGGTTTGGGACATGAGTTAGATATCTTTATAGGTCCCTTAGTATTGAAAATTTCAGTCATAGGTTGAGCTAACTTGTATAAATTATGTATATACTGTGAGATAGTTTTGGGGCAACACCACTCATGGGAAAACTTCCTATGTGCATGGATATTGTTATATGACTTCATCTATAGAATGAATTTCTTAAATTCAGTTTTGAATATCATTGATTTACTCAGGATTTAGGTAGTGTGGTATGATGCGGATAGAGAGCCAGTAGTGTTCATGGGTGAGTGATACCATTACATGATTCTGAGTCATGTTCCTCCACTTTCATCTTTGAAGGTAGAGTTGATGCAGAGTTCATCATTGATTCATGTCGTTGGTGTTTCCTATGGTAATTAAAGAGTGCCCTGATGTGTTAAAACATGATATTGTAATGTAACCCTCTCAATCGTTGACTGAGTATGTGATAGAGATATAGTCAGGAATGTCTCCTATATTGATGACTTTATATAGGATGGATCCTTCTGAGTGTCAATAATTGTGAGTACATCCTGATGATTTGTTGTGGTGAGGTGTGTTTGGTTAAGTGTGTCACTAGGGAGTGCACCCGTTTTTTTCTTGTAGAATAGTTATGGTGGTTTGAGGATTTTCACCGAATATAATTTCTTGAACCATGTTTCAATTAAGAACTACTATCATTTTCCATTTATTGATTATTTACTCTATCATCTATAATGATCTAGTTGGTTATCAAAGGTCGGTCTGCGGTCAAGGTATCTTCAGATTCGAGTAAAGGATGAGGTTATTTAGAAGTTGAATTTTCATTTTCATCATGGACATTATGAATTCATTGTGATATTGTTTGGTGTGAGTAATTCTTCATCTATGTTCATAGGTTTGACGAATATAGTGTTCATAGAGTTCTTGGATAATTTCATCGTTATTTTAATCGATTAAATCATTCATACAATACATTTGAGGAGGAGAATGTCAAGAATATTTATTCCTTATTGGGAGTTCTTCATTATCAATAACTATTTGGGAAGTTTTCAAAGTCATAGTTTTGGATTATGAAGTTTGTTACATGGGGAACATAGTATTCCAGTATCGAGTATATGTGGAACTTTCAAAGATAGAACTAGGTATTTCTTAAGAATCCCCCAAGATATTGGTGGATGTGAGAAGTTTAGTTGGACTTGAAGGCTATTGTAGGAGATTTATAGGAAATTTATCTCAGGTTAAACTCATTTAATATCCTTGATGTGTAAGGAGCAGTAGTTATTTTTAGAATTACCAATGTTAGGAAGATTTCCAGTACATCAAGTAAAATTTGGTCAGTGCTCTAGTCCTTTGTTTTCCAACATAAAATGATTAGTTTGAAGCTTTTTGTGATTCTTCTCATATTGAGTTGGGTTTTCTTTAGATACGATAGAGATCAACTGTTTCTTTTGGGATTTAGCTGTTACATACTCATGAGCATAACTATTCCACCCATAAACATTAGAGAGTGAAAGTAATGTGTTCCTTAATGTTCTAGTGGTATTACCTCATCAGTGATCATTTTTTATTATTACCAATCAAAATTAGATGAGGCATGTCTTCTCGTACCATGACATGAATTTGTTTAAGTGATGGTGGGCATAATTATTTATAGTTTATGAAGTTGATATTTATTATTCACTTGGAAAATTAATTTTTTGGTTCATTAACTGAGTATATAGTCATGTAGTGATTCCATATGTATATTTGTGGATTTTTGGAGAGTTATGAAACAACACTCAAGGATTTATCTAGATGTGGAAGAGGTCAAAGGTAATGGTTTTATTATAAAAATTAAAATTCAATAGTATTTAGTGTAGTAGGTGGAAGTGTCCCAGTTTGGGGGATTTTGAGTTGAATGTTTGTTGAGAAGAAGATTTCTTTGGTGATTCCCATGATTGTTGGTATGAGGATATAAAAAATTAAGTGTTGTTCTAGGGAAGGGTTTTCATCCCCTTGGTAATGTGTGAGACGGTTTTCCATGAGTTACAAAGGTAGACTTTTTTTGTACATCCCAACACAAAAAGATGTACCAAGCTTGGAGGGGACATTTATGGTCTCCTGGGTTGGATCATGTGATTGCATAGTTTGTTTCTCAATGTTCTATATTCCCAATGGTCATGGACAATCATAGTTTTAATGGTTTTCTCTAGCCACTAGATGTTCCCATGTGGATGTGGGAGGACATCTCAATAGTAATATTAACTATTTTCCCTTGGGATTAGGGAGGTTATGATTCCATATGGGTGATAGGGGATCAATCAACCAAATTATCCCACATAATAGAAATCCAATAGTTGAGATTGGTGGATGTTTTATCGAGGTTGTATCTAGAGGATGTGGTGTGACTCCATGGGGTCCCAAGGATGATCATCTCGGATTGTGATCCTCGTATTACCTATTGGGTGTTAGGAGTTTTCTGGTATGCTTTTGGATCTCAGTTATTCCATAGAACTAATTTTCATCCAAAAATATATGGTAAGATAGACCAGACCATCCGAACTCTTATATACATGTTTTTTTATTGTGTAGTTGATTTTGGATATTTCTAGTTGGGGAACATTCCTTTGGTTAAGTTATATTATAATAATAAATTATACTCTACCATTTTAATGATTTCATTGGAAGATTTATATAAATGAACATTCCATTTTCCGTTGTCCATACTGTGGATGAATCTTTTGTATTTCTTCGGTCAAAAATAGTATAGATTATGAGAGATATTGTTATAGTAATTTTCAAGTGGATCAAATAAGTATATGACCATATTATGAGTGTTCTTTATTTGTTTATCTGGTGGTTTCTCCATGATAAATATTGTTTACTCCCATTTCCCCTCTCCATGGTCTTTCATTTTATCTTTACTATTATTATAATGTTTTTTTCCTAATTTTTTTGGAGTTTTGTGGCATGAAGATTATTGGATATCATAGTAACTCACATGAGAGGTGATCAGAGATCCATAAAATTGGTTTGATCTTTGGTGAAGAACATTGATTATTTTAGGTATGTGATTCATTGATTCTTCTCTTTATTTATGTTAAATTTTAATGTTGTAATAGTATAAAACTTGGGATGGAAATGGAATTAACCAAATAATTATTGAACCAGATTGATAAATAATTCATGTATTGATTATATGTTGTCTCATTCAACTATGATAATGAGTTACCATTTGATTTTCTAGATAGTGCACAATCTGTGTTATTTTTGTTAGAAAGTATTATGGTTTTATAGATTAGAATTTTGATCTGGATGGAAATGGTAATTAATGTATATCTTTTAATAGTTAATTTTTTGACTTATTAATTAAATAAGAGGAATATCAAATGAATCTATTATTTTTTTTGATTTGTTGGTAATTCAAATTTATTCAATGTGCATCCTTAAATAAATGTGTTTACCCATGATAATGGAATTCATAAAGAATGGTAAGTGTGGCCATTCTTATTGATAATATTGAAACAAAAAAGGAAGGATAATGATACGGGTATTTTTCTATTTTTTTAAACTAGTTTTAATGCTTAGAGAATTTTTAACTTTTAATAGATGGTCATTGATCGATCCATTAGGTTTTCCATATTTGGAACCTATGAATAATGAATTGTTTAAAAAAATATAAAATAAGAAACAATTTTTGGAAAATGATAATTTATCAAGCTCAAGAATCCCATTTTCGTAATAAGGTTGAGTGCCTTGTGTATTGATCCATGTGATCTCATTCCATGTGAATATCGGATTCCATATTTTAGAGATTATATTTCTACATTTACAATGTTTGTTTAATGATTCCTTTTGATATTCTCTATATGTAAACATCTCTATGAGATTTTTCATGAGCCTCCGAAGGATAATGTGATATAAGGAAGGGATGCCCAGTTGACGTGGTAGTCATTGATGTATGTGATGGAAAGATGCATCGAGATATGAATGAGGTCATTAGGGATGACACCTGATGTAATGGAATCGGTTTAATATAGGATTAATCATTGATGTGTTAAATCCATATTCCTACATAACTTGCACATGTTTAATAAATGGCGTTTGAATTTCTTGTATTATCTGCATTCTTTTCCATAATGCTTGAGGTATCAGGGTGTGCTTGGTTGCTTGTTTCCTCTTGGTGGTAGCTTAAGATGGTTTTCATAGAGTACATGGATTATGGAAGGATGATAATAATGAATAACAAATCCATAACCCATGGTATTGGTATTGATTGACTGTAAATGTTGACAATAAATTGATCTTGATAAACTGTTGAGTGAATTTTGAATATTCATAGAGGTTTTAGACTTTAATATAATGATTAAAGAAATTTAATTTGGAATAATGATGTTTTTTAATTAATTGATAATTAACCAATCAACATATAGTGAATTTATTAGTAAATAATAAGTAATTTAAAGTTAATATTTAAATACTTGTTTTCTTATATGGCATATAGTCCCTAGTAGTGGAAATTGGGCGTCTGAGCGATGACAACTGTAGTTAATATTAGGACAATGTTATGACCATAGTGTGGTTGTGAGATATATTACATCTTGTGTATTCTATGATTTCATATAGTTAACTATCCACATCAGTTAAGGTTACTAACACCTAATGGACTCTAGAAGGGTGTTTTATTCAACATCTCAGTGGGAGGATAGATGGATGAATACCCTCTTTGACCCCTGCCTCCTCTCTTGGTAGTTACTTATACTGGTATGCATGACATTAATTTTCCCCCATATATGTGAGAAGGGGGTTGTGAAGTATTTTGGTTATTTTACATACATTCATCTCCATATACTTTTTCCAAATGATTATTATAGGTACAGGTTGTATAGTATGTGATTTCATGAGGTACATACTCAGTGTATGCGATGTAATGTCTTGAGGTATGATACATGATGTATAATACACAACATACAAGTTCTGGTGGTGTAACACCCCGAGATTTAATGAGAAATAATTTTTTTTATTTTCTTTTATGTATTGTTTTATATGATACACTAAGAATAGATTGTGTTATGCGCAGCACTGTATTAGCTTGTAGTATACGCAAACACTATTCTTGGCTTCTGTTGCACGCAAGAGCGACCTTCGTCAATAGCATGTGTTGTATGCAATAACGAGTTTCACTAAATAATGATATATTATTATAATATTATGAACTAGATAATATGAATATTATTAAGTGTATTTTGAATTTTAAAACATTATAATTCATGTTACAAATTTTCTAGAATCATATATGAAAACAAAATCATTTTTTCGATAAAAGATGTTTTTAAAAAAATACAGTTTTACCAACTATTGATTGCGCAACCATTTTAAATATAATTTGTGACAAGTTTATAAGTTCAATTTTACAAAATAAACTTCTTCTTTTGAATCAGGGTAGAAAAATTTACAGTGGATAAATTTTTAATACATTTCTGTTAACTTTCGTAATTTGATGAATAGTAAAAATATGCTAAATTTTAATTAAAAACAACTTTTTTAATCAAGATAATTTATATGGTTAAATTTTAATATTGAATGGATTTTAAGTATAACTAGAATATATTTTTACCATTTAATATAATTCTAGTTATTATCATTAATTTTACATTGAATTCATAGGTACAAACATTTCAATCTTTGGAAATGTTTTAACTTTTAAAACCCGTTTTCTTAACAATGGGATTAATTTTAAATTAATTACTGAAACTTATGTGTTTTGAATTTTGAAAAATGGATTCAATTTTTGGATTCATGGGGTCCAAATTATGTTAATAGGTTACTTTTATTGTTTTTTGATATTATGAATAGTAACCACTGTAATTTTTATTTACTAAAGTTAAAGGTAAATCAGGTAATTAAGGGTAAAAATAATATTATAAAATTACCCTAAGACCTGCCAAAATTCTAATGGATGAATAAAAGTCGGCCCATATTATTTAACGGTTGAAATATATTCATTTCATGGACTTTTGACCATGAAATTTATATAATTATTATTAAAACCAAAGAAAGTGACAACTTGTCACTCTCTTATATCTTATAGGTGTAATAATTTTAATTTAGTGATAATCCTCATAAAACTTCAAATATAAATATTCTTTAGAAATCGAATAAAATTATTTAAATCATGATAATTTATTTAAAATTTTTAGTGATTAAATAATTATCATTAATGATTACACAATAATAATGTAGAAATTATTTTATTGATTGAAATATAAAATAAATGGTTTTACCAATATTAAAATAAATATTATATGAACTAATTAATGTTCTCCACAAATTTTATAGATTAATATGACATTTTAAGAGTATATTAAATATTTTGGTTGGAATATATCTTCTATGTGGATTTTATTTAAATTCAAATAAATGAATAGTGTCAAAATTGATACTATTGGTATTTTATAAAAATAACATATTATAAAATGGTATAAAAATCACAAAAATATTTAAAAAATAATAAATTGTAATTTATATGGTATAAAATGTCATAAATTATCTAATTATGGACAATATACAACATATATATCATTATTTATAACAATTTAAAATTTAGAATATTATTACCGCAAAATAAAATTAAATAAATTAAATAAGGATAAATCAAGTTGATAAAGTTTAAGATAAATTAAAAACATGTATAAATTTTATTGGTTGATGAGATTACAACTCTATTTCATCATATTTTAATTGAGTCATTTTGGAGGAATTTATTTTGGATTTGAATTTATTATAAATTAATATTTTTGAGGTTTCCAAAAGTGCCCCTCTCCTCTCTTATAAAAGGGAACCTCCTCCATCTCCTCCACACACCACATTGATCCTTAAAGCTCGGCCAAAACCAAAACATTTCTCTTCTCCACTTCCCTATAAACATAATAGAGGTCCAGGTCTTCTTCAATGACCAACTTTAGTGACCTAAGAGGAGGTTTAGAAGAGGCGCGTCGAAGAAGAGGTAATATCATTTACCGATTCATTCAAATTTATTTATTCTTCTACATCCGCTTCTTTATTTGTTACATTACGAAGTAATAACATAAGTATCACCCATATACTGATATATTATTATAAATATGAATCAACCCTATTTCACCTTCTATCCATCCTATGGAAAAATAAATTACAGCGCATGCGTAGCTACGAAATACCATCTCCAAGACGTGGTGTAATCTGTTTTTCCACTACCACCTTACTTGGATGGGTATAATGGTGTAAATAATAACAATATATGGTTATTATTACATGATAACAATTATGATATATTATATCATCCACTCTAATTCCATTCAATAATTATGGGAACGATATCATCGCTCGTGCCTACGTACAAATTACCATCTCCGCGACGTGATGAGATTCATTCTCCATGTTAACCATTCAAGAATGATTATAATGTATATATAATAAATAATCAGGAAATATATGACATATTAATGATACTGGATTTATTTATATGTTATTTACATACTTCCATTCAATTTAATAAGTAATCAAAAACAGCGTTCATGCATACTTACGGCTTATCATCTCTATGAATGGTGTATTTATTTTCATTTATCGATCTGTTATATATATGTATATTATGAATATATATTATATATAAATAATTTTTTACATTATGGAAGTAATTAATCATGATCTATGAAATCATATGAATAATTACAAGTCAAAACACGGACGATAAATGAATCAATATTGCCCAAAACTCTGCTTTAACATGGAATTGACAAATGAACGGGTAACATAAAGTAGTAAGTGAATCATATATGATATAATATATATTATTATGGTTCATCTAAAAGTTAATAATATTTTTAAACCCACTATACATGAGTCTCGGACACATATGGAATAAATTTGACATAAGGTAAGGGATAATTTTGCAATTACATTTTTATCCGAGATTGCTTATACGTAAGTATTTACTGGGGTTATATTTTTCATCCATGTTTATAAAAATGTTTTTCATTATGTGTTTAATATTATTCCTTGTATGTTTAATGTCATGTTTACCCCTCTTTGACTTTTACTTTGGGTTATGGAAGGAATCTTTCTTTTGTTTACAATACGATGTACTTTTTGACTTTTTACAGTAAAAGTATAAGGAGAAAGTTTTTGTACTTATACGACATGAATGGATTTTTATGGTTTCATAACGCCTAATTTTCATGAACCTTCATCTACAGGATTTCATGATTATTTTCAAAAGAATCCTTTTCTTTAAAAGTTGCATGGCATTTGGTGAAATGAAAATGATTTTAATGAAGATAGGATATTTTCATCAAGAATTTATTTCAACTGTTTTGTCAAAACTATTTTCCATCTAAGATAACATTATTTAGTATGATTATGTTTCATGTATAATGTCTCTTTTATTTAAATGGTTTGATTATTCTTATGATGAAATTATTATCATTTGTTTTATATGGATTTTTTTATGATGGGATGATGTTTATGAAACCCATTTTATTCTATGGGTTATGATGAATGATTTATGTTTGTTTTGTGGCACAAGTAAAAATAATTTCACTATAAGATGGTTGGGGCCTATATATCCCTCCAATGAATTGGATAAAGATTTTTATCTCATGAGATAGACATGGATGGAATTGAAAGTGAATTTTATTCAGTAATACAATGCTGGAACGACATGTAAACCCAGTTCAGTAATGAACATAACCACTATGATGGTCTAGGAAACAATGCCTTGGCTACTATTGAAATCGTAACATTTTCTTAATGGTTTTCCGCAATTACATATTTTTTCCCATTCTATTTTATCATGATTAATGTTTCTTTATGATCTATTCCTTATCTACTTCCATGATTTATGTCATTACTCAAGATTTTGATGATTTATGTTCATGTTTTTACATTCAAATGTTTATGGATTGTTTTTATGTTCTCCATGTTTACCCTTACTGAGCATTTGAGATCACTCTTTTTATGTTTTATTTTACCCAGTAATTAAATAAAGTTTTTAGGTATGAAAACCAAAGGGGAAGATACTTATGGGAGATGTTGAAGATCATTCACCATAATTAGATGATTATGTTACTAGTTTCCAAAGACACTAAACTAATACGGTCTTTGGGCGTCTGTTTTTGTCATGTATTAATTATTCTGAAAAAGTAATGTAATGTCTATGTACGTCATGTTTGGGTCTCTACAGTTGGTATTATATTAAAGGTTATGTTAACCTTTGGAATCTAGGATGTGAAAACTTTAGTGAGATCCCTAGAGATATTTCTATGGTATGTCTTGGGATGTCCCTATGGTCAAGTGTAAGTATAGGTTACAATCCTAGAATTAATATAACAATCCTGAATAACATAGGATAAAACCAAATATGTTAGAGATTGAAGGTACTCCCCCTTTATTATGTTTTTTTCTTGATATGATTTTTTCCTCTCACGCTATTCTTTTTTGGGTTTTAGATGATGGTTATAACTAAAGGAACTGTGTTGATCAATGTAATGGACAATGCAATGATTCTCCTCCTAAACAAATCAATGTTATGGGAGATGGAGTGAAAAATCTTATTTCTATACTTACACAGGCTATGAATCTCTCTGGATTTCCAAATGAGTAGAGAAGTGAAAAATATTCTATTGAGTCCTTCATGAGGCAAAGTCCACCTTCTTTTAGTGGGTCTTCTAATCCACTTGTTGCTGAATAATGGATCAGTACCATTGAAATGATATTTTCCATACTTTGTATAGAGACCATACCTTTTTACATTACAATTACGTTATTTTAATTATATACAACAGAATTTTATTACACATAGAGGATCCAAAGTTTTAGTGTCTTGGGAAAACTAGGACCATACATAACAAATACAACATCAGGCATAAAGATTAATTTAATTTCTTCTTCTCTAGCTTCTTATTGGCACTTGTCCTCTCCTTAGTACATGTATCCACCTAAGGATATAAATCAAAAGGGGTGATCTAGAAGCCCAGTAAGAGGATAGATAAGAAGAATATACCATGGGGTGATCATAATCATAACATGGAAATAAGATCATGAACATTACCGGAATCATAAATATAAGACATGAAATGTGGCAATGCATAAAAATGAAACATCATGTCTTAGTGGTTAACTACCACACATAATTGTGAACCAAGCTATAATAATTTTCACACATCATTTCACATTTACTCATTAGATTAATCACTTTACCCAATGCATTGGAGTGCTATATAATTCCGGGTGCACCTGTCACATTTAAACATTCGTATTGCGCTACATAATTCATGGTGCACCTGTCACATCATAACATTATCATTTATCCAGCAATACACAATGAACATATAACATAAATGAACATAATTAACCCACGAAAAGTAATGGTTCTAATCTCATAAGAACACATTCATAAACATTGGGTTCCCAAAAGAATGAGGGGATAACATACATGTTACAAGAACCGTCAATCTTGAATGAGAGGTAAAAGGTGTGTTTTTGAAAGAAGATTTCATTTGGAAAACATTTGGTTTTTCATAAATACTAGTTACAAACATGTATATCCCATAAAATTAAATATAATGATGAACAAAATTTGTTTTAAGAAGTAACCATATAAAAAAGGTGTGAAAGAGAGAGAACCCGAAGGATGAATGTTGGGTTCGAAAATTTCCCCTTACCTTGTATCTGAATGCTTCCATCTATTCAATGTCTTGTATAATGGAATTATATTCATTAATTATAAATTCATAACCTTGTGTAAATTAATATGATTAATTATGGTTTCATTAAGTGATTTTATGTGCCTTTGGATGAGTTATGGAATTTAAAAACATTATTTGGGAATGTTTGTTTTTATGGTTTTCTTGAGTGGTTCACTTGTATTCGTAAATTGAAGTTTGGGTAGAACATGGGTAAACATCCATAATTTATATTGATTGATATTAGTGATATTAAAAGAGTTTGAATTATTTTTTAATGAATTATATTAGATCCATGGGGATGAATCGTTAGATAATAATTAAATGATGATTATTTGGGTTATTTTTGGTAGTTTTTCAATTACAACTAACTTGTTTTAACTTATCACAAAGTAATATGGCCATAGGATATTTCTAGAATATTAAACAGGAAATAATTAATATAAAAAATTTTGGTTCAACCATAAAAATTGTTTCATGACTAGATCTGTAGGTAGAAATGGAAGAATAAAGAATGTCATTCTTGAAGGTGATAAATTAACACCTCACGAACAACATTCTCTTTAATAAAATAAAGAGAAGCGGGAAATGGGGTTGGATGATATAATATCACATTAGCATCAAACAAATATTTTATATTTATAATACGGGAGTTAAAATACCATTTATATGAATATAGGTGGGGAGAGATGAAGAAATGAACTTGATCTTGAAAGGAAATTAAAGGAGAAGAGGGAGAGAAATTACCTCTTAAATCTTCCTCTTGAGATCATCCTTAAGGGCCTATGCCTGTTCTTTTGATTAGACAAGAAGCTATTTAATGTGGTATAAGGGGATAGGGACGGTTTTTGGGCAGAGTCTAGATAAGGCTTGGAGCTTGAGAGGTTTGAGGAAATGATGGTGTGATGTGTGGTTTTTATAGTGGAGGGGAGAGGGGTTTTCTTAATATAAAATTCATTAGTTTATTATTTCTCCACAATACAAGGAATAGTGAGTATTCTCTAACCTAAAATAATAATCTTATCATGTGATCCCGAACCATGTGGGCTTACATTAGTAGAACATCACACATGACACTATAATTAGCTTATTTAGCTTCTTTTTGTAAATTACGGTATTTCACTATTCATAAAAAAATCATGTATTTCCGAAAACTCTCAAAAATATTACCCAACCATTTTTCGATGTGTAGAATCCAAAAATGAGGTCCATGTTTCAAAAATAATTTTCTAAATATTATTAGTTGAATATTTAATTAAAATCATAATTTAGAAACAGTTTTTAAAATTAAAACTGATTTTATTGTGCTTTGAAAAAATTACATATGGTCATTTAAAATTATCTAAAAACTTTAAGAAATTGATTGGATAATTAATAAACAATTTTTAAGAAAATATTGTTTCTTTCAAATTAATTAATTAATTATAATTATTTATTTATGACTTAAAAAATACCAGAACATTTACTAAGGTCAAATTGTCACTTCTTAAGATGTCTAAATTTTATTTAATTATTCATGGGTAATGTTACTCTTATGTTGGATGATCTACTATTCATAAGGGTCACATTAATATTCATAAGGGTGTGTTACTATTCATAAGGGTAGTTTACTATTCATGAAAAAAAAATTATTAGACGCCAAAAAACATCTTGAACATAACCATGTATGTCAAATTCTCAAAATTCCCCATGAAGAAGTGACAAACTTATGTTTAGAGGTCACATAGCACTTAGTACTTCATTATGTTGTGTTTTAATGTGATTTTATGACATAATTTACAAGAAGTGAATTTCCATTGATCAACTTTGGGTCATTACATTCTTCCCCCCTTAGGAAATTTCACCCTTCAAATTTCACTTTACACAAACAGGTGAGGTAACATCTCCTTCATCACCACCTCTAGTTCCCAAGTAGCTTATTCAAACTTAGGGTTCCTCCACAATACTTTGACAAGGTGGGTTGTCTTGTTCCGTACTACCTTATCTCTCCGATCTAGAATCTCTACTGGTTGTTCCTCATAAGAGAGATCATCTTCCAGCTGTACCACCTCCGAGTTTAGTACATGTGAGGGGTCCAGTATGTACTTCCTTGGGAGCGAAACGTGAAACAAATCATGTAGTTAATCCATATTCGGTGGAAGTGCAAGCTGATAGGCCACGACTGCTATGTGGTTAAGGATCTCAAAGGGTCCAATGTACCTTGGGTTTAGCTTCCCCTTTATTCCCAAATTGCATGACTCTCTTCCACAGAGATATTCACAGGAAGACTTTATCTCCAACGTCGAACTCAAAGTCCCTTCGACGGTTGTCAGCATAGCTCTTTTGCTGACTCTGAGTAGCTTTGATGTGTTTTTTGGGTTAGTTGAACCTTCTATGTGATCTCTTGCACAAGATCAAGTCCAAGTAGCTTTCTTTCTCCAACTCCATCCCAACAGGTTGGAGTTCTACATCGCTTTCCATACATAGCTTCATATGGAGCCATCTGAATACTCGAGTAGAAGCTATTGTTGTATGAGCACTCAACCAATGGGAGATACTGATCCCATCCACCTTTGAATTATAGAGAGTAGGCTCTTAGAATATATTCAAGCATTTGAATAGTCATTTCAGACTGGCCATTAGTATGGGGGTGATAGGCCTTGGTGAAATTTAATTCAGTACTCAAAGCATGTTGAAGGCTCCTCCAGAATTTAGATATGAACCATGGATCACAGTCAGAGACAATTGAGAGTGGAACACCATGTAGTCTCACCACTTCCTTCACATATATCTTTACAAGTTGTTCAAGAAAGAGATCTTCCTGAATAGCGATAAAATGGGCAGTCTTGGTGAGTCGGTCAACCACAACCCATATCACATTATTTAACTTCGACATCTTCAAGAGACCCATGACAAATTCCATAATATTATTTTCCCATTTCCACAATGGTATAGGCAATGACTGCATCATACCTTTGGACTTTTGTCACTCAGATTTAACTTGCTGACATACCAAGCACCTTGATATATATTCTACAATCTATTTCTTCATGTTATCCCACCAGAAGTGTTCTCAGAGATCAGTGTACATCTTGGTACTCCTTGGATGGATAGAGAGAGTTGAGCTATGTGCACTTTCCAATAACTCTTTCTTTATCCCAGGTGATGAAGGCACACAAAGCTGCGTTCCAAATTAAATCACACCATCATCGTTGATATGTAACTCTTATAGAATCCCTTCCTTTACTGTATTCACCCTTTTCTGTATATCCACATCATCACTTTGTGCTTCCTAAATCTTCTCTTGGATGGATGTTTGCGCTATCAATTGGGAAAGGTAGGATGTATCCCCTGCCCTTATGATTTCCAAATCCATTCTTTGCATATCCAAAAAGATAGGGTCTTTCTCAATCCGCAGCATGGATAGAGTAGCAGGTTCTTTTATTCTTAGAGCATCAGCTACATTGTTTTCCTCTCTAGGATGATAGTGAATAGATAAATAGTAATCCTTGATTAGCTCTAACCATCTACTTTGACGCATGTTGAGTTCCTTTTGTGTGAATATATACTTTAGTCTCTTATGGTCGGTGTATATGTCACACTTCTCTCCATACAGGTAGTGCCACGAGATTTTCAAGGAAAAAATCACATCTTCCTGCTTCAGATCATGCGTCAGGTAGTTGTTCTCATAGATATTCAAATATCTTGAGGCCTAGGCTACCACATTATCATTTTTCATGAGTACACAACCCAATCCTTTCTTTAAATCATCACTGTATATCACAACATTTTCTCCACTTTTCGGTAGTGTGAGTATAGGTGTAGTGATCAGACTTCTCTTTAGATCCTTGAAGCTTCCCACACATTATTCTATCTAGACATACTTAACCCCTTTCCTTGTTAACTTAGTTAGTGAGCTTGACAATCGTGAGAATTTTCTCCCAAAATGTCAGTAGTACCTAGCTAATCCAAGAAAAATACAGATTTCTGTGACACTAGAGGGTCGAGGCCATTCCACAATCACCTTTTTCTTTGAAGGATTCATATAAATTCCCTCACTTGTGATCACATCTCCCATGAACAAGACTTGCTTCATCCAAATGTCACACTTGCTGAACCTGGCATAAAACTTCTCCTTTCTTAATATCGCCAACACAAGTCATTGATGTTCTTCATGTTTCTCATTTCTCTTGGATTAGATGAAAATATCATCAATAAACACTACCAAAAATTTGTCAAGGTAACGTCTAAAGACTATATTCATCATATCCATGAAGACTTTCAGGGAATTAGTAAGTCCGAAGGGCATCACCAAAAACTCATAGTTCCCATACCTTGTACGGAAGGGAGTCTTCTGAATATCTTCCTTCTTCACCTTTACTTGATGATATCCAGAACGAAGATCCACCTTTGAGATTTATTGATCTCCTATTAACTTGTCTAAAAATTCATCAATCCTTGGGAGAGGATACTTGTTCTTTACGGTGATCTTGTGTAGTTCCAGATAATCAATACACAGCCTCATTTTTTTACCTTCTTCTTCATAAAGAACACTGGTGCACCCAAAGGTGATGCACTAGGGCATTTGAACCCTTTGTGCAGATTATCTTGCAGCTGCTTCTTTAGCTCCTTTAGTTCGATAGGAGCCATCCAATAGGGACACTTTGAGATAGGAGTAGCTCTGAGTATGAGTTCAATTGAGAACTCTACCTCATGATCCGGGGGAATTTCGGGAAACTCTTCGGGAAATACATCTCTGTATTCCCTCATGATGGGAGTTTCCTCAAGGTTGGCACTTTTCTTCCACTCAACCATTTGCGAAAGGTAGGATTCTTCATAGGGAATCAATACCCAAAACATCGAAGGATTTTTCAAAGGAGATTCATGATCTTCTTTACATTTGTAGAGGAGCATTAGATGGTTTGGCATATGAATATATATTTCCTTTTATCAAATGGTGATATGTTCTCTATATAACAAGATCCAATCTATTCCCATTATAGCATCGAATTCCACCATGAGAATTATTATGATATTTTTTGGAAGAATCTTCCTACATACTCCAACACGAGAAGAGTCAAACACTTGGGTTAGAATGATTTCACCACTTGGGGTTTTTATTGATATCTCTACTTCAAGGATTCAGGGATTCAATTCTATAGTTATAGAAAACTTTCATGATATTAAAGAATGCATAGAACCAGAATCAAATAAGACTTTTTCTATTCTTGAGTGAATAGGAAGTGTACCTTGTATGACTTCATTATCAAGCTCCACCTCTGCAGTAGTGATGGTATAAGAAATCCCTTGTTCCTTTGGCTTTGGTGGATGATGATGTTGATTACCCTCGAGAACTCAAGGTGTAGTGCTCTGAATTGCACAGTGCCCTATCTGCCTACAGTTGTAGAATTGAACCATGAGTGGTTCTCTCCTTTTTTCTGCTATATTCTCCTTCCTTTTTGTTTCTTTTTGACACTCTTTATCATGGTGTCCTTCATTCCAACACTTTATGTACTTACCCATCCATTTGATGCTGTTCCCATGGTGTAACTTCCCACATTTTGGGCATGTGGGTCATTGATTATTCATCCCACTTTTGTCATTAGATCCTCAAGATTGAAACTCCATCTTTTGTTTCATATCCCCATATCCATGGGAACATTATCCAAACACCATCTCCACTTTGAGGGAACATCTAAAAACTTATTCTTAACTACCAAAATCTTGAATTTCAAGAGCCTTTCGAAGGTGTGGTTTTAATCCACTAAAGAGTCTATAAATTTTGTTAACATTGTTGAAAACAAAACCCAATGCGTACCTTGAAAGCCTTGTGAAATTCACATCATATATTGTGGTAGATTATCCTTCTTTATTCATGAGCTCTATTAATTCTCTCTCTTTTATTGAGCTGAGAGTTCTTGTGAAATAATTGATAAGAAACATTATCGTAATGTCTTCCCATTCGATCTCTTCAATTTCCTCCCTAGGCTTGGTGTTCTTAATCAAATCCCACAATTTTTAGGCTTCTCCATCTAGATGATAATTTTGTAGGTTCACCTTCTCTATCTCAGAATACTGAAGCACAAAAAATAACTTCTCTATAGAGTTGACCCATAGTTCCATAACTACTTGATCGGAATATCCGCAAAAGGTCGGAGGTCATTACCGCATAAAACATTCGATTGCCAGTTTCTCCCTCTTTGGTGAAGGAGGACGTTCCCCATTATTTTGGTTATTGTTCATAACATAAGATAATTTGGTAAGAATCTCCATGAAGTTTTTAAATTAACCTCCCAAATCAAGCAGGATGTCGTTTGGGCAATCGTTGCATTGGATCTCGCAAGAGTTGTTGGCCTGATTTCTCCTAGTTCCCAACATTTTCTAAAATAGAAAAGGTTAGAACAAAACATAAGTAAACAAGTCATGAATAACTTATTCATTTAAACATTTTATACCAAAAACATAACACATGGGATCCCTATGTAAATATTCTTGTTAGCATATTTGTACTTAGTCTAATGCTATAGGTTTTCTCTAGGGTTCACTAATCCTAATTCCAAAATTAACTGAACATTTCCTCTGATACCAACTATAGCGACCCTGCCTTTTTTTACTTTACTATTACATCATTTTAAAGATAAACAACATAATAGTATTACACATAGAGGATCCAATGGTTTAGTGTCTTGGGAAAACCTAGACCATACATAACAAATACAACATCAAGCATAAACATTAATTCAACTTCTTCTTCTCTAGCTTCTTATTGGCACTTGTCCTCTCCTTAGTACATGTAGCCACCTGAGGATATACATCAAAAGGGGTGAGCTAGAATCCCAGTAAAAAGATAAATAAAAACAATATATCATGGGGTGATCACAATCATAACATGGGAAAAAGATCATGAACATGAGAGGAATCATAAATATAATACTTAAAATGTGGTAATGCATAAAAATGAAACATCAAGTCTTAGTGGTTAACTACCACACATACATGTGAACCGAGATGGAATCTTGTTAACACATAATTTCACATTTAATCATGATATTAATCACTTTACCCAATTCATTGGGGTGCTGTATAATTTCGGGCGCATCCATCACATTTAAACATTCATATTGCACTATATAATTCCAGGTGCACCCGTCACATCAAAAAATTATCAGTTATCACGAATGACACAATGAACATATAACATAAATGATGATATTGAACCCATGAAAAGTAATGAGTTTCATCTCATAATAACAGATTCATAAAAATTGGGTTCCCAAATGAATGAGGTATTAATATACAAGTTACAACAACTGTCAATCTTGAATGAGAGGTAAAAGGTGTGTTCATGAAAGAAGAGTTCTTTTGGAAAACATTTGGTTTTTCATAAATACCAGTTACAAACATTTATATCCTATAAAATTAAATATAATTATGAAAAAAAGATTTATAAGAATTAACCATATAAAAAAGGAGTGAAAGAGGGAGAACCCGAAGGGTGAAAATTGCATTCGAGAATTTCCCCTTACCTTGTATCTAAATGCTTCCTTCTATTCAATGTCTTGTATAATGACATTATATTCATTAATTAGAAATCCAGAACCTTTTTTACATTAATATGGTTTATTATGGTTTGATTAAGTGACTTTATGTGCCTTTTATGAGTTATAGAGTTTAAAAACATTATCCGTGAATGTTTGTTGTTATGGTTTTCTTGAGTGGTTCACTTGTATTCTTAAATTGATGTTCGGGTAGAACATGGGTAAGCATACAGAACTGATATTGCAATTTATTAATTATATTACATGAGTTTGAATGATTTTTTAAGGAATTATATTATATCCATGTGGATGAATCATTAGATAAGAATTAATGGATGATTATTTTTGTTAATTTGGGCGGTTTTACGATCACAACGAACATGTTTTAACTTATCAGTTAGTAATATGGCCATAAGTTATTTTCATAACATTAAATATGAAATACTACATATAAAAAATTTTGGTTCCACAACAAAAATTGTTTCATGACCAGATCTGAAGTTAAAAATGGAAGAAGAAATAATGTCGTTCTTGAAGGTGATAAATTAACACCTCACGAACAACGTTTTCTTTAATAAAATAAAAGGAAGAGGGAAAGGGGGTTGGATGATATAATATTACATTATCATCATAATATTCTATTATATGTATAATAATGGAGTTAAAATACTATTTATATGAATATTGGTGGGGAGAGATCAAGAAATTTACTTGAACTTGAAAGAAAATTAAAGGAGAAGAGGGAGAGAAATTACATCTTAAATCTTCCTCTTGAGATCCTCTTTAAGGGCCGAAGCATGGTCTTTTTATGAGACCAGAAGCTCTTGAACGTGGGATAGGTGATAGTGAAGGTGTTTTGGAATACATTAGAGAAGTCTTGGAGCTTGGGCGGTGTGAGGAAATGAGGGTGTGAAGGGTGGTTTTTATAGTCGAGGGGAGAGGGGTTTTCTTAATATAAAATTCAATAGTTTATTATTTCTCCAAAAGACAAGTAATTGTGAGTATTCCCTGACCAAAAATAGTAATTGTATCATGTGACCCCGAATAAAGTGGGATTTCATCGGCATAACTTCACACATGACACTATAATTAGCTTATTTAGCTTATTTTTGTATATTTTGGTATTTCACGGTTCATTAAAAAATCAAGTATTTCAGAAAAATCCAAAAAGTTTACCCCTACCATTTTTTGACGTGTAGAATCCAAAAATGAATTCCATTTTTCAAAAGAAAATTTCTAAATAATATTTGTTGAATATTTAATTAAAATCATATTAAAAAAACAGTTTTTAAAATTAAAAATGATTTTACATTGCTTTCAAAAAATAACGTAGGGTCTTATAAAATTATCTACAAACTATAAGAAATTGATTTGATAATTAATGAACACGTTTTAAGAAAATAATTTTTATATTAAATTAATTAATTAATTATAATTAATTATTTATGACTTACAAAATACCAAAATATTTTCTAAGGTCAAATTGTCACTTTCTAGGATGTCTAAATTTTATTTAATTATCCATGTGTAAGGTTACTCTTAGGTTGGATGATTTACTATTTATAAGGGTCATATTAATATTCATAAGGATATATTACTATTAATAAGGGTAGGTTATTATTAACCCAAAATTATTTTTGTTTTATTAGACTCCAAAAAACATCTTGAACATAATTTTTTGTGTCAGATTCTAAAAATTACCCATACAGAAGTCACAAACTTATGTTTGGAGGTCACTTAGAACTTATTTGTTCATTATGTTTTGTTTTGATGTGATTTTATGAAATAATTTACAAGAAGGAGATTAGCATTGAAAAACATTGGGTCGTTACACTTCATTGTTCGGAACATGAAAAATTCATTCTGACTATTTTCCGTTTAGAAGGTGAAGTAGACCATTGGTGGACTCTAATTAAGAATATGAGGCCCCAAGATGAAATTGAATCCGTGGAATGGGATGAGTTCAAGAACATATTTTTCAATAATTACTTCCCTAGTATTCTTCGAACAAAGATGGAAAATGAGTTCCTTAAGCTTAAGAAAAAGGATTATGAATCTATTGGTATATACAAGGTGAATTTTACAAGGCTTGCAAGGTATGCATATGGATTTATCATCCAACCTAAAAGTAAAGTTGATTGATTCTTCAGTGGCTTAAAACCAAGTCTTCTAAGTGGATTAACTATAAGAGAATTCAGTAGCTATGAGGGAATTGTGTTTTTTTCTATCAAGGTAGAACTGGAAGTTGGTGTTACATATGAATCTCATGGTTTTGAAAAAAAACAAAAGATGGAGTTAAGGGAAAAATCTCAGAACAATGGTGAAAAGAAGTTGAATGTTTCTTTATTCTCAAAGTGTGGAAAGAATCATTGTAGAGATTGTCTAAAAGGTACTATAAAATCTTTCATGTGTGGAAAATAAGGGCATCGAGCTGCTGAGTGCTGAAGTAATGCGAAAAAATTTTCTAATGACATGAATAGAGAAATGAATATAGAGAACGCTCCACCAACACTTCAATGCTTCAAGTGCAAGGAAATGGGGCATTATTCTAATCAATGCCCTAATCCAAGGGTTAATGATGATCGACATGATAATCCTCTTAAGGAAAAGGAAAAAAGGGAAGTCACATGTCATCACTATTTATGATGTTGAGTATGACAATGATGTTGTGCAATTTTTAAGTGTTTATAAAATGGTATTTCAAAATAGTGTCATGGAATCTCATTTATAGTATCGTGGAATTTTGGAATATCTATGTATTGGTTTTCAATAATTGTATGGTACCAGTAACCATGAAAAGTGATTGAAACTTTTTTGGAAAGCAGATGATATGATTATAATGAAGGGATATGGAGAAAATGAAATGTTTGATAATATTAATGATATCATGACTAATATAAGGTCAAAGTTATATCATGGTATGAGTATATAGAAATTTAGGGATTTTGGTATGTGGAAAGAGTTAACTTTTGAAAGCATTCATTTTTCACTAATGTTCAATGGGTATTCAGTTTTCAAGAGAATATATGATTAAGGTATTAACATGTTTGGAATGTGACTAACAAGATATATATTATGATATATGGGGGATAAATGATGGTATTCACATTCTTGGTTGATGACATTTCTAGTAATCATTTTCTTTTTACTATGAGCTTCGATAGAAGTATTTTGGATAAGCCTAAATATTTGAAATTGATTATTTCAGACATAAGATAATATTGTTTAAGGATATAACCTTTTTCAATATTATTTCTGGAATGTTATAATAGTGTAGTTTTAGAAAAAGCTCAACCTTCAAGATTGGCGGCAACCCGTCTCGTCAAACAAGGTTGTGGTAATTGAAGCCACAAACGATGTTCGACAGGCCTTTATCACCTACCACTATCCTACATGAAGTACCTACTTAGTATAAACTAGTTTTATTTTATTAAAAGGTATGATAGATGAAGTATAAGTCCATTTTTGGAACCATATATGATTAATTTCACCATAATATGGACTTATGTATATAAAATTTGCTAACCATATGTTTGAGATAGATGGAATGAGCTATCATTCTATCGCATGATCTGCTAACAATTCACTGAAGACAAATTAAACTTTATTTCTTTAAGAGTTGAAGTAGAAATTATTCAGGGCACAAAAAATAGTGAGATTGTACCAAAATCAAGTAAGTATTTCCTTTAATTCAAAAATTCTTCAACATTAGGGAAATGATCTTGAAAACCAAAAATGTTGTCCTAGTGCCCTCATATCTGAGAAATCAGATGGTACCTTAGATCATAAAAAATTTACATATTTGTGATTGTTGGCTTTTTCATAGCCACGTTCTCTACCACTCTTCATCCAAACATGATGGTTAGATTTCTCTTCCCTATCCATATTTTCATCTATATTCTCCAATGTGGAATCCCAGTGATGAGTTAATTTGGGTATCCATTATGTTTCTAACGTTACTATTTAAAATAAATCTTTAGTATTCCTTTTTATGATGTGGGTTTATATTAAAAAAACTTTCAAGTAGAAAACGATTTATAACCCCGATGAATTTCGAGGGCGAAATTCAATTTAAGGGGGGTAGAATGCTACACCCCGAGATTTTATGAGAAATAATTTTTTTAGATTTATTTGATTTCTTGTGTTATACACTACACTATGATTATCTTATGTTATATACAACACTGTATTAGCTTGTAGTATACACAAACACTATTCATGACTTCTGTTGCACGCAAGAGAGACCTTCCTCGATAGTGTGTGTTGTACACAATACCAAGATTTACTAAACAAGGATATATTATTATAATATTAATAACTATTTTTATGAATAATATAAACCTAATATTGAATTATATAACATTATAATTCATCTTACACATTTTCTATAAAGAGATATGAAAAAATGAATTTTTTGATAAAAGAAGTATTTTTTTAAAAAATGTTGTTTTACCTCCTTTTGATGGAACACCCATTTTAAATATAATTTTTGACAAGTTTATAAGTTAAATTTTACAAAAAAAATTCTTATTTTTAATCTGGATAAAAAATTTACATTGGATAAATTTTTGATACATTTCTGATAACTTTCATATTTTGATGGATAGTAAAAATACGCTAAATTTTAATTAAAAACAAATTTTTTCATCAAGATAATTTATAATGTTAGATTATATTATTGAATGGTTTAAAGTATAAATAGAATAGATTTTTACCATTTAATATAATTCAAGTCGTTATCATTAAATTTACATTAAATTCACTGGTAAAAACATTTCAATCATTGACAACGTTTTAACTTTTAAAACCTATTTTCTTAACAACAGGATTAATTTTAAATTAATTACTACAAATTTGGTGTTTTGAATTTTGAAAAATGGATTCCATATTTGGATTCATGGGGTCCAAATTATGTTAATAGTTTACTTATATTTTTTATATTATGAATAGTTACTATGTTAATTTTTATTTACAACAGTTAAAGGTATATCAGTTAATTAAGGGTAAAAATAACATTATAAAATTACCATAAGACCTGAAAAAATTATATTGGACTAATACAAGTCGACCCATATCATTTAAGGGTCATAATAGATTCATTTCATGGAATTTTGACCATGAAAATGATATAATTATTATTAAAACCAATGAAAGTGACAAAATGTCTCTCTCTTATATCTTATAAGTGAAATAAATTTATTTTAGTGATAAAACTCATAAAACATAGAATATAAATATTCTCAAGAAAGATAATAAAATTATCTACATGATGTGAATTTATTTAGAATTTTTAGGGATTAAATAATTTTCATTAATGATGACACAATAGTGATGTAGAAATTATTTTATTGATTGAAATATCAAATAAACGGTTTTAAAAATACTAAAATAAATACTATATGATATAATTAATGTTCTAAAAAAATTTATAGATGAATATGACATGGTAGGAGTCTATTAAATATTTTGTTTCGAATATACCCTCTGTGTGGATTTTATTTAAAGTCAAATAAATGAATAGTTTCAAAATTGACACTATTGTTATTTTATAAAAATAACATATTATAAAATGGTTTAAAAATATCAAAAATACTTAAAAATTAAAATTTGTAATTTATAAGGTCTATAATGTCATAAATTATAAAATTAATGACAATTCACAACAAATAAGTGAATATTTATAACAATTTAAAATTTAGAATATTATTACCACAAATAAAATTAAATAGATTAAATAAGCCTAAATCAAGTTGATAAGGTTTAAAATAAATTACCAACATGTATAAATTTTATTGGTTGATTATATTACAATTATATATCATCTCATACTATAATTGTGTAATTTTTGGAGGTTTTTATGTGGGATTTGAATTTATTATAATTTAATATTTTTGAGGATTCCAAAAGTGCCCCTCTCCTCTCTTATAAAAGGGAACCTCCTCCCTCCCCTCCTAACATCACTTTGAGCCTTCACAATCTGACAACCCCTGTCCATTTATCTTCTCCACATCCATAGAAACATTCTAGAGGTCTTGGTCTTCTTCAAAGACCAACTTTATTTCCCTAAGAGGAGGTTTAGAAGAGGCACGTCGAAGAAGAGGTAATATCCTTTACCGATTAATTCAAATTTATTTCTTCTTATAATTCATCTTATTTATTTTTTTAAATGTAAAGTAATAACATAATTATCACCCATATATTCATACGTTATTATAAATATGAATAAATCCTATTTCACCTTCTATCCATCCTATAGAAAATTAAATCATCGCGCGTGCGTACGTACGGAATACCGTCTCCATGACGTGGTGTAATCTTTTTCTCCACCACCACCTTACTTGGATGGATATAATGGTGTAAAAAATAAACATATATTGTTATTATAATATGATACTAATTCTGAGATATTATATCATCCACTGAAATTCCATTCAATTATTATGGGAACAATATCATCACTCGTGCGTACATACGGATTACTGTCTCCACGACGCGATGAGATTCATTCCACATGTTAACCATTCAATAATGATTATAAATTATATATAATACATAATCATGAAATATATTACATATTAATGATGCTGGATTTATTTATATGTCATTTACTTACATCCATTCAATTTAATAAGGAAACGAAAACATCGTTCAAGCATATGTATGACCAATCGTCTCCATGAACGGTGTATTTATTTCCTTTTATTAATCTATTATATATATGTATATTATGAATATATATTATATATAAATCATGTTATACATTCTAGAAGTAAGTAATCATGATCTATGTAATCATATGAATAATTACAAGTCAAAGCACAGATGATAAATGAAATAATTTTACCCAAAACAATACTTTAACATTGAATTGACAAATGAACAGGTAATATAAAGTCGTTAGTGAATCATATATGATATCATAAATATTATTATGGTTCTATTACAAGTTAATAATATTTTAAAACCAACTATACTGGAGTCTCAGACAGATACATAAGAAATTGGACATAAGGTAAGGGATAATTTGGAAATCTCATTTTTATCCGAGATTGCTTATACATAAGTATTTACTGGTGTTATATTTTTCAACCAAGTACATGAAAATGTGTTTCATAAAGTGGTTAATATTCTTCCATGTATGTTTAATTTCATGTTTACCCCTATTTTACTTTCACTTTGTGTTATGGAAGGAATCCTTCTTTTCTTTACCATACGAGGTACTTTTTTACTTTTTTCGGTAAAAGTATGAGGATAATGTTTTTTAACTTATACGGCATGAACGGATTTTGACGGTATCATAATGACTAATTTTCATGAATCTTACTCTACAGGATTTCATGATTATTTTCAATATAATCCATTTCTTTTAAAATTTCATGGCATTTTGTGAAAATAAAATG
Source organism: Viscum album (assembly GCA_963277665.1). Lineage (NCBI taxonomy): Eukaryota > Viridiplantae > Streptophyta > Magnoliopsida > Santalales > Viscaceae > Viscum > Viscum album. The sequence continues at coordinate 401,270,687 of OY728127.1, read as the reverse complement.
ATTTTGAATAAGAAAGGATTTTTTCCTCAAGAATTCATTTCAAGTGTTTTTTCAAAACTATTTTCCATCTAAGATGACATTATTTAGTGTGATTATGTTTCATGAATAATTTTTCCATTGTTTACATGGTTTTATTTTTCTTATGATGAAATTATATTCATTTTTTTAATATGGATTTTGTTATGATGGGATGATGTTTATGAAACCCTTTCTATTCTTTTGGTTATGATGAATGATTTATGTTTATTTTGTGGCACAAGTAAAAATGATTTCATTATGAGATTGGTGGGACCTATATCTCCCACCAATTCAATGGGTAAAGATTTATATCACATTAGATAGACATGGCTGGAATGGAATGTGAATCTGGTTCAGTAATACAGGGCTGGAACAACATGTAAACACGGTTCAGTAATGGAAATTGTCCACTATGACGGTCTTGGAACCAATTCCCTGGATACTATAGAAATCATAACATGTGCTTAATGGTTTTCCACAATTACATATTTTTTCCGATGCTATTTTATCATGATTAATGTTCCTTTATGATCTATACCTTATTTACTGCCAAGACTTATGTCATTCCTCAATATTATGATGTTTTATGTTCATGATTTTATGTTCAAATGTTTATGGATTGTTTTTATGTTCTCCAATTTTTCCCTTTCTGACTATTTAAGCTCACCCTTTTTTTGTTTTCTTTTCCCCATGATATAAATAAACGTTTTAGGTAAGGAAACAAAAGGGGAAGATATTTAAGGGAGATTTTGAAGATATTTCTCCATGATTATAAGAGTATGTTCTGTGTTTACAAAGACACTAATCTAATACGGTCATTGGGCATTTGTTTTTTTCATGTATTAAGTATTCCACAAATGTAATGTAATGTCTATGTACGTCATGATTTGGGTCTCTAATGGTGGCTTTCAAAAAAAATTGGTTACTGTATATAGATATGTGGATGGGATGATGTGATGATGTGATGATGTGAGGAACAACAAGGTTGTTTTGATATCCTACCTTGGTGTCTGTGGGTTGGAATATTTTTGAGAGAGATGACTCAAGATGTGAAATGTTGGGGTAGAGTGTAAATCCAGTGGGGGAAGTTGGAGTGGGGTACCCATGATATTTCATTATTGTATTTTATACTCTATTTTATACACAATTTGGTGAGATATATCTTTAGTGAGGATGGGACCACAGTACACTGGGTTAGGTGATACGATTGATTTAGTGTTGTTCACTGTTCTCTAGAATGATTTCGTTAACCTTTTTATGAGATGACCCAAAGAGCATCCCACTTAGAAAATATTTATTCTAACCTTAGTTATATATAAACTATTATCATTTTAGTATTAGTGTGTTGGAGATTGGGTTGGATATTAATATCTCATGGTTTTGCATGAGATGTTTGGGTATCATAATAACTTTTGTCTTTACCTTTTAGTACATCCAGTTTTCCCTTCAACTGTTTAGTATTGTTTGAAATTTCATTTATTCACTTGGTCTTTATTTATATGTCGAGTCAGGTTTTTATTAGTGTATCTATATTTTCATTCTCTTTTACATATCCTTTTTGAGTTTAATTACTCCCATTTGTATGCTCGTTGTACCCTCAGTGCTAGTCTCCAACTTTGGGACTACTCGAGGTGGGACTCCAAAAATCATAATATACCTAACCTAATTTTCGGACTAAGAGGGGTAATATTTTGTGGGATGGGTTCATGATATTATAACCCTTTAAGATTGAAAAAAAACATTGTTACCACAGTTATGTTTAAAATGGGTTTACTGAGGAGTTAATACAAGGGATAAGGGTTGGTTAGCTAATGATGCTTGTATAAATACAAACCGTATCCTACCAAAAATTAGAATCCTAGTATAGTTTTTACTATTTTAATTAAATATGATGTTGTTATAATTTAAAATTTTATGAAATTTTAATAGTGACCCTCCCCTCAATTATAAAAGTGAACCCCCAATCATCTTTAATTCACACATGAAGAAGTATTTTTTTCATCCAATCCCAAACCAAATACCTTAATTATATACCTTATCATATCCTACATGACCTTTTTATTAGAAACCCATCCAGGAAGGCTTTTTTTGTAATCCTAAGAAGGTTCTCCGAAAAAGATGTATTATTCTTAAACTAGTATTTATGTTTTATCTCTTATTCGACCTCCTTAAATTATTATTCAATAATTAGAATATAAACATGTCCATATATATCATATATTAAGATGTTATTATGTTAATTTCATAACCTATATATGTCTCCCCTTTAATAGAAAGGGAAAGTAACCAATCATTAGTTTGTATAATGGACTACTACCTCGTGAACCAATATAAATCATTTTACATCACCTCCTCTTATAATTATTTATATTTGTGGATTTATTATATATTTATTAATAATGTAATATTTATAATTCATAAAATATAATATATATTTTTATTTATTATCTTTTTATTCCCTAAAAGATGATAACTTCATTCATACTTATGTGTGGATTATCGCCTCGATAAAGAGAATTGATTCATTCTTTTTCACCACATCAAATGGATGATATAGGAAATTATATTTAATGGAATAATATTTCATTCATTATATTATGATCATTCTATAAATAAAAATTAATACTTACCTTATTTCCATAATTATCATTGAATAATGAAAATGTTACTAAGGCGTACGTACAACATTCTGTCTCTAGGAATGTATCATAGTTTATTTTTCAGAAATATCATTCATTTTTTGTTTCAATATTTTAATTAATGTATAATCAAATTATTCCATGATAATTATTTTAGAGAATATGGGGCAATGATCACTTTAATATATCCAAACTTCCAATGTCATTCTTGGCATATGAACATAATATCATCAAAAAATACAATGTAAACATAATTGATTAATTAATTAAATATGAAATGTTAGTAAATAAAATTTAGTGAATAATAGACATGTAAAAGGTTCTCAATCAAGTAAATATTTAATATAAGGTTATTATTAAAAAATATAATGAATGTACATGATGAGTCATACCTAAGGTAATGGATTTCTTGTGAATTTCCTTCCATTGAGGAATATTTTAATGTATTGTACCATTTTATTTTATATGGATTATACACAACCCTTTTACATTTTATTTCATTAATCCTTCCTATTTCATGTTATATTTTGTTTCAATTAATATTATTTCATGCGATGAGATTTTACTTGAGTGTTACCGACTGTAAAGTGTTTCATAACTCAATTTATTTTCTTTTGTTTATATTACTTCATTATATTTGATATTCTATGATTATATGTGTAATATATGTTTTTAATTTACACTAGTTTTATATTTATTTATATTTAAAAAGCATAATTAATTCATTAATTGATATTTACATCAGTGGTATTATATTTCTAAAACATTTCTTCCCATTTCCCAGTCTATTGACACATATTTGGTATTATGCGCCTATTTATTTTTATAAGGTGTATCTAATTCCCCATTGATATGTTATAACATCATTATCATTATATAAATGGTAATTAATGTTTCATTTGATGTTATTTCATTCATGGTTGTTATTATTTGTATGTCACTAAACTAGTATAGGTTTATGATTCAATCTCATGTAAATTGGGATTGTTTATACTTGAATTTCCATTAAAAAAATTTAATTGATCATTTTAAAATAAAACCCTTTCATTTTAGTATCCAATTTTTATTAATAAATTATTTAATTAATAGTTCAATTTTAATCTGTTTGGTACATAAATGTATTTAGAACATGTTTTAAAGAAACTTTAACATTATTTATTATTTATATCAAAAATGATTTTTATTCATAATTAATATTTTCCTTGAAATGTGTTAAACAATGTTTTTAATATTATAAAATTATTTATTAATTAAATTTTTACCCATGTTTTATTTTTTAAGACATTATTTAAAAGGACTATTGTTTTCATTTTGAAAACAAAGCACACTTTGAATTATGAATGAAAATGTTAAAGGAATATATTTTTTAGTGTACTCAACATGAATGGTTTCTTCGATCACTACTGGAAATTAGATCTTTCCCAACGCTTCTATACCAACGGTTATTGCAAACCGTTGGTATAGGTCCCCTTTCCCAAAGGTTTGGCCAAACCGTTGGGAAATTCCCCCAAATTGGACACTTTTCCCAACGGTTTGGCCAAACCATTGGGAAAGGTAGACCTATCCCAACGTTTTGGCCAAACGGTTGGGAAAGGCCCCCCAAATATACCACTTTTCCCAACGGTTTGGCCAAACCGTTGGGAAAGGTCCCTAAATATGCCACTTGTCCCAACGGTTTGGCCAAACTATTGGGAAAGGTCCCTAAATATGCCACTTTTCCCAACGGTTTGGCCAAACCGTTGGGAAAAGTGGGGAAAAAATTCAACATCCACCTCAGAATGAAAATCACAAACAAATACCTATACCAACGGTTGTTAAAACCGTTGGTATAGGTACTTTCATTTTTTATCGGACCTTCGTACCGAGAACATTATATAAATCAAAATTTAAAATATTTATGAGAATACATATATATATATATATATTTATGTAATTATAATCACAAAAGTCAGGTTAGGTTAGTGGTTGAGTCGTTCAATGATAAACGAGGGGTCCTGGGATCAAATCCCAGCGGATGTTTTTTTTTTGGAATTTATTTACCAACGGTTCCATTACCGTTGGTATAGACCTATCCCAACGGCTTACTTGGATACGGTTCTCCAAACCGTTGGTATAGGCTACACCAACGGTTTGGAGGCCTATACCAACGGTTCCAAACCGTTTGTAAAGGATAGTTTTCCAGTAGTGGATCCATCATTAATTGAATATTACAATAAAATTAAAAAAATATCTTTTTAAACTAAACTTCAAAAAATTATGATTCTTTTTTAGTTTTAAAACGTTATTTAGAAAGTAAAAAAAAATATTTTCCTAAAATATGATTTTAATGATATTTATATAGTAATTCTATTCATCAACTACATCGACCCTTTATTACATTTATACTATAATAGGGATATGTTGTAATGATATAATATATATCTTTTATATAGATGATTTATGATCGGTTTGATGGGGAAAATTATTGATATTCAAACTCTTAAATAATTGTATAGTCTTTATATTTCCCTTGAAACATTCACTTTCTTGTTATCATTGATCATTAAATTTTCCAAAAATATCCACATTCTTCCTATCAGTGATATGATTTTTTTATAAATTATATAAATTTTCTACATAGGGTGTTTTTCATTGAGAGGTGTTTAATTTAATTTGGAATTATTGATAATCCATGTTCTTTACTCAACATAGATATTTAATGATAAGTCATATTGTTCATGAATTAAATCAATCATTAAAAATATGGGCAATGAATTGGAAATACTATGATTAGAAGATCCTAAAATTATATTTCCCCCAATCAAATGACGTGTCTTATATAAAAATCATGTACGATATAATTGAATGGTATTTTATTGCATACCTACACATTAACTAAATTGTATTCATGTGATGACTTGATGGTATAAATATCATGATGTATGAAACCATGATGTAAAATATTAAAAAATTTCATAGTGAAATTATTTATTAATTCCCATTTGATTATATGATTAGTTAGGATATACATTGATTAGCTTCAAGATCATGTTATTATTTATAGGGAGTAATTTAATCATCCTTAATTTCATTCATATTATTATTCAAACTCTAGTTACGGAGTAAATGGAATCTGTTTTTAGTTATTTAACTTACCATATTGATTATACCTTATTTACTCATAATAAATTCCATTGTCTGTACACATTACTGTGCATTTGAGTTCGCCCCTTATTTCTTTCCATTCACAAGGATATAAAATAGAATATTTGAATGGTTGAAAGGATAAAGAACAATTTATCTTACTTTTATTTTATTTTATTACCAATGTAAAATTCAAAGTTATTATATATTTTCATATTTAAGACAACTAATCTATTCATTCCTTTGGGATGTGATCTCTTTTATATTATTCCATTTTTATAAAGTAGACACGGTATCTATGATATTGTTTTTGGGGGTATTTATCATTGGTATTAGATAAATTTTAGTAGAACTCATGGGAACTAGATTTATAGAAACATATATCAGAGAACATAGCTCTGTTAAAGACTTTAAGGAAATTCAACGAACACATTATGTTTATGATTCAGATGGATATATTTTAATACTTTTATCTATAGTCACGGTTTAATATGTGTGAGGATGATTATATGTTTAAATTCATAGATACCCCTAATTAGGTTTTATGTGATGGATGTACCTTGGAGACGTTTATTAATTTTTAATAGATGTTTGAAGTATACATAACCCTTATGTATAACATGTATTTAATTAAGAAGGATATTTTTGGAATATGTTTTTTATATTTTGTAGACATAATTTTACACTTTATGGTTAATATGATCATCTATGTTGTGGTTATAACCGTAAATTAAGAATATTTAATTTCATAGAAAAATATTTTTTACAGAAAACCTGTGTGGTTAAAAATGATATTATTATTAAAATTAATTTTGAGGATATTAATCATATTTTGGGTTTTCCACAATGAAATTATCAAATTTCAAATCATTGATTTCTGAGTGTAATTTAAAGTTGTCAGGATGAAATTTATTTATATTTAGTTGAATGAAGCAAAACGATTTTTTAATATAAGAACTTTATGATCGATAGCGTATATGACACACAACACCATGCCTAAATGAACTGACAAATAATATTATTTAAATATGATCTTTTGAACCAATCAACTAAATTAGATGGTATAAATAAGATTAACTTAATTATGAAATATATATAGATTTATTACCCAATATAAATTTATTGATAAATTCTTAGTAAACATACAGTCAAAATTTTGTAAAGTCCTTTTATTCTTCATAGAAATGTTTTTTTTTCTAAATTGTATTTTGTTACTTTCCATGAGAAAATATTGTAATTAATTTCAATAAATTTTATAAATTTAATTTGATAAAATACTAAATTTTTTTAATACAATATGACAAATATATATTATGTATAAATTTTTTTATTTTGTTTAATTTATTAATTTTTCAGCCAATAGTGAAAAATTATAATTTTTCAAACACTACCATTTTTTATTAAATAATTAAATTAAAAATCTCAATATATTATATATTAGAAAACAAATTGAAATATAAACCATTTTATTTATGATAATCTAATTAATTTTATTTAATCATCCATTTTCATGATTACGGTATAAGTTTATTTTTATGCTTAAAAGCACTGTTTTCTAAGAACTATTTTTAAGTTCAAAATGTGTCTCCATTTTAATTAATTAAAATAAACCCAAATAATTTTTTAAATGAAACATAAATATAATATATCTATATATATTAATTTAAATTAATATAATTAGTATTATTATTTAAATATTTAATGTGAAGACATATTTTTTTGAAAAATAAACTTTCTGGAAAAACTTATTTTTATCATAATTTGTGGGATACGTACAAAATGAATTTTTAGCTTATAAATATTGAATTTGTTATAATTTATTTCATATTATGAATGAGTTAAATTTAAATTATTTAATAATTCTATCTTATATTTTGGAAATTTTAAATAGTAAAAATAGTTTTAAATTTTTCACCACGGTAAAATGGAAAATCAGGTAAACTGTGGTTAAAACTAATTGATAAGGCCATCATTTTTCATATTAATTATTTATTATTAAATTATATACTATATTATCACATTTTAATTTATATAGAATTATTTATGGGACCCGTTTCCCTAAAAGTGACCTATATAATATTTTAAGTAATGAAAAAATCTCACTCTATTTCCTTTAAAAATATGATATGTGTTCACATTAGGATAAAAAAAGTGGTTAATGAATATTAAATGTTATTCTGAGTATAATTAAATTAAATTAATGATGGTAATTTTTTTATTTTCTATTGATTATAATTTTACCATAAATTCATATACAATGAAGACACAATACTTGTGAAAATAGTTGAAAGCTCATGTCAAATAATTTTAAAAATAGAAAAAGTAATGTATTTGGGATGATTTAGCATTCCCAAATAATTTTATATTTAATAATTATGTATTATTTATGTTTAAATTGGTTATATTAGAAATTAATTTTTATCTACATGTCTTGGAAGTCAAAATAAATAAATAGTTTCAAAAATGACATTATTGGTATTTTATATTAACTAATATTTTATTGAATTATTTAAAAGATATAAAAAATTAAAGAGGTAGATTAGGATGATAAATAATATAAAATTTAATCCCTTTCCATTTATGATACCATTTTTCCCTTATAAGTAAAATTATAACACTTTCAATTTGCAAAAAAATAAAAGTTGTCATCGCGGTTAAGGTTTCAAAGGGTTTACCATGGGGCTAAACCAGAAAGTACAAGTTAGTTTTATAGTTAAACATGTCTAAATAAAATTGTATTCCATTATTTCAACCTTATTATATCATAAATTAGAATCCATGTCCCTTTTTAAATATTTTGGTTCATTTTGGCATTATGATAATTTATTTTTTTAAGAAAATATGAAGTTCCCTTCCCCTCACATATAAAAGGGAACCTCTTATTCTCTTTAATTCACACCTCAAGAACATTAATTTTCATAGAATAAATTCAAAATTACCTTCATTAATTAGCTTAAAATATCATATAGGCATTTTTTAATTATAAAATTCTCCCATTAATACTTTGTTTGTAACCTTAAAGTGGTTATCCGAAGAGAATGTATCTTTCATAACTTTTCACTTTTTATTTACTTTTTATTCCACACACTATAAACCATATTAAACGATGATAATATAATAAAATGAGTTTATACCATATATTGATATGTTATTAATATTATTTAACAATCTATATCCATTTTATCTTTCATTAAAATGGGAAATGAATCCACTATTCGTGTGTATGGTGGAATATCACCTCGTAAATAAATGTAATTTTTTTCCAAAAACTTCTTTTATATATGGTTGTAATTGTGGATTTAATATATATATATATATTAAAGAAATATTTATCATTATTAGAAGATAATGTATCATTTACTTTATTTTCTTTTCATTCATTGAAAAATGATAACATCGTTTGTGCGTACATATGGACTATCGGCTCTATGATGCGATTAAATTCCTTTTGGTCCCAAAATCACATGAATGATATATATAAGTATATATAATGAAATAATAATGTTTTTATTTATTATTGTAATTATGTAAAGGTAACATAATACTTACCTTCATTCCCTACAGATCATTGAAAATTTAAATTTTATTCATGCATACGTACAACATACTATCTCAATGATTGTAACATAGTTCATTTTCCATAACCAACATTCATGGATGGTTTAAAAATTATAATTGAGCTCTATAAATTATAGTTATTCCATTATTATCATTCAATATAATATATAATGGATATCTCTTTTACCATAGTATAAATACATAAGTCATTTTGGATATATGAACATAATATCATCAAAATTCCGGATGAGAACATAATTGAATAAGTAATTAAATATAACATAGTAGTAAAAAATGGAATAATGAACGTGAAAATTTTTATTGATAAGTTAAATAATTAACATATGTTTATTATTTAGTTTTATAATGAATGTGTGCGGTGAGTTTGACCTGAGGTATGGGATTCTATCATAATTTCCATTCACTGAGGAATACTTTATAGAATTGAAAAAATTTATTTTATATGGTATATACACTACCCATTAACATGTAATATCCTAAATCCTTCATACTTGATTCTATTTTGTGTTTCAATTCATATTATTTCATTTAAAGGTATTTGACTTTAATGTTACTTGGTGGAAATAGTTTCATAACTCAAATAATTTTCATTGGGTTATATTTCTTCTTCATTGTATTTGATATTATATGATTGTGTGTGTAATTTATTTTTATTATTTTTTGTTTCATTTTCACTTGTTTTAATATTATTTACATTTTATAAATAATAATATTCATTAATTAATATTTACTTCAACTGTATGTTCTTTGTAAGAGATTTTGTCTCAATTTCATCAATTCTAAGACATGTTTCATTTTATACAACTTCAAATTCTTATAAGGTGTATCTACAACCCCATTTATGTGTTATATCATGAATATATTTGTATTAATGGTATCTAATGCTAAATTTGATGTTATTTCATTTATGGGGTTTATGATTCCAAAGTAACCAAAGTAGTAAGGTTTTTTGCTTCAATGTTATGTTAATAATGACTATTTAAGATTGAATTTCTATTCAGTGAAATTGTTTGATCATTATCTTAAAAACAACTTTCCAATTCTTATAATAACATCGTTCATTAAATTTTCAAGTAATGCATTCATTTTTCTCTCATAAGTAATTAAAACAATTGATAAACATTTTCTTAAAAAATACAATGATATTTATATTTTTTGTCAAAAATACATTTTCCAAAATATCCATATTTCCCGTTAAATATTTTAAATATTATGTTTATTAATATCATGTGATTTATTAAACAAATTTCTTTTAGTGTTTTAATTTTTAAAAAATTGTTTAAAATGAATATTATTTTTATTTTCATAATGAGCTACTTTTTGGATTTTGTTTTCTGAAAAAATTAAAGGAAGCATTGTTTTAACATCATCGAAATGAATGTAATTTTAATGACATAATAGTCTCTAATTGTTTGATGTTTACTTAACAATTTTACAAGGTTATTTTTAAATAAAATTTCCCCCTAAAATTTTTGGAATCTTTTTGGTTTTGAATTATATTTTCATTGTAAAAAAGGTACATTCATAAATTTTTTTAATGATATTTATTGCAATATTAATATTCATTAATAAAAAAACATGTACTTGACAAATAAAACATTGGTTATAAGTTATTATCATTTCAATGGAGGATTATTGATCAGTTTTATCAGGAAAAGTAATAAAATCCATTTCTGAATAAATTTTTTCTTCATTAATTATCCCTCAAAAAATTCACATTAATATGATCATTGGGCATTAAAGATACATTAAATATCCATATTATTTGTATGATGGATATTATTATTTCCTAAACCCTATACCATTTATACATATGGTGTTTTAAATTGAGTCTTGTTTAACTGACTAGGTGATTTTTTATAATTTGTATTCTTTACTTAATACATATATTTATTACCAAGGCATGTTGTTATGGAATTAAATCTATCATTCAATATATGATGAATGGATTAGACATGTGTTGAAGGGTGTGGCGTAGAATTATACTTCCCTCGATGCATCAATAGGTCTCAATGGACAAATAATTAAGACATCATTAAATGATATTTTGGGTTATAACTACCCAATAATTAAAATATCTTCTCACATTATATTGTTGGTACAAATATAATAATGCATAAAATCATAATGTCCAATATAAAAAATTTCAACTATTTTGAATTAGGTTGTTGATATCAATGTAATTATACTATTATTTATGATATCCATGGATTATCTTCAAGCTTATGCTATTATTTATATGGAATTATTTCTTCATCATTTACTCCTACAATATAATTATGCATTAATAATTTATTGATTAAATAGACTGTGTTTTAAATTATTTAAGTTTACATATTGTTTATGCCTTATCTATTCTTGATATATTTGATTGTACATAACCATTACTGAGCATTTGGTCCCACCCTTTAGTTGTAGAGTAAATTTTTTCATTATGTTTTATATTTTATTAACAATTTAGAATGGTAAGGATATGTGTCTTGAGTTATTTAAGTCTACTAAAATATTAGGTCCTTTAGGATCTGATCCCTTTTTTATTATGTAAATGTAATAAAATATATATTAACTCTAGGCTACTAGGATTGGGGTCCTTATTATAAGAACTTAAACTATTCAGGGAAATTCATCTTAGTTATAAGGTTATACTTATTTAATATAGATCATAGTTATATTTTCAAAGTATTTTGTTTCTCCATTTCTAGAAAATAAGAGAATATTATTTGTATTTCATTATTATAAAATTAGATTTCAAATTTTAAATTAAATTTTATTAATCTCCCACAATTTTTTCAAAAAATAATTTACCTCACTATTATTTTTTGAATATCATGTAGTAGATATATTATAGTGGAAAGGACCCATATTATACTTCCCCAAACCTATACATTATTCTAACAAGTTTATCGAAGGGTTTAAGGTTGGTTTAACTCCCAAACTACATTAACCAATTTTTCCATGATCTTTTGAGTGAATCACCAATACTGAAATCCTATATGAGTTTTTCCTAACCATATCCTCTCAGTTAAGCTAAGTCCTTCTTGGGTAGAAAAAAATTATGGGAACCAATTAATGTTAACACAAAATCTCAATCTAGAAGTTTCCCTAATAATTTATAGAACCCTGAAATGGGCCAAACAAGAACGTTGAACTATGGGTTCGTATCTAACTTAAGTAATGGAAGGTTATACTAACACTATATTTTCATTGTGTTATTTTTTGTTTTTACATTCCCTTATCATCAACAAAACAATACATGAATGTTTATTAAATGGAATATATTATAAAATAAATTACATACATAACACATGGGAATTATACAATATGTGATATTCTTGGTGTAAGCATTATAAACTATATGAAAAATACCATACCCAATTTTCTGTTTTTTTAATTTAACACAGGAATTAATTCAATATATAATTAAAAAAACCTGTGAAATGGAATGTTATATCAAATAAATGACACAAAACACATTATAATATTTTTAATTATATAATTAATTATTCTCTCTATGTTAAATTAAGTTCAATGGTTGTAGAATATACACGGCTTGTACTAGATTACATGGAATGTAATATCTACTTACTATGTCTACAACATACACTTAGGTACTGGTTGTGTTCCTTTATATAAATGTGTATGAGGTATATGATTTTTAATATTACTATATGATGTGTGGACTCAAAGGTTCATGGATTTTCAGACCCCTTTGTCGCATAGCTGATACATGACACACTTGTACCCTATGTGTTCTCCAACAAGAATACGTGAGAATGAAACACCATGTATGAATGTGACACGATATTTGGTTCATCAAACTATATGCTAGCACTTTCAAATATCCAAGATGATCCTCCTTGATAAATCATTGATATGATTGTAACATATTGATCTGATATAGATGTGACAAACATTGAAATACATGGGTACATGGTGTGTAGTTTGGGTACATGAGTTATTTGTTTGTGATATCCATCCAAAAACATTTTCACCTCTAGATATAGTTTTCGAATGTCTCTTAATTTTATCTTAATTTTTTTATAGGTTATGTGAGTGAGAATCAATAAATGTAAGGGATTATGATGTTTGAATCACAGGAATGAATACATATAATGTAAAAAAAATTGTAGTTAGATAACATTAAATAAATGATTAATAATAAATTATAAAGTAACCATGTGTCCACTCTCATATAAATTATTGTTTTATGGAATAACAGAAGATCCAATTTGATAAGGCCAAATCAACTATTTTTTTATTATTTATGTATAATTATTCTTGTAAAGGATGAATGATTTAATAAGCAATGAATTTAAATAATCGATTGTATAATTTTTTAAATTCAATAACCATATGAGGAGATTTATTAAAAGTAGCTTACAATTAATTTATAAGTAGATCTAGAATATCTTGAACCTATAATTCTATCTTCATTGAAGATTTTTTTGACTCAATATCATCATATCATCATTTTTTTGTAATAACCAAGTGAAAAATCTATTTAGTGGTGATCTAAACCTACACCAAAATATATAAATTTTATCATTCAATTACTAAGTTCTATCATGGTTGATCATGATCACTTGGGTCATGTGAGGTTTATTTTAGCATAATTATCATTAAAGACAACTAATTATTTGTGTTTTATTGATTGATTAATAAAATAGGATAATAGATCACACTCTAGATCTATAGAACTAACTATTGTTCTTGAGATTGATTATCACTATCTAATGTTCACAACATGTGTGTTTATGTAAAGTGGTATAATATGATATTTATTATGGTGGGTTTAGGGTTACCGATTTTCACATATGACCTCTTCCAGTTCTATAATTATTATTCAACCCAATAATAATAATAATAATATAAACTTTATTATTATTCACCTGACATGTGCATCAAATAAGAATATATAAATAAATATCATTTACATCACTTCCAACATGACCACCAATCTCAGACCACTTATCAACACCATTTATCAAACCTTGAACTATAACTATTCATTTACCAAATAAATTTCACTTAATTATTCATTAATTAAAATAATATCAATTTTATTCTACAAAACATTAAAAAAATATTAATTATTATTATTTAAATCACTTGTTATTTTGAATAACTTATTATTAAATCATATCTATCAACCAAAAATAAATAATATTTAAACCATAATGTGGGGATAATATTTTTTCTAAAATTTTAAATGCAATGTGGAATTTAAATGAGATTTCATATAAACATAGTATGTGACCTTATAGAACGATTTCATAATGGAAATAGGAATAGATTCTGATAATCCATGATTATCATATAGAAACATTCCAATACACCCATATAGAATGATGTTAATGTCTCAATGGAATTCAACCTCCTACAAATGATTACTATGTAATACAATCTTTTTATAAAAATATATCATAATAAAGTTGGTTTCATACAAGTGGCATAAACCTGTACTCTTTATGTTTCATTCTTTGATTTACCAATAATGAAAAATTCCATATAACATTATATCCAATGATTTTAAAATGATCTAAATTCTATAAATAAAATATCCCTTTTTGTTCAATTAAATTCCTTAGTTTGTATTGTTATAATAGAAAACACATGCACAAATTTGGTTTTATTTTATCCTATTAGATTTATAATACCATTATGCATCATAACCATTGATAATATATTCATTGAAGAGATGTCACGTGAATATTATAAAAATAGGGTTTTAACAAATCCAATTGACATAGAAAAAGAAAGTGATCACCTCAACTAGTAGGATCATACCCTATGGAGCCCATTGATCAAAGAATCCAAGGGAGATAAAATCATTGGTATTTTTTCTTTCTTAAGCCTAAGAGGATATCTAATTACTTATGTCTAATGAAAACTGTTTTGAGGAGATGTTCAAGCTCATCTAGATTGCATCCCAAACCATTTTCACTAAACAACCTAATGAAAATCTCATTATCGAACAATTTACTCTTAGGGAATTTTCTAGTTTATTAAAAGTATGGTTTTTGATAAAATAATAATATGAACATTTATATTAAATTTTCAATAGAATAATTATTATATATACCTCTTATTGATACTTTATAAATGATTTTGATATTTAAACAAAAAATAATAATTTTTAGGTGATAACAATATACAATTAAAGAATATATTTTCACAAATTAATATATTCTTTAAATAAATAATTTTTCTACAAAATATTATTATTAAATAATTTTTATTAAATAAAAATTATCATATAATTTTTAAAACATCAAATGTTATTTTTATAAGTGTTCAAAAACTGTTATTAAGAAAAAATCAGCATTTCACAATAAATATCGATTATTATTTTATAAGTAAAAATTCATATATTTAGAAAATTATTTATATAATGTAAATAGTATTCATTGAATAAAACTATATAAATTATTCAATGATGAATTTTTCATAATTTTCTTAGATAGTCGAGTTTTCGTGTAAAAATTAAATACCGTATGAATATATTTTGTGTATTATGACAGAATAATGGCACATAAAATGCGGTAATAAATACTATAATGGGTATAGATGACCAAATCTGTGTTTTTTCTTTAAAATAATGCAATATTATGCTTATTTAATTGATTTTATAAAGCCATTATCAATCCCTTAAAAACAATTAATATATTTTAAGGTTTTAATTTCATTTCATTAAGAGTATGACTCACCTACACATATTAAAATGTGTTATTTTGTTAAGATATACCCTTATAAATTTTAAATTACATAAAAAATCACTTTTGAAGAAATCATTAGCATGAACCATGGGAAGGTATGTGGTTTTGGTTATTTTATGATATGGAGTCCAAAACCCATGATTTAGAAATGATAAAGATTCCCCATCTCTTTTACTATATAAAACGACACAAACTACCATTTAACTTCACTAAAAATCATTTTATAATGTAATTATTCTTACTTAACCTCTCTATAATATTTTTAAGGTTCCCAAAAGATCTCAAGAATCCCCCTTCTAGTTTTTAGATTCGCACACTCAAGTTAGGGGACCTCTCTTTCTCTCATTTATTCAAGAATACTATTCATTTTATGCAATTTTATTTTCATATCCTAATGATGGGGTGTATTTTCTCACATGACTCGTAAATTCATTATAATATCTAAATGAAGATATTCCCCTTTATCTCTCATTAATATCTTTTATGAATGTTTACACAAGCACGTTATGCTGTCGAAATTTCATTGCGGGATTCCATTCAAAAATAATATGTACTGAATACCCATACCCAATTACAATAAAATGTGTTCACTTTTATGAAAACAAACTTATTTTATTTTTTAATTACATATATGTTTTCAAAACTTATTTATAGTGGAAAAAAACGTTATAAAAATGATTTCATGTTTTATGATTTATGTGGAACACTTAAGCATGAAAATGAAATGAAAGTGATGGGTGAACCCAAAATTATATTGTGATCCAATTCATTTGGTTATGTTTAGTGTCATGATTCATCATGTTGGGACAAAGAGTGAACCAAATTCCTTTATGTAACTTTATCCAATATGATGTCTTGGCAGTTAGCCTTAACCTATGTTTATGATGCGGTGTTTTAAGTTGTTACCACATTTCAAATATTATGATTTTTATGATAAATAAATCCTTAATATTAATGTTACATATATTCCACATTGATACACCTATTGTATAGTATTTGTCATATTATTCAATGTTTAGTCGCTTACTAGGCTTTATACCAGACTCGTTTCTTATGTATGTCCCTGAGTAATCCCATGCAGTTTTAAAATCCAAGGAATGTTTTAAAGGATTTTAAGGATTTTTTCAATAAATATGACATATTTATTATTTTAAGTTTTAATGTAATGTACCTAATAACCAAATACACTAGACTTATTGATCTTTTAAGTTATTTTAAGTGTAATATTTTCTAACAAATCATGTACTAATGTGAATTAAAGAGCAGGGTTTTAATGTTGGTATCAAAGGTAATGTTTAGTTATTTTGTGATTTGGATTAGAAAACTGTCACAAAGCCTTATTGACAAAACTATGTATATGTAAACATCCATTAATTTTTTATGACTATATAGTAGGTGGTTTATCAAGAAAATACATCATTATCTGTAAACTACATGTGGATGTGTTTCTAGAATAGATGTACCTTGGGGTAACAACTCTGACAAGGTGTGTGAGGCCTGACTCAGCGTAACATGGTACATAAAAAAGGGCCTTACTGTAGACCTGGTTTGAAACTCCCAGGGGATATGATTTCATAAAATCACAAGCTCATTATGGACCATTATTATGGGAAAAATAAAATCCCATTAGAATATATGTTCGGATGTATATCCTGGATAACATTGATTGAAGTCTATACATTCATAAGTTATGAAACAAGTGTAATTTATAAGATATCAAATTAATGTCATTGGATTCCCCCTTTATGTGTTTAATTTTTAAAAATATCCATCCCTAATTTTCCATTTTATTCTATCCAATTGTCGGAAATATGAGGAATAAGTTAAAAAACCAATGTGAAGGGAAATGTGAGGATTGTCACAACTAGATGCTCAACCCGATGGGAGCGGGATTTGTGAACTTTATGATGATACTCTCTCAACTCTCTCCAGATAGGAATCAAAATTTGGATCAGGAGGAGCATCCAAATCCACATAAGAGAGAACAAGCTGTAATTGTAATATTTATATGAAAAATTCCTACGTTCAATGGATTATATGATCGCTTATTCATTGAATAATAGATCAAATCCATTGATATGGTCTTGTCCATCCATCAATGTTATGAATAAGAGAAGGTTATACTGGTTGTTGATTGTGTGGTCGGATAAGCTAATCAGTGGTGGACATTAATCAAGAATGAAAATCATAAGGAATATATCAATGTAATGGGGTGGAAATAATTCTGTAGAATGTTTTTTAAAAATATTTCACTCACACTCATTATCTTAAAATGGAGAGAAATTTACTTCCCCATAAGAAAAAATATTACGTATCTATTAGGGTGCATGAGGAAAACTCCACAAGAATTTCATGATACACCCCCTGAATTGTTATTACCCCCTGAATATAAGTTTCACCACTTCTTTGGTAGGCTAAAACCTAGTCTATGAAAATCCCTAGTGATCACAGACTTTGATATCTATGAGTTAATTTTATAATGTTCCCTCAAATTCGAAATGCAGAAAAAATAATCGCAAGGGTATCATAGAGATAAGAAGCTGAAATTGGATTTTAATTCTAGTGGTTCAATGATGAAATATAATAGTTCCATGAAATTTCAACATCCCACTTTCCAAAGGCGTCTAAAGAATCACCCTAGAAATTTCCTAAGGGGAAGGATGAAATACATTAGGTGTGGGATGGAAGCAAACCTAGATAATGATTGTCAACAGGTGAAACTCACTAATTATATGGATGAAATGAATGATCCAGTTAACCCTTGTAGCATATTTCATTAATTAAATTGCAAGGAACTGGGGCACTTTTTAAACTATTTCACTAAGAGAAGGTTTTTCTGAGAAAACTAACAACCTCTAAGGTAGCAAGGGAGATACTTTCCCATTGCAACTGTCAAGGTGGTTGCTAACAACGAAGTGGTGATAGGTACACTAGTTATTCATTCAATAATATAAAACATACTTTTTTATTCTCTTTCTATGCATTCCATCATATCATGAAAATTTAGAAGAACTATTAAAACACCACCACAAATCATTAAGGTATATCTTTTGATGAAAACAAAAATTGGGATAATTATTTCGTCCCAAGGATATAACTCCTCCCATATCACAATTTTTGGGATGAACATCCCAACGAACCTTGTTATACTACCTTTGGTGAAATTTGATGCAATTTTTGGCATATATTGGATCTCCATATATAGATCCAACATAAATTTTTGAATGAAGGAAATCACTCTTTGTATTGTGAATCATACTTTAATTCTATAAAAATTAAAGGTTGAGGATGAATAATATTTATAATAAACAACTCAATAATGGATATTATTTATCTAATATAAATTCTATCTATCTCAAATGATTGATTCAAAGGAAATAACAATCCTCGAAGACATTAAAATTGGGAGGGAATACACTAATGTGATTTCTGAGGAATTTCATGGTCTTCCTCCAAACAGAGAAGTTGAATTTTCAATACAGATTATTATTGTGATGTTTCCATTATATAAGACTCCATATAGAATTTTATTTCAGAACCTGAGGAACTAAGGAACTAGACATAGGAGAATCTGGATTACGGTTTCATAAACCAATGTGATTCACCAGAGGGTGCACCAATCTTCTTTATCAAAAACAATGATGGGTCAATGTTCCTTTGTATCAATTATTGTGAGCTAAATAAGATCACGATAAATAAAAATTAACCTATTCCATGTACTGATGACTTTTTTGATCAGCTCTATAGGGAATAATACTTCTCCAAGGGGGATTTGCGGTCAAGATTTTACCATGTTATGGTGAAGAAGGAGGATATCCACAAGAATTCTTTTTTACATTGTAAGAGCACTACGATTTCATATTATTGCCTTTAATACTCAAATATTCTCTAAAAATCTTAATGGACTTGTTCAATAGAGCCTTTAGATATTACCATGACAAATTTGGGATAGTATTTATATATTATGTTCAAATATAATCAACAATAAATGTCGAGAATGAGGATTGTCTAAGCATTGTGCTAAAAAATTTACAAACGGAGCAGCTTTATTCCAATTGCATCAAATTTGAGTTCTGGTTGAATTAAGTCTCATTATTCAGAAATATCATCCTAAGTAATGGGATTTCTAGGGAACCTTTAAAAATAAGAGATATTGAATGATGGATGAGGCCAAAATATATGACATATATTCATAGATTACTTGGGTTAGATGGGTATTATATCTGATTTTTAAAAATTCCTTACAATTTTCAAACCATCTTACTAAGATTACTCAGAATAAAGTCATTTTTTTCTTGGAATGATGAATGTTAAGAGAGATTAAAGGAGTTAAAAAAGAGTATTATCACTAAACTTTTTTCTCACACTATCCACAATTGGACAAATGCTTGGGATAATAAGTGATGATTTAATGAAGGGCTTGTGTTTTGTGCTAATAAAGAATCGAAATGTGATAGCCTATGCATCAAGTTAGTTGAATTTTCATGAACATAACTACCCAATGCATGATCTGGAGTAGGTTGTATTGATCTTCACTTTTAAAATATGGTAGTATTATATCATTGGGTATAATTGTGAAAAATATATATAGATCTTAGAGTCCTCAAGTATATATTCACTTTGAAAGAGATGGATATTCACTAATTAAGATGGTTAGATCTGATCAAGGACTACGACTTCTCAATCCACTAACATCATAGGAAATCAAATAAAGTGTAAGATTCTATAAGTAGAAAGTATCTAAAAATTCTACCATTTATTAGAATTGAGTGGGAACCGATCTTCATAGACTTGAAGGAGAATAAATGAGAACCATAAAGAAATGAACATCATCAATCCTTCCACAAATGATTGTACAACCATCTCTTGTAGAGAAAATAATGTATTCTCAATGAGATATTGTAGGAATCCAAAAGAAAGTGGAAGCTATAAGAAAATGGAAATACTTGAAGTTCATTTTTAATGAATGAGGAATTATAATATTTGGGTCATAGCTATGTGTACCATCAAATCTTAATGATGCACTTCATTCCATATTATACATACATCCAAAAATCACAAAGTTGTATCGAGATCTCTGAGAGAACTTTTTGTGGGAAAATATGACGAAATATATCAGTAAATATATATAAAAGTTACAGTTATGTCAAAAATTGAAGTCTAAAAGAAAAAACTCAATGAGGATAATGAAACCATTACCCATACGTACATCGATATGGGAAAACATCATTATAGAAATTGTCACCAGGCATCCAAATACATTTAGAATAAATAATGTTATATGGGTTTTTGGGGATAATCTTACAAAGACATCACATTTCATTGTGATTCGAGATGGTTTTTCACTAGATCAACTTACATGGATATACATCATAGAAGTGGTAAGTCTAAATAGATTATAACTATCGATTGTATCTAATCATGATCTATGATTCCCCATAATGTTATGAAAAAAATCTCCAACATCCTCTATACACTGATATAAACATCTTTACAGCTTATCACCCCAAACTAATGACCAATATGAATAGACTATAATGACACTCGAGTAAATGTGGAGATAATACTCAATTGAATTCAACGGAGGATGTGATTAACTTCTACCTCTAGTCGAGTTATCATAGAATAATAGTTTCTACTCATGAATTAAAATTCCTCCCTCTGAATCCCATTATTAGAAGAGGTTCAGAACACCTGCATAGTGGGATGATGTTGGGGAACAAAACTTTATAGGTCCTAAAATGGTTGAATAAATAGTGGAAAAGGTCAAGACCATTTAGTATCACATAAATGCTGCTCAGAGTCAACATAAGAGCAATGATGACAATCATCCATGTGACATAGAGTTTGATGTTGGAGACATTGAATTCCCCTGCATATCTCAAGGGAATAAATTGACTATATTTGGGAAGAAATGAAAGCATATTCAAAGATATATAGGCCCCATTTAGATCCTTGATTTCATTGTAGTGGTGACCTATCTACTAACACTCCCACCAAACCTATCTCAAGAACATGATGTATTCCATGTATCAAAATTCAAAAAGTACAATCCAGACCCCTCACATGTACTAAATCAATTTGTGGTGCCATAGGACAATGATCTATCCTATTAAGAGTAGTTGGTTAATATCATAGATCATAGAGACAATGTTTTATAAAAATAAGATAATTTATCTTTTCATAGTGTTGTGGAGAAACCACAGGTTTTAATAAGTGATGTGGAAGTCAGAGGAGGTGATTAAACATAGTTATGCTAAATTTTTTTAGTGTGGGAACTAAAATTTTGAGGGATAAATTTCTAAAGGTGGGGTATTTTAACGTCGAAATATATTATAAATAAAACACCCCATTTTATTCAATTAATTGTCTCTTTTATTATATTGGTTATATAAAAAAATGAAATTATTTGGTTTTATTATATCCTTTCAGATTTAAAAGACCATTAAGCATCATAACCATTGATAATAAATTCATTGTACACTAATCACACGATTGGTGTAAATTTAGGGTTTTAACAAATCCAATTGACATAGAAAAAGGAATTGATTGCCTCAACCTGTAGGATCATAACCTGTGAAGCCCATTTATTATACATTCCAAGGGCGGTAAAATTATTGAGACTTCCCCTTGACCAATACTAAGATGATATCTGACAACATAACCATGGCCGAAACCATTTATGGTGGAACATTAATCTCATCGAGATCACTACACTAGATATTTTTATTGAACCACACCAAGGTAATATTACTATCACACACCTTACTCTTATGGAGTTTGCTGGTTTACTAAAAAGATATGTATCAATACTATAAGAATATGAATATGTATATTATATTTTCTGTATAATAATGGTTATATTTACATATAATTTTTTCTTTATAAATAATTATAAATTTTATACAATAAAAAAAATTACTTTTGGGTATCAATCAAATGCAATTAATGAATCTATACTCATGAATTAACATATTTTTAAAATAAATAATATTTTAATAAAATATTGTTTTTAAAAAATGTTTGTTAAATATAATATATCATATAATTTTTATGAAGTAAAATGTAATTTTTACAAGTATTTGAAAACTATTGTTGTCAAAAACTCAACATTTGTCAATAAATATCAATTAATATTTAAACAGTGAAAATAAAAATATTTTGAAAAATATTTAGATAAAATGAATTTTTTTAATCAGAACATAAAAATTATCCAAGGGATAATTTTTTATAATTTTATAAGATAATTGTATTTATGGGTAAAAATTAAATCACTTGTAAAAATACATTCTGTATTATGACATCATTATGACACAAAATGCTGTAATAAATACTATAATGGGTATCAATGACCATATATTTGTTTTCATTTTCAAATAATATAATTTTATGTTTATTTTTTTAATTTTATAAATCCTTTATGAATCCTCTAAAACCAATAATATATTTTAGGGTTTTAAAATCATTTCATTAATAGTCTGACTCACCTCCATAAAAGAAAATATTTTATTTTATTAATTTCAGCCTTTAGAATTATAAAACAATAGAAAAAAATTCCATTTGGTAGAAAACATGGAAAAATCATCGGAAGGATTATGGTTTTGGTTATTTTATTATACAGAGTCCAAAACCTATTTTTGAGAAATGATAAATAATTCCTCTCTCGTTTCCTATATAATTCAACACAATATCCCATTTTTCTTCAGAAAAAAAATGTGTAACACATGTTTACTCTTCCATAACCTCTCTATAATTTTCCCAAGGTAACCTCAAAATTTCAATAATCCCTTTCAAGTTTTTTTGGCACACACTCAAGTAATGGATTCTCTCATTCTCTCCATCATTCAAGAATATTCATCATTTTAAGCCCTTTTATTTTCATTTCATAATGATGGGATGTGTTTTTAAACATGAACCATAATGAAATTATTATTTATAAATGATGATATACCCCTTTATCTCTCATAAATCCCTCCCATGAATATTTACATTCCCCCATTATGCTGCTAAACTTTTACCATTGTATTCCATTCCTAAAAATGTATAGTGGATACCCATACACAATTCCTATCAAGGTTTTTCACCATTATTAACATAATTGTTTTTTATTGGGGACTAAAATTTATTTAGTACACTATCTTTGATCAGGGAATAAAATGCATAGAAAACATATTCCATGTTTTCTGATCTATATTCCACACTTAAGCATGAGAATGAAATGAATGTGATGGGTGCGCTCAGAATTATATAATGCTCCAATGCATTGGGTAATGTTTAGTATCATGATACGTAATGTTGGTATTGGATGAGAACATAATTACACTATGAGATTTTCTATATTATGATTTCACTTAAATTATCCTCGACCTATGTTTTGGATGAAGTGTTTAATGTTGTTTCCACATTTCCCATATTATGATTATTATTCTATATAATTCCTTATTATTCATGTTCCTTTTATTTCCCAATGATATGATTATTGTAAACAAGTATAACATAATTCAAGGCATACTTCCTTACTAGGATTTAGATATCACCCTTTTCTTATGTTTATCCTCAGGCTTTCGCATGCAATTTTAGAAGCCATGGAAATTTTAGAAGCATGTAAAGGAATATTTCATTAAGATGATGTATTTCTTATTTTAAGTTGTAATGAAATATACATAATTCCCAAAGACACTAGAATTATCAAACTTATGGGTTGAATTGAGTGTAATATTTTGTTATAAAAAATGAATTAATGTGAATTAAAGGGAAGGGTTGTTATAAATTTGTCAAGTAATATCCATTCCCATCAGAGGGCCTGAGATATCAACATCTTTAGTGGATGGATTTCTTACATTATCCGTGGAATCAATATCACTCATAACACACCAAACACATTCTATTTCATTGTAATTATATTTCATTATAATTTTTATCTGCACATCGATGTATTTGACTAATGGTATTCATTAATGATAATATTAATGTCAATTGATCAATAAAGATGTCCATATATAGAAACATCTAATGACACATAAAATGTATATTTACTTCTGGTTAGTTTCATTCTCTTAATATGATACTATATAAATTACCAAGGCTGCATACCATGATTGGGTGACTTAATTTCTTTTGTGTATCCACCCCTGATAGCCAATATTATTTGTATCTCATCAAATTATATCATCTGAATTCATAAAATGTATTCCGAAATACTATCGCAGAACCCCCAGGTTTTCATTATTGTAAGAAACTCTTATGAAACTTCCATGATACATATATTCTTAAGAAATTATCTCATTCTATCTCATATAGAGTAACAATCATGATTTGATAGGAACTATCATTGATATTCAATACAATTAATACATGTAATGATTAAGTACTTAGAAATTGTATCTAAGGAACCAACTCCACTACTAAGGACTAAACCTAGTCTCGTTTACAGTATGTTGGTCACATTCATATATATAACAATCAATCATGTCCATGTTCAAGAAATAAAAATGTTAACATAGGTATATCAAACATCCATAGATCATAAATCATGACATTTAATTTATTCAACTATTATGCATACAAGAAACATGTATACATGACATATGGTCTTATGTGCTTAGTCATGAAGCATGATTGTAACCAAATCTCAAAAAATATAATATAAAACACACTAAAAATATATATAATTATGTAAATCCACAACTATAATTGCACTCACATCACCACAAACTTGGAGGTCCATTACACATGTGTTATCCTGGAACACGTGCCACTCCCCTAACTGAGTTCCACACATTATTACTCATTTCTATCATATCTCCAAATAACACCAAAAATAAAATGGAAGTAATGTTAGCCTTTTAAAATATTGTGTAATGTCCTAGTATGAATCACTATGTCTTAGAAGAATTCAACATGCCATCATGTGCACTAGCTCATACACTAGAGGTTGTCGACTAGCAGCAAGGGTCTAAGGAGTGAAGTGCACTATACCCTCGATAATAATACATACCCCATCATTTTATAAAAAAATGATAATAATCTAAAAGATATAAATAGAATTTAAATGTGAAACAATGTTCTATAACAAATATTACTTCAATGGTATAAGACAATAATCCAAAACTCCCAAATATAGAAGGCACATAATAAAGTAAAAGAAATTATAGAAAAATAAATAATGACATTGCAACCCCTATCCATAGTCTATCTAGAACATCCTCGAACTCCATGCTTTATCCCTTTAGCTCCTTTCTGTTGGTCCCTTACCCTTTTCTATATCTGTAATCAAGAAAATTCAACATGTATCGAGAAGCCTATGTACAATGTTTGTATAAAAATCAGTAGTAAACCACAAATGAATCCTTAACTCAAGTTCATATGTATATAGGGTGTATTTCCAAACATACACTAATGTGATAGTATGCAATCAATCAATTAATTTTTGGGTCATCATTCAATAACCAAGCCTCCACAAACCCCATCCCCACCTAATTCATCACTATATTCGTAAGGATATTAGTATCATTCATTATATGTCTCAGAATATTATAAAGGGTCCACACATCAGCTTATCACCCTATTACCATCAATAGTATTCCAACATTCCTCATTTAAGGAGAACATCACACCCCACCCTAAGGTTTTCTTTTATCCAATTCTGAGAAACTAGTCTATCATGATACTATAAAAGTAAATATCAATAAGATATGAAACACACATAAGGAAGACATATCATTGAAAGGATAAAACATGGTTCTCATAAGGCTACACAAACCCACAAGTAACTCACATCAATCAAGGGTCTCGAAGCTCTCAAGAACATAAAAACCTATCCTCCCAAAACTATATACAATTTACCTATGTGGTATGGAGCTTCTTACCTCAATCATGATGATGATAATTTCCACGTTCCATCCATAATTTCATCACATGTAACATGTTCCTGCACTACTCAGAATAATACACATTCCAATGATATCCTAAAACCAATCGTAATACATCATCACAAGGGTTTTAGATATTAATGAAAGAAATTACTCCAAGAGTGTATGACCACAATAACATAACTATATAGGTTTATCATTATTTTTAGATCTAGATTCACTGAAAATTAAGACCACCGACACTTGAGATTCAAAACTAATCTAAAAACAAACATAGAATCCTCCAGGTGATCACAAAGTAATTCTAAAAACAAACATTGAATAGTTATATACTAAATTTCTAAAAAACAATATTCAATCATAGATTGAGAAAAAATACATATTCGGAGCCAACAGATTGATCCCCCATCAAATCAACAAGGAGAAGAGGAGGAGAAGGTCCGCAATTCTAAGAGATAGACCTTTTGTATGTTATATTTGAATGAGGTTTGATTCAAGTGAGGGAAATATTTAAAATATGCATTAGAGGTAGATTATGAAGTCTCTCAAACTTAACAGGACGCATTGAAACCACCGGGTAGTCAGCGTTGGGCCATCTATGGGTCGGTGTGACTGGAAGAGGTGAATCACCTCTGCCTCATCCATCAGCAGATTGTTGTAACTTTCAGAGTTTTAGTTCCTCTTATACCCCACGAGTGAGCAAGTGGCTCCATATCGTGTAGCCGGTGGATCACCATATGCTTTAAGATGTCAGTTCATACCTCTAATGTAACACCCCAAGCTTCCTAGGTATGTTTCCTTTCGAATAATGCAATGACGTGCATTGTACGCAACTTCGAGATTTTAACACACCATAACCAATCACACTAGCCGTCATGAATAGTAATACCTACTTTTTGAAATTTTATAAATTATATCTCTCAAAATGGACTTAATTTTTGGATTCGGAATATTGAAATTAGCCTAGGGTAAAATTTTGGTACTTTTCGGAAAACTTTCATATTTTGATGAATAGTGAAAATTACTAAATTTTAATTAAAAAACAACCTTTTTAATCAAAATAATTAATAGTGATAAATTATGAATTTGAGTGGTTTTAAAGTATATTTAGAATATATTTTTACCATGTAATACAATGTGGGTCATTTAACAAAATTTCACATTTAAACCAGTCATAAACAAGTGACAATCTTTTGATAGTTATTATCTCTAAAAAACATGCTTTTTGTTTTAACAACGGGAATTAATTTTAAATTAATTTCTGCCCCTTCTGTGTTTTGAATTTGGAAAAATGGATTCCATATTTGGAATCAGGATGTTCAAATTGTGTAAATAGGTAACTTTTATTTTTAAACATTTTGGATAATTACTCCGGTAAATATTTTATTTACCATGGTTAAAGGGTAAATCCGGTAAACAAGGGTTAAAAAAATAATATTATAATAATACTAAATTACCCTAAAACGTGTCTTTAACCTATTGGATGATACATGGTCGACCATGGGCATCTTTGGGTCTATTTTGGGACCCCATGGATCCACTTGTAAGTGATAATGACACTTTATTTTAATTAAGTTAAAATAAATACAAAAATGACACAAGCATATATCTTTTAAAAAAACAATTGTTACAGAGGGTTATATATGTTGGATTTCAGATTATAAATATTCATTATAAATATAAAAAGATTTACTACATAATTATATTTTATTTATACTTTTTATACATTAAATAATTTATTTTATTTATGACACAATGATGATGCAGTAACTACTAAAATAGTGAAAAATTAAATTAATTGATATTATAAATACCCAAATAAATATAATATGAAACTTTTAATTAATTAAACTAATTTTATAGGATAATATGATATATTAGGATTGATTAAATTTACATTGTTCGGAGTAATCATTCTGTTATGAGTTTCAAACAAATCAACTATTGAATAGTGTCAAAATTCACATAAAAGAGTTCTTAAAAAAAATATTATATTATAAATTGATATTAAATTCCTAAAAATCTAAGGTTTGTCCAAGAGACTTATATAATGATAGGTTAATCATTAATGGACCACTTGGGAGTCTCTTGGTTGTATATAGTAAGTTTATTAACCATATTATATAAAAATACAAAGAGACATTGTAAAAGGAAACTAATTAACTTTGAGTTAATACTTAAAGATAAGGTTAATATAAGTTCCCAAACCTGTATAAATTATATTGGTTGAGTTGTTTTAGACCTATACCCATCTTAAAATTTAAATAATCAACTTTGGAGCCATTAGAAACCGAATATGAATTTATTATAAATTAATATTTCTAGCTTTTCCAAAGGTGCCCCTCACCCCTCTTATAAAAGGGCACTCCTCCTTCTCATTTCTTCACACCTTCCATGCCTTTTGGATCGGCCAAAATCTGCCCAAATACTCTCCCAACTTCCCCCACTACAACCTAGAGGCCTTAGTTTGATCAGAAAGCCAACCTAAGGATCCCTTTTGATCACATCAAAAGGAAGAACCCGAAGAAGAGGTAATGTTTTCACCACCCCTTTTCAAGTTCCTTTCTTCTTCCACTTCTTCTTCCTTTGTTGTTACCATTATAAAATAATAACTCCAGTATCATATATATACTGTTATGTTATTATAAATATGGTACAACCATATTCAGTATTCTATCCACCCTTTGAATAACATGTCACCATACGTGCGTACGTACGGCTTACCGTCTCCACGTCGTGGTGTAATTGTTATTCAATATAATATTATTTGGATGGGTATAATAATGATGTGTAAATAATGTAAATAATAAATATAACATGTTAATTATTCAGTATATATGATATACCATCCATTTATATATTATTTTAATATCAAAAGAATGATATTGTTGCTCGTGTGTACGTACGGACTACCGTCTCCACGAACGCGATGAGATTCATTCTCCATCGTATCCATTCAAGTATAATTATCATTTGATGATTTAAAAATAGTATCTAAGGACTTGATATCATTCTGGATATGAATAATATACATCCCATAAATAACGTATATGGCTCACATAACAAGGAATATAAAGTAAAATGAACCCATTAACACCCGAAATGACGACAATTCTAAGATATTATTAACAAATCAATGTTAAAAGATCATATATGATATCACATTAAAGTAAATGATTCTTGTATAATTCAATAACAATTATTTCACCATTATACAGGAGGTAAACCTTCCATCGACCAAGGAAAATGTACAAAGTAAGGGTTTTTTTATCTCACTTTCAATTCCGTGAGAATTTCATTGTTCACCACTTAATTATTGAAAGTGGTGTATTGTGTACTGCCATTTGATATATATTATCATGATTCCCTTTATATTCATGTTATTCTGTAAATAATTTGGTGGTTATTAACTTTTTTCCATACGACTCAGTTGATTAACGTGGTAAGGGGTTTCTTATCTCACTTTTAATTCTGTGAGAATTTCATTGTTCACCACTTAATTATTGCAAGTGGTGTATGTGTACTTCCCATGATTGTATTTATTGTGTAATATACATTAATTTATGGGTATTTACATCATCATGGTATGATTCTTCTTTCATGGTTGTATGTTTCATAAGTTACCTAATCGATAAGGGAATTTGAGATTTCAATTTCCACACATTTGGCTTTACGCATATTTCATTGATTATATTACTCCAAGATTATGTGTGGAACACTATTCATTTGATTATGTCATAATTTCCACTCCACTGCCTGTGGATATACTTTTGATACACATAATCACTCGATTGATAATTTCTCAAGTCATCGATAAGAATTTGATAAGAGTAATTTTAACTCATTCTTCATTCATTGAGTTAAACATCCAATTCATTGGTGTTGTTTTTACAGGATTATGTGTGAATGTCCTTTGATTGTTTTACACTAAATATCCAATAATATTTAGTGTATTTATATTTGTCACACATATCTATGTCGTTGATCTATCCTTAACCTAAGGATACAGCTTTATGATAGATTTCTTCTCAATTTACATTCCATTGAGACTTCTTTGTTGTTATACACCAAATCACTTTTATGTGGTGTATATAATGTACATTGACATAGTATATCATGAATCCCTTTATTCTCATGATATTACAAAGTTTTGATTACCTCAATTATTTGTATTCATGTGTCTCTATTTTGGTTAGAAACTCTAACTAAAATACCATGTTTTTAAATATTTTAAAGACTTAATCTTCTAAATCTTTATCATTAATGTCCATGATTTAAAAATGGTTTTAAAGATTTATTTATGTGGACATTAACGTTTTAAAATCAAAATTCCTTTTAAATGTTTCAAAGTGGTATGGGACACTTTGATTCTAATATCTATTTTAAATGTATTCTTGATAAATTGTGTGATTTTTAAATGATTTCAAGAAAAGAGGGATATTTCTCTCAAATAGTTCTGATGATTATTTTCATCTATGTCAACAAACTTCATTATTCTTGATTGAGGTTAATGTGCTACAATAAAATCTTCCATATTGTATATAATGAATTATGTTTGAATGTGGATGTGCTATTTTTATACCATTCATGGTTTGTGGTGAAAGTATTGACATTTCGTATGCTAGTTTAATATGAATGTTTATGTTATGTTTAAACCTTTTCATATGGGAATGCATTGGACATAATAAGTGACGGGTGGAGCCCGCTATAGCTCCTCGATGCATCGGTGGGTCTCATGAGACAAACTAGTGTCTTGGCACAAGGCCATGACAAAATCTTATTTGTAGTCTTGGCACGAGGCCTTGGCTATGTGGTTATGATAGTCTGGCATTATGCATTCCAACATTACGAAAGTGGTTATTGATATTTCATGTGATCATCCGACTAGTAGAATATCCATGAGAGTAAGTAAATGGAATTATTTCATTTTACCTTTGCCATTTTATGCTGAAGTTCAAGTTTAAAAGGCTTTTGTTTTAGTTATAAATTGCTTTAAGTGTTTATGCTTATTTATGAAAGCTTCTGCTATAATGTTATCCTTACTGAGTATCTGAGCTCACCCCTTTCAATGTTTTATTTTTCCCAGGATTATGAAGAAGTAATTTATGAATGACCGGCAAGGATAGTATGAGGGGATATGAAGACAAGATGTTTTTTTTATGATGTAATGTAAAAATTTATGGATGTATCTAGTTATTCCAAGGATACTAAACTAATCGGTCTTTCGAGACTTGATATTTCTCGTGATCATGCCAATGTTATGTAATAATGCACCGACTCCAGGTAACTAGGGTCGGGGCGTTACAGTTGGTATCAGAGGAAGTTTAGTACAAACCTTGGAAGCTAGATTTAGATAAACTCTGATTAGAGCACGTAGACCTAAGATGAACTTTGAGGATTAGTATACAAGAACTTCCTAGAATTTTGGTATTGTAGGGATTTTGTGAGTTTTCCGAGCAATACATCCCTGTCTGGATACGAGCAGGTAGAGGCGGCTCTGGCACAGATGTACCTAGGGGTAAAACCCGAAAACACCGCTTTGAGCTAGACTCGAATGGGAACTGGTGCACGATAACGGGCCTTGCTGCACTCTTGGTTACGACACTCCCGGGGGATATGATTAGGATAATTTACATTTTCTTTACAAACCGATTTAAGTAATATATACATAAGATGAGAGTAAATGACCTTGGTTAATCCTAATATGTTTCAAATTGAGAATATGGTGACATTTTAATTTCTAAATGATTTTACGACAACTATTACTCACACAATGCTTTCTGGTTTTAGTCAATGGCTGGATTCCAAGGAAGTCATAGTGACTTTGAGAGTGATGTACATGGTGGGAATGGTGGTGGAAATGAGCAACAAAATGGAATGTTGATAGGCGTAAAATATATCGTCTTTATGCCAAATCATTTTTCCAAAAATATGATCAACAACATATATATTAACCAACTCCCAGACTCAACAAGGAAGAGAAAGGTGATAAATGATAAGATCTCCAGCAATGGAGACCATGGAGAAAAGAAACCTCATTTATCATCATGCAGGAAATGTGGAAAGAGACACCCAGGACAGTGTCTCAATGGGACAATGAAATGTTTTACATGCGGTAAGGAAGGACATAAAGTGAATAATTGCCGAAGAAAAATGAAGAGTACTATGGAAGAAAATAAAAATGGTCCCAAGAGTCCATTTACCGTCATTTTCCATAAATGTAGGGGACCTGGCCATTACCCGAGTGAATTTCCTATTCTATAGGATATTTTCTTGGTCAAAGAAGAAGATATGTGGAAATAAATGGTTGGAGAAAAACTTAAAAAGTATTAGCACTCCTTGTTGATGGGTACTTTGGAATAATTTTCTCTTGTATTTGTAACCCCGCAGTTTTCCATGTGAGAATGATATTTGAAGAAGAATTGTCTCTTCTCTTGTGGATATAGGTATAAATAACCATTTGGTTTTATATGATCATTGGGGTTTGAGAAAATTATAAGTTATTATAATTTTGGATGA
The DNA here is from genome assembly GCA_963277665.1 of Viscum album. Classification (NCBI taxonomy): domain Eukaryota; kingdom Viridiplantae; phylum Streptophyta; class Magnoliopsida; order Santalales; family Viscaceae; genus Viscum; species Viscum album. Next base: position 401,237,222 of record OY728127.1, on the reverse strand, counting down.
AAATGAAAAGTATGATATAACAATTGTGGTTAAATTATGTTATTTTGAGGAATTTATCTCATTTTGGTAATATTATAAAATATAGTTTTTGAAAAAAGACAACACGTAGACCGTGTGACAACCCGTCGCGTCGGACAAAGCTATGGGAATCGAACCCACAACCAAAGTGCGATTGGGATTTATCGCCTACCACTGGACTACGTGAAGTCCCTGGTTAGTGTGACTATTTTTTTTGTTAAATGATTTTATTGATCAATAATAAGATGATTTGGGTTCTTATGACTTATCAAATGAATACCCTTGGTATAGGAAAATGATTTGGTGATTATGTGATAAATGTTATTTTGGAAGATGTTTTCTTTGTTGGGAACACTATATGCCAAAGGAAAATAGAATACAATGGGGTTTCATTTGTAGAGTAATGGTGGATTTTTATCTACGTTTTTATTGTTGATTTATAGTGATTTGGGTTATTTATGGAAATGATTAACCTATAACAGAGAATATGTGATGATGTTAATTAATTTTAAGTATGTGACTTTAAGAGTATTTGATGTCATTTGGAGATACAATGTAACATGGGAGACTACATAATCAAATTCTTCTTTGTTTTGGGTTTCAATATTAGTTTGGATTATATTAAAGGATTTTAAGGACAATTGGTTATTGAATGGTATCTATTTAACTTTGGGGTATTGTTGGTTTAATTTTAGAAATTAAGATTAGTGCATATTTATCTCAATGAATATCCTTTTGGAGGATCATTAGATCATTCACTAACCATTTTGGTTTTGATTAATCTTCAAAGGCAATGTAAATATATGGTTTATCCTGCATGGATCATGTGATTCTATAGAAGTTTATACTAGCTCTTCCAGTGTGACCAAGTCTTCTTGAATACTCATCGTTTAAACAAAATTGAGTTAGTGGTGGAAATTTATTAAAGAATGAAACTCTACTTAAAATGTAAGTATATCTCATAATGTTCTTAGTCAATATCATAAATGAATTCGTCATCCTTATGTAATGTAACTTTTAAAAAAAATGTTGTCTGTTTACTTTCCTACTAGGAGACTAATGGTTGTTTGTCCCAACACAAGTTTGTGGTTTTCTTATTGTTAACTTTCTCCTGATCATGATTTCTATCCCTCTCCATCAGAACTTGACACTTAGTTTATCATCCATATCCATGTTTTCTTACATGGAATCCTAGTATGGGTTATCTTGGATGACCCTTATACCTCTCTTTCTTTCTTTTAAAGTGATAGTTTTATTGACTCTTTTTCTGATGTGGTACTTTCCATTATATTCCCTAGAAAAATTTTAAAAATTGCGAGGACGCAATTTATTGAAGGAGGGGAGAATGTAACACCCCAAGCTTCCTCGGTATGTTTCCTTTCGAATAATCCAATGACGTGCATTGTACGCAACTTCGAGATTTTAACACACCATAACCAATCAAACTAGCCGTCATGAATAGTAATACCTACTTTTTGAAATTTTATAAATTCTATCTCTCAAAATGGACTTCATTTTTGGATTCGGAATATTGAAATTAGCATAGGGTGAAATTTTCGTACTTTTTGGATAACTTTCATATTTTGATGAATAGTGAAAATTACTAAATTTTAATTAAAAAACAACTTTTTTAATCAAAATAATTAATAGTGATAAATTATGAATTTGAGTTGTTTTAAAGTATATTTAGAATATATTTTTACCATGTAATACAATTTGGGTCATTGAAAAAAATTTCACATTTAAACCAGTCATAAACAAGTGACAATCTTTTGATAGTTATTATCTCTAAAAAACACGCTTTTTGTTTTAACAACGGGAATTACTTTTAAATTAATTTCTGCCACTTCTGTGTTTTGAATTAGGAAAAAATCATTCCATATTTGGAATCAGGATGTTCAAATTTTGTAAATAGGTAACTTTTATTTTTAAACATTTTGTATAATTACTCTGGTAAATATTTTATTTACCATGGTTAAAGGGTAAATCCGGTAAACAAGGGTTAAAAAAATAATATTATAATAATACTAAATTACCCTAAAACGTGTCTTAACCCTATTGGTTGATAAATGGTCTACCATGGGCATCTTTGGGTCTATTTTGGGACCCCATGGATCCACTTGTAAGTGATAATGACACTTTATTTTAATTAAGTTAAAATAAATACAAAAATGACACAAGCATATATCTTTTAACAAAACAATTGTTAAAGAGGGTTATATATGTTGGATTTCAGATTATAAATATTAATTAGAAAGATAAAAGGATTTACTACATAATGATATTTTATTTTTAATTTTTAGACATTAGATAATTTATTTTATTTATGACACAATGATGATGCAGTAATTACTAAAATAGTGAAAAATTAAATTAATTGATATTATAAATACCCAAATAAATATAATATGAAACTTTTAATGAATTAAACTAATTTTATAGGATAATATCATATATTAGGATTGATTTAATTTACTTTTTTCGAAGTAATCAATCTGTTATGAGTTTCAAAAAAATCAACTATTGAATAGTGTCAAAATTGACATAAAAGAGTTCTTAAAACAAATATTATATTATTAATGGATATTAAATTCCTAAAAATCTATGGTTCGGCCAAGAGACTTATATCATGATAGGTTTATCATTAATGGACCACTTGGGAGTCTCTTGGATGTATATAGTAAGTTTATTAACCATATTATATAAAAATACAAAGAGACATTGTAAAAGTGAAACTAATTAACTTAGAGTTAATACATAAAAATAAGGTTAATATAAGTTCCCAAACCTGTATAAATTCTATTGGTTGAGTTTTTTTCGACCTATCCACACCTTAAAATTTAAATAACAACTTTGGAGCCATTAGAAACCGAATATGAATTTATTATAAATTAATATTTCTAGCTTTTCCAAAGGTGCTCCTCACCCCTCTTATTAAAGGGCACTCCTACTTCTCATTTCTTCACACCTTCCAAGCCTTTTGGTTCGGCCAAACTCAGCCCAAATACTCTCCCAACTTCCGTCACTAAAATCTAGAGGCCTTATTTTGATCATAAAGCCAACCTAAGGATCCCTTTTGATCACATCAAAAGGAAGAACCCGAAGAAGAGGTAATGTTTTCACCACCCCTTTTCAAGTTCCTTTCTTCTTCCACTTCTTCTTCCTTTTTTGTTACCATTATAAAATAATAACTCCAGTATCATATATATACTGTGATGTTATTATAAATATGGTACAACCATATTCAGTATTCTATCCACCCTTTGAATAACATGTCACCATACGTGCGTACGTACGGCTTACCGTCTCCACGTCGTGGTGTAATTGTTATTCAATATAATATTATTTTGATGGGTATAATAATGATGTGTAACTCATGTAAATAATAAATATAACATGTTAATGATTCAGTATATATGATATAATATCCATTTATAGATTATTTTAATATCAAAAGAATGATATTGTCGCTCGTGCGTACGTACGGACTACCGTCTCCACGAACGCGATGAGATTCATTCTCCATCGTATCCATTCAAGTATAATTATCATTTGATGATTTAAAAATAGTATCTAAGGACTTGATATCAATCTGGATATGAATAATATACATCCCATAAATAACGAATATGGCTCACATAACAAAGAATATAAAGTAAAATGAACCCGTTAACACCTGAAATGACGATAATTCTAAGATATTATTAACAAATCAATGTTGAAAGATCATATATGATATCATATTAAAGTAAATGATTCTTGTATAATTCAATAACAATTACTTCACCATTATACAGGAGGTAAACCTAACATCGACCAAGGAAAAAGTACAAAGTAAGGGATTTTCTTATCTCACTTTCAATTCTGTGAGAATTTCATTGTTCACCACTTAATTATTGAAAGTGGTGTACTGGGTATTGACATTTGATATATATTATCATGATTCCCTTTATATTCATGTTATTATGTAAATAATTTGGTGGTTATTAACTTTTTTCCATACGACTCAGTTGATTAACGTGGTAAGGGGTTTCTTATCTCACTTTTAATTCTGTGAGAATTTCGTTGTTCACCACTTAATTATTTCAAGTGGTGTATGTGTACTACACGTGATTGTATTCATTGTGTAATATACTTTAATTTATGGGTATTTACATCATCATGATATGATCCTTCTTTCAAGGGTGTATGTTTCGTAAGTTACCTAATCGATAAGGGAATTTGAGATTTCAATTTCCACTCATTTGGTTTTACGCATATTTCATTGATTATATTACTCCAAGATTATGGGTGGAATCACTATTAATTTGATTATGTCATAATTTCCACTCCCCTTCCTGTGGATATACTTTTGATACACATAATCACTCGATTGATAATTTCTCAAGTCATCGATAAGAATTTGATAAGAGTAATTTTAACTCATTCTCCATTCGTTGAGTTAAACATCCAATTCATTGGTGTTGTTTTTACAAGATTATGTGTGAATGTCCTTTGATTGTTTTACACTAAATATACAATCATATTTAGTGTATTTATATTTTTCACACATATCTATGTCGTTGATCTATCCTTAACCTAAGGATACAGCTTTATGAGAGATTTCTTCTCAATTTACATTCCATTGAGACTTCTTTGTTGTTATACACCAAATAACTTTTATGTGGTGTATATAATGTACTTTGACATAGTATATCATGAATCCCTTTATTCTCATGATATTACAAGGTTTTGATTACCTCAATTATTTGTATTCATGTGTCTCTATTTTGGTTAGAAACTCTAACTAAAATACCATTTTTTAAATGTTTTAAAGACTTAATCTTCTAAATCATTCTCCTTAATGTCCATGATTTAAAAATGGTTTTCAAGATTTATTTATATGGACATTAACGTTTTAAAATCAAAATTCCTTTTAAAAGTTTCAAAGTGGTATGGGACACTTTGATTCTAAAATCTATTTTAAATGTATTCTTGATAAATAGTGTGATTTATAAATGATTACAAGAAAAGGGGGATATTCCTCTCAAGTAGTTCTGATGATTATTTTCATCTATGTCAACATCCTTAATTATTCTTGATTGAGGTTAATGTGATACAATAAAATATTCTATATTGTATCGAATGAATTATGTTTGACTGTGGATGTGCAATTTTTATACCATTCATGGTTTGTGGTGAAAGTATTGACATTTCGTATGCTAGTTTAATACGAATGTTTATGTTATGTTTAAACCTTTTCATATGGGAATGCATTGGACTTAATATGTGACGGGTGGAGCCCGCTATAGCTCCTCGATGCATCGGTGGGTCTCATGAGACAAACTAGTGTCTTGGCACAAGGCCTTGACAAAATCTTATTTGTAGTCTTGGCACGAGGCCTTGGCTATGTGGTTATGATAGTCTGGCATTATGCATTCCAACATTACGAAAGTGGTTATTGATATTTCATATGATCATTCGACTAGTAGAATATCCATGTGAGTAAGTAAATGGCATTATTTCATTTTACCTTTTCCATTTTATGCTGAAGTTCATGTTTAAAAGGCTTTTGTTTTAGTTATAAATTGACTTAAGTGTTTATGCTTATTTATGAAAGGTTCTGCTATAATGTTATCCTTACTAAGCATCTGAGCTCACCCCTTTCAATGTTTTATTTTTCCCAGGATTATGAAGAATTAATTTATGAATGACCTGCAGGGATTGTATGAGGGGATATGAAGACAAGATGTTTTTTTTATGATGTAATGTTAAAATTTATGGATGTATCTAGTTATTCCAAAGATACTAAACTAATCGGTCTTTGGAGACTTGATCTTTCTCGTGATCATGCCAATGTTATGTAATAATGCACCGACTCTATGTAACTAGGGTCGGGGCGTTACATCTAACTTCCTCAATTAGGATTCTCATCCCCCAAGGTAATTTAACACGACCCAAAAACCAAATTTAAATACATCACAACTTAGATAATGTACCTTGTAATTTTGAGGGTGTCATAATGTAATAAGTAATTTACTTCTATTTAAATACTTAGTAAAAGATAAATTTATCAATCCATTTATGTTATGAACTTTTTTTATGAAATTTTGATAAAATTATCAAATAGATATTAATATTCAGTAGAGTTTTAGAGATAATTTTTCCTATTTGGTTCCATGAATTTCTTCTAAAGATGTGAATATGAATTTATAAAAAATTAAATGCAACATATTGTAAAATAATATTTATAATTTATTTTTAAAAACAAGTAATCCAAAATAAATAATTAAATACTAGTAACTATAAAATAGAACATTAGTATATTAAATTACACACAGATTTTTATATAATTGATAATTAAATTGAAAGTAATTTTGTAAATGAGAAAATGATTAAATAATTTAAATGGTTGGAAGGGAGTATGTATCATGGTTATAGTATTTAACTTCAGAATAATAGAATATAATTTTTTGTAGGTTATAGGTATGATTTGCAGTTATGATGGGAATGGGAGAATGTATACCACTATGATAAAGAAGTGGAGAACATATACTTCAATGGAAATGGTATAATAGGTTCTAATTTGGTCGGAAGAGGAGAATGGATCCCTTTAAAAGAATGGCTATTGCGATAGGGAAAAGGGCAATAACTATGGGTGTATGGAGTGGGAGGGAAGGTGGGGGTGAAATTAGAATTTTTGAGTTTAATTAATATTAAATAATATCTTAAACATTAATATAAATATATTAGGTTAGTAAATTAAAAAATGGACACATTAAACATTTAATTATAGGTTGTAAAATAAAACATATGTTAAAAATTCTAAAAAATCACTATTTAATGTCATATTTTTAACAAACAATTAAACTTAATTGTTATTTTTATTAAACATAAATCTGATATAAAAATTATATAATGACAATATGATTTATTTATACTATATATTTTTCACCATTTGATGTTAAAAAAGATACAAAATGGAAATGGATGTAACATCTATAAGTAATCAAATTCCAAAAATGAAATAAAAAATTTCTATTATTGTTTAAATAGTTAATTTATCTTTTCTTTATAATAAATAATTATACTTCAAATCATACATGATTTGATAATTATATTTAAATAGTTGTTAGATCAGTGTAAAATTGTCTATATAAGGTATTTTTTAATAAATATTCCAAAAATATAGTTTTTGGGAAACTAATTCCAAAAGTATCGATGAAATTTGATGGCGTTGGTGATGAAGGGTGGATTTTGTCTAAGAAAATGACTTATGGAAAAATATTTCATATAAGGTTTTCTCTTAGACAATTCTTTCATTGAAAATATTAATAATATGACACTTTCCCGTAGAGGGCCATCATCAATTATTTTCCAAAGAAGGCATTGTCCAAGAAAGAATATTCCCTTCTATTTTTTAAATTACTAATTATTTTTTGTTTTATTGTTTTATTTATATATTTTAAGATTCAGTGTTTCACCATGTACAACCCACTTTGATGAATCTTGGGTTTCTAGGAAACTTGAGAAAACTTGATAGGATCTGTATGGGTATCGGTTCAGGGATTCAACTTTAATTAATGGGGTTCGGTTATAAATGGTTCAATTATTATAAAGGATTCTAAGTAAGTTGAGAATGTTTAAAAGTATTTTGGGTTTTTAGATAGAAAATAGGCTGAAATTTTTTTATAGAATAGTTACACACTGGGTAATTGGAACACACATAGTGTAATTTTTTCCAGACACATGTAGTAAATGGATTCATGATGTGAAGTGGTTACACAATGTGAACCAATTAAATGTCATGTAATATTCTATTGGAATAAATAATAATTCAAGGTGGTGGTATTATTTAAATATTACTTTAAAAAGTAATAAAATATATGTTACTATATTACATGCCATATAATTTCCTATTAATATTTTTAATAGTGTTGTGCTGATGATTTTTTCTTCTCAACCCCAAGAATCATTCCAACTCTCAACCTAGGGAAGCTCCCAAAATTTTTTGGAGTTCCTATATTTAATCCAGATGTCACATTTGTTCAATTAATCTTTGGGTAAGTGGTTCCGTTATTTTTCATTATCGTTATTTATTCTCTATCTGTTGAAGTGTAATCTTTTGACTATGTCCATTGTTGGTTTTGATCTTGATTTGATTTGATGTAGTATCCTTCTTGAGGTCATATGCACCATCTTCGTCATAGTTTTTTTCATGGGAAGCATTTTTTATCATCGATTAATGGTACAGGGTCTAAATATTTACTATATTGTTTGATTTTAAATTGATAAGTATGTAAAATATTGTAATAGCTCTAAAGAATGTACATAATAATTAACTACTTGAATAAAATTATGTATCATTTTTTGTATTATTCATTAGATAATTTTTGATCTAATTGATGACGTAGCCTAGCTTTTGACTGCCCATTGGGTGAGATGACCTCTAAAAATAGTTAATTGTAAATGTAATACATATGATCTTTTCATGAAATGTGATTCAAGTGATTTCTTGATATACATTCACCATGAAAAAATGGATTAATTTTTTAATTGAAATAATTTCTAAATTTAAAGATGACGGTAATTAGAAAAATTAACGATTTGGTCTTATGGGTTTATATTGTGATATTATTTTTGCTATGATGTTGACTTATAACACATGTTGCAATTATTATATACTAGGTTATTCTATGAAACTTTCTATGATGCTTATATATCGTGTTACTCCCAGAAACATGTTGAGATGCTTATATATTAGGCTATGACCTGGCACTTGCTGAGATTATTATACATGGGTCTATTCCCTGACATGTCTTATGATTCTTATATATTTGAAAATTTCTGAACACATGTTGTGATTACTATATACTGGGATATTCCCTAACATGTGTAAAGATAAGACAGTTTTTTAATATGACATATTTTTTATCCTATCAAAAAGATATGATTGAACCTGTTTCTCATGGAGTGATATACCATTTATATCTATTTAGATGATATAAGGTTTTGATTATTAACATGTAAAATATATGGTGATTTGGATATTTAAGATATAATATTTTATATCATATCTATATTTAAAAAAAGGAAATAGTGAAGGCTTTAAATGGGGAAGTAGCTGGTGGTGAACAGTTAGGGAGATCATGTCAATATGTAGTCTAATAAGGTCAAGAGGAATGTGGAATCGCATTTTTGGTAGCACGTGTAGGTCAAAATCAATGTAGAATGAGGAATTGATGGTGGGTCTACAATGGGATTGGATACAACATTTGTGTTAGCGTGTGCAACACATCGACATTGAGTAAGGGTGAAAATATGGTGTGATCAATGATCAGATCTTTGCATCGAGAGTCTTCTTGATTACGATGATCAAGTGGCGTGTGCTGGTTGATGATCATCAGTATAGTATTATGGTGAGATCATGTGAGAGAGATAATTTCTTTGGGTGTTGCATGATTGTGTGATGCTGACCTATGATAAAATTTAATCTCCATGTTAGTGGAATGTCATCGATAAAATGGTGATGTTCTCTCACATATGGATCTTTCGACCATGGTTTTGGAGAGATGATATTTAAAGAGAAGGAATAGGCAAATATGTGTGTGGTTTTCAATTATTTTTTTATATTCCTTCATTTTTAATTCAGATTTGTGAATTACATTGATTTTGTACTCTCTGATTTACAGAGGACACATCATAATATCCTTGTAGTTCATTAATCCACCACATTAGAGGGGTTTTCCACATTAAAATTCAAGTGTGATGATTTATTTATTTTAATTTATATCGCTTCCATATTTCATCAAGTTTCTAAAAAAATTCGTATGAAATATTTATCCCAAGATCAAGATTCTCCCCCAAAATATGGTATCAATGGTGATGGTTTAGGCTTGAAATTTTGTCTGATAATTTTTGGAAGTTCATGAGAGGATTTATAGTGTGTGTGTGAGGTATAATAATATTGGGAAAACAAAGTCTATTGAGAGTGGTGTTTCATGTCTTAAAACAAATTCTTTTCTTAATAATGTTCCACTAGTGAATAAATCGTTAAAAATTGAAGATCGAGGTGATGCGCTAGATTATTGGGAATTTGAGTAAGGGAGAAATTATTATTCTAGTTGCTCCAGATGATGTGGAAATCGTGATTATGGGGGAGACATATATTTCTGATTTCATTCTTGTTTGATTGGATTGTTTAGATTCAAATATTATGAATACTTCTGTGTTTGGATTTCTTTTTTAGGGCGGTAGTTAGGTTTTTTTATAGTTTCAAAAACGCATCATCATTTTTTGGAAAAGGTTTGTGGTTCGTGCGATACCAATAGGTTTTTGATCCAATTGAGTTTGTTAGATTCTTTCTCTATTAACAGGCTGAAGGAAGAGACTGATAGGATTAATATCATGGGAATTTTCTAATCTAAGATAAGATAGTTTTTGAAAATTATATATCTTTTATCATATCCCACAAATAAGATTTTATGTGTTTCTCTTGGGGAGATATATCATTTATATCTATTTAGATGAGATAAGTGTCGGATTCTTAACATCACAGATGTATTGTTATTTTAAAATTTAATATATAATATTTCATATCTTATCTATTTTAGAAAAAAGAAGCTGTGGAGGATTTAAAATGGGAAGAAAATGGTGGTGAATGGACAAAGATTTCAACTCAAGATATAATCCACCATGGTCAAGAGCAAAGGGGTGTCACATTTATTATAGATCATGTGGGTCATACTCAATGGAGAATGTAGAATCGATGGTGGATCTACAATGGGATGGGATACCTTTTATGTGGTAGCATGTGTAGTGCATCAACATTGAGAAGGTGTGGAGTAGCAGCGACATGATAAATGATCAGAGCCATGTAACGAGATTATTCTTGATTGTAGTGATCAAGTGGTGTGAACCATTTTATGATCAGTGGTACATCATAATGGAGAAATCATGTGTGGGAGAGAAATAAATTGGGTTTTTCAAGATGGTGTGAGGTCATCCCATGTTTATATTTGATCCCTGAGGTAGTTGTCTTTATTCAATAGAAGGGTGATGTTTTTTCATTGATGGATCTTTAGAGCACGATGTTGGTTATGTGATTTTCAGAGAGAAGGAATAGGTGTATCAGAGTGTGTGTTTCACAATGGTTTTTCAATTTCCTCATTTGCAATTCAATTTCAATCGTTACTTGGATTTTTAATCTCTGATTCATCGTGGATATTTCATAATTTCCCCATGATTTTTTGATCCTCTGCATTAGAGGATTTTGACACATTAAAAATCCAAAGTGATGATTTATTTATTCAACTTCATATCACTTTATTATTTCATTAGGTTTCTCACAAATTATTTTTCAAGATATTTGTATGTGTTAATATTATGATATGATTGTAGTAGTGATAAAGACTTATGACACATGCTGCAATTCGTATATTCTAGTATATGTCAGGACACCTGCTACGATTCATATATATCATGTTATTCCCTCACAAATTCTAATATTCGTATATATCATATTATTCCCTAAAATAAGAAAATATTATTATATACCATGCTATTCCATTACACTTGATATGATGTTTATATATCGGGATATTCCCATACACATGTCGTGGTTCTTATATATCATTAAATGCCTTGACATGTGTTGAGATGCTTATATATCAAGATATTCCTTGACACATGATAATATGCTTATATACTAGGATATTACTTGACATGTTTGGAGATGCTTATATATTGGGCTATGTCATAACACATGCTGAAATTCTTATATACCAGGCTAGGACCTAACACATGCTGCAATGCATATATAGTGGACTTGGACTAGTGTATTGAATTACCATGGTTATATAGTTGTGGTTTGAAAGGTTGTGAAATTTTCTCAATGACATTATGGCATGGTGTTGAGGCGGGTTATCTATTACCATGGTAATATGGTTACGGTTGACTTGGTTGTGATACATCCTTATAGATATACCAGAATGGTGCCAATATAGGTTGCTGCTATATTTTATTAATTTTTGAATTAATTAATAATAGTATTTATCACATTATTTCAAACACTTCTTATCAAACTGGTTTGTTTAGACATGGTCTTGTTGGCCTATTGAGTTTTTCTAACACCCTATTTCGGCCCCTTTTTAGTACCTGATTAGTTTTTGTGGATGCATATTTGGAAAGTGGAAAGAGACCTTGATTTAGATCACATTGCATGCAGGGTTGCTAGAGTTAGGAGATGGTTTTGGCAATGGATTTAGATCATAGTTTTGTTGGTATATCTTGTGTCATATGACTCATTTATTGTATTGTTTTAATTTTTACATTTAGAAGCACATCATCATATAATTACATTATTTCTCATTTTTGGTATATTTGTTTCTCCTATATTTGACTAGTTATGTTATAGGTTTTCCTTAATTTATTACTCTAATTTATATTGTTTATATGGTTAATTTCCAATACTATTAAGCATTATACCAGGAGGATTGGTCTCCTGAATATTCATATCACACACTTAAAACAAGTTGGTAGCCTATGGATTTCAAGAAGGCATGCTTGATGTCTCGTAACTAACCTTTTTTGGCTACATTAGAGATTACTGTATCGGGGGATGCTACAATGTGTTATCAGTGGAGAATGTTTTCTTTTCTATTATTTTACTATTTTGAAAATCTAGAAAAAGACTATAATGTTTTGGAACATGGTAATGAGCATGTTCAGGGGAGTAGTTAACCCATGTATATAGGAAAATTTGAGTTTCCTAGGATGAGATTATTGTTCATTATGTTTTATTGTTATGTTGGATGTTATTTCACCTTGGGTGATTCACATGTTGTGTGAGGTTATTATTTCGTAATGCTATTAATTTTTGAGATTTTCCTCATCGCCTAGAATGACCTGAGATGTTTATGCATGCATCATTATAGACACATAGGGATATATACTGATATGAATGGTTCTGGATATGGATATATTTATATGCATGTGATATACTTCCCATGTATACTATGATATAAGATATTTCTATACCTGATAAATGAAAAAAATAACTAATTTTTCATGATAAATCATTTATTAAGCCATGTTTAGAGAGATCAGGAGTTAGTGGTTTTTAGTTTTAGTCACCTGTTGAGGTTAAACTTTTTGTTACCCAGTGCTCCAAGGTGTGTGTTTGTATATTAGAGAAAATGACTCATTTTTGTCTTATAATTGAGGGTCAAGAGAGTGAAAATAAATGTGATCCTAATGTAGATTATCCCAAACGTCCCATAATTCTTTGGGATTAGATGGATGTTTAGCTTCGTGACAGCTCCATGATGGTTATTTGATCCACATAAAGGGATACCGTTCAAACCATACCTCCGATGTCTAGGCCCAAAAGAGAGTTTTAGCTACATTGTTGACCTACATTCACTAGGGGTGGCCCCCATGAATCCACGTTCTAGATTGAGTTACTCTAGATGATCTTCAAGAACCTTGAGACACATGTTGATAGGAGGTTTAATCTTATTGCATATCGGCATCCAAGACCATAAAAGAATTGGTGGGACATTCTATAGAAAACCTAGTTGAAATAAGAGTTTTCTTAGAATGACTTTGAGATGATTTTTATAATCCAATTCTGTCTAGAGACATTGAGGTATGAGAATAATCGTGACTTCATACATCTGAAATAGGAATTCATGTCATGTATGTACTATGTTGAAAGTTTCAACAACCTGTGGTGGTTTGTCCCACCATTAGAGGGTAATGAGATATCCATGTATAGAGTTTTTGGGATTCACTCCACTATGAGATCAGGTAGAGGGTGAATTTTTTTTGAGTAGTTTTGAGGAAGTTATGAAACAGGAACTCATCATGCAGGGGAATTTATGAGAGGCCCCAAGAAGTATCAAGAATATTAGGGCAGGGAAAACTGGTTGTTATTCTTCAGGGTTCAAGAAGAACCACTATGACATTTTTATCCAAGGTATTAATGGGAATATTAGTCATGGAAGTGGATATCCATCTCATGACCATGTTACATTGCAATGCTATTAGTGCAGAAATATTTTCCACAAGAGCTCGTAGTGTTCTTACCCCACCATTGATTGTCATATTTGTGGATGATTGGGTCTTCTTCAGATGTTTTTTGGGGACTTTCAATTAAAGATCAGTGGTGGGAGAGTAGGAAAAGTACCAATGTCTATAAGGTGATCAACTCAGCCTCATCAGGCTGGTATCTGGAATTCTACTTGTCATTCAGGCCAAGTTAGGGGATGGGGTACCTCAGTGGGTGAGAGGTAGTACCACATAGAGAGAACATCACATGGGATTCTGACTATATCTCAAGGTAGAGGGGTTGGTCAACTGCAAGCTATGCAGTCTACTCCTACTATTCTGGATATAGTATCATCTACCATCACATATATTTTTATTGTGTCATCTACATTAGCATGTATTTTGTTAGATAAAGGATAGTTTCTTTCTTTTCATCTACTCTTTTTAAAAATAGTTTGAACATGGATATGGAATTTTTTGATAGTGCACTGACCATCGATACACTACAGTCAGAGAATATCCAATGTTGCTAGACATTTTCTTTAAATATTGATGGTTTTTGTTTGTTTTGGGAATCATTTTTTCTAGAAATGAAAAGCTTCAACTTTATTCTTGTTATGGATTAGTTAGCTTCATATCAGGCTCATATTTACAATTATAGGGGTATATTTACCATTCTATCAATAGAAGGAGACAACTATTCTCACAAGTGTGAGTGCGATCTTTAGTCTAGTCATGCATGACCAATTCAATGAAAATTATATTTTCTTATAACTCAAAGACCCATTTATTCTCTAGAAAATGTTTCAATGAAGCAATATTACTTTACTCTAAAAGTATATCATTTTATATTAATCTTTCCTGATGATTTCTATGGCTTACATCCCAAGAGAGATATTGATTTCATGATCTATTTCATTCTGAGTGAAATTATAGTATCTATTCCACCTACAAGAGTGGAACAAGTAGGGATTCTTGAGTTGAAAATGTAATGGGAAGATCCGGAAGCTAAAGGTTTTAGATGGAATGGTACACCACCTTGGGGTTCTCTATTTCTCTGCGCAAAAAAGGCTGATGTTACATTGAACTTATGTATGGATTATCATAGATTGAACATGATGATGATCAATAACTGGTATCCCCTTTCATGAAGTGATGATCACTTTGATTTCATAAGATGTTATATGATCTTCTCTAAGATCAATATGAGATCGGGATACCACTAATTAAGGGTAAGACAATTATACATACCTTAGATGTTTTTCAAGCACTCGTATGGCTTATATGAGTCCATAGTGATGTAGTTTAGGCGGACTAAATATCTAGTGGTACTCATGTCCTTGAAGAATAAAATATTCAGTCATTTAATGGATTATTTTTTGGTTTTTTTTCCAATAAAATATTAGTGTGCACTCATCCAGTAGATAATCATGCCCAACATATTGACATCATCATGAATTTATTGAGGGATCATCGACTTTATATCAAGATAACGAAATAAAGATTATGGTTTGATAAAGTGCACTACTTGGGGCATGGAATCTTAGAGGTAGGGGTTTCAATGAACCTAGAGAAGGTAGAAGCCATGGTGTCTTGAGAAAAACCCAATAAATTCTTCAATATTAAAATAATTCTAGGTTTATTAGGTTATTAACAGCACTTTATCCAGGACTGTTCCCAATTGGCAGCCCCAATGTTCAAGCTGACCAAGAAGGGTGTGAAGTTCATTTGGTCAGATGCTTATGAGACAGGTTCGCCAGAGATGAAAGGTAGGATGGCCTCATAACCTATCCTCACCTTACTTCTTACCAATATAGAATATGTTGTGTACTGTGAAATATCTAAATTTATAATCAGATCTGTTCTGATAAAGGATGATCATGTGGTTTCTTATGGCTCCAGGCAGCTGAGATCACATGATAGGAATTACCCAACTCGTGATATGGAGTTAGTGAAAATCATATATGACTTGAGATGCTGGGGAAAAAATCTTTTGGATGAGTTTTGTATGGTATTCATGGACCATAATATCCGAAGGTGCATATTTTCATAGTGGGACCTAATCCCTTGGAAGAGGAGGTGGTTCAAGTATCTGTAGTCTTTTGGCATCGAGTTGGATTATATAATAAGAAAGGGAAATTTCATTATTGATGTATAGACTTGAAGGAGACAAATAGTGGATGTTTTGATGACTTCTGATTAGTGGAGGATGATGACCCTCTTTGATGAAATGCATCTAGATATTCCGGATTCTCAAGGTCAAGTAGCTCTGAATTCTAAATATATTATACTTATTATTTTAGACTAGACCCAAAATGATAAGTTATCAAATCTGGAGGTATTAGTTAAGAGAGACATCTTATATGGTGGGGAGACACCATCATGATGGTCTCTTGGTAGTGAAAATTATATTCATTTCTATCACCGAGTATAGATTCTGATGGGCTTACATAAGGATCTGATGAGGTAGTTTCATGCTTCTAGATTAGTGGTATGCCATGGTTTGATGAAGAATTATCATTGTATCCATAGACATAACTAGTGGTCAAGAATAAAATATATAGCAGGCTTTATGAAAATATTTTTCAACTATTAGTAGGTGAAATACGATCACGATAGGCCCACTAGGATTTTGTAACCATTTGTAATGACCCTCCGATTCTCATTTGTTTTAGAGTACAACGAGTCCTTACTAGGCCTTAAGCGACATCCCCAAGGTGCCAAAGGAAAGAAATAAATGCCGAAAGGTTTCATGTACATGTGGTGGACGATTTACCCTTTAAGAAATAAATCCATAAACCAACCATCAGAAAACATTCACTATATGATGCAGAACAAATGAAAAACAAACAAAACAAACATCATTTATGTCAAACCACATCAGAGTACACAATAGCGGAAGGCCAAACAAAGTATCAAAGTGCACAACCGATAAACAACTCAATACTCTCAAAATACACTAAGACTTCTTGCTCAACAAGCTCCAAGCTCCACAACATCTCGCAAGCATCACCACGAGCCACTAGCAATAAGATGTTTTACCTTTACTTGTGTCCCGGAATATGACATCTACAAAAGCACCAATGTTTCAAAGAAGGGGTGAGAATAAAGCTCAGTAGGTTTTCCCCCAATGACTTCCCTACTCACGCCTCAAGGATAGAAGAGTTAGCCACATTTATATAAAAACTGTTTATGGAAAACATTTTCTCAAAAGTATTTTCTAACTAAATATAAACAAGATTCCAAAACCATTCATACTCAAAAGCATCCATGTTCAAGTGAAATCAATTTTCTAATAAGTTATTTTCCCAGAAAAATATACAAACAAGCTTTCGAACCATTTCACAAACATCTCCTTTTGGCACACACAACCATTTCACAAAACCGTGAAATCAACCATGCATGCTTCATTATGAAAGTTCCATACTCATGAGTAGTTTCTCGTCGATCTACCAAGTCATCACTGGGTAATTGTTTCCCATGTGCCATTACACCTTTGGCACCGAGCAAAAGGACATATTTCAACAAAGCCTTATACTTAAAAGTCCCATGTCTCATTAAACATTTGGCACCAAGCACAAGGTCCTATTTCAACCAAGCCTCGTATATGCAACATGAACACACACCATATATTCACAAAAATCATGATAAACCCCTACTTTAAATAAAACACCTTTTATTGAAAACCATTTCCATCAAAACTATGTGTGCTCAACCATTTCAAACCATTTCAAATAAACCGTACTATTATTGAAAACCAGAGAATGAACCAATTTCATCATGCCATTTCAATACCAAACCATTTCAATAAAACACCCATTTTTATCTAAAACCCATATTTCTTCAAACCATTTACCATTCTAGCGAATCCATAATTTAAAATCAACATTTTAAATTCAAGAAGCCAAATCACTCTGCACAACAATTCACAATGATTTCACGATTTCATCAAAACCACAAATCATCACTAAGGAAGATTTATTCCATGCTTTGCACAATAAGTTTCATTCAAATAACCCAATTTTTATCTAATCCAATCAATTATAACAGGATGAGTCGAGAGTGAAGACACCTACCTCAATGTTTTTTACGAAAAACCTATCAAATAGAGAACAAACAAGAAAACCAGGTGGATTCACCAAGGATCCTCCTTAGATCTTTTCCCTTAACACAACCAAGACCAAATATTATCATGTTTGGCATCCACACACATAGATCTACCCATAACGGGAATAGATCTAAGAAACCGAGAGAAGAGGAGAAGTAGATCTTAGTAGAGATGAAAAACCAAACAAGAACAATCACATACATCAATAATCCGGCTTCGATTCTTCAAGGGAAGCCTTTGGATCACCTCCAGAATGATGGGAGAACCCTCTTTGACCTTATGAGAACCAAAATCCCGAGTTAGTGCCACTAAAGTGCTTAAATGAAGAACTTAGAGGCAAAAACGCATGAGATCCACCTTTATAGGATCTCGTTTAAGTGCCTGCACGGTTAGTTCACACGGTTTGACAAACCGTGCACTAACCCTGCATTAGCTACTGCTTCGGCCACCCTTCTCACATTGTTTGTCCACACGGTTAGACAAACTGTGCACCACCCGTGTGGAAGCTACAACCTCCAATACCAACTCCTCATGGTTTGGCCTCACGGTTTAGACAAACCGTGTGCCTCCCATGCGACTTCCCTTTTTGCCCCAAAACTCATTCATAGTTCTCTCGACTCTCCCATTCATCACCCATAACTTTTTAACCATTAAAAGCGTCAAGAAAGGGTTACATACCAGAAACCAGGGTTACTACACCTTTTCCCAATCCTAAGTAGAAATGTAATGGCGAAACTATATATTTTTTCATATGAATACTTGAGACAACCCAAAGGAATGATATAGTATGGGTTGTTTTGATTTATGGATGATGGTATCCCACCTTTCACCTATCAAGGAGACTTTCATAGTTGATGATCTGGGTGGTATGTACGTGCGTGAGGTAGTTTGATTGCTTGGTGTTCCAAGGTTTTTCATTTCTGATATAGATCATCATTTAATGTCATGATTATGGAAGGATATTCATAAGGCTTTGAGATTGCATGTTGTTTGAAGAATAGCCTTTCAACCATAGATTATTAGTCAATCTGAGTATACTATTGAGCTTCTGGATGATATGTTACGAGTATGTGTTTTTGATTTTGTTGGTTCATGGGATAAATATATGGAACATGTATAATTTTCATATAATAATTGCTTCTAGGAATCAATTCATATAGAACCTTTAGATGCTCTATATGGGAGGTCATGTCATTCGCCTCTTTTTTTAGAGGCAGTTGACTTTATGCTTGTAGGGATTAGTCTCATGAAGATGATGTCTAAGAATGTTTTGTTGACCAGAGAGCTATTCGTGACTATATAGATCGGGTCTAAATCTTGTGCCTACTATCAAATATGACATTTGAAGTTTGAGTTTCATCATCATGTTTTCCTTTGGGTGTCACCGAGGTTGGGGAAACGCCATATCAGGAAACAGAGAAATGTTGGGCCTACTTCTATTGGGCTATTTGTGATAGTTGAAAGTTTCAGCCCAGTGGAATATTATCAAGCCCTTCCATTGTGATGCAGTTCCATACATGAAATTTTTCATGTGTTTCAAATTTATAGATATCATCCAAACCCTTCTCATGTGGTAGACATAGAAGACATCGATCTTGATATAGATTAATCATTTGGAATGTATCTGATGTGAATTGTGGACCTTAGTGAGAAGTATATTTAGAGTAGGACTATAATATTTGTTTGAGTGTAGTCTATGTATGAGAGAGTTACGGGGGATACCTAGGAGAGGGAGTCTTATATGAAAGCCCAATTTATAGACTTGTTTTCCAAGATCCCATAGTGATGCTTGGACCAGCATGAGGTGTAACACCCCGACCCCTCTATGCTGGAGTTGGTGCATTACATGTGATATTGGAATGGTTAGAAGGAATGAAAATACCAATGGAATGATCAGTTTAGTAGTCTTGAGAAAACTAGATACAATGATGTTCCTCAAATTACATTATAATGGTTTACAAAATACAATACATAAAAAAACTAAAAATAGAATCCCCAGGAACTCAATAAAAGATCTTCTCTTCATCACCTGTTGAAGGTAGACAAAGAAAGGGGTGAGATCAAATGTTCAGTAAGGGTTACAAATAGTGTAAAAATGAGTAAAATAATCAGTTAATCACAATCAATCTATCATAATCAATATGGCATAGTGAATAAATGAACAATTGATTCCATAAATAAACTGAGAATGAAACTGCATCCATAGATGTTTTCATAGTGAAAACCTCATGAATAATAATAATAACTGATAAGGAATAAAGAGAATGATTATTAATTGGAAATAATGTATCTAGAACATGAAACCAATATACCGTAAAAATGGTTTAGTTCTATGGGTAGAAACCCTTCTGATTTTTGGAATCAAACTTGAAGGGTTTGTCGCCAAACTGTTTTGTCGCATGAGACCTACCGATGCATCGAGGGGATATAGAGGGCCCCACCCACCACTGTATGTCCAAATAATTATTTATACATTGATTCAATACAAGAGAAATATTCCCTTTCAATATCCGTATAGAGTAGAGTATACAGATTCATCAATATTTCCATAATTAAAATAACCTTCCAAATAAACACCATATGTAAAATGGTATACGGTTTAGACAAAAAACATATCCACGACACGAGAATATGGATATTTAGTATAAGTATAATTTCAAATGAAAAGTGATATCAAATTGGTAGTAATTACACCACATAAGTATTATTATGTGCACAATACAAAGATAGTGACTACGAACATGGGAGCTGAGACAAAGTCCCTTACCACAGTGTAATCGGTCGAACCGTATGACCAGAACTTAATAACCATCAAGTGAATACTTTAATAACATGAATATAAATATAATAATGTTATTATATATCAAATTTAAGAACAAATATACCATATATAATGAATAATTGGAAATCAATGGAAATCACACAGAAATTAAAGTGACATGAGAAACCCCTTACCTTATGCTCGAGGGTGTTCTCTGTTTCTTTTAATGAACTAAATAATCAAATTTAGATTCATTAATTAATATGTAAATAACATACTATACATGTAATTGATTTATTATAACCTTATTAGGTTCATTAATGGCCATTTATATGGGTTCAATTGGTTCAATTTTCTTGTTTTAGAAGCATTTTCTCCTTCAGTTTTCATGGTTCGTTTACTTGTTTCCATGAATGGAAGTTCATTTGAAACATGGTTAAACATAAATAATTGTTAATAAATATTATTAAAGAAATTATGGAAATATAAATGATCTTATAATTATTTTGGTTTATATACCATTATGATGATTCGTTAGTTAAAACATTAATGATGTTCGTTTAGATCGTTTTAGTGGTTCTTTGATAATAACAACCTCATTTTGTTTTATAAATTAGTACCATGAGAACCATGGGTGAGTAATAACACAAATATTATAACCTTTTTCAACCATATAATTGGTTTCATGACCATACATGAAAGAATTAATGGAAATTGAGATTACATCATCTACGATGTCGGTATTTCGATACATCACGAACAATGTTTTTAATTCCTTGAACAAGTGGGGGAAAGAAGAAGATTGATGATGAATTTTTCATGAACATGAGAAAATCATGAATATAAAATATTATTTAGATTTCATTCCTCTTGGGTAAGAAGATATGAATAATTAATAAATAAAGAAATCAAAATAAAAGAATAATTTTGAAATCGCTTACAAAAATTCGGCAGCATAACAATTACGCATCATGGTTTTAGAAAATATTTAAAAAGAGAGGGGACAAGGGTCACCTATCCAGAAATTAATCATAAAATATAGTAGATCAAGAATAAGAAGAAAAATAAGAACATGATATGGAAACATGAAATACATACCACATAAAAGAGATCTTGAAATGAAAAAAAGATAGAAAATGAGAATTTTCTTACCTTGTAGAATAACCCTTAGAACATGAATGTTGGGACCATGGGGGATTGAGAAAACCTTTGGAAGACTAATATGGAGTTAAGGGGGCCAGAAAATCGTTGAGGGAGAATTGGGAATGAATTCAATGAATGGAAGAGTTGGTATTTATGGGAAAAGTGAGGGATTATTTTAATAATTTCCAAGGGACACCTCATGGGTGGTATTTGAAAAAACCATGGGCTTGACCATGGTATTTTCCCATGGTTAAAGCCACTTTGGAAACCTCACATCTTATATAACTATAAAAAAGTCGACCATATTTATGACATCATTATTACATCATTAATGATGTCATTAACACACCGAAACTAAAAACTGTATTTTTTAATATTCACTGAAAAATCAATTGTTTTAGAAAAATTCACAAAATTCACCCTAACCATTTCTCGATGTGTAGAATTTGAAATTGAAATACATTTTTCAAAAATAATTTTCTAAATATTATTAAATTAATTTTGAAATAATGTCATAGTTAATTTAAAAAATAACAATCTTAAAGTGCAATTAGTTTTATTTCTTATTGAAAAACTAATTAATATCTCATTATCTTATTTCCTTAAGAAAATAAAATAATATTATTATTTACTATTCATAAGGGTCATATTACTATTCATATGGGTATGTTACTATTCACCAAAAATGAAGTTTGTTCTATCAGACTACAAATAACTTACTAAACACAACTCTAGATGACCATTTTTAAAAATTCAAAACATAGAAGAGGAAATGTTGTGTTTAATGGATAGATTATAAAATTTCATTCTATATTTATTTTCAAAACTTTGGAGTGTTAAATTCTCCCCTCCATACAAAAAATTCATCTTCAAAATTCACAAAATATTACCTAAAAATATTCGGGTATGTCTTTAACATAAGCTCCTCAGGCTCCCATGCAGCTTCCTCCATCTTATGGTTCCTCCATAGAACTTTTACCAGATGATTCGTCCAATTTCTCAATACTTGTTCTCTAGTATCATGAATCTTGATAGGGTCTTCAAAATAAGATAGATCTGGCTCAAGTTCTACTTCTTCATACATGAGTATATGTGTTTGGTCTGGCATGTAATATCTTAACATTGACATGTGGAACACATTGTGAACCTTGGAGAGACTTGGCGGCATTGCCAAATGGTAAGTTACGACTCCAATTAGGTCCAGAATTTCAAAAGGTCCGATGTACCTGGGACTTAACATTCCCTTCATACTGAATCGTATAATACCCTTCCATAGAGATACCTTTAAGAAAACGTGATCACCTTCTTGAAACTCCAAATCTTTACTTCGGTTATCTGCATAGCTCTTTTTCCTATTTTGAGCTATTTTGATATGGTTCTGGATAATCTTCACCTTTTCTGTTGTTCCATCAACATGTTTTGGGCCCACGAGTTTTCATTCACCAATATCATCCTAGAAAGTTGGTGTACATCATCTCCTCCCATATAATGCTTCATATGGTGCCATATGAATACTTTAATGGAAGCTATTGTTGTAGGGAAATTCCACGAGAGGTAAATAATGATCCCATATGACTTGAAAATCAATTGAACAAGACCCCAACATTTCTTCTAATGTTTGAATAGTCCGTTCTAATTGTCCATCAATTTGTGGGTGGTAGGAACTGCTCAAACGAAGATCATTATCTATGGCCTTCAAAAGACTTTTCAAGAATCATGATGTAAAATGTGGATCACGGTCAGAAATAATCGATAGGGGTGCTCAATGAAGTCTCACAACATTATAAATATATATTCTTGCTAGACGTTCAAGTGGTAGATCTTTTATTATAGTAAGAAAATGTGATGACTTGGTAAGACGATCAACAATGAACCAAATTGCATCGTTCATTCTAGAAGTATTTGGTAGTCCCATGACAAAGTCCATCGTGATATTATCCCATTTCCACTCAGGTATGGGAAGAGGATTCAATACTCTTCCAAGCTGTTTCCTTCCAGCTTTCACTTGTTGACAAACCATACATCTTGACACAAAATCAGAAATCTCCCTCTTCATGTTGTCCCACCAAAAATATTCCTTCAAATTTCTATACATCATAGTGCTACCAGGGTGTATAGAGAAATTGGAACTATGAGAATCATCCAATAATTCCCTTTTTAGATTAGGTATATTGGGAACACAAAGTCTCTTCCCAAATTTTAAAATTCCATCTTCATATACGAAGTCACTCAATCTCCCACGATTAACATCTTTAATCATCTTTTGAAACTCATCATCATAAGCTTGAGAACTATTTATTTTTTCTAGAAATGATGGATGGGAAACCATTTGAAAAATAATTGTTGTTTGACCTTCCATGGTTATTCCCATATCCATCTTTACTAGATCCATGAAAATAGGATCCCTTCAACTCTCGTCTTGTTCAAAACTCCATGATCCTTTCTAATCAAATCATTTTCCACCTTATTTTCCTTCCCCGGGTGGTAGTGTATCGTGCAATCATAATCCATGAGTAGTTCAAGCTATCTCCTTTTCCTCATGTTGAGTTCTTTTTGTGAGAAAATTTACTTCAAACTCTTCTGATTAGTATAAATCTCACATTTTTCACCATAGAGATAATGTCTCCATATATTCAAAGAAATGATTACAATAGCTAACTCAATATCATGAGTATGATAGTTTTGCTCATGAAATTTTAGCTATCGTGGTGCATAAGAAATAACCATATCATTTTTGATAAGGACACAACCGTGTCCTTTCTTTGAAGCGTCATTATAAATAACAAACCCGTCATTCCCTGATGGTTGAGTCAATATAAGAGCATCGACTAATCTTCTCTTCAGTTCTTCGAAACAATATTCACAATATTTTGTCCAAACAAATTTAACCCCTTTACGTTTGAGCTTCATTAGCGGGTTAGCCAATTGGGAAAAATTCTGCACGAAACACCGATAGTAACCTGCTAAGCCAATAAAACTTCATACCTCAATTATGTTTATTGGCATGGGCCAATCTTGGATCTCCTTTGTCTTCATATAATCAACTAGGATTACATCCTAAGAGACAATATGGCCAAGAAAGGAAATCCCCTGATTCCAGAAATCACACTTGCTAAACTTCCCATATAATTCATGTCTTCTATGAGTCTTCAGGATAATGCACAAGTGATTTTCATGATCTTAGTATCTTTTGGACTATACCAAAATATCATCAATAAATACCACTACAAAATCATCGAGAAATTCCTTGAAAACTCTATTCATTAGATCCATGAAGATAGAGGGTGCATTAGTCAATCAAAAAGGCATTACTGTAAACTCATAATGCACATACCTGGTTCGAAACGTTGTTTTCAGAATTTCTTCCTTCTTTAAACTCAACTGATGATATCCAGATCGAAGTTCAATCATTGAATAGTATTGATCTCCATGAAGTTGCTCAAATAAATCATCAATCCAGAGTATGGGATACTTATTCTTTATTGTAATCACATTTATTTCTCTATAATCAATGCATAGCCTCATGGATCCATCATTCTTATTTAAAATCAAAACCGGGGCTCCCCATGGAGAATCACTAGGACGAACAAATCCTTTTTCACTCAACTCTTCTAGTTGTTTTTTCAGCTCCACTAACTCCATAGTGGCCACTATATATGGGGTCTTTGATATAGGTCTTTCACCAGGAATTAAGTCAATGGAAAACACAATTTCCCACATAGGAAGATGTCCAAGTTAATCCTATGGAAACACATCAATTTATTCGTTCACTATATACATATCTTCAATTTGAATATTTCGTTCCTCACCCATAGATATTTGGTTCTCTTCCTCTCCAACAATTTCATTCAATAGAGCTACTGGGGGTGGGTCTAGATAAGAATCAAATGGTGAAGTCTCCGCTCTAAAGATAAGATATTCTACACCATTTTGAAAAACTGTAACTTCCTATTTCTTAAAATAAATCCTCGTATCATAATTTGAAATCCAATCCATACTGATAAATATATCAAATTTAGTCATGGGTATGATAATAAGGCTTGTATCTAAAGCATGTTTTGGTGTTTGGAGGGGGACTAGTCGACATGCCTTTGTTGCAATGATTCATCCCATGGGATTTTTGACTGACAACTCCTTTCTTAAATTGAATCGGACAAATCTAATTTTCATTCAAAAACTAGGAGGATATAAATGAATGCAATGATCCAGAATCAAATAAAGTGTTGGCTAAGTTTGAGGAAACAATTCATGTACCTACCACCATGTCACTAGGAACTTCAACCTCTGTGGTGGTAAACGCATAGGCTCTCCCAAGCTCTCTTGGATTTTTTTGAGGCATGTTTCTTTGGATATTAGGACACTCATTTACATAGTTTCCCATCTCTCTCCAATTATAGAATTGAGAATCATTGAATTGTTTCTACCCCTTGCATTCATCAGATCGATGACCCTTTTCTCCGTAGTTAGAGCAGACTCCCTAGCATTTCAAGCATTTCCCGAGATGATTCTTTCCACAGTTTTCGCATAATGGGAAACTATTCATTTCCTTGATCTTCATTAGGGCTTATCCTTTTCCTTTGTTATCAGATTTCCACTTCTTATCTTGGTTTCCTTTGAAAAAATTTGATCTAGAAAATTCCTTCTCTGTTTTGATGGAACTTGACACAATCTCCTCATATGATGAAAATGATTGAGAAGCCAGTGCCCTTCAAAGAATTGGATTAATACCTTCAAATAAATGATCAATCTTGTTTTCTGAGTCACGAACGTAATCCACAGCATACATGGCTAGCCATGTGAAGGTAAGCTCATACTCTACAACGCTATATTCTTCCCTTGGTTTCAAGCAAAGGAATTTCCTCTTCATTTCAGTTTGTTGCTCATGAGGGAAATATTTTTCGTAGAATATATCCTTAAATGTCCTCCCTTCCATAACCTCTATCTCTTCTTACTCCGTGGTATTTTGAATCAAGGACCACCATTGATCAGCGTCTCCCTTGAGACAATATATTTCCATTACTACCTTTTTAATTTCATTGCATCTTAACACCATGAATATCTTTTCAAGGGACTTGATACATTTCTCAGAAACCACTAGATTAGTAGTCCCACTGAAATATGGGGGCTTCTACCACATGAAATGATCTAATACTGGTATTGAATGGTTATTAGTTACAAGTTGAGTCAGTTGTCCCAATATGTTCATGATCTGATCTGCTCCAATGTTGACTGTGTTGACTTTCCCAGTAGAGAGATGCCTACCTTTCCCATGAGTATTGATTCCCCTTATTCCATTAGACACCATTTCAAAATAATGGGATACATTAGATTAGTTTATGAATCTTAAATAGAAAAGTGCTCAATATAGATTTAAATTTTATGCATAGCTAATCTTATAAACATGGTTCTTCTGAGGAAAAATTTACATTGACTCCTTCATAATGGCTTGTAAAGTAAACATGAATTATCCTAAGAATATCCCTAGGAGTGTCATAACCAAGAGTGAAGCAAGTCCCATTGTCGTGTACCAGTTCCCGTGCGAGTCTAGCTCAAAGCAGTGTTTTCGGGTTTTACCCCTAGATACATCTGTGCTAGAGCCGCCTCTACCTGCTCATATCCAAACAGGGACGTATTTCTTAAAATATCCATATAACTTGTTCCTTACCAAAGTACCAGGAAGTTATTATATATTAATCGTCAGATACTACCTTAGGTATTTGTTCCCTACTATACATTTCCTACACTAGTTTTGAAGTTTTCTACTAAACTTCCTCTGATACCAACTGTAACACCCCAACCCCTCTATACTGGAGATGATGCATTACTTGTGATATTGGTATGGTTAGAAGTAATGAAAATACCAAAAAAATGATCAGTTTAGTAGTCTTGAGAAAACTAGATACATAGATTTTTCTCAAAATACATTGGAAAGGTTTACAAAATACAATACAGAACAAAAACTAAAAACAGCACCCCCAGGAACTCAATAAAAGATATTCTCTTCATCACCTGTAGAAGGTAGACAATTAAAAGGGTGGGATCAAATGCTCAGTAAGGGTTACAAATAGTGGAATCATGATTACAATAATAAGTCAATCACAATCAATCTGACATAATCAATATGGCATAGTGAATAAATGAACAATTGATTCCATAAATAAACTGAGAAGGAAAATGCATCCATAGATTTTGTCATAATGAAAACCTCATGGATAATAATAATAACAGATAATGAATAAAGGGAATGATTATTAATTGGAAATAATGTATATAGAACATTAAACCATAATACCATAAAAACAGATTAGTTCTATGGGTAGAAACCCTTCTGATTTTTGGAAACAAACTCAAAGGGTTTGTCGCCAAACTGTTTTGTCTCATGAGACCTACCAATGCATCGAGGGGCAGTAGAGGGCCCCACCCACCACTGTATGACCAAAGAATTATTTATACATTGATTCAATACAGGAGAAATATTCCATTTCAATATTCGTCTAGAATAGAGTATACGGATTCATCCATATTTCCATAATTAAAATAACTTTCCAAATTAACACCATATGTAAAATTGTATACGATTTCGACAACATACATATCCATGACACGAGATTATGGATATTTAATATAATTATAATTTAAAATGAAAATTGATCTCAAATGGGTAGTTAGTACACCACATAAGGAATATTAGGTGCACAATAAAAAGATAGTCACAACGAAAATGGAAGATGAGACAAAGTCCATTACCACAATGTAATCGGTCTAACTATATGACCAGAACATAATAACCATCAAGTGAATCAATGAATAACATGAATATAAATATAATCATGTGATTATATATCAAATGTAATTACACATATACCAAATATAAGGAAAAATTGGCGATCAATGGAAATATCACAGAAATGAAAGTGAGATGAGAAACCCCTTACCTTATGCTTGAGTGTGTTATTCATTTGTTTTAAGGAACTGAATAATCAAATTGATCTTAATTAATTAATATTTCCAGAACCTCCTATACATGTAATTGATTTATTATAACATTATTATATTTATTCATGGCCCTTTCTATGGGTTCAATTAGTTCAATTTTCTTGGTTTGGAAGCATTTTCTCCCTTGATTTTCATAGTTCGTTTACTTGTTTCAATGAATGGACGATCATTTGAAACATGATTAAACATATAGAATTGTTAATACATATTATTAATAAAATTATTTAAATATAAATGATCTTATAATGATTTTGGTTTATATACCATGATGATGATTCAATAGTTAAAACATTAATGATGTTCATTTAGATCGTTTTAGTGGTTCTTTGATAATAACAAACTCATTTTGTTTTATAAATTAGAACCATGAGTACCAAAGAATTGCAGAACCATGGGTGAGTAATAAAACATATATTATAAACTGGTTCAACTATTTAAATGGTTTCATGACTAGACTTTAATGAATTAATGGAATTTGAGATTACATCATCTACGATGTCCGTATTTCGATACATCACGGGCAATGTTATTAATTCCTTGAACAAGTGGGAGAAAAGAAGAATATTGATGATGATTTTCTCATGAAAATGAGAACATACAGAATATCCAAGATTCTGATTAATTCATTCCACTTGTTTAAGAAGAGATGAGTAAATAATAAATAAAGAACTCAAAATAAAAGAACCGTTTTGAAATTTCATACAAAAATTCGGCAGCCAAACGGCTAAGCAACATGGTTTTAGAAAATATTTAAAAAGAGAGGGGAAAAGGGTAACTTATACCTAAATTAATAATAATATAGAGTAGATTAATAATAAGAAGAAAAATAATAACATGGTATGGAAACTTGAAAGTCATACCACATAAAAGATATCTTGAAAAGAAAAAGAAAGAAATTAAGAATTTCTTACCTTGTAAAATAACCCTTAGAACATGTTGGTTGGGACCTTGGGTGATTGAGGAAACCATGATAGGACAAATATGGAGGCAAGGAGGCCGGAACTTAGTTTTGGGAGAATTGGGAATTAATTCAATGAAGGGAAGAGTTGGTATATATAGGAAAAGTGAGGGATTATTTTAATAATTTCCAAGGGACACCTCATGGGTGGTATTTGAAAAACCATGGGCTTCCCCATGGTATTTTCCCATAGTTAAAGCCACATGGGACACCGTACATATTATCTAACTATACAAAAGTTGACCATATTTATGACATCATTATTACATCATTAATGATGTCATTAACACAGCAAAACTAAAAACTGTATTTTTTTACTATTCATTAAAAATTCAATTGTTTTAGAAAAATTCCCAAAATTCACCCTAACAATTTTTTGATGTGTAAAATTCAAAAGTGAAATCCATTTTTCAAAAATAATTTTCTAAATATTATTAATTTAATTCTTAAATAAGGTCATAGTTATTTCGAAAAAAACTATCTTAATGTGCAATTAGATTAATTTCTTTTTGAAAAACAAATTAAGGTCTCATTATCTTATTTCCTAAAGAAAATAAAATAATAATATTATTTACTATTCATATGGTTATAATACTATTCACCAAAAATAATTTTTTTCTATCAGACTCTAAATAACATACTGAACACTACTCTAGATGACCATTTTTCAAAATTCAAAACATATAAGTGGCAAAGTTGTGTTTAATGGATAGATTATAAAATTGCATTCTTTATTTATTTTCAAAACCTTGGGGTGTTACACTGGGGGTGAGATATTATATGGCGGGGAGGTTATAAGATCCCTTTTTTTTTCAAGAACACACCTCTTTGCGTATTTCATTTGTACCTTGATGGTGTAGTGTTGTTCAAAAATGGAGATCCTTTTTTGGGGGAAATGAATTAACATTCGGGGATGTTTGGTTGTTTGAATAAAAATAGAATTGTGTTACAAGGAATATTGAGAAAGGATGGTGGGTCTGTGTAGGTATTTCTTTGTGGATTCTGTTTGCATGATTGGAGTTTGAGTATAAATTTTTCATGTGTTATCAAAGGTTCCTGGTATGTTGAGAACCCTTAAAGGGGGTTTAGGGTTTTAAAAGGAAACGTGGATGAAAAAATATCTGTAGAATACTTACATGTTGAGTTATTATTTCATACACATTTTTTAAACTGATTCATGATAGGAAGTGGTTACACACCGTGAAAAAATTACACATCATGTAACATTTGATCAAAATAAAAAATAATTAGATGTGTAGGGTTATTTTTCTTATCCCTCTTAAAATAAATACACAATTTTAACCTATATTACACACCATGTAATTTCTAGAGTAGGTTTTTAAAAGTTCCATGGAGCTGATTATTTCTTCACACCCAAGTGAAACATTCCACCTCTAGACCTCGGATAGATCCCAATAATTTTTGGAGTGCCTCTCTTGATTTCTGAAATCCTGTTTATGTGATTAATCCCTTTGTAAGTGGTTCTGCTTTGTTTTTCATACTCTTCATTTGTTCTCCAACCATTGTGGTGTGATCTATTGATTGTGTGCATTATTGGTTTTTATCATTATTGGTTTTGATCTTGGACCATTATTGTGATCATCTACACCATCTTCCTCATGGTATTTTTCTATGGGGATTGTTGTTTAATCATTAGTAAAAGGTAGGGGGTCTATATCATAACCATATGGACTGATTTTTAATTTCTATGCATGTGAAATATTGTTATAAAGCTAATTCATGTGTATAATAATTAATTAATTGAATAAAATAAGGATGTCCTATATTGGATTATCTATTGTATTCATTTGAATTCAATTGACGATGTGACCCAGATTTTGGATACCTGTTAGGTGAGCGAACCTTTAAAAATACTGTATTGGAAATGAACTACATGGGATTTTATCCGAAAATGTGATTCAAGGGATTTCTTGTTATAGATTCACTAGGAAAAGATGTATTAATTGATAAATTATGATAATGGATAAATTGAAACACAATATTAATTATCATAATTAACCATTTGGTCTTATGTGGTAATCGTGTGATATGCTTTCTTTTATGATGTGAACTTTTGAAACTTGTTGTGGTGTTTAAACACTAGGTTATTCCCTAATAAATATTATGATGATTATATACTAGTATATTCCCAAAAACATGTTGAGACACTTATATATCCCTTTATTCCCTAGAACATGATGAGATACTTATATACCAAGCTATTCCCAAACACATGATATGATTCTTAAATATTGGGCTATGCCCTCACACATGTTGTGACACTTATATACCTGGCAATACCCTGACACATGCTAAAATGACTATATATTAGGTTATTCCATGAAACATACTGAGATAATTATATAGTGGGATGTGCCCTGACACATTCTTAGATAATAATATATCGGGATATGCCATGGCACATGCAGAGATGCTTATAATCCATGCTAGGACTTAACACGTGTGGGGATTCATATAGAGTCAGCTAGGCTGAGTGTTTGGTATTACCATTGTTATATGGTTATGGTTTTCAGGGTTGTGAGACATGCACCAAGACATTAAAACAAGGCCCCAATGAAATTTATGTATTACCATGGTTATATGGTTATGGTTGGCGAGGTTGTGAGACATGATTAGAGATATTTTGTCATTGTTCTAAAGTAGGATATTGTTTTATTTTATTAATTATTGAATTAATTAATACACATGTTTATCTCATTATTGAAAAAACATATTATAAAATTGGTTTATTTAAACAAGGTGTTGTTGACCTAAAAAGTTTTACTCACACCCTAATTGGACCACCTTTTTACACCCAAGAAGATTTTATGGATGCAGGGTTAGACAAGGTCAAGGGACCTTGTTGTTGACCCTATTGCTTGTTGGTTGGGCAGGAGTAATGTGATGGTTCTGAAATTGGGTTTGGAATAGAGTCATATGGATTTATTTTATGCTAGATGAATATTTTATTGTACTATTTTAGTTTGAAATTTAGATACATTTCATTCTGTCATTACATTATTCCCAATTTTTGGTATATTGGTTTCTTCTTTATTTTCCCATTTCTGTTATATGGATTTCCCTTTGCCTATTACTCTAGTTAATTTTGTTTATATGGTTAATTTTAATTGTTATGACTTGTCATACCAGGGGGTATAGTCTCCCCAGTGTTAATATCACACCTCTTCTACTAGTTGTCAGCCTCTGGCGTTTGGGGTGGCGCACTTGAGGTCTCATAACAAACCCATTTTAGCCACATAAGAGAGTGTTATTTTGGGGGACGCTATATATATATATATATAATAGTAGTAAATATTTTTCTCATTAATTATAAAAAATTATATTAATTTAAAAATATATTTATTATTATTAGATAGAAAAATATTGATTACTTTTTTAAATGATGATTATTTTATTTATAAAAAAATTATTGTAATATTAATTATGTGTATAAATTTACTTTGATTTATTGATTCTTTATAATTAATTACATTATTAATTATATTATTATTAACTATTATTAAATATGGAAGTAATTTGATTATATAAAATATTTCAAATAATTATTTATTTATTTATTATTTTAATGTTAATTAAATGATAATTTTTATTAATATAAATGATTATTAATTGTATAATAAATTATTAATAATAACATTATTAATTATAATTATATTTTCAACATTACAAATTTAAACAATATTTGTTTAAAATTATATCATTAACTACTTTTTTAGTTATATTAATTATTATATTAATTACATTATTATTCATAATTATTATTATAATTATTTAAATCTTTTAGTAATATAAAGTATATTTAAAAATAATTTAATTCTTAATTCTTAATTATAATAAAATTATAAATAATTTTTAATAATAATTTAATTAATAATATAATACATAAAAATTATTATTCCCATAAATGTTTAAACTATACACGTTAATTTTTTATATGTTTAGTCAAGGAT
Organism: Viscum album; assembly: GCA_963277665.1. NCBI lineage: Eukaryota > Viridiplantae > Streptophyta > Magnoliopsida > Santalales > Viscaceae > Viscum > Viscum album. Next base: position 401,203,239 of record OY728127.1, on the reverse strand, counting down.
CCAAATTTCTTTTCGATTGTACTTGTAATTTTTAATTTATACTTATTCAAAACCACCTACTTGAAATGTAGTAATATTTTAAGTTGGTGACATTGAAAGATAATAAATTATAAATAAAAAATTAAATATAAATGAAATTTAAAACATTAATTAAACATATAATAATTAACTGAAAATGAAAATAATTTCATAAATATAAATGATGAAAAACAATTTTAATCGCACAAAATATTTTTGCACCAAGACATATCAATTGTACTTATAATTTACTTTTATTGCAAACATTTTTTATGTAAAAGTAATTTTTAAAATAATTATTTTTTTTCATTCCTTTCATTTCCAATTTATTTTTATTTGTATAGTCAATGTTATTTATTTTATTTAGGTTTTATCTATTCAATATTTTTTGTGCATAAAATTTTTTAAGTAATTTTATTTTTTTAATCAATAATGTTTGTGTCTTTAAAATTAATTTTGATTTATCATATTAATGATTTTTTAAATTTACGCTATTTTTTATATCTTTAATCCATTTTTAAGGTTTAATTAGATTGTACCTATAGTTTACATTTTACAGGCCATGAAATTCAGCAACATTAAATGTAATAATGTTTCAAGTAGGTGAATTTAAAATCCAATAAATTATAATGTATAAAAAAATATAAATATAATTTGAAGCATTAACTAAAAAACAACGAATAATTTAAAATGGAAATAATTTCTTAAAAATAATTGATGAAATATAATTTAAATGGTATAAAATATTATTGTTTCAAAACATAACATTTTAATTTATAATGTATTTTGTCAGAAAACATTTTTTTAAATTAATTTTTATTATTCATTTTATTTTCAATTATTTTTTATATGTATATTCAAATTTTTTAAATTTCATTTAGAATTTAATTATTATTTATTTTATGCATATAAATTTTTCAAAATGTAAATTTTATGTTTTTAATCAACAAATATTTTTTCATGAAAATTAGATTTGTTTTTTTATTAAAGTTATTTTATATTACAGTTATTTATTATATGTTTAATCCATTTTTTAAGTTTCAAATATATTTTAATTATTATTGTTATTTTCTAGGCCTATAAATCACTACATTGAAGAGTAATAAGGTTTCAATTATTTGACTTTGAAAGCATAAAAATATAAATTATAAATAAAATATAGATAAAATTTGAGATTATGACTAAAAATATAAAAAATGATTGAAACTCAAATTAATTTATTACAAATAATAGATGAAAAATAATTTCAATCGAAAAAATATTGTTTAAAAAAACATTTTTAGTTTGAAGTTATTGTTCACCAAAAAAAATTTCGGGTAAATTTATTTTTTAAAATTACTTAATTTCAATTCTTTTTATTATAAGTCAATTTTAATCTGTATAGTCAATTTTTTACATTTTATTTAGATATTATTTATTCCATATTTTATTTGTATGAGTTTTTTGTTGTCTAAATGTAATATTTCTAATCAATAAATTATGTTTCATTAAATTATTATCGATTTTTTATAATTATGAAATTAATTTAAATTATATATATCTTATATAGTTTTAATTCTTTCTTTAAGCTTCATTTAGATTGTACATATAATTTATATTTTATAGGCCTCTAAATCCACCAAATTAAAATTTAATAATGTTTCTAGTTGGTTTATTTTAATGATTATAAAATATATAGTATAATTAAAACAAAAATAAAATTTTATACATTGAATAAATATTTAAAAATAGCTAAAAATGAAAAAAAATTCATAAAAATAAATAATGAAAAAGAATTTCAGTTGCACAAAATATTTTTATTCAAACAAAAATTTCTACTTATCAATTATTTTCCACTAAACATTTTTTATGTAAATTTATTTTTTATTATGTTTTTTAATTCATTTTAATTTCAATTAATTTTTATTTATATATCCAATGTATTAAATTTAATTTAGATTTTATTTATTCTTTATATTATGCGCATATGTTTTTTGAAATGTAAATGTTATATTTTTAATAAATAATGTTTTTGTGAGGTAAATTAGTTTTAGTTTTTTATATTTATTAATTTATTTATCATTTTTTTATTTTTTATATGTTTAATCCATGTTTTAAATTTTATTTAGCTTTTAATTATAGCTTAAATATTATATTCCTCTAAATTTGAAAACATTAAATGTAATAATATTTCAAGTATGTGACATGAAAAACCAATTAAATATAAGGTATAAATAAAAAATAATTGAAATTTGACACATTGAATAAAAATATTCAAAAATTAAAAAAATTAAAAAAAAATTCGTACAGAAAATTGAAAAAAATCAATCACATAAAATATAATTTTTTCAAAAAATAACATTTGTAAATATAAATAGTTTTATACCAATAATTTTTTATGTTAATTTATTTTTTTAAATAATTTTGTTTCATTTCTTTTATTTTAAAATAATTTTTATTTGTATAATCAATGTCTCAAATTGCATCTAAATTTTATTTATTCCTTGTTTTATATATATAATTTTTTAGATATGTAAATATTATGTTGGTAATTAATAAATTAGGTTTCATGTAAATTAGTTTTAATATCTTATATTTATGAAATTAATTTAAATTTCAGTTATATTTTATATTTTTAATCCATATTTTATGTTTTATTGTGATTTTACGTATTTTTTATATTTTATAGGCCTCGAAATTCACCAAATTGAAATGTAATAATGTTTCAAGATGGTGAATTTAAAATACTATAAAATATAAAGTACAAATATAATATAAATAATATTTAAAACTCAAACTAAATATATAAAAATAATTTAAAATGAAAATAAAATAATAAATATAATTTAAATTTTACAAAATATTATTGTTTCAAAATATGACAGTTGTAATTATAAATTATTTTTCACAAAACATTATTTGGGTATATTTATTTTATTAAATTATTTTTTCTATCATTCCAATTATTTTAAATTAATTTTTATTTGTATAGTTAATGTTTTACATTTCACTTAAATTTTATTTATTATATATTTTATTAATATAAGTTTTTTAACATTAGCTTTTTTTGGATTAATAAAGTGTATGTTATGTAAATATGTTTTCATATTTTATATTTAAAAAATTCTTTTGCATTTCAGTTATTTTTTATATGTCTAATTCACGTATTATGTTTCATTTAGATTGTACTTTTTGTTTATTTTTTATAGGCCTCCAATGTCACCAATGTGAAATATATTAATGTTTCATGTATTTTAATTTGAAATCCTATAAAATATAATGTATAACAAAATAAAAAAATTGAAACATTTAATAAAAATATAAGAAAAATGAAAATGAAAATAATTTCTTAAAAATAATTGATGAAAAATAATTTCAATCCCACAAATTAGTGTTGTTTCAAAAAATATCATTTGTACATGCAAATTATTTATCCCCAAAAAAATTTATGTAAATTAATTTTTTTAATTATTAATTTATCATTCCTTTTATTTTCAATTAATTTTTATTCATACAGTTAATTTTTCGAATTTAATTTATATTTTATTTGTTATGTATTTTATTCATATAATTTTTTTGAATAATCAACGCTATGTTTTTAATCAATAATGTTTGTGTCATGTAAATTAGATATGGCTTTTATATTTTTCCAATTATTTTACATTTGAGTTATTTTTTATATGTTTACTCCATGTTTTAGGTTTCATTTAGATTTTATTTATAGTTTATATTTTATAGGCCTCCAAATTCACCAACATAAAGCATAATAATGTTTCAAGTTAGAGACTTTGAAATCTTATAAGAAATAAATTATTTTACTATCAAAATCAAATTTGAATCACAGACTAAACACGTATACAACAACAAAAAATAAAATTATTTTCATGAAAATAATAAACAGATGGTAATATAGATGATACAAATCAAATTGGTGTCAAAAATAACATTAAAACATTAAAATAAGTCGGTAACATTAAATTCATAAAAAATATAAATTATAATTCGATTGTAAATAAAATTTAGGTCATGCACCTTAGATATATTAAATAATTAAAAATAAGAAAAATTGAAAAAAATAAAAAAATACTAAATATCAATAATAATATTTGACGTATTCATAAATATATAAATTAATAAATTAATTCCAAAAAATTAGATTTTATATTTATTAAATATAATTTTAAAAATTATTATTAATTTTATTATTATTATTTTTAAAGTCATAATTTTTATTTTTATTTTAATAATTAATAATAAAAATCGATTAGAATGTGAAGTTATAATTATTAATTTTTTATAATTAATAATAATAATAATAATACAATTATTAATACCGAATAATTTTTTTATAATAGTATGATTATTTATATCATTATTAACAGTTATGTTATTGTTGGTAATTTTCAATTAAAAACATTATTATTATTTTCGTGACATTAATAAAAGACAATCTTCATGACTTTATTAATAATTTCTTGACATTATTACAAGGACATTATTATAGTGATTTTATTTTCATTACTTTATTATAATAACTTTTTATAATGACATCATTATCTTTAATTCATTATAATCATGATTTTATTGTTATGTCATTATTACTTGTGGTCAACTATCCAGATGTAGAGCGATATTATTTAATAAAAAATATCTAATAATATTATAATTGTAATTTAGTAGAAAATAAAGATAAAATGTTAATTAATTTATGAAATAAAATAAATAATTATTTTTAATAATGTTATTGTTTTTATTTTTATATTTAAATTAATTTAGAAAATAAGAATAGTATTTTATACTATTATATGCATCATCATCATTGTTATTATTTTTAAATCTAATAAAAAACTACATTACAGGAAATAGAAAATTATTTATTATTAATAAATCATAATAACTATATTAGAAATTATTAAACATATTTTTAAAAAATAAAATTAATGATTTTATAAAATATATTATTTAAATTTAGTATTAGATATTATTCAGTTTTTGTAAACCCCCTACTCTGACAGTTTCTATGTATTATAAATTATTAATAATTTTTTTTAAATAGTATTGTTATAAATTATAACATATAAAAAAAATATTATTGTTATTTTTTTTAATTACTATTTTTTGTTAAATAATATTTATTACTATATGAAGTAATAGTTATTTTTGAAAAATAATTTATAATTAATCATTTTCTATGACTAATTTTATCTATAAATAACATAGTATTAACTAAATGATGGAAATGTGGTTTAGTAACCCCAAATCAAAAATTTAGTATGTTTTTCATGCACCGCAACATTATTAAAAGGTAATATTTGATGAAATTTTGTCTAACAATTTCAGAATACAATATTTGAAGTAATACTGAATATAAAAATTTAAATATTATTTAATTATATATATATATATGTAATTAATAAAATTTTATAAGGGATGGTGAATTTCTAGAAAACGTTTTCAAAATAATTCTTTTGATGAAGACACTGAATTATTGATCTCCTTCAAAAATAAGTGTATAAAAAGGAGTTTTATGATTCAATGGCTTCCTAAAAAATCATTAGAATAAGTTGTTGAATAATTCAACACTCTCCCTTCTAACACCTCTATCCTGTAAACATCCCTATATCGGGAAATAGTTTCTAGATATATGGATTTTTAAAATTTGTTTCTCCTTTTCAATTATATCTGTAAATTTTCTTTATGTTTGATATGAGATGATAGATGGTCTATATGGGGTATAGGAAAGATTAAAATTTTAATCTTATTAATTAGTTATTTAAATTAATTTTTAATGTTAATTAATAAATTTAATTAGCAGTAGAATAAAAGAACGAACAAAATGATGTTTTTATTGTTGTTCTATTCTAATTGGACCTGGTATAATATTATAACTCTCTAATTAGTGAGAGATTCATTTTGAATTATAGCACTTTAAAAGGGGAATCATAACCCTTTTATGAACTACATTTTCAGTTGGATGTACAACCAAACACCTGAAATTTCTATAGGGAGTCACATCACAATTAAACCTTATATTTAGATTCCGGGATTCAAAATATTAATGGTCATAAACAGAGTATTTGGGAGTCACAAAAAAAATATAGATTTATTTTATATGTAAAATCATCAAGAAAAAGTGAAATAATATGAGAGATGGGAAGAAGTATTACAGACTCAAGTAACAAAAATGAAATAGATTGAAGAATAATAAAACCAAGGTACTAGTTCTTGAGTGTAATATTATCTTGATTATCTCATTAAGTTAGTAGAATTTGAAGACATTTTTGTTCATCTATTTATATATTGTCTGAAATTATTGTGAAAATATCCACACTGGTATAATGTATAGCACTTCGTAGTATCAATACCACTATACTCTTCAGATCGTGTCTCTTGAAAATATGAAAGTGTTTGTCAAAGATATATCATATCATAATTATATAAATTATTCTATTATGTATAACATCAAAGATTAATTCCTTTTGAAAAACATATCACAACCAAAAAATCGTTAGAAAATATATAATTCAAATAAAATAATACATTATTATTAGAGAGAGAATGACGGGGAAAATAATATTCTTGTCTCATAATAATCGCCCAACTCATGACTGAGATTTATAAGAACAAATATTGATTCAATAAAATTTATATAATCCATTAAAAATGTAAAATGGTCTAAAAAATAATAGGTTAATTAAATATCATATGAAAATAAAATGTTTTAATGTGAAATATGAAATTCAAAAACGTTCTATTTAAAACCGGAGTAAACATGCCAAGAATATCAAATAAAAGTAAAAACAACACATTAAAATATATTTCAATAGGTTTAAATGAATTTAATATCCATTAATATTTATAAAATTTCATTCTATTTTCAATTAATCAACAATATCCTTAATTTAATATCTATTACTCAAGTTATTATAAAAAAACTCTAGCAAAACAGCTTTGAACAATAATAGAAATAAGACAAAAAATATACAATTATTTAAAACATAATTTCATACATGATATATATTGATTCAAAAATTGATATATCTTAAATAAATATAGATAATAATTATATATTTTAGTCAAAAAATCACTCAATTAGGAGTTTTATATCTTATAATTTTCTCGAATTATAGAGGGTAACTAAATATAGAAAATTAATATTTGGATTTAAAAATGGGTATGTAAATTTCAAATTGGATTTATGGTTTTGCATTTATCTATATCGTGAGCAATGATATTTCTATATGGGAACAATGAAGAACATTATTATATAATATTTTAAGGTCCCTAATGACCTATTTTTTATAATAACTGAAAATAAAACTTTTAGAACATTTTATTAGAAATCAAAACAAGAAAGTTAACATTATATAAAGTAAGGAATAAAATGATATGAGAAATATTAAAAATATATTAATTAATTTAAAACTCATTTATTAATAATTTAAAATGAAATAAACCATATTATACTTTGGAATTATCAAAACATTTAGTGGTTCAAGGAGACACCGAACATTCTCCCCCTTTCTGAAAATTATAAAACCAATTATAATTTAAAAACATTAGCACATTTCTCTTATTATAAAAAAAATTAGGTTTTAATAGAATAAATATTTCATTAAATTGTGTATAAAAAGTTTTTAGACATTCATATGTCAATAAAAAATGTCAAGGAGCAATTATAATGACATCCATTGTTAAAAGATAGAAGTAAATGTATTGATTATGATTTTTAAAGTATTATTTGAGAAAAATAACGAGAAAGCTTTTAAAAAATATGGTTTTATGACAAATTAATACTTAAATAGCAATTTAACATTGTATTGGATATATAAAAGGTTTTAAATTAGTTATATAATTAATAAATTTGAAGATATATTTACAAGAGTAATCTGAAAAAGTGATTAAAAATTTTATAGATTTCATGTTTATATAAAAATCTTACTGTATAAACATACTCAAAATCATGCTTACACACGAAAACATAAAACTATTAAAATTTCAACAAGCCAAGATAATATTTATGTTTTTAAAATTCAGAAAACCCTTAAGTCTTAGTGAAGATATCTAAAACTAGTTTTTAGTAGGAATAGTCTTCAAAACAACATCTTCATTATTCAAATGATGAATAATAAAATTAAATAAATCATCGATATGATTTTTTCTAAGTATCTATGAATGCTTTTTAGAAATGGAAATTGAATATGTGTTATAAAAATAAATAGTAAATTTATCAATATAAATACCAAAATTACCAAAATATTTCATAATCCAGAAACATTGAGCACAACTACTATTAGCATAGATATTCTCATCTTCTTTACTGGATAGAGAAAACCATAATTTCTTCATAAAAGACCAACAAATAAAAATTTTACCATGAAAAAAACTCATAAACGATGTGATATTTATGTTAATTTTATTTCCTTCAAAATCAATTTCAAAATAAGATATTAAATTAAAATAATAATAAATATTACAAATTAAACTAGAGTTAACTATTACTTTAACATATCTAATTATTCATTTTGAATATTTAATATGACTCTCTTTTGGATCATCTTGAAATCTCACACATAATAAATCACTAAAAAATATGATGTCTAGATGTAGTTGATTTGAGAAATCTGTTTATCATGCCTCTATAAACATAAATATCAACTAATTTACATCAGGTATCAACATCTAATTTATAACTAGTACCCATAATAGTTTTCATTTAGTTATAAGGATAAATACCAATCCTTTTAATTAGATCTTTATCATATTTATATTGATTAAAAAAGATCCCAAATTTCCATTGAGAAATTTGACTTAAAAAGAACTCAAATTCTCCCATTAAGACCATGTCGAACATATAAGACATCAATGAAGAAAAATAATTAAATATTTATTCAATATATGAAACAAAAACTATATCATCAATATATATTTATACAATTATAATATCATTATAATTCTTTTAATAAAAACAGTGAGATTAAAAATAATTTTATTAAAAGAATTATTCAATAAAAATAAATAAAGCCACTCATTACAAGAACGAAGTGCCTTTTTGATACCATAAAAACATTTAGATACTTTAAAAACATGACTAGTAATTTTTTCATTCTAAAAACCAGTGGTTTTATAAACATAAACTTATTAATTTATAAAACCATTTAAGAAATAACCCTTTTCATTCCTTCGATAAAAATTAAAACATTGGAATCAAGACAAATCTAAAAAGATTATAATAATAAATAAATTGGAAACATGTTAAAATTAATCAACCAATTGTATACCTTCTCCTTAAGAGTATCATTAGGAAACAAGTATAGATTTATTTTTTATTATCTGACCAAATTCATCCATTTATTTCTAAAGATCAATTTTGTTTTGATTTCCACCTTATCCTCATACCATTAAACTAATGGACAAAAATTAATTATAACAAACTGATTAATGACATATATTATATAAAAAATCTAGTTAGCATCATTTAAGGAATCAAAATTATTATTAATATTATGATTATAAAAAAAGAATAATTTTCACAATAATTTAAAAGAGACTTTTTAGTTTTAATAACCAAATCAACATTACATGTTACATTTTCCACTGGATGATCATAATTAGTCTTCTATGATCTAGGGTTAATTAAGTAAATAGTTTTCTCTCCCTCAATTGATTCATCATTATATTGTGGGTTTTCTTCATTAAAATTAAAATCTCTAAACTTCTCACCATAAAAGTTTGAATCTGAGATTAATTTTAAATTTTTTTCATAAATAATAAAATGAATTGATTCTTTAATAACTATATTTATTTTATTATAAATTCATTAATAATTAATATTATTATAATATCCAAGAAAAATACCTTAGTTACTTTTATCATCAATTTTATCTAATTTATACAATGAATTTAAAAACAAACTCATTTTAACCAAATCCTCTAAAAAATTATTTTTTTACAATTAAACCAATTATAAGTAGTTTTTTTTAAATAGGTCAAATAATAATTATTTTTGAAATACGTAAAGTATTTAAAACATCCTATTCCCAAAAATATAAAGGAAAATCATATTCACTTAATATAGTTTTTACTATTTCAATAAGATTTTTATTTTTCCAATATATGACACCATTTTCTTATAGTGTTCCTGGAGATTAAATTTTATGAGAACAAACAATATTTTCAAAAAAAAAATTAAAAATTAAAATTAAGAAATTTACCTCCATTATAAGTACATATAGAAATAATCATATAACCTTTTTCATTTTGAACTACATTACAAAGATTAATAAATCATTATAAAGTCTGATTTTTTATTCAAGAAAGTAAAACCATGTAAATATACAATAATCATCAATGAAAAATAAATTATATTTCCGTCCTCAAAGGATATGAATTTGAGTAGGACCAAATAGGTCAAGATATACTAACTGTAAAGTTCTATTAGTAATTATCTAATTTATAGGTCTGAAAGATATTTTATTTTCTTTCCCATTCAGTAAAGTATCAAAAATATAAATTTGTTCCTTATTCATTTTTAGTAATTATAGTACATTATCATTTTTATAGAGTTTTAATAACATTGTAAAATTAATATGACCTAATAATTAATTCCAAAGAATGTTATCACATAGCATGACATTCAAACACATAACTTATAGAATAGTTATTTTTGGAAAATTAATTGTATAAATATTATCCTTTAAAATTAGTTTAAAATAATTAATATTTATCACAGAAAACTAATCACTAATCATTTTGAAATTTAAAATCTATTACATCATCACATACATTATATATACAAATAAAATTATTTTTTAACCTCTAATATATAATAATTTAGAAATTAAAATAAAATTAAAAATACTACCATTATGAAAAACGTTAACTTTTCATTTTTAAATGGCTTCTAAAAGTAGTAGTTCTGCCATCACATGTGTTTTAAGTTGTAAAAATTGATGGGTATATAATCATATTACTATATAATCCACTTTCTACAAACCACATGTTATTCTTGAGATATCCCAGGCTTGTTTCCTAAAAAAATAAACCACATGAATCTTTGGTACCTAAGCTACATTGGATATAATCAGATCAGTTATACAATTTTCAAGTAACCATAAATAATTAAAATATTATTTTTTCTACTCCAGAGAACATAGGTTTATTGATATGAGTTTCTGAAAATCCAGAATGTTGTTTGAATATAAGAGAACAATCATTTACATAGTGACCTTTCATTCCACATTGAAAATATGTAACAGAAAAAGTACAATAATTTTTCATTTTCCCAAATTGATTTTCATGCATTTTTAGAAAGGTCATATCATATACAATGCCCTCATTATTTTTATTTATTTTATTAAAATACCTCATTTTATGACATTTTTACAAACCTCAATAAAATAATATAAACTTTTATTAATATTTTAAATTCAATTTTTCATTTTTTCATTTAAATCATAAATATGTTTACAAACATCATAAACATTAGAAGAGAAGTATTATTCCTTAATTTCTTATTCTCTTGTAAAATCACAGAAATTTTAGAAAAAAATTTCTAATTATTTTCTTTAATGTTATTATAAAAATCATTAGCTTTGAAAATATATTTAATAAATATTTCAATTTCTTCATTTTAAAAAGTAAAAATAATTTTTTTAAATCATATCTAGAATCCAAAAATCTAGGATAAAAACATGAATATCTAACCACATTTATTGAATCCATGAATCACAATTTAGTGTATTCGTTTTTAGTTATATATTCTTAAATATAATCAACTTATTCTGTACAACATCAAATAGTTATCAATGACTTTTTTACTTCTTTATGTATTTGTATTTATTATTTTGTTTTGGAAAGTAATTATTGATATTCCATTTATTTCTACACTCAAAATAATAAATATATTTATCATTATAATTATTATTATGTTTCTTATATCACTTTTATTTTACCTTTTGATGTTTTCTTCAAAATTAGTTCTAGAGTCCTTTATTTTTCATTCATTTTTAAACAATATCCAAAATCATAGCCATGTATTCCTTTTCATTATCATAATGATCAAAAATAAAATAGTATGTAGAAGGAACATTTAAATATTGAAAAGCTACAAAATTTATTTTTCTTATCCTCTTCAGCAGTGTTCTTTAGTTCTAGTTCATATAAAAGAAATGATCTAATAAATTCATCATGAGTGTACTCTTTGATGTTCTTTCTATCTTTTGGGGATTACATATTTTTGTTCCATTTAATTGTTAGTTCTCATATGACATATTAAAAATGTTTTTGGTTCTATAAATCTTCCCAATAATAATTCATTCCATTCACATTTCTTTTGAATCGGTAGAAAATTTTATTCAAATATTCATCTCCACACATCTTGATGTCTTCATACCCAGCTCGAGTCATTCCAATCCGGGTTCATATAAACTTTTCTAAGCCAATGTGAGTAACATGTAGGATCTTCTAAATATCATGAATTATCTTACAAGAAGATACATGAATAAAAAAAATCTTTTAATATAACAATATAATATATTTAAAAAATTATAATTTAAATCATATGTACTGGAATTATTTCCTATGAGATTATCCAGGTCAGCTTCTGTTAGCTTGTAATATTTTTCCATGGTAAAATAATGTTTTATAATTCATTAATTTCGGTGTTCCACCATTGTATATTTAAAATAATTATATACATTTTAGTAAAATTAAGGTGTTATTTTAGGTATACATCTATCATTTTCATTCTTTACTTCTATATTATTAATTGTGTCCTCAGACTATGAGACCAAGGAAAACGTTAGTGTAATAAAATAAAATAAAAACACACTCTAGAGAAGGAATATGTAATTTCAGATAGGAATAGTCTTTGAAACAAATTGTTAGGTCAGATAAGATAATGACTAATGGTCTATATAGGTGTGAATAGACTAGATTAATATTTTCATCAAATAAATTAATTCTATATATTAATTATGAAATTTAGTTAATAAAGTTAATTAGAAATGGGAAAAAGGAATAAAAATTATTTTTAATATTAGTTCAATCTAAAGTGGAACTAGTTTACTCTTATACCTCTCTACTTCATGAGAGATACATTGTGAACTATATGTTTTTTAATGTGGAATCATAACCTAATTGCAAACTACTTTTTCTAAGGGAAGTATAACCAGACACTTGACTATTTTATGGTTAGTAAAAACCCAATTATAACCCAAAAATTATATATAGAGAGTCACAAACTAAATAATCCTAAAATTAAAATCTTGGAGTCACAACATGAATATAGGTATTTCTATTAAATTTAAATGAATAGAGAGATGGTGAAATCATGTGAGAAATGAGAAGAATTGTTACAATATCAATCTAGAAAAATGAAATAGAGAAAATAATAAAAAAAATGGTACTAGTTCTTAAATGTAGGATCATCTTGTTCATCACTTAAAGGTTGTTGAATTTGATGATTTTTTTCTTCATACCTTAAGAGATCATCTAACTATAGTGATAAATTTTCAGTACAAGGAGAGGTATAACACTTCACTATATCAACACCACCACACTCAATACCATATATCACTTTAAAATAAGAAATCACTTACCAAATATATGTCATATCAAAATACCTTAACAGAAGAACATATATAGAATATAAAATCCTAATTCCCTATAAAAACTAAATTTAAAATAGTCAAGTAATCATTAGACAATTTAAAATTCAAATCGAAAAATACTTGATTATCCGAGAGAGAGAGAGAGAGAGTGGAAGAGAAAAGAATATTATCGTTTCATAATAATCATTCAAATAATGATAAAATGAAAAAAAAATACTGATTATAAAAAATTTGGAATCATAAATTAAATACTTTCAACAGTGTCAAGAATAATTGACCAATGAAATAAAATAGAATGTTTGAATTTGATATAATAAATTCAAAAAAAATCTATTTAATATGAGATGAAAACATGTAGAGAATAAAAAAATTAACAACACCATAGTAGAAAATATAATAAAATGTTTTAATTAGACTAATATCCACTAATAATAATTTATAAATAATAAAATTGAAGAAAACTACATAAAATTATAAAAATTATTTTTAAATTTCAAGTTGTATGTTTCATGCATAATGACAGAACCCACATTGATCTTCATAAAAACATATAAAACTCAAAGTAAAAAACATGAAATATGTTATAAATAATTATTATGAATTTATAAATTCATTATAAATATTTAAATATATGATAGAAAAATGCATCAAATCGGTATATGGAACACGATGAAAAATTGAGGATAATTTCCTACAAGATTTTCAATAAACTTTTTACCCCATTTAATGTAGGTTAATTTCATATAAGTGTTTCCCTATACATAATAAAATTGAAAATTTATGTGCTCATATGTAGTTTAATACATGTAGGTGAATCATTTTGGTGATTTGGGTAAGATAAATCATCATATAGGTGATTCACTACATAAGGTAATTCTTGAAAACATCAAACATATTGAGTATTCAAATTTTAGACCAAAAATAATAATTTCTTAAATATAGAAAAATTTTTTGGGTTAATTTTAGATAATATAATTATATTTATGAATAATAAATAATCACCTTAATTAGGTTTCTATAACTAAAATTATCATAAAATATGTAGCAAAATAATTGTGGGAAACTGTTGATATCAGATTGAAAATATTTCATAACATAAAACATAATTTAAGAAACTATATATAACAACTCTTAAATTAATTATTTCTAATTAAGTTTGTATAGTATTATTTAATTCACTGTAAAATAAATACTCAATTTAGAGTTATATATCTCATAAAAGTATCAAAATTTAAATGGTATCTAAATTTGGAAAATCAGCAATGTGGATTTCCAAATGGCTATGTGAATTTAAAATCTGATACTTGGTTAAGAAATAGGTTATGTGGTGAAAAATGTTATTAATTTATGGGAATAGTAAATAAAAATTTATTAAATTGTATTTTAATGTTCCAAATTACTTATTTATCATAGGAACACAAAATAAAACTTGTAGAACATTTTATGAAAGGTAAATACATGAAAACAAAAGTTATTTTACGAAAGGAATAAAATGATATTAATAAGATTAATCATTATTTAATTAATACAAAATTAAAATTATTAATACTTTAAATAAATAAAACACATAAGACTTAGTAATTATCTAAACATAATGTTGTTTAAGGATCCACTCAATAATAGTTATCCACTACCTTAACTTTTATAATATTATTTATCATTTTCATTCCCATATACCATCTTTGTGACCATTCCGGACAGTTTTTTTTTCAATATTTTCGTTTTCAGTATCCACTAATAATCACATCATGGATAGAGTAATATCATATAATTCATCCACACCATTACTATTTTCATAAAAACTGAAATATTTTTTCTTTCAAAATCACATACCATTGATTGTTTGATAAATCAATAATAGAAAATTTTTCTAAATTTCTTCCATGATAAAGGAATATTTTTGTATCAAAATCATTTCAATTATACATATCTAAATATTAATTAATCATGTTAAATACCCCTATTTCCATCAATCCAATTTCCTTTTAACACATTAAAAAGTAATTTCATGAAATCAATCTATCATATTTCTTCAGCCACTCCACAATTTGTAATAGATTGAGAAATTGGATTTTTGTATTCTATAGTTAAAAATTGAATTTCTTCTAAAAATTCACTATTATGAATAATAATTTAATAGTCCAAATATTTGATAAAAAATCTATAACCATTTATGTTATATATAGTCCATGAGATCACATGTAAACAAGTTCCCCCAACAAACCATCTCAAGTTTTCTAATACATCTATATTGTTTGTTATGTATTCCTTAGACTATGAAATAAATGTTTTTTTATGTTCATTCATCACAAAAATATCTATATTACTTTAATAACATTGTTTTAGTTAAATAGTATGTGATGATATATATGATTAAACATCAGATATATTCTTAAAGAAGTATAAATGTGCTTATATTATTTGATCACATGTCATTGAATTTTTTTTAATTCCAAGTTAGGAGAATGATATACTCCACCTCAAAAAATTCATTCTTACTTAACTAAATCTCCTCCCCATATATAAAAATTTTCATAAAAGTGGCCTTTGGGGAATGTGTATTCTTAATATAACCTGTAAAAATCATCATGTACAATTCAAATGGATACAACCAACATAAATAGAAGAGTCTTCCTAACTTTATTTATGGAACTAAATATATCATTGTATGTACCGTGGTATCAATAAATGATGACGAAAAATATATTTCATATTGAAATTATATATTTATGATTTCCTCTTCCAAAATATTTAATTAATTTGGATCCATGAACATACAATTAAAAAGAATCAAAAAGGTAAATTTTATATCTTGATGACACTAAAACCATTCATGGGGATACATTAAGCAATGTGTTACCCCAAATGAATTCCAATAAAACATAATGGGTTTGTGAATAGTGTTGTGGGTATAAAATATGTAATATAAGATACATTACACTCTTTAATCCGAAAAAAATAAGGAAAGTCCATTGATAAATGCCAAAAAAACATAATTAAATGTACCCACAATCCTGAAAAAAATTAAAAATTTCATGTCAGGACATACAAAAAAATAATAAAAAGAAAAATACATAACTAAAAATAATCCTATTGAAAAATAACACCTTTAATATCATTCATTCAATAGATCATGAGTTACAAAGTCGCTACTAAAAATCTAATATTATCATTTGAATCTATAAAATAGATTATACAAGTAGAGTTGATATTACAAGTATACTCTGTAGATTTTACCTGAGAAACTATCATGTTAAGGTGAAGGAATAATACTAAAAGATAGGTAGTATATGATGAATAAAAATAAATATACTAGGAAAAAATATATTATAAAAACTCTGGGATAAGTCTTCTAGTTCTATATATTTTAAATCATATTAAATCTTAAAATAATGAAAATTGAACCTAATTACTGATCTCATCCCATGTCATCTACAAATCCAAATCTCTAAAGGACCACTCTCTATATCTTCATATAAAATATGTATATAAATCATAAAAATATAACAAATGTGGTACCCCACACCTACTTCCTCACTGGGCCAGTCATCTTTGATCCCATAGTAATATGCCATGGGGCTCCTATACCATTCAATGTTAAATTATCACTACCTCACACAAAAATTAAATGACCTAACCACATTATAGAACCTCATAACTTAACTATATACCTTAACCTGATAAAATAGTCACTAGCACTTCAACACAACCATAACAAATGACCTTGTTAAAGAGAAGGATCAAGGGACTAGTTTGTAATCTATTTCACCTGTATCGTTAATGTTGGGGGTTCTCCATGTACCTAAAAATCCAAATGGGAATTAGTCAAGATACCCAACTAATATAGTTGAGAATAAGAAATAATAAAATCATACAATGGTATAAAATAGTGAAAAATCCCATCTTAGGGTGCACAAACTATCAAAACATCACTATAAATACAACATAGTAACTCTATTATCGCCAAAAAAAATCCATAGCCACCTATATCAACAAAATAAGTTTAATACAACATGTCATCATTCAACAAAAAAACATTGTCAACTTCTTCGACTTCTAGTTCATTTAACTTTTCATAACATCTCTTTCCATAATAAAAATATTAATTTCAACTGCTTAGTAATACATTTATTTCAATATAAATTAACCAATTTAACCATATTCAAACATTAATTATAGCATTTAGTAATCTATCCATTATTTAGTACTTACATCTCAAATAATTAATCATACTCATCAATTCTTACTATGCACATTAATTTAACATATAACTTACACAACTGACATTTATAAAATTAATTAAACACTTTATTTAATAATTTACATCAATTAACATGATTCCCAACCGAATTCTAAATTTTATTCTTTTTTTGTCCATTTCACACCTATACATAAGAAAAAATACCACATCTAATGAATATCTACCCAACTATAATAGCATGTCAAATGAATTGCATCAAATTTCCTTCTATTATATTCTATATATTAAACTATTATAATCGTATCACAATTTACTTATACCATAATTGAAAATACAATTTCATATATGAAAAATTGAAAAAAATACAACATATTTTGTAACAATAATATCACACATCTCCTAAGATACAATTACATAATATCATTATAATGATATCAAAAATATAATAAAATTGAACTATAACCTGATAAATCCATATTAAAAAATAAATAATTTATAAATCACCTACCTAAAATTGAATATTAATTATTATTATGCCATATAATAAATTTGAATTACTAAAATCACATGTTCTTATGAAGATCCTCTAATGTGTCTGAACCCATCACCCCTGCATCAATCCTCCATAATAAAAAAAGATAACATATCATTCCAAAACCATTATGATTGAAAAATAAGTTAAAATATGAGATAAATTAGCTAATTAATATATTATATTATACTATAAGGAATCATGAAAATGATGTTAAGAACCCAAGGACCCACCATTTGGGGTTAAAAACCTATAAATGAGAGATTTTAAATGTATAGGGTCATAACCTGGAGTAATATGTTTTAATGGGATAAACATTAGTCTTTAGAATTTATATTTGATTTTTAGAGTGGAAAGACCCAAACGAATGGGGCTCATGCCATAAATACCCACTTCTCGCCTCCATTTGCTAGCGGGGGACAACATGTGCTGACATACATAAATAATATGGGAGGCCTTTGCCTAATATACTTGTATGAACACACCCTACTATCTCCATGGAAAAGTGAAGATAAATAATAATAAAAGATGAAACATATAGATAATAAACCATTCATATAAAACCCTTATGAAGTAAAATATTAAAAATGTGTAAATTAAAAATTAAAATGGGAAATATACACAGTCAACTATAATGATTTCCCAACATAATAGAACTAATAAGTAAACACTGATAGAGACTAGCTTCAAATCTCCAAGCTCAGACCACCGTACGTGGTCAAATGTACATTGTATCCCTATTATCTTATTTAATTTCCTCTATCTTATCTATCATTTCCAAAAGACATCACATATGATTCAAACTCTATTACATGGGAGATTATATAAATAACTGGAAGGATACCCCATAAACCAATGGGGTAGTAAGAGACATGATAGGAATAGAAAACTCAACCCAAATTAAGAGATTAACAAAATCACATGATATAGATACAGATATATATATATATATTATAAATAAAATAATACCAAATTAGTGAGAAAGGGGATCACCATTACACAGTTGATCCTAGGAACGAGAGATAATGGTTCCAATGGTCCATCAACAGTGCCCAACATCTCTCATGTCTTTCAATAAGATGAATCCAAGATAATAAACAGCTTTCCATTATGTTGTGAAATCTAGGGGACGATGTCTCTATGTATATAACCTATTCCCTGGTACAATATTAGGGTGTCACTCAATTTATAGAGGACTCATGCCTTGAATATACTGGAGGGTTCCACTTTGATAGTCAATAGTGGACCCATACCCTACCCATCCGAAGGGTGCCACTCTAGTGGTCGAGGAACCATTCCCTAATACCATATGAGGATTACACATAGCTAGCAGAAAGATGACACATACCGTACATGTTAGGAGATTCTACTATAGTGGTTAAGGACCCATTCCTTGATACCATAAAAGGGAGCCACTCAGATAGAATACATAGGACCCATATCAGACCCACAAGGAGGGTTCCACTCTATAGGTTGAGGAACCATTACCTAACTATGAATAAGTTTTCCACTCATTGGATAGGTTTAGGACCCATTTAATATCCTCATAGTATGGTTTCACTCTAATAGTCAATTGAGGTCCCATGCCATGTCCATTAGTAGGGTTCCACTCTGATCTCTCTGATGATCATGCCAGATCATTGTCATCAAGAATCTCCTAAAGAAGTGTCACAACCATAAATTATTACATAATATCATCAAATAAACTATTATGTTGACCATTTTGTTATTCATGTAAAAACATTCGAGATAGGATACTCAAGGGCCCAAATTTGAGTCCAAATGGAGAATATATGAGTGGTATAATTTTTCTTAAAAGAATGTTTGGTTACATTGAATTTAAGGGGTGTCACATGGTATGTGGTACCACACTAATGCCTAGACATGACCCTTACAGTAGACATATTACTACACATGTAGAGCTACACTATGTGTAAGGGGACTGCATGACATGCCTCAGCCTCCCGGGGTCCTGCCCAGGCTCTGATCTCTATTTGTGTAACCTTTTTCGTGCCTGTGTACATTTGTACATGTTGTGTCCTACCAAATGGGTTCTTTCCCAAGCACTAATGTCACATTTAATATATTCTAAGGGAGGTTCACAATATTCAATATCCAATCACATGTCATGTAATCCTCAAATTTTCCAAAATCCTAGCACCCGAGCCATATGGGTACTACACGGTTTGTATCAATCATCTTACACGTCATGTAATCATTTTTTCATAGAATTTTAGATATTATTTTTGGATTCTTGGTCAAAACAATATAATTCATATCATTCCTACATGCCATAGGAAATCAAATTAGATGCCTTCTTCCATCTATTTCAGCCCTCTGATGTCTGGAAATTGGAGTTCCAATTCACCGGAATAAACTCATTCACCACTGGTCGCATGTTATTCTTCCCATTCCACTACCAACTCAATCTCTGAACCCATATCCATGATAAATATCACTTTAGTCCATGAATAATCTGTATTTGTTCTCTATTTTTGAATATTTCATGTATTCGAGGGTCTGATCATGCTAGATCCCGCCCGAAAATGTTGAACGGAGACCCCATATGCTAATCAAAGAATAACAATAAGAACGATTTGGTGAAATGAAAATTGAATAAAAGTGAAACAATATTTTTAAAATCATTCATTCTCATCTAATAAAAATTTGGGAGGATTTGGGTGAAAAATACGGATCAATAGATATAGATTGAAAAACCATTTAAAAATTGTTATACAGCTTCATGCAAAGGATTATTATAAAAGTAGATCAATTAAAGGGAAATGATAATGATTAATATTTTAATAAAATCGGTTTGAATACACAAATGATGATTCCAACAATGATATTGGATCATTCATTCATGAATAATGTGCATGTCGATGAAGAAGAGGATTTGTTGCATTCTTTGTGCCCCAATTAACCATGATCCATAGAATCTTTGTCATAAAATATTGATCCTCCAATGAGAGGTTATAGAACACTTCTATAAATTATCCTAAGGTTGTGCAAGTTATCCTAAATATCCTCTATAATGGTGTGATAATAGAGGGAAAAATTAGGTTATTTAACTAAAAATAAATAAGTTTAATTATTTATTTTGACTATCTGTTCCATCCAACAGATGTTTTATCCGAACACCCTGTGTCAACCACCTTTATATCCCACCTATGGTAAAACTAAATTTTATAACTCAGTCATGGTATCAAATTTTTGATATGATACTTCATTTTAGATTTATCCCATTTTTTAGAAACATTTCCTACCAGATACAAAATATATTTAATTTTCTTATAATGTTAATTCCGAGCACACTGGGCCTTGGAATCACGCACTGTCATAATTTCTAGCTCTAGAAATATTTCTATTTATATTTAAAAGTCATAATAGGAAGAATTAATATAAATTAATCCCTGATTAAATATTTTTTCCTCGAAAAGGAAAAACTATGCACAAAATCTTGTGGTACTAAGCCCACATCGATCTCTCCCAGTCCCAAGAGCTCACCATGATGCACTTATGTTGCAAAAAAACATGAACCAAGGGGATGATAAATCCATCCAAGTTCCTCTCCTTATGATACTCAATTGCTACTAGGTTCTCCGCAAAATTGGATCTATCGTTGATGTCATGCTCTCCTTCTCAATAATTTTCATAGGGTTAAGCACTTATGTCCTCATCTCCAACAAATTGAAGAGGTCATGTACCCACTCCAAATGTGGGAGTAATATTAAGTTTTAGATAACCTCTCAAAACAGATATAATATCATGAATGATCTGATGAACCTGGGGGATATCATGCCTTATCACATGAATCTTTGTAATCCTCGTCGTGGAAATACTCTCAATAAAATGTGGTCTCCTAGATCAAACTCCAAGGTCATTCGACATCAATCTGTATACGATTTATCCATGCAATGTGATTTCCCCATCTTTTCATGTATAACATAGGCCTTACCTATCTTTTCTTGCACTATATTTATCCCAACAGGGCATGCCTCATCGATCTTAGTCCAATATTTTGGTGACCTGTAGGGCCTCTCGTACAGTTCCTCAAAAGGTTTCAAGTTGATATTGTAGTGGAATATATTATTTTAAGTAAACTCTACCAACTTAAATTGATCATCCTAGCTCTATCTATTGTTTAACAAGAAATACCTTAGTATATCTACCAATATTTAGATAGTGTTATTGGTCTTCCCCACTTTCTAAGGGTGAAAGACTATAATCATGCTCATCTGGGTCCCCAATTCCTCCAACATGACTCTCTATATACATGACATGAATCACACATCATTTTTGTAGAAAATATTTAAGGTAACCCCATGAATGTGTATGATCTATCATATATATAACTTCCCCAAACTCTTTACTCAACTCTACTTCCTGATAGCAAGGAAGTGTTCCAACGACATAACTCAATTAACTATCTCTCAGATAAAATCATGTCCTATAACCATCGATAGAATCCCTATAAAAAGTGCATGGATATGCCACCCCATTTCCTCTCTAGGATCTCAAGGGTCTATAACAGACCAACCATAACCCGGTACTCAACTTTAACCTCTTGAAATTTGAGACATCAAGAGAAAAAAATCATCTGCAATCCATCTCATACTAAACCAAAACAACTTCCATTGAAGGTATATTTACATATTCTCATCACCGATATGTATAGACATTGTAGATGTGTGAAACACTCTCATCACCTCCTCAAACATCATGACTAGGACCACCACATGTCCCTATAAAAGGATGATGTGATTCCTTTCTTCAAAAAATTCATACGGTGAATCTTCAGAGGATATACATTCATGTAAGACATCATAGTTCATGACTCCCAAAAAGGACTCTCTCACATGCTATGGAGTTAGAAGAGTCAACAACATTAACTGAATAAAAGATGCACCCTCCTTCTCAAAAAGGGTTAGCTTCATTGAAGCCAACTACTCTGATGCCTTCCACACAAAATGAGCTTAGGACTTCCTACTAAGGGAATCTACCACCATGTTTCCCTTCACCATAGTATAGTCTATATCAAAGTCATAGCCCTTTGGGAAATATAACCAGTTCCTCTTCCTTAGGTTAAAGTCTCTTTGTGTAAAGACATACCTAAGACTCTGATAGTATAATTAAATAACAACCAACTATCCCATAAAATAGCACATCTATATCCTCAAAGTGAAGAATACAACTTATAGATCTAGGTTCTGAGTCACGTAGTTCTACTCGTATATTATCAACTGCCTTAGACCATATGTGATAAATTCATGTCCCGGTATCACCATGCGGTTGAGCCTAGCTTCAAAGGCATTGAAATACACTGTGTACTCCATGCCCTCATTCAATAGTTTCAAAACTAGATCACTCATTAACCTCAGCCCCAAAACCTAGAAGGATCTTTGGAACTCCTTATTCTAAGTAAACTGTTAACATTTTCCCATCAGAGCTATTAGAGGGGCTAAAATCTGGAAGAAGTTCCCCACAAACCAAATGTATCCCCCTGCCAATCCAAAGAAACTCCATATATATCTAATTATATTTGGGGGATCCCTAGGAAGCTCTGAATCAATATTTTCAAGTTCCAAAACTAATCCATGATCATAAATAGAATACCCCTGATAATGAAACTCATTGATACAAATTTAAAAACAACTATATATTATAATAAATCTTGTGCTCCCAAAACAAATCTAGGGAAATCCTCACATTCTTTGCATGCTCCTCTTATGAAGTAGAGTATATGAGAATGTTATTGATTAATAAAATAACCAATTGGTCCACCTACTAATGTAAGATCTAATTAATCAAATAAATAAACCCAGCAAGGAAATTTGTCACACCAATTGGTACCACCAAGATCTAATAGTTCCCTTAGCGACATTGGAATGCCTGATTCAGAATATTAGCCATGATAACTCTCTGCTGGTGGTATTCAGATCTGAGATCGAACTTCCAGAACCCTATCACAACTCTCAATTGATCAAAGATACTATTAATAGTTGGAAAGGTGTAACTTATATTTATGAGGGTCTAGTTCAAGAAAATATTATATGCATAAATCCATAAGCACCTATCAAGCTTTTTCATGAAAAACAATAGAGATTCCTAGGGGAACACATTTGGTTGGATAAAACCCATCTCTCAATGGTCCACTAACTATAGTCACAACTCTTGGAGCATAGCTGGGGCCATACTATTTAATGTAGAAGATATAAGAGAGGTCCCATGATGCAAGTTGATAGAAAAACCCTCTTCGAGCTCAGAGGTATTCCAAGAACTTCCTCAGGTAAGAATTCTATAATATCCTCCATGAGTGAGGGAATCTATATTCTTAAAGGGACTACTACAGAATGAACAAAACTTTCCGACTAATGGGTGATGTTCTAAAGACTATTTCTCACAAAACCCCTTCATCCTACTATGATTTCTCTCTCTCCCACAAAGTAGAATCTCATACAATCAGTGTGAGTCCAGATTTACAGAAAACTACTAGCTGTTGCAGGTGGCTCATCCCTCTAGCTCCCACATCCACCTCTAGCTACTTGTGGTCCCTCTGACTGGAATATCTATATCACTAGTGCCCTATCTAATACCCCAACATAGGTGGTAATTCACAAGGGTACTACACTTTTATAGTTACCTCTACAAATACCATGATGAAAATTCATCCCTTG
Organism: Viscum album; assembly: GCA_963277665.1. Classification (NCBI taxonomy): domain Eukaryota; kingdom Viridiplantae; phylum Streptophyta; class Magnoliopsida; order Santalales; family Viscaceae; genus Viscum; species Viscum album. Next base: position 401,178,219 of record OY728127.1, on the reverse strand, counting down.
GATATAGCCATCCCAAAAAATTTTGATAGAGTACCATATAAGGTCATCCTCAAAACAAACTCTAAAACTATCACCCCTCATGATTGTAGCTCCTGAAATCCTTATATCCTAAAAAAGAACTAGATTTGGGGTAGTAATCATCGTTAAATAGATATTAGAATTCATGACACGAGACTATAAAATTATTATGTATCTATTTAAATTGACTCCACCAGTGCCCAGCAGCGCCATAGAAATTGAGATCTTCGAGTGAAACCACATGATCAATCAGTGTCAAGATAACCCTAAAGAAATTGATCACTCGCTCTACACAATATTCAACTTCTTAGGGATCTAGCACAATGTGGAACCTCAACATCCTCTGGAATTAGAACTTGCAAAGTGTGATTTTCCAAAATTCACCCTAATACTTCGCTACTAGTATGAATTACTACTCATCTAGTGGGGGTTCGTCTACCTATACACTTGGTGGAAGGATCTAACAGGATATACCATGAAACGAGTCCTCATCACTCACTAGATCTTCCAATAAATCTATAACTAGTAACCTGGTTGTACTTCATCAAGGTGGAATCCTAAAAATTTAATTAAGACATACCACAGTCAATTGAGTGTATATATATATGGGGAGAAAAATCAGGAATGAACATCAAAAAAATCAATCTTATATGATGAAAGTAACATTGATCCTTGTAAACAATGTCTCGGTATTAAGAGTGGAAAAGTAGGTAGTCAAGGTCTTAGTGATTAGATACATTGACCGTTTTACCAACCCTGGGTTCCTTGGCTAGAAATCTATACTTGAGAAACATTGACAATATTTCGCTAAATATCAACTAAATCATCATGAGCATAATACTCCAAAAACCATCCCAAGGAATTTATTTCTCTTATACCAATTTTCATGACCTAATCCAATGAGAAATGAGGTACAACTACCCCAAACCTAACACCATTGGTCAACGGGTGGAGAAAATCACTAAAAGACATAACTAACATGGGAGGCATTTTCCTATTGTGCTTATATGCACACACCAGACCATCTCCATGCATAAGTGAAGAGGGATAATAATAAAATATTAAATATCTTGAGATTAAACCATATGTGTAAAAAATCTAGGGGTATTATAGTACGATATTGTAAACTAAAAAGTAAAAGGGGGAAATACAAGCCCAACCAAAAATATGTCCCAATATGAAAATTCTAGGATGTAAATTTTGAGATATCCCATCTCTGAATATCTAAGATCCATCCACCATATGTGGTCAAATTCACTAGGTATCCCTATTATCATATCTAATCACCGTAAACATGTCAATTATCTTCATAAGACACGACACGTACAGGAAAATCCTATTTAAGAGTGATTAAATACATACCCAATATGATTCGATGAAAGATAAAGGGGGAGTAAGTGACATGATAGGATTAAATAGTTCAAACTAAAGAGAGTAAAAAAATCCAACAATATGGATATAGTTTTATATATGATCAAAAAAAGAATCCCAAATGATAGACAGAGGGGATATTTATCTCATAGCCTATCCTATGAATGATATCCAGCAGTTTTAAAGGGAAATCAATGATGACCATCATCTTGTATGTCTATCCATAAGTAGCATCCAAGCCAAGACACACTGGATCCCTATGTTGCACAGATGAGGGTCCACCATCTCTAGGTTGTGAAACCATGCCATAGTAAAATATGAGGGTTACACTCAACTGATAGAGGATGCATTGCCTAACTCTATAGGAGGGTGCCACTCTAATTGTAGATAGAGGACGCACACCCTGCATAATGGGTGGGTGGAACTCTAGTGGTTGATGAACCATACCATTATACTATAGGAGGGTTCCTCAAAATTAGTATATAGAGGACCCATACCCTTTCCGACAGTATGGTTCTACTCTAGTAGTCAAGGACTCATTCCCTAATAAATCATGATGGTGCCACTCTGATAGAAGATATAGGGAACATACCCTAGCCCAGTAGAAGGGTTCCACTATAGTGGTTGAGGACCCATGACCTAACTCTATAGGATGGTGGATCTTAGTGGATTATTGGAGGAACCATGCCTTATTTCAGTAGAAGTATTCCACTATAATAATCGATCAAGGACCCATGCCCTACCCAATATGAGTGTTAAAGTATGATCACCCAGATGATCCTGCCCAATCACTGCTATGTTTAAGCATTTCCTAAAGAAGCATCATACTATGAACATCTTGAATTGTATCTGAAAACACACTTTGAATTCTACTATCACATTATACATTGAAAAACAATTTGGACTTTCTATTCATAGGACAAAATATGAGTCCTAGTGAAGGATAGGTGAGAGGAAGATTTTTCCTCAAAAGTATGAAGGGGTACACGACATGTTAGGGGCCCACACAATGTGTGGCCCTGATCCTCTTCCTTTCCATGTCCCTATTGATACATGTATTTCTATCCATATATCCTTTTATGGGTTTTAAGGGGACTACACTATGTGCCTCTCCAATTTGGGGTCTTTCCCATGCACATAGATGTGTTTGTGTAACCTTTTTTGTGCCCATGTGCATCGGTACATGGTGTTTCCTCTGGAACATGGTCCTTCCCATGTTCTACTATCACAAATCTTGTCTACATAGAGAGGGTCACATAACATGCCATCTATTCAAATAGAGTGTGATCCTTAACCTTTCTAAAACCCTAACATCGCACCCATAGGGGTAATACACATAGTGTGTTCATCATCTAAAACTCCATGTAGTCTGTTTTATGCAAAAAGTCATATCTACTCTACAGATTCCTAGTCTAGCCTTTCCACGTTGAATCTTTTCTCTAGGACACCCATAATCTATGGATAATCCTTCACTCATCCATTCCATCCCAAATAGAGGACAGAAATCAGATTTTTTATTAACCTGGATGAACCCATTCACTTCTGATCATGTGTGGTTCTTCCGACACTACATCCAACTCAAACCCATATCCCAAATCAATGAGGTACATCACCTACACCCAAAAATTATCATAATCTATTCTTGATTTTGGAATCCTTCACGTATACAAGGGTCCTATTACGATCGATCCCACCTGACAATGTTGAATTGAGACCCTATAGTCCAATAAGTAAAAAAATTGAAGAATGATTTAGTAAAAGACACAAAAAAATTGAATCAATAATTTTCCAATCATTCTAGGCCAACAGATACAAATTAAAGAAGATTTGGTAGAGAAACATCGACCAGTGAATATATATTTAGAATAACCAATTAAAATTGGCATGTGGGAACATGAAAATGATTATAATAAATGAAAATAAAAGAAAATATAATGATCATGCTCAATATTTTAATATAATGGTAAATGATCCAAAAATTATGAATCCTACCATGATACTGTATTTCACATCAATGAATAATGTCCTCTTCAATAATGAAGATAATTCATTGAATTCTCTGTGCCCCGATTTTTCTTGATCTGGTGGCTCGTGGTCGTCTGATCTTGATCTGCCAACAAGATGTGTTAGAAGACTATACTCAAAGATCCCAAGTCTTTGTGGCTAACCCTAGAGATCCTCGATAATGGTTTACCAGTAGAGGAAAAAGAATTACATCATTTTATTTTAAAAAATAAATTTAATTATTTATTTTAATTAAACGTACCCTCCAACGACCATTTTATTTTAACACCCCATGCTGAAAAACATTAGTATTATCCTAGGGTAAAACTCATGATTCGGACTCAAATTTAGTATTAAATTTTCAATCTGACATTTCATTTAAGAGTTATCCTACTTTCTTTAAGAAAACATTCATTAGTGACATAATATTTTTTTAATATTTATTTATAAAATCAAGTATAGGCACAATGGGCTGCTAAATCGACCTTCATCTCAGATATTGGCTCCAAAACTATTTTTATAAATATTTAAATATCTTACAAGGAATAAAATAGGGTCTCTATGGTGTGTACCAAACCATGGCGTGGTGCCATAAATCATATTGTGTCAAAGGCTAGTAATAGAATATATTAAAACCATGATTATTTAAACCCTAAAAATCAATAAATCTCATCATCCATTTTAAATAAAAAGTTGTATCGTTAACTCATATAGTGGATTTAAAAATAATCCCTTATATTTTTTTAACAACCTAATATTTTAGGATATTTTTTTCACTTAAAAAAATTCATTGATAGCATTCATTACATTATATTTTAGACTATTATAAATGATATATTAATATTTTCATTATGAATATGAATAATAACATTGTGGAAAAAAATTTATAATGGTTTTATGTGATTCATATTTTTATTATTTCATAATAAATAAGTACTTGATTTTTAGTAATTTCATTTCATGCTAAAAAATACATTTTCTTCAAAAATGGAATTTATTTATTTTTTTAGAAAATAATTTGAATAATTTATACCCCTTTTAGAAACCTCTTTTGATAAAAAGGTTATAATTTTTAAAATCATAATATCAAAATTATCTTATAAATCTTTTTTATATTTTTTTGAAAAGTTTTATTTTTCAAAGAAAAGTGAACAAATACAGACATTCATCAAAAACTATCTTTTAGTTTCAATAATTTTCATATTTAATATTTTAGTTTTAAATGGTTTAAAAGAAAAATTTGTTGTTTAATATTATTAATAATACAATTAATGTCCATAGAGTCAATATTTTTTTGATAGAATCTTTTTATACATAAGAATACATTTTTCTGGAAAAAAACTTTTCACCATGTTTTAATGATTTGATTTCAAATTAAATTATAAAAATTGTGTGAATTGATTTTTATAAAATAGATTCCATATTTGAAATCATTAAGATCATAATTTTTAAATATTACCATTTTAGTTTTGGTCTATATGAATAGGAAATGTAGTAAATATTTGTCATCTCAGTGAAAGTAAAATAGGTAAAAAAGGGTGATTTTTTTTGGATAAGGCTTTAAAACTCCACTAACTCAGGCCTTTATACAAGTTTAGAATTTAGTTATATCATTATAATCCATGTCCCAAAAATTTGGCTAGTTGGTTCCCTTTTTCTTTGATACTGGCCAATATATTATTTAAAGACAAGAGTAAAAAATGTAACTCTATTGACATTAGCATCTCTAATATTTTTCCATAAGGATAAAAATAATTTATGTAATATTTTTAGTTTTTATTTTAAATATGAGTTAATATTTTTATTTTCAAAATTTATATTTAATTTTTAGTGATTGAATAATTTCCTTACATTCTTATAAAACACCAATAAAATATTTATCTAATTAATAGATTAAATAAAATAAATGATGTAAAAAATATTAAAAATAATAAATTTTGGGTGAATTATTATTTTACATGAATTTTTAAGATAAATATAACATAATAATGTTGTTTAGAAAATTTTATTTTTGAATTTTATTTTTATCTTTGTGAAATTTATTTCAAAATAAATTAATTTCTTGAAAAATTACATTAATGATATTTTATAATGAATCATACTTTATTAGATTATTTAAAATTCATAGAAACCTTATATTAATCCATGTAAATGGTATATAGTTTAAAATATCAACCATTATCCATTTATGGTTACTTTCTTTATAATCAATGTGTAAAAAACATAGTTATTATGGTAATTTTAAAAACGGTTAACCAGGGTCAAAACTAAGAGATAAGTGTTAAAAAACACCTAAAATTATCTAAATTTTTTTGTATGAGATTATTTATAATTATATTTATCCTATATTAGATATATATAAATTTTGAGTCACATTATTATGAATATTAATTTACGTTAATTTAATACTTTATATAATTCGAAGAGTGCTCCTCCCCACCCTTATAAAAAAGACAACTCTTACCCTCTTATCCTCACACCTTTTGGGAATTATTTCTCAAAAAGGCCTAACATAATACCATCCTATTTTCCTTAACCATATCCTAGAGCTTCAAATCATTCAAAAACACAATCTTTTCAAGGATTAAAGTATAAGAAAAAGGAGGTTTCTCAATGAATTAATTTATAACTTAAATGAGTACTTTCAATTTTTTTCTTCTTCCACTAGCCCAAAATATATGATATATATTACAAAATAATGACTCATATATCAAAAATATATTTATATGTTATTATTATTATTGTAAAACCATTTTTAACCTTTTTTCTTCCTACAAGAATTGAAAAAATCACCCTTTTATATGTATATCTTACTATCTCCCCATAGCGATGTAATTTTTTTTCATTCACATTTTAATTATATAGATATAAATATATAACTAATGAATATATATTAGATGTATTAAATAATTAATTTCCTTTAAATATAATATTTCAATTATATTTTTTTCTCCCAGTCATTAAAAATGATGATGTCATTTGTCTGTACATGTGGACTACCACCTCCACGAAGTAATGTGATCCATTTTCATGTTAAACATTCATGAAATAATCTAAATATGTATAAAATACTATATATAATATCTATATCATTATTAGGGATTTTTATATGAATAAATCATGATAAACTTATAATGAGTGCAACCAACGAACAAAAATATACTGGAAAAACGAAGCAATTAGGACATGAAATAATGATAATAATAATAAAAAATTCAACAAAAATGTGAAAATATGTTATAAATGGATCATATATGATATTATAGATATTTATATGGTTATATAATGTAATTAAAATAGTATACATGGGGTTAAAAGAACTTACAGCATATGTTGAACAATAGGTATGGGATTGCATAAATTAATTTCCTTTCATTAGGTTATATCACTTATTCATTGATCCTATTATTCCAAGATTTTGTGTAAAATTAATATTGATTGTTTTAATTTTTATTTATAATTAATTATTTTTTATTTAAATTTTTTTAACCTAATCACTTTATTTAATTATTATCACATCAATGATACAATCTTTATAAGGGGTGTCATTTCAATTTCAACTCCATTGAGACATATTTTTTATTATGTTACTATTTAATAATATGTGGTGAATATAATCCCCATTTATGTATCTAAAATTTATATATACTCAATCATGTTGATTAGTTTTTTAATTCATGTTTACTCTTACAAGGGGTTACAATTTAAATGTTATCAAGGATGTAATAATTTATTTTACAATCATTTTTTTGGATTTCCATTGTTGTTTGAAGAATCATATAATTTATTCTTTATAAATTCCACATATTTTCTAATACTCTAGATATTTATGGAGTTTAATTAAATTCTACCAAAATTTTCTCTCTTTTACACTAGAATAAAAAAACAATGTTTTATAAAATATATTGATCATGTCTACCTTTTTTATCATGTGTATTTTTCTTCCATGTCCATATTTTTCAAAATTATTTTAAAATATTAATTTTGATTTATTATAAATAAAATTTATGGAAATTTTTATATATCAATGATATTTTACAATGATTGAAAGGAATATTTCTAATGTTTCCTAAAAGGATCATTTTCATCTTTCTTTACAAAATTCAAAAGGAAGTTTTCCTTTTTATATATATGGAATTAATGGACCTTCCCAATTCCATTACAATTTTATTTTATTTAGCTTAATATATTGGGTTTTAATGGTTTTAAAAATAAATTTTTTTAATAAAAACATATGTTAATGTATTTTTTAAATTTTTTTAGTCTCAAGAAGACATGAATTTATTAAAAAAACTAATATTTCTGATGCATTTATGGTAATATTATATCTCTTAATAATTCATTGGTAATAAAATTTCTCTCGAAAAATTCACTTACATATGATCATTTTTCATTGGATATTACATTTCACATAAATTTAAATGTTCTTTATATCAATGATATTATTATTTTCTAAATTTTATACCATTTTTACAAACATTGTCTTACTGTGAAAGTTATTTGATAGATTGAGGATATCATGATATGTTTTATCCTTATTCTTTATGGATTTTTTTTGATAAAAAAATTTCTATGAATTCAATTAATCATTAAATAAATGAGTAATTCATTTTACATGAAGTGTTGGGTGGGTCTTGGTAATAGATAACCCCTTAATGCATTGACCTGTCTCATGAGACAAACTAGTAAGCCAATCATATTAAATGAATTTTTGGTCAAAACCTACATATCAATTAAACTATCTTCGGGAAATGCCTTGATGGTTATGATATCAGGATATATGATATTACGACATAAAAAATTAAATATTTCCTACATTGGGAATTCATTTATTATTATCCATTATATTACTACAATGATTTTAGCAATGGATACATATTTTCTAAAGTTATAGATTAAATGGAATGTGTTTCCAATTATTTACTTGTCCTTATTGACAATGCCTTATTTACTCATGATATCATTTATTATATGTAACCATTACTAATCATCTGATCTCACCATTTATTTGTTTTCCTTTACCAGGGATATGATGAAGAATGTTTTGAAAAATATCATGGGTTCATCAACTCTTAATATTCTATGTATTTTATATTCAAAATGTAATTTATAAATTATTTATATATATATATATATATATTGTTTTCCAATATAGCTAAATTGGCCGATCTTATATCCTGAGATCCCTTGTAGCTTGTACTAATGTGATAAATTAAACAATGATTCTATTTTACTAGAGTTGGGGTTTCTATAGTTAGTATTATAAGAATTTTAATAGAAACTTTGGGAGCTATAATTTTAATGAATATAGCTAACATGTGAAATTTCATAATGCCTCATAGTACTTAATAAAATTTTAAATGGTATTCTATTTAATGGATCAATATTATTGATGATTATGAGATAAACTAGTTTTTAACATTATTTATTGATGGATCATAATGGAATAAGGGGAATCCAAACATATAGACAATGTAGGGATTTATTAGATGAGAAATAAAATATAAAGGGTGTTAGAACTGAGAAAATTATATCCTTATTGTGGTTGCTGAATTAGGACATGATAACTATCATTTCTTGTATGGACCAACCTATTGTTACACAAAATGGTTCACATATGTTGGATAGATTCATGTGATAGAAGAATCTATCGTTTAATATATCTACTAATATATGGGATACTAAAAAATTGATTACATCCCTAAAAAATATATTCCAGGATTTTGGAAGTAATGAATAAGAAATGGTTATTCTCGTAGTGTGTTGTTCCAGAGCAGATGTTTAACGATAATGTTCATTAATCCATAAGACTATTGTGGTTGACTAAATAGAAATAATTGAATAGGGAACCTAAAAAGATATATTTTATGAAATATGCTTCCCTTCATAAGAATGGGATGAAAGGGAGATAAATTCCCTCACTTTAAATATAAAGGAAGAATATGGTTTGGAAAAGAATGGTGTTAACTTTACCCGATTAGTCAGGTATGTTGTGGAATATATATATAATCTTAAAATAAAGGCTGATTATTTATTTTAAGGTATAAATATGATCCTTTAAAATCCACTGGTTTCTAAAAAAATTTCATGATATTATGATATAGTGTCAATGTTGAGACCCAAGCTTGATGTACATGGACATTACATTACTTTTGCGGAATAATTAATACATAACAAGAACCAACAATCAAGGACTGTAATAGTTTAGTGTCTTTGGAAACTCAGAACATAATCTTCTAATCAAGGTGAAAGATCTTCAACATCCCCCATAAAGTTCATCCCCTTTTGTTTTCATAACTAAAACCGTTCTTTAAATCCTGGGAAAATAAAACATAAAAATGTTGATCTAAAATGCTCAGTAAGGGTAAGCATAGAGAAAATAAAACAAATAATATACATTTGAACTTAAAAAAACATGAACAAAAAGTTTAAACATCAAAATCTTGATAAATTAATCTTGGCGGTTTATAAGGAATATATCATAATGGAATATTAATCATGATAAAATATCATGGGAATAAGACATATAATTGTGGAAAACCATTAATCACATGATATGATTTCCATAGTAGCCCATGCATTACTGCCAAGACCATCTTAGTGGACAGAGTCCCTTACTGAATGGAGTTCACTCCTTGTTCTAGTCTTGTATCACTGAACCAGATGAACTTATCATTACATCCAGGTCTAACTCATATGAAATAAATCTTTACCTAGTGCATTGGAGATAGATATAGTTCTCACCCATCTCATAATGAAAACATTCTTACTTTTGACACAAAATAAACATAAAACATTCATCATAACCCAAATAATTAAATGGGTTTCATAAACATCATTTCATCATCACATAATCCATATAAAACAAATGGATATCATTTCATCATAAGAAAAATCACACCATGTAAATAATAGAGACATTATAATTGAAATTTATGCATTCTAAATAATTTCATCTTAGATGGAAAATATTTTAGATGAAACACTTGAAATGTATTCTTGAGGAAAATAACTTTTCTTCATCAAAATCATTTTCTTTTCACAAAATGCCACACAATTTTAAAAGAAAATTATTTTATTGAAAATAACCATGAAAAAATGTAGAGGAAGCTTCACGACAATTATGTGTTATGAAACCGTAAAAATCCTTTCATGATGTATATGTTAAAAAAACATTCTCCTTGTACTTTTACCAGAAAAGTCAAAAAGTTCCTCGTATGGTAAACAAAAGAATGATTCATTCCATAAAATTGTTTAAAAGTCAAAGAGGGGTAAAATGACTTTATACATCCGTAGAATAAAATTAAAAACTTTATGAAAAACATTTTTTTGGACATGGATGAAAAATATAACCCCAGAAAATACTTACGTATAAACAATCTTGGATAAAAATGAGATTGCAAAAATATCACTTACCATAGGTCAAATTTCTTTTGTACCTGTCTGAAACTCCATTATAGTGGGTTTAAACATATTATTAACTTGTAAAAGAACCATAATAATATTTATTATATCATATATGATTCACTTATGAATTTATATTACCCGTTATTTTGTCCATTCCATGTTAAAGCAGTGTTTTCAGTAAAATCGTTTCATTTATCGTATGTGTTTGGACTTATTATTATTGATATTATTATTAATTATATCATGAGTTAAATATTTCAAGAATTCAAAACCTGATTTATATATCATATATATTCTGTATATATATAATATATAGATAAATGTAATGAAACACACCATTCATGGAGATGGTAGTTTGTATGTACGCATAAACGATGTTTTTCTTTCCTTATTGACTTGAATCAAAGTAAGTTGATGACATATATAAAAATATAAATAAATAAAGTAGCATTATTATGTTATATCTACCATTATTATTCATTATATATACTTTATAATCATTCTTGAATGGTTAACATGGAGAATTAATCTCAACATGTCGTGGAGACGGTAATTCGTACTTACGTACGAGAGATGATATCGTTCCCATAACTATTGAATGGAATTGTATTTGATGATATAATATCTCAGAATCTGTATGATGTAATAATAAGCATATATATATATTCATTACACCATTATACCCATCTAATTAAGGTGGTGGTGGAAAAACATATTACACCACGGCTTGGAGACAGTATTCCGTACGTATGGACGCACGAGGATTTCATTTTCCGTAGGATGGATATATGGTGAAATGGGGTTAGTTCATATTTATAATAACATATATGTATATTAGTGATACTTATGTTATTACTTTATAATAAAACAACTAAATAAGAAGAAGTTTAAGAAGAAAGAAAAATGAAAGAATCGGTAGAAGAGATTACCTCTTCTTCGACGCACCTCTTTTAAACTTCCTCTTTAGGCACGAGAGTTGGTATTTTGAGAAGATAAAAAAAAATATAATATATATATATATTTTTAAAAGACAAATGTTCAGGTTTTGGCCAATCTTGAAGTCAAAAAATTGAGTAATGAGGAGAGGGAAGGAGGTGCCCTTATATAAGAGCGGAGAGGGGCACTTTTGCAAACCTTAAAAATATTAATTAATAACAAAATGAAAAACCACTTGAAAACAACCAAAAAATGACTCAATTATAAGATTAGATGTGATAGGGTTGTAATATTATCAACCAATAAAATTTAAACATGTTTTATGTTTATTTTAAACCATATCAACTTGATTTATTGTTATTTATTCTATTTAATTTTATTTGTGGTAATAAATTTCTATATTTTAAATTGTTATAAATACATACTTAAATGTTGTAAATTATCCATAATGTGATAATTTATATCCTTTTTGACCATATAATTTTTAATTTGTTGTTGTTAAATATTATTGTGATTTTTAAAGAATTTAATAATATGTTATTTTTATAAAATATCAATACTGTCAATTTGGACACTGTTCATTATTTGAATTTAAATAAAAACCAAACAGAAGATATGTTCTCAGAAGAACATATAATAGATTCATAATAAGTCATATTCATCAAAAAAAATCATAGGGAACATTAATTTGTTCATATATTATTTATTTTAATATTTTTAAAACCATTTATTTGGTATATCTCTTTATAAAATAATTACTACAAAATGTTTGTAAAATTATTTAATGTACTTATTTTTGCATAAAAAATAAAAATATAATCCAATAATGAAGATAAATATAGTACCTTTCATAATAATATTTTTAATTTAATTTATCATCTTAAAATAAAAACATATAAATTGTTATATTTATTAAATTATGAAGGTGACATATTTGATATCATTTAAAATAATATAATATAAATATCATAATCAGTTTTATAAGGCTAAAAATGGAAAAACAACAGACCCCTAGATGATTAGGGTATATATATACTCGACCAATAATGTTCAGTAAAGTTTCTGGTCCTTTTGATATGTATTGTTTTTTTAATAAAAACTATATTATTGATTTTTTACAAAATCAATAATTTTTACATCATTAATGTATAATCTATTAATGTAACTAAATATTTCTTAAAAATTACATATAAATTACCATGATAAATAAAAACATTTATCTTTCAAATTAGTATTTATAATAGAATTTATATTATGTATAATCTTATATTAAAAATAATCAAATTATTAATGTTTGAGTGAGAAATATTTCCCTTTCCTTTAAATAAAATAAATAAATGGTATTAATCAAATACAAGTGGGTTCCATTAGATTCAATTTCGACCCAAGTATGATTTAGGGAAAAATATAATCATCCAATTATATTAATACAATTGTTAGGGTAATTTTATAATAATTTATTTACCCTTAATTACCTGATTTACCTTTAACGATGGTAAATAAAATTTACCGTAGTTAGTATTCATAATGCCTAAAAATAAAAAGTATCTTATTAAAATAATTTGGACCGAATTATTACAAATATGGAATCCATTATTCCAAATTCAAAACACAAAATTTGCAGTATCTAATTTAAAATTAATCTCGCTGTTGAGAAAACGAGTTTTTAAAGTTAAAACGTTGCAAAAGATTGAAATGTTTTAAATTATGAATTAATTGAAAAATTAATGATAATGACTTAAATTATATTAAATGGTAAAATTATATTCTATTTATACTTTTAAACCATTAAATATTATAATTTAAACATATAAATTATCTCGATGAAAAAAGTTGTTTTAAATAAAATTTAGCGTATTTTTATTATTCATCAAAATAAGAATCTTATCAGAAAAATATCAAAAATTTATCCAAAGTAAATTTTTATATCCTGATTCAAAATAAGAATATTATTTTGTCAAATTTATCTTATAAAAATTTCGAAAACTAATTTTTATGTGGGTGTACCATCAAAAGGCGGCAAAACTGCATTTTTAAAAAAATACTTATTTTACCCGAAAAATTTACTTTGTTCTCATACCATGTTCTATAAAATGTGTAAGATGAATTATAATGTAATAAAATTAAAAATTTAGTTACTACTATTCATAACAGTTAGTTCATAATAATATTATGACAATATATTTTTCTTTAATAAAACTCAGTATTGCGTACAACACACGCTATTGAGGAAGGTTGCTCTTGCGTGAAACCCAAGCCAAGAATAGTGTTTTCGTATAATTTAAGATAATACGGTGTTGTGTATAACACAAGATAATTTTTGTGTATCATACAACACAGTACATAAATTAAATTAAAATAATACTTTTCATAAAATCTCAGGGTGTTACATTCTACCCCCCTTAAAATGAATTTCGCCATCAAAATTCATCGGGGTTATAAATGTTTTAATACTTGAAAGGTTCTTTAATTGAAACCCATATCGTAAAAAGGAATACCAAAACAAAAATTTAAAAACTAAATTATTAAACATAATGGTTATCCAAATTAACTAATCACTAGGTTTCCACATTGGGGGACATAGGTGAAAATATGGATATGGAAGAGAAATCTAACCATCAAGTTTTGATGGAGAGTGGTAAAGAAAATGGCTATGAAAAAGCCAAAAATCACAAAGACATAAATTTTTGATGATCTAAGGTACCATCTGATTCATCATATATGAGGGAATAAGGCCATATTTTTGATTTTCAAGATCATTTCCCTGAAGTTGAAAAAATTGGAATTAGAAGAAATAATTTCTTGATTTTGGTACAATCTCATCATTGGTTGTTCCTTGAACAATTTCAACTTCATCTCTTAAAGAAATGAAGTTGAATTTTTCATTTATTAAGTGTTATCAGATCATACAATATAATTATAGGTTATTCAACTATCTTAAACAAAATTTAAGAAAAAGTTATTAAATATACATAAGTCCATCTATAGTGAGATTAATCGTATGTAGTTCCTAAAATGGACTTATACTTCAAATATCATACCAATTAATAAATTAAAACTATTTTATACTAACCAGTGACTTTCTGTAGTCCAGTGGTATGCAATAAAGGCCTGGCGTACTTTGGTTATGGGTTCTATTCCCACATCCTTCTCCGACGCGACGGGTTTTCGCTCGTCCTATGGGTTTTCCTTTTTCTAGAAATTTACTGTTATAAAATTTCAGAAATAATATCGAAAAACAAGTTCTATCATTAAATAATACTATCTGATGTCCAACATAATCCATTCCAATCATTAGGCTTATCCAAAATACATCTCTCCAATATCATAGTATAATGAAAATTATTACTTGAAAGGTCACATAACAAGCACGTGAATACCATCATTTATCCCCCATATATCATAAGATATATCTTATTGATCGCATTTCAAACATGTGAATACCTAAATCATGTATTCTCTTAAAACATGTATAATGATATAATTTTTTTGAAAACATGAATGATCCAAGAATTCCTTTATACTAAAACCATGATATTACATTGTCCTTATATTAGTCATGAGCTCATTAATATTATCAAAAATTTCATTATCTCCTTATCCCTTCATTATGCGCATATCATCTGCTTTCCAAAAATGTCTGAATAACCTTTCATGGTTACGAGTACCATTCAATATATATTTTCAAAAAAACTTAAGTAAAAATATAGTGTAACAATCCTTAAATGTTTCTTTATTCCAGAGTACCATGAAATTACTTATACAACATTACTCTTGATAAACATGAAATCATTCCACTACCTTCTTAAACCATTGACCGAGCTTCATCAATGTATTCCTCAAAACTTCTTTCTTCTCATATAACATTTTTAGTCTCTTAATCATCATCAATATAAATACTACCCATATGACCATGTTGATTCTCTTCATGAGATTTTCCCTTAGGGAATTAGTTTGCATAATGCCCGTACGTTCCACATTTAAAACATTTAACCGTTATTGATGCCTTAGAAATACCATTATCCTTGTCCATGGTGTTAACTAAACCATTCCCTTTATAATTACTGGATTTGTGTCCTTATTTTCTACACCCCAAGCATCTTCCAGTTCCTTTGAAACATTCACCTTGATGCCTCTTCCCACATGATATACATGATGGAAATTGATCTTTCTTTCCTCTATGGTCATTATGAAACTCCATCTTTCCCTTATTAGCTGAGTCAGAAAAACTTACCAAATTTGAGATTATTGATCATATTATGAGATTACTAATTAGGCATAATAACGATATGTGGACTTCCGGATCCAATTGCATTTAGTTGCTCCTTAAGAATATCATTCAGTTGTCCATCATATCCCCCATTATCGTGAATCTTCCTGTTTCCAGTAATTTTCTAAAACCCAAAAAGAATAGTGTGAGAGGATAAAATCATAATCAAGGGGGAGTAACATCAATATATAACATCTTATGTTAAATTCTTTGATCATTACCATAATTCAAGGACTATAACCTATACTTATACGTATCCTCAGGGACATCCCTAGACATACCTTAGAAATATCTTCTAGGGATCTCACTAAAGTTTTCGCATCTTAGTTTCTAAAGGTTAACAAAACCTTTCCACTGATACCAACTATAGAGACCCAACCATGAAGTACATGGACATTTCATTGCTTTTGCGGAATAATTAATACATAACAATAACCAACACTCAAGGGCCATAATAGTTTAGTGTCTTTGGAAACTCGGAACATAATCTTCAAATCATGGTGAATGATCATAAACATATCCCATAAAGATCTTCCCATTTTGTTTTATTACCTAAAACATTTCTTTAAATCATGGGGAAAAGAAAACATATAAAGGGTGAGCTAAAATGCTCAGTAAGGGTAATAATGGATAAAATAAAACAAATCATATATATTTGAACTTAAAAAAACATGAACATAATGTTTAAACATCAAAATCTTGAGAAATAAATCTTGGCAGTACATATGGAATAGACCATAAAGGAACACTAATCATGATAAAATAAAATGGGAATAAAACATGTAATTTTTGAAAACCATTAATCACATGATATGATTTATATAGTAGCCAAGGAATTACTGCCAAGACCATCTTAGTGGATACAGTCCCTTGCTAAATCGAGTTCACTCCTCGTTCGAGTCCTGTATCACTGAACCAGATTAACTTGTTGTTCCATCCATGTCTATCCCATGAGATATAAATCCTTAACCAATGAATTTGAGTGATATATAGTTCCCACCCATCTCATAATGAAATAATTCTTACTTGTTCCACAAAATAATCATAAAACATTCATCATAACCCAAAGAATTAAATGGGTTTCATAAACATCATCCCATCATCACATAATCCATATAAAACAAATGGATATAATTTATTCATAAGAAAAATCACACCATGTAAATAATAGAGACATTATACTTGAAACATAAACATTATAAATAATTTCATCTTAGATGGAAAATAGTTTTTATAAAACACTTGAAATGAATTCTTGAGGAAAATATCCTTTCTTCTTCAAAATCATTTTATTTTCAAATAATGCCACAGAATTTTAAAAGAAAGGATTTTATTGAAAATAAACATGAAAACGTATATAGGAATCATCATGAAAATTAGGCGTTATGAAACCATAAAAATCTGTTCATGCTGTATAAGTTAAAAAACATTCTCCTCGCACTTTTACCGGAAAATTCAAAAAGATCCTCGTATGGTAAACAAAAGAATGATTCTTTCCATAACACAATGAAAAAGTAAAATAGTGGTAAAAAAGACTTTAAACATACATGTATTAAAATTAAACACTTTATCAAAAACATTTTTATGGATATGGATGAAAAATATAACCCTAGTAAATACTTACATATAAGCAATCTAGGATAAAAATGAAATTGCAAAATTATCCCTTACCTTAGGTCCAATTTCTTCCATATGTGTCTGAAACTCATGTATAGTGGGTGTAAACATATTATTAACTTGTAACAGAACAATAATAATATTTATTATATGATATATTATTTACTTATGAATTTATATTACCTGTTATTTTTTCAATTCCATGTTAAAGTAGCGTTTTTGGTAAAATCGTTTCATTTATCGTACGTGTTTGGACTTGTTGTTATTGATATTATTATTACTTATATAATGATTTACTTACTTCCAAAATGTAAACATGATTTATATATCGTATATATTCATTATATATATATAATAGATAGATAAATGAAATGAAACACACCGTTCATGGAGAGAGTAGGTCGTACGTACGCATGAACACTGTTTTCTTTTCTTTATTTACTTGAATAGAAGTAAGTAGATGAAATATATATAAATATACATTAATATAGTAGCATTATTATGTTATATATACCATTATTATTCATTTTATATACTTTTTAATCAATCTTGAATGGTTAACATGGAGAGTGAATCCCATCGGGTCGTGGAGACGGTAATTCGTATGTACACACGAGCGATGGTATCACTCCCATAATTATTGAATAGAATTGGAGTGGATGATATAATATCTCAGAATTAGTATGATGTTATAATAACCATATATAGTAATTCTTTACACCATTATACCTATCCAATTATGGTGGTGGTGTAAAAACAGATTACACCACGACATGGACACGGTATTCTGTACATATGCACACAGAGTGATTTCATTTTCTGTAGGATGGATAGAAGGTGGAATGGGGTTGTTTTATATTTATAACAACATATCAGTATATTGTTGATACTTATGTTATTATCTAGAACTAAAAAACTAAGTAAGAAGAAGTTGAAGAAGAAAGAAACTTGAAAGAATCGGTAGAAGAGATTACCTCTTCTTCGACGCACCTCTTTAAGCTTCCACATAAGGAACTAGGGTTGGTATTTTGAGAAGATAAGAACCTATATAATATAACTATAGAGATTTAGAAGTGAAATTGGAATGGTTTGGCCGAGAATGAGATCTCAAAATTGAGTGAATAGGAGAGGGAAGAAGGTGCCCTTATATAGGAGAGGAGAGGGGCACTTTTGGAAACCTTAAAAATAATAATTAATAATAAAATGAAACTCCACCTAAAAACCAAGAAAAAGTGACTAAATTAAAATATGAGATGATATAGGGTTTTAATATCATCATCCAATAAAATTTATACATGTTTTATGATTATTTTAAACCTTATCAACTCGATTTATCATTATTTAATCTATTTAATTTTATTTGTTGTAATAAAATTCTAAATTTTAAATTTTTATAAATACATACTTAAATGTTGTAAATTTTCTATAATTGGATACTTTATAACCTTTTCAACCATATAATTTTCAATTTGTAGTTTTTAAATATTTTTGTGATTTTTAAATAATTTAATAATATGTTATTTTTATAAAATATAAATAGTGTAAATTATCACACTGTTCATTATTTGAATTTAAATAAAAACCACACAGAAAATATGTTCAAACAAAAATAAATCATAGATTCCTAACATTTCATATTCATCAAAATATTCATGGGAAACATTAATTTTTTCATATATTATTTATTTTAATATTTTTAAAACCATTTATTTGGTATATCTATTAATAAAATATTTACCAAAACATTTTTGTATAATAATTTAATATACTTATTTTTTCATAAAAATTAAAAATATACTATGATGAAGATAAATATAATAACTTCCATAATATTATTTTTACTCGAATTTATCATCTTAAAATCCCAACATTTAAATTGTTATATTTATTAAATTATGAAGGTGACAACTTTGACATCATTAAAAATAATATAATATAAATGTGCTAATCGATTTTATAATGAAAAAAACGGTCCCAAAATATACCCTTGGATGATTAGGTTATATATATACTCTACCAATAATGTTTGGTCAAGTTTCTGATCATTTTTATAGGTGTTGTAATTTAAAAAAAAATATTATTGATTTTTTACTAAATAGATAATTTATACATCATTAATGTATAATCTATTAAGGTATTTTAATATTTCTTTAAAAATGGAAATAAATTACCATGATAAATAAAAATATTTTATCTTTCAAATGAGTATTTATAATTGAATTTATATTCTTTATAACCTTATATTTAAAATAATCTAATTATTAATGTTTGAGTGAGACATATTTCACTTTCTTTTAAATAAAATAAATAAAAGGTCTTAATCAAATACAAGTGGGTTCCATTAGATTAAATTTCGACCCAAGTATAATTTAGGTAAAAATATAATCATCCAATTATATTAATACAACTTTTAGATCAATTTTATAATATAATATTTACCCTTATTTACTCGATTTACCTTTAACTATGGTAAATAAAATTTACTGTAGTTACTATTCATAATGCCTAAAAATAAAAAGTAGCTTATTAACATAATTTGGAATTATCTATTCCAAATATGTAATCTATTTTTCTGAATTCAAAACACAAAAAGTTTCAGTATTTAATTTAAAATTAATCCTGCTGTTGAAAAATTGGGTTTTAAAAGTTAAAATGTTGCAAAAGATTGAAATATTTTTACTTATGAATTCAGTGTAAAATTAATGCTAATGACTTAAATTATATTAAATGGTAAAAATATATTCTATTTATACTTTAAAACCATGCAATAGTATAATTTAACCATTAAAATTATCTCGATGAAAAAAGTAGTTTTTAATTAAAATTTAGCGTATTTTTTCTACTCATCAAAATAAGAAACTTATCAGAAAAATATCAAAAATTTATCCAAAGTAAATTTTTATATCCTAATTCAAAATAAGAATTTTATTTTTTCAAATTTAATTTTAAAACATTTTAAAAACTAAATTTAATGTGGGTACGCCAACAAAAGGCGGCAAAACTGCATTTTTTGAAAAATACTTATTTAACCGGAAAAATTTATTTTGTTCTCATACCATATTCTATAAAATGTTTAAGATGAATTATAATGTCTTAAAATTCACAATTTAGTTATTACTCTTCATAATGGCTAGTTCATAATAATATTATAGAAATATATCATTGTTTAGTGAAATTTAGTATTGCGTACAACACACGCTATTGAGGAAGGTTCCTCTTGCATGCAACACAAGCCAAGAATAGTGTTTGCGTATAATATAAGATAATATGGTGTTGCATATAACACAAGCAAATTTTGGTGTAGCGTACAAAACAAGACATCAATGAAATTAAAATAATATTTTTCATAAAATCTCAGGGTGTTACAGTCAAGTGTTATTAAGATAGAGAAATAATTTTATAGACCTTTTATCTTTAAAAGTAAATCAAGATAAGAAGTGGTTAGATGAGCGCCATTAAAAAGAAACACATATAATAAGAATAAGAATATGATGAAACATCCATCATATAAAAAAAATAGAAAAAACAACCTAAAATTTTATTGAAGGTCATGATAGTTTATTATAATTGTAGAGATATGGTTCGTCTAGATAATTAATTTTTATAAAATAAAGAAACCACTTCTATCTAGTGATTCCATTATAAAGAGATAGGGTACTATATAACTAGTTCCCTGAGAATCAAGGTAACTTACCACATAAGAATCCAAGGGTAGAAGGTCTAGTATATCAACATACTATAGATTATGAGGATGTTTCAAGTGATGTGGTGAAATTTACACTTATCATCTATTATATAAGTAAAACAAATATTGTGGTAATCCCCACTATTTTATAAGTGAATAATTTTCAAAGGGTATCACATCACCACCTTTACAATTAAACAATGATTTTATAGTGAAAACTATTAATGGTAGTGTGATCACATCTCAATTATTTAACTCTACATTGAAATAAATTTTTTAGATTATTTACACTATAAATATTTTTATTCGACCTATAGTGGAATTTGATGAAATTTAGGTAATGTATTGGATCTCATAGTTAGTGAACATATCTATTGTTGAGTAAAGGAATTTTAATTCTATTTTATGAGTAAATATAAGATAGTATATTACATCATTGACGCTTGCATGTCGTAGGGCTTGGAAAAAGCAATTTAATTTTTCCTAATGCAGCATAGAGGCTGACCAAGGTCGTCTCACTTGAGGAGCATTCTCAATCATTTACTTACTTAATCTAATTGAACTAAACTAATTAATTTTGGTTTTGTTTATTTATTAAGGTAATGAAATTTAATAAAATATAAAACTAACATGCAATGACAAAATACAGTTAATTGAGAAAGAACTTGGGCTTTATGGGTTGTTATGTGGGTTTCATCATTCTCCTTGTTGATATTTAAATTAAGTTTGATAATTCAATTATGAGATCTCATTCATGAATTAATATTCTTTTATTTATTGGTGTGAAATCATGAATGAATTTTGCAATCTTAACTTCACCTCCTCATATAATCAAGGTTGATGGCACACCTCGATCGAGAGTGTGTCATCTTCCAAGACCTGGCTCCATCGTATGCCATTTCAACCACTGAATGACTCAACTCTATCATATGAAGATCTTGTATCCAATAGAAGGGATGGAAAATATTTAATAAATGAATAAAAATGTGTTTGAGATCAGTGTCGTGGTGGACGATCGCCACACCCGTGCACATCAATCATACCCATCACAAACTTAACCAAACATAGGAATTTAAGCATAAAATAATTGAAATTTCCACATACCTCCCCCAGGCCAAGTCTCGGGTTAACCCCTAGTATTTGATGGTAAGAGGTCAAGGTGGATAATATGAGAATAATAAAAGAATAAAAGGAGAATAGATGAAGAAGAAAACATGGAGGATGGATGGACACAAAAATAAAAACAATGCATGAATTTTATTACAAATCTAAATTACGAATGAAAAATAAAACAAAAATAAACAAAAATAAATGAAATGGGGAAGATTTGTGGCCAACCTCACTCAGTGGAGATCTTCTCCTTGGTGCCTTGGAGGAATGGATGGAGAATGTGATTTTTTGAGGAGGATGTGATTGCCTCCTTTTATAGGCAGAATTCGACCCCAGAAAGTAGACGCGTTTTAGAACCCATTAATGACCTCTTCAGAAGTTCCACCCTTCATGAATGTTGTTAATAATTATCCTTTCCATATCTCCTAAAACTTTCCGCTAGTTTGGAAACTGTATGAAGGAGTTGTGAATTTATCATTCTCGGTTTCTGTTTCAGGACTAAGTTTCCTGGATGGTTCTTCCAAACGTTATGTCGTTTAATGGACTTCATAATTACTTCCAAACATCCCCAAAAATTTTTTAGAGTCAGTAATATATTTACATGTCCTATAAAAGGTGGAAAAACATCATTTTGATGTGTGTAGTCAGCGTTTGGGTTCTGTTACATTGGTGGTGTCTACGTTGTCCGCCCTGAAAAATGTTCAACTTCAGTGAATTTTTAGACCCTCTAGATGGCCGAATCACCACCTAGTACAGAAGACAAAAATTAGGAAAATAAAATAAGGATTATAAATAAATTTGAATCAAAAAATGTGGAATTATATTTTTCCGGAAATGACCAAAATACCCTTGACGTAAAAATCGTTCAAAAATCCAGAATTAGTCAATTTTCACATTTAGGCTCAAAATAACACTAAAACCTAAAAATGTGACAATTAACCATTAAATAACACTATTTTGGGATTATAAACAATTATTTACAGTATAAAATATATGAAAATATTATCTTCATCAATCATGTATGAACCAAAACTCCAAATGGAAATTACTTCCATCATATGGGTTTTATTGTCTATTCAAGGGGGAAATTATCATGGATAGTTAGGGGGAACTAAAAAATGAATATATTCCTATTTTTTTGTGATTTTTTGGATGGATTTCCATAAGATTTTTCAAGTCATACATTGAATTGTAAAGTTTGGTATTCAATAGAACTCATTGCTTGAACCACAACTATTTCACAGACTATATATAAAAATCCCCTAATTGAGTTAAGTTATTTGATGAATAAACTCTAAGAGAATACATATTATGGATTCATTAGGCTTCATGATTTAATAAGGGGTGAACCTATTTTTTTATTAAGAATAAATATGTTTCAATGCATATTTTCATTAATTGTTAAGGAATTAATAAGATCACTAAGAAGAATAAGTATATTCTACCCCATATCAATGATCTATTTGATTGATTTGGAGGAGGTCAATATTTTCAAAAGATCTATTTTCAATATATATATCATTAGTTTGTGGGGGAGATGGAGGGTATACACAAGTAATCCTTCAATATATGTTATGGTCCTTATGAATTTACAGTAATTCCCTTTTGACTTTCCAATGATCCTACAATCACCATGGATTTAATGAATTATTTCTTTATAGATTACCTTGTTGTGTGTTTGGTAGGCTTTACTGATTATATTATTATATATATAGTGTAAGGAAGACCATGAATAACAGTTTTGGATTTATATAATGGATTTTAGGTCAGCGAAGCTATATGTAAAATCTACCTTGTATAAATTATGTGTATAAAAAGTACCATTCTTTGGTAATATAATTTCATGGGAGGGTATATCAATAGACCATTGTACCAAAAAATTTATTGGGCAAGGGACTAAACAAATCATAGAATCTAAGATCCAATGTTTTCATGGGTTGGATGGATACTAATAACTCCTTATGATATATTTTTCATGACTATGTTATACACTCACCACGATGACTTGAAAGGGGGTTAAATTCTTATGGAAAGATGAATGTATGGAAAATTTTAAATAACTAAAGATATGTTTGGTCAATGAACCTATGTTTACACTACCCTTTTTGGAGAAGGGTTTGATATATATTGTGATGCATCAATCAATAGACTAGAATGTTCCATGATGCAGAATGACATAGTGAGAGATTTTTCCACTATCCAATTGAAAATCCATGAGAAATTTTACTGGAGTCGTGACTTGGAGTTGGAGATTGTAATTTTTTCACTGAATATATAGAGGAATTATTTGAATGGTGACAGTAGAATCGTATATATCTAATCATAAAATATATAATCATATAATTACATAGAAATAATTGAATATTAAACATAGAAGATGGTTCGAGTTGATCAAATATTTTTTATACTTAGTACATTACCACCAGGGGAATGTAAAAATGTTGGTCAATTTGGATATTTTGAAAGGATATGATAGTTTTTATGATAAATACTAAAAGATATCAAATATTTAAAAATTTATAGATTGTGGATATTGAATTCTTGATAAAATGGGAAAATATTATCTTTATTAGATGAATAATCAATCATCCATGTATATGATGATTAAGAAGGAACAAAAGGAAGATGTGTAAATATATAAAAAAGTGATGAATTATTTAGTGATCAAATATGATATTATCATAATGTTGTGGTTTAGGAACTGAGTATGTGTTTCAGGAATTCCCAATTTATTGAAGGGGTTGTTGGAAAAATCTCATAGTTCTTCATTCTCTAATAATCTTTGTTGTATGAAGATTTATAGACATCTAAAATATTATTTCAGGTGGGATAAAATGAAAAAGGATATTACAGAGTATGTATACCAATGATTTGGGTTTTATAATGTTAATTATGAGATATATAATTTTAAGGGGATGTTATAAACATTACCCATATCAGAATGGGAATGGGAAAACATTATCTTGTATTTCATCACCAGACTCCCTAAAACGTATAAATTCCATAATGCTATTTAGGTTATAGTTTACCACCATAAAAAATAAATACACTTCATTACTATTAGATAATATTTTTCTCTTTATTATCTTACTCAGTTATACATTATGTAATTTTTTGGATTCCATGGAGTATCAATCTCAGTCATATCGGACATGGATTCATGGTTTGCCTAATTATTTTTTATAAGTATTCATAAGTCTCTAGATACAGAGCCGATATTCAGTATTACATATCATCCTCATATAGATGATCAATCTAATAGGTCCATTCAAACTCTAGAATATATGTTTAAATAAATTTATATGTATTTCAATCGTTTTTGGGAACAACACTTTATTTTGGTAAAATTTTCTTAAAGTAATAGATTTCACTCGAGCATTCCGATGGATACTTGTGAAGCCCTTTTGGGTAGGATGGGTATAACTCCAATTTTTAGGAAAAAGTTGGAGATTGAAATTTATTTATACCTCATCCATATTAGGATATTATATATAAGGTTAGATCTATTCAATAACACATAATGGTAGCTTGAATTCTATAATAAAGTTATGCAGAAAATCATCGGTGATATCTTCTGGTAGAATTTGGTGAAAAAGTATTACTATGAATATTTCCCTATAAGAAGGTTATGTTATTTTGAAATAAGGGAAATATTATCCCAAGAAATATATTTCTCTTCAAAATTCTCCATTGTATCGATATGTTATCTTATCTCTTGTATGTTCCATATAATTTCTATCTTGTTCATAATGTGATCCATGTATCTCTCCCGATGATGTATATAAATTATCCATTACATGTAATTAACTCAAAGTTCATACCATTGGATCATGATATATAGTATGAGGGAAAACAATTATAGATTATATATCATATAGAGAGAGTTATATGAAACAATACAACTCACCTACCTAATGTTTTGTGGTGAAATCATAATATTGGGGAAGCTATATAAGAACCTATGAATGTGATGAAGTAGAAGTATCATCAATTATTAATATTTAAGTGATAGAATTTTTATGGATAAATTATTATAATTAGGTAGAATGTAACACTCTAATATTTTAGGATATATTTCTCTTTAAATAAATATCTTTGATAGATTTCTATACACGTAACTCAAACCAAAATGAAGAGTAATATAGTATACCATTATAAACGAGATATTAAAATTGGAATTATGAATATGAATTACCAAATTATGATATAATATGTACAAAGGTTTTATATAATTAAAATTATTTTATTAATGTATAATAAATATGTACTTCATAATCAGTAATACAATTTTATGCTAAAAACTAATTTTTTTGGAAAATGGTTTTTTTGAGACAAAATATAACAATAAATTTCTACCATTTTTTAAATTTTAATGTAGTAAATTTTTTATCATTTTTCGAATAATCATATCAAAGTTATCCTATAATTCATTTTTAGAATGTTTTGAAAATTTTTATTTTTCAATGAATACGGAAAATCATAATTTTCATTGAAAAATATCTATTCATTTCAAGAATTTCCACAATTACATTTTGATTTATAATTATTTAAAATTAATATTTATTATTTTATGTTATTAATAATACAATTAATGTTATTTTAATCTATATAATTCTTGATTTTGGTTTAAAAAAAATTTATAACTAAGTGGAACTTTTTCAGGAAAATTACTTTTCATCATGATTTGTTGGTTTACTTTTAAATTAAATTATTTCCATTAAATGAATTGAATTTGATTAAATGTATTATATATTTAGAATCATGAAGATAAAATTTTATAATTAATCCCCTTTTATTTTGTCAGGACATGTCCCCTGGTGCCCACGTAGTGACTACTCCAAGCACTCCTCCCGAATGCTAGGGCCTGGCGACTAGCACTGAAGGCGTCAACCTGCAAGTGGGAGGCATTTTTTTGATTACCTGTATGAACACACATTTTCAACCACATACAAACATACTGAAAGGGTTAAAATATGTATACTACTAAAACAAGGCTATGTTCATGTACAACTGAAGTTAAGTGGGCTAGAATACAAACCCAATAAAGAAATGAAAATAGCAGGTACAAAAAAACGAAACTCAGATGGCCATCCAGAGAAAACCCCACCTGATCAAGAGAGCAGTGAAGCTACTGAATGATGATGTAGTATGTCATGTCTTCCTAGTACTATGGGGCCCTACCTAGTCCTGGGCCACTAATTACATCTTCATAGAATTCATCAGTCTCATCTCCCTGAGCACCCCAATCGAAACGTCGGTCGTCTGCACTAGACACAACATGTGAGGGCAAAGCCCATGCAGGGGTGAGTAACATTGTACTTAGTAGGGACCCCAAAAAAATGTAAAGGCCACATAATAATTCCACAATGTAAAGAATGAAACATAAGATATCTCAAACTGGGTATATTTAAGGGTAATAATAGTAGCATCATCAGTCACTACGTCAAACACCTTGGCTAGTGGAGAACTCCTCCTCTAACGAGAACAGTGGTCATCCCATGTCATGAAGATGTTCTTCCCACTAACCTTTGACCTCTCAGGTGCACCTCCCCATCGTGTATTGTAGGAATTCAATGTAACAAAGAGGTACTTCCCACAAGTTGTGGACTACTATGGTACTCCTCATCATCACATACTATGTACCTGCAAAGTCTCAGAGATGTGATTCCCTCCATAGGCATACAAATTGATAGAGAATTGCTTCACATTGGGCCAAAAGTCAGTAGTATTTGGGTTTTAGCTAGTCACTAGGTTTTGTACATAGTGTGCTTGGGATAACCACTCCCTTTGCGCAATGTCACATCTCAAATTCCATGAGATATTCCATAGATCATTCCAAAAGATGCTCCTCATAAAGAGGGTCTCGATGTCGCAATTGGCTCATCAATAAGATGCACGGTTTTCAAGATATGAGTGCTTTGGTACCCAAGGGACCGGTTGTGATGGGGACCTATCTGACTCGGCCAGACCGACCAGACCAACCCAGCCTGAGGGTCCCACACACCCTGGTTCATGTATATGAACATGAGCTGACCTGGTGCGGGTCGATGTTTGTCTTTTCCGGCCAGGCCAGTGGGCCAGGCTCAATAGGCATCACTGGACCTCGTATGGTTCGCTGAGTGTCCAGCCCACCGGGTCACCCGAAAACACATTCTAGAGTAGCCCAGACCGAAGGGGGAAAGGGTCCGGCCTACTGGTGCATTTCTGGACTGCTAGGGGAGGGTCCGGCTCGTCGACGCGATTCCAGCCCAGTGGCATGGGTCTGGCCCGTTGGAGCAGTCCAACCCACTGGGGTCTGGTCGTGTGGTGTGGCATAGGGTACAGACTAGCTGAGATGTGTCCTGGCTGCCGCATCCAGCTCCCTTGTCCCTACGGACAAATGGCCCTTCCACTAGCTGATGTCAATGTCTCGGACACGAGTCGTCCATCCACAAAGCTCCCCACCCAGAACCGTGTCCTCCAGCATGCCTCCGCGGCTAACGAGATGTGGTTTCCAAGTCAAAGCATTCCATCGGTGTGGGTCTCCTCCTCCAGGTGGTCAGTCGGTATGGAAACTGGCAGGGAGTTTAGGGAACCACATGACGCGCTCCATTGGTCTGTTCTTCGAGCCGTCAGCATCTCTAGCATCCGAAGAGCTCCTTCTTCAACACGAGGATCCCAATCCTTCCTTACCATCATTTCAATGAAATGGCTTTCAAGAAAGCACATGTTGAGGCACTCAGGCCTTGATTGTGTCATCCCAGGGCATCCACGTTAGAGGTTTTAAGATGGGGGAGGATGAGAGAGTTTCTATTCAGTCATTCCATTCCATGATTTGGAACCGAGTAAATAAAACCCAAAGAATAAAACACCCTCCTGCATAATGTACGAATCGTAGATTAACCTGTTCGTGGGATTATAAATGTACATTTTTTTTGAGAAGGACGAGGAAGAACATAAAATCAATAACCCCTACCTCTTATGATGTCTGATTCTGCGGTGTTCATCCTCTAGGTATTAAGATGTTGACATCGCTTCCCAGCTCTAATAATTGAATGTCATCTAAGATTATGATGTTCTGCTAACGTTCATCATTGTTCTCTAGGGTGGAAGTCCATCAGAGGTTCTCCATATAATCTTCCAATATTTTAATCATTATTTCCCCAACGTGTCAAACTATATGTTGGAGCATGTTGTAGCATTCACATTATGATGTGATGTCACTTTGTTATTTTGTTTTATTTAAGAAATTTCATTGACTTTACACATCATTAATGCGTCATTACAATGTAAGTTAATGATCAATTAATGAGACTCATTAATGAAAATTGTTGCCAAATCATCTCTAACTCGTAGTGTCATCATCCGCAACTCAATTGTGATAAAGAAAATAAAATAATTCCTTTAAATTATTTTATTATTATTCACAGAAAGTCCTAAAAATGACTTTTCCATCTGGCCCTTTCCGGACAAAGTTATGTCATTTCTAGGAAAATCATGGCATTCTAAATCCAATGATTGTCCTGGATTCTTAATCTGAGTAATAGTTCAAATGATAGAACATCTTGCTTTCAAATTTACTGAACGTACCTTAAAAAAAGTTCAAAAACCCATTTCAGGATTTCGGGGCCTCGAGACCACATGCCATCACATTTTTCAATCTCAAAATAATTCCATATAAATAAATAAATTTCATGGAAATTTAGAAACATTAAATTTTCCCTAACTTTGAGATTTACATCCCTGAAATCCAAAACAACTACTAATCATAAATATGGGGGTACTGAGCATGAATCTAAGCCTCCCAATCCCATGTTCTCTCTTGAATATTCTCATGCTACCATCATATGTGCACAAGAGGAATTGACTGCCTTTTTTGGACCTGATACTATCAATCCTCTATCTCTACTAGAAACTCTGCAAATGTCGCCCCATCTTAATGTCTAGCTCTGCAAGTCAATGAAGTGTGATAGATCATGCACATACCTCCTCAGCTACAACACATGGAAAACATCATGCACCCGGTGCATCTATGGGGGAAGACCTAGGTGGTACGCCACCTCGCTAAATATGCTTAGGATCTGAAAAGGTCTAATAAGGCTCAGATATAGCTTGTCACCCTGCACAAATACCTTCAAACCTCATCAGGGTGAGATCCAAAGGAACATATGATCTCCTTCCTCAAACTCCAAGAGTCTCCACCTCCTATCAGCAAAATACTTCTGCTAGATCTGTGAAATCGTCATCTGCTACTGGATGATCTTCGCCATCTCAGTGGCAGCCCGTACCAACTCTGGACCCATGAGTGCTGACTCCCCTGGGTTAGTCTAGCATATGGTTGATCTGTATGGCCACCCATACAAGGCCTGAAACGGTTCCATTCCAATGGTGGAGTGGTAGTTTTTTTGTATGAAAACTCCACCAATGGTTGGTAGTCCTCCCAACTATGAAAATAGTGAAGTATGAAAGCATGGAGCATGTCCTCCTACGTCTGTATCGTTTTCTCTATCTGAACATCCGTCTTGGGATGAAAACACTGGTCAAGTGTAGTTATGTCCTGAATTCCTCATTTAATTCATTCAACAACTGGGATTTAAAGCAAGCATCATGATCCAAGACATTCATCAAAGACACCCCGTCGAGACTCATTATCTTCATGATGTAGAAGCATCCCAATCCCTCAACTGATCTCTACTCCTGAATGGGTAAGAAGTGAGCCGACATGTTGATGCTATCCCATTTCAAGTTCGGTACCTTGAGGGGCTGATTCAACCCTACTAGATCCTTGTTCATGGACTTCACTTACTGACAAGTGAGGCATCATGAAACGATGTCAGCCATTGATTTATTCATCACTAGCTACCAGTAATAATGTCGGAGTTCCTAGAACATATTTTCCACAGAAGGACGTACCTCGAGAAGAGAACTATAGAAATCCCTCAACACCTCCTCCTACAACGTCACTGGCATTACGGTGTGCCCTTTGAAAAGGATGATGTGCTCCCCACTTATAAAAAATCCATCAAGAACTCATCCTAATGATATCTATGCACTTTGGGCCTCACATCCAACATCCCCTAGTGGTTCCCCCTAACTCAATGTAAGAGTAGAGGAGTAATAGTCGACGACTGGAGGTAAGAATCCTCACCATCATCTACAAAGGATATATGTATCATAGCTAACTACTATGTCACCTCACTGAGTAACTACAACCCAATCCTCCTACTGAGCGCATCTGCCACCATGTTCCCCTTTCTAGGTGAACAGATTATTAAAAAATTCATAATCATGGATGAACTCTAGCCATATCTGATGTCCCAGGTTTTGGTCTTCAGGGAGAAGATATATTTGAGACTCTTGTGGTAGGAGAAAAAGGTGAACATATAAACCGTCTAAGTAGTGCCACCACATCTTCAAGGAAAATACCTCTACTGCTAACTCCAAGCCATAGGCCACAAAATTTTTCTCATTTTGCCTCAACTTCTGTGAGTCATAGGTGATCGTCACCCACTCCGGCATCAGGAAAAAACTGAGCCCGGTTCCTGATGCGTTGCAGTAAACTATATACCCAATGCCCTCCTCTAGTAGCCTTAAGATGGGTGCACTACTCATTCTATACCTCAGCTCTTGGAAACACTTTTGTAATTTCTATATCCATGGGAAGGGTCATCCCTTCCATGTCAATATGGATAAGGGTGCTCCTACCCTAGAAATGTCACTTACGAACCATCGATAGTAACCAGCAAAACCCAAGAATCTCTAAACCTCAGTCAAGCTCTTGGGTGGATCTTAGGCATGAACCACTTCTATCATCAATGTATCTAATGAAAATCTGTCTTCCAAGATGATGTGTCCTATGAAATGGACATCCCAAATCCAAACCCGAAACATTAAGAGCTTACCATAATGTTTGTTATCTTGGAGTGTATCCTAGACTACCCATAGGTGTATAGAGTGCTCCTCCTCCAATGTTGAGTTTACCATGATGTCATCGATAAAGACCAAGATGAATTGATCAAGGTAGAGTTGTAATATCATGTTCATGCGGCCCATGAACACTGTTGGGGCATTGATTCGGCCGAAGGGCATCACCAAGAAATTATAGTGGCCATACCGGCACCTGAAGGCTTCTTTCAGTACATCTTCATCTCGTTCCTAAAGCTGTTCATAACCTACTATGAGGTCTATCTTTGAGAACCACTTCGCTCCCTTCATCTGTTCAAAGAGGTCATCAATTAATAGTAGTTGGTACATGTCATTCATGGTCTCCCAGTTCAGGCACCAGAAGTCCAGACACAACCTCAAACTCCCATCTTCCTTCATATAAAAAAGCACCAGTGATGCCAATGGTAAAACTCTAGGCCATAAAAACCCCTTCTCTAGTAAGTAATCCAATTGTAATCTTAGCTTTAAAAGCTCTAGGGGAGGAATTTGATATGCCGATGTGGATATCGGTGTCTTCCCAGGGTATAGGTCGAAACAGAAATCAACCTCTCTATGAGGAGATATCCCTAGAACATCATTAAGAAAAACATCCTCATACTCTTCCATCACTACAGAGATGCTTGGACTCCTATATTCCACTGCCTTGCGGGTGAGTCTAGCCAACTAGTGATTTGTCGGTGGTACCCTCCTCCAAGAGAGTTTGTCCTGCACCGCTGGGGTTTACATCTTAGCGGTGATGGAAAACCTGGTCCCATATCCATGGACACACCTCACTATATGCCTAAAATATCCAATATAACCATGGACTATGGATAACCAATCCATACACAAGATGACATTTTAATGCCTCAACACCACTCCTAGAAGATCCCCGCCGAAGCTCTCGCCACCTAGAGTATGCTCACACTTCTGACAACAGGGTGTAATCATCGAATCCTCTCCCATATGAGTCATTAACTGTAGTTATCAATAAAAACACTCCACTCGAATCTCCTAGCTCCAAATGAGAGTCGTGTTAAGGAAGAGTTGACTTGCACCTATGTCTATATATATTGTAGCTAGGGTGGAGAAGACATAGATTGTTCCTCAGATCATCTCTGAAGCATCGTGGTCATAATCATCTTCTTCCGGAAGCTGAGCTCACCCCTATCTACATGATCCTTGAGGTTGGGGTGGACCACCTAGTGAGGGTGGCGTTAACACCTCAAACCATCACCCACCACATGCAGTTCGACCAACTCCCCTACCGCGTTCACTGCCCTATGGACCTCCTCGCTCGAACCACTACCACTCCCTCACCGGACCCTCGATCGTCTATTGGTCATTTGTATAGTCAATCGGGCAGTCACATACCATGTGTCCCTTCCCGCTCAATGAATAGAAAATAATACCCCCCTGATGACTCCCTCTGGCCTGGGAGCCTCACACTACCAACCCTGAGTCCTAGGGTCATCCTCTAAATGAAATGGCCCGCTTTGGGCCCATGCGTCTTCAATCTACTACCTTTGAAGACTATAACGTGCGAGGTTTGTTGGAATCTCTAGATATCAATGCCTACTCTACTAAGAATCTCTCCATCAGAAGGGATCGTTCCACCACCCCTTCCAAGGTAGGGATGTTGAGAGACACCATGGAATCGTTGTTCTCCCTCCCGAGTCCCTTCTCAAAGCCTTAAGCCCTGAAGAAATGGTCTCGCACCTTATTTGTGGATTAAATAGATAGTTCGGTGAGCCTCATTGAATAATCGGCATGTGTCATTATGTTCTCATTTAGGTGAAGTAGCTCTTGGATGAGTACATTGTGCAAGGTCATGGGGAGAAAATTCTCCCAGAGAAGCCTCTCGATGTCAACCCAGGTGAGGGTCGCCTCATTGTGAGTCTAGATAGTCAAAATCTACCATATCCCTATTGAGCCCTGTAGAAGGCTTGCTTCCAAGATCATCATCTAGTTAGGTGGTGTCTTCGCTAAGGGAATGACCCACATCATAAACTCCAGCATGTCCTTGGTGACCTCAGGATCTGTCTCTCCCATGAACGTGTGAGGTCTCTCTCTCTGAAACTCAAGTAGGTAATTGTGCTTAAGAACGTCCTCGGCCAGAACTGCTCGATGTAGAGGCAAACTATTGGGTGGTGGTAGCACTGGTGCACCACCTGGTAAGGACATCTCAGACACTGGTCCCTGAACGGACATCCCACCAATGGGTGGGATGTCCACACGGCCTCGTATCAGGATCCTGACTGGTCGTCCATGTAGACGCATCTTGAGATAGGTCAATATGTACCACAGTCAGAAGGTTATACCTAATGATCTGAATTTTTAAAAAATAAAGATAAGGAGACACTTGTGCAACAAATTTTTTCATGTATCTATATGAAAAGTATAATTCAAGGTCCTATCGTAGGGATACGTCGGTAGGGACAACTACACTGGCCTGCCCAAATTTGAAGGTAGTACTTGAAACCCATAAAATTGTTTTCCCAAAACAAAACATAGACTTATGATCTTTGAGGGGGAACCATCCGCCCTCTGATGACACATTTTCATGACCCGTCCCCCAGGGCCCATGCCGTGACTACATCTTTCCAGAATCTGGATGGCCAGGGGTTGGCAAATAGCATTGAAGGCGTCAACCTGCAAGTGAGAGGTATTTTCCTAAGTACTTGTATACGCACACACAACAAACCACATCCCAACACACTGAAAGGGGGGAAATAATTATACTAATAAAACAAGGCTGAGTGTAAGTAAAAATAAAGGTAAGTGGTCTAGAATACAAACCCTACAAGTAACTAAAAATTGAAAGTACAAAAAAAGACTTTTTAATGGCCATCTGAAGAAAACTGCACCTAACCATGAGAGTAATGAAGCTACTATAAGATGAAGTATTATTTCATCTCCACCCAGTCCTATTAGGCCATGCCTGGTCCTGGGCCACCAATTCCACCATCCTAACATCCTTCAATCCCATCTCCCTGAGTACCCATGTCAAAACTTTGGTCATCTTCACTAGAAACAACACGTGTGGGCGAAGCCCATACAGGGGTGAGTAACACCGTACTCGATAGGGACCCCAAAACAAAAAAGGATAGGCCACACAAAAATTCCAAAATTAAGGCATGAAACACAAAAAAACTTACACATGGTATATTCCAAGGTAGTAATAGTATCACCATCAGTCACAATATTGAACACCTCAGCTGGTGGAGAAATTCTCCTCTAATGAATATAGTAGGCCTGCCAAGACATGAAGAAGTGCTTCCCACTAACTTTGGATTGCTTAAGGACACCTCCCCATCATGTACCATGGGCCTGAAAAGTGTTAGAGAGGTTCTTCCCACTAGTCTTGGCCTACTGAGGTACTCCTCCTCATTGTGTACCATGGTCCTGCAAATTCCCATAGGAGTGCTTCAAACCGTGGGCCTCCTAAGTCAGAAATAAGTGCTTCCCATTAAGCCAAAAGTCAGTAGTCGTAGGTATATATAGATGGAGCGCTTGGAAAAACCTCTCCAGAAGCCCTTATTCACTTTTTAACATCCATGACAGTCATTGTAGATCATCCCAAAAGATCTTCCTTGTCAAAAGGGGTCCTGCCGTGGAAAATGGCTAGTCAATCGGAAGCACAGTTTGCAAGATATAGGTGTTTTAGTATCCAGGGGGCCGGTTGTGATGGGCCCTGGTCCCACTCAGTCAGATCAACATGACCAATTCAGATCAGTGGTCCCACAAACCCCGGATCATTTCAATAGACTCGTCATGACTGGGTGCAGGTTGAGGTTGGTCTTGTCCAGTCAGACTAGTGGGACAGACCCAATATGCCTCGCTGGACCCGACCAGGTTGGATGAGGGTCCATCCCACCTAGTTTTCCAGTAACCCTATCTAGTCCAGCCTGGCCCGAAGGGGGTGCGAGTCTGGCATACCAGTGTGGGTCTGGCCCACTGGGTGCGATTCCAGACCACTGGTGTGGGTTTGGCTCATTAGCACATGTCTACATCACCAGCGCGGTTCGGCCCATTGGGCACGGGTCCAACCCGCTAGCTAGGGACCGGCCATGCAGTGCTCCAATGGTGTCGACTAGCCAGGACACAGCCTAGATACTATTTCCCACTCCCCTAGACCCATGGGCGTGAGGCCCTTCCACCAGCCCCGGTCGACAGACTGTAGATTTTCCAACCTCCTGGATGGCCCAGACGCGGGCCATCACTCCATGCGCGTCATCCCTCCCTACAACGCCCTGTCTAGAACCACATCCTCCGGTGTGACGTCGCACCTGAGGAGCTAATACTACCTGGTCAATGAGGCCCGCCGGTGCAGGCTACCTCTGCCAAGTGGCCAACGTGGCCAACCTATGACACGGACATGCCGTCAGGGAGTTTAGCGGACTATCGGACGCGCTCCGGTGGTCTATTCATTGAGTAATCTGTGTCTGTGGCCTTCGGGGAGAACCCTTATCAATTTGAGGATCCCAAACCATCTTGTCATCATTTCTATGGTATGGACACCAAGAACGTACATTTAAAGGAACTCAAGAATTATTCGTATCATCTCAAGGGCTCTGTGTTATATTTTTAATGAAAATGGAGTTTTGGGGAGTTGTTGTTCAATCATTCTGTGCCATGATTTCGACCCCAAATAAATAAAACCCCAAGAATAAAACACCCTCTTGCATAATGCACGAATTTCGGATCAACCTGTTTGGGGATTGATCTGTGTTCATCATTTTTTTAAAGGATGGGGATGAACATAAAATCCAAAACACCTACCTCTTATGACATTGGATACCAAATTGTTTATCCTCAAGGGATTAAGACCCCGAGGTCGCTTCCTATCTCTGATCATCGAAAGGAATCAAAGTTCATAATGTTCTTTTGGTGTTTATCATTCTTCACAGGGGTGAAATTTAATAAGAGGTTCGATGGGGAATCCTCCAAATTTTTAATCCTTATATCCCCAACACATCAAACTTTAAAAAAGAGCATGTTGTTGTGTTCTCATATTGATGTGACGTCGCGTCTTTGTGCTATTTGTTTATGAAACTGCATTTCTGTTAAACATCATTAAATCATCGTTATGCTGCGAGTTAATGAGCCAGTATTGAGCCTCAATAATACACATCATCCATGCCTCATCACTTCCCCATAGTGTCGATGTCCACCAATCAATTGTGAGAAATAAGATAAAATAATTCTTTTAAATTATTTTATTATTTTTCTCGAAAAGTTCAAAAAATGACTCTTCCCTCCGGACCTTTCCTGAATACGTTATTTCATTTATAGGAAAATCCTGATGTTCTGAATCAAATGATGTCCTCATATTTGTAATCCGAGCATTGGTTCAAAAGATTGAAAATCATGCTCGCACGTTTACTGAACGTATAGTAAAAAATGTTCAAAAACCAGTTCTAGGCTATCCGTGCCTCGAAACCACATGTCATCAAATTTCATGATTTCAAAATAATTCCATATAAATAAAAAAATTACACAAAATTTCTGAGATGTTAAATATTTATATCATTATGAATAGAAACCATGTTAAATATTTGTCACCTTGGTGAGGGTAAACGGGTAAAACAGGGTTAACAATTTTGGATATGGCTTTAAATTTTCACTAACACTTGATTATATACTATTTGATAATATATTTTTGATCATTATCAACCATGTATTGAAAATATGTCCCTTTGATTCCATTTTTTATGACATGGAAGTTTTAGTATTTTAATAAATGAATAAACACCAAATATTACTCTCTTAATATTAATAGATATAATAT
Organism: Viscum album; assembly: GCA_963277665.1. Classification (NCBI taxonomy): domain Eukaryota; kingdom Viridiplantae; phylum Streptophyta; class Magnoliopsida; order Santalales; family Viscaceae; genus Viscum; species Viscum album. The sequence continues at coordinate 401,140,107 of OY728127.1, read as the reverse complement.
TTTTTCATAAGGATGAAAAAAAAAGTTATGTTCAGTTTTAAATATTTATTTTAAATATGATTTAGTTTTTTATCATGTTAATTTATATTTAATATTTAGTTATTGAATAATTACTTTGAAATCGTACAAAACACTAACATAATATTTATCCAATTAATAGAGAATTAAAATAGTTGATAATAAAAATATTAAAAATAATACAATTTAGGATAATTATTATTTTTAAAAAATATTATGCATAAACTTAAATTTATAGTTTTTTTCTAAAGGTTTATATTCAAATTCCATTCCTGTCTTGAGGATGTCAAATTCAAATAAAGTGAATAGTTCTAAAAATAAAATTAATGATATTTTATAATGAATATTATTTTATAAAATTATTTAAAATTCATGAAAATAATGTTTTCATACAATTAAATTGGATATAGAAGAAAATATTAACAACGGGGAATTTATGGGTGACCATTCCTTTTATGGTAGCATTCTTGTCCAAAAGAGTAAAAAACATTGATATTGTGGTAGTTGTCAAATAGATTAACATGGGGTTAAAAATAATAGATAAGGGTTAAGATAACAAATAAAATAATCAAAATATTGTTATATTATAGTAATTATAATTTTATTTATACTATATTTTAAATACATAAAATTAGAGTAACATGATTATGATAATTAATTTATAATAATTTAGTACTTTATGTAATTCCAAGATTTCCCCTCCCCTCACTTATGAAAGGTGTCCTCTTATCCTCTATTAATAATACCTTTTGAGACTTCTAGATATTCTAATCCCTACCATAATAAATTCCAATATTACTTCCCCACTTCCTAGAGCATCTGGTATTTCCAAAAGATTATCCTTGTCAATATTACAGTATATGCCAAAGTAGGTTCTCAACAAAGTGGTAAAACTCTTAACTGATTACTTTTGATTATATTTCTTACTATACTTACTATAAATATTTTGTAGCCTTTTTCAAAATAATTTAAAATGTATCATAATTATATTTATAGGTTATTGTTGTTTTTATTTTACAACCATTTTCCATCTTTATTTCATTCTACAGCAAGGAAAAACATCGCTCAAACAAACAAACACTTTACCATCTCCACATAGCGGTGTAATTCATTTTTTACCCCCATTATACATGGATTGTTATGGAGATGAAAATAATGAAAATATATGATATTTAGTTTAAAAATAATTTCCTTGAAAAATAATATATATTCTTTCTTTTTATTCTTTAACTTGTTAAAAATGATAAGGTCACTCGTCCGTACATGTGGAATATCACCTATATGAAGTGGTTTGATTTATTTTTCATGTACAAATTTCATGGATTATAATAAATATGAATATAAAAAATATCTATGATATTTATATCTAGATTAAAATTATTAATATGATTGAATCATGAGAAATATGTAAAAAATTAAACCATGTAACCCAAACACACCTGAAAAATAAATAAGTTAACACTGAAAAACCAATATAATAATAAAATATTTTTTTCAACCGGTTGATAAGATGTTATAAATTTATCATATATGATGTTATAGATATGTATATGGTACTATTATATAATTATAATAAATATTAATTTATTATACATGATGTTAAAATCAATTAGGATGCAAGTAAAAAATAAGATAAGAGGTTTATTAAATCAATATCCTTTCATTATGTTAATTCACTTATTCATTGATTAAATTATTACAAGATTTAGGGGGGAATGAAAATTGATTATTTTATGATTTATTTTAACTTTTATAGTGTGTATTTAAATCTATTACATATAATCAATCCATTGAATAATGCTTAATTCAATGATACGATCTTTGTAAGGGATTCTATATAAATTTCAACTCCATTGAGAAATATTTGGAATTAGGAACCTATTTACATTTATGTTTTTTATATACTACCCTATTTATGTATTTAATGAGAATATAAATTTATACATGATGATTAATGTTTCAATTAATCTTTAATATTTCAACGGGTTCCAATTTAGAAGTTATGAAATAGGTATGAATGTTTTTATTAATCTTATTTTTTGGGGAATGCATTTATTTTCATTAAAGGAAACATATAAATTATACTTCATAAACTTCATAAATTTTATTATCCATTGAATATTTGAAGAGTTTTCATATTTTATTATATATTTTCTACCCTATTTTTCATGAAACAAATATGTAAAAATTTTATATATAAGCGCATCACATTTCAATTTTTCATTTGGTATGTTTTCTTCCATGTCTATATTTCTAAAAATTGTTTCACAAATGTCATTTAAATTTAAAAAAATTATTTATTAAAGAAATTTTATGTTATCCTTTATTTTTAAAATTACATAAAATGAATATTTAAAATGTTTACTGAAAATTTTATTTCTATCTATCTTTATAAAATGTCAAAAGGTATTTTTCTTTTTGATGTAAACGATGTCAGGAAACATTCCAATCCATTTAACTATTTTACAGTATTTAGATTCTTCTACAAGTTTCAATGGTTTCAAAAAGAAAACACTTTAATAAAAACTAAGCTAAATGTTTCTATTCCATTCTTTTATTCTCTAAAATACATGAATTTATTAAAAAACCATTTTTTCTTTTTAATTTATGGTAATAATTTATCTCTTATTACATTTTTGTTTATTAACTTTTTCATGAAAAATTCACATTCCATTTATAATTTTCATTAGAAATTACATATATCTTAAATATATGTATTCTTTATATAATGGATATTATTATTTACCAAACTTTATATCATTTCAATATTTTTTTACTAGTAATGTTATTTTATTGACTAGGGAAATCTTGAAATTATGTATCATTTACTCAATATGAATATTTTTTGATAAGGAATACTGTTTATAAATTAAATTAATCATTAAATATATGATGAATTTGTTTAATATGAAGTGATGGTTGGGTTCTAGTTATATATGGACCCTCTATGAATTTACATGTCTCATGAGATATCCAAAGTTGGCTAAACATATTAAATGGGTTCTTTTTGTATACCTTCACATCAATTAAATTTTCTTGGAACATTTCCTTGAGGGAAAATATTTCATTATGTACGAGATCATGAAATCCAATATTAGGCATTTCTATCACTATGAATTTAGATATTATTATCCATCATATTAAAAAATTTATTTTATCAATGGGTGTATCTTTTTCTCATGCTATTAATTAAATTCAAATTGTTTTTAGTTATTTTCCTTACCATATTGATTATTAATTATTTACTGCTAATAGTTTCCATTTTATGTTACCCTTACTGAGAATATTCTCCCAACCATTATTATTTTTCCTTTCACCAGGATATGAAGAAGGAAATTATGAATAATATAATATATGTGGGAATGTTTATTAAGCTACAAATTTTATATTTTCAATATAATAGGGGAATCATATATGTATCTAGTTTTCTAATATTTTTAAACAGATTGACCTTTATAGTGAGATCCCATTTATCATGTACCAATTCAATAGAGTAAGCATCAACATTATGTTAATGGGTTTTTGGTTTATATATATATTCCTCAATGATCTTTCATACAAAGAGATAAAACCATGGTTAATGTTCACTAAACGTTGTCATTGTTCCACTATAATTAAGACTCATAATTTATTTTCTTTCTCTTCCAAGTTGAATCATTACCAAATTTCACCTCAAACTAAATCTAGTTAAATGTACATAATTTAATTTTAGTGGAAAAAATATTGAAATTTATTTGGAATTAGTTTAAAACATTTTTGAGATAATTTAGAGATTGTTACTTTTTTCTATTTAATTTATAGTATTTAATTTTGAAGTAAGTGGACGGATTTTATAGTGGATCTATATATGTGAGAAGGTCTTTATAGGAAAAAAAGATGCCCGAAAGAAGGTTGAGAGGTTAATGCAATAAAAAATCTATAGCGGCCAGTAATTACCTAATAGAGGATCACTGAGTATTTGTTGAGGTCTCTAGCTAGGGCTGGTTCAATACAGGTCAGTAGTTACCCAATAGAGGGGGTTGGGTACTCAGTGGAATTTAATTGTGATTTATATAATAAATTCTGTTATTATTTTATTATTATTATTATGTATTGGAAATTTTTTTAAAAAAATAATCATATTATATTTTATTATAAATATTTTTAAAATGAAGAATTTATGAAAAATGATATTATTTATGAATATGTAGGAGAGATTATATTATAATTGAAATTGATGATAAACAGAAAATGTTAAATGATTATTTTATAAAAGAATGTTTTTGAATTATTATTTTAAATAAATGAAATGTGTGAAGTTATTATTATTACTGTTCATGAAAAATTCAATGATTATAACAACTTTTGATGACATCATTAAGATGTCATTATATTAATAGATAAATACATATGTATATTTTCATTAACTGGTTAATACATATGAAATATAGAAATAAAATTCATCATATATTTTGATATTTCTATGAGAAATATAATTTCAAGAAAATAAAACTTTTCATCATACTAGGTCTACCTGGTTAGCCCTAACTCATCAATTATTTATCATCATTCTTTCTTTATTTATTTTTTTCTTTAAACTATTTTTGTGTGTGTTCTCCATCATATATTTCTTATATTTTAATCAATCACATTTTTACATACAATGATATTTTCTTATTTAAGTTGATTTTTTTAATCCAAAAACACAACCAGACATCCTCAAAGTATTCAACCCTACAAATACAGTACTAGATAATTTTAGGTATAAAAATTAATTTCGATAGTTAATGACATGAAATTTAGAAATTATATATTTAAATCACTTGAATAAGATTTTCAATAATAATTACAATTAAATAACCTATATGTTATAAGGAACTAGTGAAATATTTTCTCCCATACATATAGAAAAAAAATATTAAAAATTTTTAAAATATTTTTCAACCCTCATAATCCTATGTTTATTTAAATCAACTTTTATGATTTAGTGGGAACCAAATAAACTAAGAGAAATGTTTAAAGTAGACAAAAAAACCAAAAATATGTCTATCTGGATACCAAAGTCTTCTACCATGATATCCCAGAACTATATGCCATGGTGCATGACGAAACTCACAACAAAAGGTGCCCAAAAAACATCACAAAATCACATTCATCCATATTTTCATGCATCATACCAATTATCGTGAACATAAAATGACATTTTTCACATCAAATTCTTGTCTTCTTCAACCCTTCATTTCCATCGAGCCTCCATTGGACCACAATGAATGGAAAAGACTCACTTCTACATTTGAAACTAGTTAATTACCATTATAACCTAAAAACATCTACAATATGATATTATGCGCTATCATAAAATCATTGGATAACACCATCGATAGAAGCAGAAAAACAATCCTTTATGAACATGGCCTCAGTATCAAAAACAAACACAAACAATTCCATTAAAAACTAATGATAGTGAAGTAATCAAAATCTCTTACTTCAAGAAACAACATAAAATGTATCAATCAAAATTCCCCGAATGGTTAATAAGATTTTACCCTGGATAAAATGTTGTCGGAAAAAGAGTGATAATGAACCCCAACCAATATCTAACCTAAAATCATTATTCCCATAGAAATCCTGAAAATTTACAATCCCTACAAATCATATTATCCCATATATTTTTCTAAATATTTTCAATATATTATAAGACACTTAAATTCATATTACATTTAGGTTTAGAGTTTGATAGAATTAATAAAATTACAAAATATTAATAAATAACATTAACCTCAGTTTAACAATACATAAATATCCATTTCTGCTATAAAATATTTTCTACATACTTTTCACTAGCTTCATTAAAGGGTGATTAAAATAAAATAAATTTTAATTTTTTACCATTCCTACTCATCAATAATCACTGTAAAAAAACATTAGGAATTGTGGGATGAGTATATATAGCTCCATATTGGATAAAAACGAGAAGAAACAATTTCGGTCTTGAAATACATGAAAAATATTTATGGTGAATATAGTTTATTATAACTATATAAGAGGATATATTGAAGTCACAAAAAATTATATACCTATATTCAATCATAAAATTATCTTATTTATTCATAAAAATGAAAATAATATAGTATTATATATTTAACTCATATATAATCAGAAATAGAATATAATAATCTTCAATTTTTATTGGAACATCATATTCATATCACTAGTAAATCACTCATAATCACCCATAATAACCCATTATAGATGAACCAAAAACGTTACTTCCAATATAATATCTTCAGAGAATAAATCATTACCATGTTCATTTGGGGGATTTATCTTGACCCTCATTTTATTTTTAATAATAATATCATCAATAAAACACATATGAGCCTATATTTCAACCCATTATGATAGGAATTAATGTCCACCCTATTGAATCAAAGGAAATGGTTATTTCCCAATCAGAATAAAGTATAATAAAATAAAATAAAATAGATGTATAAATAATTAATTTCAATATGAATATTATAAAATAAAATTATATTGACATAAATACGAAACCTTTAATCGATGATAATAAATTGTATATAAATTTAGACATAAATATATTTTACATTTTGATATTTTTTATAAACCAAATAATTAGATTATATGGAATATAAAGGAAGGGATAATATAATATGAATTTTTTTTAGGATCAAAATATGATAAATTTTCCATATGATCATTTTAATAAAAAGAATATAAAGCAATGAGATAAAATATAATTTATAAATTTAAAATAATTGAAAGAAAATATTCACATTGAAATGTCTCATGTAGGACACAATAAATGTAAAAACATTTATTCCCAATGATATAACATTTGGAACATATAAACGGAATAAAAATATCTTGTTGAAAAGAGAGGAAATCAAAAATAATAAGAGATATTAAAAGAAAAATAAAATCTTATCTTAACCTCTAACTTGTTTGAATGTTCAAAAAAACCACAAATAATGAAATAATGATTATAAATCATCAATTTTAGAACCATATTTATAAATATTTTGTTTTTTTTCATACACTCATTCATTACATATTTATTAGTTAGAATAGTTTAAATAAATCATCAAATGTTAGTAGTTCAAATAGTTTCCATTTAGATTCTGTATAATGGTTTTGAAAATCTTCTCATGTTAAAAAATTTAATATATGTAGAATGATTATATTACTAGAATAATAATATAATAATTATTTATAAATTCAAAATCTAGTTTAACTAGAGTTAAAAATGATATTCATAAGGAAGAAATCAATATCTTTCTTGTTTTGGGTAACTTTATAAATAATAGAGTTAATTTATAATGAATATTTATTGGAATTTTACCATTAAAAAATAATAACAATAAATTAATTTATAATTTTATTTCATAAATATATTGTATTTATATATTTTTTAATCATCTATAAATATAATTAGAATATGGAGTGTCATCCATCATGTTAGTGGTTGTACTAAACCAATAATGAATGAAATAAAAGTATTAAAGATTATTCAAACATATATATATTACATTATAAACTAAACTAGTATTGTAGAATCATTTTGGTAATTATCTTGAAATATTGATTATTTTTAAATAATTATATAATATTAATTTGATATTATTAGAATATTATCATATAAATAACATGACATGGGTTTATAAAATGTTTTATATCATTATTAAAAAAAATTCATAATAATATTTTCATGTCTCTTTGATAAAAAATTATCATTTTAAAATAACTGTAAATGTGTTACTAACACTCCATCCAATTTACATCCACCCTTTTCCTTAAAAAAATAATTTTTTAAATATATTAATTATTATAATACATTCCAAATCATTCTTAATGTGGCTATAACTTTATATAGTCATATTTAATAATAAATTGTACTATTTAATCAGATCTTGATTTCATATTTTCTTATAAGGAATTCAGATATATTACTCAACATATCATCAAGTTGAATTTGAAATTTAAACTTTTAAATTATATTTTATTATATATAAAATATGGAAACATATTCTATAAATTTATAAATTATTCTAAAACATTCTATATTCTTACAAAATATTGAGTTTTATAACTCCACTGGAATTCAAACTCATATTTTTGATAAATAATTCAAATTTAAATGTATTAAAAAACTTATAACCAAAATGATTTTTTTTATTTTTACTAAAAACATCAAAAATCCATATTTTTGATACTTAAAAAATCACATTGAGATTTAATGGGAACTAAGGACAATTACATTTAGGGAACAAACTGTTTCAAATAATAAATTGAGAGAAAAGAAAGATATTGATTCATTGGATCGTTGAATTAAAGGGTTTCTCCAATATTTTTGTATAAGTATATTGATTTTAAAAATTGTTTCATCCTATATATTCTTTTCAATTATGGATGTAATTATATCTACTGATTCCATATAGTCATCATATGATAAAATATCAACATCTAGTTTCATACGGGTGTAATAAATTAGGATTGACAACCATTTCTTGGTGTCACATGTGAGGCCCCATTGGAGTCCTAAATACCAAAATTTATATTTATCCTTAAAAAAAGAAAGTATCATTTATTTAATTAATATATTCTCCATATGTTACTTTTAAAAAAATTTAATATGTTCTCCATCATTTCATAACAATGTGGAGGGAATATGATACACCTCGGGTCTTTTCCTACATTGTCCTCATAGTTAAAAAAAATTATAGAGTTACTAGTTATCCAATTTAAAAAACTCTTTTGAAACACCTAATTTTAAAGGTTCTTGATATTTAGGCTCATATGACCACTTAATTTTTTTCACTACTAGTAATCGTACTTGGTGATCAAGTCTTCATTGCCTTAGGATGACACGAATAGTCATTATGTCATCTGATTTTGATTATATTTGAAACTCAATGGTTTCCCAAATAAAACTTTCAATTATTCACTTAAATCACTCCCATGTATAATTTAATATAATCAAAAACTTACACGACATCTTTATATGGTGATGAAGCATTAGTGACTACCTTATAATCGTTGTCAACAATAGTGGAAATACCACGTTCCGCTACTAATGTTTCCTAATATAATTTACTGGGATTAGAACCTATATCCCAAAGTATCATTATTTTATATTAGAGCCAAAAATTTTCCATCCCTCTCCATTCATGTCATTAATCACTCATTCCAGTCCCTAAAACATATTATGAGTTTCAAAACAAGAGATAATTCTCTACAACTCGATAATAAGAATGGTCTTTTCATATATATTAACTAGGTATTCAGAAATACAAAATCATTTTGTAGAATGATAACCCATTTAGATTCATAAATAAATAAGTAGAGATGAAATTGTATTTGAAATCATAATCTAAAGAACCTTCCTACATTGTTTCCTCTTTCTAGGGAGAAGCTCTGATTCAAACATCACCTTTTGAACCACATACAATACGTGACCACCATAATGTTTATAATGAAAATCAGTTTGGATAATGTTGGAACAACATAGGGAACCTGGACCCACTTTCACATCCTTATAGACCTTTCAAAGACCATTTATAGTATGACTATAGTGGAAATTTACTTTACTAGAATCATTAGGAAATTCAGAAATACATGACCATTTCATGTTCCTTAGGGGTATTTCAACATTAGGACTTAAAGCTATATTTTTCACATGAATCAACCCCAATTATTTTTTCAATAACCCTATTTATGTATCCCTCATAGTTTGAAGTAACCACATCCAAATAGTAGGTATATGGTTGTTTAACTACAAGGAAGATGGGATATGAAAATCTACTAAAGTCAAGAGTTTTATAAGTCCATATTGACTAATAACAGACTGATATTGAACCATGAATTTTTCATCTCCATGTTGATAAGACTATTACAGACGACCGAGTTAGTTATGTGGGAGGAAAAAATCAATCGAAGAGTCGAAATTTAATGATTTTGTACACTAGTATTAAATTTTATTCTCAAAAAAATATAAATCCATAGGATCGTTTGATACATTCATTTCAAGATAAATTAATGGAGATATTGGGTGAAAAGGGAGTGAGTTTTATTATCAAAACATAGAAAAATATCTACCAAAGTTCTAAGGATCCAAAGAATAAAAGGGTTCTTAAATACAAGGGTTAGTCTTGTGAGGCTTGCCCAAATGGCCAATGTTGGTTGATCGTGCTTCAAATGGAACACATAGTTTAACCAAAAAAGGGATATTTGGAACCAATTAATGTAAAATGGGCCATTAAACCACACTGAAACTAAATTTTCTTCCTTTTAGAATAAAATTAAAATGTGTCAATGGTCCGAAAGTCTGATGATTTCATGATTCTATAAAATATAGGTATCAAATATGAACTTTTCAAAAGCATACACATAAGGATGATTTAAAAAAAATTGTCCACTTAGGTATTCTTGAGAAGACAAGAGGTTTTTGTGAACTCAAATGAGAAAAGGGGTGGCGTAGGGAAGCCATGACATAAATATTTTTTATGATCCTAATGATAAAAATATCATTACAAATCCTTAGAATTAATATAAACATCCATATTTAGCATATATAATTATTAAATAAATATATTGAAAAATTAAGTTTTGTTAAAAAATATACTTTTCCATAATAAAAAACAAAATTTTAAGATGAATAAAAAATTATTTCTTATTATAAAATATGAGTTTAATTGAAAAGAATATATTTATCTGATTTATCACATAATGGAAATCTTATATATTATTTTAGTGATCCTATAACAGCATCCCAAATGGCCATATAATGACTACCTACAATAACTACTGTAATGGTTAAATAAAAACTACTCAAAATGTAACGACTACCCCAATAAACTTATTGAAACATTATTTTTATATATATTTCATAACAAACTTACCAAAAAATTACATTTTCTCATTCCATCTAAAAATTCCTATGATATTTCTATCAGTTTTTCAATATTTCTATAATTATACTCAGGGTATGATTTTTAAGGAAAATATGATGATGAATTACTCAACATATAGACTTTCTATTTTTTAATTTTTAGTATGCCATTATACTTGTATATATCAAATATAGTGTATTTATCATTTATATACAATGTTATATTTTAAATAATGATCACAATATTTAATATTCATGTAATATTCTATATAATATAATTCAATAATGAAAACATTTAATTTTTTAATTAAGAATTCCAAATAAAATATGGATTATTATTTGACAATTTTTAATTAAAACTCAATATTAGCCCATTGTTGGCTGCTTTATATGTCAATTTTACAATTGTATCTTTAATATTATCATTTCTCCTATTCTAAAATTTATGTTCAATTCCATGTTTTTTGGGTGGCATAAATTAGATAATGAGACACTCTTTAGCAATCTGATCATGTTGATAACAATTACTACTAGACTCATCATGGTATTAAATTATTTTATTCACTACAAAATTTCCATAAATTTGGTATTGTGACACTTTCATCATGTTGTGGGGTTCTGTTCAATTTGGATTAGTTTTCTTCTATTCTATAATATTAAATATATTAAACTATAAATAACTTATTTTTTGACTAATTATTGTATATCACAATTAATGGATAATGTGAATCCCTTTCCTTTAGTCATTAAGCACAAGAATATAGGGAGGTGTTCTAGAGGTTCATATCGATCAACTTTGGGATATTGGATATCTTGGGTCATCACATTAAAAGAAAAATACTTTCGTATTGTATAATAAATATTCCTATAAATTTATTTTTGTTGAAATATCACATTTAAAGGAATAAATTAAGCTTCTATAAATATTCACTTCTAAAAAATCACAAATATTGAGCAGTTCATGTTATTGGCGCTAACAAAAAGTAGTGATAAAGGGGTGGATTTACAAACTTCAGGTAAAAGTTCTGATTATCGGTATCTTTATGAGTGCAAAGAAAGCACGTAAAAATATCACTTTTATCAATGTTTTTTCTAGCACTAATAATATTGACCTTTATCAGTGTGTGTTTTAGCACTGATATAAGGTTATCTTCTTAGAAAAAAATATATTATTAAAAATCAAATTTAATATAGAAATACATTTTTATTGATATATATATAAATACATATTTTCCTTAAGTATGATTTGTATAATAATGAATATGAATTTAAACTCAATATATATGTTATATAATTAGTTATAATTTAATTAAAAATTAATATTAATAAGAAAATACTGAATAATTAAGAATAATAGACATTTTAAAACAATTTTTTTTATTCATGTTCGATTTAAATTTGATAGATACATCAAATAAAAATATTAATTATTAAATAAAAAAAGACTAATTATGAATGATTTCACATAGTATGTCATATAGTAATTTCACATGTATATAATTAATCTAATTTTATAGAAACATGCATAAAAAATAATAAAATTTTAATATTATTATTTTAGACTTCAATTTATTAATACTTAATATATATTATGACTTTAATTATTAAATTTTAATTCATTTTTATATTTTTATTTAATATATACTATTCATTACCTTCGATTATATATATATATATATTAATTTATTCTTCATCTTTTTTGTTTATTTCATTAAAAAATTGATATTTCATGTAATTTGTTCAATATTAATTTTTTTAATCTTTTTTTAATTTTATTATATTTTAATTTTTTAAAAGATTATATAATTAATTACTCTTAATCATTTTTTAATATTTTTTGAACTATTTAATTACTTAATTATATTTCAATGATTCTTTACATCTAATCATTTAATATTATTTATTCATTTATAATGTATATTTTTTTAAAATTTTATATAATTTATTTAATTTTAATATTTATTCACTTAATTTTTATTAATTTATTAATTTATATATTTATATATTCTTTTTATACCTGATTATTCATTAGTTATTTATATTTTTAAAATAAAAATATATTCACCCAAACATATATATATATATATATATATATAATTTTATAGTCTTTCCTTAAATTTTATTTTTATAATAAAAGATATGTACTTTTGTGTATTTAATTATAATAACTCTAAATTATTATTATATAATATTTTTTTAATTTATTCATTTTTAATTAAACTTCACTCATTATTAGAATTCATTATTCAAACTTATTTATTCATTAATAATGTTTAAATTTTTTAATTCTTATAATTTATTCATTTTTTTTATTTTTTGTTTAATATATTTATAATTTATTCATTTTTAATATTATTTTATACATGATTGTACATTAATAATTTTAATATAGAAATATATTCATATATATATATATAGTTAGAACGGTTTATAATTAAAAATCAATATAAATAAAAAAAATATCGACTAATTAGTATCATGTAATGGGTGATTTATAAGCATATTATATAAATGTAATTTGTTTATTCAATTTAAAATATATGTGTGTTATATACATATATATGTGTTAATATCACAAACAAATATACACAACTAATGCAATTTTATATAGAAAAACACACACAAATGATATTCCGGCAATTTATTCGATTTCAAATATCCATTTTAGAATTTTATTTATTAGCATAATATATTTAATATATTATTTTTTTAATCATTAAAATTTATTCATGTTGAATATATTTATATTATATATAATAATTGTTACTTTTGTATATTTTTAATAATTTATTAATTTTTAAAATAATTTATTCATTAATAATATTTGTAATTAAATTTTTTTGTTATATATTCATATTTACTTTTTATTAATTTAGCATTTTATTAATTTTATCAATTTATTAAACAAATATACATGTTTATTCATTAACATTTAATTTTTTTTATATGGTTGTAATTTATATAATAAATATGTCTTCATTTTCATTTTAACATATATAAATTTATAATTTGTTTAATAATATAAATAATTAATAACACTTATTCTTATGATAATATTTTTTCTTATCTAGTGAATTTTTACATATCAAATTTCAATTTTTTAACATCAATTCATTTAATATTATATTATATTATTTATTAACTAATAATGTAAATTTTTATTTTATTTTATATAATTTATTTTTTTGAATAATTATTCATTTAATATAATTTTTTATTTGTTCATTTTTTATATTTATGTATACCAATTTATTTATTATTATTTTTTTATTTTAATATGGTTGTAATATACAAATTTAATAAAAATTCATCTTCATATTAATATATATACATCTTTATTTTTTTATTAAATTTTATAATTAACAAAACATGTTGTAATTTATGTTAAATGGTTTTGATCAATGTTTAAAAAGAATAGATGATAAACCCTTCATTGTGATTTAAAATAAACAACAATAGATCCCTACTCTCTCACGTTGTTTAACCTCTCGTGTAATGAGACATATTTGTTGCTTCCCCTTGATATTCTCAGGTGAATCAACCACTCAAAACTAATGGTATGTGATTATGTTTTGTCATTTTTAGTTGATATTACATTGTTTCATAATGTTTAGTTATTATTTTCATGTGTGCCATACCACCCCATTTCGCTTGGCCTATTTGTATTGTAGTGGTTTGACTTAGTTGAAATGATCGAGAACATCTGGTTATTGATTAACCTGGTTTGATACATCAAATTCTTCCATGGTTCATTGATTCACCACAATTAGAAAGGGTTTGTATAATCAAGTTTTGATGCTTTTTATTTATTAATTCTGCTGTATAATGTTTGATGTTTTTCTTTAAAAAGTTATTACTCTTCTAAAACCATAGAATCTCTTTCTTTCTTATATTTTGACACTACTATGAAATTCCCTATTAATTTCATAGTCAAACTACACTAAATCAGTATGTGTGTGTTTTGTAATGTGATTTTTGATATAAAACTAAATTGTTTCCAAAAAAAATTAAAATTAATAATATTGATGATAAAAAAATGTCAAAATATGAAAAATAGTGATCTTCTTGGTATCCCCAAGAATACAATTACATTTTGATTGTAGGATCTTTTTTACTAAGTCCCAATGAAAATATTTTTTCATAATAATGAAATATTGTTTTCCTAATATTTCTCACAAAGAGGCTTCTAATCGTGATTATCTTCACTTAAAATATTAATTATTTCCAAATGCGTTGAATTGGATTTATCAAAAATATATTAATGATGCAATAAAAATGGTGATTTTTATTGAAAAAATGGGTATGAAAATAACGATCTTTGAAGAATTTAAAACAATTGAATGAGGGAAAGAGGGATAAAAGGGAATAATTCGTCTATTAAAGGAAGGAAGAACTAGATTTAGAGTAGTTACCATGAAACAATTTGAGCAATGTGGTTCCTCGTAACAATTTTCCAAAATATGTATTTCTTAAATTAATTTATTGTACTTAATCCATAATTACAAAATAAGTACTAATAAGGTTAAAATCTAAGAGATTGTTTTCCGTAATCACAATGTAAATTTTCTTTCTTTCTATATGATTTATTATGTAATCAATGGTCACTCATTATAAGAGTTCACTATAATACTAACATTACTCACATACTAAATTGAGTGTTGAGAAATTTAATTAGTTTTTAAATAATTTAAACCATTGTAATTTAGTTTTGAATTCTCATAATAGCATTCAACATGAAATAACATTTCGAACAAAAATATTGAAACAAATGAGTGGAATAAAGACATCAATTTAATAGTTTGGTTTGAATGAATTAACCAAAAAATGTTTAACTAGATATAAAAAATCCAAAAAATAATAATAATAGAGTACGTAAAATATATTTGGATATTTCCATCGATCTGTCACAACTTTAGGTCACCAAAGGTTTAGCTAGACATGGATATCCGCTAACTTCTTTCCTTTCTATCATTACAAGTTTTGTTTTCAATGATTATATAATTATACAATGTAATTATGACTTATTTCATAGGAAAATAATCTAATTTCATAGAAGTGTGAGTAACATTCCATATTGATTATGAAGATTTTATACTTATTTAAAAAATGGACACATATATTTATATGAAAATCTTTTCTGGACACACACATAAAAAAATTATATATTTACACTCTCATTTTGAAACCTTGTACACATATCAATGAATATGTACATTATATTTATAAATTATGTGTTTCTATTTATTAATTGAAAAAATTTGTAAATCTGAACCTAAAAGGAAGGATATGAATAAAAATGTATGGATAATACTTTTATGATAAAGGAGAATTAGGATACAGTTGTATAGTTCCTTGTGTTTGTAATAAAGAATGCTAACGAACCTTCCCAAATCTATTTTATATGTTTACATTGTTGTTATTGAAGATGAATTTTTGTAAAATAATATGAATATAATGTGATTTGTCATGAAATAGTTCAAATTTATAAATATTGATCTAAATATAGACAAAACCTAAATGTATATATTTACATGAATGATACTATTATTTACAGATCATTTGAAAGGAATACTGGTGTAAATTATGAAGGATATCATATGGAATAAATGCAAATGGAAATTGATGATGACCGTTGTGATTTTGAATTCTTTTAGAGAAAAAAAATAGATATGAAAAGATATCATTGTATATCAATTGTACAAAATATACAACACTGTTAGAAATATTATAGTTAAAAATATTAAAAGCTGGTTAGTGATGGAGTGAAACAGTTTTACAAAACTAATTAGTGTATTAAATTATATTCAACCAAAAGAAAATATGTTTTTAATTGAAAATATAACACTAAAAATTATGCATTAAATTGGAATGATCTCTAAAAAATAAATATATCTCAAAATGATTATAAATTTCTTACAAGGACAATGAATTACAATGAAAAATCACTATGTTTGGAAGAGATCAGTATATGAATGTTTATTCAAGTCCCTAAAAAGTGGTTTGGAACCTTCCTATCTTTCCAATGACTACATGACTATAAGGATATATGTAAAATGTTATCCAATTGACATGGAATGAAGATACAAGAATTGTATATGGGAAACTACATCCCTCTGTGGACTCTCCTCAAATGTAGAAAATTTATTTTGAGTATCCTGAATTTTGAAATCAACCAGGAAAACTCCATCTTTCATTATCTACTGATGGAATATTCTATCTGATGTAAAAACTAGTACTCACAATACATGGATAGTAATGTTGGTAATTTATAACTTTCCATCTTGGTTATGCATGAATCAAAAATACATTATGTTGTCTTAGATTATATATAAACCACAACAACCCAGTAATTATATTGATTACTATTTTCACCCTTGATAAAATATATAAAATTGATATTGGAAATAGTTGTTACATTGAACAATTCAAATATAAGTGAAGAGTACACATTGAGAGTCATGTTATATGTGATGATAAATGAATTTCCTCCATAATGAAATTTTTCATGCTATAAAATTTAAAGAATTTTGGGTTATCTCGTTTCTTCATAAGGTACACACATTTTTAGGTTGAAATATTCCTAAAATACTATGTTTTTGGACATCACAAATTTTTATCTCGATGCTACAAATACCAAGCTTGGATGAAACCATTCGATGGAAATACATAGAAATGTACAACACTGTCTCCAATAAGGGTGAAAAACTATTCGAGCAAGTAAAAGATGTTGTCTTTGTTTTATCTAGAACATTTCTGAAAAAAAACATTTTAAATTAGGATGAGAAAAGATATTAGTTAACATTAATTATCTTATAGGAATTTTTTGTACATCATAAATTTTCTAGAAGTTAAGAATGTAGGAAAAATGTATGTGATAATATTATTAGAACATTACTATATATACCAGAAAAAAATGATGTCATTGAGGCTGGGCTTAATGTTATTGGCATGTGTATAAGGAAATATTTTGAACTATTGAAGCGTGAAAGTTGAACTTTTCTTCCTCCACTAGCATAAATTATAGCCAAAAAAAATAAATTTTCAATTTTTAAATTTCTTAATGGTGTAATAGTTTTATAGGAGTATTTATAAATTATCAATAATTTTTTTAATCACTAATTTGAATTTATAAGATCTAAATTAACATGACTATCATATTTATGTTCATGATATAATTAATATATCTTTATGTTTCATTCTATCTAAAAATGTATGACTTACATTAACCAGACTTTTCTTCTTTTTCAAAGCAATATTCCATAAATTTATAGACCTAGTTTTGTTTCCAATCAGGAGTAATGAAATTGCAGTCATATTATGTGAATTGGATATTCTATTACTAATATAAATCTTTGATATATTTTTTCAACTATCGGTTCTCTCAGTTAAGAAGATTCAACTATGTGGTCATATAGATTATAGATGGATGTAACCTCATTGAATATTATATAAATATTCTAGAAGGGTACATCATCAATCATAGTTGGTCAGAACGTTGTATTGTAGAGAGATATATTATTTTAATTATATGTTGGATTCTTTACTAATTACCTATTGTATGTTGATAGCATTGGTCTCCCAAAATCCCCTAATAGTAGATTCCTTATGGATGAAGTGATTTTTCCAATAGATTTTGTTACAATTAACATTACATAGTGGGAGAAATCTCACCATCACACTTTATATAAATGTTTATAGGTTTCTACATATGTTGAATCCCAAAAAATTATACTTAGACATTTTAATCATTCAAGGGATAAAATATAGATATCAAATACACATAATCAATAGTTTAAAGCATGGTTCCGATATTATATTTATAAAGAGTGATATTTAAATCTAAATTCAATCTCCAAACAACATTGATGTCTAGGCATAGGAAAAAAATTAATGTATTATCTTAAAATGGTTATGAAAATAATTATTATATGTTATACACAAAGGGACAATATGAATATAGTATGATGAAACATAGTGGAGTTGTGCATGTTATAGAAGCAATGTGTGTATCATTTTCAATAGATAGAAATATAATTTCCGAAATATTTCATACTTTTTCACTATCCAAAAAAATATGTAAGTCCAGTTATGCAATATTTTAGGTGTTGATTATCCGTTACAAAAGGGTTGAAAATATGAGTGTGGTTATAGTTGATGAATTGGGATTAATAAAGGTACATTTCATTGTGTAATCATATAATAATGAAAAATTCATAATATAATATATTGATGATCTTGTATTTTATGTCCTAGATCCATCAAACTGGAATTTTCCAACTTTTTTGTTAGAGACTAAATCAACAAAAGGGTCAGATGGAAATTCCATTGAGTGTGACCGTTTTATTTAGAGATCACCATAACTTCAGAGAGACCCCAATTATAACATCCTATACCAGATTCACTCCAATGTAACCATTCCCGGTTGGTGAGGTGGCCTCAAGCCTACCACCCCATATACTAGAGGCTACCGACTGACAATGAAGGTGTAAAGTTGTTTAGTGGGGAGGTTATACACTCTTTATCAGAGTAGAGAAAAATGGTGATATAAAATAAAATAGAAATGGAAATAGTATCATCCAAAAATTATGCAATCTATTAAATAATAATAAATATCCAAATCTATAAATAATGTCCAATATCATATAGAAAATGATGAAGTGATGATCCAATAAAAAATAAGATTACAAATGGAAAAAGTAGCAGGTATATAAATGGAATGTTATACAAGAAGTAAAAATATACCAATATCTTTATCCACTACCATAATGAATGTAATCAAGGCCATTTACTTTTATACTTCTTCATAGTATAGAAAATAAAGCATCCACAATTGGGCATTTCCATTTTTCACTACCTACATCCATGAAGTATATCTCATTACCAATCAGCTTCTCGAATAGGGTGTGAGTAAAACCCAGTAATCCATCATCAAAAGTATACAATTCATTCAAATGTTTTAATATAAAATGATAAGTGCATAATGAATAAAAATTGAAAATAAATAAAATGGTTTAACTTTTGTTTTTCATGGGGAATCCATCTGAGACTACCCACATTGGCCCAACCCAAGTTTTCTATAAGAATTTATTAATTTATTATTTAATTTAAATATGATGGATAGAGACCTAAGGATTATATCAAAGGAATCCTTGGATAAATGTTTTTTATAAGACATTGATGTTTCCCATATAAAATGATACTTTTAGGTAAGAGGAAAACAAAGAAGGTTATGTAACCAAAACTTTTACCGAATCCATGTTTTTCATTGACTTAGTATATGTGTCATGTAATTGATAAACATAAACAACTCGTCTATGGAATTCCACTTATGGAGAATATATATCAATCCTAGTATTCTATAAAGGCATCACACTGTGATCCCAACTATAGCATTCCACATAGGAATATAGGTATCTCCCAAGGCATGGTTTAACAAAACTACCCCTAAGCTTGTCTAAGGTATTCCAGATAGGGAACCTCGGTTTCTCTCATGTCATCATATAAATCCACCTTCTTGGCGATCCCATCCAATTAATTCCATATTGAAACCTAGGTATTTCCCACGAATTAATTTAAATCCATTTATAATTCATTTAATTCAATATTATTAATGATCACATCCAATCCATTCTGAATTAGAACCCATGTATCACTCCCCACATGACATATTGGTGGTCATGATATAACATTCAATCCAAACCATTTAAAGACTAAATTTATTTTAATTATCAATTAAAATATAAGTAATACCTCACGAATGAAATAACAAAAATAACAGGCTAAGAGACATGGTTTTACTATCAGCTTACATTTAATTCAATTTAACGACCAAACCAGAGGGGTAAAAGGAAACACTTCAAACAGTATTTTAATTTCATTAGGAACATAAGGTAATTTCCTACAGTTTAGAAACACACCCAAAGGGAGGTTCTACTTGAGTTTCTCAACCTAAAATGGTGTCAATGGGTCTCAGGGCTCATATAGGCCATGGTATTGAAATTTAATTAATTAAAACATATTTTTATAGGTGTTACATGAAAATTTAGGTAGGCAGAATGATGGTGATTAATATAAAAACTAAAATTTTAAGGAAAATCAATAGACCCCCTACCTTATACCATTATATGACCCATTTTCCATTTTCGGTCTATAATGCACATTAAAATGGGTGATCTTTTATAAATATGAAGATGCACTAGAAAGAGGGAATATTATCTTTCATTAAGATAAATCTAAAGATGGTGAGGTGAAATGAGAATATATGTTAATAGAGTAAAATCATTACCGAGGGGAATCCAATAATACCGAATACACTTGAATCAGAAGATTTATGGTGGAGGATTCTCAATAACATGCTAGAGGGATAGGGGAGATCTCAGGGAGAGGGATGCTATTATGCCTGAAATGGGATATGAAATGAGGGTTAACTATTGAAAGGAATTAGATGAAGAAATGTAAATTCACCACTTTTATGGGGGAATGCTTTGGATTCACAGTTGGGAAATCCATTCACTAACCATGTGCACCCACTAATTAACATGTAACTCCCCTCCAATAGATAGTTTTGTGGTTTGAAAAACAGTCCATATCACATGATTGATCACTATCTGACACCTCTATCCCCTTCAATTGTTAGGAACAAGATTGAAAAAACTAAGTGAAAACCATGATAAATATACCTATATTTTTTTCTATATATTTCAGGGTTAGGAGGAATCCATTACACATTTAAACTAACTATCCATAGCCCCTTAAATTCCATACAATTGAGTTGCCCTGTTATCACTAACCATGTGCCTAAATCTTTCCCTCCAAATTTCATAATTTTGAGCTCTAAATGAGACTAAAATCCCCCCAACAACTTCTATATTCTCTTAGAATTTCCATTTAGATAAGAAGATTGGTTCGAACTAAAATTTAAAATATCTACACCTCAAGTGAAAATTCAGTAACTTATGACTCCCCTCCATAAAAAAATCATCACAAATCTTCCCTGAGGGGGTTTGAGCATCATCTGAGGATATTTTCGGTGACTGATCACATATGATATCCTCTCACTCCCTTGTCTCATCCAATACATGGAGGAGTTTCTATAGTGCATGTACTAGTGTAATGGGCTATCCTCAGAGTGTATTTTTTCTCTATTCAATGATATATAAGATACTCATCGAAATAAGAATCAACATCCAACATGTCCTTATTTGTATAAAGGGGCTTAGGTGGGTCTAAATGATAACTACATAAGTGATGAACATGGAATATGTCATACATTTCCATGTATCTCTAAGGGAGTACTATTCTATAAGCCTCTATGTATACTATCTTCAAAATTTAAATGTGTTTGAAGAATATTGGTGTCATCTTTCCTTGGAACATATTTCATCGATTCCCCAATCATGGTGAAATACATAATAAGACTCTATCACTATCCTCAAAATCCATAGGAAATCAAAAAATATTGGTATAAGGCATGTCTTTAGATTTTCTTATATCCATTTTTTTCTAATAACCTGTACAAGTATCGATGTTTTTGGAATGATATGAGGTCCCAGTAGAACTACCTCTCTTGTCTCTTACTAGCACAGGGGTGAACAGAATGACCTATAATATAAGGCACCGTAAGGATCCATCATTATGGTCACCGGGAAGATATTATTATAATAAAATTTATCAAGAGGTATATTTTTCCCCTTGGATCCTCCAAAATCAATGATGTTTTGTCAGATCATGTCCTCTCACACTTGAATCGTATTCTCAGAATAACTATTGGTCTGATGGAGATTGGTTATACTAAGAAGTACTTTTGAACCCATAACCATCTTCAACCCCTACCAGAACAATGATGGGGACCGATCATCCCTTTTTGATATGATGTTAGGTTGAATACCAAGAATTCATATAATCTCATTAACATAAAGTCTTCCATGATCATCCAATGAGAATATATTCATGATAGGCAATTAGTGTGGGAATTCATTATCCTTTCCATGATTACCCATATGAAATATTCACTAGATAGGGTTATTGGTAGTCTTTTCACAAAATACATATTAATTTTATCCCATTTACACTCTAGAATAAGTAATGGATATAAAAGCCCAGCAGGATGCTAGTGTTACACCTCCACCTACAGGATGGTGGAAAATCAAAAAAGAAAGCCTGATATATTCCTTTTCATACCTAACCACCAATACTAGAAATTGAAGTCATGATAAATCTTGTTTATTACCAAATGTACTACAAATTTAAAGGCATGTGACTCTCGCATCAGCTCCTCCCACATGTCTGCCGGATCCCAAACATGTCCATGGATACATAAGGACTCATTCTCATCAACTAAACAACTTATAGGTGGGTCCTATCCCAAAACACTCTCACTCAGTACCAAACACAATGGATAAATTTGTTTCTCATCATAACCCTATCCAAAATTAGAATTTTTAGTGATAATGATGTGTGTATGGGCTACCCATGACATTCGTGCACCTACAAATTCATCTTAGATAACATAGCCATCAACTTCCACTCACTACTAGAATCCTAGAATTCCCGTTTCTAACTTTTTATGCTTCGAGCACCATCCACTACATTTCATTTCCCATACATATATGAAATCTCAAAATCAAAATATTTATGGTATTGGGCCCATATTCACTGGAATAGGTTAAAGTCACAATAATTGAATTTGAATTTGAGGCTTCTGTTGTCTGTATACTCCATAAAATGTTATCCTAGAAAATAATGCCTCCAACAGTGCAAATAATGAATATCAATAGCTAGATAGAGGTCATTCATCATGTAATTATTCTCATGATGCCTCAACTCCAGTGAATTATAAGAGATTACTTGATCTTCTTGCATTAATTATAACCCCAATTTGATGTCTAATGTATCCCAATATACTATATGACCTCATCTTGGATCAAGTAAAATTACAATCATTACTGAGGTAATTATTTCTTTTTTAGTCCTAAAAGGTTTTTTCACAAGATTCAAACAACAATAATTTAACACCTTTCTTTGTAAATCTTGTAATAGGTTCTTCATGGTGTGACAAATAATAGATAAAATTCCTAAAATATCCATTCATCCACAATATTCTATGATAATCGAAGTTGTTCTTCTGATTTTTCTAGAAACTATGTTTCTCACCATATCTAGGTTAATATAAACCCTTTATTTTGAAATGCTGAGACAAAAGAAGAACACTTTATCAATCTAGAAGTAGCATTTTGTGATCATTGCACACAACCTATTCTCTCTCTGTGTATTCAACATGTTGTTAAGGTGAATATCAATATCATGTTGATGTTAGGAATACACGAATATATATTCCCTAAAAAATACCATGAATGAATTTTGGTGTTAGTGGGAAACCCAATTCATTTGGGATATAATAAATATTGGCACCTTTTTTAATCCCAACAAAATCACTTAATAATTATAATGGGCATACAAATATTAAAAATGATTTTCTAGTATATTTTATGGCCTATATCAAACCTAATGATATCCCAACATTAAATTAATTTTCAAAAAAAACTCGAGCTCAATTTTTTTTAAAAATAGTTAATCTATATGAGGTAGGGGATAGATGTTCTTAACCATAATATAATTCAATTTTTGGTAATCCAAAAAAATCTTAAGGTTTTGGTCTGAATTATTGATGAATATTATGGGTGAACCCCATGGTGAATTACTTGGTCATATAAAACCTTTATATTCATGTTCTTAAAACTATATTTTTAGCTCTTGAATCACAATTGGAGTCATCTTGTATGAACGCATACACATTGGGTCCACTACTGGAACTAAATCACTCATAAATTATACCTCTATCAGAAGTGGTATTCTAGATTTTGGATCATGGAATATGTCCTTTAAATGATCCACCACTTGAGTGAATTCATTTTATCATATTACATAATAATCTAGAAGAATAATGGAAATCTGGGCTGGCACTCCTCCCAACCCACAATGCTCAGGTCAATCTTAACTAGCATGGACATCTCATTCTCCATTGTAAATGTAGTTAGTGACCTTTGTTTATAAAAAGACACCCTGTGGAGAAAAAAATAAATCCAATATTGACATAAAAGTGACCAATCCAACTATATGATTATATAGAAACATATTCTATCAAGGGTAAAGGGGTTCCATAAGAAGTTATATTCACCTATATCAAGGGGGACACCTTTCAATGATGTTCAGTCACTGATTGTACACCCAACAGAGTATGATGACTCATCACACCAAAAAAATATAAAATTAAAAGACTACGTTTTTCCAAAATATACATCGGGATGAAATAGTGCTAAGATATTGTGTCAAATAACCTAGATACTAAAGTAAAGTCTACCAAAATCATACCAAAAACTATATACGGGTTAGTGATCTTCTCCTTAGGGAGTAGATAGTATTTCATAAATTTTACATGATCCTTGACCATGATCTATAACCTAGCTACACTAAGGAGTCTCTCTCTTATAGTGTTGCATACTTGACTACTGGTTTCCACAACCTCATTTACCTCCTCATCCTGATTAGTCGATTGTGATTTAGCTCCCAGCATGACATTAAGTTGTTAACCCCACACCAGAACCTGGAACCAATTTAGGCCCTCTCTTACTTTCTACTAGATGAAAGGTCCTAAAAACCAGCTAAAGATCACCCATATTTTCAAAACTCTATAATTACACTGGGTCCTTGATATACTGGGGGTTCATCCATCCTAACCAACCACAATGATGGAACACCACCTTAATACATGGGTGGACACTTAGAATATTATAGCCTCTATGAGAATTCTCAAAGAAACACTATTTTCCATTGGAGGAACCGCCTCTCTCAATATATAGTGAAACCAATATTCCCCACACTATCAACATCCCTTTAGGTTATGCTCGAAGATGAGGGCTTTGTTCACTATTTTGAAAATGGTAGTCAAGTAAAAATCATTTAAATAAGATTAGATAGACATTCAAATACCATATTCAAATAAACATACTCTGGTTAATTCAACTCTAGAAACAATAGGAATGAAACATTGGAGATCTATGAAATTACCAAAATATTC
Source organism: Viscum album (assembly GCA_963277665.1). Classification (NCBI taxonomy): domain Eukaryota; kingdom Viridiplantae; phylum Streptophyta; class Magnoliopsida; order Santalales; family Viscaceae; genus Viscum; species Viscum album. The sequence goes on along the minus strand of OY728127.1, from coordinate 401,114,128 downwards.
CATGATGGAAATAATACCATGATGAAGGTGATAAACTCCCCAACTCATTTATCTCTAATCATTATGAAAATAAATTAATATTTAAAGTTTGTTTTGAAGTCCCTCCACACCTTTTCCCAATGCTGAACTACGTGATTTAGGATATCCCACCAATGCCTACTAGAGTCACATAGAATATAAACAACGAGTTTGAACATATACTATAGAGGCATCTCTAGGTGTTAAAAAATAGTCACCATGACCTCCATCCATGACTCAACAGCATAGGTCCACCATACCCAACAAAGGTAGGTGGATTATGCTTCTGAAACTCGAACCTCAACTCTACCGTAGTAGGGGAAGGACACATGGCTCCTTTCATGGTCATGATGAATCATAGGAATCCCTCTCAAAACAGATCATTAGTTTTCATGTTAGGTATTAATGGAGGTGTCCTAGATTTCACTACTAGTAGGTTTGGTCCCACCACACTAGGAGTGTATTCATCAACACCATTTTGGAATTTGACCCAAGGCTATCATGGAGGATTATATATTCAATTAAAAATATATACCGAAAATTAATTTTGATAAAAGATATTATTTCAGCATAAAATTAAGATATGTTCAAAGACTTCTTATAATTGAGTCAAATTCCCATCTCTTGGCACCTAAATACCAATTTGGGTCAGGGTTCCATGTTGTATACTAGAGGTCCAAGTATGTGTTCTATCAATTGAAAGCTATAATGGAATACCCTGTTAACAATGTAATCAAAATATCCATTTAATGGAATCCACATTATTTATGAATTATAAATTTATTGAACTGTTTATGTTTACAAAATAGTCCAATTAGATGAATTACCATTCCCATGTTATAAAGACATTAAAAGTTATAATTTTCACTTAATGTAACAAAAACATGACCCTTACATCTGGTTCCATGAGGTAAAAATAAATATTAAATTATTTCATTACATGAATCAGCATTACTAATTTATAAAAGTACAAGTTTTCAAATTGCAATTTTAATTCATGTAATATAAATAAACTAAAATTGTTAATCCATCTAACCACTGTTACACACTGTAAACATGTCAAAATGGATTAATTAAGGATACACCCTTAAGATATATGGTAAAACACCATTTAGGTTGAATAAGAAACTAATAATAAATTATTTCATTTTTTTCCTGTATGAAATGTTATTCCAATTTCATATATCCATATCAAGGAACCCACAATATGCAGCATGTAATGATCAAACGAAATTAACATGGAATGACACATTCATGATATATATACTTATGTTCCTATAATGATATATGAGAAATAATTCCTTGCCACATTGGTCCAATGGTGAAAGTGAGTCAATAATAATAATAGCAATGACACAATCATGTGTTTAACCCAATGGTGTAATTTGTAAAACTATAATAGGAAAAGAAACCTAAATAATAAGTCATAGACCTAAAAACTTGGATTTTCTCATTACATGGGTTAGTTACTCTCAATAATTGTTTTGTTACCTACTTTTACAGAGTCCTAGTATCCAATCTAAAACCCAAAAAATAAGAGAAAGGGAAAAAATGAGGCTCTCATATCACTTATAACTTCTCAGAACTAGTTCACTCATATAAAACCAACACTGATTGGCCGCATGGCCTTAATAGAGCCTACATGTATGGTAGAGGTTATCGACCATCAACTAGGGTGTAAGGTATTATGGTGGGGATACAAAACATTACTTATCATAGTGGAAAAAAATAGTGATATAAGATAGAAAAACATTGGAAACAGAATCATTTATAAATATACAATCAACTATATAAGTATAAATATCTAAATCTATAAACAATGTATAGTATCATACATAAAATGATGATTTGATGATGCTATAAAAAATGGGAATATAAGGGGAAATGTTGTATAAATAATATACAATAAATTCTATAAAAATTTATAACTCAACCAAATTATATCTCCAATAGCATAAAAACTATAATTTAGGTCCACCGCTCCTATACTCTATATTTGTATAGAATATAAAGAATATATAGTCAGGTGCTTCCCTTTTCCCCTATCTATATCAGTGAAATATTTTTGGGTAACTTTCGGTGGTCCAACCATGATGTGAGTAAAAATATATAGTCCATCACCCTTGGTGTCTAGAACTATCTAGTCTATAAATATAAAATGAGTACTATCTAGGAATTATGAATAATAATAATAAATAAATAAAATAGTTCAGCTCAAGTTTCCTAGGGGACACTCTTCTGAGACTACCTCATTCAACCAAATCCAAAATTCCTCTAGGAATCTGTAAATTTATAATTTAATTTTTATTTATTGCCTCTAGACCTGAGGCTTTTACCAAAGGATTCCTTGGATAACATAATTTATATATATGTACAACAAGTCCCATTGAAATGAGACTTATCAGTTTTATGTAAACCAAGATGGTTTTATATTTAAATAATTGATTGAATCCATGTTTTTCATTAACAGGGTAGACACCTTATTTAACTGATTGGAATCATTATCCCATAAAAGGAATTACACATAGGTAACCCAATTATCACAATAGTTATTCTATAATCATAACATCTTGTGAGTTCACCTATGGAATTCCATGTATGAATCCACATATCGCCCAAGGTATGGTATAATGGAATTTCCATCTCATTCCTCCCAAGCTATTCCACATAGGGAACACTAGTATTGCCAATGGCATCATATAAATCCACCATCTAGGTGATCCTATCCATTTTATTCTATATAGGAACCCCGTTATCATGCACAGTTTATTTTTAATCATTTATAATTCATTTAATTCAATATTCCTAATGATCCCATCGTAGGAATTCTGAATTTGAACCCATGTATCACCCTTTGAGTAACAACTTGATGTACATGGTTTTGTATTCAATCCATAAAATTTTATAATTCAACTTTTTTAATTTGTTATTCACTTATAAGTAAAACCTCCATCATGAAATAAGAAAAAATAATAGTCCAAGAAACAAGTCCTTATTGATACTTTACATTTATTTCATTTTAAAAACCAAACTAAGAGGGTGGGGGAAGACACGCCAAAAGAGGTGTTTAAATTTCAAAATAAACCCATTGTTATTTTATCCAATTTATAAACACACCCAAAGGGTTGGTTCTATAAGAAGTTAAAAAATTATAATGTTGTCAATGGGTCTCATGGATCATGAAGGTAATGTCTAGAAATTTAACTAATAAAAAAATCTTAGAGGTGAGACTCAAAATGTATGTGGTGTGGCATGATGTAGCATAATAATATAACTTTAGTTTTAGGGAAAATAACTATAAAATATACCTTACACTATTAGATGGCTCATTTTCCAATATCGACCTCAAATTTAGGCTATAATAAGAGAAATCAATGAAACAAATGAAAATGCAAAAAATAGGGAATATTAGATTGCATAAAGATGATTATAAAAATGGAGGGATAAAATTATAAATGACGGAAATATATTCTTAGGATTACATAGGGGAATCCAATTTGACTGGTCATTCCTAAATCATTCATTGTTTGGGGAAGGAGGCTGAAACCCTATCATAATGGAGAGGGGATCTATCATTGTGGTGGACAATGTTGTGCATGAAAAGGGAGAATAAAGTCGGGATAATGATTAAAAGGAATCATAGGAAAAAATGTATGTCCAAAAATATTTAAGGGGTGAAGAGTTCAGCTACACGGTCGACCAAACTGTGTACCAACCATGCACACCCATTGAATAAAGTGCCATACCATTCACACTACTAGGTGAATGATTTGAAAAACCATGCACAACCTGTACATTCTCACTTTCCAATACCACCACCCCCTCACGCAGATATGTGCACAATTAAATAATTAGTGTGAATTCCATGATCAATATACCTATACTTTTATGTTTTTTTTCTCATCCATGAGTCCACTCTTTCAGGGTTAAACAACACATGAATCACCCCATATGGCCCACATGGTTGAGACTTGTGGTTAGAACTAACTGTGCACCTCACTAGGTCCCTCCAGAATTCCTAAATTTAGGTTCTAAATGAGCCTGAATACCCCAAAAAACCTTCCATATTCACATACAGATTTCCATTTAGATCAAAATAAGGGTCAAAAATGTAATTTTAACGATCCAAACCCCAAAAGAAAATTGAGATCTTACACCAATGTATATTGTGTATTGTACATTAGTGGAGACCATAAGAAGGGGATTTGGATATACAATAGAGGATCCAAATTATTTCAACCTCTATGGAAAAATGATATTTCAATGAACATGTTAGATTGTTTTTGAATGTCCTATTATTTTTCTCATAATATTATGTTTTCTCTAGTACATTTACAAAAATCAAAATTAATTGTTTAATTAATCATATAGATAATGAATTTTCTACATGATGATGTTACTAATATTGAGGAATAACTCACTATCGATGTTGAAATTAAGGAATTGTCAGGGGATAAACAACATATGGATGAAAAAAATAATACTTTTTCATCTCTATATTTACTAAATTATTCAAGGGTAGAAGAAAATCAATAAAATTTTAGGTTGTCTAGAATCATCACGGTCAACATGTTGACACAAACAAGTCAATGTTCACTAGTTAAATTGGAATCATGACTCAAATTCATGTTCTAATTTATATTGATATGTGGAACAATTTCATTCATGTATTGAATAAACACATTAGGGGAGATATTTGAGTACTTTTATAATAATATTTCTTTGTTTTACAGAATATTATACTATGAAATGATGACTTAATTTTCATTATACATTATAGAGTTAATTGGTTTTAGATTATTTCTATAAGACATTTTTATTCATGGTTTTAAACAAATCTTATAGAGCTTTATGAACACTTTTAATGAATAATCATAAAAATAATGACGAGGTGAAAGTAAACCCCCACCCATCTGTGTCATATTCAAAGATTACAAACTAAGAAACATGGAAACCATTCATTAAACACTACAATGAGGTATCATTGTAGGTGTATTGTAATTTATAATTTTTTATTTTAAATTATATTTATTATCCACTTTGATTCCAAATTGTAATTTTCTAAACCATATAAGGAGTGTTAAAAATAAGCAGTGTGCATCAAAACCAATGTACCCCTACCATAAATCAATGATAGGGTAAACTTCACTGGAAATAAAAATGAAATTTATTTTAAGTATATAGTAAAAAAATTATGTGATTTGAAGAAAAATATGTCCTTTTGTTTATAATAATATTGATGAATCATTATATAAATCCACTTATGTCTCACATCATGTACTATAGAAGGAGGATTGTGTAAATAAATTTGTAAACTAGTAAATGAAAATAGACAATTTGTAAGGGAATAATTTAAAAGAATGAAAAAATAGTAATTTATTATACTTTATATCTTCATATGTTTTTATACAGTTTATACACAAAAATATTCATCACCTAAACATGAAGAACAACTACTTTTAGTAGCTGTGAAGTGGACTAAACAATAAGTCCATGTTGGAGGTGTTTATTTTTTAGTGTCACATCAAGAATATTTCAATAATACGATGTTTAATGGAGATACATAAGATATGGAGAAAGGAATGCAACCAAAAATAGATGGTTTAAAATATATTACTTTCTATACTAGTTTGGTGTACTAGTATATGTAAATCTTTCAAAGAGAATTACATGTAGAATAATGATTAGTACATGAAGATCCACTAACCCCACTATCTTTGTCGCTAGTCATTACCATAAATCTTCTGTCTTACTGTAGGTGATAATTTTTTTCTTCACTTTTCATGTTAAATGTGAATTAAAAAACTATTGATAACTTTATGTTACTAAAATTTTTTAGGGAAAAATGTTATGTGATTTATATCTATTAGCACCCATCTATCCCATTATAGTTAGGGGTATAATATAAAATATCCAAGTAGACATGATACTTAATAAATAACTCCCAAAATATCACATGACAGTGTAGAATGAACCATCTTAAGAGAAAGCACTATTTTTTAGGTTCCTCTTGATTATTTACATTCCACTATGGGTGATAATGGTATTGAAACAATCATATCATGGTTTTTTAAAATTATAACGATGTTTGGAGATAATTAGTTGTTCCCTTTATATATTTTTTCAAAATTAAAATCTTTTAATAGTTTTTTAAAAAAATTTAAAATGAGTTATGGTATTATAAATTGAAAAAATTAAGAGGAAATAGATGGCCGAATCAACAAAATATAGTGGATCTACAAAAAATCAAATATACATTCCAAGATTATATTCAACCCACCAATTCCAATTTTGTATATATTAATATTTTAAATTCATAAAGACACAACATTCACTGATAAAAATGTGTCCAAAATTTAATATAAAGAAGAAATATTTGGAGAGGTCATTATAAGCGTAAATAGTCTTTAGAGTATGAGTGAAATTATCATGTTTGAATGGTTGTGATTCTTATTTTTGAATGCACACAAGAGGCACATTTCAAATTATATTTTTCCACAAATTTATCTAATATGTTTATTAGAATTAATAACTATTCATATTTTCTAAATGCATATATAATAGTTCTATATAAAAGGAAAACCCTGTGATGTAAAAAATTAGACTCATTAATACCTCTATTATTTATACGCCAAAATTTAATTTGAATATGGGAGAAGTTAAAAAAAGTATCTAATCAAAGAGTTTGAAAATAAAATAATAGAATGAATAATCTTCCTTATTCATATAAGATAGGGGTAACACTATACAATCTAATAATATAAAATTTAGTTTTATTTTTTCATTAATTATTAGAATTTGTTTCTTAGGAATAATTAGATGCTCATCGAATGTGATTTGGATTCCCAAAATGGTTATATTCAAGATTTAAAGCCTGGATCTATAATAAATAAACCAAACATGATTTCCTTTTTAAATTTTTAATTAACTAGAATCGTAATTTTACGGATACACATGAAATTATATATTTTATTTTATTTTTTAATTATAATTTTTTTATTACAGGGAGATATATATATTTCATCTAAATCATGGTATATGGTTGAATAAAAAAAATAAAGAAGACTAGGAACTTCTTCAAAGAGAGATAGATTGTGATATATATAGGAATATTTACCTATCAAAACATATTCATAAAAAGTTTCTTATCTTGGTCATTATTTATGTAGTTCCAAAAATTAAATAACAATATGGATTGTGCATATTACATTTTTAAATTTATGAATGATATCTTAAACCATCAATAAACTAGAATTCCTATAAAGGTATTTCAGAAGGTAATTAAAATTTCATTTAACATATTTTTTCATTTTTTCATTTTATATATTTTTAGTACAATTAGGACATCAGACGGTCTATTTAATAAAAAGAAGAAATCGATTTTCTTAGATATGTGTGGTATGAGTAAATATTGTCGGAATTTTTTATCATATTAAATAGTGGAAATTTCTTATTATGTTTGTAGTATAGAACAAATTATGACCATAGATATACAATTATTATTTGAATTATTAGTATCCAAATGGTTAGATATTATTTTCCCCAAAATAAATTAATATAGTATTATAAATATTTTTATTATATGTTTATTTGAATCCAACATTATCAATTTACATGCATAAATTATTTCATATTTTATCCTCCAATCATTCATAATGAATTTGAACCCAACCATGGTTTTGATACCCCTCTACAGTGCAGATAAATATTTGATGATCATCCCCCACCTGTGGTTCCTCCACGTGATCAAAAAACTATGAATGTTTTGAATGATGGGGTTGTAACTTTAGTATCTCACTGTGGTAAAATACTCAAGCACCTCTCTAAAAAACACCAATCAAACAATTTACTTTATTTTCTTAAAAAGGAATGTTTCCATGATTTTTATTCAACAATGATATAAGTGAATCATAAAAATCATCTCGATAACAATCCACAACTTGTTAATAAATCATTTGGAAATATTTCACACATTCAAATCAACCTATTTCATTTATAAATGTAGTCCAACATAAATTCCAAATTTTAGATACATTTACTATACTCACATACCATGTCAGTAATTAAATATTACTATTTTTACTATAATTTTTATATTCTTATAAAAGTAATATGACCATTCCCCAATTGACCGTGCATTTATTTTCAACTATTCACTATTTTCCTTCGTTTTGGGGGTTAGGATGAGTTACTATAAAATAAAAAACCTTTTGGTGATTACCCTGAAAAACAATTAATATTTGATATGTTTCTCAAGACTAAGTATCCTAGAGGTTTTAACTGAGATAATGGTGGGAGGGAAATGGTTCAAGGATCCTTTTACCCAAACATATGAAGGTATATTACAAATTTTTGGGATGCATTTCACCCATGGAGGTGTATTGGTGACTTACTTATAGATTTTATTCATTTGAATCATGAGGTAACTCAAATTACATGTTTTCAACGTAAAAGTATCATTTTATTACAAAACAGATGTCACATATCCACAATCAAGAAAATGTGGTAAAATTGTCAAGATACATTAGGAAAATTATCTATAATAAATTTTATATGTGTATTAATTGACATCACATCTATCTAACACATGATGTGATCAGTATAACTCAATGTATGTGTTTTCATATTAAAACTATCATTTTACTACAAAACTTGCATCACATGGCCCAAACCTCAAAAATGAAATTATATTTTCTTGATAATTTAAGAAAATTTTCCTTATTTAATTTTTGATTTGTATCCATTTACCACAAGTCAATCTAACAAATGATGTGGTCAGAATGACATAAACTATATGTTTTCACATTAAAAGTATAATTTTACTATAAAAATGAATCTCATATCTAAAATTTAGAAATATTATTTTTTATTTAATTCTATAGAAGAATGGTTCATAATTAATTTTTCATATGTAGGAATCTACTACACACTAATATGAAACACAATGGTAGTTGTTATGACTAAGTGTTGGTGTTTTCTACATAAGTGTAATTTTAGTTTAAAACCAATGTCACATTTTCAAAACTAAGAAAATTTCCTCGAATAATTATGAAAATTTATGAAAATTATCCATAATTCATTTTCAATCTCTATTAATTGACTGCATATTAATATGATAAATTTTATGGACGATGTGAATCAAATTGTGTGTTTTCACATTAAATGTGTCATTTGACTCTAAATAATGTTTCACATAATCAAAATTGAGAAAATAATATTTTTAATTTTATTTTTTCTTTTGAAATACAATAAATAATTCATTTTTTGAATGTTAGAATTGATTATAGGTTAATATTTCACATTATGTGGCCGGTATGACTCAATGTATTTATTTGGACATTAAAAGTGACATTTTACTCAATAACACACATCACATAATCATATATTAGAAAAACATATATTTTATTTTCGTGATACTTTAAGAAAATGATCAAAAATTAACTATCAATGTATATTAATAGGCCACAAATCATTACGACACATGATGTGGATTGTATAACTCATATTGTGTGTTTTCAATATAAAAGTTTCATTTTAGTGTAAAACATGCACCAAATAGAAAAAACTAATCAAATGAGATTTAATTTTCTTGATATATTCTTAAAATAATTAATAATTAAACTATGTCATGCAGGAATTGATCTCATATCAATCTGGAAGATGATGTGGTTGGTATGTGTCAAACCAGGTGTTTTCAAATTAAAATCATAATTTTACTCTAAACCATATGTCACATACCCAAAACCATGAAAATGAGCTCATGTTTCCTTGAAAAATTAGTAAAATTATAACAAATTAATTTTGAAGTGTAGTAATTGACAACACATCAGTCTTACACACAGTGTGGTTAGTATGATTCAATGTAAGTTTTTTCACATTTTAAAGTGTAATTTTACGCTAAAACATGCATCACATAGCTAGAAATGAGTAAAAAACTCTTAGTATATTTAATATTTAGATGAAAAAAATCAGGATTTGAGGTATTGATCAAACACCAACATGACCGATGATGTGGAGGGTATGAATCAAACTGTGTGTTTTCAATATAGGTCTCATTTTAGATTAAAATGCACATCACATTTTTAAAAATGATAATATGAGATTATAATATTTTTAAAAATTAGTAAAATGACATAAAATTTATTTTATATGTGTAGGAATCGATCGTAGGTCAATCTGAGATACAATATGGTGGGGTATGACTCAAATTGCATGTTTTCACGTTAAAAAATGTCACTTTACTCTATAACATGTGTCACATAGATGAAACTGGGAAAATGGGAAAAGATTTACTTTTTAGTTTATAAAAATATATTTATTCTTTTTTTAAGTTTTGGAATCATCCTCACATCAATCTCACACATGATATGGTTAGTATTACTCAAAGTGCATGCTCAATATAAAAAATATCATTTCATTCTAAAATGATATTCAAATAGCCAAAACTGATAAAAAATATTATATAATCTTGATACTTTAGTAAATTTATCCTTAATTCATTTTGGATGTGCATTAATTTACCTCACATCGATGTAACACCAGATGTGGTCAGTATGTCTCAAAGTACATATTTTCACATTAAAGTATGATTTTACTCAAAAAAGAATAAAAAATGTAATAAATGAGATCAAATTGTCCTAAATTGTTAGTAAATTAATACATAATTCATTTTTTTTATTTTGGAATCATCTACATTCCATTATGACACATGATGTTGGTGGTATGACTCAGAGAGATTGTTTTTAATGTAAGTGTCATTTTTTTTAAAATGAGCATCATAATATCAAAACCAAGAAAAAATTCTTGAATTGTTTTCAAACATTTGGAAAATGATCCATATTTCATTTTTTAAATGTTTAAATTTACCAAACATCAATCTCACACGCTGTAATATCCCGATATTTTAAAAGGAAATACTATGTTCAATAGCGCACGAGGTAGACAACAATGAGGATAAACGAACAACTTAATATTATTTTATGACCATTATATCCAAGACATTAAATTGGCACGTATGAAAATTAATAACTTAATTATGAAATATATAATGTTTCTAATCATTTCCAATGTATTATTTAATGACTTATAAATAAACACTTGATTTTTAGTAAAGTCATTTTATTCTTCATAAATAAATTTTCATTAAAAATTATTTCATTGTTGATTATTACAATTAAATAATTAAATTATTTGATAAAATTTATTTCATTTTTGAAAACATCATGTTAAAATTATATTAGGATTAATTTTTTAAAATATTATGAAAACATTGATTTTTCAATGAATAGTGAAAATACACGTTTTTATTGGAATCTTTTTTTATTTTAGGTTTTTTAAAAAGTAATTATTTTTGGATTACATTTAAAATATAATTAATTACTTTTAATTTAATTTAAATTTTTTAAAATAAATTTAATACATTATATTACTATGAAAAAAATTTATATTTACAAAGTCATTTTTATAAAAAAAACACATTTTTTGTTGCATTTTATCAATTAGATTTTTAATTAAATTATAAAATGTCAATGTATTGATTTTTTGAAAATTTTATTTCATATTTGTAATATGGATGTTAAAATTTATTAAATATAACCCTTTTATTTTTGGTCAATATGAATTTTAACCCTAGGTATTTTCGTACCATGCTAAAGGTTAAATCGGGTAATTAATGTTAAAAATAAAATGATAAAGATTGTAAAATGATCCCAACACTTGAATAAATATTATTTAATGCATTTATTTTTTCCATAACCTTAAAATATTCTTTAATATGGACGTAATGTACATTTCTATGGGATTATAATATTTATAGTAATTTAGTTTAAGAAACATCAAACAAGTCATACTCTTATTTTTAATAACAATAATATTATTAATATGAAGTTATCATAAGAATATGTTGGACTATAAGTATTATTTTTAAATATAATAAACTTATCTTCATCACGGTAATTTATTATAAATTTTTAGAGAAAAAATAATTACCTTAATTTCTTGTACAAAAACTAATGCAGTAATAATTTAATTAATGGAGAAATAAAATAATTGATATTAGAAATATTAAAAGTAATATTATATTATAGAAATAATGTAAAACATGAATTTTATATATTAAAATTACATTTTATGTATTTAATAAAATATTTATTTCAAATTCTATATGTTATCATGATATTTCTAATATCAAATTAATAACTAGTTATAAAATTTTACATTATTGATATTGTATAAAAAATAATATTTTATTAAAAGATATAAACTTCCAAAAAATATTATATTCATCCAAGTGATTATTATATGGTTTATAGTGTCATTTATGGTTCATTTATGGTTCTTTTATCCATTTATAACAACTATATTGACCCTTATGTTGTAAAAAAACTTGTTTTCATAGTATGTTTTAAAAGGGATAAAGCGGGGTTAAAACCAAACAATAAGGGTAAAAATATAACCTATACATGTTAAAAAAATTATATGAAGTTATTTAGACCCATTATAATCCTATACTCTAAATAAATGATTTTGTAGTCTTTGGAAATTGCATATTAATTTATATTATTTAAATATTTTGAGAAATTCCTAGTGTGAACCTCCCCTCTCATTTAAAAGGGTGCCTCTTATTATCAATAATTCACACATCAATACCATTTTTTCATCCAATACATGAAATAATGCATTCCTAGAATCCATAATATCATTATAGAGGACATATTTTATGCATAATACCATCCTTAGAAGTCTTAACGTGTTAATCAAAGGACGTTTTCCAATGAAGATATTTGATTTTTATCCACTTGTTTTAGTTTTGATTATTTGTCAACCTCCATCAAATATTCTTCCTATGTTATAAAATAATTATACATATATAATAAAAACATGTATATTTTATTATGTCAAAATAATAACCTATATCTATCTCCAACATCCCTCAAATGGGATAATAATTAATCATTCGTGTATACAGATGAATACCACCTCACAAACTGATAAAATTAATTTTCCATCACCATCTATCATGAATAATTATAATGATTGAATTATTTATTAAATATAATATTCATGAAGTATTTTTCATTATAAAAATATAATATATCATTTTTATTCTTACAAATCTTTACACTGAAAAATTATAACATCATTTTTGCGTACGTGTGGACAACACCTCCACGAAGCAGTGTGACTTGTTTTTCATCACAACATCTCATTGATGAAATATATATAAGTACATTTAAATAACTAATATAACATATATTTTTTGTTTGTAATTCAATAAAGATATAGTAATATATATCTTCATTCAATAATGATCGTTGAAAAATGGAAATGTTACTCATGAGTACGTAGAGCATACCATCTCCATGATTGTGACATAGTTAATTTTTCAGAACCATATTTAATGGTTGTATTTAAAAGTAAAATTTAAGTATAAAAATTATAATTATTTAATGATTATTATTCTAAATATGATGGAAAAATTATCTATTTGCCCATATTCATCCTACCAAATTCATTATTTACTTATGAACCAAATATTTCTAAAACACCTGACGTGAACAAAAATGATAAAATAATTGTTATAACATGGAAATAAGTGAGATAAAAGGAATGAATAAAATAATAAAAATATTAAGAAATTATATAATTATGTGAAGTTTATTATTAAATAGTAATATTAATGTACATATTAATTCAGACTCAATGTAAGGGATTTTTATCTCACATTTATTTCTAAGATATGTATCCCTTATACACTACTTTTTTTCTTTTATGCAATGTATATGCTGACCATGAATGTATTTTATGATTATTACCATGAAAATTATGAGATATATGTATCCATATGAATTTATTTCTTTCATGAGACATATTATTGTAATTTTTTGAAACTGGTAAGGGTATATTTCACAATCTCATTATTATTCAAGATTTTTTATATTTAAGTCTCCACAATGGAATATTCCCCTTCCCATCCCATGTTTTCTTAAAAAAATAAAAAAATATTTAAATATTCTCCTACAATTGTTTAAAATAATTTTTACCCGTGTTTTAATTTTTACAAAATGGTTTGAAAGGAATATTTTTTTCATTTTCCAAATGAGGTACTTTTTGAATTATCTAACAAAAATCTAGAAGGAATGTTTTTTTGACTTATACAGAATGAGAAGATTTTTTCTCCATCAGGATTCTTCAATGATTTTAATCATAATTTTCCAATTTATAAGATAATTTTCAATGATGTTTTTTATAAGTGTTAATATTTTTAGAAGGAAACGTGATTTTGAAATGGAAAATTTATTATCCTCAAGAATAATTCAAAATGATCATTAAAAGTAATTTTCCATATAAGATTCCAGCCTTTGGTTTTATGTATACTTTTCTAAGGATAGGATCCATGAATATATATATATATATATATATATATATATATATGTTTTTCAATATGTGAAGGGTGGGAATTATATCTCCCTCTAATGTATTGGGTAAATATTTATATCTTATGAGATGAACTAGAATGGAATGGAGAGTGAACCCAGTTCAATAAGGGACATTGTCTACTATGATTTTCTTGGGGTGAACTTTGACTACTATGATGGTTTGAGTAGTCAACCCATTCCACTATGATATTCTAGAAAAATATCCTTGGCTAAAAAGGATATTATTTAATATGCTTATGAGTATGACACAATTCAATGTGTTATTCCAATGTACTTCTCATGGCATGTGTTCCTCAATTCCTCTATGATTCATTTCTTATGATCTTCCATTAATTATTTCATGACTCAAATTTGTGATCTATGTTACATAGGTTATGATTTTCAAATGTTATTATCATGTTTTCAAACCATTTTCTCATGTTATGCTGATTTTATAATTAATATCTCCCTTTTTTACCCTTACTGATCATTTGATCTCCCACTTTTCTCATGTTTCTTTTCTATAGGTCAGGAAAAGATGTTTTAATTATCTTATAGTAAGAGGGTTAATATATGTCATGATTTTATTAAGAGTTTATGTTAACCTTTATGAACATGTTTTTTATGAACATCAATTGTTAAAAGTTCTTTCATAATTATCTAAAACTCTAATATTAAAAGGTCTCTAGGTAACTAAGTTATCTAAGATTTAAATTTCATATTATAAGTTTTTTATGAA
This sequence comes from Viscum album, assembly GCA_963277665.1. Classification (NCBI taxonomy): domain Eukaryota; kingdom Viridiplantae; phylum Streptophyta; class Magnoliopsida; order Santalales; family Viscaceae; genus Viscum; species Viscum album. Next base: position 401,098,954 of record OY728127.1, on the reverse strand, counting down.
AAAACATGTTCACATTTATCAATATTAAAGATGAAAATGTAATGGATGTGTTTTTAGAATTGAATACATTAGTGCTGGTTTTGAGTTTTCGCAGTTGGTATCCGAGTAGGGTTTAGATAATTTTAGAGATAATGATGTTTTATAAGAATTTTTCTTAACAGTTATGGATATCATCATCTGTATATAATTTTGAGCTATACCATAAGTTTAAATACTTAGATACCCACTTTTGAGGTTTTAAGTAATGAAATTATAAAAAGGGTAATGAAAATTTAGGAAAGGTAAATGTATCCTTTGGGGTTAACATGAAGTATTATTTGAGGAATAATGCATTTAAAATTTTACGATAAATTTTTAAAAGTTATTTATAAAATCTATGGATTATATGTTTGTTGATTTTGTGGTATGTATCAGTTATTACATTTTTCGGATAAAAAAGAAAGGTATGAGATAACCTTTGAGGTTAAAACTATAAAAACCCAAAATTTTATCTATGGAATTTATCTTCTTATAAATGTTTTATAAGACAAATTCATCACATAGAGAACCCAATAACAACATTGTTATATTAAATGGAGAATAATAAATTATTTATAAAATAAACTAATAAGAATACAAAAATTATAGGAGCGTAATACTTAGAATAAAAGATAACAAGAAATGGAAAACTTGGATTTGATTATTCCACAAGAATGACCACACATATAAAATCTATAGAAATAAAACATAATATTAATCAAATAATCAGTTTTAAGATGAATGTATATAAGCTTGAGGGAAAGTAGAAGAATTAATTAAATTAGTGGAGTTAATAGAAATTAATGTACATATACCATTTGAATACTAATATGAGAGTTAGGAATAATAATTTTTCCATTAGAATAATAACCTCATCTATTATAGTATAAATAATATTTAGATATCTTATAAAATAAAATATGATATATTTATATCATGGTATAAGTAAATAAATGTTTTAAAAATGATAAATAAAGTGTTGGTATTTTTGTAAAACGTAAATGTATATTTAATATATTAAAAATAATATAATTATTAAAAATAAAATTTATTCTAATAAATTATATTCATAAATTAATATTATGTTTGATTATAATTATTATAAAATTTTATGAGACCTCAATTAATTTTTTCAAAGGGTCGTGAAAATGATTATGACATTAAAATTATTATTTCTCAAATAAATGATGATTTTAATTAAAAAATAAATTTCTCAAATTTATAATTTTATTTTTATAAAATAGATTCCATTTTTGAAATCTAAATGTCAAAAAATAGTTGTGAGTAATTGTTCTAAAATAGTTTATTTTTTGTGAATAGTGAAATATGGTAATTTATGGTATTTATCATTCTATGATAAATAAATGCAATCTTGAGTCATGGTTAATTCATGGATAATGTAAGTACCCATTATCTCAAACTCGCATTTTCTATTTACTATAATTATTCATGAGAATCAACAATATTAATAGTATTTATCTAAAATAATAGACAAATGAATAAAATAATCAAAAACACCCCCTCTCCTCTCCCTAAAAATACCACTCCACACCACCACTACTCCTCACACATTTTATGAATTTTATATTTTAAATATTATTCAAAATTACCTTATAATTACTCATCAAAAAATCCAATACCTAATGGACTCAACAAAATACCTAACCCAAGTGCATTTAAGTGGTTCTCAAGGAGAGGACATTCAAGAGGTAAAACCCTCAATCTTTCTCTCTTCAATTATTTCTTTCTTCTACCTTATCCTCAACTACTATATCAAAAACATCATTATAACTCTATTATAATATATATATTGTAATTTTATTATGTTAAAGTTATATCCATCATGAAATCTATTCTCTTATCCTTTTATTCTAAAAACAAAAACATTGTCTCTGATATGTCAGTTCACCGCCATCATGGAAAATGACTGTTCATTTTTCATTACCACATTTAAGGCCACTCATAAACCATTAGTATGATTAAAAAAATATGTATATTATAAATTTTTTAATGTTCTAAAACTAATATATAAGAATAATATTTAATAAAACAGAACTATTTTGTGATGGTCAAAAAAACTATCAAAAATAGACTAAACAATTATCATTAATGTTTTAACAAATTTTTCATCCTCATACAAGAAAAAAAGATATATGAGCTAATTTAAAATTATGGGAGTGATTTATTACAATATAATTTTACTTCAGGATAATTATTTCCATTTTTATAGAATTTCCATAATTTTACTCAAGCAAAATGACCATGAAACAGTGAAATGAACACTCCAGGAACAACGAGATTGAACTCTATAACTCATTGAACTGGTTATAAATACAATTAATAAAATTATAATAAATAAAATAAATGCAGAAGAGGTTATGAATTAAGTAATTAATTAATCTAATTTTATTATCCATGACATTAGGTGAAATTGTAGAACATGTTCAGACATAGGGAATCTTATCTGGCTGTCATCACTAGATCAATGACTGTTTAGGGTCCCTTCATAAGAGAAAAGGGACTTACTGGAGGGACTTCCCAGGATCATCCACAGTTTATGCATTCTTTGTGGCTCCATCGTGTCACATTTATGATGGTTATGGGATCACATATCTTTTAGAGGATCACACGATCAAAAATTCTTGGATACCTTATTCTTCTATTTCTTTTGCGAGTAAAATAATACTAATGTTTAGGTATTTCTTCCTTTGAGGATTTGTCAATACACATTTATCAAGCATCAACCACCCCCCCCCCTCGGGAGGAACATCCATGGGATCAAGGGATAAATTATGAGTAAAGTAAATTCCCACCCATGTCTTTGGATTTGTCACTAACTAGTTCAATGGGTGACGTTTGTTATGTCAGGTGACCTTTGGTATTCTACAAAGTTATTTATAAATAGGGGAAGTAGATAATGGTTCAAACACTATCCACTCATCCTTTCAATTCTCTCTTTCTTTACTTCTATCATTTTCCCTTAATGTTATACCATTAGATATGATCTATTCATGAGACCTCATCATGGGACCATTCCTCCAGACCTCCCCACAAAAACTACTTCTCAAGTCTCCTTTTTCTTAGGTTCCTGCTCAAACTAATCATGAACATTACTTCGATAATTTGTTGAACTTTTTACATGGGTATGTTCAAATTTTATTAGGGTTTAATGATATTTTTTAGCTTGATCATGTGTCACTCTAGCTATTTTGTGGCTCATGAGACCATGTACATGTCATGCTGTCATAGGTCTTTGAGGGGTCATGTGATTTTGTGATACTATTCTAGTTTATGAGAATTATGAAATCCTTAGTGGTCATGTGATGTGTGATCCCTTTATGTTATTCACAAATCAATTTTATGATTCATGTGATGCACATGATACATCTTGTTTTATTATTTTTTCCTTTAACAATATTTTATCATATCTGTATGACATAGGCCACTTACATATATTTAGATGGCTTCTGGTTCTTTCCATACTTCCACTATCATGTACAATAAAATGGAAAATATTACTAGAAACCCCAATGATGAACCCAGATATCATGTGAATTATGAAAATGAGGCTTTGAGGAGGGTTCTTTTGTCTGAACTCTTGGATTATCATTTTTCATAACTGCTTCCACCATACCGGTTAAATTTTCAAGATGATGTTTCCATCCCTCCATCATACATTAATATTTAATCTCACTAGATTTCAACATTCATTAACTTTATTTAGATGAAAATTTCTAAAAAATAACATCTGCTTTCAACTCTACACTAGGTCTTGTCTTATAAGTTGGAAAATATCCCTTGGGTCCGAATGGATGTGATTTCACTCAACAATATATTGCTGAAATCTAATCGATAATATTTTCTCTTTATCTGAAAAATATATGGAGTATATGAATTTTGAAATGGGATATTTATCTTGGAGGTAATTTTTTGATGAATGGGCATGGCCATTCAAGTTCAGGAAAGGTTTCATGGAGTTTTTTGATCATTCAAATAGGTTCCATCTTTATGAATCAGTATGGATTAACCCTTTTATTTTCTATCTCCATTTGGATCTTATTCAAAAACTGATTATCCATTGCTATCCTAGAACAAACACATTTCACCAATCCCATAGTGAGGTGGGAATCAACCTATGGAATATCTACCAACACGATAGCATTCTTCCTCTTGGAGATAAGTACGATGAGTTCCTCCCTACAGAATTTATTTGGGATGACCCTTAATGGACCTCAAACTAGGTGAGATATATGCTCTTCATTATGAAGGATAATCCAAGAAAGGAATTGACTATGAACTCGGTTATCTCTTTCAAATATTGGATCAACATTTTAATTTATTACAACAGGTTATTCCAATTTCTATTTGTCCCTATCAGTGCCCTTATCATCAAGTTCAAGAAAATTATTGTTCATATTTATCCATTTTGGAATCTAGTGATTATTCCTCATGGGGACATCGAGTGAGGTTGGAGATCTCTCTATGCCTTAGGATGGTGGGTTTTCTGGATATGTTCATGAACGGATGGATTTTCACTACTACAGACACATGTTTTAGAATATGAGTCAGCACACTTGTGATAGAATCATGGATTGAACAGGTAAAACGTCTCAATATAATGGTTCCAATCCTTGATTTTATTTACCAACTCCTTTTCCATATTCATCAAGGGATCATCCCCTATAGGATCAGTGGTCCTTTCCAATTTTATTTTGGTGGTATAGGGGACAATTTCTATAGTTTTGAACACTATAATGATACTAGTATTCCCAATTCCTTATCTCATCCTAGATTGATAAACATGTCTAGGTTTGGAACAATTTCACTCATCCCTGATGAGGTTACATGTGCACTCAGTCAATCTGAAATCTTTTATTTCACCCATTATCCTGCACTGACTGGGTCAATCACTGACAATGGAAGTGGTTCTTCTGATGATAGATCATACATAGTCTCCATTTGGGATGGTTTCCTTGTATCCAAGATGAATGAACTGATCATTAATAATCCATATAAACCCTATCAATTTTCACATTAGGTTGGATTCACCCAATGGTTCTCCCCTTACATTGACTGGTGTTCGGGGAGAGTGGCACCCTGGGATCATCCACCAATTTTGGATGACGATGGCGCATGAAGACACGGATGCTAAGATCACTCTTCAACCTATTGATTATTCTTCCCTTTTACTCATGATTATTCCTAGGCATAGTTGATAGCCTATCCAAATGGTGTGCTAAACCAAATAGTTTTCTCATAGATAGGTCTATTTACATACCTACCCCCTTTTTGTAGTGACGATGGATTTTATTTAGGATTTGGTTGAGACATCGAGGAAGCACACATGTCCTATATATGAACACCTAGATATTGGGTCAGAATATATTGAAGAAATTATTCCTCTAACACGATCTATGGATGATACACTTATTGAAAGGAGAGAATATGTGGATTCCTCTCCTACTCCCATTCCAATTTAGTTGGTCATTCCTTCTCTTACCATGGCTACCTGATCTGTCATAAATTCTCAAACATAGAAAAGGCTGATCTGGTATAAAATTCACATGCTTGTTATTATTTCTCATTTGGAAACAATTCATTTCCAAGAGGAACACCTTTGTGATTTTTTCGATGAATTGGAGTTGGATGGATTCAAATTCCATCCATTATATGATATCTTGGAGAAAATTATCTTGATTTAGAAGGATCTATCCACCAATGAGAGGGGATTGCAAGATCATGAAGACAAGGTTCCGCTAGATGAATAGATAAAGGAGGCCTTGAAGTCATTGAAGAAGATACACTAGTTCATATCCCTCTTTCAATACTGTATAGATACCTGGACCATACAGAAATAGAGGCATGAGGAAATCATATCCCACCTATGGTATGTACTTTTAGCAACATCATCATCACTAAATTCTTATCAAAATGGGATGAATATATGACTAATTTAATCACAAGTCTCCATCCTATGGTAGAATCATAGAAGGTGGGGTGAGCAATACTTCAGTGTTTGCTTGATGCTTCTTGTTAAACCCTTATTAACATGGCCAGCTTAGGGGATCGTCTCTTATTATCTCTCGCTTGTTGATATTTCATTTAATTAAAATTCATGAGAGACTCCAAAATATGGATATTCCTCAATTTTTAATATTATTAATTAATGGATTTTATGAAATTCTAATGTTGTTTTCTATTTTTACTTTAATTCATGATGTTAATGGATTTTCATTGATCCGATATTTTTTAAATCTCTAATTATACCCATCCTTTTAATAATATCCAGTAAAATTGAATGCCTTGACCTTAATTATATTGATTCTTCCTAAGCTGATGGACTTGGCGAGTGTAGATTTATTCTTTCCCAGGCTATATAGTGGGCCTTAAAAGCTTTTCTATTCTTGAATACTATATCAATGATGTGATGTAGTATAGGTTCCTTTAACTCAGAACTTTTATCATTGTTGTTTAGGGTATTTTATCTCGAAATGCGTATCACTGTATTTTCGGGTAATTTAACTAGTACCATCTATCACTATATTTTAGGGTCTTTTCTCTTAGATATTATATCATTCCAGTTTAGGGTATTTTATCTTGAACCTTCTATCGATTTAGTTTATAGTATTTTTTCTCTAACCTTCTATGGCTATAGTACAAGTTCTTTTAACTCAGTCATATTATTATTGTAGTTTAGGGTATTTTAGCCCATGCATTATCTTATTGTAGTTTAGGGTCTTTTAGATTATACCTTATAACATTGTTGTTTACGATCTTTTAGATTTGACCGTCTATCACTATAGTTTAGGGTATTTTTGATCATATAATCTATTGTTGTTGTTTATAGACTTTTAGCTTGGACCTTCTATCACTATAGTTTTGGGAATTTTAGAATAGATCTTCTATCATGGTAGTTTAGGGTCTTTTAGATTGAAATTACTATCATTATAGTTTACAGTATTTTAGATCAGACCTTATAATGATGTAGTTTAGGGTATTTTTCCTCAAACTTTCTATTAATGTAGATTAGTGTCTTTTTTCTCAGACCTTCTATCATTTTAGTTTAGGGTCTTTAAATTCGGATCGTCTATCCCAGTAGTTTAGGATCTTTTATATCAGACTGTATATCACTATAGTTTAGGGCCATTTTTCTCGGACTATCTATCATTTAATTTATGTACTTTTAGCTTAGAACATATATCACTATATTTTTGGGTCTTTTAACTCGGACCTTATATTAGTTTAGTTTAGGGTGTTGTAGAAAAGACCTCCTATCATTTTAGTTTATGTTCTTTTAGTGCATACCTTTTATCGTTGTAGTTTAGGGTCTTTTAGCTAAGACCTTATATCGCTATAGTTTAGGGTCCTTTAGCTTGGGCCTTCTATCTCTATAGTTTAGGGTCATTTAGATCAGACCTTCTATCATTTTAGTTTCTGTTCATTTAACTTGGACCATCTATCATCGTTGTCTATATTCTTTTATCTTAGACTACCTATCCCTAAATTTTAGGGTCTTTTAGCTCAGACTATATCTGTGATAATGGAATATGGTATAGACATGCCAAGAATGACCCACAACACACTAATATTATGAGTTCTTCCATAGTGTTTCTAGGGATCACAAGTATTGGAAATCCTTTTTGCAGAGTGGCACCTTTTGTTGATAACAATAGGTGCATATGCCGGAGCCATATGCATACATGCATAGTCAAACAAAGCGTCCTTTAAAGTAGGGTATCTTTTCCAAGGACCATATAAGATTAATGGGTTAATATTTGTTGGGGAAAAGTATTGTGGATACTAGGACCACCTGGATATTTGGATTATGGATGATTTAATTCATCACCCAAAATTTTGAGTTAGCAAATATGAGATATGGTGGACTTACTAGGGGTAGACTGTAACATCATGAGATTCCAGGTTCTATCATAATGCTTCCAAGGCTCATAAGGATTTATGCTCATTTATTGAATGGAATATATGCCTTTAGTTGGTACGTCAAATCTCTTATTCCATGGTAGCACGGTCAAGCAAAAGTTTTTCTCCACTTCTTTTTGAGGGCCATAAAAGATTTTTAAAGGCTCAAACATCCAGACAATGATTTGGTTGTGGAGGGAGGATATCTATGAAGGGTTATGGAAACCTAGGGTAATATAGGACTTATATTATGAATCCCAAGACCTAAACCCTTTGGCCATGAATCAGGTGATTTGGGACATCAAAGGTTAAGGAATTATTTTCCACATACCTATATTGAGAAATGGTACAAAACACTGTAAATTAAGATTGTGGATGTTGAATCCACTTGAATATTTTGGTACAAGGATGGTAAATCAAGGTCCAAAGTTCTCAGGTAATGTGAATGGTTTGGGAAACTCGTACAGAGAATGGACCAAAACAAAATGAGGTATTGAGTAATGTTGTGGTGAAGTCAGGGCTCACGAGGATCGGAATGACCTTTTTCATAGTGATGCATTTGGTTGATTACTATAGGTGCATTTTCAGAATTCATAAGAATACATTTATAGTTAAACAAAGGGTCCCTTGAATCTTGTTATCCTTTCCAAGGGAAATGAATGATTGTGGTGATCTGAGGCCCCCAAATCATAAAATGTGATTTTTGGGAAGTGTAATATTAAAGGATGATTCAAACACCCTATGATAATTTTCACCACCTAGAAAACATATTCATATAGTGATGAGATTTTAAAAATCATTAATATAACTTTTTCCTAAACCATATGGTCCATTGAGCATAGCCTAGAATTTACAAGGGCTATAGAGTAGGACCTGTGAGCTTTAGGCCTTATTTATTTGAGTCATAATATTTTCTGAAACTTTTAAGATGACGAGTTTAGTGAGAGAATACTTGAATTTTCCTGAAGTTTTCCATTGTGGGTATTTAACCTGAAAACTTTTGTGCCTATTTCCCTAGTGGTTTCAGCTCTTTTTATTTGGACCATCATAGGATAGATTTTATGATCATACATCTTTGACCAATGTGAAGGAACATTATGTTCGTGATGTACATGGACCTAATATAAGTGATGTTACACAAGAGCCTAATTAGGATACCCAGGGTCGAGAGTTACCCAAAATACTTTTGAGTGGGAGGTGGGATCAGTGTAAATCCTAGCTCAAGGTTCTCAGGTCATGAGGATGGTTTGGGACAGCCACACAAAAAATGTCCCAAAACACATTGAGGTGTTGAGCACTATCGTGGTGATGTCGGGGCTTAAAAGTTTCAGAAGCTTTTTTTTACAGAGTGCCTCATTTGGTTGATGACCATAGGCACAAATATTGGATTTATAGGCATAAATTCATAGTAAAAAAAGGGTTGCTTGAAACCAGGTATATTTTTTATGGACGATGGAATATTTTTAGTAACATAAGGAAATTGATCTGTGATGTATGAATTATGGATTGAGGTTATTAAAATATGATGGAAACACCCTATACACTAGCAGAATGGAGTAATCCTCTTATGGTCCTTTGGTAAAGGATGAAACACGGGTGATGTTCGACTTAGTTTTTTTCATGTAGTGGGGACGTATTTTCATCCATATAGTTTAATGTCATGTGGTGAGGTTGTTTTCTATGCAGTTTATCATCATACGGTAAAGACATTCTTATTATGCAATTTTTATTTCTAGTGGCCAGGATGTTCACCTTGGAGTTTAACATTATTCAGTAAGGACATGGGAACTGACAAGAAAAAGTTTACATGATTTATTGCGTGCACAAGTATGTCATATGTTCATCTATATCAAATATATGAAAAATTATTTTCTATGGCTTGGACCATCATGAAATTGGGGTGAACCTATCTAGTCAGTTGTTATAGATGGGCCCCAAATTGAAGATCTGGGTGTTACTACATATCTTACAATGCCATGAATCAAGACAGACATAGTTCTTAAGAGTCCATTCACTTTAACATCATACATTGAGGATGTGGGTTCCCTAATATGAAATGGGGAAACTATGACTAGAACCAAGATTGAAGATCTATCCATCACAACATATCATGTGATGTTAAGAATCAAGACCCATATAGTTCTTAAATGGAGGTGTGGTAGGAGACAAGTCACCAATGATTCATATCCTCTTGGGAGAGGTCTACCGAAATGTGAATCTTTATGTCGTGTAATAGACATCAACCATGCAGTTTAACTTCATGCGGAAAGGACATAGCGTATTCATTTTAATGTCTTTCATTCAGAACCATGATTAACCTGTCATTGGTATTCATTTCATTTTTGGGCATGGAATCCCTTACTGAAATTCATAATATCATTTGAGCTATGCTCGATGTGAGAAATAAGGAATGAAAAGGGTCCCACCAATTAAATACAATTAAATAAATGATAGGGGTATTTTTAATTATGTGTGTGATTGACCAAGATATTGGATCAAGGAGCCCATACATATATCATTGGAATTATAATCGATCCATACATAGTTCTAGAAATCCGTGCAGTTTAGTGTTGTGCGATAAGAACATGAATCGGGAATTTTAGTTTCATGATGTAAGGAAATGGGTGACTTGATGTGAAAGAGGAGTAATGTTGTAGCTAGTCCCCAAGAATGGAGATATGGGCATCACTATGTATTAGGTGATTATAGGAATTAAGCCACACATAGCTCTTGAGGAACCATGCGGTTTAGTGTCATGTGCTAAGGACATGGATCACTAGACATGAAAAAGATGTAACATTGTCGGTCTATGTAGTTTTACATCATGCGATAAGGATGTATGTTGTGAACATTAATGCCATGTGATATGGAAAAACTATGAATATTTTATCATCATGTGGTCAGGATGTATGTTTTCATTAATTTTAATGTCTTGATGCCCGGATGAACTCTATATTGATTAACGTCATTTTGATAAGACGTGAGACATTATAATGTTTAAATTCTTGTTGTATTGACTTATTTTTGTAGTTTAACGTCATACATCTAGTGAGTGGCTTACTTGATAATTGTTATGCAAATTATTTCTCACGAAACCTCTCATTGGTGGGGGGTGACACACTTACCATCCATTGTGACAAGTGAGGAATCTATCTTATGATGGACCTTATGTAAGATGTAGGTCCCTTCACATTTGGGATCCATCTTTAGAGGATTCATTCCAAGTATCACAGGGGTCATGAGAGACAAACCCCAGTCTCCTTGGAGGAAAAACATCATATTAAAGTCTCACGTAATCTAATTCTTGTAGATTTCAAGGTTGTGAAATGTATGAAAACCTGTTCTTCATAAGTCCCTCAAATTCATCCATCCACTTTTTCAATTTCTCATCCATCAAGAGTTTTCTGCAAATAAATATTTGGAGAGAAAGGATCTGGAATTATATGGGTAACACGACCCTAGTTCAATACACCAATGAGTACGGTTTTGCATCTGTAGTAGTACTTGTGGTGGTTCTATAGGCCTATAAACCATAGAGGAGCTTATCTCGCTATGAATTCTTATCTTTGTTCACTATATTTTGGAGTATATTTGATTTAGTCTTATTTAATTCCACTATATATCTATTTTTTACTAAATGATAATGATATAAGTGATTATACTCGATGTTTTATTCCTATTATAGTCTCTTCAACTCTGTAGAATAGAATTTGGTGTTGTTTTCCATCAATATTGTGTGAGGGAGTCCGATCCTAGTGTTGATATGTGACATTACAAAGATGATGATGATCTTAGTCCAAACATTTTTGAGGGGTATTGCCTTAAACCATTTGAAAAAAAGATTATAATAGTAAGGATGTACTTGAACTGCTTGGTTGTGGCTAGGGGATATGGCCCCACAACATCTATTCCCCAAATGGAGAGTGGCCAGGAAAATTTATTTTTGTGAATAAAATCAGGGGGTTGATGGATGAAGTTTTTATTGATCTTCAATGTATGAAATTTCTTGTTAAATTACACATAAACCAATGTCATGGTGGGAATTTATTAACTCACCCTCCTGATTTAGTGGGAGATTCTAGTACCAGATTGATGATCACTGCAAGAGCCTGTATGAACATCATCCATAATTGTGAGAATATCTCCTTTTACTATGAATCTAAGGATCATTCCTTTGAATCAACACTTTTAGAGGGTCTTACGCTCATTTGGTCCACTCTTCAGGGTCAATTTTTTTCACGGTGTCAAATATGTTCCCTTCTAGATCTATATGTTGGGAGAGTGTCATTTTGAAGATAAATGATTATGGCCTCCATATTTAGAGGGTTGTAAATTGGTTCATCATTCTCTAGGGTGGTGTTTACCTAATTGAATATTCCATATCACATAAAAATATTTATGAAACCATTATTTGATGCGTGATATGGATGATTACATCCTCCTGATCAGGTTTGGACAAGACTATAGTAGTGTTAACCAATGAATTGGTGTGGGTATTCCATGATGGGGGAACATGAAGAAATTTGGTCTCAAAAGGGAAATTTTCCATTAGTCTGCTAAAATATTTAGTAAGAGGGGTCATCTATTCCTTTTTTATGTCACATTCAGCATTGATCTTCTTTATCACTAACATTGAATCTCCTTTGACATTCAGGTAGACTATATGCAGCAGTAGTGAGAGTTCCAACCCAGGGATGAGGGATTGGTATTCTTCCTAATTGTTTGTTAAGCCTTTGGATAGTGAGAAAAATTAGGGAAAATGATTTCTCTAGAGAGAAAAATACAAAACCTAATATAACCTGATTGAGCCTAATTTTTCCACACTTTTTTATAGGACTTCGGAAGGTTCCATAAAAATACATCACCCATGTCTGGGGAGTTTAATGGGAATAGAATTCCTCTTCATCAGGAAGCTCAATTTCCATCATTGTATTATCTGTGGTTGGATGTTCTATGAGAAAATAAAATATGGATTTCCCTTTCACTGATTTTTTTGATATGAAGTAAATGTCGTATTGTTGCAGAATGACTTCCCATCATCCCAATATCACAATCAACATGGGGTGGCCAAGTATGTACTTGAATGGATCAATGTGAGAGACCATATGGAATTCTTGGTGCTATAATTAATGCCTCAACTTTTTTCAATGTGAATATGAGTGAAAGGATGTTCTTCATGACATCATAGTATTGGGTCTCAGTACCTAACATTTTTTGGTGGGGGAATTAGTGATTGTTCTTACTCACCTATATCATTTTTCTATAAATGTGGGGAACCAATTGAGCATTCCATGGAGGCCATATATAAGATGAGTGGCCTCCCTTCCACTGAATGAATAAAAATTGGTGTGTGTAGTATATACTGTCTGAGTCTTTTAAAGGCTTCTTGGAAGTCATCATCCCATTGATATCTAATTCCCTTCATCATTAGTCTGGTGAAGGGGAGATATTTTTTGTCCAAGTTATCAATGAGATGCCAAATTTAGGTGAGTTTCCCTTAGTTCTACTAAGTAATTTGATATTTCTAGGGATGAGATTTCGAAAATATATCTATTCATTTCTAGGTCAACCTCAATGTCGTGCTGGCATACCATCGAGCCAAGTAAATTCCCTTATGTTAACCCAAAATAACATTTTAGCGGATTCATCTTTATACTATGATGTCATAGCTTATTGAATACTTTTTAAAGATATGTGTTGTGATCATATCAATGTAGGTATTTGAACACCATCTTTTCGACCTAACATTCACCAATTCTCCACAATAATGGATTAAATATATGATTCATGCTGTATTGATAAGTGGTGATAGAATTCTTTAAGGAAAATGGCATGAGATGATAGAAAAAGATCCCCTATGGTGCTCTGAAGGTAGTGGAGGCTTCATCATTAGGGTAAATCTTTATCTAATTGTACCCAGAATACCTATCCATGAAGGAATGGTCTTGGAAATGAGTAGTTACATCGATCCAGAGTTCTCTAATCGAAAATGGGAATTAAACCATTGGGAAATTCGGATTAAGGTCCCTAAAGTGGATGAAATCCCTAATCTCCCCATTATTATTCTTGAAAGGGATAATGTTTCTGAGTAATATTTGGTATTACACTTCTCATAAAAACTTTTCTTTGATCAATTTTCCAACTTCCACATCTACATTGGTGGAATGAGAGTGGTGCATTCTCCTAGATGACTTCTTGAAGCCTTGATGGTCATCAGATATTTCAAGATGGTGAATATCCACATCTATATATAGTGTGGTAATTTCTTGTATAGTCCCATGTAAACACATATCAATGCTTCTTCAGAAATGTGATATAAATTTATTTCTATTCGAGGGGAATGGTAGTACTAATCAATGTAGTTTGCGGGTCTTATTTATTTCCAAGATTATATTTCCTAAGCTCATCAATGGTAGTTAAGAAAACTTCCTTGAATGCATGATGGGAGTTTCTGAGTTCATCCTCATCTTCTTCCACCTCTGAGAATGAGGATACATTTTTAGATAAAGTCAATGATCTGGGGGCTTCTCTATCACTATTGGGATAAGAGAGGCCCTAAGAAGATACATTATTATTTATTATAGCTGGATTTTTTATAGAGAGATGTCAGAAATTGTTGTTTCTTACACTGTATCTAGGGATAGGAGTATATTTGACATCTGGGGTCAGATCTATTACCTCAAATAGGTTTATGGAGAAAACATGGCTACTCTCTATAAGACTCCAAGGATTCATAGCAACATCCTCCAAACCGCTGGGGGATGCAGCCTATATATCATCATCCATGATTGGTCATTTTACATCGCTTTTATATAATCCTACATTAGCATATGTTTCTTAGCAAGTATCAAAGGGGAACTATCACCATGTATAATTTTTACATTTCCATTTATGGGGTATTTCAGACATTGATAAAATCTTGAAGGTACCACCACATGGTTGTGGAGATAGAGCCTTGCGGGTTGGATATTATATATAGTGTCTTACTGGATAACCATAAACTCAATTTCATATGTGAGATCCCCAAAATGATCTATGAATTTGATATTCTTGATAGGTCTTTGCACACACTTATCATTCCCTTGAATAGATATATTTGTGGGAGATAAATACCCTTCTCTATATTCCAAATAATCACAGGGTTTGAACTAGAATGAGGTTGATACCAGAACCATTACCAATAAGATCCATTTGGAAATTGACATTATTGATTCTGACCGAAACATATATGGTCCAGATGTTCCATGGGATGATCACCTTCTGATCTTGGTCAGTGAACAAGATAGTAACATGGAATTCTGATGGCATGGTCTCCACTCGATAAGTCTTGGATACAATGACTTCTGTCTCGAACTACTATGGTCTCTATAGGGCTTCAACAAGTGCCTCTATGAGTTATTTTGAAATATAGATAACCTCTAGGATTATGAGCATGGTTGGGAAACCGTATGTTGTTTCAGAATATCCTGCTTTTGTAATAGAGTTGGGTGTATATCGATATGGGTCTGCTCCCTAAAATATAGTTTAAGAGACATGTTTTTTGAGGTGGATATTCATGGTTCATGTCTAGAGGTCAAGGTAGTATCTACTTCTAGTGGTGTAGGTTATTCCATGATTCCACTTTGTTTGGTAAATCCAAAAATCTCACCCCCGCTAGATAGTCATGCAAGAAAACATGGAATGGGTGACTGGTGGAGGGTACTCGGTCACCTTAATACCTCTTTTGTGCCTATTGGAGCACTTTCCAATGGGTTTTAGATATATATATGTCATCTGTGAGGAATTGAATTGAATATTGGGTTTGACCACACTCATGGTATCCCTTGTATCTCTGGTTCATGTGCATGTGTACTCTCAGTCACTAGCTATGTGTAGGAAACTCAAATTTTAAGGTATATTCATCATCGAAGAAGTGGTTTTCCAGGTGTATCATGTTGAAAGAACCAAATATGATCTCTTATTCTGATGAGGGTTCCATTTTTTATGGTGGTTACTATTACAACTAATGTTGTAGAGAAGAAATATATATGAGTTAAAGCTTGAGTTGGAGCAGAAGATCTGTCACGAACCCCACCCTCCAAGGATACCCATCTTTGGTTGGTAAATAAAAAAGGGAGATAATGACCCCCGAGTCCTACCTCCAGTAGCCCCCAAGTTGGCGACTAGCACCACAAGTGTACAGATCTCACAATATGGGAGTTATTACCATTTATAAAGAAAAAGATCATGAGATATTATAAATTATCAATAACAAATCCAAGACATATATGAATGATAAACCCAAACCATCCCACATGAATGTATAAAATATAACCATTATAATAAAAAATCATCCAAAGTAAAATACCAAAAAGTAAAATTAAATCAGCGACTCTTAATTGTCAATGATCTGAGCTAGTAGAGTCCACCATGGTCCATAAAATCCTCCTAGAAACCTAATAATATTTTTATATATATTTGGTGATCATACAGGTATACTCAGTAGGTAACCAATAGACTATCATGAACATGTGAAAGAATCATACTAATGCTCTTATGAGAATACAAGATAACCAAAAAGCAGCTAAACAGGTATACTAACCCTCCCAACCTCACCAAGGCACACTCACCATGTAACACAATCCATGTAATACAATATAAAGTAAAACACATTGGTGATAGGGTACCCCACACCACTTTACCACTAGTATTCCAATTTCCCTCACCACTTTCCCACTAGTATGCCACTTTCCCAGTAGTATTCCACTCTATCATTGCTTTCATATAACTAGTTACGGCCCTACCACACACAATTGGGCCTCACACCACATCCCACCTACACACACCTAGGCCTCACAACAAATCCCATCCGCAAACACCTCATACTCATAGTACATCATTCCCCCACACACCCAGGCCTCGTAATACATCACATATCATCCTGAAGACACCTCAGAAACCACGTCACTATCACATCATGAAGATACAGGGAAAAGAACAAACCACCTTTCTACAAAACACCTGGGCTCTCATATATCATTTGAAGACACCTAGTCCATAAAAACAACCATCTTAGATAGTACGAGACCTTCAACCATCACATCCTTTTCCATACCTACCTGTCCTGGAAGAGAGATCAGAAAAGAGTGGCTACCCACCCATCTATACTCTTCACTGCTTGTTGGAAAAAACAACCTTGCATGACGATGCAAGTGTCCCAAACATAGTGATCAACATGGGTGGGGTGATTATATAAATCAAAATAATATAAAAATATATGTAAAGTATCAAACACTCTATCCCAACATAAGGTTTCACAAACAAACAAACCATCTCACAACACCGTAACTTTTTTTTCAACCTCTAAATGCATCACACCACAAAACAATCCACAAATGTCATTTCACATTTCCAACCAATTCATTTTAATCATTCATTTGTTTTCATAATTTAGAATTAACCACATTTAACCAAACAACCCACAATTTAATATTTCATTATACAATTTTTTTTACCCACTTTTATCACATTAACCAAACTTACCCAAGCCATTTCTGTAACGACACAATGTTTCATTAACGGAAATTCCTCTTGATCTAATTAAATGTCTCTTTATTCTAATATAAAATGTCATCTTCATTGGTTTTATGTTAGGAATTTTAACCGTTGCTAATATAGCCATTGAACAGTGATCACATGATTAGTATAAATATAGGAATTTAACAAATCCAATTTACTCAGACAAAGGAAGAGATGGCCTCATCTAGTAGAATTGCCCATATGAAGCCCATTTCTCAAAGCTCGGAAAAGTAGTGGAATATTAGGGCTTTTCCCTTGACCAATCCCAAGCTGAGATTCATCATGTCAAGGTCGAATGTGACCCTCTACGGGAAAAGTGGATGTTGATTGAAATTACCACTCGAGCGATGTTATCTGAGCCACCCCAAGAGTCTGTCACCATCGCACACCTTACCCTTAGGTATTCTGCGACTATTATAAGTGGTTATGTAACAAATAAGTAGTACAATGTTCATGTACATTATTTTTGTATATAATAATGAATATAATTTCTAGTCATTTTTGATACATTGTAAATAGTTTTTAAAGTACAAATGGTGTTTTTAGTTATTATTTAATTAAGAAATCTATTTTATTAATTTTAGGGATTTATGAATTAAAAAATATTTTAATAAAATAATAATAATATTATTAAATTAATCTTTATTAAATATAAATTATCTTATAATTTTATGAATGCAATAAAAAATTTTATTATGGTTTGAAAGCCATTTCTGTCAAAACCCGTGAAGTTTAGATAAATGTCTGTTTTTATTTTAAAAGTGAATATTAACATATTTAGAAAATTATTTAGATAAAATAAATGTTATTTCTGGATTCAGGACGTCAAAATTATCCAACGGTGAATTTTTCATAATTTTCTGAGATAGTCAAATTTTTGGGTAAAAATTAAATACCGTTTAAATATATAATGTGTTTTATGACATCATAATGACCAAATAGGGATGTAATTAAATACTATAATTTTTATGATCGCCCAATATATGTTTTACCATTAAAATAATGTGATTTTGGGTCTGTTTGACTTACTTTTCAAAGCATTAATGGACCCCTCAAGACTTATTCAACACCTTGCCTTTTTAAATTAATTTCCATGGGAGTGTGACTCACCTCCACATAAGCAAACCTAATATTTTAAGATGTTCGGACTTTGGCCTTATAAAATATATTTTTTCTCTTCCCTCTTCCAAAATCCATGGGCAAAAACAATGGTGTGGTTTGTGTTTTGGATTAATTTAATGTAAGGGGACCCGAACCTAAATAATAAAGAATTCCCTCACCCTTCCTATATAAACCCACCCAGGCTCACACTTCCTCCTCACTAAAATACCTTGGAGTTCATCCAACCTCTGCCCTACTCTCTCTAGAATCCTCCCAAGGTGCCCCAAGCTCCAAATAAGCCTCTCTCTAGCCTTTAGAAACACACTTCCAAGTAAGGGTTTTTTCTTCCATTCTCATTTTTGTCCAATTTTATTTAAGTTGTTTTGCCCAATTAATTTCAATTATGAATGTTGGGGTATGGTTTCGAACCTCCCTCATACATCCCTCTTTATGTTTGAATTATGGGTGACCCCGTTCTCTCTCATTAAATGCCTCCCATGTACGCCCGTTACTATGCCGAAATTCTGAAAGGAACTTCTCTATCCTCGTTAACATTCAAGAAACACTTTTGTATCGTGAATATAAATTACATTAAAATTGTTTGGACATGTATCTATATGACCTCCTTACTTTCCATTACATGTAAATATGATGAGGAACCCCTTTCTCTCTCATCACCCATTTTTATGAATTCTTATGTCACGCTGTTACGCCGCCGAAATCGCACTGATTTTCTAATCCAATGTCATTGTGTTGTGAATACCATGCCCATTTCTCCATCAAGGGTATTCACGTTTATGAAAATTTACTTATTGATTATAAAGTTTCATGTATAAATTACAATTTCCTTTGTCGTGTAATAAATGATTATGAATCCGTGTTTTATGATCCATGTGGCACACTTATGCATGAAATGAAATGTTTAAGAAGGGTGCGGCCTTATAGCGCACCAATGCAATGGTTAAAGTATAGTATCATGACAAATATTGTGTAATGAGTGTTGACTCATGATAATTCAAGTTCAACGAGGGTTTACTCGTGCTTTATGTGCAATGAGGATTTACTCATGCTCCATGTGCAACGATCCTTGGATCATGCTAATTCAATGTTAAGTGTTGTTGCCACATTTCCATGTTATGATTATCATGCTTTATCATGCCTTTATGTTCATGATTCATTTATGCTATATTGATATGATTATTCTCTAACATGTATTATACTCATCATTTTATTCCAAGTGTACTCCCTTACTGGGCATTATAGCTCACCCTTTTCTTATGCATGTCCTCAGGTTATCCCATGAAATGCTAAGTACGAGAGAATGTAGTGGTCATGTAAAGGAAGTTTTCAATAAAGATGTTGTATTTCATGTTTTAAGTTTTTATGTAATGATCCAAAGCCCCCAAGACACTAAACCTATCGATCTTCTTTGTTGTATCAAGTGACTTTTTCTGTAATAAATCATTTTTAAGTTTATAATAAAAGCAGGGTTCTCATAGTTGGTATCAAAAGATAGGTTTAGTTATTCTTGGGATTAGGAAACCCTAGTAAAGCCTTAGATACAAGAATAAGTATAATAAAATCATCCATAAGTTTTGGTAAGTACAGAGTAAGTGGTATATCAAACAAATACATCCCTATCGGGATACGAGTAGGTAGAGGCGGCTCTGGCACAGATGTATCATGGGGGTAAAACCCGAAAACAACTCTTTGAGCTTGACTCGAACGGGAACTGGTGCACGACAACGGGCCATGATGCACTCTTGGTTATGAAACTCTCGGTGGATATGTTTTGATAAATTCCAAACCTTAGTATGAACCCTTATTAAGGGAATTAAAAAAATCCCCCTACCAATATATGTTAGAATGTAGATCCTGAAAATCCTAGATTAAAGCCTATAGACTCTTGAGTAGGAAAATAAAAGTTTATTTATAATTCATCAACTTTTGTCTTTGGATTACCCGTTATGTGTTACCCCTAACATTCCTTTTTTTCCAGCCAATGGCCAGTAATAGGAGGACTCGGGCTAACAACCGTTGTGAAGATCAGTGTGATGACTGTACTAATGAGATTCCCAATCCAATGGGAGCGGGAATCAAGAACTTTGTCACCTTTATCTCTCATCTAACTCATGTTTTGAATATATACACAGGTAAAGAGCAACGTTAAACCCCCCCCCCCCCCCCCCAAAGAATGAACAAGTCACTATCGAGACCTTCATGAGACAAAGGCCTCCTAATTTTAGTGGATCATCGATCCCACGATCGCTGAATAATAGATCAACTCCATTGAAAAGATATTCTACATCCTCCAATGTTCTGAACAAGAGAAGGTTCTCCTGGCAGCTTATCGCATGGAGGGTGAAGATGATCAATGGTGGGTGTTGATCAAAAATAGGAAGCCTGATGAGGAGATCGAGGCGTTGGAATGGAAGGATTTCGGGAAGATGTTTTTCGATAAATATTTTCTGCGCACCCTCCGGCTTAAGATAGAAAGGGACATCCTTTCCCTCAAGCAAAAATATGAAGAATCTGTGGAGCGTATGAGGAAAAAGCCTTGCATGATACGCTTCCGTCTTTGTCGTTACCCCCGAATGCAAGGTTGACCGCTTCATTGGTAGGCTAAAGCCTAGCTTGTGGAAATCATTAGCGATCTGTGACTTCGACAGCTATGAGGAAATTGTCCGATGTGCCCTCAAGGTCAAAATAGAGATTGGGGAATCACAAGGGTATCATGGGGACAAGAAGCATAAGGTGGACTTCAATTCTGGTGGTCCGATGTATAAATCCAATGGTGCTAAGAAGATCCAGCAACCCACTTTCCAAAAGTGCAGAAATAAGAACCTTGGAAATTGCCTTAAGGGGATGATAAAATGCTTCAGGTGTGGAAGAGAAGGGCAAATAGCTGTTAACTATCGGAAATAAAGACTCGTAGTTGCGAAAGAGGAGAGGAACGCTCCGTTTCGAACCTCAACGTGTTGTTCAGTGATACAAATGCAAAGAATGGGGTCGTTTTTCAAATCATTTCCCTAATCCAAGGGTTTTCAGAGACAACCAACAACCTCCAAGGTTGCAAGGAAGTGCTTTTGCCATCACTTCTGCCAAAGTGAACCCCTACAATGAAGTGGTGACAGGTACGCTAGTTATTCATTCAAGATTAGAGAACATACTTTTTGATTCAGGTTCTACGCATACTTTTATATCTTAAATGTTTAGTAGAACAATCCCAGCACCACCAAAAATATTGGAAGTAAAGATGTCGGTGAGTACGGCAAATGGGGAATCATTTCATCCCATGAATATAAGTCCTCCCCTGTTATAGTCTGCGGATTGAATTTCCCGGAAAACCTGGTCATACTCCCTCTGGTGGAATTTGATGAAATTCTTGGCATGGATTGGATTTCCTTATATAGAGACAACATAAATTTTCGGGAGAGGGAAATCACACTCCATATGGAGAATCGCCCCCCGATTCTTTACAAGTGTAGGGAGGAAGATGAATATCCTTTAGCTCCATCATCTCAAGCATGGATATTACTGCCTTATGAGCATGTGTATCTAGCTCAGATGATTGAGTCCAAGGAAGAAACCATCCTTGAATAAATTCCTATTGTGAGGGAATTCACAGAAGTGTTTCCCGAGGAACTGCATGGTCTTCCTCCCAGAAGAGATGTTGAGTTCTCAATTGAACTTATACCTGGGGCACTACCAATATCCAAGACTCCATATAGGATGGCTGTTATTGATCTTGAAGAGCTGAAGAAACAACTACAAGAGAATCTGGATAAAGGGTTTATATTCCCAAGTGCTTCACCATGGGGTGCACCAGTCCTCTTCGTCATGAAGAAGGATGGGTCAATGCGTCTTTGGATCGATTATCGTGAACTTAAAAAAATCATGATAAATAACAAGTATCCTCTCCCAACAATCGATGACTTGTTTGATCATCTGCGTGGAGCAAAATACTTATCCAAGGTGGATTTGCGGTCGGGATATTATCAAGTAAGGGTGAAGAAGGAAGATGTCCCCAGGACATCTTTTCGTACAAGATACGGGCACTATGAATTCATAGTAATGCCTTTCCGACTAACCAATGCTCCATCAATATTCATGGACTTGATGAATAGAGTCTTTAGAGATTACCTTGACAAATTTGTGGTAGTCTTTATAGATGATATTCTAATATACTCCAAAACCATGGAGGATCATGAGAAGCATTTAAAAACTGTACTAGAGATTTTGTGCAAGGAGAAGATCTATGAAAAGTACAGAAAGTGTGAGTTTTGGTTGAAGGAGGTCTCATTCTTGGGCCATATAATCACAAGAAATGGGATATCTGTGGACCCCTCCAAAACAGATGCAACTGAGGGATGGCCGAGGCCAATATCGGTAACAGATATCCGTAGGTTCTTGGGGTTAGATGGATATTATCGATGATTTGTGATAAATTTCTCATGATTGTACAACCCTCTTACCATGATAACTCGAAAGGGAGTAAAGTTTTCTTAGAGTGATGAATGCAAAGAAAGCTTCAAGGAGTTGAAAAGGAGGCTTATCACTATGCATGTGCTCACTTTACCCACATGTGGGGAACTTTTTTTTTTGTTTTTAGTGATGCTTCAAAGAAGGGCTTGGGCTGTGTGCTGATTCAGAACGATAAAGTTTTATCTTATGCCTCAAGGCAGTTGAGAATCCATGAGTGAAACTATACAAAGCATGATCTAGAGTTGGCGGCGGTGATCTTTTCCTGGAAAATCTGGCGTCATTATCTCTATGAGGAGAAATGTGAGATATATACTGACCACAAGAGTCTTAAATATATATTCACACAGAAAGATATTAATATGACCCAGTGAAGATGGATAGAGCTCATCAAGGATTATGACTGTTCAATACATTACCACCCTGGGAAAGAGAACAAGGTGGTAGATTCCCTAAGTAGAAAGGACCCAACAATTCTATCAATGATGAAAATTTAGAAGGATCCAATATTCTTAGACCTGATGAAGATGGACGTGGGAATCAAAAAGAAGGGAACATCATCAATCCTTTCACAAATGATTGCTCAACCATCTCTTTTAGAAAGGTTAAAGGATTCTCAAATTTATGATGTGGGAATTCAGGAAAAAGTGGAAGCTATCAAAAAAGGGAAATCCTCAGAGTTTAATGTTAATGAAGATGGAATTGTGCAGTTTGGGAAAAGAATATGTGTTCCATCAAGTCCGGAGCTGAAGAAGGATCTTTTGAATGATTTACATAGTTCAAATTTCTCTATTCACACAGGGAGCACAAAGATGTGTCAAGATCTCTGAGAAAAATTTTGGTGGGATAATATGAAGAAGGAGAATGTTGAATATACATCAATGTGCCTGGTGTTTCAGCATGTGAAGGAAGAGAGTCAGAAGTTTAAGGGGATGAGGCAACCATTTCCCATACCAGAATGGAAATGGGAGAACATCACCATGGACTTTGTCACCGGACATCCAAGGACATCCAAAGGCAACAATGCAATAGGGGTTGTTGTGGATCATCTTACAAAGACTGCACACTTCCTTGCAATTCGGGATGATTTGTCTTTGGATCAACTGGCATGGATATATATCAGGGAAGTGGTAAGGTTGCATGGAGTACCACTATCTATTGTATCTGACTGAGATCCAAGATTCACCACTATGTTTTGGAAGAGTCTTCAACATGCTCTGAATACTGAACTGAACTTTAGTACGGCCTATCATCCTCAAACTGATGGCCAATCTGAGCAAACTATCGAAACACTTGAGGATTTGTTGAGAGTGTGCTCAATGGAATTTAAAAGAGGATGGGATCAACATCTTCCTCTAGTTGAGTTCTCTTATAAAAACAGTTTCCACTCGAGCATCCAAATGGCACCATCTGAAGCCATGTATGGGAAAAGGTGCAGAACACCGACATGTTGGGATGAGGTCGGTGAACGTAAGCTGCTTGGACCAGAAATGGTTGAAAAAATGTTGGAGAAGGATAAAACCATTCAGCAGTATATCAAGACAGCCCAGAGTCGATAGAAGAGTTATGCAGATAATCGTCGATGAGACCTTGAGTTTAATGTTGGAAACATGGTGTTTCTACGCATATCTCCATGGAATAAGGTCATGAGGTTTGGAAGGAAAGGTAAGTTAATTCCAAGGTACCTCAGCCCCTTCTAGATTCTTGATCATGTCGGGGCTCTGGCCTATTGACTAGCACTTCCACCTTCCATGGAAAAATTACACGATGTCTTTCATGTATCCCACTTAAGGAAGTACATACCGGACCCTTCACATGTACTATATTATGAGGTGGTACAATTGGAAGATGATCTTTCTTATGAGGAGAAACCAGTGAAAATCTTAGATCACAGAGAAAATTTCTATGAAATAAGACAATGCACCTCATCAAGGTGTTGTGGAGAAACCACAACTTTGAAGAAGAGGCTTGGGAATCAGAGGATATGATGAAGCTGAGTTACCCACATTTTTTTAGTGTGGGAAAAAGAAAATTGCAAGGGAGAAATTTCTTAAGGGGGGAATAATGTAACGAGCCAAAGTTACATTAAAAGAAATTCCACTTGATCTAATTAAATGTCTCTTTATGTTTATATAAAATGCCATGTTCTTTGGTTTTATATTAAGAATTTTGACCATTTCTAATATAGTCGTTGAACAGTGATCACTTTATTAGTATAAATATACGACTAACAAATCCAATTTACTCAGAAAAAGGATGCGATGGCCTCATCCAGTTGAATTGCCCCATACAAATCCCATTTGTTAGAGCTTGGAAAAGAGGTGGCATCTTTGGGCTTTTCCCTTGACCAAGCCCAAGTTGAGCTTCATCATGTCAAGCTCGAACGTGACCGTCTATGGGAAAAGTGGAGGTTGATTGAAATTACCACTCGAGCAATGTTATCTGAGCCACCACAAGAGTCTGTCACTATCGCACTCCTTACCCTTAGGTCTTACGCAGTTGTTTTAAGGGGTTATGTAACAAATAAGTAGTAATATGTTCATATACATGATTTTTTTATATAATAATGAACATAATTTCTAGTCCCTTTTGATACATTTTAAGTAGTTTTTAAAGTACAAATGGTGTTTTTAGTTATTATTTAATTAAGAAATCTATTTTATTAAATTAATGGATTATTTAATTTAATATTATTTTAATAAAATAATATTTTTATTATTAAATTTATTTTTATTAAATATAAATGATCTTATAATTTTATGAATGAAATTAAAATTATTATAATGGTTTGAAAGCCATTTCTGTCAAAACCCGTGAATTTTCAATAAATATCGGTTTTTATTTTAAAGGTGAAAATTAACATATTTATAAAATTATTTAGATAAAATAAATGTTATTATTGGAATCAGGACATCAAAATTATCCAACAGTGAATTTTTCATAATTTTCTGAGACAATAAAATTTTTGGGTAAAAATTAAATATTGTTTAAATATATAATGTGATTTATGACATCATAATGACCCAATAGTGATGTAATAAAATACTATAATATTTATTTTCGTACAATATATGTTTTAACATTAAAATAATGTAATTTTGGGTTTGTTTGACTTACTTTTCAAAGCATTAATGGACCCCTCAAGACTTATTCAACACCTTGCCTTTTTAAATTAATTTCCATGGGAGTGTGACTCACCTCCACATAAGAAACCATAATATTTTAAGCAGTTCGGACATTGGACTTATAAAATATTTTTTTCCTCTTCCCTTTTCCAAAAACCATTGTCAAAACCCAAGGTCTGGTTTGGGGTTTGGATTAATTTAATGTAAGGGGTCCCAAACCTAAATAATAAAGTATTCCCTCACCTTTCCTATATAAACCCACCCATGCCCCCACTTCCTCCTCACTCAATGCCCTTAGTGTTCATCCAACCTCTGCCCTACTATCTCTAGAATCCTCCCAAGGATCCCCAAGCTCCCAAGAAGCCTCTCACAAGCCTCTCTCTAGCCTTTGGAAGAACACTTCCAAGTAAGGCTTTGTTCTTCCTTTCTCATTTTTGTCCAATTTTCATCAAGTTGTTTTGCCCAATTAATTCCAATTATGAATGTTGGGGTATGGTTTCACACCTCCCTCATACTGCCCTCTTTATGTTTGAATGATGGGAGACCCCTTTCTATATCATTAAATGCTTCCCATGTACACCCTTTACTATGCCGAAATTCCGAAAGGAACTTCTCTCTCCTCATTTACATTCAAGAAATACTATTGTATCGTGAATCTAAATTCCATTAAAATTGTTGGTACATGTATCTATATAACATCCTTACTTTCCATTACATGTAAATATGATTAGGAACCCATTTCTCTCTCATCAACAATTTTTTTGAATTCTTATGTCACGACGTTACGCTGCTGAAATCGCACCGATTTTCTACGCCAATGTAATTGTGTTGTGAATACCATGCCCATTTATCCATCAAGGGCATTCACATTTATGCACATTTACTTATTGATTATAAAGTTTCATGTATGAATTCCTCTTTCCTTTGTTGTGGAATAAATGATTATGAATCCATGTTTTATGTTCCATGTGGCACACTTATGCATGAAATGAAATGTTTAAGAAGGGTGTGCCCTTATAGCACTCCAATGCATTGGGTAAAGTATAACATCATGATACGTCATGTGCAATGACTGTTGACTTATTCTAATTCAAGTGCAACGAGGGTTTACTCGTGATTTATGTGCAATGAGGATTTACTCAGGCTCCATGTGCAATGAGCCTTGGCTCATGCTAATTCCATGTTAAGTGTTGTTGCTACATTTCCATGTTATGATTATCATGCTTTATCATGCCTTTATGTTCATGTTTCTTTTATTCTCTATTGATATTCCTATTGTCTAACATGTATTTTACTCCTCATGTTATTCCATGTGTACTCCCTTACTGGGATTTATAGCTCACCCTTTTCTTATGCATGTCCTCAGGTTATCCCATGAAATGCTAAGTACGAGGGAATGTAGTGGACATGAAAAAGATGTTTTCAATAAAGATGTTGTATTTCATGTTTTATGTTTTTATGTAATGATCCTGTGCCCCAAAGACACTAAACCTCTCGATCTTCTTTGTTGTATCAAGTGATGTTTTATGTAATAAATCATGTTTAATTTTGTAATAAAAGCAGGGTTGTCATAATTACCTACATTATTAAACGATTATTTAATTATTTCATTACTACTCGTATATATAACATAACATAAGAACACATCACAAGAATGATGTCATCCCAAAAAGCCTCAAATCACTTCCACAAAATCAAGGCCCAAAAAATATCACCTCGCTTCCCCTAAAGCATGGCCAAACAACCACATATCACCCCACACCCCATTGAAACCATGTAACATCGTCCCACAAGAATGACCACACATCACAAAACATTAAGAACCATTTTTAAAAATTTACAGTGAGTATTTTCTCATGTATAATTTAATTTAGGGGGGTTATCAGACAAACCAAATCCTAGGAAAACCAATTCATTATCCAAGTGTACGTGGTTAACCAATTTCCATTTAAGGGTGAGGCCAAACAATATAGAACAATGAAAAAACCATAGAATATAAATCCAATGAAAATGAATTCACCAACGACAACAATTTTGAATGGGGGTTTAGCTTGTATAGTCAAAATATCAAAAACCATATCTATATTGTAAAAACATACAGATCAAACCCCATATCCCCTTTGAATTCAATTAATTGATTCTTTATCTTTGAATAAAGATGGAATAACCATAATAAATATAAAAACAAAAGTAAAACCCCTCATACATGATTAAAAATAAAGATAAATTAAGGGAATCAAAGCTCAAGGAAGCTTTATAATTGTAGTTCACCACAGGGCAAACAAGAATGCTCGTGAACCACAACTACACCAAGAAAACTATGCATCAACCTATACCACACCATGTATCCCTCAAAATGAAACATGAACGCTCAAAAAAAGGAAACACCACCATAAAAGATACTCATGAGAAGAACATAAGAAAAATGATGTGAAAGAGAGGAGAAGTCACCACATATCAAACATGGATAACCAACTAAAATCCACTAGGATCGACAAATTGAAGAGGGACGAAGAAGGGATTGAAGAACTCTTTAGGGCACCTAGAATTCAACCAAATGATAGGAAAAGGAAAATATAACATATTGAATGTGGGTTTAAATGAAAAATAATTTTAAAACAACACATGATCAAGGTATTACATGACATGTAATCCCCATTCATGTTTTGTAGTACCTAGGGTTTGGTTTTCATTGAAAAAAACATCGCCTTTTAATTTTGTTTTACTTTTCTAACCCCAAAATATTAAATGTCTTGAAACCCTTATTCATGTTACATAAAATATTTAAACATCATGAAACTTCCTAGATAAGTTGTGAAACCTACTTTCATGTTGTGTAATATAGTTACACCCCATGTAATCCCCCTTCTTCCAGGCTTTAGCAACTGAACATCTCCAGACTACCTCTAAGAAACTTTTGAACAACTCCAATTACCAAAAATAGAAAATTAAAATACCCAAAATGCATGGATCATTACATTAGATACCACTCAAATGATTCTCATCCTCGATAATATAAAACCAACCCTCAATGAAAATTGGTTCCAATAACACCCAACATGATACTTCTCAAGGATATTGTCACGCCAAAAACATTACCCCCAACCAAACACGGCAAACCAAATTGCCAAAAAAATCCTACACAACCAGAAGTTTCTTCCACTCAGACAACCACACTAACATACAACCAACACACAACCATCTCAACCTCCACGAAGCCCAAACAAACAACTACTACACCAAATGAACCAAAATTCCACAAAACCTACGAACTACACTATCCCAAACACATGAATTAGTGAATTCCATCCCCTATGTCAAGATATTATCAACTCTAGGTGTCACTAACTCACCCACATGATTTAATCACATTAAAATTAATGTGTCTCTATTAAGAATCACATCATCCTCTTTACATATGTCTGAACATTATCACAAATCACACCACAAAAATCACAACTAAGGATAAAATCTCATATCATACAAAAAAGGGATCCAGACATCACGTCATAATGAAAAAAAAGTGGAAAGAAAAACTCAAAGCAACTCAATGTACTTGGAACGCATCTATGTCTCTCACTCCCAAGTACTCTCCTATAGTCCACCATGCCTCTACAACACACAAACCATAGGAATGGTTTTTCCATGCTGAACCTTCTCTCAATGATCATGGATCTACACTGGACAATCCGCAAATTTCATTTCTTCCTAGATATCCAACACTCCCCATTCAATGACATGTGAGTCATCGTGTAGATACCGATGAAGGTAAGAGATGTGGGAGATGTCTTGGATTCTATCTGACTATAGTGAAAAATCTAACTAATATGCCACCTCACCAACTCTCCCCAACACCGCAAAGGGCCCAAAAAACAAGGTAGAAATATTACTCCCTATACCAAACCTATTCTTTCAAAGTCAAGGAAAAACCTTCAAGATCACCTGATCCCTGAACTAGATCTCCAAGGGCATACTTATACAATTAGAATGAGAGTTTTTATAGTCATACGTTACTTTAACCATCTCATGAACAAGTTGATCCTTTTCTGTCATGCTCTTTACTCATCGGGACCAAGAAAGGTTGTCTCCCCAACACATGTCCATCACAATAGAGAATAAAATGGTCTCCCATAAAATAACTCAAACGGATCCATCCAAATGGAAGAATGATAATGATTATTATAAGAAAACTCTACCAATGGTAGGTTTTATACCGTTGATCCACCAATGTCCAAAACACACGTACATAACATTTCCTCCAATGTTTGGATAGTTTGTTCCATTTTGCCCAATTTTTTGAGGCTAGAAAGTAGTGTTGAGTCGTAACTGGGCTCCAAAAGCAAGCTATAATCCCCTTCAGACACATGAAGTAAACCCTGAATCCCGATTTGAAACAATATACCTCAGGAATCAATTAAGTCACATAACCACATCCACATACCTCTTATCAAAGGCATCCACTACACCCAACTCCTTGATTGCTATGAAGTGATCTGATTTCATCAACTAATCCACAACCCCCAGATAGAATTGCAACCACCCTAACCTTTGGGTGACCCTATGAATAAATACATTGAAATTTCATCCCTTTTTCACTCAGTAACATCTAAAGTCTGCAAAAACCCAACCAGGAACATTATGATTAGCCTTTAGCTACTTGAAAACCAATCACTTCACCACAAACTTCGTCGCTGCTTGTTTCATCCCAGGCCACCAAAATGGTATCCTCGTGCTAGGGTACATCTTGGAAACAACACGTTGTACCACAAAATATGATTTTTGAAACTCACGAAGGACTCTATCATGTATATCCATCAGAACAAAAATCATCCAGTTCTGACCATCCCTCTATAGCATCGCCATTTCCAACACGATCGCAGATCACCTCTACCTATAAGTCTCCCCACATAGACTCATCCACCTACTCCATCATAGAATACTTAATTTTCATTTAAAAAATAGATTGACACCATCCACTCTTGCATATAAGTGCACGGTTGGAAACTCCTCCATCGCTCCCCAAACATCTGAAGTCTACCAAAAACCATCCTTCATCAACTTTCTACACAAATCATCAACCAAAGAATTTCCATTTCCTGAGGTTTAGGATATCTCAAAATCATAGTCCTTAATAAACGATATCCACCTTCACTATCATTGATTCAGGTCATGCTATGAAAATATATACCTCAAACTCTTATTATCTATGAAGACCAAAGACTGATCCCCAATGGGGCAATTTCAACACAACATTAGTGAATGAACAAGCTCTACTATCTCTATATCGTGGGTGGAACAGTTACGCTCGTGGGGATGTAACTTCCTAGACCCATAAGAGATCACTGATCACTACAGTATTAGCATGCTTCCCAAGCCTAGACAGGAAGCGTCACAAAACACCTCAAATAACACACCATCCCTAGTAAATCGAAGCACTTGATTTCTATCCAACATTCCCATTAAGTAGTAAAATTATTCATAACACTAATCATTCTACACAATGTCTTGTTCCTTTTTTTAAGGATATCAACGGGGCTGCAACTCAACAGAAATAAAGTAAACATCTCCAATAATAGCCTGCGAGAATAAGGAAACTATG
Organism: Viscum album; assembly: GCA_963277665.1. Classification (NCBI taxonomy): domain Eukaryota; kingdom Viridiplantae; phylum Streptophyta; class Magnoliopsida; order Santalales; family Viscaceae; genus Viscum; species Viscum album. The sequence goes on along the minus strand of OY728127.1, from coordinate 401,067,154 downwards.
AACTTCTACCACATTATTGGGTGATGCCCAAGAAAAAACTACTTGAACAATTGATAGGTATACATTAACCCCTACTAAGAAACCACATGCCCAAGTAAATGTACCTCATGTGTCTAAAATATTCACTTGGGAAATTTTCCATAGAGCTGGAGGCGTCAAATAACTTGCAAGACAACTCAGTGATGCTCAAAATGATCATCATATGACTTCAATTAGATTAAGATATCATCAATAAATACAACAAAAAATAATCTAGGAACTCACAGATCATGTATTTCATCATCCCCATGAACACAACTAGTGTGTTCGAAACACCGAATGGAATTACTAAAAACTCAATGTTCTTATACCCACATATAAAGGTCGTCGTTAGGATATCTCCCTCCTTCACCATCAACTTGTGATATCCAGACCGTATATCAATCTTAGAAAATGATCTTTCCCCTATATGATGCTTGAAAAGATTTTCTATCCTCTTAAGAGGGTAATAGTTATTAACGTTCACCTGTTTCAACCTCTGGTAGTCTATGAACAACCTCAGACCACCATCTTCCTTCTCTAAAAACAACTCTAGAGCACCCCAAAGTGACACATTGGGCTAAATAAAACCCTTTTATACCATAACATCTATTTTAATTCTCAACTCCTGCCACTCAGAAGGTTTTGTTTGATAAGGTTCCATTGAAATAAGATAAGCACCAGGTTTCAAGTATATCCTAAATTCAACATCACTTTGAGTGGGTAACATCACAACTTCCTTAGGGAAAACATCACAGAACTCCCCAAAAACTATGGGAACCTCTACTATTTCAGCATCCACTGATTCCACTGAAAGATTATCTAGTAAAGAATGAAGTGGCTTCACATGCCGACATCCTACCTGACAACCCCACTCGCCAATGAAAACCACACATTGTCTATCCATATCTTAAAACATGAGTCTCCTTCAGAATAAGTTGATAAAATAACATAAAAAATACAAAAATTCAATGACAAGGATGAAATTTTAGGATACATCTTTATTATGAAATGATCCACATGGGACTAATGTGGTCCCATCATTAGTCTACAACCCCCGAACACATCATACAAGCTGGTCTGGATTTCGACTGGTGTACTCAAATCCAAGGGAACATGAATACTCTCTATGTATTTTCCCATAGAATGGGATAGAGTGGGTGAAAAAAAGGGTTGAGAATCTCTTAAATCAAACAAGGTACAAACAAGGGTACTAAAAAACGTACCTCTTATAATCTCTGGTCCTGCAAGAACCACTGCCTCCATTGGATGAAACTAACCATGCCCGATTCCTCTGCCTCTTTTATGATGAACTCCTCCATCGACATGCTTAGGTATTGTTCCTTGAACATGAGGAACATATAGAGGTCAGCCTGAACCTCCTCCATCTCCCCTCACTGGGGAAAAACCTACTGCCCCTATTGCTAAAATGGACATGTTGGAAACTACTGTTGAGGCTGGAACTAAACCTATCCATCCCCACCAAACTGATCTTAGGGAACTACTTGGAAATAGGTCTAGTGATGACCATGAACCCCAAAAACCAAACAAATTAGCCTAAATACCCTTGAAAATTCACAAAACCCACTATCAACTGAAGGCTGGAAAGGATGCTGCTGAGGTAGAATATCTTCTAGAAAAAACCTGAAAGGTCCTACTACCTGAGACCTTCTACTAAAAACTTTGGCTCTCTATGAACTATGTTCCTCCCCTCTTACAGCAGACCTCCTGGTGTATTTATCTACTCGATCACATTTTCCTTCATCTGAACCTCTAGATACATTGACAATATAAAAGAAGTTACATCATAGTTTATAGAAGGATGATGTGCCTCTTCAAGGCATATCACATGAGATTCCTCATCTGTAATAACATATGTGGAATAAGGAAAAATGTTCCTTGAACTTTATCCCTAAATCCTGCACTAACATGATCCCCTATTAAAGAGAAAGAAACAGCTTCCTCTTCACTTCATTCAGGGCTGATGAAAGAAACTCTAATCAGAACTCCTTCAAGAAGTCAACCCACAAAACATCTATCACCTTTTGCTCCCCCATATACAACTTCCAACACTAATGTGAAAATCTACATATTTTACTGGCCTTAAAAGGGACTCAGTACTCTTTCGGGGACAAAATAAAACTAAATGTGATCACTAGATCCTCTAGTCAACTATTCATCTCCATGTCTGAAATGTTACCCCCATACTTCCCCAAAACCTAATGTAAGAAATAATGCAACTTCCATTCCCACAATCCTTCCACTCAACTGGATCAACCCAACGGTTTTCAATAAGATTATATTTCTAATGCTCCAATACATGATCTAAATGAGAATGATGACCATGATTTGTAGCTGAAAGGTAAAAAAATATTTCCTATGCTCGTTAGTATATATTTTCATTAAGATTCATTTTAATTCATTTTATTTATTTTAACCATTTTGACCATCCAAAAACAACCCATTTCAAACAATAACACAAGTCAATATGAGGAATGTACCTTAACTAGGTCTCTAACATGAAAGCGTCTCCACCTCACAGGGTCATTAAATATGCTTAGAGTCTCTACACAGGATCACGGGGGCCCCTAAAATCTCATATCCTAGCCAGTCTCCCTGGCCTACATCATGCACCAATGTTAACTTGAACTATTTCCGTACCATCTGATGAAATCCTCACTATGTGTAACTCCAACTCTATCTTATATCTCAACTATCACCTATGATAGCACTCTCTCCCAACCCCATCCCACCATGGATTCCCTTCATGGGATGGAAATGAAAAAATTGTTGATAATGACCCCTGAGTCTCACCTCTAGTAGGCACCGAGATGGATACTATTACCAAAGGTGACAAATCTCTCAATATAGGAGGCATTACCCTTTATAAGAAATAAGAATAGGAGATAAGATGAATCATCCAAAAAAACTCCATGAAATATATGAAAGAGAAACCCATACTATCCCACATACATTTATAAAAAAGAACTATTACAATAAAAATGACTCCAAAGTAAAATACCCATGAGTTAAGATAAAGTAGTGACTCAAAAACTATTAAGGATCCGAGTAAGTAGAGTCAAGCACGGTCCAAAAAATCATCCTAGAAACCTAAAAAAAGTTTTATATATGTATGGTAGGAATACAAGTATACTCAATAGGAAAACCAAAGTCTCTCATACCCATGTCAAAGAAGCAAACTAATTTCCCTATGAGAAAATAGCAGAAACAAACAGCACCTAAACAGGTATGCTAATCATGCCAACCTCGCTAAGGCATGCTCACCAAGTAACGCAAGCCGAGTATTACAATATAATGTAAATAACATTAGGGATAGGTTAACCTATACCACTTTCCCACTATTATGTCACTCTTTACCAATGTCATACATCCTAGCACTCTCATCCCTTCCATATACCACATCAAATCCCACCAGAACACACGTAGGCCTCACAACACATCCCGCCCACACACACCTGGGACCCCAAAATACATCTTTTAAGCACATACTAAGGCCTCAAAACACATCACGCCCACACACACCTATTCCTTGCAACACATCAAATCTCATCCCAAAAAAACTAGGGAAAACATGTCACCATATCATCCTGAAGACACCTGGTAAAGAACAAAACACCTCACCTGAAAACACCTTATCCATTACATATCACTCGAAGACACCTGGGTCATCACAACCACCATCTAAGAAACTAAAATAATTATCTCTATCATAGCATGTTCCATACCTACCTCTCATGGAAGATAGAGGGGAAAATTTAGGTTACCCAACCATACGTACTCCTCATCAGATATTGGAAAAAACACCCATCGCGTGACAATGTGGGTGTTTGGTACATAATTATCAACATGGGTGTGGTGTATATAAAAAAAATATATATATGTATATCATAAAACACTCCATCCAAACCTATGGGTTCACAAATAAACAAACCATCTCACAACACTATAACTTTTTCTGCCACCTTTAAATTCATCACACCACACAACAAGCCACAAACCCCATTTAAAATTTCCAACATATTCAAATTAATCATTCCATTATTTAGAGTATTTAGAATCAACCAAATTTTACCACACAACCCACCATTTAATATTTCATTATTTCATATCATTAACCATACCACCCCAATCCATTCCCAACATTATTAAACCATTATTTAATTATTACATCACTACTCAGGCATCTGGCACCGGATAACCACGTATCACAAGAAACTTGACATCCCCAACAGCCTCACCTCACCACCCTAAAATCATGGCCCACAAACTATCACATCACTACCCCCCAAAACATGACTAAAAAACACATATCACCCCACACCAAATTGAAACCACACACCACCATCCCACAAGCACGACCACACATCACAGCACATCAATAGCCAATTTTATCGACATACAATTGAAATTTTATCACATCCTACTTTAACATATGGGTGTTTTCAGACATACCCAATCCTAGGGAAACCAATTAATTGGCCATGTATATGTGGTTATGCAATTTTCAATTTAGGGTGATGCCAAACAATCTCAAACAAAGCATCAACCATAGAAGATATATCCAAATGAAAGAAAATCCACCAACGACCATAATTTTAAGCAGGGTGTTTACCCTGTATAATCACAATATAAAAAACTACATTAAAGATATAAAAACATATGAATCAAAACCCATTCCCTTTTTAAATTAAACTAACTAAATCATTATGTTTTATTTAATCCAAAATAGGCACAATATATAGATAAAATATGTAAAACCCCTCCCATGTGATGCATAATAAAGAGAAATGAAGGTAATCATACCTCAAGGAAGCTTTCCAATTTCTATACACCACCTAAAAACGCTCATTAACCACAAACTCACCACCAAAACTATGAATCAACCTATACCACACCAAGGATCCAAAAAAATAAACTCAAACACACTCCCAACCCAACGAAACACCACCGCAGTGAATCCCTGAGAGAAGAATAGAAGAAAATGGATGACAAAGAAAGGATAAATCACTAAAAATCAACCAAAATTACCAAAAAACATCCATAAAAGTCAAAAAATCAATGGGGGGTGAATAAGGGAATGAAGAATTCCATGGGGTGCCTAGGGTTCACCCAAAAATAGAGGAAAAGGAAACCATGACCGAATGAATGAGGGTTTGGATGAAAAAAGAATTTTAAAACTACACATCATCGGTGTATTACATGACGTGTAATCCCCTTTCATGTCAAGTAATGCTTGTGTTCTTGTTTTCACTAAAAAACATGTTGCCTCTACATTTTATTTTATTTTTCAAACTGCAAAATACTACATATTTGTAAAACTCTTCTTCAAACTGTGTAAAATTTTTAAACACTGTGAAGCATCCTAGAAAATTCATGAAACCAAAATTCATGTCATGTAATCTTGTTACAAATTGTATAATCCCTCTTCTACCAGACTTCAATAACTAAACATCTCTAGACTCCCTCTAAACCTCCTCTAAACACCTCCAATAACCAATACTGGAAAAGTAACAAACCATGAATATTCAGAATATTATAATAAGACTCGTCCTCTTCCATTTTTTCTTACTTATGGTGGTCATACCCACATTCAAGAGGCATATTAATTGTATCCTTATTTAGAGGGGGTCTATTTTAGCTCTATATGGTTGTTCTATAAGGGTGAATTGAGCTTGGTCAACTATCTTTCAAGTAATCTAGTTGACGAACACCTACCCACACCTAGCCAGAACATTCCTCTAATTACCCTCTTCTTATGATTGGGAAATGGTTATATAGACCACCATATTGAAGGATTTATCAAACATGACTTTTCTAGAATCAACCATGCCATGAAGGATGTCTTTGAAGATGAAACATTCCAAGATATTATGACCCAACCATCAGTGTAAAAGGGTAGTTGATAGGATGACCGGTGAGGGTTGTTCTCATCAAGTGGCCATGGATTTGGAAGCTTGAATATGGTACTATTCATGGATACCAATAAGTAAGAAGGTAATTGTTTATTTTGGATGGAGTATGCTTTATTCATCAATTCCTCAAATATTAGGTGACCCTGATTTATCTATACTTCTTGCTGAGGGAGATTTCGTGGTTATTTCCACTCGATAGGAGGTGGTGGGTGGTTTGAGACCTAACAAGGTGTTTGGATATGCACTTTTTCTAGATTTAGAGTGATATCTAGAGGTCCTTATTTTCATTGACTTTTCCCTTATACTGAGGTAATATGTTGATATTTCGATTGGGTTCGTTGAATGGGAACTTCAAGACATTATGCTATTTCTATGAACTCATGAAATCCACCATGATACATCATTGGGATCAGAGATGTATGAAACTCATCTTGGAAATTTTTATCACATAGTTACAATTGTTTATCATGTGAGATAGGGATGTTGATTGAATTGGTTAAACCTTTCCAAATGGCTACAAATATAAACACGGACTCATAATTTCATTATTTTCAGTTCATATAGTCAATGATCATCCTTTTCCTTAGTGTGGAGTTGAACTAATAATGGAATTGAGGAGGAAGGTCTTTCCATCCTAAAAAGGATCCTACTAGAAAACTAGTGTACCAACCAGTGGTTTCACCGGTCAGAGTACAAACAAAACACCTTGTCTTGGTTACCTCATGTAGATATTGAGGGCCTATAATCAGCCCACATAAGGATACTAAGTGTGTGATATGTTGTTCAATGTTTCCTATAGTTTCAATGGTATAGAAGGTGTGATTTTATAAATTAGGTGGTGGTAAAGAATCATCCACACATTCGAGATATGGATTCCTCTCATGCTGTAAATGTGTGTTTCTCCCTTCTATGGATTCCATTTGAGTTGTTGGGGACTCGATGAGGTTAAGAAGCTCTAGGGTAACTATTATATGAGACTCCTCATATCCTTATGAAGTAGGGGTTATTTAAGAGGTGGTCCTGCATTTTTCTTCTATAGATCCTCAATTTATCCGAAGATTGAAATATTTCCCTAATGAGGGAGACGCTGTCGCAACAACAGAGGGAAGACACATTCATTTTCGACTTCCTAATTTGTATAGACTGGTTGTCTAGATCTAGAGATAACCTAGCATTAAAAAGACTCTCTTTCAAGATGATCATCCCTTATAGGTGGAAGAATATTTACCTTAGCCTAAAGACGATACCCGGTGGGGATATTTACCTCGATTAGCTCCTCATTTAGTTGTTGGAGAGTTTTTATTTCACTCTCATAGTGTGAAAAATGTTCATTCATGGATGGAACTTCAACTCTTATGGGTGGTGATTAGGAGATATTCATTCATTTTCCTTCTTCATTGTTAGTGCTCTTCAAAGAGGTGGAAACTCAATATTTTGAGGTGCTAGATTTTGGTTCCTTCTTTGGTTTTGGGTGTGTGAAGCATCGGTTGCTGCATCCATATCACCCTCCTCTCAAGGGGGATTTCCCATACTGTGGCACTCTATATTTGGGTATTGATTTCAAATATCTGTCATTTAGACAGTGATGATATTTAAATAGGAATATTGGGGAATGGTGGTTTCCCCATTACTTTTGTTACAATATGATGATTTTTCACTACCTTAGCCAAGGTAATTATTGAAAACCTTGGCCATGCTGGTCCATTTTGGGTTGCGACCATGGTGGGTTATTATCTTCTTTACTATATGTTCCTCCTATATTGGTATATGAATAGTGACTTTGAGGGAGTTTTTGGTTGTGATTGTTGAACGTGGCCTTAATATTGTATGATTTTTTATGGAGGGAGGAATAGATAGGATGACGATAGATGATTTTTACCTTCCAAAATGGGGAAGGATAATGACCAATGTGTTGAAGATTGAGATGAAAATTCCCTTGTCCCTAGGGAATGGGGTTATTTGGGTCCAAAATTAGCACTGACTGATCCTGCAGTTGAGGATTCAATGATTCTAGTCATGGATTTGAATAACTCCTAAGAAAGATGTTGGGATATTAATGCCCTCATTCCAGTGGGGTGGTGTTAATCTTGAATCATTGTTGATGTCCCCAGGACCCTCTTAGGGGGTGATGGTCCAAGTGGTGGTGATTGAGATATAAATTCCCCCAACCCAGTGGGATGGGTTTTACTGGTAGTTGTTGGCAATATTTCATGAATCATCTTGGGAATTGAAGATATGAATGGTAGCGTCAGTGGTAGATATTCCCCCAACCTGGTGGGATGGGTTCTCTCCTTGATGGCTGATTTGGAAGCTGCTACTACGACTCATTTGATACAACACAACTATGATCATGTGGGAGATGGGTGAAATGCAGCACATAATGGGAATCATTCTTGATAGGAAGTTATTTGGTTAATTGTAACTTTGTCTTTGGTGCATAAAATGCATTCCTATTTCTTCTAGGGGCCCATTTGGAAATAATTTTAGATATATTCTCCATCTATTCATGACATCAGGGATTCATAGAAATGGGGGAATTCTATTTTAGTGGCCAACTATCCGGAGCATTACCCAGTCCCCTAATTTCACTGAAGGCTGTGACATTATAGGACATCGTATCTGAGGGGTTTTATGGTTCTAGTAGTGTATAAAAGTGTAGAACTCTATAATTTGTCCATCCTAGAGTACAAATTCATTGTATATAATTGTAGATCATCTTGAAAAGTGTTATGATGTGATGGAGGCAACCATGTTGAAGATTTGCGTGACAATTTTTTGTTTTTGGATCCATGTCTATAGAGATAGTAGCTAGGTTCAGCTAACAACAAAGTATCTTGGTGGTCTAAATGTGACCCTAGTATCTGGGATAAAGGAATTTCCTAGTCTTTATTCCCTGATGTGTATCCCACATATTTGGGCATATATAAGGCATGAACACTTTTTCTATATCATCTGGGACCTCATAGTCAGATGTGTCGAGGGGATATAACATTATGGGGGTGCTTTTTCCAACTAACTCCCTCTATATGTCAATGTTATCCTCCTCTTCATCTGACACACATGCCTCCATCCAGTCATATCCCAAAAGATAATTTATGGGTTCACCTACTGAACAAATGTGAGTGCTGCTAAAATTAAATGGGGAAATATATTCTGTTAACCCTGATGTTTCAATCACCTCTCTATATGAAGGCATCTTAGTTTTGGACACCTCTCTATATAGAGGTGTCTAAGAAAGGGGAGGATTTACTTTTCTATGGGAGATATTATCATGGGGTGGTTGACCAATGTGGATGTTAGGAGTAGAGGCTTTGTGATTCATATACACACTATAATGATGAGGAATATCATGTTAATGATCGTCTTCTGCATCAGTTGATGAGTTGAAAATGATTTAGGGGTTGAGAATGTGTCTCAAGCATCCTCAATGACACTAGCATCAAGAAGATTAGGAATATGAGTCATGTCCAACATTTTTGACAGAATATGTTGACCTTTCTTTTGGAATTTTACATGGATATTAACCTACTCTATGAATGTTTGTGGAACTTGTTTATAATCGTCTTGTGTTGGGGGATTATGAGATCGCTAATGAGAAGATAATAGAATATTCCAACGAGATATATCATTTTTGATAGGAATGTGAGCATGTCTTGAGGCATGTTCTATTCTCACATGGTGAGCCTCGGTCAGAATGGGAGTATGATCCTAATCCTGAGCCTTTAGAATATATTGATGGTCTTTCTTATTAGGGACACAAGCCTTCCATGAGGCATGTGACACTCTCACATGGTGACCCCTGGTTGGAGAAAGAATATGACCTGGTCCAAATATGAATTCCCCACTAGAATATTCTGACGGACCTTAGGAATGGGAGAAGGGATATAAGCCTCCTCTCGTATTACTTCAAAATGATACCAGTGTCATCATTCATCAGTGGATTTAGGAATATGTGCATGGATTCCATGATCTATACGGATATGTTGTAAAGATTCACTAAAAGTAATATGATAATATCCTGAGGCTTGTTCCATTCTCACATGTTTATCAAAAGCAAGAACATGGATATATTCCCAATCCTAGGAAATTAGAGAATGTCATTGGTCTTATTTTGTGGGAATATGAACCTGTAAGGAGGCCTGTTCCCCTCTCACTTGGTGATCCCCATCCAGAATGAGGATATCTGTCTAATCATTAGCCCTTGGAACATGCCTCCATACTTTTCCGACAAACATGATCCCCTGTCCTAAGTCATGTTCCGCTCTCGCCCAGTGCGCCCCAATTATAATGGTAATATGAGCATGGTCTGATGCCTCATCCTTTACTTTAATATGTTGATAATCCTACTATATGTGAGTAATGATGTGTGTCTACTCCAGAGCATCCACTTTTTCATAATGATCAAAGTGTATATATTTCACGGCTGTAGAGATAGAGAAATGTTTGGGTTCTTAAATTTTTATGAATTTCTAAATATTTAGTCAGAGTTCTTTAGTTGTTGCTAAAATATATTTCAATTTTAGAAAAATGTGTGTAGGGATAAAATCCTACAGAGTTTCCATCTCCAATCATGTATTGAAAAATGTATTTGATTGAAGTGGGTATATGAGCCCACTTCTTCCCTCCATACACCACTAGAATGTTCCAAGGGACTTCGATCATGTGGGTAGGGACGTACACCTCCCCCATGAATGTTGTAACGATATGTCCATTGAGTTATGCCAGGTGAGCTGGGATATGATCCTGCTCTTTGGTTTCTACCAGAATACATCTGTAGGTATCATTATTGGGAGAAGGGATATGATCCAACTCTTAGATATCCTGCACATTCTTCACACAATTATACTTCCATGCATCCTATGCATTGGTGCTGAAGGAATTAGTGTGTTGAGTTGTACCCTCCACTAGCGACTGGTGGGTACTAGTAGGATGGTCTTGGGAATGACTATTAATTGGTTTCTTCCTTGTCAGCACCTGAACTGGAATAGAGCTATATTTGACTTCCTGGACCTCCTCTATTAGATATTGATGGTGATGGTTGTAGCACTCTGGGGATAACCTTTTGAAGTGGTTGGTTGTGGCAATGAGGGCCACTGGATTAACTGCAGCTTTTCTTGAACAATGAGTACTTTTAAAATTCTAAACTCAGAGACCCTCATAAGTATAATCAAGGATTATTATTGTACCATGTTAATGTTACTCTCATACCATTGTGTTCTCTAATTTACACTGAAGCTATTGGGTAGGTGTCATCACTTTGTGACCTCTGGGAATTGTAGCCACATTGGACTAGCTGGAGCGGTCACTAGATGAATACACTATCTCAAATTTGGATTCAATTGATGAGTCTATTATATGAAGCCATGTAGAATACATGGAACAATGTCACTAATTAGTGAAATATCGTAGTCATGATGTTCTCAATCAGATATTCATGGTTTACTTAATTTTTTTATTCCTGATTTATCCATTCTGCTTGCTTGGACTTCTCAAAAAGAGGATGCACTTATTTCATGGGAACCCTAGTTATGTAGGTTTATCTATAAGATTTATTATTTTCCTATCTACTCTGTTCATGTGGGATATGCCAAAAAAGTGGCATGACACATGACAAACCTAGAATTATTTCTTTTTTTGAGGGTATCATGTGAGTTTCCCTATTTTTTCATGTATTTTGAAAACAATGGTTTGATAGTTAATAACATTTTTTTAGATATTCATGTTGGTTTTGCAATTTTTTTCATATATCACGCACACAAAATGGATTGACAGCTAATAACATGATTGTTTTTTCATTTGATAGATTCATTCCAGTTTCATCATTTTTGTTTGTATATAATGTACAAACAAAATTTCATAATGATTAATAACATGTTCATTTTTTATTTAATAGTTTCACATCTGGTTCACTATTTTTTATGGGGAAATACAAGATCACATGGCACATTTCATTCAACCCAATGGTTGATTGTGGGGGATTTATTTTTTGTACAATCATTAATGTCGAGTCCCTGTTTTCATACTTAATAGAAAATCCAAATGGTTCACCCCTATTTAACTGCGTATAGACCTACTTTCCAAAGATAGATGGTCAATTTGGGTTTCATACCTAATGACTATTAGGGACTTACATTGGTGGAGAGGACGGGAGGTTGCACTTATCACACCCAATTGGGGGTAATTATTTCCTACTCTGAGACTCTCTTATATATTAATGATATGTTCGAAAATCTATTCCTAATCCCAATACAGGGGTGATTACCCTGACAAAATGGTCAAAGGTTAATCTATTTCTTGTGTTGAATAAGGGGGTATTATTAGTGAATCAATCTATATGTATCTAAGGTTCTTCATATGGTCCCCAGTAATGAATTTATTCTTATATATTGATGTTGAATAACTAGATACTTCAGAATTTACTAACACAGAGGGAGGGGGTTAATATTCTATGGAGGGGATTGAGAAATTATGAGACTTCCTACTTATATTGGTTATTATAAGACTCAAAACTAACTTAATTCATTAAACCTGTGTATTTTAATGTCATACGGAGAGGATATATGTGCAGGAACTTAGGCACCAGATATTTGAGATTGAATCTTTTGGAGATGTCCTATGTAAATGGTTATAGTAGGGATCAGTGTAATTGTAGTTTGATCACACCTTTAGGACTGGTCCCAAGGTAGATACCCATATGTGAGAGGTATGTATATCATGCCACTCATTGAGGATTACAAACTAATATTTCCCTAGCTGGTAGAGAATTATGATATGTAATATGTGATTATTTCACCTCCCTAAGACCACATGAGCTATGATTCATGTGATAAATAAAGGGAAGAAAGTATTCAGTACCACTGAATGTGGATGCGAGGCTTCTGAGCTGGGAATACCCTTGGTATGTTTTAGTATACAGATCAAACCTTGTAGAGGAATCCTATATATCCTGATTATTGTAGTGAGCAGAGTTACAATAGTTCAGTTATGTAATCCTACCATTGAAGGATGGGTTAGGATGATCATTCCATGGGAATAATTAGGTTTCAATGTTTGAGATGTTGGAGACATGAGGGGACTTACACTAGAGTGGATGCATGTTTTATCTTGGGCCTTAGGAAGGTGACCTATGTATCGTGGTTATTTCAAGAACCATAGTCATCATAGTTTATTTTTTTATCATTCTAATGATGGATGAGGTAGAATGGTCATCCAATGGGAATAATCAGGTCCTAATGGTTGAAATGTTAGAGACATGAGGGGACATACACCAGAGTGGATGCATGTTTGAGCTCAGGCCACAAGAATGATTCCTTCATATCCTAGTTATTGTATGAATCAAAGTTATTGTAGTTTAATTATATTCTCAGTCCACTAATGTATGGGGTAAGATGAACAGACTATGGGATTAACTAGTTAAAAATTGTTGAAATTTTGGATACATGATGGGACTTACACTAGAGTGGATTCCCATTTGATATTAGGCCTCAAGAATAAGCCCTTTGTATCTTGGTTATTGAAGAAATAAGAGCCCTTAGAGTTTAGTTATATTTTTATTCTACTTAGGGGTGAGGTAGGATAACCAACCCATTGGAATAATCGGGTCCCGATGGTTGAAATTTCATATACATGAGGAGACTTACACCAAAGTGGATTCTCATTTGAGGTCAGGCCTTAGGAAGGCATCCTATATGTACTAGTTATTTCTAGAATTATAGTCATCGTAGTTTTATAGTGATGATTGGGGATTTCCTGCTGACATTGCCATGTATAACTAATATTATTATTGAAATTACCTTGTACCACATGATCTATACTGGGTGTAGGAATTATGGGATTTAATATAATCAATATTATTACTAATGGATGTGGTACTTATGTGTTGGGAAGTCCCTAAGGAATTTCAGTATAAATATTTAACCATATAGAGGAATCCTATGGATCAGGTTTATTGTTGGAATTTGATTAATCATAGTTCCTTCGATTGGGGATTAATCACTGACATTTACCTATGATTGGGGATTACATAATGAGTATGGACATGGTTGTCATGTTCTGGGAGGCCCACTGATCCGATCTTCTTAACTTCATAACATTCTTGACTACCTTCTTGACATTCCTTGGTTGTTTTCCTAACATTTCATTGAATTTATTCAAGACATATTTTAGGACAATCGCATGATCTAGTTGTCTCGTCTGACAAACATCTCATATCATGGATGGCATTTTGGAGGGTCATAACATAATCATGGATTAATTGTCTGAAGGACATAATAAACCCTAGATGGTTGACCCTAGAAGCTATAACATGATCTTAACTGACATGTTCGGAGGGTGTCACATGATCTGATAGTCATTCCCTAAAGTCATGTTGAAATTTGTTTTACGTACCTAGAGGGCATCACGAGAGTCAATGAAACATTTTTGGAGGGTGTTACAAAATCTTATCTAACATTCACATAGGACATTGTGAGACCTTTTCAGCATTCTCGAAGGGTCTAATGAGATCCATTTGACATGATCGGGTGCTTCTGTGAGACTTATCTAACATGCACTACTTGAAATATGACCTTTCCCAATGCTTCTATACCAACGGTTCATAAAAACCATTGGTATAGGTTCCCTTTCCCAACGGTTTGGCTAAACCATTGGGAAATCCCCCTTTGAAGCCACCTTTCCCAATGGTTTGGCCAAACCGTTGTGAAATCCCACATTGTGGCCACCTTTCCCAATGGTTTTGGAAAACCGTTGGGATAGGTATACCCTTTCCCAGTGGTTTTGGCCAAACCGTTGGGAAAAGTCCACTTTGTGGACATCTTTCCCAACGATTTGGCCAAAACCCTTGGGAAAGGGTATACCTATCCCAACTGTTTTCCAAAACCATTGAAAAAGGGTATACCTATCCCAACCATTTCCCAAAACCGTTGGGAAAGGTCCCCCACAAATCAACCTTGCCCTAGAATCAAAAGATCTATACCAACAGTTGTCAAAACCGTTGGTATAGGCCTATACCAACGGTTTTGACAACAGTTGGTATAAATCCTTGGATTTTTTATCATTTCTTCTTACCCAAGACATTATATAAATCAAAATTTAAAATCATTCTGATAATACATATATATATATATTTATGTAATTATATTCACAAAAGTCATGTTAGGTTAGTGGTTAAGTCATTGAATAATAAACTAGGGGTCCTGGGAACAAATCCCAGTGAATGTTTTTTTGAAATACATATACCAACGGTTCCATAACCGTTGGTATAGATTTTCATATTAATTATACCAACTATTTCCAAAACCGTTGGGTTAGGTCTATACCAACGGTTTTGGGAAAACCATTGGTATAGACCTATCCCAACGGCTTACTTGGAAACGGTTCTCCAAACCGTTGGTATAGGCTATACCAATGGTTTGGAGGCCTATACCAACAGTTCCAAACCGTTGGTGTAGGTTATTTTTCCAATAGTGATGCACTAGTGCCACCATATGAATCAAGAGACATGTATTAAGAACATTTAAAATTTTTGAGGGCGAGCTCAGTGGGCTTCATGATACTAGGTTTTCATGATCAGCGGCACCATGTGACCTGATTTGACGTGTACAAAGACATTAAATGATCCAAATTGTATCCCAAAGGAGTTTTGTGATACACAGACGACATGTCCTAGTGCTATCTTGTGTCTTTAGTGGTTCACCTGAAGCACATGAGGATCAGTATAGATTCCTTTTGTATAATTATGCAATTATTTTAGGGTTTTTTCCATTTTATTGTGAATTACATAGATGTATTTAGTGATAGCTTATTTTAAGTCAAACGTGATCTAGTAGGTATGTGGGGTGTTCTTTGAGTGTACTACTAAAAGTCATCCCATGATCTCTGGTGATCATGGAAATTCATTAATTAATTCCAGAAGATCATGCTGGTTATTCCTCGGAGCTTAGCTGATGGGGGGTTTTGCCTATCGCGGGATCATCCAATCTGAGAAATCTCATCTACTACTGGTGCAAGGCTCCAAGAGCTCATCCGTCTACCTAGGGATAAAGGTTTTCTTCTTCATGTTGGGATTTAGAATTTATAGGCCCCTCCACCCAAGTTATTCACTACTCTTTTGTGCCATGTATCATGTGAATCCAGGATGGAGTCGGTTGAGGGCTTCGCCATCACGCGTCTTCATGAGGACTTGTCTTGAATTACTCTGGGAGTGTCTCATGATTATCAGTGACCACGATAGTACTCCATCAATGCCTCATTTATTGGATTATTTCCAATTAAAAGGTACTTTTTTGGATTAATCAAACATTCCAACGGACTTTCATACTATCCAGTTGACATGTATGAGGGCCTTCAGAATACTGGGATGCCTACTGAAAGGCATTCATGTGATCTCCATAGCCTTGTATTGGATATTTCGTGAGACAAGGATAAACGACAGAGGAACCTTCAGAAATCCAAATCAACTAGTCAAAGGGTCTTGCAAGGCCATGCTGAAGACAACCTAGGTGATTTGCATGATTTTTTCGACTAAGAAAACCTCCTGCTTCCTCCCCGTTTTTATTTTATTTTTTTATTTTACAACGGTTAGGTAGTTCATGTGGTTGTACGAGTGGTGTCGATGACAATCACTCTACCTCTTTGTGATGTGCCGCATAACCAATATAAGTTTAATGTTGAGATGCGTGATCATTACATGTAAACTCCCACTTTTTCATCCTCATAGAGCCAAAGGGGGAGTACAAGGTCACCTAAACATACCTGAGTCCCTTCGCTTGATTGGGATGACAAGCTAGTGGGCTTTCATTAGATGAGGCAGACATGTTGTTCATGTCCATCGGTGCATTCTGAATCCCCAGGGGATCATTTCATGACTTTTATGATTGTGAGAGTCTCCCACCTCCTTTCCTTTTACTTATTTTTTTTATTTTTTAAAGTATGAGAATCTCATGAGTTTTCTTGAATGTTTTCAGTGAAAATTACTCTCCCCATTAGTGATGCATCATGTGATTTTTATGACCTCTAGAGGCTCCTACATTTTGGATATTTTCCTCCCATTTTTGAAGGACTTTTGGATGGTTTGTCAGGCATCCACTGGTTAACAAGCTGCATGACTGGGGAGATTTTATCTGATTATCATCATGGGTTCCTTGATTGTCTGGGGTACATCCATGATAGAAAGAGGACTTCCTGGAGGGACTTTGTGAGATCTTATGTAGGATATGCATTGCTCAAGTCTCCTTCCAATTAAATTTATGATGGTCACAAGAACTTTTATCTCTTGGAGGCTCACAAAATCTTTGATTTGTGTATTCCTTCTTCTTCCATTGATTTTGTGGGGAAAATAATACACATGTTCAGGTATTTCTTCAGTTGTGATTTTACCAATGTTCATCTAGCGGGATTCAATAATAATTTATGATTTTTATCATGAAAATTATGGGAGATAATTATCCACATGATGTATTTCAATCATGGGTCTTATTACTCAGAATTTACCAAAGCAGTAATGGTTTATTTCAAAATCATGTCATTATTCAGTATTTTTTTATTTATGTTTCCATAGGGGAATATTTCTCTTCCATGTCCTTGTTTCCTTAAAAAAAAATCAAAATGGTTTTTAATATTTTATTAAAAAATTTTAAAATAATTTTTACCCATTTTATATTTTTTACAAAAATGGTTTGAATGGAATATTTTTATCGTTTTCTAAATGGGTTAATTTGTGAATTTTATAAAAAAATATTGAAGGAAGGTTTTTTATGTATATGTCATGAGAGGATTTTTCTACCATTATGATGACTCAAATATTTGAATCTTCCTTTATATGGTTTCATTTTATTTTCAATAAAAATGTTTTAATTCATATTTTCATGTATTTTTTTAAAAAATAAGTTATTATAAAATTGAAAACTTATTTTTCTCACGAATTATTCCATGTGATCATTCAAAATAATTTTCCATATTAGATGAAATCCTATAAGTTACTTATACTTTACTTAGGATATGATCCAAGAATACCATCATTATTTTCTTATTAGGGTGACATATGTTTATGATGAAAACATGAAATGTTTATGAAAACCATTTATTTTCATGGATTCTAATATGATGAATGTTCTATGATCTGGTGGTGGACATATGTATGGTTTTAATTATATGATGGGTGGTAAATATATCTCTATCCAATTTATTAGGCAAATATTGATATCTCATTAGATAAATAGGACTGCAATGGGTAGTCAACCCAGTTAAGTAAGGGACAATATCGAATATGATAATCTTGGGAGCGAATCCTGACTACTATAAAGGTTTGGGGAGTGAACCCATTACACTATGATAATATTGGAAAATATCATTGACTACTAATGAAATTATTTTCTATTCTTATATGGATTCCACAATTCCATGTATTATACCAATGTTAAGATCCTGTATCATGTTTTCAAATTCTTTTATGATTCATGTCTTATGAACTACCAAAATTCATACCATGATAGAAAATTATGATCTATGATATGTATGGTAGGTTTTAAAATGTTAATCTCACATTCTCATGCCCTTTTTATCATGTTATGTGTATAAGATCATTAATATCTCACTAGTTTACCCTTACTGGTCATTTTAGCTCCCCAATTTCTTATGTTTATTTTATATTCGCTGTGAAGAAAGGATTTAAGTATAATATATCTAATAGGGTTTCTAGATGTGAATATTTTTTAGGAGATGATGCCGAACATTATGTACCATATTTTTATGAACCCAAGTTGTTAAGAGTTTTTCCTAAATATCTAAAAAAAATAAAAATTACATGGATATGTAAGTGATCTAATAGTTCCTTTGGACATTGTATATTTATTATGGAATGAAATGAGTCACATTTATAAGTATAAAATCTATTAATGAAATGTTTATGTTTTTATCATCGTATATGGAAATGTGTGTTTTGGGTTTTTACACACAAAATGTGGTCAGTATGGATCAATGTGAGTGTTTTCACATTAAAAGTCTCATTTTAATAAAAGTCACATGTTACATAACTATAAATAAGAAAAAAAAGATAGAATTGTATTGAAACATTAATAAGATGATTCAAAACTCATTTTTTAATGTATAATAATCATCCACTTGTCAGTCTGACACAAGATGTTGTTGGTATGACTCAAAGTTATTTTTTACCTTCAAAGTGTAATTTTACACTAAATTAAACATCACATAGCCAAAACCAAGTAATTAATCTTGGATTTTCATGATACTTTAGGAAAAAAATTCATAATTCATTTATGATATATAGGAATTCATTTCACATTAATCTAAAATCCGATGTTTTTAGTATGACTCAAAGTGCATGTGTTCATCCTAAAAGTGTCATGTTAGTCTAAAACGAACATCACATAGCCAAAACATAGAAAAATAGAATTTATTATCTTGAATATTTAGGTAAACTATATATAGTTAATTTTTCATATTTATTATTTGAACACAAGTAAATATTTCACATGATGTGGCTAGTATGACTCAAACTACATGCTATAAATATAACTATGAAAAAATAAAACAAAGAGAAGGTTTTAACCATGATCACATCTGGTGTGAAAGATATAACAACTAATAATACAATTAATTTAATTATTTATATCGATAACTAACGATAAAAAATAACTCATTAATTTAATTAATAAATAATAATACAATTATTAATTAATAATGTAACTAATATATTAATAATTGACGATATAATTATTAACAACTATTTAAGTAATTAAAATAGTTAATATTTGATAATATCATTATTATATTCTACAGTTTACTATATAATTGATCATTTGTGAATTTTATAACATAAAAATTGTAATTTTTTAATTTTTTAGGTACTATTTCTAAAATAAACAGTGGTTTTATTATAGAGATGCACTTTTTTCCAGAGGTTGGTCATTGAATAAAAATCTATAAGACTTGTTTTTATATTTTTATGTAATGTTCGTTGATTAATTGTAAATAAATATAAATGTAAAAAAAATTACAAAAATTTTTAATAAAAATTTCAAATTTAAATGATGGTTCAATGTAATATGTGGATTTCAATATGGTTTTAATATAATACTTCAATTCCAATTTGATTATTCTTTCTAAATTGGTCTTAATGTAGGGGATGTTATAGGGATGTGGCTTTATAGAAATTGTAATTTCCTTTATCATACCATAAAAAGCATTGATAAAGGATACCATTATTGGTTCTAATAAAAGAACTAATAAAATCATCCTTTATCAGCACTCTCATTAGAATTGATAAAGGTGTAGTTATTTTCTGGTTGTTGAGCATATCAATAATTCTTTTTGTTGAAAAACCCCATTTCTAGATAAGATAAATACGATATCTATAGTAGTGAATTAAATTTTTGGCAATAATTTTATCAATCCTCATCAGTGATCCCACAATAACTAAAAGTTTCATCATTAACATTATAACAAATTTCGAATATTCTCTTTGTATTTATAAAAATTCCAAATGTTTCATTCCATTTAATGGAACAAAAATAATCTTTTCTTTTCACCTACACTATGAACTCTTCCTTTAACATATCCAATAATTTTCAATCCCAAAATACAAAATATGTTTTTATATATACATTCATCATGTTTCATTGATTCCCTAGACCTCTCACCCCAACATAAATGGTATTCTCATAATAAAACATGAATTTATTAATTTATTAATTTTATTCAAGAAACATTTATTTCAAATTATTAATATCTACTTCAGGGGATGAAAAAATTGAAGTGAATTCATAAAAAAATTTACCACGAAGATCTACGGTCCGAGCAAGCTGGCCCTAAAATTATAAAATAAAACATAAAATAAAAAAGGTCAGGCATTACAAGGGGTAGTATATGAGCTGGAGTGTATCACAACCTACATGTCATCATCCACATAATAAAAAAATAAGGTATCCTGAAAGACCACATGTACTCAGCTCCATATTTTCCCACTTCGATAAAACATCAATGACTTGATTAGCTTCCCTATAAACATATGAATCTTAAATTTGGAGGTGTCTAGCCAGATTGAGACAAGCATTATAGTGTGGGAGGAGTCACTAAGGCACATCTCTTGTTTTTAATTTTAATACATTCACAATGATTTGTGAGTATTATTTGGTCCATAAGGGTGTCCAATTGTGGTGGAAAACATGCTTGATTACATAAATCATAGCCCAAATCTCAGCTTCATAAGCAGTACCTTGGCCAATTATGTGGTGGTAGCTGCCTTTGATAAATCCACGGTAAGTATGAAAAACACCCCCGCATCCTGAGGGTCCAGGTGATCCAGCATCTAATCCATAAATATTAACATTATTGCAAGGGGTTATTGGTGGAATCCATCTAAAAAACTTGATGTCATGAGGCCTCCTCAATTTCCCTATAATTCCATGTAGCAAGAGTACATGAGAGTCATAGAAGTAATTTTCAATTATGCATGTTTGAACTTCCAAAAAAGCATTTATATCATTATGGATGATGAGAGAACCATCATGAATACATGTTTTTTGATTGTCGAAAAGGGCATGATTTCTAGTAGACTAGATGACATAAATGGAAAAAGTAAAGGCCACAATCATTTTGTTGTGGACCTGGTCACTCTTCATGATATCATTGTTGTGTGATGGCAGTTCATCAAGGTGCATGAATTATTGAAAATATAAATAAAAAATAATGATAATATACTTCCACATCACCCTGGTATATACATGTTCTAGAAATAAATATTGTGCAGCTTTCTTAGCTCGCATATAGAGGTGTCAAGCAGAGGCAAGTTGTTGCCCTACTTCCTTTAATTAGTCTTGTGTTTCAATTTGGTTCCTCCATAACCTCCAAAGACATATCAGCCTTGATTTTTTAATAAAAGGACCCTTAAATTGAGTCAACTATTTTGGTGTCCTTTGGGAGCCATCTCACTCCATGATATAATACTCTTTGGCATTTAAGTGGCCATTAGTATTGGGATTACATATCAAGTTATCCTTGTCCATAAAAGCATAGTGTTGTATTTACATCACATCTTAATGGGATATTATTTCAACAAGAGAAGGATTTTGGTTCATGGCATCAGCCACAGTCATCTGAATCATAGTGTAAGGGATATTGGTGATGTCAATGGGGTTGTCCATCCATGTGGTGTGCATGAAATTAAGATTTGAATCCCTACTAACCAACCACTTCATGTGCTGCATGATATCATTGAAATAATTTTAGAGAGAGTCCCATATAGATGAATTAAGGTAGTGTGGATATCCACTTGAATGTCTCTATTTAAATATGTATGACAAAAAGTCATTCAAGGAATCATTAGAAGAAAAGAGATTCCATGTGTACTTATTAATCAAGCTAGCATTAGATGTTTTGAGATATTTTACCCCAAGACCTCCCATGTCAAAAGGGTTATTGAAATCCTTCAAATAATTAGTTATAATCTTCTTTCAAGGATTAAAAATGTCCCTAAGATGCTTCTAATCATACATTGAAGGTTATTCAATATACTTTTTGGCCATCTATAGAGATAAAAGGAATACAAAAAATGAAGAAGTGATAACTGAGTTGATGAGGAAAACCCTTCCAGCCTATGAAATGTTCATTACCTTCCAAACAAATAGCTAATTGATAATTCTAGATTATATATTCTTAAGATATTGGCACCTGATTTATACCTGAAACAAGGGAACCCTAAGGTAAGTGTAAGGGATGATCCCTTTCTCACACAATGTGTTCAATAAATTCTGTTTTGTTTCCCAACCAGAAGCCCATTTCCAAAAATGATAAAATATTTACCCTAACTAATCTCTTGAACATCATCCTCTTCATAATGATTAAATAAAGTATTGATAGCACCAATGGTGTTTTTTTAGGGTTTCCCAAACAGAAGGATATCATTAACATATAGTTATGAGATAATATGGGAATATTCTCACTAGTTTGAATTTGTTTATAAATCTAAATTTGGGAAAGCTCATTGAAAAATCCACTCATATAATCCTAAATAAGAGAAAATAGAAGCTCTGAAAGTGGGTCCACTTGAAAAACACCCCCAATGTATAAGAAGTATACCGTAGGGGATCTATTGACCAAAATGGATATCCATACAGACTAGAGAATGTTGTAAATCAATTTGATAAAACCATTGGAAAATCCATACCTTATGGGGACATGAAAAAGAAGGCTCCATTTGATAATGTCAAAGGACTTGTATATGTATGTCTTGAGGGAAAAACTTCCTTTCATTATGTTTTTCTTCATTGAACTAATTATTTTAGAAGTGGTGAATAAGAAATTTTGTATGATTATACCTAGAGAAAACCCAATCTGATTTTGGTTAATGTGGTATTTAATAATCCCTCCTAATCTAGTCACTAACATCTTTCTAATAACATTAGTAATGGTGGTCCTAAAAGTAACTGGACTGATGTCTTTGATGTCAATTGAATTTTTCTTCTTATGTATAATAGAAATGAAATTCGAGTGGAATCCATGGGGAAGAAAGACATGGCTAATGAAATTATTAACAAAAGAAACCATGTCATCCTAAAGAAACTTATAGTAAAACATGAAAAATTTGTTGGTAAACCCATATGGTCCCCCAGAACTTGCCATGTTAAGAGGGAAAATCACTTCTTTAATATCCTCCTTCAAAGGGGACATAATGAGGAGATTATTTTGATGCTCCTCAGTATAAGGTGAAATGTTATCAACTATCTTATGAGTATTGTAAATCCAATAATGAGAGTAGATATTGTTAAATTAATCTACCACCACACTTGATATTTCCCTTTCTAAGGTGTGAAGACACCCATTGACTTTGATGGCCTTCATCCCTGCCCTTACATTCATTTCATTATGCATTCTGTGAAAAAAAAAATGTTTCTATCACCCTCTTTCATCTATCGAACATTTAATTGGTTGTGTTTTATACTCTCTTTGAAATTAATAAGGGATTAAATCCTTGAAATGTCTTGTATTTCATCCCTTTAGTAGCTATTATGGTTCTAGTTTCTGATTTGGAAGCATTCTAGTTGTTCTTCTGTATCCTTGATCTCACTATCAAGATTAGAAAAATATTTCCTACTATATTCAATTAGAAGGATTTTAATATGTTGTATCCTATCAGCAAAAATAAGGAGTGGGATTCCAGTAAAGACCATATTTTAGGCCTTCACAAAAAAATTTCAACACCCAGGAGTGGTGAGCCATCAATTGTTAAATTGAACCAGTTAGCGAGATGACCTTCCAGTGTGAGCATAAATTTCCACAATTATTGGTGTATGATCAGAGTGATTTTTAGGAAAGGTGCACCCTGATATGAAATTAACTTCACTCATTCCATCCTTTTAAATAAAGTATCTATCATGTTTTATACACTATCTTCATTCAGAGTATATATACTTCATGTGAAGTCATTGATTGTAATTTTCACATTAATAATATTTTAAATATCAATGCAAGTGGAAAATTCAGCTAAGGCAACTCTATTGAAGTTCATTCTGTTTTTTTATGAGGCTTTAAAATGGTATTAATGTCACCCTAAAGAATCCATTTTTGGTATAGATTATTAGATATATCCTTTATCTCTTCCAATAACTCCATATGTTTAATGTATGATGTCGATACACATACAATAGTATCCAAGGGAATATATCCCTGAGAATCAACAGAAATTGAGATACATTGATGTTTGGAACTAACTGATGAGATGTGGAGAACGTCATTATTTAATTCCCAAAGTTGGTCCATGGGGATGTCATGGATTTCTCGGAGACAAAACTATATCCAAGAGAGTCCCATTTAAATCCTATCCATTTACTAAATAGCATATTGTGTTCTAGAATGCTAATGAGTAGTGGTTTATAGTCCATGATAAAATGACTAAGGGATTTTTTTTTGGGGATTCTTAACCGCTTGACAATTCCAATTTATGAGCTTCATTTCCGGGGAGGCTTGATCCATTTCCATGTCCCTCCACCCTATTCCACATCCTTCTAGCCTTTGTCTTTTCTCCCCTTACCCTTCTTCTTCCCTAAGCATCCATTTTCTTCATTCGCTATTGATTCAACCATTTTGACCTATGAAACTTGTTCAAGACTAATTTTTCCTTCCTATTGACTTGCATAATTTTCCACTTTTTTAAAGGTTTTCACATCCTCAATTTTATATGACCAAAATTTTCTATTAAGAGATGTGAACTTATTGAGGTCTTACAGGTGCTTAGATATTCCTGTTGATTGGGGGACTTTCCATGTAGCCTTAGCATGAGGAACGATCAAGAAAGGATCATCAGTGATAGAGTTAATCAAGATGGGGGTTCCATATAATCCATCCAGACATTAAAATCCAGTACGAAAGAAGAAGTAATCATTTTAGGGTCCTTTCCAGCATTAGGAATGAACTCATTTTTATTATCACCTTGCACATTCTCATTTGAATCAATCTGAAATTCCAAACCCTTTCATGGAACTCTTGGACCGAACATAGCATGTTGGATAACACCCATAGACTATATCCCTTTTCCATTAGACAAGTAACGAATAGTAGGTTCCTCAAATGAGGTAATACCCGGTGTGGGTTCCTTTCTAGGATTACGGTTATAGCCAGTTTTACTAATGCCCAATACAAGGTGTCTTTCTGTGAGTGAATTAGGTTTGGAACTATCCTACGGTTCTATTTATGTACCAGTTGTCAGAGGTAGGTTATGGAGGGGTTCTTTTGGAAATACAGAGGTGGTACCTAATGGGTCACCAGTTACAAATCCCTTATCAATAGGTTTCTCTCCATGGATCAGATAGTCATTAGTAGGATGCTCCTGCACCTCAATTATTTTCCCATTTAGTTGTTTCCTAGAATGACCAGTGTGATCATCCCACTTATAGGTTCTAGGTATTATATCCTTCCCCTTCCTCCTTTGACGTGTAGAATTATCATGTCTTGTAACATTTCAAAAATTTCACTCTTTGTCTCTTTTACAATCTGTTAGAAGATATTCAAAGTACCTAAAACCAGAGCAGAACATAGACCTATATTCATAATGTATATGAAGCTTCATGCTATCATATCTTCTTGTCAATAAAACTCAATCAACCAAATTGGTATACATATCAACCTCCACTTATAATATGGTATAATATCCAAACTACGGGTTATATATTTGGTTATCCAATCCAGTCAGGTTCCCCACAGAAAAGGCAATGTCCCATAGAATCTAGGTATGCCAATAAAACCAATTGAGCTTATAGATACGTATCAAAAACTATTCATGTGTGTTCTGAACATTAATGTGATCAAAATTCATGTCCCAATCTAGTATGCATAAGAAGCCATGTTTTAGAGAAATTGACCCCATGCTCCATGTGTCCTGCTTGAATTCATTAGAAGGAAACACTATATGATATTGTCCTCTTCCCGTCAATGTCATCCTCTACTCATCAAAGCCCCATAGATCTGCAATTAATTCGGTGGGATCCCTAAATTTCTATATTTCTCACCTTTTGTGGTCAGGACCCATGCAATGATTGAAAGAGAAATTTTTTAATTTTCAATTTTTTTATAGGAAATGTTAATTCTTATTCACAAATTTATTCTCATCCTATTAATTAGAGAGATACTCTCCCTATTTAGTTCATATAAATTATTTAGGCACATATTAACCTCCATCCTAAATATTTAATCAATTTCATTTTCATTATCATCAAATGCATCATCATTATAGTAAATATGTATTTTGTAAACTAATTTACCCTCATGATCAGGGACTCCCGCACCTATACTACGTGATCCCTTCCTCGTGGGCCTATTCCCTCACAATCAGATCCATTATGTATAGACCTCATCCCCCACTGCCATGGTTATTATTTTTCATTTATCATCATGATCTTCTACCTTTAATCTGTGTTCTATTTCAATGTAATGTTAATAATTAAGGAAACGTTTTGGTATTTGAATATATATTTATATTATTTGAGTGATGATTAATGTTTAAAGGTTTACATATTTTTGGGTCCCCAATTATTATATATAAATTATTTTTTTCTAAAATTTGATTGTATTTAGGGATGATAATTTTGGGTTTGATATCATTTTATATATTTTATTTTATATTTAATTATAAATTTATAATCCATATAAATTTATAAATATTAGTCATGATAAATATATTTTTTTTATAAATTTAGTTATATTTTTTAAAAAATTTATAAATAGTTCAATTAATGTTCAAAATTATATAATTTATGCTAGTATAGATTTAAAAATTTCATATCATGTTCTATAACTTTTATATGCACTTATTTCAAATTAAACAATCATACTTTTATAAATTTATCCATATATTGAAATATCTTTATATAATTTTATAAATTATGTATAGTTTTAAAAAATATATATTCTCATATGTCTTTATATATACATTTTATAATTTTTACATATATTTTATATTGTAAATTGTATATTTTTATGAATATATATAGTATTAACTATATACATATAATTTTTTATCTTAGATTATCTAGGATTACAAAGATGGTATAAGCCAGATGTTTTCATAAAAGAATTTACGTATTTTAGATATGGGAATGGAACTATTTATCACTTCAATAAGTGGGAATTTTTTACATTAATAAATTTATTCAATTATCTTTGAATTTATATATCATGAATTATATTTTTTCAGGATGAGAAAAAAATTAAGTGACTGAATTTTACCCCTCCATATTCAATTACATTATCTTGTCTGTCTACTTCATCTAATCCCCTGACTAATTCCCCCACCCCCATTTGGATATATCAAAACTATTTCCTCCATATTTTATGGGAGTACCCCTGATTCCATGGGGTATCTACTTCCCCTACAAGCAAAATTCCAAATTTTTAGACCATCATTCAATCTTCCATATACTATTATTTTATCAGTATCTAGTACTTATTCCCATCCTTCCATTATTCCTCATCCTTTCGACCATTAGAGAACAATAGATCACCATAATGGAAAAGTTATAGGTGATACTAATCATGTTTTTTATATAGATACAACACTCTATGATACCTTAGGGGAATGGTTATTTTTTAATAATATTAAAAGATATATTTTATTATATATTTATAAACATATTCTTATCCAAATGTTTTTTTATTCCTATTCAACTATGAGGAACTATGGTCATACAAATATGTGTTCTATCTGGAATAGACAATCACAAACCATGGTTTGGTATAACGATGATTTGAAAATTATTTGGATTTATATGAAATGACTTAAAAGCCTCCAAATAAATCTTATTAGATTAATCAAATTTTTATAGAGGCACTTGGTGCAATGTCATAAAATATATGAAAACATAAAATTTGGAGCTTTGATATATATTATGGAAAAAAATTATTTATTATTTCTACGAAATAAATATTCATAAGAATATAAATTAATATTTCTAATTTGTGTAGAAAGATTATAATTTTTATGATGGTGAAAATTTAAGGATGAAACATATCATGGTGGTAGGTGATCTTTTTTGGTCTTATAATTATTTCTTGTATTAGGGTTGGATGTAATGAAAAGTAACCCCCATAAGTGTGTTCCTTATTGTAGTGATTTTCACATCAGAAATTATTCTCCAATAATTATATATTGATTATGTTGGAGGTGGTTTTCAAGTAGGTAAATATGTAAATCTTAATGAAATAAAAATTAAAGAAGTGGATGATGATATTGTTGGTGGTGATGGGGATGGTTATGGTGGTGGTGGTGGTGGTGAAAAATATGACCTTGATCAATATTTCAAAGAATAAACTAGTATTTATTAGTAAAAAATTATTTTAAATTATTATTTAATTATAGGATTAATTTAATTTAAAAATCATAAAAATTAGTGTATATATTAAAATCTATATTGATACATTCATCCATTTTTGTCTTATAGTGAGATCACTTTGTTTAGATCGACTATTAATATAGTGTGGCAAAAAACCAAATCTAGTCTTTAATAACTAAATTATGAGTTGGGTTTAAAAATAAAACATTTAACTTCTAGTTATTTATTATATTTTTAGATTTATTATATTTTTTATTGGTAATTATATTTTTCTAATGAATTTATATAGTAGTTGTTGAAAATAAAGTTACAGGTACAGATCAATGATTATATGATTGGGGAAGAACATTATGTTCTCAATGGAGTTTTCATTTCCCAGAAGAATGTTTTCATGAAATTTGTGGCGAAAGAATAATTGTAGTATCATATATATTGGAAACTTCTAATTCAAGATTCAATCACATGTATTATGACTAAAGAGACATATTGGAAACCGGTTTTATGGTTTTTGGTTGTGAATTGTGATTTTAGAATGTTGATTTCTTCCATAGTCATGTAATTATTACTATTAATTTTTAAGTAGGTTTTGATTATTTGTATAATTTTTTACAAATTTATTGAACCAAATTTGAATCCAAATACAAATCTGATTCTCAACAAAAAAACTCATCACTGACAAGGATGATATCTAGTAAGTTTTTTTATGATGTAAGTATGATGATTATTCTGAGACCAACCAAGTCACTAGTATGTATTTATTTGTGTTTTCTTTATGTTTTTTTCTATTATTAGATTTTTAAGGAGATGGTGGTTGTAAATAAGTATTTTTTTAAGAATCAACAATGTGTGCATGTTCAGAGCTAGGTAAGTAGTAACTATGTGCCTAACCATGTGAAAGAGGTGTTTGGGGGATAGTTTTGTTTTTCAATCTTACAACATGAATTTTTTAACCATGTGATCCTATAAAATATCCCATGAACCCAATAATCAAATGGAGGGGTGATCCACATAGTTGTCCCACTATTTTCCAAACCATACAGTTAAATCTTATGCTTTTTCCAGGTCTTTAAAAAAATGGAAATTACCCCTTTGGCCTTCCTGATTTTAAATACCTCTTATCCTTTTTCTTATCCCCTTGAAGCAAAAACCTCTCCATAAGATATTTACTTCCTTACTCTTTCTTATTTGTGATTTTCCTTGGTTCTTGGTGATATCATTTAAGGTATGGAATGAATCATCCTAATTCCACCCCTTTTTATTCTACATAACCCTTTTTATTTCTTTATTTTTGAATTTTTGAACCATTAGTGTCCATAGGGGTCGAACCACAGGTTAAAGGTAACTATTCAATATAATTACTTATTTTTTTTGGTTTGTGATGACTCCTCCTTCACATTTCTAGAAACATTGAGAAATGTAATTGGGTTTAACTCCATTTTAGAGGTAGTTTTCTCTTCATAATGTGTCATTTCCATGGAATACATTAAGTTCATTGCTTTTCATTGGATTAATTTTAGAGTTATTATTATTATGGTATGTTGAGGAATTTAGTGTTATTGTATTATGTAAGGTTTGACTTTTTTCGTTTTAAATAGTGTTTTCAAATGGTTTTTAGAATAAAAAAATATTTACCAACATAATTTGATTGATAAATTGTTTTAAGTGGGATTTTAAATTGTTTCCCTTGAAAATCAGTTTTATTCTAGAAATATTTTTTGATGGATTGATTTTTTTCAAAAGCGGGTTTTTATCCAATGCGATTTCAAAGGATATTTAAAATGTTTTTTTCCTTTTACTAATGGGTTATTAACATGGTGTGTGACTTTATAATGTGATTATGATTGTGTTTATATTTTGATATGGATTGGTTATTGATTTCATGTCAGTTGTCTTAGGTAGGTGGGAAAGTGGACAAGTGATTTCCTAGCTTTATGCATGATTCTATTTAGGGTTCATTTCTAGTGACCTATAAAGTCATGAGATGTGTTAATTCCTTATATTCACATATCCAACTATTATTACAAGATCGAGTCCCAATTCATTTGGATCCTATAGGTCATATATCCCCCAAGATTCTTGTATTTTTATTATGATGATACATGAATGATTTAATTTGAGTGTGGGGATACTTATGATCCGATTCACTATTGGGTGTTTATGTTATTCATTCCCTTTTCCTCATTTTTATTGAGTTCTATTTGGTGTGATTTGTTTATGATAATAGAAATACATTGAAGAAAACCAAATGATTTGATAAAAATTATTTAAATGAAATATGTATTTCAATTGTGGGATTTGAAACATGAAAAAATGGTTTACATTGAGATAATAAATATATATATATTTAAATTAGTATCCTTTTATGATTTCCCTCACACCAGGAATATGAATTTTTCTGTATGTATACTTTTCTTGTTGGTTATCGGTAGAACATATAACCCCATGTTTATGGTGACTCCTCATAATGGTCATAATAATTCTTAAGAATATTCTGGTGGTGACTTATTGTCTAATGTAGGATGGGATCTAATAGAGTATCTTGCGATCATCAGTGGGGATTTAGGTTCTTTCATGTTGGACTCTTTGGTCATAAACTATATTTATTTTTCTTTTTTTTGTATGAGGATATCAATTTCTATTTTTTATGTTTATGCATGTGGAATATTTATTTTAATCCATTGGTTAATTATTATTATTTTGATTCATTGATTTTTTGTAAATGTATTTTTAAACTATTTGTTTATTTTCATTGGAATTAAACTTATCAAAAGGTCATGTATAATACCTATTTGAAACCATATAATGTTTTATATGATAGTGAGGGTGAAAATATTCCCACCTAGTCACTTGTGATACCCTAGAACTAGATGCTAACCCAAGGGGATCTGGAATGTTCCCCAAGCCCTATGGTCAAAAGGACAGGGGGATGTTGCAAGTTGATCCAGGTTAGTTCATTTTATCCATGATTTGTTTGACGTAGTTTGAGTAACATTAAATGTTCAAAATATTTTTTTCCACAGATTAGTGGTCTTAAAGATTTAAAATTTTGAACTCTTATAATCAATTTTAAATTATAAAGTTTTATAAAAATTCCTGGTGTGATTTAAATATTCTGAAAATGTGATTAAGTTATTTAAATGATTTGCATTGTTTGTGAGAGGTGTTGAATTTTAAATGTCTTTAGATTTAAGGAGTAATACTTGATATTTTTCATTTTGAAAACAATCATGACATTTGTAGGAGTAGGTTGGATTTAGTTTCCCATAGATTAAAAAAATGTAATTCAATTTTGAACCTCTTGTAATATGAAAATATAGACACATGGAGTTTGGTTTACTGGTTTTTATAATACAATTTTAATTAAAAAATGTGGAGTTATTCAATATAAATTATTTTAATACTATAAATTTTTTATCAAGCTTCTGATTTTTTTTACACTTGGGTGGGTTTTCATTTCCATGGAGGTTATTTTAATGTTTTTTTATGGATTGGTATGTTTGAGTTTTAGGAGGATTTAAAACTATCAATTCACTATTAAAAAATGAAAAGTGAAAAATTAGATATACTTGGATTCATTTTGATGGTTTTGGGTTATGAATTAGGAATTTGGAATATTGAGTTCCTAAATAGACAGTTCATCAATACTATTAATTTTATAATGAATTTATTAAACAACTAAAATTTTAAAAAAAAAATCTTCTCAAATTACATATAATATTTCTATTATAAATGAATTGATAATTTCTACTATTTTCTAGTTAAATTGATATTGGTCAATGATTTCTCCATTTGGTATGTAGCGTGTTTTTTGGATATACTGTTTATTTTAAAAAAATATTTGAAAACTATAGTTATTGTTTTGTTATTCGGGACAATAGGTTATTGATATTTGTGACTTACTTGAGAATTGTAACTGTTATATACAAATAGTGATAGTTTTTGTAACCATGATTGTATCATTATTAATGATATCTATTATAAATATTTTTTTAACTATGATGATATGTTACAAATGGTCAATGTTTTTTAACCATAAATATATACCTATACTAACTTTTAATAGTTTATTTATTCATCGAACCATAACTATAGTATATAAAAATGTTTTTAGACCCTATATTTATGGTTGTTAACATTATTTATTGGGTGAATATATGGTAGGGTATTCATATGTTAACCAAAATAAGTTAATGGGATAGAAAAAAAAACATTCTTGAGCCCTACATGGTACTCATTGCACTCATACTGAGTAATCATTAACCCCATGCCCATATAGGGCCACGATACATGTCTACATAGTATTGAGTTTCCTTCCATTTGGTAGTTGGTTGCAATGACCCGTATCATTATAGATTAGTGTTTTGGGGGGACAATTGAATTTTCTAGATTTAATAGTTGGTGATGATTGAATTTGGTGTTTGGACCTATTTCTCTAAAACTACAGTATTATTTTGACGATACCTTTGAGTAGGATTGGGAGTTTTGAGTGTTGCATTCCATGAATAGAAGGGTTGTGGTGGGCTGATTTCTGAAATAAGAAGTCAGTATCCATTAGTTAATAGGAAATGAATAACACATTAATCGATGATGGTTTCAAGGGGGTAGTAACCCCTAAATTACCACCTGAAAACTATTGGATTTGGACCAAGTTATTGGTGGGGGTAATGGGTGCCCACTACAGATAGTCGAGCACATTATGGGTACATGAAATGTTTTTTAATGGAGTAATATACTAACTATTTCAATGTTTCCCAAATCTCTTTAGATGTATGTCTAAATAAGAGAGTTTATTTTGGACAGCCTCAACCATTTGGTTCTCCCCTTTGATCCCCATTATTTACCACTTGAATTTTTGGTTGATCGGATATTGTTCCACCACAATAGAGTAATTAAATATCCTCCCATACCCTATTATGCATTGTTTTTCTTCTTTTTTTAAGATAGTCACACCTAGGTATTTCATAAAGATTAAACTAAATCATATTGTAATCACATATAGAATAAGTGTATTCTTGGTGTGTTGGTTTTGGGATGTTTAATAAATTTTCATAATATTGCAAAAGAGAGAGGTTGGACGAATATTTGTTCAGATATTTATTAGTTTTTCCCTAATTTTTATATTGTTTAATTGTTTATCATTTAGGATTATATATCATAGGATTATATCAAATAATTTATCATAAAGGATAATGATTAATTTTTTTTGAATATTTTGGTTGTAGATAGGGGCTTGGGAGATTGGGAATGATTGATATGATCTTGGATGAGGATTGGGAGAGTGTGACAAGGGATGGTAACTACATACTTAAGGAAGGTGTTTGCTATCATTTTAAATATATTTTCATCTATTTACGTTATTTGAATGTTAGTTCCTTGGTTTTTGGGTATAAGAATTCTATGAAGGTTTCTAGTGAGTCTTGGATTATTTTATAGGCCATGGTTATGTATTATAAGAGTGATTTAGGTATGTTGTGCATATAAGAGAGATTTTGGAGAGTTTAGGTGGAAATACTACAAAGGGTTATTACCACTAATTAGGTTCAATGGACCCCAATATAGACTTGCCTTGTTTATAAATTTTTAATTATCGTTGAGTGAGTTATATGGATTATTTCTATAAATACATGAGTGGTGACGAGCTTGGATAGAGGTTCTGGTGGGAATAGTTCTTGGGGTTGTTTTTGTATGGTCTTAATTATGCCATATAGACCTCAGTAAAACATGGTAGGTGAAATTTTATAGTGATATATCTCTTCTAGATTCAAAGTCTCCATTTTGAGAATGTGAATATAAATTATATAGAAATTACCTTAGGTATATACCTTGTTTGTTTGTTCTGGAGTGAGTAAAACATCAATGAAAGCTTGATATATAAATTAGTTGGGTGTATATATGTTCACTACCCTTAACCGTGAGAAATTTTCTAAATGAATCTTAATGGATGACACTGAGGCTATGTCATATAGGTGGATGTAACATGATTTATGTTTGTGTTCCATAACGTGATTAATGATTAAGTAAGACTCTTAGAAGCATGGATAGTCCTCAGAGTATTGTCAAATTGGTATAGAAGTGTGGTAGTCAAACTATGTGACATGATCGAATATGAAAATATGGTAAACATCATAGTATCTATATGGACTTATGGCATGAAATCACCATGGTTAATGTAGGAAGTTAGTCATTCTGAGTGAACTTAGTATAGTGATATGATTTATTTTTGACATAATTGTGATATGAGTTATGTTAAGTGATGATGATTTATTTTCATGATATCCTGTAGTAGTGTCCTATGTAAATATTATTTCCAAAAATAGGGATAATTTTTGGGATATATAATCAATATTTAATGTGTATATTTGACTCTTTATTGTATATTCTGATGAGGTTGTGACTTGGAAACCTAGGTATTGGTTTATAATGTTAAACCACCCTCGTGATCGGTATTTTTTAATTTTTGGTTGTTCCCAGTCACAGTGGGAGGATATTTACTGATGAAAAAAGGAATTTCTCATTATGTATCACCATTATCAATAGGAATTTATTATATATTGATTAGTTGATGAGGTAGTTCAAAACTGGGACTTTTTTTGGGCCCAAGGGATTGGGGTGTGGAGATTACAGGACACGAGTGCATCTTTATTCCCAACTGTTGGATAGATCACTATGAATGGATCCCTAGTAAACTTATATTGTTGATGATCTCCATGAGAGGATCCTGGTTAGTCTATAAGCCTATCAATCAATATTAGTTGAACCTTGGTCAGTCTATATGGTTAATGATCACTGTGATATTATACTTACTAACTTTTTACACCTGAGGAACACTATGAGGGAATTCAAAATCACTCTATATGCCTATAGAAAATCGTGAGAGGAATCCAAACCACTCTATACACCTAGTCTTTTTTTGGAAATTCACCTGATGATATTCCAATTTGTAGTTATATGAAAAATATATTACAAGTATTAGTCCTAGAAATCCGGAGTAGGTGTTTCAGTTATTTATTTATCACATGATGACCATGTATGATTGGGTGTATACTTATTATTTATTTTTTCATGCCTCCATTAACTGTACATTATGAAATATATGAGTATCCTCATTGTTTGTGCCCTACAATTATTTTTTTCTCACACCATGCATAAACACAATAGTGTGTGTGAAGACACTTTTGTTCCTCTTTTGGGTAGTATTTTCTGTATGATATCTAATTGTAATAGATAGGTGGGCTTGGAGGAATTTCCAAGGAGGGACTCAAGTATTGTAGTTATCTCTATGTTATTACATTGGGTCTTCAATTATTTTTTACCATTTTTACATGGTGGGTGATCCCCAAATTGTATATATACTTCTATGAATTGACATGTTTCCATTTTTAATTAGATTATATATGTTGTTTTATAATTTTTGTTATCTTATCGGGTTAATTCCATACATTGACTCCAAATTTTTATATATATTTACTTATTTATGTGTTAATTCATTTGATGATATCAAGAGAGTATCCTCCCCATGTTGGTTAAAGACTATAAATTCTATTCGACTAATAATGTCATTTGAGGAGTCTTTCATGAGGTTATTAAAACTCTTGAGAGATCCTAATGTTGTTTTATGGGTTTGTAACGTTTTTTATATAATAAATAACTTTTAGGGTTTATGATTTATTTTTAATGATCGGTTTTGTCATGATGGTTTTGTTTGACATTGTGGTTTTAATTTACCATCCAATGTTATTGTGAGAGTGACTTGTTCGGTTCTAGAAAAACTCAATAGTGAGGTTATCGAATATATTTTCAAGCATAATAAGCTATAGTGATATGATTTTCATGTCAGTGAAGTTTATATAAAATGATTGCTATGTTTTAGGAATTGAAGCATGTGTGTTTAATAAAAGAGGTGTTGGAATGACTAAGTGTATGGATCATAAGATCATAAATAACCACAAATGGGATTCAAGTGAAGATTTTTAATTCTCATAGATGAATTTAAAATATAAATTTCATCACATAGTATTCCTGGAGATGAGAATATCTATGATAGGGGGCCTATAATAACCTTCGTAATTAAGGGTTATTTTTTAGGGAAAATTTGAATTTTATTGATTCGAAAAATTTGGATGTTTTTATTTAGTGTTTGGATTTGGTTTTTTAATATTAGAGTATAAATTTGAGGAGGTCTTGAAGTTCTATTGAATCATTCAAGTGTTTTATGAAAATAAACATCAAGTTATTGGGTCCACTAATATTAAAATATGTATCAAGAAGACACATGATACCTGATGTTTACTAACAAGATACCCCATGGACTGATCTAGGGATAGGTATCCATAATACGGGGGTTGAAAAACTAGTCAATCCTGATGGAATTT
Source organism: Viscum album (assembly GCA_963277665.1). Lineage (NCBI taxonomy): Eukaryota > Viridiplantae > Streptophyta > Magnoliopsida > Santalales > Viscaceae > Viscum > Viscum album. The sequence goes on along the minus strand of OY728127.1, from coordinate 401,029,993 downwards.
CCCTCAGGGAAACAGGTATCTAGTGTTCTCTTCCTAGGGACCAGATGGATGCTTGGGGTGTTTTTTAAAAGGTGTGGTAGACGGGTCATTTTAGATTAACCCCTTTCTTTAGTTGTTTTTTTATTTTTATTTTAAAAAAGGAAATGTCTTGGTCAAAGACCAAGACACAAAATAATATTAATAAAGGAAAAGAAGATTACAAAAGTCTAAAGGATGAAATTTTATTAGAATCTTTTTCATAAAATTGAAGGAGCTCAACTGGCAATGTATCACTCCATATAATGGCCTGGTCAATTCCTCTGATAAAAAGCCCATCCGCCACCTTGTTAGCTTCTATGTAGATATGGGTGGCAATGTACCTGATCTCTTGGATCAAGATTAGGAAATTCTTCCATCGAGCGTTAAGAGACCAAGCAAGGTGAACCACACCATTCCAAATGGATTGGATAATGGTGGGGGAGTCACATTCAATCCAAATGTTTTCCCAACCTTTTGACTTGACAAAGTTGACTGCATGAATCAATGCAATCATTTCTGCTTCCAGGGCAGAGACAGAACCACAGCCACCTAAAAAGTAGCCAAGAAACTGACCAAGGTGATCTCTGAAAATGGCTCCACAGCCTGTGGAACTAGGGTTTCCCTTCGAGGAACCATCTACGTTAATCATTATCCATCCAAGGATCGGAGCCTGGCAGAACACATCAAAGAGGGGATTCAGATGATTGTAGATTCCTTTAATATCGACCTAATGAAGAATGCCAAAGTCACCAACCGAGTTAGCACAGGGGGATATCTGGAGAGTGGATGTGTCCTTGATCACAATCAGAATTCTATATCGACATGCATTAAGATTAAGAGAGATACCATTGTGTATAATATCATTCCTATCATACCAGATAATGTGGAGGAGCTCTGCAATGGCGGAAAGGAGGAGATTTTTAATCTGCGGCGAGAGATCCATCTCCACACAGTTTTTGAGTAAAGAGAAAATAGAGTCATCATTTAACCATCTGTAATCAAACATTCCAGTAACAAAATTCCATAGATAATATGTTGTGGTGCAAGACAAAAAAATGATTGATGTCTTCTCTATGTTCATGACATAGGGGACAACTAGAGATGAGTTGAACTCCAAAATATTGAAGGAAAACCTTAGTGGGGAGTCACTTTTGTGCAATGCGCCATACCAAGTTAACCCTATAAGGCTTAATCTAGGGTTTATCAAAAGGTTTCAACCAATAAAAGTTGGATTCTGAGGAGGAGATACAATGCTTATAATAGGCTTTGGAGTCCAGGATCCCATTGTGCGCTGGCTCCCAAATAATAATATCCTCATCATTTGAGAAGTTGTAGCCCTCAACTACATGCTTGATATGATCTGGATGCTCTAAGAGGTGGGAATGAATAACATCATTTATGGTGGAGTTGATAGACCTGGGAGCAGCATTTGAAGAATTCATAGAATTGAGAGGAACGCCAACCCAGTTGACAATCCAAAATTTCAAAGTTGAGTCAGAAGAAACCATCCATCTAGAATTGTGCATTATATTGATAAAGGAATTTCTAATGGACGACCTGAGGTAAAATCTAACATAAGTCAGGTTGTGGGATTTGAGCTTATCCAGGAAGCAGTTTTGGAGGAAGGAAATGGAGTCACATTTACTGTTAATTAAGTTCCAAGTGAATCTGTCTTGGAGGTCTTCGTTAAAGAACTTGAGATTTTTTTTCCAAGCCCTTCCATCTCGATAGGTTTATAGCAGGTGGACTAGGGGACAGTGACAAGCTTTCTATCCAGAATACTCCCTGTCCAGACAAAATTATTAATATATGTATTAATTTTCTTAAGGAGACTAATAGGCCATCTATAAATCATCAGCGAATAAACCATTTTAGAGATAATAGAAGACTTAACCAGGAAAATTCTACCAGCCATAGATAGAGAATTTCCTTTCCAAGTCTAATGTTGGTTAATAATTTGATCTATGATCTCGTTAAAATAAGAGGATCGAGGCCGAACCCAAAATATAGGGACACCCAGATAAGTAAAAGGAAAATAACCTTCTTTAATCCCAAGACACTCAATGATATGACTTTTTCTAGAGGTAGGGAAAGATTTACCAAATAAAATCAAATATTTTCTCCAATTGATGGATTGACCCAAGACCTATTCATAATTAGATATGGTAGCTTTGAAATTAGAGATGTTGCATTTTCCACCATTAAGGAAGAGGATAATGTCATCTGCATAAAGGAGATGGGTCGAGACATTAAGGTTTCTGGCAGCGTGAATGGGCTTGAGCTTGTTTTAGTGCACGAAAGAGGTGAGGAGACGACTAAGATAATCCTCAATAATGTAAAAAATAATTTCAGAGAGAGGATCACCTTGTAGAACCCATTTTGAAAATTTGAAGAAACCCTTAGGAGAGCCATTTAAGAGGATAGAGATAAAAGCTGAGATGAATAAAGAATTGAGGATGCTAATAAATTTTTCACTGAATCCAAAAGCTCGAAGGACATTGAAAATGAAACCACAGTCAATAGTGTCAAAATCATTCCGAATGTCATGTTTAATAGAAATGTTACCTTCTCTTGCCTTATCTTTAGTTGTATATAAACATTGGAGAGGGGTTTTTGGTAAGCCTTATCTACAATATTTTCTCACTTTTGTCCCCTTATTTCCTCTTGATCTTGTTTTTTATCTAATGTTGTTTGAACTTGTCATAGTTTAATAAGGAAAATCATGAAAACCCAATATGATACTCAGGTTAATCCATAATAGGGCCCGAGGAATATTCTTTATCACCCTAGGATGTAAAATAGTTCTAGGGTTTCGTAGGAGAACACATGGGAATTATTTCACCCTTAGGAAAACCCAAGATCAATAATGGGTTCCAACAGGGAACATGGCATGTGGTATTTATACATTAGAAAACCATGACAAAACATATTATATATTCTAAAATAATAACGATTAACATGGAATAATAATAATAATTAAATATAGTAACATATTTTTTCAAAAAATGTTTCCATATAATGGATAAATATTGTATTACAAAATTTGTACAATCCACAACTAGGAATCAAAACTAAAATAAAAGCAGGAGGCCACAGAGGTTGATACTCTATATTATCAAACTGGTTAAACAAACTTGTGATAAAAACCCCTATATCACTAAGTGAATTTCATGTCACTACCATAAACCCAAGAACACCCACTTATCTATATAGAGTGGCATAAAACCAACATGTAATTCATAACCAATAAAGTTGTAGAAAATATTGAGCATACATATCCAAGAACATGAATATGTAAATCGTGATCCAAATTCTAGTAAAATACCCCAAGAGTCTATTATAATAATTTTATAAATAAACAAAATCCACTAGATTATAATTATTAAAAAATTATGTTTAATTTACTTTTCAAAAAACATAAATAAACTAATAATTCCTTATATCCTTTATCAAAACACACCATTTATAAAACATGCCTCGATGATATTTTCACAAGGTAATTCCATTTCAAAAAACCAAAAGTTTACCTATAAAACAATTTACATTTAATGAATCCATGTTAAACATTTTCTTTTCCATTTAAAATATAAATTTTAATAAAAACCCTTAACATGGTTTCAAAATTACCTCTGTGGTTTTTAATAAATATTATCACATTAAACACAATTTCACTCACTTTGCCTTTAAAATATTTAACACATCCCACTCAAATGTATAAAATACATTAAGGTAAACCATAATGAAAACAAATACATCAAAATTCAAAAAATTTACAACATATAGAAGGGAAAATCTTATAAATATCATGACTAACCAACAATAAATATCAATAAAATAATGAAATATCCATCTATGAAATTAAAAACATATACCAATATTCGATAGAGGAATAACATAAGATACATATCAATAGGAAATGTCTTAGGAATTAATAGGAAATATAATATATGTTCCCAGGTGAAACCAACTACCTAGATGTTTATAGTTTCATAAATAATCACCCAAATCAGTCTCAACTAGCATCACTTATGACACACCACTTAGGAAGTCCTAACATTCAACTAGGGGATATTATCTTGTGCATAACCCTTAACGTGTATATGAAACATCCCTTGACTCCCCCATGAGTAGACTTGTGTTCCTCATGGGATATATAATTTAGGTAAGACACTATAAATATAAGTTTAATCACATGAAAATCACATATCCTAATGGTAATATAACACAACAGTCATAAACATGCCACCCCCAACACACACTCTTGAATAATGATCTACCTTCCCCAAACACATAAGTATGAATCTAAATTCATTTAAACATTAACACATTCCCATAATCATAAAAATAGTTAATAAAGAGGTTCAACATGAGTGAAATCATAAATAAATAAATTTCATCAAACAAATAATAATAAAAATGGTCCTTATCTAGAAATAAATATCCACACATTTGGAAAATCCTTTTTTAAATCACCATTCGAAACTAATCATAAATCCAAGGGAAATAAAAACCAACTCCAAAGTGAAATCATAAGTGATACAAAAATATAATGATAAATTTTATAAGTTACCCCTTTAAAAAAATATTACCATATTAAATCAAGGGAATACTCTACATAGAAATCAAACATTGACCAAAACATCATGAATGATTATTTTTTACTGAAAACCACCAATGTAAATTTTTCAAACACATAGAATGCATAAGAAATAATTTTCAAATAAAAGTCTTATTGAAATAAAAAATTTACCACATTACCAATAGAATAAACTCAGACCAGAATGGAAAACATTTCAAAAACCGATATAGATATCATATAAATCATTACATTAATAAAAAACTTTTTTAAAGAATCAATAAAACACTGAACCATTTAATAAAAATAAATGGAACATAAATACCAGCCTCAAGTGATGATATCATGTAACATTTAATAAAAACCATCAAAAAGGTCTCCTAATAAGGTTCAAAATCCTTATAATCCAAAACACCTAAAATATAATAACCCTAGATATCAAAATTAGATAACCATGACCACTAGTTTAAGAGAATATTGAAAAAAAGGAATGAAACCATGAGAGGGAATAAGGATAGGTTCTTACCTTTCAATTTAGTGAATAATCACTATTAAAAAATTAATAATAAACCTTATAGTGGCTAAAAGGAGGATAAAATATATTGGTAGGATCCTAGATTGGTTGAGTTTGAGTGGGGAAGAGTGGGGGAGAATCCTAGAAAATGGTGACATAAACAAATTCCCAAAACTGAGTAATTCGCAGATTTAATAAACTATGAAGTGATTATATGATCTTCACTATCCATAACCTATATAGATACCATGAAAACTAAAATACAGTTTCCTAAATCATGTGCCTAACCATGTGGCCATATAAACAATCAAAAATTTAAAAACATCACATTGGTAAACTACAAATTGAAGAGGTAAATAAGATATAAAAATACCAAACATAAAACCTCATTTTTGGGTATCATTATTATAACCACCAAGCCACTTACTACCCCCAGAAACACATCAATAACATAAGTCAAATTAAAACTTAAAAATTTACTTTTTAAAATAAAGGACTCATCAAAAGGGAAAACTTATCAAACTTGAAGCCATGAACATGGTAAACAAACAACCCACTCTAACGGTAACCACTTTAAATTATGTAAGATTTCCTAGCCACCAAAGCACTATGAATCCTTAAAGAAGATTCATAAAATAATGAAACATTGGGATGACCTATCATTTGGTATGCTTTAAATTCAGTAACTAAAAAAAACTATGTATTATAATTCCCATGTTCTTTTCTATTCCCAAGCATGACCAAGAAATAAAATAAAACGACACCTTTGGAACATCCAACATCAAAGGGTTAGAAAAAATGACACATACCACTGAAAAATAATATTGAAAGTTAAATTACCAAGAATAAATAAAATTAATGGCTGTGAGATGATACATTCAACACAATTTAGAATTTATCTAAAATGGATGGACATAATATAAACCTCCAAATCGATCGAATGTCATTAAACAAGAACATTTCAATCAAACATAATCCACAAGATAAAAACACCCAAAGAAATAAAATCCATGACGAACAACTAAACTATAACCATATAAAATCACCAAGACAACACACTACATGAAAATGGAAAAATCCAAGAAAAATCATGTCTTAACATGGAATGTAAATTTTTAGATAATGGTTATTGAAACTACATGAAAGATAACTCAATTCCAAACTCACAGAACACATATTCATTGTCACACCAAAAGAAAATATAAACCTGGTAGCTAATAAATTTTAACAGTGTAACAAAATCATATCCTCATTACCCCAAACCTATACCCAAGGAATTACCATGTTATCCATAAAACATCCCATATCGTGGTCCACATCATGCACAAATGACAACAAGAACCAAAATTAATGAGGGATAAATAACTCAAAAGGTTAAATCAAAAGGATAAAATATATTTCATTTTTTGAAAAGATAGATTTGGGGTTTATGAATGATATGAAAAAATTTCAGTATAATTAAAGGATACCAAAGAGAGAACCCCAAAAACCACAAAATATCCTCTGAATCTTCATTGGAAGAAACGCCCTAAACTATGTCCTTGATTAAGGATGGTTCTGAGGATTCTTCTTTTATAAATTATTCAGATTTAAAAAGCACTAATGATAACCAAGATAAAAACATTGATGATATGATATTGATTTTATCCGATAATATATTTGGGTTTGCTTGAACTTACACAATGGAAGAAAACTATAGGCTTTTTCTTCTTGCTATCTAGTTCACCATTACTGGAAGTAGTTGGGGTTAATTCATCTCTAAACAAAGGTTCAACACCCAAAAATGCCTCAGTGATGATGGACTTATAATTTTCTTCCTTATATGTTGTTTGTCCATGATAAAACACACCTAAACTATGATCTTGTTAAAGGCCTATCATGAAGTAATATTCCTCCTTTGAGATATTTTTAGCTAACATAAAAGCGAAAGGAAATAGTCTAATGAAACATTCAATATAGTATTTTACTGATTCATCACCCTAATGATCACACCATAATTCCATACCCTTTGAATTTATCACTTACCCAGGATAAAAACACTAAATTAATGTGACCTTAAAATAACCCCAATAAAAGACCTCAAATAGTTGGGTGGGGATGGTGTGTTTCCCCGAATCAAAGCCCAGTACCTTTAATAATGGATTTTTACACCTCACCCAAGAGTTATTTGGATATCATAGTGAATAAAAGATATATTTCATCTTAGTTATTCACTCTATATCCTAATAGGATATTTGATCAGAAAAAAACTCAAGTTAATACAGATTTAGAAACTCTCCCACATGATCTAGGATCTGATAGGAATAAGGACTTTCCATACCATCCACATACTGAGTTGAGTTAGAGATAGGGTAGACCACAAATGGATCACTAAAAAACTACCTAACCTATTCTCTTATAATCGTGTTGATCCCTTTTTTTAGTTTAATTTTAATACATCACTAAAAGAGAACCTTTAATTAAACCATCCAAAATCTAAAAAAAGGGATAGAAAAGAAAAAATCAAGTAATCCGACCTCAAAATAACTACTAATTACTCAATTTTAAAAACAAAAAATAAGTCCTTATTTACATTTAATAATGTCAAATGGAATCCTATGAAATTCCTTAAAGTTTCCATTTCTATACCCATGAATCATTTCAATTCCAATAATAAAAGAAAGTTATTTCTTCAAATATTACTTCCCTTCAAACCACACAAACCCATAATATTTAATCTTATATAATGCAATTTTTTCTTTCAAAATTAAACTACCCCAATAACAATTAAATTATTCTAATATAATTAAAACCCATGAAAATATATCATTGAAAACAATCACAACCCAAAATCATTTCATTTAATTAAATAATTTGGGCTATAGATCAAAAAAAATTCACAAAGATAACATAAAAGATGCAAAATATGGTCATCAAAGAAAACTTAATCCCCAAAGCATAAAACATTTCTTTAAAATTTAATTTATCAGGTATTATAATCTATATTAAATCACCCAATTATACATAAAAAACTAATCAATCCAAATAGAATCTAAAATCATCAAATTATTGAAAAAGAACATTGTCCATTGCACTTGGTTTTCCCTCGATGTTTTTTAGATCATTGCTGACCCTGAGAGTTCCACTAGAAGTTGTCTAGAATGGTTTATCACTATCTGTGAAACATTTAAAAGACCTTGAACCTGAACTATACACTAATGGAATACCTATAGTTCTACTATGAAACTATAAATTTTTTGATATATCTCTTTGAATCTTACTATAATGCAGATATTTAGAAAACCTCATCAAAGTATTTTAATAATAAAAAATTATAAATCACAAATTTAAATGAAAACTCCTAACAACTCGTACAAACTCAGGGAACCAAGTAATGAAGATCACTATTAGAACTCCATTAAACTAACCACTTGATCCCCAATGGTCCTAAATCATTTCAACCATCAATCACTAAAAAGTAGATGGATTTTTTCCAATTTGTATTGAACCAGCATGGATCAAATTGATACCTCACCATGGTCAAGAAATTATAGGTTTTTAGGTGTATTCCCAATAACATTGTGATGGAAACTAGTGATAGTGTATCACAAGTGAATGTGTCCGAATTATTTTACCCTTTAGAAAATCATGGAAGCATAATGGCTTCCAACGAGGAACTCGGCTTGTGGTATCCATACATTGTAATACAATGCCAAAGCATATAAGCAGTTCTGAAATAAGAATATAAAAATATGGAATAATAATAATGATGATAATAAATGATACCAAAATATTATTCAAACATTATCTCTCAAAAACTAAACCATTTTGAAACCAATTTATTACTTCCACACCCAAGAATTAAAACTAAAACGAAAGCGGTAGGCTAGAGAGGCTGATGGTCGACATTCCCCAACTGGTCTAACAAACATTATTGACAAACACCACCATCACCATGTGATTATCAAGTCTCCACTATAAACCCAAAAACACCTACTTCCCAATATATAGTGGTGTAAAACTAACCTAAAATACAAAACTTCTAAACCAACATAATATATAAATTCTACATACCCACCAATATGTGTATATAAGGTATGAGCCAAAGTTGAGTAAGATACAAACATGAGTCAATGACATTCCTTTTATAAATAATCCATGTCCACTAGTTTAAAAGTAATATAAAATTATGTTTTTATTTCCTTTATACAAAATAGACATAAACTAATAATTCCAAACATATATTTTATTTAAAAAAACCATTTATACAACAATTCTCCAATAGATTTTACCAAGGTAATTCCATTTCAAGAACCAACCATTTTCCTTTAAAACAAATTTTATTTCAGTAATCCATGTTAAATCTTTCCTTTATATTTAATACATCCCTTTTAAGAATAAACCATAACACATAATTAGTATTTTAACAAATATTATCACTTTGAAAACAACTTCCACCTTTTTTCCTTTTAAAAATTTAACAAACCCATATCAAATTTAACCAAATAACAAGGGTAAAGATTAATGAAAACAAATAAAATAAAAGTCATAATATTGAAAACAAATTGAAGGACAAAAATAGTAAATATAAATACCAACCCGTAAGGAAGATAAATACAATAAAGTAATCTCTATCTACAAAAAAATTAACACATTCCAAATATAGTCAATAAGAAACAACATAAGATAAATATCATGAGGAAACACTATAGGTACTAATGGAATAAGTACTTGGTGTGTATAGGGGATGAAAACGGTTGGAAGGTTAGTGGTTTCAAAAATCATAACCCAAATCATTCTAAACTAGACTCATAAGTGACACACCCCCTAGACCGGTCATAACATTCTTCTTTGGGATACTAGCAAGTTCTATACTCTCAGTTAGTATAGCCAATGTCCCTTCAATCCCCACATAGTAGACTAGGGTTCCACATGGGATAGATAACAGAGATGTGCTGCTATAATTCCAACATTAATCACATGAAAGTCACATATCCCAATGATAATATGAAATTATAATCAAACATATCCATCCTCTGACACACACCATTTATTGATAAGCCCCATTTCCTACACACATGGGAATGTAAAAGAATTCATTTTACCATTAAAATATGAATACAACCATAAATAATGGGTTATAATAGGTATTAACATCAGTTAAATAATCAATCAATAAAATCCATAACTCTTTCAAGATTCCAAATGGTCTTTTACCAAGAAATCAGGATCCACACCTCTAGAAATCCATTTTTCAAACTGCCTTCTAAAAAAGAATAAATATAAGGGGAAACACAATCAACATCGATGTGAAATCACATGAGATCAAAAAATCCACTAATAAATTTCATAAGACAAACAATTCCCTTTTCAAATCATATAATACTATTTATTCAAGAGGACACCTCACATATAAATCATACTTGGAACAAAACTTCATAAATGATATTTTTTAAAAATAAAACTATGAATGGAATTTTATCAAACAGTTATAATGTATTAAAAATCATGGAAAAATAGATCTATTAAAATATTTAATTATCCAACTTTTACAACAGAAAAACCCCACCCATATATGGAAAAAATTATAAACCCATACTAGATATAACATACACCATTAATATTGTTCAAAAACTAACTTATGTGTCAAGTATCAAAGGAACTATTTAATAAATGGAAACAAATCAAAAATACCTATTACATGTGATGATATTATGTCAACTTCAATTAAAACCACTAGAATTGGAATCATAATATGGCTAAATACCCTAAGAAACAAAAAAACCCTAATTGGAATAGGAATCCTAATAAGGCTCAAGACCCTTAAAAACCAAAAACCCCTAATTGTAACAACCCTAAGCCTCAAAATTTTTCAACCATGTACAGTTGGGTTAAATAAGATTGGACAAAAAAATATACAATGAGATGGAATAAAGAGAGGTTATTACCATTAAATATAGTGAAGAAACACTAAGAAACCATAATGAATCCTTTGTATAGGGGTCTATATGGAAGATAAAATCCATTATAAGGCAACTAGGTTGGAGGAGTTTGAGTGAAGAATATTGGCAGATAATTCTAAAAAAAAAGTGATATAAAAAATTTTCTAAACTAATAAGGTCTCATGGATTACTCACATGGTTTAACAAACCTTGCAATGACTTTATGATTTCCACAACAAAAAACCTACATAGGTAGCTTTATTACTACCACACAATTTTCCAAACAATTAACCTAACTACGTGACCATATAAAATCTTTAAAAATATCTGATTCTAAACCCTATACACCCTTAATTAAATGATGAAATAAAACATACAAATACAAATAATAAAATATAATTTCTAGGTGTCACATAAAGAAAATAAATTTTCTCCCTTCCTCTCCAATTCTTTATCCATACATGTTACATTGATTTTGGATGGTTATTTTAATTGATTTAAGGAAAATTACACATAATCATTGTTAAATAATTCTTTAAACATTGGTATTTTTCGTAAAATCGATATATTACATATAAATACATTGAAAAAAATTTCTTTCTTTCTTTTTTGATAGGGGTAAGTCACTTGATTTGTTAACCTAGTTATTATATTGATTTTAATATAAATTTAAAATATTTTTTATCATAAAAATCGGGGATTTTCTATTAGGGTTTTTAGAGGTTATGGTTTTGGTGTCCTTTTATTTCCCCATGATTTTTTAGCGATTTTACCTCAATAAATTAAATTGAATAATTAATTATAAATGATTATGATTAATTTTTGGTAACATGTGGTTATAGATAGGGGTTTAAAAGTATTAGGATTCTTTTTATGAGAATGGGTATTTCTTAGTTGAGTGCTATTAATAATAGTAACTCTATATATGAGGTTGGTTTTTTCCTTCCATATTCCACCATATGTGGTTGTTCTTATGTAGAGTTCATGCACCATCCTTGGTTTTCCTGTTTGGTAATTATTAAAAGGGGTTGAGTGGGTATTAAATTTTTTTATTATCTAGGATAATGTTTTGTTGGATTGATTTAGGTATTTTTTACATGGTTTATAAATTTTAGAGACACTTGATAAGTATGTTTTTAGGGGGATGAACGTCTTGTTAGGTTTAAGATACATCTTGGTAGACATGGATGGTGTATAAAATTTTAAATATATTTCACTAAGATGAGTTGGTATGAATCATTTGGAAGTGATGACCTTTGGTAGATGTTTGAGTGAGTAGTGGTGTGGAATGTTTTATCGGTAAGGTCTTTCGAATAGCATATATAACTTAAAAATTCATGATATAGGTTATATAATAGTGAAATGGTTTCTTTAGGTGTAATGTATATCATATAAGAACGTAAACACTAATTATAAGTAAAGGTCAATATGTATATGCTTTGTTTGGTTTTTTTGTTTTTGTAGTACTTAAACCATGGGTTAATGTGTAAATTAATTAGGTATGTGTTCTTCCAATGCCCTTAACCATGGATAACTATCTATGTGGATAAAAATTGAAATATCTTTGAGTTTGTTGACATGTATAATTCTTTATTAATAGGCTTATTTGGCTTTTCATTTTCTTGAAGCATTGTGTTAGGGGTAAACTATTGTGGGGTACAGCTATGTGATGTAACATAGTATGATTTTTCGGTTTGAATTTTATATATTATATTTATTTAGGGCATGGTAACATCATGGGTTTCATTGGTGGTGGGTTGTGTTGAGTTTTATATGTTTTGTGAGATGAGTCAGGGAAGCTGATGATGTGTTTTCTTATGGGATATCCTCTTACAGTATTCTAGGTATAGATTATTTTCTAACAAAGTCGTAGTTTTTGGTCTAAATATAACATTCTTAATTTTCATTATGACCTTATTAATGTAGATAAATATGAGGATATGTCCTGGTAGACTTTGGATTGGGGTGTCGAGTTATGACACACATGTAATTATTCTTCCGAAATTCTGAGTGGATGGCATGCAGAGTGAGAGGGTCCCTATCTTCCGTACAACAAAAGTATGACTATGTATAACCTTTCATATGATGAATTTTCTATATATTGATTATGAGATGTGGTATTTCGAGATGGATTATGGCATGGGTCTCATGGGATGTGGGTGTCATGATTATACCACCAAGATAATCATCAATCTCGTGTGTTGGAAAGATCCCTGTGAGGATCCCCAATAACTATATATGTATGGGGTCTATGTGAGAGGATCCTTAGTCACACTATCTGCACTATGATTACTATACAAGTATCTTTTATCACTTTATATGCTCATGTATCATTGTGATAGGATCCATAGTCACTCTATATTCTCAGGGTTCACTATGAGAGGATCCATATTCATGATGTATTCCTGGGGATCACCGTGGGAGGATCTCCAACAAGTATATATTCCCATGTTCTCTTATGTTTTACATTTACAACTTATGGGATTACTATTTTCATGGATTTTAAATATCTATTACTATTTTTGTCAATGTAGGTGGGGTCAGGTGTTGTGGTTCCGTTGTTATCACATGATGGGATGATGTGAATTATTATGTGATATTTAGTATTTTCTAATGAATTCCAAAAATAACAATTGTGACATATATGAGTGACCTAATTTTTGGTTCCCTAGTTATATTTAAATATAATAACATAAATAGAATCAATTTTGAATGTGCAGTGTAATAAACCATCTCAAATACCCCGGTACACTATTACACAAGCCAATCCTGACAGAGCCCATAGGGTGTTCCCGATGCCCATTGGTCGGTGAATAGCACCTGATATCATATCAAATGGAATGGTTTTTACATATATATATGATAAAACATTAGAAGATAAATTGAACATAGTTGGTATGAAAAAAAACTCCTCAAGGATAAAGTTCCTCCAAAATAAAGATATCCTAATGTAAAACATCATCCAAAAGACAATGAAACATCCACTAAGTAACGGACTCCTAAACCCTATGAAACAAGTGGACCTTAACTTCACAAGTCAACATCATCACTCCAGTGTCCTATAGATCATGAGAAATACCACCTTCATGTTTTTCTTTCCCTTTCCTTGGAATTGGCATACCAATATCTATAAATTCCAAAAGGAAATGGTATGGTGTGAGCTAAAAATCCCAATATGGTCCCACCATGTGTTCCATAATAAATTCCTTAATAATTAGTCCATTTATGATTACTATTTTAATTAAAATAATATTATCAATTTCATTTAAAATTTTAATCCAATACATGCATTCAAATCAAATTATTGCATCTATTTTAAAATATGCTTAAATATAATTTTTATAAAAAAACAATTGGCATGGATAAAATAGTTTTATAATCAATGGAATGAATAATAACGTCAAACCAAACAAATAACTATGGTTATATTCCCTATGGTATATTAAGATTTGGATATAGGATCCTCACACTTCTCAATCATCATCATGGCTCAAGCATTTGTGCGCACATCTGTAGTCTTATCAAACGGGCCTAATCAATCAACATCTCATCAAAGAAAATCATGTCAAAAAACATTATGTTTTATTTTTCATTTTTAATCCAATTATATAGAGTCAGTGTACTAATGAGATTTTCTTAATCACTCACTAACGACTTAGGATCATATGTGCTTCAATCAATCAATAATTTAGTCATTGGAAAATAAACCATTTCAATTAAATTCATTTATAATAGTATAATTTATAAATTTCAGTTGTCATCATGCCATATCAATTTAAAAACCAAATCATAATTTTTTATCAAATTCATTACTTTCAAATAATCACTCATTTAAATAAAAAATTTTAAAGAATCAATGTAAAAAAATATGATCACATATTTTCTCAAAAAAATCCAGCATTTTTATCAAATTCTACCCAACCATTGAAATTGTGTCTTTTTCACAATATCAATTACCTTTTTAAATAAAACATAAAATCATCTCAAATTAAGGTTTTATAAATAAATTTAAAACTCATTTTAACAGAATCATTAAAATTAGGGTATATTTAAAGGATAAAGACTTATGAAACAACATACCATTAATTATGTGATCACATCAGCATCTGAAATAGGAATAACCGATGAAGAATAAGGGTGAATGAGATTAAGGAATCAACCTTGGAATCAATATCTATCAAATCAAAGATCAGATCCATAAATACCATGACGTTTTATCACTCTATATAATGGGGATAAATAAATTTCAGTATAAACAAATGATATGAGATCTAATCACCAGAATGAGATTGAATGAAATCATTGGTGCTTCAATCTACAATGAAAATAGGTTGGAGGAGAACATATTTCCTCTTATGAGCCTCCAAAGAATATTGAATCCTATTAGGGTTGAATGGGTAGATTAATGGTTAAACCATTAATCATGGTATTTTTAATTAAAAATTTATGGAGTTAAAATCCAGTGAATATGGTTTCTTGGTTGGGCCACATGGTTAGTCTTAATGGTGTATCCTAACCATGTTTCCTTATTATGATTCTGGATGGGTAGCCCAATTTTCCTATATGGTTTATTTAACCATACGCCAACTATAAAAATTTCCACTTTCAAAAGGTGAATGGTTGGGGGTGGATTCATGGTTTGTAAAAACAATGTTCCCACTTCTAGTGGATAAACATAGTGTGCATAGTTATATGGTCCAAGCCACATGGTTTTCATAATTGTGAATCAATTGTTCACAGCCCCAAAAAGATAAAAAAATATCAAACCATCCTGGTACAACCCAAGACAAAACCAAAACGTAATGATATAAAAAAGGGCATATAAGTATCTAAAATAAGGTAGTGTGGTGTTTTATACATAACCTATAAATTCAATTTTAGGTAATAGTATGTTCAGGGGATTTGGATAGAGTAGTAATATAGGTTTGGAGGTAGTTCTGAGGTCTGACATAGGTGTTGTGATTAAGTATCCAGTATTTATTTTGGTCATTGATTATTTTATACTTTATTTTCATAGTAGTAGATCATATCCTTGAATATATGTATATATGTTTTACATGGGTCTATTTCATTACCACATTATTTATGTTTTCTATTATTAGGGGTGAGCTTACACTAGTAAATTTTTGTGTGTCCTCAAATGTTTTGTATTGACTTAGTTTTTTGTGTGTTATTTTATGTGATGATATTGAGTGTATAGAATCTCCATGATTCTTATAGACTCTTACTGTGAGTCATTTTCCCCTCGCATATGGGTAATTACACCATGGTTTATGTGAAATAACTATATTGGGCTGATGTGAGGTTACTTAGTAAGGGATGTTACAAATAAGTCTTAGAATGCTATTTTGGTTTTCTTATTATTTAGGGAATTGGTAAATAGAGCTAGTAAGTGTTTGAAATTATCTTCCCAATAAATATTTATTTCCCCCAAAAACATAAATATTAAAAAAATTGAATCACGATTATTTTAATACACCCAAAAGGCAGTAATCTCTATATTTCAGGACTTCAGTTTTTTTATCATTATACATCCAAATATTCATTTTTTTAGTGTCACACATGAAAGGAAATTAATTTTTCAGTAATGATGTATTGAGAATAGTTGAAAAAGATAATAATAAGAGCACTAATAAGAATACTATTATATATATTAATAAAAAACCTAAAAATAAGTCCATTTTTATTTCCACATCCATGAATTGACACCCCATAGATATATGTATTGAAACCATATATAATTTCATTATAAAATATCATATTTATTTTAAATATATATATATAACATTTATTTATTAAATTATTAAATATTTATTTATGTAATATAATTTATTTAAATATTCTCTTATAAATTCTAAAAGTTCATAATTTTTTCACAATTCAAATATCATTATTAATCAATGTTAAGTAATTGAATTTTAAAATCTTGTTATCAATTTAAATTATAAAAATAATTAATTAGTGAGGATTATGTTAATTAGATTTGTTTTTTGTGTATCATAATAGTTTTAAATGTATGAATAAATATCTTAAATGAGTTTTCATTTAATTTTTTCTGGATCAATTGATGTTTTTGTAATTGGATTTGTTTTTAAACATTATTTTTGGGAGGTTTTTTCATTTAGGGGATATAGAGAATGAAAAAATTGGATACTTGGTAGATAATGTGATTAAATTACACAATATAATAAAGAGGAGTCACATTTTTCCATATTATAGTTGTTATAAATCACATTACAAATGAACAAGATTTCACGAGTGTCATCACTGGACCATATACATGACCCTATATAAATAAATAACAAGATTCCCCCTTTACCTAAATGAATAATATATTGATAACCAACTTCAATCTATACAAATAAATATCAAGATTCCCCATTTACTTCTTCAATGAGAAATTATATAATGTCTTGAAAACTCTAAAATACCCTATTATCCAAAAGAAATGGTGAATATAGTACAACCAGTCAAGTTAGTAGGATTAAAACATGAGTGAAATTATTAAATGATGGATATTATTTAAAAAAAATATAGATACTAAATTTATGATAAAAATCATATTTTATCAATTATTATTGTTTTATTTCAAATCAAAAAATTTATAAAAATTGATCATGGTGTGTTTTTATAGAAAAAATGACAGTGTTTTGTAACATAGTTTAAATTATCATGGAAATCATCTATCTTATTGTTTATTTTCCCTTATGATATATATAAAATGGGGGAATTCCATTTCAGTATGGTTTGAATTGAATAAAGATGATAAATTTTTATAGGTTATTTTTATCCCCTTGATTTATTACTCCTGATCAAATAATAATAAATAAGGCCATTAAATAAATAAACTGGGGGTGAACATTGGTCAAATATTCCCATTCTCATCATTTTACATGGGTCACACCATTAAAGAATGAGGGTTATTTCCTCTATATATTATACTTGAAAAATATATATAAACTCATCCAAATCTCCTCTTGAGATCAATTATGGGACTACTTCTTATATAAACTTTAAAATACAATTATCTTATCTTATTCTTGTATTGACAATTCATAAAATACTAGAGTGAGATAATGTATCTTTTTGTATAATATTTTAATAAATTTTAATTAATTACATAGTATTCTATCACAAAAAGGTTTTTATAACCATAAAACTTGCTAAAGTGGTGTTTACAAGGCAACATTATTCCTTGGTGATAAATATCCTCATGATTATAGAAATGATCAACACCATTTATTATAATCACATGAGATATTTAATATATAAATTTAGATTTATTAATCAATAATTTTAACATTAATCCCATATTATAAGTTAAAAATCACATAAATTGTAATTCTTATTTCACTCATGAATTTATTATACTAATACATGATCAAAATTCACTCAAAAAATTTATCATACATTATTTCATTATTTTTCACCCCATTTCTTGCATAATTTAGTGAAGGATTTCCTTCTTCATCAACATGATCCAAAAATTAAAAATGAATGAAAATATAAAATTTATGTATATTTGATTTGGAATAAATTATACTCCCTACATCAATAATTCATCATTAATACCTTGTTATCCATAATATGAAGCAATTGCCTCTTATATATCTTAATTAATATCAAAATTTTTGATTTATGAAATCATATATAAATATTTGTTTAGACAGGGTATCCAACCATAATATGTCATAGAATATTTTTAATCTATATTCCATGGTTGTGTAAATTTTTTTCATAAATAACAATGAACATGTTTCCATCATTATATTTTTTATATAACTTTCATTTTATACTGTAACCATGTACTTATATTTTCAAAAAAATTTATCATATTAATTGTCTTATAAATTTTAAACATTTAAAAAGTGATGAGAAGATGTAACGATCCAACAAACAATATTTTAATTTTAAATAAGGCAATATATTACAAACCTTAGGTTTCCACTGAAGGCACAAACAATCAAATAACATTCATTCGTAATAAATTTAAATATTGTTTATTAGAAAAAACCACTTTTAGGGGGTTAGTGGTAACTCGCATACCCAACATAACACAAATAAGTGAATATAATGACTCTATTCAGTTAAAAATAGTTATGGATGGGGATAAAATATACAAAAAATATATATATTCACGACTAAAAAAATACACAAGGATAATCAAACTAAACACCTACCCAAGTCCCATTAATGGTGTAACCACTAGGAGATGGTGTAACCATAGTTTTTTGACATATGGGAATGTACAAAACTCCATTCAACACAATGAAAAATAAAAAGGATAATAATAAAAAAAAATTAATTGTACCACATGTATATGATTTTATATATTGAACCTAAAACCAAAACTGATCCTAACCCAGTCAAAGTCACTTCCTAAATCCTTCCGCTTTCATAAGCTAAATGTCCTCCCATCACTATCACCACAGGAACATTACAGAGGAGGCCATAAATACCATCAAAAACAAATTAACACATTCATCATTAGTGTAATTATAATAGTAGTGAGACCACATCAGAACCAAATTCATAAGAAGAAACGTACTAAAAATCACTCCAAACAAATGAATTCCAACATCTGAACACCACCAAAGCCACATCAAAAATCAAACTGAATAAACAAAAACAAGATCAAACACATCTATCACCTAAACTGGATCTAGGGTAGGCATTTTCATCTTGTGAAGTCATCTTACTATAGAAAAAAACATAAATCAGAAGAACCATATTTCAAAAACTAGAGGATGGAGTTAATTGAAATCAGTTCGTGCCTATAAGAAAACTAATTCGTACATGAACTGCACATCCCAATGTCTCCAAAAAATTCACCACACCAGACTTAACTAGAGAAGTGAATTGGAATAGGAAAAAATAGTTTTATTTGTTATAATGATCCTAAAAATTTTTCCTTGACCATTTTCAAGACCACCAACTCTTTCTATAAAACCCAATATATGAAAATTCATCAAAGAATCAACAACCACAACACCGCCTTAAAAACATCGATTGCACCTCATGGGGTACCACTGACACCCCAACCCACAAATCCCAACCTATCTTATGAAATGAGCACTCTAGACCTACCATATGTTGGAAAACTAAAATAGAAGGTAATATTATAGTAAGTATTTTTTAAAAACATTAATATATTATTGTGGTTATAATGAAAATCCAAAAAAAGCTCCAACACAGGGAAGAAAAAAGTATAATTCTTTAAAGAATGAAATATTTAATGGAGAACACCAATATCAGACAATATATGACACCATTGGAGAAGGAGAATATAGTACCAATGGAATATGGGATAAAGAGGCCACTATAAGATTAAATTATAAGGATAAATGTTGTTTGGAATCTCTATCTAAATATCAATTTCACATACTCAAAAATGAAAACACAAAATTGGAAGACAAAAATAATTACATGGTATAGTTAGGTGACCTATGACCACATGAATGGAATCAAAATTACTCTATTACAAATTGATAATAAAAATGGGTACATCCATATTCTTCCCACACATCCCAAGGAGAAGAAACAATATATCCTCTATAAATATTCAATGGACAGTCACCAACACCTTTTATGGATTTTGATTGGAAAAAAAACTTATTTTACGGTTTTCCCTTTGGTGGAACCAACATCAAATTTTGAGTATCCATCAAATGGTCATCCCTAGTAGTCACCCACCACAAAGGTGGTGATATTAAGTTAACTCTCAACAATCTCCACCTTAAAAAAATATCACAAAGTTTCTTACCAAAAAAAAATTCAATGTTGCTACCTTCCTAATGCCTATATGAATATTAAGAGATTTTGATAAAGTATAAAGAATGTTGTAACATGATCTATATAGATGAATTCTAATCCTTTGTATGATGAAAATGATCCCATGTTTGATATTTAGGTAGCAAACTCGTTTATTCTTCCATAGATGACTTCCACCATTCATTTCCTTTGTTATACAAAACAATATGATAGCTATCTGGGAAATCATCATAAATGATTAAATAGAATATATAACCATATAATAATAAATCTAGTTTATACTTATGTTTCATCATATTTTACTACTGGAGATTCAATAATAAGGATGAGTATCCAGTTGTAGTGTTACTTCTTCCACATTCAAAATATCTATATGAAAATTTCACTCCATCTCTTATTTCTCTTGATTAGTCGATGGATGAGTTTTTTGGTACTTCAATAAAAAATCAATTGGATTCATAAATCCATCCTATAGAATCATTTGAGTTTTACATTATAGATTCATCAAATGTGACATCACGACTTCAAACTATCTTCTTCACATCTAGATCCCACGGTTAGAAATACTTCACACCGTCACTAAAGCCAAAAAAATATAGCTTTTATCACTATTGGATCCAATATTGAGTTTACCATATGAAAATAAGATGTAAACCCCAAAATAAAAATTCTGTCATAACCAGAAACATTCTCACCATACCAAACCTCTATTGTAACATTCCCATCAATTATGGGAGTAGGTAATTTGTTCACAATGCATGCTTCCAAAAAGGATTTTATCAAATCTAACTAACACAACATACACAATACCTTTTCATTGTGTGTATGGATTATATGTTCTATTAATCCATTCTTCTATGGTTCATTAGGAACTATAATGTTCATCAAAATACCACCATCATGGAAGAATTTATTGAATGGATTTGACTTGTATTTTCTACCATTATCTGATATCAGCCTCGAGATATTCCATCCAATATAGTTTTCAGTCATATTAATCCACTTAAGTAAGATATACACCACATCATCCATATGGAGCATGGAATAAACACAAACATATCACGATTAATCGTCAATAAATGGGAAAAAATAATGATTACCTCTAAATAAATAATTTTTTTGATATTCCCTAGACATCAGGATTGATGTAGTAAAGTATTCCAATCATGTGATGGGTTGCAGTGCTAAATTTGACTATAGTCTTCTTAACCATTACACAATTATTCTAAGATTCCAATTTTCCTATCTTAGAATCATTTAAAACATATTTCTTTAATAAAATATACACATAATTATCTAAGGTAATTCAAAGTCTCATGTGCCATAATTTTAATGTGTTTGGGTCACTTCCCTCTGATATTGCTACTCTTCCTATAACAATCTAAGTATTCAAATAAATCAAACTAAATTTTTGACTTTCTATAATTATAAGGAATTAACTGTGGATTATATTCATGAATCCATCTTCAATGGTTATTTGGTAACCAAGATTATCCCAGACTCCAAGAAATATGAGGTTATTCTCCAATTCAGGTACATATCTTTCATCAGTAAGGCATCGATTTTTACCATCATGGATCCTCAACTATATTTCTCAAATACCTCTCATGTAGAAATGGTGTTTATTTCCCATAATTACCACAAATTCATCTAAATACATAAGGTTTGAAATCCAATATTTATTCCCCCATATATAGAATGAACAACCAGAATCAATAATATATCCCTCAATGTGGTTGACTATAAATGAAGTAAGGATTTTAAAATTATCAATATCCTCATATTTCTACACAACATTTATTTTTGGTTTTCAAATTTTTGGAAAACCCTATTTCCAGTGTCACTTTTTTTGAAAATAAGAACACTCATCATTTCCTAGTTGGCATTAATTGGAAAAACTACTCTATTTTGATACACTTTTGAATATCTTCCTTAAATATTACTCAAAATATTCATATAATATATAGTGATAATGAATCTGGAATAGTTTAAAATCCTTAAATCGACTATTCAAAAAAATCAACCAAATCAAAAATAAATATTAATAAATTAATAAATGTTTTTTCAGGTATTTCATAACATCGTAACATGGAAAAAATATTAGAGACTTTTAAAATTTTCTTTGGGATTATTCAAGTCTCAAAAATAGTATTATTTTAAAAAGATTTATATCACTTATTTTATCATCCAAGTACCACACACCCTATCCCACTTCTTTTTCCATGCGCAACACTTCCCTCGCCAAATGTTTTTTATTATTTTTTCTATTATTCCTCCTAGACACATCACATTTGAAAAACATAAATCGGAATAAAGAGTTTGTAGATTCTAAATAGAGATCAAACCATAGGATGATGTATATAGAAATCAATGGACCATAATAGAAGAGTCACAGAAGATCACAATAAGGGTTTGAGGAGAATAATTTAGTAGAACAGAGGGGTGTATCTTGATTTATAGACATTAGTTTTGAGTAGGAAGTGTGGATAGTAGTAGGTATAGGTTAACACATGGGGAACAGGTCATGAAAATTTGTCTCTAGTGGGAAGGGTTGCCAAAAGTGTTTCAGGGATTGGATATCCATGTAATCTAACTAAAAACATGCTCTAATATAATGTTTTTTCAGAACTGTCATTCACACAAAAAATTCATGAACTCAAGAAGGTAAAAAACTGGTAATAATAAATATTTATGTGGATTGATCTGGTGACCTACATACCTAGGGAAGGAAATATAATTTCTCTTATTCAAATGAATAATATAGTAGGGAACACCCACACTAGTCTAACACATCACCGAATATAATTATATGAATGAAAATGGATAAGAGAAATTGTATCCATTATAAATATTATTCGGGTAGTCCCAAACTCTTGTTGTGGGGTTTCCTTGAATGAAACTAGCATTTGGAGGTTTTCTTTGGGTGTAACCTACCTCTTGCAGTTGGTCACTAGTGTCTAGTCAACCCTATCAATCACCTACCATAATGGGAATGATAATTTGGTCATCTTTCAATAGAGTATGGGATGTGAGGAAGAAGTATCACTGATGATACTGATTATTTCAAAATCATGGGAAAATTAATTTTTTATAAAAAATAATATAAAAGAAAACATATAAAAAAATTGTATGAATAAATAATAGTGATCCCAAATATATTTCACATGTTCATTCCATCATTGATTGCCTAAATTTATTCCAATATAATTTTCCTAACCTGAATTTTATTCACATATAAATCTCTAATTATGTATTAATTTTATGTGTTAAAACGTTGGGAATTACAATGAACCAACAAATATATTTTTCATTGTAAACTGGAATGAATCATAAAATGATTCAAATCAATGGTGCGTGTCACGATCTTATCCAAATAATAATATTTTAATCCTAATGAATGTTATTTTTTTAAACCTATGGTGGCCTCTGAAGGTGTTCTAAAAAGTCTCAATATTTTCTACTATCACTTATTGTATATTTTTATATTTTTTAGACATTTTGAAAAAAATGAAAACAAAGAAATGTGATTTATTGTTGGTCATGATAAAAAAAACTAAAATGTGAGAAATAAAAGTGGATAATCCTAAGTTGATTCTCCAATTTCATTTCATTATCATTTTCCAAGTTTTTCTCATATTTAATCCTCCCTCAATTAACAAACTCAATTGAAAATTTTAAGACACCTTTGACTGTCCCTTAATTTAAGTGTCTAAATATTGAAAACACTATTGAACTATTCAATGTATCCTCTGTTATAAATTGGTTTGACTAAATCATTTACATCATATCACTTCTTCAAAACCCTCAATAGATAGTAGTATCCTTTATCCACATTAGCTATAAGCAGTGATAAAGGTTGACCTTTATTAGTACTGAAAAAGCTACCCTTTATCTATGATAAAAAACACTAACAAAAGGTATATTTCAAAAAAATATATGATTAAAAATAATGGGTATATATATTTCTACTGATAATAATATAATTTATTTTAATAAATGTTATTTATATATGACTAAATATACATTTACACTTGACTATATGATATCTTTTAAAACGTGGAATATAAAATAAATAAATAAATATATATATAATTTTCATAAATATTAATTATATAATACTAAAAAAGTATAATAAATCATATATAATTTCCATATATTCAGTAAAAATTTAAATGTAATTTAATGAAAAATAATATTAACTATAAAAGTATTTACTAATTAAAATTAGTAAAAAAATTAATTAAAAAATTCAATTTGGCATATATATCAAATAAAAATTATTGAATTATTAATTTAAAAAACTGACTAAATATAGTACACATAATCTTTCATAAAATAATTTCACATATATACATTTATAGAATTAATTAAATATTATATGGACAAACATACCAAAATAATATTTTGTTAATATCATGGTTTTAATTTTTTTATAATATTTAATATTTGTTATATTATATTTTTAATTATTAAAATATATTCATTTTTATATTTGTATTAAATATATACTATTTATTACTTTTTTAATTAGTATATATATTTTAAATTTATCCATTTATAATATTATTTATTTCATTGAATATTTTTTATATTTTCATATTTTATCCATTTTTAATGTTCATTTGTCTGATATTTTTTGTAATTTTATTCATTTTTAATATTTATTTATATTTATTGATTAACATATAATGTTTTTAATATATTTTTACTTTACATAAATAATATATATGATCATTTTAATTTAAAAATTTATTTATTTTTAAAAAAATTATATGGTTAATAACTCTTATTTTTTTTAACAATCTATTCACCTTTTCATATAATTTCACTCATTCCAAACATTAAATCATTTAATATTATTTATTAGTTAATAAATATAAGTTTTTTTAATTTTTAATTGTTTATTAATTTTAAATA
Source organism: Viscum album (assembly GCA_963277665.1). NCBI lineage: Eukaryota > Viridiplantae > Streptophyta > Magnoliopsida > Santalales > Viscaceae > Viscum > Viscum album. The sequence continues at coordinate 401,004,276 of OY728127.1, read as the reverse complement.
TTAATTTATTAAATATTTTTTTAATTTATTCTTTTTAATGGTTTTATACATAATTATATATTAATATATTAATATTTTTATTAAGAGAATATAAACTTATATATATCAATATAAATAATATTTCCTTAAATATAATTTTTAAAATTAAAAAAAATTATTTACATTAAATAATCCAAACATTTACTGAAAAATAGTTCATAATTAAATATTAGTATTAATAAAAATATTGATTAAATTATATCGAGTAATTGTTGTTTAATAAAATGTTATTTTTTCCTAATTTAAAATTTTACAAACTTATGTTACGTTAATTTTACAAACACATAAATGCAATTACTGCAATTTTTTATAAAAACACAAACACAAAACAGACAAACATAATATTTTTATAATTTATTTAATTATAAATATGCATTTTAGAATTTTATTTTTTAACATAATATACATATGTGTGTTTTTAATTTGAAAATTTTATTCATTTATTATATTTTTATTCAATATATACTATTTATTAGTCTTTAATATTTTGTCATATTTATTCATTTTTAGTATAATTTATTCAATAATAATATTAATTATTTTTTAATATTTTTTCAATTTTTTCTTTTTCAATTTTTCTTTGTTTAATATTTTTATAATTTTGTCCCATTTTAATATTTATTTATACATGTTTATTAATTTAAATTTATTTTTTTAAACTGGTTTTCATTTATATAATTAATATGACTTAGTTTTCATTTTAATATATATTCATTTTTAATTTTCTTAATAACCTATATAATCAATAAAACTGACTCATTTTTTAAAAATTTATTTTATTTATTTATTTATGTAATATTTTCAAATACATTAAAATTTTATTCATTTTTAATTTTAATTTGTTTAATATTATTATAATTTTATTCATTTTTAACATATGTTTTAACATATGTATTGGTTAGCATTTGAATTTATTAATAAACTTGTAATTTTCATAATTAATATATATATATATATATATATATATCCATTTTAATTTCAAGTATTCATTTTTTATTTTTTAAAATTTTATATAATTAATAAATGTTATTCATTATTTTTATTTTATTTTTTGATTTTACTCATTTTTTAGTTAAATTTAATTCCTTTTTAACATTAATTCATTAAATATTATTTATTCATTAATAATGTTATGTGATTTTTACTTTTTCATTATAATTTATTCATTTTTAATATTTATTCATCTAATATTTTTGTAATTTATTCATTTTTATGTTTTTGTATATAATTATTCCCCAATATATTTCATATTTTTAATATATAAATATATCTATGACAATATAAATATATATCAACATATAATGTTTCCTTAAATATGATTTATATACAAAATTTGTATTTACAATAAATAATTCAATTGTCTAGTGATGAATGATATATAATTATAAATTAATATTAATTAAAAATATTGAATAATTACTATCGAGTAATGGATGTTTCATATTATATAATTTAATTATGTGTTTTTGCAATTTAATATATATCAAACTTGTTATATATATATACACATTAATTTTAAACACACATATATGTAATTACTGCAATTTTATATAGAAACGAACACACATAATATTTATTTAATTTATTCAATTTTTTGTATTCATTTAAGAATTTCATCAAGTGACATAATATATTTAATATATTAAGTTTTTAATAGAAAACTTTTAGTCATTTTTTTGTTTTTGTATAATCTATTCTATTTATTACATTTAAATATTATTTTAGAAATTCTTAATTTTTAAGAATAGTTATTCATTTATAATATTAATTATATTTTTATATTATTTTATTTTATTTATTCATTTTTTTAATTTTATACATTTTTAATCATTACCATTAAATGTTTTTAATATGGTGTGTGTAATTTATATAATTAATATGTATTCATTTTCATTTTCACATTTAATCATTTTAAATTTTTTTTCATTGTGTATATGATTTATAAAACTTATTCATTTTTTTGAATATCTTTAAATAATATTGATTTTTGAATTATTAAATTTTACTCTTTTTAACATCCATTCATTTAATATTATTTATTCACACGTATTTTTAATTATTGTTTACCATATGATCATTTATACCTTTTGTAATATTTATTTATACACATTTATACATTATCATTTTATGTTTTTAATATGTGTTCATCTTTGTTTTAAAATGTATATATGTGTTTTATGTTTTTTGATAAATTATAAAATTAATAAAATTTATCCATTTTTTATATATTGTTGAATTCCATTCATGTTTAATTATTCTATTTCACTCATTTTTAACATTAATGCATTTAAGATTATATATTCATTAATAATGTTAATTAGTTTTAACATTTTATGAAAACATTTTTTATAAATATTAATTTATTTTTATTTTATTTTATTTTAAATAGTTTTTATCAGCACTAGAATTATAGCATTGATAAAGGTATGTTTGATCAATGCTTTTTTTAGCACTCCTAAAACCCTTTTTATACGCACTTTCCATGAAGGAATGATAAAACCCTTCATGATCTTATAAATTCAACCCTAACAGAACCCACTCCATCACACCATATAAGATTTAATTTAAGTTGACCTCTTAGGAAACTCCCTATCACACTTCTAGGATGAATAAACCCTCACAAAAACTATGGTATGTGATTATTTATATTGTTCTCTAATCAATCTTGCATTGCTTCATCACTATTCCCCTACCATAGTGGATTTCCCTCATATGATGAGACAGGTTTTTATAGTCACTGACAATACATGTAACACCCCAACCAAATGAATCATTTTTATAACCCATCCTATAAGGTAATCCATTTTGGTGTCCCACCTGATATGTGGGTTCTATCTAATTTCTCCCACCAGCATGTGGATAATTTATAGCTTGAAAATTTTCATATTCCCTTAATTCACGTGTTTTTCATTAGGAGTGCCCCAATTTATCCAATTTTCAAACATAATAGTTTCTTCCCCTGCTAACCCCATTGAGGATTCCTTCCCCATTCATTCCAACCATGGTAAAAATTATTATGTTGGACTTTATTTTCAGTGTATTCTTTCTCTCAACCCCACTTGCATTTATTCAAAACACCATTTGATTTCTTTATGTCTTCATTTTAATCCTTTTTTTTTGGTTAAATTTATTAGTTAATCCCATTAATACATACCCATACATTTATTTAAACCCTGATCCTAGTTGTAGGGACTCCAAAAACACTCTTTAAATATCCACTCAGACTTCCCTTCACTCCTTAAATTAGAATCATGACCACTATTAAAAACATCCATATCTAATTCTATCTTTTTTAAACAACACTCCCAATTTCCACTCTGAATTTTTTTTGTAAAATTGAATATCTATTTGGTTCCATTGAGGTTGATATTTGTTTTCATGTGATATTAGGTTATTGGGCTTCTACTAAAATAATTATTTTGAGATGAGTCTTTATGATGGTCCCACTAGGACACTTCTTCAACGTGTATTGAAGTTCATTTTCCTTTTAGGCACAATAACAATTTTTATTTCTATTCTTTAGGCCATTATCCCATCCCTAGGATTAGTTTAAATTTAAATCATTCACCATACCCCAATTATATTTTTTCTCGATTTTTCTAGTAGCTTGAGAACCCTAGACTGAGTCTTATGGATCAATAAATTTTAATTCAAGTGTTTCTTTAAAAATTAGGTTCTCAATTCAAAGTTATTAGGCCCTATTAATGTTTTCATCATATGATAATGTATTATAAACATAATATTATAATCACCCTCTCACTGAAAACCCACCTGGATCACCACATACCTTGTAAATAAATGAATAAACATCAACTAATCCCAATTTTTGGAATCCCACCTATAAAAGTTAAAAAAAATCATCCTTGAATTACATCCTTTTTGTCCCAAAAAACATCAAATCAATAAATTTTACGAGGAGACACATGTTAACCCTAGAAAAACATTATTAATATTTCAATATATCCGAATAATTTTCAATTACCTAAATTAGTTTTAAGGAAATTATCCTTCAAAAAGTCATTATGTTCTCCACTAATGTTGAAACTAATAAATTTTTAATGTATAATTCATCTCAAATGATGTACATAAATTTTTCATAGATCCAATAGGTTCTAAATAATAGACTATGATGAAATCATGTAGTATCCAATAGAAGTTTTAATTCATTATAATCATTAAAATTTGAACATTATGCTTATAGTAATTAGGAATAGATTATCATGAAATGAAATAATTTTTAACATATATAATGTTTTAAGGTTTCTAACTGTAACCAAAATTACCCTTAAATTTTTCAACTTAACTAATTACCATTAATAATTTTGTGAGGTAATGTTTATGATATTTGTGTTCTTCAATAGAATAGAATTTAATTAAATTATTTTTAACATTATAGATATTACACATTCCCTTCAATTATTTCCAAAACCCCAAAACAATCTCAATATGCATCACCCAACTCTTATTATCTTATAACAATAGCTTCACGTAGCTAAATTTATTATTTAATAATGATCCAATACATATTCTCTATTTTGGGGAGTCAATATCCCTTTATCACAGCAGGTTGTTTATTTTAATGTTACCCTTGTGTAAATTTTTATCGTTTTAATAATTTTCTCCAATAACATTCAAATTATAGGTACCCCTTATTGGAATTTTAGTGTAAAATACACCCCACATATCAAAAACTGTGTAAACAATATCAGATTGTCTTGATACATTAGGATGATGATCCATTATTTATTTTTGATCTATAAGAATTAAAATAAAGTCAATTCAATACACAATGTGGTTGATATGACTCCAATTGTGTGTTTCAATATAGAAGTGTCATTTTAGAGTAAAATGAATGTTATAGAACCAAAACTAAGTATATAAGCTCGGATTGTCTTGAAAATTATGGAAAATGATCGATATATCATTTTAGAGAGTAGTGATATACTTTACATCAATATAATACATTGTGTGGCCAATATGATACTAAGTGTGTGTATTCAATTTAAAATTATAATTTCAGTTTAAAATGTGCACCCCATTACCAAAAATGAGAAAACATAGATGATTTTTTTTAAACATTAGGAAGTTGATCCATAACTAATTTATTAATTATAGGATGAAACCGATCATTTATCAGACTCATGATGTATCTATTATTTTTCAAATTGTGTGTTTCCAAATGTCATTTTATTGTAAAATGTGTTTTACATAGAGAAAACTAAGAAAACGATCTCTGATTATCATGAATATTTACTAGAAAAATCCATATTTCATTTGGGTCAAGTAAGATTTGATCACACATCAATCAAATATGTTATACAGATTATGTGACTCCAAGTCTCTATTTTTACATTTAAAGTGTATTTTTACACTAAAAACACATCACTGGAAAAAAAAACTATGCAAAACATCTTGGATTATCATTAAACATTAGAAAAATGATCTTTGGTTCATTTTTATGTGTAGGAATCAAATATAAATTAATTAGAAACATGATGTTTCCATTAAATCTTCAAGTGTGTGTTTCCAATATAAAAGTGTCATTTTAGTGTAAAACACACATTACACAGCCAAAATTGAGTAAACAAGCTTGGATTAGCTTGAAAATTTATGAAACCCCCCATAATTTATTTTTGGAATTTAGGAATCAATTTCAAATAAATCATGACCATAATGTGGATGATATTCTTCAAAGGGAATGTTTTCACATTATAAGGGTCATTTTACTCTAAATGCATATAACATAGAAAAATTGTGTGAACGATCTTGTATTTTCTTGATAATTTAGAAAATTAATGAATAATCAATTTTTGAGGTGTATGAATAAAATGCACATAAATTTGATTGATGATGTGGTCAGTAGTACTCAAAGTGTTTGTTTCACATTATAGGTGTCATTTTACTCTAAAATATGAATCATAAATCCAAAATTGGGTAAATAAGGTAATATTTTCTTGAAAATTTATTAAAAAAATCCAAAATACATTTTTTGAAAGTAATAATCGAGAAAATGTCAATACAACACACGATGTATCCCGTATGACTAAAATTTCATGTTTTCACATTAAAAGTGTCATTTTATAATTAAACACACATCATATATCCAAAAATGAGTAAAAGATCATGTATTTTTTTGATACATTATAAAATGGATAAATAATACAATTTTGATTTGTAAACATCAACCATACAGTAATGTGAGACACAATGTGGTGGGTATGACACCAAGTATGTGTTTTCAAAATAAAAGCTTCATTTTAGAGTAAAACACATGTCACGTAGCCAAAAACATATTAATTTAGCCTTTATTAGCTTCAAAATTTATGAAAATGTTTCATATTTCATTTCTGTTGTACAATAATTGACCTCACATCAACACCACACATGATATAAACAATACAACTCAAAGTGTGTGTTTCCACATTTAAAGTGTCCTTTTACTCTAAAACGCATGTCATGTAGCCAAAAATGAGTAAAAGATCTTATATTATTATGATAATTTTGGAAAATTATCCACAATTCATTGGTGTTTTGTGGAAATAATATGCACAACAATATGATAGATGATGTGTTCATTATGGACCAAAGTGCATGTTTTTATATTAAAAGTGTCATTTACTCTAAAAAGACACAACACAAAACCAAAACTGAGTAAACAAGGTCGTATTTTCTTGATACATTATTAAAGTGACCCATAATTCATTTTTGGATTATAGGAATTGATTATACATCAATCCAATCAATGATGTTCTCGGTATGACTCCATGTATTTGTTTTCATATTAAAAGTGTAATTTTACTCTAAAACACATGTCACAAAGCCAAATATGAGTAAAACAACTAGTATTATCTTGATACTTTAGGAAACAAATATATAATTTATTTTTGATGTGTAGGAATTGACCTCACATCAATCTGACCGATGACATGGTCTATTTGACTCAATTTGTGTGTTCACACGTTAAATATATAATTTTACTCTAAAACATAAATCATTTAACAAATCAACCACGGTTGACCCAAATCATCACGCATGCCTGCCCTCTACACGGCCCAAAGTGGGTTTATGACCACTATGTACAGGTGATGTGTATCGAGCCCCAACAACTCTCATTTGGGAGTGATTTTACCACTCATAATCCAGCTTGACCGGTACATGAAATGGTATGTCCACACATATAATAAGAGTCAACATTACTAACGGAACATCCAAACAGACATAGCATAGGTTAGAGAGATACCAAAAACCAAAACATACAACACAAGTCATATATTCTATAACTGGACATATACATATACATGGTATAACAAAACCAACTCAAACATACAGAAAGGTTAGAAATATAAACATGGACCAAGTGAAACCAAATGAGAAAAAATACCAAAAAATAAATCCACATGAGTATTTCCCCATGAGACCACATATCCTCCACAAACCACTAGATAGAGGTCATCCAGAATAGCCACCCTGGAATATGGTTCCATTGCCTTTACTTATGTCTTGTTAAAAGAAATCTATAAATACCCAAAAAGGTTCCAATCAGGGTGTGTGGAACGAATCCTAGTATTATACCACCATGAATATATTTAAGGATTTTACCCATGATACTATAAACTAGTTTTGAAATGATTTCAAAACTATGAAACCTGAATACAATTGATTTTTTATCAATACTTTAAAACACTTTTGTAATTCCCATTAAAAAAATTGTGGTTTTCCAAAACTATTTCCAAATATGGATCAAATAGATAAACAATTCCACAAGGAACAACATTCTAAAACCTAACCCAAAAGGCTTACTAAAGTGGATTATAAAATTAAAATCATATAACCATATAAATGGAAATGAAAAAAATAAGCATAATACATTTCATAACATCAAAATGGAATTAATAAAATTCAAAAATAATATAAACTAGACTGGAATGAGTAATGTGTACCTAGGGATCTAACCATTGGGCCTAATTTGACATAGTATAAAAGTATTCTAGATAGATAAGCAATTTAATCTCTCACAATATTACCTAGGACCAAATCCAATAGCTCACATGGTCTCTCGACAATCAACATGGAATCTCCGATGGTCTTCTTTCAAAATACTCACTCAATACCTTGGAAAGAATAGAATCATGTACTATCCTCCCTCTGAATGATCACACCATGCCTAAAAAAACCTCTCACTCACACCCCAATTAACCCATGTGATACCCCATGACAACACATCACATGAAAATTCCCACATCATTCAAGCTATAACACAATCCATTCCACAAGAAAAAAACCTAATTTAACAAAACACATATTACAAGGTAAAATCATTTCAAAAACCACATTATAAATCCATTTAAATTTAAAACAACTTTGAACCATTTTATCGAACACTTTGTGGGAAAACAAGACACGACCATTTGGAAAACCCCAAATTATACACCATAATTTCCGATCCAATCCATGAAATAAATTAAACAATGAATATGCACCATGAATAAATCATTTAATTGGAAATTTAAACAAAAATAACCAAAGGTATTTAGTAATTTAAAGGCATTCCATTGAAAATTAACTTAAATAGAGATGCCTACATCAAATTTAGTTCAATTACTATCTCCATTGATGAATACTAACTATTATATTTATAACCAATCCTAACACACCTATTCTACAATAAATCAAACCAATAACCCCATTAAAACCCATATATTCATCCAAAACCACCCTAGGGTTCCACGCATCCATAAATAAATAAAATAACAAGTCTTGAGGGGGTAAAAAAATAAGAAATCATGAACAAGTCAACTTATCACAAGAAAATATACAAATATATTATAGATAATTCCACACCAAAGGACATGGGATAATCTCTAATCCAAGGGGGAGGGTTGGGTGTAATGGAGGTTGATAAATAAGGGTCAAAACAATTAAAATTAAATAGGTAAAAATGTAAAAATTAAACTTATTACTGAGCTTTATAGGTTCACATTGTTTGGTCACACGGTTATGAAAATCATGTGGATACTATATGGGTTCCACTTTACACAAAAAAATAGGCCACATTGTTTTCCTAAAGGTGATTTTTAGTTTGAAAAACCATACTCAAACCATGAAAAATCACACTTTCAAAAATTTCAGTAACCATTAAATTGGTTTCCACTTGGTTTAGAAAAAAATATGCACTAATTGATCACCATAGTTTAACTCCCAAATATCACCCATTTTAGACCCCCAACACTCAAGAACACCAAGAATGCACTCAAATATATATAGAACACAAAATTATATGTATTGATGACCTGGTGGGTGTCAAAAAATCCTAATGATGCAACCTTTTTCCCCAGAATTCCCTTAGGCTTCGCTTGAAGAATACAAGTGTGGCCACTCCTCCCCCACCCAACCTTCATGGTCCCATGTATTTTGGATATTCACGCCATGTTTCTAGAGCGCACAAACCAATGGGATCACCTTACCCCACAGAACCTTGTTCTGAAAATCCATTATATAAATAGGCTACTCCATAATGGTGGCATCAAGATTTAACTCCAATTCACCCCACTCCAACACATGAGATGGGTCCAAAAGGTATCTCATAAAATTTAAAACATGGAAAGACTCATGTATTGAGGTTATATATAGAGGAAAATCCAACCAATAAGAAACCTTCCCAATATGTTCTATAACACAAAATGTCCGGAAAAAACCCAAAAACCAACTTCCGCTTATATCCCAAATGATAGGGACCTAACTTAATTGATACCCATAGAAACACTTTATCACTAACCTAGAGCTCAAATAGATTATGAAGGTGGTTGGTATATGAATTATAGAGACTCTTAGCTATCAATAACCCTTCCTGAATTTTCCACACTCTCTCAGTCATCTCTTGGATTAGGCTAGGCCCAATCATGGAACACTCGCCTACCTCAACCCAACACAACAGATATTTTCATGGCCTTCAATATATCTCCTCAAACATGACCATCTTGATCAAGGATGAAAAAATTCTATTATAAGAAATATTGACCAATAGAAGATGTTGTTCCCATAAACTACCAAAATCAAGCACACACACTTGCAAAATATCTTTAATAGTGTGGATGGTCTGCTCATATTGGTTATCTTTATATGGGAGATATGTGGCCCCCAACCACAAATAGGCTCCAAAATCCTCATGATGTCCCCACAAAAAGAAAGACGTGAAACTGAAAGAATCAAATGTCATGGAAACAAAAATAATTGGATCCCTTTGTAGTTAATGAAAATGGAAACAAAATCTTCCACAACACATCTCATCCTGGGCCACCAATTCAGAACTCTCAAGTTATAGAATTTCATGGCTTCCCCCATGTAAATTAACCAACTAAAATATGTAACCTTATGAATCACTTACTTCAACAGGATCAATGTATCTACAAGACACTTCTATAATATAAGATAACCATTGTGATACCAAGACCAATCACCAATGGTATCCCCACCATTTAAAGCACTATTAATCTGATGACACTCAAGGTCAGATACCATCTCTATCCTCACCCAATTGATGAGATAGGGTGTAATATGCACTATATACAATAATACCTTCCCACCATCATACTACACATTCAGTCTGAAATCATTAAATAGGCACATTATACCCCAATCTTACACTAATTCTCAAACTCCCTAAACTAGAAGATTCCTACTAAAATCATCGGTGACCATATTACCCATCCTGAGTGCATATTCAATCTTACAATCAAATGTATTAAGGTTCCCAACCCACATTCTCTATCTGTGTTTCAGGTACCTCTAAGTGAAAATACACTTCAGGCACTTATGATCTGAATACACTATGAAAACCTCCTTGAAGATTCAATATCACAACATATTCCGTGTATATATAGTAGTTTAAAATTCTATGTCATGGGTGGGATTATTTCAATGATGTGGATGTATATTTTGGGATAAATAGGCTAAATCATGGTCATATTTCATTATCACATACCCGAAACCCAAAACAAAAGAATCAAAATTCACTGTATAAGCTCTCTCAGGCTCATGTATAATCAAAATTGGTGTAGAGGTCAAATGGGACTACAACTGCTCAAAATAAACTTGGCACATATCATCCCACTGAAACTCCTCCCCTTTTATAATAAAATATTTCAAGTGAGATTCTAGAATAGAGAAGTACACAATAAAAAATCGATAATGCCTAGAAAACCCTTAAAAACTACATATCTCAAACATTTTATTAGGATTCTCCTAAAATATGAATTCTAGAACCTTCTATGGATCCACTAAAACTCCTACCTCAGAAATCATATGGCCCAAAATCTCTACTTCCTAAATCCGTAGTTGGTACTCAAGAAACTAGGAATATTGATGATGTTATCTCGAAACATAAAAAATAACCAATAGATGGTTTTTATTCTCCTTATCCATCTTGTAATATAATAAGATGTCATCTATAAACACGAACATGAAGGAGTCCAAAAAGCTGTGGAAAATCTAGTTTGTTACCCCCAAAAAAATAGATGGAGCATTGGTAAGGCCCTTTGGATTATCTAAATACTCTAAATGTTTGTAACAAATTTGAAATGTGGTTTTTGGAACACCCATCTGTAGGAAACAAAAATGGTGGTACCCCTATATTTGGTCAATCTTCAAATACCAACATGCCCCCCTGAGCATGTCAAAATGATCATCAAATTAGGGAAATGAGTCTTTTTTATTTACCACCACTTAGTTAAGAATATAGTACTATATGAAAATTAATAGGCTTCCATACACCTTATTTTCAAATAGAATTGGTAAATCCCATGGTTACATACCAGGAAAAATAAAACTGATTCCCTCAAGATCATCAAGTTAAAATTTTAGATCCTTCAGCTCGAATGGAGAAATATGAGAAGATGGTAATGAAATCAAGATCATCTTGTGGATCATATAATTGGTAAAATCAAGCAATAATTGGGGTGGTAACCCTAAAAATCCTTTTGAAACACATATGGTTATATTATTAAGACCAATAAATCTTTACCAAATGAAATATACTAAACAACCTCAATAAAAAACGTTGATAACTGGCCCAAGATCAACCCAAACTCTAAATAAACTAGTCCCTCCCTCCATGATTACAGATCCCACTTTCTTTAAAAGGTGTCAGTGATACTATCAGGAGTAAGTAATTGGACCCTAGAGTGATAAAAATCAAATAGTACCTTCAAATTGATTCACCCAACTATATCAATAATTTGTTTGAACACTTCTAGTTCAAAAACAAGAAATTCCCAAAAAAACATACATAGTATCTACCACAACACAACACTCAGGAAAATTAAAAACATTATCCTTCCTATTTCATAATGGGGTTAGATAATACATGACATATGGCATCAACTCAGCTTGAATACACAAGGAATCAATAAAATTAAATGAAATTAATGAATGGGATTTACCCTTGTCAGAAAAACTGATTCCACAATTGAATTGATTTGAACTGTACCTCAAATGATGTTTATTGCAGAATATGAGTCCTCTAGTCTGAACTCTATTGTATGGATTCTCCCTATTTTAGACTCCATCAGAGTCTTTTACCCTAGTGGGAATCCCATCACCATAAGGATGAGATCCCCCACTCTTGGATGTCTCTAAAAAACCTAGGATCTTTTCAAAAAAGATGATCCTAAACCACTCCCATTGGAAGCCAAGTAAAAAAAGAACTAGATATTCCTTATTTTACCACTCTCATGGCACATCCACAATGTCTCTGGGAAATTCTTCCTAGTGTAGTCTACATTCTTACACTGAAAACATAAAACTATTCTATTCCCTTTAGGAGCCACAACATTTGATTATAATGACTGCTAGATACCCTTTTTTTTATCTACCTACGTCACATCCTATTTCTGCTTCTATATTGAAGAAGAAATCCAGATCCCACCCATAGAATGAACACCACTAAGACCTATCTTAATTTTAAAATCATCATCTACTATCGTTAACATGTCAACAACCTATTAATAGGTTGGTATACAGAGAATAGTGATCATAGATATATTCTATAAATTCATTTCCATATCAAAACATCAATCCCTAAGGTAATCATTCATGAGGGGATATGGGTAACCATGGAAAAACTCTGTAAATCTATCAATGTACTCCATCGTCGAATGATCACCCTTATCTATCTTAAAATCTCAGGGGCCTTCACCACACTTATTTTCTCTAGGTTGAACTAATGTTTAAAATATACCTTAAAATAAATCCATGTGAGATCCTTGTGCTTCCCCGAGATCACCATCAACTGCCACAACTTTATACCCACTCCTTCCAACACATACATGACAAATACCACATTAGTGATATTATTAGTCTTCAAAAACATGAATATCCATTCAATATGATCCAAACACACATTATGATCATTTGGTTACATATCACCATGAATCACTTGTAAATTCTGCCTTGAAAACATCTATGTATGGTCCACAATATGGGTCTGATCATGACCACCCCCTTGAACCAAGGTTTGGATCATATGAATAAATTAATCGAGTAAAGTCGGATCAATATGATGTTTCTCCTAAGGGGTACTATCCACTTCCCCCTCTCTATATTGTGATGAGGTCCTTCTAGGAGACATTTTTAGGATCGAAATATGAATGTAGCTAATCAATTATAAGAGGGGGTGAGTTTTATGTTTAAAAAATTCATTTTTAACCTTAAAGAAAACAATGTTTAACAAAGTTAAACAAGGTAAATTGACAAGTCCACTTTTAGTTTTACAAAAATTCTAGCTTAGGTAAATGTGGTTCTAGATACAAAATTTAAGAAAATTTTACTAGAAAAAGATTTTACTTTAAAACGTATTGAATCTTACTTATCAAAGTATACAAAAGTAATAAAAAGTATAAGAAGGTTATACTATCTTCCTTTATCAAAATAAAGTACAAATAAACATGAAACAAAACAAGTGATAAGTATGAAATATTTTAACCCAAAGAGAAGGTTATCCGACAAACTTTGATAAAGGTCCCTTAATTTGTACTTTCAATAATGTCTGTTTTACCCACACCAGGGTAATACCTTGATTGGAATATGTCTTTCTATCCCCGCAAACCCTCAAAAATTAAGGTAGTAGGCACCTCTATTTTCCTATCCATGATGTCCTAGAACTTTAAGGTATTCGGCACCTCTGTCTTCCTATCCCTCGAAGTCTTGGATGGTAAATAGAAACAGTCATAGTTGTACGAAGTAATCTGAACAAGATGTTCAATATGAACAAGGCATGTGAGTCTCTCTCTCTCTAGAAATCACTTCAGCAGCATGAAATCTGTAGATAATTCTTAGTTTTGTGTGTTGATCTCATTGAAATGATCTACTATTTATAGGTACTTCTCCAACGGTCGGATCCCTCCTCCAACGGTCATATTTTTCTTGGAATTTCAGAGGGACCTGTACACATTTCCCTCAATGAACGGTTAGTTTGAAACAGATTGTATGACATTGATTCATAACTATAACAAGTGTAACAAAAATAAGATTTCTAAACCAATACTAATTTTTCAGAGTCTAAGGAAAAATTATTCTTTGAATCTAACCAAATAAACAATCAGAGACTATAACACATGGATATTGGGATTCTATTTTTCAAAGAAATCAAAATATGAATTCTATAGATTTTGGAGTCAAAATTATGAGGAATTTGGAGTCTGAATTCTATGGAATTAGATATCTGAATTCTAAGGATTTTAGAGTCTGAATTCAGAGAATTCAGAGTCTGAATTCCATAAAATTTGGAGTCTAAATTTTAGAGAATTTAAAGTCTCCATTTCGGAGATTTCATAACCTAAAAAAAGAATAATTTATAACCATGTATTTATATGATTCTGAGGTTTTAGATGTGAAAAAAAAATTAGACTTATAAAAAAAATGAATGAGATTCAAATAAACTATAAAATGAACAATGAAAACATAGGTACGGATAAAATTCCATTGGGGAAGTAAAATTTTGCTTATTCAGATAATTATTATGGAATATATAATATTCCTTTGGACAAAGTTTTAGTGATTTTCAAAATGTAGGAAAATTGAAAATTTATAATTATACCTTATTGACTAAACAATATCCCCCCTTTTTGGAAAGAATTAACATTTTTACGAAAAAAATAAGGACATAGATTTTTTATTTAGGTACTTTAAAAATAAAAAATTATCTCCCTTTAATTATGAATCATGGTGAATATCACTAACTCCCGCTTAGGTTTTGAAATCACTAAGGATCGTATTCTTGACTTCATTTAAAAGTTTTTTTTCCTAAATAAGAAAATATTCTTTGATGGAACTCCCCCTTAGATAGAAACCCCCTTACATAAGGAATTCACATCATTAATTAATATTCTTTTTGTCATTCTTCTCTCCCCCTTTTTTATTATAAAAATAGAATAAAGATAATGGACAAAAATATGGTACCTAAAAAATTAGTACTATATAAAAAATGAATGATGAACAACCAAAATTTCATTTTTATGGGAAGAATTTATAAAAATTAAAAAATAAAACAAAATTTCAGATTGGGGAAAATTTATCCTTCTTTCTCCTTTAGTATTAACTTCTTTATGATGGTTTTAATTTTCTTTATCTCTTTGTGTTCTTTTTCCAAACGCTTGAGCAACTGCTCCTGATCATCTTTTTCATCTCTAAGGCTATGATCATTTATTCTCGAGCCTTAATAATATATTCTTAAACCATCAAAAGAACTTTGTTCATAGCATGAGTTTATTTAAAATCTATTATGAGTTCCCTTTCGCTCTTCCAATTCATAGCCACTGAATTATGATTCCCATTCAGATCCTTTACATCCTACTTTGGAGTTTTTTGTTCGAAACTTAGCTTTTCCTCAAAAATAATAGTAATTTCATTAAAATTACAATACTAGGTGTTAAAAGAATCATTAACATGTTCTTGAAAATAATCATGGATTCTTATCTCTTCAATTTTTTTCATTGACAATTTTTTGATTTCCATGCATGATATTTTGTGGGCTTCATATTCAATGAAGAAAGTTTTGAAATCAGTCTCAAGCTTAAAAAACCTATCCATAAGCATGGTGACTGAATCTGATTTCTTATTAAACTAGTGTTGAATGATATAGAACCTCGAGCATATACTCAAAAATAAGGAAATTGTATCAAATATCTCCTTAAAATATTGAACTAAAAAATCATGTCCAAGAGAGGATGATTTTGAATCAGATGGTTTGGTTGTTGAGGATTATTTTTAGATCTCTTCGGTTTTCCTTTTAAATGAACCAAAACATATTTCATTTTCACTATAGATTTCCCAGGCACATGAACCAACACCTTCTTTCCCTTATTAACTCTCAAAATGATCTATTCTACTTTGTTTAATTTATATTCAATATCTGATAATTAAAAAATCATGTATTCCACAAGGTTTTCTTTCGCTGAACCAACCACAAGATCTTCTAGATGAACGAAATCATGATTGTTACACTCTTATTTAGATGGATGATTCACTTCTTCATAACCATTTTCTTATTTTTCTAGACTTGAATGTTTTGAAGATTCTGCTTCAGATGTTCAGATTGATAGTTTTTCAGAAGGACTCTCTTTCTCATGATATTCCTCCACTTCTCTAATCATGTAATCAGTATCACCACATCCTTCTTCTTCTTCTTATTCCACTTATTCTTCTTGAACTATTTCTTCTTCTTATTCTTTTTCTGGAATCAACATCTTCTTTCATGGAGTCACGATAAGTGATTCCTGTAAAAAGGATTTCAGTAACTAAATTTTCTTCTCAAGATGCTTAGTAGCCTTCAACTTTAATGCTTTTGCCTCAGCAGGGTCTAATCCAAAACTAGGCTCCCATTCTTTCTTATTCTTCTTGTCTTATATCCACTTAGAAACCACTTCATCAGGATAATTATTTTAATTCTTTAGATTAGGTGGTGTTGATTGTGTTTCCTTAGCCACAAGAGATTTATTTCTCTTCTGGTTCCTTCGCCTTTCTCTTACACTATTGGAAAAACAGCCTATACCCACATTTCAAAACCGTGGGTATAGCCTGTACCCATGGTTTTGGGAACCGTGGTCATTATTGGCGTTGGTATCGGTCCCCAGCATATACCCATGATTTTCCAAAACCATGGGTATAGTTGTTCTACCATTGTATCAAAGAATCATACACAATTGCTACGTTGTCAAAGTCATGTACCCATGGTTTTAAAACCACGGGTATAAATCCTAAAATAATGTGGGCAGCAGGTTTCGATCCCACAACCTATACGCTACAAACACCACATCTTACCACTTCCCTAACATCACCTATGTGTGTGTGTATATATATATATAGTTAAATATAGTTATATAAACCGTGGGTATAGAGGGAAGAACCATGGGTATAGGACTCTGGGAAAAAAATTTCCTTCCAACGGGGAAAAAAATTTCTCGTGCACACATGGGAAACCTATACCCACGGTTTTTCATAACCGGGGGTATACATATATTAGCCCCAACCTATCCCCATGATTTTGGGGAAAACCGTGGGGATAGGTACCCCTATGCCCACGGTTTTCCCCAAAACTGTGGGGATAGATCCATTTTCCAGTAGTGTTCTTTCCAACCTTCTTGGAGTTTCATCCACTTCCAGTTTCTTTGATAGAGCTTCAATTTCTGATTCAGAAAAATTATATAATTCTCCCAATTCACTAGAAAAACCATCCTTCATTCTCCTTATATTATCATCGCTCACCAACATTACTTTGAAATTCCTTGGCTTATAACTACAAGGAATTTTAAATGATTATAGACAAAGGACTATAATCTTGTTGATAATAATCGGATACATGATGATTTGAGATTTCATAGTTCTATTCTTGATATTCTAAATTATAAATAAAACATACTTCACTAAAATAATATTTATGAAACTCAATAGAAATTCAAAGGCATAAATATCACTCTTCTTTAGGGTCCTTTTGTCACCTTTTCTTAGAATGAGAAATCCCTAAAACCATAACTAAAGAATATGGATGTTTGTAGATAGATGAAATTTTTTTAGAGACTTTACTTATTACAAGACATGGCACTCTAAATCCTTTTCTTATCAAATGATCTTGAAACATCTGGTAACTTGTGGATGCAAAATTCAGCTTCACCCGCATATGGAGTTCCAATCAAATCGGCAGCCTTACTAGAGGAAATAGAGTAGGTATTTCCATATCTCATGGAGGAAAACTTGTCTCTCGCTCCTTAATTAAAGAAACGTAATGATTCATAGAATTCAACCAAAAACTCTAGATAAACTATATCATGTACCTTCAGTTTGGATATGCATAGGCTCTCCTAGCCATTCAGCTTGATATTCATTGAAATAATAGAATCCCACTGAGTAATGAATTTTTTATTGACTAAACATTCTCTGTATATGTACCATTTAGATATTTCCTTTACAAACGACATTTCTTTCTAAGGAGAATCTTGCAAAAACATTCAGAATTGAGGAAAACTTTAAGATTGGGAATGAACTTAAGTAGAGGAGCAGAACTTCTGCACACCAAGGCTTTGAAGAAAGTTGTGGGAAAATTGACGGTGTGTCCTTATATAGGTGTTTGATTCCATGATTCATCTTCATTGATTGATCCAATAGTTAAAATACACTTTATCAGATTTGATAGTGGAGATGATAGTCAAAGAATGAATTTGGTAGGTTCCGATCTTTTGTGGCTTTTAAGATAAAAAATTGGTTTGAAGAAAAAGTGAATTTTAAAATTTTTCAATAAAATTAAAATACAACAAGTAAAAAGTTGATTAAAAAAATTCAGAAAGTAAACATACCTTCTGGATTGCTAGAAAAATTATCCATAACAAGAAAAATACTTCTTGAAGAACTTTAGACTTTGATTTTTTAAAAAAAACTAGTTAAGAAAATTCTGATTACAAAAATTTTGATTATGAAAATTTTGATTATGAAAATTTTTATTTTTAAAAATTTTGAACACAAAAATTTTGATTACAACAAAAATCTGATTACAAAAATATTTTGAGAAAGGAAAATTTGGAAAAGGGAATTTTTTTTTGATTAACAAGAAAATGTACTCCCCCTATGAAAAAGGGGTTTCTTACTATATGATGTTAGGTTTCAACAAGATGTTAATATGGAATATTACCTTATAGTTATCACTCCTAAATTTTGTTTAATGTATTCAATTCTATTTGGGGGTAATGAATTTATGAAAATATCAGCAAGTTGATCTTGCATTCTGATAAATTGAATAATTATGTATCCTTTTAGTCTGTGATCCCTAAGAAAGTGATGCATAATATCTATGTTTTTTTCATGAGAGTGATGTGTAGGGTTATTACATAAGGAAATGGCACTATTATTATCACACAATATCTATGTTTTGGTAAAACTCATACCATAGTCTGTGAGTCTGTGTTGCATCCACAACACTTGGGCACAACAACTTCCAGATGCTACATATTCAGCTTTAGTAGTGGAAAGTGCAACTGAGTATTGATTTTTTCCAAAACAACAAAACTAAAGAATCTTATATGAAATGAAATGTTCTATATGTACTTTTCCTATCCATTCTACGTCCACCAAAATTATCATTCAAAAAAAATTAAGTCAAAGTCATTTCGAGAAGTATAATAGAGTCATAAATCCATGGTTCCTTTTAAATAGAAAAAAATTATTTTCACATACTTTAAATGGGATTCCTTAGGATTGGATTTATATCTTGTACAAAATCATACTAAAAACATTATATTTGGACGACTAGATATCTAGTATAGTAGACATCCAATCATACCTCTAAATGATGATTGATCTACTGGTTTCCTAGAATCATCAAGATCAAAAGTATTTGAGGTACCAATGGGATTACTAATAATCATTGTGTTGTCATATCCATAATTCTTAATAATCTCATTAATATACTTATGTTTAGATATATAAGTTTATTCTGGTTTTTGAGAAATTTGAAAACCTAGGAAAAAGGTTAACTCACCCATCATACTCACTTCAAACTCATATTTCATTAGATTTACAAATAAATATATTAAAGATTGCTGAGTTGAAAAAATTATAATGTCATCAACATAAATTTGAAAAATCAAATCATTTTTATTATATTTATTTATAAAGAGGGTAGGATCAGCATTTCCCTTAACATAATTGTTTTTTAACAACAATCTTGTAATTCCATCATTCTAGGCTCTAGGGGATTGTTTAAGTCCATATAAAGCTTTGGTAAGTTTGAAAACATGTTCAGGATGTTTTATGTCTTCAAAACCGGGAGGTTGTTCAACAAAAACATCCTCTTGAACATATCCATTAAGAAAATATCATTTAACATCCATTAGAAAAAGTTTAATGTTTATGTATGCTATAATGTAATGTAGAATACATATAGATTCAAGTCTAGCTATAAAGGAATAGGATTTTTCATAATCTATTCGTTCTTGTTTATTATAGACATTAGAAACTAATCTAGATTTATTTCTTATGATGATTCCATTTTTATCACACTTATTTCTGAAGACCCATTTTACTCTAATAAAAGTTTCCTTAGGTCTTTCAACCAAGGTCCAGAATTTATTCCTTTCAAATTCATTTATCTCTTCATGTATGGATTTAATCCAATCATCATCACTTAAAGCTTCATCAGTTCTATTTGGTTCTAATTGATAAAGTAATGCTATATAGTCTACTTAATTTCTTAAGTAACCTACAGTCTTTACAGGTTTATTTACATCTCCAATGAAACTATCACATGGATGATTCTTAAGAAATAATTGATTTGGTTTTGGTAAAACCTATTCATCAACATAAGGTATAAAATCTTCTTGTAAAAATGCTTCAGAAATATTTTCTTGAACATTTTCTTCATCATAAGGACCTTCTATAAATGTTTTATAATAATTTTTTGAGAACACATCTGAGGATGTAAGTTGAGGTTGTTTAAAAACCAAAGCATCTGTTTCATCAAATTTAAAATGTACTATTTCTTCAACATTACAAGTATCTTTATTAAAAAATCTATAAACCTTAGAATTTATGAAGTTTCATAGTAAAATTCCTTCATCAAAATTTGGTTCCAATTTATGTAAATTATCTTTAGTATTTAGCATTAATACCTTGCAACCAAATACCTTGAAGTAGAAATGTCTAGGTTTTC
The DNA here is from genome assembly GCA_963277665.1 of Viscum album. Taxonomy (NCBI): domain Eukaryota; kingdom Viridiplantae; phylum Streptophyta; class Magnoliopsida; order Santalales; family Viscaceae; genus Viscum; species Viscum album. The sequence continues at coordinate 400,983,047 of OY728127.1, read as the reverse complement.
TACCATTCCACAATTCGTAAGGGGTTTTGTTAAGAAAAGGACTAATTAAAACATGATTTATAGTATAACGAGATGTACTTACAGCTTTAGCCAAAAAATGTTTTTCTATAGAATATTCATTCAACATGGTTCTAGTTATCTCTTGAAGAATTCGATTTCTTCTTTCAAAAATATCATTTTGTTGAGAAGTTCTCGGTGCTGAGAAGTTATGAGTAATGCCTTTTTTACTACAAAAAATTTCAAAATCAGAATTTTGAAATTCTACTCAATTATCACTATGAATAGTTATCAATGGAAGGGTTCTTCACATTTTTATCTTGGGCTCTAAATATTTTAAAATAAGAAAAAGATTCATATTTATTTTCTAATCATTAGAAACATGTGAATCTAGTGTAATCATGAACTATGACAAATACATAATATATGCCTCCAATTCTTCTAGTTTGTGTTGGACTCGAAAGATCCATGTGCACCCACTGTAATGCATTATTAGTTGATACGTCACTAATTTATTTAAAACTTGATTTATGTTCCTTACCATATTGACAAGGACCACAAACTTTTGAAGAATCATATCTAATCTCTGGTAGATACATAACAAGTCTTTTCTTAGAGAGTTTACATAGGTTACTACAGATACAATGTCCAAACCTTCTATGACATAACCAAGATTGATCTTCCGTTTCAGTAAGGCATGGTAGGTCCTGGCTCTTATGGTCTTCTATGTTTAGTGTGTGTATACATTCTCTTTCCCATGGGAAGAAATAATAAACTGTTCCATTGAATTGTGTACTAATCACTTATCATTCCGAAAATCCACAAGGTAGCCTTCATCACATTATTCAATTATTATAATTTGATTGTTCTTAAGACCCATAACAAATATAACAATTGAAATCAGTGTTTTTTCATGAAGAAAAATGTTACACATACCAATAATATCTCCCATAGCATTATCTCTGAAAGTTACATTTCCTTCTTTCACCGTGATAATCTTTTCAAAGAAGTTTTTGTTTCCAGTCATATGTTGGGATCATCCACTATAAATGTACCACATATTTTTGTTGGTACTATCTTTATTTTCCAGAAAATAAGAGTATTAAACTTTTGGAATACAAATTTTCTTGGATCTGGATATTTTAGAATGCAAGATTTTTGGAATCCACATTTTCATAGAAAAATAATCTTTATGAAAACCTTAATAATATGTTTTATTTAAAGAACAATTTTTTCCCAATGTCCACCACACTGACATTAAGTACAGAACGGATCACTTTTTGGAACAAAATAGTTATTTCTAAAAACTGGAAAAGAATGAGTATAACCAAATCCAGAACTATTCCTTGGAGGTTGAATTTGGGAATATATCTTATCAATGTTTTCCTTGCTAGAGGTAATATTTGAATATTACTTCCTTAAGAAAAATATATCTGACTTTAGTTTAATAACCATGTTTTTATCCTCAAAACAATTAGTTTTAGAACTATAGTTAGTCTCTAAAATATTTTTCTTAAAATTACATTGTTAAGATCCTTATAAAGTTTATCATTCTTAGAATTAACTTCCTCATAGTCTTTGGAAATACTATTAAAATCCAAAATTTTCTTATCATGATCTTTAGAATGGTTTTATACTTTTTTAGATAAAATAGAAATTCTAGAATTTACCTTATCAATCTTTTTCTTGAGTTTAGAATTTTCTTTCTCAAGAAGATTATAAAACCTAGATACGTCTTCATAAGAAAGTAATATATTATCTTAATCAATAGAAGATTCTTCATCTGAAGAATTATATCAGTTAACATCAGTATAACATTAATTCAAGGATAAATTAGTTATTGATTCATCATTTTGTACCTTGGCCATTAGAAAATTATTTTCAATGGGTAGTCTAGCTAGTAAACCAGGATTCTTCTTATCAGAAGATTCATACTCTGAGGATTCATCAGAAGAGTCGCCACCATTGGAACTCCAGGTGTCACTGGCTTTCAAATCATTCATAGCTTTATCCTTTTAATACTTCTTTCTATTCCTATTATAATGATTTTCCTTTTTATCCTTTTTCTTAAGCATAGGGAAATCCGGCCTGATATGAGCTACTCTTTTGCACACATAGAAAGTAACTTCGGATTCTTTCTTGTCTTTTCTTTGTTTCTTCTTATATCTATACTGAAAGTCTTTCTTTCCAACTATCTTGTTCATCCTTTGAGCATAATTATCTAGTCAATTCCCACTATGTTCGCTTTCATTAGATTCATATAAAACATTAACTTTCTTTTACTTGGATCTGGTAACCCTTCCAGGAGTCTTGGATTTGGTATTATTAAAGGATACACTTCCATTACCATTTTTCTTCTTATTCATATCATCATATCTTTTAATTATTGTCCCATGTTGAAGAAGACTTCCAATAATCTCATCAAGAGTAATTTGAGATACTTTCCTATTCTCATCAATAGTTGTTTGCTTAGATTCCCGCTCATTAGGCATTATATCTATAATCTTGTTCACAAGTGCAGCATCATCTAATATTTTCTCTCCCATAGATTGTAGACTATTAAAAATAGTCATAAACCTTTGTTTCACCTTGTATACTGGATCTTCATAAGGAAATAGAAATCCCTGATATTCTACTCTAATCATTTCTCTTCTAGTTCCTATAACATCAAATGCACCAAAATGAGTAACCTATAATTTATTCTAGATATTGTTAGCAGATTCACAAGAAGAAATATGACTATATATATTCCTGGTCATGGAGCACAACAAAGTATTGTTTGCCTTGTGGTTTAGTTGATATTCTGAATTTTATTGATTGGTTAAAGTTCTGATTTCTTTATCAAGAATCTTGTAATCCCCAGTAATCATAACAAAATTTTCCACTCCAATATTAATTTAAAACGTCCTCATACGATCTCTCAAATATTCATAATCATATCCCTGAAATATAGGTAGTCTGATAGGATTTATATTTTCAATAAAACCAACATTTCTTTCTACCATCTTAAGAGGAAAAAATCATTCCAGAGAAACTTGTTAAGAGTCAAAGTTTGTAAACAAGGATAAAATTACCTAAGAAAGAAAAAAATATTTAGAACACTGAAAACATGTTCAAGAAAACATATATGTGAATATATGTATTTCAGAGACCTCCTATGATGCAAATTGTAGGATCAAGATATTAATGTAGATGTTTAATTATAATTGTGGTTGAATTATAAGTTTAAAACTTTTGTTTTTAACCTTATGGAGAACTATGTTTTACAAATTTTAACATGGTAAATTCACATTACCGCTTTTAGTTATACAAAAATTCTAGGTTCTAGAAATATGGTTCCACAAATGAAACATAAGAAATTTTTTCAAGAAAAAATTCTACCTTAAAGCATATAGAACCTTACTTATCAAAGTATACAAAAGTACAAGAAAGTATAAGAAGGTTATAGTTTCTTCATTTCTCAAAATACAGTAGAAATAAACTTGAATCAAAAAAATTAACAAGTAGGGAATCTTTTAACCCAAATAGAAGGGTATCCAACGACCTTGATAAAGTTCCCTTGATTTATAGTTTCAAGAAAGTCTTTCTTACCCACACCAGGGTAATCCCTCGATAGCAATATCATAATCTTTCTTATTATACCAACAAGACCTCAAACTTTATGTTAGTCGGCACCTATGTATTCCTATCCAGGAAGTCCTAGAACTTTAAGGTAGTTGGTACCCCTACCTTCCTATCCCTGGAAGTCCTTGATTGTACACAACAACAATTAGATTCATAGAATGAAATCTGAATAGGATGTTCAGTATGCAGAAGCTATGAGAGTATCTCTCTCTAGAAATCACATTAGTATCATAAAATATCTAGATAATTCTCAGTGATGTGTATTGTGGTTACTCAAATGAGCTCCTATTTATAGGAACTTCTCCAATGATTGGATCCCTCATCCAACAGTCATGTTTTTCCTTTAATTTCATAGGTACCTATATATGTGTCACTCAAACAACAGTTAGTTAGAAACAATTTGCATTACATCGTTTCATAACTATAACATGTGTATGAAAAATAAGGGTTCTTAACCAAATCTAATTTTTCTGAGTTTGAAGAAAAATAATGTTTGGAATCTAACAAAATATAAATTCATAGACTGTAACTCATGGATATTCAGATTCTATTTTTCAAAGAATTTGGAACCTGAATTCAATAGATTTCGGAGTCTAAATTCGGAGGAATTTGGAGCCTATGTTCTAAGGAATTTAGAGTCTAAATTCTTAGGAATTCGGAGTCTAAATTCAAGGGAAATCGGAGTATGAATTCTGAGGAATTCTGAGTCTTAATTCTAAGGAATTCGGAGTCTGAATTCTAAGGAATTCAGAGCCAGAATTTTCGAAAACTCGATGTCAGAATTTCTGAGAATTCAGAGTCTGAATTTCAGAGAATTCAGAGTCTAAATTTCATAGAATTCAGAGTCCGAATTTCAGAGAATTTGGAGTCTTAATTTCATAGAATTTGGAGTGTTGAATATAGAAAAGTCATACCTTGAAAACAGAATACATTATAACCAAGGATTTATATGATTCCAAGGTTTTAAATGTGAACCCGAATTTTAGAAATTGTAATAAAATGAGTTAGATTCAGAGAAGCTATAAAATGAACAATGAAAATATTGTTAAGGATAAATTTTCCCTGGGTATTGGAAATTTTCTTTATTAATATAATTCTTCGGGAAAATAAAATTTTCATTAAGGAAAAGTGTTTGTGATTTTCAAAATGTAGAGAAATGGAAAATTCATAAGGAATCCTTATTGACTCAACAATGTTATTAGCAAGACATAATGAATAAGATTAATAAGGAAGATTCCAACATAAAACCGAAAAAATAATACCAAATAAAAACCCCAAAAATGGGAATAATAATAACCCCAAAAAACAAAGCTTAAATATCATAAAAGCAATGCATAAATAGGTTTAAAACATGTCCAAAATCTTGAACCACCCACAGAAACTCAATGTCCAACATAAGTTAGTGATGTCCAGACACTCCCCAATTCTTACCTCTCGTGTCCTAACAGTCCTAGCACATATCTAGAATTAGGTCCAAAATAATAAGCATCCTCTAATACTACATTATATTAAGTAAAACTGGGTTGAACGAACTCATCATTTGAGATGCCCCCCACACAACCCAAATTATGTTCTTGATCCCCATGGGATAAAGACAACCACCAGTCATAACCAACTATCCTTTGGAAATGATTTCACCACAGGTAAACCATCATGACCTATTCCTAAAATAGGATAAACTAACCAATAAATATAGTAATAATTACTAAGGGAAAATATAGGGAAACACATCACAAGATATATTTAAACTATAAACCAAAACATTCATCATAGGAAAAACATGCGATAACCAGATATATATATATATACACACAATATCTCAATAAAACATAAACTCAAAGAAATGGTAAAAATATAAACAAGTCCTAAGTACAACCTAATGAGAACACAATATAAAAAATGATAAATACATGATTCCTCCCTTTGAGACCATATCTCCTCCAATAAATATTAATAATCGGTAGTCAAGTCGAACCACCCTAGAATATGGTTCCCTTTCCTTTACCGATGTCTAGAAAAATGAAATATAATAATTCCCAAATAGAGACAAAGTAGGATGTGAGGTATGAAGCCTAGTAGGATACCATAATTAATATTTTTATGTCTTTTACCCATGAATCCAATACACTAGGTTAAAAAAATTCAAAACTGAACCCCATCAAAACAAGAAGATTTTGATTAAACCTTTAAAACCCATTTGGATTTCCTTTCCAAAACAAAACATGGATTTAAAAATCAATTTACAAAATGGATAAAATAGATAAACAAGGCCAAAAGGCACAAAATTACCAAAAATAACCCAAAAATAATAATAAAGGTGATCATAACATCAACATTATATCAACATATAAATGGAAAATGAAAAAATCGGTATAATACATATCATCAAATTAAAATAGAACTAATAAAATTATTAAAGAATATAAACTAACCTAGAATAATTAATTTACACCTAGTAATCTAGCCATTAGTCCTAAAATGAGTGATTATACATGTATATTAGATATCTAAGTAATGAAAGTTCTCATGGTGTTCCTCAGGCCCAACTCTAAGAGCTCACATAGTCTCTCCACAATTAAAATGGATGCTCACATAGTAACCCTACCTATAGAATCACTCATTCCCTTAGAAAACAAATATAGGCATGCATGATCCTCCCTCGAAGTCTCACATATCCCCTCGAACATACCTTTCCTTCAAACCCCTATTAACACATGTGACACTTCATTCAAACACATGACAAGTATATTCCCACATAAATCAATCTATAGCACAATCCATTCCAAAAGAAAAAATTCCCAATTTAAAAAAACAACCTTTTAAATATAAAATAATTTCAAAAAAAATTATAAATACATTTTAAATCAAAAAACCTCTTTGATAATTTTTATGAAACACTTGGTGGGTATACAAGCCACACCCATTTGTAAAATCCCACATTAAACACGCAGATTTCCAATCCAATCCATGAGAAACATAAAACATGGAATATTCACCAAACATAAATAAATTAAATTGAAATTTAAACAAAAAAACAAATATAATTATAAATTTAAAGGTATTCAATGCAAAAAATCCCTAAATAGAGACACCTACCTCAGATACAGTGCAAATCTTTTCTCACTTAACGAATAACACATATAAGAGGTAGAACCAAGACTCGCACCCATAATCCACACAAAATAAAACCAAAAAACCCATTAAAACCCCTTGATTCATTAAATACCACCACTAGGGTTCCACACGTCCAAAAAAATTAAAGAAAAAGGCTTAGTGAGGGAAGAGGAAGAATAAATTATGAAAAAAATATAATTACCTCAGGTAAAGACCCCAAGATATCCATGTTAAATCCAAAAAATGTTTAGGAGAGAAGCTCTATTCCAGTCGGGGTTGTGAATAATATAAGAGGATATGTAAGGGTGAAACCCATTAAAATTTGATAGGGGTAAAAGGTAAAAGGCCACTTATTAATGAGTTGTATGGGGTTGTAAGGTTTTTCCACATGGTAATGAAAACTGTCTACCAAATTTTCGGGTGCAACTATCCACCCAAAATATGCCACACTATTTCCTATAAGGTTTTAATAGTTTTAAAAACCATGCTCAAACCATTTAAAACCATACATCAAAAAAAAACGGCATCACCCCTCATAGGGTTTCCACGTAGTTTAGACAAGTTATGTGCAAACCATGAACCATGGATTGTCTCCCCAAAAACTTTTGGTTTCAACCATCAGAACCCGAGAACTCATTGAATGCACTAAAAGATAAAGAAAAATCATAATTATATGTACCAATGACCTGAAGGGTGTCACACATCACATATCAAAAAATGTAAACATGTTCACTTTGTATTGATATGTTAGGAAAACAATCTATAATTCAATTTTGGCATGTAGGAATCAGCCACATAGCAATCCAATACAGGATACGGGTGATATGTTGTAAAGTTCATGTTTTAATTATAAAACCATCATTTTAGTTTAAAACATGTATCATAATGTCAAAAAACAATTAAAAAAGATAATATTGTATTGAAACTTTATTAAAATAATCTATAATTCGTTTGTGGAATATAGTAACTTACCATACATCAATCCTACACATGATGTGGCTAATATGACTCAAAGTGTGTGTTTTCAAATAAAAATCATTATTTTACTCTAAAACTTGCATCACATATCCAAAAAAGGGTAAAATAATCAGGATTATTTTGATAATTTAATAAATAAATCTATAATTTATATCTAATTCATATTAATCGCACCCATATCAATCAAATAGTTGATAAGGTTGATATGACTAGAATTTCATGTTTTCACATAATTAATCTTTCACATGTTCGAATCAACCTCACAAAAATCAAACAAATGAAGTGGCCGATATGACTCCAATTTCATGTCTTCAATATAAAAGTGTCATTTTATTTTAAAACATGCCTCGTGTTTCCAAAACCATGAAAAAAAACTCAAATTGTTTTCTAACATTATTAAAATAATTCATAATTTATTTCATACATGTTATAATTGTCTGAACATCAATATGACACATAATGTTGTTCATATTACTCAAAGTACATGTTTTCAATATAAAAGTGTCAATATAGTTTTAAATGCACATTTCGTAGCCAAAAAAAATCAAATGAGCTTGTATTTTTTTAATGCTTATAAAAATAATTCATAATTGGTTTTTGATGTGTAGGAATTGAAAAATCATTAATCTAGCTCATCGAATGGCCATTAGGACTACACGTTTTTCTTTTCAATTTAGAAGTTCCATTTTAATGAATAATGTGCATCAAATTGCCAAAACTGTGTAACAAATATTATATTGTCTTTTAACATTTTTATAGTGATCGATAATTAATTTTTTTATATAGGAATAAACCTTATTACAATCACAAACATGATGTGTCCGGTATGACTCCATGTGTGTGTTTTCACATTAAAAATTTCATTTTACTCTAGATCACATGTCATAGAGACAAAACTAGGTAAAACATATTTTATTATCATTATATATTATTAAAATGAATAATAATAAATTTTTTATGTGTATTAATTAACCACACATTAATATGGAACATGATGTAACCATTATGACGTTAATTGTGTGTTTTCAATATAAAAGGGTCATTTGAGTATAAAACACACATTGTATACCCACAAATGAGAAAATGATCTTGTATCGTCTAGAAACATTAATAATATAATCAATAATTCATTTTTGGAAGATAGGAATTAATAGAAAATCAATCACACACATGATGTAGCGGGTATGACCCCAAGTGTATATATTCATATTAAAAGTGTCTTTTTACTCTAAAATAGATTTCACATAGACAAAAAAGAGTAAAATAATTGGGAATATCATGATATATTAGTAAAATTATCCATAATTTATTTTTGATGTGTAAGAAATAACTATACATTAATATGACATACAATTTGGCTGGTAAGACTCCAAGTGCACATTTTCAATCTAAAAGTTTTATCCTAGGGTAAAATACCTTCCACATCAAAAAAACTAAGAAAAAGATCTCGAATTATCTTGAAACTTTAGGGAAATGATCCATAGTTCATTTTTGAAATTTTGGAATCTACTTCACATCAATCCAATACATGATGTGGCGTTTAAAACTCTAATTCATGTTTTCAATATAAAAGTGACATTTTAGTTTAAAACACACCACACATTTTCAAAACCCATTAAATGTTTTAGGATTATTTTAAAACTTTTAGAAACTAATCTATATTTCATTTTTTTTATGTAGGTAAAGATTGAAGCATTAATCCAACACACGATGTGCCTGATATGACTCAAACTACATGATTTTGATATAAAAATGTCATTTCACCTTTATGATATAATTATTAACTACAATTTAATTAATTAAGATAAATAAAAAATTATAATATCATTAATATATTAAAAAACTATCAATATAATTTATATGGATTATTAATTAACAATGGTATTGATAATTCATTATATAATTAATAATTAATAGGGTAATTGATAATTTGAAAATTAAATAAACTAAAAAATATAATCATGAGGAACATAAATAATAGTATAACTGATAATATCAATAATATATTGATTAATTATGAATATGATTTATCATATGTAGATTATATAATAATAAACATGAAATTTGATTTTTATATATTATTACTAAAAGAAATATTAGTTTTATTATAGGGACAAACTTTTTTATAGAGTTTGATCATTGGATAAATCCTTCTATTAGAGTTATTATTTTTAATATTCAGTTGTAACATTGTTCTTTTAATTTTAAATATCACATAAAAGTAAAAAAATATTTAAATGTTGAATTTAAATATTATTGCAATTATTATTTGAATTTCAACCTATTTTTCAGTAATATTTTCATTACAACATGATTATATTTCCCGAATTTGAATCTACTATAGAGAAGTTATAGTGCTGTATGTTTTTCAGTGGCTCTCATGGCCATTATCACTGCTAAAAAAATAATTGATAAATTGGGTCTTTATCATCACTAAAAACTAATAAATTGCCACTTTAGCAGCAATAAAAATAAATTGTTGACAAAGGATGCCTTTATTAGCACTTTATTTTTATCACTAGTAAATAGACCATTTCTTGGTGATTTTTTAGTACTGATACAGGCTGAGCACTTTTAAGGATGCCCAGCTTGTTATTACTTTTATGTGCTAATAAATCCCTTTTCTAGGAATGAGATATGAAGGTTTTGTAGTTGTGTATAAAGAGTGTGTTATTGGTATCATATATTCTGTTACTAGAAAAAGACTCAGTCAATTTATTCACCTATCAAAAAATATAAGATTATCTTCTATACCCTATAACACAAAGTTTAGATCACACACCAGTCATCCAAGTCCAGATAAACTACATCATATGATTATTGGTTTGTATAAGGGATGTTTTAATAATTTTAATGGTGTATTAATAAACACATTGGTGTGATAAGAATGAAAACCAAATGATCTCCAACCACTTAGCTTAAATAACCCATAATCGTTTGTTAGAATATAAAATAAAACATGAAACATTGAAATCTACATAATCGTAAACATTGCAATTAAATATTTATCTTCATCTTTAATGAAACCACCAATGGTTAGTTATCTATTTTTTGAGTTTTATAATTAAGGTGTTAATATAATTACATCATAAAAAATGTAGATAAATAGAGAAAAAACTACCATCCAAGTAAAACTATGCTAATCTAGAATAGAATTGTAATTCTATATATAATCAACAAAGAGGGAACTTAAAGACCCCTATAGTAAGAAAAAACATTCACCTATGATCCTGTTAATCCTTTTATATACCCCACATCAACATCACATGTTCATTTATTTACTGGCATTCATTCATATGTTTTTTAGAGGCTGTAATTATCTATACACAACATATGAATATTTTGAACCTTCAACCAACTCAGCTTATTCTCAATCAGGTATCTCGGTTTCCTAATTTCATTATATTTTTAAATTCTCTCTATTTAATACCCATGAGGGCAATCATTTTAATTTTTAGGTAATATTTCCTAATTTGGTTTGAAATTCATACTAGGAATTTAACTTTCATCCCTTGATCCTCTTCATGTTATCTACATGTTTCACGATCCTCGTTAATTGTTGTGGATAGTCCATGAAAAACATACCTGACTATCTTATTAATCATTTTTTTTAACATAATGAACTTCATAAGAGCATAAAATTTTTATATTATAAAACAAATAAATCATACATGATGATTTATAATTAATTTCCTAATAAATGATTCAAAACATTTATGATATACACAACTTCAATTATTAAAAAAATTGCATCAGGTGACATTAACTTTTTTCCTATAATAGTTTTAAATTCACATCATAATGGTTTACCATCAGATACAGGTAGAAAAAATCTCATTCGTCGCCTATGTAACCTTTGAAAAAATACATTCCCTTGTGAATAAAAGGATTATTAATTTAATTTTTTTAAAAAATTATAAATAATGTAACATATTCCAGGTGATACAATTCATATGATTTCACATATCTATTTTTATAATAGAATTTGTATATAATTTTATATTTTTTTATGATGTAAAACAAAGTCAAATTCCATCTTATGATTTTTAATTTTTTTACAAATGTTATGTTTTATATTTTATAAAACATACATCATATATCATATTCTATGTTAGTTTTAATTATAATTGATATTGAATATTGAATATTTTAGAAATAAAATGAAGGTTATTTCATGTAGATATCATAAAAAAATAGAATGAGAAGTTCAATTTCACTCTAGTTTTTTAAAAGACAAGGGTGACATATATGGAAGGAACTTTTTTAGGTCACTTGTTTAATCAATTGGCATGAAAAATATACTTTTTCATAATTTTCATATATAAACCAAAACCCAAAAAAATGACAGAAACAACGGAGAAACAGAAGCATAAAAAATATCCAAATCAATTAAACATTTCCAAAAAATATTTCATTACAATATATATCCATTTATATACTATAATATAGTTACAATATATCAATTTTACAATGCGACAAATATAATATTTCAATGTTAATAAATAAATTATAAATAAACATAGAATAATTAAAACTAAAATTGACTTAATATTCAAAAATAATATACCCATATTCCTCATGGATGATTTTTTATGTCTTAATTATATGATTTAGTGTTTCCAAAATATACATATTTTTAAAAAATCATATTTTTAATATGATAATATCATATGAATCTACATTGACAATGATAGTTTCATTTTAAAATAACGTAGTTAAAATTATTAGGAACATTTTATCAAATATCTCAACCAAACCATCCATAAATTTAAACTCACATGTTCATGAAGATATTTTAATTTTCATCCCCTTTTTTGAAATCATTTGGAAGTAATTTGTTATACGTTTTTATAAAAAGTATTAATAAAATAAGAAGGCATACTAATTTATAATCAATCAAATAATATAACATAATATTCCAATATATCATTAAAGTTTCCATGAATGTCACTTTTTTAGAGCATAATCAATATGAGGTGTTTTATTTGGGACATAAAACATATAATATCTAATATCCATTGAAATAAAAAACTTCCAATGTGAAATATAATACAATTGAAAGTGTAATTGATTTTTAATGCTTCTGTTAGTACCGACATTCACTCTAGATCTATTCCCTCTAATTAGTTGTGATCCTCCTAGTCCCACATTACCACTTTACAATGGTGGTTGGCCTTCCACTATTACGGTTGATGGGGTCAACTCCATGATTAGAATGAGATATTTGGATATCAAATGTTCCTTAAATATATTCCTTTATAAAGGTCATTTCCTAATCATGTGTCCCTAATAGATTTATGAAATTCAAATGAATCATGTCCCCAATTCCATAAACATGTTAAAATTATTTAATTACATCTTTGGCTTACATTAGGGAGTGAACACCTTCTACTAGTGATGATGAGTAATCTTCATCTATTATTGAAATTCATTGGGATTTTTATGAATCATAAAATATATTACCAAGGATTGTTCATGATGGAATCCTATGTTAATCACATATAGAATCTTAGGTTCAAGACCTGAGGAATCCTATTTTAATTAGATGGGGAAACTAATGCTCATCATGTATGGAATCTTACGTTTCGTCTCTACGGAAACATTGGCTTGTCTTGAGAGGCTACTTTGGTTTATCACATGATGCATGTTGTGTTTTTCAAATAATGAAACATGGGATCACCACCAAAAACATCCCTAGTTCATCACCAGAGGAATCATTTCGCCATCACACAAGGTATTAATCTTAGGCACATCACATAAGGGGTGAATGAATATATCTTATGCTTATCCCAGAGTATTCTTATTATGGCCACATAAATAATCTCATTCCCATCACCATAGAAAATAACTTAAGATGTTCACTTAAGGAAAGATTATATAAATACAATTATCATCATATGGTATTATTATGCTCTTCTCATAAGGTGTATCATACACACCACATGAAATTGAATCATGGGTTCTTTACCTAAGTGGAGGAAGAGATCATATTCCCCACATATAGGACTCCAAGGGTCATCAACTAAGGAACCCTAGGATCACCACATAGAGCTAGTATTTTGATGTATCATGGGGTCCAAATATGATAATCTCATAATGGAGTGTGATTTTTAGAGTCCAGTGGGGATTGTCCCACATAAGCTCATTGCATATGGTCCATTCACGGTTTTAAATTCGAGTGGGGATACATCCCATAAATGCTCATCATTTATTGGGTCAAGCACAATTTAACATCCCACAGGGATCCTAAAAGCATAATGTTCGGTGGGGACCTTCACGGTTTAAACTCTAATGGAGAAACTTCCCATATACACTCATTGCATATCGGAATAATAATAAGTTGACATCCCATGGTGACACTAATCTATAATGTGTATTTTAGGAAGGTATATTGAGAACATTGGTATACTCATTAGATTTGATCATACTTTGGAGATACAACTTCATAAGTGTGAGATTAAATGGTAATGGGGAATTTTTTTTATAGATGGTAAGTTTATCTATCAATCATCTCCTGAGGTATCCCAATATGTAGGTGAAATAAAGTTATTGGGGTGATTTGGGGTTGAACCTTTGATATTCGTCTTATGTATCCTTTTTTGTATAGGAATGAAAAATCATGTAGTTCGAGTGTACCAATTAAGGTCATGTAATTGGATCACACCATGTAGTTTAACATCATTAGTAAGGATGATTAGGTAGTGAAATAAGATACAATCAGAGAAAGTATAGGTTTTTCACTTTGGAATTCCTAGAGTACTGGGGACGTAAAATTCTTATCACATGTAGAATCATATTTTAGTCACTTGAGGCATCTTGGATCATTACATAGGGAATCTTATGTTTATTAAATAGGATGGTATATAGTTCAAAGTCAAGAAATGAGGATTTTTTTCATGTATTTTGATGTTTTTTATGATGAATTGTCTATATTTTAACCCCTTACTATTAAGACGTTGTCTATAGTTTATTGTATTATGTTATAGGTGATGGATAATGTGAAGCGGTAAACGATGGTAGATTTTATGGGGCTTACATATTATGATTCATGATCCTAGATAGTGTGAGTATAAAGAATAATATTGGAAACCTACAAAAATTTATCATGGGGGAAACGTGTGGCACCCCTCGATAATGACATTAATTGAGGCTGACACATCCACTGTGTTGTTACCATTGGAAGGTAAAAGGTGTGGACATTTCCAAATGTAGGATTCATGTAGAAGACTCAAACTGGGAGTGGATATGGTTATGAGAAAAAGGAAATGAAACTTCATGGCCCATACAAGGAGGATAGGAAATGGGTATAACAATCCATAACCTCAATTGTGAATATTTATTTTTTATGAGTAATCCCTGATTTAGTCGATGAAAGTCCCATGAGCACTAAACCATTATGAAACTATTTTTGGAAAAAATGGGCATAAAATAGGTTTCCTTGGTGTTTGTTTCTCAAAACATTGGATTTTCACAAATGGATTGTGTTGCACGAGCTATGATATTTAGAAAAAATTGGCTTCATGGATTCTTAAGGTAGGGTTTCACACAAGTTTTTGTGTTTCATGAACCTTTATGTTGCATAAAGTGCTTAACTTTTGTGTAAACTTTTTTATGCATCATGAATGTTGTGAGAAATCATATCAAACATATGTTAATGTAACTAAGGAACTATTCATGTTATTTCATGCAATTTTGTCAGATTTAAAAGTATATGGGGGTGTGTCTAGTAGCATGAAGTCAATAAAGGAGTTGCGTGGTATTAGTATGCAACTCTTTTAAATCAGGAGGCCCATCCAAAAAATGAAATTAATAAGTTTAACATCATGGTTTTTCCCAATGGAATTACTAAGTTTACAGAATCTATAATCCCAGGTAACACGCATGGGAGTGTGGGCCAACAATCTAGTGAAAACAAATATACTAGCAGTGGATAATAAGATTAATCGAGGAATTATTATACTAGATATGATATATAAACCACTAGTTCCTTCCAGTATAGGGAGAATGATCTACCATCTTTGTGTCACCTTAAAATTTTTCCATGTATAGGTGATGGAACATCTCTGAGGATATGTGATCCTGAACCACATCACTCATGTAAGGTTTATATTTAGACTATCATTGTTTAACATCATTAGGGTGTGATTTTCTCGATTAATATATCATGGGAGGTGGACCATATTGGCAACTTTGAAAACTTTAAATTTTATCCTTTCCATATTTTTTCTAGGAAAATAATTGGAAATTAATGGGGAGCCACCAAGAAATTCTCTATAGTTTCGTATTTCAGAGGTGGGGTGTTAGTCGCATATATTGATTGAAACATGTATTGGGAGACATATATTCTGAAAAATTTCACCTACTAATTTTGATTAATCTAATATATGAGGACATAGGTGTATACAAGTGTTTTTCAGTGATTCTCCCCACTATCATATGTAAACTTTGTATACTATTCACCAAAGAGGTCTTGGGAGATGTGATTTTGCTACAACCATCTAGCACTTTTATTTATCTCATCAAGGATTATTAAAAACGTTTGGTGGTATCATACCCTGATGTAGTGTTGAAATAGATGGTGATCTAGGTGTCTCCATTGGAGGAAACACAAGGGTAGTAGGGTGGGAGGTGAACATACATACATATAGATTCCTATGGAAGGTGAAGATAAACTATGATGGTTGTGGTGACTAATACAGGTTTTTTTAAATCTCTAGTTCATCATCTTGGTGGGGTTGTATTCAATTCCAATGGGATTATAAGTATGTTTCCATTGGATAAATATGAAATTTCAATGGATACGACATGAATATCCAGTGATTCTTCAGGGAAGAATATATGCTATCTCATAGATATTATAGAAGATGAGCTCCCCCAAATCCCTCGGAAGAGTAGGACTAACTGTGGATGACCCTCAAAATGAAGTAGATATAAATAAATTCCATGAGTGATGGAGTAGACATTCTAATAGTGGGTATCACCAAAATCAATGGAAGGGCCATTTAGGAGGACTGGTTTTCTTATATTTCTAAGACAGAATCCCTAGCTCACTGAAATGGAATGGGAAAAATTATACTAATATAGTATATACAATGCTCGATCAAAGACTTGATGGAGCACCAGGTGGATAAGTGAAAACATAAGAGGCACTAGATCGTGAGGTATATAAATGGTATTATTGTGGGGAGGAACCCTAAGGTAGTGTTGCAGATCTGGGTGGTTCCCATGTGAGTGAGTAAATCATTATTGAGTATGAATAAATCAAACTTCTCTTCAATTTTGTAAATCAATTGCCTGTAGTATCAATGTTACAGTTAAATTTTGAGAAATAATAACCCTTATTTTATAACATATATATGAGGTGTTATTTTTGGATGAGGATGCCTCTCGAGATGAGGAGGACACATCAAAAGATGATGGGAAGAATTACTCTAATGATGATGGGGTGGATTCTTCTGAATCTTCCTAGGAACAGTCAACATAAGAGATGATAGACCAAACTAGGGAAGAATATACTAACTCCCCACCCTCCGATTATTAATGGTGTGTCTTACCCTAACATACTAGTAGTGATTCCTTCTGGAAAACAAATACATTCTATTTAAGGTGGTTTATGTAGAACCCCAAACATTTAATGTTAGGTTTCTCTATTCATCACTGAGTTACATTCTATTCATCAATGTGTCCCTTTGAAACAAAACTAGGTTATTTAAGAGATAGTTAAAACCTCGCCATTAAACAATAAATTTATCACCTCTGTGTTTTGAATTTCGAAAAATGGTCACCTAGAGTTATGATCAGTGAGTCATTTGGAGTCTGATAGAACAAACATGATTTTTGTGAATAGTGACATACCCTTATGAATAGTAGTATGAATAGTAATATGACCCTTATGAATAGTAAATAATATTATTATTTTATTTTCTTAAAGCAATATGATAATGGGATCTTAATTAATTTTTCAATGTCATATAAAACTAATTGCACTTCAAGATTGTTATATTTCAAATTAACTATGACCTTATTTAAAAATTAAATTAATAATATTTAGAAATTTATTTCTGAAAAATGGATTTCACATTTGAATTCTTCATTTCAAAAAAATGGTATGGTTGAATTTTTGGTATTTTTCTGTAATTGATGAATTTTTTATGAATAGTGAAATACAGTAAAATACCGTATATTCAATTTATCAGTAAAATACAATATTTATGACATCATAATTGATGCAAAGCCACTTGGTTCGAAGTCACATTCCATTATTACTATTAGGGGTCACATGAAACAATACTGTTTTATGTATTGATGTAAATAATAAAATAATGACTTTAATATTCAAAAATTACTTCTCTCCTCCACTTTAAACCCCCCCCCCCACCACCTCTTCTCTTCACTCCTCTAAGCCTTGAAGATCCTCAATGTTCTACCCAATAATCCTCCCAAGTCTCTTCCCCACGTCCTAGAGCTGGTGGTCACACCAAAAGACCAAGATCAAATCCCTTATGAAGGATCTCAAGGAGAAGAGATCAATCGGTAAACAACCTCTTTTATTTTCCTTCTTTTCTTTCATTTTATGTTATTCTCTTTTTTCCATTTGGATTGTGTTGGAATATTTCATTAAATATTCCCCCTTACTGTCCATATTATGTATGAATGATGAGACATTCCGTTCCTCTAATCAAACAATTTTAATGAAATTTTAAGAGACACCGTTAGGCTTCTGAATTTTTGTGAGAAATTTATCATGTTTTCATTCATTTTAAGATTCCTTTCTTTTCTTCTTATTTCCTCACATCATCTTATCCAAGGGAAATGTATGCTCTAGAATCATGTATTTTCTGTATTTTATAATGTTTATGTAAAATTATTCATTATTATTCTTCTCCTCTCTCACTTATTTAAAGAATAAAAACATTGTCCGTGATGTGTCGAATTACCGACATCGTGGACGATCTAATTTCAATTTCCATTAATTCATTCAAGTATGGACATGAAACCAAATATTTGGTTGAACTAGTTTATAATAATTTTTTTCAACTTTATTAATGTTCTGGAATCATTAAACATTCATAATATGGAATAAAAATACGAAACAAACTTATTTAGCACAAAACTGCCAAGCCAAATTCGAGCGTTTATCTTTAACTCATTGAATCAGTCATCATCATGGAATATAACCAGAATCATTATAAGATAATTTATGTCTCTTTAGTCTCAATAATAATGTATATTAACAATTCTGGATGTTTAACCATATTTCAGACCAACTTCCATTCATGAATACAAGTAAACAAAGCATGAAACCAAGTAAGAAAATGCTTTCAAAACAATAAAATAGAATATCATAAATCCATAAAAAAGGCCATTAATGAACTAAATAAGGTTATAGAATTTCAATTAAATATAAAAGAGGTTTAGGACAAATGAATTAATAATCCTAATTTGTTTACTCAGGTCTTTAAAAACAAGACAACAACGCCGTCAAGCATAAGGTAAGGGATTCTCTCTCTCACATTTGTTCATGAATATACCCTTTGTTGTGACTAACATAATATTGTGCACCTAATAATACTTATTTGGTGTACCTAGTTCCCATTTCAGATCACTTTCCATTAGAAATTATATTTCTATTGAATATCCATAATCTCATGTCATGGATATTTTTATTGTCTAAACTGTATACCATTTCACATACAGTGTATATTTGAGATGTTATTGATGAATCCGTATTCTATACTCTATATGTATATTGAAAAGGCATATTTCTCTTTTATTGAATTATTTAATAAATAATTTGTTGGATGTAGAGGTGGGTTGGGCCCACTACATCCCCTCGATGCATCGGTAGGTCTCATGAGACAAAACAGTTTGGCGACAAACCCTTCGAGTTTGTTTCCAACAAATTGAACGGGTTTCACCCACAACAGTAAAACGTTTTTACTGTATTATGGTTTCATGTGCCAGATACATGACGTACAACTAATAATAATTCTCTTTATTCATTATCAGTTATTATTATTATCCATGAGTTTTTCACTATGACGAAATCTGTGGATACAGATTCATTCTCAGTTTATTATTGGAATTAGTTGTTCATTTATTACCTATGCCATATTGATTATATCATATAGATTGTGATTCACTTATTATTGTAATCATGCTTCCGCCTTTTTAACCCTTACTGAGCATTTGAGCTCACCTGTTTCATTGTCTATCTTCAACAGGTGATGAAGAGAAGGTCATTTATTGAGTTCATGTGGATGTAGTTTTTGGTTTTTGTTTGGTATGGTATTTGTTAACCCTTCCCAATGTAATTTGAGTTACATCTATGTATCTAGATTCTTCAATACTACTAAACTGATCATTCCTTTGGGATTTTTCATTCCTTATAACCATGCCAATATCACAAGTAATTCACCGACTCTTGTCTAGAGGGGTCGGGGTGTTACAGTTGGTATCAGAGGAAGTTTAATAGGAAACATGGAAACTAGAGTAGGAAATATATAGTAGGGAACAAAGCCCTAAGGTAGTATTTGAGGATAAACTTACAATAACATCTGGATATTTTGGTAAGAAATAGATTAGGTGGATCTTTCAAGCAACACATCTCTTTCTGGATATGAGCAGGTAGAGGCGTCGCTGGCACAGATGTATCCTAGGGGTAAAACCCGGAAACACCTCTTTGAGCTAAGCTCGAATTGGAACTGGTGCACGAAAATGGGCCTTGCTACACTCTTAGGTATGACACTCCCGGTGGATATTATTAGGATAATTCTTGTTTTCTTTACACGCCATTATGAAAAGTTATTGTAAATATTTCCTTAGAGGAACCATGTTTTTAAGATTCACTATGCATAGAATTTCTATCTATGTTGAGAGCATTTCTATTTGAGATTCATAAACTAATCTAGTGTATCCCATTATTTAGAAATGGTGTCTAATGAAATAAAGGGAATAAATACTCATTGTCAAGGTAGGGATCTCCCTACTTATCAAGTCAACATAGTCAACGTTGGAGCGGATCAGATCATGAACATATTGGGACAACTTACTCAAGTTGTAACAAATAACCATTCCACACCTGTGTTGGATCGTTTCATGCGGCAGAAGCCCCCATCCATACATGGGACAACTAATCCAGTGGTAGCTGAGAAATGGATCAAGTCACTTGAAAAAATATTCATGGAATTAAGATGAAATGAAAATGAGAAGGAGGTGCTGGTAGCATATTGTCTCAAGGGTGATGTTGACCAATGGTGGTCCCTGATTCAGAACACCATGGAGGAAGAAGAAATAGAATATATGTAGTTGAGGACTTTTAAGGAAATATTCTTCGAGAAATATTTCCCTCATGACCAACGAACTGAAATGAAGCGGAAATTCATTAGCTTGAAACAAAGGGAAGAAGACAGTGTTGCAGAGTATGAGTCTACTTTTATATGGTTGGCCAGTTATGCCATAGATTATTTACGTGACTCGGCAGTCAAGATTGACCATTTCTTTGAAGGTCTTAATTCATTTCTTTGGAGGGCACTGGCTTCTCAAACATTTTCATCATATGATGGAATTGTATCAAGTGCCATGAAAACAAAGAGGGAATTTGCGAGAACAAATATTTTCAAAGGAAACCAAGACAATAATAGGCACTCTGATAACAAAGGAAAATAAGAATCACCGAAGAAGAGCAAGGGAACAAATAGTTTTCCATTATGCGAGAACTGTGGAAAGAATCATCTCGGGAAATTGTTGAAAGGCATGGGAGTCTGCTATAAATTCAGAGAAAAGGGTCATCAATCCTATTAATACAAGGGGAAGAAACAATTCAATGATGTTCAATGCTACAATTGTAGAGAGATGGGACACTATGAAAATGAGTGTCTTAAAAGCCAAGGAAACATGACTTAGAAAAGGCCAAGAGATCAAGGGAGAACATATGCGATTACAATTGCGGAGGTCGAAGTTCCTAATGATGTGGTGGCTGGTACATTAGTTATTTCCTCAAACATAGCTTGTACATTATTTGATTCTGGATCATCACATTCATTTATATCCTCTCAGTTTTCTAAGAAAATTAGATATGTCCAATTTTATTTAAGTAAGGAGTTGTCAGTCAAAACTCCCATGGGATGTATCATTGCAACAAAGGCATGTTGACTAGTCCCCGTCCAAACACCAAAACATGCTTTAGTTTCTAGCCTTATCATCATACCCATGACTGAATTTGATACACTAGTGCAGAAAACATTTTTTTTGTCGGTTATTTTTCATTATTTACGTCGGTTTTTAGGCGACGTTAATACGGACGACGTTATAAATAACGTTTTTTACGTCGGTTATTTAAAACCCGACGTAACATCCCTAACATCACGGTTTTTATCACGTCGGTTCATTAATAACCGACATGATAAATATGCGTGGGGGGGGGGGTTTATCACGTCGGTTATTTTCTAAACCGACGTGATAAAACGCCTGGGATATCGTTTATCACGTCGGTTATGACATAACCGACGTGATTAACCCTTCCCCGGGCCTATTATCACGTCGGTTTCTTAAATAACCGACGTGATAAAAAGGCCTGGCAAACGTTTTAGCAGGTCGGTTATCCAATAACCGACGTGGTAAATCGATTCCCAGGCCTTTTATCACGTCGGTTATATTAAGAACCGACGTGATAAAAGGCCTGGGAACGGTTTATCACGTGGGTTATCGAAAAAACCGTCGTGATAAACCCCTACCGATTTATTTACCACGTCGGTTATAAAATAACCGACGTGAAAACGATATTTTTTTTTAAATAATTGCACTGCTCTCACCAAAAAGCAACCAGAAACCAAACAAAAATAACCATGCCAGCCCTCCCCCAAGCCCCAACTGAACCCCACCCTCATCTATACCCACCTAACAACCTGGCCAGCCCTCCCCCACCACATTGGAGCCCCACCACAACCCTTGGACACCCCGCCACCCCTTGGACAGCCCCCCCACCCTCATTTACACCCCCACGACCCCTAGTACAGCCTCAAACACCCATTGGACACCCCTCCCATATCCCTTGGACACCCCCACCCCTTGGACACCCCCCACCCCTTGGACAGCCCCCACCCTCATTTACACCCCCAAGATCCCTAGTATAGCCTCAAACACCCATTGGACACCCCCCACACCTTGACAGCCCTCCCAGACCCCTTGGACACCCCCCCCCCCCCCCCCCGACCCCTGGACACCCCCCGAGCCCTTGGACAGCCCCAAACACCCCTTGGACACCCCTCCCATATCCCTTGGACACCCCCACCCCTTGGACACCCCCCACCCCTGGGACAACCCCCCCCCCCCCCCAACCTCATTTACACCCAACCGGCCCCTTGGACAGAACTCCCAGACACCTTGGACACCACTCCCATATCCCTTAGACACCCCCCCACCCCTTCGACAGCCCCCCCACCCTCATTTACACCCCCCAAACACTAGGACAGCCCCAAACACCCCTTGTACACCCCTCCCATATCCCTTGGACAACCCCCCACCCCTAGGATACCCCCCACCCCTTGGACAGCCCCCCAGCCCCTGGACACCCCCCCCCCGACCCCTTGGAAGCCCCCCCCCCCCCCCACTCCTTGGAACCCCCCCCCCCCATCCCCTTGGACAGCCCCAAACACCCCTTGGACACTCCTCCTATATCCCTTGGACACCCCCCCACCACTTGGACACCCCCCCACCCCTTGGACAGCCCCCCAACACCCTCATTTACACCCAACCGACTCATTGGATAGCCCCAAACACACCTTGGAAACCCCTCCCATATCCCGTGGACACCCCCCAAACACCCACCCACCCCCTTGGAACCTCTCCCCCCATACCAAAATCCAGACCAGAAAAACCATCAACAGTAGACCAAAACAAGAAGTAGAGAAAAATTAAACATTCACTTCTATAACATTCAAAACTTACACTGTCAACTTCAAAAAAAACTAAATCCAACCTAAACGACTACGAAATACACAATTACATTGACAATATTCAAAATTACATTTTACATTACAAACAACTAAAAGTCAATCAAACCTGTAAAATAATTTGACCACTCCACTTGTAAGTGTTTGATATCTTCAGCAGTAAAGGGTTAAGGGTCATCAAAAAGCTACAAAGGAAAAGGATAGTAGTCAACGTGTATAATGAATAAATCAAATTGAAATATTATGAGAAAGAGGAAATCTTACCAGGTCAAAACTCAGAACTGTCCCAGTTGTTATTATTTCATACATAAATCTTAACATGTAATATCTGCATTCGATGATGCCTTGTTGCTCATGAAATTTCTTTTTGAATGAGTGTAAATTCAATATATTATTTTTATGTAATAAATCAAAATGTACAAATTATAAATGGATATTTACCTTCGCATGTACATATTTGATCTTGAAATTCCTTTTCTTTGCGCTTTTTCAAAAGTGGACCCATTCCCTGTTAGAAAATAATACGAATGGGGTAAATTTAAAATTCATTATAATATATAAAACTATTGTGAAATTGAAACTTACGTTTCCAATATATTCTTAAAACTTTCTCGCACATCATCATGGAGAGAGCATATCCAATAAAGTGTTTTCTCCCTAGGGAAAAAAACCCCTAACATCCAATGATCCCTGATAAAAGGAAATTTAACGTTAGTGGTTTTTTATGTTATAAGATAATTAACTCTTTGAGAGGGATGTGTTTCATACCTCTCACAAAAAGGCATCATCCAACACTGTGTGATTACATTCTTTTCAAATCTATCAGCAATATAAAGCATTCTTTGTTCCTCATCCAATGCACATGCTTCAGGGGAAATCAATTGTGGGTCCATGAATCCATATACATCTGTCAGCTAATTCCTCTCACAAATTTTATACAGATACCTAATAAAAAGTAGACATAAGTATACATTTTTAATAAATATAACGCAAGGAAAAGGTGTTAAGACATACATGATAAAAATTTGCACCACGTTGATGCCCAACTTATCTCCAGTGACAAACTCCATGATATCAGTTTTCATAATCCCCACACTTAGTTCACGTCCACAGACATGAGCTTCCATTGTAAATTCATAATGATCCGCCAACAAATTTGAATATCTTGACAATTTGTCAAGACTGCTAGTATCTGCATCTGATGTCATAGCTATCTGTCTTTGTTGTTGTCTATATAGTATTTCTTTACCTTTGAAGTATTCCTGTAAAAATAAATTGAAAAATATATTAGTTTTCAAATGATAAAATATTAATAAAAATATTAAATAAAAGATATAACATCCATACCTCTATGGTAATGAGTCGAAGAAGTCTGGATGGCCAAAGTAAAAAATGGCCGATACTATGCCCAACTGTCGTCACCTCATCTGTAGGTAATGGTATCCGAGCTGATCTATCTATAATATCATGTACATTGACCCTCTGATTCTCTACCTCTAACTGTTGATGATGAACTGTATCTACTATACAATATACCATCCCATATGCAACTATATGATGTTGAGGATCATCAACATACAACTCACAATAAGTAGGTAGCTGCGGCGGAGGAGGAGGATCAAAAATGGGGTCCGCAGGCTGAGGTGGGGGAGTGGGAGCTACTGGGAGAGGTGGAGTGGGAGCTGCACCCTGAAATTGTCTTTGCAAGTCTGCAAACATAATCTGCACTGATGCTCTAATCCTGTCCTCCATTGTCGCATTAATATTATGGACTTCAGCCTCCAAGGATTCTATTTTTTTTATAAACTCCCTCAACGTTAGAAGTTGAGGAACGTGGCAACACTTTTCTTACCGATACACCTGCCGGATATCCCCTTACATGGCCAGGATGCTCGGGCTTTCCCAATGCCACAGATAAAATATCTTCCCTCCTAGATGGTGTAAATGTCCCCTGTGAACTCTGCTCCTCAAGAGAGTCCTGTAATAATTAATTGAACATTTCTATAATGATTGGAAATATATGACGAAAATAGTAAACTTAAATAAATAAAATAGATATCTTACAATCCTCTCAACTACGAGTCTCGATTCTTCCGAAAGATATTTTCCTTTTTTGCCCTTCTGAGCTCTTTTCCATTTCTCATGTCTAGATGGAGGGGATGGAGGGGCCATCTCTCCAGAGCTTGAAGACTCAGCTCTTAGTCGTTGAAATTTTTCTGCCATCATTTGTTCTTCCAATAATGCATACCCTCCCCGAGATAAACTATGAGGGTATACATTTTTAGATTAGATCTCTTGATGAGCTTTCCTTGTTTGCTGTAAATTAAGAATAAGTAATCATTAACAAAACAATAATAAGATCATTTATATAAGAAAGCTTATAAAAGTTTACATTACCCTTACCAAAAATGATTCTTTTCTTCTAATTTCAAAAAATTGTCTCCATGTGTCTTCATCTATAAAAGGATATATACGACATGGATTCTCACGACTCCTATGACCATAAATGAAATCAGATGAGAGGGTTGATTTGAAATCCCTCCATCTCCTAGCAGCCAACGATAAGCATTTCTTCCTGACTCCTCCAGTGTCAGGAATATCAAATGTCATCTGATAAAAAAAAGGTTAAAAATATTATATATACTAGAAACATTTAATGAACAGTCAAACAATAGCAAAAGATCTTACCAAAATGGTCTCCCACAGCTGAGAAATTATCGCCTTATCCACACTTCTCCAATCATCATAGAGAATGCTTACTTTGCTCTTGGCCTGAGCTGCTACAAAACCCTTAAAATCTTTAGCATTTGGACCTCTAGGAAGATCATCATCATCAAACTCCACGACTATCCTCTCCTCCTTTGTACGGGCAAGTGATAATTTTGGTAAACGTGTGCACCCACGCTTACCAACCTTTGAACTCTTTTTCATAATAGGAGCATGTGAATGTTCCTCCCCAGATGTATGACCAATATGCTAATCTCTAGAATCGTGTGCTGATCAACTGATTGATCTGTCATTTTCCTTCAAATCAAAAAAACAAACATTAGTTCACAAATATACAAATTCAAATATTGTAATACTACTTAATCATAAAATAGAAAAGGGTACTAAATTACATAATAGTAAACATTGGTAATATGGTAAGCATGTTAAACAATGATAAACATGGTAAACACAGGAAAAAGGTTGCCAAGGAGTTGGCCCAAGAAAGCTGAAAAGTGGACTCACTGAGTCCACCGGTCAGCAGGTGTGAGCTCACCGGCCAGCCGGAGGACCCAGGCAGTAGACTTGCCCACTTCCTGGTGCCACCGGCCGGCCGCTGGCTCACCACCGGCCGGCCGCTGGATCACCACCTACCGGCCGGTGGACCAGACAGAGAGCCTTCCTCTCTGTCTGGACCACCGGCCGGCCGCTGGATCTCCACCGGCTGGCCGGTGGACCAGAAAGACAGCCTTCCTCTCTGTCTGGACCACCGGCCAACCGGTGATCCACCACCGGCCAGCCGGTGCGCCCAGGACTTCTCCTCTTTATAGTTTTTATTTTTTTATCGTTTTGGTTTGATACATGTTTTAATAAGTAAAAAATTTACAATATCTAACATTATATGAAAAAACTAATTGTAAACAAGAAATAAAGATGTGTTACCTGTAATTTTAGGAATGTACAGTTGGATTGTTTTCCCAAATTCCTTCGTCGTGATCGTTCCTTATGGCACAAACCATGTCTTCAACATACTCATCGTTATGTTCTGTTAATATTTCCATGGAAGTAGGGATCTCACATAAATCAGCATCTTCATTAAATTCATCCTCACCAACATATTGTTTTTTCCTTTGTAAAACAACAGCCCACTGCATATCTGATTGATCTACTACATAGAAAATTTGTTTGGCATGTGTTGCCATTTTAAAAGAATCAGCTGTGTCTTCCAATCTATTCAGATTAACAAGTGTCATTCCAAATTCATCGTGTCTGACACTGTTGTTACCGATAAACCATTTACAGTTAAAAACAGGAACATTAATTTTAATGTAATTAGCCTCCCATATGTCTTCAATCACTCCATAATATGCACTTGATGCCGAAATTGGGTTTCTGTCCTTAGCACTCGAAAAATGCATTGCTTCTGCAAACACCAATACACCACTATTCTGAACTGCACTTCTGTTGTCCTGAGCTTTCGTATGAAATTTATAGCCATTAATGTCATAAGAGGACCATGTTATCACATTTATAGATGCACCACCCACTATCCATTTTAATGTCTCTGATACATCTGATCTACCAAGCAAGGTCTTTTTAAACCATGGCAAAAAAAATTTGTTGTGCTCATTCAAAATCCACATTTCTTTCTTCTTTGGATGACATTGTTTCAACTCATTAATATGCAATGTGATATACGGTTGAACATCAGCTATGTTATTCAAGATGTATGATTCTATCTTCTTCATATGTTCAGCTGACAGTGATTTGACTTTCAAGCCACGAACCCCCTTTCCCTCATTATTAACCCGTTCATGGCGAGATGGAGGCAAATCCAAGGGTTGTAACTCGGATTGAAACCATGACAAATCAAATGATCTTTTATCTCTCTACTTATCAACATCTTCATATTCAGACATTTCAGGCATGGACAGAAAAAAATGTCACTACTTGGAACATTTCGTTTAGCAAATTCCAAAAAGGCATCAACACCTTCCTCATATTCATTGCTCATTCGATGTGCCGTAATCCAACTTCGACTCATTATTACCTATAAAAAATAGCAAATATATATATATTTTTTAGATAAGACAAATATATGTTTATATGAAAAAAATCATAATTTGAATGTAAACAATTTTGAAATATAAAACAAATCGATGTGTATTTCAAAAAATATGTTTGAATATTAATTTTTAAACAAAATATAGTAAGATATAACACCACCCCTGGACACCACCCCCACCCCCTACCCCCTTGGACACCCCCCTGGACACCCACCCACACCCTTGGACAGCCCCCACACCCACCCACCCCCTTGTAAACCCCCCTGGACACCCCCCGACCCCTCTGGACAGCCCCCCGCCCCTCTTGGACACCACCCCCCACCCCCTACCCCCTTGGACACCCCCCTGGACATCCCCCAACCCTCTGGACAACCCCCCCCCCCCCCCACCCACCCGGACAACCCCAAATACCCTCTGGAGAGGCCGCCACCCACTTGGACAGCCCCCCACACCCATCCAACCCCTTGGACACCCCCCTGGACACCCCACCGACCCCTCTGGACAGGCCACCACCCCCTTGGATAGCCCCCCACACCCACCCATCCCCTTGGACACCACCCAGGACACCCCCCGACCCCTCTGGACAGCCCCCGACCCCTCTAGAAAGCACCCCCACCCTTCCTGGACATAACCCCCCACCCCCGACCTGCTTGGACACCCCCCTGGACACCCCCCAACCCTCTGGACAGCCCCCCCCCCACCCCTCCTAAACACCACCCCCACCCCCTACCCCCCTTGGACACCCCCCTGGACACCCCCCAACACCCACCCACACCCTTGGACAACCCCCCACACCCACCCACCCCCTTGTAAACCCCCCTGGACACCCCCCGACCCCTCTGGACAGCCCCCCGCCCCTCCTGGACACCACCCCCACCCCCTACCCCCTTGGACACCCCCCTGGACATCCCCCAACCCTCTGGACAGCCCCCCCACCCACCCGGACAACCCCAAATACCCTCTGGAGAGGCCGCCACCCACTTGGACAGCCCCCCACACCCACCCACACCCTTGGACACCCCCCTGGACACCCCACCGACCCCTCTGGACAGGCCGCCACCCCCTTGGACAGCCCCCCACACCCACCCATCCCCTTGGACACCACCCTGGACACCCCCCGACCCCTCTGGACAGCCCCCGACCCCTCTAGAAAGCACCCCCACCCCTCCTGGACACAACCCCCCACCCCCGACCTGCTTGGACACCCCCCTGGACACCCCCCCAACCCTCTGGACAGCCCCCCCACCCCTCCTAAACACCACCCCCACCCCCTACCACCCTTGGACACCCCCCTGGACACCCCCCAACACCCACCCACACCCTTGGACAACCCCCCACACCCACCCAGCCCCTTGTAAACCCCCCTGGACACCCCCCGAGCCCTTTGGACAGCCCCCTGCCCCTCCTGGACACCACCCCCCACCCCCTACCCCCTTGGACACCCCCTAGACATCCCCCAACCATCTGGAAAGCCCCCCCCCCCACCCACCCGGACAACCCCAAATACCCTCTGGAGAGGCCTCCACCCACTTGGACAGCCCCCCACACCCATCCAACCCCTTGGACACCCCCCTGGACACACCACCGACCCCTCTGGATAGGCCGCCACCCCTTTGGACAGCCCCCCACACCCACCCATCCCCTTGGACACCATCCTGGACACCCCCCGACCCCTCTGGACAGCCCCCGACACCTCTAGAAAGCACCCCCACCCCTCCTGGACACAACCCCCCACCCCCGACATGCTTGGACACACCCCTGGACACCCCCAACCCTCTGGACAGCCCCCCACCCCTCCTAAACACCACCCCCACCCCCTACCCCCCCTGGACACCCCCCAACACCCACCCACACCCTTGGACAACCCCCCACACCCACCCTCCCCCTTGTAAACCCCCCTGGACACGCCCCAACCCTCTCGGGGATTTATAGAAAACGATGAAAAATTAGTGAAATCATAAAATTAGTCAATATTGCAAGTCGAACTAATAGATCTAGGGATGAAAAATAAGATTATGGTGCCAAAACGAGTTAAAAGGGTTCGCAATTGAAGAATCTTAGCTAGTTTCAACAAAAAAATCACAACACATATATATATATACTATCCGCGAAAAAAAACGAACGAGTGGGAGGATTACCTGAGTGCTGCGAGTTTAGATGATTGATCCGAGGAGATTAAATATGAGAAACGATGATCGCAAAACGAATCTAAACCCACGAAATGGACGAGCCGATTCTGGTTTACGTGCGAGAGAGACGAGTCGCGACTGTCGAAGGTAAACTCGCGAATGACAATCCACGGGTCTGGGTAAATTTTTAAATGAGTTATCACGTCAGTTATTCAATAACCGACGTTATAATCTTTTTAAAAACATTTATAACGTTGGTTATTCAATAACCGATGTAAAAACCTTCATCCGATTCTTTTTTGACGTCGGTTATTTTATAACCGACGTTATAAAGGGCTCAAAATCCACGTTTTTTTACGTCGGTTATTCCATAACCGACGTCAAAAACATCTGCGGATTCTTTTTTTACGTCGGTTATTTTATAACCGACGTAAAAAGGCCTTCAAAAACCGTGTTTTTTACGTCGGTTATTGAATAACCGACGTAAAAAACGCCCCCCGCTTCTGTTTTGTACGGCGGTTAATGTATAACCGACGTAAAAAACGAAGCCGCGCGATTAATAATGTCGGTTATAAAAATAACCGACGTTAAAGGTGTACTAAACACAGGTTTTTACGTCGGTTATTAAATAACCGACGTAACAAACCTCGTTTTACATATTATGACGTCGGTTTTATATAACCGGCGTAAAAAATGGTGACGTAAAAAATGATTTCTGCACTAGTGATATAATTCTTGGTATGTATTGGCTATCAAATTATGTGGGGATTTATTGCAAAAAAAAGGAAGTTACAATATCAAGAAATGGTGTAGAATCCCTTGTCTTTAGGGAAGAAACATACCCACCTGATTCTTATCTATAACCTCCCCCAGTAGACCTATTGAATTCATTACTTAGATAGGAAGATAAACCAATATCTATGGGGGAGGAAAGAAATATTCAAATTAAATATTTGCACATAGTGAAATAGTACATTGTTGTATTTCTAGAGGATTTACCTGGACATCCTCCAGAGCAGGAAATTGATTTTTCCATTGACTTAATTCATGATGTAAGACCTATATCAAAGACCCCATATAGAATAGACACTGTGGAGCTATTAGACCAGGAGAAACAACTATAATAGTTGAGTGAAAAAGGATTTATTCGACCTAGTGTTTCTCCATGGGGTGCCCCAGTCTTGTTTTTAAAGAAGAAATATGGATCCATGAGGCTATGCATTGATTACAGAGAAATAAATGATATTACAATAATGAATAAGTATCCTCTACCCTGGATTGATGATTTATTTGAACAACTTCATGAAGCTCAATAATTTTCAAATATTGACCTTCGATCCGGATATCATCAATTGAGTGTGAGGAAGGAAGATATTCCAAAGACAGTATTTCGAACTAGGTATGGGCATTATGGGTTTACAGTGATGCCTTTTGGACTAACGAATGCACCATCTATTTTCATGGATTTAATGAATAGAGTTTTCAAGGAATATCTTGATAACATTGCTGTGATATTCATCGATGATATCCTCGTATACTCAAAAAGATATGAAGACCATGAGAGTCACAAGCGAGTTATTCTAGGAACTCATAGAAGAAATCAATTATATGGGAAGTTTAGAAAGTGCAAATTCTAGCTTTAGTCAGTTTCCTTTCTTGTCCATATTGTCTGGAATGATGGAATCATAGTTGATCCTTAGAAGAAAAAGGCAATCCAAGTTAGGACCATGCCAACAGACATAACTGAGGTACGCAGTTTTATTGGATAAGTAGGTTATTATTGGCGTTTTGTGCAGAATTTTTCTCGAATGGAAAACCCACTAATGAAGCTCACATGAAAAGGGGTTAAATTTGTTTGGACAAAATACTGTGAAAAATGTTTCGAATAATTGAAGAGAAGATTATTCAATGCTCATATATTGACTCTAGCATCGGGAAATGATGGGTTTGTTATTTATAGTAATGCTTCAAAGAAAGGACTTGGTTTTGAACTTATGGAAAATGATAGGGTTATTGCTTATGCATCCCAAAAGCTAAAAGTTCATGAGAAAAACTGTCATACTAATTATCTTGAGTTAGCTGCTATAATATTTTCTTTGAAGATATGGAGACATTATCTCTATGGTGAAAAATGTGATATTCATACTAATCATAAGAGTTTGAAGTATATTTTCCCATAGAAAGAACTCAACATGAGGCAAACGAGATGACTTGAACTACTCAAGGATTATGATTGAACGATACACTACTACCCAGTGAAGGAAAATAAGGTGGAAGATGCTTTGAGAAGAAAGGATCATGGTGTGTTGAACAAGATGAGAGATGAAAGGGATCTTATTTTCATGGATCTAATAAATATGGATATGGGAATAACCATGGAATGTGAAACATAAATGCTTTTTCAATTGTTTTCCAAACCATCTTTACTAGAAAGGATAAAAATATCCCATGTTGATGATGAAGAGTTTCAAAAGAAGATTAAAGCTATGAATGATAGGAGATTGAGTGAATTCTTATATGAAGATGGAATTTTGTGATTTGGGAAGAGACTTTGTGTTCCCAATATACCTGATCTAAAAATGGAATTTTGGGATGATGCACATAGTTCCAATTTCTCTCTACACCCTGGTAGCACTGAGATGTATAGAGATTTGAAGGAACATTTTTTTTGTGGGACAACATGAAGAGAGAGATTAATGATTTTGTGTCAATATGTATGGTTTGTCAACAAGTGAAAGATGGAAAGCAACATCCTGGAGGATTATTGAAACCTCATCCCATACGTGAGTGGAAATGGGATAATATCACGATGGATTTTGTCATGGGACTACCAAATACTCCTAGAAGGAACGATGCAATATGGGTCATTATGGATCGTCTTACCAAGTCATCACATTTTCTTGCTATAAGAGATGATCTACCACTTGAACGTCTAGAAAGACTATATATTAATGAAGTTGTGAGACTTCATGGAGTACCCCTATCAATTATTTCTGATCGTGATCCACGTTTTACAACACGATTTTGGAAAAGTCTTCAGAAGGCCCTAGATACTGATCTTCGATTGAGCACTTCATACCACCCACAAACTGATGGACAATAAGAACGGACTATTAAAACATTGGAAGACATGTTGATGTCTTGTCCACTTGATTTTCAAGGCATGTGGGATTAGTATTTACCTCTAGTGTAATTTTACTACAACAATAGTTTCCATTCAAGTATACAGAAGGCAACCTATGAAGCATTATATGGGAGGAGATGTCGTACACCAACTTGCTGGGATGATGTTGGTGAAAGAAAGCTCATGGGCCCAGAACTTGTTGAAAACTCAACGGAGAAGGTGAAGAATATCCAGAACCATATCAAAATAGCTCAAAGTAGGAAAAAGAGCTTTGTAGATAACCAAAGGATGAATTTGGAGTTTCAAGAAGATGATCACATTTTCTTAAAGGTATCACCTTGAAGGGTATTATACGATTCGGTAAGAAGGGAAAGTTAAGTCCCAGGTACATCAGACCTTTTGAAATTCTGGACCGAATTGGAGCCATATATTACCATTTGGCAATTCTACCAAGTCTCTCCAAGGTTCACAATGTGTTCCACATGTCAATGTTAAGAAATTACATGTCAGACCCAACACATGTACTCACTTATGAAGAAGTAGAACTTGACCCATATCTATCTTATTGTGAAGAGCCTATCAAAATTCTTGATAATAGAAAGAAATTATTGAGAAATCAGACGACTCTTCTGGTAAAGGTTCTATGGAGGAACCATAAGATGGAGGAAGAAACATGGGATCCTAAGGAGCTTATGTTAAAGACATACCAGAATCTTTTTAGGTAATATTTTGTAAATTTCGAGGACGAAATTTTCCGAAGGAGGTAATAATGTAGTACCCCAATAATTTTATGTTATGTTTCTATTTTCATCACTGAGTTAGATTCTATTCATCACTGTGTCCCTTTGAAACAACACTAGGTTATTTAGGAGATAGTTAAAACCTCTCCCTTAAACAATAAATTCCTCACTTCTATGTTTTGAATTTCGAAAAATGGTCATCTAGAGTTGTGATCAGTGAGTCATTTGGAGTCTGATAAAACAAACATGATTTTTTGGGAATAGTATCATACCCTTATGAATAGTAATATGAATAGTAACATGACCTTTATGAATAGTAAATAATGTTATTATTTTATTTTCGTAAGGAAATATGATAATGGGATCTTAATTAGTTTTTCAATGTCACATAAAACTAATTGCAATTCAAGATAGTTATTTTTCTAATTAACTGTGACCTTATTTAAAAATTAAATTAAAAAATTAAGAAAAATATTTTTGAAAAATGTATTTCACTTATGAATTATACACGTCGAAAAATGGTAGGGGTGAATTTTTGAGTTTTTTCGAAAATTCATTAATTTTTTATGAATAGTGAAATACAGTAAAATACCGTATATTTAATTTATCAGTAAAATACACTATTTATAAAATTATAAGAGTTGAAAGGCCACTTGGTTCGAACTCACATCCCATTATAACTATTAGGGGTCAGATTAAATAATACTATTGGTTGTCTTGAGGGAAATAATAAAATAATGAAAATAAATATTAAAAAATTACTCCTCTCCTCCACTAAACCCCCCCCCCACCTCTTCTCTTCACTCCTCAAAGCCTTGAAGCTCCTCAATGTTCTGCCCAATAATCCTCCCAGGTCTCTTCCCCACGTCATAGAGCTGCAGGTCACACCAAAAGTCGAATACCAAATCACTTAAGAAGGATCTCAAGGAGAAGAGATCAATAGGTAAACAACCTCTTTTATTTTCATTATTTTCATTCATTTTATGTTATTCTCTTTTTTTCCCTTTTTCTTGTGATGGAATATTTCATTAAATATTCCCCCCTTACTTTCCATATTATTTATGAATGATGAGATATTTCATTCCTCTCATCAATCTATTTTATTGAAATTTTAAGAGACGCTGTTAGACTTCGGAATTTTTGTGAGAAATTTATCAAGTTTTCATTCATTTTAAGATTCCTTTCTTTTCTTCTTATTTCCTCACATAATCTTAAAAAAGAGGCATGTATGCTCTAGAATCATGTATTTCTTGTATGTTTTAATGTTTATGTAAAATTCTTCATCATTATTCTTCTCCTCTCCCACTTATTTAAGGAATAAAAACATTGTCTCTGATGCGTCGAATTACCGACATCGTGGACGATCTAATTTCAATTTCCATTAATTCTTTCATGTATGGTCATTAAACCAAATATATGGTTGAACCAGGTCATAATTAATTTTTTTAGCTTTATTAATGTTCTGGAATCTTTAAACATTCATAATATGGAATAAAAATACAAAACAAGCTTATTTAGCATAAAACTGCCAAGCCAAATTCAAGCGTATATCTTTAACACATCGAATGAGTCATCATCATGGAATATAACCAGAACCATTATAAGATAATTTATGTCTCTTTAATTTCACTAATAATTTATATTAAAAATTCTGGATGATTAACCATTTTTCAGACCAACTTCCATTCATGAATACAAGTAAACAAAGCATGAAACCATGTAAGAAAAGGCTTCCAAAACAATAAAATAGAACCTCTTAAATCCATTAAAAATGCCATTAATGAACTAAATAAGGTTATAACATATCAATTAAATATAAAAGAGGTTCTGGTATTATGAATTAATAATCCTAATTTGTTTATTCAAGTCTTTAAAAACAAGACAAGAACGCCTTCAAGCATAAGGTAAGGGATTCTCTCGCTCACTTTTGGTCAAGAATATCCCCTTTGTTGTGACTAACTTTTTATTGTGCACCTAATAATACTTATGTGGTGTACCAAATTCCCATTTGAGATCAATTTTGATTTGAAATTACATTTCTATTAAATATCTACAATCTCATGTCATGGATATTTTTATTGTCTAAATCGTATACCATTTCACATACGGTGTATATTTGGGATGTTATTGATGAATTAATATTCTATACTCTATATGGATATTGAAAATGTATATTGCTCTTGTATTGAATCATTGTATAAATAATGAATTGGATGTAGAGGTGGGTGGGTCCCGCTACAGCCCCTCGATGCATCGGTAGGTCTCATGAGACAAAACAGTTTGACGACAAACCTTTCGAGTTTGTTTCCAAAAAATCAGAAGGGTTTCTACCCACAACAGTAAACCGTTTTTACGGTATTATGGTTTCATGTTCCAAATACATGACGTACAACTAATAAGAATTCTATTTATTCATTATCTTTTATTATTATTATCCATGAGGTTTTCACAATGAAAAAATCTATGGATGCAGATTCATTCTTAGTTTATTATTTGCATTAGTTATTCATTTATTCACTATGCCATATTGATTATGTCATATTGATTGCGATTCACTTATTATTGTACTCATGCTTCATCTTTTTTTAACCCTTTTTGAGCATTTTAGCTCACCCCTTTCATTTAAAATCTTCAACAGGTGATGCAGAGAAGGCCATTTATTGAGTTCATGTTGACCCAATTTTTAGTTTTTGTTTTGTATTGTATTTTGTAACCTTTCCCAATGTAATTGGAGTTACATCTATGTATCTAGTTTTTTCAAGACAACTAAACTGATCGTTCCTTCAGGATTTTTCATTCCTTATAACATGTCAATATCACAAGTAATGCACCGGCTCCTGTCTATAGGGGTCGGGGTGTTACACTTTATCATCCAAATACAAATGCGTTCAAAAGGTAAATTACTACATGTTTGTCTATAAATTCTCGTTTAGTAATGAATTTATGTTTGATCATCTATACTGACTTTTTTCTTTTATTATACACAAGTTCCATACACTACTACATGGGTGATATCATGGATGCTATTGGGGTGACTTCCAATATATATGTGTCTCCAACTGTGGATCTCTCCCACAAAATCTTGAGACTCGGCCTATTAGAAGATTGATAAAATTCCTTGGTGAGATATTTCATGGTTTTTTACAGCCATAAAAAAATGAAATGGAAAATTTTTCAAGATCTATAATCTTTTAAATCTGCCATCTTTTTTTAGTTTTCATAGAAACTCATATTGAAATAACTGTTCAATTTATGTGGCTATGTACAGTGATATTCCCTCTCCATAGAAGAAATCACAAGGAATTTTGGAGTAGATTTATTATTCTACCACCACTCAGGTTAGGGGGGTGGGAAAGCAAAAAATTAGGTACCAACCAATAGTGATAGTGATCTAAATACTACCTCAATGGTAGGTTCCGGCTTTATTGTTTCGGATACTCGATATAAGGTGGCTTCAATCCCAGAGGATTAGCCTTCCACATATAAGAAGGAATCCATTTTGTCCAAAGAAAATTCATTTATTGAAGTGGTGATAATGGCGGTGGAAGCTGTGGATAAAGGGTCTACTGGGTTGATCCCTCTACTTGACATGGTTCCCAATCCTCTAAAGAAGATTCTAGAGGATGAACCTACTATTGAGTTACATAGATCCTTCCCTGAATATGAGCTTATCCCTAAGGATATTGATAACCTGAAGTCAGATGTTGGATTTGAGAATCGATAATTCCTCTACTGGGTATATAGGTTCATCTAAAACATCATTTTATTAATTTCATGTGATAAATTTTTTGATTTCATGGGATCTCTTTTACACTATCTGGTGGACCTAGGGATTAGTAGGGTCAACTACTATGCATTGTCTTGGGACTTATTTATAGAGTGGGTACATCTGGTGTGGTGAGACTTTGATATATCCAAGTATGAGTCAATCTAAAAGAGGATAAAATCTATTTGAGTGGATGAACATGACGTTTCTTAGAAAGATAAGGGGTCCCTTCAGTATTAGGTTATCATGTATACATGTGACTGGGTCATCTACCACCTTAGAGGTAAAACTGGATGCAGTTATGGTTTTGGTGGTTCTGTTAGAATCTCAAGAATCTAGACATGAGTCTAAAAAATATGACATTTTGGTTTTGGTTTAAAAAATTAATCTTGTGGCCAGGTATGATCTAAAGAAGTTTCTTACTGGAATGAAGTAGTTAAAATATTCGATAGAGGTTAGAAAATCTTGTAAATTATATTGATCAGGTAGAACCATAGGGGTTTCTCTTTTATTACTATGGGTGAGGCATAAATATATGTATGACCCCCCTTTTCCTTTTTCAACCAATAAAATTTATCTTTTATTAGAACCTCGTGTATTTAATTTTTCATCTTGTTCATATAAATGAAAAAATATATAATATAAATCTCTAAGCCCATTTGAGTCA
Source organism: Viscum album (assembly GCA_963277665.1). Classification (NCBI taxonomy): domain Eukaryota; kingdom Viridiplantae; phylum Streptophyta; class Magnoliopsida; order Santalales; family Viscaceae; genus Viscum; species Viscum album. The sequence goes on along the minus strand of OY728127.1, from coordinate 400,944,183 downwards.
TGCCTAGTGTGAAAAACAAGACACAATAGTATACTATTCACTTGTATGAGAGTGTGAAATTTTTTTGGATGAGTTAATATTATAATTTTGTGTCAATCACCATGGGAAACCAATGATGATGAGGAATTGAGTATGTGTGATTCTTGGAATTTGATACCATATCAATGTATAATATCCATGAGGGAATAACATTAATGGTTTTAGAATTCCACTTGAGCATGATAAATTTGGGGAGAGATAAATTATGAATCAAAGTGTCTAAACTAAGATGTTAGGGAGGTATATAGGTTGAGGGAAATCATTATCTGCATTTGGGTCACTTGTTTTAATATCAAAATACAAAGGTTTATTCCTCTGGGTAATGGTCAATGGATAAAAGGTGGGCCTATATTACATTATTACATCATATTAGATGAGTACATCTAAGGTTAGATGCCTTACCAACTAGTTATTTTATAAGTTTTGTGGTTAGAGAGTGCTCGAAGAAAGCTATAGAAGATTTTATGGAGGTTTTACATAAAGTGAATATGCATCCTGATTTTTACACTATAAAAGAGGGGTTTACAGTGTAATCTGGTGTTTTACATCTTGAGTGGATAGAAGTTTTGGGAATGTATGCAGCTAAGGTGTAGATCATAAAATATATTTATAACGTAAGTATATAAATTGTGGTGTAATTTTAACTGACCCTTATCCCCAATTTTTTTTTGGAATTTATGTTTTTGAGGATTTTATAAACTCATTAGTTATTTTACGATGTAAGATTTTGGATATGTGGATTTGGGAATATAAATTTATCATTTATTCTATAAAATGGGAATTTTATTATATTTTTATAACTTCTGTTCATCCAAATTTTTATTAATTCATCCATCCCACTCTCTTTGTTGTTTTTGGTGAACCCTTGGTTCTTCTCAAATATCCTCTAATCCATTTACTCTTAATTCGATCCATGGGTTTGGGCAAAAAAAAAATTGTGATGTATGGTACGTTCTACTCCCTCTGCTATTTATTTCCTTCCATTTATACTCTTTAGATCCACTATGGTGGTTTTTTTTCATTTGTGGGGTGTTTTCGTGAATTTTTTATGATCACTTGATGTTGTTTAGGTTGATTCATGAGTTTATTGTGTGATTATTGTTCACAGAGTGTTTTTTATTCGCCCTATAGTGTGTAGTGAGAAAATAAATATTACTTGTGGTAGGGGATCCTAGTTCTCACACGTTTATGTTCCTTGTGTGGGGATTGTATGATTTTTCGTTCCACTAAGTGGATAGTACGGGATTTCATAATAATGATAATTAATTTTCATGTATGAAATTTATGGGTATTGGGGAGCAATGTCTTATTTTGGATACTTTGATTTTATTTTTAATGTTCTTATACCAGTTGTCACCAATAATGAGAATAATGGTTGTCAGAATACTTTTTGTGTTATAGATGATATGGACGGAGGCCCCTGCTATGTTTTTATTCAATCACACATATAATAAATGGGAAAGATCATATATTTGGATAATAACTTGTTACCCATAGAAATATGGATTGTGAGATAATATCTATGATCATTAAATAAGTAATGTGATAAAAGATCTTGAATTAATTTTGGAATTTGGAATGTGTTGTTTTGATGTGTGATTGTCCATTTTTTGTGTTTCCTTTCCTGGTTGGGGTTTTTTTCATTGATGGATGTGACCGGTTGAGTTGTGTGATGTTTAGTGATGTGATGTGGTGGTTGGTTAACATAGATGCAAGATAGCCATTTTTTTATGGTGATGATGTGTGGTGGTGTTGTGTTTTATGGAGGCATTATATTATTAGGATGTGGTATGTTATGTGGTTCACAGTAGTTGTGATACACAATGGTTGTGATGTAGGGTAGTGACGTGTGGTTATGATTTGTGGTGGTGGTGTGTGGTGGTGGTGTGTTGTTTTTATGTGTGGAGGTTGTGTTGTGACATGTGGTTGGGATGTGTGATGTGTGGTTTCTATGGTAAGAGGTCTTGGGTGATGTGGTATGGAGATATTGGTGAATTTGAGGTTTTTTGGTGACAGTTCAATGAGATGGGCCTGTTGTGGCATGGCGTGGTTGTGATAGTTTCTTAGTTAGAAATGGAATAAATTATAATGCTATACAAAATGAAATAATATGCATTGGTTGTTGGATATAATGGGATTTATGTTGATGTGCGGAAAATATATTCATGAATAAAATTAGTAGAATTTGAAATTGAAATTGCAATCATGTGTCTTCCATGACAGTTTTATGATATGTTTCATATAGCGGTGGTAGCGATTATGATGGTATATTTATGGTGCACTAGTTATGGTAGTGTGCGCTAGTGTAGTTGATGTGAACCCATAGTTCTAGTATTGTGTTTTATCTATATATTATTTATGTTTATGTTATTTTTTTATGAACTTGACCTAATTTGGATAACATTTTGGGGATTATATGTTCTGGGTTTTAGATGTTTTCCCAAATATCTATCCTGGTGGTGATATGGATGAATGGATACACCCTCTTCCCCACTCTTCATTCAGTAGTGATAGCCTTAGTGTCTGTGGGTATGATGTGTAGTGATGGACCCGTTGTTTTATTGAAAGATATGATGTGATGAGGTTGTGATGAGATGTGGAATGTGGTGGTGTATTTCATGGTAATTGGTGGGGAAAAGTGGATTTCCTTCAAGTTAATGATACCCTGCTGCTTACTGCTCTTGTTTTTTTGATGAGATGTGTTGGATTGAACAAGTGCCTATAGGAAATATAGGATGTGATGATTCCAGATTCTAGCATTGGATGTTTGACCATGTTAGGGTGGATTATGTAGGGATATGTCCCTACCCATATTAGAGATTGTAAGTATGTGATGTGATATTTATGGAAGGGGATAGAGAACAATATGTCTAACATTGGTGAGTGAGAGTGGGAAATTAGTGGGGTAGGGGAAGTGGGTCTCCATTCTTTTTTATGATCTCAATTCTATATTATTATATTGGAAGTGTGATTTGGTGAGAAATCCATGGTGAGGCTAGTTTCTAGTTAGTTTTCTTGTTTATGTGATTGTTGGTTTTTCTATTTTACTACTAGCATATTTTAATTATCTTTTCACATATAAACTTAATACCATGGTTATATACTTACTAAGTATACATGATATGCTGACCCTATGTATTTAAACTATTTTCATGTTTCATGGAGGAATTTGGGGACCTTTTTGGACATTACTAGATTGGGTTTAGAGAATATGTTGTGTCTCCACTGCAGAATTTTTATTTGGTATATTTGGATAATTATTTATGTGTTAGTTGAACATTTTTCATGAATTGTGGTTTCATGATTAGTTTACCTATGTTTTATCTATTGATGTTTTTTGGTTTTTTTATCCCATATCATAATCATGTTTTAAATTATAAAGGGTAATGCCACCCATTTGTGAGTTTTTTATACCCTCTATGTTGGTCACTAATTTAGGGCATGCTAGTGGTGGGACTTATGGTTCATTATCTGTCTCACTCCATTAGGGTATCTTTGGTGGGAGGGGGTCATGACAGTCCATTTAGAAACAAGTATATTTCCACCAGGATGTTCTCCCTGGACATTTGGTGGGTCTATTATTCATTGTTTTTTCACTTTAGGGGAACCTATTTTTTATGGGATAGATCGATGTCGATCAAAATCAATGGGGGTTGATGAATTAGGGGGATACTCAAGAAAAGTTTAATTAGTTTTGGGGTTATTTTGTTATATATAAAGTATATCTAAATAGTGTGCCAAATATATAGAAGGTGTGTAAGATGATGTGGGTTATGAAAATTCCAAATGGGTGAGAGGCACGGTAATGGAATTCAAGCAAGATTTAGGGATGAGATCATGGGAGATCCCAAGGATGCTTTATTTATGGTCACATGGATTTTTCCAAAAAAAAGTTTCAATGTTTAAGGTAGTTCAGCTTATATGGAAGTTGTGTTGCCTTTTTGGTCATGCATACATCACTATAGAAGGGGAGAAAACTATTGGTCGGAGAAAAAAACATGATGTGAATGAAAGTACTCGGGGAGTCATAGTCCAATGTAGGTAGTCTCAAAAGCATGGGGCATGAAATTTAGCATCATGATGCATGGACTGAGGCATTCCTAAAATTTAAGGTAACACAGCTTGGATTGATGGTTGCTAACAGTTTATGGTCATGTAACATAGACTAATAGAATGACTTTTAATGTCATGCAGCCAGTACCAAATACACACAGTTTAAGTTCATGCTTCCTGGTTCATGGGAGGATAGATTGTCTCAAGGGATATGGAAAAACAATCTTGATGTGAATAGGATGTAACCTAGGTAGATCCAATGTATGTGTAGAAAATCACATCAGTAGGGTAGAATTTTTTATTAGGCCTAAGATATGGAATTTAGTCATCACTACCTAACTTATGAAAATGAGAATCAAGGGACACATGGTTCTAGAAAGGGTGTGGTAGATAACCAACACTGAAGGCAGTGCATGGTTGGAGACCAAATCGATATAGGGGGTGTCCCATTGGAAGAGTTCTAAAATACAGTGCAGTTTTAGGTCATACAATATGGTCATATAATAAATTTGAATTTCTTATGGAGAGGATTTTGAATTCATAATTTAACATTATTTGGTGATGATGGGGGGGGGATATCTCAATCATGATGATAAGGAAAATAAACCCAAAACACCTAAAAATATATGTTTCATGATTGGTTTGGGAAACAAGAGATAATAGGGAATCACTCATGTCACATGAGAGTTCCAGAAAAGAATAATAGGTTGAGGTTGGAATTTTACAATAACTTATGGAGGACCCATGAAAATGGGGAGACCAATCCTGAAAGATTCCATAAGGGTGGTTCACTCTTCTAACATACCATAAGGTATGAAAGAGTAACAAAAAGGGTGTTATGAATCCATTTGGGCACAGTGGTATGGAAGAGAATAAATCATGGCCTTTAGATTTTATATTATAAAGGGTGACATATTTTCTAAGGATGACTATTACCACATTTGGGATACGGGTCCCACTATCATTCTTTTAAGAATAGAGGAGAGGAAGATTCAATAGAAAACTTATCATGTACATGACATTGGACCCATCATATTTCTTCCTATAAATTCTTAGGTGCACATTACCTAGATGGGAGGAGAACCTATTTAGCATTGTGAAACCGCCATAGTGCAGCTAGTTCATACATAGAGGGTAATGGGGATATCAAACTCAAAGTACACAAATTTTATAGGTGAAGGAAAATACTCAAAATGAAATATAACAAACATTGGGCTATATAGTCACATGTTAGGCATATCAACAAGGTGAACTAGGCTTAATGGAGTTTCGAAACTCTAACCAATGGGTGCTACCATTTTAATGTTATGGAGCATGGATCAAAATAGAGTTGGGGTTTAGGGCTATATAGAAAAGATTGCTTCTATCTAGGTAAAACACCACTATGACGTGCTTGAGGGAAATGAGATCTGTTGAATAATTATTATATTTTAAGACTAGGTATAGTCAAGGGATGATTTGTGGTTAGAATTGAGATAGGAGATCCATGTGTAACTATGTATCAAGATGAATGAGAATCAAGTCACACATTGTTCTAAAATGTGGTATGATTGGAGACCAACCACACAAGTGGGGCATCCTCTAATGTGAGGATCCATAGTATTACACAGTTTAAAATCATGTGATGTGACCTACACAATGTAGTTTAATATCGTGTTTCAAGGATGTTAGACACATAATTTGACATCATACATCGATGAGAAAAGAGGTATTTTTTTATATTTTAAGTTCATATAGATTTGGTTGTAAAGGAAGGTTGAGGTGGTTTGTATAGAATTAAATGTAACATAAACCTGACATGAATATAGGGACAAGGGGCCTGATTCCACATAGATATCCTCTATAGGGGTATTTACAATGTTTATGTTTGTAATACATGGAAAAAGAATGAGGTGATATGTACATAACTAGGATAGAATCAGAAAACCCCATGTTGAAATAGATGAACTCGGGTGGTTACATACTATTTAAGGTCATGATGTGTGGACCATAGTGAGATAGTCTACACAACATTGGGAAAGGAAAAACCCGACATGAATATAAGGTTGAGGGGTGCATATGTCTTGACGATAGAATATAGCATCCCATGAGGAAGAGTTGCACACTATTTTAGGCCATGATGTGTGGGCCCTAGAAATTTCAAGGTAAAAGTCATGCTGGTTTGGGTAGGAGTTGATGGGGAACATATAGTTGGGTCAGAGATACGAGATCCCGACATCACTATATACCCCCACGAAATGAGAATGCATCCACATATAGTTTTACAATGAAGATGGCTGCAGTATGGGAAAAAGTGGTATTTGCAAAAGGTTATTTGCGATGGGGAAGGGTCTCAACACAAATAGTTCATTGTAAGAATTTATTTGCGATGGGAATACCTATCATATCACAAAAGGCTTTAGCACACACTGTGTGACAAGCCGCTAGAAGGGTATTTGGGACTAGTACTTACACTCGTCGCAAACACTATCCTAAGGTTTTTAGTATTTGCGACCGGATTTTACGCCTGTCGCAAACAGTATATCTACAGGTAGGTATTTGTGATGGGTCATGTCACAAATACCTTTTAAACTACCGACCCTAATTAATAGGGTGTGAGCATTTTCTATAGGTCTCGTCGCAAATACACTTGTCGCAAATGATCTAACCTATATATACCCCATCAGATTTTTTTCCGTTTCACAATTCTCTCAACTCCTCTCTCTTCTCTACTCTCATATTTCTCTCTTCAAAATTTTCAATGTTTTAAATTTTACAGCGGAGCAATTTTCATGGCATGCATCCAACGAAAAATTCAGTTTTATGGTTTTTTATTTTTGGTTTTTATTTTTTAGTTAATTCATTTTATTTTATTTTAGGAGTAATTATTATTAATTAGCGACAATTAAATTCAATTTTAATTAGATAGTTTTATTTTACATAATTCATTTGTACAAATGTGTTGTTTCGTTAGGATTTAATGTTTTTATTTAAAAGTAAATAGTATTAATTTGTAATAATTTAGTTCAATTATCATTAATTAATATTAATTTCGTGCAATTAGTATTAATTAGTACTAATTAACAGTGATTAGTATTAATTAGTATAAATTAATATAAATTATTATTAATTAGTATTATTTAGTATTATTTAGTAGTAATTAGTAATAATTAGTAATAATTAGTAATAATTAGTAATAAATTGTAATAAATTGTAATAATTAGCTTTAATTAGCGTTAATTAATAATAGCTACAAATAAATAGTAAAAATTAGTAATAATTAAAAAAAATTTGTAATAAATAGTAATAAATAAGAATAAATTTCGGTAATTAGTAATAATTAGTAATAATTAGTAATGATTTGTAATTAGTAATAAATATGAATACAAAGCGGTAATTAGAAATAATTAGTAATAATTAGTAATAAACCGTAATAAACCGTAATAATTATTCATAAATAGTGATAATTTGTAATAAATAGTATTAACTAGTAATAAATAGTCATAATTAGTAATAAATAGTAATAATTAGTAATAATTAGTAATAAATAGTAATAATAAGTACTATGTAGTAATAAATAGTAATAAATAGTAATAATTATTAAAAATTAGTAATAAATAGTAATAAATAGTTATAAATAGTTATAAATAGTAATAATTAGTAATAATGTGTAATAATTAGTAATAACTAGCAATAATTAGTAATAATTGGTAATAATTGCCAATAAATAGTAATATTTGCAAATAAATAGTAATAATTGGTAAAATTTTATAATGATTAGTAATAAATAGTAATAAATAGTAATAATTAGTGGTAATTAGGAATAATTAGAAGTAATTAGTGGTAATTTTGACTAATTAGTAGTAATTAAAAATATTTAGTGGTAATTATTAAAAAATAAAAATAATTAGTGTTAATTAATAATAATTAGTAATAATTAGTAATTATCAGAAACAGATAGTTATAAATAGTAATAATAGTAATAATGACTAATAATTAGTAATAATTAGAAATAATTACTAATAAATAGTAGTAATTAGATTTAATTGCTAATAAACAGTAATAATTACAAGGAATTACTAATAAATAGTAATAATAAATAATAATTATCAATAATTAGCAATAAAAAACAATAAATAGAAATAATTAGTAATAAATAACTATAATTTATAATAATAATAAATAATTAGTTTTAATTAGCAAAAATTACATATAATTAGCATTAACTAGAAATAATTATCAATAATTAACAATAATTAGGATTAATTTAAAATAATTAGAAATCATTAGAAAAATTTGCAATAATTAGAAAAAATAGAACTAATTAGAACTAATTATCAATAATTAGAAAACATTAGCAAAAATTAAAAAAATTACAAAAAATTATAGAAATTATAAATATTTAAAAATAATGAGTAATAATTAGCACTAATTAGAAATAATGAGAAATAATTAGAACTTTAGAAATAATTAGCAATAATTACAATTAATTAGAAATAATTAGAAATAAATATCAATAATTATAAATAAATAGAAATAAAGAGAAATAATTTTCAATAATTAGCAGTAATTAGAAATAATTATCAATAATTAGATATAATTAAAAATAATTATCAATAATTAGAAATAAATATAAATAATTACAAATAAAAATAATTAATTAGTAAAAATTAGTAATAATTATAAATAATTAGTAATAATTCGTAATAATTAGTAATAAATAGTAATAATAAGTAATCATTAGTAACAATTTGTAATAATTAGTTATAATTTGAAAAAATTAGTAATAATTAGTAATAATTAAGAATAATTTTCACACTGTGAGTAATAAAAAATTTGTATATACATGGTTGAAACAAATTATTAATGACCGATTTATGCCAATAATAAATTTATACATACATGGTTGACAAAATTTGTAATGACCAATTTACGCCAACTGTCTCCAAATATATCATGAGGATACCATGAATAGGGATAGATATGATGTGATGCGTTGATGGAAGTAGTAGGAGGTAGAGGAGATATGTCGATGACATGGCATAATTGGCATAAATTAACGTTATGATAAATTTGGAGATGGTTGGTGTAAATTGGTTTCATCACCTGGTGATTGTAAAATCTATGACTTATACCTTTTAGTAAATCATAGAATTACCCATCTTTAGGTGATTATAAATGTCCAGTTTACTCCAACCATGTCCAAATTTTTCATTGGGTTTCTAAAACTGGGATAGACATGATGTGACATGTCGATTGCAGTAGCAGGAGGAGAAGATACGTCCATTATAGGACACGGTTGACATAAATTAGTACAGTGAAAAATTTGTACATGGTTTGCATAAATTGGTTTCATCACCTAAATATTGTAAAAATCATTGGCAAATATAAAAAATTGAAAATATTTAAATGTAAATTATGATTGTTTTAATTTTTACACTTTTTTGGATTTTATTTTTCTTATATAAAATTAATCATAAAAATTTTATTCATTTTATATTTCTTAGAGTAATATAGAGTAAGGAAGTCAAATAAAGTATTTATTACATGATCATGATGGGATAAATCATCGCAAGAATTAGAATGGTTCTGCTATAATTCCTGTGTATATTGAGGATGTTAAAGATTTTTTATAATTTACATCATCAAAAATAGAAGTTGTTTCAGAATGGAAAATTAAGTTCTTATGCAATAAATGTGTTCTAAGGATATTTGAAACATCTGACCACATTAGGGGACATAAATTATGATTTAGTTTTCTAAACTATTATTTTTTTTGTTTCAACATGGTGAACATGGTTTCAGAGATGATAATAATAATTTGGTTCCAGATCCATCACAGTTTCAAAATATAGTACATGATGTGGTTGGTACATCTTTTCAATAAACTAAATCTTAAGATGATATTGATTCAACACCAATGTTGGAACCATCCCAATTTGATGATTTTTTGAAGTCTTATGAGGAAGCCTTATATCCTGGATGCAAGATAAGAAAAAATGAAGTGGTTGAAAAATTTATGGCTATTAAATAAGATAATAAAATATCAAATAGTTGTTTTGATCACATGTTTTCTTTTGTAAAAGCACGATTACCTGAAGGAAATTTTTGTCCTAAAAATATATATGAGGGAAAGAGGCTTATTCATATTTTGGGTCTTAGTTATCAGAAAATTCAAGATTTTTCAAATGATTCCATCTTATATTATACTGATAATGGGTCATTTTTTAGTTGTCCTACACGTGGACAATTGACATACAAAGAAGATCAACTAGGGAATTCTGTATTGATTCTTGTAAAAAATTAGGTATTTCTCTATTACAATCAGATTACAGTGTTTATTTATGTCTTAGAACATAGCATCATTGATGTCATGACACAAAACCAATATTCCAATTTGTAAAGGCTTAAACTGTCCTTCAGATGGTGATATATGGAATCCTTTTGACCATGTACATTCCTCTTTTCCTTCATAATCTCGAAATATGTGATTAGGTATTTCTACGAATATTTTCTATCTGTTTGGTTCTTATGGTTGAAAATATTCTTGTTAGACTGTCTTTATAACTCTGTACAGTTTACCTCCGTGGATGTTGATGAATGAGCCATATATCTCTTTGATCTCATTAATTCCAGGACATCTGAAAAATAATCACTATTTTTATTTTAATCCATTGATTGTCAAATTAAATTTATTATAGAGTAATGGTGTTATTACATATGATGTTATTGGATAACATAATTTCTACTGAAATCTGCATTAATATGGACAATTAGGGACTTTCCAGCATATAGAATGTTATCTGGTTAGAGTAAACATGGTCCAAAATCATTTCCTTACTGTATGAGGGACAGAAAATTATTTATGCTCATTAATGTAAGAAAACAGTGTTTCTTCGACTATTGTCAAAGATTTCTTCCTAATGATCATTATTTTTCTGAGAAACAAATATTATTTGAGAAAAGTAACAGTTGAAAGAGATGAACCTCCAACAATGATCTCAGGTATTGAGTTTAAATCCATTATCTCTTCATTATCTCCAATTACATTTGGACCGACTATAAACCAAAAAAAAATTGATGGATTCTGGAATGATCACATTTGGATAAAATAGAAAAAAAATTATGATATGTATTATTGGACTAATTTGTTGGTTCATCGCATGTTGGATATCATGAATATTAAGAGAAACTATTTTGAAAAAAATATTTTAAACAATTTTGGAAACACTAGTTAAGACCGAAGATAATGTAAAGGAATGATTAGATCTTGCCCAAATTTATAAGTGACTTGAAATTGAACTATTTGAAAATTATATATCACATAATTTAATGAACCCAAAAGATTCTAATATAGTTTCTAATGAAAATAATTATTCATTTTGTCAGTGTACTGTAGATATGAGTCTCTTAGATTCTTATGTTTACAATTTGGATAGATTTTTCAGAAATAGTCATATTATTAGATTAAAAACTCATGACTATCATATTATTATGAAAATAATTATACCCATTGGATTTAGAGGTTTATTGGATTCTATGATTTTGGATATGCTAATACAAATATCATATTTTTTCTGAGAAATATTTCTAGTTACAAAAAACTATTATGCACTATGTAGACTATAAGAAGATATTGCTTTCATTTTATGCAAACTTAAAAAAATCATCCCACCGAATTTATTTGATATAATGTAATATTTGATATTACATTTGTCATATGAAGAAAAATGAATAAGTCTAGTACTGTTCTGATGGATGGACCCATTTCAGGTATGCTTGTATAAATTAAGAAAAAGGTATATAACAGTGCATAGATTTAAGGATCATTTGAATAAGCTTGTTTTCAGGATGAAATTTCATTTTTATGCTCTCATTATATTCAATTTGAATATCCCTCAAAACATACCTACATGATCCATAATGTGGGAGATGTTGATGATAAAATGAACAATCAATTATTAGTTTTTAATTAGCTCAAACAAGGCTTTGGTGGAGTTCATAAATAATGGATTTCTGATGATGAACATCATAGGGATCATATATGTGTTCTACTCAACTATGAAGAAATGAAACTATTTGTACTATGAGTTCTCTTATCACTTATTCTATAATTTTTTACTATAAAATAATATTATTTAATTTTTATATTACACCTTCTCTTAAAGAACATTGGTAGAATAATTTTTATTAGTGGTTTAAAAAAATGGTAAAATAAATTGTTTATGGTTTGAGGTATGAAATCAATTTATTACTTACTATATTGATAATTGTTTTTCAAATTTTTAGGTATCTCAAAATTCTGTTAAAATTGATAATTGATTGTGTGTATTTAGTAACCCTCCATCCAAATTGGTTAAATATTATAATAAATATCTTGTGAATGGTTTTCAATTTCATACATGTGTATATGAGAAATAAAAAAACAATGATTGGTCGTGTTTTCTTGAGAGGATCTCATCATAGAGAAATTAAAGTTGTCTTTTATGGCATGTTGGAAGAAATAATTAATCATTGTTATCTGGGAAAAAATTTCATAATGATTGTTTAAATGCCATTGGATGTATATTGAGAGAGTATTTCATGTTCATTTGTGCTATGGAATCATTGATATTAATTATAAAATCCTTCTTATAGTAAATGAACCATTTTTTTGGATCGTCAGGAACATAAAATTTATTATGCAAATTATTGTGCTACTTTAAGAGAGTTATGTGATTTTTAGAGCATAATAAAAATGAAATCGTAGGAAAATCAGTTTATCCAATGTGAATTTGGTTCTGCTGAAGTGTAAGGAATTTAAATTTTTCAAGAAACTACTCCAAATCCATATTTTCAATACAGAGACATGAATATCAATGATGACACCCCAAAGTTAGGGGTTGATGGTGACGATGATGTTATTGATGTAACAAATGAATTTGAAATGGAAATAGATGATGAAATTTAAAATGCTATAGATATTGATGATGCTAAGGAGGAATATGAAGATATGGACACTATAATATATGAATATGAGGATGGAGATGAAGATTGGATCAGTTAAATGTTGGTTATAATCATATATAATATATATATATCTATAATACTTGATTCAACTATTTTATAACAATAGTCATTTCTTGTTTTAGATTCAATCTGATCGGTTCCGTGAGTTGGAGGATACTGCTTTACCGTGTGACGAGCATGATGTTACATCATCTGACCCTTGGACTACTAACAGTTCAGCAATGACTTAGAGGGGTCCTAGTTTAACGAGATTGATGATTCCTGACCCTATCCCCAAGTGACATCCACGTCTTAACTTCGATCCACACATGTGGAGGTATGTTAAGTTCAATATTTTTGTTAGTTTTCATTAATTTTTATTAATTTATTTATATACTCACTATTTTATTATTTGTTATATTTTTTGACAGATTTTCGTATGTAGCAGTTAGACAGAGAAGTGCTATATTGCGGAATTATTTTTTGGCAGCATGGGTTATATGAGATCATATTCCCATTGATGTTCAAGTATATCATTGGATGGTACATAAAAAAATAATTATTATTTTCAAATTTATTTAATTAATAACATGATATTATTAATTATTAATAGGGTTTATGGTATCCCATCCATGATAGCATGGATGAGTCTATATGAGAGGCTTGAGAGGGTTGTATATATCATCATTTATATCAATTTCTTCACAATCTGAGGAGGTCAGTAATGTAGATAGTGGGATTCACATATTTTGATCAGCCTTATTGTGACCACCAACTAGATTACATCTCATCTTAGGCTTAGGATAGATTATTTTAAAATTTTATGGGAGCTAATTTTTATATGAGAACATCATTAGGTCGAAAAAACTAGAGGAGATGGGAGGTAACACATCAAGTTAGTATTCGTACATTCATTATGCATCGATGAAATTTGTTAAGTACTTTTTTTAATTATTTATATAACTTTAAATATAAACTGTTTATTTTATACTCATATAGGCAGTCGAACAACCCGATATTATGGAGTATGATGTTTGTTTGAGGATGTACATTGATCCTGTAACTAGAGGGAGTATAGTTGATTGCTGGTATAATATTGTGGCCAGTAAAACATTAATTTTGAATTTTAAAATTAACTGCAAATAATATGTTAACTATTTTTATTTTAAATTTCAATTGATGGAGTAATATGAGGTTTTACATCTCAGACACAGCTTGAGATTCACTATGAGACTGAGGATCATACCTCTAGTGCATTAGGATTTGATTATGTGATATGGATGTTGGTGACTTAGTATTCCGTTAAAAATGGGTGAGTTGCTGATATTGTCTCTCAATTGACACAAGTCAATTATTATGGTATTGTTGTGATGTTGACCTGAATCTTGAGAGGATCTCATTGAAATTCATCATCATCTTCTGCAAAATATTAGGAGTAGATGTGGGATTAGGGTGAGCTTATAGATACAATGCATATGGATCAAAAAGATCTTCATCAATAGCAGCAGTAGCCGTATTGGGAGATGCGCCGATGGTAGCAACACTAGCACAAGTAGAAAATGGAGTACATGTAATGTCTAACTCATGGGTTAGGGATGGATTTTTCTCCCCCAGCTCCTCTAGTTCCTATAGATGACCCCCCCTCAGTGATTTATATATTTTTTCTCATAAACATTTAGATGTAAAAAAATTGTTATATTTTTATTAATCTATATATTTAGATTTCTATATAGTGTGTGTTTTTTATTGTTACGAATATTGTGTTATTTATTATTGTATTATTGTATTAATTTTTTTTATTTTATTATTTATTTATTATTTTTATTATGTTATTTACTATTTTTATTATATTATTTTTTTTAGTATTTCTAGTATTTTATTATTATTTTATTATTATTATTATTTTGTAATATTTTTTTGAATATTGTGTTTTTGATTATTTTATTATTTTATTATTTTAATTATATTTTCATTATTTTTATTATTTTTTATTATTTTATAATTTTAATTATATTTTTATTAATTTTATTAGTATGTAATATTTTTATAATTTTTTGTTATTTTATTATTTTATTACTATTATTTTATTATTAAATTTTAATAATTTTAATTTTTATCATTTTAAACAAAAATTGTGACGGGTAGTTAATCCCATCGTAAATACTTATTTGCAAATGACCTACTATAAAATGTTGTTTCTAAACAAACCCGACTATACTATTTGCGACGGGAAACTTCTCACCACAAATAGTTTTTTTCGACCTTGTTTTCTGCAACGGGTCATTTGCAACGAGACCCCCATTGTAAATGACCCTTATTCATGTAGTGTACCATGTATCTTAACATCATTTTGTAACGCACTGACCCTAGTTACCCAGATTTGGTTCATTATTACATAACATTGGCATGATCACAAGAGATCATGTCCTGAAGGACTGGCCAGTTTAGTAGCCTTGGAAGTATTAGATACAAACATTTGTTTTTTATAACATGATGAGATAAAAACAACAATAGCATTTTTTCCACTTTGGACACACTTATATCTCTAAGCCTATCCCTGAAGGTCAACCATAAAATACTACTTCAAATCCACGGAAAATAAAACATTGAATGGGGAGAGCTTTGATGCTTAGTAAGGATACCAATATAGCAGAAACGTGCATAAATAACCCTAAACATTTAAGGAAACTTATAAGACAAAAACATATGGCTTTTAAACTTAAACATTATCATAATATGGACAATATAAATTGAATAATGAAATTTACTTATTCACATGGATATTCTACTAGTTGAATAATCACATGCAATATCAATAGCCAATTTAATAATAATGGAATGCATAATTATGGACATCATCACTACGTAGTCAAGGCCTCGTGCCAAGACTACACATAAGACTTTTTCAAGGACTTCTAGAAAAAAAGTAGTTTGTCTCTTGAGACCAACCGATGCATCGAGTAGCTATAGCGGGCTCCCCCCATCAATTACTAAGTCCAATTCATTCCTCATATGAATAGGTTTAAACATAACATAATCATTCATATTAAAACTAGCATACGAAATGTCAATACTTTATCCACAAAACCTGAATGGTATTAAAATAACACATCCATAGTCAAACATATCACAAGACCTTCAATACAATATGGATGATTTGTATCATAATAAATTAACTTCAAACAAGTTTAAAATCCATCAACGGATGTTGACGTAGATGAAATAAAAACTATTTGAATGAAATACCTCTTTCTATTTTAAAATCATTTAAAAGTCACGTAATTATAAAAAAATTATTTGGAAAATATTTCTATAATATTTTAAGGGAATCTTCTAAGGTGTTATAATGGCAGAAAGTATCCGCACCCACCGTATTAGTTTAAAAAACATTCTATCCTTAATTTTGTTGAAAATGTCATAAAGGAACTTGTTTGGAAAATAACAGAATGATTCATTTATAAACATCTTCTAAAATGTCACACAAATGTATAAATGACTTTAACCCATAGTCTAGGAAATATTAAAAAAATTTAAAATACATTTTTAGGAAATATGAATTGTGGAGATAAAGAGGTCCTAGTAGATACTCACGTATAAACAACTTCGGATAATGAAGATATTGAAAAATTCACCCTTAACTTGTACTTTTACTTGATCAAGGGTATTTTAACCTCCTATATAATAGTTAAATCATTTTTATTAAATTATACAATAACCACATACTTAAAAATGATATCATATATGACTTTCTAATATAGCTTTGTTAATAATATATTAGTAGTATCATTGTTTCAGGTGTTAGCTAATTCATTTTACTTTATATATTTGGTTACGTAAGTCTTGTTTTTTAGGGATATGATGTATTTGATTCATATACAGAATTATATTAAGTTATTAAACATTATTTTTATTCTTAAAATGAAAATTATTCTTGAATGGTTATGATGTGGAATGAATTCTATCGCGTTCGTGGAGACGGTAATCCCTACATACGTTCGAGCGGAAATATCATTCTATTGATGGTGAAATTGTACCTAATTGGATGATATATTATATATAAATTATTATTAACATGTTATATTTATTATTTTCATCCATTATACACATTTTTATACCCATCCAAAAAATGAATTGTTTGAATAACAAACTACACCACGACGTGGAGACGGTAAGTCATACGTACTCACGTATGGTGACTTGTCCTTCATAAGATGGATATAATAAAAAATATGGTTGTAAAATATTTATAATAACATCATAGTATGTATAAGGTACTAGAGTTTTTATTTTCATATGTAAAAAAATTAAGAGGAAGTGGAATAAGAAAAGAACTTTGAAAGAGGTGGTGAAATTATTACCTCTTCTCCGGGTGTTTCTTTTTGAGTTGATCAAAATGGCCCCATAGGTTGGCTATCTGATCAAAGTAAGGACATTAGGTCAAATTAGGGGTATTTTGGAGGATATTTTAGTAGGGGTTGGTTGAGCCAAATGATTTTTGTGGTGTGATTTTTGTTAGAAGGGGAAGATCCCTTTTATAAGAGAGGTGAGGGTATGTTTAGGAAAATCCCGAGAAATTATTTTATTATACAATCATATTCAGTTTATAATGGCTCCAAAAACATTTATATTGAGGATAATATGGGTATGGGCCAAAAAAATATCAACCAATAGGTTTTAAATAGGTTTCGGTCACCATATTAACCTTATCTTTTAGATTTAACTCTTAGTTAAATAGTTTCACATTCACATGTATTCTTGTATTATTATAATAAATGGTTAATAAAATTACAATAAAAAACCAATCATACCCATAGTGGATCATTATTAATATATCCAGCCTTATCTAGTTCCTTTAGCCAAACCTTTAAGTTTTAGGAATATTATATCAACTAATAATATAGTATTTTTTTTTAAAACTCTTTTATGTCTATTTTGACACTATTTGGTATTTTATTTTTATGAAAGTCATAAAAACATTATCACTTAAAAAATTTATTTAATCCACCATAACATGTCATATTAACCTAAAAATACCATTACAAAGTAAATATTTTTATCTTTATAATGAATATTTATACCTGAATTTATCTTATATATAACCCAATATTAAAAATGGTTTAGTTATTAAACATTGAATTTAACAATTTTAACTCTTCTTGAAATAAAATAATAATAAATGTACTAATCTAATCTAAGTGGACTAAAAGGATCATATTATTTTACTAAGGTTTTTTTGGTCGAAATATAGTTATTTAATAAAATTAGGACATGTGTTAGGGTATTAATAATAACTTTTTTATCTTTAATTTCCCTATTTAATCGTGGTAAATAATAGTCAAAAGTTATTATTCTCCAAAAAAATATTTTCATTTTATAGAACCTCATTTTACTTACTAACATTAACAGTGTCTCTCAAATTTTTAAAATTCAGTTCACATGAGTGGTAAAATTACGTTTTATGCAAATTTGCAAATGCGCCTAGAAGGTGGGTAAAAGACGGTAAAAGGTTCAATATAATTTTATATATCTAATATTATTATAAAATGAGTCCAATGAATTACATTGAACATAAAGAGGTATTATGTATCTATTTTTACCTAATATAATTTTAAATCAAATAACCAATTATTTAAATAAAAAGTCGGCTTTAAACAATAACATAGTGTTTTTCACTATTCATAAAAAATTGTAAGTTTTCAGAAAAATAAAAAATTCACCCAAAGCTAATTTTGATATTACGAATCCAAAAATAAAACCAATTTTCAGAAATAAAATTTATAAAATTTCAAAAAGTGGGTATTACTATTCATAACGGCTAGTTTGGTTGGTCGTGGTGTGTTTAAACTATAAGTTGCGTACAATGCAAGCTATTGCATTATTTAAAGGGAAACGTACCGTGGAAGCTTGGGGAGTTACATTCTCCCCTCCTTCAAATAAGTTTGACCTTGAAATTTCTAGAATTTTACTACATTAAAAGATTTGGGTGGTTCTTCATTATAGGTTCCTTTGGTTCCCACATTGCCTCTTCCATCATATAATCTTCCATAGAACTTTCACCAGAAAAGTCTTCTGGTTTCTCAACACCTATTCTATGGTATCAAGAATCATTAAATGCTCTTCAGAATAAGACATATTATGTTCGAGTTCTATTTCGTCATAGGTGAGTACATGCATTGGGTCAGGCATGTATTTTCTTAACAGTGATATGTGGAACACCTTATGAACTTTAGAGAGACTTTGTGGCATTTCCAAATGATAATCCACAACGCCAATTCATTATAGAATTTCGAATGGTCCAATGTACCTGGGACATAATTTTTTTTCTTACCGAATCATATAACACCCTTCCATGGAGATACTTCAAGAATACGTGATCTCCTACTTCAAATTACAAATCTTTTCATCAGTTATAAAAATATATCTTTTCCCTACTTTGAGCTACTTTGATGTGGGTTTGGATAATACTCACCTTTTCCATTGTTTCCTCAAAAAATTCTGGGTCTACAAGAATTCATTCACCTACATCATCCCAACAAGTTGGTGTGCAACATCTCTTTCTATATAATGCTTCATATATTGCCATCTGAATACTTTAATGGAAGCTATTGTTATAGGAACATTCTACCAGAGGTAAATAATGATCCCACATACATTGAAGTCAAGTGAGAAAGATCTCAACATTTCTTCTAAAGTTTGAAGAGTCTGTTTGGATTATCCCTCAGTTTGAGGGTTGTAGACAGTGCTCAAACAAAGTTCAGTATCCCGGGCCTTCTGAATAATTTTCCATAATCTTGATGTAAAACGGGGATCATGATCAGAAACAATATATAAGGGTACTCCATGTAGTCTTACCACATCATTAATATATAGTCTTTCTAGAAATTCTAGTGGAAAATATTTTCTTATAGAAAGAAAATGTGCTGACTTGGTAAGGCGGTCAATAATGATCCATATTGGATCACTCCTTCATGGATTCTTCAGTAGTCCCAGGAAAAATTCCATCGTAATATCATCCCATTTCCACTCAGGAATGGGAAGAGGTTGCATGGCCCCTTAAGGATGTTGTCTTATAGCTTTCACTTGTTTAAAAACCATACATCTTGACACATAATCAGAAATCCCTCTCTTCATTTGTCCCACAAAAAATGTTCCTTGAAATATCAATACATATTACTTCTACCATGGTGTATAGAGAAATTGGAGCTATGAGCATCATCCAACAATTCCCTTTTTAGATCAGGTCTGTCGGGAACACAAAGTCTCTTCCAAAATGTCAAAATCCCATCTTCCTATACAAAGTCACTCAATATCCCATCATTCATAGATTTAATCTTCTTTTGAAACTCCTCATCATCAGTCTGAGAACTCTTTATCCTTTTTAGTAAAAAAGGTTTTCCAACCATTTGAAAAAGTATAGATGTTTCACCTTCTATGATTATTCTCATATCTATCTTTTTATCTACCATCATTTTCTTCTCTGGATTCCTTTCAAAGCTATATAACACTGATAATTCTTCACTTATCTTATAAAAACATGATACTATTTCATCATATTATGAGAATACATGGGAGACTATTTCCCTTATAAATTTTGGATTAAGATTATGAAAGATATGATCCTTCTTACTCTTTGGATCATGTGTATTACTGGAGTTCTCATTCCTTCTACTGGGCTCCATTTCATAACAATGGCATACACTAGGATAGTTTATGATTTCTAATGAATAATTCCAAACATGTATAATACCTAATCTAAATAGTTTATGCATATAATACAAAATCATAAAAAATGTTTTCTGAGAGGAAGTATTTACTTACAAATCCATCATAATGGTTCGTAATGAAAAAGTGAATTATCCACTGTATATCCCCCGGGTGTGTCATAACCCAGAGTTCAGCAAGGCCCATTGTCACATTCCAGGATACCCCAAGTCAAGCTCAAAACTCCTTCTCAGAGTTTTCACTCTTAGGAATATCTATGCCAAAGCTAGCACTACCTGTTCGTATCTAGACATGGATATATTTCTTAAAAGATACACCGAATCTTTACATTACCAAAATTCTAGGAAGTTCTTCTATACTAATCCTCAATGTCTATCTTAGGGTAATGTTATCTAATAAAAGTTTTTCTAAATCTAGTTTCCATGGTTTTTACTAAACTTCCTCTGATACCAATTGTAATTCCCTGGCCCAAGTTACCAAGTGTCCGTCCATTGTCACATAACAATAGCATGATCACCATAGATCATGTCCCGAAAGATTGATCAGTTTAGTATCATTGGATGTACCAGATACAAACATATATTTTACATTACATAATGAGATAAAAAACAACAAAAACATTTCTCCCCTTTTAATACACTTATATCCCTTATCCTATCCATGTAGGTCTACCATAAAATACTTCTTCGTATCATGGGAAAAATAAAACATAGAAATGGGTGAGCTCAGATGCTCATTAAGGATAACAATACAGCGGAAACATTCATAAATAAACATAAAAATTTAAGGTGATGTATAAGAATAAAACATAATATGTTCAAACATAATGTTCAGAATAATATGGGAAATATAAATCAAATAATTCCATTTACTTTTTCAGATAAATATTATACTAGTCGAATAATCACATGCAATATTAATACCGAATTTCATAATGATTGAATTAATAATGTCAGAAATCATAACCACATATTCAAGGCCTCATGCCAAGACTAAAAATTAAATTTTTTCAATTCCTTGTGCCAAGACACTAGCTTGTCTCATGACACCTACCGATTCATTGAGAAGCTATAGCAGTCTCCACCCATCACTTACTATGTCCAATGAATTCCTCGTATGAAAAGTTTTAAACATAACATAAACATTCGTATTAAAACTAGCATACGAAATGTAAATAATTTATCCATAAACCATGAATGGTTTAAAAATAACACATCCATAGTCAAACATATCACAAAACCTTCAATAAAATATCGATGATTTGTATCATAATAAATCAACTTAAAACATGTTTAAAATCCATCAAAGGATGTTGACATATATGAAATGAAAACTATTTGAATGAAATACCTCTTTCTATTTTGAAATCATTAAACTTAATATAATTACAAAAGAAAACATTTATTTTTAAAATATTCTTATAATCTTGTAAGGTAGGTTTCAAAGGTGTTATTACAGAGGAAAATAGCCACACCCACTGTATAAGTTAAAATAAACTTCCTTTCCATAATTTTGTCGAAATGGTCGTAAAGGACCTTGTTTGGAAAACGACAGAAATATAACTTTATAAAAGACTTGTAAAAAGTAAAAAAATTATCTAAATGACTTTATCCCATAGTCTAGGAAATAGTGAAAATGTTTTGAAATGCATTTTTAAGAAAAAATGATGTGGATGATAAAGATGTCTCAGTAGATACTCAAGTATAAACAACCTCAGATAAACAAGATATTGTAGAATTAGACCTTACCTTGTAATTTTCCTTGATAGAGGGAAGGTTAACCTCATTTTTAATAGTTTAATCATTATTTTTAAATTATAAAATAACAACACACATAAATATGATATCATATATGATCTTCTAATATTTCTTTGTTAATAATATCTTAGTAGTATCATTATTTCGGGAGATAACTAGTTCATTTTCCTTTATATGATTGGATACATAAGCCATGTTTGTTAGGGATAGGATGAATTTTATTAATATAATTAATGATATTATGTTCTTAATAATTATTTTTAATCATAAAATGAAAATTATTCTTGAATGGTTATGATGGGGAATGAATTTCATCGCATTCGTGGATACGGTAATACGTACGTACACCCGAGCGACAATATCATTCTATTGATGGTGGAATTGTATTTAACTAGATGATATATCATATATAAAGAATACTTAACATGTTATATTCATTATTTAAATCCTTTATACTCATAATTATACCCATAAAAATAATGAATTGTTTGAATAACAAACTACACCACAACGTGGAGACGGTAAGACGTATGCACACACGTATGGTGACATGTCATTAATAAGATGGATAAAATAATAAATATTGCTGTAACATATTTATAATAACATCACAGTATGTATAAGGTACATTATTTATTAATTTGGGTGGGAAAAACAAAGAAATAAAAAGTGGAAGAAAAAAAAAACATTGAAAGAGGTGGTGAAATTACTACCTCTTTTCCGGGTGTTTCCTTTTGAGTTGATCAAAAGGGCTCCTTAGGTTGGCTTTAAAATCAAGGTAAGGCCTCAAGGATTAATTGAGGGTATATGGGAGGATATTTGAGAAGGGGCTGGCCAATCCAAATGGCTTTGGAGGTGTGATTTTGAGATAAGGGGAAGTACTCTTTTATAAGAGAGATGTTGGTCACTTTAGGAAAAGCATGAAATATTATTTTATAATACAATAAAATTCGGTTTATAATGTCTCAAAAATAATTTAATTCGATTATAAGGTTGGGTGGGTCGAAAATATATCAACAAATAAGTTTTAGATAGGTTTAGGTCCCCATATTAACCTTATCCTTCATATTTAACTCTTAGTTAAATAGTTTTACTTTTACCACGTATTCTTGTATTATTATAATAAATGGTTAATAAACATACTATAAAAATCCAAGAGAACCCCAAGTTGTTAATTATTAATATATATAACATTATATAAGTCCTTTTCCGAACCTTATATTTTGAAGAATATTATATCAATTAATAATAATGTATTTGTTTTAAAAACTCATTTATGTCAATTTTAAAACTATTTGGTATTTTGTTTTTTTAAAAGTCATAACAACTTTATCAGTTAGAATAAAATTTATTTAATCAACTATAAAATGTCATATTAATCAATAAAATTAGTGGAATTTATCAAAAGTCTCAATTTATATTTATTTGTATATTTATAATATCTAATATTTTAATCGTTCATTAATAAGGTAATTACTACATCAACATTGTGTCATAATTAAATTTAATTATATAATGTCTAAATTTTTTAATTAAAATACCATTATGTAGGAAATTTTTTATCTTTATAAAGAATATTTATAGTCTAATTTATCTTTATGTATAACCATATATAAAAAATGGTTTAGTTATTAAACATTGAATTTAACACTTTTAACTCTTCTTGAAATAAAATAATAATAAAGGTACTAATATAATCCAAGTGGACCAAAAGGATCATATTTTTTCCTAAGGTTTTTTTTGGCTGAAATAAAATTTTTCAATAGAATTAGTACTTGTGTTAGTGTAATAATAATATCATTTTTAACTTTTAATTAACCTATTTACTTTTAACCGTGGTAAATAAAAGTCAAAATTTATGATTCACCAAAAATTATTTTCATCTTATTGAACCACATTTTACTTAATAATATAAACCGTGTCTCTTGAATTTTTGAAATTAAATTCACATAAGGGGTAAAATTACATTTTAAGCAAATTTGGAAATGCGCCCAGAAAGTGGGTAAAAGACGGTAAAATGTTTAATAAAATTTTATATATCTAATATTATTATAAAATGAATCCAGTGAATTATATTGAACATAAATTGGTATTATGTATCTATATTTATGTAAAATTAATTTAAATAAAATAATTAATTATTTAAATAAAAAGTCAGTTTTAAACAATAATGCAGTGTTTTTCACTATTGATCAAAAATAGAAATTTTTCAGAAAAATACCAAAAATTCACCCTAAGATAATTTTGATATTATGAATCCAAAAATGATGTCTATTTTGAAAAATAAAATTTATAAATTTTCAAAAAGTGGGTATTACTATTCATAATGGCTAGTTTGGTTGGTCGTGGTGTGTTAAAACTCAAAGTTGTGCATAATGAAGGTTATTGAATTATTCAAAGGGAAAAGTACAATGGAAGATTGAGGTTCTACACATGTGTTAATGATGAAGAGGATTTGGATATAGTTTTAGCCAAATATATTGGACTAAATAGGGTTGATATTTTCCATGAAATATATTGGAAAAATTAATGACTAGAATAAATGAGAGCCCAATGCTACACTGAAAAACATAGGATGGCATGAACATGATTTAAGTTTATGATTCTTGGACCAAAGGTGTTGTGAGGGAGTTTGTGAGGTAAAAAGGTAATATGAAACTAAATTTAAGGGAGGGAGAGGGAGGTCTTAGGCCTCACAAACATCCCCATAATGGAAATCATATAGTTTAATATCATGATGCATGGAACATGGGGTTGATTTATAGTTTAAATTCATGCAACTATGACCATAAAATCCCCATGCTTGTAAACATGTTGCAACTCAATCATATGGGGAAACAATATAATAAAACACAAAATCCCTTTTGATCCATGCTTAGTGTGGGGAACAAGGAGTCGAAAAAGACTCTCTCTCTTTTGTTGTAAGTGGGTTCCCAAAACCAATCTTATGTATATACATTGATTACTATTACATGTATACATTTTGATATACACATGTATTTATCTTACCATAATAGTGTTGATACTTTTGTATCCACTATATTTATGGTAATTTCATTAGATTTCATGTCATATCAAATGGTTATAATAGTTCCTAGGCTATAATGAGAACCCAACATGTTATGACCCATCCCAGTGGGGCCCATGCCACAACTCCCCAAGTCCTCCTCTAAAAGGCTAGGGAATCGTGACTAGCACTGAGTAGGCATATCACTAACATTGGAGGAATTTATTATATACCGGTATGCACACACAAATCTCCAATCCCACAAATACTGACAAGTAAAAACCACTACGAAAAAAATTCATGCATGCCACTATCCTATCCAACATAGTACGACAAGAAGTAAAGTGCAATAAAGTAAACTGGGCCCGAATACAATCCCACCAAAAGAAAGATTCTGAAAACAACAAAGTCCAACCCGTAAACAAAATAGGTACTGGGAATACTGCTCGAAGCTATAGCAACACCTAAACCTGCTTGAACTCAAAAATATCTATCCAGTCCTAGTCTTCCATGGACACAATCAAAAGGCCGCTCGTCTTCACAAGACCCGACACGTGTGGAAAATACAGTGCAGGGGTGAGTATAACAATACTTAGTAGGACACCCTAACACCATAAATAAATACACAAAGAAAGATACAGTTATCTCTACAAAGTACATATCTATATCAAATATAATAAAAATATCCAGATATACTCAAACCAAGACATGCAATGTAAAGATAAATCATAACTACCGTATACCAGAACTAGGGATTCAGCTTGAAGATTCCACATAGCACTCATCTAGGATAACACACTCGTGCATCTGATAGCACTGATGAAGTCCATTTGAGAAGTACGGTTCATCAAAAACCTTCATGAGAGAGATACACTTATAGATCTGAAGAGGGATATGATACACAGATAAGGATCAATGCTAGGGCCATGTGGTGATACCAACAAATCCATCTGGATTAACCTGCTAAGTATAGAATCGACCCTCGCTGAATATGGACATTCCAATACCAAGTACTCTTCCTAGGTCATGAAGATTGAATAAAGTACCCTTCTCCAAGCCTCTTGGAGTGGATTCCAACAAATCTATCTAGAAAGACCTGCTTAAGGGATTATGCTCCTATGAGTAGTAAACAATACCCACCAACCTTTAAGGAAATGATCCATGGAATGAAACCTATTTAATATTGCCCAAAGATACGGTGTACAGGAGATTCAAGTCATGTAGGAAGTTATGAATGGTGTGTAGTGGGGTTACATGCTGTGTTCCTTGACCCTTGGTACTTCTCATCTAAAATAGCTTGCGTCGTTAGAACATGTCATCTTAAAAGAGAGTACACAACATGTAAAAAGACTTACATTCCATTCCCATTCCATCTGGGATCCACCTTTGTACTCTGGAAATGTTCCAGCACATGTTTTCAACCTGTGTAGTTATGTTCGTGTACCAATACATTGGGTAATCTGCGCAACTAGTTCATCCAAGCCTTGTGGAGTAGTACACACCATGTCAAAACCCCGTATACTCCACCCCATGTCTGTGTACCTTTTGAGATACATGATGTGTCTCAAGGAAGGGACCACATTCCATTTGATAGGGGTCACATGTCATGTAAGTTGCAATAGACTCCCAAAACCCTAGTCGCCACTACATAGGGCCCGCACACTGTGTATTCCGGAATACAGTCATGTTCTTCATGATATTCCAGAGTCATTGTTCTTCCTCTATGTTCCTCATCCAATCCTCTAGTGCTCGATTTATTGGTGTTTTTACCTCAAAAATAATGATCCAAGGTTGTCTCATTGTCATAGCATCGAATTGGTGAGTGCTTGGCATTCAATCAGCTCCAAAATCTGATTTCGATCACCTGCATGAAAATCGATCGAAGAACAATATCTATTGAATCACCTTGATCCATACATCTACTTCACTATCATACTTTTTCAAGGACATTTTGAGGTTTTATTTTCAATCTCAAATTTTTTCTTCCACGAAACTAAGGCCCAATGATCGTTTATTCATAAACCATGAAGAACATGAAGAACATCGGGGGATAAAATCCCAAGGAAAACCCGAGGAATGAACCTAGGTCATTGTTAATTATGGAATTGATCCATTCCTTAATAAGGATCAAGAAAAAATTCAATTCTATAAATAGTCAAAACCTGATAATTATCCTGCAATATAATCCCATCCTGCAAGAAAGATGAACTGTGGAACAACCTATCCATTGGTTGGTCTGAGTTCAATGTTGTATTAATAAATGGGGAAAAGAAATCAAAATAAAAAACACTACCCAATGTTTCGATATTTTTAAAAATATGATCGATCATCACATCGCCAAAGTTGTTGAGATCCATCAGAAATAGTTTTTGTCGATCTTTGATCTGCAATCCTGTCATCGTTCATCATCGAGAGAGTTCTCCAAGTTCTCTCTAGACCCTCTAGAAAATCAATGGGATATCCATCCAACCCTAGACTCATTCCTAAAGATTATTTAAAAAGGAAATGATGCTGAGTTGGTGAAATGATGAAATAAAATAAATTTACCATTTATTTTATTTATTAAAAGGTTAAAAACTAATTTCTATAGTTAACTCGCATCGACCAATGTAAGGTCACATTTAGGGTAAACATGCGGATCTGAATGTGACGTCTCCCTTAGATTTATGATATGGGAACCCATTTAGAAGTTATTTCCCTTTTTCAGGATAACTTCTCACATGTTCTATTTAATATATTTATTATATTTCAAACATTTATTTCGGGCACATTGTGCCTCAGAATTGTATGTCGTCTCAGCATCAGATCTCAAATTAATTATATATAATATTTAAAAATAATACATTGAAAATGAAGGACATTAAACTCTCCCCACCTTAGGGATTTACATCCCCTAAAATCCAAAAATAAGGCTACTAAAAAATATTTGGGTGCTCCACACGAATCTAAGCCTCTTATTCCCATGTGCTCTCCAAGAGATTCTTATGTTGTCATTGGACATGCACTAAGGGAATCAGTCATCCATAAAGGATCCTCTACTATCTATCCTCTATCTCTATTGGGTACTCAGCAAAATTCTCTCCATCATCAATGTCCACCTCTTCCTAGTCAATGACATGTGATGGGTCATGTACGAGCCTCCTCAGCTACGAAATGTTGAATACATCATGTACCTGGTTTATCTGCGGGGTATAGCTAAGCAACATGACACCTTGCCAAATCTACACAGTATCTGAAAATTGCCGATAAACCTCATTGATAACTTGATTCCCTAGAAAAATATCTGTAATCCCAATCAAGATGAAACTCGAAGGAAGACATGGTCTCCTTACTCAAACTCCAAAGGCCACTTCCCCATATCAGCATAATATTTATGATCACTTTGTGATTTTTTCATCCACTCCAGGATGATATTCACCTTCTCAGTAGTAGCTCACTCCAACTCCAGGCCCATGAGTGTGGAATCTCTTAGGTCATTCCAGAAAAGTAGTGACCAGAAGGGTCGCCCAAACAATGTCTTGAATGGTTCCATACCAATGGATGAATGGTATCTATTGCTGTACGTGAACTCCACCAATTTAATTTGATCCTCCCAACTATGGTCGAAGTCCAACATGCAAGCTCGTAGCATGTCCTCTAGAATCTGAATGGTTTTCTCTATTTGGATGACGGTATGAGGGTGAAATGCCATGCTCAATCGTTACTAAGTCCCAAATGCTTCCTGCAATCCATTCCATAAACAGAATGTAAAATGAGCATCATGATCAGAAAATATCATCAATGAGACTCCATGATGTCAAACATTCTCCTGAACGTAGAGGCATCTCAAACTCTCTATTGAACTTTCCTTTGGGATATCTAAGAATTATGCTGACTTTGTGAGTCATTCAAGAATCACCCATATAGAATCATGTCCCATGGGCGTACATGGTAAACCCATTACGAATTCCATTGAAATTCCATCCAAATTATATTTTGGTACCTCAAGGGGATGAGTTAAAATTATTGGAACCTATTACTCAGCCTTCACCTGCTGGCACGTAAGGCATCAAGAAATGATCTCTGTCACTTCCTTCTTCATCACTGACCACCAAAACGGATGTCGGAGGTCATGGTACATCTTCTCCATATCATTATGTACCGCCAAATGGGTTGTATGAAACTCCTGAAAAATCTCCTCCCCCAATGCCACTTGTACAACTATTCATCCTCTAAAAAGGACAACATGCTCCCCACCATCTGAATATCCATCAAGTGAATGTCTTGTATACATCTGATCATGTAGGGAATCATAGTCAGTATCCCCCAGAAGTTCCTCCCTCACACATTGTAATAGTGGAGGGGTGAGAACCATAGAATGGTGGTAAACTGATCCATCTTCATCTACAGAGGATAACTGTAACAAGCCCAACTACTCTGATGCCTCATTCATCAACTGTGAACTAGATCTCCTAATGAGGGAATCTGCCACCACGTACCCCTTCCTAGGAGTATAGAAAATCTCAATGTGATAATCCTAGAGGAACTCTATCCATCACCTCTATCTCATGTTCAGAACATTATAAGAGAAGATATACTTGAGACTCTTAGGATCAGAGTAGACGATACACTAATCGGCCATCAGGTAGTGTCACCAAATCTTCCATGTGAAGAATACCGCTGTTAAATCAAGATCATGGTTCAAATAGTTTTACTCATGTGGCCTAAACTGGAATGAACCATATGCAATCATCAATTTCCTCTACATCATGACATAATGATGTTCGGTCCCCGATGCATCGCATCACACTATGTAATCGACACCCTCCTCTGATAATATCAAGATCAGAGAACTCATCAAACTCTTCCTCAACTGCTGAAATTTCTAATGGTACTTCTCTATTCATAGAAAACTTTGTCCCTTTCGACTCAAAGATTTCATAGGTGATGAAATCCTGATAAATCAAGTTTGAATATATGGTATTATCAAGCTAGGCCAAGGAATCTCCGCACCTCTGTCACGCTCCAAGGTGGCTCCCATGCTAACACTACCTCCACCTTGGTCAGGTCCACTACCCCTCCATCTATTGAGATAACATGTCCTAGAATGTGGACTTCCTGAATCTGGAACTGGAACTTCAAGAGTTTATCATAAAGTTGGTTCTTTCAGAGTACGTCCAGAACCATCCTTTGGTGTCTCATATGCTCCTCCTATGATATCAAGTACACTAGGAAATCTTTGATTAAGACTACCATGAACCAGTCTATGTATGGTTGAAAGATTCTATTCATGAGTCCCATGAACACCGTTGTGGTGTTTAGCATGCCAAAGTTCTTCACCAAGTATGCATAGTGACCGTAAAAGCATCTGAAAGTCATCTTCGATATATCCTCATCTCGTACTCACAACTGGTGATAGCCTAATCAAAGGTCAACCTTCGATAACCATCATTCCCTTCTCAATGTACTGAAGAGTTCATCGATCCTCGATAGTGGATAAATGTTCTTCATGATCACCTAGGTCATGCAATGATATTCCACACACAACCTCAAGCTCCTATCTGCCTTTTTAGAAAACAAAATCGGGGCTGCACGAGGTGAAACATTGGGTATTATGAATATCTTACTATGAAAGTCCTCCAAAAACACCCTCATCTCATGAATCTCTATAGGACTAATCCAATATGATGGTTCTAATATCAGCGTCATCCCAGGGTTTAAGTTGATGTAGAATTCTATCTCTCGATAAGGATGTAATCCGAGAACATCTTCAGGAAAAACATCCTCGTACTCTACCACTATTACTGAGAACTGGAAACTCATAAAATATGCTATACTGAGGGTCAGGCTAGCCAACTGTTGAGTAATTGGTTGCACCCTCCGATGAAAGATTCCATCTTATGCTACCTAGGTTTCCCTTTTTCCAAAAAAGGAAAACCTCACACCATCAATGCAGACACACCTCACCCTTCACCTAAAACAGTCAATGTAGGCATGGACTGTGGATAGCCAATCCATACTAGGAATGGAATCATAAGTCCTCAATGCTACCACAAAGAGGATCCAACTAAAACTCTCACCTCTAAGGTTTAGGTCGCACTATCGGCATAGATAGGTGATCACTGAGTCTTCTCAAGTGTGTATCTTCATGCATAAGGGTCGAGTCAACTGTTCAATCAGAATCACTAGGACTCAAACAAGATATGTGATGAGAAATGAATTACTAGAAAATGTGTCTATTAGTACTATAGATAAATTATAAAAGATACAGATTGTACATTTAATCAATCTCATATCCCCTGGGTCATATTCCTTGACCACATCTAATTGTCTATGCTGATGTCCCCCAACACCATAAGCCTAGTGTGGTCCTCCTAGAGGATTGTGGTAATAAGTTGAAACATCGAACACCTCCTTTTTCCCTCTCATGTCCTCTTCCACATATGTCACCCTATAGATCTAAATAATATTTTCACTATCTCTACCCTAGTGGTCTATCCACTGTCTCTCTGTCAGTAGCACGATGGGTTAGACAATCTTGAGTGATAAGTCCACTGACGTCACACGAATAGCACCGCCTCTCCCTATACTAACTAGAACCACCATGTGAGCCATAAACAGCAGATCCTATGTCTTGGGATATCCTCCTAAAACAAATCAAACATCTGGATCCCTGAAACTAACGTTGGCTCCCTACTACTGAGGTCTCTTCACATGCTCATCCACTGCTGACTACTACTAGTTGTACCTACTCATCCAAGAATCATTTGACTACCAATTCTAACTCAATAACCCCAGTATAAGTCGGAATACATATAGTTATAATGTTGGATCAAATGTCTCTACACAGACCTCGCTCAATGGTATGATCCCCAAATTACTAATCTCTAACCATTTCTATCATGTACCTAGAAAGTGTGGTGAAACTCAATGAATAGTCATCCATTATCATGCTACCCTGATAGAGCTGAAGAAGCTCCTATATATCCACATATCTCAATTAAACTTGTGATAAATCCTCTCTAAATAGATGCTCGAACTCTATCAACAAAAGAGTCACATCGTTTTGAGTTTGGATAGCCAAACTCCACCATCTCCCTATTGATCCCTCTAAGAGGATCACTACCAGGACCACCATATGATTGGATGGTATCCTAACTAGATGGAAAACTAATGTCACTAACTCAATCTAGTCCTCAACCTCCTATGGTTCAATCTTACCTAAGAACATGAGGGGTATCTATCTCTAAAACTCATGGAGTGAACTCATCCTACACTCCTCGTCTGTTGGTACTACATGTACCATGTGCTACTCCATTGGTTGTGGTATAGATGGTTTACCACCTAGAGAAAAAAATTTCGTAAATGGACCCTGTATCAAAGCCTCATCAATGAGGGTGTCATCCTCGTGATCAAGCTACTGAATCATGACTGGTATGAGTCTCTTGGGGAATCTTGTAAGAAAAAAATATTTACCACGGTTAATGAGTATATCTTAAGAGTTTACTCATGAAGGACATGGAACCACAACCCATTACTATATGATTAATTTACCATTACATTCCTTGTAACCAGATTAATAATGTACCGACTTGAAAAGAAAGTTATTAGAGTCCTGGTGTATGGATACGTCAGTTACTCACACCAACACTAGAGTCTCAAACCTGAAATCCGAACTCAAAACACTTAACATTGTTTCCCGAAACCAATTTCATTGACTCTTATTCCTAAGGTAGAACCAACCACCTGTGATACCACTCTTTCATGACAATTTCCTGTAGGGAATGTGACAAGACTCCATAAGCTCACCTCCAATAGGTCAGGGGCTAGTGACTATCACTGAGTAATCATTTCACTGACATGGGAGGAATTTCTTATATACATGTATGCACACACACATATCCAAGCCCAAAAATGATGAAATGTAAAAAACACTAAGAAAAAAATGCACACAAACCACTATACAAACCAATAGAGTATGACAGGGTGTAGAGTATAGTAAAGTAAACTGGGCATGAATATAAGCCAACCAAAAGAAAGAGTTTGAAAACAAAAAAGTCCAACCTGTAAACAAAATAGGTACTAGGACTACTACTCAATGATTTAGGAACACCTCGACCTACCTAAACTCACAAAGATCTGTCTAGTCATGATCTGCCTTGGACTCCATCAAAAGGTCACTCATTTTCACAATACATGACACCTGTGGGAAAATCTCATGCGTGGGTGTGTATAAAAATACATAGTATGACACCCTAAAATAACAAATCAATACAAAAAGGATGATATATTCATCTCCATATAGTATATGATGATAACAAAAATTACAATAATATCCAGATATACTCAAACCAAGACATGCAGTCTATAGGTAAGTCACAACTACCATATACCAACACTATGTATTTAGCTCGAAGATTCCACAAAACACTCATCTGGGAGAACACACTCTTGAGTCTGATAGCATTAATGAATTCCATCCAAGAATTATTATTCATCAGGAACCATCATGAGAGAGATACATTGATATATCTAAAGATAGATACGATACACAAATGAGGATCACAGCCCGAGCTATGAGATGATACAAACATCTCCATCTGGAATAACATTCTAAGTAGAGGATCGAAGCCTTATGAAGTTAGTCATTTCAATACCAAGTAATCAACCTAGGAAATTAATAATGAATAGAGGATCATACTCCATGCCTATTGGAGGTGATTCCAATAACTCTATCAAGAAATTCATGCTGAAGGGATTATACTCCTATGTGTATGAAACGATACCCACCAACCCTGAGGGAAACAATCAAGGGAACGATCCCTAATGAAGCATGTCCTAGATATTCTGGAAAATAGATTCAAGCCTTGTAGGAAGGTATACAGGGCATGTTGTTGGGTCACATTCCATATTCCATGACCCAGGGTATTGCTCGTGAACTATGGCATGTGTCGTAAGAACATGTCATGTAAAAAGAGAGTACAAAGCGTGTAGTGAGACTTACACATCATGAACTTCGATCAAGGGTCCAACCATGTACTCTTGTCATGTGTCAGTACACGATGTCAACCCATGTAGATCTTCCCATGTATCGGTACCTGAGTTAATCCACGTAACCGGTTCAGCCAAGCCATGTGGGTGACTACACATCATGTCGGAACCCCATGTACTTTTCTCCATGTCCATGTATCTTACGAGATGCATGATGAGTATGGGGGAAGGGCCCACATGTCGTGTGATACGGGTCACATGTCATGTGAAATGAAATAAACTCAAGAATCCCAAGTTGTCGCTCTGTGGGTCCTACACACCATGTATTTTGAAATACATGCCATGTTCTTTGCAATCTTCCAAAATCAATATTCTTCCTCCACATGCCTCGGTTGATCCTCTGGTGATCAATATGTTGGTCTAGTCACCTAAAAACTAGATATACAAGCTCATCTCATCATTATATCACTGAATCAGTGTGTTCCAGCCCTTTGATCAACTCCAAAATTCAATTCTGAAAACCCACATGAAAATTTCCCAACAAACGATATCTCTCGAATCACTAAGATTTGTCCATCACCATAGTCATCGTACCTCGGTTTGGTCATCCTAATGTCAGATCTTCAATCTCGAATTGTTTCATTAAGAAACGAAGGTGCAATGGTCATTCATTCATAATCCAGAAATAACATGAAGAAGACGAAGAGCATCGGGGGAGAAATGGAATAAGGATCAAACCAAGGAATGAACCTTATCCATTATTAATTCCAGACTGAATCCATTCCATATGAACAGTTAATAAAAGAAAGAAAATTATCTAAAAAGTAAAACCCCAATAATAAACCTGCAATATAAGCCCATCTCAATAGAATGATGAACCATGGATCAACCTATTTGTTGGTTGGTAAGTGTTCATCATTGAATTCATAAACATGGAAAATAAATCCAAATAGAACACCCTACATTGGGGTTGGATCATTTGCTGAAGAGGATTGATCGTCCCATCACCACTATTAGCAATATCCATTAAAAATAGAGTATGTTTCTCTCTGATCCGTAATGTCATCATGGTTCACCATCGAGCGAGTTCTCCAATTTCACTCCACATCCTTTAGAAAATACCAAGTTTATCCATCCAACACTAGAATCCTACCTGATTATTATAAAAAGGAAATGTCATTGTCTTGGAGAAATGATAAAATAAAATAAATTTACCAATTATTTTATTTATTTAAACACCAAAAACTACTTCCCACTGTTAACTAGTGTTGGATAATGTTAGGTCACACCTTGGGTAAACTCACTACTCTAAACACAACGGTGGCCTTAGATTTCTGATCTAGGGACATATTTAGAAGTTATTACAATTTTTTAGGAAAACTGCTCATGTGTGACATTTAATATATTCATTATATTTCAAACATTTATTTCGAGCACACCAGGCCCCAGAATCACATTCTGGTTCAGCATCTAGTCTGTAATTAATTCCATATAATATTTAAAAATAATACACAGAAAATACGGGACATTACACAGAGATTCCATGATATTAATCTTAAACATAGGTCATATGGTCTACATACATCATTCAGATAGGAAAAATATGATCAGTGACCATTATATGATGGGGGATCATAAGAATGCATATTTATTCTCATGAAGTTCACACTTGGGGATATTAAGTAGATGATATCATGAGAATCGAACTACTAATAAGAATGACACTTGCTTTAGGTGTCATTGGATGTTCTTGTTTGGGAACAGATGTAATGCCCTCCTAAATTGAGATTATTATCATTGTATTCTATTTGATCACGTACCTTTCTGAAAGATGAAAACTATGGAACTGATGTCATAGTGAGGTAGGTTATGTAGAGTGCATCATTGGTGTAATGAAATTTATTAAACAACCAATATTGAATTTGTCAATTCTGAGAAGAAGTTATATATTTTCCCTAGTTGATTCAGATGATATTGTCTTCACTAAATCCATGTCCATGAAGGAAAAATGCAATTAAATCTAGTTAGGTCAATGAATAGTAAATAAAGTATGGACAATTACATAAGGTGTGTATCCTACTTTATGAGATATCATATGAAAAAGAGATTATATTATCGGGTGTTTCTTTGTAGAAAATGTTATCATTTCTATAAAATTTCATTATCTCCATAGGGTCCTTGATGGGTTGTTAGGAACTACTCTTGGTCTGTGAATAATATTCACTATTATAGAGATAAGGTCCTAGAGTGTCACACATAGTAGTATATTCAAAATTCTACAATATTCTAATGAATATGAGTATATGAAATGGTGGGCCCCACCATGGGGTTTGAAACGTGAATAAGAATGAAAAATAACTGATGTATAAATTAATTAATTAATATTTGAGCACAGAATAATTAGAATAGAATTTATTTATTATATATACCCATATGTTATTAAGTGAATACATGAAATATTTTTATACTAACTAGTATTATATTAATATTCATGGTTCATTTAGTATTTGGGGGAATTATGAGTCGATTTAAAGAATTTTGTTTACCACAAAATATATTTTATTATATATTACAAGTAGTAAATGTTATATAAATTACATTTATGATGAATTCATTCCATCATAACATGTCATTTATATCTTGTTTAGTGGGTGCTATTTATATGAGGGTCGGAGAACACTTTTCGAGTGATTATTTCCTAGTATATAAGCAAGGAAGATCTCATTTTTTAGGGACTGTACATTCCCAAGAATTTTGGAGTTCCTCACTCCTCCTTGCCACATCCTAAAGAGATAAAGGGCCAATCCATGTATTCAATCCCATAACACCTTCACAGATCAATGGAACGGGATCGTGGTGATCATTGATATATGGAAGGATTCGTCATAGCTCTATGCTAGCACTTAGAATTTGCTAATCGGTGTTCTCTCAGAATATTGAAGTGTGTGTTGATGATATAGAGGCATCGAACCATTGATCCATTGAGGAATGATCACCGATGATGAGCATTAGTAGAACATGATATCAATATTAAAATAGCATGGAGAATATTTATGAGAAACCTAATGAAATATAGAAAAGATATAAAGTAGAATAAATAAATCATCACGCTGCATTTTTTACATGGAACAACCCTCCCATGTAGAGGATTACAAAACCATAGGGAAATTATGAAAAAATATCCACTAGGAATTAGAGAGTAAAAAAATTCCATTAAATGACCTAACATGAATTACAAATGAGAGAACGTAGAAAACAGGTGTGAAAACCACACCCTGATACACCTCTGCCTTCTCTCTAAAAAATATCTCTCCAACACCATGATAAAAATATCAATCTGTGAAAAAACATCACCCTTTTGTCGACGAAACATCACTAACTCAGAGATATTCATCCAAACATGCATAAGTCTTCACCATTTTGTGACACTAGAATTATTTATCTCTCTCATGAACTCGCCATCATGATGTACCACTTTAATTACACGGAATTTCCATGTTTTTTTATTAAATGGGAATTTAATGTGTCTGTGAAAATTGATGGCCCATGATTCTGAGGCCCAGTGTGCCCGGAATGAATTTCTGAACTTTTTTTTGGGTACGTTCAGTAAACATATGACTGGTCTTTTCTTTATTTTAGATAGGTGCTTGTAATTGAAATTTGAGGGCATCGTTGAACTCTTAGCGCTGGTATTTTCTTAAGGAGACCATCACCTCGACCGCAGTAGGTTGAGGGTGAAAGTAAGTTTTACACTTTTCGTTGGAAATTAAAAATGAAATTATTTTAACATTTTATTTTTATTCTTGAAACCCATCAACATGGGTTATGGAGGTGGAGACTACCGAGCCCAAAACCCCCCAATTTTAATTTATGGTTGGGGACCACCCGAACCACCTAAACACCTTCATTAATATGGAGATAACTCCTAAACTCCCTTTTTAATATGGACATAACTCTTAATCTCCCTCTTTAATGTAGAGAAGTCTCTTGAATTTCTTCCATATTATTTATGCCAACACCTCTTGATTAATGGTTCCAATTCAAATTAAATTAATAAACCCTAATTTAATTTATATTGGCTATTCTTTTGATGGGAGAAGTGTTGGAAAAGCACTTGGAGAAACTTTTACCCTCTCTAATGAAGAACACATCCCAATGAAGAACGACCACTAGAGATCAAAGAATGATTAAACTGACCCCGAGATGGATCAGAAGCACCTTTCAGAGGCATCCAATGTAGGACGTCTTCGAAGACAACAAACCGACGATCGAGGAAACGCCGATGTCACTGACTTCACTGCTTCCAAAGTCAATGAGCAATCATGGTAGGGGTGTGTTTTAAATGGATGAATGTTAATTTTTTCCCTCACATTGCATCATCCCCTTGATATGATTTCTACCACTCTAAAGTGGAGGTTTTAGGCTAAACAAACATGACCTGACCCCTCCGTCGTTCTTCTTGAATTGTGTGTTCTTCATGATCGAAGAAGGAGACTTTGTGCCACGACGATGAAAAAAGTGCGGACTGCCGAACCGGCTGCCAGGGAAGGCGTGGCGCATGACCGTGCCATACATAGAGGATGGTTGGCCATCCGGCCAACCCGGTGGGTCGCCGCACCATGGCTGCCCCGCTGCACCGTGGCCGCCCTATAGGACCACGGCCGTCGCGCCTACTCGCACTGCTCCGCGACCCCCCACCGCCAGCCGCCGCTGCAACCTATGCCGCTCTGCCACCTCCACCAACCGCGGCCTCCATGGCCTAAGCTGCTACGCGTCCCCGCGCTGCATGCAGCATCTGCGGCCTCAACTGCTCCACGGCCTCCGCCACTCCACGACCCCGTGCCACCCGCGACCTCAGTCGCTCTGTGGACCACGCGGCCTCCGCAGCCCCATGCCACCTGCGGCCTCCGTGGCTGCCACACCGCCCCGCGGGCCGCTACCCAGGCCGGACCACCCATTCGGGCCACCCAGCGTAGTCTGGGCCGACCCAAACTGGGTCACCCTAGGCCGGGTCAGGATGGGTCCATCCGACCGGGTCAGACCGGACCCTAAAAAATTTCGACCCTATACTCTATTTTGGCCATAACTTTGGCACCAGGAATCCATTTGACAAACCGCCCATGAAATCGAAATCCTTATAGAGTGTCGGACCATTTGGTATACCCGACTAATGTTTCTGATAAAGTTGGGGTGTGGTCAAGTGGGATCAAACTCGAATCCAACTTGGCCCTTGGAACTAAAATGTTAAAAACTTACAGACCGAGCGTCTGATTGACACACCGTCTGTTGCGTTCATACCACTATTACATGGTAGAACATTTGGATACTTATTTGTGGGAATTCATGATAGTTGGAGTATTGACCAGTGCTTGAGGACCGGACCATCCCAGAGATGAGAACGCTTAGTGCAAGAACACAATAGCTGGCTGGGACGTGAAGAATGAATAGTGATCTTGTGTGGGTCAGCACCGAGCGATCATGTGTGGGTATACACTGAGTGATCATGTGTGGGTCAGCACCGAGCAGTCCAGTGTGGGTCAGCACCGAGCGATTCTACGTGGGTCAGCACCAAGAGATCCTATGTGGGTCTGATGACATACTGGAAATGTACTAAGATCCTGTGTGGGTCTGACAATGTACTGACGATGTACTAGGATCCTATGTGGGTCTGATGATGTACTATGATCCAATGTGGGTCTGATAATTATTAGGGACCCTTCATGGGTCTGCCTCTTAACGGAGTAAGATAATTCAATAGTTACATCTAATAATTTGTACTAATGTACCTAAGAAATACCTGGTGTGAGCTGAGTCTGTACATTGTGGTACATTCCTTCATTGTAATACCTTGGTGGTGTTATTTTGTGTGGCATACCTGTGTGGTACTTACCTTCATGGTATTCCTTCCTTTGTGGAACATTTGATATTTTGGCTTTGAGTTGGACTCTATGTTTTCTTCATGATTGAGATGGGTATACTTGATAACATAGGTATATGTATGGGCATATACCTGAGTAGGTTTTCCAGTTGATTTTATGCCTTTTGGTTTATCCTTGATGGCTTTTGTGAGACCTTGAGTGTCTCAGGGTCCCTACTAAGTATCTTTATACTCACCCTGACATAGGATATGTCTGCACCTTGTTGTGTTTGGTGCAGACGACGAACATCGCTGATCGAGGCTGAGGGTACT
This sequence comes from Viscum album, assembly GCA_963277665.1. NCBI lineage: Eukaryota > Viridiplantae > Streptophyta > Magnoliopsida > Santalales > Viscaceae > Viscum > Viscum album. The sequence goes on along the minus strand of OY728127.1, from coordinate 400,903,478 downwards.
CGGGCTAGATGGGGCCGAGAGATGGACCATACAGCGTGATGGTACGCAGAGGAGACGGGTGGACATGGAGTGTTGAGGTAGAGTTCTGTACCTACCCTTAAAGTAGGAACCCCAGAAGAAGACCCAGTAGCAGCCTTTCTTTTTAATTAGTTTTATTGTATTTTAGTTGTACTTGTACCATTACTATTGGGATTGTATTTCGACCCCTTTTTACATTTAGAACTCTTTTTATTATACAATTAACTAGTGCTTGTATCTTTTTATGCGCTTGGTTATGTGTGTTTACTGGTTATAAAGGAAATTCCTTCCGGTTTTAGGGAATACGCCTTTCGGTGCTAGTCTCTAACCCCTGGCCTATGGAAGGCAGGCTCGGGGTAGTCACGGCACAGGCCCCGGATGACGGGTCATGAAAAGTTGGTATCAGAGGAGTCAGTTCTACCATAGAACATAGGACAATGATCTTTCTATTTAATGAGAATATTTTTAAGTGTAGTGAGTGTGGTTATCAGTTTAGGGAATCCAGTGTTGGTGCTGCGGCCGACGTATCCATAAAGTAGGACCCTGACTTCTGATTTCTGACTCAATACATGATAACAGTAATTGCGTGTGTGTTTTGAAGAGTTTTCATTGTGATATAATTGAATCATATCACCAAGTATAACTTGTTGACCATGGTGCAGTGGTTTCTTTTCTGGATTCCTCCACGTAGATAGCCATCTAGGGGTCTGAATATAGTACACACTAATAGCCCACCGGGCGATGTGGCATCGGTGTAGGGCCCTATTCCCGTAGAGGCCCCAGCAAAGGCACCCACATTACCATTACCCGTTGGTCCACCGATGCCACCAACCCCAGAAGTAGAGGGTGAATGCCGCTTGAGTGCGTTGAACGAGTTGCAGCGCCAAAGGCCACCCAGGTACAAGGGAGAGACGGACGCACAGGCAGTTGAGGATTGGATGGAGGCCATTGTGAGAGTCTTCTTACTAGTAGGGACACCAGCCAATCTCATGTTGATCCTTGCCACTAGTATTTTATAGGAATCTATAGGTAGATGGTGGAGCTTGATGCTCCAAGATCATGATGAGGTGACACTTCTCTAGGCAGACTTTGAGAGCCTGTTTCGGGCAGAGTTTGTTCCAGAGACTCTTTGCACAGTGTGCATACAGGAGCTTCTTCATCTGTAGTAGGGCAGCATGACTGTGTCTCAGTACTCAGTGAGGTTCACTAACATCTCACAATACTCCACTGATATGGTACATGATCCATTCTTCAGGGACAAGACCATCGAGCAGGAACTCATAACAGAGATCAGGGATTTGATGATTTCTTTTAGCATCTTGATGGAGGCAGGGGTGTTAGAGTGAGCCCTATTAATGGAGAGTCCTTGTTGGACAATCACCAGCAGCGAGACCCACCACCGGATTTCATGTAGTGGAGTCTTCTGCAACTGCCCGCAGACAGATTTCACAAAGTTCCAAAAGGACCAGACCAACAGGTGGAAGACCGTAGGATTCGGGGTCAGGTTTTCACGATACCCGAGGTAGATCCATTCATGCTAGGAGCGGGTAGTGTTACGCATGTAGCGGGTAGGGTCGCATGGCTCGTGAATTTCTGAACCACGTTATAGATGATCATCAGATGGTCAAAGGACCGCCCAGGTAGAGACAGAGGTTTGACCGAGGAGGTCCGCAGGGAGCAGGCAGATGTGCCAGAGGAGTTGGCTCTACAGCTCGAGGTGGGTGACGATTCGAGATGTTACCACCACCACCACCAGGAGGTCCTACATGACCGTAGAGAGCAGGAGGATAGGGACAAGCTTAGCTCCAGGGAGCTGAGGCCTACGATCACGACCCTCTGGAGATGATACGAGGTACAATCTATGTCTATTCCACCATATTTGTAGTACGTATAGACATAGGTGCCAGTAATTCTTTCATTTCCACTACCCTCATTCAAGACTCGGATATTCTGATAGATCCATTAGCTCAATCCTTACGTAAAGAGACTCCCACAGGAGCGGATTCGACGATTAATCACCATTGCCGGTAGTGTGAACTTACTCTTCGAGGTGAGTGCTTCAGTAGGGATCTCCTAGTAGTGGCATTGAGACCTTACGATGTCATATTAGTTATGGACTAGTTATCTATAGTCTATGCACATATTGAATGTATTAGGCACAAAGTGCGGTGTGTCCGCACAGATCGGAAGAGGTTTACATTCACCGGAAAGAAGGGAGCCTTTGCAGCACATGATGGACTTACCCAGAGGAGAGTGCAACTGATCACACATCAGTTGGATAGCCTTACCCTTGGAGTGGTTGATGTGGGGATTTTGAGCTATCCTGTAGTCATAGACCAGTACATGGATGTCTTCCCTAAGGATGATCTGGGACTACCTCCACATGGAGAGGTGGTCTTTTACATTGACTTATACCTTGTGACAACACCGATATCTACACCAGCATATTAGATGTCACCCATGGAGCTTTGTGAGCTACGGGTACAGATGGAGGACTTACAGGGGAAAGGGTTCATCTTACCTAGTGTTTCCCCTTGGGAAGCCCCTATCTTGTTCGCCAAGAAGTCAGATGGGAGCTTGAGGCTTTGCGTTGACTAGCAGCGCATGAACCTGGTGACCGTGAAGAACAAGTACCCACTCCCAAGGATTGACGATCTCTATGATCAGCTGAAGTGACCATGTTGGTTATCCAAGATAGACCTCGGATCTGTCTATCACCTGCTCAGAGTGTGAGACGAGGATGTGGAGAAGACAACTTTCAGTTGTCGGTACGACCATTATGAGTTCTTGGTTACGCCATTAGGTGTAACCAACGCTCTAGAAATATTCATCAAACTCATGAATAGGATCTTTCAGCCATTCCTTTATCACTTTTAAGAAGTCTTCATCAGCGACATTCTGATCTACTCGAGTACTGAGAAGGAGAATGCCTATCACATGCAGGTAGTTCTAGACACACTCGAAGAGAACTAGCTTTATGGTATGCTCTTGAAGTTCCAATTATAGATCTAAGAGGTGCACTTTCTGAGACACATTATCTCAGAGTCTGGATTTATAGTGGATCTAGTAATGATTGAGGTGCTAATTTCTTGGGAGCCACCTAGGAGTGTGAAACAGGTATAGAGTTTCCTGGGTTTGTCCGGATACTACCAGAGATTAGTGCCAGATTTCTCCAGAGTTGCAGCACCACAATCATCTTTGATAAAGAAGGGGAAACCCTTCATGTGTTTAGAGATATTCTATCAGAGTTTTCAGGTGCAGAGGAAGAGGCTGACTAGTGCACCCATATTGAGTCTACCGGAGGGGGAGTAGGGTGCTTAGTTTACTGCGATGCATCAGGGACTGGGATTGGATATGTCCTGATGCAGGAGTGATCATTGATCGCATATGTTTCTCAATAGCTCAGAAATCATGAGTAGAACTATTCTAACCATGACCTGGAGTTAGAATTAGTGGTCTTTGCCTTAATGATGTGGTGACATTACGTGATGGGGATCATTTTACAGTCCTCTTGGATCACATGAGTATTAGGTATATCTTCTCTCAAAAGGACCTGAACCTGAGACACCAATGTTGGATTGTGTTCTTCCAAGACTATGACTTTGAGATAGCCTACACTCCGAGGAAGGGGAACGTTTTAGCAGATGCACTCAGCAGGAGGTCTAGTATAGAGCTACTATGTGAGTTGATGGAGCAGCTAGCCGCTTTGCAGATATCCTTTGTGGATTGGGATGGATCATCTTTCCTTAAGTATCTTATAGTCACTCCCCCACTTCATCAGTGAGTGAGGGAGGCACTGCACGGTGACACTGACTGTGAGACTCGACATGCTCAGATATCCAAGGGACAGGTAACTGAGGGATTTTCTAAAGTTGGGGAGAACCTAATCCTCTTCAGAGGACGTATCATGGTACCCGTGTCACTTCGGGAGGAAGTGTTGAGGGAGTTCCACACATCCCCTTTAGTGGTATATCCAATAGTGGTGAAGATGTACTAGGATCTCCAATGAAAACATTGTTGGCCAGGAATAAAGAACGTAGTAGCATAGTTTGTATCTCGGTGCCTCACATGTCAACAAATGAAGGTGTAGCATCAGGTACTAGCAGGCTTGGTTCAGCCTTTAGAGGGTCCTGAGTGGAAGTGCGATGGGATATACATAGACTTCGTGATAGGACTTCCACGTACATCCAATGGTCATGATTCTATCTAGGTGATCGTCGACTGACTAACTAACTCGGACCACTTCCTACCGATCAGAGAGTAGGGTTCAATAGAGATCTTGGGATTCCTGTATGTGCAGGAGATTGTGCAGATACATGGAGTACCCTTGGAGATTTTATACGATAGTGATACATGTTTCACTTCCCGACTATGGAGGGGGTTGTATGAGGCTTTCGGGACACAGATTCGTTTGAGCACTTCCTTCTATCCTAAGACAGATGGCCAAACTGAGCGGACCATTCCGACCCTCGAGGACATGTTGCGTGCAGGTGTCATCGACTTCGATCACAGCTGGGAGGATCACTTTCCTTTGGTAGAGTTTGCATACAACAATATCTATCACTCCACCACTGGGATTTCACCTTTTTAGGCATTGTACGGGAGACCGTGCAGATCACCTTTGTGCTGGACCAACTCAGGGGTGTCAGCTCTAGGGGGACTAGAGATGGTACGGGCTACCACAGAGAATGTGCAGATCATCCAGGATCGGATGAACACTGCACAGAGTAGGTAGAAGTCTTATACCGATAGGGGACATAGACCTCTAGATTTTGGGGATGGGGACCACATATTTATATGGGTCTCACCCCGATGAGGTTTGTGGAGATTTGGCAGAGGCAGAAAGTTATCTCTGAGGTTCATTGGACCCTTCCAGGTCCTCAGAAGAGTTGGCGAGGTGGCTTACCACCTAGAACTTCCCCCTTAGTTACACTGTGTGCATGACGTCGTCCATGTATCCCACCTAGGGAGATACGTGCATGACCCTTATCACATCATCAACCACAGAGAGCTAGACGTCGACAATGCGGTGACTTTTACAGAGGTTCCAGAAGAGATTGATGATTGACATGAGCGAGTCTTTCGTGGGTGGTAGATACCTCTTGTGTGAGTTCACTGGTTGAACAGGAAGTCTCTTGAACTTTATCAACATGGGTTATGGAGGTGGGGACCACTGATCCCAATACCTCCCAATTTAAATTTCAGGGTGGGGACCACCTGAACCCCCTAAACTCCTTCTTTAATATGTATATAACTGCTAAACACCCTCTTTAATATGGATATATCTCTTAAACTCCCTCTTTAATGTGATAGAAGTCTCTTAAACTTCATCCACATTAATTATGCAAAGGCCTATTGATTAATAGTTCCAATTAAAATTAAATTAATAAAACATAATTTAATTTATATTGGATATTCTTTTATTGGGAAAATTTTTGGAAAATCACTTGGAGAAACTTTTACCCTCTCCAACTAAAAAACCTGCCAACGAAGAATGACCACCAAAGATCGAAGAATGAGGAAACTGACCCCTAGTTGGATCGGAAGCACCATGCAGAGGCAAGCAACATAGGACATCTTTGACGACAACGAACTGAAAATCGGGAAAATGACGACGTCAGCGAATTCACCACTTCCAACGTCAAGAAGCAATTAAGGTAAGAGTGTGTTTTAAATTGATCAATGTTAATTTTCCCCCTCACATTGAATCATCCCCCTTGACCCTCTTTCTACCTCTCAAATGAAGAGGGTACGGGCCAAAAAAACTTGGCCCGACCCCTTCGTCATTCTTCAGGAATGGTGTGTTCTTCGCGATAGAAGAAGGTGACATTGTTCCATGGTGACGAACGTAGAGCGGCTGGCCGAACCGGCCGCTGGTGAAGGTGCGGAATGCGACCATGCTGCGCCATGAAGACGGCAGGCCATCCGGCCAACCGCAGTGGACCGCCATGCTATAGCCTCTGTGGCCTCCGCCACTTCGTGGTCCCGTTCCATAGGCAGCGTCCGCCGCTCCGTTGCCCGCTCGACCTCCACCGTCTGCAGCCTATGTGGCCGCTGCCACTCCGTGGTCCCGCGCCACCCGTGGCCTCCCCCACTCCACAACACCTGCGGCCTCCACGAATTTGCGGCCCTTGCGGCCTCCACTGCCCCATGGCCTTCTCCGCCCTGCAGACTTCACGGCCCCACGGCCTCCGCCACTCCGTGGCCTCCACGGCCCAACGGCGCCCATGGCTTCCACCACACTGCGTCCCCAGTGGCCTCATCCGTTCCCCATCCCCCGCAGCCTCTGCTGCCCCGCGGCCACCGTGGCCCCGTGTGACCTCCACGACCTCTGCGGCACTGCACCACACATAGACTTCGCGGCCCCGCGGTCACCCCGCCGCCCCATGGGTCATTTCCCAATTCTGGCTGGGTCGACCTAAACTGGGTCGACCCAGAACGGGTCGGACATAACCCAGACCAATTTCGACCATATTCTCTATTTTGGCCATAACATTGGCAGCGGGCATCCCTTTGATGAACCATCCACGGTGCCGAAAACCTTGGAGCGAGACTGTCCTTTTGGTATACCCCACTGGAGATTCTGATAAAGTTGGGGTATAGTAGAGTTGGATTGAACGCGAATCTAACCAGGCCCTTAGAACTAAAAGGCTAATAACTTATAGACTGTGCATCTGATTGACGCCCCATCTATTGTGTTGATACCCCTATTACGTGGAAGACCTTTGGGATACTTCTTCTTGGGACATCGTGACAATTTTAGTATCGACCAGTGCATGAGGAACATACCCTCCCAGAGACAAGAAAGCTTAGTACTGGAACCCAGTAGCTGGCTGTGACATTACGAATGAATAACAATCATGTGTGGCTCAACACCGAGCGATCCATTGTGGGATACCTACAAGAAATCATGTGTGTATCAGCACTGAGTGATCCTGTGTGGGTCAGCACCGAGCGATCTTGTGTGGGTCAGAACCAAGAGATCCAATGTGCTCTTGATGACGTACTGGCGATGTACTAGGATCATGTGTGGGTCTGATGACTTACTGATGAGGTACTAGGATCCTATGTGGGTCTGAAAATGTACTTCGATTCAATATGGGTCTGATAATGATTAGGGATTCTTCGTGGGTCTGCCACTTAACAGAGTAACATGATTCATTAGATACATCTAATCATCTCTACTACTGTACCTAAGAAATACCTAGTGTGTGCTGAGTCTGTACCTTGTGGTAATTTAATTCGTGGTAATACCTTGGTGGTATTCTTCTATGTGGCGTACCTGTGTGGTACTTACCTTCATGGTATTCCTTAATTTGTGGAACAGTTGAACTTCGGGCTTTGAGCTGGACTCCGTTTTTTCCTCATGATTGAGATGGGTATACTTGATAACATAGGTATATGTATGGGCATATACCTAAGTAGGATTGTCAGTTGATTTCATGCCATGTGGTTTATCCTTTTTGGATTTTGTGAGACCTTGAGAGTTTCGGGGTCACTACTGAGTATCATTATACTCACCCCTAAATGGGATATTCCTGCACCTTGTTTGTTTGGTGCATATGACAGACAACACTAATTGAGGCTAAGGGTACCAGGGCTAGACGGGGCCCATAGGTGGACCATATGGCTTGAAGGTATGTAGAGGAGACAAGTGGATGTGGAGTGCTGAGGAGATAGGCAGATGTGGAGTGCTGAGGAGGCAATCTGTAACTACCCTTCAGGTAGGAACCTCGGAGGACAACCTAGTATCTACCTTCCTTTTTCTTCAATTATTTTGTATTTTAGTTGTACTTGTACCATTTCTGTTGGGATTGTATTCCGTCCCCTTTTTTACTTTCAAAACTCTTTTTTTCTATACAATTGGCTTGTGTTCATATCTTGATGTGTGCTTGGTGGCGTGTGTTTACTGTTTATAACGGCAATGCCTTACCCGTTTTAGGGAATACGCCTTTCCGTGCTAGATGCCAAGCCCTGGCCTATGGAAGTTGGGCTTGGGGTAGTCACGTTACGGGCCCCAGGGGATTGGTAGTGACAACCTATGATCATTAACCGGTTCATACCACTTAATCACCACTCTCAGGAAGATTTTTGATACGAGGAACCGATCATTGATTTGATTATTGTTTCTCCACACCTATTAAACGTCGAAAAACCGAACATGCTACCACGAATGTGGTAGTCTCCTTCATTATCTCAGTGGACTATATCTTGAACATGTTGCAAAGAACCTATTCACACCTACATAATAATTGTTTCAACTTCGTCATTTCACATGGGCCACCACAAAATTAGAAACCCCATCTCGGTTCGCTCTAGTCGGCTACATCATGCTGGAACTCCTTTAGAATATACTACTACATTATTTTATATAGACAACAAGTCCATATCTCCAATAAATGTAGTCAACATTCATTATTTAATCAATTAATATTGAGAATAACTCTCCATTAATGTTGGGAGAAAATACTCAATTAATATCAAGATAAATCTCTCCATTAATAATTCTCTCTCTCATTAATAAATGAGATGAATTCCAAAAACCATCCCCTTCAGCCCAATAAAGAATGGAAAATACAACAAACCCAGTTGGAATGAAAATAGATTGGTATCACACAAACCAGCAACATCTGTATAAAATATGATGAATTCCTTTTGCACTTCTGACAAAAATATCTGCTCTCCCTACAAAAAGAAATCCAAATGTCGAAATTTTTGTCACATATGTATTGGTATTGTGCTATTGAACAAGACTAGAACCAGAAACATATGGCTCCCCCATAATAGTGATTACCACATAATATGGAACACAGATAAAAATTATCGTCTCCCCCGACTCAATGTCCCATAAGCGTACATGTGCATCACCCCTATCAACGAGGTTTATTTTTCAAACATTATTATGCTTCATTCATGCATTAGAAATCCTCTAAAAAACATCAATAATAATAACGTTAAATTGCAAGCATGAACCTTTACCTTTGAAACCACTAGTGGGGAGAATCCTGATTCTAGGAAAAAAATTACATGTAGAATATTTGTGAAAACACAATGAAATATGGAAGAAATAGAAACCAGAATAAAGAAATCATCATGGTAGATCTTTAATGTGGAAAACCTATCCCATGTGGAGGATTAAAAAACCAAAGGGAAATTTTGAAAAAAAAAATCTACTATGAATCAGAGAGTACAAATAATCCAAGTAATTCCCAAACTTGAATTACAAATCAAAGAACATAGAAAACTTGTGTGAAAACCACACCCCAATACACCTATGTATTCCCTTTAAAAAACATCTTGCCAATGTGGTGCTCTAAAGATAAATTTGTGACAAAAAATTAGCTTTCTGTCAATGAAACATCACTACCTCAGAGATATTTATCCGAACACGTGCCAGTCTCACACCATCTTGCAACACCAGAAGGATTTCTCTCTCTCATGATCTCATCATCATGATATATCGTCGATCAATAACTGAGACACCCCACTTTATCACAACTATCAATAAGTCTTTCGATACATGGCTCTGATCTTTGATCTGATTATTGATGCTCAACACCTGTTAAACACTATCACTCTACACAAGCTACCACTGACATGGTAGCCCCCTTATTTCTCTCAGCGGACTATATCTTGAACATCTTTCCAAGAACCTCCACACATGTTCATGATAATTGTGTCATCTTCATCATGTCACATGGGCCACCGCAAACATAACAAACCCTTCTCGTTTCTCTCTTGCCTACTACATCATGTTGGCACACTTTCAGAATATGCTACTGCATATTTTTATATAGTCATAAAGTCCATATCTCCAATTAATTTAGTTAACATTCATTATTTCATCCATTAATATACATAATAACACTGTATTAATGTTGGGATAAAATCTTCAATTAATGTTGAGATAAATCACTTCATTAATAATTTCATCTCTCATCAATAAATGTGATAAATTCCAACAATTCCAAACATTCAATCCTTGACCACATTCATGGATTGAAAGAATGAGATCGTGGTGAACATAGAGACAATGAATGATTTTTCAGAGCTCAACACTAGAAAATGAAATTTGATGATCATTGTTCTCTCACACTCATGAAGTGAGCGTGGATGATCTAAAGGTATCAAACCTGTGACCCATTGAGGAACAATCCTTGATAATGAGAATTTTCGAACATATGACATCAATACGAATGAGGAAAAAATTTATATATTATTATGCATAATTAAATTCATTGGTGATCCTAGGATCTTTATTGGGACTCAGCCCACTGAATAAGATAATGTTGTGTTTCTCTCATGATGAAAATTTTAAAATCTTCAGCCAAATAACTTCTACTGCATACCCTGGTACCAATAATTGATATCAAAGAACAAAAATTAATTATTGATTAAAAGATAACAAAATCATTCTTAAATTTAAGAAGAGAGATTTGTTTCGGTCCTAACAGATCTGACTATGCATCGATCTGATCTGTAACAGCAAATTTTTGACCATTATAAAAACTAATTTGTATCTAGAGCAGTTTTGACAAGTATTAAAATTTGAATTTTTTTTATTTTTACAGATGTTAGTTTTACATGTTTCCAATGACCCAAGGAGGTGAAATCCCATTTTGCCTTGTTTGAGCCAGATTCTAGTGCCCAAAACTTATACAGCATGTGACCAATAATTCTACACCAATGTGGAATTATTGAAGCCTCAAAATTTATTGGTTGTTAAATGTTTCCACAAAAATAATGAAAAAAACTAATTTTTTTGGTGGGTGGGGTGGGTCCACAAAAGAAAAATGGGGCGGAACTTCAAAAACAAGTCTATGGGGGCGGCTGAGGAATTCCACTGTGTGCCACCGCTACATAATACTGCTCGGTCATCGGCATCTCTTGATCGGCCAATGCCACTACTATATGTCCCATCTGGTCGCGTTGTCTCCCTACCACCCGCAGTTGGAAACCCTAGCCACAAAGGCCACCCAATCCCCCCCCCCCATGTTGTGTTTGGTTCTACTTGGGACAGTCCCTGGGTACCTTATTCCCACCCAGTGGCGGCCTGCACTAGTTAACCGCAACAAACATGGGTGGGTTTCTGGAATGAGACTACACAGGATCTTCCCAAACCGAGATAGGTATAGGCAGTTTCTGGGCCCCATGATAATATTTTAAATATCCAAAAGTTAATGTAATTTTCTATATTAAAAAGATATTAATATCAATATGTGATTTAAAAAAATAGTTTATAATAAAATTAATTTCAAGGAAAAACGAAATGAATTATTTAAAATTCATTTAATTTATTATGCCATTAAATTTATTATAATTTAATTTTATCGTGAATTTATTTTAGGTTCTAACTGGTCTTTAGCATTGACCTACACTTTTGGGGGGTTTGAATTAATAAATAATTACAACTAAGTGTGATGATCGTAATATATAATTTATGGTTAATGGTCTATGCATCATCTTTCCTCATATAATATCTATAAGGGTATTCACATAAATCTATTTTATTATGTTTGTATTCTGCTCTTCCCAAGACCTCCTCACTTGTGTGTGAGTATATCTTTTATAGAATAACGACGTAGTTAGACATGGACCCCATCAAGACGAGATGGATTTTGAAATATTGGACTGTGGTGCAAGATGCAATACGAGTCAAGTCCCAACTTAGGTATTATACCCCGTAGGTCATGGTTGATTCATTGAGTATAAATGGATCAAAAAACAAAAAATTCTCAAGATCATTCATGAATTTTATTTAATTTATGTATTGTTTATTTTTTTTGAATGTTCATGTTTGCGAGAAGACATAAAATAATAAACAATTAAATCACATATTAAAGATGCAATGAATGTTTTCTATTTACTATATGTTCAGTAGTGAGTGCAACATCATAGTATGAACATAATAAATAGAAGATTAATTCATTACTCAAGTAATAATAACAAACCTGCAAAGAAATACATAGTCATAATACCTCATATTACATTGTTTTGAACAATCTCGAGTGTAAGGGATGCTAGCATGCCCTAATTGAGGATGCCTCATACTAACATGAAGTTCATATTATAGTGATCGATTTACTTAACTAAATTTACTTGTAAAGAAGTAGTCATGGATCTATTTGTATCACTTTTGAGGAAAATCATTTTGGGAGTCATGTTTACAATTCTATGAACCTGAGACTTCACTTAATAGCTCAAGAAACTATGAGTCAATGTGGCTGGACAACCTAGTGCTGACCCTGAAACTCTTCAAGTAGCAGTGTACCCATATCTTAGACTACAAGGATAGATTTCAAGGATCCATACCACTAGAATACTCAAGTGATAGAATATTCTAAATATTGTGTCTAGAGGCTACTAGGGTTCAATAAAATAGTGGGAGACATTTATTGTCTTAATCAATAATATCTAAAAAATAATAAATATATTGTAATAACTACTAAATTTATTTTTTCTAGAAAAAATGGAAATCAACACCACTGGTACATTATCATTGTGATTAATTATGTAAAAGTATAATATCCAAACCTCTTATAATTTCCAAAAGATGTACAAGACTGTGCATATTACTACTCCAGGAGAAAAAGCTTTATGTGATGAAGTCCTCGCTTTCTACTAATCCCCACCACGAAGTATGAAAGGAGGATAAAGACAAGTATTTGAAGTTTGTAGATTATGAAATATATGCATATTATATCATGTTTTCTCAATGTCCATTCAACTGTAGAAAATTAATGAGGACAAAGATACCAACAATATGCTAAATCAACTCCAATATTTATACCAAGAGATACCAAGGCATGGATGATATAAGATATCTAGGCCACTATATAGGTGTATGATAAAAAAAGATAATCAAACATAATCTCATGTACTCAAGATGATTGGGTACATTAAGAGAGTTGAATACCTTAGTTCCATGCTAAACAAAGAAAAAGTGAATGATCTCATTCTTTCCTCTTTACCAACATGGTTCTTAACTATTATTGTCAATTGAAACATGTATTACTTGAAAAATAAACTCTCAGACCGTTATATTTTAGTTCTCTAAGATGATAATGATTTTAATAATACCAATTCTTCAGTACATATGTTGAACAATAGGAGGAAGGGCTATGATATGGGGTATAAGGCTAAGCCCAATATGAATTCACTGATGTACCATCTTTATAATTAACCAAATATAAGGAGGACGGGAAACAAGTATGAGGTTGCTTGATTTTCATGTGACAAGAAAGGCCATAGGGAGAAGAATTACAATGATTGGAAAATGAAGTAAGATGATGATTTTACATCAGCTATTCTAGAAATTTGAAGGAAATCTATATTTATCAACATATGGTGAATTTTATATAGAATATAAATCACACATTTTAATTTATATACAAGAACCCAACAGATTCTTGAAGACTGAAAAGGGAGAGATAGATCTGTGAGATTCCAATGTTGCGAGACTAGTTGCCTTATAATTGGGGGGGTTGTCATCTAACTTTTCCCTATGGCCTATTTCTTATATTAAATAAATTTTGTTATGTTACTTATGTTACCAGAAACATAATCTCTATATCATGTTTGGGCACCATGGGATTTTTATTTCATGATTGGAAGTAAATTTTTTCTCTTTTATAATGATAACATATGTTATGGTATGAAGAATCTTAATAATGAATTTTTTTTACATGAACATGAAAACCCAGTAATGAAAATCAATGACACAACCAGTGAAAATGACTCATATAACAACCACCTTAAATACTTTAGTATTTTTCATGTAAATGAGATATGTTTACAAAAATCAAATCAAACACGGTTTTAGACTCAATTGAATTAAAAATCCTAGAAGTATTTCATTATTATTTACAAGTAAAAATGACCAAATCAACCTCCTATGGGAAAGGAGAAAGAGCCACTGATTTAATAGAACTGATTCATACTTAGGATTGTGGTCTGTTTCTAGTAGATGAAAGGGGTGGGATTTCCGACTTCATTACTTTTATAGATGACGACAGTGGGTATGGATATATCTACTTAGTGAGGTATAATTAAAATTCAATTTATATGTTTATGGAATTTCATCATGAAGTATAAAACTAGTTTTGTACGAAGATTAAGGAACTCTGCTCATACCAAGTTGAAAATTATCTTAAACAAGCTTTTATTGATCACTTGAGGGAGTGTGAGATACACTACTAAAAAATTAATGCGATTAGAGGGGGTTAAAAATCTGCTCTAAATGCTTTAGTAGTGGTTACTCATAATCATTGCTAAAGTGGCCACAAACTGTGATTAGAGGCAGCAATGGTAAAATTCTTGTAAGATGAAGGTTAGTTTATCAGTGGTTAAATTAGAAGGGGTTTAATCCCCTTCTAATTTTTCATTAAATTCAATAGAAATCAATTGGTTAGTGGTGGGTCTAACACTTCATTATTTAATTTTATGGTAAGAAGTGGTCAAAAATTCACCTAATTTAATTTCAAACACCATATTTCGGGGTGGTTTTAACATCTCTTAAAAGTAACCTCTTTAATAAAAATCACCCCCCTTGAAGACAACCACACCACACCCCCTTTATCCAACCCACAAAGACCACACACCCCTTGACACCTGAGATCTCCCCCACCCAATGGCCGCTATTATTTGCCCACCATTTATGAAACCCCCCAAATCACCCCGACTAACACCATGAAACCCGATATCTCTCACCTAACTCCCCCTGACACTCCACCCTGATGCCCCCTCCCTAACATGGGTTGTGAAATGCACCAACTCCTCTCCATCACGAAAGGACACCCCCACACTCTCAAGTGTGATGTTAACCCCCAACCTTCTTCTCTCATGTGGTAAAAATCCTTCTTGGTGGGATTCGATTCCGGGATCGAAGGAATAACTCCACGCACATGTCCCACTATGCCAATTAAAGTTTAATAATTAATTACAATATATTATATTTATTTAAATATAGAAATATTACATTATGTATATATATATATATATATTTTTGTATGGAAATACAAATAATATAATATAATTGTGTATAATATATATATAATATATAAATAATTATATTTATATATATAAATAATTATTTAAATACATCTATATTATATACTATTATTGCACCTATTTTCATATATTATAAATATGTATAATATATTTATAATTAATATAAACAAAATAAAATAATTATACATTTATATTATAGATATATTACTATATATTATAAAATACGAAATTAAATAATTATACATTTATATTATAAATATATATTTATAAATATATTTATAAATACATTTATATTTTTATGTGTTTGTGAAAATAACATTTTTAATAATAATTATAAATATATATAATATTTTTATAATTATATATTTATAATATATTTTATTATATTTAATTGAAGACAAAATTAAATAATTGTACTTATATATTATAAATATATATTTATACATATATTTATAAACACATTTATATTTGTGTATGTGTGTAACAATAATATTATTAATTGTTATTAATACTAAAATTATTTTTTAAACTAAAAATTATATGTTGGTTTTTTAAAAACTATAAATTTACATATTTTATGATTTATATTTTACATATATTATATTAAATACATTTATATTATATATTTATGTATGTAATTATATATATTTATATTATATCATGTATACACACAAAATAAAATAAATACATATAATTTGAAATATATAATATAAATAAATGATATATACATATTTACTAAATTAATTTATAATTAATATGGTATACTACAATATATATAAAATAATTATAATATATATATATATATTTAGATTTTATTTTGTCTTATATTATATATATTTGTATAGATAATATAATATAAATGTATTTATGCATATATATATAATAAAAATGTTTTTAATATAATATATGTATAAAATAAACAAAAATATAAATGTATAGTATTTATAAAACCATATATAAATTTTATATATTTGAATAAATATATTTATAATTACATTTTTATTATGTATACCCTTATTAATTTATGTATACATTTTTGTTTATATGTATAAGTATTTATATAATATATATATTTATAATTTCTTTAAATACATTTATATAATGTGTTTATGTAATATATATATATATATATATATATATGCACACATGCAAAAACACACGTATATTTTAAAATTTGAATTTATATTAGATTTATTTTAAAAAATAATAAGAATCGAGGTGGTTCAATACTCCCTCTAATCATAGGGATTATCTTCAGTTAATGAAAACATATAATTTCTTGAATTATAGGGGGAAGGCATCCCCCTGTAATGTCATAAATTAGAGGGGCTCCACCCCCCTATAATTTCGTAAATTAGAAGGGGTTCAGAACCCCCTCTAATGTCATATATTGGAGGGGTTTCATAATCCTCTCTAATCAAAGGGATTAGTGGCGTTTCATGAACCCCCTCTTATTTCAAAAATTAGAGACTTTTTTCTGTTCCCAATATTTTCTTTTTAAAAACAAATTTGATTATATATATTCCCTCTAAAATCCAAATAAATAATATATATATATATCCCCTCTAAAATCCAACTAAACATATAGTGCCACTAATTATTAAATTAGTGGCATTTTTGACATAACTGCATCTAAATTCAAAAAAAATATTAAAAAAATAATGCAAAAAAATTTATAGGGGGTTGTGAACAACCTATAAATTTGATGATTAGTGGGGGTTGGGCATAACCCCATCTACTGAAAAGATCTAGTCATATGTAAAGCTCTCGAACATTATTAAAATAATGAAAAAAGAAACATGAGAGGTAAATGGGGTAAAACATAGAGATATTTCCTAATAAAAAACTAGATTATTAATCATAATAAAAAGGTTCATTTCCATAATCATAATCAGATTCATCTACAGTTTACCACATAAAATGTGTGTTACCATGGAGAATCCTAAGGACCACTACCATGGAGCTTTCCTAATCGAGGGTGATCATGACCATTGAAGAATATGAAGAATATCTAGTAGATATGTTCCTTGGTAGATTTTAGTAGTCCTTCCATGGACTTCTTTTTTTAAGATCATTGTTTCGTCTATTGATGGAAACATCATTAGAAAAAACACAACTGGAAGGCCTGATATGAGTAGCGTCCAATAACAAAAACCATTGTTCTCTATCACTTACATCATAAGAAATGTTACCCCACTCCTCATTATACAACTTAATGGAATTGTATTTTTGAAAGGAGTAATAAGGGATTGCTTGAAATTGATAAATAAATGATGATTCATGTAACACTTCCATTATCCTTTTTGGGATATGAATTACAGAAAACATTATATACCCTTAACCAAGTACCAACTAGAGAAACAATTGGGATTCCTTATGAGTTTTGGTATTGAAAAAAAAACACAGTCTGTCACACATATGTGCATGGGTATGTGAGGCATTCATAAAGACAGTGCATAACAACAAATTACAATTCTGAAGCATAAATGTCATCATTATAGGTTTACATAAGTAAACCAAAGGGTATTACACTTATAAACCTTTAGATTGAAAGATATTTTTGTAAATACAGTCCATATTTTATAAAGGGAACACATATCAAATAGAAATAATTGGAGAAATATTGTATTTAGTGAAATTTATAATCTATATTCAAGAGAGTTCATATAGTAAAAATATCAACAAGAGACAGTGGGAGATGAAGATGTTCTTGAGACACAAGTACTATGTAGGTTTACTGTAGAGGTTAGAGAACCAGAGAGATATGGTTATATTTTCACTAAGTCAGGTGACCCGTTTCTCTTAGAGAACGATGAATCTCTAACCTACAAGGAAGTAGAATAAGGAATGGTTACTACTAAATTGAAATATTCAATTCATATTGAAATGGATT
This sequence comes from Viscum album, assembly GCA_963277665.1. Taxonomy (NCBI): domain Eukaryota; kingdom Viridiplantae; phylum Streptophyta; class Magnoliopsida; order Santalales; family Viscaceae; genus Viscum; species Viscum album. The sequence goes on along the minus strand of OY728127.1, from coordinate 400,885,558 downwards.
CTATGTAAAAAACCATGTATTGATTTTGGTAGAACCTCCAACTATTGTAAAATTCATTGGGTGTACATGGGTATTCATGAAAAATATGGACATGTATGGTGAAGTAAATACTGGTAATGAATGAATGGATGTGAAGGATTTTGGGAAACATTAAGTCATATAATATGACAAAACATTCTCACCAATAGCAATGGTGAAATCAATTAGAATATTACATGAAATATAAACCTTATATGATTATGAGATTTGGAAAATGGATGTCAAAAATGATTTTTTAAATGTTATGTTGGTTGATGACATCTATATGAATCAAAATGATGGGTTTATTAAGTCAAATTGTTCTAATATATTATGGAATCTATGGAGATCCGTTTTTTTGTTGAAGAAGGCATCACAATCATTGAATGTTCATTTTATTGAGGCCATAAGAGGTTTTTTCATCAAGAACGGAATAGATCCATGTGTCTATAAGAATTTAAGTTAAAATTCTATCATTTTCCTCATATTATGTGTTGAAAAAATATTTATTATGAGAAATGAAGTACATGTCTTAAAATTAATTAATATGTGGTTAAATGAATGCTTCTCTATGAAATACTTAGGTGAATTTGAAAACATCATATGGATAAATATATTTTTAAATAGATATCATAGTCTTCTTGGGATAAGTCAAAGTACATATATAGATAAGTTACTCAAAAGGTATAATATAAAACAATCCAAGCGATGGTTATTATCAATGTCACAATGTATTAATCTCACTAATAAAATGTGTCCCAAAACACAATAGGAGATTGCAAGAATGTGTAGGATCCATTATGTTTCCTAAGAGGGATCTATAATTTGTTCCATGCTATGTACTAGGTTTGATATTGAATTTTCAATAATCTTGGTGGGTAGATATCAAGATAATCTAGGAGAGTTGTTTTAGAAATATGTAAAAACTATAATGAAGTACTTGAGACATACAATAGATATGTTCCTAATGTATATATGGTATGAGTAACTAGTAGTGATGAGATAAATTGATTCTAGTTTTGAGATAAATTATGATTATTTTAAATCATAGTCAAGCTATGTATTTTGCTGGAATAGTGGTGTAGTGAGCTGCAGAAGCTCTAAGGAACCTATACTCATTGATTCAACATCAAAATATGAGTAAATCGCAGCTTCATATGAATCTAATGAATTAATTTTGATATAGTGTTTTCTAATATTTTGGATTTATTCGTTTAAGTGAAACCCAAGTTCCTATTTATTATGATAATACTACAGTCATGGTGATTTACAAGGAGCCCAGGTCACACTAGGGGACAACGAATATACATTGGAAGTTTCATATCTTGAGGGATTTTACCCAGTGAGGATAAGTTATAGTTAGCAGAGTATCCAAAGAGTAAAACATAAAATACCCCCTCACAAAATCCATTACTTAGTAGAAGGATGATTCTCAAGTGAGCTTTAGCAGGTGGAGACTTGTTAATGTTGGATGTAGTGAAATTGTGAGTATTGTAAGTTGGTTCCCTAGACCCAAAATATTTAAATACTTTTATTACCATTTCATGTATACAATTTTATATATACAAGTGATTTTATTTCTATAATAGTGTTGATACTTCTACATCCACTAGATTTATAGTTATTTCTATAGATTACATGTCCTATAAAAAGGTTATAACAGTTCCCACACTATAATGAGAACATGGAGATACCATGATAGTAATCTTAATCACAGGTCTTATGGTCTAGATACTTCATGTTGAAAATACATAGATTATGTGTGACCATCAGGTGATGGGGGCTCACAAGCATTGAGAATTATTCTCAGGAATTTCTCACTTGGTAATCCCATATAGATGTGATCTTGAGGACTAAGACACTAATATGAACACCACTTATTTAAGGTGTTTTTGGTTGTTCCTATATGTGAACATGGTTAATTGTATTTTTACTTGATATTACTATTAATGTGTAATATTTGATCACAGAGATTGATGAAATATGAAAACTATGGCATTTATGTTTTAGTGAGGTAGCTTGCATTGGATGTGTCATTGATGTTAAGGTATTTATTGACTAATAAAGATATAGTTTTTTTCTTCAGAAAGGAACTTTTATCATAGGCCTAGTTGATCAAGATTGTAATATCTTCAGTAAATCCATATCCATGGTAGAAGAAGGAAAGCACATCCAATTTGGTCAAAAGATTAAACATTAAGTATGGATGATTCCATAAGGTGTGCATCGTGCTTTTTGAGATATCATATGAAAATGAGATTATATCATAAGGTGCATGTTCGTAGGCTACATTGTTATTTCTATGAATTTTCTGTAGCTCTGTAGGGGCCTTGATGAGTTTTCAGTCTCCAGTATTAGTTTGTGAATTGTATTCAATGCTCTCAAGTTAAGGTCTTATAGGGTAACACACAATAACCTATATATAAGTCTACCTTATTATGGTGAATAAGGGTATAAGATGATTTAGTGCCCACCATGGAGTCTGAGACATGTTAGAAAATAAACAGTAGCCTAATAATAACAAAATTCATTATTTTTGAGTATAGCATAATTGGAATTGAATTTTTTTATAAAAAAGTATTCATAAGGAATTATGTGAATACTTGGAATAATATTATATGAAGGAATATTATATTAATATTCAAGGTTCATTTAATATTTTTGGTAATTAAATTTTGAGTTAATGACTCAAATTTATCACATCATATATTTTATTATATATTACATGTTGTTTATAAAATATAAATGGTGTTTATGAGGGAGTAAGTTCATCACAACATGTCATTTATAGATTATTTAGTGGGAATATTTATACTAGATCTAGGGAACCCTTTCCATGTATTTAGTTCCCACTATATAAGAATGGAAGAGATCCCTTCTAAGGGACTATTCATTCCTAGTAATTTTATATCCCTATCCTCCTTCCCACATCTTAGAGGGATAAAGAATCATTCCAATCATTCAATCCAATATCACCTTCACGAATAAAACGGGCGGGATCATGGTGATCATTGAGAAATTGAAGGATTTTTCATAGTTATGTGCTATAAATTAGTATTCAATAATCAATGTTCTCAAAGACTCTTGAAGTGTGATTAGTTGATTCTGAGGGATTCAACCTTAGATCCTTTGAGTGATGATCACTTGAGATGAGCTTTAATCAAACACACCATCAATCCGAATGAGGTAATAATTTTTTTAAATTTTTATACTCAATTAAATTCACATATGATTATCAAATAATTTCCATGGATCAGGTCCCTGGTGATGATGAAGTTACATCAGTCTAGCAATGAAAATTTTAAATTCCCTGACACGCCATCTTCTTTTGTGTGCCATATTATAGAAACTTTCCACATAAGATTGGAAAATAGGTACAAAAGGGTAAGGGTCATAAAGATAAATTGAACATTTCAAGCATCTTAATAAAAATGGAGTGTTGTCAAAGAAAACCCATACTAAACTGATATGATTCAACAAGGCACAATAATTCACTAGCAAGGTAACAATGAGGATATTGAACTCCATGAGAACTTGTGGAGGTAGAAAATGAAAATATAGAACTCTATGATTTAGAACATAAATAGGAGTTATAAGTGGGTTGAGGAAGACTTATGACCATGTTTTAGAAGTATATGGTTCAGTACAACACGTTCAAGGTCGGCGGTAAACAAGGTATTATAAAAACAATGTCGAATATTGAGACAGGGAACATGTGATGATGAAACCAAAAGTCCTCCAGGACATATACCATTTATGGGAGGAAAACCTATCTTTCATTGTGTTATCTTCATTGGGAATCCTATTTATACATGGAGGGTGATAATGAAAAAAATTGGGGATTACACGAAGTGTAAAGGTGAAGAGAAGGGATATTCATGCAGAGTTCATCACTTTGAGTGTTACTCCATAGTGCGTTGATCACATCATGAGGTGTTTCGGTATAAACGATGGTTAGACCCATGCCCTATAAGGATTGGTTTCTATGTGTCCCATGAGAAAATGAAACCTGATAAAATGGTAATGATCATCAAAACAGAATGATAACAATAAGTTGTTAAAGGTAATGGTGGTTATAGCCGAGCCCAAGATTAGAGATCCAGGAGTCCCTACATATCCCATGGGATAGGTATTGAAACAAACATAGTTCTAAAAAGTGGTAAATTATAATACTAGAACTATAAGGAGAGTGTTTATCCACTCAAGTGAGGACATGGTACCGATTTTATAGTTTACAAAAACTCATTGAAAGATGTTTGCTATGAAAACTATGGTCTTGAAGTTAAGACCAATGTCGGTGACGTTTAAACCATATATATTTGATGTTGACCTAGCCGGTTAACATCATACAGTGAGTATATGAGGGAATACATTTTAAAATCACGATTCTTAGATTAAAATCATTTATGTTAACATCTTATAGTTTGGAATCTGATCATAAAGGTTAGTATAATATGGTATGAAAGTGATGGGAGGTTGCCTATAGTTTAAGGTCATATAGAATTGTTAGGAGTCTGAGACAACCCATAAATAACAGTGGGTAGAGTGAAACCTGATGTAAATTTTAGATTCTAAGGACACATGTTGTATCTTAAGAGGGGTGATAGGGGTTGATTAATTTAAATTCATGTTCATAGGGATAATGGAGAATCCTTGGGACCACAGTTTCCTCAATCATACTAGGTAACAATCCTCCTTGACTCCTAAAAACTCATTATACATTCTTCGATTGATAGACAAGGGGTAGAGGCGTACTATCCATGCTTCATCAGAGCACACAATAAGGAATTTATCTATAAGGTACCTTCCTTTTCAATGTATGTTCTTGATTTAGTTTTTGGTTAAACATCCTTCAGTTGGGTCCCATCTTCTTAGACCTCAGAGATTGAGCCCTTTTAAGGGTTTTGGTTAGTGTTCTAGAGGTGTTTATAGGGTAAACGGAAAGGAAAAGGGAATCTAGGTACCTAATTTATTCACACCACGAATTCTAAATTCATAAAATGAATTTCTCTAGGAAAGCCCCATGAAATCTATTCATGGAATGAATGGGTAAGTGAATACCCCTTGAGTTTCCTATGAGCTGTGAATTATCAGAACATGGAGAAAACTTGAATTTAACGATGTGAAATAGATTTTATTGGTTTTAAACCAAGGCATAATGTTTTTTATCATTAATTTGAAATAGATGATTCATGATGAGATCTCAAAATTCATGGTGTAAATTTTCATGTCAAGTGGTTTATTTCAACAATAGTGTCCAGAACTTCTCATATCATTCTCAACCCCCTCCGTTATTTTCTATCCCTTCCTCGAGAGATATATGGGAGTCCATCTCAAACAAAAATAATTATTCCTTTGGATCTTGGAGATCGATACCTAGGGATTTAATGTATATATCTTAGATATTTTTCTTCTTCTTGATCAAACAATTTTCCATTTTAGAGAACCATGGTTTGGGAAAACCAAAACTAATCTAAATCATACGTTTTATAAATATATTTTTTCTTGGTTCTAGTTGAATGAAATACATTAAGATGTACAATCTTCTTGATGAATTGATGAATTTAAATGTCTTCTCTTCTATTGAGGTGGGTGGTATAGATTAACTCAATAATGTATGTTCACATTTTCTAGTATGTGTAATATGTGTGATCATGTTAGAACACCCTATGCATGGGCTAACCAATTTGTTAATCCATTTATTTGAAGAAATCCATCTTCTTTGACCTCCCATGGATCCCATTGGGTCTCAAGGAATTGAGACCAGTAGTTGTGTCCACAAAAGTAATCTTAAAAAAAATTAGTGAAAGAACCTAGAGCCCTATAATGTTTTGAAAATTGTTGAGATTTTGGTTAACAATGTGATTTTTCATAACAATGTGAACTGTGATAATTGGTAACTTTTTATAATGGAATAAATGTATTTTAATTAGTAATTATATGAATTTATCAATATAGATTATAATGACATGTTTGAAATAATATATTTTCAGTATTAATTAGGCTTGCTTATGCTTGATATTAAGATACATGATTCATACCATAATTGATTCATCCTAGGAAGTTGAATCCACTAATTTATTGAGATACACCATTATATAACTCTTTCCAAAAATTATTCACCCTAGAAAGGATATTCCTCCAATTTTATACTGTTACTTTTTTCCCTTATCTTGGAAATGAAACCTAAGAACACATAAGTGGCTCTGGAAAGGGTAATCCAAATAGATCCTAGTATGATACGGTTAATTTTACCTTGGAATGGATATATGACCTAGAAACATATAAGTAGTTCTTTCATGGTAAATTCACATAGATCCCAACAAGATGTTGTTACCTTTTAAATTATCATGGAGTATCACCTTGGGAACACTTATGTGGATCTATCATGGATAATTCACATTAATCCCAATATGATAATGTAATTTTTTTCCCTTGAAATAGGAATAGACACTACAAACACATAACCAGCTCTAGAATGGACAATTCACATAACACCAAATATTTTTTGGTTACAGGAAACTAGAGGGTGACACAGACGATTACATAAAACATGGAATGGGAAATTCATCCTTGGAAGGAGAATTAGCCAATGTTATAGGTGATCTATCCTTTATATGTGTATCCACCACTTGACAGAGATATCTAACATCATTCCGAAGATGGTTTGGATAACCCAATCTATCAACATAGTGATTGAGGGTTGGAAGGTTTATTTAATATTTTTTATTAATTTATGAATTAATACCCAATTAATCATATTATTTCATTCACTATATATTCACCATTGATAGTTTAGACACTGTGGGTGTTAGCCTATAGAGTTGTACTCATACCCTATTTGTTCCATATTTAGTATCTGGGATGACTTCATAGATAAGGTATGGATAAAGTTAAGGGGCCTTTAATTAGTTAATTTCTTACTATATGGATTATAGGATACACATGAGACAAATATGGGGTTTAGGAATAGGGCTTGGAGTATTATCTTTTAAGACTGTTTATTCATTTACTTGTATGAATTTTATCATATCATTTAGCTACATTTATCCTGTCATTATGTGGTTTCTATTCTTATTTTGATAGTTTTTTTATTTATTCTTTATGGTGTCATGTTTTATTATTCACCATATTTTCTTCATTATTTATACGATGTTCTAGATTGTATTGTTTCCACACTATATTCCTTAATCCCTTTCTACTAGTGGGAATCTTATGGCCTTTGGGAAGGCACGGTTGAGGTATAATATTATCCAATCTTTATCATGTTATGGAGTATCAGGTCAGGGAAATTACAAAATAAAACTGATTTTCTTAGTCAATTTGTATGGATTCGTGTTGGTGGAATACCAAGGTTGTTGTTGTTCTACCCGGACAAATGAGGTTGAAAAGAATGTAAATAATGACTTTCAAGATCCAAATCACAAAGGGGGTACAAATAAGTGAAGGATGATTCTAGACTATGTCTTGAAAACCTACGTCCCTATAATACGCTATCAGGAATTAAGAAAATTTTGAGTGTACTGTTGAAAATGCATTTAAAACACTAAACCTATCATATTTATTCTATAATTCAATTGGTACATTTACCTTATAAGAGAGGTCGTAACATCCTGTTATTCGATTTCAAGTATTTCATGCCCCTTAGGTTGATCTTTTTATTTTTATTTATTGTCTTTGGTTTTTTTGGGAGATGGTTGAATTTTTTAGGTTTTCAGTGTTGTATTGGGTTGCCTCCTGGTTAGGGAAAACTGTGAAGTTTTTTATAGTAAACTATGACCCTTTAAGTGAGACACTTGAAGGGGTGCATGATTTTTCCAAATAGTATGGCCACCCCTTTAAACCATTCACCCTTAGAAAATAGGTGTGAGTTTGGTTAGTGCATGGTTAAACAAACCATGGGTACAAACCATTCACCACATCTAGAATAATAGTAATGGAGCACAGTTAGTGATCAAGTTTAATACAAACGTTGTTTCCCAACAATGAAATTGTGTGTGATGATTTTTAGTCCCTCAAAATTTAAATTATATATATATATATATAGGGACCCAAGGTTTTACCCATAATCACCCCATTCGACCTAAATATGATTCCTTGGTCATTAAATGCTCTCAATAGGTGATACTAACTCCTCTAACCTCTCCTCTATGTGGATTAAAGCAATAATTATTGTGTTTGATCTCCTTATAGTAAGTGAATATCCTCTCATTTGATTTATCTTGATATTCTATTCTCCCCTTCTTAGGTACTGATATATCATCATGTTATTGATGAATCAAATCTACATTTGTATGGATCTTTTTTATAGGGTTGATTACATGACATCCTTCACCTTTGTTCTTCATTGGCATCTCCTTTTATGGGTATTGATTTAATCACATGAATTAAGGTATGTGGTTCCATATATATTTACCCTAAAATTGGAAAACTAATTGATTGATTTATTTGAAATGTGTTTTTAATATATTTTAAAACCTATAATTTTATGGGATTTTGATTGATTTAAAAAATTCAAGGAAATTTTGAAAGACCCCATAATTTAAATAGAAATGAAATTAAAGGTTAGATTTTGAAAAAAATGATGCCTTGAATTAAAAGACAATTTGAGGAATTTATTTTATATTGATCCATGAGAAAATTTTATTCAAATGAATTATTATTTGAAAAGGAATGAATGTGATGAAACCCTATGATTTTTTGAAATTGAAAATTCATGTTAAACGGTAAATTGGTAAAATGAATTTTGAATGATGGATTCATTTGAAATGAATTATTTTTCAAAAAATGAATGAATGATTTATTTGATCACATGTTAGCTGATATGTTATTTGGAAATTAAGAGAAGAATTCTAGGACTCTAACCCCATAGTAATGTAATGATGATGAAAACATTAACTAAAGAAAGATTGATATGATTTCCTATGATGGGTTCCATAATGGGGGGTCGATTGATTATCCCAATAGATTGATCCTTAGGGAAGTGTGAACACATACTTGAACTATGATGATGATTGAGAAGTGTGATGATTATATATCTTAAAACTAAACCTCAGGGAATATGACCATGATGCCTTTTTTATTTGACTTTATAATATATGCCATTATTTTCATTACTATTTTATTCATGATAGTTGTTTTACATAAATCATTTTATATAATATTTTTATTTAATACTATTTTGTTATGTTTTACATTAATTTTATGTGAAATCATGTTTTTATTTAAAGGTTAAAATATATTAAAATTATTTATTAAAATCAAATTTCAAATAATAAATGGTTTAATTGTTATGGTATTGTGCATGGAACTCTTGGTGAGACCCAACATAGATTTTTTGGTCACACCCTAACTTTTCTTTGAGTATTTTTAGATCCTATTATGCCAAGCCCATGGAAAGGGAATGATCCACAGGGAGGTGGTAGTTGTGCTTGATCCATGGGACACTAGAGTAATAATGGTGATCAATGGAGCTATGAACCACTTGTTTCAAATGGATTGGGATAATTTGTCTCGATAGATGTTGGAATGTCCTTTGGATAATGTTTTACATTATGATATATGTTAATTGATGGTAGATCACTCCATGAGGAGTGTTTTTTCATTCTAATTATGTGCTATTTATCCACTGTTATTTTATTATATCCCAATATAAAAAATATTCCCTTTAATCAATGATATGGTTCTATGTGATTATTGCCAAACCATGGGGATCCGGAACAGCCTTCAAGAAATGTATAGACTATATTGGGTATAATTATACCATGGTATTTGGAATGTTTCATGAAGAAATTGTATCAAAAGAGGTTGAATTTCATTATTTTATGTCAGTATATAGTCTGATTCGTCCTCGTAGACATGAGGTATTATTTTACTGACTTATGAGGTTGTTTTCAAAAAGTGTCATCCCAAATCCCATCGTAATGAGCCTTCAGTAACCTTATGTGTTTGAGAAATTTTCCTTTGTGGAATATTTTATCTGATCATATTCTTTCATTACCTTTGATTTTAATATCATAAAACTCCTAGATGTTTGTACTCTGCTTGATGGAATTTTTATTCCAATATCTCCATATTGAGTTGTTGGTGTGAGCATCATTACTGATATTTTCATGTAGTCTATTGATATTATGTAGTGTCATGCATCTGAGGAGATTCTTGAATAGGGATATATGAAAGAGTTTCAAATGAACAACAACCAAAAAACCCTCTCATTTACTAGTATATTTTTGAGGTGGTGGTGTGAGCTGTCCAAACTATGGGAGTGGTTTTTGCACCCATTTCCGTTCAGGGACTAGTTGTAGAACCTAAGAATAATGAATTTAGAGATCATTATTAGAAGTTTAATAGATATAAAACACCATATTTTTATGTATCAAATGATCCTTAAGAGGTATAGGATTGGTTAAAAAATATTGATTTTGTATTCGAGTTCATGGAAATTCCTACTTCGTTAAAGGTGATGTGTGATAGCTTAAAATTATAATGGCTTAGAATAATATGGTGGTATTCGATGGTGAAAATAATGAAACATGAGATGATGGAGTGGATATAATTTATATCTATTTTCATGGATTATTACTATCCAATATCTATCTTCTTGTCATTATCCATAGTGTTTCACAATAGCTATCAGGGTGATAAGATTATGGCTTAATATGAAAACAATTTTTCTAATCTTGTTTACTTTTGTACTAAGGTGGTGATGAATGAGAAGATTAAGGCCTTAATTTTGATATGGTTCTTTAATAAAATATATAATCTTAGTTTTTCATATTGAATATCCCTTCTTATTATGAAATTCTAGATGGAGAATTAATGGACGGGTTGACTGGGATGGTATGTCCAGGTTGACATGAGTTCTAATTTCTCCCATTGTCATTTATGTTAGTTCCTTGAAATGAAAGTGAATGCGTGATGAGTCTTTTTATGGCTATAGATAGAAATCATCATCCATATCTCTTACAGTTCCTTGAAGAGTCCTTATAACATTCTTTCAGTGTGGAGTGGTTGGGAATTCAAAATTGGTTTTCATTGTGGCTCCCAAGATCCGTAGTTAAGGTGGATGATCAAGTCACTTTCAGATGTTCTATCATGTATTTACTTCTCCACGGTGTATCATGGGATCATCAGAACAACAAGTTACTATGTTGTAATGAGATGATTCCATAACTATGGGGTTCTAAAAACATGAATCTAGAATGAAGCTTATTCATGGAGAGTATGATTCTCCATAGGAATCTTATGTGGGTCCAATGATAGTGATAAGTACCATTACGATAGATTTATCTTTACTGAATTATTTATTTGATACTGGTGAATCTCACTTGATTATATCCACTCATATTATGAATTTTAAATGTCTTCATATGAAGCTTATTTTTATATGATAAATATTACTACACACCTAGAAACAAAGAGGGAGAAGGTTCTTAATTTCCCCTATTATGTTTAATTTTCATTAGAGATTGAGATAACATGGTATTTATGGTTCTCAACATGAAAACACTTGGAATCATTTTCTAGATAGATTGGATGATTTCTTATAAGGCCCAGAATGACTGTTATGTTCAGGAGGTCTCCTATACTTTACCTGATGGGGTGTTTCATTTTTTTTAAAGTGATTGGGGCCCAAGGTCAAGTAGATACATACCTTTTTTCATATTTGGACAAGGAAATATCTATATTTTATTTTTTACTTGGAGTAGGAATATTTGAGGGATTATCTCCCTCTAGTTATCTTCATGATTCCCAACGTGTATCTGATTTATTTGTCTTTCCAATGGTAAGAGAGGGGGAGTTCTAAATTAATTTACTACATAGTACTCAGACGGTATCCATTCCCTCTCACCATATGGAACCAGAAGAATTGATAGAGTTAAAGATCCAATTGGATGACCTATTTGATAAATGCTTTATATGCTTGAGTAAGTCACCATGGGTAGAGCCTGTGTTTTATGAAAAAAAATATGATGGAACGCTTCACCCATTTGTTGATTACTTGAATATAAATCATGTTACAATAAAAAATACCCTTTGACATATATAGTTGATTTATTTGATGTTTTGAGGGGACAAAATTGTATCTCTAATATTTATCATTGGTACGGTTATCACCAGTTCATGATTAAAGAATATGACATTACAAATACTACCTTCTAGTTTAGGTATTTCCATTATGAATATCCTTTTACAAAATTTGGTCTAACCTATTCTCCTTAAATGTTTATGGTGTTGATAAACTTGATATTCTATGAGTACATCGACTCATTCACAGTGGCCATTGTGGATGACATCACAGTTTACCAAAAAACTAAGGAGGATCACGTATGTCATTTGGAAGATATTCTGGAAATCATGAGAGACCAATAACTTTATTCCAATATTTCAAAATGTTTTTTCTCTAGATTCATGAACTAAAGTTCCGATGATGCATGTTCTTGGATCATGGTATTTTAGTTGAGAATAAGAAGGATAAAACCATCATGATATGGGAAGAACCTCATAATGTTTTCAAGATTCAGAGATTATTAGGATTGGTGAGGTACTACAACATGTGTTTAAAATATTTCTTAATTTTTTCCTCACCAATGACCAGTATCACTCATAATTTATTGAAGTTAGTACGGGTTTGGAAGTTTCAAAGTTTGTTTTATATGTTGAAGAACCTTTTTTTACTTCTATTATAGTGTTTATTCTTCCCAAGCCTAGTAAGCGAAACATTGTCTTTTATGATTCATCGAGTATGGGTTTTGATAGTGTTCTAATGTAGGGTTTTCACATGGTAGCATATGGTTCTATATATATTAGACCACAGGATAATAGATATCTGATCCACGATCATGAAATCAATGTTGTGATTCTTTCTTCTATGTTTTGGAGGAATTAACTCTTTGGAAAAGGATTAATGTTTTTTTATACCACAAAATATTGAGTAATATATTCCCTAAAAAATATTTGACCCTTCATAAAATATGATGGGTGAAATACCTAAAATATTTTGATTTAGACATTACCTACACCCCTGGTAAGGGGAATGTCATTGTTGATTCTTTGAGAAAGAAACATCTGACCCAAGCTATTAATGAATCATTAGAAAAGTGGAATATAATATATCTCTATGCCTAGAAACATTAGGGAATCTGGGATGTTGTGACTGAGATTTTTCTAACAATTGTTCAGTTGAACTCCTCTCTTCTTGGTATGATTCTCTAGGAGAAGCCACATGGTGAGGAATTACGTAGAATTAGGGACTCTCTTTATGGTGAGAAGTCTATTGGTGAGTGTTCCATAACCTCTAAGGGTGTACTATGAATCTAGATCAAGTATGTTGAACCACTATTAGTGAGAAAATCTATGATGGGGGATTCCAAAAATTCGCAATGGGTAGCACAGCCTGTAACCACAAAAATGTTCCCTAATATATGGAAATGATTTTGGTGGCCAGGTATGACATAAGACATTTCTGACTTTGTTTCACATTGTTATACATGATAAAAGGTAAAATAAGATCACAAAATACCTTCAGGTTTGTTTTATCCCCATTTTGACAGAAACTTTGAAGTGGTATGATATTACTATGGATTTCTTGGTAGGATTTTCATGTACCACTTGATTGAAGAATGCCATATTGGTAGAGATCGATCGGATAACAAAATCATATCACTTCATCCTTATTAATGATACAAACAATGTAACACTATAAAATTTTAAAAGAAGAACATTTTATTTTATAGGTATTGTGACATGAAGCACTGATATTAAATAAACCATGAAACATATTTATTTAAATTTAAAATCCTTGATGGCTTACGGAACATGCAACCCCGAGTCAAAATGAATCGTAATATATTATATCAATATAAATTAACCATTCAATAAGAAATTATTTATATTAAAACGAATTATGAATATTATTTTTATCTATTGATTATAAATAAAATAATAATCATTTAAAAGAAATTGAAATGTTTTTTGAAAAATATTATGTTTTATAAAAGATGGTTTAGTCTTTTTTTAAACACATAATTATAAATTTTTAATTATGTTAGATAATTTATTTTAAAAAATTAACTTAATTTTTTCATAATAATATCAAAATTATCATTGGGTGATTTTTTGTAATTTTTTGATAGGTTTTATTTTTTGATGAATAGAGAAAATTCTTGAGGTTTAATAGAAAAAATGCATTTTAGTTTAAATTATATATAAAGTAAAATTATATTTTAAATTGGGTATAAAGTAAAATTAGTTCAATAATATTAAAATTTAATTAATATAGTTCATATTAATAATTTTCATATATATTTTTATATAAAAACATTTTAAATATTTTCAAATTTTCTTTTAAAAAACCTATTTTCTCATCACCTATGTGGGATTAATTTTAAATTATATTTTTCCAGTTATTTAAAGTAAATTTTGAAAAATTGAATCAATATTTGGAATTAGAATAATTTATATTATATAAAAACTTTTGTTTAATTTTTTTTATCAAAATGAATATTAAAAATAGTGAAAATTAATTACTGTAGTTAAGGTAAAAAATGGTTTATCCGGGGAAAAACTAAAAAGATAAAGGTTAAATTTACCTAAAAACATATCTAAAATATTTTTTCAGAACATATTTATATCCTATAATTAAAAATTCTCTATAATAATCTATTTTTTACAATTTTAGAATGTGAAAAACATAAGTATACCATTCTTCTTTTATAAAATTATAAGTTTTCCACTCACATCTCTTATAAAAGGCTGCCCACCCTCCTCTCATATTCACACATTGAAACCATTTTCGTTTATCCTAGACCTACCCAAATAACTTCCCAAATTAAATAATATCACCCTACATGGTTTTTTGATAAAACATATATTTTAGGAAGGGTTTTTGTGAAATCCTATGGAGGTTACCCGAATAAGAGGTAGTGTTATTCAATGATCATTTTTATTTTATTTTTTCTTCCACATCCATAATTTTTATTAAACCATGATGATATAATAAAATCAGTATATTCCTCATAATAAGTTATTTTTTATGTTAATATGATGACCTATAACCATCCCCACATCCATAAAATGGGTTATAAAATCATTATTTCTCTGTACGGAAGACTACCACCTCATGAATCGATGTCATTCATTTTTCTATTACAACCTCTCATAGGTGGGTATGCTGATGGATAGAATGTAAATATATTATATTGATAAGATAATTATACTTTTGGAGATAGTATATAATATATATACATTTTAATTTCCATTCAATATGTGATATTATAAGGTCGATCATGTGTACGGATGACTACCGCCTCATGAAGTGATGTGATTTTTTTCCCAAATGCTTTATATGGAAGGTAATAAGGATAAATTTAATGAATATATGTGATATAAATGTGATAATAATGATATCAATGAAATTTTTATCATTATATAAATATAATATATCAGATTAATTCTTACATTTTCACTCACCTAAAGATGACAACATCGTTCATGTACATGTGGCCTGTTGCCATCAAAAAGCAATGTGACTCTATTTTCATAAAAACACCACATTGATGATACATATAAGTATATTTAAATAAATAAAATGTTATTTATAATATTGTGATAATCCTGTAAAGATAAAATATTAGTTACCTCTTTCTATAATGATCATTTAAAATTGAAACGTTACATAAGAGTACATACGACCTACCATCTTTATAATCATAATGTACATTATGTTTCAAAACCATTTTTCATGTTTGTTCTTAAAAGTGTTATTGATGTATAAAAATTATAATTATATCATTATTATTATTCTTTAAATAATTGAACTATGAAAAAACATGTCTTATTACACATTAATTCATGATTCATTACAGAATAGTAAACATTACATAACCCAGAAGGTCGAAAAGTCTAGTGTGTTTATTCAATTAAGAACATTACCGGAAAACATAAAACATGGGGTACATTATAATTATTGAAAACATTTTTAACATGCTCATATTATTCCATTATTCATAAAACTACATGGGATAACCTAGGAATATACATAAGAAAGGGGTGATCAATAAATACTTGTAGGGGAATAAAAAAGAATAACATGAAGAAAGGATGACATTTTATACAATAAATATTTACATATGATATAAAGGTGTGAGAATCCTAAAATTTAATAACGAGGAATATAACAACCCTTCTCTTTATTACACATTAATTCATGATTTATTACCCAATATTACACTTAATACAAATTGGAAGATTGAGATGTCTAGTGTCTTTGGGAATTTGGTACATTACATAAAACTTAAAATAAAGAATACCACATCTTTATTGAAAACTTCTTTATCATGCACGAAATATTCCTTCGTACTTAACACTACAAGGTATAAATTGGGGACATGCATAAGAAAGGGGTGAGATATATAGACCAGTAAGGAAATAAAATGGAATATTATTAAGATAATAAAACATGTTAGACAATAATCATATCAATGGGGCATAAAAGGAACATGAATTAATAAGTAATGACATATCATGATAATCATAACACGGGAAATGTGGAGACAACTTAAAAACCTACATCATAAACATAGGTCAATTATAACACCAAAGATATCATTACAAAAAAAGTCCCATAAAGGAATTAGGTTCACTCTCTATCCCAGCATGACATCTCATGAGTCTAAATATTACCCAGTGCATTCAGGTGCTATATAATTCCGGGAGGATCCATCAATTTAATTTCATTCTCATTCTTAAGTGTTACACAATGATCATACAACATGGATTCATTCATCATCAAAATTTATTCCATGATAAAGTAGCATGAAATAAATACATTTATGCCCCCAATAAATAATTATATGTAAATAATTTTGAACACCCATTATTGGAAATGGTTATGGTATTCATTACACAATTATTTTTTAAATGGAAAATCACGGTGAAAGTTTAGTAACAAAACAATGTCACAAAAAATTAATAAAATTGGTTAATGGGATAAAAGGAGGTCTCACACCATTTAGAAATAAAATTGTGAGTGATAGGGGCATGGAAAGACAAATCTAAAAATACTATTTATAAATAGAAGGAATAAGATGCTAACAACTTTAAAAAATAAGGGAAGGTGAGGATCCCTTAAAAAATTTCTGTATGGTAACGGGTGTACATAAAGGTTCATGGGAGGGATTAATGAGAGTGATATCAGTCTATAATCATATATTATTAAAATTTAATGAAATGGGGATATGTAATACCATATCCAAAGATGAATAAATTTAAAATGTGATACATAATATAAAAAAGGTGATTTAATTGAAATGAGAAGAGTGAGATCCTTGAGTAAATTTAGGCACAGTAACAGGTGTAACTAAATTTCATAGGATTGATTAATGATATTGAAATGGGTTAATAATAATTTATAAATATAATTTAATGTTATGGGGATATGGAATAACATATCACAACATGAACTATTTGAAATTGAGATACATGACATAAAAGATGTTCTTGAATTGAAATGTGAAGGGATAAATCCCTTTCCTTGAGTGTGTGACACCAAAATCGTGAAAGTGGATTCTTGAGAGTATATAGGTGCCTTTAAAGAATTATAGAGAGGATAGGCAAGATAAAGGATGTGCTCTATGTTTTTTAATGAAGATAAATGAGAGCATGTGTTAGTTTATATATGAAAATAGAGGGGAATTCTTTATCATTTCTCAAACATAGGTTTTCAACTCTATATAAAGAAATAACCAAAACCAGAAACCTACCCATGGTTTTTCCCATGCTTTATGATAAATGGTCGAGTTTTTTTAATTATTTTAAAATTAATAATTCCAAACTTATTAATATAATATCCTTGATTATGTGTAAGTGATCCACACTCTTACCGAAATGATTTTAAAACCTATAAATATCCTAATGGTGTTGGAGGATTCATAATGGATTTATAAAATTAGTAAAATAAAAATAATAATTAATTATTTTAGCGTAAAACACATATATTTGTTCATGGATACCCATTATAGCATTTATCACATCATTTTTGGGTCCTTATGACTCCATAATACACAACTTATATTTATACTCTATTTAAATTTTACCCAAAGATTTGATAGTCTTAAAATATTATAAAAAATTATCCATTAGATAATTTCAACATTATAATTCCAAATATAACACTAATTTTATCAAAATAATTTTATAAATATGTTAATTTTCACTTTTAAAATAATAATCAATATTTACTAAGAAATGATGGGTTTCATGACAATAATAGTTTTCAAACCATTATAAAAATTACATTTTTATTTATAAAAATTCGAGGAAAATTTATATATTATAAAAATTACGTTTTAAATATATTTTATTAAAATATTATTTAATTCTAAAATTCATTAATTCCTGAAAATAGATTTCATAATTTCATTTGATTATTTACCCCCAAATATTAATTTTTGTTTTATCGTATAAAAATAAAAACCATTTCAAAATACAATACAAAGTAAATATAAACATTATTCTATTGAAAATATAATATAAATATTTATATTATTATAATATTGATACGTATCTCTTTAATACCCCACCAAACCCCTTAAGGGTATGGTGTGAAATTGTGAAAATTTCATGGGGTGGTTTGATATACATGTTTTGGGTCGTGATTTCGATGAGCTTGAACTGATCCTATAAACTATTTTTCTCACACATAACTTATTGGATATCAAATTTTTCTTGGTATAGGTCAAATCCTAGTGATTATATCTCCCTCAAAAACTCTAATAAATAGGTTTTATATGGTATGATCCTACTGGTTAAGGACATCACTTCTTTTTTTCTATGTCAATTGGATCAGCCAAAACCCTATATTTGTACTAATCACGCGGTCACTATTCAACGACTTTATTTTTAATGATAAATATTCTTAATGGTATTTTAAATCATATAGGATAAAATAAAACCAAACAAGTGTATAAGTTTTATATAATCATATTACAAAATAAGACATTTAATTAAATCAAAAGGGGATTTTTGTTATTTACAATATTTTATATTTCCCCCATTGGAAATATCACACTAAAATTTTTCATTTCCCACACTAAAAAAGATGAGGGTAAGTTTTTTTAATCACCTCCTCCGGTTCCCACGTCACTTATTCAAACATGTGGTTTCTTCAAAATAATTTGACATGGTGTATTTTCTTATTTCATAGAACTTTGTTTCTATGATCTGAGATCTTCTCTAGATGATCCTCATATGAAAGGTCATTCTATAATGGTAACACCTCTAGATTAAGTATATATGAGGGTTTTTGTATATACATCCTCAATATGGATATGTGGAATGCATTATGTACTTGATATAGATTAGGTGGAAGATATGCCACCTCTCAGATGTGATCAAAGATCTAAAAGGGACCAATGTATCTCAGGATAAGAATTTCATTATTCAAAATCTAATAAAATTAATCCATAGATATATTCATAGGAATACCATGTCTTCAATTTGAAACTCAGGGTTTCATTGATGATTTTTATTATACAATTTAGGTCAACTCTGAGAAGCCCAGATGATCTTCTGAATGGTCTTAACCTTTTCCACCATTTCCTCGACCATTTAAGAACCTAGAAGTTTTCATTCTTCAACTTCATCCCAGCGTGTAGGTGTTCAACAAAAATTATCATAATGGTATTTATATAGAGGCATTAGGATTCTCGAGTGTTAACTTTCATTGTACGATAACTCGACCAGAGGAAGATGTTGATCCCATCCTCTATTAAAGTAAATTGAGCTTGCTCTCAACATGTCCTCAAGTGTATGTATAGTCCACTCAGATTGGCCATCACATCGGGAGGTAATAATGTGTACTAATTTTAAGATCAATTTCTATATAATTTTGGAGATGGTTTCAAATAATAGATGTGAATCTCAGATCTCAATTTGATACAATCGATAGTGGTAATCCATACAACCTCACCACTTATCTAATGTTTATTGGTGCCGATTGATTCAGTGAGAAGTCCAATCAAATAGAAATGATGTATTAAGTCTTTTTAAGATTATCCACCACAACCTAGAGAACATTATTCCCTCTTTAGGTCTTCATAAGACTAGTGAAAAAGACTATGGTGATTTTATTTACAATTTTCTTATATGTATGGGTAATGGTTTCATCATCCCCTTGTATTTTTTTCCCTTTCCTCTTTCACTTGTTGACATACAATACATCTTATTGTATATTCAATGATCTACTTCTTCATATTTTCCAACCAATAGTGTTGTCATATATCAAGATACATATTTTTTCTTACATTTTGGATAGATAAATTCAAACAATGTGCATCATCCAACAATTCCTTATTTTTCTCTGTTTATTGTACACATATACATGATGAAAATCTCACAACTCCATCTTTATTGACATTGAACTCTGACGATTAAATTTTATTATAGTTTCCAATTTCTTATGAATTCCCACATCAATTATTTGATAATTCTTTAACCTCTCTCAAAAAGATGTTTTAGAACTCATTTGTGAAAGGATCGATAATTTTCCTCGATTTATAATTTCATTTTTTCGATCCTTTTCCAATCAATTAAGATAGGATCATTTTGAATTATCATCCATGATATAATTTCAAGATCCTTTATACTTAGAGAATATACAATTTCATTTTATTTACCTGGATTGTATTTAATTTTGTATTCAAAGTCCTTGATCAGATCTATCCAAATTCATTGCACACATTCATCTCATTTAATGTGAATATATACTTGATGATTTTGTGATCTGCATATATATCACACTTCCACTAAAAGAAAATATTTTCTCTTTAATTTTTATGATAAGTTCACTACATCCAACTCTAGATCTTGTGTTGGGTAGTTTTATTTGTTAACTTCCAACTAACTTGATGCATAGGATATGAATTTATCATTTTGCATTAACACATATCGCAATTCTTTCTTTGAAGCATCACTGAACACCACAAAAAGTTCTCCATTTATGGGTTGTGCGAGTACAGGTGCAATGATAAGCCTCCCATTTATCTCCTTAAATAACTCTTCATATTCATTATTCCAATAACACATGACTTGATTCTGAGTTATCTTGGTTAAAGTGTTTGAAAATCATGGGGAATTTCTCACAAATTAATGATAATACCCGGCTAAACCATAGATACTACATATATCTATCACATATGTTG
Organism: Viscum album; assembly: GCA_963277665.1. Classification (NCBI taxonomy): domain Eukaryota; kingdom Viridiplantae; phylum Streptophyta; class Magnoliopsida; order Santalales; family Viscaceae; genus Viscum; species Viscum album. The sequence goes on along the minus strand of OY728127.1, from coordinate 400,864,340 downwards.
GAATCGATCATCCTTTAATTTCATATATTTTTTAAGGGTCTATAGATATACCATTTTTTGGGATGATAATCCCCAAGAAGGATAAATCCTTTGACAAGTCACATTTTTTATACATTTCATAAAGCTTCTCCTTTTTAGGGTATTTAGAACAATTATCATATTATCCTCATGTTGTTCCTTGCTTTTGGAGTATTTTAGAGTAAAATATATAATGAAAACCACAAATTTGTTGAGGAAATCAATAAAGACATTTCATCAAGTCAATAACTATTTATAGATCATTAGTGATTCCGAATGGCATTACTATGTATTCATAGTGGTCATACCATGTACAAAAAGTGGTATTGTGGATATATTCCTTATTCACCCTTAGTGGACAATATTCTGACCAAAGTTCCTCCTTGGATAAGTATTTTTCTCCACATAACTGATTGAAAATGTCATCAATCCATTGAATAAGATACTTGTTTTTTATTGTGATCTTTTTGAGATCTTGATAATTGATTTATAGGTTCATTGACCAATCCTTCTTCTTAATAAAGAGGACTGATGCACCCCATGGCAAATCAATTGGGCATATAAACCCTTTATTCATATTATCCTTTCATTGCTTCATTAGCTTCTCAAGTTCTAAAATAGGAATTCTATATAGAGTCTTGGATAATGGTATTGCCTCAGATATAATCTTGATTGAAAACTCAACCTCTTAGCTTGGAGGAATACTTGACAATTCATAGGGAAAAACATCAGCATATTCCCTCACAATGGGTATGTCTTCAACGATGATATTTTATTTAGATTCAATAATTTGATCTATATATTCAATATTTTAGGGAAATAATATACAATTTTTAGATGTTGGTTCTAAATAAGATTCAACCTCATCCTTGAACTTTTATGGAATCAGGGGTCAATTCGTGATGTGGGGAGTAATTTATTTCTCATGGAAATTGATGTTAATTATATATAGATAAATCCAATCAATGCCCATAATTTCATAAATTTTCACTAAAGGGAGCAAGACAAGTTTCTATTGGGAATTCAGCCAGAAATGTTTTATAGGGGAGTAGTTATATACTTGGGATCCAATAATTCCCCCATTCTCCATTTTTTGCTGGCAGCTTTACTTTTGTGATGGGTGGTGGTTTTTGAATAGTTCTACTAAACATTCGTGATATGAAGGATTGTGTAGAACCAAAATAAAAATGTACATTAGATATTATTCAATTAATAGTTAGCGTACCTTCCACCACGTAATTGTAGAGATCCACCTCAGTGGTTGTAATGGAAAAATGTCACCCTTGCTGCCATAGAGGTTGTCAGTTGTCACAAAAAACCCTAAGCTTAGTGAATTGGTTTGAAAAGTGATGTAATTCAGTACTAATGAAGAAACTAACAATGCGTTTTGGGTTGACTAGAGCATTACATTACTCTAAATTATTAGTAGGTTTCTTAGGTTGTTAATGTTTACTAAGGTTTCCTTCATTCCGGCACTTAAAGCATTTCCCTGTTCCCCTTAGGCTATTTCCGAGGTGCTTATTTCCACACCAATGACTAGTCAAATGTTGGAAAATTTTCTTCACTATTATATTTCTCCATCAGTCATGCAAAATTTAACTCTAATTTCTTCTTCTTATCCCTGTGATACCCATGGGATTCTTTTATCTCTATTTCAACTTTAAGGGCACATCAGAAGATTTCCTCACAGTTGTCAAAGTCGCAGATTCCCAAAGATTTTTGTAGACAATGTTTTATCCCCCCAAAGAAGTGGTAATCATTGCATTTAGGGGAAATAAAAATGATGGATACATATTGTTCAAGTATTATGAATTTTTCCTTGAATGACCAGATAGATTATTCGTATTTGTTCTTGAGGGAAAGGAAATCCCTCTCCATTTTATTTTAGTGAGTGTGGGGAAAATATTTATCGAAAAACATTTTCCGAAATTCCTTATACCCCACTACTTTGGTCTCTTCCTTAGGATTCATATTCTTGATCAATGTCCACTAATAATCTGTTTATCCCTCCATATAATATAAATCTAGTAGAAACTTATCTTTTTCATGAAATTGATAGATAGAAAATATTTTTTCAATGGACTTGTTCCATTTTTCCTTAATTAAGGGATCATATGATCCATTAAAAGTTGGAGGCCATTGTCACAAATCATTCTCAATTACAACTTTCTCATTATTAGGGGGATTTTAAACCTCATCCTGATCCAAGTTTCTATTCAAAACTTGAGTTAGTTGAGAGTGTATCATCACATATTTTTTGATTCCCACTCCTATTAAGGTGTGTATCTCATTGGGGCAGTCATCACATTGTATGTCTCATTGATTGTTTACCCAATTTCTCCAATTTTGGGCCATTGGATAGAATAAAGGAAAAACTAGGGATGATTATTTTTAAACTATTAAACACATAAATGGAAATTAAATGACATTAAAGTGATTTTATATAAATTACATTTTTTTCCTTAACTTATGAATTTTTTGGATTCAAACTATGTTATCCTTGATCTATTTTATAGAATATACTGTTATGGGAATTTTTTTGAACCCATAATAATGGTTCAAAATGATTTTTTGATTTTTCTAAAGAATATCCCGCAAGAGTGCCAAACTAGGTGTGCAGTAAGTCTCGTTTTTGTGTAATGGGTTACATTGTGTCCATCCAAACACACCCTCTCAGAGTCTATAATCCTAGGCACATTTGTTCTAGAACCATGTTCACTTTTAGTATCCATATAGAGATTTATTTTATTGATAAACTACTTACTATATACTTAACAAAATTTAGGGAAGTTTTCTTATAACTAGACATGTCCCTATGGATTTTTCTAGAGTTTTCTAATCTTAATACAAAAAATAACTAATCTTTTCATCCGATACCGACTATAAAACCATACTCTTTATTACACATTAATTCAGGATTAATTATATAAGATTACACAGAATACAACTTAGACGATCAATAATTATTTTTTATTTTTGAATTAAGTACATTACATAACAACTTAAAATAAGGAATAAAACATCTTTATGGAAATCATTTTTAACATGAGAAAAAAATTCCTTCGTATATAACACTACATGGGACGATTTGGGGACATACATATGAAAGGGATGATCTATAAAGCCTATAAAGGGAATAAACATGGAATAACATGAAGAGAATAACACATGTTAGAAAATAGGCTTATCAATGGGGAATAAAAGAACATTAATTAATAAGGCATGATATGACATGATAATTATAACAAGAAAAATGTAGAAAAAACTTAAAACACCGAATCATAAACTTGGGTCAAGGATAAATTCCAAGACATCATGATGGAAAAATTACAATAATGGAATCAGGTTCAATCACTATCCCAACATTACATGTCATAATACAATGCATTGCCCAATTCCTTGGAGTGCTATATAATTTTGAGCACACCCATCACTTTCATTTCATTCTCATGCTTAAGTATGCCATATAGATCATACAACATGAATTCATTCATCATCATAATTTATTTAAATATCAAGGAGTTTTTAATACATAAATTTAATTCCCCAATCAATAATTATAATTTAATAACGTTTAAAACCATTAACAGGAATTATTTATAGTATTTTCTACATAATTGTTTTCGAAATGAAAAATCTTGGTGAAATTTCAGTAGCATAGCGATGTCGCATAGAAATTAACAAAATGAGTTGCTAAGAGATAAATTGTATCACTTAATTTGGATATAAAATCGTTAGTAATAGGAAAATATTAATACATATACAAAAATTAGTAATTGGGAATATAAGTCATACTATAGTAAAGAAACTTGAATAAAGTAGAGATAGTGTGGATACCTTACTTAATTTTGGCATTGTAATAGGTGTACATAAAGGTTCATGGGAGGGATTAATGAGATTAAAAGGGGTATCTAATAATATAGAAATAAAATTTAATTTAAGGGTGATATGAAATTACATATCCCAATGTTAAGAAACTTAAATTTAGTGACATAACACAAAAGAGGTGGTTGAATTGAAATGAGAACACAGAGACCCCTTACAATATTTCGGCATGGTAATGAGTGTAAAGAAGGTTCATGGAAGAGATTAATGAGAGTGAAAGAAGTATATAATAATTTATACATATAATTTATATTGAGGGGGATATTTAATAACATATCCCAACATGAAAAAGTGAAATTGAGAGACGTTACATAAAAGAGGTTCTTAAATTGAAATGAGAATAGATAAATCACATACCTTGAGAGTGTGACTCTAAGATCTTGTAAGGAAATTATTGAGAGTTGGGAGGAACCTTGGGAGGATTATAGTTAGGGCAGGGAAGAGTAAGGAAGTTCTAATATGATTTTTGAGGAAGATAAATGGGAGATTTGGTGGGTGTATATAGAAAAAGGTAGGGGAATTCTTTATCATATCTCAAACTTCAGTTTTGGGATTTATATACTATAATTACCAAAATCACAATTCTTCTCAGATTTTTTGAAATTTTTTCTAAATAATTGGAGTGTATTTTGTTATTTAATACTTATAAGTTCTGGTCTTATTAAAACAATACTCCTACTTCTGTTGAAGCAAGTCAGACTCATAAAGAAATGATTTTAAAACCATAAAGTATATTAATGGTTTTTTAGGATTCATAAAGGATTGATAAATTTAATCAAATAAACTTAATGATAAATCACTTTAAAGGTAAAAAATATATTTTTCTTGGATACCCTTTGTAATATTTATTAATCATTTTTGGGTAATTATGATGTCAGAATAAAAAAAAGTATATTTATACCGTATTTAATTTTTAACTTAAAATTCTACTGTCTCATAAAATTATGAAAAAATAACAATTGGATAATTACATAATTATAATTCCAAATATTATATTCATTTTATCAAAATAAGTTTCTAAATATGTTCACATTCAATTTTAAAATAAAAATTGACATCTTTTTAGAAATGCTGGGTTTTTTTATAATAATTGTTTTCAGAACCTTAAAAAAATTAAATTTGACTTCATAAAAATAATATGATCATTTATATATAATAAATATATTTTAAAAAAATATTTTATTAAACAAATATTTATTTAAAAAATAAATTAATTCACAAAAATATATTCCTTAATTCCATTTGATTGTCACCCAAAAATACAATTTTTTTATTATATTGAAATAAAAATCATTTAGAAAATTAATAAGACGTAAAAATAACCATTATTTTATTGAAAATAGAATATAAATATTTATATTATTATTGTCTTGATAAATATCCCTTAAATACACCATAAGTTCGCTAAGGATAAGGTTCAAAATGGTGATATTTTTATGGGGTGGTTTGGCATACATGGTTTGGGCCATGATCTTGTTGAGATTGAACTTCTCCCATAAATGGTTTATCTCATGATTATGTTGTTAGATCTTTACATGGGATTGACCGAGGGTAAATCTCAGTGATTATACCATTATCTGAAGCTATGATAAATGGTTTTGATAGGGTATTATGCTATTAGTTCAGGCTATCACTTCATGTGATCATGTCAACTGGATTTATTAAGACCATATATTTATACTAATCATGTGGTTGTTTTTCAATAGATATATAATCATTGGTAAATATTGTAACATGAATTTTAAATTCTAATGGATATAATAAAACCAAATAAGTTCATGTGTTTTATAAATTCATATTAAAAAAAATATTTAATTAAATCAAAAAGTAAATTTTTATTTATAATAGTTCAGCTCGTTATAAGGAATGATATTACATGAAAACATAAAAGAAACATAGTAATGTTGTAACAACATTAAACATGGAATCATAAGTATAAGTGAATATTAACCACCAATAGATAATAAAATAATGTGATTAGGATAATCTCCCATTCACCGTACATGGTGTCCTAATGAGACTCAAACATCACCCAATGCATTGGAGTTCTATATGGGCACAATTATCATAATCCAATCATATAGATGCATAAGTGTTCCACATAGACCATAAAATATAAGAACATATTTCATCACATTTAATTACATAATCAAGGATTTTGGAATAAACAAATGAAATTCCCTACTAAAATATATACCAATTTTACTAGGTGAATACCCTTGAGAGGATATAGTTATGGTATTCACAACACAAAGGATTGACATGGAAAAATCACAGTGAAATTTAGATAGCATAATGAAATTACATAAAGGTTAAAAATGGTTTAATGAGAGATAAAGGGGTATAAAATCATTTGGAAATAATATTCAGAGTAAGATGGTTGTGGGAGAACACATCCCAATGTTCTGAATTTGAAATAAATGGTATAAAATGAAGAAGGATCATGAATATAGTAGAGAAAGAGAGGATCCCTACCTTGAGAGGGTGATTCCAAAAGATTGGGAAGAGATTCTTCAGAGCTTCAGGGAACTCTAGGAGGAATCTAGGGAGAGGTGGGAAGATTAAGGATGTGTGACAATGTTTTTTACTGATGTAGAATGGTTCTTTTTGTGGGTTCATATAGGAAAAGATGTGGTAGTTATTTATTATTTCCCAAAGTTAGGTTTTGGACTCTATATTATAGAGGTTACAAAACCCAAAACTGCCCTATGGGTTTTGCCCATTTTTTTTCAAAAGTAGTTGGTATTAATTATTTTATATTTCCAACTCCAAAATTAATAAAATAATTCCCTTGGTGGTTTGTAAGTGAGTCATTTTTATAATGAATTGAATTTAAAATCTTAAAATATAATATACGTTTTGGAGGAAGCATAAGAGTTTTATAAAATTACTCAAATAACCTTAAAATCAAATTATATTAAATTTAAACATATATTTGGACATGGATACATTTTATATCATGTATTACATTACTTTTTGGTCATTATGATGACATAATACACACCGTATATTTATACCGTATTTAATTTTTACCTGATAATTTTTTTTGTCTAAGGAAATTACGAAGAAATTCACCATTGGATAATTTAGTCATGAATATTTTAAAAATAATATTTATTTTATGAAAACAATTTTATAAATATGTGAATTTTCACATTTAAATAAGAATCAACATTTATTGAGAAATGCTGGGTTTTTTAAAAATAACAGTTGTTGAAATTTTTAACTTTTTTTGAATTCATAAAATAATTTTATCGATTATCCATATTAAATATTATTTAATAATAATATTTAATTAATATATTATTAATTTAAAAAATTCATAAATTCTTCAAAAGAAATGTCTTTATTGTAATTTTATATTACCTAAAAATACTATTTGTGTTTTATCAAATCAAAATCAAAATATTTTTTAAGTAACAACAAGAAGTAAATAAACCGATTATTCTATTTAAAATATAATTTACCTATTGATATTATTAGGGTCTGGATACATATCCCTTTATTACAACAAAAAACTCTAAAACGTTAAGGTGTGCAATGGTTATATTTTCATGGGGTGGTTCAAAAAACATGGTTTTGGTTGTGATCTCAATGAGATTGCAAATTTTCCATAAACGGTTTCACTCATGATTTAGTTATTGGATATCGACTTGGTATAAGTGATGGGAAAATCCCAGTGATCCTATCTACTTAGTAATATCCAAAAAATGGGCTTCATAGGGTATAATTATAATGGTTGAGACCATTAGTTCATTTATATATGTCAATGGGATTCATCAACACTATATATTTACACTAGCCACATGATCTCTATTCAATGGATTTATTATGAAAGGCTAAGATGAATAATGGAATTTTTAATTTTATAGGATATAATAATAATAAATAAGTTAATGTTTCCTTAATTACTATAATAGATCATTTAATTCAATCAAAAAGAGAATTTTATTTATAAAAGTTTGGGTCATTACAATATTTACCCCTTCAGAAATTCGTCCTTCCAAATATTCATATCATATACTGAAATAGATGATGGTAATTTTTTTAACAGCTCCCCTCGTTCCCATGTCTCTTATTTAAACTTCAATATTCTCTATGACACATTGACTAGGTTCATTATCTTGTTTGGTTTATCTTTTTCTCTCTGATCTAAGGTCTTCACCGACCACTCTTCATATGAAAGATAATTATCCAATGGTACCACCTATGGATTCAAAACATGTAAGGTGTTTGGTATGTACTTTCTCAAGAGTGATACATGGAACACATCATGTACAAAATATTGTCTTGGTGGGAATTCTAGTTGATAGGACTCTACTCTGATGTGATCAAGGAACTAAATGAGACCGATATATCTTAGACTAAGATTTCCCTTATTCAAAAACCTCATGACTTTATTACATAGAGATATGAAGAGGAATACCTTATATACATATTTAAAAACTATATCTCATAAATTATTTTCATCATAGAGTTTATGTTGACTCTGAGATTTCCTGATGTGTGGAGGAATGGTCTTGGACATTTCCACAATTTCCTCAACCATTTTTGAACCCAATAGTTTGTGTACCCAACTTAATCCCATCATGACGGTGTTCTTCACTTCTTCCCATGAAGGGATTCATAGGGATATATATGCATGTCTGAGTGGAAAATATTATTCTATGAGAACATGACTAGAGAAATATGTTGACCCCATCCTCCTTTGATGTACATTGAGAATAATCCAACTTGTCCTCCAGTGTCAGGATATTCCCCTCAGATTGGACATCAGTTTGAGGGTGATAATCCAATCTAAATTTCAACTCAGTTTCTAGAGAAATTCAGACACTTTTCACGAAAATGGAGGTAAATCTTGTATATTGATTGGAAAAAATAGATATCAGTGTTCCATGAAACCTAACCACTTCTCTAATGTATATCCTTGCAAGTAGATTAAATTATAACTCCACTTGAATTGCAATAAATTTATTATTCTGTTAAAGGTGATCCACCTTAACCCATATAGCATTATTTTCTCTTGATGAATTTAGTTGACCAGTGAAAAATTCCAAGGTTATGTTTTCCCATTTCCATGTAGGTATGGGTAATGGTTCCATCACCGCTTGGGTTTTTTACTTTATTCCTTTACTTTTTAACATAAAAGACACCTTGATATATATTCTACAATATCCCTCTTAATATTTTACTAAAAATAGTTCTCACATTGATCTCAATACATATTTTTTCTCCCTAGATGGATGGAGATGGTAGAGCTTTGTGAATCATCCAATATCTCCTTCTTTCCATCAGGATTTGATAGTACACATAACCATGACCCAAATCTTATTAATCATTCCTTATCAATTTTGAACATTGGGGATTTCCATTTTCTTATAGATAGATTCCACCTTCTCATGAATTCCCACATCATCCCTTCGAGTGTCCTCTATGTTTTCTAGAAGGTATGGTTGAGCAATCATTTGTGAAATGATTGATGATGTTCCTTTCTTTATGATTCCCATTTCCATACTTTTCATGTCTAAGAAGATAAGATATTTCTCAATACTCATCAGCGTTAAAATTTTTAAATCCATAATACTTATAGATTAAAATAATTTATTTTTTTCTTAGGATGTTATTGGATTGAGAATTCATAGTCCATAATCATCTCTAACAATATACACTAGCACATATGAATCCTTTTATATGTGAATATATATTTGAGGCACTTATTTTCTATATATATTTCACACTTCTCCCAAAATAGACAATGCATCCAAATTATAAACATGAATATCACTGTAGCTAACTCCAAATAATGTTTTGGGTAGTTCTGTTCCTAAAAATTCAATTTCCTTCAAGCACAGGCTATCAATTTTTCATTATTTATTAGTAAACGTTCCTAGACCATATTTTAAGAATCACTTTAAACCACGAAAATTTACCCGCTTATGGGTAGTTTATGTAAATGTTCAATGATACACCTCTTTATCAACCTATTGAATCTCTATTCTCATTCATTATTACAAAAAAACAAGAACCCCTTAAATGTTTTATTTGTTATAGGGTATTAAAATCATCAGAAAATTGTATCAAATAGATTATAGTACACAACTATCCCAAGGAAACTATATATTTATTTCCTTTATTTTGTCCATTTTCTTCATACAATTGCATTTTTCTTTAAAGGGTCCATATATATTTCATTTATTATGATAAAAATTCCCAACAAGGAGATTTCTTTCATATAAAACTAGCATTTTCTTTACATTCCACGGGGATTCACCTTTTGTAAGGTCTTGAGAATGATGCTCATATTATCCTCATGATCCTCCTTTATTTTTAAGTATATTATAATAACATCAATAAATACTGCCATAAATTTTTCATGGTAGTCTCTAATGACTATATTAATCAAGTATATGAATATTTCTATGTAATTAGTGAGTCTTTCTGATATTACTAGGAACTCATAGTGCTCGTACATTGTACGAAAAATCATTTATGTGGATATCCACCCTAGAAACCATTACATGGTAAAAACCCAACCATAGATCCACCTTAGATAAGTAATGATATCCCCATATCTAATCAAACAAGTCATCATTCTTTAGAAAGGGATGATTTTTCTTTATCATGATATTTTTATGTCATGAAAATCAATGCAAAGGTGCATTGATATTCTTCTTGACATAGAGGATTAGTGCACACCATAGTGAAGCACACGGGCATATGAACCCTTTATCTAGGATCTCTTGTATTTGATTCTTCATCTCCTATAGTTACAAAAAACTATTCTATACAAAGTCGTAGATATTGGAAAATCCCCATGTGAAATATCGACTGCAAATTCAACCACTGGGATAGAAGGAAGGACATATAATTATTTTGGAAACACATCCTCATATTCCCTCATAATGTTAATTTTTCTAAGGATGATATTTTCCTTAGACTCAATAACTTTATTAATATACTTTTATCATTGGAAAATAATATCCATGCTCTATATTCTGGTTCTAAATAAGTTTCATCATCCTCCTTGCACTTGTATTGAATAAAATTATGATTCATGATACATAGAGTGATGTGCTTCTCATGGAAATGTATATTGCATCTATATAAGGAAATCTAGTAAATATCAACAATTGAATAAAATAACACTAAATGAAGTATCACATGGTTCATTGGGAAGGTCAACAAAAAAATGTTGATGGGGGAGGAGTTATATACTTTGGATCCAATAATTCACTAATTCATCATTTTCACTGACAACTCTACTTCCATGATTTATAGTGGTGTTTGAATAATTATGATAAAATTGTGTTACATGAAATAATTCATAGAGAAAGAATAAAATGATGTGTTTTCTAATCATAAATGAATAACTGTAATACCTATCACCAATTTATTTTCAGGATCCACCTCAGTGGTTGTTGTGGAATATGCTCTCCCTTACTACCTTTGAGTTTGTTGGTGTTTATCATCTTCGAAAACCCATGGATTAGGGAGGTGGTTCAAATAGTGTCCTTTTTCCATGAAGTTGAAACATTAGACAATAGGCATTGGATAGACTAGATAATTCCTCCCTTCCATTACATTGGTGGGTTTATCCTAATGTCAATTTCTTGTTGGGTGACCATCCATTCCACACCTAAAGCATTTCCTCATCACCTTCATGAAATTTATAGGCTTCTTATTTCCTTACTTATGAAAATTGGGATGGTGAAATTTATTACCATAATTATAATTCTCCATCACAATAATTAAATTAAACTCCACTTTTCACTTCTTATTCCTTTAATACCCTTGAGATTCACTAATCCTCAATTCAACTTTTAGGGAACATCATATAATTTCTTCATATTTGTCAATGTCCTAAATCACTAGGGATTTTCATAGACTCTATTTTATCCCACCGAAGAAGATATCCACATTATATTCGTGGGTAATGTCAAAGACCGAGGAGTATCATGAAAGTCTTGTAAAATTTTCCTCATACATCCTGATGGATTCAACATTTTTTCTTATGGTCAAGGAAATCACATTAAATCTTAAGTATCTATGATCATGGAAAATATTTATCAATGTTGTTTTTGTAAAATTATTTCAACCACATCACTTCGATATCATCATCAAGATTTGTATTCCTAGTCAATGTACACCATTGATCATATTCTACCTCCATACAACAAATGACTAGTATAATATTCTCCTTCATGGAATATTAATGGATGTAGAATATATTGTCAATGGAGTTCATAAAATTTTTTGTGATTAAGGGATCAAATGATCCATTAATAGCTAGAGGACTTTGTCTCTTAAAGGTCTCAATTGAATATTGTTATTTATTAGGGGGATTTTGGAATTCGTCTTGATTTAGGTTTTAATTTAAAACATGAGTCAACAAATATAGAGTATCATCACAATTCTTGTGATTCATACTCCCATTATGTTTGGCATCTCATTTGGAAAATCATTACATTCCCCATCATAATTGTTGTTTAATCAGTTCATCAAATTTTCATCCATTGGATAGAATAAAGGTACAATTAGGCCTGAGTACTTTTAAACATATTACACACACAAATAGTAATCCAATAAATTAAAGGAATAATTTAAAAATTATATTTATTTCTTTAATTTTTAATTTTTAAGCCTCAATCTATATTATCCATGAACTGTTTAATAACATAGATTATTATGGGATTTTTATCCCTTAATAACCGTTTATGACAAGATTTTTAATTTAGAAAACCTTATACCTTAGGTGTAGATATACATGTGTTTAGAAATTCTAGTTTTTTTGCACCAGGTGATGATCAAGTCCATCTTAACCACCCTTTTTCAGATTATTACCCCTAGGTACCTCTGTGCTAGATATACTTCCACTTTTAGTATCCATACATTGATTTATTTTCATTGAAACCACTCAATCTATACTCTACCAAATTTTTTGGATTTTTTTTCTTATTCTTAGTCTTATCCCTAAGGATTTTACTTGAGTTTCCTAATACTAATCATCAAAATAACAAGACTATGTGTTGATACCTACTATAACAACCCTTGTCCTTATTACCCATTAATTCTTGATTCATTACATAAGAATACACATTATAAAACCTCTATAATTGATATGTATAGTTTATTTGGGTAATTAGTTACATTACATAAAAAATTAAAATATGGGGTACATCGACATTATTGAAAAATTCCTTAACATTCTCTTATTATTCCATCATTATTAAAACTGCATGGGATAACCTAGGGAAATCCATAAGAAATGGGTTAGATATAAATCCTAGTAAGGTTATAAAAAATAGTTGCGTGAAGAAAGTAATACATATTAAACAATAGGAATTTCTATGGGATATAAAGGGGTAAGAATTATTAAAATGAAAAATGATGCATGATATATCATGATAACATAATGAAAAAATGGGAATGTGGAAACAACTTAAAAATTGACATCATAAGTATATTTCAATATTAACAATCAATTAATAATAATATAATGTGATTAGGATATCCTCCCATGCATCATTCATGTAATAATAATGAGACTAATACATTACCCAATATATCAGAATGTTATCCGGGAATACCTATTATAATCACATCATGTGCATGAATAATAATTCCCCATAGATCATATAAAATAAGAACATATTAAATAAAATTTAATTCTAAAATCATTGAGTTTGGAATATATACAAGGAGGAAACCCTTGGGTGGAAATAGTGATGGAATTAACAACACAAATGTTTGGCATGGAAAAATCGTAGGGAAATTTTGGCTACATAACAACAATATATAAAGGTTCAAAAAATGGTTTAATAAGAGATACAAGGGGTATATAATCATTTGGAAATCAAATTTAAAGTATGAGGTATGTGGAAAAATTATATCCCAAAACATGGAACTGTAAATAAAAGGTATGAAATGAAGAAGATTCTCAAATAAATAGAAGAAGGAGAGGATCCCTTACCTTGAGTGGGTGATTCCAAAAGATTTGGAGGATCTTCATGAGAGATTGGATGCCATCTTGGAGGACCCTATATACGGTAGGTAATATTAAAAATTTCCCACAAGGTTTTTAGTTAATATTAATGGGATATTGGGTGGGTTTATATTGGGAAAGAGAGGGGTGTTCTTTATTATTTCCCGAACATAGGTTTTGGACACTATATACTAAACTAATTAAAACCACAAACCATCCTTTGGTTTTTTACCATATAATATTTCAAAGGGGATTGGATTTTAATATTTTATATAGATAAGGGACGAAAATAATAAAATATTACCCATGGGGATGTGGAAGTGAGTTATGATTATAAAGAATTGATTTTAACACCTTAAAATATAATATAGGTTATGGGGGATTCATAAAGGCATTATAAAATTAATTAAATAACTTCAAAATCACATTATTTTAAAGGGAAAACATATATTTGGTAATTTTTAACCTTTATATCATTTATTACATCACATTTGGGTCACTATGATTTCATAATAAACACTATATATTTATCCCATATTTCATTTTGACCTGAAAATTTGACTATCATAGAAAACTAAAATAAATCACCATTAGAAAATTTCAAAATTTTTATTCCAAATATAATATTTATTTTATAAAAATAATTTTATAAATATTTTAATTTTTCAATTTCAAAACAAGAATCAACATTGATTGAGAAATTCTATGTTTTATGAAAATAAATGTTTTCAAACCCTAATTGAAATTATAGTTTACTCCATAAAATTATATAATCAATTATAAATATTAAAAAATATTTAACAATAATATATTTTTAAATTATAATTTAATTAAAATATTCACTACTTTATTAAAAGGAATGTCTTAATTGAAATTACATATTTCCCAAAAATATAATTTTTTTATCGTATCAAAATCAAAATCATTTATAATGTAACAATAATAAGAAATTATTATAACAATTTTTATATTGAAAATAATATATATATATATATATATTTATATTAATAGGGTACTGATACATATCCCTCTATTACACCATAAAATTATCCAATAGTATGGTGTGTGATGGTGATATTTTCATTGGGTGGTTCAACATACATGGTTTGGGATGTGATCTTGGTGAGCTTGAACATTTCCTATGAATAGTTTTGATCATGCTTTAGTTGTTGGATCTTATATTGGGATTAGTAAAGGAAAACTCCTTTTTATTATATATACCTTGGAATCTCTGATAAATGGGATTCATAGGGTATTATCCTATTTGTTTAGGCCATCACTTACTCTGTATGGATAAATTGGATTTCTCAAAACCCTATATTTGTACTAATCATTTGATCATTGTTCAATGGATATACTATTACTGGTTATTATTATTAATCTTATTTCAAGTGCTATATGATATTATAAAACCGAATAGTTCATGTGTTTTATATAAACATAATATGGAATTCAGTTCATTCCTAAAGAGAATTTTATTTATAAAAGCATGGGTCATTACAATATTCCCCCATTCAGAAATTTCTCCCTAAAAATTTTATCATCACACACTAAAATAGATGATTGAAATTCTATTTCATCACCTCCTCTAGCTCTCACATCTCTTCCTCAAATATGTGGTTTCTCTATAGCACTTTCACCCAGCCCATTGTATTTTTTTGTATAATTTTATCTCTATAATATAAGATCTTCATCGACTGATCTTCATATGAAATATCACTATCAAAAGGAACCCCCATTATATTTAGAACATGTATGGGGTGTTTAATGTAATCACTTAATATGGATACATGGAACAAATCATCGACTCTAAGTAGTCCCGATGTGTTGTAGAATGGTTTGAAATTTTTCTCCATTTCAGCAACCATTTTCGGACCAAAAGGTTTGTGTTCCCAAACTTCACTGCTGCATTTAAGTACCCTACACCTCTTCCCATAAATGTATTAATAGGGATAAATTTGGATTTTTGAGTGGGAACTATTAATTTTATAAGAAATCGGCGAAAAGAAGATGATTATCCCATTCTACTTTGAAGTCCATTGAGCATTCAGTTAATATATCATCGAGTGTGTAGATAGTTCACTCATATTGGAAATACTTTAGATGGTGATAATCCAACTAAATTTCAACTATGTATTTTGATCATTTTATAGATTCTTACATAACATTGTTGTAAATATTAGAACCGAATCTGATATAATAGATAGTCATATTCCATGAATCCTTTCCAATTATCAAATGTATATACTTTCATGTTGATCAAGTATGAAGTCCCCTCAAATAGAAATTAAATGAGTATTCTTTGAATGAAAATACACCACATCCCATATTGAATTATTTCCTCATTATGTATTTAGAAGAATAGTGAAAAAATACATGGTTATGTTTTCCCATTTCCATATAGGTATGGGTAATGGTTGAATCATCCCATTTTTTTCCATTAAACCTTCACTTGTTTAAATAAAAGACACTTTAATGTATATTCCCTGACACCCATTTTCATATTGTCCCACCAATAGTTTTCTTAGAGATAATAATATGTCTTTATGATCCCTTTATATAATTATCCGGTCAATATATCTACATCATCCAACAAATCCATATTTAACTCAGGATTTTATGGAATACATATTCATGACCCAAATATTACAACTCCTTCTTCATTAATTTTTAACTATAAGGATTTAAAATTCCATATTTCTTCCACATTACTCTAAATTCCTACATCATCTATTTGATCATACATTATATTATCTAGAAGGGATGTCTGAGTAATAATATATTAAAATATTGATGATGTTCATTCCCTTATGTTTATCTTGTCCATCATTTTCAAGTCTAATAAGATTATATCCTTTTAAATTCTCATCAATGATAAAATTTTTTGATCATTTCAAATTTGAGAATATTCTATATTATTTGGATTCTCATGATAGTAGTGTACTGGTCATTCGTTTTCCTTAATCATCTCAAACAAACATTGATGGTGAAAATTACACTTTTCTTTGTGAATATATTCTTGAGGATCTTATAATCTGTCAATTTTTAACACTTCTACCGAAAGAGATAATGGGGAAAATTATTAATGTGAAGATCAATGCATCAAATTACATATCATTTTTGGGTAGTTTTATTTTGGGGCATTCAATTAACTTGAGGCACACACTATATCCTTTTCATTCTTAATTAGTACAAAACCCAAGGCCTTCTTTGAAGAATCACTATAAACCACAAAAATCTCCCCAATTGTGGGTAGTATAAGTTCATGTGTAGTTATAAGTATCTTTCGAAACTCAATGAAGATCTATTAAAATTAATTATTACAAAAAACATAATTTCTTCGAGGTTATCTTGGTTATAGGGTTTGAAAATTGTTATAAATTTCCCACAAATTAATTATATTAACCATCTAACAAAAGGGAACTATGGATTTCAATCACAGATGTTGGACTTTATTACCCTTCAACAAATTTTTTCTTCAAAGGGTCAAAAAAAAATTCCATTTATTATGATAACATGAACCACAAATGAGGCTTCCTTCAACCATAATTCACATTACATATAATGTACCTAAAGATTTTCAGATACTCTTCCTGCTCCTCATTTCATTTGGAGTATATTATTATATAATATATAAAGAATACCATAAATTTTTTAAGTTAATATAAAAATAATCTATTAATTAATTACATGAATATATTATTTAGAATTATTGAGTCCTAATGGGATTAAAATTAACTCATTGTGCTCATACATTCTACCGAAAGTAGTCTTGGGGATATCCACCTTATTCAACCTTACTTGGTAATACCCTGACCAAAGCTCCGAATAAGAGATGTACTGAGCTCCATATATCTCATTAAACAATTCATCAATACATGGAATAAGATACTTGTTCTTAATTATTATATTTTTGGGCTTAGGATAATCAATTCAAAGGTGCATTCACCCACCATTCATCTAGAAAAGAGGACTGGTGTACCCCACAGTGAAGCACATGGGTGTATGAACCCTTTATCTAGATTATCCTATAATTTTTAAATTAGACACTCAAGTTCCACAAAAACAATTCTATAAAAATACATAGATGTTGTAAAATCCCCAGGAATAAGCTAAATTAAAAAATCAACCTCTTTTTTGGAGGATGACTAGGTAATTCTTTAAGAAACCCATCAGTATATTCCCTCAAAATTGGAATGTTTTCAAGGAGGATATTTTACTTAGACTCAATAATTTGAGATATATAAACTATATTGTAGTAAAATAACATCCATTATTCATATATTGGTTCTAAATAATTCTCATAATCCTCATTACACTTTTATAAAATCATAGGGCAATTCATGATATATAGAGTGATCTCCTTTTCGTGGAAATTTATGTTTTCTCTAAATCAGAAAATCTATTTTATAATAAGAATTACATATAATTAAACTAAAGGGATTATAACAATTTTATATAGTATTTTCAACCTAAAAATTCGGTAGGGTATGAGTTTTATACATATGATAAAATATTTTTACTATTTTCCATTTTTCCAACAACTCTACTTAAATAATTTGTGGTGGTGCTAGAATAATTCTACTAAACTTTTGTTATATAAAATAATGTTTAGAACTATATTAAAAATTAATTTCACTATTATTTAATGAATAAATAGTGTTACTATCACCACTTTATTGGTAATATCCACCACAATGGCTATAATGGAATATCATCTCCCCTACTACCTTGGAGGTTGTTGGTGTTGCTTATCTCCAACAACCCATGGCTTTGGGAGGTGTTTCACACAGTGTATTACTCACTGTAGTTGAAATATAAAACAATAGGATAAGGGAGGACTATAATATTCCTATATTACATTAAATTAGTGGATTTATTCCATTTGTAATATCTATCTAGGTTTCATTCCCTTCCACACCAAAAGCATTTCCTTGTCCCATTTAGGCAATTTACAGGGTGCTTCTTTCCAAAATTTTGACAAGTGGGATGTTAAAAGCTTTTACCATTTTAATAATTTTCCATCAAAACACCATAATTGAACACCACATTCCAATTCTTATCCTCAGGAGAACCTTGAGATTTTATGATCTATATTTTGACTTTGAGGGAACATCATGCAATTTCCTCAGAATTTTCAACGTCCCAAATCACTTGTTATTTTTATAGATAGGGTTTAATCCCATAAAAAGATGTAAAAATTGTATTAAGGGGTAATGAAAATGATGGAGGCATATCCTAAAAGTATTTTTAATTTTACATCATATGTCCCTATGGATTCATTTTGTTTTTTCTTAATTTTAAGGAAATCCTTTTCCATATTATTTTAGAGAGCACGAGGAATTTTTTTGATTTCTTTCCATAATTCCTTCCTCCCCACCACTTAGATCTCGTCCTTAAGATTTTTATTCTTGATCAGTGTCCACCACTTGTTTGTTTCTCTCTCAATATGATAAAAAATAATATAAACTTATCTTCTATAGAACATTAAATAATGGATAATATTTTCTCAATGGAGATGATCCATTTTTCTATGATTAAGTGATCAAATGATCCATTGAAATTCAAAATCCATTGTCATATAAACGTCTAAATTTCAGTTTATAATTTCTTAAGTGTATTAGGGAATTCCTCCTGATTCTTTTTTCTAATTAGAATCTGAGTTAATTGAGATAGTATCATCACAATGTTCATGATTCTTTCTCTTATTGGGTTGGACATGTCACGTGTGAAGTCATCAAATTTCCCTTCACATTGGTTTTTTACTCAGTTCATCCTATTTCCCACCATTATCCAGAATAATTATGAAACTAGGGATGATTATTTTAAAACTTATTAGAAAAACTAGTCGTATTTTAATGATATTAAATGCATAATTTTTAAATGGAATTTGTTCCTTAACATTGGAATTTCTAGGCTTTAATCTATGTTATCCATGATCTATTTCATAACATAGACACTTACAGGAAATATTATTACCTTAATAATGGTTCATAATGATCTTATGAATTTACCAAATAATATCCCCTGGGATTTTCAAACTAATTGTGGATAAAGACCAATTTTCAAGCATCAACTGATGATCGAGTTCAGCTCAATCTCTCATTTAGGGATTATTACCCCTATTTACCTCAATTATAGATCCACATCCACTCATAGTATCTAAGAAAAATTATAATTTCTTGAAAACCTCTTAATATACACTATACTAAATTTAGGGGTTTTTTTCTTATGTTTAGTCATATTCCTAATAATTTTACTGGAGTTTCCTAATCCTAATTCCCAAATAACTACACTTTAATTTGATACCAACTATGACAAACCTTGTATTTATTACACATTAGTTTATCATTTATTACTTATGAATTCAAATAGTAAAAACTAGAAGATCGATAATTCTAGTGTATTTGGGAAATTAGGTACATTACATTACAACTTAAGTTAAGGTTTTCATAGGCATTATTGAAAATGTCCTTAACATGCTCATATTATTCCATCGTTCTTAAAACTACAATGGATAACTTGGGGAAATCTATAAGAATGTGTGAGACATAATTAAAATTAAGTAAATAATAAAACAATAAAATGATGAAAGTATTAAATGTTAAATAAGAGGAATTTCCATTTTATATAAATGGGTGAGAATCATAAACATGAACAATGAGGCATGATATAGCATGATAACATTTAAGAAACAATGGAATTTGGGAACCGATTTAAACATCACACCATAAGAATAAGTCAATGTTAGTCACCAATATATCATAACTTAATGTTCTTATTATAACCTCCCATGCACCATAAATGACATACTCATGAGACTAAAACATTACCTAATGAATTGGAGTGCAATCGGGGAACACCCATAATTATCATATCAAGTAAATGCATAAGTGTTCCACATAAATGATATAATAGAAGAATATATTTCAACACATTTAATTCGATGATAATGTTGTAAAAAAATAAATACATTGAATTCCATAATAAAATAAGAATAGGAATGTCTATGTGAATACCCTTAAGTGAAAATAACGATGGTATTCAGAACACAAACATTTTGTCATGGAAAAATCATAGTGAAATTTCAACAGCAAAATGATAGTACATAAAGGATTATAAAATGGTTTAGTGAGAGTGAATGGTGTCAATATTCATTTGTAAATAAAATGGAGGGTAACAGTTATGTGGAAAAAATATCCCAAAATTAGGAATTGGAAATTAAAGGTTGTTTCAGGTTTTGGTCTCGAAACACCCAACGGTTCCGTATCCGATGACGCGTGGACCTGCTTTCCAAAAGCAGGCGTTCGCCGGATGGTCTGACTAGTGACACTTAAGAACTCACATTGGTCGAGAGGATGGGAATTCGGGCTCATCGCACCCTATTGGGGAGAATTATTTCCTGTTCCAGGACACTCTTATAGATTTAATACGTATTCATATGTTCGCGAATCATTGGTTTATACCCAAACATAGTATCCACATATTTAACCCTGGTGGGAAATGGTCAAATGGATGTAGGGGGTTCGGAATCATTTAGGCCTGAGGTGTACCATCCCTCATTGGATTAATGACCCCGTGGAGTCAGAACTCATTGAGGCGGCACTAGGAGTGGTGCAGTGAACCGATGTGAAGATAGTTGAATCGATCGGTTGTTGGGATTGAACCTCATGGAGTCTTCCTACGTACCCTGCCTAGGGGACAGGGATCAAATTCCACACAGTTCGAATGGGGAGTGTCAGAGAACCGATGTGAAGGTGGACCCGGGGGTCCGTTGGTGATCCGGATTCAACCTCATGGAGGCTTCCTACGTATCTCTGTGGTAGGTAATCAAAGTCCTGATAGTTCGCGTTGGCTAGGGACTTACACTCTGAGGTAGCCTAGGGAGATGGATTGGGGGTTACACTCTGAGGAGGCCCATAAGAGAATGTCATGGCCGATGCTTACTCTTTGACCACATGAGTCATGATCGATGTGAGAAAAAAGAGGTAGCAGGGACCAGAGGATCACGTCGCGAAAGGAGTGTCTGTGAGAAGTGGAGTGGGTATTATGCATGAGGGCGGCCCATTAAGTTGGGGCTTACTCCGGGTTGGATGCCGATGGCGATGAAGCGCAGTGGGAGAGGGAAAGGGGGTGCTCCTGTGCCCATCTCCTATCTTGAAGTACATGTGGGATTCCGTCCGATGGGTATTTTGCTACCCCTGAGGATCCCTTAACATGTAGAGGGGTAGAAAAGGGACTCCTGAGATCATACTCCACCTTACCGTGGGAATGTGAACCCAGGAATGCTTCGGGAATTTTCTCAAGGGTTGGTGAAACCCCTTTCGCCTCTATTTACCATGGGTATGTGAACTAAAAACAGTGTGCTGATGCGCCTGAGGGTTAGACCATATGGATCTGGTGGCTCTGGTGGAGGCCCCAGATCGAGGCTGATGAGTAGGCCGGTGAAGGATTCATGGTGGATCAGGCAGGATTAGGAGGATCTTATGTGGCTTGGGGAATGGGATCTCTAAAGCATTCAGCGTACCACACATGGGTATAGGTTGTGGCGCCCTTTGTGTAGGGAAGTGCTACACGGCTGGAGAGACCGTCCGTGAACCAGGAGGGTCTGCGGACTGAAAGGCCCTCCCTGAACCAAGGTGGTCTATAGACTAAGAGGTCGTCCGCAAATGAGGAGGGTCCGCAGACTGAGAGGTCATCCGTGAACCAGGAGTGTCCGCGGACTGAGAGGCCATCCGTGAACCAGGGTGGTCCGCGGATTGATTGGAATCCCGCGAACCAGGAGGGTGTGCAGCTTCTAGTTCATCCCACATACAAGGTTGGTACGCGGAGGGTTCCATGCAAGCAGTGGCGGCCATGGTTGGCGCCGGTCAGGGGTTTGTCGGTCGAGGCTTCGCCCGCGCAGGGGGGTGCTACACAGCATGACAGATCGGAAAAGAGACAATAACTCTCTAGTCTGCAGGGAGAGCATCCACAGAGGGGTTGTGGTTAGCGGTCTTCTCTTTTTATGTAATATTAAGTCCACGGTTCACCAAAATATTATGATTTTTTGGTTCCTTATTAGTTCATTCCCAGGTTCATACCTGCTCTGGATTGCAAACTGGAACCTTCAAAATCCAAAGCCTTCCTTCAAAATCCTTTCACCTGAATTTGAACGGTCTCCTCTGAATCATCTTCCTCCGAATCCACCTTTTCTTTCCTTCCCCCCTCAGTCTCCTTTTATAGAGTGGGGAAAGAGATGTATTTGTGTTCATGCGGCACCTTTTGCAGAGGCCCATGACCGAATACCCGGTTTATGGCTGACTTGGTAAATTTGTAATTCGTGGTAGGTATTGAGCGCTCCCCCCCCCCCCCGCGAACCGAACGAGGGGAGTGCTTCGCAGCCGCGGTGGGTTCCGCCTCCATTTCACGAATGACAGCGGAGGGGGTTTGGGCCGGCTGACACAACTCACGGCTGGGGCGGTCCGGAATGGTGGACCGGGTTGGCGCCTGTCCTGCTTCATGACCGCGGAGGGTCTCCGCCTCGGTTTTGCGAACGACGATGGTTCGAAGAGGAGGGATGCTTTGCGGAACTGGTCGTGCGTCGTTAACATTAGACAGGTCCGCGGACCGGTTCCTCCTTCACCATCCTTGAGTATTTACCACATTTTCCCACCCCATTGAGAGAGAGTTGGGTAGAATATCCCTTCAGTTATCATTACCCTTTGCGGATTTTTCAGGACCCTACAAATGCCCCCATCGGAATGAAGGGGAGGCCATTCCAATGCAGAGTGGTCCTGAAACTTAGGTGTATCACAGTAGAAAGGTGGACGCAGTAGGGGACCAAGCCTATAAATACAGAGGGCCCTTTCATTTGTCTTCTACCGGATTCTTCGCGAAACAAAATCTTTTTTGCGTGCGTGTGCTTGTTCCTTTGTGAAACGCTTCATCCATGAACCAGCTACTACTTCCGCAAAACATTTCTCTTTCGCGTCATTCTTCATCGGCAGATCAACGTCCAAGATGCAAAATGACACTTTTAATTAATTACAAATTATGTTACGATATTCCGCGTAGGAACTCGCTTCGCAGTTTTGGTGCTCCGCAGACTAAAATCATTTGAACTTTAAAAGATTCTAATTCTTCTGAACTTAACCACTTAAATTCAGGATTGAAATTCCGTGAAGCAACCAGGTCTGTGGTTTCCTGGCCAACGCTCTACAATCCAGGGATTCACAGACTACTTTCGCAAAGGGCTGGTTCGCGGGATGTGGTCATCATGAACCATCCTTTGCGGCCTCCTCACAAACTTTTCTATGAAGTCTCCTCAACGGATCCTCAGCCATATTTTTGGTATTTTTGTCCGATAAATATTATTCCGGACTAACCGCTTGTTGTATCTCGTCGTGCAGGGTGAAAATACGGTTCCCCCTCATTCTTCCATGAGGCCCGTTGTTGAGCTACTACCAATTGGTTTAGGGAGACATTTAGCTATGATTCGCAGAGCGGAGAACATCCAAGAGGACCCTAGTCAGTCCATCATTTCGGACGATGGTGTCTTAAAAGACTTGCTCCCTCCTGAGATCCTGGATTATCCACTATCAAATCGGCTTCTGGTCCATGGATTAGGTCTTCAAGACGATGTCCCTATTCGCCCCACTTTCTTAGGTCTTCCTTCTCCTTTCATGGAAGCATCTCCCAAGTGTATTCAGGAGAACCTTACCCAATCGAGGGAGATGGTTTCCGACTCTGACCAGAAAGACGCCTTTATTTTGAGAGTCGCGATTTGGAACCAAAGTTATCAGCACGCCTGAAACATTTCTCAGGAAGCTGTCTTCAAGAGTTACCCTTCTATTATCAACCTTGCTCGAGTAGATCCCGATGCGGGGTGGATTCCTAGGTGGGATCTTTGGTCTGGAGGGATCTTCTCAAATTATTGGGCATGGGATTTCTGGTTCCATCATCACTGTCAGGAGTCTCATGAATCACTGGATGTAGTCAATTTATAGTCCACAGTGTGGGCTTCCCAATTTTCCATTTACCCGCCATCCTTTGTCCTGCCAGACCTACTCAGTCCCTGGTGTTCAAGAACTTGTACATTCCACCTTTCCCAGGGTGAAGTTGGCCTTAGTCTGTGGTATATCCATCAATTGGGAGGACTCCCGATTATCAGTGAAATGTATGATGAATTTCTGCATGCTCCTGATGCATGGGACGCTGTCGAACAAGTTTCTTTATTGGCGAGGGACCTGTTGGTTATGGCGGAGAAATCACTGGGTCAGGCTTTGCGTGCCCACTCTCTTATTCCCTATAGTTATTGGATGTGGTTATTTCTGAACACCACTAGTCCTATTCCAAAGATCAAGTGCCCCAGGACTCATCCTTCTCAATAGTCACGAACCTCCCCAGGTTCCTACAAGGCGATTCTGGAGGCAGGCAACTACCTTTCATGGGCTTACGAGGTGCGCCCCGGTGTGCCGCCTATGCTTTGGCTAGCGGGTTTGTTTGCTATGTTCCGGAGCGGGTGGCTATTCCCTTCTCAGGATATTAATCCTGGAATCGGGGATTGCACCCTGATGATGGCAGTTGAGTTGGCAGAGGGCCACCTTGTGAATTTGGTCATGCCCACATTGGATCGTATTTATGAACTGCTGGGTCACATGAAAAAGGGTAGTTCACCCTTCCCTCTGAGTGGGCCATTTAAATTTTTGTATGGTTGGGTAGCGGATCATTATCATCGTTATTATTATCATCACAACAAAGTCATCATGCTTCATAATTTTCATCCTACGCTGCATAATGTAGCTAGAGTTCGCTTGAAATCCCTCAGCCCTGGTGAATTCCTAGAACTTCTGAGTGACTTTTCCAAGTTTTCTTTCACTCCCTACCCCAACCCTTTTGGCGTCTTAGTTGACAACCACCAGGGGAGCCTGGAGGAGCGTTCTTACATGATATCTCTGCGGGATGGATTTCTATCTGCGTGGATCGACAAGGTTTCTCTATGTGAGTTGTATGTCCGGTATCGTTTTTCTCGCTAGTTTGGGTACATGGAAGTCCAATTTTCCCTTCCCCCTCCTCAGGCTCGAGTACTGCACCCGACCATACTTCTTCAATTGTGGTTGCTGCTGACGTGGGAGGGATCTGACCCAATCATTCCCCTTCCTGTCATGGGGGTGGCCGCCGGCCTTTCCATGGAGTATGCAAAGGCGTGGGAAAAATACTATCCTGATGGGATCCTAGGAAAGGTCGTTCGACAGGTTCCCAAATCAGGAGGTACTACGGTTGTTGCATCCACCGCAACTTCCACATCAGCTTTAAGGGAGGTTTGACTGATGGCTCATCGATCAAAGCAGATCAGGGGATTTTCCTCTCCCAGTCCTACGGTGGCCGAAGATCAGACGAGTTCGTCCTTCTTAGATGTGGATGGGGATGACCCTATGGTTCCGGGTCCCAGCAGGACAATCCCGAATGTTTTTCCAGTTGATAACGGGCTTTGAAATTTGATCCTCAAGCCTGAACCAGGGTTAGAGGCTTCAGACTATCCAGCTTCGGAACCAACTTCTAGCGAGCACATGCATGCGCTGGTTGCAATGCCGGATTTTGTTCCCGTGCTATCCGACAAGGATATCAAAGATCCTCGTGTCATGGAAGACCAATGGGCGGTGCGCAAGTGTTCCTGGCCTCAGATTTGTGATATCATTGCCAAAAATCCTATAGCTGAGATGGAAACTAAGACCGAAGCTCTTTGACACCTCTTCCTGGGTTTGGGGTCAGGTGGCTTTGACTATCAGTAGTTCCATTCTCTTGCTGGCCAAGTTTTCATGGCCCGTGAGGAAGCTGCCATTAGTGAATGCAAACTTTATCACTTTACTGCCGCTCATTACGGGACCCGATCCCTAGAGGAAGCCATGATATAGCTCCGTCAGCTGATAGCACAGGAGGTGACCTCTCGAGATCAGGTGGTCGTCTTATCCTCCAAGTTGAACGAATGTGAACAACGAGGAGCGATGTTGAAGAATCAGTTGTCAGCTATGACCAGTCATCTCGAAGCCACCAGAAAATGGATCAACATTCTCCAAACAATAGTGGAGCATACTCCTACGATGGCTAAGGTTGAAGCAAGGGAGAAGGCCGTGTTGGAATGGTCTTGCAACGACCTCCTCCGCGCTGTTGCTAATCTGGTGGAGAGAGTGAGTCAGGCTCATTTATGACTATCAGAGCCACTCTTGTACCCTCTGTTTTACTTACCCCTCTCCCCTTTTTTTGTGAGGGAAAGACCCCAGATTGTGGATGTCCTACCTTTTTGTTCAAATGAAATAGAGTCTCTGTCAATCAGATGTTGCTGTGAAATTTGATTGTTACTTAGAACAATTGTTGTGTAAATAAAAATTCACCGAATCAGAATTAATCATAACTCATGAAAACAAACTCGAACTTTTTCCTAGACCATGGGGTCCAGCGAGCATAGTTTGACTATTTCTAGGGATTTACAAAAAATCACTACAAAAATTTTGTCTCCTCTTTTAATACCCTGGTTTTTTCTGGGCCCATTAAGTGTGAACCCAGTGGGTATGGCCTGACTTTTTCTTAGGTCTCCATTTTCGGGTTTTCGTCCTAACAATGTTTGTGCCTCTTTTCTTTGGCGGTTTAATGTCCCGCCATCAATACTATCGAAACTGATGTTTTAGGTCAAAGAGCTTTGACCAGACATGCTGGGGCAAGGGCCCCAATGGGGTTCAGCTGATTAAAAGATGTCTCGGTACTATCCAGATGCACGTGGGGGGGGGACCTGTTTAAATTTGAACGTCATGCAGGGAATGTATCAAGGCATGGGAGTTGCGTCGGCGTATAGAGGTAGGAAGACCATTGCCTAAGGAGATCATGTCTTTAGTAGACGGGCCAGGGGATATCAATATGTAGAGCCGTTGAGGTCCTGGTATGTATAGTCGTACAAAGGTGTCCTTAAGTCAATGGCATCAATTTATGATGGCATAGGGACTTCATGGATGTCCGGCTCAGGGAAACCACCATGGGTGGCTTGCAAAATCATGAAAACCACCAGGGGTGGCTCAGAAGGGGAAGGTGACATCTAAGAGGGTTTTGGGAACATCCGTACTAATCAGGATCATGGTCAAGATACCACTTCCCTGCACAATTAGTTGGCATAAGGGTTGGTTGAAGCTTGGCGCAGTTTAAAGTCATGCGGCTGGGACATCAAATAAAAATGGAAAAACTTCTCCTGGTCCTCGGTAATCTTGTCAGAGATGTTCCACCATATTCAGGAAGGGTGTGAAAGAGATTGGTAAACTGTAACTCAGAGGCTTTCTGAATCCCGAGATAGACATGTGGGCTTGGAGGCCAAGAGGCGTATGAAGAGAATAATTGCCTAAGGAAATCTTGACTTTGGTAGATGGGCCAGGGGTGATCAATATACAGAGCCGCTAAGGGAATGGTAAGCATAGTCATGAAAAGATGTCCTTAGGTCAATGATTTTATTCCCCCGATAGCCATGAAACTTCAGGGAAGTTGATATTTGGGACCACCAGGGGTGGCTTATGAGATTCCATCTTTTTCTGAGTACAAATTATGGTTTATGATGAGAGGGTGCCTGGATATGGGGGAAAAAACTAGACTGAACTTCTCGAGAATGGGTGAAGTAATTCCTTCTCACGTGGGTGTGAGACGGTGGCTTGTTCCGGTCTGACTCATGAACTGAAGGACAGAGAAAAGACTCCTTTCCTTAATGAACCTGTGGCGGGTTTGACCGTGCAGTTTAGCGTCATGCGGCAAAGACAAAGAGTATTATTAAAGGATGCGGTGTAGTTTAACGTCGTACAACATGGATGATTGACAGTGCAGTTTAACGTCGTGCGGTGAGGACGTAGTTAAAAGGCATTTCTTGATTAAAATGTAACTGAGCCCGAGTATCCTGTCATGTCTAAGACGTGGAGGGGGTTGATGGTGTAAATCATGCTTCCAGGGATTCTTGGATCAGGAGATATGTCATAGAGGCTCTGAGGCTGGTAAGCGTATGGAGCTAGGAAGAGTATCGCCCGAGGAAATCTTGCCTTTGGTAGACGGGCAATGGGCTATCAATATGCAGAGCCAGTGAAAGCATGGTATACATATTCAGGAAAAGGTGTCTTCGGGTCAATGAATTTCCCCTTTCTATGGCCATGAATGGCTATGAAGATCCACAATTGTCCGGGCCATGAAGTCTGTTATTGGGGAAGGAAATGTCTGAACATGTCAGGCATACTCGGCCCTGGTTATTGTTAATGCTTAGAGAGATCCTTGTGCTGACTTATTTTTCATGCGGGGGTGTAACTTTACTCCATGTATTTTAACGTCGTGCGGTGAGGACGAGGTACTCCTAGTTTAGCGGTCATAGAGTTCAGACCATTGGGTAACTATTACTGTAGTCACTTGAAGGATAACTGAGTCAACATGTCCTGATATACTTGGAACAAGGTGGGGTAAGAAGGTTGTAAACTGTAACTTTGAGTTTTCCCGGATCAGGAGGTGTGGCGTAGGGGCTCTGAGGATGGTAAGCGTACGAAGCTAGGAAGAGTACTGACCAAGGAAATCTTGCATTTGATGGACGAGCCAGGGGATATCATTATGCAGAGCCATTGAGGGCATGGTATGGATAATCGTACAATGGTTTCTCCAAGTTGATAACTATCTACTTCCGATCTCCATGAATGATTATGATAATCCGCAATTTCTCACATTGTAGATTTCAAAACGTGGGGATAATGGGGTTCAAGTATACAAGAAACATCTTTACTACAATTGTCTGTTGAGTCAAAGTTGCCTAGCCCTGGCTTGAGGTTCGTTGATGCAGGTCGCTATATTAACCACTGGTGGACACATAGGCTAGCCAGATAGGGATACCCAAGAAACACTTCTATGTGAAAAGGGGAATAAACAAGTAAACCAATGCTCCATAAATTTTTGGATCAGGAGATGTGATACGGGGGCTCTGAGGCCGGTAGGCGTACGGAGCTAGGAAAAGTGTCTCTTGAGGAAATATTGCCTTTGTTAGTCGGCCCAGGGGCTATCAATATGCAGAGCCGCTAAGGGCATGGTATGCATAGTCTTGCAAAGGTGTTCATGGGTCGATGACTTTCCGCTTCTGATGGCAATGAGTGGTTATGAGGATCCATAATTGTCCGGGTCGTGGAGTCTGATGTATGGAAAGGATGAATCCAAATGTGCAAGGAGTATCTCCATCTCGTATCTCCATGTGTCTTGGTTGGGTCGCGACGAAGTCCATGTAGTTTAACGTCATGCGGTGAGGATGAAGTCAGTGTAGTTTAACGACATGTGGTGAGGATGAAGTCCGTGCAGTTTAACGTCATGCGGTAAGGACAAGGTATACACCCCGTGTAGGTCTTGTCTCTACACGGGGGAAGGGGACATTTAACATTATTGTCCATGAAGTTTAACGTCGTGCAGTAAGGATGAAAAAATACACCCCATGTAGGTATATCCTTTACACGGGGAAAAGGGAGCATTTTTAAATCTTGCTATCCGTGCAGTTTTACGTCGTGCGGTAAGGACGAGAAGTACACCCTGTGGCGGTATGATCTATACATGGGGGGAAAGGGCCACTTTTATCTTTTATTCAGGGGGGCTGGGCCAGGACTGGGAACCCTAGAGTCACTACGTATCCTGCAAGGGCAGGAATCAAGCCACACATAGTTCTCTGGAAGAAGTACACCCTGAGCAGGGCTGGTCCGTACACAGGGGAAGGGTACATTGTCTAACTAATATTTTATTTCATTTGGAGGTGGCTGGGCCAAGACGGGGAACCCTGGAGTCACTACGTATCCTGTGAGGGAAGGAATCAAGCCATACATAGTTCTCTTTAATAAGTACTCCCCTTGCAGGTCTAGTCCATACATGGGGGAAGAGGGAATTTTTTAACTTCTTGTTTGTGCTGTTTAACGTCGTGCGGTGAGGATGAGGGATACACCCCGTGCAGTTCTGGTCTGTAAACGGTGGGAAGAAGGTATTTCTAAATTTTATTTGGGAGTGGCTGGGCCAGGGTAGGGTATCCCAGTGTCACTATGTTTCCTGCGAGGGCAGGAATCAAGCCGTACGTAGTCCTCTGAAATCCATGCAGTTTAGCGTCTTGCGGTAAGGATGAAAGCCATACAATTTAACATAATGTGGTTGGGAAGAAATCCATATAGTTTAACATCATGTTGTTAGGACTAGGCATATTATTAGATTCTGTGCAATTTAATGTCGTGCGACAAGGAAGAACTCCATGTAGTTTAATGTCATGCGGTGAGGATGGGATACTCTTAGTTTAGGGTCATAGAGTTTTGACCATTGGGTGCTTGGAGGTTTAACATCATGTAGCTCAGACGATAACGGCTTTTATTTATGCCAAGGAGGATGAGATACTGTTATTTTAGGGTCATAGAGTTTGGACCATTGGGTTCTTGGCAATTTAACATCATGCAACTCGGACAATAACTGCTTTTAGTTATTATGCGAAATACTTCTTCAGGAATCTCGCATTTGTAGGAGCGGTTGTAAATTGTCCATCCATAGAGATCAGGGTATTTGCTTCGTTGGAGTAGACCTTGTGTACAACATATGGTCCCTCCCACTTGGGCTCCAGCATTGGAGGCTTCCTTCTAGATATCATTGGGTTCTGAAGGACCAACACCAATTCTCCTTCCAAGAAAAACCAGAGACGGGCCTTTTTATTGATGGCTCATGAAATCTGGTTCTAGTATACCTCTACATGGTGCAAAGTGTGCAACTGCTTCTCGTCTATCTGTTACTATTCACCTAGCCACTTTTCTGACTACTCATCATCTGATAATTGATCACATATGGAAACATGGATTGAGGGAAGTTGGAGTTCAATGGGTATGACCGCCTCTGTGTCATACACCAATGAGTACGGGGTAGCCCGAGTAGCGGTGCATATTGTGGTTCGATAAGCCCAAAATTCATGGAGGAGTTTATCCGGCCATGACTTCTTGTCTTTGTACACCATTTTCTGGAGAATGTTGGATAAGGTCATGTTGAAAGCCTCTATCTGTCCGTTGGCCGCTGCATGGTAGTGGGATGAGTGGTTAGCCTTGATACCATACTCGTGGTATAGTTTCTCCAATTTCATAGAGAATAAGTTGGTTCTGTTGTCTGTCAGTATGGTATGAGTGACACCAAATCGGATGATGATATTGGTCTTCACAATGATGAAAATATTTCTTTCCCCGACTTCCTTGAGGGGTATGGCTTCTGTCCATTTGGAAAAGAAGTTTGTTACAGTGAGGATATACTTTTTCTGTTTGGCTGTGGCGAGAGGATATGGTCCCACGACGTCCATCCACCAGATGGAAAATGTCCATGAGTACTTGGCTTGATGAAGTAACTCTAGGGGTTGGTGTATGAAGTTGGCATGAGTCTGGAATGAGTGGAATCTCTCGGTAAAACACTTGCAGTCTCGTGCCACTGTGGGCCAGTAGTACCCAAGCCTCCGAACCTGATGGGAAAGATTGGTCCCCTGTTGATGTGCTCCACATGCTCCGGTATGTACTTCATTCATTATGGCAGCAGTTTCATCCCCATAAATGCATCTGAGGGTCACTCCATCAAGGCCTCATTTGTAGAGGACCTCTTGCTGACCCGCGTCGCCATACAGGACAATGTTGATTTCCCTTCTCCGTATTTTCTCTCGTTCAGCCCTGTCTGATGGAATTTCTCCCCGTTGAAGGTAGGTTGCAATGGAGGTCATCCAGCCGGTGGCAGGAGCATATGGATCAGGGATAGGACTGACTTCATGGATTTCTTCTGTCTTGGTCTGAACAAATGGCAATACCATTCGATGGTGAGCAATACTAATAACTGTTTCATCCCGGCCTCGGTCAGCTAGGGATTTGGCCGCGTTGCCTAATGCATCAGCCTCGACATTCTAGGACCGAGGAATATAGGTCAATGTTGGTAGTGTGGATAATTCTACCATTAAACCTAGGACATGGTCAAACAGGGGGATTATCTCCTCATTTTTAATAGCATAGTCACCATTGACTTGCTTGATGACCAGTTCCAAGTCACCTTTTACCTTAAGGTGTTGTACTTATGCCTGGAGTGTGAGCTCCAGGACTGCAATGAGAGCTTCATATTCCACCTCATTGTTTGTACATCCCTCTGACAGGAGGAAGGTGTATGGAAAGACTGCCTTTTCTGGGGACATGAGTATTATCCCCAAACCCACTTTGTTGAATCTGGGATCCTCCATCCTCTTCTCGGTTGGGCTTTGGGATGCACCATTGAAGTACATTTCCCATGCCGGGAACTCCTCTTGGACTGAGAATATGTCTTCATCAGGTAGCTCAGCGTCTAGTGTAGTGGTCCCTATTGAAGGGTGCTCTGCCAGAATGTCTGCTAATTCCTGACCCTTGATGGATTTCTTAGGCCCAAACCAGATGTCAAACTATTGCAGGATGACCGCCCATCAGGATAGGCATCTGGTTAGCATCGGGCGGCTGAGGATGTACTTCAGCGGGTTACTCTGTGAGATCAAATGGACTTCATGATGCTTCAGATAATGTCACAACTTTTGAACTGTGAGTAACATGGTCAAAAAACTCTTCCCGATGTTTGAGTATCGAGTCTCAGCAGTAATAATGGTTCGACTAAGGTAATAGAGACTGTTTTCACTGCCCGCGTCATTATTTTGTGCGATTAAGTCTCCCAGTGATCACTCTAAGGTTGTCACATACAAGATGATATCTCTTCCTTCAACCGGGGGCGTGAGCACCAGTGGGATTAAGAGGTACTTCTTCAAATTGTCGAACGCCTCTTGGCAGTCACCCGTCCATTGGTACGTGACCCCCTTCTTCATTAACCTGGTGAAGGGAAAACATTTGCCTTCCAAGTTGGCTATGAACCGCCTAATATAGGTTGGGTGTCCTTGGAATCCTCTCAACTCAGTGTGTTTGCGAGGAGGTGGTAGGACAAGGATATCATTTGTCTTCTCAGGGTCGACCTCGATGGCACGATGGCGTACAATGAAGCCAAAGAATTTCCATGAGGTAACCCCAAAGTTGCATTTCAAGGGGATCATCTTAAAGCTATGATGTCGGAGTTTGTTGAATATAGTCTCAAGATATGATAGGTGATCTGAGCACTGTCTGGACTTGACCACCAGGTCTTCCATGTAACATTCAACGAATTTCCCTAGGAACGGTTTAAATATCTGATGCATGGCATGCTGATATGTGGCGCCAGCGTTCTTGAGACCAAAGGGCATGACCCTATAATAGAATACCCCTTGAGGGGACATGAAGGTAGTGGATTATTCCTCTTCTCAGGCCATCCTGATTTGATTATATCTAGAATAGCTTTCCATGAAGGATAGAGCCTCGTACCCGGATGTCGCATCGATTAATAATTCGGTGATCGGGACCGGGAAATCGTCTTTCGAACAATGACAATTGAGATCTCTAAAGTCAATACAGACGCTGATTTGTCCGTTATTTTTCATGACAGGGACGATGTTGGCCAACCCAATGGGGTACTAGACCTCCCAAATGAATCCTACTTTAATAAGCTTATTGACATCAGCCTCTATTTTGGCGGAACGTGAGTGATGCGTCCTTCTGGCGGCGTGTCTATAGACCTGGTGGTCTCCTAGAAGACCTAGGTGATGTGTCGCCACTTCCGGATCGAGTCCCATCATTTCAGTGTAATTCTAGTAAAAAACTACCCGATTTTTCTGCAGGAAATAGGTATATACCTCTGGCTCCTCGGGGGACATGGCTGCACTAATGAGAGTAGGCCTCAGATCGTCCTCTGTACCAAGGATTATTTCCCTGAGCTCATCCATTGTGGTGGAGATACCCTCGTCAAATGCAGGAGGTGAATCCCAGAGATCTTCCTCCTCATCTTCTCCCAAGACCTCATCTTCATGATCCGAAGAGGAGAGAGATTCCGGTCTGAGCCTTCAAGGGTTTGAGGGAGAGGCATCGTGGGAATCCCAGCTTGAGTATTCGTGCCAAAATCGAGTTTTGGAAGACATTCCTGCATTATCGTGCTTGGCCATCGTGGCTGAAGTCATGAAGAAATCCGAATGTGTATCCGTACTTGAACTCTTACTCTCAACATGGTTGATGGGCTGGACATAATCTCTGTCGAGCTTCCTGAGGGGGTCATCAGGGACCATTTCCAGCCCATTTGGAGCGGGGATCCAATCGACACCATTGACCAAAGGGTTGTTTTTCTTTTTCTCATAGAACTTGATGTCAATGAAATGTGATTCGGAGAGCTTGAAATGGGCCTTGTTAGCCAGGAATGTTCCACTTTTTCCATTGATGCAGTAATTGATACACTGGTGGTAGGATAAAGGGACAACCATGTGCTTATGGAGCCACGACCTTCCCAGTAGGGCATTGAATGTTGTGATCTACCGGACCACCAGGAATTCCATGTAGGCTACCAGATCACCAAAATGGGTCTTTAACTTAATTTGTCCCATTGGTTTATGCTCACTCTTTTTGTAACCCAACAGAGTTGTGGCCGAGGGAAATAGGTCGTCCTCACCGTAGCCCAAATTACGGAGTGTCTGTAGGGGAAGAAGGTTAACTCCAGAGCCATTGTCTATAAAGAATTACCAGATCTCAATACCATTTAGTGTGACGAACACATATAGTGGTCTGATGTGTCCTTTCATGATTCCATATTCGTCCTAATTAGTGAAGGAAATCACCACATTGCATTCAACCGTGTCAGTCTCCGTCCAGTAAATTTCAGTGGCAGCTACCTCAGCTTGAATCTCCTGGGGACTGATCAAAGCTTGTATAAGTGCATTCCAGAGGTCTGTTGACAGACTTAGGGAATCTAGGATTGATGTCTTGGCTACTACTGATTCTATCTACTTAAAGATATCATATTTCTACTCCAGCGACCGATGCTTCTCCATTGGCGGGAGAGTCTTAGCGGGTGCTTTAGGGGCTGGAGCATTTGACGAGGAGGGACCGGCCGCGGGGTCGGATATCAATGGAGTTTCCGCATTTTGAGGACTTGGCCCGACCGGGCTGTTTATGCACACTAGGAGGCTAGTCACATGTTCCTCCTCTGGTGGGTATCACAGAACAATAGGGCCAGAGTGACTGCTTGTGGAGGTGGAGGGGCATTCTTTCTCCTATTGAGTCCGTTGAAGGGATCTCCCACGGGTTTCCCCGATATTAATGGTTTTGGCCAGGGTCCAACCCTAGGGTTGGTTTTAGATGTGTCTGCGCCTCCCCTGGTATCCCCAACCTCTGCTATTCCTCCTCCCGGCTCCTGGTGCAGGGAACCCGGGTTCGTAACCATACCATTCGTCTGTGAATGATTTCATAAGAGGGATGATGTTAATAGAACCAATGATTGGATCTTCATCCTCTAACAGGTCAACTTGGCCGGTTTTCCCTGATGGTGTCGTTTGGTGGGTCAATGGCCGTGGTGCCAAATTCGAGGGCATATAATCTGCCAGGGTCGAGACTAACTTTGGCCTCGTCATGGACTTCTCCTCTTGTGATTTATTCTTCTTTCGATTATTCACCGATGACCAGCTCATGGAGGGTTGTGAGGTCGATACTGTCAGCTCTGCGGATTCAGGGGATGTAGGTGGAAACACCGGCTACTGTAGTTGAGCACGGAGCATGCCCTGGGCTCGGTTGATAGTCTTTCGAGTCATCCAGTTGTAAAATTTCTATCCCTTCTTGCTGGTGACTTTCTGCCACCCCTCCTCTTTGTCTGAGTCGGTGGTAGAGATACATGCCACATGTGCTGGGGGTTGTCCTATCTCAACCTGCCCTGATTCTACCGTCCTCTGTAGGAGGTATTTAAAGATGAAGGATTCCCGGATACTGTGTCCCAACATCCGATGGTAGGAGAAGTAATCTGGCATGTCATCGCGGCCGACCTCTTCAGGTTTCCTCTGCTCCGGGAGGTGGAGTAAGTTGCAATTCATGGAAGAAATGAAGTAGCCGAATACTTGATTGTCTCGGAACGAGTATAATTTTTGTCATCGTTCCCAAACTGGTTCCACTTCGGTCCTTGCTGATCATCCCATTTAGGCAGAGGCGGCCGTGGATATACAGGAGGCCCATGATGATTTGGGGGAGGCCTGAGCGGTGTAGCGGGCAGAGGGGCCGACTTGAGTGTAATAGCGGAAGCTTCATCTCTAGTGGCTCTTTTTGCAGGAGCCTGTGAGGCTATTCGGGACTTCAAATTAGTCTGCTGTAGGGATTCCTCAATTCTCTGGGAAATGGATGAGAGATGGTAGAAGCTAGTGGTGCACTCCACTGGTATGAGCGGTGTTCACATCTCATCACGAATATTATTGATGCATATGGCTAGCATCTCATCTTGAGGCATTGGCCTGTTCAGGGAATAGGTCAGATGTTTCCCTCTGGAGATGAAATCTGAGACTCCCTCGTTATCCCTCTTCTTGCAGTTCAAGAGATCGCTGGCCATTGTTTTAGGAAACGTTGAGCTGAAGTGGAACAGGAACCGCTACCGAAGGTCTTCCCAACTCTTTATTGAATGGGCTGGCAGACTCGTGTACTAGACGAAGGTGGATCCTTGCATGTTCTGTACAAAGAATTTTAGTTTTACTGCTTCTTGCTGTTCTAGAGTCCCCATCATAGGGTCTCAATAGGATTCATATTGCATCAAATGTTGTTCCGGATCACCCTATCCATTGAATATAGGTAACACGGGGCTCCCAAAATTGGTTGGAGGCTATGTGTTGCTAACCCAATCCGGATAGGGTTTCTGCTCTGGCGGTATCGGAGTGCGTCGACCTTCTATCGCTTCCAATCGAGCTGTTTTTGCCTCAATTTTGTTAGTGAAAACCTGGTTTACATTCTGTTGGGTCCGGTCTTGGGCAGGCATAGCCCGGGGCATTGCCTGAGGATCCGGATTGGCCGGCACCAGGGGTGCGTGTGCTGCTTGTGGAACCTTCGAAGGGTTCAGGCGTACTCGCTTCGGTTGGTTCCTGAGTCGAGGGAAGTCTTGGTATTCATTCGAATCTACGTTTAGGTAGTTGGACGGGCCGTGTGCCTCATTGGACAGGAGCCCTGACCGTGTTTCATTTTTCGGGGCAAACCATAGTCATTGAGGTGCACCTACTGGGAGTTCATGATGTGGTTCCTCCTGGGACACACTTTCAATAAGGTGGTTCCTCTGGAGTAGCTTGGCGTTAAGCCACCTCAATTCTTTCATCTCCTCTTCCTGTCAAGAAAACCTCTCTTCGGGTGTGAGTGGCTCATCATTGTCGAGACAAGGAGGGAGGTTAAGGGTAACCAATCCTATGTTCTTATCCTTATTGGAAGCATGCTGGGTAGGAAGAGGAGGGTTGGCTGGAAGGAAAACTATATTTAGGGAGACCCTATGGTTCCAGGTGTGCACACTGGGTGGTTCATTGTGAGTCACAGCCTGATCAGAACTATCGTCTCCCAATCCCTCCTGATTTAAAGTATCTCTGCTGTCACCCGTGGGGTTGACCTCTATGACATTGATATATGCATATCACGGGGTGGAGAAGATGCCATCTTTCAAATGGGAAGAAGATCTCTCGCCTCTTCTGATGGCCATCCCTTTCGTAACATGGGATTGCCTTCGGACTTCTTGATGAAGGGTGACACGGAGAGTTCTTTGATGCGACCATACGGTGTGCCTTCCTCTTGGAGGTGATGATGATTCAAATGATGGGATAGGACATGAACCTTTTCTTCTAACTATCCTCCGTAGATGAGAGAATACTGATTCTCATGGTGGAGGATGTTGTTGAGGGGGTAATAATTCCCGCAACCCTGAGGGCTGGGGTTGGCTCCATTCCTTGGACATTGAGTCTCTTCCCGGTTTTATTGGTCTTGCGGGGGAATTTGTTGTTAAAAATTCCCCCAGCCCTATAGGCTGGGGTTGACCCTAGATTGCGGTAGTGCTTGCGGCTATCGCTACCTACATGATCTTGTATGCCCCCATATGGGGGTGAACTGGGATTGGTGCCGAGTTCTTCTGTGAATCAATCCCTTCTGGGGAGGTAGGAAAAGATCACTGATTGGCCTCTCTTAGGCAAGAGTCATGTTGTATGCTCTCGGTGGCCTGATTCAGGAGTTCATAAATAGGTCGTTCCCGTGGGGCCTGACACTTCTGGGACTTACTCAAGGCCCGAATCTGTTGGGTGTGTTTCCTTTCCTAAATAGAGAGACCACTCGATTGTCATCTTGACATAATGAAGTTGCAAGACACCATGCCGAACAGATTTTTCTGGGCGGGGAGCAGAGTGAAATGCAGAGCTCCATGTTCTCCCCATCCCCTGATATGGACTCTGGTCGGAGCGTCACTGATGAGGCTATGCATCTGGTGCAACGTACGGAGGCAGGCTATCTCCATGTTTTCTTTACACCTCTCGGGTTGCTGTTGCGGCGCTGAAGGAAGAGCTTCCAGGTCGATGTGACGCAAGAGGTCCCCTATTTTCTTGACATGGTCTACATATCCTTCATAGGGAAGGAAGCTTTATTTTAGTCAGCAGAGGGTTGTCCACATATTATGGTGGATTTCGTGCAAGCATTATTCCGACAACTCTCTGGGTATGTCGAACTGAGAGGTGGCCGTAGGCCAAAACATAATTTGTATATCATCCCTATCCAGTCGTTTCCTCAGGTGCAACATATCAGCATACTCCACCGCTAGTGATTCCTCTACCTGGTCAGCCCAACTGAGATGCTCACTGTCAGTGTAGTCAGAGGTAGTGGGACCGGTAGGTGTTGAATCATTATGTGGGTGATTCTGAGGTGGTTCAATGGATGAATGTGGCCCTGGACCGTCTGATGATTGCAGAAGGATGTCGTCGACGACTAACTTGGAATCTAACTTGCTTCATCCCATCCTTCAGAGTTCCTCGTCATACGAGGGCTTTTTAGTGCTCGATTCAGCAGGAGGAGGACCTTCCTATCGATATGATATGTCATCGCGGGGAGGACCTCCTCAATGGTAGCTGTAATGGAGTGTACTACCATTACTGCTTGATGCATCACTGCATAGAGGAGTTTTGCAGTGCACACCCTGGGGAGGACCTCCAAGGCGCGTCGTAGCAAGGCAAGGACCTTCTGGCTATGTAGCATCGTTATAGGGTGGACCTTCACAACAACATCCATCTTGGTGAGGATGACCATCATGGATTGACGTTCGATGTAAATCCAAGGGAGGACCTTCATAACACACTGCGACAAGGGGAGGACATTCTTGTTTCTTGGGGCCAATGCGCGGAGGACCTTCGCAATGGCGGCCGTGGTGGTGAGGACTATGATCACAACTGCAGAAATGGCGAGGACTACCGTTACTGCTGCTGTAGGGAGAATATCTATGGGATTCATCCTAGGGAGGGCCTCCGGAATGTACCGCAACAAGGTGAGTGACTACTCGTTGCTCGACGTCTCTATGGGGAGGACATCCGTTATCAGGGTGGTGAGGACTACCACCGTGATCTGATGCCCGACTGCACGGAGTTCTGTTGCAGCATAATCCCTGGGGAGGACCTTCAGTGCAGGCCACGACAAGTGGAGGAACATATTTTCATGATGAGGCGTCACTGCAGGGAGGGCCTCCACAGTTGCGGCTATGATAGCGAGGATTATTGTCATAATCTATGGTCCTGCTGCTTGGAGAGTGACTGTAGTGTATACCCCAGGGAGGACCTTCAGGGTGGACCGCAGCAAGTGGAGGAACTTCTTGCTGCTCGATCTTATGGTCATGTGGAGGGTTTCCGTGACTCACCTCAAAAGAGGAGCTCTCATGATCGATCGTTATATGCCTGCGGGGAGGCCCCCATGGGTGCTCTGGGGAGGACCTTCAGAGCTACTAGTAGCAACATTGCGGGGAGGACCTTCACAACTGCTACTACCACTCCCATAATATGGTAATGGGTGGGAAATTTCTGAGCCTTTGATGCGTTCTTAGTGGCGTTGGGAACCCTAGCTTCCAGTAGAGCAGAGTCATGAACCCGATCTTTATTTTCCAGCTTCCTTCGGCGCGTTTGGGGTGCTTTCTTGTGGGTAACTGTGACTGTCTACAGTTGAAAATAGCCTTCACCTTTGGGTACCTCTCTAATTGGGTCCCGTGATCCTGTCGGGACACGCCGACGAACATCTTGTCTTTTAGCAGGGATATATGCCTACTCTGGAGCATCCACCATGATGGACGGGTGTCCCCAAGTTAGATCGAGTGAAGCTGCTCGATCCGGGTTCCCTTGCTTCACGGAATATGGTCGGTGGCCCTCCTGGGCAGAATCAGGGATGCAGATCAACTCCGAGGTGGCCATCTCATCTCTCATATGAGTCACCTCAGTTGGGGAGACGGGCTCACAGGCCCGAGTCCTTGCTGTTGCCACTGATGCAATTACATTCTTACAAGTCTGCAAGATATGATCTGGGATCGATACCTACTCCTCCATCATTTCTAGGATATGTAGAGAGACATCTTTGGCTGGAATGGGTATGAAGGCCCATTCTAGTATCGGAGTAGGAATATCCTGCTCCGGTCCTCCGGTGGTCAGTGGGTACTGACAATTCTCCTATGTCAGGGTAGGTGAACGAATCTTACCCTATACCGGGATACGCTGGTTTCTCTCTATGATTGCCGCCACATCGAGATGGCGGACGTTAATTGCATCCGCAGGGAGCTGGACCTGCATATATTGGTTTCCCACCGTATCAAGTCGGTGGCCTTTGTTGGCGGGGAGACGTGTCTGCGAATGATTTTCCACCACATCTAGGTGGCGGGATTTGCTGATTTCCACCATATCAGGATGGCGGGCGTTAGAAGAAACCACTAGGAGCTAGTCCGGCAGGCGCCCGATCACCACCACGTCAGGTTGGTGGGCTTCACTACCCTGGGTAGGGAGAGGTGTCTGCCTGAAAAGTTACGTCCTGTGTGAGCAACGGTCTTGATGGAGCTCGGCGGGGATGTGCATCATCTTGTATGATACCGACATGTCTGGATGGCGGCCTCGGGAGGAGTGAACTGGTGTAGGTGCATGTTTGTGGTACGTCTCCATGGCTGGGCAGCGGAGCTCCTCCTCAGGGACTAGGGTGATGACCAGTCCTTGATTGTACGTCTGCCGCCCTCGTCGGGCGGTCCGAGGGGCCTGAGCTCGAGGAGCGTGGACCTGAATCCTCAGGGAGACATCCCCCTCGGCGCGAGGATGTTGAATCACGGTGTGACCGCGATGACGTCTGCCGGCGGGGGCCTTGAAGCGGAACCCCCGTTCAGTGGGGATGTTTTCCTCAATGTCGACCTCATCCGCCTCCCTAAGATAAGGGAGGTACACATTGTCTCGTTCTAGGGATAGACTCCTGAAATGGTTGGATACAGCAATAAGGGCAGTCTGGATATGCCTTTGTGGTCGTTACTAGGTAGGCGACCAGTGAGTTCTAGCGGATTGGAGGGTGTGCATGGCCTCCTCCACCATTGTAAGAGTACCGTTCACATGGTACTCATAGATCAGTGTGATCGAGACCCAGTGTTGAAGACATTGGGCGGGTGACGGGGTCCTTCGTAGGTGAGGGCATCCGGTCCTTGAGTAGTTGGAAGCACGTTCTTATGAGTTCTTTCAGGATGCCACTGGATTGAAGGGATATCTAAAGGTTGTACCTACAAACATCTTAGCAAATTCAAGTAGAAAATCCCGTCAAAGGAGCATCTCATGATCCCATGCATAATTAATGACCTTTCATGGTCATCCTTGTGAGTAAAAGGGGGCACATGGTGGGATTAAGTTAAATCGGTCATGCTTGGTTAAAGATTCACGTCGGGTTCAACATTTTTGTTTCGGGTTTCGGTCTCGAAACGCCCAACGGTTCCGTATTTGATGATGCATGGACCTACTTTCCAAAGGCAGGCATTCGTCGGATGGTCTGACCAGTGACGCTTAAGAACTCACATTGGTCGAGAGGATGGGAAGTCAGGCTCATCGCACCCTTTTGGGGTGAATTATTTCCTGTTATGGGACTCTCATATATATTTAAGATGTATTCATATGTTCACAAATCTTTGGTTTATACCCAAAAAAAGTATCCACAGATTTAACCCTGGTGGGAAATTGTCAACTAGACACAGGGGGTTCAGAATCATTTAGGCCTGAGGTTTACCATCCTTCGTTGGATTAATGACCCCGTAGAGTCAGAACTCATTGAGGCAGCACTAGGAGTGGTGCGGTGAACCGATGTGAAGATAGTCGGATTGACCAGTTGTTGGGCTTGAACCTCATGGATGCGTCCAACATACCTTATCTAGGGGACAGGGATCAAAGTCCATGTAGTTCAAATTTCAAGACTTGGAGAACCAACGTGAAGTTGGACCCAGGGGTCCGTTGGTGATTGGGCTTGAACCTCATGGATGCTTCCTACGTATCCCTGTGGTAGGGAATCAAAGTCCTCATAGTTTTCATTGGCTTGGGACTTACACTATGAGGAATCCTAGAATGATTCATTGGGGCATACACTCTGAGAAGACCCATGTAGATGGATTGGGACTTACACTCTGAGGAGACCCATAAGAGGATTCCATGGTCGATGCTTACTCTAAGACCACGTGATTCATGCTCGGTGTGAGAAACAAGAGGCATAAGGGACCAGAGGATCACATCGTGAAATGTGTGTCTGTGAGCAGTGGAGTGGGGCTTACGCATGAGGGCGGCCCATTAAGTCGGGGCTTACTCTGGGTTGGATGCCCATGGCGATGAAGCACAGCGGGAGAGGGAAAGGGGGTGATCTTTTTCCCATCTCCTATCTTTCAGTGCATGAGGACTTCCTTCTGATGGGTATTTTACTACCCCCAAGGTTCCCTTAACAAGTAAAGGGGCAGAAAGGGGACTCTTGA
Source organism: Viscum album (assembly GCA_963277665.1). Lineage (NCBI taxonomy): Eukaryota > Viridiplantae > Streptophyta > Magnoliopsida > Santalales > Viscaceae > Viscum > Viscum album. Next base: position 400,820,581 of record OY728127.1, on the reverse strand, counting down.
GCTAAGACTCCACATTAACGTGGGAATGTGAACCCAGGAATTCTTCAGGAATCTGCTCAAGGGTCAGGGAAACCCCTTCGCCTCAATTTACCATGTGGATGTGAACTCAAGATAGCGCACTAATGCGCCTGAGGGTTACAACACACGGATCCAGTGGATCTGGTGGACGCCTCGGCTCGGGGCCGATGAGTAGGCCAGTGAAGGAGTCACGGAGGATCATGCCAGAGCCGGAGGATCTTATGTGGCTCAGGGAATGGGAACTCTGAAGGATTCGGTAGACCAGACAAGGGTATGTGTGGCAACTCCCTTCACGTAGGGAAGTACTAAGTGGATGGAGAGGCCGTCCATGAACCAGGAGGGTCCATGGACGGAGAGGCCTTCCGCGAACCAGGGTGGTCCGCGAACTGAGAGGCCGTCCACGAACCAGGAGGGTCTGCGGACTGAGAGGTCGTCCACGATCCAGGACGGTCCGTGGACTGAGAGGTCGTCCGCGAACCAGGGTGGTCCACAGATTGATTGTCATCCCGTGAACTAGGAGGGTTCGTGGCTTCGGGTTTGGCTTGCGTACAAGGTTGGTATGCAGAGGGTTCCACACGAGTAGCGGCGTCCAAGGTTTGCGCCGGTCGGGGGTTTGTCGGTCGAGGCTTCGCCTACGTAGGGGGGTGCTACACGACGCGATGGATTGGAAAAGAGGCATAAAATCCCTGGTAAGTGGGGAGTGCATCCACGGAGGGGGTGTGGTTCACCGTCTTCTATTTTTAAGTTATTTTAAGTCTGTGGTTCACCAAATTATTATAAATTTTTGGTTCCTTATAGTTCCTTCCTAGGTTCATACCTACTCTGGTTCATGAACTGGAACCTTTGAAATCCTAAGACTTCCTTCAAAATCCTTCCACCTGAATCTGATCGGTCTCCTCTGAATCCTCTTCCTCTGAATCCCCCTTTTCTTTTCTTCCCCCCTTAGTCTCCTTTTATAGTGTGGGGAAAGAGATGTATGTGTAGTCATGCGGCACCTTTTGCGGAGGCCCATGAAAGAATACCTAGATTACGACTGACATGGTCACTCCGTAATTCGCGGTGGGTATTGAGCGCTTCCCCCCTCCACCGCGAACTGAACGAGGGGTGTGCTTCGCAACCACGGAGGGTTCCGCCTCCATTTCATGAACGACAGCGGAGGCAGTTCGGGCCGGCTGACACAGATCGCGACTAGGGTGGTCCGAAATGGTGGGCCGGGTTGGTACCTCTCCTACTTCGCGACCGCGGAGGGTCTCCATCTCGGTTTCACGAACGACGATGGTTCACGGAGGAGGGACGCTTCGTGGAACCGGCCGTGCGTCATTAACATTAGACCGGTCCACAAACCGGTTCCTCCTTCGCCAACCTTGATTATTTTCCACATTTTACCATCCCATTGAGGGGGAGTTGGGTAGAATATCCCTTGAGTTATCATTCTCCTTTGCGGATTTTTCCGGACCCTAAAAAGGCATACAATGAAGAAGGTTCTTGAATGAAGAGTAGTAGGAGAGGATCCCTTACCTTGAGAGGGTGATTCCAAAATCTTGCGAGGAGCATCTTGACAGCATGGGGGAACTTTTGGAGGACTCGATAGATGGGATGAAAGATATATTACAAGATCCAAGGTTTTGGAGTGAAGAGTAATGGAATGTTGAGAGGGTTTATATATGGACAGAGAGGGGAGTTCTTTATTATTTTGAAAAATTAGGTTTGGGACTCTATATAAAATTGTATTCAAAACCACAAACCTTACAATTGTTTTTTCCCATGGTTTCTACTAAATAGGATTGGTTTTAATTATTTCCTATATCCATGTTTAGAACATAATAAAATATTACCCTTGGTGATGTGGAAGTGAGTCATGATTATAAAGAATTGATTTTAAAACATTAAAATATAATATATGTTTTGAAATATAATATAGGTATTTGAGGATTATAAAGGCATTATAAAATTACATAAATAACAACCAAAACAAAAAAATTTAAAGGGGTACATATATTTGGTCTTATATAGCTTTTATATAATTTATTACACCACTTTTTTGTCAGTATGTTTTCATAATAAACACCATATTTTTATACCGTATTTAATTTTTACATGAAAATTAAACCTTCTCACAAAATTATGAAAAATTCACAATTGGATATTTTTGATGTGATGATTCCAAAAATAATATTTATTTTATCAAAATAATTTTCAAAATATTGTAATTTTCACTTTTGAAACATGAATTGACATTTATTGAGAAATGATGAGTTTTTTTGACAATAATAGTTTTAGAACCATTATATTTTTATTGACATCATAAAATTATATTAGCAATTTTACTTAATCAATATTATTTAATAATTTTATTTTATTAATATTTATTTTATTATAAAAATTCATTAATTAACCAAAATTAATGTCTTAACATAAAGTTCATATTACCCAAAAATAATTTTTTTGTCTTGTTAAAATCAAAATAATTTATAATGTAACAAAAAGAAAATGTAAATATTACCATTAATATATTGAAAATACAATATAAATATTCAAATTATTAGGGTATTGATACATAGCCCTTCATTAGACCACCAAACCTTATGGGTAAGGTGTGTGATGGTAATATTTTCATTGTGTGGTTCGATGTAAATGGTTTGGACCATGATATCACTGAACATTAACTTTTCCCATAAATAGTTTCATCCATTCTTTAATTTCTATATCTTGGTTTTGGATTGGTCAATGGAATAGTCCAATTAAGCTATTTTACATTGAATCTCCAATTAATGGGCTCCATAGGGTATGATCCTATTTGTTGAGGCCACCACTTCCTTTGTCTATTTCAATTGGATTTATCAAAACTCTATAATTATACTAATCATATGATCACTATTAAATGAATATATTATCAATAGTTATGATGCTTAATGATCTTTTAAACCCTATATGATATAATGAAACCAAATCAGTTCATGTGTTATCTATAACCATAATAGGGAATTTAATTCAATCACAAAGTGAATTTTATTTATAAATTTTCCAGAAGTTTAAGTAATTATATAATAAGAAAAAAAATATGAACATTCATGCTAAATAACGAATGTAATAACACGAGATTTTATAAGATATATTATTTTTAATTTATTTCATATCTTATGTTGTACGATACACCAAGATTTTCTTGCGCTATACGCAACACCGTATTAGCTTGCAGTATACGCAACACTAATCCTGAATTGTGTTACACACAATTTCATGTTTGTTTGATAGTAGTTATTCTATGAAAAATTGAGTATATATATATATATATTCAATGTATTTTGTTATACACAGCAAAAAAGGAGTCATGCACTACACGCTACACTGACTTGTCTTGCATTACACGCAATCACGATCTTCCTTTATAGCGTGTGTTGTACGCAATACCGAGTTTTATTAAACAACAATTTATTTTTATAATATTATTATGAACTAGATGTTATGAATAGTACTACCTAAATTTTGAATTTTATAACATTATTATTCATCTTACAAATTTTCTAGAACATGGTATAAGAACAAAATAAATTTTTCGGGTAAAATAAATATTTTTCAAAAAAAAAAAGCATTTTTGTCGCCTTTTGATGGCGCACCCACTTTAAATATAGTTTTTTACATGTTTATAAGTTCAATTTGAAAAAATAAAATTCTTCTTTGAAAAAAAATAAAAATTTACTTTGGATAAAGTTTTCTTATTATTCTGGTAAATTTCATATTTTGATGAATAGTAAAAACACGCTATATTTTAATTAAAAACAACTTTTTTCATCGCAATTATTTATATGGTTAAATTATAATATTGAATGGTTTTAAAGTATAAATAGAATATATTTTTACCATTTAATATAATGTATTTCATTAGAATTTATTTTACCTTGAATTCATAGGTTAAATCAATTCAATCTTTTGAAATCTTTTAAACAAAAACTCGTTTTCTTTCGACAACGGGATTAATTTTAATTTAATTTCAACAACTTTTGTATATTTAATTTTGAAAAATGGATTCCATATTTGGAATCAGTGGGTCCAAATTATTTTAATAGGCTCTTTTTTTATTTTTGGAAACTATGAATAGTAACTAAGGTAAATTTTATTTACCCTAGTTAAAGGTAAATCGGGTAATTAAGGGTAAATATAATATTAAAAAATTACCCTAACACATTCCAAAATTATACTGGATGACTAAGAGTCGACCCATATCACCTAAGGGTTATATTAGATTCATTTAATGGACCTTTTTCCATGAAAATAATTTAATTATTATTAAAACCAAAGAAAGTGACAACATGTCACTCTCTTAAATCTTATAAGTATAATAATTTTTATTTAGTGATAAACTTCATGAATCTTCAAACATGAGTAGTCTCAAGAAATCTAATAAAATTATCTACATCATATGAATTTATTTATAATTTTTCGGGATTAAATAATTATCATTAATTATGACACAATAGTGATGCAGAAATTGTTTATCTAGTGAAAAATCAAGAATATAGTTTTTATTAAACTAATAGTGACCATAAAATACACAAAACCCTGACAAAAACTTATTGTTCATTTAAATGTAAACCACAATCATCCAATGGTAGAATTTTGGACCATTGGGAGCCTTAAAAAAGCGATTATGACACTTATATTAGTTTATTTTAAATGATGCCAAAGTTGTCACCTTCATAGTTTAATAAGTATAACAATTTAAATATTGTGATTTTAAGATGATAAATTCGAGTAAAAGTATTATTGTGAAAGGTAATAGATTTATATTCATCATAGGATTTTATTTTTGATTTTTATTCAAGAAATAAGTATATTAAATAATTATACAAAAATGTTGTAGTATTTATTTTATTAAGAGATAAACCAAATAAATGGTTTTAAAAATAATAAAATAAATATTATATGAACTATTTAATGTGATACACTAATTTTCTAGATACATATGATATTTTATTAATCTATTAATGCTTTTAGTTTGAACATATCTTCTGTATTTATTTTATTTAAATTCAAATAAATGGATAGTGACAAAATTGACAGTATTGTTATTTTATAAAAATAACATATTATAAAAATTTTTAAGAATCAAAAAAATATTTAAAAATTATATATTTAAATTTATATGGTTTAAAATGTTAATAAATATCCAATTATGGACAATTCACAACAAATAAGTAATTATTTGTTATAATTTAAAATTTAGAATGTTATAACCACAAATAAAATTAAATTGATTAAATAAGTATAAATCAATTTGATAATGTTTAAAATAAATTCCTAACATGTCTAAATTCTATTTTTTGATGATATTAAAACCTTATATTATCTAATATTTGAATATGAGTCATTTTTTGTGGTTTTTAAGTGGGGTTAGATTTATTATAAATTAATATTTTTAAGATTTCCAAAGGTGCCCCTCTCCTCCCTTATAAAAGGGAACCTCCTCCCTCTCTTCCTCACACCACATTGAGCCTCCATGCTCGGCCAACCCCTGCCAAATTCTCTTCTACACTTCCCTAGAAACATCCTAGAGGTTATGGTCTTCCTCAAAGACCAATTTTAGTGCCCTAAAAGGAGATCTCAAAGAGGTGCTTCAATGAAGAGGTAATGTCCGTTACCGATTATTTCAACATTATTTCTTCTTCCACTTATTTTTATTAGGTTGTTTCATTATGAAGTAATAAAATGAGTATCACTCATATACAGATATTTTATTATAAGTATGAAACAACCATGTTTCACCATCTATCCATCCTACGGAAAACGAAATCACCGCGCGTGCGTATGTACGGAATACAGTCTCCACGCCGTGGTGTAATCTATTTTCCACCAACACCTTACTTGGATGGGTATAATGGTGTAAATAATAACTATATATGGTTATTGTAAAGTGATATTGATTCTGAAATAGTATACATACCCTCCAATACAATTCCACGATCATGAGAATGATATCATCGCTCGTGGGTACGTACGGACTACCGTCTCCACGACGTGATGAGATTCATTCTCCACGTTAACCATTCATGACTGATTATAAAGTATATATAATAAGTAATCATGAAATATATGACATAATAATTATACTGTATTTATGTTTATATATATGTATGTCATCTACTTAATTCCATTCAACTCAATAAGGAAACGAAAACAGCGTTCATGCGTACGTACAGCCGACCGTCTCCATGAACGATGTATTTCTTTCCATTTACTGATCTATTATAAATATGTATATTATGAATATATATTATATATAAATCATGTTTTATATTATGGAATTAAGTAATCATGATCTATGTAATCATATGAATAATTATAATTCAAAACACGGACGACAAATGAAACGATTTTACCCAAAACGCTCTTTAACATGGAATTTACAAAAGAACGGGTAAAATAAAGTCATAAGTGAATCATATATGATATCATAACAATGAGTATGATTCTGGAATAAGTCAATGCAATTATTTAAATCATTATACAGGAGGTTCGGACACTTATGAAGAAAATCGGACCTAAGGTAAGGGATAACTTTTCCAATCTCATTTTTATCCGAGATTGTTTATTCATAAGTATTTACTGGGGTTATTGTTATCATCCATGTCCAGGTTTTATAAAAGTGTTTTAATGTATGTTTAAAGTCATTTTTACCCATTTTTGACTTTTACTAAATAGTATGTAAGTAATCATTCTTTTGTTTACGTTAGAGGTACCTTTTTGACTTTTCCCGCAAAAGTACGAGAAGAATGTTTTTTTAACTTATACGATACGAACAGATTTTTACGGTTTTATAAAGCCTTATTTTCATGAAGCTTCCTAAAAAAGATTTCATGTCTGTTTTCAAAAAAAATCCTTTTATTTTAAAATTTCATGAAATTTTGTGAAAAGAAAATGATTTTGAAAAAAAATGATATTTTCCTCAAGAATTCATTTCAAGGTTTTTTTATCAAAACCATTTTTCATCTAAAATGACATTATTTCATATGTGTATGTTTCAAGTATAATGTCTCTATGATTTACATGGCTTCAGTTTTCTTATTATGAAATGATATCCATTTCTTTTATATGGATTATGTGATGATGGAATGATGTTTATGAAACCCATTTTATTTATTGGGTTGTTATGAATGATGTATGTTTATTTTGTGGAAAAAGTAAGAATGATTTCATTATGAGATGGGTGGGACCTATATCTCCCTACAATGCATTGGGTAAAGATTTTATATCTCATGAGATAGACATGGCTGGAACGGCAGGTTATACCGGTTCAGTGAAACAAGACTGAAACGAGGAGTGAACTCGGTTCAGAAATGGACTTTGTCAACTAAGATAGTCTTGGCAATGAGTTTTGACTAATAATAAATGATTCTATATGATTATGTGTGTATTCCAAAAAGTTTCATGTTTTATGTTATGATTATCGGGATTACATTTCACTACTATGATTTATCCCATGTTATGAAATTATGATTTCTTTTGCAGGTTTTGATTTCCAAAAGTTATGTTCTTATGTATATGATGTGATTGATATTTCTTTTGTTTACCCTTACTGAGCATTTGAGCTCACCCTTTTATGTTTTCTTTTCCCCAGGATATAAAGAATGGTTTTAGGTAAAAAAAGGATGATCATTATGGGAGATGTTGAAGATCTTTCACCACGATTAGAAGATTATATTCTGAGTTTCCAAAGACACTAAACTATTACGGTCCTTGTGTGTGTTTTTGTTATGTACTATGTATTCCACAAAAGTAATGTAATGTTCATGTACGTCATGCTTCGGGTCTCTACATTTGGTATCAGAGGAAAGGTTTAGTCAACCTTTGGAATCTAGGATGCAAGAACTTTATTGAGATCCCTAGAGATATTTCTAATTTATGTCTAGGGATGTCCCTAAAGATAAGTATACGTATAGGATATATTCCTAGAACTACGCTAATGATCGTAGAATTAAACCTAAGATGCTAGATGTCGAAGGTACTCCCCCTTGATTATGTTATTTTCCTTGTATGATTTTTGCCTCTCACAGAATTCTTTTTGTGTTTAATCAATGGAGGGAAGTAGAAGGAATTCGGTTAACATTGAATCCAATGGAAAAATTGATGACTATGAGCAACAAAATTGTGTAATTCCTAGAGAGAAAGATATTTTGATTATGCTGAATCAGTCATCGCGATATATGATTAACAAGGTGAAATTTAGTGGTATGCCTAATTCATCAAATAAGAGGAAGATAGACTTTTATGCATGTTCTCATGTTGAGGAGAATAAAGAAAGGAAGATTGAGATTTCTAAAGAAGGGAAGAAAAACCTTGAAGAATACCTCAAATGGAGGGACATATGTTATCTGTGTGGAGAAAAGGGTCATAGAGTGACAGACTGTTATGGAGTTCAATGACTTATTTGTGGAGAACATGGGCATTACCCAACTCAATGACCTGACCTAAAAAGTTACTTCTAAATCAAGGATGGACTTATTCCCAGACAATAATTTAAGAGGATGTATTAAAGTGTTTATGTATTGGTATTAAAGAATAATTGTTTGAGGTACTTTTATGGTGTATTAGAATATTTTTGTATTAGTCTATTGTGGTTTTCAATAATTTTACGGTACCGGTAACCATGAAAAGTGATTCAAATATTTTTGGAAAGTAGATGATATGCGCATATTGAAGGGATAATAATATAATGAGATGTTTGATTGAATTCATGTGCTCATGACAGATATAAGGACTAAGTGATATTATGGTTTGATTATATAGAAATTTTGGGATTTTGGTATGTGGAAAGAGTTAACTTTTGACAGCATTCATGTTTTCACTAAGGTTAAATGGGTATTCATTTTTTCAAGAGAATACATGATTAAGGTATTCACATGTTTGTAATTTGACCAACAAGATATATCTTGTGATATATGGGGGATAAATGATGGCATTCACGTGATTGTTATGTGACATTTCAAGTAATCATTTTCTTTATACTATGAGCATGGACCGAAGTATTTTAGATAAGCCTAAAGATTGGAATGGATTATGTTGGACATAAGTTAGTATTGTTTAAGGATATAACATTTTTTGATTTTATTGACGGGATGTTATAGTAATGTAGTTTTAGGAAAAAGACAACATGCAAGACTGGCGACAGCCCATCGCGTCAGATAAGGCTGTGGGAATCAAACCCACAACCGAAGTGCGACTGGCCTTTATCGCCTACCACTAGCCTACAGAAAGTATAATATAAGAAGTATAAGTCAATTTTAGGAACCATATATGATTAATCTCACTATAGATGGACTTATGTATTTTTTTTGATAACTTTTCTAACCTTTTGTTTAAGACATATGGAATGACCCATCATTCTATCACATGATCTGATAACACTTCACAAATGACAAATTCAACTTCATTTCTTTAAGTGGTCAACTGGAAATTGTCCAAAAAACAACTAATGGTGACACTGTACCAAAATCACAAAAGTATTTCTTCTAATTCCAATTTCATCATCTTTAGGGAAATGATATTGAAAACCAAAAATGTTGTCCTAGTGCCCTTATATCCGATGAATCTGATGGTACCTTAGATCGTCACAAATCTATGGCTTTTTGATTGTTGTCTTTTTCCTAGACATGTTCTCTACCACTCTCTACCAGAACATGATGGTTAGATTTCTCTTCCATATCCATATTTTCACCTATGTTAACCTATGTGGAAACCCAGTGATTAGTTTTTTTAGGTAAATATTACGTTTTATACTTTAGTTTATAAAGACAAGTTTTGGTATTCCTTTTTACGATGTGGGTTTCAATTAAAGAAACTGTCAAGTAAAAACCATTTATAACCCTGACGAATTTCGAGGGAGAAATTCATTTTAAGGGGGGTAGAATGTAATCACCCGAGATTTTATAAGATATATTATTTTTAATTTCATTCATATCTTATGTTGTACGATACACCAAGATTATCTTGCGCTATACGCAACACCGTATTAGCTTGCAGTATACGCAACCCTAATCCTGGATCGTGTTACACACATTTTCATGTTTGTTTGATAGTAGTTGTTATACGAAACATTGAGTATATATATATATCCAATGTATTTTGTTATACGCAGCAACAAAGGAGTTGTTCACTACACGCAACCCTGACTTGTCTTGCATTACACACAATCGTGATCTTCCTCGATAGCGTCTGTTGTACGCAATACTGAGTTTTACTAATCAACAATTTATTATTATTATATTATTATGAAACAGCCGTTATGAATATTATTAACTAAAATTTAAATTTTATAACATTATTATTCATCTTACAAATTTTCTAGAACATGGTATAAGAACAAAATAAATTTTTCTGGTAAAGTATATATTTTTCAAAAAAATGCAGTTTTGTCGCCTATTGATGGCGCACCCACTTTAAATCTAGTTTTTGACATGTTTATAAGTTCAATTTGATAAAATAAAATTATTATTTGGAATCAAGAAATAAAAATTTAATTTGGATAAATTTTTCATATTATTCTGGTAACATTCATATTTTGATGAATAGTAAAAACACGCTATATTTTAATTAAAAACAACTTTTTTCATCGCAATAATTTATATGGTTAAATTATAATATTGTATGTTTTTAAAGTCTAAATATAATATATTTTTACCACTTAATATAATGTATGTCATTAGCATTTATTTTACCTTGAATTCGTAGGTTAAATCAATTCAATATTTTGAAATCTTTTAAACAAAAACTCGTTAACTTTCGACAACGGGATTAATTTTAATTTGATTTATGAAACTTTTGTGTATTGAATTTAGAAAAATGGATTCCATATTTGGAATCAGTGGGTCCAAATTATATTAATAGGATCCTTTTTTATTTTGGAAATTATGAATAGTAACTAAGGTAAATCGGGTAATTAAGGGTAAATATAATATTATAAAATTACCCCAACACATGCCAAAATTATATTGGATGATTAAAAGTAGACCCATATCACCTAAGGGTAATATTATATTCATTTAATGGACTTTTTTCCATGAAAATAATTTATTTATTATTAAAACCAAAGAAAGTGACAACATGTCACTCTCTTAAATCTTATAAGTATAATAATTTTAATTTAGTGATAAAATTCATGAAACTTAGAACATGAGTAGTCTTAGGAAATCTAATAAAAGTATCTACATCATATGAATTTATTTATAATTTTTAGGTATTAAATAATTATCATTAATTATGACACAATAGTGATGCAGAAATTGTTTATCTAGAGAAAATTCAAGAATATAGTTTTTATTAAACTAATAGTGACCATAAAATGAACAAACCCCTGACAAAAACTTATTTTCCATGTAAATGTAAACCACAATAATCCAATGGTAGAATATTGGACCATTTGGAGCCTTATAAAATCTATTATGACACTTATATTATTTTATTTTAAATGATTCCAAAGTTGTCACATTCATAATTTAATAAGTATAACAATTTAAATATTGTGATTTTAAGCTGATAAATTCTAGTAAAAGTATTATTGTGAAATTTAATAGATTTATCTTCATCACATGATTTTATTTGTAATTTTTATGCAAGAAATATGTATATTAAATAATTATACAAAAATGTTGTAGTAATTATTTTATTAATAGATAAACCAAATAAATGGTTTTAAAAATAAAAAAATAAATATTATATGAACTATTTAATGTGATCCACTAATTTTATAGATACATATGATATTTTATGAATCTATTAAAGATTTTAGCTCTAACATATCTGCTGTATTTATTTTATTTAAATTCAAATAAATGAATAGTGTCAAAATTGACCCTATTGTTATTTTATAAAAATAACATATTATAAAATTGTTTAAAAATCACAAAAAGATTTAAAAATTATAAATTTAAATTTATGTGGTTTAAAATGTTATTAAGTATCCAATTATGGAAAATTCACAACAAATAAGTAATTATTTGTTATAATTCAAAATTTAGAATGTTATTACCACAAATAAAATTAAATTGATTAAATAAGGAAAAATCAAGTTAATAATGTTTAAAATAAATTCCTAACATGTATAAATTCTATTGGTTGATGATATTACAACCTTATCTTATCTAATATTTTAATATGAGTCATTTTTTGAGGTTTTTATGTGGTGTTAGATTTATTATAAATTAATATTTTTAAGATTTCCAAAGGTGCCCCTCTCCTCCCTTATAAAAGGGAACCTCCTCCCTCTCTTCCTCACACCACTTTGAGCCTGGACACTCGGCCAACCCCTTCCAAATTCTCTTCGCCACTTCCCTAGAAACATTCTATAGGTTCTGGTCTTCCTGAAGGACCAATTTTAGTTCCCTAAAAGGAGATCTCAAAGAGGCACTTCAAAGAAGAGGTAATGTCTGTTACCGATTCTTTCAACTTTATTTCTTCTTCCACTTATTCTTCTTAGGTTTTTTCATTATGAAGCAATAAAATCAGTGTCACTAATATAAGGATATGTTATTATAAGTATTAAACAACCCTATTTAACCATCTATCCATCCTACGGAAAACGAAAACATCGCGCGTGCGTACGTACGGAATACCATCTCCACGCCGTGGTGTAATCTATTTTCCACCACCACCTAACTTGGATGGGTATAATGGTGTCAATAATAACTATATATGGTTATTGTAAAGTGATATTGATTATGAAATAGTATAAATAAACTCCAAGACAATTCCACGATCATGAGAACGATATCATCGCTCGTGCGTACGTACGGACTACCGTCTCCACGACGTGATGCGATTCATTCTCCACGTTAACCATTCATGAATGATTATAATGTATATATAATAAGTAATCATGAAATATATGACATAATAATGATACTGGATTTATGTGTATATATATGTATTTCATATACTTAATTCCATTCAACTCAATAAGGAAACGAAAACATCGTTCATGCGTACGTACAGCCTACCGTCTCCATGAACGGTGTATTTCATTCCATTTACTGATCTATTATATATATGTATATTATAAATATTTATTATATATAAATCATGTTTTATATTCTTGAATTAAGTAATCATGATCTAAGTAATCATATGAATAATTACAACTCAAAACACGGACGACAAATGAAACGATTTTACCCAAAACGCTCTTTAACATGGAATTTACAAAAGAACGGGTAAAATAAAGTCATAATTGAACCATATATGATATCATAACAGTGAGTATGATTCTGGAATAAGTCAATGACATTATTTAAATCATTATACAGGAGGTTCGGACCCTTACGAAGCAAATCAGACCTAAGCTAAGGGATAATTTTTCCAATCTCATTTTTATCCGAGATTGTTTATTCGTAAGTATTTACTGGGGTTTTTGTTATCATCCATGTACAGGTTTTATAAAAGCGTTTTAATTTATTTTTAAAGTCCTTTTTACCCATTTTTGACTTTTACTACATGGTATGTATGGATTCTTTCATTTTTTTACATTACGAGGTACCTTTTTGACTTTTCCGACAAAAGTACAAGAAGAATGTTTTTTTAACTTATACGACACGAACAGATTTTTACGGTTTTATAAAGCCTTATTTGCTTGAAGCTTCCTAAAAAATATTTCATGTCTATTGTCAACAAAATCCTTTTATTTGAAAATTTCATGACATTTTGTGAAAAAAAAATGATTTTGAAGAAAAAAGGATATTTTCCTCAAGAATTCATTTCATGTTTTTTTATCAAAACCATTTTTCATCTAAAATGACATTATTTCATATGTGTATGTTTCAAGTATAATTTCTCTATGATTTACATGGTTTTAGTTTTCTTATTATGAAATGATATCCCTTTCTTTTATATGGATTATGTGATGATGGAATGATGTTTATGAAACCCATTTTATTTATTGGGTTTTTATGAATGATGTATGTTTATTTTGGGGAACAAGTAAGAATGATTTCATTATGAGGTGGGTGGGACCTATATCTCCCTATAATTCATTGGGTAAATATTTTATATCTCATGAGATAGACATGGCTGGAACGGCAGGTTATATCGGTTTAGTGAAACAGGACTGAAACGAGGAGTGAACTCGGTTCAAAAATAGACTTTGTCCACTAAGATAGTCTTGGAAATGAGTCTTGACTAATAAGAAATGATTCTATATTATTATGAGTGTATGCCACAAAGTTTCATGTTTTAGGTTATGCTTATCGGGATTTCATTTCACTACTATGATTTATCCCATGTTATGAAATTATGATTTCATTTTCAGGTTAAGATTTCCAAAAGTTATGTTCTTATGTATATGATGTGACTGATATTTCTTTTGTTTACCCTTACTAATCATTTGATCTCACCCTTTTATGTTTTATTTTCCCTAGGATATAAAGAATGGTTTTAGGTAAAAAAATGATGATATTTATGGGAGATGTTGAAGATCTTTCACCATGATTAGAAGATTATATTCCGAGTTTCCAAAGACACTAAACTTTGACGGTCCTTGTGTGTGTTTTTGTTATGTACTAAGTATTCTGCAAAAGTAATGTAATGTTCATGTACGTCAAGATTTGGGTCTCTACAAAGAATGAGAAAACAAGGCAATTGATAAATTAAACAAAGAAACTAATGAAATATTGTTAACAAATTGGTGATAATATATTATAAAAGGATCATATATGATATTATAAATATTAACATGGTTCTGTTACAAATTAAAAAAACGTTTAAAATCTCTATACTAGAGGATAAATAATGTTCAACCAAAATGAAGTATGAGGTAAGGGACTTCAAAAAAACTTTCCTTCATTGAGGAATATTGTAATGTTATGCACCTAATTTATTTAATATAATTTATATAATTCCCCTTTGACATGTAATATCAAGATTAATGATTAATTGATCGTATTTTATAATTCAACTTAAATAATTTCATCCATGGGGATTTTTATTAAGCATTACCAAGTGCAAATGAATTTCATAACTCAATTTATTTTCACTGAGTTATAGTAAATCTTCATCATCATTGATATTATATGATTATGTGTGTAATGAATTTTAATTTTCTTATATTTTACTTACACTTGGTTTATGTGGATTTAATGTTGATACTCATAATTAATTCATTTCTCAATTTTCTCATCAATGTTATGGTCAATGTTAGGGTTTATTTCATAATCTCATTCTATTAGAGATTATTTATACATGAATTTTAGTTGAAGTAAATTATTTTATAATTGTATAATAAACACTCTTTATTTTATTATACTATGGTTATTAGTTTTATTTTCATGTAATAATACCATTTTCAACTATTTTGTACTAATAATAAATGAGTTTTTTTTATAAAATCCAACTGCATTTATATCTTCGATCAGAAATCTATGTTATTCCAATGCCATATTTTCTAAAAATGTTTTCAATTTTTATATATATTTAAAATTACTTATTAATGAAAATTTTAACCATTTTTACATCTTTCTAAAAAAATCAATGGAATCATCATATCATTTTCAAAGTAATTTCGTTTTGGTTTTACCAAAAAATTGAAAGAAATCATTGTTTTAACCCATACGAAATAAATGGAATTTCCAACCCTCATAGACCCTGAAATGTTTTAAGCTTATTTTAGATGTTCCAAATATTTTTTTCCAATATTTTTTTTCAATATGTTTTGTGAAATTTTATTTTTAAAAGGTTATTTTTAAAGTGTAAAGGTTGTTTTCCACAAGAATTTTTTAATGGTTTTTTTATGGTATTTAAATCCATCAATGACAATAGCCCTTCATCCTTACTCCAATGGGGTTATACTGCATAATTTATATCATTATTATTTATATAAATGGTTTATGATCATTTTTACCAAGTATTGTATTTACATTCTCTTACTCTATTTTTTTTCATTAACATCCCTATGAAATATTCACATTTCTTTGTTCATTGGACTTTAAATTTACCCTACATACCTATATTATTTATCACATATATGATTATTTCCTGAAACATATATCATTTATAGATATGGTGTTATGCATTGATATCTATTTGTTTATCTAGGTAAAATTGATACATTAATATTCTTTTCTCAATAAAGATATTTTAGGATAAGACATATTATTTGTGAATTAAAACTATTATTCTATATATATGGGATGCTTTGGACATGATGTGATGGGTATGTCCCAAAATTTTATATTCCCTCAACGCATCTATAGTCTCATGAGTTGAATCAAAAATCTATAATTAAATAGGTTTCTACTTGTACTTTTAAATCGTCTTGTGAATTTTCTTGATGGTAGAGGTATAATGATGCATGAGATGATGAAATCCCAAAATTATCCATTTACATTATTAATAATTCAATTATTACTATCCATGATATTTTTACAATGATATTATCTCTTGAATAATTTCATTCCTTTTTATTTTTTAAATGGAATGTGTGTCCTATCCATTACCTTTACATATTGATTATTCATTATCTAATTTTGACATCCACGTTTTTGATTAAATAACAAGTCTGTTCAGTTATTCTACTTTTCGTATTGATTATGACTTATCAAATTATGATATGCATGTTATTAATTAAATTGTATGTTTTTTCAGTTATTTACCTTTCCATGTTGATTATTATTTATTGATTCATCATAGATCCCACTGTACTTAACCCTTATAGAGTATTTGAGATCAGCATAATTTTTTCCCCCGTGATTCCATGAAGTGTACTATGATTAATATGTAAATATGTGATAGAGTTATTAATTATATTCTAAGGAATATATGTTTTGATTTTAGTTTTCAAATGTAATATGAGATTCATATATGTATATAGTTTACCAAGACTATTAAACAATTCAGTCATTTGAGATTTGATTCCTTCTATCTTATGAAAATGTAATAAATCATACATTAGCTCTAGGATACTATGGTCGTGTTTTCTATAGTTGGTATCAGTTGGATTTTAATAGAAACTTTGGGAAATAGATTTAGGAAAACATTGATTAATGAACAAAACCCTATTATAAACTATAAGAATAAGTGTTGAAAGGCATCCTACTATTTTTGTAAGGAAGGTAATATATGGTTTTTAAAGAAATACATAATTATATGGACACTGCATGTTTCTATGGTCTGGAAAAATTGTACCTTGGGAAAATAAATCCAAAAAGGGAACACTGGGATGGACCTAATCATCACTCGATGCATAACAATTTTCAATTTCCGACCCATGATGGGGCTAAGCCACAATTACCCGCAGTACGCATTCATGGGATTGGGGGTGGCGACAATAGCCTAAGGTACAAAAAACTCAGGCAAGCCTTTGCCTATGAATCTGTACACACACACACACACTGTCAACACAATGAAAAAGTTCAAAGGGAAAGGAAAATAAGATATCATACTATTATATACAAAACAAAAAACATGAATAAAACTCTAAACAGTTTAAGTATAGGTGTTGTAATGAAAAAAGGAAAAAAGGGGAAACTACATGGCCAAAGGGAAAAGTTTCCATGACCCGGAAGTAACTAAAAAGTAAAATTTATGAGGGAGACACTCTCTTGGATCCCAAGCTAGGACCACCATATGCGGTCAAAGCACCAGTATCCCAAATATCCTCTAAAGTTATGATAAATCTATCTATCATCTACATAAAGGAAAACATGTGTGAGCATGGCCCATGCAGGGGTGAGTATAAAAAATACTATGTAGGATGCCCTGAAAATGTGAAGGGTGAGTAGTAAGAGATACACTGAAGAGGAAATAAGTATATAGGACATGTTATAGTAACAGAGTGTTCAACTCAACCCAATAAGAGAGTGAAGTAATCTCATACAGGAACAAGGAACTAGAGACAATGACAAGATGAACTATTAATCGAGTCTTCGATAACTATAGTAGGAGAGTAGAATCATCCAACCAGGACAAGCTAGACACAGAAAGCACATGACATACTCGACACGTCTTCACCTCTCCTGGAAGGAGTGTAACCAAAACCCATGTAGTGGGTACTAAAACATGATATATATATATATATATGTGTGTGTGTGTTCAGTCGAAGAAACATGAACAATAAAGTAAGAGAATGTTTATCTCACCACTCAGCCAAAGAAAAGAGTCGCCAATAGTTCTATAAGTACCCACCATCAATGACCAGCATCCCACATGTCTGACATGAACACAAAAGTCAAGGTAATATATCACCACACCTTGATACTATCCTCTTTGGGCAGCTTCATCTCACCTACACCGTTTTAGGTCATGTCATAAGGATGCATCTTGTTGGGAAAAGTGTCCCTCATTCTCGTGATTCCAATGGTATGTCAAACCATGTCTCTTCATTGATCCTTATAGTTGAGGGATCATGTATCAATATTGAGGGACCATGCCTAGCCCAGATGGACGGTTCCACTCAAAATAGGTCGAGTACCCATGCTCATCCCAGCTGGAGGGTTCCACTAAAGTTTCCTCGAAGAACCATACCCAGCCCGGTTGGAGGGTTCCACTCTAGTGTCATCAAAGACCCATGACCATACGATCTAGAGGGTTCTACCCTACTGTAATTGAGGACCCATGCCCATCTAGATTGAAGGGTTCCACTCAGAAGTAACTGTAGTGGAACTGCACATGCCATCCCTACTAGATGGTACGTCTTAGAAAGCATCGAGGAACTACATTGGTAATCCTACATGATCACATATATCATTGGACATCGCCTAAAAAGGTGTCACACTCAAAACATCTCGCATCGCAACCAGAAGGCCACTAATGAGGTCACCATATATAGAAAAATATGTATGATAGACTACAAGCATTCCAAAATAAGAGGCCAACAGAAAGAGGTATGATAGAAAGAAGATTCATAAAGAGGTGCACAATATGTTTTGGTCCAACAGGATTTTCCCCTACCTCATCGTCTGGTCATGTACCTAGCCATACTTGGGTAATAAACTATGAGCATGTACCCACAACGCGTGATAGTGCACTCTAAGTGTACATGGTGCCTCTAGCCAAAAGGATTATGAGCACACGATGCTTGTCATTGGCCTAGATGAAAAATGTAGTTTTACTAACATGCCTCCCCAAACATCTCTAGATAACCAAATGGGTTACACCATCATGATCCTTATGAAAAAAACCCAATGGACCGACTATTCATTCACCCGAATTGGACTCCCATTACAGAAACATCATTTCTTAGTGTTGTACATGAATAGTTCCTCTTAGGGTCCACGTCTCAATCCCAAAATAAATCTTATGGATTTCACCATTATGATCCTCACATAAAAACACATGGGATCGACTTATCATTCATCCAAAACAGCCACCTGGTGAAAATGTCACATTTCCCCAAAAACACCCAAACCGGGCTTCATGGGTCCTGCAACATGATTTCAATTTAAGTACCCAAAATTGGTTATGAATTGTTCATCTTAATTTCAGTTTCACGACATCGTAAATGATTCATCATTTTGACACCATACGAGGGAGATGTGTCGGGTACAATATCCCATATTAATAATAATTTTACTATTATTGGATGTTCCGTTGACTCGAGGCACGAGTCTGAAAAAGGAATCCAACATGGGTCTTAAAATTACCGTCTCAATTCCTAGGTCATACTTCAAGCAGATGGCACATCAATCTGAGGTCGTACGAAGAAGTTGCGACTGGATGTATTCTTGAGACCTAATATAATAATAATAATATTATATTATTATTATTATTATATATGTATTTCCTACATTTATTTATTTATTTATTCTCTCTCTTATACTCTTCCTCCCAAATTAATGCCTACTTCTTATAAACCCTATTCATGAACCACAAATTTATTCCATCTTCCATGATTTTTCTACAAAACCTAATAGCAGCAACCACACGTGGGCCACCTTCCGCACCCGACTCCTACTTTCATTGAAACCACAGATCTCGCATTACATAGAAGGCCTTCCATAGATCTTGTTCAGTAACCACTCTCCCTCGTTAAGTCTCACCGACACCACACTTCCCTCTATAGGTCTCATCTGATAGCCACCACCTTTCCATCGTCATCACAACCCTACTACACACCGACCACCATCATGACTAGCTCAGTCGCAACCTTGACTAGAAAATCTCAATGAACCAACCAACCATGAGATCTTTCATACCTCTAACCCATACGGTTTTTTTCAATCTAAATGCAATACTTCTTCCCAATTTATCATCATTTGACACTGATCCCATTTAATTATTTGATTCCTTAAGACTATCCATACTCGATCAAAAACTCCAACCAAAACAAAGATCAATGTTGGTAATGTAAAAAACAGAGGATGAAAAAATAAATAAATATTGGATTGAAAAATTTGTCCAACTGCCAACCACAATAAATGACGGTGATGAAGAACAAAGACCAAAATAATAATTAACAAATTTTACAAATAATCCTTGTACATTTTTTGGGTTAGCCATGATTCATCATTTTTAGAATGAAGAATGAAGAATCATGGCCATAAACAAGAAATTATGGGGCTCATATGAAGAACAATTATTGCATATCCAAAGAAGAAAAAGAAATTTGCTTCAATAATTTAATCCAAAATGGAAGGAAAAAAATTGATGATCCCTACCTTAAGATAGAATCTTATTCTAATGAATAATTCACTTGTCAACAGAGGAGGAGATCCGTTGATTCGTAGTGAATTGATTTGTCTTGATCCCATCAATTTTCATCACCCTGCTGAATGTTTGTCACTAGTTCACCAATAGAGGAATAAAGAAGAGAACATTCCATTAGTGGGAGGGTTATGAGGAAACACTAGAAAATACTCATAATTGAAAGTTCAGCTATCAAATGAATGAATAAATTAATTAATTCATCAATTTAAAACACTACCAATGAGCGAGGGGTTCGAACTTCTTGCACTAACTCGTTTTATGTCACGCATAAGGTAAAAACTACATTACTGACCCAATTATGGTATCCTATTTATGATACAATAAACCATTTGATAGATATTCAATTATTTCTAAAAAACCACATGCACACATTAAAAAGTTATTCAATATTTCTTTGAAAAAATAAATTCTGGGCACACCGGGTCTGAGAATTGCACACCATCTCAGCACCTGGCCCTGATAATATTCCTATAAATATTCCAAAGTCTTATAGGAAAAAACCAAGGTCTCTACATTATTTCCTTATTCAAATATTTTTTTCCTTGAAAATCGCAAATTAAGAAAAGTGGTTGGGGCACTAAGTCTTCACCTGGCACTTCCCTACATAGGCATGTACAACTCAAGGAGGAGTAAGGAACTACCAAATCACCTCCACCCACATCGCAACAAGAACCACTATTTATCCCTTGAAAAAGTTCTCATGATTCTCTCCTCTATAATATCCATATGTTGTGTGACATATAGATATTTGAATTATGAAATATCTCTTAGTCAATGTCTTACTATTGGGAATCTCTCACACGCTTGAGAATCGAATAAGTCAAAACCATCAATAGGAAAAAAATTGTACCCTCCTTATTTGTTACAGTTAGTTGCTGGGAAGCTAAATGAACCAAAAAATTCCACACTAGGGGAGCCTGACACTTCCTACTAAGGTAATATGCGACAATGTTTCCCTTACCTTGAGTATAGACTATCTTCAAGTCATAGTCCTTCCAGAATTTCCAACCAGTTTCACTGTCTCTAGTTCAAGTATCTCTATGTGAAGACGTACATGAAATTATGGTAGTCTGTGCAAACCAAAATTCCATCTCTTGGAAGGTATAGTCTGTACATACACAAAGAAAAGACTACCATTTCCGGCACCAGGTAGTGAGTCACATTGTAAGGTTCATGGTTTTTCAATAACCTTGACATGTAGTTGATAACTGTTGAACCAAGGTTGTTTTTGATTGCATAAAGGTACAAATGAATAGGGAAGGAGAGTAAACTCATCCCACAACAAGAAGACAGACACAAAAATCATGTGGAAAACCCCATGTGTCATCACTTCCCTCAGAATGGGAGTTATACCCAAACCAGGCATTCTTCCACACCCATTAGTGGCATTCCAAACAAAATGGGGTCAAAAATACTCGATTGGAAATTCCATGACATTCTCTAACCCTCCACTTCACAAACCCATCATGAACATACAAGTTATAGGGACTCATCCATCACTCCACGATGTTATCAACTTTGGGTAGCACTGAATCACCCTCACATTTTTTCATCATAACAAAAATGTATCTTGGTGGGGGTAGGGCCCCTCTTCTTTGTGCATTCAAGGCTACGTCAAACCACACTAACACATTGTAATACCAAGGCCCCATGTCACCCTAGTAAAAACCTCAATCAATAAAAATGGAGGAAGGAGTACCTAACATATCTTCTAACAAGTTCTACTACAAAATTAGTAAAGAAAGAGGGCATACTTCATTCCATCATGGTTGCGGCTAGATCGCAGTAATCCATAGTATGAAGTTGTTCACGACCCTGACCACCAGCTCCCTGAGCCTGATGTGGGCCTCCTGGTAGTGGAAGGACATCGTAGCATCATCCACCAACCACATTTATTCCTTCTTCTCTTCCAGTACTGCCTCCATGGGAACCACCCTGTCCTCGATTGGGAGATATTTGATCACAACTTTGTCTCTACCGTAGCAGTCCATCTACCGCCTTCCTGGGAAGATCATCATGTCAGGTCAGGTTGTCTCATGCCATGTGTCTTACCTATCAAAAGCATAACATTTTCCCTCCCTAGGATTCTATGGTGCTCTACATTTTCCCAGACCAAGTTCCTGAGTCTGATCAAGGGATGGCCTCCTACATCGAGTCCCTATCGACTACGATCTACTAGCTACGACAGACATCTCAACTCATACATAACCACTGCCAAAACATGATAACTAGCATTACACAGAGAGAAATATCTCTTTTACCAGTGCCCACTCTAATACCAGGATGTAGGTGGGGATGTACAAGGTCACTACATCAATAGGAATCCCTTTTTATAGTCCCTAATCAAACTTTCATGCTCAAAAGTAGTCATTGCAGATCTTGTAGGAAGAGTAGTGTGTAATGTCTGAGAACCTAGTCACATACTTAGCCACTATCATACCTCCCTACTAAAGATCTAGAGGATCCTGAATCCAATCAAATAGTAAGAAGGAGGGGTAGTAATCTTTATAGAATATTTGCTGGAAGACATCCCCCGAGAGTACCGACTCATTGTTCATCTAAGTATCCAATATCCACAAATGTATATCCATTCTGTAAAAAATATTGGATTCCAAAGTAACCATTTGGTCTACTGTCCTCCAAAAAAGCCTAAAGAGGTGGAACACTGACTCTAGCCAATGATTTACTGCCTGAGGATATGGCATAGCATGGTACCTCAACGGTCTCTAATGCTGTAACTCGCAGAGTGTACTCAGTCTGCGCACGTCCTGAGCCTAATCTATTAAGACTAACTATTTCTCAATAAGTGATGGTGTGGTTACCTATCAACCTATAGGAATGGGGGTTATATGATGGATCATGAACTCAGGCCTCATCACTCATAGGATCTTTGTCATGAACCAGATCTAGTATCATGGTTGGCTGTCATCATGGATGAATCATGAAACTTATCAAAGAGTACCATGGTAAAATGAGCCTATATATATATATAAACTGCAAAGAGGAGATGACTCAAGAAGGATGGTCAAGGACTCAATACTATATGATGCATGTACCAAAATTCCCTGTAAAAAATGTCTCACAGTGCTGAGTTGGAAAGCAGGAAATCAAGGACCTGGGGAATGTCTATGTCGGCCTCTGCACCATCACTAAACCCCCTGTCCTACGAGCCACATTTGGGACACGTTGACACTATTTCCCTAAATCACAAAGAATTCCATTTTAGGGAAATCCAAATAGAATACCAAGGGTTGAAAAACCTCTTATACAACTTTTTCACGACCTAATCCATGCTGAGGCTCGAGCCACTACTACACCAAGCAGGACTCTATAGGGCAGGGGGTGG
This sequence comes from Viscum album, assembly GCA_963277665.1. Lineage (NCBI taxonomy): Eukaryota > Viridiplantae > Streptophyta > Magnoliopsida > Santalales > Viscaceae > Viscum > Viscum album. The sequence goes on along the minus strand of OY728127.1, from coordinate 400,796,535 downwards.
AGACAAGCGTTGAATGCCCAAAAAACATAGGGATGCATTTTACTGAGAACTTGAACATGCACATGCAGCTAACACAATTAAAAATTATAGATGGAAAGGAAAACAAGATACAACACTACTATAGAAAAAGAAAAAACATTCATCAACCTCTAAATAGTACAAGTAGATGTTCTATAAAGAAAACATGAAGGAAAAAAGGCCAAATACCTGACCAACCAGAAAAGGTGCCACAACCAGAAAATATCTTAAAAGTAAATTCGCTAAGAGTTCCTCTCTTCTTAATCTCAAGCTATGACTACCATACGTGGTCTAAGAACTTGTATCCCTAGGCTTCTCTAAAGTTACGATCAACCTGTCTATCGTCTTCGTAATGCACGATACATGTGGGTAAATCCCCTGAAGGGTGAGTATAAAAATACTCAGTAGGATGCCCCATAAAGGTGAAGGGGAGTAGTAAGAGATAAACTAAAGAGGAAAGTAGTTGATTGTACAAGGTACAATAATAGAGAGTACAAATAAACCAAAAAAGAAAGTGATGTAAGATCATATATACACAAGGATCTAGAGATGGTGAGAAGATGAACATCACATCGAGTCTTCTCTACCTATATTAAGAGTGTAGACTAATCCAACCCTGAGAAGCTAAAAATGAAAAGCAAATGGCATACCCCACATGTCTTCACCTCTCCTGGAATGAGAGTAACCAAAACCCAAAGAGTGGGTACGAAAATAGGATATATATATATATATATATATATATATATATATATATATATATTCTAAATAAAATAATCACAGATGAAAAATTATGGGGATCTCCATATCACCGCTCAGTCTAGGAAAAGAGTCTAACAAATCTATATGTAACCACTATCGATTCCCAACAACCTTCATGTTTGTCCTGAATAAGCAAGTCAATGGGACTCAATCACCACACCATAATACAATCTACTTTGGGTAGATCTGTCTCACCCTTACAGTTTTACGCCACGTCATTAGGACAAAAATTGGTTGAAAAAACGTCCCTCTTTCTCATGAGTATAAATATATGTTAACCATTTCTCATCACTGATCCTTATGGTCAAAGGATTGTGTCCCAAGGTTGAGGACACATGGCCAGCCCAATCGAAGGGTTCCACTCAATGTAGATCGAGAACCAATGCCCAGCCCGACTAGATGGTTTCAATCAATTTTTGTCAAAGACCCATTCTAAAACCAGTTGGAGGGTTCCACTCTAGTGTAGTCGAGGACCCATGCCCATATCAGCTGGAGGGTTCCACTCTCCACGGGGACCCACGAAAAGCCCAATAGGAGGATTTCACTCAGAAGTAACTGTATAGGAACTACACTATCCATCCTTGTTGGATGATACCTTGCAGAAAGCTTCGAGGAACTACACTAGTAAACCTACCGGAATGCACATATCTTCGGGCATCATCTAAAAAGGAGTCGCATGCAGAACATCTTGCATCGTAACCCAAAATCCACTATAGAGGGAACCATATGCAGAAAATACTCAGTATAGGCTACTCTCATGCTAAAATATGAGTCCAACAGAATGAAGTAAAAGAGAAATAACATTTTTATTGTGGTACATGATGTGTGTGGTTCCTGCACAATGTGTTTCCCCACCTCAATGCTTGTCTGTGTACCTTTACATAATTGGGTACTAAACTGTGATCAATTACCACCAAGACGTTCAAATGTACTCTTGGTGTACATGGAACCTCTAGCCAAACGGGTGATTAGTGCATGATTCTTGTCATTGATCGGGAAGGAAAAAATGTCATTTTACTAACATGCCTCCTCAAACAGATCCAGATAACCAAATGCATTACACAGTCACGATCCTTGTTGTAAAATGTACAGGATGTACTATTCATTTTCCATCATCAGACTCCCAATGAAGAAACCGAATTTCACAGCATTTCCAATGAATAGTTCATCATGGGGCCCACATCTTAATCATAAAATTAATCATATGGAAGACACCATTTCAATCCTAAAAAAATTCACGGGGATCAGCTAATCAATCACCCAAAATAGACACTCGGTGAAAAATTCACATTTCACTGTAAGATGACCAAAGCTAGCTTCATCAAGCCCGTGACTTGATCTCCATTTAAGTACCTGAAATTAGTCTTGAAATGTCCATCTTAATTCCAGGGTTGTGACTTCACCAACACTTCATCATTATGACACTGTATGAGGGAGATGTGTGGGGTATAAGTTCCCATGATAATAATAATTATATTATTATTGGATGTTTCGTTGACCTGTCGCATGTGTCTAAAAATTGTATCCAACATGGGTCTTAAAATGACCATCTCAATTCCATGGTCACTCTTCCACTTATGGCACAACAATCCATGATTGTACAAAGTGAATTCTACTAGATTTATGTTTGACACCCAAAATAATAATATCAATACAATATATATATCCCCTTTGTTTTTATATATTTATTTTTTTTCTTTTCTCTCTTATACTCTTCCTCCCAAATTAAAGTCTTTTTCATGTAAACCCTAGAAGTGCACCCCCATTTTCTTCACTCTTCCATGATTTTTCTAAAAACCCTAACAGAAACAGCCACACATAGTCCACCATCTGCACTAGGCACCTACTTGCATTGGAACTACAAATCTCGCATCACACAATATGCCTTTCAAAGAAATCATACATCAACTACTCTCCCTCATCATGGATCGCTGGTTCCACACAGCCCTCACTTGGGCTTGTCCACCAGCCACTTCCATTTGGTTATCATCACTACCCTACGCCACACCGGCAACCATCATTGACCTGCTTGACTTCTGCCTTTACTATATGATCGCAACAACCAACCATCTGCAGGGTATCTCGAACAATTGACCCACGTGGTTTCCATCGATTGATAAACCCTGCTTCTTCGTAATTTAACATAATTTGTCACTAAACCCATTCAACGGTTATATTCCATGAGTCTATCCATACATGGTCAAACCACTATCCAAAACGAAGATCAATAATTGTAATGTGAATAATAAAGGATAAACAAAATAAAATAAATCTTGGATTGAATTTTTTTTGAACCAACAACCCCAATAAATAACATTGATAATGAACAAATACCAAAATCATAATTAAAAATTTCTATAAATATTCCTTTGAAATTTTTCAGTTTAGTCATGATTCATCGATGTTATAATAAAGAACGAAGAATAATGGTAATAAACAAATGTTACAGGGCTCATGCGATGTACAATTATCAAAGATCAAAAGAAGATAAAAATACATTCTTCAAAGATTTAATCAAAAGGTGAAGGAACCATAATTGGAAACTCCTACCTTAAGGTTTAATCTTTTTACGATGAAGAAGGAACTTTTCTATAGAGGAGGTGATTCATTGATTCACCACGCATCGATTTTTCTCGATCCAATTATTTTCCCCCTTCCGCTAAAGGATTGTCATTGGTTCACCAAAGAAGGAAGAAGGAAGAAAAATTTTCTTTGATGGGGTGTTTATGAGCAAACCTTAAAAAATCCTCATAATCAACTATTTATTATAAGTTACTAGGATAAGGGTAAATTCTTAACCACACCCGCCAATGGTCGTGGGATCTGAACATCATGTGCCCTCTCACATTAATTCACGCTTAAGTAAAACATTGCACTATGAACTCAATGGTGGTATCAAATTTCCAATCTGAGTCACTTTTTATGAGTTATTTAGATTAGCACTAAAAATAAAATAACTCTATTTAATTATTTTATTTACAGTTACGCCCTCAATGACTTTTTCTACAGATGACCCGCACTGATCAAAGTTATATCACGCCAAGGGTAAACATCACATCCCAGACTCAACCATGCCCACATATTTTGGATCTGTGCTTCTATTTAGGGGATATTTGAATTTTATCTATTAAATGAATGAATAAATTAATTAATTTGTCCATTTAACATACCAGTAATGAGCGATGGGTCAGAACATCCCACACCGACTCATTTTATGTCATGCCTAAGAAAAACACCACGTTTCGGACCCAACTGTGGTCTTGGATTTCTGATCCAACGAACCATTTAAGATATATTCCATTACATATGAAAATATAGGGATTCACATTAAAAATATACTTAATATTTTCATAAAAATTTATTTTGGGAACACTGGGCCTCAGAATCGGGTACCGTCTCAGTGCCTGGCTCCAAAAATATTCCAAGAAATATTAAAAAGTCTTACAAGGAAAACCCAAGGTCTCTACAACAATATTCTATATTGAGCACCTGGTTTGACACTCCCAGGGGACATTCTTAGGAAAATTATTATTTTATTTACAAACCACTATGATAGATTTGAATATATGATCATAATGAATGACCTAGGTTAAACCAAAGGTGTATTATATTTAAAATAGTGTGTCTCAAAGGAATGGGAAAATATTTTTTGAATTTAAAATAAAGGATTAAAGCATTGAATTTCTAAAGAAAAATAGAGATCATGGTGAAAGGAAATAAATATCATCCTAGGGAACCATTTATTGTTTGTTGTCTTAAATATTTGGAACCTGGGAATTTTCCAAGGAAATTCTAACTTAAAAACATTAAACCCTTGACAAAGTAAGGACCTATGTTGAAATAATACAGTTAAATTATTTCTTGGGATTCCAAAATTATATTGAAGAGGTATTTGTACCAATAGTATTTTGGTTATAATAATAACAAAACATCTAAGGATTTTCATAATTTTAGAAGAATATATGTCTTAATAAACTTAATAGTAATGGATACTACATGAGTTTATGAGTTTAATATTGATCATTTGTTAAATCCCTTAAACACCCCATTTTATGTTTTAGGTGATATGAGTCTACTAAGATTAAGGATATATTGGGATACATTTATAGAAATAAAATCCATTGGTTTTATATATTTTTTAGTTAAAAATTAATTATAGTAATAATGTCTTTAAATTTTGTGGGAATCTGTTTAATAGTATTGTTATCCTTTATGTTTTATCTTATCATGATGTTGATGTAATTATGGTTCATCACAATTTTGGAATTCTATAATAACTATATTAATATTGTTTGAAAAAACACAAACACACGATGGGTGATGACCCATAATGTCTGGTAAGGCTATGGGGACTAAACCCCTGACCCAAGGATGATAAGGGATTATCACCTACCACTGGCCTAGTTCATATTATGGTTAATATGATACAGTTTTTAGTTAAATTATTTGATGGAAATATATTAATGTTGAATCATTGGTGTTAATGTTTCATTTTTCAAATTAATGTATTATATTGTGCTCACCATATTGGTTTTAGAAAATATTTATTGTCATATTTAAAGACATGCCAATCTTTTATGGATCTTACGATCTATTGAAAGTGAATTTTAGTGCTTCAAACATAAAAAAAATAATTATTAGATATTTATTTATTATAGAAATTGATGAATTGGAAATTTATCAAAGCACAAAAAAGGATGAAATTATGGTTATGAAATATAAATATGTCATGTTATTATGTATCCTTATGTTAATTGTAAACATGTTAAATGGATTCTTCAACATCAAGAAAAAATGACTCCGAAACAAAACTATTATCCTATTTCCTTCATATCAATTGAATCAATAGGTAGTTTAAATCATTACAGATTTTTGTTTTTTAGGTCATTCTGTTTAAATTTATTACTCAATTTATTTTAATCAATGGCTTCTATATTTTTCTATATATATTTATGATTTTGTTACATGTATATGTATTCACTTCCACCAATTTTACCATATATATAAATCTAGTTATGTATTATTCTATATGACCTTTTTTCATCCGTTTATCTATTATTAGGAGGATATTTTGTTAACCCTTTTATGTTGTGGGTTTTTCAATAATGGTATTTCCAAATGTCAAAATCATGATTTCTAAGATCAATTTTAAATTGTGAGGATTCAATTTATTCAAGGAGGGGAGAATTAACACCCCTAAATTATAAAATAATAAAATATTATTTGATATCATTTTCAATGTCATACACTAAGCTTAAATAAACCACAAAATATATTTCTTTTAATTTAATATCCTCTATAGCTTGTGGATCACATAACCCCAAGTGAAAATGAACTATAATATAGTTATCCCTTATCAAATGACCATTAAATTTGATAATATGAATAGTTATAAATAAATTATGAAAATTATGGTTATCTATTTATTAATAAAAATATAAAAATCCTATAAAATCAAATGAAATTTTTTCTAGAAAACATTATTTTTCAAACAGATGTTTTAAATGGGTTTTATTCACATAATTTAAAATTATATTTCCAACTTTTTGTAATTTTTTTGATTAAATGAATTATTTTAATTCATAATATGAAAATTATCACAGGGTGAATTTTTTTTACTATTCATAAATATTTTATTTTTTGATGAGTAATGAATATTACTGAATTTTAATAGAAAAATTCCTTTTAGTTTAAATTTTTTATAGAGTTAAATTATATTTTAAATTTTTATCAAATATAAATTAGTTAAATTATGTTAATATTTAACTAATATAGTTAATTTTAATCATTTTAATATTGAATTGTTTTATAAAACATTATAATCCTTTGAAAATTTTCTCTTTAAAACCCTAATTTATTATCACATCTGTGAGATAAATTTTAAATGAAATTTTTCCACTTATATGAATGGAATTTAAAAAAATGGATTCTATATTTGGTATCAAAATAATTTATATTATCAAATAATTTAAACTTAAATTTTCAACAAAATGAATAGAAAAAAAGTAAAAGTTATTTACAACGATTAGGGTAAAAAAGAGTTTACCAGGAGGTAAAACAAAAAATATTAGTTTACAATTGACCATAAAACTAGTATAAAATATATTTTTTGGTCATATCTCAATAAAATATGATCTCTGACTCAAGAATACCTCATTTTGTACCATTTTATATATTAAAATGTGGGTACACCTATTTTCTTTTAAAAAATTACCAGTTTTCCACTAACCTCACATATAAAAGGCCATGCCATATCCTCTCCTCTTCACACATTAAATAACTTTTTGTTTTAATATTCCCAACCTAAATCAATTTTAAAATTCAATCCTTTCATACTAGAAGCCTTATTTTGTGCATAAATTCCACCTAGGTAGGATTTTGGTGAAATCCAATGGAGGTTACCCGAAGAATAGTTTACATTCTTCAAAGAGTGTTTTTATATTATCTCTTCATCCACCTCCTTAAAATATTATTAAAATATTATGATATAATAAAAATAGTATCTTATATACAATGAGATTTTTTTTTAAATTTAGTAACCTACAAAAATCCCCACTTCTATTTAATAGGTTATGAAATCATCATTCATGTGTATGGCGGATAACCACCTCATGAATCAATGTCATTTGTTTTTCCATTACAGCCTCTCATGGTTATGTATAGTGATATATCTAATGTCTATATATGATATTTATAACATAATTATACCTAAAAATTCATTATTTCATATATTCCTTTATATTTTAATTCTATATGGGATACAATAATTCCACTAGTGTGTATGATGGATTAGAACCTCACAAAATGATGTGATTCATTTTTCACAAATTTGTTTCATGTAAGTAAATAAGGATAATTTTTATGAATACTTGTGATATGAATGATATAATTGCGATATTAATAACATATTTGTCACTCCTCAATGATATTATATCATTTTTTATTACCTATTCACTCACTAAATAATGATAACATCATTCGTGTATGTGGGGACTACTGCTTTCACGAAGCGATGCATATCTATTTTCATCACCAAACCATATGAATGGTATATATAAATATATGACAAGAAATAATATGGTATTTAAAATATTATTATCATTATGTAATGATAAAATATTACTTACCTTCTTTCAATAACGTTCTTTGAAAAGTGGAAACATTACCCATGTATACATACGACATATTGTCTCCATGATCTTAATGTACATCATTTTTCAAAAACATATAACATTAATGATATTAAAGTTATATTTGATGTATAAATATGATAAATATTTAATTATTATTATTATTTATATAATGTAACTATATAAAATACACAAGAATCATAACATTCATGACAAAATCACAAATGAGAAAATAATGAAATTAAAACCCAAAACAATGAAAATAATGAATGATTATTAAAGAATGGGTGATATGATTCAATGAAATTATAATATAATATATTATAAATATTAATATTTTTCTTTTATATGTCTATTAAAATTTTAAAACCACTATACAGAAGGTTAAATAACATTCAACCTAATGGAAGTGTGTGGTAAGGGACTTCATATTGATTTCACTTTAGTGAGGAATATTTTAATGTTATAGAACAAATTTATTTTATATAGTGTATATACTATCCCCATTACATGTTTTATCAAGATTATTTAATAATTCATTAATAATTCTTTGAATTTTGTTTTTTAATTTTAATTACTTCATCCTTGGGGATTTTACTTAAGAGTTACCAAGGGGTAAGGAATTTCATAACTCGATTACATTTCATTGGGTTACATCACTTCTTTTTCATCTCTAATATTAGAAGATTATAAATTTTGTGAATTTTAATTATATTATATTTTATTTCAAAATTTATAATGTGAATTTATAGGTCATACACACAATATATAATTTGATTAATTCTTACCTTAAATCTATGATCATTTTGAGGGGTTTTTTCACAACCTCAGTCTAACCAAGATTGTTTATTATTGAATTTTAGTTGATAAAAATTATTTGACCATTTTCTGAAAAAAAAAATTCAATTTTTTCTAATAAGTTTATTAATAATATTTCCAAGAAATAGTTCCACATTTCTACTCTTCAATACTTCAAATAATTATTAAATTTTTTTTACGAAAATCTAAATCCTTTTATCTCTTCGTTCAAAAATCCATTTTATTCCAAAAAAATTGCTAATTTTTTTTATTTTTTTAATGTTTTAACACTGCCTTGTTAAAGAAATATACACCCATGATTAATTTTTAAAAAACATATTTAAAGAAATCCTCATGTCATTTTAAAAACAATTCCTCTTTAGATTTTACGAAAAAAGTGAAAGGAATATTTTTCTAACTTGTATGGAATGAACAGATTTTCCAACCATCTTGATCACCAAAATGTTTTTAATATTTATTTATATGTTTCAAAGGTTATTTTTAAATAAAATTATTTTCAATTTCTTTTTGACATATTAGCTTTAAAAGGTTATTTTCAGAGTGTCAAGGTTATTTTCATTATAAATATTTTAAAGTATCTATTTATCAATTTTCTTTTAATCAAGGACAAATACCATTTATTCTTACTCCAATGTGTATGTGTTGAATTTCTATTATCCTTATTCCTTCAATATATGATTTATGCTCATTTTGACCAAGTAAAGTAATGACATTTAGTTCCTTGATTCATTTTTTTATTCATTAGATTCTCCCTAAAATATTCTCTTTCATGTGATCATTGGACATTAAAAATCCCATAAATATATACATTATTTATCATTGATATGTTAATTTATTAAACTATATTTCATTTCTACATATGGTGTTATACATTGAATGTTATTTGTTTATCTGTGGAAATATTTATAAATATGTATTCTTTACTCATTATGTATATTTGATGATGAGGAATATTTTTCATGGATTAATTAGATTATTTAATATATTATTAATGGTATAGACATATAGTGATGGGTGGGGATCAAATTTATACATTCCATCAATGGATTTTTAGTATCATGAGGTGAATGAGTAAGCCATAATTAAATGAGTTTCTACCTGTAGTTTTAAAATATCTTCTGAAAGGAATTGATGGTAGAAAAATCATTATGCATGAGATCATGATGTCTAATAATTACGAATTTACTTCATTAAGAATTCAGTTATTATTATCCATGATAGTTTCACTTTGATACTATCTCTAGATTAATTTCACTATATGTTTATTATTTAAATGGAATGTGTGTCCATTTATTTTCCTTTCCATATTTATTATGACTTATCTAATGATGATAAAAAATCTATTGATTAAAAGGAATGTGTGTTTAGTTACTTATCTTTCCATATTTAATATGCCTAATCGAATTATGAAATATAGTTTAGTGATTAAATGGAATGTTTGTTCATTTATTTACCTTTCTGTATTGATTATTCTTTTTTGATTCATGGCAGATTCCACTGTACATAATCCTTAATGAGAACTTGAGATCACAATTATTTTTTCCCTTCCCCGTGATTCCATGAAGTGTACTACGATTGATATGAAAGGACATTCTAGAGAGAATAATGTTATTCTCGAAAAAAATTCTTTTTAACTTTTTTTTTTCAAATGTAATATGGGAATGAGATATGTATTTAGTTTACTCAGACTACTAATCCATTCATCCCCTTGGGATATGATTCCATCTATCCTATGAAATGTAATAAACAAGACATCAGCATTGGGATACTAGGGTTGGAGGCACTATAACCACATTTGATGACATGAGAAGCTTGTATGTGAATGAGATCATCAAATTTCATGGTGCTAAATATGTCATAGTTTATGATAGGTATTCTCATTTTAATTATCTTTTTTGGAAGGAATTATAAGTGGCATTGGGGACCTAGGTTAGTTTGAGAACACCTTAACACCCACATTTGGAGGAATAGAAAAAATGATCTATAAAGGTATTGAAAGATATGATTCATGATTTCGTTCATGACTTTGGTGAAGCTTACGACAACTACATGGGATTAGTTTAATTTTCCTATAATAATATTTTCCATTCATCGATTTGTATGGATCATTTTGAGGCCTTGTATGGTTCTCTATGTAGATCACATCTCTTTTGGTTAGAGATTGGTGACACTTATTTAGTGGGACCTTGTTTTATCTAAGTTACATCAACTAATATTTATTTGATTCATCAAATAAAAGGACACCGAGCCCATATGAATCCAATGATGATCATCGATGACAACCTTCATAGTTTTTGGTTGGTAACTAGGTGTTTTTGAGAGTTTCACATTGGTTGGGTCACCATTAGTTTTGAAATTAGGGAAATCATGAATCAAGGATTGTGAGTCGTTTTGATATTATTTATATGGTTGTAAGTGTGTCATACTTTTTATCCTGACCACCACATTTTTTGTTGATCACTTAAATGTTTCATGTATCAAACCTCAGGAATTATGTCACTGACCTTTTATAGGACATTAGTAATAAATATATTGATGTTTAAAATGGTTTTTCTTTCACTAAGAATCTAGTATATATTGTTGATTGTGAGATAATGGTTTATCATGGGAATAATACACATTTAGTCCATGTTCTATGATAGAATGGTTCTAATTCACATGAGACTTAGAAGTGTGGGGCACTAAAAAGAGAGTTCTGACTTCATCTATTTGATATGGAATCTTAATTATAGACATTCTTAGGCTAGAATGTTTTTATGGTAGGAAGGTGATAACAATACTTAACTAGATATCAAGTATATATAACCCCTTATTTTGATCTAGTTATGTTTTAGACTTGTCTTGGGTTGTTTTGGGTGATGTTTGGAGAATTTTAGTGGTTGTGGGGGGTTTTTCATAGTTGGCACGTGATTAGAGAAAACCATGTGGTTAGGACTAAATAAATATGCACTTTTTTGTGTTCCACTGGAAAAGGGAACACTATTTCTCCAAACCATGTGTCCACCCATCAAAATTGTGTAGCCTTGGACTTTAGGTATTTTCATGATTGGCACCTAGTAAAACCAACCATATATACAAAATGTTATTCCCATAGAGACGTCTAGTAATGGAGTATGTTTAGTGACCACAATTACTACTAACTGTACATCCCAACCAAGAAACCATTTGGTCATTTTTTTAATCCCAAATATTTTAATAAAAAAATACCAAGACCTCCTAGTTTAACCCCTAATCTCTCCATTCTAAATTAATATGATATCTTTGGATTTGGAGGCTCAACAGAGGTCGAATTGACTCCTCCAACCTCTTATCTATATGGATTCAAGAACCAATTATGTGTTTAAATATCCTTCCAGTATGTGAATCACCTCCCATTAGATTTCACCTGATGTTTTATTGTCTTCTTCTTAGAGAGCGATAGATCAATGTGTTGTTGATGGATTTAATCCCTATTTTGATATATCTTGTTTCTATGGTTGATTCCATGACCTCCTTCACCTTTATTCTTCAATAGTGTTTCGCAGTACAGGTGTTTATTTGATCACGAGATTAAAGTCTTGTTGTTCCATATTTGTTTACCCTATAGTTTAATCCATAATATCAAGATTTATTTAAAATGAGTTTTTAAATAATGTAAAAACATGTATTTGTGATTTTTTTAAGTTTGATTTAAAAACGGAATGAAAATTATGATAAACCCCAAATTTCAATGGAATTATAATTGTTTTGTGGATTTTGAGAAAAATTATTGATTTAATTGAAATATGATTTGATGAAATTATTTTATATTAATTTATGATAAAATTGGATCAAAGTGAAAGATGATTTGAAAAGGAATGAATGTGATAAAAACCTAAGATTCATTGAAATTGAAATGAAATACTAAATTTAAAATTGTTCTATTGAATTGTGAATTACAGATTTATTTTTAATAAATGAATGATTCATTTATTGAATAACATATGAGAATGAGTAATTATATGGATATTAGGAAAATAATGTTATGACTCGGAATCCCTAAAAATGGGTTGATGATAATAAAAAAATAAAATAAACCATTTTTGGTATGATCTCCCTGGTGGGTCCCCTAATAGGGTGTTTATTGGTTACCTCATGGATTAAGCCTTAGGGAAGTGTGAATACAAACTTGAGTTGTAATGATGATTGAGAAGTGTGAGGGCTCTATAGCTAGAAACTTACATAACTTAGGTAATATGAGCATGGTGATTTTTTTGGTTTGACATGATTATATATTCCATTATTTACAGAATGGTTTTATTCATGCCAGTTTTTTATATAATATTTCTTATATAAATTTTTTATTTAATCTTGTTTTGGAAAAAAAATTCTATTTGATGGAAAATCATATTTGGATTTAAAATTGAAAATGTATTACTGAGTATTTTTTATTTTAATTTAAAATAAAAATGATTTAATTTATATGTAATTGATTTTAGAGAACATGGTGTGATTCTACTTGGATTTTAGTTCACACATTTCCTTTTCCTTCTATCATTTATAGATCATGTTATGCTTAGTCCAAGGAATGTGAAAGGTCCACTTATAGGTTGAGTGTGGTCTTCCAGTGGTGGCATCATCAACTCCGTGGGCTAAAACATCTCAGTGTACCTCATTATTTACTAGATATTTCCCATGACCTATCCTTCGATCATGATATGGATCACATGGAAACATGTTTAGGGTCTAATGTTTCAGTTCCTAACTGCTGCGGTGAGGTTTTCATCTAGTTTCTACGTCCTCTGTGGGTCAGTTGGGCAGATCTAGTTGATGTGTGTGGGTTTGAAGGTGGTGGTGGGTTTTCAGTTCAAGTGATTCTGGTTTGCAGTTTAGATTTTTGTACATGTTTTCTGGCTTTGGTTTTGTAGTGTGAATCTATGGTATTCATTTTTTTTAGTTTTGGACGATTATATTCGTTTCATTTTGGGCTTGCGATTCAGTGTTTTTCTCTGGTGTGCTGTTCAGCGGCATCGTCGGGTTGCAGAAACGACATGGATGAGGCAACATTATCTTCTCCCTCATGTAATCAGCTTTTTTGGTGAATTCTATGTGTGTTTTAATTTTGTGGTTATGTTTGGTGATTTGTGCGATTGAGAGAGTTTTTGTGATTTTGTTATCGAATAATCTCATGTTGCCTTTAGAGGAATCTGCCATTGGTTTTGGTTGAACGTGAGTGAACCCTATGTGATGTTGTTGTTCTTGATGGCAATATTCTGACTAAACTCACTATGAATCATTTTCATGTGGGAAACCAGCATTCTACATGGATCTATTTCAGATGAGGTTCAAAGAATGAAGCTTCCACCTGAGCATATCATTCATTTTTGGATGATTGAGAGGGTATGGCTCTGCCATCGATATTGGGCCTGTGCAACCCTACACAAGACAACTTGCTGATTGGTCATGCGATGGTGAAGACTTGTAATCACATTGTAGTCGTTGGGAAGGGGCAGGTCTTGTAGTATTTTTCTGGGCTATCCTTTTTAATGGTCTTAGTGTTTGTAAGGATCTTGAAATTTCCCAATTTTTCTCCAAAAGTGTTTTGATAATTAATAAGATAATTTCTTGTTAGTTAATGCCACAAATACAGATTCTTGTAGTGTAATATAATCCCTTAATCATGATATCTATAATCAAGCAGGTCGCATGATATTGCCATCAAGCTATGTGGTTTTTCTTTTTCTTTGACTTTCCAAAAATAAAACTTTGCTCTAGAACACCATGGCCATTGATTTATTTAGGCTATATCATTTCAATTAAAGGGAATGAGACATAAACTTCCATTAAATAACCTTAGGTAAAAATCCATTCTTGTATTATTCATTAATGAATTATTAATTTTGACACAACAAATGTATCTTAATTCACCATGAATAGATATGTTTTAATTTTTTTTAATACATCAAAGTACACAACTTACAATACTCATTAATAATAATGCTAAATTCTAAGTATCAATGCACATATCCATAGGTAAGAACATTTAATGCAATATCTAAATGTGGATTCCTAGATGAGGGTCTCATTCTCATATTCTCCTACACTATAAATTATCGTGATCATACAACATGAAAAGGCGCATAACTGTCCTATGAGTCTCTACCCCTAATATCCTATATCATTTGTGTCCCTAAAATTAATTCTTCATGATATAGAATATATATTTAAGAATATTTTCATGACACTTCTAGGTTCTCATCGTAGCGGGGAACTACTATCACCTTTCAGTGTGATAACAACTATAAGAACATTATCAAATAATTTTTCACCCAAAAGAACAATATTTAGGTGGTAAGAAGTTTATAAATATTCAAAACAATGAATACTAGTTATAATAAATTACAAAGAAGTATTTTCTAGGGAACCAATTGCAATAGATTCTCACTTTCACTAGATCCAACTACTGATATCATTTAGTCTGATAGATCACAAATGGTACTCATTATTCTGTTGAGATATGAATTTAGTCAAGGGGTCAACCACATTTTCTTATATGTTAATTATACACACTATACATTTTCCCCTATAAGAAAACCATTCAAGAGGTGATACTTCCAGAGTATGTGTATTTTCCATTGGTGTTCCTTGGGCTACATTAGAAGATCCACCACTATAGTGTTATCACAATAAAATGTGATTGGGTTTTTACTTCTTGGCACCACATTTTCTACTATAAAAGTTTCATATTCAAATGGATTCCTCGAATGCATAATATGTCACTATATACTCATATTCCAATATAAAAACAACAATAACTGGCTACTTTGAACTCTTCCAGATTAGAGATTCTCCGTTGATAAGGAAAACATATCTTGACTGTGGATTTAGATCATTCTAATATTTTTTAAAACTAAACTTTGTATAACCCATGATAAATATATCTGTGTCTCATCCATACACGAGGAACATATCCATAGTTCTTATCGGATAATTAAGGATATACATAACATCATACTAATGTTTTTCTCCTAGATCAGTTTGATATCTTCCTACCATACACAATGTATAGGAAATATCTTGTTATGAACATAATAGGGATTACATGATTGACACTATTGAAAAATCATATGGTATCTTACTCATTATCTTTTTCTCTAATTATTTATAAGGAATCATTTTCTTAGAAATATGTATGCAATGTGACGACAGAGAAAATCCTCTCTTGTAATGTTCCAAAATGAAAAAAATTAGTTTCAATTCAATTTATATACCTGGACATAGTCCAAGAAGCCTCTTAGATTGATCAAAAATGATCTTTATCCCTATATTAAAGGATACCTCGCCTAAATTCTTTATGGAGAAACACTTTTTTAACTACTCCTTAATAGATTGTATGATTGGTATGTCATTTACAATAAGTAATATATCATCATCATCTAGGATAATGATAATATTCGTACAAAGATTCTTATAAATACATTGATAAAATTAATTATTAAGGAAATGAATTTATTTTATAGCTTCATGGAATCAAATGTTTCATGACCTAGATTCTTTTTTCAATCCCTAAATAGATCTATAAATCTTTTATATACTTTTTGCATCACCTAGAGTAATAAACCCTATATCACAGAGCCTTGATTTATATTTATTCACTTGACTGTATATTTCTACTTTTCTCTTCAATATTCAATCTCACCTAATAGGATTTACATAAACTAGAATAATGAACAAAAACCAAACATGGTTCTAATAAAAATAATTCATTTCAAAATTAGGTCTTCTTTCCATATTTCATCTTCTGATCTCTCTACTTCCTCTTTGTTGGAGCGAGGTTTATCAAATTCAACAAATAACGAGTCACCATATTTGGTGAAAAGAAAACCATATCTCTTTGGTTATCTCAATTTTATAGTTATCATATAGAATACTTTTATTTTAGGAAGTAATTCTTCCGTGGGGAACTATGGAATATGTTCTTATACCAATTATTCTATATCTTGTGCATCAACTTCATCAACCTCAATCTTTTTTCCATATTTATTTGTAGTATGTGTTCCTTCTCAGGAAATAAAACTTTTATAGTGTTATTCAAATTCTTGTATAAGGGGTTGTATAGGTGGTATCCTTTTTTACATAGGATACCCTATAAAGATTCACCTTGTGCTCAGAGTTGTTTGTTTGCTTCCTAAGAAGGCCATAAAAATGCTTCCCAACCCCATACATCTGTATGTGAAAAAATGTGTCTATTTACACTCCATTACGTGAATGGAATTACATTTTCAACTTTAGTTAGTACTCAGTTAAGTATATATGCCATATTTATTAATCCATATCCTCAAAATAATAATGGAAGATAAACATGACTCATCCTAGACCATACCATGTCTAAAATGATATGATTAATACCTTTACTAACACTATTCCATAGTGGTGTATAGGGTGGTTTGTGTTGAGATCTATTCCCAATGTCCCATTGAATGTTGATAAACTCTTGGTTAATATATTCACCACCTCGATCTGATCAAAGATTCTTTATATTATTTCAATGTTGATTCTATAATTTATTATTGAATTCTTTAAATATATAAAAGAACATAGAATTATACCTCATTATTTAGACATTGACATATCTACTCAAGTCATCAGTGAAAGATATGATGTATGAATACCGTCATTTGCCTTCTTCTAGAAATGGGATAAACACATTAGTGTATGTTAATCCTAAAATCATTGTGGCCCATTCACCATATCTAATGAATGGTGGTTTGGTCAATTTTTGTTGAATCAAACATGACCTCTTTTAAGTGGTTTCGTTTAAAAAGATTATAAATAACCATCTTAATAGATCTTTTTCAATTTCTAATCATTTACATAACCAAGAATGGGATTCCTTGGATGGGTGTTATATGAGTCATTTGAACGTGATTCATTATCTATTTACAATAATTGACTTAATTAATTTAATATATAAATTATGTTTTTTAAATGTTTCATACCATACCATATTATGTATTTATAAAATAAAAAATTATTTAGAAATTTTAAAATTTAACCATTAGTATTTAAGAAGGGTGCATAATTTATATTTTTTGTAACTATTGGTACATTAAAATAACTCTTAAATTCAATATCATTCCTGTTGTAAATGAAAAGATGTAGTCTTCAATGGTTTGTTCAACCCACATCACACTATTTCTAACTCACAAATCTCCCTACCATCTAGTAATATCATGAAATATACCTGGTTCCTGTATTTTGATATAGATGTTAGAACAAAAATATATATCTAATAACGAACATGTAGATATTTTAATATCACACATGATAACGAACACACCTTTATCTTACACTTTCTTTTAGGTGTAGGTCATCTTCCAGTGTCCATTCATTCCATGTGAAAAACAAACTACTTTTATTTCTAATCCATGTATCTAGATATTCATCTTCTTAGAAGGAATGTTCTTATGAGATTTATACTATTATGAGTCTTGTACCTCTTCACCTTTTTTTCCTTTTCTTATTCACCATAAGGATAGTTCGTTTTTCATGCCCAATGTACCTATCCACATAGAGAAGTAGAGTAAGATGTTCTAAAATTCTCTTCTCAGTATTTGTAATGTGATAATTTACAATGAAGCTAGAGAATGGATTTGGTAGTGATTGAAGTATAGGATTTGTGCACAACTCATATTGTAATTTAATCTTGATGATTTCTAATTATTCAAAATAGCCAATAATCATAACCACATGAGACCGAACTGAGACCAAATCTCTAATATTAGTTCTAAATAGGGAATTATAGATGTCATTTCTCTATTGTCTCACCTTATATTGATAGAGAACCAGATGGCGAGACATCAAGCTCTATAAATCCATGTCCTCTTGTTGCTTCACAAACTCATTATTCATGGATGATATCATGAAACACTAAACATATGATGAATTATTTAAATGTTTTGCATAGATAGATAACTCAACCTCACTATCCTCTTTATCCAGATCATTAGGAATAGGTTCTTCCCATACAAATAGCTTCCATTCTTGGTGTCAGATAACAAGTAAGTGCCTTTACTTGTCTTATAAATATGTTCCAGGGAGAGGGTTCTCCTAATCAAGTATATATCACAGTGATATGTTTTATTTCATTTTTATTATAGTTTCTAAAATTAATATGATAAATTATTTAGTACATTATCTATTATAATATATAAAAATAAATAAATATTACATTTATTAATCTCGTAAAATTTTATCAAAACCCAGCAGACCTCACCATTGTATTTTTAATATCTTGTTTGTTGTACATTATAGTGTACAGGATCCATATTCCCCATATCATCACCTTGAATTTGTATAGTCAAAAAATGTAAGGATTTTATGTAGATATTTCAAATTACAATAACATTTACTCAAACTCCTTTGATATGTTGACTGGACTCCCCAATCATAAAATCCATAAATAGGATTTTCTCAACCTTTTATTCTGAGCTAAATAATACCCTCTTTGTAAGTAAAAACTTTATATGAACTAATTTATGTAAACCCAAAAATTAAATTTTTAATTCCCTTATAATTCAAATCACCCCATCTTTCACGAGTAAAGATCTTTGATCTATGTTTTGATTTTAATTGAAGTAGTGGAAGTCAATACATACATAATATATATAATTATGGGATTTATTTTTTATTTTTAAATTTCAAAATTTTATTAATATTACATTCTTGTTAATATTTAGTCGATTTGCATAAGTGATTAACCATGTATTAGATAATTTTTGTGCATTATTATATTTATTTTAGTTCTATCTTGTATTCTAGTTACTTCCTTAATTCTTGTAACCATGAAAAAAATATCCATATTGAAATAACCATGAAACATGATAGAAATACAATAATAAAAAGATATGATCAAGATATTTTATTAAAGGTTATTTTATCTAGTTGACGATAAACTAATCGTCGACCTAGGAGGAAAATGCATTAAACCATTTATGGTTCATGTTGTAGCTTTCCACCTATTCACCGATATATCTCCCTCACATTGGTTTTTTCCTTGGATCTAAACATGAACCACATCCACTATAATGAGGGCTACATCCATTACATATGATTTTACTCACATATAGGTTATGGGAGCTAAAGAATTGGTTAAGGGGTTTACAAAAAAGAAACCATGAGCACTCAAAACCTTATATAATAAGGGAAAACATGACACACAATACAAAAATTTAATTTAATAATAAAGAAAAATAAACCAATCAAATACATTGGGTGGATCTTGGATCATGACCATTCACATGCATAAAACGAATTATAAATTTAATACAATTAGTATTCAATTCTTATCATTGTTTTATAAGATAAATCATGCTAGAATTAATTACATATCACATTTAATTAATAAACTCTTTTATCAAAATTCTCACACAAATTTTATAGATATTCACTTCCAAAATAATTTTAAAAAAACTAATTAAATTAATTTAAAATAACCTATTTACAATAAAAATTCACCTTGTAGGCAACAAAATGAGTATCCTTATAAACAACCCAAAGGGTGTTATGCTTGTATATTTTTTACTTGGGTCAAATGTGGCATACATGAATTATTATGTAATCTCATGGTGTGTACTATCAACATAATGACCACTCAAAACAAAAGGTATTTACATAGCATGTAATGATTAAATTCTCATATAGTAATAACTATAATATAGATATGAAAATTATGTAGAAATTAATTAGACATTTATATATATATAACCCACCATATGAAATGTCATATCAACATAATGAACACATTTTTCACATATTGATAAGTTTTAAACAACATAATAAATTAATTTTTATTTCATAATAATTTTATAAAATTACATAGTGTATAAATTGCAGCTACACGATGTGTATCATTATTCTCGTCTGTCTCTGACACATGCCTAAGGACTCGGTATGTAACTGTGACATAAAATTTTTTGGAGTACACGGTGTGTGGTCTATGAGTTACACATTCACCATTCATGTAGGCAGTGTACGAAGATACATGACCTATTAGGGACTAAAGGACTACATGTCATGTTTGAAAGATACACGGTGTGAACTCTAGTGGACCTTACATTAGATTGGACCGGTCAACAAGCAGTGTGTAAATAAATTCAAAATTTATAATAAATGCATGTATATTTAATTAATTATGAATTTATTTAGGGTTCATTAAACACTATTACATAGCATATACCTCTGAGTTAGATGGAATATACTATAGCTTGTCTTTCCAAACAACTCAGTACTTCTGGATGAGATTTAAAAATTTATTTCATTTATAAAATTAATCAATTTAAATATATATATGATAAAATAAGAGAATGATAGTAGATTTCTGAATTTGGATTAATGAACAATTAATCATGAATTGTAAAACAATGAATAATAAAAAAACAATGAACAATACTTAAATAATTATAAAAAACTAGGCAACCCCTCTAATACCACATTCAGGTTTCAAGAGCAATGGAAGTGGTGGAAGGGGAATTCAAAAATAATATTTTTTTCATGATTTGTGAATGATGTGAAATTTAAATGATGATGAACACCATGATCAACGAAATTGAATATTATAATATAGACAACAGGTAAACACCGAAACCAAATCGAATTATTATCACATATTTGTTACAAATAATTAATTGAATTAATTTATTTCCTTGGGATAAATTCTTTCTTCTTTCAGGGATATGGAAATGTATATAAATTATAATGTCGACGTGATATAGGAATCATGAAAATATTCCTTCTAGTGGTGATCCATATGTGCTCCAAAAACCTCTAAACTTTTCTATAGGAATATCCAGGTTCTAGCATGGTAGATTCTAATGCTTGCATTGTTCGTCTTTGATCGCTTTGAGGATCAATTCATGGAATTGTTCTATTAAATCTCTCTAGAATTGAGTGTGCTGGTGGAGGAGGATCACTCTACATTCTTAAGAGTGTTCTTGTAGATGGATTTATCTAGGCCTTTGAGAGGATTCTCCCCTTATCTCATTGTGACACAAAATGAATTATCCCTCTAGAGAAATAATATTATTGGGTTTATATACCACTAGGTTTAGGAAATAATAATTTCACTTGCACCATTATTATATTTGTAATACCTATGTAACACCTTGCATATAATAACAATAATTATATTGTTACTATTTCATGACATGTTATAAACTCACAAATTAAATTAAATATTATTTATTAAAATCATATTCAGCATATATTATTCCTTATCGGACCACTAAAGTCGATCATTTATTCCTCCAAAATATTTATCAGGCCTTGATTAATAACTATTTTTTTAATAAATAACTATTAATACATTATTATAAAATAAATAAATAAATTTTATATTAACTAAATAGAAATTTAATATTTATTAAATATCATGCTCAAAAAATATTATACAGAATAAATGGGGACTGAATGTTTGTGATCAAGAAAAAATTTATAATTATAAAACCATCAAAGGAAAAAATATTTATTCAACTTTTTAGATAACATATAATAATATGTTATTTAAATGAGATTCTAGATACAGTTAGTGTGTGACCCTCAAGGCCTTTTTCTTAAAGGAATTAAACAAAGTAGACCAACGTCCATGGTTAGAGTCTAGAAATAGGCAATGTCACCAATAGAGAAATTAGTTAATGCCATATAAAATAATACCTCATAAAGATGCATACGATGTAATATAATCCTTGTATTTTGGTATCTCTAATCAACTAGTTTTCATGTTAGTTGCATTAACATATGTGTTTTATGCCAATTTATTTTACTTTTTGGAAATAAAAACATTCTTATAGAACACCATGCCCTTGGATTTATTTATCTTATATCATTTCCATAAAAGTTCCTAATATATATAACTTCCATTAAATAACATAGGTGATAAATTAGTTCTGATAGTATTCATCAATGAAATATTATTCCTGACACACCCAACATATGCTACCATTCCATTAACATATTTTTTCACAGTTTTCATTAATACATCAATGTATGCAACTTATAAAATGCATAAATAATAATCATAAAGTCTAATAATCAATATAAACATCGATATATAATAACCTCCAAAGACACATGTGAGGATTTACTATGAGTGGGTATCATTCTCAATATTTCACACACTAGAAATTACTAATGGCATACACCATGAGAAGGTACCTCAATGTTCTTTGAGTCTCCAAACATGGTAGCCTATTTAATTTTTCCCCCAAATTATTTTATCCATCCATATAACATATATTTAATAATACCATCATGGAACTTATGAGTTCTAATCATGGAGGGTAACTTTTATGACATTTTAATGCAGTAACAAGTCTTAGGGAATTATTACATACTATGTCAATTAGAAGAACAATCATGGTGTGATAAGGATTTTATTAATAATAAAAATAATGAATATAATTTATCATATGTAAAAAGAATTTGGTTTTGGGAAACTAACTCCATCAATGGGGACCTTCTATTTGGTCACTAACATTGGTGGTATCCTTTTAGGCATCATTTACATTTTCAAGATTCGAAGAATGTCAACTTAGTGGATGGATCAGTTGTGAGAATTATTTTTGAATGATCATTACACATCATTTTAATGGTCTTATAGGTTGTGCAGCACCTAGAGAATGTTCTCGTCAATTAAAAACAATATTTCTAATTAGAACTAAGACATTTTTTCCAATACCAACTGATCATATATGGATATTCATAGAGATGGAAGTTGAGCCTCAATGGGATGTAATGATTTTATTTGATATACTAGGGAATAAGAGGTTTCTTGGATGTAAGTCTACATCATTTTCCAATATTCCCATAGGTAATTGGAAGTATTATCAATCCAAATAATTTTGTTCTGATCCACTTTATTCTATAGAATTTTATAAAGGGTGGTGATGAATGTATCACTCTATCCATTTTCTTGCACATTATAAAGGGAAGTATAATTAGACCCAATGATGTACATGGCATAAATAATCTTCAAATAAGTGGCTCATAAGATTACTATATTATTTGTGTTAATGGTGTGAATAATATCAAACCATTGGATGATGCGGGAATTGAAGAACTCAATATTGGGATGGGTATTGAACACCTTCGGGGGGGATAACTTCATCCCATTTTGAGAGTAAATTAGCAGTTGTGATGATGATGAAAGGATATAACACAATTTTATTTAGTATTTTATTGAAAATAAATGATATAATTTCCTCAAATTTTGTTAAATGTGTATATTTATAAAATAAATTGTATTAGATCGATCATTTTAAAATTTGATTAAAATTCCATTTTTACCCTTTTTTAGTGTAATGTAGTAACTCAAAAAAATATATTTATATATGAATTATTTGAACATAAAATATTTTAAACATGTTCTTTACTTAATGGGATTAAATTAATTCAGGACATGGGGGATAAATCATGTAGTTGATTTGTGTAAAAGGACGATGGAGTCAAAAAATAGGATCGAATCTCTAGATTGGACATCAGTTTTGTATTTGAAAAATAGATTCTTCATCCATGCTTGGATTGGGACAAAATTTTTAGAGAATCTTGAGGAACCATTTTAGCATAAATCAGCATTCTATAATAATAGCTAGTTAAAGTGTTTTTGTGGTCAAACTTTCAGTAAATGTTGGATTAATTTATTTTGATGAATTTTCCCATTCAAAATTGAAAGGTCTTAAAACATAGCCTCCCCACCAGTATATAAATTATTGATCTTATCATATTGATGGGTTGGGAGGCTAATTGTAAGATTAAAGGAAGAGAATATTTTTTCCTCTCTATTTCTCTATGCGTTTGATGAGGGATATCTCTAAATCTAGGATCCCTTCATCGAAGCATTCTTCTTCTTATTCTTCTTCACATTTTAATTTTGTTGTGCTTTAAATAAAATCATAGTTTCTATTCGATTTCATCTATTATTTTAAATTTTATTATTACAATAATAAAACTATTTTGCATAAAAATTAAGAGTATAAATGTGATTGGATAATACCATTTCCACATCCTTTTTAAATGTACAATATTTCTCCAATGACTACACTTCCCAAGGAAGTGTCGTTCTTTTTAGCAGTCAAACTACCTATTAACATCTTCATTAATTTATTTTGAATCAATGGGATAATATTATTCACTGAATATGATCAATTAATTACGTTTTTAATTTAAATGAAACTAATAAATTAATTTAACAATTATCACAAAACACATGACGTTGAAAATTGTGAGAATATTCAGAGCGTGATCATAATCGATAATACAAGACCACATGTGATCATTTTTTAGAGTTTAAATATAATCCCTAAACTCAATTAATTCACATTTATAGTGTGGATATGTTCCCTAATTCGTTAATGACCAAAAACTATCTTTATAACACCAATCAATATATGGTGCTTCTATTTCATGTTCTAAAGCTAACTTGGGGTATAATTAATTTCATCTTAGTGGTCAAGTTAATTCTCATAGGGTTTAGGGGTTAAATATTTAGGGGATCATAATTAAGTGGAAATTGATATAAATGATAATGACGAATTAGAAAATGTATATGTTGAGTTAGATCACTTATTCCTTCTAATTTTTTTTCTACAAAAACATGTTCTCATTGTGTCTTATTAATTTAATTTCATTTCAAAAATAAAAATGAAAAAATGCGATCTTCTTCCAGCATACAGCATATATCTTTACAAATGGTAAAAAAATACCCCATTATTTTTATGTATTTTTTTACTTATCTTTTAATTTATTTTTATAAAACCTTTAATATGTTTTTCAACTTATTTCCTCCATTGAGAGATGATGTTTGTCAACAACTTTTCTTCACACAAGACATAAAAATTACACATCATTTTAGAGTGATCATGACCATACCCTGAAAATTAGTTCCATTGTTTGGGATTAAAGTAATTATTTCCACCAATTAGAGGTATTTTTGTTTTTTTATTTTGTTTTCTTATTCTGTTGTTTCATCCTTATTTACCAAATCTTATTTACTTTTCTTCTTTTATTTTATTCTTATTTTCTTAGACTGTCAACACAAACTTCTCATTTTTATTTTATTATGGTCCACTTTTCTTCTTTTCATTTTTATTTGATTTATGACACAAAATAATCCTAATGATCACTTAGATCATGACCCTAAGATTGAACGTAGCCTTCGGCCTCAAATCTGACATTCTCAATCTACATGAAGTTTCAACATTATTCCAGTTAGAGAATTCCCCCATTCTGGTAACATTGAAATTTGAAGCAATTCTAATTCAAACATAAAACAGAAACCAATGGACGTAAAAAATAATAATGAACTTAATAGAACTGTTCAATAATTGGCCACACCATATATTAACTATCAACCAAATTGTATCGCATCCCCAAATATCGAATCTGACTTTGAACTGAAATTTGGGTCAATTCACCTACTGCCCAAACTTCCTGGATTATCTTTTGAGGATACAAAAAATACATTAAATAGAATTTAATGTGATTTTATAAACCCTTAAACCATAAAATTTATCTGATGATGTAGTCAAACTAAGTGAAATATCATTCCAACTTGATGGAACTACAAAAGACTAGATGTATTACTTATAACCCATAGATGTAACTTGTTTGAATAATTTGAAATTCCTTTTCATGATTTTTTTCCAAAATAAAGGACCACTATCATTCTCAAATATTTCTCAAGAATCAAGTAAGCATAATGGGATTCAATTTATGAGTACCTTGATCAATTTAAGAATTTGTGTGCAAGCTGTCCGCATCACCAAATTAGTGTGAAACTTATCATACAATACTTATATGAAGGCCTGATATCAATGGAAAAGAGAATGGTGGATGCCACTAGTAGAGGAGAATTGGGGAAAAACACTAGTCTCCGCACGTGAATTGATCAACAAGATGGGACAAAACTCCCATTAATTGTGTGGTCGAGGTACACCACATGTTAGAGGAGTACATCAGGTAAGTACATCGTCTCTTGAAAGTCATTTAATTGAAACCATGTTAGAATAATTGAACTCTATGATGAGGTAGATTTCATGGGAAAAAAAGGCATCCCAACCCACTCCATTGAGGCCTTGTGGAATTTTCAATAAAATATACCACCAAACTGATTATTTCCTCCAATTATAAGATACAGAGGATTATGCCACAATATTACTTAGGAGACCATATTTGTATAAACAATAGACACATCCACAAAATATGTATGTTTCCTTTTATCCAACATAATACCAAGGGTGGAAGGATCAATCAGACATGAGTTATAGCTGTAGAAAACAACAAAGGACCCCTTTTAAAAAAAATCCAACAACTTCTTCCTTACAAACAGGGTTCCAACAACCCAAAATGATATTTGATTCTCAAGAATCAACATGCCAAAAATAATGGAATTCTCAACGAAAGGTATATTTTAACATTGATGAGCTTCTGAAATAAATTGTTCTTAATCAATAGAATGAGATGATTATTCAAGATTATGAGTTTATGGAGTTGAAGACACAAATGAGCTAGATTTCCACCACCCTCCAGAACTGGTAAGTAAGAACCCCAGAAATCTTCCTTCCCAAACTTCTCCAAGTCCAACGGGTAGTGTTACTTCCATCACATTCAGAAGTGGGAAGAAAACAACTGATACATCTGCACCTATTGTTTTACTGGGATTCATCTCAAATCTGGTGAAGCCCCATTCCATACGAATTAATGAGAACCCCAAGGATAAATATAAATCTATGATTTTTTTTGACGATGTTCCTACTAAACCCCTTCCTTTTACAAATAGAGTTGTGAAAACCTAGAAGATGGATGAAGAGGTGATGCAAAATGTAGTTTTAAACACATTCAAGCTTGTGGAGATAAACATCCCCCATATTGAATCCATTAAGAAAATACCAAGGTATGAAAAATTCTTAAAAGATCATTGTACCAATCGAAGATGACTCAAGGTAAATAAGAGGATCAATCTTGGAATGAATGTGTCAACACTCATTACACCAACTCAATTAATGCCAAAAAAGAACAAGGATATAGAAAAATTCTCCATCCCATGAACCATAGGGGAGTTAGAATTTTATAATGATTTATATGATCTGAGAGAACCATAAATTTAATACCTTACACAATATTCTCTTCATTAAAGGATGGTGAGTGGAAGCCGATGGTTGTAGTGGTGTGGTTGGTGAATAAAGTTATGAAATATCTAGAGTGTTTCCTTGAGGATGTACTTTTTTAGGAATGAGACATGGTATTTATAGCAGATTTCAATGTGCGTAATATGGAGGATGATCAGGTAAATTCTATGGCTCCCATTATCTTATGAAGAAACATCCTCCAAACTACAAAAATGATCTTAAATATCCATGACGGTACACTTTCCATGGAGTTTGGAGATAATGTTGTGATATTTATTGTTATAGACTCCCTAATATACCACTCAGATAACCATTATACTTTTTTTGTCTCCCATTTCGAACCACTAAGTATAAACCACGTGGATTTTGATTTTCTGATTTTTAGAGAGATTATGATCATCAGTTCTAGCTTGATATCTATGAGCACTTACACGCCAATTTCTAATGCACAAAACTCTCCATGATTTCATTTTGAAATGGATTCATATTCATATTTTGATCATGTTCACTCTGAATATGACATGGCTATTGAGTATTTTCATTGATTTGATGCATTATTCTATGATTTGGCGGATTCCTATTCTCATACTGATGTTCATTATGGACATATTTCATCTCCTCCAATGTCTCCATCTGTACATGACCCCCATAAACTAGAAGTCAATCCACTTCCACAAAATCTAAAATACTCATACTTGTTGAGTGGTGATATATGTCCTTTTATAATTTCCACAAACATACATTTTAAACATGAAGAATTTTTTTGAATACTTTGAGGGAGAAAATTAGGGTGATCAGGTGGAACTTGGTTGACATATTATGGATGATCCCCTGCATTTTCATAAATATAATTATTTTGGAGGATGGGGCTAAATCGGTTAGGCAGCCACAAAGAGTACAGAATCCAACTCTTTTGGATGTTGTTAATTTTTTTGGAAAATTTTCTTGTGGCTGGTATAATTTATCCCATTCCAAATTCCCAGTGGGTAAATCCGATTCAGGTTATGCTTAAGAAAAGTGGTGTAACTATTCTCATGAATGATATAGAGGATTTAGTTCCAATGAGTGTGAAAAATAGTTGGGGTGTGTGTATTGATTATATGAAACTAAATCAATCCACTGAAAAAGACCGTTTACCCTCCCACGTATTGATCATATTCTTGAGAGGCTAGCTAAGAAAACACCTTATTTTTTCTTGGATATTTTTTATGGATGTTATTTGGATCCTATAGCCGCAGAGGATCAGTATAAGACAATATTCACTTGTCCATTCAACAAATATTCCTATCGGAGGATGCAATTTGTACTTTACAACACCCCAAGTACCTTCCAATGATGTATGGTGAGTATTTTTTCTGATTTTCTTGAGACCTATATATAGGTATTTATGGATGATTTTATAGTGTATGGGTCCTCATTTAATGATTTTTTATCTATTTTGGGAAAGGTTTTGAATCATTTTATTGAGAAGAATCAAGTCTTTATCTTTGAAAAGTGTCATTTCATGGTAGATGATGGGATTGTCTTAGGGAATGTAGTGTCAAAACATTGGATAGAGGTTGATAGTTCTAAGGTAGATATTATTTCATCCTTACCAAATCCTTTATTTGTGCATGATGTTAGATATTTATTAGGGAAAGTATGATTTTATTGGTGCTTCAAAAAATATTTTAGTAATATTTCCCTTCCTATGTCACTATTACTTAAAAAGGATTCTGATTTTTTGTTTGTTGATTATTCTAGGACTTCCTTTGATGAACTAAAATAGTCTGTTACCACTCCACCAATCATACATCCCCCACAGTGGGACATTCCATTTGCGCTGATGTGTGATGATTCAAACATCATAGTTAGAGAAATATTATCACAAAGGGTGGAGGGACATTCACATGTGACTACCTATTCTTCAAGGACATTAGATTTAGACCAATAAAAGTAAAAACCCATGGAAAAGGACTTTATTGTGATCATATTTTCATTAGATAAATTCCATTCAGATTTATTGGGCTCAAAAGTAGTTGTTTTTTCTGACCATGCAGTACTAAGGTACCTCTTGAAGAAGCCAGACACAAATCCCAGACTCAACTGATGGATGCTCCTTCTTCAAGAATTTTACATTGAGATAATGGACAAGAAGTGTTTAGAAAACATTGTGTTGGAGCACATGAGCAGGAAAACTCACACAATAGAGGCTCACACCTTGGACCAGGTACCACTTCAGACACATTCCATTATGAGAATCTTTATACACTCCCATGGACACATCTTTGGTATGTTGAATTATTTAACTACCTTGTTTCCTCTTAAATTCCAACAAATTTAAAGAATCATAAATTCTAAAAAAGGAAGAGTGGGTCTAGATTTTTTGTTTAGAATTATCCCTACATCTTGTTCATGTGTAGTGATCAAATTATTAAGAGGTGTGTTCCTAACCCTGAGTTTGAGTCTCCTTTACATTTTTTCATACACATACTTGTGGCAGACACTTTGGACCGCATTGAATAGGTAGGAATGTCTTAGAATCTTGATTATATTATCCTATATTATTTCATGATGCTCATGTGTTTTGTATGTCTGGCTCACATTTCCAACACACTAGAAGTATTTCTAGGATACATGAGATACCCCAAAAACCATATTATTCTGTGATATTTTTGATGTTTGGGGAATGGATTTTATGTTTCCTTTTCCAATTTCATTTTGTATCTTGTACATTTTGTTTACTATTTATTTTTTGATCCAATTGGTGGAGGATAAAGACACGATGCCTAATGATTCACATGTTGTAATGGACTTTCTAAATGAACATAGTTTTTGTAGGTTTGGACTATCGAAGGCTATCATCATGGATCAGGGAACACACTTTTATAATCAGAATTTCACTTCCCTCTTTCAGAAGTATGGGGTGTCCCACAAAACATCAACATCATACCACTACCAATAAAATGACCAGGCTAAGGATTCAAGTCACTATTTGAATCAAATTTTTTAGAAAATCATGCATCCAAATAGAATGGATTACACTACGTTCTTGGATGATGCGTTGTGGGATTATAGGATAGCATAAAAGACCACCATTGGTGTGTCCCAATTAAATATTATTTTAATTAAATCTTGTCATCTCCCTATGTAGGTCAAGAATTAGGATT
Organism: Viscum album; assembly: GCA_963277665.1. NCBI lineage: Eukaryota > Viridiplantae > Streptophyta > Magnoliopsida > Santalales > Viscaceae > Viscum > Viscum album. Next base: position 400,765,521 of record OY728127.1, on the reverse strand, counting down.
ATTTGGATATAAAGAAATGAAACATGAATTTGGACCATGATGGAATTCAACAGTAGCTAAAAATTAAAGAGATTGAGAATATTCTATTATTATCATATAATATGTCAAGGATCTACGGGAGAGATCAAAAGTTTCTCATGACATAATGATCCAAAAAAGGGAGTTTCATGTATGAGATAAAGGTCTACTATACAATTCATGAAAGAAAGATGATGACTGTTAATTTGTGTCTCATATGGTTAAGTCCTCATGCTGTATCTAATTTTTTTCCTTATGGTGTAGTTGAGATAAAACAAGAGGACACTAGAGGGAGATTTGAAGTCAATAAGTAGTGATTGAAGTAAAATATTTAGTGACTTTCTACTAATGTAGAGAATTTATCACACTGTATGACCCCATCAACACATGAAAATATCAAGATGTTCCTAACCCTTTCAATTTTATATTATTTTTTAGGTATAAAATTATAAATTTCATATGCACATATCATCTCATAGGTTGACTTTGAGGACAATGAAATATTTTATGTGTGGGGTAGGGGAAAATATTTTGGGGAAGATATTTAGGTTTTTAATTTCTATGTTTTTTTTGTATTTTCTATTATGTTTTATGAAAAAATTTCAAAATAAACCGAATAAAGAATAAAAAAACATATTATGTAACATTTTCATTTACTAGCAGAACATATGAAAAATGAATATTTTCAAAATTCATTTGTGGCATGATAATAATGATGCATATTTCATCTTTAGTTTTTATTTTTTAAAAAATTTGAAGTCATTGATGATATGATTTGTTGTATCATAATAAAAACTTTTTTATTTTTACAACATTCTTTGTAATTTTTGTTCATGGTAAATTGTGTCATTAATTTCTCCACACATCTTTCCACACAATCGAGACATGTGAGTTTCTATTACTCAATTGAATATATTTTCAAGGTATGTATTTCTTTTATGCTTATAACATGGTCTTTCTGTACATTCATTTTTCTTTTGATCATTTCCATCACTGTACCAAATTCATCTATGCATGTGCCCTTGATATCTGACTATTGAATTCCATGAAAAATAATAAAAAAACAATCAATAAAGAGGGGAGTGAATTAATGAAAAACATGTGGGAATATTTATGTTGGGAGCTCATGATTTCTCTTCTTGGAATGCTTAGTTGAGTGGGTTTTGGAATTTTATTAAAAAAGGATTTTGAATAGGTTTAGTGGAATATAATCAAGTAAGAATAAAAGTTTTTATTAACCTGAATATACTCGATTAAGGGTGGAAAGAAAAGCTTGAAATTTTTGACACGCACACACACAAGGGGAATTAGTGGCATGGTAGACCCGTGACATATTTTCACTCCTATTAGTGCTAATAATCAAACTGGATTTTAGTTTTGACACAATTTATGTGATAATGAATTTGAAATTTATTGATATTGACTCCTGATGGGAATCTTACTTGCCTATATTATCACTATGGAATGAGGAATATGAACATTCATATCTTTTCATAATTTTATTTTGGAATACAATATATGTGACTTTTCCTATGAGTGCAAAAGGGTAAGTGTGGGGGAGTTGATAAAACACAATTTTATTGAATATTTTATTTATTATAAATGATATAATTTCTTTATATTGTGTTAAATAAGTTTATTTATAAAATATTTGGGATTAGACCATTAATTTTAAAAGTTGATGAAAATTCCATTTTTACCCTTTAAAGTGGACTTTAGTAATTCATAAATAAATATTTTTATATGAATTGATTCAACTTAAAATTTTGTAAATGTGTTCCTGACATAATGAGAAACAATTTTCATTCTATAAAAGGATGCTAAATTGTGAATTTGATTGGTGTAAAAGGGCCACGAGGTCAAATATGGGACGGACTCACCTGATTGGAGCGGCGTCCGGAACCACTGGCCACCGGTGTTCAAGGGAGACGGGACCCGCGAGTGTTCCCGTGGAGGCGACACCGGCCAGCCAACTGGGCCGGCCGTTTCGGAAGAACCGGGGGTCGTAACCGCCGGCTGGCAAAGGAGCGGGCCCCCACATGGGGTCTCCATTAGAAAGAAGGGTGGCTGGCTGGATCCACTAGACGACGACTTTCAAGAGAGACAGGACCCACGAGGGGGTCCCGCGGTGGCAGCACCGGCCGACCAATCAGGCCAGCCGTTCGGCGGGGAGGCCGGGGGTCGTAACCCCCGGAGGCAGGCTGGGCGGGCCCCCTCCACGTGGGGGGCTCCTTTTTAAGACCAAGGGCGGCAGCGCCCCCCCCCCCCCCCTTTCTGCCTGCACTCCGCACGTGGGCGCCACACCTCGCGGACCGGCGCACCGGGCTAGACCCCCGCACCGGGCTGGGCAGCACAGGCGGGGCCGGGCCGCGCCGGATAGGTCGGGCTACGCCAGCCAGGCCGGGCCATGCCCTAGTGGGCCGGACACAGACCTGGGTCGGGTCAACCCAGTTCGGGCCGACCCATGGGGTCTCGCGCCAGGTCGGTCCGGGCCCAAAACCCCCTAAAAGCGGGCAGATTTGTTCAAATGCCCGTAACAGGGCTATGGACCTCCGATTGGCACACCGTCAGTTGCAACGAAATCCTTGGATTGAGACAGTCCTTTCGGTATATTACATTCAACGTTTCGGAGAACTTTGGGTATAGCAGGGTTGGTTCAAACACGAAACCAACCGGGCCATCAGAGCGGAAACACCTATAACTTGAGCTTCGGACGTCCGATTGACGTACTATCGACTTTCTTGGATTCCTCTTAATGAGACGGACCTTTTGGATTACTCCGCTCAAGGTTTGGACATAGTTGGAGTATGGCCGGGTGGGATTGTACACGAAATCCAACCGGGGCCCTGGAACGGAAAAGCCGATAACTTTCAGACCGGACGTCCGTTTGACGAACCATCAGCGGCGTTGGTGATCACGTTGAGAAAAGGTCCCTTTGAGTATACCCTATGTGGGTTCGGGGTACAGTTGAGATATGGTTGGGATGGTTCGTACACGAAACCAAACAGGCCCCTTGGACGAAAAGGATAATAACTCAGAGACCGATCGTCCGGTTGACGCGCCGTCTGTTGCGTTGAGACCCCTATAACGAGGCGGTCCTTTGAGATACATCTCCGTGGGACTTTGTGATACTTGGAGTATCGACCTGTAGCTCGTGGAACGGACCCTCCCGGAGACGAGCGTATGGAGTACGAAGACCATGTAGCTAGGTAAGACCTGATGACTGCTTGTCCGATTTGATTCGGAGTGACTTGAATAGCCTAGTGGGGTGCACTACTTTGTGAGGTTGCAGACCCATGGTACTCGACAGGAGGAGTACCTATGTAGGCTATGAGGGGGAGCACTACTATGTGAGGTGGCAGACCCATAGCGGAGGAGCACTACTTTGTGAGGTGGATGACCCACGGTACTCGACAGGAGGAGTACCTCAGTAGTCTTAGGATAGTGAGCAGTACCTCGGAGTCGTGACAGGATCACTGTACTCGATAGAGACGGAGCTCCTCAGTAGTTACAGTTTCGTTAATGAAAATCATTGTTTTAGCTGAGTCAATGACCTTTGTGTTTTCCCCATGATTAAGATGGGTTACAAGATAACTTACGTATATGTATGGAAATATACCTAAGTAGTGGTTATCCATCAACTACATATCTGTGTCATACCTCGTGGTTGAGATGGGTTACTTGGTAACTTAGTTATAAGTATGGGCTTATACCTAAGTAAGGGTTATCTGTTGAGAACATTCCTTGTGACTATCCTTGTTGGATTTAGTGAGACCTTGAGGGTCACGGGGTCCCTACTGAGTATCGTATACTCACCTCTGCACGGGCTTTTCCCGCACCTCATTGTGTTGGTTGCAGATGACGGACATCCCTGATCGTGGTTGAGGCTTGAAGAGCAGGACGGTACCCGGGGGTGGATCTCATGATGTGTCGGTACCCAGAGGTGGATCACACGACGAGTCGGTACCCGGAGGTGGATCTCACGACAAGTCATTTCCTGGAGGAGACGGACGGACATGAAGTACTAAGGAGGACATTTGTACCAACCCTTCAGGTAGGAAGCCGGACGACGATCTAGGAGCTGCTTGCCACCATTTAGCTGTTGTCATTTGAATTGTACATTACTTTCAGTTGTAGTTGTACCTTTCTTTTGGACACGTATTTCCAGCCCCTTGTACTTTCAGCACGTTTTTTACTGCTTACGTAGAGTAGCTTCTGCTTGTACTTTGTTTGTGTGTGTTTTCGTTTCATAAAGGCAATTACTTCCCTTTTTATTGGTATTTACGCCTTTGGGGATAGTCTCCAGCCCCTGGCCTGTGGATGGCGGGTTTGGGGTAATCACGGCACGGGCCCCGAGGATGGTTTGTGACAGTCTTCCACTTGAAAACTAAAATAATTCCAAATTACATAAATTTCCATAAACAATTAAAAAATCCATCATAGAATTTTCACCATGGGTAAACCAATAAAAATATTTAAATAATCATTTTAATTCCATTAAATAACACATTTATAAACCATTTTTAGTTCAACACCTCACATCAAAACCAAATTCAATTATTAGTACATCTCTTTCTCATTAAACAGGAAAATCGGGTCAAAGTCCAAATGTAAAAAATGAAAACCATTACAAAAATATACATGGGAATTTCAAAAAATTTTACCACCATTAAAAATTCCATTTCAAATATGAATACATAGAAGTCACATAAAGAAAACGTTATGTATTGTTAAAAAATATGAAATTGTTTCAAATCACTAAAGGGGATATCACATATTATTTTAATTTCAAAAAACTATAATTTAGAAAGAATAATAACATTTTTAAGTCCAAAATGAATCAATTACATTTAAATACTTAACTTAAGATTCTAGAATCAAGTTGAAACACTTTAGAACACATCACTTTTAGTGGTTACCAAACATAAATGGATATGAACAAAATCTACTAATCAAAGAAACAAATAACCACAACTTGAGATCCACCTAGAACAAAAAAAAAATCATCCACAAGGGATTTAGGGTTCATGGATGAATCCAAAACTGAGAAAAAATATAGGTAGAAGTGAATAATAGGGGAAGAAAATAATAAATACCTCAAAGCTACATGAAAATCACCAAAGGGGTCACATTAATCACGTGGAGGAAGAATGTAGAGCCCCTTCAAGGCTCATAATGGTCGTATGATGTGAGTGGGGAAACATTATTTCAATACCCCTTAAAATGTAGAAGTTAAAAATCGTAAATTCCCAATTTTTGAAAACCATGTCAGGCTACAATGCTTGTTCACATGGTTTTCTAAACTATGATTCAACCATCCAATGGATACAACCTAAGCTAGGAACCCCACACACAGTTTGTTCTTGGTTCCACACAGTTTTTACAAACCATGTTCCTCACCACAAATACACCAAAATCCATGAATGTCTTCTGGGGATCTCGGTAAGGTTTTTGAACTTGTATGAAATACATGAAAAATTGATCTGTCAAATTTGATATGCCCACCGACATGAGAACTAAATAGTTTCTAATAAATATATTGGGTAATTTTAATCCTCCCAAAAAAACTCCAAAACTATGAATTCTTAACCCATAACCAACTAAAAAACAAAACCACTCAAAAAAATACAAAATAATGTAAAATAAACAACATTGTGAAATGGGGATTCCACATGATGCCCATATCTACATTGAGAATAATGCATCAGAATATCATATTATGTCACCCAAAGAAATTGGTAACCCAATAAGAGATCAATTTTTTATAACCACAATATCCCCTTTAACTTATAAAACAATTCATATATATGGGGTAAGGACTACTTATTCTTAATAGTGACCTAGATCAGTTTTTGCTAATTAATACATAATCAAAGTGTTCCATTAGCCTTTTTAGGGAAGAGCACTAGATAATCCCATGAAGACACAATGGAGAATCAATTTAATGGATTTTTATAGTTTAATAACAATTATTATATATATTGGATGTTATTATATCCATTTTCAAGGACCATTATGAAATAAATATCAAAACATTCTAAAATTGGAAATGATGAACATTGTAAAATGGAAAAACTTAAACCAATGTTGTCTCTGCAACCTTTTGATCCTCATCAAATATTTTTGATAATGATTAAAAAATTAGTATATTAAGGGAGTCCTAAATCCATATGTAGCCATGGTTTTAACATGAATTATTTCTTATAATGAGACTCTCCCTCACCAACTGTGTGATAGTACCTAATTATGCTAAAGAAGAAGAAGATGAGAGCTTACTAGGTAAGGGAGATTCAACCCATCATATATAATTACCCACCCAATACCATCAAATAGTATTGTATTTACATATCCATGTGGAGGATCTTTGGTGATAATTCATTTACACATTCATTTTAATGAATGATTAAATATCATGGTTAATTCATGTATCACATATATAAAAGAAACTCCATGTACATTTCAGGTTATAAAATAGTTCCTTAAATGATATTCAATGTGGGATAGGTTATCCAACCATGACATCAAATGAAGTGGAATAATATTCCCTGAAATATGATATAAGCATGCATCACATATAGTTTTTTTTCATATATGACCCACCCATTTGTATCATATGAAAAATTGGATTTAGGGAATATACCTCCCTCAATATCTCACTTGAACTAAAGCCCAAAATACTTTTTGTCAATTGAAATTATGTTGTATTATATACAACAACTAATGAAATGATATACAAAAAAATTAGGATATTATCCAACAGTGTTTATGAAATATTTCATTAAATTCACTTTGAATCATATTGTATATAATACCTTATGATTGATCATCTAAAAATCCTTTTGGATTCACTCTAAAACAAAATTAGTCTAGATCTCTAAGTCAAACTCAATCATCCTTTAGTTAACTATAAAGTGTAACCCTATGGGACATTATAGCATGGATAACATATATTAATCACCAGATACATTAATTTAATAAATTATAAGACTTTTCCAATGAATCAATGTCACTCAAGCCATAAAGGGATTTGGAATTATCTATATGGAACACAGGCATATATATACCTATATCCACCATTCTGCATCATATTGAAAACATCCATTCTCGTGGGTTCCCATTCTGTTGTACAATAAGTTATTGTGGAAGATTATGTAAATAAGTATCCCATATAAAACTCACACATTCTTTATTCTTTGAGTATAAACCACATGATCAGTGAATACATCACATGAAAATCACATTCATAGATGAGTATATCATGTGTCCCTCATTCATATACATAATAACATAATATATAAATTATATATGTTGAAACACTCCATAGTCTATATTAATTTAGGGCCTAGATATCATACACCTTACACAAGAGGAAAAATACCATATCTAGTTGATCTCCAATTATATACATGACTATAAACATTCATAACCATCACATGATTAGCTATTTCAACATGAAAACATGATTAAGTTTGGTATTAATGCAACAAGGTCCTTAATCTAGCTATCTCTTTAACCATAGGTATTAGTGACCATATATGGTCCATGGACCCCTATTATACCAAATACATTTGTGTATGAAACTCCATGTGGTATAAAAAATGGGTCGTACTACGTAAAAAACAAAACTTTGTACCTCAAGAGCATATTTTGTATCACTATCTACGAATTATAATCACAATATCCTTATGATTATATTATTACCTATGACATTTCATGATGAACATCAGATAGGGAACTCAAAGTTGTACTTTGAGATATCAGATTTCATTACACTTCCAGAAATTTATATTTGTATAAAAATTTATATAGGCAATGTGAAACAATTATAATGTGGATAATTCCTATAATATGATACATTTTTATATACATAAAAACATTTAATAATAGCTAACAAACCCAACATTAACACATGATAATCATATTATATGTGATGAAATTTCAGAACATCAGTATATATTCTACCATATTTGATTTCTTAACTAATCATATCATATGTAATTAATATCATATCACTGTATAACCATATAATGAATATATCCCACTAACTTTATTCAGTGAGTTACACAAATGATTTCATATAGTTTGAATAATGGTTTATTTATAAAGGACATTCAAAATTTTGAACTATTTGAAAATTTTAATGATCATTAACTTTGTAGCATCAAATGTTAATATGTTAATGTATTTTGTCTAAAGAGAAACATCTTTAGGTTCATCATCATCATCTTCCTTGGAACAATCTAAAAAACTATTTCTTTGAAATTTATCATAGATAATGTTACTATTTTTCATACATTAACATCATACACTACAAATCTTTTAAGATATCATATGAATGATAACCATAATCTTGGATAAGTATTTTATCCAATTCGTTAATAATGAAATTAGCTAAGTTCAAACACACTCTTACTATTCTATTAGACATTATATTATCTTCATAATATATTTCTAAGATTCATGAACATTTTTTTGTCCAGGAAATACAATTTATTTAATTTTAATGAGATTATTAAGAAAACATATTTATGTTACTATATGGTATTCTTTGTGTTTGGAATTTTTTTTTTCAAAATAAATTTTTATATAAATATACAATTGATGGATAGTGGGAACACATTCTCTCATATTTTGACAACCATAAGGATAAACACTTTTTCCAAGATAAATTTTTTTAACCTTGTTTATTTTTAAAAATATGTTATATAATTTGGTAAACCAAATGTACACAATTATCCATCTCATGCTGTTTATAAAATCTCTTTATGTGTTAAAAATATCACTTATGTCATACGAGAAATGAGGTGAAGACACACATCGATTATTTAGATCCATATGAGATTAATGTATTTATTTATATTTAAATACATGATGTAGTATCTATTTTACTTCATCACATGAATATAAAATATAAGATCTTTCAACTCATACTATGATTCTAAACTCAAATATATTAGAAATTTTAAAAAAATATACATTAGTATCACATACCTTTAAAAACCAATGAATTAATTTATATAACACCTATACAAAAAATGGAAATTCCATGGATTTTTCTAAACCCCTTCATCTATTTGGAATAATCCAATAAAATAGAATTATCTTTACCCCTTCATAAAAAACCAAGTATTAACTAATATTTATTCGTAACATAGGGAATCATTTTTGAACTTTTCAATTAAATTTCCTTCACACAGTTTGATATTTAACCCACTCATTATATCTATAAAGCACTTAGATCCTAGAAATCATATGCCTAGTCCATAAAATCTCAAAATTTCCAAAATATGAGTCGAAATTTTCTTAAATTCATTCACATTTTCAGAAAGTTCACATAATTGAAAAATGATGAATTACCTAACTAGAACAATAAATTTATGATCTAACTTAAATAAATTTAAAGAATTAATAATATCATAAGCTATGTGTACAATATATCCATCACATTTTATTTTAGATGAATTTTCTACACACTCTTATTAAGATAAAATTATATAATGATACATATCAAAGGAAATGTTTATCAAAACTGTGAGCAACCAATCCTTAATAAAACAATTCTTTTTATCCATTACTTGAAATGAAACATCAAGCTACAATATTCAGTTCTTTTTCATCTTCAAACATTATGTATATTTATAACTTTTGAAAAATAATACATTCAATAACCTATATCTTTAAAAATAATAGAAAATAATATTATAACATTTATATCAAGTGTGGATTCTTCATAAGGCTTCTTGAAACCCTTTAGGTAAATCATATAATTAATTCTCTAATGGAAAATTTTTTCATAATGAATTCATAATACCCTTTTCTTTTTCTTCGAAATAGATAGTGGTGTATACTCTCAACAACCTTTTATCTTCTCTTACCATCCAAAAACATTATTTTTCTCTATATATACCATCAAAATGGTAAATGAGCATAGAAATATAATGTATTAATGAGAAATAATCAACATATTAAAGAGATTAAATTAAGTTTTATAGAAATCATTCATATTGTAATTCACAAAAATCCACCATTGATTGCGATAAGAGAACAGAATCAATGGTCAATTCAAGATTAAAAGGCAAACTTATCCTCTAAAATTCATTTATGTACCCAAACATGTTTAATAATTAAGTTGAGATCATGGTTTCTTATGTCATATTACAATTAAAAAGTTCATTTGACACTTCGTACTTTTCATGCCTATCAAGTTCCTAATGGAGAATTTTTAGGTTATCTATCATTTGATAAGTATAAAAGGTAACATTTTTTATATTTCAATATAGAATGTAATGTAATGATCATGAGTTTAGATACTTTTTATGCATATTTTAGATTCTTATTATAGAAATATAAATCCTTTTTTAACATATTCCTAAGTTGTTTTCTTGGGATGTAGTTATTCTAATACAAAAATTTTTACTTTGTTTTTTTGAACAATTCTAAAATTACAATACCAGTTGTGAATATTGCCACCCTTTAGTTCATCCTTATCTATGATTGATCTCAAGGTCAACCTTAAAGATTATGAATTTATTATTATAAAATATATGCTTTAATAAAATGAGTATCATGTTTTATTAATCATAGAATAAAGCTTTCTTAAACTAGATCCCACTAAAGTGGTGCCCCTTCAAAAATACATCATATCCATTAGCATGATAAGATCTTTATTTTACAAAATAACGGGCCTTTTATCAAATTACTCTCGACACTAAGCTATTTAGGTAAGGTATCATCTCAATCATATCATATATAACTATTGGATACTTTATAAGGAAACTATATGTCCAATCCATCATATGGATACACTCAACTTTATTACTCTAGTAAACTAGTCCTATTAGGTTCTATTGGACAGTGTAACATAAATAAACATCTAAGAGTAATATAAAAAATACAATCCAGACGCACATTATAATATTATGAACTACCAAAGGATTTCCTAGTGTCACAAATCACCCATTTTCCATACAAAAGATAATTCATGGGTACTTAGATATGGCATGGCCTACCAAGTTATATGTTTATGGTTTATAAAAGTGCTTCTTTAGATGTAATCTAACAATTAGTATTTTAAGGGGATTTAATCCCACCATATTATATAATTTTTACTCACTTTGTTTATGCATTATTTTATGGATTTATCTTGGGAATCATATCCCATCCACCAAATCAACATGTTAAATCCATATTGATATGTAACTCATTACAGTACCCATAAATTTTTGTTACTCACACAAAAATTGTTAAAAAATATATTCATACATATCTAAATGAATAATATACATAAGGTATATGAATACTTCATGTAATGGTTTACAAATATTTGAGACTGATAATCTCTACATGAGTAACCGTGGAGTGATAGATATCTAACATAATTCACCATTCTAGACATAGAATAATCTTTTAGGCCGATTGGTATTTTGGCCCCAAGTCCTTCTCATTAGGGAGAACATACTCAAGGGATTATTCAATTCATGATATCACAAATAAATGACATGATAAAAATATTTTAAACTTAAAAAATAAAGCTAATAACTAAAATTAACAAATTGAGGTCAAGGTAGATAAAAACTAAATTTTATAGAGTCAATCCTAACATGTAATGAAAAACTATATCTGCTAGAAGTAGTTTAATTATTAAACTAAAGAATACACATTCATAATATGAAAAAATTATAACCTGGAATAATAAGGGAGTAATATTTCTAATAAATAAAAAATTCAAGTAATTAAACATGATATAATCAGTTATAAACAATTAATAAATAAAATATAACTATAACCACTATAATGACGCCCATCATTAGAGGTATTCCATATTTTATGAATATAAACACTTTTTTACCTGATCTAATATGACCACTATTTAACTTAGAACAATATTTCATTTTTCTTTTAAATATATGATATTTTATAGATTATAAAAAATATAAAATCACATATGTATTTTGTTGTCATATTATATAATCTAAATATCATATATATAGAATTACAAATAAGGCTTCATTAATATAAACAATTAAAAATAATTGATTATGAAAAAATCTTAATTTAAAATATATTTATTTTTTATAATTTAATATTATATGTTTAATTTATAAACACTTCATAAATTACTTATTATGATTATAAAATAAATCATTTTGTGTGAAATACTAAAATCATATCATATAAATTTAATAAAATATATTTTAAATATTAAATTGTAATATTTTAAAAATATTTCATACATAATATTTTATTAAAAATTATTAATTAATTATAATGGTTTTATCCTTAGTAAATTGTCTAGTTGTTTGTTAGTTAATAAATATCCCTAAAATACCTTTTATCATTATTTTAAAAAAATTATAAATAATTAGAAAACATAATAAAATTTAAATATTTTATGTTTTCCTTTATCCAATGGTTACAGGGATTACCTATATAATGGTAAATGCCATTATATTTTCATTGTAAATAAAATTAAATTTAATCTATTTTTTATCATTATGGAACCTATATGCATAATGGTAATGCTCACCATTTCCAACAAGACCACAAATTCCTACCTGACATCGGGGAGTTCTGAAACCCATTTTAATTACATTAATCATTAATGTGAAGGTCTAAAATTGTTTCCACCATACCTTAATTCAAACAGAGTCACCATTTTAGATAACTGAGATACCATATATAGCATAGTTCTGTATAGAATTCACCATGATGACGAGAAAAACATAGTGCTCTATTTTTCAATGCTCTTCATTTCTCAATTCATTATACAAAATCATAATATATAAAATACTATGACCATTTAAGATATTTTTTATGTTCTAATAATAATTAATAGATATAGTAAATGAAATTATATCCCTTTTCAAAGGTTCTGCATTCATGAAATATTAATGTGCAATAAAAATGGAAATGTAAAATACTATAAAATGTTATACATTACACAAATGATGCACGTACAACCATATGATATTAATTTGATATACTTGATAAAGATCATTGGAGTGGTAGTTAAAGTAAATCCCACCTCCCAAAGCATCCATGGGTTTTGTATAAATCATTCGACATATGAATAAGACTCTCCATCACCCATGGTGTGCTAGAACATCATTTTTCTAAGGAAGAAGAAGATGAAATATTTGAAAGTCAAGGTTCTTCAGCTAAGAATAAAGAGTAACCCACCCTCTCTTATTCAATGGAAATGGATTTATATATCCATGCAGACACTCCAAGGTGAAAATTTATTTACTCATGAATTGTTGTGCATGAGTAAAGTACATGGCTAGTTCATGAATCGCATAATATAATGGAACCCCTTAAAGGTTTGACATCATAAAACAATTCCTTAAATGATATCCAACGTGGGAGAGTTCTACCAACCAATTAATAAATGTATTGGCCTAAAATGTCTTTCCATGTAATATATTCATTAATTAGTTAAAGGTTACAACCTGTTTTATCCTTCCATTTATGTCAAATACAAAATAGGTTTTAGGGAATATATATCCTTCATAATTCACTTAGCCTCTAGATCATAAAGCTAGTTATTAAAAAATATTTATTCTCATCTAGAACTATGAAATTAGAATTTAGGTATATCATATACATCCCTATAATCAAATCGATGGAATAATTGACTTCACGCTATGGGGGAAACCCTAAAAATTTATCAGGAATATAATAAGAAACTTATCAACCATGATAGGTAACTCAATCCCCAAACCATATCATCAGCCTCTTGGAGAAGATAAGATATCAATCCTTAATTATTTACAATATTTGGAAGATGGGTCCATGACCAACTGTAAATAGGATCTAAATCGCCTTATAATAGACTGAATCATCAATCATTTGTAGTGAAAGATACCCTCCATTGATATTAATCGATATAGGATTTAAAGGTGGTTTCCATCCTATTAACAAAATTATATCAAAGAGAAACTTTTCAATTACATAAAAATAATAGTAAAACTCAACCTTAAACAAAGAGATAACATAATAGTGGGACCAAGTCCGTACTCTTTTACCCCAAGAAAAGAAGATATCTCTATCACATAAGGCATGATCTCATAGAGAAGATTCAATAAATTCACCACACGATCAGAGAAAAACGAGTGATTATCCCAAATATCAGATAATGGAACAACCATAGAGGGTGTAATAAGAATGTTCCCTCTCACTATCGTTGTTCACAAAATAGATCCCATAGGATCTGGATCCATAGAATGAAACTACCTAATATCAATTTGAGTCATGAGTCTTTCCCTAGCTGGGGTCTCAGTCCTCCATTGAATTTTACCATTGGATGACCCACATTAGCCCCCATTCTTAGGGGGTGGGACCATATGGACTTTAATGAATTTGACAGTGTTAGAGGTCATCTTTGAGTAGAATAACCAATACCACTACTCTCTATAATATTATTTTTGAAAAATATTGAGAGGTGTCCCAATCTTCTAAAATAATGTACGCCTATGGAATCACCTTATTAAAAGGCTTTTCCTGATTATCCTTAATGATTTTGTTGAATGTAGGATTCCCACATCACACATAGGATGAAGATATTAGCTGATAAGGAGGTTGAGATCAACTTCCACTACCTCTTTTAATCTCTTTCTCCATTATCACTCTCAGGGAGTCCACCATCACTACCACCAAACATGGTAAATATGTCAATCCATACTCACTATACCACCTTTATTTAGATTTTAAGCTTCAATAAGAAAGCATTAGATCAAGGTTATTGGATGTGACCCATTTCAAATCAATGATCCTTTATCCCATCATTAGATACCAATACTATAGGTAATTGAATGATCTCTAGGAATAGATATACATACATCATCAAAGTTTGTTTGACTTACTAAAGGGTCACAAAATCTCGATTCATAGATTGATCCATCCTATCGAGATAATATTATTTAGATAATATCATATTGATTTCATTAAAATTAATATTCTTGTATAGTTTTTCGTAGACCAAATTTTTCGACCACATTTAGATGGTACTGTCTAACATAAAATAGGATATATTAACTTTAATCACCTTTGAAGCACCAATAATTATGATGATTCTATATATTTTCCCAGAAATAATTCTCTACTACTTTAGGGTCATAGATACATCAGAATGATGGTGGTTTATGTTAGATAAACTCTAATGTTTGGTATTCATACTAACTAGGATTGGTACCTACTACTTGAGAAAAAACTAGACTAATACTCAAAAAAATTTCCATGGATTGGACTATTATTATAATGACCTCAATAAGGTTTTGATCACTGGGAATGTAATCCTATAAAAAAACTATTCATGAATCCCTTCTAAGGGTTCATCGTGTGTCTTTGAGGAGGAATGGTACTACATAAGAATCAAATAAAAGAGAAAAAACGTTTAAATCACTTATAAATACACAAATCATGAACATTAATAAATAACCAGTATAATTTATTGAGAATTAGTAAAAAATCATATCATTTCATAAAATATGGTCTATTTGTATGGGCTATAACCAGAAAATCCATTACATAGAAGAAATAATAATTAAAAAATAAATAAAAAATATATAATCCCTAAATCCCTTATAACATAATGTTCTGTACAAAAAATGTCTTCCAGCCACTCTTTTATACCAACACCTTAAGGCCGAATAGTAATATCTCAAATCTTCCAAAACATAACAAATCTCAGAAACCAAAAACTAGTTTCTTTGAAACCATTACTCACAAAACAACACAGGGAACCACTACATCAGGCACTCAAGTCGGTTTTTAGCAAGGC
This sequence comes from Viscum album, assembly GCA_963277665.1. Lineage (NCBI taxonomy): Eukaryota > Viridiplantae > Streptophyta > Magnoliopsida > Santalales > Viscaceae > Viscum > Viscum album. Next base: position 400,749,725 of record OY728127.1, on the reverse strand, counting down.
CCAATATGAATTACAAATTCTTATGGGCTGAAAAATAGTTTTATAGAATAAATAATACTCTTTTTGAAAGGCATTACCCACTAATTCATCGAGTTTTACGTAAGAGACCTATATGGACTTACCATATATTGTTCAATCAAGCTTCCATGTAAGTGACAAAGACCATCTTCATCATAATATAATCACAAATAATTGAACTGAATGATATATCTGACATTTTCAAAAATAAAATGGAATGGTTTGGGAAGACAATAATTTGATATTCCATGAGGAGGATACATACTACAACTTGAAAAATAATATATAAAATAAGCAACAATCCATCACTTTGTGATTGGAGGGATCATCCCACCATGTAAAATCCATAAACCTAGATAAATCTTTCAGGAATACCTAATGCCTCCAAGAAATGACTTTCACTTACCTACATAATTATAAATATGATATATACACACAAAATAGGTTTTTGTAGTTTGTGAGAATAAAAACCCAATACTATCACACCTAATGTTCTATGTATAGCATTTCAAAAAACTAGGGATGATCTATTGATAAAAAATATTCAAAATAACATTTATTTTTTATAAAAAAATAAATGTATTAAATGGGAAATTTAATGTAAAGAAGTATAAAACAAACCATAAGTATAGTATTTTAAAACAGGAAACTTGGGAGAACACTCTATGGTCACTAAGTCTTGGGGAATCTAGAAACTATATGTTAAAAATTAGAAAGACATTCAAATAGTGGAATAAATGTATAACCACTTCACTAGTTTAATGAGAAGTGTATTACATTAGATCACTACTCAAGGAAGGATCATAACTAGTTGAATGGAAGTATTACCCAACCTATGATTTATTTCTCGAGGTCATGGGGTTTCCATAATGTTTATTTAATGTAAGAATATATTAGTATAGGTTATTTCATTATGTGGTGAATGAAAAAATATTGAAATTTCTTAAGTCATTCATCAAATCCATTATCATATTCCACATAAAATAAACACTAAAATAATACATTTTCATTTAATTTTAGTAATCATTATTTAAAAACTAAGCATCAAAACATCAACTAACAATGGGGGGATATGGAACCAACTACATTTAATGATGAAACCAAAATTGAACAAGAATAATCTATATAAAAAGGAGTAGAAATATCCTTAAAAATTAATAACTAAACCTATATATCAGATCACATTCAATAAATTTGGAGTATAAGAAACCCTAGGCTTCCATGGCCTTAGGGTAAAATAAAATACATGAAAGAGAACTAATAAAACCAAATTGACCAAGAGGATTCACTAAAGTAGTGTTTCCATTGATTTTTTGAAGAAAATATATAAGAAAAATCCCTAGGGTAAGGGGTGGTGACTCGTGATAGGGATATGGAGAAGGGGTTGAGTGGGCGGAGAAATGAGGAGTGAGAGGGATTAATACATCCTGGGGTAGTTAGGTAATATTTCATTTCTAGAAAATGAGGAAGTTAGAATGGTTTAGTTGTATCATTTGAAATATGTGCATCAAATATGATGTTTATGATTGGAATAATTAGAAATTTTTGAGGTTTATCTACATAGTTAAGAAGAGCTCAAACTAATCTTGAAAATAACTTTTCTTAAAATTACAGACCTGATGTACAGTTGACGCATAGTTTTTCCTATCTCTTATAATCGTAAAACATCTCCACTTTTCCAAAACTCTAATTTTTACTAAGAAGAAGACTCAAAAGTGATAGAATAATTATAATAGACTATAAATAGAAAATTCATACATGAAATTACATTATGTGTGTGACAAGATCAATATCACCTTGATTATCACAAGCAATTCTGACATGCATCTAAATTTCAAATATTAAATCAAAAAGTAGCACAATAATACATAATAACTTTTTATAAGAATGTGTAGCTACTTTATAATATTTATCTATTTTCCTCGATTTATTATCAATTTTTTAAGCATCATAGTTTAACAAAATTCTTTCAATAGGTATGGGAATGTATATTTTTGTTACAGTGTTCTATTCAATACCTCTTTCACATTTCCTTAACATATTTTTATAGGAATAGAAAAATGTAATCACCTCCTTGAAAAATATATAATACATAGTAATAAATAATTTCTCTCACCATTGAAATATTAAAAATATAATTCATATATTTGGATAATTTCTTATATTCAATGTTTTTTCACCTACATATTTTCATCGACATATAGAACATGTGGACAACACCTTCACATAAATGATTCTATTAACCATTGTATTTTTAAAATTTCATGTCCCTTAATTATATACCCAAATTTTCATAAAAATATCTATGGTCTATTTTCATACTATAAATGTATTCTTATATCTTTACAAAATGACTCTGTTTGGAATGTCAGGGTACTCGAAGGCTTGCCATGTTTGGTGTTGGTTATTAGTGGCGTAAGTTTAGTATTATTTTATTTAAGTTGATTGTTGTTGAAAATTATATTATATAGAGTGTCTATTGTGTGGTTTTGTGGAGTATTAAATAAATGGATAGATAGAAGTGAAGATACAAAAAAATTATTATCATATCTTCTTAGAAGGATTCAAGGTTGAACCTTGGGAGGTGATGGCCATCAACCATGGGAGAGTAGTATTTTTCTAGTTGGAGTTATATTATCTCATTATTCATTTTATTTATATAATAACTAGTATTTTATCTTGATTATGTTTAAATGTAATAGAAACTCAATAGTATCCACTTCTCTTTCTGTATCTCCCATGAAAATTTTCAAAAAGTTGGCGACTCTAATGGAGAAGCCATATAGGTTGTTGTGTGGTGAATGAATTTTTTCTTGGAAGAACTGAGCTTGATTAATGTTGATCGGAAGGAATTGTTGGAGTAATAAGGTGTGAACTCTATTATCAAAGTAGAAACTTATACGGTACCCATTCCTGATGGAGAACCATGATTATTGTAGGTAGAATCATATGTCTAGGAATAACTATCAAGAGAAGAGAGTTTTATACTAGAGATGTGATAACTACTAAAGAGACATGATTTTAATTTAGACCTTTAGATGGATTCTAGGATCATTGTTTCATGGAGCAGTCACTTTTGCGAACCATGAATGCTATAAGTAGAAGTATATAGGGGAGTCTGAGTAAAGTAGATAAACCAGTGGGATAATACTTGCGAGTTCATTATTACTTGACGAATGAAGTGGTACTAACACTATAACATCCCAGAGCTTATAAATGATATTTGTATCTTGAAATAAATGTGTGTTATTATATAATCTATAGTATTATACACATAAATAATGACAAATTTTTTTCATTAATAAATACTTCTACATTAATCTATAATGAAACCAATTAAAATTATAAACATTAAAATTTGATAGAAAATAAAAAATAAAAAAACTAAAATAAGAAAATATGGATCACCCCAATATACTAGAATCCTCACCCCCATAACCATCACTATAAAAAAAGAATAAATATATTAGTAAAATAATATACATTATAGAAAATGGTAATGTATAACCATGAGGGGAATTGAGTTGAATATTGAGTGAAAGAATGAAGTGGTATTTAAAGGAGTAAATGTGACCATTGTAATAGTAACATGATTGTTGGGATCATAATTTTAAATAAAAATAATAAATTATGATATAAATAATATTTATCATTATTAATTTATGTAAATATAGATATTATAGTTCCAAAAAATACACATCATGTTTTAAAACTCAAGTAAAATATAGGAATATTTTTAATAAACGGTATTTTAAAGTATTTTAAAAAATATTTTTATCTACAAATTTAGAAATACCTATTTCAGAAATTTATTTTGATAAAATTAATATCAATTTTCAAATAAAAATATAAAAAATTTACTAGTTTTTTTTGGTAATTATATGAATACTTTTTTCAGGTGAATAGTAGAAATATAGTTTTTCACATAATTAGTGTATCTTAGATTAAATAATTCTTAATGTAATAATGAAATAATAATTTCTTGAACATGAATTTTTTTCATGATTTTTTTAATTAATGAGTCTTGAAAATACAATAAACTTAATTTCAAAGCACAAAATGATCTTTTCTAAATCCTGAAGTCAAAAGTGCTTCCTTAAAATATCAATTTCTCATTTTTCCCAAGATTTATTTTTAATAAACTATTAAATGAAAATTATAAAGGGGATTTACATTCTTAAACTCGTTATATTATATTTATATATGATTTATATTTTTAAAATTTATCTATTACAGGTTTTCCTTTGATATAATATTTTATTCAATATTTTATTCTAAAAATACCTCTCTCCTCAAGTATAAATAACCTATCTCCCTCCCCTTGGAAAACCAATCATTCCAAAAAAATCTAAAGCATAACATCTAAAAAAACCTCCCAAATAAAACCCATAAAATAAATAGGTACATTGTAGAGTAAAAAAACTCCCAACATAAAGGGAGTGGTAGTGGCATACAAGAGAAGTTACACTGAGGATTATGTATGTTTCAATAAACTCATCTTATTTATTTATTTATTATTATTTTTATTCTTGTATTTCTTTTTTTCACCACCAATTTTACAAAAAAAATATAATATTAATTAGGTAGTAATATAACATTATATTAATAATGTTAACCTATTATATGTATTATATTTTCTATATATATATATATTAAAATCAAACTTCCCTTTCCCATTCTCTTGAAAATGTCCCGTCGAAGGTCTTTTAAGCACTTATATAGACATTTATATGTAAATTTTTAAAACCATAATAACGGATATGTACTATAAACTATGTATAATATATAAAAATGTATTTATATGTCTTATAAACTTATGGAATTAATTATACTAATGTATAAATGACATTGAACAAAGTAGCAAAATCAAGGAAAATGAGAAATTTATAAATAAAACATGATATCAAAATGACTACCCAATAACCAAGGAAGTTAATAAATATATTCAAATCAATATAATTTCTAAATAGTGATAACAAAATACAATAATTAACTTCTGAATAATTTTTTTAATAAATTTATGCTTATTATCTAGGAAGCACAAAAGTGAGGAAATAAATCTGGAAGAAAAGTAAGTGTATTCTAGAACCCAACTACATTTCTTTGGGTTATCACACTTTATTAACATATTCAGTATGAATATTACTATTTTGTTCCATAAATATCATGACACTATTCATACCTTGTTGTTTTAAGGATATACATGGTTTATCATTGACTTATAATCCAAATATGATGAATTTCTAACAATATTTTTTACAAAACACCTCCTTTACACCTATTGAGGGTTTTCTTATCCACTCAATAATGATGATGATTTTGAAAAAAATGTTTTATCTTAATTATTTGGGACCCCATGTCTATTCATAAAATTATTCTTTATTAAATCCTTATGAAAACCATTCCTTTCCATGGGTTATTTTCTGATTATGATTTTTATACATTCTATGTGGCATGCATGATTATGTAAATATTCCAATGTGATAGGTGGTCCCAGAATTATACATCCCACAAATTCATAGGGTAATTTGATTTATCTTGTGATATGATGTGTCTTATATGTGAACCTGATATTAGATTTTTTCACAACTACATGAGGAATTTTACAACTAAGACATGATGTTTCATTTTTAGGAATTTTCACATTCCATGCCTTTATCACATGTTTCCCTCATGATATTAATGATTATACTATGATTATGATATGATTATTATTATTATTCTCAACCGAGCTGTATTGATTCATGTACTATATCCATCCTTTTACCAGGCTTTTAGCTGACCCCTTTCATTTATGTCTATCGTCAGGTGATTACATGTACTAAGGAGAATATAAGCATTTAGAAGGATAGAGAATAAGTATTTAAAGAAATGATTATGATTTATTTTTTACAAGTTATGTATGAGCCTAATTTTCCTAAGACACTAATCCTTTTTTAACCTATATTTGTATTCATATTATGTTGTTTATTTTATAAAAGATGTAATAGTCATGTAATAAAAATTAGTGTCTATATAGATGGAATCAGAGCATGATTTAGTTAAATTGGGATTTGTGTTATAAAAAATTAGTGAAAACCCTTATGATAAGACAAAGTAAATTTAAATATTGAATAATTTTTTTTCTATAAAATGGATAAACATAGGGACCCCTTAAGATTTACCTTTAATTTTAATTGAGTAAAATAATTATTCATACTTTTTTTACTAACGTTTTGTTCAAAACATTTATATTTTAGAAAATGGTGGGAAATGGTAGAAACAAGGCCAAAAAACCCTATAAGGGATAATATGATGATTAATCAAACAAAAAACCCAATTACTTTTGAGGAGAAGTTCAAAACATCATGGTAATTCTTACCCATTACTATCTGGTTATGAATAATAACATGAACCATGTGAAACATCGTCCTTCACCAAAGAAGGATCAACTGGCCATTGATTCCTTTATGGGGTGATGAACACTAAAATTTAGTGAATCTTGTGATCCTATTGTGGTGGAATGGTGGTTTAAATCAATAGTGAAGATCTTTTTTGTGCTCTAATATTCTGAGAAGTAGATGGAGACTCTTGTAGTTTATCGATAATATGGAGAAGGTGATCAAATATGGGAATTGACAAAGTAAATTAATTTGAAAGATTAAATGGAAGAGATAGAGTAGAAAGAAATTCAGAAAATACCTCTTACCATGTATTTCTCTTAAAATCTTCAATCAAAGACAGAGATAGAATTAATTGAGATAAAGGAAAAGGAAGGTGAATTTATCACAGATTATGAGGAAAATATCAAAATTATTTTTGGATACACCTCATTTTTTGTTATATATAGTGATATTAAAATACATTGATTAATTAGTGGTTTAAAACTACGCCTTTGAAATAATTTATATATTCTATACTTTGGAAGTTATGAAGAAGTGGATAGATATTCACTCAAAGTAGGGACAATGTTCAGAGAATGGTCCTGTGGATATAGAGATAAAATTAGAAGAATGGAGTTTCAATATGTTTGGTTAAATAATAAAGGGGGAAAGATGATCTTAGTAACCATATTTACAAACTATCGGAGGAAACATCATTGGAATTTTATAAAAGGGATGTGGAAATGATTTATGTTAAGGAGAGATGACACCAAGATCTTGAATTTCAAAGAGACATATAGAATCCAACCAACATGATGGAGGAAATGATAGAACCTCATATTGCACCACCATAGTTCAATGCATTAAGTGTAGGGAGAAAGGGAACTATGAAAGCCAATGCACTAAAACATGGGTCTTAGAGGGTAATTAGTGTTAGCAACCACCAAATCCAAAGGAGAAATGGGAAGATTATTCCATCACTACATCTTAATTAGACTCTGAAAATAATTTTGATCAAATTAAAATTACTATTCACTTAATAAAATTATAATTTTTATTCTTTTATGGTTATACACATTCATTTATATCTTTTACCTTTGTTATAATTGTTGAATAGAAGACCAGGTAACCTGAAGAAGAGATATATGATACAAAACCTAGTGGTGAAATCATTGAAACCCAAGTGATGTACTCTTCTCTTATTAGAATATAGGAAAATATTCTTCCATAAAATCTTGTAAAACTTATCTTTATGGAATTATATACTATACTAGGAATGTATTGGATCTCATTATTTTGATCACACATCAACTATTAGGAAAAATAAATCTATTTCATATTCTAACCCATGAATTTCTCCCTTAAAAATGCAATAAATATCATGAATATAATTTGTAAAACCCCGTAGTGGTATAAGTCTTTTTACCCTATGAAGAAGAATACCTTTATCATATGTTTGAGTAAACGGAAGGTATCAACATAGTGGAAGTTCCCATTATTAGGGAATCACTAATATATTTCCTGAAGACTGACTCGAACTTCCCCCAGATTGTGAGGTGTATTTGTCAGTAGAGATCATCTATGGAGGCACTCCTATATCAAAATTCTCCTATAGTATGGCCCTAATTTAACTAGAGGTGTTAAATAATTTGATTCAAGGGAATTTGGACAATGGGATCATGTGACCTAGTGCATCACCACAAGGTGGACCTGTGATTTTTTTCAAGAAGAAGGATGGATAAATGTGGATATGAATTGATTATCAAGAACTCAACATGATAACTATAATGAACTAGTATCCTCTACCAAAGATTCATTAATTATTTGATCAACTACAAGGATATCATTAATTATTAAAAGTGGATATTCATTCTAGATATTATGAAATAAAGGCGATGAAGGATGATTTTTAGAAGACAAATATTTGTACAAGTATGGGCACTATGAGTTCATATTGATTCCCTTCAAACATACTAATTACCCAGATATCATCATCGGTTTGATGAATATAGTATTTATATTTCACCTCGACAAATTTTTGGTAGTGTTTATCAATCATATTATCATTTATTTTAAGAGAAAGAAGGAACATGAAGAGTATCTAAATATTGTGTGGGGACATTAAGAAAGAAAAAATGAATTCTAAGTTCAGAAAGTGAGAATTTTGGATAGATCAAGTCACATTATTGGGGAACGTGATCACAATTTAGGGAATTTTTATGAACCCTTAAAAAAGTAATGGAATTCATGAATGCCCCAGACCCACTAGTTTCATGTAAAACCATATTTTGCATGGATTGGATGGGTAAAACTAATGTTTTGTAAGATATTTATCTTGATTTTATATCATGATAACTATGTTAACATGGAAAGGGATAAAGTATTTCTAGGTGTAAGAATGTGAGGAAAACATTAAGGATCAAAATAAGAGGATAATCACAATTTTTTTACTCACACTACCAAAAAGTGGAGAATGTTCTATGATATAAATTTATGATTTAACGAATGGATTGGGTTGTGTACTAATGAATAATGATAAAGTGACATAATAAAGCTCACTATAGTTGAAGACCCATTATAGGAACTACCCAACATATGGTATGGAGTTAGATACTACGATCTTCCACCTATATATTTGGTGGCCCAATCTATATTTTGAGAAGTGTGACATATATATTAATAATAAGAATCTAAATTATATATTCAAACAAAATAAGATCAACAAGTTTGAAAGAATAAGGTTAGATGTAATCATGGAATATAATTTCTCTATTCATTGAAATCTAAGAAATTAAAACATGGAAGATGATACTACTTTTAGAAAACAACATTCTACACTATCCATGATGTCGATTAATAAATAAACTATCTTTATAGATATTCAATGTTTTGATTTGTAAATAATAACGATATGTAATAAATTTTACCTTTCCCAAATGATTTATTAACCATATATCCAAGTGATGATCAAAGAGGAATAATGGGATGATCTATATCTATAAAAGAAGGTGAAAGAAGTAAATAAAGATATGTTATATGAGTTCTAAATTGATGATGATGATGTTATTCGGGTTGGAATGAGTCTTTGTGTAATGTTATCACCTGATATAAAGAAGTATATATTGGATAATTCACATATATCATCTTTCTCTATCCATCCTGGAATTACCAAGATGTACTATGATCTTCAAGAGAACTTTTGGGGAGAAAAAATAATAAAGAAGATTGTGGAATATATCTCAAGGTGTTTTGTAGGTCAAAAAGTTATGGCTGAGTGACTAAAGTCTAATGGTATATTAAAACCATTTCCTATAACCACATGGAAATGAGTGAATATAAATAGATAATTTTTCACTAGTCTCTATAATATATCCAAAGGAGGAAATTATATACGGGTTGTGGTGGATCTAATCACCAAGAATTCCCACTTTATCCCTATTCAGGAAAATTTATTTCTTGAAAACATTCTATGATATATTTGAAAAAAGTAATGAGTCTTAATGGGTTTATAATTTTGATTTCCTATAATCATGATACAATTTTCACATATAAATTATAGATAAGTCTTCAACATGATTTTAGTAATGAGTTGAATTTTAGTATGACCTATCACCCTCGAAATAATGGCCAATATAAAATGATAATTCAGACACTCAATTAAATTCTGATAGATTTATCAATGGAAGTTGACGGTGGATGGGATGAATATATCACATTCGTTGAGTTATCATATAATAATAGCTTATACTTGACTTTTAAAATGGATCTATATAAATCTATATTTGGGAAGCGATGTAGAACTCCAACTTGTTGGGATGGAGTTGGAGAAAGAAACATACTTAAACCTGACCTTGTAAAAGAGATGAATGATAATTTTAAAGGAATCCAATGACATATAAAAGATACACAGACTCGGAAATATATATATAGTGATAACCATCCATGGTAGTTGGAGATTTATGTTGGAGACAATGTTTACCTTTTAATGTCACCCTGGAAGAGAGTCATGTTGTTAGAAAAAAGGGAAGATTAACCCAAGGTATATTGGTTATTTTGAGATCCTTGATAACATAAGGGAAATGAACTATCTTCTTGGAATATCACAAATTATGGATAATATTTATGACATGTTCCACATATAACTCATAAGGAAGTTCATACCATATCCATATTATGTATTTAATCCAAAGGTGGTACAAATGAAGAATGACATTTTATATAAAGTGAAGCCAGTGAAAATCTTGGAATATAGAGACAAAGTTAAACACTACATGGAAAATAACCTTGTAAAAAGTGTTGTGGAGGAACCATAAGTATAAAGATGTGAGATGGAAACTAGGGGAAATAATTAAACATAAATACCCTCATTTATTCTCAACTGATGATAGATGTTGAAATTCTAGTTTAAAAATATCTGAGTGGGGAAGAATGATATATCCCATAGATTATAAATGATATTTTTATCTTTAAATAATTGTGTGTTATAATATTCTATATAATATTATACACATAAGGGAAAAAAATTATTCCATCAACAAATAGTATTACATTAATCAGTAATGAATCGAATTAAAATTCCAAACATCATAATGGGATAAACAATTTTAAATAGAAAAACTATAATCCAAAAATATGGATCACCAAAATCTTTTAGAATCTCCTCCCCACTTAATAAACTATATAAAATAAAAAAATTATTTGTAAACTAATCAAAATTATAAAAAATAAAAATATATAACATTGGGAGGTATTGAGTTGAATATCATGTTAAATAATGAAGTGGTATTTATAGGAGGTAATGCAACCTTTGTAATAGAAACCTGACCATTATAATAGCAATTTAACATCAAAATGACAAATAATGATATAAATAATATTTAACATGATTATATTAAGTAAATATTAAAATTATAATTCCAATAAATTATCATGATTTAGAGAACAATGAAAATAATTTCACATTTTTAATATACATTATTTTAAATTATTTCATAAAAATAACAATTTTGATATTAAAAACTAAAATTACATATTTTAAAAAATATTCTTAATGAAAGTAATGAAATTTTTGAAATAATAATTTTGAATTTACCCGAGGATGATTTTTTTGGTCATTTTATGATACACTTAATATTTTGGGAAAATAGTAAAAATTTAGTTTTCACATAACTTGTTTATCTTAAATTAAATCATTCATGATGTAATAGTTATATAATATTTTTAATAACTTTATGATATGAAATTATTTATTTTATTTCATAAATTAGTAATTAAAATACAATAATATTAATTTAAAACCCCAAAAAGAACTTTCTAAATCCAATGTCAAAATTGATTCCTTAAAATAAAAATTTCCCTTTTTCAACTTTGCTTCTTAAAAAACTAATGAATGTGAATTATAAAGGGTATTTAAAGACTTAAACCCATTATAGTATATTTATATATATTATAAATTTTTAAAATTTTATTATTACATGTTTTACCCTTGATATAATATTTCATTCATTATTTTATTCTAAAAATACCCCTCTCCTCACGTATAAATAACTGATCTCCCTCCCCTTTGAAAACAACTCATTACCCACTTTCCAAAGCCTAAAATATACAAAAATCATCCCTATCAATCCCATTAAAATAAATAGTGACATTTTGGGGGTAAACAAACTCCTAAAATAAGGGATTTGTTAGGGAGTACATGAGAAATTACACCATGGATTAAGTAAGTTATAATAAACTCTTTTTTATTTATTCTTAATCTTATCTTCATTTTTTTAACCTCACATTTCACCAAAAAATAAGATTAATTAATAATTAATTTAACATTATATTAATAATCTAAGACTACTATATGTATCATATTTACTATATATATAAATTTCAAACATCCATTTCCTACACTCTCAATAATGTCCCACCAATGGTCGGTTAACCAACTACAGAGTCATTGCCAATTCAATTCTTATTACCATCATCATGGATGGATATTATAAAGTATAAATAAAATATAAAAATTTAATTATATTTATTATACGCTTCTATAATTAATAATACTAATTTATAAATTACATTGAAGAAATTATTAGAAACTAGGAAAAACATGAAATTTTAAAGTAAAACATGATCTGAAAATGACTACCCCGTAACCAAGGAAATTAAAAAATATAAAAAATGACTATAATTGATAAATAGTGATAAATATTAAATTAATTCACTTTTTTATCATTGTTTTAATTAATTTAATTTTATTATTTTAGAGGTTTAAAAGTGAAAAAATAAAATAGGGATACATGTAAGAGTATTCTCAACACAAAATCATTTTCTTTGGGTTATCCCACATTATTGAAATCTTAATTATGAATATTTATATTCTATTCCTTAAATATTTTTACACAATTATTACCTTTTATTTTCAAGGATATACATTATTTCTCATTTATTTATAATCTCAATATAATGATTTTCTAAAAAGGATTTCTTTACAAAATACATCATTTACTCCTCTTGAGGTTTTTCTGAATCACTCAAGAATGACTATTATTTTTCCCAATATGATTTATATTATTAATTTAGTAACCCCAAGTTTATTCTTCATATTATTATTGATGAAATCATTGTCAAACCCATTCATTTCCATTAGTTTTCTAATGATTATGACTATTATAAATTATATGTGGCAGGAAAGATTAAATAAATACAATAATGTGATGGGTGGTCCTAGAATTATACATCCCTACAATGAATAGGGTAATGTGATGTGTCTCATGATATTATGTGTATTATATAGGTTCCAGGTGTAGTGGAAGCGCATTGGTGGGTATACCCAACTTTAATTTTAGCGTTACCAACGATCAATATGAGATCCTTAATGATAATAAAACGTCGGATCTTCAGAATAGAACAAAGAATGAAAACGAAATAGGGGAGTCCTAGAACCATAGATAGGATCATCATATTATGGTTATAATTAATTTAATTAATTGACAAGAATTACCTTACTGTAATTCTTTATTCGTTGATGTTTTCTGTCACGATACGATGTGATCCATCGTTGTTTCATAGAATCCAAGTGTAGGATTCCAATAGAGGTGATCCAAACAAGCTCTAAATATCATTCAATGTCGCCAAAGGGATCTCTAGGTGCTAGAGTGGAAGAGCCTTCGCTTGTGATGTCCACCTTTGATCGCCTAGATCTGGTGGAGGTTGATGTCTCTCTCATAGCTTGAGAGCGTTCTTGGTGGAAAAGGAATTCTCTCTTAGCTTGAGAGCATTTCCACACCCGTTGTGTACAACCACACAAAAAATGGCTAGGCTAATGAGAAATATATAAATGGGATTTCAAATTACATAGAATAATAAAATGAATTAATTACCTAAAGAAAGTTCTTCATTCCATTTAATTCATAGAAATACCCCACGTCTTATAATAATAGTTGACTATTATTATTACCTAACATGCACCCAATGAATTACAACTAATATTATTTAATTAAATAAATAGTATTATTTTTCATAAATTCCCAAAAAAAAACATGGCATCTGTATTTAACAGACATGACATGTACTTTTGTTTTTCCATTTTTCTTTATTTCCTCCAAAACATTTATTAGACCTTAAATAGTGGATATTTATATTTAAATAAATATCACTGCATTACTCACTAATAAATATATTATTTCGCCTACAATATATTCTCTTGAATAACAAGTGTCAAAATAAATTCGATCATCCATCCTTAAATAATTATTAACCCACAATTAGGAATAATACTTATTTAACATGTTAAATTAATATTTAACTGAGACACTTGGACAAACATAGTGTGTAACCCTCTAGGCCTCTTTCTCAGTGGCATTAGATGGAGCCTACCTAAAGTCCATGGTTAGCATCTAGAAACACACCAAGGAACCCATAGAGAATGAAATAAATGCCACAATTATGTGTCACCTCTTATGAATGCGTATCGTGTAATATTATCCCTTTGTCTCGATCTCTCAAATCAAGTGGGTTGCATGCTAGTGCCATCAACACAAGTTCTTGATTATTATTTCTTTCACTTTCTATAATTGTACTTTACCATTCATCATCATAGACATGGATTTATTTAGCCTATATCAATTTCATCAAAGGGCCGGATATATCTACATTAGTTATGGAACAGAAGGGATAAATCCTTTCACGCGTTACCTATTAATGTAGTACCACTCGTGATTCACCACAACTGCGAATAGTGTATCATCGTAGTTTTCATCAATACATCTAAGTGGGTGAGTTTTAATACCCATTAATAATAATCTTAAAGTCTAAGGACTAATAAAAATGTCTGTAGATAGGAACATCCAATGAAACTATGAAATGTGGATTTCCTACTGGGGGGTCTCGTTCTCATAATATCATCTGGGATATTTCCAAGGTCGCACACCATGAGAAGGTGCCTCAAAGTTTTATGAGTCCTCACCACTAATGGACTATATTATTTGTGTCCTTAAAATAACATCATCAGACCATATGAAATATATTCTAGAACAATGTTATGGGACTTCCGGGTTCTCATCATAGTAGGGATCCGCTATGACCCTTCAATGCAATAGTTATCCTTAGGAAATTATCACATGAATTTTCACGCAAAAGAACAATAAAGATGTGATAGGGTATTGATTAATGAATAAAGTACAAAGTAGATAGTTCTAGGCCACCAACTCCAACATATTATTCATGAAAATTATTCTAGATTTGTTCACGATGATGATTTTATGATTATACACATGTTTCATGTGTGAACATGATGCTATATTGGTTCAGAACTATGTGTGGTATTTACCCACTGAGACATGATGTTTTATTTTTATTTATTCACACATTACATGTATTTATTACATGTTTCCTCATTATATTAATGATGATCACATTATTATAATATGATGAGGGTTATTATTATTATGATCACCCATGATATATTGATTCATGTCCCTTATTCAACCTCTTATAGTGATTTTAGCTCATCCATTTATTTGATGTACATCCTCCGGTCATTACATATACCAAGTGGAAAGAGAGAATTTATAAGGATATAGAATAAGGGTTTAAATAATATTTTATGTTTTATTATGTATAAGTTATGTATTATACTTATTTTCCCAAAACACTAAAAAAATTTATCCTGGATTTCTATCTCTATTATGTTGTTTAGCTTAAAAATGACTTAATAGTCATGTAAGAAAAATCCTGGTCCCTATAGACACATTCATCCCTATGAACCATAATCATAACTAGACAAAAGTTTCCAGGTGGTGGTTTTTTTCCTTTTGTTTAATCATAGTTTTTGAGAGTTCTAGATTTATATTTTTTTATGAATTATTGGAGGTAAGAATGTGATGAATGTGGAATAATAGTGTTGGAAAATTACAGTAAAGAAGATGGTACTCCCTTCCGTGTGAGGGAAAAAGATCATAGATGGTCGAAAAACCTTCTAGATATGTGTATTTTGTAGGTTAGGTGAACAAAGTTAGACTCGTATGACATAGGAAATACTCACATGTTGAACTAGATTATGATATAGGAAAAAAATAGAGAGTATTTTGTATATAATAATGATTAAAGCTAGGGAAAATATTGATTAATGTTGAACTCTGTGAGAGATAGAGAGGTACACATGGTGTATAAAGTGATACTAGAAAATGGGATACATTTTTTTATTCCTTTTTGAATGGAATTCATTGATAATATAAATGCAACATGTTTGAGAAGTCATGTTCAGATGTACAAGGAACCTTGATAGACTTAATTTTACAAAGTATTTTTGAAGGGATAGATGGAGACCGAAGGGAGAATGTTTTAGTAATAGTGTGAGCCGTAGAAACAAATTGATGAACTTGAGGGTAATTCTAGATGACCATAAATTTTAGGATGGCTGACGCTATTTGAGGTGGAGGAAAATATATTGAAAGTGATTGGGGAAACCTAGGGGATTAATTTTCTTAATTTAGGATACATATAGTCTATACAAACATTGGAAGACTAAAAAGTGGGGGTTATAATGAATTTTAAACACAAAGGACAAGAGAATATTTTTTTTATCGGCATCAGTGTAGTGTGGAAGTGATGGATGTTGTCTTGGATCAAACTGCATAGAATTTTTGATAATACGGATATCATAGAGTGGTTTGAGCAAGAGGAAATTACTATAACATAATAGGTAGAGGTTAATCACTAGAGAGACAGGATAACATAGGGGATGATCTAATCGAGGATAATTCTATACATTTATTTTAGGGGAAAATAGGTGCATGTGTAAAATTTTGATATAAATCTATTATTGTGAATTTATAGGAATAATGTGTTTTCTAGGATTATAGGGTAGTAAGAGATGCATATATGAAAATTATAAATTCTCTTTTGGATGAACCAATAGTTTATAGACCAATGTTTTTATTTAAAAATATTTTTATTTTTCTATTAAGGCTGTTTGATTTTAGGTTGTGTGGACTACTCAAATGGTATGCGTTCTGCACATGAAAAAAAATTCCAAGCAACTTTGAATGTTACAACATCTCCCAGAAATAGTTCTAGGACATGTGGACCATCAATTATCTTGGAGTTTTATTCTATATTATAGAAAGTTTCTTTTACAAAAGAATCTAAAAAGGGACAAATAGATAGTGATCTTGCTGAAATTGGAGGCTAGTGGAGGAGTCACGAGCAAACATTACTGATGTTCAGTAGGTGGTTTTTAGATAGATCATTGGTTTGGGTTACTAGAGATTTAAAAATTCTATATTACTCATTATCAGATGTTATAATATGAGATAAGGGGTAATCTTTCATACATGGATTGTATTTGGGGAATAATTATGTAGATGAGATGGAATGACTGGCTAAAACATTTTCAGTAGTTTGAAGAATGTTTTTTTGTTGTGTATTGATATTATTCTGGGTTTGAGTTATTAATTTAATGAAAGGACAGGAGATTAGGATCCAGATAAGGTTTCTATATAATATCTTATCTATAATGGATGTGATTGTGTATTTAATTTGTAATGATTTATTTTCACATCATGTTTGGCCGGTGGGTCTTCTTGGAATAGGATAAACCATATTTTTTAGGGACAGTACTAAAAAGATGTTTGATTGCTACATTAGGGTAATGCATGACTCAATTGATCTAACGCTTTGTGGATTCAAAAATTCATGTTTAAAATGTAATTTCTAAGAGCTTCACATTATATATATTGTAATATACATTTTATCATTGAGGGGAAAAAATATTTCAGAACAAAATATGAGTAAAAATGAGCATCATGGTGAATCTATTTTTGTTGGATGTCATGTTTATCTTCATTCATTTAAGAGTGGAGGTCGACTGATTGAAAAATTATTATATTTACTGTTATGAAAAGTCATGTATTCTATGGATATGAGGAGAATAATTTTAAAAATGGGGACATTGAAAGAGATATGATATATTCCCTAAAATGTTATCCCAATGGGTGTGAAGGCTCCTATAACATTATATATTCTTGATACTAATAGATGGGGGATTTCATTTTCATCGGCCTATAAATTTGATTATGACTGTGATTTTAGACAAGGATTAGAGTATTCTCTTTACACTATTAAATAATTTTATCTAAATTTAGTTTAATAAAGCTATGAAATAGATCATCATTTCTTGTCCTGGAATGTTCTTGAAAAGGAAGGTACCTTTGGAGTAGAAAATATTATTAATGTATGCTGCAATGTTTGTGGTGAGGGAAAATTATATAATTATAAGGGTTTTACCAAACTATTAGACAACTATAACCATAACCAAAGTATGGAAAAAGAATTATTTGTGATGAATCATGGGTTTCTTGGGGATAAGAAAGAATGAGAGAATGAACCACCAAACAAAAACACACTTAATCATGGTAAAGGGATAAGCCATGTTTTGTTATTCACAAATGAGACATGTTGGGTTTTAAAGAGGTTATAATTATTCAAATGTGGGGGGAAGGGTTTCCATGTAGCGGTTCAGTCAGTAGGGGAAGTATGGAATTCTTGCATTAAGTTGGTTATTGTTGATAGTTGTAGTGGGTAGGGGTTTATTGACCGGGCTTGTGGAGTATTCAATTAGGGAATATTTGGGAGGGAGGATACATGAATATTTATTTTCATTTCTTTATTGAAGAATTTATGGTTGGACCCTGGGAGGTGTTGACCCTTAACCTTGGGAGAGTTGTCTTCTTTTAGGGGGTGTTCTTCAATCTTCTCCATCTTCTTCTTCTATCTACTATAACTAATACCATCTATCCATTATATTTATATTTAATATAAGACCAATAGTATCTCTTATTTTTATCTCTATAATGAAATTTTATGAACATGTTCCATATTAATCATGTATAAATCTATCTATTTTTTTATTAAAACTTCTTGTTTTAAGTCACTATATATGGAATAATTAACATCCATTAGATAGGATTTTTAATTTATAAGTTCTACCTATAAAAAGAAAACCTTGATATTCTCATGTCTAGATACTAGTGCAAATGTTGCATCAAAATAAAATCCTTACATTTGGGTGTAGTATTTAGAAATGAACTATTTATTTTTTTTCTTATAACTTCTCTATTTTCATTTATTTTGTTTCAACAAACCGACTTGGTATCAATCAAATTTAGGGTTTTTAGTCTTGGAATAATCTCCAAAGTGGAGTTTATCTCTATATAATGAATTTATCCATTCAAAAAATGAGTCATTCGTTATACTCAACTTCATCAAAAACAATTTTTTATTCAATATGTGAGATGAGTGAAGTTTGGTTTTCCAAAATCAACCTGCCTGTCTTGAAAATTCCACCTTGATTACTTGAATTTTTTTCATAATAAACATGATTTTTTAATATATATGGTACCTATATATTGTTATCATATATCCCAACCTCATCATTGGTATGATTTGAATCATCTTCGGTTGTATTCTGTACACTTCCAACTTCATCGTCTATGTATTTATTTAAATAACATTTTTCTGAATCCAATTTTCTCAACATATTCCTCACTAAATATATCGTTTTCTTACTTTATTTTCAATTATTTTTAAAATAAAACACCATTTTATACTTTTAATCCTTGAATTATATCCACTTACAATTAAAAGGTATTTCATAAAGGTACTTTATTCTTGTTTTTCTTCAAACTTACCTAGATTTTTTCTTTTAATCCTCATAAAATAATGGATTTCAAAGACATTAATATTTATTATAGTATTATTTTTCCCCAATCTCAAAAGGTTTCATGTGAGTCTCGTGTCTCAAGAAAACCCTATTTTAAATTTTTTATGTAGTACACACACATTTAATAATATTCATTGAATATTTATGCTTATCTAGAATATTCCTTCTCATCTCAACAATTCCCATTTATTTTTACCTAATATATATTTGGGGGGGGGGGGTGTATGATTTGATATATATATTTATCATCCCATTATTAATATAAATTTAAAATTGAATTCATGTCAATTATTTCCCATCATCAGACATTACTTTCTTAATATATACACCAAACTCCTTCTCAACCCAAATTTTGATGAATTTGAACACATGTATCAATTTTGACTTATATCTCATGAATAATAAATTAGTAATATAGTTGCAATAATTAATGAATTATTGATCACCCATTGTTGAATTGTTTATAAAGGACCACATATATCTTAATGGAAATGTTCTAATGGCCTAGTAGACCAGATCTTCACTCTCTTATGTGTCACTTGAACCATCTTCCCCTTTTGAAAAATATCTAAAATAACTTATCTATATATTTTGAGTTGAGGAAATTATCTCACCGATTCATGTTTTGATATTTTTCTTATGTATCTTTTTCCATGTACCAAGACTTCTACACCACATATTATTCACATCCTTGTCACTCAAGTAGCTTGAATTAGTTGGGTCTCCAATTTAAAAAAAATGACAAATTTTTCATTAACATATGTTAATGAACCATCACTATTTAGAGTTCAAAATTATGTATGAATTCTTAAGAAATACAATTTCATTCTCATCATATCAGAATTGGATCACTCTAAGTTGATTATATTGAACACTTCCACAAAAAATATCTTTTTTTCATTTCATCTAATTGGATTAAATTTTACTGGTTGTAACTCCACTACATTCAAAAAATTATCACTACCAAAAATTAGTACCCCCTCATTATATTCTATGTTTTTCAAGGTTTTAGTGTTTTTAGTCATGTGTGTTGAACTAACACTATCAATAATCCATGGTTTTCCTCACTTATTGGATTTCAATGTATCATTGACTATAAGAGACTCTAAATCTATGATTTTTTTGAACACATATCCATTTTTATTTATAGGATAATCACCAGAAATACTTTCCATTCACTTATGAACATAATATTCCCATTTATCTCATCTACAAAAAATTTATTCTAAACATAAATTTTTTTATGCATGTATAATATGAAATAATACTTAATTTTTTATCCTTCAAAGAATAATTTATCATATTCTCAGTAATAATCCCCCTTAATGTATACCGTTCTCTAGGTAGAGAAATTTTATACTTGTAGGAACATTTCTTATTCCAAAGAATAATGTGGGACTAAAAATAATCATTAAATATAAATCTTCTAGAATAATTTAAATCATATATGGAAAATTATTATCTACAATACTGATTTAGATATAAAGTTCTTATTTATAATTTGATTCTATATAGGAGAAGATATTTTTCTTAGCATCCTATTTTCATCCCTTGATATGGGAGAATTTTTTTCTATAATTTTCTTGGAACAATATTTTCTAATTTTTTAATTAATACCCCCACTATATTAAAAAATAAAATTACAATCATATTCTTCAAATAAAAAATATTTAAACTTATTTCCTATGATAGATTTTATGCATACTTATGAAATATCATCCCAAAATTGAATAGAATTTAAGAATACATAATCAACCTTTTCTTGTTCATTATATACTATAAGATTCTTTTATTAGCCTACATATTTTATCTTCTATCATAATCAGTTTTACATCATGATATTCTATGATCTTTTTATTTTTAACACCTTTCATATAGGATTAATTAACCTCTTAAATGAGAACTTTTTCTATTTTGAGAACGTCTTATTGAAATTATATTTAATACAATTGACCTTCAGATATTTAATTTCTTTGTTGATCTTTTTAAAGTCATGAAATTTGGGAATTTATCAAAGGCTTTATAATACAATTCAAAATACATACCTCTAGTTCAAATTTCTTGATCTCTTAAAAAATGGCTTCATTAATCATAAGACATGAATCTAATTTACATTCCAATATGTCTTCCTTATATGTAATCTAACCCTATTGTCTATAACTACTCTTATACTCTTTTTATCTCACCACATGATCCATGAATTTTTTTAATCAATCATCAACATCTCCAACTAATTCACTTCATTAATCTACATTATCCTTATTTTATTTACTCCGTAGAGTTGTTCCCTTATTTCATGATAATTTATTATCAATATCAGAATATTTATTTATTGTATTTGAGATTCTTCATCATTTATTATTTTGAGGCTTTTAATAATTTTCATCAGTGTCAAACTCATAACTTCTCATCTTTGGAAAGTTTATTATAATTCTTTCAATACCTCCACATTTTATGCATTTAATGTGATGTTACGCAGTATATTTACCTTTTACTTTTTTATTCTTTTTAGTGATAAGGAATAAGATTCAATTTAAATACCAATTCATATAATAATCATAATCATCATCACAATTATATTCAATAGAATTTTCATGTTCATCTTCATTCAACTTGATCTTTACCACTACAATAAAATCCCTTCCTTAATTAAATTTATTTAAAAGAGTGTCTTCCTAATTTAATAAGTAATGAGAATATTTTGAAACTCATCCAAGGAAATATCATCTATATCCTACAAATAAATATTTTTTATATCAATGTTTTGAAAGAAATTTTACAAGGGTTTATTCACAACGGTTGAATCTTAAAATTTTTCTCTATAGACACTAATATTACTCCTAATTAAAATGACTCTGGTGAGGTAGTCATCAATGGTTTCTTCTTCAATGATTTTTGATATCATCAATCATACTTATCCAAATTTTTATTCTATCCAATTAAACATTTACATTACCTACATAACTACTCTCATGTTTTTATTAAACATATTTAGAACATTTAAGACTCATAAACTTGGTGAAATAACTATTTTAAAGAAACATCATATAGTATTTGTTTTCATTCTAACAAGGTCATGATTTATTTTAACAATAAATTTCATATTATATACTATTTAATTATATTGAAAATCAAAATGTGGTAGCATCCAACACTTCAAGGTTGAGAGATGATTAGTAGTGGAGTATCCTATTTTTTCATTGATGAATGGTCAATACAATAAAGGAATGTACACCTATGGTTTCCAATGATTTGATATTATCCATTATAAACTATAGGAGGATATAATAGATTAAACATAATACTAATATACTTATTGATAGATTGAATACTAAAACATAGGGTCGACTCAGGTGTCTCCGACTATTAAAATTTCCTTTTCAAAATAAACCCCTATGATTGGTTAGGATATGATATTATAAAAATAAACACTAAATCATGCACGATGAAAGCATAAAATAAAATAACACAAGGAATATATGAATTTTTATAATGTTTAAACTAAATGTGAGAGCCTAATTCTTACTATATCTTGTTATTATCACAGTACATAGATATTAGACAATAATTAAAAAAATAAAAAATTATGTCAAGATATTATATTTTATTGATGTACATCAAAATCAAACTAGTTAGTAATTTAGACTGATTCTTTTTAGTTATAATAAAAAAAACCCCACCTAGTTTGAGAAATACATTCAGTGGCTTAGAGTTACTCCAACAATAGAAATAAAACATCCTCTTTGAGGATTCTTATATTTTTAGAGAATATATTTCTCTACTATTTATGAATAGAGACTATAGTAGATACCAGTTGTAGATATAATTATAATTTTAGTGACAATAGATCAATGCATGAAGTTTCTCAATTGTTATCTCTTCTTTGGAGAATTAATATCATAGAAAAACTATTTTTAAAATCACTCAAGTAAAACTATCTTCAACCTTATTGACTTAGTATTTATAGAGAGTGGAGTATCTCTTTACACTCCAATTCTCAAAAATTATATTATTTACTCTTCTCTCTCAAAAACAATTTTGTACGAGCAATAGTTTAAATATTTTTGAAGTCATTTTTCAATATACCATAAATATATATTCTTCAACCATTTCATAGAACCTTAACAAATTTAATATCCATGCAATGGTTTCCTTTCATTGTCACATGTATGATTTATCCACCTATCCATCATGTGTTTTTCCTCCCTCGACTTTTTAAAAGTAACCCTAAAAAAATTCCCATTGATTTTAAGAATATCCTTCAAACATCCAATGACATGAATGATCTGATTGTGGAACTATATCTCTTGATAACTGAATTTAAAAATATTTTTTCACTCTTGAAATATTAGTAAGATTCATTTAAAAGTAATTTTAATGTGACTAAGTAATTACGAAATATCATAGTATCATTAATCATCAATTACATTATTATTTTATAGAAAATCTCTTTAAATAGAGCCAACACTGCTTTAATTTAGCCTCTTTGAGTTGTTCTCGGGGGTGATCTTTTTCTTTGTGATGTTTAGGCAAACATATCTTCATTCAACATGAAAAAATCTCAATTATGATGTTTTTATTAATGAAGATTATCTTCGTGGGCAGCAATGTAAGATCCAATGTTTTTATACAATGTATGGAACTTTCATTCCCCAGTTTAAATTCTTGTTTACGGCTTAATGTGAATACCCTTTGAGGTTATGGGATGAGTATCAAGGGTATACAGGGAATTTTCAGAGTCCATCAGCCATATTTTTAGGAAAAATAGGTAGGTCTCATGGTCAGTTGAATTTGTGTGGGATAGTCTACAAGGTCTGACTAACTTAGTGGGTTCTAGAAGGAGGTAAAAAGGAGCTTGTATGGTCTGATAAACCATGTGTATGGTGTTTCACACCATTCTAGGTGTGTCTACAGTTTTTAATAGTGGTCTAAGTCACATTTTTTTCCTAGTTATTCAAACCATGCATTAATGTTGTTCCAGGTACCCCTATTTATAGCAGTGGGGTTAAGCTCAGTACATTGTTTGGCCAACTATATTGCCAAACCATGTAACCTAGTAATTTTTTGGAAAATATCCATTTTAAATAAAAATTTCACTAAACCTAAATTTTTTTAACTCTTTTTCTTTTTTGGAAAACAACCATTGGAGAGATCTTACCTTATCCAATTCATATATGTTGATCCCTCTCTTCTATACAAACATGGAATTGGGTACTATTAATCTCATTGGATCTACATAGGTTATTAAGTAATTAATTTTGTTTTATTCTTTATTTAACTTTAGATTGATAGATTTATTATGGAGAAAGGTAATATGAACTATTTTCTTTTTCTTCATCCTTTTTTTCTCTTGATCTATCTCGAATCATAACCTAATAGTAGATTAGAACTATATTACATACCTATGGTAGGTTATCTATACATTTATTGAATGGTTTGACCCTTTATAGAGTTTTTTGTCATTGTGCCACCCACCGAACATCCTAATGAATCCATGAAAATGAATTTAATAATTTAATTAAATGAAATGGAACATGTTAGGTATTCCCTTGACATTTCATGAGACTTTTTGGAGGTTTTTTCCCAAACCTTGGACACCCATGGGTTGTGCCTTTGATATTTACATTATTATACTGCCCATATGGTGATTATTAGTGCTTTTAAAGTTAGAGGAATCTGATTGATAATTGATTTGAATTGAATTTATTGATGAGGATATGGTTTTCCTAATTTTTATATTGATTCATTTGATTGAATGGTTTGAATGTGAATTGTGGAGAAGTGTGGGTAAACTCATTGAATGTGTATGTATTTGAATCATTATATGAGTGGGTAAACTCATGGTATGAAATAGTGATTGAATTGTAATATTAAATTTTACAATGGATGTCCTGGGTGTGCTACGCCATGGGTCATTATTTCTATAGATAATGCCTTAGACTTGTAATCTCCTTGTATTCTAATTTCATGTGATGACTTTGGACTTTCTACCCCTCATATCTATTTTGTTTGGGGTCTTAATGGACACGGTCTGTTGACATACTTATTATATCATAATTCATCCCTAACCAAGATTACATCGAGATACTCCTAGGGCTTGATGAGGATTCCTTGGTCCACTATACCTTGGATCTGTCCTTGTGGGATATGACACATTGATTATATAGAAAGGCCATGGTAAATGCTATATTCATGGTTGTACAATGTGTCCATGGTTGATATGACAGGTCTAGATGTATGAAAAGGTCATGGGTTACATGATATATTGTGTATAAAACATTCTTGTGGTGATTAATTCCATTTTTATTAGATTCCTCGTGATAGGATCTTGAAATTTTTTTTGTTGGGAGCCATGAATTTTTTTGTAGGATCACCTATTTGTTTATATTTTATGGGAACTATACTTTTAGTACAATCATACATATTATACAATTCAATATTCTTTAGACTGTATTACACAATAAAAGATTTTTTATAGATATTTGGGTTGTTACATACTGGGATTTTGTCTCATGCCCTGCTCGGACTTCTGTTGGGATCCCGGACAGACTATATAGATGAAAGTATGGATCTAGGAAAGAACCCATAGTTTCATGCTTGACATTATTCCATGCTTTGGAGTAGGTGGATATGGAACTGATCTGAGGATCATGATGCGATCTAGAGATAGTGGTTTTTACTCATTTTGGTGTTTTGGATATATGTATTGTACATGTACTCTGTACACGAGGATTTTCTTTTTTGTAGAGACATGAATGGTTTTATCATCATCTATATATGAGTTTACTTCTGCAATTGTATATATATTTCTGTCTTTTTTTAAGTATCTTATTGTTTTTTATATATGCTTATCCTATTAAGTGTTATTTATATTCCACTATGTTACACTATGGAAATGAGTGCATATTCTTCCCACAAACACACCGTAGGCCCTTGTTTCAAGTTTGAAGCCTCTGGTTATTAGGAAGATGTACTTGAGGCCACGTGGCCAATTAAGATTGAGGCACTATTTAGTGGCATCCGGGTCCGAGACATTAAAAGGTGGCATCTGAGGGAATTTTCTTTTTCTTATTTATTATTTGGGGATAATAGATAGGTATAATAATGTATTTGAATTTGGAAATGAGATTTACCTAGGCATAGATAAACCATTTGAAGGAAGAAGCCTAATTTCCTTGAATGCAATTGATTGTTTTTGGATTTTGACTATTACAGTTGATTTCATTCCATGATTGGGTGATACACCTGAATTGTGATATTAGTATTTCTATGATTTTGGGTTCTACGTTTTTTCAACAATATGAGATGAGGGTATTCAATATCATGCATCATTATAGGCACCTGCAAGAAATCAATTTCTATGCATTATGCTAATATGTTGTAATTTTCCCCATTCACATTCCTGGTGTAGAATGAATAGAGTAAAACATAAAACTCCATCCATTAAGGGTTATCCATGGAATGAAATGAATAACCCACCATATATCCAAGATTCTCCCTAATCTAATGATTTTCTAGTACTTTGAATAGTAAATGGAAGGTAATAAAAAGAGTTTCAAGGAAGAATCCACAAAATGAGTCCACCATCTCTATGGGATTATACCTATATATTTAAGCCTCTACATATTCACATGTCTTTATTTCATTTAATGAAATGTCACAAAAATGTATAAGTAAATTTAAGAGACTATAATACTTATAACATACAACTAACCAAGTGTTCTTACATGTGTTTTGTCTTATAAAATAACTATAGGAAATGATAGAAAATATAAATGAAATCAAATTTTTAACCATTTAATGTTCATATGTATTGAAAATTTTATAAAATTATGAATCATACATTAGGATTCAACAAGCCAAATGGATTGAAAATTTTATACATTATGATAGACATAAAGAAGTGGTTTGAAATCTCTATATTAGATATTACGACATGACCAAACTAGGCATATGATATGCTTGTGCTTCTATTAGAGTCATTATATATGACATATAGATACCATACATTGTAATATAGGGATTTAGTGTATATCTATTTTAGAAAATACCTAAACATGATTTTTCTTACACATCATCCTATAAATAAAAAAATAATTGATTATAAAAAAAATGTTATGTTTTATTGAATAAAATATAGTTTTTTCTATTCAGTTAAAAAAATATTGAAGTGAAAATTCATTCTACAAGATATAAAATTGATTATACAAATACTAATTTTAATATTCAATAAAAAAGTAAGTTATTATTGTTTAATTATCAATTTTTCTTCCTTTATACCTCTCAGTGAAAAAATATATGTATGATATATGTTATGAAAAAATTATCTATGATGATTCTATTTCTAAAAAATTACTCACACAAGACTACAAATAACAATAATTGGTAGAAAAATTCAATTATAAGAGGTTTTTCATGAAAACAAATTCTACTTAATTGGCACAAAATTCAGTTATAATCAGTGTACCAACAATGAAATTAAATATATGATAATATGTAATATTTTTTTCAACAATTTGTTTTTTTTAAAAAATTACTAGTCCTTTCTATTTAGATATACAATTTTTAATATAGAATAAATCAAAATATAATTCCATATTTAATAGTCGAAGGTCTTCTTCATTTCTCATGTCTAGTGGGAGAAGATGGAGGGGAAATATATTCATTGTCCCCAATTCATTCTTTTATTTTTTTCCACTTACCACTCATATATATGGGGAAAATCCAAAATATCAACTATGAATCAGAGAGTAAAAAATCAAAGTATTTCTTAAACATGAATTTTAATGAGAGTGAAAAAAAATATATGTGAAAAATAAAAATTGATACCCCTACAACTATAAAAATTATCATGGAAATTCCGTACTAGAAAAACCATCTTTGAAAAACTGTCACCCTTCCATGATTAGGATACACTACCACAAGGATTAAATATAAGCATGAATTAGACTCGAACCATCTCCTAAAACCTGAAGGACCTCTATATAACTCTCATGAATTCACTGTAATGTTTTACAATTGGACACCAATTGGGACATGCCATAGAATAATCATGGTCAAGGAGAATTTTGATACATGGCCTTGATCATCGATCTCATTATTACTACTTCGCACATATTTTATGATGATGTTCCACACATGCTGCTGTAAATGTGGTATCTGATCACATCATTATTCTATATTTGATGCCTTATCTATCATTATCATTGTGCCATATTAACTACCTCAAATACAAAGGTATCTTTTCTCTTGATATCGGTGGACTCAATATACGGTGTCTCTCTCTCCATTGATTTCTCTGAGCTTCATATCTTATAAAATCATTCATGTTTTCCTTTTAAAATAAAGGTATGAAAAAAGTATATCCTAAATTTCAAAGGCATAATATTGTATCTATTAGGACTAATAATTGAACAAATATTTCATTTTAATTGATATAAAATATATATCACAAAATGAGAAATACATGAATCCTTATCTATGTGATATAATTAAAGATATCACAAATTCAAAAAATAGTCTTATCTAAAAATTAGAATCAATGAGATGCTTTATCCTTGGATTTTCCCCCAGTAGACCATCAATTGAGATAAATTCCCAAAAACTCAGTTAGACCAAAAACCTATTGGAATCGTACCAATAGTCATCTTTGGTAGAAAATATGGGGATAACATTTTTCAACTCTAACAATAACCTGATAGCTTCTCTACAAAAGAGAACAAAATTCCAAAGTCTTCATCATATTTGAATCTCCACTGTCCTATCAAACATTATGAAAACTAGTAAAATCTAACTCTCTCATAATATTGATAATCACCAAATCTAGATCACTCATATAAATAAGGTACCCCATTTCAAAATCCCCTCAGTATCTAGCACATCTCCCCGATCTTCAATTTTTAATTATTTATTCACCAGTCACACATTATGATGAAAATAATTGGGGTGATGACCTGATATACCTCTTATAGTTTTCTTTGGATTCAAAACCTTCTTATTACTCACATAAATTCACTTGGTCCTCTTTAAATCATCCCAAATTACCAGAGAAAATGCAATCCCAAACTATCACCACTAACACAACTGTTGTGGTAGAATCCCAATCCCGATCCAAAAATCATTTGTGATTTTTTGAGAAATCTAATGAAACAATGAGAGTTATATATTTCATTATAACAAGAATGGAATTAGTACATAGTTTTTTTTATCATGGAATGACCCTATGATATGGAAGATAAAAAACAATGGGGTAACTCTAAAATTTACACTATGAATCAAAGAGGAAAAAATATAAGTAATTTGTGAACAGGAATTATAATGAGTGAGTGTAAGATTTTTTTTAATAAAGACATCATGACATTCCCCCTTCATCTCTTTGAAAATTATCTTGAACACACCATAGTGTAAAATCCATATGTGACAAAACTCCACCCTTATATGAAAAATCACCACTACCTAAGGGATCAAATCCTAACATGCATATGTTATTAAAAATATTGAAACACCCAAATGGTTTATATCTCTATCATTATATTTATATAATGATTTACCACCGATTATAAATTGGGTCATGAAGTCTAATCATCTAAATATATAAGATTTTTGATACATGGCCCCAATCATTGATCTCTTTAATATTGCTCCACACCTATTCTACATCAATTCACCACACATGGTTACAAAAACATGATAAAACATCACATCATATATCTTCAATATATTTATAATTCAACATTGTCAATGAGTCACATGGGCTACCGTAAACACAACATATCCTTTCCTCTTGATTTCAGTGGACTATATCTTGGGAATCTCTCTATCCATTGATCACCCCCATCTACATAGGCTTTTAACATCCTTTACACTTTTCTTTTTCAAATGAATTTATGATATAAAATATTATATTATAAATTATAAAAACCACCATGTATCTTAAATTATTAATAATCCAACACTTATATCATCTAAATAGATATTAAAGATATATCTCCCCATGACCCACACATGTTGCCTTATCTTTTTGATAGAATTAATGATATCTCATATTTAAGAAACCAAATTATCTCAAAAAACCATGGGGTAACTCTAATATGGTGGGTCAAGGAAACAAATTGGTTCAATAATAATAAATCAATTGTGAGAATCTCTAAAAAATTTAAGTGAAACAATTTTGCTGGAATTAAATTGAGAACAATATTTTAATATGGAAAAAATAACCAATATATCGGATTAAAAACCCATGGTAAAACTCTATATAATTATTTTTTGAAGGAAATAAATTAGGTGTAGGATCAGAAACACATGACTAGACCTTCTTTGTCTTCCAAAAAATCTTTATCCTAGACGATGGTCTCTAAATCATGAATAAAAACTTATTTTTCCACATATTTGACGATGTATTCTTTCTAACTGCATTTCTCACGTCACCACACCACATAAATTTACATCAGTCCATGTTAAATAACCTACATGGAAATACCACATTTTATTCTTTCAAATATGGTGGATAAAATATAATCTTGGATGGGAATTCCCCATATCAACCATGGGGTTCAGGATGGAACACAAGGAAGTCTTATGTGCTGGGCCTAGAATGACTGGGCTAGTAAAGAATCTCCCGCAAAAAGTGGTATCAAAGCCATGGAGTATCCCATGTGTGGTGTATAGTGGATTATTTACCCAAAAAATTTGTAAATGGTAACAATAGATTATTAATGGGATGTATATCCTCTGTGACTTATGTCAAAATTCTTCATGACAGTGTGGTTAGGCATCAAGTCCTTATGATGATAAAAATAGTGGCGTATGATTATTTGGTCTGATTGATTATTATTAAAGGGGAGGCCCAATTTAGTGGTATTTGTTTTGAGGGTATGATTATTAGGTGAAAACACCAGCCCTACATTAGATTCCAAAAATTATGATGGTAATATATACACTTGATTGGAAAATGCTTTATATAACATATGAGTTCTATAATCGAATCCCATATGGTCCTATGTTTTGGGCCTTGAAGACCTAGTTTTTGAGGAAATGGATACCAATATACTTGTGGGGGGATATTGAGGGGACACATATTCATTTTCCCTAATTTATTATTTATTTCTATTCCACTTCCAACTCATTGTTATTCATTCAGGAAGAGAATACCCAACACATGATTTGTTATGTGGATATATATTTTTTATTGAGTTTTTTATGTTATCCTCTATATTAATTTTAAAATTAAATTTATTAATAAAAAATATGAAATAATACATAAATAAAGTATATATATTTTAAATCTTCTAAGTCGTACTAGAAAAATAATATCCAACATTCTAGAGAAAAAAGTTTTCGTGTTCTGGGATCAATAAATTTATAAATATCAAATGATTTTTGATATATATGACACCCAAATATGAAATTATTGGTCAATATAAATATAATATCCTTTAATCGGTTACCAACATATGACAACCAATGATTATTTAGAAAATTAAATTAATAGAATTGGAAGTGAAACTGAATAAACTACCAAAATTAACTATTTTTTAATATTTTAGAAGTAAATATAAATTTTCATTAACAAATTCGTAAATTTTCATTTCTAAAATTTCCTGCCATAATTTTTACTTTAATGTTTCTTTAATTTTCTTACAATCATAAAAAATAATACTAATAATCTTGTGACTAAACAGAACTATATATAATCTAATTATCTTACCATTAGGCCTAATATAATTTCACATATCATCAAAATCAAATTATAATTTTAAATACCATATGCATACATGAACTAAAGATTTGGAATACATATCCAACACATTGAACTACTCAAAACATCAACTTTTTTGATTTTATCTATCATTTATCAATATAATTAACTATATAATTAAAAATTGTGTTAAAAAATTGTAATAAAATAAAAGTGACAAAAAATTGTTTGAAAAAATTTTCCCCTTAAAATTAAATAATGAAAATAAGAATAAGAATAATTATTTATTAAAAAATATAAAAAAGATGTAATATAATAAAAATAAATTTTTCTATTGAATAATAAGAATAATTTTATTTTTCTAATTTCTCAATGCCTTATTATTGATTATATATAATTACAGGCACAAAATCATGTAATTACACTTCCATATCTCTAGATGTTATAAATATCAAGAATTTAGTAGCCAAATCAATAAATTCATCACACTCTTCATTTATTATATATAATATTTCAATAAAAAACTATATAACACTTAATATTTTTTGGATTAGTCATATGAAAATCTTTTATAGTATGAGTCTCTATGATAAATAATACATAAATTTCCCTATGACTTGTGCAATTAAGTGTTGTGAATCAAAAATTCATATGTTCAACAATAGTCATTAATATCACCAAATTTTCACTTTAAAAGAGATACTAGACACTTCATTTTATCAACCTTCAACATCGAATCAATAACTCTAAAATTTTTCTAGGATTCCAGTGTATAATTTCTATCATCGGAACAAGAAAAATAAATTTCTTTCACTATGAACAACACATCACTATTTTGAAATGTGCTTATGTTTTAATCATATTTTATGAAAAATGAATATCCGTTAATGACATACATAATAAATTTAATGACATAAAAATAACTACCATTGCAAAACCATCACATCGTGTCTGAAGAATTATAGTTCCATTAATCTAATTCATTGAACCGTGATATAAATGTTTGATTATGTTCACTTATCAAACATTTTACATCTCTTTAGGATTTAATTCGTTCAATACTTTCTTATGTGTAGATAAATATAGCTGAACTTCATCAATGATTATCATAATATATATATGTGCTTTTAGAGATTATTGATATTGTGTCAATTTTAACTTAACTTAACATATACACTTTCTATCTAATATATTCCCCATATTGTGAGGATTAGGTAATCCAACCATCTCAACATCACCAAAATAGTATGTACAAAACTTAATAACCTCTTGAGAAATATATTTGTAAAAAAATGGATTTTTAAATACTCTATGCATTCCTTATATAACCCATAAAAATTTCCAGGATCTTTCAATTTGATACATCTATCACAACTAAATTGGCCAACACAATTTTATTTATCTTACTAATTTTATAATAAAATAACAAATGATATTAAAAATAGATGGTGGGAAGTATATAATTATCAAAAATCATATTAGGATTGATTCTTTTTCTATTTCGTCCAACATTTTCATATCGATAACCATATTACAAATAACATAAAAAATAAACACTCCATAATTATAGAATGTGATACAAGTTTATGTAAGATTCCCCATGTCAAAATTTGTAAAACTGTTTGCACTAAGACATGGTAATTATGAGAATTTAGACCCATTAACTTCAATTCATTCAATGATATGAGACTTTCCACATTTGGAGAATTAACTAATAGAAATATAATGAGGTAAAAAGAGACACATACATTTTTTATTTCCTTCTTGGATAATTTATGAAAACAGGGAGATATAAAATTTTGATTTAGAAGATTTTGTGGGCTTATTCCAAGAGTATACCCATATATAATAAATCTATTATTTCATTTATCACATCCTTTATTTCCCCCTTAATATCCAATAGAGTACCAGTCAAGCTATCCCATGCATTCTTTTCAATGTGAATCAAATTAATATTATGTTTTCCATTAATATATTTAAAATAAGTTAGATCGAGGAAAATTGACATCTTCTTCCATATATTTTTCTCAAAAGTATAGTTTTATATATTTTGAAAACACTATTCACATTTTCTCTTTTTCATAAAATTATTCAATGGATAATGGTTTCAGAGAACCATCATGATTTGGATATCCATTAAATGCATTTCTCATTTTTTTAATGGGTTATATTGAGCTAAAAATATTTATTGTCCCATGTAAATTGGTGACATTCAATGTTGAAGATGATAAAATGATGCGTCTTCTTTTTATATTAAACATCCTTTATGGCTGTTCACAAAATATTTGGACGTGTTTCCCTAAGAAAGGAAATAATTTATCATAAAAAATAACCATTTCATGATACAAAAAATAATCTTACTGATACGTATCTAATAAATCTACACCTATATTCCATAGAAGATTCAAGTCATTAATTAAAGGTTCTATATAAACGTTGATTATTTTTCATGGATTTGATAGGCCTGATATGAACATTGATAAAATAATATATATTCATTTTTAAAAAAATATATGGGAATGATTATCAATTTTTAACAAAATACCTCATCAAATATGTTAACTACTTAGGTTGTTGTATAGATTCCTCCCATAAATACAAAGTATTTGTTGAATATTTATTTTTTCATTGATAATTTGGGAAATATGCGATCAATTTGTTTTCATTGGGTAGAATCAGGCAGGTACTTAATTTTATCATTATTACTTATGACATCTTATTTCAATAAAATTAACTTTTCATTTATTAAACATGAAAATAATCTATAAAATCTAGGTATTATTGGAAGATACCAAATATTCATTGTATGAGGCCTTGTTCTTTTTATATTATATGTTCCACTGTATATTCCATCTTTTAATTTTATAGAATGATATTTTAATTTAAACAATCCTCTAAATATCTAAATTCATTTCTATGTGATATACATTTATTTGGAAATGTATGAATATTTTTATTCCCCAAACTCATTAGACATAATATTTGTTTTCGTCATTGTTACCGCCTATATTCCCTCTTCTTTTAGGTAACATATCTTTCAATAACCTAAATATATTTGAGAAAATTATTTTACTTCACCCGTTTATAGATTTTATGTTAATATATTTGAACAGTTATGATTGTTTTTTTTAATTTTCTACTAATAGATACAATGATTTGTTTTTATCACTAGAAAAAGTGCAATTTGTAACATGTTACCAAAATGATTCTACACCAACCCCATGAATCAAATCCTTAATTAAATCACAAAAATTCTTGTCATCTTGTAAATTTTGGGATGTGGTAGATTGTAGTACATTGGATAGAACTCTTCCCAATTTAGATGTTCTCTTATTTTTGTAACATATATTATTCTTATATTTATACTCTTGGAACAATGGAAATATATCAATTCATTACATCATTATTTTTTTTTTTGAAAATTAGATAAAATTATTGATTTCATTTTCATTTCGAGTTTATGTTCATCAGGAATGTATCCAAATTAAAACCATAAAATCCTTATAAATATAATTAAATAAATCTATAATAATTAAATTTAAGGTAATTTAATGGGTGACTAGAAGATTAATTAATTTAAAATATTATAAAGTAGGATGTATCATGTTTGTAGGATTTTACTTCGTAACTATAAAATATGTATTTATTGGGTTATAGGTCGGTGTTTTTCCTCTATTTTTCGGAATCAGTGGAAGGAAGATTCTAAACTACTCATGTGAAAAAAAATTATTTGTGAAAAGGGTCTCATAGTGTCATGAGATCAAGGTGTGAGGGAGGATTATACTACTAGGAAAGTGATGGGGATTGATAGATGATGAAAAATGGGAACTGGTTCTTTAGGGAGTGGGGATGAATGCTATATATGGTTATCGGTTGGTTATGATTTTAATATATGATTATTTATAGATAAAACAGTTGATTATGTGTATCTACAATATGATAAATTGATCATTGGATGGATTTCATTTTGATATTTATAGTCATATCTATTTCATCCTTATCTCAAACTTACCATGACCACATTTTTCATTACAACTATTGGATGGATTTTATATCAATATTAACCATTATATGGATTTCAACCTTATCTCAATCATTCGGATGATTTTATTGAAATATCAAACACATGATTTATTTTATTTAATACTAACCATCAAATGAGTTTAAACCTAATCTAATACTTATTATGATTGAATTTTTTTTCCAACCAATGGATGGATTTCATGTTGATATTTACTGATTGTTGGATTTCATCCTTATTCCAACCTTATCATGGACAAATCCACATTTCAACCATTGGATGGATTTCAACTCAATATTAACCATAGGATGCATGTCGTATTTATCTTAATCAGTATAATTATTTTCTTTTAATAAAATCTGTTAGATATGTTTAATTGTAATTGTATCCTACAACATTAAATGGGATATATAGCAACATACATATAACAATGGGTAAATCAATGATATATAAGGGTGAAACAAAGGTATCCAAGGGTAAATAGAAACTTATAGAGGTTATGTAAGGGTAAAAAAAGCTAATTAATGGTGAAAATAATTTATGTAAGGGAAAAATAATGTTATATAAGGGTAAAAATGAGTTAAATAAGGGGAAAATTATGTTTTGTAATGGTAAACAAAAGTTATTTAATATTAAATGAAAGTTATGTATGGGTAGAAAAAGTTATGAAAGGGTAAACTGAAACATCAGAGGTTGAGTAAGCATAAAATAATGTTATATAAAGATAAAAAAATGTTAAATAAAGGTAAACATATGTTATGTAATGGTAAAAAAATATTTTTTTAGGATAAAATAATGTTATATAAGTGTAATAAATATTTGTGTATGGTTAAAACAATGTTATGTAGGGAAAATAGAAACTTTTATAGGTTTACTAAGGGTAAATTAATGTTATATAAGGTTAAAAAATGCTTTGTAAGGGTAAACTGTAACATCCCAATCCCAACCACCAAGTATTTTCCGATGTGTCACATGACCCCATGCATGCCTCCCCATACCCAAGAGGATTATGACTAAAACAAAGGTTCTATTTATATTAGTAGGGAGACTATACCCTCAGTATCATGTTATAGAATGAATGAGAAAGTGATACATAATTAATCAAAAAGTAATGAATAAATAAATAAACATCAGTGTATTGGAAAATACAATAATCTAGACCATGCAATAATAATATTGTATGGAATATATATAAATAAATGATAATAATGGATCGATGGTATGAGGTAAAGGTAATAATTAAAATTAGTAGAAGAAATAATTCTTGTACTCCATGGAGTAATGTATGTATCGTCATGTTTCATCTTCCCAACCATCCATATAGGTCCCTTTCCCATCTTCAGATCCGTATGAATGAAATCTACAAGCATATAAAAATTCATGAGTTGGTTGTGGGTACAAGACACATTTGGATACCACCAATGATCCTTAACGTTAGTACATAAAATACACAAGTACATTTCATCATCATGAACATGTTACATATATAAACCAAAATATATCACAAAAATAAAAAACAAAAGTTGGGTCCTCAAGGACTAGCCTACCTACTTTAGTATAATGTTGAAAGAAAACATCATGAACATATGGTGTGTACTCATATAATGGATCTACATAGTTCAAGATAATGATAGAAGGAGCCTTGATGGCTTCCTAGTCACATTCCCTACTCAATATTGTCCTAAAAAATGGCCAAAACATCCCTCAGTTGTGATTTTCCAATGCATTCTGATCTTAGTCCTAACACATGGGTCTTGGGAAATTGTCCAAAAGGCCCCACTGTATGGTCCTCTGCAGCAGACATAGACAACACATACGATTCAAGATTCAAATGATAGAATAAATATTAAATTATGTTAATTTTATAGTCTTCAATACAATCCATATGAAATAAATAAAAACATATGTTAAGGAAACAGAAACACATACATCAAGTGACCATGAATCAAGCATAGATTTATTTGGGCCTCACACACATTTCAACAACAGTGATAATAATTTTTCTAAAAAACTCACTATGTCAAGGAATTAATTTATTAAGGTTGTTAGCAAAGAACACCAAGGTTCATAAAATATCATCTCCCAATTTAATCCCACATATACCTCAGCATAAAACATTCTTTATGGATTCTGAGGACCAAAAAAATTATTTTATTTCTAAATAAATAAAATAACACATGCAATAATAATATCTCTCTCTCTATAATATAATTTACAAATTATAACTTTAATCCATTGTACATGTTAACATATTATTTGTTAATGAATATTTACAAAAACACAAGTGATGATAATACCTCTATCAAGGATTTTCGGAGATAAACAAGTAGTTTATTACTATTCATTGATAAATTAAGATAATAATTATTTTATTATTATTTTTTAATTTTTGATTTATAATATTGTAATGAAACCTGATCTTATTTTCTAGAGGAAAGGTGTAACACCCCAATCTTCCTCGGTATGTTTCCTTTCGAATAATTCAATGACGTGCATTGTACGCAACTTCGAGATTTTAACACACCATAACCAATCAAACTAGCCGTCATGAATAGTAATACCTACTTTTTGAAATTTTATAAATTCTATATCTCAAAATGGACTTCATTTTTGGATTCAGAATATTGAAATTAGCCTAGGGTGAAACTTTCGTACTTTTCGGATAACTTTCATATTTTGATGAATAGTGAAAATTACTAAATTTTAATTAAAAAACAACTTTTTTAATCAAAATAATTAATATTGATAAATTATGAATTTGAGTGGTTATAAAGTATATTTAGAATATATTTTTACCATGTAATAAAATGTGGGTCATTGAACAAAATTTCACATTTAAACCAGTCATAAACAAGTGACAATCTTTTGATAGTTATTATCTCTCAAAAACACGCTTTTTGTTTTAACAACGGGAATTAATTTTAAATTAATTACTACCACTTATGTGTTTTGAATTTGGAAAAATGGATTCCATATTTGTAATCAGGATGTTCAAATTGTGTAAATAGGTAACTTTTATTTTTAAACATTTTGGATAATTACTCCGGTAAATATTTTATTTACCATGGTTAAAGGGTAAATCCGGTAAACAAGGGTTAAAAAATAATATTATAATAATACTAAATTACCCTAAAACGTGTCTTAACCCTATTTGTTTATACATGGTCGACCATGGGCATATTTGGGTCTATTTTGGGACCCCATAGATCCACTTGTAAGTGATAATGACACTTTATTTTAATTAAGTTAAAATAAATACAAAAATGACACAAGCATATATCTTTTAACAAAAAAATTGTTACAGAGGGTTATATATGTTGGATTTCAGATTATAAATATTCATTATAAATATAAAAAGATTTAATACATAATTATATTTTATTTATAATTTTTAGACATTAAATAATTTATTTTATTTATGACACAATGATGATGCAGTAATTACTAAAATAGTAAAAAATGAAATTAATTGATATTATAAATACCCAAATAAATATAATATGAAACTTTTAATGAATTAAACTAATTTTCTAGGATAATATGATATATTAGTATTGATTTAATTTACTTTTTTAGAATTAATAAATCTGTTATGAGTTTCAAAAAAATCAACTATTGAATAGTGTCAAAATTGACATAAAAGAGTTCTTAAACAAAATATTACATTATTAAT
This sequence comes from Viscum album, assembly GCA_963277665.1. Lineage (NCBI taxonomy): Eukaryota > Viridiplantae > Streptophyta > Magnoliopsida > Santalales > Viscaceae > Viscum > Viscum album. The sequence goes on along the minus strand of OY728127.1, from coordinate 400,709,744 downwards.
TGATATTAAATTCCTAAAAATATAAGGTTCGGCCAAGAGACTTATATCATGATAGTTTAATCATTAATGGACCACTTGTGAGTCTCTTGGATGTATATAGTAAGTTTATTAACCATATTATATAAAAATACAAAAAGACATTGTAAACGTGAAACTAATTAACTTAGAGTTAATACTTAAAGATAAGGTTAATATAAGTTCCCAAACCTGTATAAATTATATTGGTTGAGTTTTTTTCGACCTATCCCCACCTTAAAATTTAAATAATAAACATTGGAGCCATTATAAACCGAATATGAATTTATTATAAATTAATATTTCTAGCTTTTCCAAAGGTGCCCCTCACCCCTCTTATAAAAGGGCACTCCTCCTTCTCATTTCTTCACACCTTACAAGCCCTTTGGTTAGGCCAAACTCTTCCCAAATACTCTCCAAACTTCCCTCACTACAACCTAGAGGCCTTAGTTTGATCAGAAAGCCAACCTATGGAGCCCTTTTGATCACATCAGAAGGAAGAACCCGAAGAAGAGGTAATGTTTTCACCACCCCTTTTCAAGTTCCTTTCTTCTTCCACTTCTTCTTCATTTGTTGTTACCATTCAAAAATAATAACTCCAGTATCATATATATACTGTGATGTTATTATAAATATGGTACAACCATATTCAGTATTCTATCCACCCTTTGAATAACATGTCACCATACGTGCGTACGTACGGCTTACCGTCTCCACGTCGTGGTGTAATTGTTATTCAATATAATATTATTTGGATGGGTATAATAATGATGTTTAACTCATGTAAATAATAAATATAACATGTTAATGATTCAGTATATATGATATACCATCCATTTATATATTATTTTAATATCAAAATAATGATATTATCCCTCGTGCGTACGTACGGACTATCGTCTCCACGAACGCGATGAGATTCATTCTCCATCGTATCCATTCAAGTATAATTATCATTTGATGATTTAAAAATAGTATATAAGGACTTGATATCATTCTGGATATAAATAATATACATCCCATAAATAACGAATATGGCTCACATAACAAAGAATATAAATATAAATGAACCCGTTAACACCCGAAATGAAGATAATTCTAAGATATTATTAACAAATCAATGTTAAAAGATCATATATGATATCATATTAAAGTAAATGATTCTTGTATAATTCAATAACAATTATTTAACCATTATTCAGTAGGTAAACCTACCATCAACCAAGGAAAAAGTACAAAGTAAGGGATTTTCTTATCTCACTTTCAATTCCGTGAGAATTTCATTGTTCACCACTTAATTATTGAAAGTGGTGTATTGTGTACTTCCATTTGATATATATTATCATGATTCCCTTTATATTCATGTTATTCTGTAAATCATTTGGTGGTTATTAACTTTTGGCCATACGACTCAGTTGATTAACGTAGTAAGGGGTTTCTTATCTCACTTTTAATTCTGTGAGAATTTCATTGTTCACCACTTAATTATTGCAAGTGGTGTATGTGTACTGCCCATGATTGTATTCATTGTGTAATATACATTAATTTATGGGTATTTACATCATCATGGTATGATCCTTCTTTCATGGGTGTATGTTTCGTAAGTTACCTAATCGATAAGGGAATTTGAGATTTCAATTTCCACTCATTTGGCTTTACGCATATTTCAATGATTATATTACTCCAAGATTATGTGTGGAATCACTATTCATTTGATTATGTCATAATTTCCACTCCCCTTCCTGTGGATATAATTTTGACACACATAATCACTCGATTGATAATTTCTCAAGTCATCGATAAGAATTTGATAAGTGAAATTTTAACTCATTCTCCATTCGTTGAGTTAAACATCCAATTCATTGGTGTTGTTTTTACAAGATTATGTGTGAATGTCCTTTGATTGTTTTACACTAAATATCCAATCATATTTAGTGTATTTATATTTTTCACACATATCTATGTCGTTGATCTATCCTTAACCTAAGGATACAGCTTTATGATAGATTTCTTCTCAATTTACATTCCATTGAGAATTCATTGTTGTTATACACCAAATCACTTTTATGTGGTGTATATAATGTACTTTGACATAGTATATCATGAATCCATTTATTCTCATGATATTACAAAGTTTTGATTACCTAAATTATTTTTATTCATGTGTCTCTATTTTGGTTAGAAACTCTAACTAAAATACCATTTTTTAAATGTTTTAAAGACTTAATCTTCTAAATCTTTCTCATTAATGTCGATTATTTAAAAATGGTTTTAATGATTTATTTATATGGACATTAACGTTTTAAAATCAAAATTCCTTTTAAAAGTTTCAAAGTGGTATGGGACACTTTGATTCTAAAATCTATTTTAAATGTATTCTTGATAAATAGTGTGATTTTTAAATGATTTCAAGAAAAGGGGGATATTTCTCTCAAATAGTTCTGATGATTATTTTCATCTATGTCAACAACCTTCATTATTCTTGATTGAGGTTAACGTGATACAATACAATCTTCCATATTGTATCGAATGAATTATTTTTGACTGTGGATGTGATATTTTTATACCATTCATGGTTTGTGGTGAAAGTATTGACATTTCGTATGCTAGTTTAATACGAATGTTTATGTTATGTTTAAACCTTTTCATATGGGAATGAATTGGACTTAATAAGTGATGGGTGGAGCCCGCTATAGCTCCTCGATGCATCGGTGGGTCTCATGAGACAAACTACTGTCTTGGCACAAGGCCTCGACAAAATCTTATTTGTAGTATTGGCACAAGGCCTTGGCTATGTGGTTATGATAGTCTGGCATTATGCATTCCAACATTATGAAAGTGGTTATTGATATTGCATGTGATCATTCGACTAGTAGAATATCCATGTGAGTATGTAAATGGAATTATTTCATTTTACCTTTGCCATTTTATGCTGAAATTCAAGTTTAAAAGGCTTTTGTTTTAGTTATAAATTGCCTTAAGTGTTTATGCATATTTATGAATGCTTCTGCAATAATGTTATCCTTACTGAGCATCTAAGCTCACCCCTTTCAATGTTTTATTTTTCCCAGGATTATGAATAAGTAATTTATGAATGACCTGCAGGGATAGTATGAGGGGATATGAAGACAAGATGTTTTTTTATGATGTAATGTAAAACATTTATGGATGTATCTAGTTATTCCAAGGCTACTAAAGTAATCGGTCTTTCGAGACTTGATCTTTCTTGTGATCATGCCAATGTTATGTAATAATGCACCGACTCTAGGTAACTAGGTTCGGGGCGTTACAAAATAAAGAATTATTTTCACAACCAATCATGATAGAAATACCCATATATTCCCCCCTTAGACCAAAACACCTAGAAACGATGAGAGAGGGAGAGGCATTTTCAACACATAGAACAAAGAAGAAAAACCTAATTAATTGGAATAATACTTTCTACATCCTGGATGAATATTTTCTATTATAACTGGACTCAAGAGGATATAAAAAATGAATTCGGAATATTTCAACCATTTTTCAAGAAGTAACATTGTGCATAGGTCGCACCATTAAAGCCACAAATTAAATTAATAATTATTTAATTTTTCTTTCTGAATATTTATTGATAGTGGACCATTGAAAATGAACCAAATAATTCAATTCCATTTATTTTTTGGAATTTAAAACCATTGAAATAAGTTGCAGAATCATTCTTTATAAGGAAAAACCATATAAGATGTTTTTAAATCATATTTACCATAATAGGAACTATATAAGTGTAACATGGTTTAACCTTAGAAAACTCAAATAACTCAATTAAGGGTTAATTTTTCTATTCATAAATGAGTCTTATACCCTTATTCATTAATTAAATTTCAACAACTACCCTTATTCAAGGCCCTTTGTACCCTTTTTCAGGAAGAAGGAAAACCTGTTTCCTATTACACAAGAAAAGACATACCTTAACGAAAAACTTATAAACCCTTAGACAATGGATGGTATAATGGGACCAAGTTGGATGGAGGAGAATGTAAAAAAATTTCTATTATGGAGTGTTGTTTATTGTTGTTAATGAAGATAAATAAATTCTCTCTATAAAGGACCTGAAAATCATACAATGATTTGTTGATATTTATTTAAAATATATATTAGGTTAGGAGAACTTGTGATGCGAGACTTATGAAGGAATGGGGGAGAAATGATGATGTCAGTCATATACAGTTTTGATTGGAAGGAATGATGCTGCTGGAAGATAGGGAAGTTTCAGTACTTCCCATTGGAACTCTGATGATGCTGAAGCTGGAATATAAAAGTACATATATCACGATAGTGGAGTTCATGATGAAAAATGAAGAATGGTTATGGAATTCGATGAAGAGAATCATTAAAAAGGAATGGATGATCTAGAGACGGAACAAAAGATAATTTTAAGATGTCCTGGTATGTTATGGGCAAGTGGATTTCCATGATCCAAGCATTAAAATCTGGAAAAGGGGATGATTTCACCAAAGATTGGTTTTTGCATGCAAGATTGATTTTTTCCCGAATACTGAATGGAGTTTGGAATATTTCGTGCAAGGAATGATTAGAGGTACAGACTTCGAAAAATGGAAAATTAAGGAAGCGCGCGACAGATTCAATAAGTGCACAAATGATTAGGTTGGCGCGAAAGAGACTTACGTGCCCAATGTGACGTCAAATGGGGTTTTGTGTGACACGTCGGGATCATGCATGATGCATCGGGGTTTTTGCGAATAGGGGGCAATGAGGTCTATAAATAAGAGGAAACCCCATCACACTGTGTGTACTCAACACGTAGAGAAATCTTTAGCTCTGAGGTGTGGAAAATATTATAAAAATGATAGTGTGATAAAGAAATAGAGTTGCGCGCAAGAAGAAGAATTTGAGCACAAGAAGAGAGTTTCATGCAAGATTGAAGTTTTTCGTATGAGGTATTTCATGAAAAAAGTAAAATATTGTGCGCAGAGAATAACAGTGGTGCACAAGACACCTAAAAGGGTGCACGAAATATTTGGGTTCATCGCACGTATTTAGTTGTGTGTATGATAGTTCTTATTGGCTTCTGGGTAAGAAATTGAAGATTTGTAACTCAAAGAATACACATGTTCAATTGTAAAGAAGCACTAAAATACTATAATTCCCTATTTTTTCTAAGAGGATCCACACACACATGTGGATTGTTTTCCAAGTGCTACACAAGTGTAGGGGTATATCCTACTCATTTTATACCACATCAAAGGATTGTTTTCTAGTGGATTCTGTGGTACTGAAATATTTTTGTACCATACCAAAGATTTTTCTACTCTTGTTGAGTAGTAATCCTTGTAAATCGTGTTTTCTTGTGGTTCTGTGTGTTCAGCATAGAAGAAACTCATTAATAAGAGGCTAAGGTTGTTTGAAAAAATAGGCAACAATCAAAGAAAAAGATATCACTGATTCACCCCTCCCCCTCTCAGTGATACTTAAATCCTGATTGGGAACATCATGGTACCCATAAATGGTGGCATATATACCCTTATAAAGTCCTTAAAATCCAAGGTATTACCCTTATGTGACACTGGATTTACCATTACACAACACAATCTACCCTTATAATTCCTTAAGAAACTCAAGGATACATTTATACGATGAATCATTACATTTATGTAATTCTTATGGTACCCTTACACAACACTATACACCCTTAGGCAATGATTAAACCCATTGGATTAGCCTTATACATGTCTAAGGTACCCTTACACAGCCCTATATACCCTTGTGATGTGATTAAACTCATGGGATTTCCCTAACATAGCCCAAGAAATATCCTCTTTACCCTTTATGAAAGCCATAAAACCAATTTTAAACTTATTAAAATTATTTAAAACTTATATTACCCTTACATATCCCTCAATATACATGATCAATGGTACTATTCATTTGGGCAAAAATATTTCCACATAACAAGGCTTATAAATTAAAACAAAAATATGTATATAATTATAAATTAAATATGATGTCTCAATTATACCCCTAAAAATATTTTTCATCCTTGATAAGTATTCCTAGAGGTATTTCTTGAACAACATAGACCACTGATCTTCAAAATATGACAAAAAATCATAGAATATAGTTTAATCGGTAAATATAAACCAATAACTACATGATTAGATGAAAAAAAGATGCTTCCCTAACAACGAAATAACAGATTGTGATGAAGTATTAAGGATTGTACCTCAGACCATTCATGGTCCCACTCAACCATATTATTGATCCTAATAAATCAAATAACCTCTTCCATCAAATAATCCTTGATGTACTTGAGGCTCACGAGACACCCGATTTTATGACCTTTTTTGGGCCTACACCCACTATTTTAGTTCATGAGTCTAACATAATTGTGTGAATCCTTGGAGAATTTTTATTGAACTGATTCAGATTCCCTCGACATAACTTTTTTTTACAATTCATGATAGAAATGGTACATTTTGATTTAAATTTTCCCTTTATCCCACATTTATAACATCCAACGGAGTCGCTCCCTAAAGAATGATTCATAAAAAAGCATAGCTATTCTCTAATCACTGACATCCACCATGGTTTCCATCCTCTAACATCCTATTCATATTATCGTAATAAGAAACCACACCCATCCAATAAAATTTTCTTTTTAGTCTATTGACTCTATGGAGAATACCAGTAAATCATTCTTCCTCGATGCCCTTCTCCATTGTCTATTCATTAAGAATAATTTTAGCAGAGGTCATCAGAGAAATGTTCCTGACCTATAGCCTCAAATTTAAGAAAATTTCAATATCAAAATTACATTATTTATGAGATTAATTCACATCCAGTATAGGAGAAATGAAAATTATATCGATAGATCAAGATGAATAGGAGGACACTGTCATCATTCCCTTATAGAGATATATGAACGCTTCAGAATGCTCCAAATTCAGTGTATAAAGAAATAAATACTCTAAAAAGAAATCCTTAAAGGTACTCCATGGCATCCCATTCTATCTTTCATCCTATAGCATGACATCCCACCATCTTCTAGATATATCTTGAATCAGGAAGATCAAAAGATTAAACTTTTGATGTTATGGGGTCTCTTTGAGGTCAAAGATCCAATAAGTGAACTATATCCAAACATCCACATCCTGAGGTAATATAGGGACCTAGATGGTTGGAGGATGATGGAGCTAGAATTTATGATCATAATCAACCATAGTAATCATGCCCCGCTAGGATCCTCTACACATAACAATAACCAGTCGAAATAGTCTCGGATAGATCAGTTCAATTATTTGATATGACGATACAACTAAGGGAGCATACATTCCTAACACCTCCTATATTATGGAATTAAAAATATTATTTTGAGACATCTATGAGAAAAAATTTACTAAAATTATCAAAAAACCTTATAGAAATCCAATGATAAGAAAATCCAACAACTTAAGAAGGAATGAAAAAACAAACCAGGCACACAAATAGGTTGATAAAAAGGTTTGACCTAAGAGGATACCCACAAGAAAAATTCATAACCCCTTAATAACAACCCAAAAACTATATCTAAGACATTATTTACTTCACATTAGTCACATACACCTAAATACACTCAAACATAGAATACAAAAATCTCAAAGAAGAATTCATGGAATAATATACCAAATTAGATATCACAATTTCAAAAGACATCGATTTATTTGGGATCTATCTAATGAAAGAAACTGGTCTGTATTGAATGAAAAACTATATTCATATCATTATGTATGGAAATTTAAAAAATCCCATAAATCATAATATCAACATCATGTGCTTCCTCAAAGGTGAATTTTATAAATAGTAACATCAAATAGAAAAATTAATATTTCTTACTTTCATGGAACTAAGAGGTCCACTATATAGTGCTAATGAGACACTAAAATAGTTCCCCTGATAGAGTTCCAAACATCATAATTGGTTTTTACCCTATCCCATGCCAATGAGAAAATAAAAGACAATATCTTGAATCTTGGTGTCTTGTGAAACCATTTGAAAAACCAGACCCAAACCATCAGGTCCGATCTATAATGCCGCTCAACCTCATGCGTTCCACCCTATACTAAATAGTTTTTTGATTATAATCATTGATCTAATTCCATCAATAGGGAGAATATACACTGAGTATCATTTCCTAGTATAGATATGGAAGTGATAATCTTTCAGTCAACATGTAATGAATAATCAAATAAATTTCTGAGTAGTACAAAATATAATAAGTTAACCCATGATATAAAAATATGACATACCAGATATGTAATTCAATACAAAAAAATATACAATGTGTTAGGTAATTATAAGAAATAAAAGTAGTAACAAACACCCCAATTGAAATCCTCCTAATAATGTGCACATCATTTCACTCTATTTGCTCAACCATCCAATACAATGCCCTTTCCCTTCAATAGATCCCAATGCATACAATTTATAAGTGCATCAAAATTCATGAGTTGGGTGTTAGTATTAGACTAATAAGGTCCCCAAAAATAGAACTTCACAACAATGCCTAAAATATACTGGTGCATTCAATGATCATAAATAGGGTTCAAATATGAATATAAATGTATCACATAATTACAAAACATATGTTGGGTCCTTTTGTGATGGCCCTATGTGCTTCAACACCATGCCAGATGAAAACATCATGAACACAATTCAGGTCCTTAGGGATATGTTATACCCACTTAAAAACCATGCCATAAGAAACCCTAAAGGCAATCCTAATACATTCTATGCTCTGTATAGTCCCAAATTTGGGTGACACATCCCTTAGCTTGGATAATCAAATGCATGCTGAACTCACTCCTAACTCATCTTTCTTAGCCAATGTCCCTATAGGCCGTCACCATATACTCATCTGTAGGATACATAGATAGTGAATATTATAAAAGTAGAAAATGATATATCACAAATCATTTCAATCCAATAGTATCATTGTTTTTACAATCCATATGCAATAAACACAAGCACAATTCAATGATACAAATGCACACCACATGTCATTAATCATTAGACATATGTTTCTTAGGGCTACACTTTCATATCAACAACCATAAAAACTACCTGTATAAAACATTCAATATGGTCATGTAATTCATACCTCAAGGTTTTATATGAATAATACAAGTTTCATCAAATATCATCACTCTAATTACATCCACACACTTGCTGGTTCAAAACACACGTCAATGAATCCAATTACGAAAACCAGCTATTTTATTTTTAAAGAAGTAAAAAATCAAATGTGATAATAATTTATCACTACTAGATAATTTCCATATTTTCTCTTTAACTAATTACATCTGTAAAAATATTATTCCTTAAAGAATAATTACAAAATCACATGTGAGGTTAATCCCTATCTCATGGATAATCTAAGAAAAACCAATTAATATTTATCATTCATTGATAAACTTGGATATAAATTATTTAACAATCATTTCACAATTTCAATATTATTATCTTATATCAAAACATCATCTAATTAACATAATTTTGGATGAATTATATTTACATACTGTCATGAAATAAAGATCTAGAGATCTCCCCCTTACAATGTAGCGCCCATAAAAGACGAGGGAGGGTGAGGGTTCTCCTACAACTGGAACCCAAAAGATAAACATGGATTGTTTGAAGAAGACTTTTTAATTCCCAAAAAAATAATTTCTAGGGTTCCTAGACATAAAGGGATACCCAAAATAATGGTAGATGTGTTTGGGTATTTTTCATGAAGGAAAAACCATGTAATGTTTTCATCATTAAATCCATAAACTAAATTAACAATTTAATTTTTATTCCCTATTGTTTCAATGTAGAGAAGAAATTTAAATGAATAAAATAATTTAATTCCATGTTTTTCTACTTTTAATATCTATAAAACATGTTTTAGAGTCATTCTGTAGAAGTAGGAGTGAAAAATGATTTTCCAAGCATTTACCCATTATAGTTATTGTGCAAGGGAAATATGGTTTACAATTACATTGCTCATAAAACTACCATAAGAATAAGAGGTTTTACCCTTATATATGGATCATTACTTTATGAATCTATTACAACATAATAGATACCCTTATAAAAGGTCATTCTTACCCTTACACAGGTAGATGAAAAACCTGCTTACCTTACTGCAAGACTAGAGGTGCCTTTATGTAACTCCTTTTTCACCCTTACATAGAAGACAATATCCATACATAGTGGATTATATAACTTTATAGTGTGATTAAAGAAAAGGGATTACCCTTAAACAAAATTGGAGTTACCCTTAATCAGTTTAATATAATCTTACGCAACCTTAATAAAGGCACGGGTACCATTACATAGTGACTCCTTACCCATATGAAACAGCTAAATTACCCATAGAAAAATTTATATGCCCTTAAGAAATGATTAAACACAAGTTATTACCCTCATGAAAGTCTACGGTGACCTTATATCATCATCATCAAGTAATTTTATAAAGGGATAGGGAGAAAAAATACAAAAAGGAGAAGCGTAGAAGGAAACTTCTCGCCCACCCCCGCCCCAGCCCAAAAAAGGAACTATGGGGGCCTAAAATGATGAAGCCCTAATGAATCCCATTAAATAAATTCAATCCCATTTGAAGTAATACTTACATCAGAGTGAAGAAACACCTTCTCTGTGCCATTAAGGACCACCGAGGCCAAGTAGTTAGCAACCTTGTTCCCCTCTCTCCAGGTGTGAAGAATTCAGATGTTGTTCTTAATAATGCTTTTACATTTCCTTATGATATAGAATATCGACCAAGGGACTTCACCATTATCCACCATGGAGTTATAGACAATTAAGGAGTCTGTTTCAATTTTGGATACCTCCAACCCCTACTTCCTACAATGTATGAGCCCCATAAGCATTGTTAGTGCCTCCGCTTAAAGCGAAGATCCCTGGCCCAGGCTGGCTAAAAATGCTACGAAAACCGATCCTTTATTATCCCTCACCACACCTCCTCCACGAATGCACCCCTGGACACAAGATCCATCCGTATTGAGCTTCAATCCACCCGAGGGAGGTTTCCAGTAGACCCAACTGCCCTTCCTGTTACTAGAGGTACATTCTTCACTGGAACAGGAATGAAACTGGTGAAAGGAAGGCACTGCCCTCCAATGTCGCACCGCCTTGTATAGGTCCAGTAACTGATTTTTTTCCAAGACAATAATAACTATAGCCGAGACAGCCACACCCTCATACTTTGATCTATTCCTCGCCTGCCAAAGACACCAACACCCCGCATTCAGCAAAACCGAACGAGCAACTCTCTCAGGTCCCCCACCCTCTGAGCCATGATACCAATTATCAAGAAAGGAGGATAAGGTCACGTTCAAAGAAAGGGTTTCAGAAAACTCTCCAAGTGCCTTCTAGCCCTCGCCTTCCCAAACACTGCCAAAGAACAGGTGTGAAGTTCTCTCTTCTCTATGCATGTTACAATAAACACATTTAGAAGCAAGCTGGATGCCACACCTCCTGATATTATTGTCCGTCGAAAGTGATCTGTTTCGAATCCTCCAGGTTAGAAGATTGAGCTTAGTTGGAATGTCCTTCACCCAGACGACCTCATCCAAGCTCCCTGCTTGACCTGGCTCAAAAGAAATGTGACAGAAGTCCTTCGAGGAGAACTGTCCCATGGAGGAAGCGGTGAAGACACATTTATCCTTCTTTATATTAAGCTCAATGAGATTGAAACACTCAAGATGATTTTCATCCAGAACCGAGTTAATGACCTTCGGGAAAACACTAGCATCCCTGTACTAAATATATATGATTGGACATCTAGGAAACCCCAGCACTTCACCACTCCAATATTGTTTCCAAAAGGAGAGATCACCATTTCCAACAATCCACCGAGAGAAGGGCCGTAGCTTCTCTATAATGGGGCCAACCAAATACCAGAGGGACGCTTTTTTTCGCTCCACCAAACCCCTGGAGCCTGAGGTATACACTTGCATGGGGGTCCCCCATAGAGTACGACACTCCAGAACACTCCAAGTGAGACTCACATACATGCAGTAGAGTGTGTCCCCTAAGTTTTGCACATTAATCCCTCCCTCCCTCACCGGACTCGCCGATTTACCCCATGCCACCTAGTGTTTCTTCCCCTCCAAAGCGGGATCCCAAAAGAAATTGGCAAGGATCCTGTCAATGGATTTGATCACCCCCTTATGGACTTTTTTGGACGATAAACCATGGATTGGAGAGGCCAGCAGCACGTTGTTCACCAGGGTGATCCTTCCACCAAAAGATGGGAATTAATTTCTCCAGTTCAGAACCCTATCTGAGATCCTGATACGTAATTCATCAATGTTGCAGATTGAAAGCCATCCCGGCAATATGGGAGCACCAAGGTAAATCATAGGAAAACCCCGCTCTGAATGCCAATCAACCTGCGGACAACCTCCACTCTCTCTGCGGAGCACTTATTAGATATGTAGAAGACACATTTACCCTTGTTGATCAACTAACCACTCCATCGACAATAAACATCAAGCACTATATTAACGCTATGGATGGACATAGTCATAGCATTAATAAGTAAGATGGTATCCTCTGGGAACATAAGATGAGGGATTGTCGGGGCCTTCAGACTACGCCGATTTGGAAGGATACCTCTATTGATGATTCTCCTCTAGAAGAGGCGACTCAGGACGTCCTGAATGAGAATGAATAGAGATGGAGAGATGGGGTCCCCTTGCTTGAGGCCTCGAGTAGACATCAAGAACCCATACGATTTGACCATAAAAGACACAGACAACAACGAAGAGCTGAAGCAACGGAAGAAGATATCAACATTCCAAGAGTTGAGACCCATACCTGAGAAAAATCTATTAATGAAGCTCCATTTCACCTGATCATTGGCCTTGCTCATGTCACATTTAATGAACATGTTAGACCCTCTGGTCTTGAAGTTGATAACACTAAGAATCTCCTGAGCCAGAGCGATGGCCTCTTGGATCGAGCGACATTTAATGAACCCATGTTGTTACAAGGAAATGCATTGAGGGATATGAATAGCCATCCTCAAGTTAATAATGCTAGTCCAGATCTTGTATGGCACATTACACATACTCACCGGACGGTAGTGTGAGATTGATGAGGGGTTTTTAGACTTCGGATGCAGAATGATAGTGGTGGCACAAGAAATTAGGGGTTAGCTCCCTCCCCTAAATAAATAATGTATAACATCAATCAAGTCCTCTTTCACTGAGACCTAGGAGGCCCTATAGAATGAAGTAGGAAAACCCTCAGGACCCGCTCCGCTCTCTGGGTTCAAATGCATGAGAGCTTCTTTGATCTCTGACTCACCAGGAACAGCCCCCAGAATTTCATTGGTCTAGCATGACACAATGGTAGGAATCATATAAAAGATGTCTGAAGGTTCCGAAGGATAACCAGTAGCTGATCATTCATTAGGACCATCCAGAATCTCCAGGAAGAAGGAATTGGCCATGTCTCCAATCATGTCTCTCTCCTCCGTGAAGAAATAGTCATGGAAATATCCTTTGTACCCTTACACAAGGCCTTAAAACCCATTTTTCCCTTTGGTGAAGTCTTTAAAATGAATTTTATCTTGATATAACCCTCAAAATACATGAGAAATTGAAATGTTCAATAGGGAAAAAATATGTTAACGTAAAAAGACATATAAATTAATACCAAAAGAGGGTCTTTAATTATAAATAAATGGAGGATGTTATATAAAAAATTTAATTAAGGGTGAAAAAAATTATGTAAGGATAAACTAATGTTATGTAAGGGTAAATATAAGTAAATTTAGGGTAAAAAAGTTATATAAGGTTAAAAAAAAGTTATATAAGGGTAAAAAAAAGTTATATAAGGGTAAAATGAAGTTATATAAGGGTAAATAGAAACATTTACATGTTATTTAAGCATAAAATAATGTTAATTATGGGTAAAAAATTTATATTAGGCTAAAATATAGTAATTTAATGGTAAATAGAAGTTAAGTAAGGGTAAAAAATGTTATATAAGGGTGAAAGGAGTTATGTAAGGGTAAAGATAAGGTATGTCTTTTTAAAACAATGTTATATATGGGTAAACAAAAACATTTATAGGTTAAGTATGGGTACATTAAATTTATATAAGGCTAAAAATGTCAAATAAGGGTGAACTAAAGTTATTGAAGGGTAAATAGAATTTAAATAAATGTAAATCAATGTTATGCAAGGGTAAAATAAAGTTATATAAGGGTAAATAAATATTACTTAAGGGTAAGATAATGACATGTAATGGTAAAGAAAAACTATTATAGGTTAAGTAAGGATAAAATATAGTTAAGTAAGGGTAAAAAAAGTTATGTATGGATAAACTAATGTTTTGTAAGGGTAAAAAATGTTAAGAAATGGTAACAAAATGATATATAAGGGAAACCAACAGTAATGTAAGGTGAAAAAATTTATCAAGTAAGGGTCTAGAAGATTTATGTAAGGATAAATAGAAACTTATATAAGTTATATAAGGACAAAATAATTTTAAGAAGAAGTATTGGATTCAATGAAAACTAAAGGATATACTCTTCTGTAAAGAGATAATCAAGTTAAACCAATTATAAACCCTAACTTCTCATTCAAGGAGGTGGTTTCTTGAAAATATATATTTCCCAATGTTGTTGAAGTCCCATCACTTATATCACCATCATCTATTTAGTTTAGGAGGAAACCAACTATCATATTTTAAGGAAGGATGTGGAATTTATGGCTTCAGGTTTTTCGTACACACTTATATGTATGTTTTATCATCAAATTATTTCTATAAACATAATTAAGATGTCCCTTGAAACTATTGGATATGGGTCCTTTGATTTGGGGATTCATAATTCTTGACTCATCTTCTATAATTTTTTCTTAAAAGAGTTAAAGATGTTGGTCACATGGTTAGTAGTCCTATTCTGAGTTTTGTATACATATGATGAAATATACCACTAATGTTAAGAAACATATTGACCCACTTGTGGTCCTCAATTGGTTATGACTTCAAGGGTAACCCATTCACCACATTAACATGGATGCCCTATCTTACATTTCCAAACTCACTAACACTATCATTTAACTTAACTCAGTCTCCACTAAATTATCAAGAGCCTTTATAGAAAGAATTTATAATGATGTGGATTTTTCCAAACCCACACCCTATTTCATATTGATTCAAAAAGGCAAAAATGTTTTCAAAAAAGGGTGTCATATGAAAATATCATATATTACTACTTTTCTTGTTTGATATTATTCACTCTATTGTGATCTATGATAATATTCCATCAATGGAACCCATTTCACTATTTCCTATTTGAAAGAAGACTATTTGGATTGAAAATGGTAAAACTAATTCTCATATTGCAGTGTAGGATCCCACTATGGTTAGGTATATTGAATTTTGTGGGATTTATTATTAACATGAAATTAGGAATTCTACTGGAACCTCCAATAATATTTATTTTATATATAAGGTAACATATTTTTCATGATTTGTAGATGACGTCCATAATTCTCAACATATCTCTATGGAGGAGGAGGCTCAGGAAGGCCATAATTCTAATGAATACATTCATGAAAAACAAAAATAATTATTCAAAAATGAATGAAATTTACTATGATCTCATGTTACAAGATGAATGAAAGCATTGGTGGAATCAGATGGTTTTACTATTCAATGTCTGAAAAATACCTGAAAACCAAAGATATTATCTATCTTGAAGAGGAACAATATATCTAGATCATTAAAAATTCATCTTGAGGGGGAAAAATAAATTCCTCCTAAAACTATTGTGGAGAATCCTCCCTCATCCTTTGATGAATCATCCTCTGATGAATCATCCGATGAGGATGAAGATACTTTCAAGATCTGAAATTAAAATAATTTTGTAAAGGAGTGTACAATAGAGGAAATATATTCATAGAATATTGAAAAGAATTAATTATATTTTCAAAGATATCAAAAGGAGGAGATTCTTGAGGATGAGTAACTCAATCTTATAGTGTGGTTGTTTACTAAAATTGAATTAGAATTTGATAAGCATCCCATGTTTTGTTTATGGATTCTCTTTTTGGAATAAATGAGTATGATGGATGTATTAAAAATTGTTAGGGTTTTTAAAATCTATAATTTTGGAAGAAGATGAATTTATAATTAAATTAGAACAATACTATTTCATTTTATATTGGGACACACACATGGGAGCCAATCTGCATGAGCTTGTGGAATTATGGAGGAATTCCATCATTCCTATTTTTCTCAACCTAAATTCATTTTCTGTGTAATAAAATTGTTTATAGAAATAATTTTCTAGACAATGGATGATTTCACTCTTAGTTGAGTGATTGAGGGGTGTATAGTCTTTTTAGAGGTTCATTGTGCTGAATATTTTTAATTTATATTTTTTGCACTAAAGGTAAAATTCAGTAACGTGTTGGATTCAACTTTATTAACTACTCGTTCATTGAAAATCACTTTTGGAAACACATTATCTACTCATGTTTGTATTAACTATGTGGAAATTCCAAAAAACCAAACATGATATTTCAATTGATCTTTTAGATATTCATCTAAAAATGGTTTTGGAATTTTTTTCACTATACTTTATGTTGGTATAAGAACGATACAACATGTTCTTTAACTTATACTGAATTAATTTTATAATAAATTTTTGAGGGCATGGGTTGGTCATCCAACTTATATCTCATAATATTTCTGGTAATATTAAGTTATTTTAGGATAAAAAACATAATTAAGTGTAAAATAAATTTAATTGAAGGTAAATAAAAGTTATGTGAGGGTAAGAAAAGTTTTTTGAGGGTAAAATATTGTGATGTAATGGTAAATAGATGTTATTTAAGGATAAAAACAATATTTTATTGGAATGTAAGGGTAAAATAATGTTATGTAATGGTAAAACAATATTATGTAAGGGTAGAACATAGCTATATAAGGGTAAATAAAAGTTATTTAACTGTAATCCATAGTTATGTAAGGGTAAAAATAATATTTTATAGGTTAATTATGTCTAAAAAAAATTTCTAAGGATAAAACCAAGTTATGTAAAGGTAAACTAATGTTAAGTAAGAGTAATGAAAGTTAAGGGTAAACTAATATCATTTAATTTAAATAGATGTTTAGTAATTTTAAATCAAATTTATATAAGGGTAAAATAATGTTTTATGAAGGTAAACAGAAATTATGTATGGATAAAAAAGATATATAAGGGTAAACCAAAAAATGTATAGGTTAATTAAGGGTAAACTGAAGTAATGTAAAGGTAAAAAAAGTTAAGTAAGGGTAAACTAAAGTTCTAAAAGGGTAAACAGTAGTTGTATAAGGGTAAAAAAATTATGTAAGTGTGACATAAAGTTTTTTAATGTTAAATAGAAGTTAATTAAGGTTAAAAATTGTTATGTAAGGGAACCTAAAATTGTACATGTTATGTCAGGGTAAATTAATGTAATTTAAAGGTAAAATAAAGTTAGCTAAGGGTAAGAATAAGTTAAGTATGGATTACAAAAGATATATAAGTGTAAAAAATGTTATATAAGTATAGAGACCATGAATTTTGATACATATATATTTTTTAATGATTATTAATTACATTACATAAACACACACTTTAGGGATGTAATAGTTTAGTACCTTTGCAAACATGGAAACATAAACAGTAGTCTGTAAGTGATCTATGTCATCTCACAATATGTTCTTATAATCTATCAAAATTCGAGAAATATCATTTTTAATACATATTTTCATAACCCAGCAAAATTAATAATAAGAAATAGTGATATAAGATGCTTATTAGGGGTAGAAAAGGGAGATATCTAAGAAGAACATGGGCATAAGGGAATGAGAACATGAACATAACCTTTGAAAACACTGCCCTATATATCAAAGATCATACTCTGGTGTCATGTCCTAAAGCGTGGAAGTTTATAAGACATCAATTATAAGGGAATCAAAGAACATGAGCCATAATATCATAAAAATGGTATAAGACATGGAATTTCTATTATAATCATAATCATAGAATATAATTTCCTTATTAGTCAATATTTACTCCCAGAACCATTATAGTGGACAATGTCTCTTATAGAACCATGATCACTCCCCATTCTAGACTATCTTTCTTAACTAGGTTCACTCCTCATTCTATCCCTATATTTATTGAATCAATTTCACTTCCAATTCTATTCCAGTTTATATAATGAGATAAAAATCATTACACAGTTCATTGGAGGTATATATAGGTAACACATTAAAAGAAGTGGGTTTCATAAGCATTTCCTTATGGTATAACCCATATAAGAGAAATAGGTTTTACAAATATCATTCCATAAAAACATAAAACATTAAGGGAAAGAATATGAATTTTTTCCTTGGATCATATCTCAATTATGGCATATTTAATACAACGAGATGTCATCTTATATGGATAATAATTTTTGGAGGATCATTTTAAATATTTCTTGAGAAAAAGAACAATTCCACTTTGCCAAATGATTTTTAAAACATAATTTTTTTAAAAACTTTTATTTTAAAACAAACTTGAAAAATTACAAGGAATATTTGATGTAATGATTTTCCAAGACATAGTAAAATTCTTTTCATATCATGCATGTTAAAAATGAAGACCCACTTCTAATTTTTAGTAAAATCCAAATGGGAATTGTTTTGAAAAATGACATGAATATTCCATTAATTTTTTAAAAAATAAAAAAAGTGGTAAAATTTTATTTATAAAAAACATAATATATTAATAAAAAAATTAATTTTTTTAGAAAACATGATTTTGGAAGAAAAAAATTCTGACTGAAGAGAGAAATAAAGTTAGTTTTTCCTAAAAACATTTTATTAATAATATTAAGCATTTAATAGTGGATGAATTCTGTCATTATATGAATATGACATGAATAAATATAAGAGAATAAAAATAATTATAATTATATATAGTTAGATCCTAAGATTTCAACATTAGAGGCATAATGATAGATAATCCAGATAAAAGATGATATTGTAATATAAAAACTATACCAATTTGGTAACATTTAATCATAATACCCAAAAAGGGATTAGATAAAATGAAACCTATAATAACATGAGGATAAATAAATTCATGATATAAAATGTCAATGGGGATGTATATACACCTAATGAAATAATATAGGTGAATAACGTAACATAATCCTCAAAAAAGGAAAATTGAGACCAAAATAATCAGATACATTAAGTCTTTCGTTTAATAATAATTATTTGAACATACTTTATAATTAATACAAATTTATCATACATCTATAAAGAACAATATTCATATATATTATGCGATATATGACTTTCAAAAGACTTTTTACTTCCCATTTATCAATGATTCCATGTTAATGTTATATTTTGGGTAATGACAGCTTTGTTTTTAAAATGTGATTTGATTTGTTATTTTTTGGTACTCTTCTTTTCATCATGATTTCATAATATCAAAATTATAAAAATTGAATAAATATCATATATATTCATTTTATATTTATTTATAAAAATCCATAAAATTTAGTGATTGGAAATTAAATACACCGTTCGTGGAGACGGTAGACCGTACGTATGCATGAATGCTGTTTTTTTCATTTTATTATTAGTTTGAATGAAAAAAATAAATTATATAATATTATTCTAAAATAAGATTTATATCATATATATCACATATTTTTATTAAAAACAATCATTAATACCTTTCATGTAAAATGTGATTGAATCACATCACATTGTGAGGCGGTAGTCTACCATACACAAGAACAACATTATCATATTCCCAAAAAATAGAAATCCTAATGGTATCTATGATATAAAAATTAAAAAATAATAATATAATCATAAATATCACATATAAACTATAAGAGAATCATTTATTAAATCCTTGAGAGGTGTTAAAGAAAAAAATTAAATGAAATTGATTCGTGAGACGATAGTCTATCATACACAAATGATTATTTCGCAACCCATTTGGTGGAATTATGTGTGGTTTTAGGTTACACACTAGATATAACTACATCTAAGTATATTCAAGATATTATTTTTATTATATAAAATTATATAAAATGAATTTACGGGGGTTTATGATGAAATAAAACAATAACACTCAGTGATGAATGTTACCTCTCCATCAATTATCCTCCTTAGGTTTTCAATAAAATGCTTCCAAACAATGATTTCTTCTAAAACTAATAATTATTAGACGAAGTTGGGGACGTTTTAAAGTGATTTTAAGGTATTTTACAAATCAAATTGGATTAAAGGTGTGAAAATGAGAGGTGCGGGTATAGATTTTTCTATGTGGGGGTGACGCCGAACTTGGTATTTTTGAAAAGAATTGAGTTCTACCACATTTTTCGCATGAAAAAAGGGTAAAAATTGGATCAAATTATAAACATAGAAACTATAAGTTTTAAATACGGCTTAATGTTTTCATAAAAGTTTATAAGTCAATATTACCCATATGTTTGTAGTTTATCCCCCCAGTAAACCCATTTTTACCTTAGCCACGATTAATTTTTTTACTACATTTACTATTTATTTTCGTGAAAAATTTAGCTAGGATTATTATAAATTAGAAATTATTATTATTAAAAATATCTAATTCATTTTTCATAATTTGATTCAATGAAGTGAAAAAAAAATTAATTAAAATTTTATCCTGCAGATATGATGAGAAAATATATTTTTAAAGTGAAAATGATGACAAGTTTATGAATTTATTTTATTAAATCTCAATATAAAATGGATTTAGGTTACCCAAATTTGATTAATATATTTATAAATTAAATAATTAAACTTAAAAAAATAAAAAGAAAATTTAACTTTATAAATAAATTAAACAAAAATTCACTTTTCAATTAAAATTATATCTTTTTCAGTATCAATCAACAAAATAAAACAATCCAGAAAAATAATCAAATTTCATCATAAGATAGTTTTGAAATTTTTTATTTAAAAATATATTTAATTTTTACAAATTCATTTCATTAGAGTGTCCAAAATTAGTTTTATTATTTTTTATAAAAATAAATAAAAACATTTCATTGAGAGAATTTTATTTTCAAACATATAAACACTTTACCCAAAAAAACTATTTTTATCAATATTTTTCGATTATATATAAAAAGAAAATTAATATTTAAAAATTTGTTATTAAAATTAATATCACTATATTTAAAAGTTAGGTTATAATAGTCAGGTTTAAAAAAATATTAATAATTCATCATGGTTTTATTAAAACGTAGTATTACATGTAACAAAAGCTAAGACTATTATTCATGTAGATTAAGATTAACATGGTGTATAACAAAAGATTAAAATTTCATTATATGTAACTCAATATTTCAAAAAAATTTGATTTATTTGAAATAATAATAATTCATAAAAACATGGGGTGTTCTATTCCATTACCATTAAAAAGAATTTCTCCCTTGAAATTCGTCATTATGATACAAAAAAATAAGGAATCTTTTGTCATATAATTTACTCAAGTTATTGTGTAGCTTCCGAAAACTAGTGGTTTCACCATAAGACCTTTACAAGGTGAGTGATCTTGTTTGGTAGAACTTTTTTTGTATGATTCAGAATATCCACTGAATATCCCTCATAAAAATGATCATGCTCAAGTTGTATGACCTCTGAGCTTAGTACATGTGAAGGGCCAGGTATGTAATTCCTCAAGAGAGATACATGGAACATGTCATGTGATTGAGAGAGATTTAATTGAACTTCCAAGAGATATGATACCATCCCAATATGATCAATTATTTTAAAGGGATCGACATACCTAGGGATCATTTTCTCTTTCTTCTCAAATTTCATAACCTTATTTAATGGAGAAATTATTAGAAACACCTTATCACCAACTTCAAATTGTAGATAACTTCTTTTTTTGTCAGCATAAAATTTCTACATACTCTGAGATACCTTGATTTTTTACCAAATGTCCTTAACTTTATCTGCAATTTCTTCATCTACATTAGGCCCCTATATCTTTCATTCTCCATATTAATTATAGCATGTTGGAGCTCAATATTTCTTTACATAAAATGAATTTTAAAGATCCATCTAAATTCTTTAGTAAAAGGTATTGCTATATGAAAACTCAACTAGAGGAAGGTGCTTATTCTAACCACCTTTTAAATACAATTAACAAGGTTTCAATATATCCTATATGGTTAGAATTGTTCTTTCAGACTGGCCTTCTCTCTGAGGACAATATGAATTACTGAATCTAAACTCTTTATAAAGAGCTTGGTAAAGAATTTGACCCAAAATTTAGATATACCTTAGATCCTGAACAGATATAATGGAATATTATACTTCTCTCAACAATTCCACCTCCTTAATGTATATATTATTTTTCTGGTCCAGATGTAATTAATCACTAATATCAATGAATTTTTTCTTCCTAATAAGGTGGTCGACTACAACCCATATAGAATTATGACCATTAGAAATTTGGGGAGTCCAATAACACAATTCATGGTGATTTTCTCCCATTTCCATCCTGTTTTGGGTAATG
This sequence comes from Viscum album, assembly GCA_963277665.1. Lineage (NCBI taxonomy): Eukaryota > Viridiplantae > Streptophyta > Magnoliopsida > Santalales > Viscaceae > Viscum > Viscum album. Next base: position 400,687,144 of record OY728127.1, on the reverse strand, counting down.
GATGAAATTACCCCTTACAATTTTTTATTTTAGGCTTAACTTGTTGACATAACAAGCATTGCGATACAAACTCAGAAACATTTCTATTCATTCTATCCCACCAAAAGTATTCATTCAAATTTAAATATATTTTTTTACTTCTAGGATTAATAGAGAATGATGAATTATGATATTCTTATAAAATATCCATCTTCAATAGATGGAACACATACATGGTTCCCCCACCATATAATTCTATCTTGATCAAGGTTAAAATTAGGAAAAATTATAACATTGTTTCTTATCTCTATATATTCATTCTGCGCCTCTTTAATCTTCACTTGGATAGATGTTTAAAATTTTAATTGACAAAGATAATATTTCCCCCTTCCTTATCTATAGAACCATAATTTTAAAATCCAAAAAATATTGTATCTTTTTTACCCTCATCATGGACAATCTAGAACAATCCTTTTAAATCAAAGCATTTTTCCCCTAGTTCTTTTTCATATGGGGGAAATGTATTGAGCAGTCGTAATCTTTAATGAGTTATAATCATCTTATTTAGCTCATATTCAACACATTATGTGTGAATATATACTGTAACATTTTATAATTAGTATATATATAACACTTTTCTCAATAAATATAATGCCTAAATATAGTTAATGAAAAAATTATTGCTGCTAACTCCATATCATGATCTTGGTAATTATTTTCATGAACCATTTGTTATCAAGAGACATAAGCTATAACCATGTCATTATATATAATAACACATCCTAATACCTTCTTTGACGCATCATTACCGATTATAAATCCTTCTCTACTATAGGGAAACGCAAGAAAATGTTAGTTGACTATTATTCTTTTTGAATCCTTGAAATTTTCCTCACATTCATTTATCTATAAAAATATTGATCCCTTCTAAGATAACTTTTTCAAAGGATTAGATGGTCATGAAAAATTATCCTAAACAATCTATATAATCCATCTATACCAATAAAACTATGGATCTCAGTTACCATGGTTAGTCTATGCTATCATTCAATAGCCTCCTTTATTGATGGATCTATGGATATAACCTCTCTTGAGATTATATGAACCAAAATTCACACTTTGTAAATTTTTCAATTATTTTCTCCTTCCTTAGGGTATTTAGTGAAAATATCAGTTGATATTTATGCTCTTAATTTTTATTTGAGTATATAAGAATATCATATATATTGACTTAAAAAAAATTAAATGTAACCTCTAAAGACTATATTCAGAAAATCCATATAGATAGTGTAGGAATTTGTAAGACTACATAGAATTACGATATATTCATAGTGTCCATTCCTTGTAGGAATTTGTTTCCTATGTATATCCTCTTTATGGACCCTCAATTAATGATATTAAAAATGAAGGTCAATATTGGAAAATTATTGAGCTCTCTGAAGTTGATCAAACAATTAATCCATACGGGGAAGATGATACTTGTTCCGAATTGGGATATTATTCAGCTTCTGATACTCAATATAGATTCACACCAATATATCTTTCTTTTTATGCAAAAGAATATGTACACCTCATGATGACACAATTTCCCAAAGTAATCCCTTATCATGGTTTTCTCGGAGTTACATCCTCAATTCCTATAACTTAATCTGGCCCCTTCTATAGGGAGTATGTGAATTTGGTGTTTCACTATGTATGAGTTCTATTGAGAACTCAACTACGCGTTTTGGGGTAAGTTTAGGGATATCATTTAGAAATACATAAAAAAAATGCCGATATAATAGGAATATCGTTGATGTCGAGTGTCTCCCCAACTGTATAAGATAAACACCCCTTATTAATGGTAATTAATACTCATACAATGGATGTGATATCCATTGAAAGTTATCACTTATCGTCACATTGATATATGATCATAGGTTTGTGGGGAATATAAAAATAAAATTCCCTTCCTTGATAATTGATGAGGGATTTATGTATATAAATCCAATCCATTTATGATATGACATTAAATTCAATTATATGAAGAATGTAAATATTTTAAGGATGAAATTTCACACAAAAAAAACTATAGAGGAATAAAAATCATGAAATGTAACCATGATACCATTATGGGTTTTCCCTAATAATTATACATCTAATATTTTGGTTGGAATATTGGTACCTTTAGAAAAGTATTCAGATATGAATGAATGGGTATATCCATAGTCAAATAAGACAATAATAGTTCTATAGTGGATGGTAAGTGTAACTTTCACCACATCCTTATGAAAAACCTTTTTTGAAATAATGATCACATGATATTTCCCCTTGTGCCTCAGATTAATAGGTTATTTATTTCAATCATAATTATTAAACCTTGGGTTTGAGAACTATTATCATAATAATCATCCTCCTTACACTTGAAGCACTGAAGTGTGGGAGGTTCATTCTGGGCAGCTTTCTCTTTATTCTCATCATTGGAATATTTGTTTCCATCAATTCATAAATCAATTCCTTAATGAACATTATTTTATAATTAAAAAAATTCATTGTCTTCCTAAAAAAATTTCCTTTATGTTTCTTCCACACTTTGAGCATTATGGAAATTTCATCTTCTTTTCTCTATGGTTTTTAGATTTTCCTTTGAACTCCCTATTCCTTTACTTGTCAAACCGTTGAGATTGATAAAAAAATCCAGCCTCTATTTCTACCTTGAAAACACATTGAAAATTTTCTTCATAGGTAATAAAGTCTCTTATAGACAACTCCCTTTAGATACTTGGTTTTAAACAACTAAATTATCGAAAAACCTTGCCTTTGGGTTAGATGACAATACTTGAAGTATACCTCACATATATTGTAATATTTTTCTCATCGGTACCAACAAAATCATTATCATTTTACTTTAACTCAAGGATATACTTCTATATCTCCATATGAAGAATACTAGGAAAGTATTTTTTTGAAAATAATAAGGTCTTGGACTCATCTTAAAACATAAATTGAATTTCATTATGTTGTCTCATATTCTTGATAATTTCTACCATTGATCCTCTTCACCTCCAAAAAATGTATACATCCATGATAAAATTTTCATTATTGAAACACTATAAAATGGGAAATATATTTTGTAACTCCCCAACCCCAGTAACCTAGAGTCAGTGCATTATTACATAATATTGGCATGATCACAAAAGATCATGTTTCGAAAGACCGATTAGTTTAGTAGCCTTGGAATAACTAGATACATTCATAAAGGTTATATTACATCATAATGTGAATACTACTAAAACAAAATCTTGTATTAATATCCCCTCATACTGTCCCTGCAGGTCATTCATAAATTACATCACATCCTGGGAAAAATAAAACATTGAAAGGGGTGAGCTTAGATGCTCAGTAAGGATAACAATATAGCGTAAACTTTCATAAATAAGGATAAATATTTAAGGAAATGTACAAATAAAACAAAATCCTTTTAAACTTGAATTTAAGAATAATATGAAAAGGATAAAATGAAATATTTCCATTTACTTATTCACATGGTTATTCTACTAGTCGAATAATCAAATGAAATATCAATAACCACTTTCATAATGATGGAATGCCTAATGACAGAATGTTATAACCACATAGCAAAGGCCTTGTTCCAAGACTACAAATAAGATTTTTTCAAGTCCATGTTCCAAGACACTAGTTTGTCTCATGAGACCTACAGATGCTTCGAGGAGCTATATCGGGCTCCAACTGTCACTTACTAAGTCCAATTCATTCCTCATATGAACAGGTTTAAATATAACATAAACATTCATATTAAAACTAGCTCACGAAAAGTAAATAAATTCTCCATAAACCATGAATGATATAAAAATAACACATTCCACAGTCAATCATATCTCAAAACCTTCAATACAATATGGTTGTTTTGTATCATAATATGTCAACTTCAAACAACCTTAAAATCCATCAACGGATGTTGACGTAGATGAAATCAAAACTAATTGAGAGAAATATATCTTTTTTTTAAATCATTTAAAATTCACATAATTATAAAATAAAAAATTTACTTCGAAAATATTCTTATAAGCTGTTAAGGGAAGCTTTGAATATTTTACAATGGTTGTAAATAGCTGCACCCACTGTATAAGTTAAGAAAAGACATTCTTACCTTAATTTGTCAATAATATTAAAAAGGTCCTTATTTGGAAAATGAGGTAAAGATTCCTTTATAAAATTCTTATAAAAAGTCAAAAAAGGGTATACATGTATTTAACCCATATTCTGTAAAATAGTAAGAATATTTTGAAATACATTTTTAAGAAACATGTATGTGGATGATAAAGAGGTCCCAGTAGATAATTACGTATAAACAACCTCGGATAATGAAGAGATTGTAAAATAAACCCTTATATTCTACTTCTCGTTAGTCGATGGTATGTTAAACTCCTATATAATAGCTAAAACTTAGTTATTAAATTATAAACGAACCATATACTTAATTATGATATCATATACGATCTTCTAATAATGATTTTTCAATAATATATTATTATTATCATCATTTCCGGTGTTAACTTACTCGTTTTATTTTATATGTTTTGTTACATAAGACAAGTTTTTTATGGATAGGTTTTATCTTATTCATATCCATAATGATATAAAGTTCTTAAACATTACTTTTAATCATCAAATGATAGTTAGTCTTGAATGGATACGATGGGGAATGAATCTCATCGCGTTCGTGGAGACGGTAGTCCGTACGTATGCACGAGCAATAATATCATTCTTTTGATATTAAAATAATATATAATTGGATGGTATATCATATATAAAGAATAATTATAATATTATAATGATTATTTACATAAATTAAACATCATTATTATACCCATCCAAATAATAATATATTGAATAACAATTACACCACGACGTGGAGACGGTAAGCCGTACATACGCACGTATGGTGATATGTCATTAAAAGGATGGATAGAATATTGAATATGGTTGTACCATATTTATAATAACATCACAGTATATATACGATACTGGATTTATAAATTTATATTGTAAATAGCAAAGAAATAAGAAGTTTAAGAAGAAAGGAACTTGAAAGAGGGTGGTGAAAACATTACATCTTCTTCGTGTTCTTCCTTTTGATTTGATCAAAAGGGATCCGTAGGTTGGATTTATGACTAAAGGAATGCCTCTAGGATTAAGGGAGGATATTTTAGAGGGTATTTGGGCAAAGGTTGGCCTATTCAAAAGGCTATGAAGGTGTGAAATTTAGAGAAGGGTGAGTGCCCTTTTATAAGAGGGGCGATGGGCACCTTAGGAAATGCAAGAAATATTATTTTATAATAAATTCATATTTGGTTTATAATGGCTCCAAAGTGGATTATTTAAAGGTTAAGGTGGGTATGGGTCTAAATCCTTTCAACCAATATATTTTAGACAGTTTTGGGCCACTATATTAACCTTTTAATTTATATTTAACTCTTAGTTAAATAGTTTGACACTTACCATGTCCCTTTGTATTTTTATATTATATAGTCAATAAACTAACTATAAATATACAAGAGACCCCCAAGTGGTCCATAAATGATGCAACTATCAATATTTAAGTCTATTGGATGAACATTATATTTTTAGGAATATAAAATAAATTAATAATATAAAATTTGTTATAAAAACTCTTTTATGTCAATTTTGACACTATTGGGTAGTTTGTTTTTTGATAATTTCATAGCAGCATTATTATATCGAAAAAAATTATATAATCAGTCATAATATGACATATTAACCTATAAAATTAATGTAATTCAAAAAAGACTCAAATTACATTTATTTTGATATTTATAATAACAATTATTTTAATATTTCATTAATTTGGTAATTACTGCATCACCGTTGTGTCATAAATAAATTAAATTATATAGTGTCTAAAAATTATAAAAAAATTACCATTATGTAGAAAATATTTTTATAATTCTAATGAATATTTATAATAGAATTTATATTAAGTATAACCCTATATTAAAAATGTTTTAATTATTAAACATTGATTTTCACTCTTTTAACTCTTCTTTGAATTAAATAATAATAAATGTCTCAATCAAATCCAAGTTGATCTAAACGATAATATTTCATTCCTAAGGTTGTTTCGGTCGAGATACACTTGTCCAATAGAATTTGGACATGTGTTAGGGTAATATTAATATCATTTTTACCCTTAATTACCCTATTTACTTTTAAACGTGGTAAATAAAAGTAAAAAGTTACTTTTCACCAAAAATTATTTTCATCTCAATAAACCACATTTTTCTCCTTGATATTATCCGTGTCTCTCGGATTTTCTAAATTCCACACACATAAGCGGTAAAATTATTTTTTATGAGAATTTCCAAATTCTCCCAGGAGGTGGGTAAAAGATAGTGAAAAATTCCATAAAATTTTTATATATTTAATTTGATTCTAAACTAACTCCAATGAATTAAATTGAACATATATTGGTACAATGTATCCATTTTGACCTTAATTAAATTTAAATAAAATAAATAAATATTTAAATAAAAATTTGTATTTAGACCCTGACTTAGTGTTTTTCACTATTCATCAAAAATTGAAAGTTTTCAGAAAAATACTAAAATTTCACCCTAGGCTAATTTCGACATTCCAAATCCAAAAATGAAGTCCATTTTGAATATTAAAATTTATAAAATTTCAAAAAGTGGGTATTACTATTCATAACAGCTAGTTTTATTGGTTGTGGTGTGTGTTAGAACTCGAAGTTGCGTACAAAACATGCTACTGTATTATTCAAAGAGAAGCATACCGTGGATAATTTGGGTGTTACATTATCCCTTTATTCAAATAATTTAATCCTAGAAATTTCTAGAATTCTACTGCATGAAAAGACTCGGGTGGTTCTTCTTCATATATTCATCGGGTTCCAACGTTACTTCTTCCATCTTATGGTTTCTCGGAAAAACTTTTACCAGACGAGTCATCTGGTTTCTCAGTACTTGTTCTCTCATATCAAGAATCCTGACTGGCTCTTCGCAATAAGATAGATCAGGTTCCTATTCTAATTTATCATAGGTGAGTACATGCGTTGTGTCAGGCATGTATTTTCTCAATAGTGATACGTGGAAAACATTGTGAACTTTGGAGAGACTTGGAGGAATTTCCAAATGGTAAGCTATATCCCCAATTAGTTCTAGAATTTCGAAAGGTCCGATGTACCTGGGACTCAATTTACCCTTCTTAACGAAACGTATAACTCCCTTCCATGGAGATACCTTCAAGAAAACATTATCTCCTATCTAAAATTCCAAATCCTTCCTTCGGTTATCGGCATAGCTCTTCTGCCTTCTTTGAGCTACTTTAATGTGGTTTTGGATTACCTTTACCTTTTCTATTATTTCCTCCACTAGTTCTGGGCCTACAAGTTTTCTTTCACCAACGTCATCCCAATAGGTTGGTTTGCGACATCTCTTTCTGTATAACGTTCCATATGGTGCCATCTGAATACTTGAATGGAAGCTATTGTTATAGTAAAATTCTACTAGAGGTAAATATTGATCCCACATACCCTGAAAGTCAAGTGAGAATTATCTCAACATGTCTTCTATGGTTTGAATAGTGCGTTCGGATTATCCATCTGTTTGAGGGTGGTAGGAAGTGCTCAAACAGAGTTTAGTATCCAAGGCCTCCAGAAGACTCTTCAAGAATCTTGAAGTAGAACGAGGATCACGATCAGAGAAAATCAATAGGGGTACTACATGAAGTCTCACAACATCATTAATATATTGTCTTGCTGGACGTTGCAATAGTAGATATTTTGTTATAGCAATAAAATGTGCTGACTTGGTAATACGATCAACAATGACCCATATTGCATCGTTCCTTCTAGGAGTCTTTGTTAGCCTCGTGATAAAGTCCATCATAAAATTGTCCCATTTCCACTCTGGTATGGGAAGAGGTTGATTGAATCCTCCAAGCTATTGCCTTCCAGATTTCACTTGTTGACAAACCATGCATCTTGACACAAAATCAGCAATCTCCCACTTCATGTTGTCCCACCAAAAATGTTCTTTCAAATCTCTATACATTTTGGTGCTCCCAGGATGTATAGAGAAATTTGAGCTATGAGCATAATCTATTTATTCCCTTTTTAGATCAGGTATATTGGGAACACAAAGACTCTTCCCAAATTTTAAAATTCTTTCTTCATACACAAATTCTCTTAATCTCCCATCATTCAAAGCTTTAATATTCTTTTGAAATTCTTCATCATCAGTCTGATAACTCTTAATAATTTCTAAAAAAATGGTTTGGAAACCATTTGAAAAAGCATTGATGTTTCACCTTCCATGGTTATTCCCATGTCCATCTCCATTGTATCCATGAAAAATGTATCCCTTTAAATTCTAAAATTGTTCAAAACTCCATGATCTTTTCTGGTCAAAGCATCTGCCACCTTGTTTGCCTTCACAGGGTTGTAGTGTATCGTGAAATAATAATCCTTGAGTAATTCAAGCTATCTACTTTTCCTCATATTGAGTTCTTTTTTTGAGAAAATATACTTAAAACTCTTGCGATCAATATCAATCTCACATTTTTCACCATAGGGGTAGTGTCTCCATATCTTCAAAGAAAAGATCGCAACAGCAAACTTCTGATCATGAGTATGATAGTTTTTCTCTGGAATTTTCAACTTTCCTGATGCATAGGAAATAACCCTATCATTCTGCATAAGGACACAACCAAGTCCTTTCTTCGATGCATCACTATAAATAACGAACCCATCATTCAATGATGGTATAGTAAATATATGAGATTTTTCTAATCTTAACTTCGGTTCTTCGAAAAATTATTCACACTCTTTTGTCCAAAAAAATATAACCCCTTTACGTGTGAGATTTCTTAATGGGTTAGCTAACCGGGTAAAATTCTGGACGAAATGTCAATAATAACCTGCTAAACCTATAAAACTGTGTACCTTAGTTATAGTCATCGATTCAAGCCATTCTTGGATTTCATTGTTCATAAAAGGATCAATATAGATTCCATCCTTAGAGACAATATGGACTAGAAAAGAAATGTCCTCAAGCCAGAATTCACACTTGCTAAACTTACCATATAATTCATGTATTCTCAGAGTATTTAGGATAATGCACAAGTGATTTTCATGATCTTCATAGCTTTTGGAGTATACCAAGATATCATCAATAAATACCACCACAAATTCATTAAGATATTCCTTGAAAACTCTATTCATTACATCCATGAATACATAGGGTGAATTATTCAATCCAAAAGGCATTACTGTGAACTCGTAATGCCCGTACCTGGTTCAAAATGTTGTCTTCAGAATGTCTTCCTTCTTCACACACAACTAATGATATCCAGGTCGAAGGTCAATCTTTGAAAAGTATTGAGCTCCATGAAGTTGGTCAAATAAATCATCAATGCGAGGTAGGGGATACTTGTTCTTTATTATTATTTCATTGATCTCTCTATAGTCGATACATAACCTCATAGATCCATCTTTCTATTTAACAAAAAGAAAAGGGGCTCTCCATGGAGAAACACTAGGGAGAATAAATCCCTTATTACTCAATTCCTCTAGTGGTTTCTTTAATTCAACTAATTCCACAGTGGCCCTTTTATAAGGGGTATTCGATATAGGCCTTGATCCAGGAATTAAATCAATGGAAAACTCAAATTCTTGTTCTAGAGAATGTCTAGGTAAATCTTTCGGAAACACATCTACATATTATTTAACAATTGGTACATCCTCTATTTGAACATTACTTTCCTCACCCACAGTCATTTAATTCTCTTCCTCCACAATAATTGAATTTAGTTGAGCTACTAGGGTGGATCTATGTAAGAATTAGGTGGTGATGATTCCGCTCTAAATATATGGTCTTCCTTATCGTCATCATAAAAATAGTAACCTCCTTCTTCTTTCAATAAATTTTTTCATCGTGGTCCAAAATCCAATCTATACTGAGGATTGTATTGAATTAAATCATAGGTATGACGACGAGATCAGTGGATAAAGAACATTTATGTTCTCTAATGGGGACTGATTCACAAAACATTGTTGCAATGATACTTCCCTTAGGAGTTTTAACTGACAACTCCCTTGTTAAATAAAATTGGAAATATCTAATTTTCCTAGAAAACTGGGAAGATATGAAACAATGCAATGATCCAGAATCCAATAATGCATTTGATAAACTTAAGGAAACCATTAAATTACCTTCCACCACGTCTTTCGGAGCTTCTACCTTAGTAGTAGTGATAACATAAGCTTGGCCTTGATCCCTTGGCCTTTTCTGAGGTAATTTCCCCTAACTCTTCGGAAATTCATTTGTATAATGTCTCATCTCCCTGCAATTGTAGCATTGGACATCGGTAGCTTCCTTCTACCCCTTGAAATCACGAGCATGGTGGCCCTTTTCACCACACTTGTAACAGACTCCCATTCCTTTTAAGCAAGTACCAGGGTGTTTCTTCCCACATTTACTTCTAGATGGATATTCCACTTTTCCCTTCTTCCCCTTATTTCCATTCCTATAGTGACCAGCAGATCTCTTATTCTCCTTCTTTGCTTTAAATTCACAAGACTTAGAGAAATCCTTTTCTGTCCTGATAGCACATGAGACAATATCTTTGTACAATGAGAAGGTTTGTGAGACTAATGCTCGATGGAGAACCAATTTTAACCCATCAAAGAAATGATCAATCTTACTTCTTGGGTTATGTATATAATCTCTAGCATACCTTGCTAACCTTGTAAAGTTAGCCTCATACTTTGAGACATTCTCATCCAACTTTTATCTTAGACTCTGAAATTGCCCTTCCATATCTGCTTGATGCTCACGATGAAAGTATTTTTCTAAGAAAATCTCTTTGAACCCTCTCTTCAATCTATATTTGATACTTCCTCGTCATCCTTTATGTTTTGAATCAAGTACCACCATTGATCAGCATCTCCAGTGAGGCGGTAAACTGCCATGATAACTTTTCCCTTTCACTACTCCCCAAAGACTGAAATATTTTCTCTAGGGAATTTATCCATTGCTCAGCTACTAAGGGATTTGTACTCCCATTGAACATTGGTGGTTGTTGACTCATGAAGAGAGCTAACATTTATCCTCCATGTTGCGGATGAGGGTGCTCTATACGGGTAAGGTTATTATTCATAACCTGAGTGACTTGTCCCAGTATGGTGATTAGCTGATCACCTCCAGTTACATCACCAGCTCCACTATAATTTTCTTGAGCAAGAGGGAAATCCCTACATGGAGTGCGTGCATTGATACAGTTTCCATTTCTTTCACTAGGAACCATTTCTAAACAATGGAATAAACTAGATCAGTTTATGAATCAATATACATAATTCCATACTTGTAAAACACTTAACATAAATTGAACTATTTATGGATATAATCCATAATCATAAAAAAGTTTTCTTTGAGGAATTATATACACATAAAACCTTCATAATGGTTTGTAATGAAAATGAGAATTACCCTAAGCATATCCCCTAGGAGTTTCTTAACCAAGAGTGCAGCAAGGCCCGTTGTTGTGCCCCAATTCTCATTTGAGTCTAGCTCAAAGTGGTTTTTTCTGGTTTTACCCCTAGGTACATCTGTGCCAGAGCTGCCTCTACCTACTTGTGTCTATATAGGGATGTATTTCTTGGAAAACTCACAAAATATATACAATACCAAAATTCTAGGAAGTTATTCTATACTAGTCCTCAAAGTCTATCTTAGGTCTATGTGCTCTAATCAGAGTTTATCTAAATCTAGCTTCCAAGGTTTATACTAATCTTTCTCTGATACCAACTATAACGCCCAGACCCCATTTACCCAGAGTCGGTGCATTATTACATAATATTGGCATGATCACAAAATATCAAGTCTCGAAAGACAGATTAGTTTAGTATCCTTGGAATAACTAGATACATTCATAAAGTTTACATTACATCATAAAGTGAAAACTACTACAACAACATCTTGTCTTCAAATCCCCTTATACTATCCCTGCAGGTCATTCATAAATTAATTCTTCACATCTTGGTAAAAATAAAACATGGAAAGGGGTGAGCTCAAATGCTCAGTAACACTATAAGAAAACATGCGTTTCACGGCGGTTTTAAAAACCGCTACGAAATAGCTTTCGGGCCGCACTACTAGAAATATCACCTATACCCATGGTTTTAAACCATGGGTATAGCCCATAAAACTGTGGGTATTGGCTATACCCACAGTTTTATGATCTGTGGGCTGTAGTGGCGTCAGCATATCCCTATACCCATGGTTTTCACAAAACCATGGGGATAGCCAATCGAAATTTTGTAATACCCACGATTTGTTTAAACCGTGGGTATATTATCTATTCCCACGGTTTTCAGAACCGTGGGAACATAAGATACCTGGAAAACTAAAATACCCAGGGTTCAATGAACTGTGGGTATAAATGATTCCTGGAAAACTCATACACCCACGGTTCAGTGAACCGTGGGTATAGATTCTTCTCCCAGACCTGCAGCTTCTACCCGCAGCCTCCCTCCTGCTTCCTGTGTAGCTGCTGCCTACTTTCAGAGCACCCAGCTGCTGCAGCCTTCCTGCTTCCTGCTTCTAGTGCACCCATTAAAACAAGTCAAAATATAATAGCAGTTGGAATTGATACCATGAGGCATATCAGCATCCTCAATATATTTTTTATTTTATTATCAAACACTTTTAAGGAAAAAGTGACAAACCATAAGTTCAAGCATAAAAGGAAGATAACAAGACATTAAAATAAAATTTCAGCTTACCAGTTTTAGTCTCCCTAGATAATTTCCAAGAGATAGTGTTCACCTGAGTGTATGGTTCCGTCTTCAGGAGAACTTCAAACTGAAAAGCCAGCTTGTCCCAAGACTACATGTACTCCTCTATACTGATTATCCTATTGTTGAATCCTCGTATTAGGATGAGATCCTATTTATCAATACAGCTGCATTGCTCCTCATTTCTAGGTACCATTATACTTCATTCCATCAATCTTTCAGCCTCTATAGCAGTAGCATTAATTGTCAGAACCAATTCAGCCACAACCTCTTCTGAGCTCAAAAGAAGTTCCAAAGGGTGTTCAATCATAGAATCAGATCTTCGTTGCTCGCAAGCCGATATGGAGAGGTCGGGGGAATTTTCCATCTACTTGGCCTTTATCTTCTTCAAGGATCTGGTCTCCATAGGTAATGGTAAATGTGAGTAGTCTTTCCTTACTTTACGATTGCCCCTCCGCGGGCTTGAATTCATGCTGCCCTGAGTCCCATCCTCTATGTCACCTGCATAAGAGCTATAACATTAACACTGGACCGGTTCACCTCCTTCGCATCCATGGAGATTTGGACCAAATCTATAGAGACTTGGAACATATCATCATTGGTCACAAGATCAAAATGATTACCCAGCACAAAGCCTTCCACTTGACTTTTCCTGCACAAGGTCTCACCCCCTGCATCTTGTTCCCGGGCCTTGCAACCTGTATTGGGATTCCGAGTCCCTGCCTGGCCACAATCACTACTATCCTTTCTTAATCACACCACCTCAGCATAAGAAGGGCCTGATGGAGTATGACCTCCCTTATCCACCTTTTCCAGTACCCCATCTGGATTGTTCCCACTTCCGCCATGGGAGGCCTCAAGCGGAGGGTCCAATCCACTCTCAGTTGTCTCCGCCCCCAACCCCATCTACACTAGTGAACGAGGATCACCTAGATCCTTTCTCAAATGACTGAAGACATCTGCAACCAGTGGATTTTCTGGAACACCTTGCACAACTTTGAAGAGAAATCAGTGGAACTTTAGACCACTTAAAAAGTTATTTCAAACATCATCATAGATTGATGAAATATAAACAAATATATTATCAACCTAACCAAAAACAATTAATGATAATTTGATCCATATAAGTAACATTAAAATTTAATAACTGATTAAAACAACAAAAAACTATAAACCAAAGATTAATGTTGGAACCAAAATCGTAGAAACAGGAAACACAAACAATGATTAAAATAGACTAACAGTGAAGACGATATACAAATAATGAATGGAAGTAGATATTGGTGAAATAAGCTGAATGGTAGTGAATATATTATGAAAATGATATATGATACTGCTTATTAGGTAAATAATCAGCCATGGGTACTCAATTTCTCCTCCAACCATTCCCAGCAACTCCCCTCTCCTCCTCCCCCCTACCCAGCTCTTCCCCTCCCCTCCCCCCTTCCCAGCTTGTCCTCCCACCCCTTCCAAGCACCTCCCCCTCCCACCATCCCCTCCCCCTGCCCATCCCCATCCCCCACCAGCCCCATCCCCCTGCCCAGCCCCATCCGCCATCCCCCATGCCCAGCCCCATCACCCACCAGCCCCTCCGCCCTGCCCAGCCCCATCCCCCCTGCCCAGCCCCATCCCCTGCCCAGCCACATCCCCCCTGCCCAACCCCATCCCCCACCATCCCCTCCCCCTGCCCAGCCCCATCCCCCCTGCCCAGCCCCATCCCCCCTGCCCAGCCCAAGCCCCACCCCCCTGCCCAGCCACATCCCCCCTGCCCAGCCCCATCCCCCAGATAGCAGGAGAAATGTTAAACATTTTTAGATGATAGTAATGTTAAACATGTTTGTAAAAAAAATTTATAGATTGTAGATAGTAGAAATCACACTAATCAGAAGATTACATGAAAAACTTGTTTGTCATCAAAATAAATTTAAGTACTGTAGGTTCTTAAGCAGATAGCACAAATACTAAAAATGTACATATTACATTATAAAAATGTTTTTAAACAATGGTTACCAGAGAAGGTGTTAGTTCCATCTTTGTGGTTCATTGTCATGATAAAACAGATAGAAAAAATTGAAATATCTATGGCAATGCTAATATTTAAATGTACACACTACTGTAACAGTAGACAATTACGAGATGGAAAGAATAGTTTGTTTGAAAGACATAGAATACACTTTCTATATTGAATTAATACACATGTGTTTATGTTAATGGAATTAAATTATTAGTCATTAAATATAACTATTGAATACCTGAGTAGTGGACATATTCAAGGTTGTAGTATCAAATCATGTGCTAATGCTTGACGTCCCTGGAGAAGACCTAATATTTCGATGCTCCAATCATGAATTGTTAAAATTAACATAACAGTAACAATAATTTCAATTGTTAATAAAAAAATTAAAGACCAAAGAAATTTTACCTAGATATATTCGATGCCACTACTTATGAAGATGCATTTCATTTATCTCCCTGTTCAATAAGGAGAAAAAAATTAGTATTTTGTGTATTTTGTTTTCTAATATAAATAGAAATTTTTATACACTCCTACCTAACCGAATGTCTTCAAAGCATTCAGTAAATATGATGATGTAGGTGTCATTATTATTGATGAAAATTACTTTGTAGCTCTTATGTTCAAAAGAAGCATTCAGATTCACGTCCCAGAAGATGAGTTCATGTTCATATAGTAAACCACATGCGGATGTGTTGATGCTCTCCAACAATAGTAAAATGATACACACTAAATTAAATGTCCATTAAACATCGATTTAGCCCACTCTTGCATTGAAAAATAATTAAACAAAAGTACTATAAATATAAATAGATTATATTATAAGAATATTAAAAAATAATAATTTTTAAATCTAGTAGAATCATAATGAGATCCCAAAAAGGAAACATTACAACTAATTAAAAAGGAAGAAGAAACAAAAAAGATTCAAAATTTCAAAGATACTTGGACCTCTAACTTGAATAGTATGCATTGTGGCCAGAAAACAGAAATCTATAGCAGTTGTTTTAAGGATGTTCATACTTCAGTAACATGAAATTTTGATTTCCAGGCTTTACAAAATCCGTCAATTGCTCAATGGACGTGATTTTTTTTCAAAATATACTTCAATCAAACCAATGCATATAATAGATATGCACATTCATAAAAAGTATTTCTAGGTATGAATGTGATCATACAAAAAAGGAAACCCTAGATTGTGGAGGCGAAGGAAACCCTAGATTGGGGTTTCCAAAGGAGGTGAAGATGGATTTAGCAGTTATTGTAGGCGATGATGGAGGATTATGTTATCATCAGTAATCTAGATGCAGAGATAGAGGATGGAGGTGAAGGAGGTGAAGGAGGTGAAGGTGGTCAACGACGAAGGAGTAGTGGAAGGAGATCACAAATGAGTTGGAACCTAGATTGGAGAGACCGAATAGAGAAGCTAGTTTGGGGAGACCGAATGGAGAAGCATAGAAAACTGTCGATTGGGGAGAACGAAATAGGTGATGGTGGAGTATCAAGATGCAGCACAACCCCTATTTTTGTGAGACCGACGAAAGTGAAGTTAGAGGATGTCGATGAAGGAAAATCGGGGGAGCAGTGAAAATAAGAGATTGGGGAGACGGAATTCATGGAGGAGGCGCAGGATCTGGACGCGAAGCAGATGGGGAAGGAGGCGTAGAAGTCGGAGGCTCTGAGGGTTGTTGCATAGGTGTTGCACTTGGGAGAGCTTTGAGGAGATGATAATGTCTAGGAAGTGTAGGATAAAGTGATGAAAACTGTGAGCAGGAGCAGTGTGGGCTGGGGGGTAATCGGGAAGGGGAGCGAGAGAGTGGAATCGAGGAGGGGATCGAGAAACATACGGGATTTGTAGAGGGGGTTGAGATCCAGAGAGTGGGAAAGGTGTTTCGGGGAGGGGTTTCATGGAGGAGAGCATGGGTCGAAGCAAATTCCCGAGCGGGGCATCGATAATGGGTTAGATTTTAGGGTATGGAGGAAAGAATAGAGAATTAATGGTGACGTGGATGCATTGTAAGGTGACACGTAAGAAAAGAGAAATCCTACTTTAGTATAGATAATAGATAATAGATACCCCCAGAAATTTGAACGTTAACAATGTTTCATTGAACAATAAACATAGATAAATCATGAGAGGTCAATCTATGAATATTAATTTCAGTCCTCTCTTTAGGTCACATAGAATCTTCCACTATTTTACCCTTTTCATTTTATGTTTTCTCTCCCCTCCATAGGGATCCTAAATCATCTATATTTGAAACACTACATTCACTACCACAAAAATAGTTTTTCGCAGCGCCCCCCTTTATCAGCGCTTGCTTAGTAGCACTGATAAAGGGCCCCCCTTTATCAGCGCTTTCTTAGTAGTGCTGATAAAGGCGGGCCTTTATCAGCGCTTTTTTTAGCGCTGATAAAGGGTTGGCTTCAAAAAAAAATTTAACATATATTAATCTATTAATATATAAATATAGTTATATTGTTATATAAATATAATATATAATTTTTAAATATATTTTAGATAAGTATAAATGTACATTTACACTTATTATACTTAATATATAAGATATTTAGTGATAATGACTTCTTAAAAAATTAAAAAAATATTTTTAATTAATATTTTGATAATCATTATGGAGTAATAGTCATTTAATAACAATTTGAGGACTAAAAAAATTAAAAAAATTTAAAAAAGATCCAAAATATGTTGAAAACGCAACTCAAACTTCAAACGGCCATAACTTTTGATCCGGGTGTCCGTTTGAGCTCTACCACATATCAAATCGAAGCCTGCGACGAGCTCTACGTCACTGTGACTCGGGGGGACCCCAGTCAAGTGATTTTCGAGCCCAAAAGAGGCCTAGAAGGCCGCCAAAACTGAGTTTTTAGTCAGGGTACCCCGATGTTTTAACATTTTGTGTATTTTCACCCTCGTTTAAGGGGGTATTATTGGATTTTTTTGTGGGGTTTGAATTTATTACAAGGTATTACATTCATATTGATATTATGTCTTTGAAATTTCATCATTTTTTATAATTCACTGCTACTTATAATCAAATATATAACAATATATTAATATTTTTTAAATATTCACACCCAAAAATTTAATTATAAATATAAATAATAAAATATATTTACATATAAAATATATTAGATTTATCTAAATAATAACTAACATCCACTTTATTTAAAATACCAATATATGAATATTTATATACTTATATATTAATCTAACTATATATATATATTAATCTAACTATATATATATATTAATCTAATAACTATATATATATTAATATAACTACATATATATATATATTAGTATTACTATAAATATATATATTAATATCACCATAAATATATATATTAATATCACTATATATATATATTAATATAACTATATAAATATATATTCATATATATTCATATAACTATATATATGTTAATATAACTATATATATGTTAATATAACTATATATATGTTAATATAAACATATATATGTTAATATAACTATATATATATATTAATATAAATATATATTACTATACGAATAAATATAACTATATATATATATATTTATATTAATACCACTATACATATATTAATATTACTATATATATTATAATATAACTATATAACTATATATTATAATATAACTATATATATCTATTAATATAAATATATATTACTATACGAATAAATATAACTAAATATATAAATATATATATATAGAGATATCATGAATTGGAAACCAAATCAAAATAGAGTAGTGGTAAGGGCTTAGGCGCGCAGGGGGGAGGTCTCGAGTTCAAATCCTGGTGGAGGTAGGGGTGCGCGCGCATGGGGAATATTAGAGAAAGCACTGTTAAAGGGTGGAGGGGGTGCGTGGGGTGTGTGGGGTGTTGTATAGGGGCCGAAAAGTGATGTAAAAGTGGGGGGGGGGGGGTTCAAGCGCTATAAAATCCCCCCCCCCCCCCCGATTGGCAGTTTTTTTAAATTTATTTAAATTTTTTTAAATTTTTTCAAATTTTTTTAATTTTTTTAACTTTTATCAGAGCTTTTTTAAATGCGCTGATAAAAGGGCCCTTTATCAGCGCTAAAACGAAAGCGCTGATAAAGGAAGCGCTGAAATAGTACCCCTTTATCAGCGCTTTTTTTTAGCGCTGATAAAGGGGTCCTATATCAGCGCTTTTCGGAGCGCTGATAAAGGGGACCCCCCCCCCCTTTATCTACGATTGCTTTTTCAGTGCTTTTCTAGCGCTGATAAAGGCCATTTTTAGCGATGATAAAGGCCGTGTTTGTAGTCGTGATTTATGAATAGGTACCACTACAATATCATAATGTATACCACCTATAGAAATATCCCTGGATGCAAGAGATACCACAGTAATCCTGTAATCTGGGTTAACTGCCCCCTTATTATCATTAACCACTATCATTGTTTAAGATTTTGAAGGCCTTCACGACATCTACATAGGATCTAGATTGTAGTCCTTAAAAAGTTGGTTAACAACCTCTTTACTAGAGGAGGAATTATCCAAGAAGGATTTACCCAACATCTGAGAAGTTGACCACCCCCAATATGATTCTTTATTAGATGGAGACAAGGTGGGGAATCCACTAGTACCTATATGTCCCAACTGAAATATACAACAAGAAAAGGAAGGATCAATACTATATTGATATGTATATGTGAGAATATACAGAATACACATATCATACCTGAAAATATCTCAAGTAGTACCTGATCATGTCCTTGTTCATGTTCTGTTCGGTTAATTCTATATCACATCTGTTCTTGTATAGGGAGGCCTGCAAGCAAATTATCAGACATCAAATTTCACCCTAGAAAACAAACTAACTCAAACTGGGTTGACATTCCAAAAATATCTGATTTTTGATCGTTCAGGATCATTTTCATACAAGGGAGAGAGTTGGGGAGACTTACCCATGGAAACCATATCCAATCCAATGGTCATTTCTCTTCTTTAGAGGAAAACAACGGACTTACTCAATGGGGGTGCCAATTCCCACATAAAAATTACGATGACTAAAAATGCAATGAAATGCATGTGAAATTCTGAACAAATAAAACAACACCATAACAAAACAACCAGTTTAATAATGATTAAAAGGTCATCGACACATCATACATTAATTTTACCCACTTTAATGGACACGTCAAGGCCTTCAGTAGAAGAACCCAACCCTTGTATGGCACATTGCAATGCCATTGTCAAAACTATTTGTAATGATTCTTGACCTAAAATAATATATCACAATAATTAAATGATAAAAATATCATGTCATTATTAATTACAAGAGTAGACATATTAATTTTAATCTTGCAAATAAGATGATATCCCAATTTTACCCTTTTCAATGCCATTGTTGCTGGAAGATGAATCAACATCACCTAAACTGGAGATTTCACCCATACATTGAAAACATTAAACAACAAAACATGAAACTGCATCATATAATGAAAATATGAGTCTGGGGTTAAATTGGATATTTGAGGATACAGTTGAGTAAAAAGAAAAATTTTCATGATGTAAAAAATGGTATGGTAAAACCATACCTTTAGCGATGATGGATAAGTCAACATTGTGTCTAGCTCCTCCACCAGCCACTCCCCCTCCCCACCTCCCCCTCCCCCTCCTTCCCCACTGCCCAGCCCCTCCCCCTCCCTCCCCACTGCCAAGCCCACCCCCCTCCTCCTCCCTCCCCACTACCCAGCCCCTCCCCTCTGCCCAACCCCCTGCCAACCCCTCCCCCTCCCTCCCCACTACCCATCCCCCCTTCCCAGCCCCTCCCCACTTCCCAGCACCCCCTGCCCAACCCCTCCCCCTCCCTCCCCACTACCTAGCCCCCCCTGCCCAGCCCCTCCGCCTCCCTCCCCACTGCCCAGCCCCCTACCCAGCCCCTCCCCCTCCCACCCCCCTGCCTAGCCCCCCTGCCCAGCCCCTCCCCCTCCCTCCCCACTACCCATCCCCCCTGCCCAGCCCCTCCCAACTGCACATCCCCCCTACCCATCCCCTCCCCCTCCCTCCCCACTGCTAGGCCCCCCCTGCCCAGCCCCTCCCCACTGTCGAGCCCCCCCTGCCCAGCCCCTCCCCCTCCCTCCCCACTGCCCCATCCCCCCCTGCCCAGCCCCTCCCCACTGCCCAGCCCCCTGCCCAACCCCTCCCCCTCCCTCCCCACTACCAAGCCCCCCTGCCCAGCCCCTCCCCACTGCCTAGCCCCCCTGCCCAGCCCCTCCCCCTACCTCCCCACTGCACAGCCCCTCCCCCTCCCCACCTGCCCAGGCCCTCCCCCTCCCTCCCCAATAAACAAGCGTTTTCTTTTTTGTTTGGAGTCTTCCTAAAACACACAAAACCACATTAAAATTTAGAGAAAGGAAAGATGAAAACCACAAACAGCATATGCAACATCTGAATCAGTTAGTCAGCTCCGAATATTCATGTAACTGTCAGAAAACATACCAATTAGTGCCTTTACGTTTAAATAAAAAGATCAGAAGCAACTAAGCCTTCTCAAAACCTTCAATAGACGAGCTCTTCTGCTTCAAAGTGGAGGACACGGTCATACTCGCCTGATGAACATCCTCTGCATGTCGAGTATATGAAAAAGAGATTAAGTGAATGTAGCCCTCTCCCCTCCCAACCCTGCACTGCACCCCCCTCCCAACATTCCCCTCCCAGCCCCCCCCCCTAACCCTCCACTATAGCCCCCCTATCCCAAGCCTCCCCTCCACTGCTAAGGCCAAGATTAGATGGCGAGATAATAATTAACACACCAAACCATAAAAAATGGCACGCGAATATTACCAAAATAATTGTCAAATAACACCCCTGATGAAAACATAATCCAAAATGCATTTCATTGCATAAATAAATTCACATACATGCAGTCCACTAATACAAAAAAAAATTAAAACTCCAACATAAGTCTCTCTGCTAAGTCAAAAATGGAGGGGATTAATATCCCCCCCATCACCATCATCGTCATCCCCATGTCCAGCATCATCATCATCAGCAACAACAACAACATCATCATCATCACCAGCAGCAAAATCATCATTATCATCATCAGCAATCTCATCACCAACAACAACATCATCAACTTCCTTGCCAGCTCTATTTCCACCACCGTCATCGCCACTAGGACCCTCATGGGAATCACCCGAGGCCTTACGTAAAGAGTGCATTGATTCCATACATGAATGAAAAGTGACAGAAACCTCTGGTGGTAGTGACTGACTCAACATTGACATAGATTTCATGAAATGTTCATTCATTAGCTTACTTTTTTCATGCTCCTCTAATACTATTTTCTTTGTCGTAGCTAATTCAGCACGTGTACATTCCAACTCAGAGGCCTTAGAGGCATTAGAGGAGTCTGATGATGACCAATACCTAGAGGGGACAATGTTTTTGCCTAGTCTACAACAGACTCTTCCTAGATGCTCCACACCTAACACCTGACTCAAATGATCATTTGGCCCTAAGTTGTCAGCTTCCTCATCCATGGCCTCTATGGAAGACTGTTGAACTTATACACATATAAAATTATGAATTTTGTATAAATGTTTGAAATATATATAAAAAAACTTACAATTTTTTCTTGTGTTTGTGAATTATCTGCAGTTCCATATTTTCTTTTCATACTGAAGCAGAATAATTTGGCACAAGGTATAGGACCTTCAATGCCCCATTCATCTTGATGCATATGAGAAATGTACAAATTTGTATTTCAACCATATATGATAAATGAAAAAAATTGGATTGAACATACCAACCTCTTCTCCTGATCGGGAATTGTAGTGCTCCCCAATGTGTGTAGATATATCATTTCATCTTTGTTTTTTTTGTTTTTCGCTGACACTTCCTAAGAATAAAAAAAATAATACAAGTAATAAGAATTAAATTTTATAGAAAAACCATTAAATATGTGTAGTACCTTATACTTTTCAGTCTTCCAATGTGCAATCATTTTTTAATATTCACTTTTTGGACAGTCAGGGTTTGTGGGTACTCCCTCTAACTCAGTACCGACTCTACTCCTCCAACCAATATGTAACTCATACTTGTATGACCGTAAATACACTCCAAGATCACTCAACCTAGATGCTTTGGAATCATCACTATTAGGAATGTTAAATCAACTCTACAACGAAAATGTTAAGTAATATAAATACATTACTAATATAAATATAAATTTATAAAATTTGCGTACCCATATCTGCGCCCTTGCCCTATCCTTGATGTCAAAACTGATATATCTCCATGAGACCGGTTCCACCGGAACGATATCATGATATTTGGATAAAGTAGCCATGAAAATTCTAAACTCCTTAGCATTTTTACCAGCCATTAGATTTTGAGGGTTGTAATCCACCATAATCTAAGTTTCGCGATTCCTGGCATCCCACATTAGAGTGTGCCCACGTCTCCTACAAGATGATCCCACTAAATAACATAAGAGGTGAAAAGAGAAGAGTTATGTGAAAATAAAATAGGAAAAAATTGAAATGCTATAATTTGAAACATTTATAATAAAAAAAACCTGATGCAGGCTCTTGAATAGGCTGTGAGGCATCCGTGGACTGTGCTGGATCAGCATCCTCTGAAGTAAGTTTCTGTTCCACATCATGCTGCAGCTGATCTTCATGAATTGGAGTGGAAACTGAAGGAACAGACTCAATATGTGTAGGATGGATGGTAGAAAAAATAGGTGGTGTAGACATGTCAGAATATGCGTAGTAGGTCTGGGGATACATGAATGGATATGGAAATTGTGGAGGTGAGAACATCAGTCGAGTTGGCGTGGACCAGGAATGGGAAAAAAAGGGTAAATGGAATGATGAAGGCATCATGTATGGGAACATCCCAGGGGTCTCAAGAATATGGCAAATATGTGCGGTAGATTGGATGTCCACTGATGGGTCAGTGTGGGGAGTGGTAAGACAGGAGCTCCTCCTAGGTCAAGGAGGATCTCTGCTCAGTCCCACACTAGGAAGAGGAATCTCTGGAGTTATATATCCCTAAAATAAATTTGATAAAAAATATGAACTTCATATTATATGTAATGAGGAAGATAAATATTAGAATTATTATACTCACTGAAGACAACTCACGCTCACGTCTAACAGGATCAACATCAAATAATCTTTTCTTGCGAGCTTCTGTAGTTTTCTTCATAATCTGTTTAAGAATGAAATAAATATTTTTTAGCAACAATTTTTACATAATCATATATAAAACTTAGAATCCAAATAAGACAAAAAAATGTCATAACATCTTTCAGTAATGATAATTTACAACGATGTTATACAATTTTTAAATCCACATTTTCAACCCAGTTTTCTGAGTTGAAATAAATACAATTAAATGAAACAAAACCAAACAATACTAAAACAGACATATCATTCCAAACTAAAACTAAATTAATGTAATTGCATTCTTACTAACCTGAGAAGCTCACATCAAGGTAAACTGAATGAACTCTGAATATATATGGTTTCTTTTATATATTACCCTCTACTACCTCAGGTTCAACATCATCTCTCACAATGGGACAATTTGTGTCATCAAATACAATATTTTGGCTAACACTGATGGGGGAGTCAATGGTGACAATTTCATCCCCTGCATCATGAAAAATATGTCTTGGGATTACTTCATTAATGACACCATAATCAAGTTTTAGATGATCTTTCACATAAAACACTTGTTTTCCATTGATGCCAAAATGTATGGTTCATCGGTTTGTAGTAATCGAATCATGCCAATAACTCTAAATATGCAATCATTAATAAATGTACCATGTCGCTTCATTGAATCAAACCATCTACATTTCATCATAGTGACTCGACCTTGAGAGTAGTAATCCAATAACAATATTTTCTCTACCAGTCCATAATAATACACATCTTCATATCAAGGTCGACTATCTGATGCACGGTCATAACAATTTGTTCTAGCAGTTAACATAACACCATCATGCTTTGTTCTCATTTTCACCGCATTATCAGCTGTAACAAATTTATATCCATTGATTATTCAAGATTTTCAGTCACGAACCAAAGAATTGGGACCAAAAGCCAACACTCTTAATTCTTGAGAAATGAAGTCAGCAAGTAAACTCAATACCTGGAATACATATGAGTAATATAATTAAATATATATCTATATTTTAAGGTATATAATGTAATGGTTATACCATTGATTTCAACCAAGTTGGGAACTCTTGGCTATGCATAGCCTCTCTCCTTCTCAACGGCAAATACCGATGAACTCTACTTATAATTTTTTTATGTTCTCAACATAAAATGACAATAAAAGTATAAGGTTTATGTGATATGATATCGTATGAGATAAAATATGTATATTCAAATTACTTACTTGATATAGGCATCGAACAAACCAAAATTAAACAAGACTGTACGATGTGCCATATTCTACTCTTCAAAGCTCAATGTGACCAATGTATATGACCTAAAAATTCCACCTGTTTGGGGAAGAGATGGAAACAAGGGCTGAATTTCCTCATACTTCTCATCTTAATTTTTCATTGGTCGATTATGTCTTGTGCTCACATCGGACAAATACATTGAACAAAAACCCATACATTCTTGGGACAGATAACTCCTCACAATGGAACCTTCCGGATAATCCTTATTTCAGACATATGATTTCAATGTGCACATATTTCTTTCAGTGGTATACATCCACCAAAAAGCGACTAGTCCCCCAAGAAGTGTCTCAGTTGGAAGATGAACTGTTAAATGGAACATGCAAATGAAAAAGGATGGAGGAAATTTTTTTTTAATCTCACACAAAATTAACGGAGCCTCTTGCTGCATTTTTATCAACACTAATTTGGATAACCTTTTAGAACAATGGTCTCTAAAAAAATGACACAACCGAATCACTGGAACCCTTACATTTTTGGATAGAAAATCCTGAATTGCTGTTGGAATCAATTCATGAAGTAGGATGTGATAATCATGAGTTTTTAGGGATTTCAATTTCAAATGTCTTCTATTGACTCGTTTAGATATGTTGCTGGAATAGCCATCTGGAACCTTGATATTCTCCAATATTTCCAGAAATTGATCTTTCTCTTTCGGTGTCATCACATAAGAAGCATAGGGAACTTTCCATTTGTTTTCACCAATACAAACAAGATGTTGTTCTAGTCGAATACCCCAATCCAATAAATCCCAACGAGATCGGAAGTCATCTTTGGTCTTCCCCTTAATATTCAAAAGAATTGCCAGCAACATTTCACACATATTTTTCTCAATACGCATTACGTGTAAACAATGACATAACAAATTAGTAGACCAATATGGAAAAAAAAAATCTATTTTTCCAATTGTAAGTGACTTCAGTATCAGCATTCTTCCTCTTTCGAGATTTCAACTAACCTTTCCCTAATGAAAAGCTGAAAACTTTCAATTCATCAAGCACATAACTTCCTGACATACGTTGAGGTGGTTCATTATTTTCAACATTATTATCAATCCTCTGATGATTCTTCATGTATTGATGATCCATTGGAAAGAATTGGTGATGCCCCATGAAACTAAAACTACGATGTTTTTTAAGCCATCACGATCGTGTATTCTTCATACAAACGGGACATGATAGTTTTCCCTTCTTGCTCCACCCAGACATCATTGCATAGGCAGAGAAATCATTTATGGTCCATAGAAGGGCAACACGCATCTGAAACATATTCTTTGAAGAAGCATCAAATGTCTGCACACCTAAATCCCAAAGTTGTTTCAACTCTTTTATTAAAGGCTGCAAGTAGACATCTATATCATTACCAGGATCCTAATGTCCAGATATCAGTATACTCAAGAAAGTGAAAGTTTTTTTCATACACATCCATGGAGGAAATTTATAAACATAAATAAAAACCATCCACGTGCTATGAGCAGTAAGAATCTGACCAAACGGATTAAAACCATCACATGATAGGCCCAATCTGACATTACGCACCTCAGATGCAAAATCAGGATGTTGTGCATCAACTGTATGCCATGCTAATCGATCTGCAGGATGAACTAGCTCATCATTACCTTTATTTCTCTCAAAATCATGCCATTGCATATTGACATAGACTTCTCGAGACATGAATAGATTTTGAAGTCTGGGAATCAATGGAAAGTGCCACATGACTTTCTGTGGCACACGAGATGGTGTTCCATCTGCATTTGTCTTCCATCGAGATGTACCACATTCTTTACAGTCATTACGGTCAGCTGTTTCCCCCAAATATAAACTACAATCTTTCAGACAATCATGGAATTATTTAGTAGAAAATCCAAGCTACTTAATTAACTTCCTTGCCATGTAATGATTGGAGGGAATATCTGCATCATCAGGAAGCAAGTCCTTCAAAAATGTAAGAATATAATATATGGCGGTATTAGAAATCTCATACATGGTTTTTCCATGATATAACTGCATTAAAAATTCCAACGTGGTCATTTTAGTACATTCTTGATATACTGGATTTCTGGCATCATCCAATAAAATTTTCACTCTCTCAACATCATCGTATTCAACATTTTCCTCATGTGTACTGATATCATTGTCTTCTTGCATCTGCATGTTGTCTCTCTCAGAATTATGCACATATGGAAACCGATCAAATATCAAATTCTCCATGTCACTTCGTTCATTTCATTTATGAACAGTCGAAGATTGACTCGTCTCTCCATTGTGAAACCAAACATTATAGTTAGCTTGAAATCCAAATTTCGTTAAATGGTAACTAACTTCTTCTCATCTTAACCATGGTCTTCCAACACAATTATAGCAGGGACATTGTATACAACCTCTATCTGACGCATTGTTAAATGAAAAATCTAAAAAAATATCCAAATTACTTTGACACTCGGTTGAAATCTGATTGGTACGATACATCCAGCTTTTATCCATTCTATAAGAAGAAAAAAAATTATCATTTAATCAACAATTTAAATCATATTTAATAAATTAATTACAATCAATTTTATTATTAAATTAATCAATTCATATTAGTAGCTAGCAAAACATATTTAATACAAGAGGAGTCCATGATTGAATAAGTAGGAAAAAAAAGAAAAAAGGTCTACCTTGAGATGAAAACTAAAGAAAAAATTTAAAAAAGTGACTCCCAAGTGGTCATTGATGGGGAATAAAAAAGAAAATTTCAATGTCAAATACTCCTTTATAGATATAGATGCATTATACACATGGGAAAAAATTCTAATTTTAATAATATGAATTTATAATTTTATAGATTATTTGGTAGGGGTTATTTTATGGGGAATAAAACATTCAATGAAAATAGAGTAGTTATAACTTTAATGTTTTGGAATTAATATTGAAAAAATGTTTCAAGGTATCCTACAAATATTGTAAAACATGATGCTACAAGATATATTTTTTATGGATTCTATTGGATCTTTGGAATATTTGTTCATATGGAAAAGATATTTTTTTTAAAATAGACATCATGATATACTTGGGATTATTGAGAATAAATTTTTGGGGGTTTCAACCCCTTTAAAGGAATAAAAGTTAGAAACGTATTGTAAATTCTATATAGAAATCACATAACATGTTTGATATTCTTGAATAAGCCTATGGACGGTGTGACCATCCTATTCATGATGGAAATGAATGCCTCATCAATATACCATCCTAAAAATATTTGAGTTTTAATACTCAAAATCATCAAAAGAAGAATAGAAAAGTGAAGGAGAAAGATTTAGTTTTTGAAGTTTCACCCAAAATATCCAAAGGAGAAAGTCCATGGATCTTGGAAAGTTGATGTTCTGCTCACATGAGCTTTTTTGGTTTTGAAAATTCTCAAAACAAACCACAAGACAAATTTATGTATCTCAATGGGTCTATAGGCCATTATGCCTTGGGCTATTCCATAAGGTTATCATACCCTATCAACTAACTCAGGTCATACTACAATTTTATCATTCCCCACTTCCGAACTCTATTAATGCATCAAGGCCTTCATTCCCTTCTATTTCTCATTCAAGACCCCACCATATTCATAATGAATCACATCTCAAATTCTCCCCCTATATAGGATTAATGAATTAATAAAGGATCCACTTTTAACTTTTATACAAGATAGTATAAGTCTACTATCCATACACACACATATATATACCCAAGTCATAGTAAGGAAACTTTTTATCTATATAGAGGAATACACATATCATTTTAAAAGAATTATCATGGTCTGTACACACATGAATGAGTATTTCATATCATACATTTTTATATAATTGAAAAATCATAACATGGTAAGAACTTCTTGCATTCAACATATTGAATCCCAACATCAATGTTCACCACATGAATAAATCTCACAAACCAATGATCCATGGAAGCATCCCCAAATCACTACATGAGTATTAAAGGGTTATGATATATGATGAAGAACATGTTATGGTCTGGGATCATTTTAGAACTATCCATCAAGATACTACAAAATTAAGAGATCTAGATGGATCTGAGAATGATCAGGATAAACCATCTTTCCATATTTATTTTCCATGTAAATCTAGAAAGGATCACATTGGATATCATTGTAAATCCTAAACTTGGATAAGAAATCCAAGATCTAGTTCCTTTACAAGGATAATAAACAATATCTTGAAATAATAAGAATAACAACAAACAAATGATAAATTATATTTAAATCTCAAGGAATAATTAAATTCTATGTAAATGGTAGGGTTGCTTGGTTTACAAAATCATGCTCTGACCATGGGAAGTTCACTACCTATTCAAGTCACCTGTATGGTTTGGAGACATAGTTTTGTAAACCCTATGACAATCATGATGTTGATTCTATTTAGGGTTACATAGTTACCATGGAATTCCTTCCATGTTATCTCTAAAAGTACCCCTACCATATATCACCCACTACTCCTCTCCAATAGGTGTAATAGTTACATTGGGGGACTACACTATTCCCTCTAACCATTATCACCATTAAATTATTCAAACCCCCCCCCCAAATCTCCCAAAATCTAACCAACGCGTCACCCAATAAATGTAATAACTCAAATAAACTCTTAATAAAGGCTAAAAATAAGGCATAATGCACCTAGAAAGTGAGTTGTTGTTCCATTATCCCCCTTTAATGACTTGTTGACCATAATATGTGTCTCTAGAGGTATAAATCTACCAACTAAATCTACCAATACTAAACATATGATTCCTTATCACATTTATATTCTTTAATATGTATCTTCTTCCAGAAAACCTTAACAAGAGGCTTCATCTTCCTTCATAGTTCCTTTATTCATCGATCAACAATCCATATTGGACCTTTCTCAAAAAAATCATTTACCCCCAACACAACATTCTCAATATCAATTACATTTGAAGGATAATTATTGAAATTTATTAGTAAGAACGCATGGGAAACATCATATATAATAGAAAACTGATGAATTTGATGATACATAGAGGAGAGTGAGCCGAGAGGGGGGAGCGGGGCGTCGCCCGAGCTGGGGGCAGCAGGCGAAGGCCTAGATGTTGAGGCATAGGTGAAGTCCAAGAGGTCCAGGTCAAGAGCGGGGGTGGATCCAGGAGGTGGATCCAGGAGGTAGGGTTGTAGTGGGGGGAGCACGGCGGAGCCGGGACGCGGAGCCGGGAGGCGGTGCCGGGAGGAAAAAAAGTATTTGATGAACCTATAAAAATGTCATCCTCTATTCACATCATGGAAATAACAAATGAAATGACATTTCTCCCCTTTATATGATAAGTATAACACTATTTTTGTTTGAGTTTTTTAAGTGTAAACATTTCATGGATAGTTGCATAACTTTACATTGCACAACATAATTAATGGGAATAGTATGATTCTATGCTTACCATACAAGTTAGGTATAGCTTCACACCATACAATTTTCTCCAGAAATCATCATTTTACTCTGCATGGATTGTCCTATGGAAGTCAAACACATTGAATAAGTCATACTTTATGGGAAAAAATATTGCATTTGGGATATTATACTAGTTAACTTCTATAGTAAAGAGTTTTCATTTCAGCATTGAGGACAACATTGATGATCCTTGGGTGTTCACATGTCATTTTTAAGGCTATGTCTAGTGCCAAACACCTTGTAAAGAATATCATATGACCAAACTAGTTATCATTTCTATAGGATATGTCACCATTCCCCATGATTGAGTTAGAATGAACGATTAGGTTATAAAAGTAACCTTGAAGAGACTAACCCACAAGCACTTCATATAATTTTATTACTTGTATAGATTTCATTGTCTTATCAAGCCTTCTTAAAAGAACCACACCCTCTATAATATATTTTCCATGTAATACCATCACTCCTAGTGATATTTTCCTTCATTTTGGGAGTCCCACATGGAGATATAGATGATAGTTTTTATGCCCGTGATGATCGTTTTAGGGAACCTGGTGGCTAAAGGATTATGTATAGTAATAGAGGATAACATGGTGCTAATTAGGGAGATCTTGTATCATAAGGATAGAAACTATTGTTTTAATTAGTTTTATGACTAGTAACAATATTTGTTAAATAATAAAAATGATAAATACGAATCTTACATGAAGAAAATAATGAACCCAAGAAATCCATAGGAAAATCATTCATAGAGATTCTAAGAGAACATTTACGGAATTTTCAACATTTGGACAAGAAGTTATCAGAAATTTACACACTACAGTTAGTTGGGTTGATTTATTTCCCAATCTATTGACTATAATCGGTCAAAAATAATTTTGATGATTTGGATAAATTTTTCTATACCCTAAACAGAATGACATCTACAAAAAAACATACAAGAAATTATAGAAAAATGAGGAAAATTCAAGTGAAATGACTAGGGGAAATTAAAATCAGCCACTTATTCAATGAATATCAGCTAGTAGAAATTGTGTAGTCAACTTGATGAGGCATTTGATATAAGAATCAGTGATTAGTTTAAAAAGAATAAAAAATCAAGGAGAAAAAATTACAAACCTAAATGGAATGAATCAGCGGGGAAGTTGCTGGAGGAGAGGGATCCGACAGGGGGAAGGTGAACGACACTGGAGCTGGAGGAAATGAGACGGAGGCTGAGACGTTGAGGTGGAGATAAAGGCCAGGAGGTCAAGGTCAGGAGCGGAGGTGGAGGTCGAAGAGGGGATGAGATGGCCGGGAACTGGTGGTCGGATGGTCGGGAGGCAGAGGTCAGAGAGGGGAGTAGAGCGCTGGGAGGCACAGGTCAGATAGTCGGGGGGCAGTGGTCGGGGAGGGGAGGAGAGGGCCGGAGGCGGAGTTCGGGAACCTAGGGGAGGAGGAGAACCGATGGGGGAGCACAAGAGTGAGGAGGAGATCCCGATGGGGGGTGAAATTATGGATTGAATACCCACGGTTTTAATAAAACTGTGGGTATTGATAAACAAAAAATGCTTATCCCCACAGTTTGATAAACCGTGGGAATAGCTGCGTGGGGATAGAGCCCTTTTCCAATAGTGCTGATATTTCGTGACGGTTTTTAAAACCACCGCAAAATGTGTAATTTTTTTTTTAATTTTTATTTAATTTTTTTTCGAGGATTAGTGGCGATTTTTTAAAAAACCGCCGCGAAATAGCGGCGGTTTGGGTAAAACGGTCGTGAAATCAAATGAAAAAAATAATGAAATATGAGAAACTGCGAAATCACTAAAATGACCATAAATTTTTATCCGGGTGTCCATTGGAGCGCCACGACCAGTAAAATCGAAGCACATGAAGAGATATAGAAGCACGTATAATAAAAACTGTGAGACGGTCTAAGGTGCGGAAGATATGAGAGTTGTAACATAGTTGAAAAAAGTACTCCAACTTCAAACGGCCATAACTTTGTCTCCGGGTGTCCGTTTGGGCTCTACCACATATCAAATCGAATCCAGCGAAGATAGCTATGTACCAGATCGACACAGGAAATCTTTTGTCGTGTGTTTTGACCCTAAAAACCCCTCTGAAGGCCTCCAAAACCATGTTTCCGTCCCCGGTGTCCCGTCAAACTTGACTTCAAACGGACCTAAATTTCGATCCGTGTGTCAGTTCGGACTCCTCCTCCTTCCAGATTGTAGGTCATTCTATAAGCTTCAGTTTGAATGGTCGCGGCACCCACATGGACTCTTGGATCTTATGTTATGGCATTTTTAGTGGGTATCGGGTTAGTTATGGTTTTTGATGCCTCGTTTCTAGCACCCATTCCCCGTTGGCTTTTTTTTAAGTAGTCGTAACTTCCGATCCGTCGATCCATTCGGTCTCTTTCACCTATAAGCTCGAAGATCGTTTTAGGATCTTTGATTTTACTGGTCACAGATCTGGAACGGACTCTTGGATCATATGTTATCTCCTTTAATGTGAGTCCAATGTTTTTGTCACTTTATGACCATTTTGACTGGTTTTAACGGTTGCTCCATTTATTACTCTTTATTTGGGTTTCCATGACTTGTTATCTTTATCAATGGTTTTTTGTGGGTTATGATGATGATTGTGTTGAATTCTTAAGGGGTTTTCCAGAGTTGTCATGAGTTTTCATGCTTTCTCATTCTTTTTAATGCCTCATTCTTCATACTTCTCCATCAGTTTTCATGCGTTTTCATGATTTTTCATCCCTTATCACGTTTTTTCATACTTTTTTCTCGTGTTTCATTTATTAATTATTAATTATTATTTATTATTTATTATTTATAATAAACTTTAATTTATTTATTATCTATTATTTGTTACTAGTTAGTTATTATTTATTATTTATATTCATTTATTATTTATTATTTATATTTATATATTATTCATTACTTATTATTTATTATTTATTAATAATAACAATAAAATATTCTTATTAATAATAACATTTGTTTCTGGTTATTTATTATTTATTATTTATAATTTCTTATGTATTATTTATTATTTATTATTTAATATGTATCATTTCTTATCTATTAGTTATAATTTATTATTTATTATTTCTTATTTCTTATTTCTTATTTCTTATTTCTTATTTCTTATTTCTTATTTCTTATTTCTTATTTCTTATTTCTTATTTCTTATTTATTAATAATAATATTTTATTTATTATGTGTTATTTATTATTTAATATTTATTATTAAATATTTTTTTTATTATTTATTATTTATTATTGCTTATTATTTATTATTTATTATTTATTATTATTTATTATTTATTTATTATTTATTATTTGTTATTTATTATTTATTATTTATTATGTATTATTATTTATTATTTATTATTTATTAATTATTAATTATTAATTATTAGTTATTAGTTATTTATTATTTATTATTTATTATTTATTATTTATTATTTATTATTTATTATCTATTATTTCTTATTTCTTATTTCTTATTTCTTATTTATTATTTATTATTTCTTATTTATTATTTCTTATTTCTTATTTATTATTTATTATTTATTATTCATTATTTATTATTTATTAATAATAATATTTTATTTATTATGTGTTATTTATTATTTAATATTTATCATTAAATATTTTTTTTATTTTATATTTATTATTAATTATTATTTATTATTATTATTTATTATTTATTATATATTATATATTATATATTATTTAGTATATATTATATATTATATATTATATATTATATATTATATATTATTTATTAGTTATTATTTATTATTTATTATTTATTATTTATTATTTATTA
This sequence comes from Viscum album, assembly GCA_963277665.1. NCBI lineage: Eukaryota > Viridiplantae > Streptophyta > Magnoliopsida > Santalales > Viscaceae > Viscum > Viscum album. The sequence goes on along the minus strand of OY728127.1, from coordinate 400,652,566 downwards.
TTTATTATTTATTATTTGTTTATTATTATTTATTATTTGTTTATTATTATTTATTATTTATTATTTATTACTATTTATTTTTATTCTTTATTATTTATTATTATTTATTATTTATTATTTATTATTTATTATTGTTTATTGTTTATTATTTCTTATTTATTATTATTTATCATTTATTATTTATTATTTTTTTTTATTATTTATTATTTATTATTTATGATTTTTTATTTATTTTTTATTATTTATAATTTATTATTATTTATTTATTATTTATTATTTATTATTTTTTTTATTTTTTTATTATTATTTATTATTATTTATTATTATTTATTATTTATTATTATTTATTATTATTTGTTTATTATTATTTATTATTATTATTATTTATTATATCTATTAGTTATGTATTATTTGTTTTTTCAATTAATATATATAATTATATTAAATTCTGTTTATTAACCACATGGTGAGCTTGCTGGAGTGGTAAAGTCTTTGGAAAATATGCAAGAGGTTAGGGGTTCAAATCTCACCAAACGCAGTATTTCTTTATATTGCATGGGCATGTGCATTTCCATGTGCATGGGATGTGCATGCATGGATAAATAAAGTAATACGAAATAAATAAAATAAATACGAAATAAATAAATAAAGTAAATAAATTAATAACTAAATAAAATAAATACAAAATAAGTACAAAATAAAATAAATAAATAAAATAAATACAAAATAAAATAAATAAATAAATAATATAAATAAATAAATAAATAAATAAATAAATAAATAAATAAATAAATAAATATGAAAAATAAAAAATAAAAAATAAATAAATAAACAAAATATGAAAAACAAAAAACAAAAAATAATTAAATAAATAAATACGAAATAAATAAATAAAAATAAAAAAATAAAAAAACCACCGCTAAATTATTTAGAGGCGGTTTAAACTGCTGCTAAAAAACCGTCGTGAAACGTTCTGCGACGGTTTTGAAAACCGCCGTGAATAGTTTCCCGACGCACGATTTTGCGGCGGTTTTTCAAAACCACCACCAATCTATTTGGCGGCGGTTTGAACCGCCGCGAAAGGTAAAATCAAACCGCCGCTAAATGCCTTTTTTGTCGTAGTGTAAGGATAACAATATAGCGAATACTTTCATAAATAAGCATAATCATTTAAGGCAATGTATAACTAAAGAAAAAGCTTTTTAAACTTGAACTTCAGGATAATATGGAAAAGATACGATTAAATAATGTCATTTACTTTTTCACATGGATATTCTACTAGTCGAATAATCAAATTCAATATCAATAACCACTTTCATAATGATGGAATGCATAATGCCAGACAATCATAACCACAAATCCAAGGCCTCGTGCCAAGACTACGAATAAAATTTTGTTAAGGCTTTGTGCCAAGACAGTAGTTTGTCTCATTAGACCTACTGATTCATCGAGGAGCTATAGCGGGCTCCACCCGTCACTTACTATGTCCATTGCATTCCTCATATGAACAAGTTTAAACATAACATAAACATTTGTATTAAAACTAGCATACGAAATGTAAATACATTCTCCATAAACCACGAATGGTATAAAAATAACACATTCCACAGTCAACCATATCACAAAACCTTCAATACAATATGGAAGTTTTGTATCATAATAAATCAACTTCAAATAAGCTTAAAATCCATCGAAGGATGTTGACATAGATAAATTCAAAACTATTTGAGAGAAATATCTCTTTTTTTAATTCATTTAAAAGTCACATAATTATAAAATAAATCATTTACTTTGAAAATATTATTATAATATTTTAAGGGATGCTTCAAAGATTTTACAACGGTGGTAAATAGCCGGACCTTCCGTATAAGTTAGAAAAAAGACATTCTTACGTTAATTTGTCGAAAAGGTTAAAAAGGTCCTTGTTTGGAAAATGACGTAAAGATTCCTTTATAAACATCTTATAAAAAGTAAAAAAAATGGTATACATGAAATTAATCCATGTTCTGTAAAATATTAATAATGTTTTGAAATACATTTTTAAGAAACATGGATGTGGATGATAAAGAGGTCCCAGTAGTCAATTTCGTATAAACAACCTCGGATAATGATGAGATTGTGAAATAAACACTTACCTTGTACTTTTCCTTAGTCGATGGTATGTTAACCTCCTGTATAATAGTTAAAACATTGTTATTAAAATATACAAGAACAATATACATTATTATGTTATCATATATGATCTTCCAATAATGCTTTGTTAATGATATTTAAGCATTATCGCCATTTCAGGTGTTAACTTACTCGTTTTATTTTATATGTTTTGTTACATAAGTCGTGTCTGTTATAGATAGCTTGTATCTTATTCATATCCAGAATGATATAAAGTTCTTAAACATTACTTTTAACCATCAAATGAGAATTTTTCTTGAATGGATACGATGGGGAATGAATCTCATCGCGTTCGTGGAGACGGTAGTCCGTACGTACGCACGAGCGACAATATCATTCTTTTGATATTAAAATAATATATAATTGGATGGTATAACATATATACAGAATCATTATCATTTCATATTTATTATTTACTTGAATTACACATCATTATTATACCCATCCAAATAATAATATATTGGATAATAATTACACCACGACGTGGAGACGGTAAGCCCTACGTACGCACATATGGTGACATGCAATTCAAAGGATGGATAGAATACTGAATATGGTTGTACCATATTTATAATAACATCACAGAATATAGAAGACACTAGAGTTATTATTTTATAATGGAAATAACAAAGAAAGAAGAAGTTGAAGAACAAAAGAACATGAAAGAGGGTGGTGAAAACATTACCTCTTCTTCGGGTTCTTCCTTTTGATTTGATCAAAAGGGATCCTTAGGTTATCTTTCTGACTAAAAGAAGGCCCTGGGATGAAAGGAGGATATTTGAGAGGGTATTTGGGTAGAGGTTGGCCTATCCCAGTGGCTATGAGGGTGTGAAATTCAGAGAAGGGGGGGTGCCCTTTTATAAGAGTGGTGAGTGGAACCTTTGGAAAAGCAAAAAATATTATTTTATAATAAATTAATATTCAATTTGTAATGGATCCAAAGTGGATTATTTAAAGATTATGGTGGGTATGAGTCTAAATCCTTTCAACCAATATATTTTAGATAGGTTTGGTTCACTATATTAACCTTATCATTTATATTTAACTCTTAGTTAAATAGTTTGACAATAACCATGTCTCTTTGTATGTTTATATTATATTGTCAATAAACATACTATAAACTTCCAAGAGACCCCCAAGTGGTCCATTAATGATAAACCTATCATCATTTAAGTCTCTTGGCCGAAACTTATATTTTTAGGAATAGAATATAAATTAATAAAATAATATTTGTTTTAAAAACTCTTTTATGTCAATTTTGACACTATTGGGTATTTTGTTTTTTGATAATTTCGTATCAGCATTATTACTTCGAAAAATATTTATATAATCAGTCCTAATATATCGTATTAACCTATAAAATTAATGGAATTTATAAAAATTCTGAAATTACATTTATTCTGATATTTATCATATCAATTATTTTGATATGTCTTTAATTAGGTAATTACTGCATCACTATTGTGTCATAAATAATTTAAAATATTTAGTGTCAAAAAATTATAAATAAAATACAATTATGTATGAAATCATTTTTTCTTTCTAATGAATATTTATAATCGAAATTATCTTATGTATAACCCTATATTAAAAATGTATTTTCTATTAAACTTTTATTTTAACTCTTTTAACTCTTCATTGAATTAAAATATAATAAATGTCCTAATCTAATCCAAGAGGACCTAAATGATAATATTTTATTCCTAATGTGGGTTTTGGTCGAGACACACTTGTCCAATAGAATTAGGACATGTGTTAGGTTAATATTAATATCATTTTTACCCTTAATTACCCTATTTACTTTTAACCATGGTAATTAAAAGTAATAAGTTACTATTCACCAAAAATTATTTTTATCTTATTGAACCACATTTTACTCATTGATATTAAACATGTCTCTCTGATTTTTGAAATTCTTCTCATAGAAGTGGTAAAATTAAGATTTATGATAATTTCCAAATTCTCCTAGGAGGTGGGTAAAAGACGGTGAAAAGTTCCATAAAATTTTTATATATCTAAAATGATTCTAAACTAACTCTAATTAATTACATTGTACTTATATGGGTACTATGTATCTATTTTTACCTTAAATAAATTTAAATAAAATAAATAATTATTTAAATAAAAATTCGGTTTTAAACCATGACTCAGTGTTTTTCATTATTCATCAAAAATTGAAAGTTTTCAAAACAATACGAAAATTTCACCCTACACTAATTTCGATATTCTGAATCCAAAAATGAATTCCATTTTGAAAGATAAAATTTTTAAAATTTCAAAAAGTGGGTATTGCTATTCATAACAGCTAGTTTGATTGGTTTTGGTGTCTGTTAGAACTCGAAGTTGCGTACAACACACGCTACTGTATTATTCAAAGAGAAGTGTGTCATGGAATCTTGGGCTGTTACATATTTTTATTGGTACTGATCCATTATTCAGAAACTAGTGGATTATAAGGCCAACTGAAAGAAGTTAAATTGTGGCTCATGAAGTTCTAAATATAATGTTGTTCCCTCCTCTGATTGTTTGGAAGTCTAACATGATTCCTATCTTGGGAAAGTTTTCTGTGCATAGAAATGTGATTTTTATTTCTAGGTAACATAATAATTGGATTCTTAGGAGGATAGTCATTACATTTTCCATTTAACTCATCATTAATTTGGTTCCTTCAGGTTCCAACCATTGACTAAAACCAAAAAAACAATGTGTAACAAACAATATCAAATTAGGGAAAAAAAATTTCATAGAAAATCACTTACATGATTCCTAAATCATGGCACCTTATTATTTAATATATGAAACCTTTGGTTTATACTAGGTCATTCATAGTCATATTCTCTTTAAATCATTTATTATGGTTTATAATTTTTTTGTGAATTTCTAAATTCATATCCCCACGGAGGGTCAAACCAGGTGTGAATCAAGGTTTATTATCATGTAATTGTTCCCAATCGAGTCTAGCTCAATATGGTGTTTTTGGTGTTGTTAACCCTTGGTAAATATATTCTAGAGACATATCCACTTATTGTATCAAGGATAGAATTTATTTTTTAGAAACCACTCATTTTATCATTTACCAAAATTCAAATACATTTTATATTACTTTGAATCATAATTAGACTTATCCTTAGACATGTCCTTAGGGATCTAACTAAGGTTTTATCATCCTAATTTCTAAAGGTTGACTAGACATTTTCTATAATACTAGCTATTGTGACCCATTATTTTTCTACATTGATATTATAACATTTTTGTATAATTATTTACAGTACATAAATTCATGCCTTTGGACTATAATAGTTTAGTTCCTTTCAGATCATTGAAACATAAACAATGGTCTTTAAGTGAGATACATCATATTCCACTATGTTCTTCACAACTAAAACCTTTCTTAGACAAATCATACATAATACATTTGTCATAACCTCAAGAAAGGAAAAATAAGAAGTGGTATGCATAGATTCTTCATAAGTGTATTCAAGGGTGATATGTAAGAATAATAAGGACAAAACGGTTTGAGAACATATGAACAACATTATACAGATCAAATATCATACTCTTGAGTCATGTCACAAGGATTGGAATTTCATAAGACATGAATCATAAGGGAATTTTTGAATATGATCCATGAGAGAATAGTAATGGAATAATACATGGAATTTCTAGTATAGACATAATCTTATATAATCATTTACAAATTAGTCTATCCTCACTCCTAAGAACATCATAGTGGATAAAGTCCCTTACTGAATTGGGTTCACTCACCATCCCAAACATGTCTTTCTGAACCTGGTCCACTCCATTTTTTCCCTATCTTTACTGAATGAGGTTCACATCCCATTTATGTACCGTCTATCTCATGAAATATAAATCTTTACCGAATTCATTGGAGGGAGATATAGGTCCCATCCATCACATAATGAAAGCAATATTTATGTGTGACATAAGATCCAAAACATTAATTATATCACAACCAAGGAAATGAAATGGGTATCATAATCATTTCATCATATCATAACTTGTAGAAAAGAGATATTTTTAAAATCATTTCATCATCGGATAACTCATTAAATGAAATGGGTTTCATAATAATTTTCTCATCGTATAATCCATAAAAGAGAAAAAATTTCATAAAAATAATTCCTTAAAAAACCATAACCATTATAGGAAAGAATATAAACTATATACTTGGTTATTATCTCAAGTAATTCATAGTTAACACAATAAAAATGACATATTAGATGGAAAATTATTTTTAAACGATATTTTATAACATTTGTTGACGAAAAAATGCATTCCTATTTAAAGAATTATTTTCAAAAAATAAAATATTTTCAAATCCACTTTATTTGAAAATAAAATTGAAAAATAAAATGGAATATTATAATAAATGATTTTTAGGATTTCATAAAAGTTTTATTATATCTTACATGTTAAAAATAAATATTACATTCACAATTATAATAAAAAAACAAGCATTGTTTTGGAAAAGGACAAGAAGATTAATTTTAAATCATTTTTCAAAATTTAGAAAATGGGTAAACAAAAATTAAAAATAATTATATATTATCATAAATATTTTTATTTTTTTTATGAAAACATTGTTTTATTAGTATAAAATTCTGATTGATGAGTGAAATAAGGCTGGATTTTCAAAAAAAAACATTTTATTAATAAAATTTAGTACCAAATAGAAGAAAATTGGTACCATTAATTAAAGATATAAGGAATAAAAGGAGGAAAAGAAAATTTAGGAAAATTATTATGATATTGAAAATGATATTTAAACATTTTATACTTAATCATAGACAATCCAAATAATTGATAATATTGTGTAATAAAAACATTACAAAATTGGTAACATTGAATCATAATACCCATGAATGAATAAAATAAAATAAAACTAAAAATATCATAAGGATGAATAATTTCATTATGTAACATGTAAGTGGGATTTATAAATACCTCATGAAATAATATATTTTCATATCATAATGTACATCTCAATGAAGACAAATTGAGGAAAAAAAATCGTGTACCATAAGTCTTAAAATCCATCGTACCAATTCATACATCTTATATAATAAATATAAGGTTACCATAAATATATAATAGAACCATATTAATATATATCATACCATATATTTTCTTATTATGATATTTTATTACATGTTTATCAAGTATTCCATGTTAATGTTTCGTTTTGGGTAAAAACTGCTTTTTTTGTATATGCTTTGATTTGTTATATTTTTTTCAACTTACTTTTATCATGATTTGACCACGTATATAATTATAACCACAAAATATATTTTATATTAATCCATAAAATATTTCTTCATATTAATCCATAAAATTTTGTGATTCGAAATGAAATACACTGTTCATAGAGATAGTATGCCGCACATACACTTGAACAATTTTTCTTCATTTTCTTGTTGGTTTGAAAGAAATAAAAGTAAATGATATATTTTAAGAACATAATAATTTATAAGTAAAATATATAAAATATGTTACTTAAATGCATCCTTAATACATTATATGTAATGCTTGAATGAATCACATTTCTTCTTGAGGCGGCAGTCTGTCGCACACACAAACAATGTTATCATACTCCCAAAAAATAGAAATCATGAAGGAATGTGTGATATTAAAATTATGTAATAATAATGGAACAATTAATATTATATAGAAAATATAAATCCATCCCTACAACTAGTCTTGAGTGGTATTAATATAAAAATGAATGACATCGGTTTGTTATGTGGTAGTCCACCGTAACCAAAAAGAGTACTTCCTAACCCATTATATGGAAGTGTGTTTGGTTATAGGTATTAACCTTAATAAAATAGATATTAGAATATTTAAGACAATGAGTTTGTTATATAATCATGATATAGATATAATTTAATGGGTTTGAGGATGGAAAAAACAAAAACCCTCATTGGCGAATGTTACCTCTTTCTCAGGTATCCACCTTAGGTTCGCACTAAAAGCCTTCCTATAATGAATATATCCCCAAAATAATGACTCCAGGTTGAGGGGATGTATGTTTTGATGATATTGGGTTTTGTATTGTCTGATTTAAATAGGTTTTAATGAATGATGAATAGATGAGTTGGGATGTCCTTTTATAAGTGGGGGAAAGGACACACTTGGTATTTTTGAAAAGAATTGAGTAGTACCACAATTTTCACATCGAACAGGGGTCCAAAATGGTTCAAATTAGATATATATACATAATAGTGTCTTAATATTACTATAAAATATTTTTTAGTCAGTTTTATATGAAAATTGGACCCTTATCTTTTTAGTTTAACCGCTAGTAAACCAATTTTCACCTTAACCACGATAAATAATTTTTAATGAATTCACTATTGATTTTGATCAAAAATTAAGTTGTACTTATTAGAAATTATAAATTATTCTGATTCAAAATATGGAATAAAATTTTCCAAATTCTATTCCCATAAGTTTAAAAAATTATTTCAAAAAATAATCTCACATGCGTGATAAGAAAGCGTGTTGTTAAAGTGAAAATGATCAAAAGTTTATGAAGTTTTTTATATTCAATTTCAATATAAAATTGATTCCAATGAATAATATTAAATTAATATATATATAAATAAAATAATAAAACTTTAAAACAAAAATAAAATATAATTTATCTTAATAAATAAATTAAACCAAATGGTAGTTTTAAATTAAAATTCATTATTTTTCACCATTCATGAAAAAATTAAACATTTCATAAAAATATAAAAAATTAATCATAAGAAAATTCTGAAATTATGAAATAAAAAGTAATGTTTCTTTTTTCAAATTTATTTTATAAAATTTCAGAAAATTTATTTTATTATTTATGAAAAAAATAAAAAAAATCATTCTTTGAAAAAAACTTATTTTCAAACATATTAAGACTTTAATAAAAATGGTATATATTATTATCAATATGATTACTTTATGTAAAAACCGTATAATTGATTTTTAAAAATTAGTTATTAAAATTCATTTCACTATGATTAACTGTTAGGTTATAATGGTCATTCTTGAATAAATATATAAATAATATATCACGGTTTTTCTAAAATATTGTGTTGTGTGTAAGCCAAGAAAAGGAAGTTTTGTGTGTTACACAATATTAACATAGGGTATAATGAAATAGCAACATGGTATTTCATTTAACATATGACATAAAATAAAATTAATTTATTTGAAATAATTATTTCATAAAAACATGGGGTGTCCCAATAAGTGTAAAAAATGTTTAGTAAGTGTAAAAAACGTTATGTAAGTGTATAGAAAACTTTTCTAGGTTAAGTAAGAGTAATATACAATTAAGGGTAAAACTGTTATGTATGGGTAAACTAAATTTATGTTATGCTAAACATAGGTGAATTAAGGGTAAATAAAGTTATGTTTGGGTAAAATACTATTATATAAGGGTAAAAAAATTTAATAAAGAGAAAAAAAGTTACGTAAGGGTAAACAAAAACTTGTAAATGTTAAGTAGGGTTGAAATAAAGTAAAGTAAGGGTAAAGAACATTATGTGACGTTAAAAAGAAGTTAAGGGTAAATAGCTACTAATAATATTAACATTAAAAAATGTAAATAAATTTATTTAATATGTTCATAAATACTTTTCAACTATAAAATGTAATGAAATATGTGAGAATATAATGAAATATAATATAAAAGAACTTTAATATTTTATACATGCCAATTACAAATAAAATATAATGAAAAAATATAACCAAAATAGAAAAATATTATAATAATATTCATGAAACAACCAAATATTAATAATTTTGAATATAACAAAACTAAATACAATTAATCCTTAAATAATTTTTTTTTAAAAGAATGTTCGAATGAAATATAAATCATATGATTTATTGAATGGAACTACAAATAAAAAATGAATCAAATTAAATGAAAGTGATAGAAATTCAACTAAACTAAACAAAAATAATCCAAACTTTGTGGAGCCAGTACAAAATGAATTTGACCAAATATAATAATAAAAATATTAATCTAAATATTTCTTCACAAAATCAATCCAATTTTTTTCTGTTTTTTTATTATAGTTTCTTCATAGTTTTCAAAAATAAAATACATTTATATTAAATTTAATTCAATTAGTTGTAGTCATTGTAAGTTAGGTATTCATTACAATGAGTTATTTTTTAAAAAAAAATCAATATGATTGAATAATGGATTTCTATATTCATCCTTATCATGACCATATCTTTATTCCAACCATTGGATGGATTTCAAATCGATCTTAATCGTTCGATGAATTTCATCCTAATCTAAATCATTATCAATATTTTATTTTTATTACATCCATTAGTTGCATTTCATTTTAATCATAGTTATAAGATGAGGTTAAACATTATCTAAACCTCACCATGATTGAATATGAATTCAAAAAGTTTGGTGGATTTCATCTTCATATTTATAATTAAATGGATTTCATTCTTATATCAAGATTACCATGATTTTATATAAATTACAAACATTGGATGAATTTTATTTTAATCTTAACCATCATATTAATTTATTCAATTCTCTGTCTTTATAATGACTTTACTTTTCTCTATAATACTTGATGGATTTTAATTTAATCATTGCTATTATATTATTTTAAATATCATTCAATCCGCAACATGATTGTATTTTCATTATTACCACTGTATAGATTTTATCATGATATTTACACTAGGATTGATTTCAACCCTATCTCAACCTTATCATGATTAGATCATCATTCAAACCATTGGATTAATTTCATCTCGATCATAACCTTAAAATGCATTTCATCCTTATCTCAAATCCTTAGGATGATTTTATTTATTTCTCAACCACATTATGGATTTTATTTTGATCATATCCATCTGATGAGGTTATGATTTATCCAATCCTTATCTAGACCACATTCAAATTCTAACCATTGGAGGGATTTTATCTTTATCATATCCATCAAATGGATTTCATACTCCTCTTAATCCTTATCATGATAAAATATCCATTCTTTTGAATGGATTTCATAATCTATAAGTGCCATCATATCTTAGCTTGAGGTTAGATACTCAACCAGAGAACTAAAATGAATTACAGTATTGGATACCCTACCAATATTGATTTTAAAATTTCATAACCTTCATCATCATCTTCATCATCATCATAATCTAATGATGTTGTATAAAATTTCATTTTAGGAGATAAATAGTGAAGTAAATTAACCTATGTAGAGGAGAAATGTATTTATAGCATGCTATTATAATGAACACAACAATCAATATACTCATAGAGGGTATATCCTGAGGGACATTGTGACACCCTGAGACTTTATGAGATATATTATTTGATATATTTTGTTGTAATATTCACCAATATTAGCTAGTGCTATACGAAACACCGTATTATCTTGTAGTATACGCCACACTATTCTTGCCTTGTGATGCACACAATTTCATGTTCTTTCGAATAAAATTCATTTTACAGAACACCATGTGTAGATTTTGATCAAGTATAACTGAACTATATTTTGAGTATGTTATACCCAACACAAAAGGAAGCTTTCCCTATACGCAACCCTAACTTGGCCTGTATTACATGCAATCCCAACCTTCCTTGATAGAGTGTGTAGTACGCAATACCGAGTTTCACTAAAGAATGGTATGTGGATATTATATTAATATGAACTAGCTGTTATGAATAGAATTAACTTCATTTTGAATTTTATAACATTATTATTCATCTTAAACATTTTCTATAATATGGTATGAGAACAAAAGAAAATTTTCGGGTAAAATAAATATTTTCCAAAAAAATGAACTTTTCCCGCCTTTTGGTGGCGCACCCACATTAAATATAGTTTTGGACATTTTTATAAGTTAAATTTGTCAAAATAAAATTCTTCCTTGGAATATGGATATAAAAATTTACTTTGGATTAATGTTTCATATTATTCTGATAACTTTAATATTTTAATGAATATTACAAACACACTATATGTTAATTAAAAAAACATTTTTGATCTTGATAATTTATATGGTTAAATTATAATATTGAATGGTTTTAATGTATAAATAGAATATATTTTTACAATTTAATATAATTCATGTCATTAGCATTGATTTTACATTTAATTTATAGGTAAAATCATTTCAATCTTTTGCAATGTTTTAACTTTTAAAACTCATTTTCTTAACAATGAGATTAATTTTAAATTAATTTATGCAAATTTTGTGATTTGAATTTGGAAAAATATATTCCATATTTGGAATCAGTAGGTCCAAATTTTTTTAATAGGCTACTTTTTATTTTTGTGCACTAGTAATAGTAAATACGGTAAATTTTAGTTACCATAGTTAAATGTAAATCAGATAATTAAGGGTAAATATAATATTATAAAATTACCCTAAATATTTTTTTAATATAATTAGATGATTATATTTCGTCCTGAAACATACTTGGGTCTAAATTCAATCTATTGGAACCCACTGGGATGTGACTAAAACCTTTAATTTTTTTTATTTAATGGAAAGTGAAATATGTCTCACTCAAACATTAATAATTAATGTATTTTTAATATAAGGTTATTCATGATATAAATTCAATTATAAAAACTCATTTGAAAGATAAATGTTTTTTATTTATAATGATAATTTATTTGTAATCTTTAAGAGATATTTAATTACCTTAATAACTTATACATTAGTGATGCAGAAATTATTTATTTAGTGGATTGTCAATAATATAGTTTTTATTAAAATACTAATACCCATTAAAATGGCCAAAAAACAGACCAAAACTAATTTTTCGTATATATATAAACCATAAACATCCAATGGTCGAATTTTTGAACATTTTGAGCTTTATAAATGTGATTATGACACTTATATTATTTTATTTTAAATGACGTCAAAGTTGTCACCTTCATAATTTAATAAATATAAAAATTTACATGTTGTGATTTTAAGATGATAAATTCGAGTAAAAGTTTTCTTTTGAAATATTTTCGATTTATCATCATTAGAGTATTTTATTTTTAATTTTTATGCAAAATAATAATTATAAAAATGATGTAGTAAGAGTATTATTAAGAGAAATATCAAATAAATGGTTTTATTAATATTAAAATAAATATTATATGAACTAATTAATGTTATCCACAAATTTTATAGATGAATATAACATGTTAGGAATCTATTAAACATTTAGGTTCAAATATATCCTCTGTGTGGATTTTATTTAAATTCAAATAAAGTAATTGTTTCAAAATTAACACTATTCTTATTTTATAAAAATAAAAAATTATTAAATAGTTTAAAAATCAAAAAAAAATTTAAAAATTATAAATTAAAAATTATATGGTTCAAAAGCTAATAAAGTATCCAATTATGAGAAATTTAGAACATATAAGTTTGTATTTATTACAATTGATATTTTAGAGTATTATTACAACAACAAAAATTAAATAGATTAAATAATGATAAATAAAAATGATAGGTTTCAAAATAAACTTAAAACATGTCTAAATGTTATTGTTTTATGAGATTACAACCCTATATCATCTCATATTCTAATTGAGTCATTTTTGGAGGTTTTTTAATCGGGTTTTAATTTATTATAAATTAATATTTTTAGGTTTCCAAAGGTACCCCTCTCCTCCATTATAAAAGTGAACCTCCTCCCTATCCTCTTCACAACATTTTGAGCCATAAATCTCGGCCAAACCCTACCAATTACTCTTCTAAAAAACTATAGTTATATCATATTGGTTTTTTTATTCTCAAAAGACCATCTTTATTGCCCTAAGAGGAGGTTTAGAAGAGGCGCATCAAAGAAGAGGTAATATCCTTTACCGATTCTTTCAAATTTATTTCTTCTTCTACTTCCTATAATTTTGTTTTTTCATTATAAAGTAATAACATAAGTATCCCTAATATACTGATATGTTATTATAAATATGAAACAACAATATTTAACCTTCTATACATCCTACAGAAAATGAAATCACCACACGTGCGTACGTACGGAATAAAGTCTCCACGCAGTGGTGTAATCTGTTTTTCCAACACCACCTTAGTTGGATGGGTATAATGGTGGAAATAATAACTATATAAGATTATTATAAAATGATACAAATTCTGAGATATTATATCATCCACTCCAATTCCATTCAATAATTATGGGAATGATATCATCGATGGTGCGTACGTACAGGTTACCGTCTCCACGACGTGATGTGATTCATTACCCATGTTAACCATTCATGAATGATTATAAATTATATATAATGAATAATAATCAAATATATGACATAATAATTCTACTGGATTTATTTATATAAATATTCATGTAATCTACTTACTTCAATTCATTTCAATAAGGAAATGAAAACAACGTTCATGCGTATGTACGACCTACCGTCTCCATGAACGGTGTTTTTCATTTATCTATATTATATATATATATATAGTGAATATATGTGATTTATAAATAATTTTTTACATTATCTAAGTAAGTAAATCATGATATAAGTAATAGTGATATCAAGAACAACAAGTCCAATCATGTACGATAAATGAAATGAATATTACCCAAAATGTTGCTTTAACATGGAATTAACAAGTGAACAGGTAATATAATGACCTAAGTGAATTATATATGATATAATAAATATCATTATGGTTCTGTTACAAGTTAATAATATGTTTAAAACCACTATATAGGAGTTTCATACAATTATAGAAGAAATTGGACCTAAGGTAAGGTATAATTTTTCAAATCTCATTTTTATCTGAGATTGCTTATACATAAGTATTTACAGGGGTTATATTTTTTATCCATGTACATAAAAATGTTTTTCAAGAAGTGTTTAATATTCTTCCATTTTTTGGTTAAAGTCTTGTTTACCCATCTTTTACTTTTATGTTGCGTTATGGAAAGAATCTTTCTTTTGTTTACCATACGAGGGAATTTTTGACTTTTTCGGCAAAAGTACGAGGATAGTGTTTTTCTAACTAATACGGCATGAATGGATTTTTACAGTTTTATAACGCCTAATTTTCATGAAGATTAATCTAAATTATTTCATGATTATTATCAAAAAAATCATTTTCTTCTAAAATTGAATGGCATTTTTTGAAAGAAAATGATTTTGAAGAAGAAATGATATTTTATTCAAAAATTAATTTCAAGTGTTTTG
Organism: Viscum album; assembly: GCA_963277665.1. Classification (NCBI taxonomy): domain Eukaryota; kingdom Viridiplantae; phylum Streptophyta; class Magnoliopsida; order Santalales; family Viscaceae; genus Viscum; species Viscum album. The sequence goes on along the minus strand of OY728127.1, from coordinate 400,637,177 downwards.
TCAAAACTATTTTCCATAAAAGATGACATTATTTAGTATGAATGTGTTTCAAGTATAATGTCTCTATTATTTACGTGGTTTGATTATTATTATGATGAAATGATATCCATTTGTTCTATCTGGATTATGTTATGATGGGATGATGTTTGTGAAACCCATTTTATTCTTTGGGTTATGATGAATGATTTTTGTTTATTTTGTGGCACATGTAAAAATGATTTAATTATGAGATGGGTGGGACTTATATCTCCCTACAATTCCTTAGGTAAAGATTTATATCTCATGAGATATATGTGGCTGGAATGGCAAGTAAATCTGGTTCAGTAATACAGGGCTGGAACGGCAAGTAAACCCAGTTTAGTAATGGACTTTGTCCACTATGATGGTCTTGCCAGCAATGCCTTGGATACTATTGAAATCATAACATGTGCTTAATGGTTTCCAAAATTACATGTTTTATTACCATCCTATTTTATCTTGGTTAATGTTTCTTTTTGATCTATGCCTTATTCACTACAAAGATTTATGTCATTACTCATGATTTTGATGTTTTATGTTCATGTTCTTATGTCCAAATGTTTATGGATTGTTTTATATTCTCCATATTTTACCTTACTGGGAATTTAAGCTCACCCTTTTTATGTTTTCATTTCCCTAGGATATAAATAAATTTTTTAGGTAAGAAAACCAAAGGGGAAGTTCTTTATGGGAGATGTTGGAGATCTTTCACCATGATTAGAAGATTATGTTCTGAGTTTCGAAAGACACTAAACTAATACGATCTTTGGACTTATGTTTTTGTCATTTATAAAGTATTCTGCAAAAGTTATGTAATGTCTTTGTACATTAAGCTTTGGGTATCTATAGTTGGTGTCAGAGAAAAGGTTTAGTCAACCTTTGGAAACTAGGATGTGAGAACTTTAGAGAGATCCCTAGAGATATTTCTGTGGTATGTCTAGGGATGTCTGTAATGTTTAGTATAAAATATAGGTTACAATCCGAGAATTATGATAACGATCATGAATAACCAAGTAATAAACATAATATTTTAGAGATTGAATGTACTTCCACTTGATTATGATATTTTTCTAGTATGATTTTTGTCTCTCATACTATTCTTTTTGGGTTTTATGAAATGGCAGGAAATCGGAGGATTCATAATAATGGAGAATATGATGGACAATGGAATGATATTCTTCATGGGAAACTAAATGAAACCTGATTTGGAATTCCAAACATCGTCATTATGCCTAATTAGCAATATCATAATATGATCAATAATATCAACTTTGGTATGTTTACTGACTCAGCTAATAAGAGAAATATGGAGTTTCCTGATGATCATAGAGGAAAGGAAGTTCAATTTCCCTCATGTAAATCATGTGGGAAGAAGAATCAAGGAGAATGTTTCAAATGAACTGAAAGATGCTTTGGGTGTAGAAAAGAAGGACACAAAGCTAGTAATTGCAAAGTAAAAGGACCAGTTAACACAATGGAAAAGGATAAGGGTATTGCTAAGACATCAACAATGGTTAAGTGTTTTAAATGTGAAATGTATGAGCATTATAAAAATTCATGCCCTAAAGGAAAATCTCAGGAAGAGAATCAGCATGGTCAGATGGGTATTATTTATGTTGATGATGATGAAGAGACTGCAAATGATATATGAGATAAAAGTTATGTTGAGCAATAAAACGATGAAGCACGATCAATGGTTTAACAAGGGAGTGGAATGATTGCATGTTTATCAAGAATAATGTAAGGTATTATGTAATAAAGAAACCTCTAAGGATCGTTACACTATTGTATTTCCTAATGTATTTGAAAGTAAATGTTGAATGGTACCTATAACCATCAAAAGTGATTGAAATATTTTTTTTAAAGTATATGATATGCCCATAATGAAGGGATAAGGATAAAATAATATGTTTGATATTATTAATGATCTCAGGACAGATATAAGGAAAAAGTGACATCATGGTTTCAGTATAATGAATATTTGGGATTTTGGTTTGTGGAAATAGTTATCTTTTGACATCATTTATGATTTCAATAAGGTTCTATGGTAATTCATGATACAAGAGAATACAAGATGAAGGTATTCGCATGTCTGGAATGCGATAAACAAGATATATATTATGATATATGGGGGATAAATGATGTAATTCACCTGCTTGGTAGATGGCCTCTCTAGTAATCATATTCTTTATACTATGAGATTGGACAAAAATATTTTCAATAAGCCTAAATATTGGAATGGATTAAGTTAGACATCAGATATTATTGTTTAAGGCTAGAACTTATTGAAATTATTTCTAAAATGTTATAATAGTATAATTTTAGAAAAAGGACAACCTGTAGGATGAACGACAACCCATCGCGTTGGACAAGGTTGCGGGAATCGATTCCACAACCAAATGGTGACAGGCCATTATTTCCAACCACTACCCAACTGGAAGTCCCTGGTTAGTAGAAATTTGTTGAGTTTTATTAATCGGTTTGATAGATGAATTATAAGTCCATTTTTGGAACCATATAAGATTAATCTCACCATATATCGACTTGTGTATATTTAATAACTTTTTCTAACATTATGTTTGAGAATGATGGAATTACCTATAATTCTATCGTATGATCTGGTCACAAATCTTGAATGAAAAATTGAACTTCATTTCATTAAGAGATGACGTGGAAATTGTTTAAGGAGTGAACAATGATGATATTGTACCAAAATCAAGTAAGTATTTCTTTTAATTCTAAAATTCCACAACCTTAGGGAATTGATCTTGAAAACAAATTCTTTTTTCCTAGTGCCCTCATATCTGATGAATTAGATTGTACCTTAGATCATCACAAATTTATGGCTTTGTGACTTCTCACTTTTTCATAGCAATGTTCTCTATCACTCTCTATCAGAACATGACAGTTAGATTTCTCTTCCATATCCATATTTTCACCTATATTCTCCTATATGGGAACCCAAGTGATGTGTAACATTGGGTATCCTTTTTGTCTCTAACATTCATTTTCTAAATTAATTTTTAGTATTCATTTTTACGATGTGGGTTTCTATGAATGAAACTTTCAAGTAGTAAATGTTTTATAACCCCGACGAATTTCAAGGGTGAAATTCATTTTAAGGGGGGTAGAATGTAACACCCCAAGATTTTATGAGATATATTCTTTAATATCATTTGTATTAAGCTTCACTATGATTATCTTGCACTATACGCAACACCGTATTAGCTTGTATTATACACAACACTATTCTTGGCTTGTGATGCACATAATTTCATGTTCTGTTAAATAAAATTCATTTTACACAACACCAAGTATAAATTTCTATAAATGTATAACTGATCTATATTTTGAGTATGTTATACACAACACCAATGGAAGATTTCCCTACACGCAACCTTGACTTGTCTTTCATTACACACAATCGTGACCTTCCTCGGTAGCGTGTGTAGTACGCAATACCGTGTTTCCCTAAACAAAGATATATGGATATAATATTATTATAAACAAGCTGTTATGAATAATATTAACTACATTTTGATTTTTATAACATTATTATTCATCTTACACATTTTCTAGAACATGGTATGAGAACAAAAATAAAATTTTCATGTAAAATGAGTATTTTCCGAAAACATGAACTTTTGCCGCCTTTTGGTGGAACACCCTCTTAAAATATAGTTTTTTACATATTTATAAGTTCACTTTTTCAAAATATAATTCTTCTTTTGAATCAAGATATAAAAATTTACTTTGGATAAATTTTTCATATTATTCTGATAACATTTATATATTAATGAATAGTAAAAACACAATATATTTTAAATAAAAACAAAGTTTTTCATCGTGATAATTTATATGGTTAAATTATAATATTGATTGGTTTTAAAGTATAAATAGAATAAATTTTTACCATTTAATATAATTTAGGTCATTATCATTGATTTTACATTGAATTCATAGGTAAAATCATTTCAATATTTTGCACTGTTTTAACTTTTAAAACTTATTTTCTAAACAACGGGGTTAATTTTAAAATAATTTCTGCAACATCTATGATTTGAATTTTCAAAAATGGATTCCATATTTGGAATCGGTAGGTACAAATTATGTTAATAGGCTACTTTTTTGTGCACTATGAATAGTAAATGCGGTAAATTTCAGTTACCATAGTTAAAGGTAAATCGTGTAATTATGGGTAAATATAATATAATAAAATTACACTAAAACATATCTTATATAATTGGATGACTATATTTCGTCCTGAAGCATACTTGGGTCTAAATGGAATCAATTTTAACCCACTTGGATGTGATTAAGACCTTTAAATTATTTTTATAATGGAATGTGAAATATGTATCACTCAATCATTAATAAATAAAGTATTTTTAATATAAGTTTATACAGGATATAAATTCGTTTATAAATACTAATTTGAGATCTAAATTTTTTTATTTGTTATGATAATTTATTTGTAATTTTTAAGTGATATTTAATTACATTAATATCTTAAACATTAATGATGCAGAAATTATTTATTTAGTGGAATGTCAATAATATAGTTTTTAATAAAACTCTAATACCCATTAAAAGGCCCAAAAACCTGACCAAAACTTATTGGTAGTATATATCTATTCCATAACCATCCAATGGTAGAATTATTGACGATATGGAGCTTTAGTAAAACGATTATGACACTTATATTATTTTATTTTAAATGATGTCAAAGTTGTCACCTTCATAATTTAATAAATATAACAAATTATATGTTGTGATTTTAATGTGATAAATTCAATTAAAATTATTCTTTTGAAATATATTATATCTATCATCATCATAGTATTTTATATTTCATTTTTATGCAAATAATTAGTTTAAAAATGATGTAGTAATAGTTTTATTAAGAGAAATATCAAATAAATTGTTTTATTAATATTAAAATAAATATAATATTAACTAATTAATGTTCTCCACAAATTTTCTAGATGAATATGACATGTTAGAAATATATTAAACATTTTTTTTCAAATATATCCTCTTTTTGGATTTTATATAAATTAAAATAAATGAATAGTGTCAAAATTTACACTATTGTTCTTTTATAAAAATAACATATTCTTAAATTGTTTAAAAATCACAAATATATTTAAAATTTATAAATTCAAAATTATATGGCCAACATGGTAATAAATTATCCTATAATTGGAAATTGACAACATATAAGAATGTATTTATAACAATTGAAAATTTAGAATATTATTACCACAAATAAAATTAAATAGATTAAATAATGATAAATAAAAATGATAAGGTTTAAAATAAACATAAAGCATGTCTAATTGTTGTTGGTTGATGAGATTACAACCCTATCTCATATCATCATCTAATTGAGTCATTTTTTGAGTTTTTTAAGTGGGGTTTGAATTTATTATAAATTAATATTATTAGGATTCCAAAGGTGCCACTCTCCTCCCATATAAAAGGGAAACTCCTCCCTCTCCACTTCACAAAATTTTGAGCTTTCAAGATCGGCCAAACCATGCCAATTCCTCTTCTTAATATATCTTGTAATATCATAGAGGTTCTGGTTTTATCCAAATACTATCTTTAGTTCCCTAAGATTAGGTTTAGAAGAGGCGCATCGAAGAAGAGGTAATATCCATTGCCGATTCTTTCAAATTTATTTCTTCTTATACTTCATATTCTTTTTTGTTTCATTATAAATTAATAACAATAGTATCACTAATATACTGATATGTTATTATAAATATGAAACATCCTTATTTAACCTTCTATCCATCCTACAGAAAACGAAATCACGGCGCGTGCCTACGTACGGAATATTGTCTCCACGCCGTGGTGTAATATGTTTTTCCAACACAACCTTACTTGGATGGGTATAATGATGGAAATAATAACTATATATGATTATTATAAAATTATACTAATTCTGAGATATTGTATCATCCACTCCAATTCCATTCAATAATTATGGGAATGATATCATCGCTCGTGAGTACATATAGATTACCGTCTCCACAACACGATGAGATTCATTATCCATGTTAACCATTCAGGAATTATTATAAAGTATATATAATGAATAATAATGAAATATATGACACAATAATGCTATTGGATTTATATATATATATATGTATGTCATCTACTTACTTCCATTCAATTCAATATGGAAATGAAAATAGCGGTCGTGCGTACGTACGGCCTACCATCTCAATAAACAGTGTGTTTCATTTATCTATATTATATATATATATATACACTGAATATATATGATTTATAAATCATGTTTTACATTCTGGAAGTAAGTAAATCATTATATAAGTAATAATGATATCAAGAACAAAAAGTCCAAACATGTACGATAAATGAAACGAATATTACCCAAAACGTTGCTTTAACATGGAATTAACAAATGAACGGGTAATATAAAGATCTAAGTGAATCATATATGATATAATAAATATTATTATGGTTCTGTTACAAGTTATTAAAATGTTTAATCCCGCTATTCAGAAGTTTTAGGCATATATGGAAGAAATTGGATCTATGTTAATGGATAATTTTTTAAATCTCATTTTTATCCGAGATTTCTTATACATAAGTATTTACTAGTGTTATATTTTACATCGATGACCACAAAAATGTTTTTCATGAAGTGTTTAATATTATTCCATGTATTTTTAAATTCATGTTTACCCCTCTTTGACTTTTATGTTTTGTTATGGAAGTAATCTTTCTTTTGTTTACCATACAATAAATTTTTTGACTTTTTTGGGAAAAGTACGACGAGAATGTTTTTTTTACTTATATGGAATGAACAGATTTTTACAGTTTCATAATGCCTAATTTTCATAAAGCTTCATCTATAAGATTTCATGATTGTTTTAAAAAAAATCCATTTCTTTTAAAATTGAAAGGAATTTTTTGAAAAGAAAATGATTTTGAAGAAGAAATGATATTTTCCTCAAGAATTAATTTCAAGAGTTTTGTCAAAACTATTTTACATCTAAGATGACAATATTTAGTATGAATTTGTTTCTTGTATATTGGATCTATTATTTACATGGTTTGATTATTCATATGATGAAATGATATCCATTTGCTTTATATGGATTACGTTATGATGGGATGATGTTTGTGAAACCCATTTTATTCATTGGGTTTTGATGGATGATTTATGTTTATTTTGTAGAACAAGTAAAAATGATTTCATTATAAGATGGGTGGGACCTATATATCCCTCTAATGCATTGGGTAAATATTTATATCCCATGAGATAGACATGGATAGAACAGAAAGCTAATCTGGTTCAGTAATACAGGGCTAGAATGGCAAGTAAACCCGGTTTAGTAATGGACTTTGTCCACTATGATGGTCATGGCAGCAATGCCTTGGAGACTACGGAAATTATAACATGTGCTTAATGATTACCACAATTATGTATTTATTACCATGATATTTTATCATGGTCAATGTTTCTTTATGATCTATGCATTATGCACTGCCAAGATTTATGTCATTACTCATGATTTTGATGTTTTATGTTCATGTTCTTACATTTAAATGTTTAGGGATTGTTTTATATTCTCCATGTTTACCCTTACTGAGCATTTTAGCTCACCCTTTTTATGTTTTCATTTACCTAGGATATAAAGAAAGGTTTTAGGTAAGAAAACCAAAGGGTAAGATATTTATGGGAGATGTTGAAGATCTTTCACCATTATTAGAAGATTACGTTCCGAGTTTCCAAAGACACTAAACTAATACGGTATTTAGGCGTCTGTTTTTTTCATGTATTATGTATTCTGAAAAATTAATGTAATGTCTATGTACGTCAAGATTTGGGTCTCAATAGACATATTTATCTAGTATGATCATGTGTTTACATATAATAATTTGATTGATGGTTATTTTATAGTAATTCAGGATACAAAGTGGCATTTTTTTACTAATTATATAAGATACCTCAAAGTATATTCCATAATATTTCTGGTGAAATTAAACTACATCATCACAAATTTCAACAACAAAGATATGTTTTGGTAGGATTGGATTATGAACTCTGAAAAAAATTAACAATGAAGTTTCAAATATTATAATATGGACTCACAAAATTTTTTCTAATGAATATGTTAAAATTGGTGCGACTGTCACAATTTAATGTTTAATGATATTTTGTCATGTTATTATCGATATTTTTTGAAAACTACACCTTAGATCACCTAATGATAATGATATTTCAAGGTTACATTATATTGTCCATTAACATGGTTTTACTGGATTGCTAGGTGGTTTGTATTTTAGGCATTGGAAGTGGAAAAATTTTCTTACCACATGGGATAGACAATATGTAGGATTTTTTGGATCCACATGTATCATTATTGATCCTGTTGCTAATTATGATCTTTTTTTATGGTGCATATATTTTGGTATTACAGATACCAATAATGGAATTAATTTCTTATAGTGATCAATTTTTTTTAATATTTCTTAAGGTATCAATCCACCTTATAATTATAAAATTCAATGAAATTAATGTGGTATATGATTTTATTTAGCTGATAATATATATCCTAAATTTTATAATGTTGTGACAAGTATTCATGATCCATGTTGTCTAATAAGAATTATTTTTTTCGGATAAAGTGGAATATAGATTTGTATAGAACATGAATTATGAGTTTTATAATCATTATGTGAAATCATTATAGGACCAACATGTTTTGGAGGAAACATAAATTATAATATATAATTAATACATTCATAATCCTATAAATAGTGATATGTAATGATGAACATAATTTGAATACTCCAATTATAGATGAAATGAATGCACCACCACCCGCAGTTGAGATATTGGTTGATGAAAACATTTGATTTCAAAAATTAATAAGCCAACAAAAAAGAAACAAAAATGATGATGGTTATATTGCATTTCACAATGTAGTACTTGAAGATTTATGACAGAAATATGCAGATTAAGAAAATTAATTATAATTATATTTTATTTTTTAATTTTTAAATTTAACATATTTTTAATTGATTTTCATTTTAAATAGAAAATTATGTGTTATTTATTTTAATTTTATATTATTAAATAGTGAGATCATGTTTCATTTTACATAATCATTAATTATTTAGTATTTAATTATTTTCTTATAATAAATACACTTTTCTATATATGAAGGTTAAATATTATTTAACAAATTTTTCATTTTTTACATAATAAATCATATAATATAATCATATTTATTTGAATTTGTTTATATATGTGTGTTTGTATAACTTAATTTAATTATTAATTTTATTAAATCACCAAAATATTGTATTTTTTGATTTTATGGAATGATAAATAAATTTAATTTAATATTTAATTAAAATTAAAAAAATTAATTAAATAAAAAATTCAAATAATATTTTAGATGGATTCATTAATGGTGTAATGTATTGGAGAATTTTCACTATTTACGCACCATTTTAAAGAATCTCTACCTCAAAATGGTGTAATACATTTTTGATGCACTACAGTAAAAGAAGGAGTATATAGTGGGTGGTAACACAAGAATTAAAGTAGAATGTTGTGGGATAATTAAAAATAAATCCATAGTTAATGGTTTATCAAAATATGTTATGATATTTTTAAAAACCAAATACAATATAAATTAAATTTCAGTTATAAAGTAAAACCCAATATAACACTATTTATATAATTTACCATTTTAATTTCATTATTTTTTATCCACCATTAAAATAAATATTTATATATAAGAAAAATTCAAAATATAAATATAACATATAATACTATTTTTTAATAGAGTGGTATTTCACCTCTTTTTTTAATAAGCTACATTTAAATTAACTTTTACAATGATTATTCAGTAAAATACATAAAAAATATGATATAATAATTAATTTTTTTTACAAGTGGATGTTTACATTGATAAAAAATTGAAATCAAGGATATATATATGTATTAAAATTCCAAATACATTATTAAAAATAGATTTTTGTTAAAATAATTAAATTATCTTATATTTAAAATAAAAAATTATTCTCCACTATTTATATAATATGATATTTAAATCAAAATGGTATTACATTACCAAAACTATTATAATATTATTAAATTATTTCTTTCCTATATACTTTCTGCAGCTAGTGTCGGATGAAGATCATGGCTTTATCTAGAATAAAAATATCACAAGTGGCATCACACCGGCTTAAGAAATTTTACATGATATCAACTGAAACGTTTTTGTTTTAAAAATTATGGTTAAGGAGTATCTTAAAAAACAAAACAATCCCATTTAGTTGAGTTTCATCATCAAGAGGTTTTTACATTATTGTTTTTCAAAAAGGTTTTTCGATTTATTCTTCTATTATTTCTCATCTAGTAGGTTCTTGGTGTCATTAATGGGAATAGTGTTTAGCTTTAAATCATTCAATGGTCTTTGAAAAATAGATCTCATTTCCTTATGATTATTTGTTCTTAATCAAGGGTCTCTAAGGAAAAACATTTATAATTATCTCAAATTGAATTATTCTTCCTTTCAAATGAAAATACAATGCCACTAGAATTCTCACTCACTCTTTCCAAATGATATAATTTTCTTGAATATAAATAATACTTTGATCGTGATATTTAAATGAATATTAAATAAATATGAAAAATGGAGTATCTAGTGAGATAGAATTTCCATGATCACGATGAATTTTCTAAGCACTTTATTGGATATTTATATAAAATATAATGATAACATGTTTGGTTTTAAATTATGCTCCCGGAAGACTATTTAGGGATATATTTTACACTTAGGTAAAGGATGAATCGTTTTTGGTGACTCATAATCCTATTTTACTTTTTTATCCATTTTTTTACCTATGTCACTTAGAAAACTGAATAGGTTTATAGTTTATTACTCTAACCTTTATTCTTAAAAGAAACACTACCAAACACACACACCCAAAAGGTACATGAATTTTTTACAAGGTTGACTTATCAATTTATGAATGTTGGTCCTTAGTGTGATATGAATTCATTAATAATCACATGATCTCCTACTATCATATTAAGATCCAAACAAGACAAGAGATTAAATTTTAAACATGGGTTTTCACATCTCTCTAAAGAGATTTGGTGTATCCGACACATGTGTACATCATCCACATTATAATGATATAATTTTTTGTAATACATAAAAATTCCTTCAACAATGTCAACTATACATATTATTGATGTTTTGTTATATCTTCCTATGCCTGTTCACTTACATTTAAAAAACATACAAGAAACACATGCTTATTTTTTGTTCAAAAAGTGATGAACACAAATCCTTCTTCTTCCTTATAAAAACATGCCTTAGTACTTAATTTATTTCTTAACTGAAAGACTTCATTCTGTGTCAAAACAAACAAAATAGGCCATCACTTATTCAATATTATTCTATTATTATTTAACTTTAGTACATAATAAGACAACACTGGATCCTCTTCAGCAATAATTCACAATTAATATTCAAGAAATTAGAAGTTTCAGACATCATTCTCTATTAACTTTGTTACTCAGTGGTTGATTTATTGTTTTTTAGTATTGGTTCTCTCACACACATCTCTCGAATATTTAAATTCATTCATTCTATTTGTATCTATACCATAAAATACTTTTATTGTCATTATCTATAATTTTCTCACATATATCTTCCTTTATTCACTAAATTTCTTAGGAATAAAATTTAATTCTCCATTATTGATGACATTTAAAAATAAATCTTGTATTTTTTTAATTTTACTATAAAAAATTCATAGAATCAAAAATAAAACACTTCCTCGATAACTTTGGAAAAAATGCATATAATTATGTATGAATTGCATGAATAAAAAAATAGAGAAAAATCAGAGATTTTTTCTTTTTGAAACCATGGAATTCATTCTATTCTTATACGTGGAATTATTTGTAATAAAACTCACTAAAAATGAATGAATATATGCATGGTACAATTTCACATTCATGTAACCTTAATTTTCTACCTAAAATGCTCCCATGAAATATTTGTCTACATTTTTCATTTTTAATTTCTGTATATATCATAATATATCTGTTGTGATAATTATTTTCATATATTCTAAACATACCTAGAAATGTCTGGGTTCTATTTCCTCTTCTCCTAAAATATCCTTCTTCATCAACCTCAAAATTCTCTAATTTTTTTATAAATATGATCCTTATTATGATGTTTATGTATATGATCACTCATGTTTATACATATTGAATTTGTATTTATAAATATTAGTATGCAGAATATTGTTACATAGTCGTAAGACGATAATTATAAATATGAGTTTTACAGTGTTATGAAATCATTATTACATAAATGATCATTATAATAATCCTTTAAAAATTTCCAAGATTCTTCTATACTGGGCTTATATTTTTGTTCAATTACTGATCATGAACTTATAATGATCTTAAATCTACTTCCTTATAATGAATATTTTATATATATATTCTAATTATCACTATCTAAAATAATCTCCTCCTCCTTTCATTATTTTTCTCATTGGATTAACATGCATATTTGTACTGAGTTCCTAAAAAAAATTTAGGATTCCAACATTACTCATGAAGTTCAAAATCGGGTTCTATCTTGGTTTAATATAGAAAAACAACTTGTGAAATACTTTCTCAAGATCCATTATCAGTATTCATTGAGGAATAGAAATTTGATATAGAAGTTTAATATTTATTTTTGTGCATATTTTTAATGATGAACAATGACACATTTGGTAAAGTTCAAATTCAATATTTTGGTGCAATCCATGTTGCTTTTTAAGCCAAATAACATAGTAAAAAACCAGATAAAAACCCTCAGGTGTTGCATTGAACAGACAGGATACTTGTTCCTTATCCATTCAAGTGACTTCCTTCCTTCTTATAGTGATGGCGCACATAACGGATTTACCTATACTATGCTTCCTCATGAATTTTCAAGGATGTATTTCACCTTAATACCTAGTTGAATGTCCTTTTGATTCTCTGATTACTTACGTGGATTTGTTTTATTTATTGGGTATTATTTTGTTCCATAACTCATTATATTTATAGTGCAAATGTAACATTCTATAGACCAAGACTTGAGTACCAAACACCCAACCTTCCAATTTCCACTTCATTTCTTTTCTTCTAATAAATAATTCATAATCACCATAATCATAGACATATATGATTTTTTATTAAAAATTCTCTATGGGATTCCAATATTCAAACACTTTTTGTGTTTAAAATAAATGAATCTTCCAATATACTAAGGAAAGAACTCCTTTTGATATATAATATTATACAAGAAACTATAAACCAAGATTCCAATATGTGATTTCTAATTATTATACACTTCATAAAGATGACACAATTATTGGGTTCTCTTTGTCTTTAATAATAACCTTGGGTTATGCAACCAATAATCCAAACTCTTTACTCCAATTTCTCATTAGATACTGAAATCAAACATCACTTAGAGCTCCATATTCATTGAAATGAAAAACAACTTGCACAAAGTGGGAACAACAATCTCCCCTACAATATTTGCATTAAATACCTATATAAAATGGGTTATGTTAATATGTGTACCTTCATTATCTCTAAATTTTTCACCAGTCAACCATTTCACATTCATTCCCCCTCATTAATAAAAATACATAGTGTAATATCCCAGAAATTCTAAGGATATTTTATTTAATACATATTTTTTAAGTGGTTTGTTTTCTAATTAAAAAATGTAAGAAGAGTTTCAATGTAAAAATATTGTATGAGTTTGTTTTATTTAATAAAAATAATTATTAGATATAAATGAAATTAAAGTATATATAAATTTTATAATTTTAAAAAGTTTAAATATATTTTAACTTCATAGTTTTGATAATATTAATAAAAAAATGGTTACATATAATAATTTATCATTAAATAAATAAATTAAACTCTTTAAATCATAAATTATAATTATAAAAAAATAAATTATATTTGAATGTTTTTATATAAATTAATTTTAATATGGAATTTTATAAAATAGGTTTATACAAAATTTATATCAATTTTTTGATTGTGTGATATATAACATTTATGAAAAATGAAAAAGTTATAAAAAATATAGAGAATATATTTAAATTTTTATGAATAACTAATTTGAAAATAAAGGTAATAAATTGTAAATAATAATAATAGGTAAACCATAATACTTTAATTATTATTTTTTAGATATTTGTTAATTAAAAAAATTATAGAAAATAAATTTTATTATAAAATATATGAACATATGAATATATTAATGCATGAAATTATGATAATTATGAAATATGAGTATTATTAATTTTTTTATATAATATATAAATTTCAAATATTATATAAAATATGTTAATATTTTAAAAAAATGATTGTTGGATAAGAGTGTAATAAGTGAGGTTTTTTCTTGAGAGGAACCATGTGTTGAAATGGGGATTGATGATGGGTTAGACCATAGATAGGGGATTTAATCCTGAAAATGGATTTGAGCATGATTTATAGAAATCAACTATTAGAAATGGATCAAATTGTTGAAAGTTTTTCAAATGTGATAGAGTAAAATCAATCATGAACTTTTCAAAGAGGAGAATCCATCATCCCCTCGTTCTCTAATAGCATTTTTAAGATCTTAAAAGGTTTAGACACACACACACACACACACATATTTATGTGCCTAAATCTTCTAAAAAATTCTATTCTGAGGATCATTTTTAACTTAATTGTTCCTTGTGTAGTGTTTTCTTCAATTTTCTCCCTCGATTGATATCTACTATCCTTAATTCATCACTTAACAATATATATCACATAAAGTTTGTGGATTTTTGAACATATATACCCATTTTATGAATGATCTAGACCAGGGATTTAATAGATATAACAAAATTTATTGACATGTAATTTTATCTTCACATACGCTAATTCTAATATTTGGTACTAAAGATTGGGAATCAAGATGAGAATAATTATGACAAGGTGAGAGGATATGTATAACAACTAACAGTAGAATTTTATCCACTTCTATGTCGTATTCATATTATATATATATATATCTCTTATATAGGATTTGTTAATCAATTATGCACAAGTTAACTGTATATATATTTAAGAGGAGAGGTTTAGTTTTCAGTCGACAAGCCAGTCTATGAGGGGCAGTGGATACAACCTCTGTTTTCCATTATTGTTTTCTTTGTTTCAGTAATTAGAGGAAATAGGGACCAGTACAACCTGCTGGGAATCATAATGGTAAGGGAAATATTTTTTTAACATTTATTTATTTATTTTCAAAATACTTTCTAATTAGGTGATATATTTTGAAACCCCTTTTGTCTAAGAGTAATTTTGATTTTCAAAGTTAAAAAAACCAAAATTAATTTTTGTTAATCACGTGTAGAGGGAATTACCTTTTAAATTCTCCTCACATTACAAGATATTTATTAATTTTAGTTTTTATTTAAAAGACCACTTGTAAGGGTAATTTTCTATATTTAAAGACAATATTTTGTTTAAACTCCATTTTGAAAAATTGTAATTTTATATTTTAATTTTTTAAGAGAATTATTATTATTAATTATCCTTAGGTGATAGTTCATAAATTATAATGGTGTTTGGAAATATTAAATATTTTAGCTTATGTGTATATAATTTTTATAATTTTTGGATTTTTGAAATGCATATAGGTATGGACATGCACTATATGAGTCAAAACAATTCAATGCATATTTAAAAAAAAATTTCCGTTAATTTAATTATCAATATAATTAATGGAATTTTAATTAATTTTTTAGATTTTGTTAAAAGGATGGATTTCTTCTGATTTATTTTTATAATTATTTCAGAAAAATTGATTTTATTAAATATTATAAGATATAATATTATTTTAATCCTATGAAATAAATTGTGTATATATTGAATGGTTTTGTTCGATTGTAAATGAAAAAGGTATATTTGATAAAAAAATATCAAATAATATCATTCCTTGGGTATCTAATGAGTTGATGAGGAATGGAATGATCCCACTTCCACAAGAGGAATTTTCCATAAAAGGGATATTACTAGTGACCTTATGGAATTTTTATGGTCTTCTAAATGTCATTTTAAACCATAAAAGTTATTATTTTAAACAATTTTTAAATGATGAATCCAAAATGTATTTAAAGGTATTTTTTAAAATAAATTTTTATTATTATTTCAATGATTTGGAGTCCCAAGAATCATATTTGGAAAATTACTTACTATATAAAAAATTATGAATTTGATTTAAAATGTTTTAGAATTGTTTTTAAATAAGTATTTAAAAATATATTTCTCACGAGTTTTAAAACCCCTTAATGGGAAATTTTATGGTCACTGTATATTTTTAAAATGATTTTTCATAGGGTCCTTAGAAGAATCATAGATGACTGATTTTCAGTAATGATCTAGTGGGAGTAAATAAAATTAGTTATTTTATAATTATTGTTAAATTTGATGTTATGTACGTAATTTTCCTAATTCTAAAAAACCTAGGTTGGAAAACATCTTCAGTTATGTAACAAACTCTGTATTTTTCAGTTATCTTTTATAAAAAACATATTTTGTTTTTATTACGAAATCTGAATGTATGGGTTTGAGCTATTAAATTGGTATCATTGGAATTATTTATTCACATTTGGTGATTTGGAGTCATTATTTGATGTTAATTTAATAGTTATTGGTAAACCTATATGTTTTAAGGTGACTCTTAAGAGTATGGAATTTTAAACAATCCTAATTTTACCAAATCTAAAGATGGAAACTACGAATTTTCTCTAAGTACAATGAAAAAATTGGGAGGGTGAAATACCATTAGGGTGGGGAAGAATGTAACATCCTAGAAATTGTAAGCATTTTTTTAATAATTATTTTACTATTATTTTTTTATTTGTAATTAAAAAACAAAGATGATATTTAATGTATTGAATATTTTATGGGATGATTTTAGTTAATCAAAATAAATATTCAATATAAATTAAATTAAAAGTTAAATAATAATAATTATTTCAATAATTTTAAATACATTATAACTCGATAATAATGATAGAATTAATTAAAAAGAGTTAAACATAGTAACATTTCATTAAGTAAAGAATTGGATGTATATTAAAATTTATTTATAATTTTAAATACTTAAATTATTTTTGAATATTTCTTTATATAAATTAATTTTAATATGTAATTTTGGAAAATAATTTTTCACAAAATTTATATTCATTATTAGGATTATTTTATAGATAAAATTTTGTGAAATCCTACATTGAGTGCCACTTCAAGGTGCATTGATCACTGTTGTCCGCATGGACTCAAGCATGCCTCTCTATATTATGGAGGCTTCGAACTAGAATAGAGGGCCTAGGGTGTGACCATAGAGAGACTATGCCTCATTTTAGAGTAGAGTAGAATAGATATAATACCTATAATAGATGGATAACAATAGGGGAATCATAATGATGAATAAACGTGACTTGGAATGGAAGATAAGTATAACCCACCATAGGTAGTAATCCACTCCACTGTTGAACAATAAAAAAATATAAGTTGATGATGTAATTCCATTTCTATTTAAAGTAGGAAAATAGGTATACATGGAAGGTGGTATTATGTATAGTACAATCTGTAAAAAAGATATTAATGACCAAAAACAGTCCAAGAATCCTGAGCAGTGGCCCAATCATCTTCTATAAATATCCATCCAACGAAATAAATCTAGTCAAGTTTCCAAGTCAGGATTATTCCCCTTGTTCATACCTGTGATCATATACACTTCTTGGTTTCCAATAGTGGTCCATATATGGTGTGAGATAAATATAAATAGGCGACAACAAACATGTTCTATAAAATCAAGTCTGTAGATATAAATTAAGTTGTATAAAATTATATATAAATGTAATCCAATTCCAAAACAATAGGTCATTCCTTATTCAGAATTAGTTGGTAATGTTTGTGAACAGGTGATCATATATTTAACTCATTTAAGTTCAGATTATATAGATAAATCATTTGAAAATTTCAACAACATTGAATTAAATTTTAGTAAAAATGAAAGTTGATCCAATGTGTAACCAAGGAATCATTAGCATTAGGGTTTGACCAAATCAAAGAAGTACCACATGTTGTATGGCTATAAAGGGGTTTAGAGTGTAATACAATGGGTGACACCTAGGTAATTCCACTATAATTGATTATAACTGAGTCCATGGAGCTCACCCAATGTAATATCAGGCTAAGACTGATTGAGCACAATGGAATGAATCCATGGGGCCATTTGTATAAGGACATCAAGATTAATCGAAGGATTAAATCAATGTAATTCTAATATTTATATAGATAGATAATATATATGATGCAATTTTATTGGGTATCCTCTAATAGAGCAGGATAATGTTACAAGGTCAGAATCGACCTTGAAAACATGCTCTATGAATTGGAATGGTGTCCTATGAGTGCTAAGGGCATTCCCTCGGGAATCCATGTCTGGCTCAATTCTAACTATTACTATAATGGTAAAAATTCCATATTCAGGAGCCACCTTAAAAAATTTGATTATTTAATTTACACTATGTAATACACATTCCCTATAATAAGTCATTAGGTTCATTCCGTTACATTTCACTAAAGTGAAAAGGTATATAAAGGAAATATTACTATATATCAATTTAATTTCTGAATAATTTATTACATTTATTATTTTCCCCTTCAAAAATAATGACATAGTGAATATAGACCTGAAACAAATTACCATTAAATTACATTTTACTAGGAAAAGTGATATATATAATTATAATTTCTATTAAACGATTTATGATTCATTTATAAAATTTCAACACTTAACATAGAAGTTTCAAGTGATCATTTTATACAATATACACATTCAATCCATTTTCAATTTATAATTAGTGTTAATTAACAAAGAATTTTCATTTCAAGGGTCAAGACAACACGCCTGAACGGTGTCTCAAAGAATTATAATAAGGGTAAAAAAGGCATAACAAGGAAAGAACCCTCATAGGGGTGGATGGAGTTGAGGTAAAAACCTCCCGAAAAATGATGAACTTATATAATTATGTCTATATAATACAAGCACAATGATTATAATTAAGAAATATTAATTTAATGGGAACTACAGGTGAAACCGGTATGTGAACATCAACCAAAATTAATAAATGGTGATACATTTAGGGAAAATTCATACTCCACCTGATTATTCTTGAAGTAGTCTCCTCATCTAGTAACATACTTTAGATTGTCTTGGATTTGAACAAAATGGAGTAATAAAAAAATACCTATAAAAGAGGGCATAAGATCATGCATCAAAAAATCACATCTGATTGGAAGAAGAAAAATGAAAAGACCCTATAGACTAAATAGATTAGATGGAGGAATCCGATGAGACAAACAAATTTTTTCTATAATTAGATGGTGAAATAGGATAAAACATCATATTTAGGGGGAAAGGGAATATTTAGAGAGGTTAGCTCCTACTGTGTGAGAGAAAGATAGGAGATAGGGTATGAAAAATAAATGGGAATCTTCTCCTTCAAAAAAATTTCATGAAATTTACATGAAGTGGGAATGTTTTAAATTTTGAGTAATTTTCGGGATTTCACTTCTTGGGAATGTTCATTACACTTCAGGAATTGGACTTACAGGCTAATAAACATCATTTATTGAGAAAACATCATATTTTCGAAATACACATTGTTTTCTTGGCCTCCAGCCAGCCTTCATCCCTCTGCTTCCTTCTGTCCAAATAAAAACCATCCAACCTAAAGGTGTGGTTTCAGATTTAAGTCAAAAGTGAACTCAATATGGATTTAAAAAAAGGGAAAAATAATCCATACCAAATAAAAAATATAGTATCCTACATCCTTCCCCCTTTAAAGGATCTCTTACATGAGTTCCCTATCCAAGGGTGGTGAAATATCATATGTTAATAACTCTTGCCACTGAGCATGTGTGTCGGCCTACCGCTCCCATGTCCTATCTTGTACACAACCATGATGCCATAAAACCCACACTAAAGGGATAAAAAAAACCTCATAAATCCTTCGTAAGTTGATCGATAATGTGTGTGGGATACTCCCCAAATGAAGAATGAGCATCTAGATAAACATCATCAAGATCAAAAGTATGATATGGGTCGGCCAGATAACAGTAAATCTATTAATCGTGGATGATATCATAAATGGAACGGTACCTTTGAGGTTATAGAAACCAATAATCTATTGGTATAACTCTCTTAATTATCTCAACATCCCATCATAACAAGGCATTGACTTCTCTTGCCTCTGTATCTGTCTATGCCCAAGCCTAGGTGATACCTGTAAGAAAACATGATCCCTATCCTCGAACTCCAGAGTTATTCAGTGATGATCAGTGTAGGATTTATACCTAGAATGAGAATTATAAATATACTTTCTATTAAACTAATCCTATTTTTAATTACATTGTATGAGACAGGGACCTAATAGCACTTCCTCTCTTGCGTCTAACTAGCACAATGGTGAATGAAACATCCTACCGTATAATTCCACATATAATGCCATCCGAATTATCTCTTGATAGCTATTATTGTATGTAAACATGATGATAGGGATATGATTATCCCAATAACCACCAAAATCAATGACACATGTCTATTTAATGTTCTCTAGAAATTTTATAGTCTCTTCTGACTGGCCACAAGTTTGAGGGTGAAAAATGTTGCCCTAAGAACCTATATATCCAATGATCTCTATAACCCATAATAGAACCATGATGTGAAATGATCATCCTTATCTAAAATGATTATAAGGGGGACCCATTGCATCCGTATAATCTCACAAACATAAAGTCCTCCAGGCTCATTATCGGAGAAGGTTTTCAATATTGAAAGGATGTTGGTTACTTTCTCACTCATTCCAAGACTACCCAAACCATGTTGCTACATCGAGGAGACCTCAATAATCCAACCAAAAAATCCATCACGACGTTTTCCCATTTCCATTACTGAACCGGATATAGCTGTAAAAAGATTGTAGGTTGTTAGTGCTCTACCTTCATCTACTGATATGTGGAAAAACATTTAATAATACCTGATATAAGATGTTTCATCCCTTTCCTGAAATAATGGAACTTCATATTAGGATACAAGTTTAAGATACCTAGATAAACATCCCAATGAGAGGCATGGAACTCTTGCATTAGCACCTCTCTCATATCTGTAGGAACCAATATACACCCATGTATACGTATCATTTCATCCCTATCAATAGACAAATATAATGGTAGGTTCTCACCATAAATACTCTTTTATACAACACCTCTAGGTAAGAAGAATGATTTCCCTTCACCTTATCAAGGAGAGGAGAGGTAACTGTCATGGATATGTGAAAAGTTTAATCATTAATCTCTTGAAACTCTAGATTTATATTAGTAAAAAGGTCATTAATTTCCATTCATCACTTGATTCTTGTACAACCTATTCCTGAGGTGCTGGGAATAATAGATCAACAACTTCATTTCCATTTTCAGACATATAGGGAATCTCAAAGTCAAAATACTAAAGGTATTCAACCTATCTTCATTGTTTGAGATTCAATTCATGTTGTGAAAAGATATACTAGAGGCTCTTCTGGTACTTATACACCACAAAGAACTCACTTAATAGATAGTGTCTCCAGAAGCGTATGGCAAGGAAAAACACTGCTAGATGAATTTCATGCATTGGGTAGTTACGCCCAGGAGGTATCAACTAGAGAGGCATATACCCAATGACTATTTTTTCATAAATCATCACCTCACCCAACCTGATTCCCAATTCATCAAAGAACACCATATATCCTCTTATAGAATCTAGAAGATTCATAATTGGAGTAGAGGTAATCATTTCATTGAGCTCTTGAAAGTACTTCTTGCATGCTTTCGACCAAACAGACATCAAACCCTTTGTAGTCAGACTAGTAAGAGGTTTATAAAGGCATGAGAAGTATATTATGAAATACCTGTAATTTCCAACAATCCCAAAGAAACTCTGTAAATCCAACACATTTTGGGGCCTCTCATAGGAAACCATAACACTAAAATTATCCAGGTCAACTGATACTCTTGATTCCAAGATTATAAGACAAAATAAGTAAAATATTTTGATCTGTAAGTGACACATGGAAATTTTAGCATATATATGTTTCTCTATCGATATATTCATGATAGTCTCAATAAATATGACATTGTTTCTTTGACAGTGAGAATACACCCATATGTCATCCTCAAAAACCATGATAAATGAATATAGAGAGAGATGGAAAACCCTATTCATTAAGGACATGAAAATGGCAGGAATTTTTTGAAGAACTGATGGAATATTAAGATACCCATATAGAATGTACTGACATCCAAATTCCATATGCGGTCAATATTAAGGCCCAACACACACCTAACGATAACTTGATCTTAGGAAGATCATCAACAATACCCATGATCCTTACAGATGATCAAATATGTAATATATCTGAAGAAATTGTTAATGATTATTAACTATTTTTTGGTTCAACCATCATTAATCATATCATATACTAAGGGTAGCAACCGCCTTGTTGGGGAAAATCATAGGTGAACCTCAAGATGAAGTGTTGGGTCTAATAAGACCCTTGGATTCTAAATCCTATAACTATCTCCAGAGATCCTGGATCTCACTAGGTTCTATCATTAATGGAGGAATAGATATTTAATCTACTCATACAATAATATTAATCCAAAAAACTACCTCTATCTTAGAAGGTAATCTATAAAATCATCGGGAAAGGAATCCCTAAAACAATCAATCAGTAGAGGAAAATTAGCCTAATGAAAACCTTGATCCTCCAAATAAATTCTATGAATATAGGATGTTGTCCCACCCATCCCATGATGCTCAGGCAAAATCAACCCACCTAGACATTCCACTCATCCTTGTGAATATAATTATCATCCTCATGTAATATAAGTTATACCATCAAGTGATTGTAGTTTACAAAGGCATGATAGGGGACCAAACATTCCATCCAGAGAATGACATAGAAGCCCAACATCTTGAGGATGAAGTGGTCTTATATTAATGGATAAATTCCTACCTCAAGGGGATAGTCCCTACATTGGAATATACCCTCTGAACATAGACCCAATGATGTATCCAAGATCATCACACCACAATAGTACTAAATTTCAAGATGAAGAAAATCCATAGTTGAAAAGGATATAACAGAATAAGAAGAACCTATATTTTATAAATTAGATATGATAGTAGAGACTAGTAGAATAGTACCCCATATTGTATATGGTCTGGGAATCTAGTCCATGGATATTGGCTATAAATCCTATAACTAGATTGATTTATGTCCCATGTATATAGATATACTAACCTAATAAGTTCTGAGGGAAAACATAGTCATAGAAGTTAGTATAGAAGTCTGCCCAAACCAATTCCTAATGAAGACCAGCCTAAGTAATCACATCCCACCAGTGTTTGGAAAAATAATACAACAAATAGGTATTAATATTGTACCTCATCTCTATAGGCACCTTTATATCCTCAAAGATAGATAATAAGGCCTCTATCCATGACTTAGTAGCTTGTGGACCTCTTTCTTTAAAAAACATGGGATGATACTTCTACAAGATCTCATGAGTTAGATCATCCATCATAGGTGCAGGTCATAGATCACCTTGAATAGACTCCATCAGATATAGGAAACTATTACAAAGTCAATCTCCAGTGCCTATATATGGTATATAAGGTGGTGCATCAAATGGAACTCTTGGCAGTAATAGTGGAGGCTCAGGGCCTACCATCTCTATAGCATGGTTGTATCCACCCTCCTAGCACATGTCTAGAGGATCTCAGGGAGGAATAAAAAACATTCTATGAACATGCCTCAATAATATGATTTTTAGAAAATAGAACCACTAACGGAATTATATCATTGGTAAAATAGATTACAACCAAAGGCACACTACCCCAAAACCCAAAGTAGAAGTCCATGGTATTGGTAAGTCATAGAGTTTAATTTATAGATTTTCTGGAATATTGAAGGGTCAATTTCACTTTAAGGAGGAAAACACTCTTTAAATTAAAGTTTTTCTTACCATTTACTGGAAACCTTTTCATTAGTTAGTTATAATTTATAGTTTCGGTTTCCATGTACTTAAACAAATTTAACAAGGTTTGATTAAATGGATATTCATTCCAAGATAAAAAATTCCCATATACATTATAACTGAAATTGACCACCAATTTAATTAAAACAGCATACCTTACATTCAGTCTCAGAAATTAATGAATTGAAAATATGATGGTTCGACCAATTGAATTACCCTTTCTAAAATATAAGGGACCATGCAACTTATTATGGGAAATTGTAATCATGTGATCATATCCAAAATTCAGCTCATGTACCCAAGGGTACATAGCTTGTAGGGGTTATTAATAACCATTTATGATGCCACCATCAACCTATATAGGAAAAAACTATTCATGTTAGTGATGTAATTTTAAAAAACTAATCTCATTCCTTGAAAAATATGTTATTACAATATGAGTAAATATAAAAACCATGGATCACTCAACAATCCCGAGTAAAACATGCAATTAAAGCAATGTAATACCCCTATATGGAATGTAATATGAATGGAATGTGAATTATAGGTACCTATAATGATGAATGAAACAATTATACTTAACCTACTAGGCCAAAGAAAATATCCATAAATCTTATCAAATACTAAAATTCACGTGTATCACCAAATAATTTTTGTATATAAACTATAACAGGGAAAATACAGAACAAAATTTTCCCATTCACTGATAACATGGTATTTACCTCTAATATGGGTTACCTACTCATAATATTGGATTATAAACAAGTTCAAACCACGTTAGTAATCCCATATCTATATTCCTAAAATATAAGAAAAATAAGAAAGGATCCTTCTTTATTACCACTTCGTGACATCCTGACCCAAGTTCCACTCAATTGTTCCCTGAACTCGGTTGGCCACATGTTCTCAAGAGTTCCTCCTCATACGCCAAAGGCTGTCAAGTTGTAGTGGGGGACTATGGTGTGATCATGGGTAGACTATGAACTCATGTCATAGTATATCATAATGGATATAATAACTATAATATATGTATAATAATATAAAAATACTAATAATGAATAAACAAGACTATAAGTGTAAGATAAGTATAATCAATCATCAATAATAATAATCTCAAAAGTTGAATAGTACAGTACAAAAAAGATGATTATGTAATACAATGTCTCTATAAATCATAAAAATAAGTATACAATGAATTTGAATTTAATTACAATGCATGCTATAAAAAAGAGAAAAACGAAAGAAAACTATCCAAGCATTCTGATAACTAGCATCATCATCTGCTACCAAAATCTATCCTAAAAAAGCAATCATGTCAGGTGTACAAGGTTGGAATATTACCATTTTCCATATCTATGATTATATAATATACCTGAATACCAATGACAACCTCGATAGGGTGTCATATAAATCATAGTAGGTCACATCCAACGATGTCTACACAATCCAATCTGTGAATATGCACTGATTAGTGTGGAAGTATATATAAATTTAATGAAATTACAAAATAATAGCTCATACCTACTTTGTCCTCATATGGTAATGTATCTATAGAAGAGATCATTTATTTTTAGTTTATATAGATAAATCATGTGAAAGTGTCAATATCACTCTAGTAGATTATAATAATGATGAAATAGGATCCAAGGTGTAACCATGGCATCCTTAACCTGAGGGGTCATCCACCTCATTGAATTATAACATGTTGTTAGGATATAAATGTTTTATGAGTTTAATACAAGGGGAAAGACTTAAAAAATCTACTGTAAATTATTTCAACTGAGTCTATGTGTCTCATCCATATGCAGTAATACCATGCTAAGAATGTTTGTGCCCAATGTGGTGAATCCATGGTGTTACATGTTCGAAGACATGAATAAGAATCTTTGGAGTGTATTCAAGGTATTATAGTATCCAAATATTGTAAAGACTCGTAAATTTCAAGGAAATTATTTTTCTTAATTTCTTTTGGATATTACAAGAATGCAGTTTCTGACAGCGCCTGATTCCGAGGTCCGGTGTGCCCGGAATCAATTTCTGAAGTTTAGCTCGGGTACGTTCAGTGAAGAAACGAGCAGGTTTTTCTATCTTTCGAACCGGTGCTCGGAATTTAAATCTGAGGGCACCGATGAAACCGTAGCGCTGGTAATTGCTTAAGAAGACCCTTTCTGGAGTTGCGTTTTCTCGGGAGGAGTTGTTTAAAAAAAGTGAGGGATAAAAAAATATAATTGTTTTACAATTATATTTTCATTTCTTGTTAAGTGGGTTAAGTGTTGTGTCACAACACTTTATCCCTCTCTTATGTGGTTATAACCTAAGTAAGAGAGTTAGGGGTGGGACCCACTTGTAGTTAACTACCCATGAGAGGATTAAAGGTGATGTGGGGCCCACACGAACCCCACCCCTTTACATTCCGTAAACCTCCTCTAACTCCCCCATTATGTGGGTGACCACTCATCTTCCATAACTCACTCCAACCCCCCTTGTGACACACCTTCTCATTAATGATGCCAACTCTACTTCATTTAATTTTGACAAGCTCAAGATTAATTAAGTTAAGTTAATTAAACATTTTGAAATGTTTTGGAAATGCATGGGATGGGTAATAAAATAAGAAGAGTCTTATTTTATTAGGGGTTGGATGGTTGTGTGGGGGATGGGAGGAGATAGAACTCGTCTTCTTCATTGAAGAACGTGAAGAACATCAAGAACCTGACGAAGAACGTCGTCATCGCAAGGTGTGAATGACGTGTCGTTCGTCTTCCCTCTCCACAGCCGGTGAGAGACGCCTTCGTCGAAGAACGATGACGCACGTCATCCTTCATCGGGAGGATGTCGACGACGCTTACGAAGCCTCGATCCGCGATGCCGTCTTCCGCGACGTTCGACTTCCATAACCCGACGACGTGCGACGTCAATTTCGAGGTAGGGGGTTTGATTTTGGTTCATGAATCTTTCCTGACCGTCCAAAATCAATTTTTTCTTAAGCCGCTAGATATCAGATTTACAGGAGGAGGTCGAAACAGCACGAGCACGGCCGACCCTCTACCCCCTTCATTAATGTGTTTGTCGCGGCTCGATCAAAGGTGGTGCGGTGTAACGGCACAACGCGAAAACAAGGAGGATCATCGGCGAAGAAGCACAGCACCATTGCACCACGCCGTGGAGGCTGAACGAAGCCGCGACACCGTCGCGCCGCGCTGGAAAACCACGAAGAGACGCGGTTTGTTTATTTGGCGTGCGGATCGACAAGCCATGAAAGAACAGGCCGTAGGGGCGATTTGAAGGCTTTGGAGTGAACGGAAGGTCCTGGGAGGACCACCGGTGAAGATGGAATTGAAAACAGACCACCAGAGCAACTCCGGTGGTCCGCGGAAGGGCCTGCCGGCCCGCCGCCGGAAACGGGCCGTCGCGGCTTAAGCCGCGGCGGTAGGTGACTGGTCCCATAACCATGCGGGACCGAGGGAGACCGGGGGGGGGGGGGGGGGGCGTAACCCCCGCACCCGCTGGCCACGCGTGTGCCGGGCCAGCCGGCCGCGCCCTGTGGGGCCGGACCCAGACTCGGGTCGGGTCGACGCAGTTCGGGCCGACCCTGCGGGTCTTGGGCCGGGTCGGACCGGGCCCAAACCTCCTATTTTTGGATTGTTTTCAGTCATTTGCCCATAACTTGGGTTGTGGACTTCTGATCGACGCACCGTCAGCTGCGATGCGATCCTTGGATGGAGATTATCATTTCGGTATATTGCACTCAAGGTTTCGGAGAACTTTGGGTACTTCCGGGTTGGTTTGATCATGAAACCAACCGGGCCCTCGGAGCGGAAACGATTATATCTTGAGTTCTGGACGTCTGATTGATGTGCCGTCGACTTTGTTGGATTCTTCTTGGTGAGACGGAACTTTTGGCATAACTAGCCTGAGGTTTGGACGCAGTTGGATAGTGGCCAGGTTGGATTGAAACTGATATCCAACTGGGCCCCTGGAACGGAAAAGCTGATAACATTCAGACCGGACGTCCGTTTGACGAACCGTCAGCGGCGTTGGTGATCACATTGAGAAACGGTCCCTATGAGTATACCCTATGAGAGTTCGGGGTACATTTGAGATACGGCCAGGTCGGTTCGCACACGAAACCAACCGGGCCCCAGGGACGAAAAGGCTAATAACTCACAGACCGGGCATCCGATTGACGCGCCATCTGTTGTTCTGAGACCCCTATGACGAGACGGTCCTTTGAGATACTTCTTCATGGGAACTTGTGATACTTGGAGTATCGACCAGTAGCTCGTGGAGCGGACCCTCCCGGAGACAAGCTACCTGAGTGCAGAGACCTAGTAGCTGACTGAGACTTGACAACTACTGATCAATCTACTCAGAGTGAATTGGATAGCCCAGTGGGGTGCGCTTGGTTGTAGCGGGAGACCCACGGAGGAGGTGCGGTTGGTTGTTGCGGCAGACCCGCAGTACTCGATAGAAGGAGTACCTCTGTAGGCTATGAGGGGGTGCGCTTGATTGTAGCGGCAGACCCATGGTGGGATGTCCTTGGTTGTAGCGGCATGCCCACAGTACTCAATAGGTGGAGTACTTCATCAGTCCAAGTTTAGTGGCACGCGCTTGGTTGTAGCGGAAGACCCACTATACTCGACAGAGGAGGAGTTCTCCAGCAGCCGTGGTTTCGATATTGTGAATAAAATCCTCATTTGAGCCGAGTCTATGACCATTATGTTTACCTCATGATTGAGATGGGTCACATGATAACTTAGGTGTATGTATGGGCATATATCTATGTAGTGGTTATCCGTTGATTTCATAACCTTTCTGTTTTCTCATGATTGAGAAGGGTTACTTGATAACTTAGATATAAGTATGGGATTATACATATGTAAGGGTTATCTGTTGAGATTCTGCTTATGGTAATCCTTGTTGGATTTAGAGAGACCATGAGGGTCTCGGGGTCCCTACTGAGTATCGTTATACACACCCCTACACGGGCTATGCCCGCACCTCGTTGTGTTGGATGCAGACGACGGACAGCGCTGATAGAGGCCGAGTGTTCGAGGACTGGACGGTACCCGGAGGTGGACCTCACGACGAGTCAGTATCTGGAGGTGGACATCACGACGAGATGATACTCAGAGGATGTTGACGGGTGAGAGCATTGAGGAGGCTATATGTACCTACCGTTCATGTAGGATCTGTGGTGGATGATCCAGGAGCTGCGCTATCTGTACCAACCCTACAGGTAGGATCCGAGGTCGATGACCCAGGAGCTGATTCTACTCTTCCAGCTGCTTGTCGTTCTGTTGTACTTCTATTCAGTTGTAGCTGTACTTTTTTAGTTCAGTTTGTATTCTGGCCCATTTACTTTTCAGTACATTCTTTTTTACTTAGTGTATTACTTCCGCTTGTACTCTGTGGTGTTTTGTTTACTTTAATAAAGGAAATGTCTTCCCAGTTATCTGAATTTATGCCTTTGGTGCTAGTCACCATCCCCTGGCCTATGGAAGGCGGGCTTGGGGTAGTCACGGAACGAGCCCCGAGGATGGGTCGTGACAAATTGGTATCAGAGGAGTTCGGTTCAACCATAGAACTAAGGACTCTGATCTTTTTCTATGTGAAGCAATAGTGTTAAGTGTACCGAGTGTGGTCTTTAGTTCAGGGAGTCCAGTGTTGGTGCGGCGGCCGACGTATCCGTACACCAGGACCCTGACTTCTGATTTCTGACTTTGTACACGAAAAAACTGATTTTGTGTGTGTTTCCAAAGTTTTAAAGTCAACTCAAACCAGGTAAGCTCACCAGGTATAAATCGTTGACTGTATCGCATATGTTCAAGATGTCTCCACGCAGACAGTCAGTTGGAGTTTCCGAGAGAGTACTCGATGATGGCTCACCAAGCGATGAGGCTCTGGTGTAGGGCCCTCTTTCTATGTTGGAACCCATGGGTGGTGTACCAGCAGCACCACCACCTGTTGGGCAGCAGATTCCACCAGTCGTAGTAGTAGACGGTGCAAGCTGGCAGAGCACGATGCACGAGTTCCAGTAGTAGAGGCCTCCATGGTTACGAGGCGAGGCAGATACCCAGATAGAAGGGGACTGGATGGAGGCGATTTCTAGAGTTTCCCGCCTTGCTGAGACACCAGTGGAGTGGATGGTAGACTTGGCTACTAGTGTTTTCTAGTGACTGACCATGAGGATGGTCCGCATAGCGATGAGGATTCGGTACGTGGACCAATGCCTGAGATAGTGCCTTCGGGTAGTGTGTCAGCTATACATCACTACCTGTTGGTCAGTAGTTACAACCGGTGGTACCGGTATGTGACACTTGTAGAGTTACTGCCTTACGACGTCATCCATGGCATGAAATAGTACCGTTTATGTCTGGATTGGCTGTATTAGGCATTGGGAGTGGTTCATCTAGGGGATGAGACCGAGTTTATCTTTTCGCAAAGGAGAAATCTTAGCAGCTCATACGGATCGTAGGAAAATAAGGGTGGTCGTTGACTGACTTGCCACATCGGAAAACTTCCTACCAACCAAATATGGTATGAGTTACGATGAAGAAGTTGCAGATCATCTAGGAGCAGATGAAGACTGCATAGCATAGCAAGAAACCGGAAACTGGCGCCAGTCTCGGAGACTTGGGCGTGTAAATGTTTCAAGAAGGAGTGTTTAGGACAGATGATTCTGCAAAGCCGTAGACGTTGAGGCAGAGATAGGAGAGCAGCATGAGGTGGTGTACATTTCAACATGTTACAACCACCCGCCTTTGTTGTTTCGACCAGGCTCATGGAGTTGGATGGCTGGGGAAGAGAGTAGCTGCATGCGGTCAAGGCGAGTGACCCAATGGCTCTAAGAATTATTCGAGGGACATTCTGTGTCCACTACTAGCTGCCGTAGTAACAGATGTTGATATGAATCCTTCCTTCCATCCACGAAACTTTTCCCAGACCTATAGTTTCCGGTAAGCCGTAGACTTGACCCTCACATCTGGAGATACCTTGGGAGGAGACTCGATAATCACACTTATGCCGACAGTGTGGTCTGTCCCTTGAGGTGAGAGTTTCGGTTGGAATCTCTTGGTGGCAGCATCGAGGCTTTACGATATTGGTCTGGGTATGGATTGGATTCACGGTTCATACTTAGATTGACTATATTAGGCAAAGAGATTGTGTTTTACCTACAATGTTGGGACGGGTTTTCCTTGGTCAGCGAAAAGGAAACCCCATGAAGCACAAGATAAACTCATGCATAGGAGGGTGCAGCCGATCACTCTTGAGTCGGCCAACCTTACCCTCGTGGCAGCAGGAGTTTTGAGTTTCATTTCTAATCAGGAAAGGAAGACCTCTATAGTTTGAGGATAACGATCACAACCTTATACGAGTCTCACCTCGATGAGGGTTATGGAGATGAGGCCAAAGAGGCAAGTAATCTCTGAGGTTCAGTGGACCTTTTTCAGGTCCCCAGCAGGGCAGGAAAGGTGGCTTACCATTTTACCCATCCACCTCAGTTGCACCTGGTGCATGACGACTTCCACGTATCTCAACTGGGGAGATACGTGCTTGACACGACGCATATCATCGACCATGGGGAGCTGTACATTGCCGATGGGGTGACTTTTTCGGGGTTTCAGTAGAGGTTAAGGATCAAGAGGAATGGATCCTACGAGGACAGTCAATTCCTCTTGTGCACTTTCTTTGGCAGTACGGGAACCTCAAGGACGACACATGGGAGCGGAAGGCTCAGATGCCAGCTGAGTACCACATTTGTATCCCTAGTTTGTGTTAATACTTTACAGGGACGTAAAGCCCTGAGGTGGGAGTAATGTAAATACCCTGAAATTTCAAGGAATTGTTTTTCTTAATTTCTTTGGGATATTACAAGAATGAAGTTTCTAACGGCATCTGATTTTGAGGTCTGATGTGCCCGGAATCAATTTCCAAAGTTTAGCTCGGGTACGTTCAGTGAAAAAACAAGCGGGTTTTTCTATCTGATGAACCGGTGCTCGGAATTGAAATCCGAGGGCACTGATGAAACCGCTGTGCCGGTAAATGCTTAAGAAGACCCTTTCCGGAGTTGTGTTCTCTCTGGAGGAGTTGTTTAAAAAAATTGAGGGATAAAAAAATATAATTGTTTTACAATTATATTTTCATTTCTTGTTAAGTAGATTAAGTGTTGTGTCACAAAACTGTATCCCTCTCTTAAGTAGTTATAACCTAATTAAGGGAATTATGGGTGGGACCCACTTGTAGTTAACTACCCATGAGAGGATTAATGGTGAGGTGGGGACCACATGAACCCCACCCCTTCACATTCCTTAAACCTCCTCTAACTCCCCCATTATGTGGGTAACCACTCATCTTCCATAACACACTCCAACCCCCCTTGTGACACACCCTCTCATTAATGATGCCAACTCTAATTCATTTAATTTTGACAAGCTCAAGATTAATTAAGTTGAGTTAATTCAACATTTTGAAATGTTTTGGAAATGCATGGGATTGGTAATAAAATAAGAAGAGTCTTATTTTATTAGGGGTTGGATGGTTGTGTGGGGGATGGGAGGAGATAGAACTCGCATTCTTTATTGAAGAACGTGAAGAACGTCAAGAACCCGACGAAAAACACCGTCACCGCAAGGAGTGAATGACGTTTTATTATTCTTCCCTCTCCGCAGCTGTTGAGAGATGCCTTCGTCAAAGAACGACGACGCTCTGCATCCTTCATCAGGCGAACGCCGACAATGCTTACGGAGCCTCGATCCGTGACGCCATCTTCCGCAACGTTCGACTTCTACGACCCGATGACGTGAGACGTCAATTTCGAGGTAGGGGGTTTGATGTTGGTTCATGAATCTTTCCTAACCGTCCAAAATCAATTTTTTCTTAAGCCTCTTGATATCGGATTAACGGGAGGAGGTCGGACCACACGAATGCGGCCGACCCTCTCCCCCCTTCGTTAATGTGTTTGTCGCGGCTCGATCAAAGGTGGCGCGGTGCAATGGCACCGTGCGGAAAAAAGGAGGATCATCGGCGAAGAAACGCAGTGCCATTGCGCCGTGCCATGGAGGCCGAACGAAGCCGCGACAGCGTCACGCCGCGCTAGAAAACCAAGAAGAGACGTTGTTTGTTTATTTGGCGTTAGGATCGACGAGCCATGGATGAACGGGCCGCAGGGGAGATTTGAATGCTTTGTAGTAAAGGTAAGGTCCCAGGAAGAGCGCAGGCGAACACGGAATTGAAAACAGACCACCGGAGAAACTCTGGTGGTCCGCGGAAGGGCCTGCCTATGCGCCACGCCGGCACGGCGGCACCAGAGGCCGGATGCGGCGGCACCCGGCGCGCCGCCGGAAAGGGCCCGCGGTGGTGGCAGGTGACTGGTCTCACGACTGCGCGGGATCGAGGGAGACCGGGGGGGGGGGGGGCGTAACACCCGCACCCGCTGGCCACGCGCGCACCGCGCCAGCGCCGGGCCAACCGGCTGTCCAGGCCGGGCCGCGCCGCGCCGGCAGGGCCTGGCCACACCCACCGGGCTGAGCTGCGCCCTGTTGGGCCAGACCCAAACCCAGGTCGGGTTGACCCGGTTTGGGCCAACCCTGGGGGTCTCGGGCCGGGTCAGACCGTGCCCGAACCCCCTATTATCGGACTATTTTCAGTCATTTACCCATAACATGGGTTGTGGACCTCTGATCGATGCACCATCAGTTGCGATGCAATCCTTGGATCGATACGGTCGTTTCAGTATATTACACTCAAGGTTTCGGAGAACTTTGGGTACGGCCGGGTTGGTTCGATCATGAAACCAACCGGGCCCTCAGAGCGGAAACGCTTATATCTTGAGTTCCGGACGTCTGATTGACATGTCGTCGACTTTTTTGGATTCCTCTTGATGAGATGGAACTTTTGGAATACTTCTCCAAAGGTTTGGACGCAGTTGGATAGTGTCTGGGTTTTATTGAAACCGAAATCCAATTAGGCCCCTAGAACGGAGAAGCTGATAACTTTCAGACCGAACGTCTGTTTGACGAACCGTCAGCGGAGTTGGTGATCATGTTGAGAAACGGTCCCTATGAGTATAACCTATGAGAGTTTGGGGTATAGTTGAGATACGTCTGGGTCGGTTCGCACACGAAACCAACTGGTCCCCTGAGACGAAAAGGCTAATAACTCACAGACCGGACGTCCGATTGACACGCCGTCTGTTGTGCTGAGACCCCTATGATGAGGTGGTCCTTTGAGATACTTCTTCATGGGACCTTGTGATACTTGGAGTATCGACTAGTTGCTCGTGGTGCGGACCCTCCCGGAGACGAGCTAGCTAAGTGTAGAGACCTAGTAGCTGACTGAGACTTGGCGACTGCTGATCGATTGACTTGGAGTGATTCAGATATCCTAGTGGGGTGCCCATGGTTGTAGCGGCAGACTCACAGAGGAGGTGCGCTTGGTTGTAGCGTAAGACCCACGGTACTCGATAGAAGGAGTACCTCTGTAGGCTATGAGGGGGTGCGCTTGGTTGTAGTGGCAGACCCATGGTGGGATGCGCTTGGTTGTAGTGGAAGACCCACAGTACTCGACAGGTGGAGTACTTCAGTTGTCCAAGGTTAGTGGGACGTTCTTGGTTGTAGCGGCAGACCCACTGTACTCGACATAGGAGGAGTTCTCCAGTAGTCGTGGTTTCGATATCGTGATTAAAATCTTGGTTTGAGCTGAGTCTATGACCATTGTGTTTACCTCATAATTGAGATGGGTCACTTGATAACTTAGGTATATGTATGGGGATATATCTAAGTAGTGGTTATCCGTTGATTTCATAACCTTTGTATTTTCTCATGATTGAGATTGGTTACTTGATAACTTAGGTATAAGTATGGTCTTATACCTAAGTAAGGGTTATCTGTTGAGACTCTGCTTGTGGTTATCCTTGTTGGATTTAGAGAGACCATGAGGGTATCAGGGTCACTACTGAGTATCGTTATACTCACCCCTACACGAGCTATGCCCGCACCTTGTTGTGTTGGATGCAGACGACGGACAATGCTGACAGAGGCCGAGTGTTCGAGGACTGGACAGTACCCGGAGGTGGACCTCACGACGAGTCAGTATCCGGAGGTGGACTTCACGATGAGACGATACATGGAGGAGGTTTACGAGCAAGAGCGTTGAAGAGCCTATCTGTACCTACCCTTCAGGTTGGATCCATGGTGGACGATCCAGGAGCTACGCTATCTGTACCTACCCTACAGGTAGGATCCGAGGTGGATGACCCAGGATCTGCTTCCACTCTTCCAGCTGCTTGTCTTTCTGTTGTACTTCTATTCAGTTGTAGCTGTACTTTTTTGGTTGGGTTTGTATTCTGGCCCATTTACTTTCCAGCACTTTCTTTTGTACTTAGTGTATTACATTCGCTTGTACTCTATGGTGTTTTGTTTACTTTAATAAAGCAAATTCCTTCCCAGTTATCCGGATTTACGCCTCTGGTGCTAGTCGCCAGCCCCTGGCCTATGGAAGGTGGGCTTGGGGTAGTCACGGCATAGGCCCCGAGGACGGGTCATGAAAAATATATAGTTAATATACCCTAATATCATGTTGAGAATCTATAAATACATCAGAACCATTTTCCAAGGATGGTATCTCACTTGGAAATCGAATCCTTGAATTGCAATGGATTCCTCTGAGTGCACAAGCCATTCCCTCATAAATCCAAGGTTGGATTAAGTTTGAACATTACTATAAATAAAAATTAGTCATTATTCAATAGGGACTTTATAAAAATTTCATTATTTAATTTAGTCCATGTGATACTCAAGCCCTTTCTTAATTCATTAGGATCATTCCATTACCTTTCATTAAGATGACATGGTATATCAATGAAATGCAGCCATTTATCAATTTAATTACTTAATAATTTATTAGGATAATTTTATTCCCTTTTAATAATCAAGAAATGGTTAATATGGACATGTAGTGATTTACAATTCAATTAAATTTTACTATTGCAAGTGATATACATAAATATAATTTCGATTAAACAATTTATAATTCATTTATTAAATTTTAACGCTTAACATAAATGGGTAAAGTGATCATTATATTCAATATACATGTTTTATACATTATCAATTCATAATTTATTTAAATTAAAAAAAATTATAATTAGTAGGGTCATGCCAACACACCTGAAATGTGCCTCAAATAATTATGATGAGGGTTGAAAAGGAATAACATGGAAATCACCCTACAAGGGATGGTTGGTGTTGAGGTCACAACCACTAATGACATGAGGAATATGTTTTAGTAGGGATCTAGAATAGGCACATATTTATTATAATTAAGTCAGATGAATTTAATGAGAATGCTCGGTGACACCAATGTGGACACATTGATGGAAATTTGAAAACGATGTGACTTTTAGGGAAAAGTCATAAACCACATACCTTATTCATGTAATACTCTCCACATCCTGTATCAGCCCTTAGTTTTCCATAGATCATAAGAAAATTGAAGAATGTAAAAATTCCTTGAAAATGGGGCATAAGATCTTACATTAAAATAGTACATCCGACAGGATAAAGAACAATGAAACAAGACAAAATACTGAAGATATTACCAAAAGGGAGCTTCGAGGGAGGATTATTCATTCAATTATAGAGAAATAAAAGAGATATGGTAATAAAAAGAAATGGGGTTCTTCGAATTTACAAAAAATTAATGAACATTTACATGAAATTTAATTATTTTTCTTATTGTATAGTGTTTGTGATTTAAATTCTCAGGAAAGTTCATTACATATCATGAATTGGCATGCGAGGACAATACACATCAAGTATTGAATACATTATATTTTTCAAAATACATATCATGTCTTAGATTGCAACCAACCTTCATCCCCTTGCTTCATTATTTCTAAAGACAAACAAATTATCCTTAAGGAACAGTTTCAGATTTATGACTAAAGATAACCTCAACAAGGGTATAAAAAAAGATAAATTTTTTACTAGATAGAAATATGATTTCTTACACATTTATGAAATATTATAATATCATAAAACTTATATAGAATATTCAAACATTTTTAGGTGAGGTAAATTTGAAAATAAAGGTAATATATTAAAATAATAATAATAATAATAATTAATGGTAAGTAATATTATTTATTATTATAATTTATTTAATATTCATAATTATAGTACTAAATGTCATATATTTTATTATAAAAAATATGAAAATATGAAAATATTAATATACAAAATTATGATAATTATGAAATATGAATATTATTAGAATTTTTATATAAAATCTGAATTAGGAATGTTATATAAAATATATTAAAAAAATTTTTATGAAAAAAGATGATCAGATAAGTGGGGTGTTTGTGGGGATCATTCTCAAGAGGAACCAAGCATGAAAATGGGTATTGATAACTGGTTTTCCAAGGATATGGGATTTGACCATGAAAATGGATTCATAAATAGATGGGAGAAATTGACTACCAAAAGTGGATAAAATTTCTAAATATATATTCAAACACTAAAGGGGGAAATTGAGAGTGAACTATTCAATAAGAAGACTCCATCATTTTCCTCCTCCTATAATCACAATTTTTTCAATCTTTTAAGGTACGTCTAATTTTTTAGTTTCCTGAATCTTCAAAAAAATCATATTTTGAGACTAATTTATGACTTAATAGTGATACATTTAGCATTTTATTCAGATTTATTTATCAATGGAAAACATATGTCCTATATTCATCATTTTCCTATATATATATATCACATATTTTTCGGCTATTTCAATGTATAAACCTGTTTTGTGAATATATATGGTCCAATATTCAATTATAAACAATAGAATATAATTCCATGTATTATATACTCACATAAAATGATTCTAATGTTTGTTATTAGTGATAATGAATCAAGATTATATTTTTTGTGCTATGGTGAGTAAAATGTATAGTGAAAAACAATAGAATTTTATCCACTTCTCAAAAATATTCATAATACATATTATATATATGATTCCTCAAATCAGGA
This sequence comes from Viscum album, assembly GCA_963277665.1. Classification (NCBI taxonomy): domain Eukaryota; kingdom Viridiplantae; phylum Streptophyta; class Magnoliopsida; order Santalales; family Viscaceae; genus Viscum; species Viscum album. The sequence goes on along the minus strand of OY728127.1, from coordinate 400,598,927 downwards.
GTTACTAATCAATGATGTGCAAGTAAGTGTATATATATGTAAGAGGAGAGGATTGGTTTTTATTCGGTAAGCATGTCTGTGGGGAGGAGTGGATGGAACTTTTTTTCTACTATTTTATTATATTTTTTTGATATTAATAAGAAATAGGGACAGGTCTAGCTTGCTAAAAATATTAATTGTTAGGGAAATATTTTAATTTCAACCAATTGTTTAACTATTTTTTAAAAAATTTATATTGGGGTGATCTATTTAAAAATCCTTTTTTGTAAGGGGAATTTTATTTTTCAAATGTTATAAAACCAAAATAAATTTTTTGTTCTTTTTTTAAAATGGAATTATATTTCAAATCCTCATAATATTTTAAGTTTTTTATTGATTTTATATTATATTTCAAAAACCCTTTGTAAGGGTAATTACGTGTATTCAAATCCATTATTTTGTTTAAAACCCATTTTCAAAAATTATAATATGGTATTATAATTTCATAATATAATTATTACAAATTAATTATTTTTAAGTGATATTTTAAAAAACATAAATGTGTTTTATAATATTAAATATTTAATTTTATGTGTATACCATTTTTACAATATTTTGATGTTGCAAATTCATTCTGGTATGGAAAAGTACTATGTCTGTCAAAAATATTCCATTAATATTTATAAATAATTTTTTGTAATGTTAATTATCAAGGAATTTGATGGAATTGTTATTAAATGTTTAGATTTATTTAATATTTGGGATTTATCATGGTTTTTTTGGGTATTTTTTTCATAAAAATAACTTTTCAAAGCATAGTATATATAAAATTATTCACATCTTGGAAAATAAAATATATGTGTTTTTAAAAGACTTATTTAATAGTAAATGAGAATGGAATATCTGGTAAAAAATATGTATCTTAAATAAATCTCAACACTTCGGTATCAAATGAGTTAATGCGGAATGTGGTTATCCCACTTCCACATGAGTACTACATCCTAATAAGGTTCCTTCAAGAATACTCATGCATTTTTTATGATAGTCCAAATAATATTTTAATCCATAAATGTTATTATTTTCAAAGTATTTTTAAAGGATAAATCCAAATCTAATATAAATGTTCTTTTTTTAAAATATTGTTTTTGAGAAATTTTTCTACATTTTAAAAACCTTAGAAATATATTTTGAAATGTATTAAAAATATAATATATTAAATTTTTATATTAATTTTCATATAATGGTTTTTATATAGGAATTAATAAAACAACATCTTACTGGTTTTAAAACCCCTTTCAGGGAAATTTTATGCTAACATAATGTTTTGAAAATGATTTTTCATATGGTCGATTGAAGATATATAGTTGAATAGTTTCATATAAAGAGTTACTTTAATTAAATAAAATAATTTATTTGAAAAAAAAATTAAACTATGATATTATTTTTGTAATATTCCTAATCCAAGAAAACATATACTATAAAATATTCTTAGTTGTGTAATGAAATTCACATTTTTTCAGTTATCTATTTTAAAAAAATACAATGCATGATTTTAGTACCATATTTGGAGGTGTTGGATTGAGCTGTTGAAAATAGTAATTAGAAAATCAGTATCAATTCATTCTTAAGAAATTGGTATTCATCCATTCCTCTGAAAGTATACATGATCCATGCTCAGTGTGGAAGATAAGAGGGTTTATTTTAGAAAAAAATGATGTCTTAATTTTAATTGAATTTAGTAATAACTAAAATGATACACTCATTACCTTTATCAATGTTTTTATTAATTTTTTAATACCAATTGATAAAAAAAATTCGTATGAAATATATCGACATGATTTCTATACACATATCAAAAAAATTAAAATCCAATATGTAAAATATTGTTGAAAACAACTCCAAATATTTCTAAAAAACATCCACTTTATATAATTGAATAAATAAAATTTTATCCAAATATATTAGTTTTTCTTGGTTACCAAGTATGGGATAATATGGAAAAAAATACCATGTCAAGGACTATTGACCATGAAATTTCAAAAATATTAAAATTTTTAAGAAATGATAATTATAGTTGCTTCTAATTTCTTCTTTACTTGTATCCCCCTCAAGGATACACTTAATATGATCTTGCTCATAGTCAAACTCCTAAATGATTGATTTTAAGACATTTCATGTTGATAATTCACATATATCTATTTATTTATGTGGTTGTACAGATCTCATAACATTGATATCTTCACCAAGGATAATCTTCACTAATTTAAACTCTTTAGAATACCTAATGTGAGAAAAATCAAGGATAATTAATTCTTTATTTTTCTATCCATAATTAAGTACATTCAAAAAAATCTAAAGTTCTTCCTTTGATATCATTATTCACATTCAATTACCTGCATTGTAATCAAAAATAAAAAAAAGTTTTAGGAAATAATGTGGGTCTTCTTTCTCTTCAATTTGAACAATATTGTTTAGAAGATATTATCTTCAAAATTTTATCATTATTAATGCTTCCAAGTATTTTTTAAAAATAATTTTTTGTTTTAGTGTGTAATTATATCCTAATGTAATTATATTCTTTGTGTTGGATATTTTTATATTCATTAGGCTTCAACGCATTTGAAGTATATCCTTTTAAGGATTCTAATTATGTTGGAAATATTGTTAAGTATATTTTTTCATCGATTTTGGATTCTTTTCATCATACACATTGTTTTTATTCTATTCACATGGGTTTTTAGTCACTGAAAACCAAACATGAAATTCTATATCTTCATGAGGAACAACTTCTTTTCCCTTGGGACAATATTTTTCTTGTCTCTATTCTATCTTCCTTGTATTCTTAAAATCCATCAGTTAGAGAACTAAAAAATCTATGGGAAAATAGAAAAGTTATTTAGATTTTCAATATGGATTATTAAGTGTGATTATATTTACATTAGTACCATTAAATGTATCACATTTATTAGACTATCATTGAGAATGATCTATTTGTTTCTTATCATCCAAGGCTGACTCATTCTTGTATTGAAATTATTGGGAGAAATATGGTTCTCATTTTTTATTATTCTATATCTCAAGGATTTATCTTTTTTTCCCTTAATTATTTGGCCTTATTTTCACATATACATTTTATACATTCTATATTTACATTAATCATATTTTTTCCAACACATATTTCACACAGTAGAAAAATCATCATGACCTTAAAATCTATTTTTTATTTAGATTTTATTAATCTATGGTTGTTACAATAAATCAAGATTTATTTAACATAAAATTGTATTTATCTATTCTTATATAGTTGATTGAATCAATCAAAAATCCAATATACTATGTCCAATATTTTCCCAACACAATAAATATACTACAAATCAGAATAAAATTTTCTCCAGTACATGTTGTCATGAATTTTCAGAACATGTAAAATGCGATATTTAGACATTCTTCATAACTATTTGGAATTTTATTGGCAAATAAACACTCAAAATCATTATTATGTACATCATAGATATTAATCTACACTTATTAACTTTTATTCATCCATAGTTTTAATGATTTTGTGTTTGAACTCGAATTATTTGTGAAAATAAATTTTTTATAAACTCTAGATTGAATCATGGATGATATGTTTGCCTTTAATTAAGATTAAGAGAGTTAACTGGATGTTATTTTTATTTTATTTCCATCACATATATGTATTTTAATAATTGAAACCTTCTTATTATAGTTCATGGAAGTATATCCTCTTTTACTGAATCCTTATTATCACTCTCCCTAAAGAATTTCTAGAATTGACACTTTAATATCCAATTCAAAACACATCATGTTGATAATGTATTTATCATTTTACATGGACTTAAATCAATCTTCACACTCCTTAGTGATCCATAAAACAATACACACTTTCATTTTTATCTTTATTAACGAAAAGTGTCAACATCCTTGATTCCTTTGATTTTAATTTCCAAATGGGAGCTTTTGACATTAATGATTTTTTTTTGATTTACATCCACTGTCTAAACCTTCCATTTAGGTTCATTAGTGACCTCATTCTTCTCATGTATTATTTTAATCCGCACTTCTTCAAATTTAGAAAATTTTTCTTAGTTAAAAATATTCATATATTTTTCCCTCCATTTTCTTTCGATAGTTTCTCAGGAGATAAGATATTTTCACACAAAGCCTTCTCTGATTAATCTAATTAATCCAAAAATCTGGTGATCTATTCAAATTATTTTTAAATAATTATCTAATCCAAAGAATCTAAATCATTAAGAAAAGCTGGATACAATTATTTTAATTAAATAATAAATATGTCTTGAGAACTTGTAGATATGTGATCATCACTACTAATTCTTTTCACAATTTCAGGATTTTTTAAGAATAAAATTACACATAACATGGGATAAATTGAATCCCTTGATCATCTTAAAGTATAAAGTATATCCATTCCCTTGTTTGTAAATTCATCATATTATTTGGCTCATTATAGCTATATATATCCACTCCAGTATAATTGCATAGAGAATTTGGAATTTTACCCTCTTTAATCAAGAGGGAAATATTCCTCAATCTCCTCTTATAATTATTTTCCCTATTCAATTTTTTTTTCTAGAGACATACATATTTATATAAATGTTAAGAAAACATAACTTTTAATTTTAAATCTGAACAGAGTTATATTCAAAAAATACATCAAATATTCAGATTTTTATAATTTTATAAATCCAATCTAAAATCATCAAAATATAACAAATTAAATTTGGATAAACCAATCTGTGGTAAACATGGATCAGATAGTAATTGAGGGGATCAATCAGATACTAATTTAACTATGAGAGTGGGGTGAATTGGTATTGATGAACCTTAATCCAATATTTTATTTTTATCCCTTTTCCTTTTACCTATGTAACTTGATAAAGTGAATGGTCTCTAATTATATTCCATTATAATTGATCTTAAATGAAACACACCCAAACACACCCTCATAAGAGACTCAATATATTTTTGAATGGTTCACCTCTCAATGTGATAATTCTTTTACATGGTGTGGGATGAACTCATCCATGATGAGATGAACCATTAGTATTAACTACTGAGATACAAGTGAGTAGGATTTATTCTTGAAACTCATGCTTTCATGTCCCTCAATAGTTCTTTAGTGTATCCCACATGAATGTGCATCCCACATATTATTATGATGTATGTTTGGGTAAAAATTAAATTTTTCTTCCCCAATATTGACTCTCATATATGTTTATTTTTTTCTTAGTATTATTCCCTTTCTTCACTTACTCTCTGAGTATCGTGCAGCAAAAACCATCTTATTTTGTATGAAAATAGTGATGCATTCAACTTTTTTTCATTTTTATAGGATAAATTCTATATTATACAATTATTTTTTACCAACAAGACTGTATTTTTTACCATATAAAATAGTATAATATCTCACTTCATCTCCATTATTCTATAGTTATACTACTTGTATGCATGAAAATACTGTGCTTGATTATCTTCAACCTTGACACACAAAGCTTCTTCAAGAGATTTGTAGTGTCAAATATATTTCTATATGATCATTGATACTCAATGATTTCTATTTTTTTTATTTCTTCTCTAACATACATATATCTAATATTCCAAAACCCAATATATATATATATATAATAGTATAGTTTCACCATCAGTTATCTCAACTTCTCCAACATCTTCATTATTGTATTCTATAAATTTCATTTGAATAGATTTTGAATCTTCAGTGTTATTTTAATTTTGAAATACCTACTGAATTTTTAGAACATTATTATTTTGAAATTATATGATACACAAATTCCTCGCATCTTATATAACTAATCAATACCATATACATTTATTCATGAACCACATGAATACAAAAATGTAGAAATATTATATCCTTCTTCCTCCACAAATATTGACAATATTATAATTTCAATTTATTAAATTCACATGTAATAAAACTAACCACATTTCCATGAATATATTAATGGAATAATGACTCATTCATGGAACCACAATTCATTAGATAGAACAATCCCGTTAATTATTTTTATAACCACGAACTATCAATCGTGATAATTATTTTCATTTATATTAAAATCACATATAAATGAATTTGTTTAGTTTCCTCCTATCATAAAACATAATTCTTCACCAACCTCAGAATTTTCTAAAGGTCGGGAAAATGCGATCCTTTTAATGATGTTTACACAGATGATCATTTATTTTTTATACATAAATTCTCTCTTACGAATATTTATTTTAATATGATGTTTATTTAAGATCATGAGGCATTAATGTAATGAGTTCATTTTAAATTCTTTGAGATTTTTTATAGTCAATTAATTCATATATTATGTATGTATGGAATTATATCATCGGATTAGAGGGTTCTTAAAAGAATTCGAGGGGTCCTAGATAAGGTGATAGCCTATATCATGTTGTTCTAGGGCTACCATCTAGATAGTGGAATGAAAGTAGAACATTGATAATGTTGGGGTCACTAGCAAGCCGGTGAGCCAAGAGTCAGCTAACCACTATTCCACTAGCTCCCTAGTTGTGGTCAAAGGCTCACTAGGCTTTCCTAGGAGTCTTTTTATATGGGAAATTTTTTTCCATGGTCCCCTAACCCCTTTATACCCACATGCTGGGTTTTCATCCTTCCATGGTCCAGTAATGTCCCCATACACACCTACCTCTCCTTATGTCTTGAAGGATATCATCTGAACCATGTATATTTGGGTTTTCATCACTTACGATGAAGATCTAGAGGTAATGTTTCATGTCCAATTCATTATATTCATCTTCTCCTTTAATATCTAGTGGACCCTCATTTCATTTATCTAATTTTCCTTATTTTTAGTGATTTTATCTTTTTTTTAATTTTCTTCCATTTTAGGACAATCAAAAAGATGGTACCAGGTTTGTGGAATCTTTTACAGAAAAAATGGTTGTATCTAAACGTTTTCACATTATACTATAATATTTTTCAGGAAAATGCATTGTGTGTTCATGAAGGTTTACTGTTATATGATATTGAACCTATTTAAAATAATTAATCTCATTTTCACCATGTTAGATACTTTCAAAATGAATTAAATAAAAAAATGGGGGCACATTTTTTATGGATTAACTAAAATGAAATTGGACCTTGGAATTGGTAAAATTGATAAGTGATATTGGTTGTAAGTCTAAAAAATAGAGAGCAAGACATGAAAGGTTTATGATATTTTAATTTGTAAATAATAGTTGATAAATTTTTAAATTTTATTAATGTTGTTAAATGGTAAATAATGTAAGTGTATTGAAATGTAATTTTGTATTATAAATGAATAATTATGACATATTCCTTAGCTATATTTTGGACCCTGTTGTGTCTAAGTTGATTGTGGAACTAGAATAGACTCTTACGGAAGGAAATTGTGATATTATGAATTAATATTGATATGGTAAATGGAAAAACAAGGATTATAAATTTGAAAATTAATGTCACAATATAAATTATTTCCTCATGTTTTGAAATTATTTGTGTTTTTATTTGGTAAATTGTAATATGTGAAATTGGATTGATGTACCTATGGTAAATGAGGATGAGATGGTAATGGGGAAAAAGAATAGTAAATTTATGAGTATTGTTATTAAATGAATTTTATAGTGATAATTAGTAAATAATGGTTTGCGATGAGATAATGGAATGCCGTGAAGTAAAACAATGATGGGTGTTTTAAAATGCGATATTTTTAAATAATATAAAAACTTTCTTAAGGGTTGTTGTGAAAAAAACAATTTTAGGAAGTTTTGAAAACACCCTTTAGGGATTTTCCGATACTCATATGGGGAAATCCCTATGTGGAGGTCCTAAAAACGTCATATAGGTAGGTCTTCAAAGAACTCTAAATGGTGGAAGTGAAAACACCCACCTTGGGGGGTTGTGAAAACACACTTCGGGGTGATCATGATACTTACAAGAAAATTTATTAAATGGTGGAAATGATAATATCATTAGTAATGTCTCTAGGACATTCTCAAAGACACACCAACTCCAAAAAAAATAGGTATGGTCATTAGAGGTCATTGAAATGAGGAACAAAAGTGGCATAGTCAGGTCTCAGAAATCACCATGAAGCTCAAGAATCAGTGGTTATTTTAATGCTTTTTATTTAATTTTCATATACTATTTAATTATAGAACCATAGATGAACTTATTTTATTAGACATGTTATCTTTTGGGAATATTTTTGTGGTAGCCTATTGATTTTTACTCACACCTTTCCTGGGAATCCATGACACTTGGGAACATGAGAAAATGCTACTTGATAGTAGGTATGAGTTGGATAAGGATTGATACCTAATTATTTAGTCTTATATGATGAAACATGTGAGTTTGAGACAACTCTTTGACTACTAACCATTTTTTGGGTTCCCAGTAGATTTCGTTTCATCTTTTGGGTTTTTATATTTATATAAATTATTGTTGTCTTAAATACTTAACATTATGTATATAGATTATTTTATTATAACATGGAATATTTTTATTATTTATCAGTACATTACTGGGTACCTATTTTAGATCATAATTATCCATATTATGTATATGATAATCTTTATTTATATTATTATATTTATATGATATATTGGTATTTTCTCCCCACCGTACCACCTTAGACCCACAGTGCTAGTTGAAAGACTAGCATATAGGGAGGTGTGACTAAGGTATAATATTGATCTCTGGTCTGCTCACTAATATGTGGTTTGAGTTAAAAGGATGTTAAAACGTGGTATCATAAAATCCTATTATTATTTTTGTACTATTTTGGAGAGGTATAAATGTGATTGGATGTTTTTGGGGCATGGTATGGAACATGTTCTTGGGACTCGCCACCCCTCATACGAGGGAAGTCCAAGTTGTTGGGGATGAAATTGTTTCTCATGTTGTTTGATTTTACTATTGATTTTATTTCACCTTTAGTGACACACATGGTTATGAAGTTATTGGTTTATGGGATTTGTCACTTCTTCAACATGTGTACATGTATCATACCAGGAAAGAAGGATTCATATTTTATTTGAATGATTTTATGTAATTTATTTCCTAGACTATGACATGGGATAGTTATTTAATGTTTCTATATAATTTTATAAAGTGTTTTCCTAATAAATTTTATGGTTTCATATTATTTATCCAATTTATTAAATTGATATATGAATAATAAGTGAAACTTACTTGGATTGTTATGTGTAATCAATTGAATGAAAAACGAATCACAACTTAATACATTTTTCCTTTTACAACTTGTATATAGCCTTCTATTTATCTAAGAATCATATATAAAGCCTTATTCAATGTAATTGTTTGAAATTATATTACATCATCTCTTATGTTAATTTTTATGTGTCATCGACTGAATAAAATATCAATTAAAACATAGCACAAGTTTTCCATTATAATTTGTAGTTGACATTTTTTTGATTGTTCCCTATAAATGAGAATCCTTATAATATATGGAAAAGTAAAAATTGGAGAATCATAAATATATATATATATATATATATATATATTGGTCTTAATGGGTATTCGGTGTTTGACTTTGTGTATGGGTAGTATTGGATAGTGAGAGATCCCATGATTTGTATAAAACAGGATACATGTCATTGTTTCCCCTTATTTATTGGAGTATGGGTTGAAGATAACATTGGAGTGGGTTGTGGATCTGAGTGTGAAGTTCTTCATTTATGTGTGTTGGAAAATCAGCCTCATGAGTGGTCATGTATATAGATTTATTGAAAAGAATACTTCCCTGAGAGGTATAATTTTGTGTCATGTGATTCCAGTTGAGCAAACTTATGGGTGTGACCCTAGTATAGGTATTGTTGGGAATTTGTTGTCTCAATAATACTCTATGATATATATGAATTTTGATGCTCATAAATAACCTTTTTTCTAATATAGTTAAATTATGTAGTTTTTAGGAATATATATCATGATTATATGTATATCATTTTTACAGAATATAAAGTTATAGGATGTGTTCTGGAAATATTGGTCATACCCTATGTTCGGTGAATGAATGTATGGATCAACATACTTACACAAAATTGTAAACATATGGACCGATAACCCTACATTCAGGGAAAAATATTCATATTAAATATTTACCCTATGTTAATTTTTGGAATCATTGTTCATACCCTAGATTTGGGATATTGAATATATAAATAATCAACCCTATGTTTGGAATCACCATTGAAAAGAAAGGATAAATATTTATATTCTCATCCCTACTTTACTTTTGATCCCTAAGTTACACAGAGATGAATGTATGGTTTATGAACTATACATTGGTAGGAACCCTTTGCTATATAAAGGAACCCTATGCTATGAAAAGGAACCTTATTCTACACAAAGGAACACAATTCTATGCAATTTAACCCTATATTCAACCAGGTCGACAATGGGGTATATTACTGAGATATTATGGGAAGTTTTTGAAACTTTCATGATAGAATTAAAAGATGATTCAAATATACCTCTTGACTAATTTAAATGCATGTTATGATGAATTTCAAGAACCATATTCGACATAGAAAATCACTCCTATTCTTAATGGGTGTTATGATGCCCCTGGTCAATTAAAATACGAATATCTATAATTAGTCATACATATTTTATAGATATTAATGTTTCTAAGAAAAATGAACGATTTCACTATTAAATATAAGAGTTTATATTTTTCAAATTCATAATAAAACATGAAAATATTAATGACTATATGCCATGAAGATCAATTATATCATCTGATATGAAGAGCTACACTTTGGATATATACAGGTTCTATTTATTTTTGTTTGTTTCTATACATACATGAAGATCATTTGAAATAAGGACTTCTTCAAAGATACTCCCATTTGAATAATCTTGTTTATGAAGAAGATCCATCTATTTTTAGTTACTACTTCAATAACTGTGTACTGCAAATTGAATTAATCAAAAAAATAAAACTATATTAGTTTATTGGAGTTTTGGATACTCACACTCAGTCGTGGTTATGTGTCATCATCTTGTTCAAATATGTGGATTTACGGATCCCTATAAAAGAACCACAAGGATATATTTTTCTTTATTGTAAAGGTGTTAACATCCTATAATCAGATTTAGATTTAAAGGTCTTATGATAAAAGGATCTTTCTAGTGAAAATGACCAAGCTTGTTGATTGAGTGTTGTTTAGTGGACTATGTGATATTTGTGCCCCGAACCCCAATAAAAATTATTGTGTTCTTATTTATTGTTTATCCACTAATAAATTACATATAATAAAAAATATTTCATATCTTCATTAATCCGAAGGAAAAGACAAAAACCAGAATCTATAAAGACTATCTAAAAGAAACAATTCCCCCCTATTGTGTATCTTTATATTATTATTTCCTAACAATTGGTATCAAAGGTGATATTTTGTGACAAAGATCTTGAAATATCCAAATTATAAGGTCTACACAAAGCATATATCGATAGAATATCTGAAAGAAGGTATTTGAATGATCAGAAAACCATATTCCAATGGTGATTACAATAGATGCTGGAAATCTCAAATGATTATCTATAATGAAGAATCTTGTATTCAATATTTATTAGAAGATCATCAACCCTTATGTGATTACAAAAATTCCCGAAATATGGGATGCTGCAACAGAGGCTGAGTATCACATTAACCAAAGGCTATAAAAGCTATCATTTGTGGAATTGGTCTTGACGAGTTTAATCATATATCATAGTGCACTAATGCTTATGAAACGTGGAAGAAAATTTCTATCACATATTAAGGAATCTTTAATAATAGAAAAATTAGGTATGATACTGTAAAACTAAATACTTACACCTTTATAATTCTTGATGGTGAATGTATCACTAAAATGAATGAATGATTAACATGAATTCTCAATAATATTACTGCCTTGGGAGATCTAATTTCACAATTGGATCAAGCTCTAAAAGTACTTAGAGTACTACCTGAAGAGTGGAATGGCATATCTATAGTTATTAGACAATCATCACCATTCCAGAATTTGACTATGAAGGAACAAATTGGAACATTGATGATGTATATTGTAGAAATTCCAGATGAAGTTGAAGATCAAAAAATAGTTAAAACAAAAAATAGTTCGCTTAATTTCACATTAAAGAACCATGAAATAAAACCAAAAGAAGTTATCAATGTTGACAAATATTAAGACTACTTGGATTCTAAAATGGATCTTCTTCCACTATCCATAAAATTTAGTAAATTATACAAGATGAATATATGCTTCATAAAATCATTCAGAAGGATGAGAAGGAACCTAGAGATGTTAGGTGCTATGACTGAAAAATGTTGGGTTGAATCAGTACTTATTTACCCCAATTAAAAGTGGACAGATGAATGATGGAACAGAAATGTCATAAGAAGGCCAATGAGGAGTATAAAGGAAAATGAGCTCTGAAATATATCTAATGTGTATTTAAATATTCCACTATCTATTAAAAATTCAATTCATAAGAATATCCACAAATTTTGAAAGTAATTATATGATTTTCGGCTAAAAAGGAAGAAGAGGTACAATATTATTATTATTCTACATCTGACTCTGATAATTTTCAAAAAAATAGAAATCGATCCTTACTTCTTAATTCTAGAATAGAAATATGATTCTTTATTAAATTAACATAAATCATTGAGAAATATTCACACTATTGTTTTAGGTGAAAGAAACATGATGCTAAAAAAATTAAAAACTAATTGAAAAATTAAAGACATCTACATCAAACTGAATTGTTTACAAAAAATGGTAAACCAATTATAGAATGATGAATAATATTATGAAATTACTAAAAATATTTTAACATAAGGATAAAATTCTCTAAAATAAATTCATGGAATTGTGTTTATTAAACAGGAAAAGTATATAATAAGAAGAAAGGGAGAAAAATAAAAATTATACGAAAATTATTTAGTTTCTGGTTCTAATAATGCACCATACATCTACTATGAAATAAAAGAAAATTAGAGTAAAAAAAGTTATCTAAGGAATCTGTAGTGAAGTGGAATTAAAATGGATTTTGTTTCCAAAGATTTGTATGAAGTAAGTAAATTTCATTTTAGTAAACTAATATAGATATGGATCCTAGATCATTTCTTGCTGACACTACAGGACCCATGAAAATAAGGGTACCAAAATAAACACATGTTTAAGTGATTTTATAAAAAAAATTCCATAGGAATAGAAAATTTTTATGTTATATGGGAAGTGGCTACCAAAGACATATGAGTAGAGAATCATCCAATTTTATTAAACTGGCTCAAATTGATGGAGTTCCTTTAAATTTTTGTGACTATAAAAAGTGAAATATTGTAGGATTTGTAAGTGTTGGAGATCCAATGACAATATAAATAAATAATGTATTGTATGTATAGTACATAAAGAAAAACCTGATAAGTTTATCTCAACTATATGATTATGGATTTATTATTGATTTTTCTAACAATCCCATCTCCATTTTTAAAGATAAATTTCTTAAATTTAGGGCATCTAGAACTGAAAATGATTATTCTTTGGATGTCAATTCGTTGCGTAAATAGAAGGTGGACTGTTTAACTACTAAGAAAAATGTGTCATGGATCTAGTATAGAAGACTTATAAATTTTAATATATATGTTGTGTGTAAATTATCTAAGAAAAAAATTATTTTTTTTGTTTTTCAAGACTTCAATTTGATAATGATAGATTTTGTGATGCATGTAAAATTAGAAAACAACAAATATCATATTTCAAATCAATTAAAAAAATTATACATCTAAACCCTTGAATCTATCCATATGGATTTGTTTGGACTGTCTAGGGTATAATCTTTGGTAGGAAAATTATATGTTTATGTTTTAGTTTATGAATTATTCAAGATTTTCTGGGGTTTATTTTATAAAACTAAAAGTTAAGTATTCACTATTTTTAAAATCTTCTTTAAAATTTTTCACAAATAAAAGTATTTTGAAATTATTTCATTAAAAATTTATCATGGTAGATAATTTGAGTATCATGAATTTAAACATTTCTTCACATATTTAGTTATTAAACACACCTCTTCACCAAGGACACCTACGAAATGGGGAAGTTGAAAGAAGAAACATGACTATTTGTGAAATGTAGAGGACTATGTTGAATGAATAGATTATTCCTACTTATTTTTTACATAGAATACTTAATAACAATTTTTTTATATTTTGAATAGAGTTTCAATAGGACCAATAATTAAAATGAAACCATATAAACTTTTGTATAATAGAAACCCTACAATAAATTACTTAATTATTTGTATTAAAGGTATATATCTAGAATAATAAGAAAAAACATCATAAATTTTATCCAAATACCGATGAAGAAATCTTTCTATGATATTCTGCTACTTCTAAATCCTATACAGTGTTTAATAAAAAGCCAAGGATTTTTGATGAAACAGTTCATGTGATGTTTTATAAAACTGAACCATTTAATAAAAAGACAGATCAAATAGATGAAATTAATTATTCTTTATACAACATGAGGCTTCACTCACCTATGAATGTTTTTGAAGATAATATTTTTAAAATTCAGTCTAATTCATAAGAACATGAAACTGAAGAACCTGAAAGTGTCTTACCTAGAAAAACTAGAACCTTAAAGAATTATCCTTTTGAAACAGTTGTAGAAAATCTTGACACTGAAGTTAGAGAAAGAAGAAATGTGGGGAACCTAGTTGAATTCCCTCCCATTCTATATATGTTAGAACCTAAATCTATTAAATAATATTTATAAGATGAGAGTTGGTTATTATACATTAAAGAAGAACTAAACTAATTAAGAATAAATGAAGTTTGGAAATCAGTAGATAGACCAACAAATTAACTGATAATAAGAACCAAGTGGGCCTTTAGAAATAAATAAAAAGGTCAAGGTATCATAACCAAAAACAGAGTTAGATTAGTAGCAAATTGATATAATCATGAAGAATGAATAGTTTAAGATGAAAACTTTTCACCTACAACTATATTAGAAGCCATTAAAAAAATTAGGATATTTATCTCATTTGAATTTTAAATTACATCATATGGATGTAAAATATACCTTTTTAAATGGATTTAAATTGTGGAATTTTATGTTCAACAACCTCTAGTTTTGAAAACCCTCAAAAACCAAATTCTATTGTCTTAAATACTAAATATTTTTAAGGTATTAAACAAGAACTTAGATCATTGTATGAAATATTATATTCATTAAAAAAAATAGAATTACTATTGGATTGGAATGTCCAAAACGTTTTTTAAAAATGTTGTTTCAATTATTTTATTAGTAATAATTTATGTTCATGATGATATTTTCAGTTCAGAAAATAAAAATATTTTAAATTTCTTTTCAAATATAATGTAAAAACTATTAGAAATGAGTATGATAAAAGAATTAATTTTTTTAGGATTCAAAAGTTATCAAACGGTTATGGGAATATTTTAAATCTATGTAAGTATATTATTGATTTATTGAAAAAGGTTGGACTTGAGAATAGTAATACATACACCACACTCATGTGTACTGATATAAAAAATGATTTGGATGAAGATAGAAAACTAGTTAAAATGAGTTATATAGAGGTATGATTGGTAGTTTATTGTATCTTACTAATAGAAGACCAAAAATAATATTTTCTCTCTGTCTCTGTGCTATATTTCATTGAAACCCAAAACAATTTCATCTTACTACCATAAAAATAATATTTAGATATTTAAAAGGTAAAATTTTTCAATCACTACTTTATATAAAAAATATTGGTTTTAATTTAATTTCATTTTTAGATGTTGAATTTGGACGGAGTAGATTCAATAGAAAAATAATATCAGGAACCTTTCAATTTTTGGGGAAACCATTAGTGTCAAGGTCACATAAGAAATAATACTCAGATGCTCTGTTAATAGCTGAGGATAAACATATATCTGCTATCAGTTTCTGTACACAACTATTGTGGATGAAACACACGATACTAGATTTTAGACCTAATTTTAATAATATACCTATTTTATGTGATAATATTAGTGATATTAATGTTTCCAAAAATCCATTTAGTTATTTAGTACTAAGAATATTGATATAAGGAATCATCCTAAAAGAGATCATATTATTAAAAATGATATATCTTTATAATTATATATACAGAATATCTATTAGATGATATTTTTACTAACCACTTCCCACAAAAAGTTTTGATCTTATTAAGGGGGAGTTATAGATATTTAATTTTATATGAATGTCTATTAATGTACATTTCATTTATTTTAAATTCAATGTTTTTATTTTAATCTTTTTTTTGTTAATTTAATATCTAAATACATATATTTTTCTTTGTTTTTATTTTTTTTAAATATTTTTCATTTCAAAATAAAAATAATGATTACATTCCCAATCATTATGAGAAAATCACCATACTTCTACCGCTCTCCTTCATACCCCTTCAAAACACTTTTGATTGAATATAATCTCTCAATCCAGTTTTACAAAACCCTAACCTTTAAAACTTGAATACTTAAACCTTCAAAAATGGAAACATCAAGAATAATTAATGATACTGACTTGGGTGAACCTATCTGCCAGCATTTTAAGTATAAAAAATGTCTTCTTGTAAAGATGATATATTTTGATTTCTTAAACCAAACTAATTTATCATTGAAGACAAAAATTATATTTCATGGTCTAGAATTTATTTTTGGAGATGGTAATTCATGTCTCGTGTTTGATATTGAAGTGAAAGAGTTATATCAGTATGTTTTATTTAGTTTCGGAGAAAATAAAGATACAATTATTTCTAAGATTTACTATGATGAATTTACTCATTATTCTATGAAAATAGATAAAAACTGAGATTGTCCCCTTCATGGGTTAACTAATTTTGATTTGAGAAATATATGATACGAGAAATTTAAATTAGTGGATATAATGTTTTCTCTCTAGAAAACAACAACTATCAAGATGATGATGACTATATACCTTACTTCTAATCAAAACGTCTTGATGAGGTTAATTCATTCATCTATTTTTCCAAATATGGGTAAGTTATAAAAAATTTTGTATCAAGATATTACATTCTATTTTTGTTTCTGAACAAAACCAAGATAAATTTCATTTGTTATGTACTTAGATATTTGAATCAATACTATCAAGTAGAAGAAAAAATGGGATTCTGTCCATAAGGAATGATTATTTCTCTGATAATCCTTAGATTGGGAAAAATAATGGAATTCTCATTAGGTTAGAGATGTCATTGTTGAAATGATTTGAATAATGGAATTGTAAAGAAGTTAGGATTTTTCTAGACTATTTCTTGTGGTAGTATTCTACATGTTTGGATATAAGAACAAGAAAGTAGGATGGCTACTGCTTAGGGGGGATTTGATTGGAACAATCTACTGGTTTTGTAAGACCCAGTTTAAGGGAAGATGATGAATCAAGAATTGAAGAGGCTATACTTCATTAGATAACAATAATTTCAGTTCATATTAATGAGGAAGAAGAATGTGAAGAAGTTGTTGAGAAAGACGTTCAAAGTGAAGGTATCCCAATTTCTAGTGGAGTTGCCCTGGGAAATGGATATATTATTTTTTCTAATTTATTTGATACAGTCAGTTCAGTATTGAGAGAAAGGATAGCATAAGACGATCTGAGACTAGCTTTAGAGGAGGCTATAAAACCTACCAGAGCACTTTCTCCAAGGTATTATGACTCATTGAACTAAAATACATAAGCTCTGATTCATAAATCTAATCAGTTAGGTGAATAGAACTTTTCTTTGAGATAGGAGTTAGAGGCTGAGAAGAATAATGTTGAGGATTTCAAAAGTTCAAAAGTTCCAAAAGAAGAGTTTGAGGAACTTCAGACTCAATTCAGGGATATCCAAGAAACTCTTGTTTCTATATTTGATATTCAAGATCTTATCATTCCTTTAACCAGTTATCTCAAAAACATAAATAAATAAACTATTATGAAATATGATTTTGATTATTTTAAACAATTATTATGCTTTGAATTTCTATCTATCTGATAAAGTCAACAAGCATCAACCTCTATGTGATAAACTTCACCAAATCTAATCAGAATATTTGTGGAGATAACTCATGTGATTTCTGATTTAAATAAAAAACTACACACTTTATAGTGTGAAAGTACTCCTTTTAATTTTCTCTTGGATAATCAAATAAGTTTGATCAACTAGCTGACATCATGTTATTCTTGTATAATACTAGTACATCATGAAATACAATTTCAACTATCAACATTAATTTAGATTGAGGATTCAGTTAGTGAATTTATTAATGTGAATTTGGTTAAGAGTTTGATAATAGCTTAAGATTTGAGGAAGATGTTGCAGTAATGAATAGATTATTTCAACAATAATTTTTAGAGCTTTTTGGTAAAGCTACTTGATATTCATGATGTTGTTCAGTCCATTCCTCATCTTACTGCATCCTATCCCACCGAAGATTCAATATTTTTGGGGGAAAATTTAAAATTTAAATTTTCTAGAAACGATTTTAGATGAATTTATAATCAAAATTTAAATCACAACATTTATTCAATTATCTTTGATATGGGGAGAAAAATATTTTGGAATGACCCTTAAGATCATTAAATTAAAAATTATTTATGAAATTCAACCTCGGAAAGTAAATTATAATATCTTGTTAAGAAAACATTATTTAATATTTTATGACATTTTCTATATTATATATGTTATGGTTATGGGTTTTTTAATCATAAAAAAGGTGTATATTTCTGGGCATGTATTGTATCAAAAATACAATGTGATATATGTTTATTTTGATGCTCACAAACAACCTTGTTTGTTTTAAAATAATGTTTTTTATATATGATTCAATAATATATATCATTATTATATGTATAACTTTTTTGATGAAATAAAAAAGTTGTGGGATGTGTTATGGAAACACTGTTTAGACCCTATGTTCGGTGAATGAACATATGGATCAACATCCACATGCTGAATATTAAATGTATAGATTAGAAACCCTACATTCATATAACAATAAAAATATGGAATATATAACCTACATTAATGTCTAGAATAATTTATCAAACACTAAATTCAATATATTGTATATATTGACAATAAACCATAAATTTGGATTTGACCTTACACTAGAAGATTGAATGTATGGATTCTCATCCTTACATTACTTTTGATCCCTATTTTATGTGAATATGAAATTATGGCTCAAGAATCGTACATTGGTATGAACCCTATGTTTTTCTATGGAACCCTACTCTATTTGAAGGAACCTTTTTCTACACAAAGGAACCCTACGATACACAATTGAACCCTTAGTTTGACCTAGTCAACAACATGTGTTATTATTGAGATTTTATGAGTAATTTATACAATGATCATGATAGAATTAAAGGATGATTAAAAGATATATCGTGGTTGATTTAAAGGTTCCTTATGATCAATTTCGAGAACCACATTCAATGGAGAAAATCACTCGTATTCTTAAGGGAATTTATGACTCCCTTGGTTAATTCAGATTTGAATATCTATAATCAACCAGGAATATTTTGTGGATATGGATGTCTGGTAGAAAATAGAATTATTGCATTGTAAAATATCAATGTTTCACTTTTTCAAATACATAAAAATAACATGAAAATATTCATGACTATATTCTAAAGAAGATTAATTGAATAATCTATTAAAAATAGCTACACTTTGGAGATAAACGTGTTTTATCTACTATTATTTTTTACTATAATTACTTTAATATCATTTGAGATGAGGACTTCTTTGAACCTATTCTTACATTAGGATTCTTATCAATGAATAAGATCTATATTATGTCAATTATTGTAGCTAAAACAGTGCACCAAAACCTACATCAATCAGAAAATCAAACTCTTTTTATTCATTGGATTTATAGTTTCTCCCACTAAGTTGTGGTTAAGGGTCAGATTATTATTCAAAGATATGGATTTATGGTTCCCTATAAAAGAACCAAAATTCTATTTTTTCTTTATTGTAATGGTCTCAAATTCCTTCCCTCATTTATGGATTTTAGGTCTTCTGATAAGAGGACCATTCTAGTGAAAATTACCAAGCTAGCAGAGATATTGTTGGTGGAGTATACTAGGGGTTATTTGTTCCCTAAAACACTATAAAAATTATTGTGTTCTTGTTTAAAATTTATCTAATTAACAATTATTTATAGTACCAAATGATTCAAATTGACAACAATCAAAAATAAAATTGATAAACCAAAATCTATAAAGATTTTTAAAAATACAAAATTCACCCCTTCTCTTGTGCATATTTGTATTATTACAACTTAATAGGTATTTGGTTATGGTATGTTTGATTTTTTTTCTAAAGACAAGAGAAATAATGTTGTTCATGATTTTCAGTTTATGAGATACATGTACTATAGTATGAGGTGAATCATTCTTGTGTCCTCTGTTATGAAAATCAAGATTAAAGTGAGTCCCGAGGTTTTAAATATCAAGGGTAACTTGATATAGGGGCTTCCCAAGTAAAGTTAATGGTTTTGGGTGAGGATCATGGGTTATTTCTCACATGTGATACCATTGTATGAGAAGTACTATTAGTGTTTTTTGAGATAGGTAAGTATCCTTGATAATATTTGTTCCTATTTTTCCTAGTGTTTTTTATACAAATAGATGTTTTCAAGAATGTGAATGTGGATTCATTGTGGTATTTTTTTATTGAGGTCAGTCATGATGGGAAGGATAATTTATATACCTAGGATCATTGATTGATGGTGTGGTTAATAGAAAGATGGTCAATGTTTACCATAGTTAGTTGAATCTAGGGTTAGTTGAGAATGGTTAGATTAGTTGGGTTTCATGAAAACAATTGGTGATGAGTATTACATTAAACCATTTTTAGTGGTGAGATATTCTTGTTTTAAAAACAACTATGGGTGCTTTCAATTGGTGAGACTAATGTACAGTGGAGGCATAACAAGTCACATGCACATGTGATCCCAGTCGGATGAGACACCACTCATGGTGTTTGATCCATGCCATTATTGTTAGGTTTTTTCAATATTATATATTCATTGAACATCAAAGGTTTCATAGAGGAAATTGAATATTGGACATGCTCTGTACCATTCAGATTGTGTTTGGGGTGGTACAGAAGCATACAACTATTGCTTTTAAGATATTTTGGTGTACTTTTTGTTGGCTATGAATTCTATTGTAGGATTATGAATTATAGAGTAACCTTGTGTGGCTTGAGGAACAATTTAGATTCAATGAAAGGATTTTTGGCATGGTGAAATGGTATTTTTCTTGAATTTTCCAGTTCCTATGATGTTAATGATAATATGGATGGTTCAAGTTACATGGACATTGTTGATCCATTATTGAACCCTATTGTTGGTTAATATAATGTACGAGCGTGGTTTGGGTGAGTGACACATGTATATTAATGGTGAAATATGTTATGGCCACACTCAAGGAAAAATATATGTGAATCCATATGGTGGGGAGTACACAATTGGAATGATGTGGTCGTGGACATCATTTAAAAGGAAGTTTAGTAGTTTTCATGGATAACATTATTGGTATGAAAGGAATTTGTGGTGGTTAGTGTTTCGTGTCATTTCTCTAGTTTTTTCATTTTGTAATAGATTGATATGGGACCATTGAAAATAGTATTTTGGTTTAATGGATAGAAAGTGCGAATTTTCCTATATTGGGGAGTATCAAATTAGTCATGAGCATAATTTTCCATGTAGGTAGGACTATAGCTACAGTGACACAAGTCTCTGAACATTTTAAATTAATTTATGATATCAGTATGCATATAAATATAGGTTAATAGTTTTTATAAAATATTACATTTGGAGTTCAGATAAAGTGTTTTTGGGAGTTTGAATGTTAGCATCAGAGATGAGGTGGAATTCAATGATCTTAGAAGGATTCAAATTAGTGGTTCATAAAAATTGTTGGAAAATCACAAAAATGTTTTCTATTTAGTTGGGGATTAAATCATGTAATTGAAACAAGAGTCTGGTTCATACTATAATGTGAATGCTTGATTGGTTCATAGATTCCTTCAATATCTAATAATCTTTATCAGGAGGTGTTATAGAATGTTAGTGGGTGTAGGTTAGAACCCTTGTTGAGTGTTTCATTAAGGGGGTATGAGTGGTGAATTTATATATAGTAGTTTGTGGTGATGTGGAAACCATGTCTATTAAATTATTCGAATTCATGGTTTGAGTATTTATGAATTAGTTAGTGGCTCTGGGTGGAGTTTGTTTTTCATAACTAATAGATGTGGCATAATAGTCGAGTGTTATGAATGGGGGTAATTTTTGAGTGGTAGGTTTTTAGAGTGAGGGGTTATATGTGGTATTAGTTATCATGGGTATCCATGAAACATAAATTATGAGTTTAGGCCTTATGATATGGTTAGTCTCATGATTGATACAATGGGTTCCCGTTGTATGGGTAACCGAGAATAATTTTGAAGGTAGGGCATCATAGAGGAGTTTGTTGAAATGGTTGATGTTGTAGTGCACAATTTGGTGATACTTTGAATAGTGGAGGTAGTTTTGGGGAAATGTTGGAATGGCTATAACTAGTGGGAGGCTAGTCAATCAGAAATGTTTTGGATAGGTCTCATGAAGAAGACCCTAGAGTGTGTTAAATTGATCTCTAAAACTAATGATTACTTCTTAATGTCGGTAATTATCTTGTGGAGATTTAATTTGTTTGCCTTGTGAAATTGAGGCAGGTGACAACATATTTTTTTAGAAATCTCTGAGGTTGGGGAAAAAATATCCTGAAGAAGGGAATATTATTCGTAGAGCTGGTCTAATAAGGAGGATCAATTGTTGGACTCCATGATTATAAGAGGTACATCTCATGGATGAGTAGTGATATACTGAGAAGGTTGTAAGATACCAAGACTTCATAAAGGTATGGGTTAATTTTTTGAAAACAAAATATCCTTATTAAATCCCATCAATTAATATATCCATTTGATATAGAAGCATCTTAGTGGTTTGGAGGGCAATCAGAAGGGTTTATGGGGTCCAGGAGGAGGTAGTGTCCTAAAACATGCTTTTTTATTTCCACTAGCTAGGTAATGGAAAAAATAAAATTAGGGTGATTTTGGGCTCATTGGATGGATCATGGCCTCTTTAGGACTTTTATTAAAAGGGTCATTTTAATAATTTCCAACATTGACCCTTATATCCCAACAAGGGTTTTCCTTCATCCTTGGCCTAGTAGTGTAATGACCTGAAGTTTTATAAAATAAATTCCCTATTCAAATGTTTAAATTCCTTATTAAGACATGAAAACATAGAAATTTCATGCACTATATTTGTTATTTGGGACCATTATAAGTCATATCCTTTAAGGTTTAAAAGACACTTAATCATCATAATTGTTGATAATATAGTCAATATATATTGACCTTTCATGACCTGTCCTTCGAGGCCAGTGTAGTGACTACCCCAAACCCACCTTCCATAGGCCAGGTGTTGGAAACTAGCACCGAAAAGGAATATCCCTAAAATGGTAAGACATTTCCATTAATCCTACAAACACACAGACTGGGTACACGACAAGAACAATCCATATAGTATAACTGCTAAAAGTAAATGTATGGACTGAATCCGAATGGGCCGAAATACAAACCCAACTAAAAGGAAAAAAAGGAAAAACATTTCCTAAGATCATTCTCTAAGGATCGTACCTGTAGGGTATTTATAGCTCATCATTGTGTCTCTTCACGCCAACCGGTCACCTCCATACACCGTTTAGTCCAGGCCCCCAAATCATAGTCAAGGATGCCCATCATCTGCACTAGACAAAACAAGGTGCGGGAAATTCCCAAACAAGGGTGAGTATAAGAAAAAACAGTAGAGCCCTATAGACCCCCAATGGTCTCCCAGAATTCCTCAAAGGAAAAACCACAAATCATGATCTCAATCACAAAGCACAAAGTAAAAGATAGTTCACCCCATGTATATAACATAAAGAACAAAAATAAAGATGATTAGTTATAATTCTAGATCATCTTATTCCATCTAGAGGTGTATGCTGCTAGGCCGCACAAGGATTCTTGTTGCTAACCCATAGAGGATATCTTGGTGATAGACCATAGAGGATTGATAGATGCTGACCCACTCAGAGGATTGCTAGGTGCTGACCCACATAGGATCTTTAGGTGAAGACCCACTCAGAGGTTCGCTAGTTACTGACACATAGAGGATCTATAGGTGCTGACCCGTAGAGGATAGCTAGGTGCTGACCCACAGAGGATCTCTATTCTTTATTCACTTCACTACCAGCCACAGGATTCCAGCACTAAGCACAGTTGATTTCCATAATATCTGCTCCAAAATCCATCATTTGTATTTCAACCACCACGAATTCCCATGTAGAAGTAATTTGATGATCTTCCACGTCATAAGGGTTCCAACGCAATAGATAGAACGTCAATAAGACACCCAGTCTGTAAGTTATAGGAATTTTAGTGTCGAGGGCCCGGTTAGATTCGGGTTTGATCTAACTTGGTAATGCACCAACTTTCTAAAAAAAACTCAAGTAGATTATCTCAAAAGTACCTCCTGGTTCTAAGGGTTCTAGTGCCATAGATGGTTCGTCAAATGGACATCTGGTTTAAGAGATATGTCCCTTAAGAAAAACTAGGCCTAAATGGGTCCGGGTCAGGTCCGACCTAGTCGGACTGACCCAAACCGACTCGGTCCGACCCGACCCGGACCAACACATTCCGGCCCAAACTGGCCTGGCCCAAACCGGATGGGCACAACCAGGACAGACTAGACCTAGTCCAGACTAGCGGGAACCGGTCTTGTCTGACGGCTGGGCATTGCCCGCCAGCTAGGTGAGGACCTAGCTCCCCACTAAATGGACTGAAGTCTATTTGGTCTTCAATAGTTGGTGCAAGGCTGGCACCACCCCCTTAGCTTATCAGTCCCGTGGACCAATCTAGGTCGGGACCCGCGGTCTGGGTCTGCCGCCGCCGCGACATCTCCTCCACGGCGCAACGCAGCCATCCACACAGATGACATCGACCGGCCACCCCCTATCCACCATGATTCCTTTGGACACTGCCACCTCCTCACAGATGATGAGAGCTAGCTGCCGCCTCCTCTAGTCGTCGGTGTTGCCGCACTGGAAGAGCTTCCATGGGCCTCCAGTGAAGTTCTGAAGGTCTATTTTCTTTTCTGACTGCTCCTACAGGCCTCTTGGGATGTCACCTACACTGTGTGGCCATCGGTATAGCATTTCCACCTTGTTCCTCAGTTTCCCATGAAGAACGAAACAGAACCAGAATGGAAGAGGGTCCAAGCCTTTTTCTGTTCAACCCACGCCCTCCGCATTAGCGTTATAGTAAGGGAAGAGTTGAAACATCATCATGTAAAGATGAATTCATAAAGACTTTGTAACAAATCAAGAAAACTCCCAACCATGAACTTGTTGGAAGATGCTGCAGACGAGGAAGAAGTGTCCATGTTCGATGATGTTCGTCAGTGTTTGTTCATTCCTCATTATTCATTAGAGTAGGTTTCCACAGGCATTTTGTCATTGGTTCCTCACATCAATCCCCAAAACCCTTGCTATAGGTTTATTTAAATAGAGGAAAATGAACCACCCATGTGGAATTTTATTAATGGGGTTCCTTAATGTACCATAGTTAATATTCCATTAATTTAGTGAACATAATGGTTAGGAAACCAATGGTTTGTGTCATTAATAGAATCCCATTCAATCTTAACATTACGCTGTGGTCCCACAGTCCAATATACAACGGTGAGAAGAGAATAAAATAACTGATCAAGTTATTTTTTTTATTTTATTTGTAATTTCCAAAATTAACTTTTTCATCCAACACTTTCTAGTCAAAGTTTAGCTTTGTCTAAGTAAATACCAGTGCTGAAAATTCAACAGTGCTCTCAGATTTTTGATCGGAGCATTGGTTAAAAAGATATAAATCCCCACTAACATGATTACAATATGTACCTTAAAATAAGTTCAAAAATTATTAACATTCTCCCTTGAAATGCGCTGATTGAGGTTAGGCTCTGCCTAAGGGGAACACACCCTCATGAGATCAACTATGTTCTCATAATACCAATCTGAGTTACCATTTAGGAGTTTTGAGGATTTGACAAAAAATTAATCGTTAAATAATTATTTTATTTACGACCAAATACAAACATCCACTATTCGCCTATTCTGAAAAATATTAGGATCTTCATAAGGAAAACATACCTCATGAGTTTAGTGGGGGTCTCAGATTTTTAATCTGAGTCATTGTTCAAGATTTATTATAATTTAAAAAATAAAATTATTTTATTTAATTATTTTGTTTAATGTTATGCCATTTTCAGGTTTTCTCACTAGAGGTAAGTTCTGACTAAACATAAGTCGTTCCTAGTGTAAAACCGCCACCCTGAATGCAACGATTCTCTCGGATTTATGATGCATGCACCTTTTTAATATTTATTCCAATTTTTCAGGAAAACTAATCTCTCACACTATTTAATGCTTAACATTTTTTAGTGAATAATTCCAGGAAATTCAAGCCATAGAATCATGTGCCATCAATTTTTTAAGTCTTGTAATAATTCCATATATTTGAAAAAACTTATATGGAATTTCTGGGTCTTTACATTCTCTCCACCTTAGATCATTACATACCCATAAATCTAAAATGAAGAAAAATAAACCTAGTGGGGTACTGAGCATGAATTTGAGCCTCCCAATCCCATGTGCTCTCCTGGAGGTCCCTGTGCTACCACTAAACCCACACCGGTGGAATCGACCATCCACAGAGGATCCCCTTATGTTAATCCTCAATCTCCACCAGGAAATCCAAAAAGGTCACCCCATCATAAATTACCACCATTCCACATTCGATGAGGTGTGATTGATCATGTAGATACCTCCAATGATACGACATGTGAAAAACATTGTGCACCCGGTGCATATGTGGGAGAAGAGCTAGGTGGTACACCACCTTTCCAACTACACTAAGAAATTGGAAAGGTCTGATGAACCTTGGTGATAACTTGTCATTCCAGCCAAATCCCCTCAATCCCCATCTAGGTGAGACCGACATGAAAAAATGGTCTCCCTCCTCTAACTCCAGGGATCTATGTCTCCTATCAATATAAGACTTCTGTATACTCTGCACAGTCCTCATCTTCTCCTGGATGATCTGCACCTTCTCAGTGGTAGCTCATACCAACTTTGGACCCGTGAGTGCTGAATCCCCTAGGTCATTCCATCATAGAAGTGGTCCTCATGGCTTCCCATATAGGGCCTCAAAACAGTGGCATGGAAATAGTGGAGTGATAACTATTGATGTACGCAAACTCTACCAGTGATAGGTGGTCCTTCTAACTATGACCAAAATCCAGGACACAAGCATGAAGCATGTCCTCCTATTTCTTTATGGTCTGGTCCGTCTGATCATCTATCTGGTGGTAAAAATTGTTCCCATGTGTGTTGGAACCTAATGCTTAGATCTCACTTGTTGACAAGTGTGGAATCATGAAATGAACTCTTCCACCACTTTCTTCATCCCTGGTAACCAGTACTTACATCAGAGGTCCTAGTATATCTTTTCCCCACCAGGGTGTACCACTAAAGTGGGTGTATGAAATTTCCTCAACAACTCCTCTGTTAACATCACTAGTACCATGGTGTGACCTCTGAAAAGTGTGACATTCTCCCCACATATTGAAAATTCATCAGAAGCATTTCATGAGGATATCTGACCACATCATGCCTTTTAGTCAACCTACACATGTTGTGACTCCCTATATCATTGAAGGAGTGGGGGAGTGACACTCAAAGACTAGAGGTAAGATTCTCTATCATCATCCATGAAGGATATCAGCATCGTGTCCTGTTGTTATGTCGCTTTACTCTATAGCTATGAACCATCCCTTTTGATGAGCACATCTACCACTACGTCCCCCTTACCAAGAGTATATACTTCCTCCTGGTCATAATACTGGAAGAACTCCAACCATATCCATAGTCTCAATAACTAGAAATCATACAGGCACCATTCGATCTATGCCAAAGGCTACACCCTTTAACTGATTAATGTGCCCATCGATCCTTTGGTAGTTGGTAGTTTCTATCCACTAACACTTGGTTAAGGTGTCGATAGTCAACACATAACCTCAAATAGTGGGTCTAAATAAGCCCTAACTCTTAAAGTACTCAACCTAGGCCCCCTGGTTGCGAAGATCTACTAATGCCCTATAGATTCATCTGTCCCTATCACTTCCTCTTCATGAAACATCATACACATCCAAGTCTCTGAGACTGATGTCAATTTCCTTCCTTCCCACTACTGACATTCACTGGCTGCATCAACTCTTCCAATGATAATTCAACCACAAAGGTTATATATAGCACCCTAACATAAGTAGGAATGCATAGAGGAATAGTATTGTTTCAAATGTCCCTAAACACATCTTGCTCGGAGGTCCATTCTCTAAAGCCCTCATCGCATCATATTCATCGAGTACCTGGAATGGTCTATACAGCTTGACAATTACTCAGCTACTGACATGTCATCCTACCGAAGCTGTTGATGCTCTTGGGAACCCATACCCCTTATATTTTATTAGAAAGAGACCCCTTCCCAGAGAAAGGTTCTCAATATATGTCCACAAAAATGTCACATAATCACAAGATAGGGGTAACATAAACACTTCAATCACCCTTATGAGCCACATAGAATGATCACTAGTAGGACCCCCATCTGATTTATTGGTGCCCTGGCTAGATTGAAACTCGATCACCAACTCAAGCCAGTACTTATCTTCTTATGAGTCAGGTTCGCCACGGAACCTGAGTGATATCTGTTACAGAAACTCATGTAATGCAGTAAGCCTACATGTTTCCTCTACATGTAGCGCCGATAGTATCTTCTAACCAACAGATTGTGGTATCGCTTGGACCCCGTCTGAAGGCACCATCTGGGGAAACAATCCTTGTATTGAAGCCTCATCACTGGGTGGACCATATTTATGGTCACACATTGGAATCCATTATGGTTGTCTGAGTGTAGGCATATTCAAATATATTCAAGATGAATCACTGTCAATAAGATAAACCTGGTGAGTTTACTCAAAAGAGATCAATGGAAAAACATTTTCAAAACACATGCCACTAGTTTTTTTGTGTACCGAGTTGGAAAAATTAATTCAGGTTCCTGGTGTATGGATACGTTAGCTGCCACACCAACACTGGACACCCTAGACATGAATCCAAATAAAAGACACTAAACATTATTTCCCCACTAGAAATACAGACTCATAGTTCTTTTGGTAAAACCGACCGCCCACTAATACCACTTTTTCATGACCCGTCCCCCGGGGACCATGTCATGAATACACCAAGCTCACCTTCCATAGGCCACGGGTCAGTGAATAGCACCAGAAATGAATATACCTAAAATTGGAAGGTATTGCCTTTAATCCCATAAACACATATACTCGTTACACAATAAGAAAAAATCACATTGTATAACTACTGAAAGTAAATGTGTGAACATAAGTAGAATGGTCTTGAATATAAACCCAACTAAAAGAAAATATAGTAAAAAGTAAAAAATATCCTGAGATAATCCTCCAAGGATCCAACCTAAAGGGTATGTATAGCTCGTAAATGAAACTCTCTGTGCCAACCGGTCACCTCCATTCACCATCTAGTCTAGGCCCAAAATCACGGTCAAGGTTTCCCATCGTCTATAAAAGAAACAACAAGGTGCGAGCGATGCCTATATAGGGGCGAGTATAAAAATACCTATTAGGGACCCCTAGACCCCTGAAGGTCTCCAAAAATTCAAAAAAATGAAAAACCACAATGAATGATCTCAATCACAAAGCAAAAAGTAAAAGAACTGTCACACCAGGTATATAACTTAATGAACATGAATAAAGATAATTAACCATAAAGCTAGATCATCGTATTCCGTCAAGAGGCTTATGCTGATAGATAGCACAAGGTCTCTAGGTGATGACCCATAGACGATCTCAAGGTGCTGACCCATAAAGGATCTCTATGTGCTAACCCACTCAAAAGATCACTAGGTGCTGACCCACAGAGGATCACTAGGTGATGACACACAGAGGATCTTTAGGTGCTGACCCACCTAGAGGATCACTAGGCACTGACACAAAGATGATCTCTAGGTGCTGACCCACTCATAGGATCACTAGGTGCTGACCCAAAGTGTATTTATAGTTGCTGACACACATATAATCGTTAGGTGCTGACCCATAGAGAATCAATATTCTTTATACACATCACAGCGAGCCAATGGCTTCCCGCACTAATCACACTTAATATCCAGAGGATCCTCTCCAAAATCAATCATCTGTATTTAAAACACCAAAATTAACTTGAAAATTATCCCAAATATCCACTATATCAAAAGGGTTCCAATGCAAAAGATGACACGTTAATCAGACACTCGGTCTGTATGTTATAGGCATTTTAGTGTCAAGGGATCGGTTGGATTCAAGTTCGATCAAACCCAGACATACTGTCACATTCTCCAAAACAAAATGGAGTATTTTAAAAGTACCTCCAGGTCCTAAGGGTTCTAGTGCCACAATTGGTTTTTCAAACAGACATCTGGTTTAAGAGATATGCCACTTTAAGTGAAACTGGGCCTAAATGGGTCCGGGTCTGGTCCAACTAGGTCGGACTGACCCGACCGAACCTGGTCTTGTTCAACCCAAACTCGCCTCATCCAACCCGACCCCGTCTGGGTCGACCCGGGGCTGGCCTCATCCAGCCTGAACCGGCCTAGCTCGAACTGGCCCAGACAAGCTGGAACCAGTCTGGTTTACTAGCAGGGTGTGGCCCGCTGGCTGGGCGCGGCCCACCAACTGGGTGTGGACAAACCCCCCAATGAACATACCAAAGTCCTTTCAGTCTTCAAAAGGAGACACCAGGATGGTGCTTCCCCCACAACTGACCGGTCCCATGGAACTGTCTAGGGAAGGACTCGTGGTCTGGGTCTGCCTCCACCGCGGCTGAAACAACGACATCTCCTCTACGGTACACTGTCATCATCAACACGGCAGGTGTTGGCTGGCTGCCCAGTATTCATTATGGTGCCTTCATGCACAGTCACCTCCTCTTGGTCGGTGAGATCTGGCTTCCTCCTCCTCCGGTCTTCATTGCCGCCACACCAGAGGAGCTTATGCGTGCCTCCAGTGATTCTCTGGTGGTCCATTTTCTTTTCATATGTAACACCCCGACCCCATTTACCCAGAATCAGGGCATTATTACATAATATTGGCATGATCACAAAAGATCATGTCTCTAAAGACCGATTAGTTTAGTATCCTTGGAATAACTGGATACAATCATAAAGTTTACATTACATTATAATGTGAAAACTACTACCACAAAATCTTGTCTTCATATCCCCTATTACTGTCCCTACAAGTCATTCATAAATTACTTCTTCATATCCTAGGAAAAATATAACATTGAAAGTGGTGAGCTCAGATGCTCAGTAAGGATAACAATATAGCAGAAACATTCATAAATAAGAATAAACATTTAAGGCAATGTATAACAAAAACAAAAGCCTTTTAAACTTGAACTTTATCATAATATGGAAATGATAAAATGAAATAATTCCATTTACTTATTAATCATGGATATTCTACTACTCAAATAATCACATGAAAAATCAATAACCACTTTCATAATGATGGAATGCATAATTCCAGACTATCATAACCACATTGCCAAGGCCTCATGCCCAGACTACAAATAAGATTTTGTCAAGGACTTGTGCCAAGAAACTAGTTTGTCTCATGAGACCTACCGATGCATCGAGGATCTATAGTGGGCTCCACCCATCACTTATTAAGTCCAATTAATTCCTCATATGAAAATGTTTAAACATAACATAAATATTCGTATTAAAAATAGCATACTAAATTTCAATATTTTCTCTATAAACCATGAATGGTATAAAAATAACACATCTATAGTCAGACATATCACAAAACCTTCAATACAAAATGGATGTTTTGTATCATAATAAATCAACTTCAAATAAGCTTAAAATCTTTCAAAGGATGTTGACATAGATGAAATCAAAACTATTTGAGAGAAATATATCTTTATTGAAATCATTTAAAAGTAGCATAATTATAAAATAAAACATATGAATTGAAAATATTCTTATAATATTATAAGGGAAGCTTCAAATATTTTACGGAAAATAGCCGCACCCGCCGTATAAGTTAAAAAATCCTTCATACCATAATCTGTCGAAAAGATTAAAAAGGACCTTGATTGGAAAACGGTAGAAAGATTCATTTATAAAATTCTTATAAAAAGTCAACAAGGGTGTAAATGACTTTATCCCAGAGTCTTTAAAATAGTAATAATGATTTGAAATACATTTTTAAGAAACATGGAGATGGATGATAAAGAGGTCCCAGTAGAAAATTACGTATAAACAACCTTGGGTAATGAAGTGATTGTGGAATATACCCCTACCTTGTACTTTTCCTTGGTTGAGGGTAGGTTAATATCATGTATAATCATGAAATAATTGTTACTAAATTATTCAAGAATAATATACTCTAATATTATATCATATATGATCTTTTAACATTTCTTTGTTAATAATATCTTAGTATTATCGTCATTTTGTGTGTTAACTTACTTGTTTTCTTTTATATTTTTTGTTACATAAGCCATGTTTGTTACGGATAGGTTGTATCTTATTCATATCCATAATGATATAACGTTCTGAAACATTACTTTTAATCATCAAATGAGAATTATTCTCAAATGGATATGATGGTGAATGAATCTCATCACGTTCGTGAAGACGGTAGTTCGTACGTACGCACGAGCGACAATATCATTCTTTTGATATTAAAATATTATATAATTGGATGGTATATCATATATAAAGAATCATTACCTTGGTATATTTATTATTTACATGAATCACATAGCATTATTATACCCATCCAAATAATAATGTTTTTAATAACAATTACACCACGAAGTGGAGATGGTAAGCCCTACGTACGCACATATGGTGACATGTCATTCAAAGGAAGGATAGAATACTGAATATCGTTGTACCATATTTATAATAACATCAATGTATATATAATATACTGGGGTTATTATTTTTTAATGGGAATATCAAAGAAATAAGATGTTGAAGGAGAAAGGAACTTGAAAGAGGGTGGTTAAAACATTACCTCTTAATCGGGTCCTTCTTTTTTATTTGATCAAAAGGGATCCATTAGATGGATTTATGATCAAAATAATTCCTCTAGGTTGATGTGAGGGAAGTTTAGGGAGTATTTGGTCAGGGTTTGGCCGAGCCAAAAGGCTTTGAATGTGTGAATTAGTGATAGGGGGAGTGCCCTTTTATAAGAGGGGAGAGGCGTAGCTTCGGAAAAGTTAGAAATATTATTTTATAATAAATTCATATTCGGTTTCTAATGTCTCCAAAGTGGATTATTTAAATTCTAAGGTGTGTATGTGTCAAAATACTTTCAACCATTAGATTTTAGACAGGTTTGGGTCATTATATTACCCTTATCTTTTAGTTTTAATTCTTAGTTAATTAGTTTGACATTTACCATGTCACTTTTTATTTTTATATTATATACTTAATAAACATACTATATACATCCAAGAGACACCCAAGTGGTCCATTAATGATACACCTATCATTATATAAGTCCTTTGGCCAATCATTATATTTTTAGGAATATAATATCTATTAATAAAATAATATTTATTTTAAAAACTATTTTTTGTCAATTTTGACACTGTTGGGTATTTTGTTTTTGATAATTTCATAATAGCATTATTACTTCAAAAAAAATTTATATAACCAATCCTAATATGTCATATTAACCTATAAATGTAGTGGAAATCATTAAAAGTCTCAAATTACATTTATTTTCATATTTATAATATCAATTATTTTAATATTTCATTAATTAGGTAATTACTACATCACCATTGTGTCATAAATAAATCAAATTATTTAATGTATAAAAATTATAAATAAACTACCATTATGTAGGAAATATTTTTATATTTCTAATTAATAATTACAATCGAATTTATCTTATGTAAAACCCAATATTTAAAATGTTTTAGTAATTAATCCTTGATTTTAACTCTTTAAACTCTTCTTTGAATTAAATAATAATAAATGTCCTAATCTAATCCAAGTAGACCTAAATGATAATATTTTATTCCTAAGGTTGTTTTTGGTCGAGGTACACTTGTCCAACCGAATTAGGACATGTGTTAGGATAATACTAATATCATTTTTACCCTTAATTACCCTATTTACTTTTAACCGTGGTAAATAAAAGTAAAAAGTTACTATTCACCAAAAATTATTTTCAACTCATTGAACCAAATTTTAATAATTGATATTAATTTTGTCTCTTAGAGTTTCTAAATTCCACTCACAGAAGTGGTAAAATTAAGTTTTATGTGAATTTTTAAATTCTCCTTGGAGGTGGGTAAAAGACGGTGAAAAGTTCCATAAATTTTTTATATATGTAAAATGATTCTAAAATAAATCCAACGAAATACATTGAACTTATATAGGTACTATGTATCCATTTTGACATTAATTAAAAATAAATAAAATAAATAATTATTTAAATAATAATTCGGTTTTAAACCATGACTCATAGTTTTTCACTATTCATCAAAAATTGAATGTTTTCATAAAAATACTAAAATTTCACCCTAGGATAATTTCGATATTCAGAATCCAAAAATGAAGTCCATTTTGAAATATAAAATTTATAAAATTTCAAAAAGTGGGTATTACTATTCATAAAAGCTAGTTTGATTGGTTGTGGTGTGTGTTAGAACTCAAAGTTGCGTACAACACACGCTACTATATTATTCAAAGAGAAGCGTACCGTGGAAGATTGTGGTGTTACATTCTCCACTCCTTCAAATAATTTCATCATCTAAATTTCTAGAATACTACTGCATGAAAAGAATCGGGTGGTTCTTCACCATATGTTCCTCAGGTTCCCACATTGCTTCTTCCATCTTATGTTTTCTCCAGAAAACTTTTAACAAACAAGTCGTCCAGTTTCTCAGTAATTTTTCTCTCGTATCAAGAATCTTGACGGGCTCTTCGTAATAAGACAGATCGGGTTCTAATTCTAATTCCTCATAGTTGAGTACATGCGTTGGGTCAGACATGTATTTTCTCAACACTAATACGCAGAACATATTTTGAACTTTGGAGAGACTTGGCGGCATTGCCAAATGGTAAGCTACAGAACGAATTCGTTCTAGAATTTCGAAAGGTCCGATGTACCTAGGACTCAAATTACCCTTCTTATCGAAATGTATAACTCCCTTACATAGAGATACCTTCAAGAAAACATGATCTCCTACCTGAAATTCGAAATCCTTCCTTCGGTTATCAGCATAGCTCTTCTGCCTACTTTGAGCTGCTTTGATGTGGTTTTGGATTACCTTTAGCTTTTCCATTGTTTCATCCACCAGTTTCGGGCCTACAAGTTCTCTTTCACCAAATTCATCCTAACAGGTTGGTGTGTGACATCTATTTCTGTATAACGCTTCCTATGGTTCCATCTGAATAGTTGAATGGGAGCTATGGTTATAAGAAAATTCCACCAGAGGTAAATATTGATCCCACAGACCCTGAAAGTCAAGTGAGAAAGATCATAACATGTCTTCTAAGGATTGAATATTCTTTTCTAATTGTCTATCTGTTTGAGGGTGGTAGGCAGTGCTCAAACGAAGTTCCATATCCAAGGCCTTCTGAAAACTCTTCTAGAATCTTGAAGTAAAATGGAGATCACAGTAAGAAACAATCTATATGGGTACTCCATGATGTTTCACAACTTCATTAATATATAGTCTTGCTAGAAATTATAGTGGTAGATCTTCTCTTGTAGCATGAAAATGTGCTAACTTGGTAAGACGATCAACAATAACTCATATTGCATCGTTCCTTTTAGGAGTCTATGGTAGCCCCATGACAAAGTCCATTGTAATATTTTCCCATTTCCACTCCAGTATGGGAAGAGGTTGCAGGACTCCTCTAGCCTGTTTCCTTCCAGAATTCACTTGTTGACAAACCATACATCTTGACACAAAATCAGCAATCTCCCTCTTCATGTTGTCCCACCAAAAATGTTCCTTCCAATCTCTATACGTTTTTGTGCTCTAAGGGTGTATAGAGAAATTGGAACTATGAGCATCGTCCAATAATTCCCTTTTTAGATCAGGTATATCAGGAACACAAATTCTCTTTCCAAATTTCAAAATTCTATCTTCTTACACAAATTCACCCAATCTGCCATCATTCATAGCGTTAATATTCTTTTGAAACTCTTCATCATCGGTCTGAGAACTCTTAATCCATTCTAGTAAAAATGGTTTGGAAACCATTTGAGAAAGCATTGATGTTTCACCTTCCATGGTTATTCCCATGTCCATATTCACTAGATCCATGAAAATAATATCCCTTTAAATTCTCATATTGTTCAAAACTCCATTATCTTTTATTCTGAAAGCATCTTCCACCTTATTATCCTTCCCTGGGTGGTAGTGTATCATGAAATCATAATCCTTGAGTAGTTCAAGTGATCACCTTGGACTCATGTTGAGTTATTTCTGTGAGAATATATACTTCAAACTCTTGTGATCAGTATAAATCTCACATTTTTCACCATTGAGATAATGTATCCATATCTTCAAAGAAAAGATTACCGCAGCTAACACATGATCATGAGTAGGATAGTTTTGCTCCGGAATTTTTAGCTGTCGTGATGCATAGGCAATAACCATATCATTCTGCATAAGGACACAACCAAGTCCTTTCTTCAATGCATCTCTTTAAATAACGAATCCATCTTTCTCCGATGGTAGAGTCAATATAGGATCATTGACTAATCTTCTCTTCAGTTATTCTAAAAATTCTTCACACTCTTTTGTCCAAAAAAATTTAACCCCTTTACGTGTGAGCTTTGTTAATGGGTTAGCCAACCGGGAAAAATTTTGGACGAAACGTTGATCAAAACCTGCTAAACCAATAAAATGGAATACCTCAGTTATACTCATAGGTGCAGGACATTCTTTGGATTGCCTTGTTCTTATAAGGATCAAAATAGATTCCATCTTTAGATACAATATGTTCAATTAAAGAAATCTCCTGAATCCAGAATCCACACTTGCTAAACTTCCCATATAATTCATGTCTTCTCAGAGTCTTCCGGATAATGTGCAAGTGATTTTCATGATCTTCGTAGCTTTTGGAGTATACCATGATATCATCAATAAATACCACCACAAATTCATCGAGATATTCCTTGAAAACTCCATTCATTAGATCCATGAATTCAGAGGGTGCATTTGTCAATCCAAAAGGCATTACTGTAAACATGTAATGCCCATACCTGGTTCGAAATGCTGTCTTCTGAATGTCTTCCTTCTTCACACACAACTGATCATATCCAGATCGAAGGTCAATCTTTTAAAAGTATTGAGCTCCAAGCAGTTGGTCAAATAAATCATCAATGCGTGGTAGGGGATACTTGTCCTTTATTGTTATAGCATTGATCTCTTTGTGGTCGATACATAACCTCATAGATCCATCTTTCTTTTTAACAAAAAGAATAGGGGATCCACATTGAGAAACCCTAGGGAGAATAAATACCTTATTACTCAATTCCTCTAGTTGTTTCGTTAGTTAAACTAATTCCACGGTGGCCATTATATAAGGGGTCTTCGATATAGGCCTTGATCTAGGAATTAAATCCAAGTAAAACTCAACTTTTCGTTTTGGAGGATTTCCATGTAAATATTTCAGAAACACATCTATATATTCTTTCATAATAGGTACATACTCTATTTGAACATTCCTTTACTTACCCACAGTCATTTCATTCTCTTCCTTCACAATAATTGAATTTTGTTGAGCTACTTGGGGTGGATCTAGGTATGAATTAGGTGGTGGTTATTCCTCTCTAAAGATAAGGTGTTTCATGTCATCGTCATCAAAAATAGTAACCTCCTTCTTCTTACAATAAAATTTTTCATCATGGTCCAAAAGCTAATCCATACCGAGGATTATACCAAATTCAATCATAGGTATGAGGATGAGATCAGTGGATGAAGAACATTTATGTGATCTAATGAGGACTGATTCAAAAAATATTATTGCATTGATACTTCCCTTATGAGTTCTAACTGAAAACCCCCATGTTAAATCAAATTGGAAATATCTAATTTTCTTAGCAAACTGGGAAGATATGAAACAATGCGATGATCCAGAATCAAATAATGCATTTTCTAAACTTGAGGATACCATTAAATTACCTTCCACCACGTCTTTCAGAGCTTCTACCTCAGCAGTAGTGATAGCATAAGCTTGGCCTTGATCCCTTGGAATTTTTTGAGGTAAGTTCCCCTATCCCTTAAGACATTCATTTTCATAATGTCCCATCTCCCTGAAATTGTAGTATTGGACATCGGTAGCTTCCTTCTTCCCCTTGCAATCATGATCTTGGTGGCCTTTTTCACCACACTTGTAACACACTCCCGTTCCATTTAAGCAAGTACCAGGGTGTTTATTCCCACATTTACTGTAGGATGGATGTTCAAATTTTCCCTTATTTCCCTTATTTTCATTCCCAGAGTGATCAGCATATCTCGTCTTCTCCTGCTTTTCTTTAAAGTCGTAAGACGTAGAGAATTCCATTTCTGTCTTGATAGCACATGAGACAATATCATCGTACAATGAGAAGGTTTGTGAGACTAATGCTCGATGGAGATATGGTTTTAACCCCTCAGATAAGCGAACAGTCTTACGTATTGGGTTTTGTAAATAATCTCCAGCATACCTTGCTAACCTCGTAATGTTATCCTCATACATTGTGACATTCTCATCCTCCTTTTGTCTCAGACTCAAAAATTGTCTTTCCATATCTGCCCGATGCTCACGAGGAAATTATTTTTCTATGAAAAGATCTTTGAACTCCCTCCATTCCATATTTGATACTTCCTCGTCATCCTTTGTGTTTTAAATCAAGGACCACCATTGATCAGCATCTCTAGTGAGGCGGTAAATGGCCATGATAACTTTTTCCCTTTCACCACTCCCCAAAGCCTGAAATATTTTCTCTAGGGAATTTATCCATTTCTCACCTACTATGGGATTTGTACACCCATTGAACATTGGTGATTATTTCCTCATGAAGCGATATAACATTAATCCTCCATGCTGTGGATTAGGGTGCTCCATACAGGTAAGGTTATTATTCATAACCAGAGTGAGTTGTCCCGGTATGGTGATTAGCTGATCAGCACCAGTTGCATCACCAGCTCCACTATAATTATCTTGAGCAGGAAGGAAATCCCTATATGGAGTGCGTACATTGATACAATTTCCATTTATTCCACTAGGTGCCATTTCAAAATAATGGCATAAACTAGACCAGTTTATGAATCAAAATTCATAATTCCATACTTGTAAAACACTTAACATAAATTGAACTATTTATGGATATAATCCATAATCAAAAAAATGTTTTCTTTGAGGAACTATATACTCATAAACCCTTCATAATGTTTTGTAAAGAAAATGATAATTATACTAAGCATATCCCCCAGGAGTGTCGTAACCAAGAGTGCACAAGGCCCATTATCGTGCACTAGTTCCCGTTCAAGTCTAACTCAAAGCGGTGTTTTCGGGTTTTACCCCTAGGTACATCTGTTCCAGAGCTGCCTCTACCGGAACGTATCCAGACAGGTATGTATTTCTCGGGAAAACTCCCAAAATCTCTACAATACCATAATTCTAGGTTGTTCTTATATGTTAATCCTCAATGTCTGCCTTAAGGCTAGGTACTCTAATCAGAGTTTATCTAAATATAGCTTCCATGGTTTTTACTAAAATTCCTCTGATACTAACTGTAATGCCCCGACCCAAGTTACCTCAAGTCGGTGTGTTAATACATAATATTGGCATGATCACAAAAGATCAAGTCTCGAAAGACCGATTAGTTTTGTAGCCTTAGCATAATTAGATACATTCATAAATTTCACATTACATCATAATGTGAAAACTACTAAAAAAACATGTTATCTTCATATCCCCTCATACTACCCATACAGGTGATTCATAAATTACTTCTTGACATCCAAGGAAAAAATAAAACATTGAAAGGGGTGAGATTAGATGCTTAGTAAAGATAAAAATATAGCGAAATCTTTTATAAATAAGCATAAACATTTCTGGGAAATGTATAACTAAAACAAAAGTCTTTTAAGTTTGAACATCAGCATAATATGGAAAATAAAAAAGGAAATAATCCCATTTACTTATTCCCATGGATATTATACTAGTCAAATAATCACATGCAATATCAATAACCACTTTCATAATGATGGAATGCATAATTCCAGACTATCATAACCACATTGCCAAGGCCTCGTGCCAAGACTACAAATACGATTTTTTCAAGGCCATGTTCCAAGACACTAGTTTGTCTCATGAGACCTAACGATGCATTGAGGAGCTATAGCGGGCTCCACCCGTCACTTATTAAGTCCAATGCATTCCTTATATGAACATGATTAAACATAACATAAATATTCATATTAAAACTAGAATACGAAAGGTCAATACATTCTCCATAAACCATGAATGGTATAAAAATATCTCATCCACAGTCCAACATATCACAAAACCTTCAATACAATATAGAAGTTTTGTATCATAATAAATCAACTTCAAATAAGCTTAAAATCCATCAAAGGATGTTGACATAGATGAAATCAAAACTATATGAGAGAAATATCTATTTTTTGAAATATTTTAAAAGTCACATAATTATAAAATAAAACATTTACATTAAAAATATTATGATAAGCTCTTAAGGGAATCTTAGACTATTTTATAATGGTGTAAAATAGATGCACCTGCCGTATAAGTTAAAAAAACATTCTTACCTAAATTCTGTCGAAAAGGTTAAAAAGGACCTTGTTTGGAAAACGACAGAAAGATTCCTTTATAAACTTCTTATAAAACGACAACAAGGGTATAAATGAATTTATCCCATAGTATTTAAAATGGTAAGAATTATTTTAAAAAGCTTTTTACGAAACATGTATGTGGATGATAAAGAGGTCTCAGTAGATAATTACGTATAAACAACCTCGGATAATGAAGAGATTGTGAAATAAACCCTTACCTAGTAATTTTCCTTGGTTGAGGGTATGTTAAACTCCTGTATAATGGTAAACTAATTGTTATTAAATTATTCAAGAATTATATACATTAATATGATATCATATTTGATCTTTTAACATTGCTTTGTTAATAATATCTTAGTATTATCGTCGTTTCGGATGTTAACTTACTCGTTTTCTTTTATATGTTTTGTTACATAAGTCATGTTTGTTATGGATAGGTTGTATATTATTCATATCCAGAATGATATAAAGTTCATAAACATTACTTTTAATCATCAAATGAGAATTAGTCTCGAATGGATACAATGGGGAATGAATCTCATCGCGTTCGTGGAGACAGTAGTCCGTACGTACGCACGAGCGACAATATCATTCATTTGATATTAAAATAATATATAATTTTATGGTATATCATATATAAAGAATCATTATCTTGTTATATTTATTATTCACATGAATTAAACATCATTATTATACCCATCCAAATAATAATGTTTTGAATAACAATTAAACCACGACGTGGAGACGGTAAGCTGTACGTACTCACGTGTGGTGACATGTCATTCAAAGGATGGATAGAATACTGCATATGGTTGTACCATATTTATAATAACATCGCAGTATATATAAGATACTGGATTTATAATTTTAGAATGGGAATATCAAAGAAAGAATAAGTTGAAGAATAAAGGAACTTGAAAGAGGGTGGTGAAAACATTACCTCTTAATCCGGTTCTTCCTTTTGATTTGATCAAAATGGCTCCTTAAGTTGGCTTTCTGATCAAAATAAGGCCTCTAGGTTTAATTTAGGGATGTTTATAGAGTATTTGGGTAGGGGTTGGCCGATCCAAAATGGTTTTAATGTGTGAATTAGTGAGAAGGGGGTGTTCCCTTT
Organism: Viscum album; assembly: GCA_963277665.1. Lineage (NCBI taxonomy): Eukaryota > Viridiplantae > Streptophyta > Magnoliopsida > Santalales > Viscaceae > Viscum > Viscum album. The sequence continues at coordinate 400,556,664 of OY728127.1, read as the reverse complement.
TATAAGAGGGGTGAGGGGCACCTTTTGAAAATCTAGAAATATTATTTTATAATAAATTATTATTCGGTTTCTAATGGATAAAAAGTGTATTATTTAAATTTTAAGGTGGGAATGGATCTATGTACTTTCAACAAATAGATTTTATACAGGTTTGGGTCATTATAATAACCTTATCATTTAGTTTTAACTCTTAGTTAATTAGTTTGACATTTACCATGTCACTTTGTATTTTTATATTATATAGTTTATAAGAATACTATATACAAACAAGAGACCCCAAATTGGTCCATTAATGATACACCTATCAGTATATGACTCCTTTTGCCGAACCTTTGATTTTTAGGAATATAATATCAATTAATAATATAATATTTGTTTTAAAAACTCTTTTATGTCAATTTTTTCACTATTAGGTATTTTGTGTTTGATAATTATATAACAACATTATTACTTCAAAAAAATTTATATAACCAATCATAATATGTCATATTAATCTTTAAATTTTTTTGAATTCATAAAAAGTCTCAAATTACATTTATTTTGATATTTATAATATCAATTATTTTAATATTTCATTAATTAGGTAATTATTGCATTACCATTGTGTCATAATTAAATAAAATTATATAATGTTTAAAAATTATAAAAAAATACCATTATGTAGGAAATATTTTTATCTTTCTAATGAATATTTACATTTGAATTTATCTTATTTAAAACCATATATTAAAAATATTTTAGTAATTAAACCTTGATTCTAACTCTTTTTACTCTTCTTTGAATTAAATAATAATGAATGTATTAATCTAATCCAAGTGGACCTAAAAGATAATATTTTATTCCTGATGTTGTTTTTAGTCAATATACACTTGTCCAATAAAATTAGGACATGTGTTAGGGTAATACTAATATCATTTTTATCCTTAATTACCCTATTTACTTTTAACCGTGGTAAATAAAAGTAAAAACGTTACTATTCACCACAAAATTATTTTCATCTCATTGAACCACATTTTACTCCTTGATATTAAATGTGTATCTTGAATTTTCTAAATTACACTCCCAGAAGCAGTAAATTTAGTTTTATGTTAATTTCTAAATTCTCCTAGGAGGTGGGTAAAAGACGGTGAAAAGTCCCATAAAATTTTTATATATCTAAAATGATTCTAAACTAACTCTAATGAATTACATTGAAATTTTATAGGTACTATGTATCCATTTTGACCTTAATTAAATTTAAATATAATAAAGAGTTATTTAAATAAAAATTTGGTTTTAAACTATGACTCCGTTTTTTTCATTATTCATCAAAAATTGAAATTTTTTAGAAAAATACTAAAATTTCACCCTCAGCTAATTTCGATATTCTGAATCCAAAAATGAAGTCCATTTTGAAAGGTAAAATTTATAAAATTTCAAAAATTGGGTATTATTATTCTTAACGGCTAGTTTGATTGGTTGTGGTGTGTGTCGGAACTCGAAGTTGCGTATAACACACACTACTCTATTATCCAAAGAGAAGCGTACCATGGAATCTTGGGGTGTTACATCATACTGTGCCTACGGGGATATGAGGATGTCACCTACATTGTGTGGCCCTCAGTTTAGCCTTTCCTTTTTGTTGCTCAGTATCCCACAAAGAATGTGACCAAAAAAATGGAAGAGGGTCTAGGCTTTGTTCGGTTTGCCCCTTGCCCTCCACGTTATCATTATTATATGGGAAGAGTTGAAACATAATAATGTAAAGATGAATTCAAATATTCATAGAAATAAATCAAGACAAACCCCTACCATGAACTCATTGGAAGACATTATGGATGAGGAAGAAGGGTCTGCATTCGTTGATGTTCTTCAGCATTCGTTCGTTCCTCTTCCTTTGTTGGAGTAGGTTTCTGCGGGAATTTCGTTGAAGATTCCTCACATCAAACTCCAAAACCCATGCCATTGATTTGATTAAATAATGGAAAATGAGACCCCCACATTGCATTTTATTAGTTTCATTCATTAATGAACCGAAGTTAATATTCCAATAATTTAGTGAACATTGTGGTTACGCAACCCAAGGGTCATGTCATTAAATGTCTCCCATTCAAGCCTAACATTACACCACAGTCCCACCATCCGCTGCTCACGGTGAGGAGAGAATAAAATAACTCATGGAGTTATTTTACTATTATTTTTGTAAAGTCCAAAAAATAACCTTTTTTGTATATCCCTTGCTGGTCGAAGTTAGGCATTGACTAAGTGAATACTGGCACTATGAATTCAATGGTTCTCATGGATTTATGATCTGAGCACTAGTTCAAAAGATGGAAACCCCCGCTCGCATGTTTACTGAACATACCTTAAAAAAAGTTAAAAAATTGTTAACAGTCACCATTGACCCACGCTGATCGAGTTTTTGATCTTCTTAAATGGAACACTCCCTCACGAGCTCAACTGTACTCTCGTATTTCCAATCAAAGTTACCTTTTAGAATTTATAAGTATTTGAAAATAAAATAATTATTACTTAATAATTTTATTTACAGCAAAAAATTGTCTTCCACTATTGGCCCGCACCGGAAAATGTTAGGATCTGCCTAAGGAAAGCATACCCTCATGTGTTCAGCGGTGGTCTCGGCTTTTTAATCTGAGTCACCATTCATGAGTTATAAACATTTAAAAAATAAAATAATTTTATTTAATAATTTTATTTGCGGTAATGCCATTTACATGTTTTCTCACCAGAGGCCTGTGATGAATAAACTTAAGTCATGCCAAGGGTAAACTTGCCATCTTGAATGCACCAGTGTCCTCAAATATCTTATCCATGCACACTTTTAAGAGTTATTCCACTTTTTCAAAAAAACTACTCACTCTATCTATTTAATGATAAAAATTTTTCGATGGATCATTATGGGAACTTCGAGCCTTGAAATCATGTGCCGTCAATTTTTACAATCTTATAATAATTCCATATAACTAAAATAATTCTATGACCTTTTTGGGTCTTTATGAACCATTAATATTTTTATATATTATTTTATTTGATAATGTCTAATTGAAACTTACAAAATAATGATGGCCTTGAACAGTAAGATTATACCTTATAAAGCACATTTATTAGAGCTTCTCCGGAGATGGAATCACTATGATTTTTCCTTGACCAAGAAAAATTTTACATTCTATAACTAAATCATAAGATAAATATTTAATAGGAGATGTGAAATCTTGTCGACATCATGACACAATCCATATTCACCAAACCATGCTGATAAAGTTCCACCACTTCACACCTTACCCTTTGGGAATATGTTGTTGTAATATGGGGTTAGGTTTCATGACCCGAATAGAATGAATATTTATATTTTTATTAAAATAATTATTATATTTATCTTTTTATGATTTATTTACAAATAAATAAATAATGTGTTTGATAAAATTTATATTTTAAAAGTATGAAACATAAATTTTATTTTAGGGAAATATATAGTTTTATTAAAGAGACACTTTTCGATGAATTCAATAATTCTTGAAATTATTGATATTTTAGTAAAATATTATTGTTATATAATATTTATTTAAACATAAATGAAAATATAATTTTGTGATTTAAAATATAATTATTATAAGGGCTGAAACTATTATCGTCGTAAAAACCTGTTTTTTTAATAAATGACAATTTTTTATTTAAAAGTATAAAATTTCATATTTATAGAATTATTTTAATAAAATAAACATTATTTTTGAAATTAGAATGTCAAAATTATCTAACAATGTACTTTTTATAATTTTCCTATACAATCAAATTTTTATGAAAAAAATAATTACGGTATAAAGATACGGTACGTATTATTAAACAGTAAAAGCCCAAAAGTGATTCCAAGACAAAAATTATGTTTCGCCATTAAAATTTTCTATTTTTGACGATATTAGGTTATTTTAATAATCCCTTAAAGATCCCCCCAAAAACCACTATTATATTTTAATGTTTTAAAAATAAATCTTTATGAACATGAGTCACTTCCACATCACCAAGAGAAATATTTTAATTATTTTTTTTCTTAGATTTATAATTATTTAAAAAATATCATCTATGAAGAAACTAGTGGACTAAAACATTTTTCCAACATGTTCCTTGTATATTAGGTGTTGATGATTTCAAATACTCATTCATATGTTACTAATGATTCTATTATTAAGTGTGTCCATCAAGTTGTAACATGATTATAAGTGTTTCAATAGTTAAAATCCATAAGTATACAATTGTGGAAACTTCTTTCCAAAAATTTTCTATGTATGAAAAAATATACTACATGATACATTTAGTTGTGTGGAGAATTAGCTTTGTTGATCATTTTTCTACTTCAATTACCCACATGAAGGATTTTCTTTGTAAAACGGCTACATCGAGGAAAAGAACTCTAGGAAATTTTCTATGTTGATGGATATATGACATGAGAAATTTGTGGAATGGAATAAATTCCTATGAAAATTATTTACATAGATTGATCATCTATGTAATTTGGATATGTGGTAGAATCATATATTGAGGATACAAAAGGCAACATGATTCATTCGTCTATCTAAAATTTGGGGATGTGATCAAGAATCCCATGTGAAACAAATTGGTTATGTGAACAATTCCTATTAAAAATATGCTATGTAGATAATTCAGGAATGAAAATAAATGCTTCATTGTTTAATTTGGCTACATGAATTCTAATGTTCAAAATTGTTGACATGGGAATCAATAATCGGAAACATCGACCTAGACCACGATAATTGTTACCGTTGAAGCACTTGAGTGATATTTTAAAGATGTTATGAATTCCATAATTTTTTTATAGTATTTTTATGGTAAAAATAATTATTATAATAAGAATGTGTTGAGAAAGGAAATAAGAACTAGGATTATTTATTTGGAAGTACTATTGTCAAGGAAGTTTCAAAAAAGTATAGAAACCCGAGATTTTCATACATGATTATGACATCATTTCAGATGAATATTAATTAGATTACACATACACATACCTAAGGGCTGCAATAGATTTGTGTCACATAGACTAGGTACACAATTTTCTAATTTGGTGAAACACCTCAAACATCTCTCATAAATGTTTTCTCAATTATAACAATTCAAAAATGTACCCTATTTAGAACCTTTCATCATAGCTTGGGGAAAGGAAACATCATAAAGTGTGAGACTATATTCTTCGTAATGTTAATTATGAGAGATATGTAAGAATAACATGAATATAAGGGTAATATAATATGAGCATAGCATATGAAAACCATACCCTGCATATCAAATATCGGAATCTTATGTCATGGAATAAAGATTGGGAATCCATAAAAAATGAATCATAATGAAATAAAATAACATGATCCATGAGAGAATAAAATTGGAATAAGATATAGAATTGTGGCATACACATAGGTAGAGAAAATCACATACATTTTAGTCAAGGATCCCTGCCAAGGCTATCATAGTGGAATGAGTTCACTCCCAAAACCATCATAGTAGTCAAGCTTCACTCCCAAGACCATCATAGTGGAAAAGGACTATTGCTAAATGAGGTACACTCTTTATTATATCCCCATCCATTTAATGAGATATAAATCATTAACCAATGAATTTAAGTGAGATATAGGTCCCATCTATATTTTTTAATAACATTACTACCTTACATTGTTATAATTTAAGCACCATCACATAATGAAAATAAAACATATGTGTGCATTAAAATAAAAAAGTATTTATCTTATCATCACCCATGAAATTAGAAGGGTTTTATAATCATTCCATCATATCATAAACTATGAAAAATTTACAGGTTTCATAATCCTTTAATCAATTCATCACAGAAAAATACACAAAAAATGAGGTGGGTTTACTATGAATTTTAACATTTTACAACCCATGGAAGATATATGGGTTTCATAATCTTCTTTTTATCATAAACATAATGTATTAAGAGAAATAATAATATGGGTATCCTTGATTATATCTCATGTAAATAAAAATTAACATCAAAGGATTACATCATAGTTGGAAAATGATCTTGAAATATAAATAACTTGGAAAATTTCATGAGGAAAATTAATTTTTTCTCAAAATCACTTTTTAGAACAAAAAATTCATTTAAAATTTAGGAAGTTCATTTCTTTAAAAATAAACTATGAACCTAATAAATAAATCCATAAAAATTATTTTAAACATTTATTTTAAAAAAATTCATTTCCTATTTGAAATATATTTTTATATTCATAAAACTTATTAAATATCCTTTTATTTGAAAATAACATTAATTGAATATAATAAAATATCAAAATAAAATAATGGTCATGAAATATGAAATTTTGTTCACAATATATATTTTAAAGAAAACATTCCATTCTCTATTAATTTTGGCCAAAAATTATGTTCACCTAATGAGATAATATAAATTATTTTGACTCCAAATATGGAAGACATTTTAAAAAAATTATTTCATAGAATTTGAAAAATATAATTCATAAATTAATCATGTAGATGCAATGAGAATGAGGGTTTTCAAAGAGAAAATACTTAAAAGTTTATAAAGATTTCATATCTAAATTTTATATGAAAATGTATCCAATGACCAAATTTGGATTAATATATATATATATAATTTAACTCGTTTTAATTTTGAAACCAATTTAAAATATTTTTAAAATTTATAAATAATTTAAATTAAAAGATATTTTTCATTTAAAATTTAGTATTTTTCATTATTCATCAAAAAATCAGACTTTTTAGAAAATACTAAAAAATAACCCTAAAATAATTTTTACATTATTATTACATAAAATAAATTTAATTTTTTAAATAAATTTACTAAAATTTTCAATAATATTTTTAAAATAAATACCCAAAAAGGAAACAATTAATATTTTTTAGAAAAATGCAGTTTTAAAGTGGAAAATTTTATTTCGTTTTATATCCTGTCTAGAAAAATATAATATAATATAAAATATTTTCTTGAATATTTATTATATAAATTTAATTAAATTAATTCACCAAATATTTTTTATTTAATTTTTTATGATAAAAAATGTTTTTGATTAAAAATTGTTTTTTTTAAAATGGATGTAATTTATTTTGAACTGGTTTTTATTTTCATTTCTAATTGATTAGTCACTAAATAATTAATTTTATATACATGTGTAAATCATATATTTTCAAAATTTAGTTAATCATATTAGTACACATCATTACAAAGTCCAGGTTGTAACTATCATATAATTATATTTTAATAATATTATTTAATTCATTTATATATACTATTGAATTTCACTCATGATGAACTCAGTGTTACATGTAATGAAAAATATTGAAAAGATTAAATTCATTTAAAAAATCCCAAAATTTTACGGTGTGACATTTTACCCCCCATAATATTGAATTTCTCCATTAAATTCTTCCCAATCATCAAAAAATTAACATTTTATAATTCCTCCATAAAAAATTATAGCATAAACATGGTTAACAAAACATTATATTTAAATCGAAAAAGGGATGTGAAAAATTCCACTCGAATAACACATACTAGTTTTCTAAATAAAATAACATAGTTTGGAAGAGAAAACATAGGCATAGAAGAGAAAACTAACACACAAATACTTATAAATGGTTATAGAAAACATATTTTGGATAAATTTAATAAATAAAAATCCATAAAACCAAGAGGAATTAAAAAGGACATTGATATCATAAAAAATGATGACTACAGGGAATGTTTTTATTTCAATATAATTTTCCAAATTTTGGGGTAATCCTTTTCCGTCTAGTCTGATAAGATATGGAAATGTAATTACCTGATATCTTTTTATTTCATAGAAAAAATTACATCATTTGATTGTTCCTTGATCAATTTACACTTCATCTTTAAACCTATGAGATGAATTTTTCAGGTCTGAAGTAATAATTAAGATCCATAATATAACAATAAGTCATTCCAGTAATCTCTATTAATAAATGGTTAAAATAGGTTATCTGATATAAATAAATATTCATATTTTTATGTAAAACGTTATTCTCTAATACCCCTTCAACAGTTCAACATAAACTATTGCATTTATGGAAAACCTTATAACCCTCGCAAAGGATTAAAATCAATAAAAATATAAATAAGGCCACTAAATTTCTCAATATCAACCTAACATTAATCCCCCATATATCATAATGCATCTCTTGATTGTCACATTCCAAACATGTGAATTCCTTCATCTTGTATTCTATTGAAACATGGTAATAAACTGAATTACAATAAAATAAATAAATTCTTCATCGTTTATTATATAAAATATAGTTTAATGTATATATTTCGTAAATCCAATTTTTCATTTAGCTTTATCAGTGATAGCATAATCAACCTTTTCAAAAAATAATTAATCATTTCCATGGTCATCAATACTATCCAACTAATTTATTTATATCTAATGTCTCATTATCCAAACATCATTATATCAACATATAAAACATATTAATGGTTAGCTTCCCTCATTCTTGTGTTATAGATTATGTATCACCTGATCATTAAATTAATTTTCTAGGTCATCCATATCATTCAACATTTTATTAAAAATATATGATTCAAAACATCTTCATACAACCTTTATATATTACTATTCATATAACATAATCTATAATTTCAACACATAAAAACATCAATTATTCCACATTATCCTTAATTTATTAAAAAAGTATCATAATTTATTCCTTAATACCAAATTCCTTTTATTTTTCTTTCATGGTGTCTTCATCTTCAATAAAAAAAACATTACTCATAAAACCTCATCAACTCTCTTCATGAGATTTATCCTTAGGAAATCAATTTTAATAATTCCCCAAATTTCAATATTTAAATCTTTCAATAGTATATGATAACTTATGGAGACCATTATTCTAAACTATTTCATTAACATAAATTTTCTTTTTTACTTTTTAGTTACGTTATTTATTTCTTTCTTTTAAACACTAAAAACTTATTCTCATATTTTTGAGTCATTCCTTTAAGTGTTTCTTACCATATTCTCAACATATAGGAACCAAAATATTCATTCCCCCATGGTATTCACTACCTAAACTATCAATTAAATGTATCCTTATCTTCTTTTCTCAGTCTGAGATTTGTTTAAGGTACACATTGTTAAAAAATTTCCTTGATAACTGATTAATCATAATCAAAACAACATTTACTCCTATTAAAATACTATGTAGATGCTCATCAGAAAACTATCTATCATAATCAATGTTTTATTGGTTCATTTTGGTTCCCTCCATTGAATAAAACAAAAATAATAGTGCAATAAACACTATTCATAGTCGAAAATTATATAATCATGAAAAAATAACTTATAGGAAGTGTAAATCCTAAAAAAACCATTTTCATCTATGAAACATCTGGTTTATCCAAGGTCATTCTTATTTATCATCTATAAAAATCCTTCTTGATGGTTTCTAAAGAGAATGTCAATTTCTAATGAATATACCTAGGGAGTGTCAAAGAAGATGTGTAGGAAGTCTTTTTACATATATGAGTTGATCATTGAGTCCAAATCAATGTTCCCATTTCAGAGTTATTACACTTATGTGCCTATATTTCACATCCACATCCACATTTATTATCCAGATAGGGATGTAATTTCTTCGGAACAACTTTATCTATTTTTTACCCAAATTTTAAGACATTTTCCAATACTTTGACTCATCCTTAGAATTATCCTAAGTGACATACCATGACATATCTTTAGAAATTTGTCTAGGTATCTCACTGATGATTTCACATACTAGTTATCAAAGGTTAAATAAACCTATCCTATGATACCAACTATAGAAAACTAATATTTTAATACTTGGATATTTTATTTTTTTAGATAAACATTCAATACATTATACAAATGCACATAAGATAACCACAATAGTTTAGTGTATTTTCAGAATAGGTACCTAGAATTATTAATTTGTGAATGATTTTCATATCACCCATAAATATCAGATACTTTAGTAATCTTCAATAAAATATCCTACTTAGAACCTTTAATCATAAACTCTAGAGAATAAACATAATAAAGAGTGAGCTCAGATGATCAATAAGTGTAAACATGGTAGATATATAATAATAACACAAAATTTAGGATATGATAACATGATCATAACAAATTAAAACCAAACCCTATATATCAATGATCAAAATCATGAGTCATAGAATAATGATTGTCTGTTCATATGACATAAATCATAAGGAAATCAAAGAACTCGAGTCATGAGAGCATAAAAATGGCATAAGATAAAGAATTTTCGCTTACACATAAGCATAGAAAAACATATCCATAGTTGTAAAAGATAACTTCCAAAAATATAATAGTGGAAATGGATTACTCCCCAAACCATCATAGTATTCATGGTTTACTCCCAAGACCATCATAGAGGACAAAGTCCCTTATTAAACCAGGTTCACTCCACGTTACTGTCCAATCTACTCATAAGATATAAATTTTTACCCAATGCATTGGAGAGAGATATAGGCCCCACCCATATTTCGTTATAAAGTAACCACCATCCTTGGTTATACTGTAACTGACATCACATATTTAAAAGCATACATATGTGTTCTACATGATCAAAAAAAGTTCATCTTCTCATACATATTAAATGAAATGTGATTCATAATCATTTTATCATATCATAACCTCTAGAAAAGACACAAGCTTCAGAATAATTTCATTATTCCATAATAATATAACCCATAGAAATAAAATTATTTTTTATAATAATTTTATCATGGTATAACATGTGGAAGAGAAACACAATTCATAAACATATTATCATCCTAAAAATAATTTGTTATGAGAAAGAACAATAATGATGTCCTTGGATCATTTTGCGAGTAAAAAAAGTCACATAAAAGGATGTCATAATTGATGGAAAATGATTTTTAGAGATAAATCACTTAGAAAATTTCATGAGGAAAATTTATTTTCATTCAAAAAAACTTCTAAAAAATAAAAAATCAAGATACATTTTAGACATTATATTCTTTGAAAATATTCTTTCAATCATATAAAGGAGGTATTAAAAATCATTTTAAACATTTTCTAATGAAAATTTATATTCCCATTTGAAAAAAAAACACTTTAAAACACAAACTATTTCGAAAACCACTTTATTTGAAAATAAACATTAAATATTATAAAATAAACATCAAATAAAATAATGTTCATGGTTGCGGGAAATTTTATTCCTGTCTTACACATTAAAACAAATATTCCATTCTCATTTTTTATAAAATGCTTACAGGAATTGTTAGGAAAATGACCTGAATATTAATTTTAAAAAAAATTGTATAAATTAAACCATGGATTAACATTCCATTTATAAGCCCTTTGAATAATTTTGAAAACATTTTTCAAAACATTTTTAGGAAGCATTGTTTTTAATAAAACAGCTTTCCAAGCAAAGGGTGAAATAAAGTTGATTTTAATTGAAAACATTGTAACATTTATTTTTATTAAAAAATAGTATAAAAATGTAATATTAATTTAAAATATCATTAATAACAATAATATAAGAAAATTATTCAAAAATAATGATATTCTGATCATAATATTTCATCACTGGAGACTTAATCATAAATAATCGTGATAAATGACGAGATTGCAACATAGAACCTTTACAATCCTGAAATTAAGATCCCAAAATGGATATTTAAGGAATATAATTTTTATGAGAATCATCATAAAATAGATTAATGTTTAATATATAAACAAAATAAAAGAACTATGTGGTGAATATGGATTGCTCTCCCTAAATTCAAAAAGCGAGAAAAAATCCTTTACAATATAAGTATTCTTTTGAATCCCAAGCCCCAATAAACCATAGAATTAATTAAAACATTAAATATCATGAAAAGGAGGAGATTTTTTATATTAATTCTCAAAGGTGCAGTATATACACTACACAAAAGAAATGAGTTGTGAATTTTCATATGTCTCCCAAAAATAAAAGAGATACTAAAAATTGCATATTATAATTCTCGACTTATTTTGTACACATTAGAACAACCATTATAATACATATAAGTTATTTATTCATATGTTATAGAACCAAAAATAAATATATTATTCCATATATTATTTATTTATGACCATTCATTACTCATTTTTTACTAATTCCTTGTTAAAATATGATTTCGGGTAATAACTGCTTTCTTCGTATATATTTTTATTTGTATTTTTCATTCCAATTACATTGATCATGGTTCCATAATAAAAATAATAATAATAATGAAATAATTATCATATTTATAAATTAATTATAATTTTAAGACCAATAATGGAATATTGTTATGAGAAATGAATTCCAGTAAGATCACGGAGACGATATATCATATGTATACAAGAGTAACATTTCCATTTTTCAAAGATCATTATTGAAAAGAGTGAAGAAATATTTCAACTTTAAATAATTATAATAATATAATAAATAAAATAGTATTATTTTAAATATAAAAAAAATATCATCCATGTGGTGTGGTGATGAATAGGGAGAGTCACATAGTTTCATGAAGGCGGCCATCCACACGTACCAGAACGATATTATCATTATTTAATAAGTAAAATTGTAAAAAATAAAATAATATAAAACATTTTCCTAATGTAAAATAATAAATTAATATAATAATGTTTTCATATATATCTCACATATTCATTAAATTTATCTTTATTATCTTACATGTAAAGTGTTAGTGAAAAACTCATCCAATTGCTTCTTGAGATGGTAGTCCTCCCGACACACAAGCATCGTTATCATATCCCCTATGAAATGGAACATAAAAGTGGTATATATGATATAATTAAGAAATAGGTATAATTATTTTATAAATATCAGATATATACTTTATATATATTATCATATATAACTTTGGGTGGTGGTAATGGAAAAAATAATGACATTGTTTTGAGAGGCGGTAGTCTGCGGTACAGATGGATTATGATTTCTCATACCATTTTATAAATGAGGGGAGGTTTTTTAGTCATTACATTGAAATAAAAAACCTCAAAATATATATGTGGATAAATTTATTATTTCATTGTGGTTAGATATTAATTTATGGAGGTGGAGGAAGAAATAAAATAAATATTCTCATTGAATAACATTACCACTTATCCAGATAACCACATGAGGATTGCACCAAAAGCATTCATAAGTTTTATTTATTCCAAAAAATTATTCTAAAATGATAAAAGTGAAGTATAAAAGTTATTTCAATAGGTATTGGATGAATTAAATGGTTTTTAATGTGTGAAGTGTAGAGTATACAGGGTGGCCTATTTTAAATGATGGGAGTGGAACACTTGTAATGTTTTCAAAAGAAAAAGGTGTACCCTAGTTTTTATCATTAAAAAGAGCTCAAAAAAGGATTATTCAACATAATTATACATTATTGGATATAAATTTTTATAGAAAATTTATTTTAAATGTGATTTATGTAATTTTATCCCTTTTCTTTTTAGTTTAACCCCCACCCCTCCCCAAGTAAACCAAATTTTTCCAAAACCGTGATAATTTTTTTAACGGTTTTTACTTTTCATTTTGGTCAAAAAATAAGATGAACATATTAGATATTACAATTTATTATGATTAATAATATTTAATCTATACTAAAAAATTCTATTCATAATATTATAAAATTTTAATTAAGAATTTAATCCCACAGGCGCAATGAGAAAGTAGGTTTCCAAAGAGAAAATGATTAAAAGTGTCCAAAATTTTTATTTCATAATAAAAAATGAAAATGATTCAAATGAATTAAATTGTATTAATAGATATATAATTTTAATAATTTTTAACTAAACCCGATTTAATTTATAATTTAACATTTTAAATATTATAAATGAAAAAGGAAAGTTTTAATTAAAGTTCTCTATTTTTCATTATTCGTTAAAAATTAATCTTTTCAGAATATTTTCTAAAATTAAACCTAATATAATTTTTAAATTTTAACAAAAAAATTGAAGATTGTTTTTTAAAATAAATTTCATAAAATTTTAAGAAATAGTTGTAAAATAAGTGAAAAATGGCACCAAAACTACCTTATAAAAAATTACAGTTTTGGAGCGTAAAATTGGATTTATTATTTTCTATTGTATATAAAATGCATATGGTGAATGTTAAATAGTTTATTTAATACATACTAAATACATTTCATAAAAAAATTCCCTAAAAGTGTTTTTTAACTTACTGTGTTAAAACATGATTGTTTTCATAAAAAATGTTTTTCCAAATAAATGATTTAATTTATTATGAAATAGTTTTTATTTTACATTCTAATTATCTTTTCAACACAGAATTAATTTTATATAAATGTGTAAAAAATATTTTTTTATAATTTAGTTAATCAAATTTATACCCCCCCCAATCCAATGACATTGTGATAACTCTCATCTAATAAAATTTTAATAATATGACACGTTTCATTTAAACTCAATGTTGTGTGTAACAAATGATATAGTATTTGTTACACGTAATGTAAAATATCAAAAAGATTATATTCATTCAAAAAATTATTTCACAAAATATCTCTGCACTACAAGAAGTATGTGGGTTTTTTAACCAAGATCCATGTATTTTATAAACTTGTAATAGTGGAACTAAAATTTATTTTTATGTATGATTTTTTAGTTCTCAGAAGTGTGAATAATATTTAACGGGATAGAAACAAATGTTCCTTATAATATTTATAGATGTTCTATATTATTCATCATTCGTGCAATTTTATAATAATATCGTTGATCAGTTATCTATTGTTATTATTTTTCATAGTGTTTTCCTCCTTTCAGATTTTTTTCACAACAATGAGTTGTACTGTTGAACACACTATTTTATATTACTATTTCATTGTAATGTTTTTTGGTGAATTAACCTTGAATGATGTTGTTTTTAAATATTTTATGGATCATTGTAGAAATTTTATGTACTATTTTATAAAGTATATTCTGCTTTCACTCAGTCATGAAGTCCTGCGTAAAAGGAAAAGTACACATTATAAAAAGAATAGAATTCAAAAAATCACCAAACTCATGAAGATTAGTGTGGGTGTACTGGACTAGGAGATTTCTATTCCCTAGGACACTATAAGTCTCTATATGTGGTCTTTTTTATCTTTTTATCTATTTCTACTACATCTCATGTTAAAAGAAAATATCAGAAGTTAGTCATATTTAAAAGAGGGTGGCTTCTAAGTGAATAAAATTTAAAATAACTCAACTCACCCCCTCTTGAGTCTTATTGTAGTCTATCCATAACTATAATTGGTATTAATGGATGTGATTCTGGAGTTCTTAAATATAAAAGGGGGAATTATAATGATCATATTACAAATGGATGCAATGACTGAAAATAGAGAGGTTATTTCTCTCATAATAGAACCCTATATTAATGGTGAAAGATATGGTTTTTAGAAGTCGCGGATGGTCATATTCCTAAAGAATATTTTTTTATGTTTTATCTAAAAGACATTAAGCCTTATAAAATTCCATCAAGATAACCAGAATCCAAAGATGTAGACACTGAAAAAAACTATGAATTAAATTCTTGATAAATTAATTCTATTACATTTGGACTTGGTCCAGATGAGTTTTATCTTGATTTCCTTTTCCAAAAAACCCATGAAATGTGGAAAAATATAGTGTTTGTTTATGAAGTTATGGATAATGAGAGATTGATCAGGTATAAAAATTCCAAGATCAATTTTGATAATTTCAGAATCTTTGAAGGTGAAAGAATCACCCAAATTAATAGAGTACTTATTATCGATGTAAACATGTAGTTACATTAGGAGAACCTATTTTTTAACCAAATATATAATTAAAAATACTTATAATACTACCACCATGATGGTGTATAATTTTAGATTTAATCGGATATTATACAAATATTAGTAATTTCTTTAAAAAATATATCTTTTGAACTCCTCTAATGTATGAGGAAGATATAGAATCTTCAGCTAGAAAAAATAGTTTATTTAATAAGGATAATTCTAATTTAAATGTTTTAAATTCAATTTATGACATGAAGGGATAATAAATTCAAATATTTGAGCCATCAGATGAAGATACATCAAGTTGTTTTTCTTCAGACTACGAGCTTTCCCACTTTTCTAGAAAATTGAAATTGTTATACAATAAGGGAATAAATTTTTTTAAACTCTTAAATAAGTTAAATAAATATGATGGAAACTATAAATAGATGAGATACTAAGAATGAATAAATCTTGAAAACATCAAAATTGATTCTCCACAAAATCAATAAAATAATAAGAGAAAAGTTACTTCAATAATTTCGTTAAATAAAAAATCTAAGAAGCCATTGAATGTCATATGATGTTATTTAGAGGATTTTAGTTATGTTACATGTTTATAATTTAAAGGTGAAAATTATAATTTGAAGGACAACATATGATTTTTAACACACTCTAATGAGGTACATTTCTATTATTCTTCTTAGCACAAGTCTAAATCTGAAAATGAAAATTTACCATATGGGGAATTAAATGAATTCTACACCACGATGAAAACAAAATATTTATCTTTGAAAATAAACAATAAAAAACATAAAAATATGATTATATTATTTTCAATGAAAAAAATGTCTTAAATAAAAAAAAATTAAAATTTAATACCCAATATGGAAAATTCTTCTACATCTTGTATTGAACATGGATTTTATTTAAAAAAATTACAAAAAGTTCAAGACATCAATTATTCTGATTTTTTTTTAAAAATTGGGAAAATAACTTAAATAAAATTAGTAGAAACAATAAGTATCATAAAAATAAATTTGGAATGATAATTCATTGGAAGAATATAAAGCATTATAAAAATTATTTTCTACCCAATTCAAAAAACAAGAACCTCTCTAAAATTAAATTTTTTTATTATTGAGATTTGATAAATTATTACCATAATTATACTTTGAGAAACCATTTATTCAATTGAACTTTAGAATTAATTTGGTGGATTTTTTCATGAATTAACTATGGATTTTATTTATAGAAAAAAAAATATTTTGGTTCCCAAATCATTAGTATCTAACCTTACATGAACTATAAGAATATGGGTATGAAAATAATATCTTGTTTCATTTATCAATTTACAGAAAATAGTTCATGATCTTTAATGAAAAATGTTATTCCCAAAGTTGATTATCAATGCATGTGAGGGTATATTTCATTAACATCCACACATTATCAAGGATTTATAAAGGTTATTTCATTTTTTGTGACAATTATAAATGCAAAATTATTGGAGTTGGAAATGTTGTAAATCCAATCTCATTCCATATAAAAAAGTTTCCTTATGTTGAAGGATTAAATAATAATATGAAAATTATTTACCAATATTATGATGAATGATATTTTGTTTATATTTTTTAAATAAAGTCTTTTTTATTTTTAAAGATAATTTTAAAAAATTCAATTCACCTAAAAAATATATTTTTAACACGGTAGAACATAATTCATTGAGTACAAAAAAGTAAACTATTTTAATGATGAATCAAATGAATCCTAATTTTTTATAGAAAAATGTGACACTATAGTGTCTATTATTTGAGAAAATTCTCCAAATGGAATTTATTTTTAGATAAACTTCAACTTATATTGAATAAAAATAAACTATGTGATGAATTCCAGATGGGAAAGCAACACAATAAATCTTTTAAACTAGTTAAATAGGTTTCTACTTCTAGACAGCTAAAACCGATTCATTTGGATTTTTTTGGGACATCATGAATTAAAATCCTAACAGGGAAATATTTTTTATGTTTTACTTAATAATAATTCTAGATTTAAATAGATTTTCTTTCTTGATTGTTAAATGGAATAATGCGCAATTTTTATATATTTTTGTAAACTGGTTCTAAAAAAGAATGATTATAAAATTATTTATTTGAAATATAATCATGGAGGAGAATCAGATTACCATGAGTTCAATATATATTGTTATAAACATGGTACCAAGTGCACAGTTTCTGTAACGAGGAAACCTAAACATAATGGTGTTGTTTAAAGGATTAATAT
Organism: Viscum album; assembly: GCA_963277665.1. Taxonomy (NCBI): domain Eukaryota; kingdom Viridiplantae; phylum Streptophyta; class Magnoliopsida; order Santalales; family Viscaceae; genus Viscum; species Viscum album. Next base: position 400,538,576 of record OY728127.1, on the reverse strand, counting down.
GAATTTGATACAAATTTTTATAACAATGTTATGAGAATATAACAAGACTACTCGTTTTTGGGGTCAGGATTTAAATATATAACATTATGTCTTAAATAGAGTTCAATTGAGCATTATATTGGAGAAAAAACCTTATGGGATTTTGGATATTGTAATTCCAAAATTTGGAGAGTTTAATGTTTTTAGATGCAAGGTTTATATTCTAAACATCGAGGATGATCTTTGAAAATTTGATCCAAAGGATGATGAATGAATATTCCTTGGTTATTCTACTACATCAAAGTAATTTATGGGTTTCATCAAAATATCAAACATTGTTGAAGAATAAAATCATTTTAAATTTGATGAAAGATATCCTTTTGATCAAAAAATGACTCAAATTAATGAAATTAATTACTCTTTTGAATACATGAGATCTCAACCTCTCACTGATAGTAAAAAGGATGATGATTTAAAACATTTTTTTACATAACTAACTCCTAAAAGGATAGATACAAAAGAACCAGATATTATACTTCCCAGACAATTCAGAACAATTAATAACCATCCTGTAGTAATAGTTATAGGAAGCATAGATATATGTATTATGACTAGGAGGAGTGTAGGGAATTTTTCCAAATTTTATTCCTTTTTTTCACAACTAGATCCTATAACTATAGAGTAATCCTTAGTAGATAAGAGTTTTGTTTAATCAATGAAATTGTAATTAAACTAGTTCAAGAGGAACAAGGTATTACAATTATTTGATAGACCCTATGATTATCCTATTATAGGAAAAAATGGGATTTTAGAAATAAACTTGGAGATCATGGTGTGATCATCAGGAAAAATCATGGAATATTTGGTAAATGTTATAATCAAGAAGAAGTTAGAGATTATTAAGAGACCTTTATAATTGTAGATATATTAAAAACTATTTTAATTCACTTATCATATGAATAACATGTGGATTTTAAATTATATCTAATAGATATAAAATTTTATTTATCAAAAGTTTTTCTTATGGAGGATGTTTATTTTCAAAAACACTCATGGTTCAGATAGTCCCAATTAAAAAAATTTGGGTTTTAACCATTACATATCTTTTTATGGAATTAAAAACCCTCTTATAGCTTGGTATGAATGTTTAATATCCTTTCATAGGTCAAAAAAATTAATTGGAAATGAATACCCTACTATTTAAAAGAATAATTCATTATAAGATATTTTTAATATATATATGTGAGTGTGTGTGTGTGTGTGGATAATGTGATTTTTGGTTCTATAAATAAAAATTTGTGTAATGAAATTTCAAAATTCATGAAAATATAACTTCAAATTAGTGTGATGGTGGGGTAAAATTATATCTTAGTTTTTTAGATTTCTCAAAAGGAATTTGGGAACATGTTAAAAAAATAAATAAATACTTTAATTAAATGGATTTCTCATGAATGATGTAAATTACATATAAATATTCTGTTATGTAATAAAATCTTGACTTGTATGAATATGGGAAAAATGTTAACAAAAATCTATATAGAGGAATAGTTGGAAGTCTATTTTATTTTAATTCTAGTAGACCAAATATTATGTTTTCTATGTGTATTTATGATAAATTTATAAAAACACATAAGGAATCTCATTTAAAATATACTAAAAGATTTATAATGCGTTCAAAATGAAAAAATTATCTTTAATTACATTCTGATGAAAAATCATAATTTTATTTAACCTCATATTCAAATAATGATTTTTGAGGTTGTAGATTAGGAAAGAAGAGTACATTAAAAACCTACCATTATATAGGTAGATCATTGGTATCCATGTTTTGTAAAACAATATACTTTGTTAATTATCTATTACTGATGTATAATATATTTCTACTAGTAGTTGTTTCTCAAAAGTATTATGCATGAAACACCCCTTAAGGGATATTGGATTCAATTATAATCAATTATAAATCAAATTGGATTACACTAGTATTTGAAATATTAAAATGCATTCAAAAAAATTTTATAGAATGAATTATATAAATTTAAGGAATCATTTATTCAAAGATCATTCTCAAAAAGGTGATATTACTCTTGATATTATCTCTACTAATGTTTAGTTAGCAGATTATTTCACTAATCCTCTTGCTTGCGATTTTTTTTATATTATTAAAAGTGAATTGGGGATATTAAAATTTTAATAAATTAAATTCATTTTATTTTTATTGATTTCATTTTATGATTTATTTATTATTTAAATGTTATGAATGATTTTTGAAATCAATTTAGTGTATTCATTTTCCCTTATTTAAATTTTGGAGGAATTTTAATAATTATAGTTCTTTTCATTTATGTTTCTATTTTATTTTATATACTATTGTTAGGTAGAATCATCCCAAACCCAATCATGAATGTAACCTCTTTAGTAATTAGTTAAATCATTGAAAACCCATTCACCCTTCTAACTTCATGCAGTTCACATATTCTCTTTCATATAGAGTTTGAACCATCATCCCTAACATCTCAATTGTTCCTCCATATCTAACCTACCTATCATCCATTGGTAAATCTATGCATAGAGATAAGGTAAGATCTAGTTCATATAAGAAACTATAAAAGGTAGTGGTGTTCCACATAAGGTTATCACTGTAAAATCCATTGATATTTCTTAGATTAACCTAATGAAAATGTTTATGAAGAAATTGCTTCAATTTCCAGGTTCAGAGTTTATTTTTGAGGAAAATAAATTGGGTTTAAAATTTGAAGTAGATGTAAATGACTTTTGAGGAATAATTATTTTTATTTTTCTATAATATAGGATTGTATTTCCTTAAATTTAAATGATAAGTTACTACTTTTAATTCTATTGAGTTGGATGATATCATTCATTTTACCCATGAGTGGGTGTTTAACTTCAGTCAGATTGTGGGTTCTACAAGTTTTGTAGAACAAGATATGTTTTTATATTTCTTTTTCGATCCTTTTCCATTGAGAAAAATATTATAAAGGATTCACCAACTAAGTGGGATATAATATGGATGGTTTTACATATTGGGATATCCCATATAGTTGGATAAATGGAAAAAAATTTGATTTAGGATATGTACAAGTCATATATATGGACTAAAATTTTAAGCTCAACCTTCCAAGATACATGATTTATTTTATGCATCACAATTTAAAAGGGAAAGATAAATATAATTATTAAACTTATAGTGGGATGATCTCACTAGACATAAAGTAGAAGGTAGTTCATTTAATAGATGGTGAGCCAGTCAAATTCTGAAAAAGTAATAATATGTATGTAGTTTTGTTAAATATCGTTGGGTCTTTCTGGGAAAAATTAAAATTTCATAAATCATTTTGGTTAGTAAAGTGTGGATTATGGTGATCCATCCAAAACCACACCACCTTAGGAGGTATAAATTTCAGATATTCTATCCTTTATAGAGGTGTAGGATATAGAAGAAACCAAAACAATATATCAATAGTTAGAGGTTTGTCTTATTGTGGTTGAACCAACTCAGAGTCATGAAACAGATTCCAAAATAGTTTCTAAATTTTTTTTGACTATTTAGAATTCCATTTCCTCTTATAAACGTGTTCAACATCAAGAGCCAGTTATTGAGAAAAATATTAGTGTTTCAAAGTAGTTTCTAGTTGAGACCATGCCTAGTTTTTTTGGTTGATGATTTAGAGATAAAGCTAAAATAGATCATTAGACAGTGGATCCAATTCATCCTAGATAACTTATTAGTGAAGATAGAGTAATTGATGTTTTATAGAGATAATGGACGATTTTAATACACAAAATATACCATAAAAACATCCACTATATAATAAAGAACCCTGGATTAGTAAGAGTTAAGAATGATTAGAAATGAAATCATTTAACTCTACTATTTTAGTAGAGTTTTAAAATCTCTTAAGAGATTACAGTAACATAAAAAAAGAGGAAAATCCAAATGAGGATGAGCTTTGAGAAATAAAGGGAAAATTTATTTCACGTTTTTATTTTGAAAATTTGGTTTTCATTATGGAAACCCAAACTGACTTGATCAAAATTATTCAGATAGTTCCTCATATTCATAAAGATAATTCAAAAGTATGTTCCAAGTAGATTGAGTAAATTAATGTTTTATTAAGAGATATGAAAGATGTTTTCCATAATTACTCATAATTTAATGAACTTTGAGTAATGGTTTTATTTCTAAGTGGCTCATTCCAAAATCATTCAATGGTTCAATCGGGTATATATCAATATGTTCTTGATGACATTAATTTCATTGAAACACAGATGAAAATATGCTTTAAAACTTTTTGATGGGTAGTGATAAGCCTTTTTAATATCATCATGAAGTTTTAACCATCTGAATATATTAACATAGCACCATTAGTGGATCTATTTTTTCATAACAAAGTTGATTAGATGATCTCGGGTTTTAATGTGTTTTCTTCAAAGATTCAAATATCCAAAGAGTGGAATTTTTACACTGGTGCCGATGAAAGAGTTGAGTACAGATCTTGTTGGTGAGTTTCCAGATACTAGAGAAGCTGTATGAAATATTTCAATAGTAAAAATTTGTCATTGGATAAAATGGCGGGTTACTATAAGGAATCTAATGAAAATTTAATGGAGGTCCTGGATATTTCTAAAGATTATCATGGAATGATTTTTAGGTCTCTTGGTCTTATATCTATAAACAATGAGAATTTTTTAACCTTGTTGTACATGTTTTATAAGGAAATTCAGGGACATTATTCTAAGTATTATGAAGAAGAATCATGTTCATAATTTTAGGAATTGTAATCAATTAATTTTTCTCCAACAGAGTATAAGTTTTTAGTATATAGATGTCTAATACCTATTCATTTTGTGGACCCATTTTTTCTATCTCTATTGTAAATATTCTTGCTTCACTTGAACCTATTTTTATTTATTTAGTTCCTAAAACATATGCTCGACTCTATTTAGAGTGTGGTAAGAATATTAATATATAAAGTGAGTAGTATGGACAAAAAGATGAAATATTTGAATGGAAGAATGATTGTCATGCAATGTATTGTATACCAAATTCTACAGAAGCCATTTGTAAAACATCAATACAGTCCATCTACTACAGACCTTTACCCCTTTCTTAGTGCACCTTCAATTTTTTTCCTATCTTTATCTTGATCTAATAATAGTGATCTTGATAAATGGTTTTTTTTATTTCTCAATTTCCTAAAAAGTAATCAATGATTATTCGTGAGTTTTTAAAATCATATATTATCAGACAAATTGATCAGTTTATAGATTCTTGAATCATTTAAGAGGAATATGTTTTTTAGGACATGACTCTCTGGATACTTTACATGGTACTTGGCATAAGTTAGATGTTATTTAATATCCCACCCCAATTAATCTGAATGATAAAGAAAAAGTGTATACAACCTTAAATACTGAGTATTATAGAGAAGGAACATCATACTCTGAACCTCTAAAAATGTTCCTTTTTCATTTTTGGGTCTTATAGATTTGATAAAACTCAAGGAAATCTTAAAACCATTATTTTTAGCCTACTCATCTTCCACATGTGGATTTTTTTGTCATCTTAGGAAGTGGAGACACTACAAATATTGTGATGGAAGTGTTTACTTCTCTAATGGAAACATCAACTATCATTAGAACAGAACATAACTTCTAGTTACCACCACCAAAACCACCTTCTCAGTCTGACCCTATCCATAATCATGTCACTTCTTACTGATGTGTTATATTTATCTTCTGTAGGGTTTATGTGGATGTAATTTTGTACATGGTTGAACACTAATGAAATCTCTTTATTATATGTATCTCATGTTTTTCATAGTGATTATTTTCATTTAGTATCTTTATTTCATAGTGATTTTTTTCATTTAATTATTTTAGTATATTTATTTTTATCAATTAAAATTCATTTTTCCATTATTGAACATTCATTTTCAATAGTATAATTCAATATTTTTGACTCTAAGTGAAACATTAATAGTGTTTTCCTTGTCTATACGCATTGTTTTTAATTCCAAAAAAGGGGAGAACAATGAAAATAAGTCAAATTAAGGGGTATAAATTAATGAGAAACATTATATTTTAAAATATATATATATTATATATCTTTATTTAAAATCATGTTATTAGTTCTATTATAAAATTTAATATTTATGGTCTTTATGGGTTTTGTGATCACTTAAAAGCGGGATATTGTTGGACTACTATAGTTTTTCAAAAATGTCCCATATAAGTAATGTTTTTATGATCTCAAATACCATTTCATATATTACCGATGACTACATTTTTGAGTGAATTCATCAGGTTGTATCATGATTTTGTGTGTTTATACTATTAAAAACCTTATGTATTTAATTATGTATTTTTTTGATGAATTTTTCCTATGTTTAGAAAAATTAAATATGTGAGAAATTTGGATACATGAATAATTTTATATTCTGAGCATTCAGATATCTCAATTTCCTATGTTACGTATTTTCCTATGTAGAGAGACTATATCAAGGGAATAGTTATCTGGAAATCACATTTTTCAATGGATCACCTACGTGAAAATCTGTTATGTGAACTAAATACCTATGTAAATATGTTACATGGAGTAATCATCTATGTAATTTGTATATGTGATAAAATCGGCTATATGGATTGAAATGGTAACATTATTCTTTCAACTATTTAAAATTTATCCACATGATCAAGAAAACAAAGAAAAACAAATTGGCTACTGGAGAAAGGACTATGTAATTTTAGATAAATAGGTGACTTAGATATGTGAATAATGACTGCATGGATTAATTCAACTACATTAATTCAAATGTGTATAATTTAGATACATGGTGATTATGAATTAATTACATCAAACTACTACCTAGTATTTATTATCATTGGGGAACTTGAGTGAGTTGTTAATGTTTTCATGCATTCCTAAACTATTGGATGACATTTTAGTGGTAAAAATGATTATAATAATAAGAAATTTTAAAGAAATAGAATAAGTAGAAGGAAAATTTATTAGATGGTACTATTGTTGAGGTATTTCCCAAAGGACAGGTGTTTTTAAACCAAGAGCTATATACATTTTTTGGATATGTAAGAAGGAAATTAAAATTTATGTTTTTAAATTCTTTTTCAAGTTCGGTGAAGTGCGAAGAAGATAAAACAAGAGAGAAATAAAAGCACCTGATATATATTCCACGAACACACACTCAAAGCTCTAGTTCACTCACCTTTTTTGTAAAAAAGAAGAATAAGATTCCCAAAATACAGTTTTTCTATATCATTCATCAATGTTACTATTTTTAAAGGCTCTCCTTGAGATTTTTTTATTCTTATTATATATCCTATAGATTTATCCCAATTGTTAGTTCTTTATTACAACTGTGAGAACTACCTATAAAAAAATGCATTTTGTCTCTCTATTTTATTACAATTGTTCTTAGTGAAAGAATATTGTAGAATATTGTTTTCAAGCCTTTCTAGAGCCTGGATGAAATATAATGTGATGTTAAAACAATTATGAGTTTATTGTACTAATTCATGAAATCCCCATAAAAATGGATTGTAGTAAAAAAAGAATGACCTCAGGAAAAATGCAAAACTCCTTGAAAAGTGTGTTGGGGGAGTGGACTAGGGGATTGTTATTCCCCAAACCACTATTATTCTATGTGGGTGTTCTATTTCTATTGTTCTTTTATTTCCATTATAGCTCATGTTAATTAAAAGATCATAATTTATTCATATTTTAATGTGGGTTGTTTCCAAATGATCAAATTCTCAAAGATCTCAATTCACACCCTCTTGGTACTTATTAAAGTATATATCTGATAATAACAACCCTAGGAAATAACAATGGGATGGTTTTTGGTTTTTATTATTTTATAATATAGTCCAAAAACTATGTTTAGAACTTAATAATGAAAACCCCATATTTTTTTATAACCTCCCACCCAACCATCAATTCTTCTTCTCTCAAAACCATTTGATCATGAAGTTACAATAATGATACCACTTTAGAGACCTCCCAAGGTCACCCAAAAATAATTGTATATTCATACCAAGCTTATAGAAGCACCCTCTAAAGGTAAGGGATCCTCTTTGTCTTCTCTTTATCCAAATACCATATCTATATTAATCCTATTGATTTATAATAATAAATGATTGCATATGTTTTTACAAATCATGATTAGTATACTTATGATTTATAAGTGATGAAAGTACACTTTCACTCTCATTAAACCATTCTTTGAATCTTTACGTACCCTTGTTATGCTGCTAAAATTATCCAATGATTTTGCAAGCCAATAATTTCTGTACTAAAATCCCATCCCAATTTCCACTCAAGCATATTAACTTGGATAAACCTATACATAATTTAATGGGTAATTCTATGTATTTAACCCACCCTCATTAATTTTAGGATTCAATGTGATGAAATACATCCTTATATTTTATGTTCTATGTGTCGAACTTATGCATGTACCTGATATGAATTTTAGAGGTGCCCCAAAAATATATATCCCTCAAATGCGTTGGGTTACATTTCTATTTCATGTGATATAATGAATGGTGCATGGGAGGTAATCCTAAGAATAACATATTACAATTTTCCATTGGTTAACCTTGACTTATGTTTATGATGACATGTTTTTATCTTGTTTAAATATTCCCATGTTGCCTTTATGTAATCATATTATATCTCCCTTAGATACTCATGTTTATGATCCCCACCCCACTTATCTTACTTTGATATTACTCATGAATTACTTTTATTAATTTTATTTATTTTATGATTTGATTATTCCTTTACTAGGATTTATATTACACCCCTTTCTTATGACCATCCCCAGGTGATCTCGTGTGGTTTTAAACAAGAAATATTATTTTATGTGCACATTCATGAGATTTAAATAATGTTTTCATAACCATGTTTCATAATATTTTTATATGCATATAATTTCCCAAATAAACTAGGCCTCATAATCTTATTGGGTGATATTATGTGTTCCTTTATTTAAAAAAAAACAGGAATTAAGGTGTATTAAAATATGGGTTCTACCAGCTCATATTATAGAAAAATCTAGTCATTTTTTAGGATTATGATTGGATATCCCAATTGAAAGCCTCAGGGATATGAATAAAAATTCGATAACATCCCTAAATTTTGTTAACATTCAGAGTAAATTTTTTATATGAAATTATATCCCTATATGGACACCACAAGTGGATGTTTCTCTATAATAATTGTACCTAGGGGTAATAACCATATAAACGGTTCATTGAGATAGACTCAACCATCACTAAGAAAATAAAAAACAGGCCGTACAATACACCCTATTTGATTATATTGGGGGATATTCTTAGCTAAACTCAAAAGGTCCTTATAACCCATTATTAAGGGAACATAATTTCCTATAAGATTCTATATTGAGAAATAGATAATGTATATCTTATAATGAAACATAGAAATTATTTTGTTAAGGAATATATTTCATTTATGATTTACCACTTTAATATGGATCGTTTCTCATTTATTTTCATAATCATTTAAAGATTCACCTCCCTAATATTAAATTTATTTTAGCAATGGATGTAAATAGGAGGAACCAAGACAACAACAAATGTGAGGGGAAATATGATGACTACCCAAATGAGATTCATAACTTGATCAGAGTAGGAGTTGAGAACTTCATGACAATACTTTCACAATTAACCAATTTTTTGAGTAGAAATAAAAATAAATAAGAACACACACATCAACCTAGTAAAAAAATATTTATTTCAAAACTTACTGTGACAAATGCATATGAATATCAATGGAATTTGCGACCACTTAATTAATAAGAAATTGATTAACTCAATTAAAATGATCTTATCATTCCTTAAATGCTCTGAAAAATATAAATTCATGATGGATATTTATCATATGGAAGGAAGGAATAATAAATGGTTGGTGTTAATCAAAATTATAATACTAAGGAGGAGATCGAAGTGATGGAGTGGGAGGAATTTTAGAAAATTCTTTCCAAAAAAAATTTCCCTCACACTCTATGAGAAAAAATAGAGATGTATTTTCTTATCCTTAAGAAAAAGTTTGATGAATCCATCTTAGAGTACTAGGAGGACATAAAAATACTTTCACAATATACTTCTGATTTTTTCATTGAACATGAAATTAAATTTGACTACTTATTTTGTAGTATAAATTTGATTCTATAAAAATCATGGGCTATTGGATATTTCAAAATCTCTTAGGAAATAATTTGATTTTACCTAAAATTACAAACAGGGATCAGTGAATCTCAAAGATCTCATGGGTCTAAAGATAGAAATATAATAATGGTTTTTAATTTTGATGGTATGGTGGAGAAATATCTTGGGGGTAAGAAATTTAACACCCCACTTGTCAATATTTTTGTAACAAGTATACTAAAAATTTCCTTAAAGGGATAGGGAAATGATTTATGAATAGTAAGGAAGGGAACCCAAATTGTGATTATTGATGGGAGGATCCCACCACTGTGGTTGAAGAAAATAACTCTCCATTAAAACTCCAGACTATTATTTAGTGGTTCTATTACAAGGAATAAGGACACTATGTGAATTAATCCACTAAGCTAAGGGTTGTCGATGACAATCAAAGACAAAAACACCATGACCTGAAGAGAAAGGGAGATATTATTCCCTCTCAACTACTATGATGGATCCCATAAATTAAGTGGTGACATGTATTCTTGGATTTAATTCAAGGGTAGATAATTTACTATTTTATTCTAGTTTTAGGAATTCTTTCACATCACATAATTTTAGTTGAACTATTCAAAAACTAACTCAAAACATGGAAGTCATGTTATTGGTGATGATGGAAATTGGATTAATTATTGAATCCCAATAATATAACATGTCCCATGTAAAATATTATGGTATTATTTTACCATAAAAAATTGGCTGGCCTGATTAAGAGGAACACAATTCCATTCAAGGTATGGACAGTCGTTCTTTATATTAGGCTAACATAAATTTTTTATCAAAGAAAATAATCCTCTATTTAACAAATCCACCTATGATTATATACATGTGGAAGGGGAGGATTAATATCCTTTGGTATAATAATATTATGGAAGAATATTATTATATTTTTGTAAAGTGTATCTCGCTCAAATTATTGAGTCTAAGGAAAATATCATACTTGGTTACATTCCCATTGTGAGTAAATCCACTTATGATTTTCTAGAAGAATTTCCTACTCGTCCTCCTAGAAGAGAGGACTAGTTCTGAATAAAATTTATTCCCAGATCACTTCCAATTAACAAAAATTTATATAGGATTGATATTGCTGAACTAGAGGGGAATAAAATGTAGCTACATGAGAATCTGGATAAAGGGATTATATTCCAAGTGCTTCACTATAGGGAGAATAATCCATTTTTTGTCAAGAAGAAGGATGGGTTAGTGCTCATATTCATTGATTATCATGAGATCAAAATGATCACGATAAATAACAAGGGTCTTCTATGAAGGGTTCATGAATTTTTTGATTAGCTACATGGATCCAAATATTTCTTCAAGGTGGATATTCAGTTGGTATATTATTAAGTAAAGGTGAAGAAGGAGGATATCCCCATGAATAATTTTCATACAAATTATGAGCACTACAATTTCCTTATGATTCCATTTGGACTCACTAACTCACCATATATCATCATGAAGTTGTTTAAAAGAGTCTTTAGGTATTAAATCAACAAATTTTTCATTTTATTTATATAAAATATTATTATTTACTTCTAAAGTACGGTGGAAAATGAAGAGAAGTTGATGTTTCATTGAGGACCTTATGAAAAGAAAAATTTTATGAAATGTAAAATAAATGATAGTTTTGGATGGATCATGTTACATTCCTCAGAAATTTTATCACAATAAAAGTGATATTTGGGGATCATTCAAAAATAAAGGCAGTTCGAGGATAGTCCAAACCAATATTTATGACAAAAATTTGTTCTTTCCTTGTATTAGATAGGTAATATCATCAATTATTGAGAAATTTTTAATGATTCTATATCCAACTAACCATGATATCTCAGAAGGGAGACATGTTTATTTCGATTGAAGATTGTTATGAGATATTTTTAGTGCTAATCAAGTAGATAATCACCACACTTGTACTCAAATTACCCACCATCGGGGAAGGACATGTCATCTATAGTGATGTGAACAAAAATGGAATGGGTTTTGTACTCATTAAACCTATTCCTATTTTAAATTATTTAATAATTAAAAAACTACTCTCCACATGATCTATAATTGGATGTGGTGATCTTTTCAAGGAGTTGTTTTTGAAATTATCTATCTTGTGAGAAGTGTTGCATATATACAGATCATAAAAACCTAAGAGATATATTCACATGGAAGGAATTCAACATGAATGAATGGAGGTATTAATATATAATCAAGGATTGTGATAGTTCCATTAATTACCATCTTGTAAAGGATAACAAAGTGTTAGCTAATATAAGTCGAAGGGGTCCTAAAACCCTATCCGTGGTGAAGATTTCATGTGATACAATCTTCTTAGACATGAAAAGGGTGGACATGAGAGTAATAAAATGATATTTATCCTTTATTTATCAAATAATACTCAGCCATACATTATTTAGAGGATAATGGATTCCTAAAAAATATGAAGAAGTGCTATAGAAAAAGGTATCAAATATTCTAGAGTTAAACTTTACTACAGGTATATTTATAATTTTTGAAACTCATATATGTATCCCATAAAACAATAGATGAAATGAGAGAATCTAGGTGATGTTCATATCTCATCCTTCACTATTCATATAGGAAGCACTAAGATGTATATATATCTAATGAAAAACTTATTATGGTATTTTCCAAAGAGGGAGATTGGTAAATTTGTATCACGATGCTCAGTATGTCAATAAGCCAAGGATAAATTATATAAGTATATGGTTGTGATTCAACCATTTCCCATAATTGATCGGAAATGGTAAAAATAACCTTAGATTTCACTATAGGACTACCTGGATATCTAAAGTCAATTACACCTTCTTGGTGTTAGTCAATAAACTTGCAAAGTCTGTTCATTTAATTGTTATCAAAGAATATTTCTTTTTTACTTAATCACCATGTAATATATAAGATAATTGGTAATAATACATCGAGTGATAATCTCTGTAGTATATGATTGATATATTAGCCTTACCTTCTGTCTTTGGAGAAGTGATGCACATGGATTTCACTAGCATTTTTATATTTTTAAACATCCTTTCATTTAATAGTTTAACATTTTTTATGCTTTATTTTTCATTAATTTTCCATAATTTCATAGATTTTTAGTGTTTTTAATATATTTATAGTTTTTAGTTTTTTATTTACAAATTTTAGTAATTTAACAATTTTTTAGATTATTTTAATTTTATATTTTATAATTTATTATTATTTGTATAATTATTAATTTAACTTGTAACCCTATTTTATTTTATTTTATATTTATATATTTATTTCCATATCTTTAAATTTATAAGATATTTAACATTTTTCATATATAATATGACTTTATACATTATTATCATTTCATTTTGAATAATTTTTATTTTTATCTGTTTAATTTTTATTATTTATATTAACTTTATTTATTTAACTAAATATAATTATTATTATTAGTTTTTCTAAAATTAGTTTCAATATTAGTTTATTTTTTTATTAAATTTGAATAACATTTAATAGAATTATTATTATTTTTAGGATATACTATAATTTTATATAACTACTATTTTTTTCATATCTAATTGTATGTACCTACAATTTTTTAATTTTTATTGTAATAATTAATATATTATTTATATATAAAAATTTAATTTTAGTTATTTTATTTTTAATTATTTTTATTTTATTTAATCACTTTAGTGGAATATATATATATATATATTTCTAATTTTATTATTTTACTACTAGTATTATTATTTCTATCTTTATTACCATGACTTAAATCTAAAATTTATTAATTTTATAACATCTTTTTAACTCTTATTTTATTTTTGGTTTTCCTATTTGTTTAATTTTAAAATGTGGTTTTTTAATGTCAGGTGCTCGACTACTCTTTAATAGGATCTCCTATGCATAAAATATCCTGACAAGAAGACCACACCATAGGAAAACTCTATGCAGTGGCTCCCTTCTTGCATATCCACCTTCCCACAAATCTCCAACGCACCCCCTCCCATCTGCTCCTACACATCATGTCCCTGACCACCCTCCTACCTAGAATGTCACCCCACCCCCTCAACTCTCCCAGTGACCCTCCATAAATCTCCCCCTCCTTTGTTGCAAAAATCCTCCTCTATGAAAAAAACCAAATCCACCCTTCCTCCAAGATGCCTCCTCTTTGTTGAAGACCAGTTGAAACATGATGAAGAGTCGCACCTTCCACCTTCCTACCCTCCAGGGAACCACCCACTCTCCTAAAGAGCACACCCTTCTGAATATTTCCTCCATACATCCACAACAAACCAACAACATGTGCTTCACTATATAAAACAATCATTGTTTCCCCTGTCCGTCCAACTTGCACAATAGTTGTTCAGAGGTAACAAAATTATTATGTGTATGCGGAGTTTTCCTTATATTCAGTGATTAACGAGATAGTGTGCTATACGATGAGGTATCATTTTGACATGATCATTTTTCGGATAATGTGGGGATAATTTTAATGATTTATCATTTTTATTATGGCATGTTTCTTTTAGTCATGATATATGGGTAGATTTATGTTTATTTTGATGTGAGACAGAATAATTAACCTATTGTACATGCCATGTGTTGTTTTTATTTTTTGGTTAATTGTCAATTGATTTTTTTCTTCATTTTAAATTTTATATTATTTAATTATATTTTCACTAAATAAATTTTTGAAGATAAAAATTGGTCATTTTGATTCATAGTTTATTCAGAGATTCCTTGATGGTTAATTATTTTGAATTTTCAATAATTGAGATATATAAATATTTTATCACATAAGAAAATAATTTTTCGTGGATTCATAATAGTTTAATAGCAATTTTAGCATCCGATACACTTCTTGCTGGTAAAATTTCATTGTCATTTTTTTCACTACATTTTTTTAGTTTATTTCTCTAATTATTAGTTTTATTAAATATTTAAAAAATAGGAATTCCCTTTTCTGATTATCCATATAAACATTGTTCAATTAGTAAATTTTGAGAGAACTAGAGTCCATTATTTCTATGGTTCAAAATTTCTTAACAATTTTACAGTATCCATTTGGTAATTAAATTTTTCAAATTGGACGTGATGCAAGGCAGACACAAAATTTTGGATGTCGTAGCTGCGGAGCACGAACACTTATAGAATTAAAAAATATTCTGATGTAGAACTTTCTTTAATAATTTTTCACCTAACTGGAGAACACTCATAATTCAGCTCTATTGAAAGACTTCCAAACATTTTTTCAAGAATAATAACTACAATAAAATGGGAAAATGAGATTAGAACCTCTACCAAAAATAAAATTAATCAATAAGAGGAAAGTATTGAAAATCATATTGAAATCCTTCCTAGTGGACAAGTCCACCCCTATTCCAAAGCCGTCATGATTATCCAAGGCCTCATAGTACGATGAGATAGTAGTTACGACCTAATACAGTTGGAGTCATCAAATGCATAACAAGACATAGAATTATAGTGACATATTTTTAATTGAAGTCGTCGATGATCAACCTGTTCAAAAAAATAAATGCAATTTCATGTATTGAGTAGTGAAGACCTTTATACACATGTAAACAAATTTCCCGATCTTTGTGACACATTTAAATATAACGGGTGACTAACAATGCATTGATCCTAAGACTGTTTCAATTCTCATTTCAAGGGAAAGTGAAGGACTAGTTGTAATGACTTGACGCATATACATTCTTAATTTACGAAGTGTTAGGAAAAAAATTTCTATTTTAATATTACACAATAGCGCAATATAATAAAAACAAGAGAGACCTTAGTAATTTTTTCAAAATGATTATAAATCACTACTAGAATCTTAGGAAAGAATCATGTCCATTTTAGGGTGTTTTCCTCATCATGAGATGAATTTGGTGAACCAGTTACAATATTTCTACTATGAAATTAAACCTGAGAGTAAGTTTGTAATCATCCCAGCTACTGGAAAATAATTTATTGAAATGGACACTTAAGATATGTACATATTCATTCCAACCAAGGTAGAACATAGTTTCAAGGGACCAGAGGAGTTGTGAAGAATGAAATAAGGAGTTAAAAAATATGATTCATAGACATTCATGAATGAAAAATTAGAAACTCCCAAAATAGGATTAAAAAATAGTCACTGAGTCCACAAAATCCATTCCATGTAGTCCAAGCTAAACACTACCCATATAATTGTGTTCCTCATGATTATATGAATTTTCGATATAACACATCTTAAGAAAATATGTCTGAAGCTATATTAATCATCTATAATAGAGGAAATTATAGAAATATTTACAACACAAACTAGCTTAACTATAAAAAAAATCATGGTTGTAAAGAAGAAGTGTCTATATAGCCAATGAATCAGAACAATGCTCTACCTGGGTTTTATGATAAATCTTATTTTAGACCCACTATGCAGTCATAAGACCAAGGATTTCAATAGAAATTCCAAATAGCTTTTCTTAAACAAAAACAATACATGGAGTAGAAGAAAACATTTGAATTTGTTCCTCCTATAATGCAAGGTCAACCATATGGGGATAAATTATAGAAAATTTAACGAATCCCAATCAACAAATGATAGAATTACAAGATATAGAAACCAAAAAATTTCATACAACAACACAAAACATGAAGAAAATAACCCAAAACATGCAGAGAAACACCCAAAGCTTACAATAATCAATGAAAAACATCTAAAATCATGTCATCTAGTTGGCAACAAAAATAAAAATCCAACAATAGGGAACACTATAAGGTAACACAATATTAAACCCATGATAAGAGGAAAAATATTTTTCATTACGTAGTGGCACACAGTTTTTAGAGTGCCAAATTTTTGAAACTTTACCAACATATGAGGCACCTTCACCTACCACCTACCACTAAGAATGGTGACTCAACAAATAAATTAATCCATCTTTTTGATAAATAGATGGAAGATCAAAATGTAGTTGAAAAAATTGAAAAGGGAAGAGATGGTATGGAAAATGAGTCACTCAATGAAAGAGTAAAAGATCATACACCACCTCCTCAGATTCCAAAAAGACTGAGGAAAAGGAAATTGGGTTCCTATTTTTTGAAATTCATAGAGATGTTCCAAAATATTCACATAACATACTCCTTTTTTGAAATCCATCACATAAATACCCCACTACGCTAAATTTCTCAAGGATATTCTATCAAAAAGAAGAAAACTAGATGATGTGGTAATCATCATAATATATGGCTAATTTCATGTAGGCATACCTAGATAAAATGCTCCTTAACTAAGAGACCCTATAAGTTTCACTATTCCTTGAAAATTAGAGGATGTAAATATGGAAGAGCTTTTTGTAAAATAAAATCTAGTATAAATCTCATTACATTTGGGGTTCTTGAAGAAAATGTAATCATGGAATTAATTCCAATGGGATTCACCTTGTAAATGGTGGACCAAGCAGTGAAGCGTCCGCAATAAATTATAGAGGTTATATTTTTAAGGTTAATAAATATTAATTCTCTACTAATTTAATTTTCCTTGATATGGAAGAAGATAATAACATCCCACCCATTCTTGGTACACCTTTCTTAGAAACATAATGAGAACTGGTTAATGTCCAAGAGGGGAAATTAATTTTTAGTGTTTGAGAAGAAGACTTAACATTTTATATCCTGAAATCTATGGAAAACCCATCTATAGAGTACTATTATTTATTAGATATTATTGAAGAATGAAATGAATAATTAAAGTGTGTGTTGAATATTTAGATTTGACACTGGGAAAAGGAGGAGTTACCTATATAATATGAGAAATTTGAATTCCTTAGAAACATCATCAAGTAATTGGATAGACAATAGTTCACCTCATTGACTACATTAGTTTTAAAATATCCAACACAAAATCTTAAACAACTACCACCAAATCTAATATATTGCTAAGTATGATATCTAAACAGCATTTTTGTCATCATATATGCAAATAATTTTAGAGAATAAGAAAGAAAATTTATCATTGTCTTTCCTCAAAGGAAGCATGAAATATGTTGGATGAAAGATTATTTAAATGGTATAAGTATTGCCAGGTGCACTCATAGAATACATATAGAATAAAATTAAAAACCTCATATACAACCAGAAATATTCTTAACTCCTCCAATAAAAGAATTAGTCAACAAAGAAGTCATTTAACTTATCTATGATGGTTTAATTTTTCCTATCTCTGATAGTTAGTAGGTTAAACCATTTCAAGTGGTTCCAAAACAGAGTGGGACCATAGTGGTCTATAATGATAAAAGAGAAGTGATACCCAACAGAATAGTTAATGGATGGATATTTTACATCTATTATTGAAAATTTATTTGTTCCACCAGAAAAAATCATTTCCCATGACCCTTTATTGTTCAAATCCATGAATAACTAGAATAAAGAGATTACTATTTTTTATGGATTGATACTCAAGAATTAATCAAATAGTGGTGACACCAAAAGTTTAAGAGAAAATGACATTATCTTGTCCACATGGTACATTCTATTATTAATTAATGTCTTTTAGGATTTTCAATGTGCCAGTAAAATACCCACGATGCATGATGGAAATATTCCATGACATGCTTGAAGATTTATAGGAAATATTCCTGGATGATTACCTTATTTATGGGAATTATTTTGATGAATGTCAAAGTCATTTGGATAAGTTTTTGTTGAGATGTGAAGAAAATAATTTGGTGCCCAATTGGGAAAAATAACACTTCATGGTACAAAGTGGGTAGTTTTAGGTCATCAAATTTAAAATAAATGAATTGAAGTTGATTATTCCTTGATCAATAAAATCTTTGACCAGCCCATTTCTACTTTATTTTATTCAATTATTGGTTTTCATAGGCATGGAGGATTCTACTGATGTTTCATTAAGGATTTATTTTCTAATTTCCATCCAATGACAACTATGTTAGGAAAGGTTGTCACATTCAACTTCGGGAATGAATGTCATGGTGCATTAAAATTGTTAAGGAAACATTTTTTTGAATCCCCAATAATTATTTCACTAGATTAGGGGTATCCATTTCAGTTAATATGTGATTTTATTATTTTGAAATTGATGATTCCTATGGACAAAGGAAAAAACTGATCTTTAGAACAATCTAATATGTTATACACACATTGATTGAAGCTCAATATAATTAAACAATAACTGGGAAATATATTTCAGTAGTTTTCCTCACTATTTAAAATTCTTATCTCACATGATTTTCTCCAAAGTCACTATCCATACGAATGACTCTGCCCTATGATATCTGATGAGAATGAAAGATGCAAAGCCTAGGCTCATTTTATGGATATTGTTACTTCAAGAATTAGATATTAAAGTCAAGGAAAATAATGGAATTTGAAATGTATTTATTTATTACATATCATTCCAAGACCATGAAACAAGTGGAGTTAATTTGGAATTGATTAATGAAACATTTCATTATAAAGAACTCTATGACACTAAGACAATCCAACCTTGGTATGATGATTTTGTTAATTACATTTCCATAAGAGTGGTACACCCAGATTTATCAAAGGTGTAGAAAAAATTTTTTTTGAATAAATCACACCATTACTTCTAGGATGAACTAATACTTTTCAGGGACTGTGTAGATTGAATAATCAAAAAATTCCCCTGGGATGAAGAAGTTTTTAGTGTTTTGAAATTGTTCTCTACTTAAGAAGATAGAGGACACCATATAATTCATCTAATAATATGAAAAGTGTTACAATTTAATTTTTAATACCATACCACGTGTCATGATATTTTTGAGTTCATTATGAATTATGGTAAAAGCCAGTAAATAGGTGGTATGAGCTGGGAGTGTGAGATTCCACAACATTCAATCACGTGCATTGAAAATTTTAACTTATGGGGAATAAAATTCAAGTATCTTTTCCCAAAATCATTTGGAAAATCCTACATCCTTGTATATAATGATTTTTTTTTCAAATTGGGATGAAGCAAAAGTGTTTGTGGAAAATACTTCTCATTTTTTCAATAAATTTTTAAAGAAACAAATATTTACCGAGTTCTGAATTACAAGGCTCAACATTAATGACCATAGTACCCACTTCAAAAAAAATTATGTTTCAGAAGATAATGAATCGCCCTGGATGTCACCACTACATGGGCATCCCATACCATCCAAATACCAATGTGTAAGTTGTGGTATCGAAAATATATATTTAGGGGATTATAGAGAAAACAATGAATACATATTGGAAATATTGGGCCTCCAAACATGAAGACACACTTTGGGATTATAGGACTACATAACTAACACCTTTTGGAATTCCCTTGTATCGCTTTGTCTCTGAAAAAATCTACCACCTCCATTTAAAATTGGTACAAAAATATTATTTGGTTGTAAAGAATATGAATTTTTATTTCCAAACTACCCAAGTTTAGCATTTTTTACAAATTTATAAATTAGATGAGATAAGG
The DNA here is from genome assembly GCA_963277665.1 of Viscum album. Lineage (NCBI taxonomy): Eukaryota > Viridiplantae > Streptophyta > Magnoliopsida > Santalales > Viscaceae > Viscum > Viscum album. The sequence continues at coordinate 400,517,881 of OY728127.1, read as the reverse complement.
AGAGATGCGTATGATAATGAATTGATATAAAAATAGAAAACTCAAGCCTAGAATGATAAAAGGACCCAAAAATGAAATTTTTTTCTATGTTAAAAAGTTCTACTCTTCAACTAGAGACTTCGGATAATGGAAAGAGAACTCAAATCCCAATGGTTGGGTCCTTACACTATTACAATTGATTGTCCCCATGGTATTGCTGAAATATATGATGGGAAGATACCTCTATTTAAGGTTAATGGTTAGCTCCTAAAAATTTATCACACCTATGCAAAAATAGTTATCATTGAAGAAGTTCTATTAAATTGAGAATGTCCAAGTCTAGATAGAGATGTTAAAGATAGCACAAATTGGGAGGGAACCCAACTGCTTTGACTTTCCTTATTCTCTATTTAATTACTTTATATCTCATTGATATATCATTTCACTTAATATATAAATGGGATACTACTTTTTATTAACTCTTTCTTGGTTTATTTTTCTTTACACTATTATAGTATCTATATCTATATATTTTTTCACATCCATTGTCATCGATGCGTATGCTTTGTCCTTATATGCCCTTATACAATGGGTGGCTTGGAATATGGATGATGTTGATTTAATGATGGAGGATATTTCCTTAAGGATACGTGCTTATCAGCCATCACCACCATTAAAAGAACATATACCATTCCTTCCACACCAGATTCATGCTCTGTATGCCCCAAAGGTGGTTAATCCCACTAAGAATCAGTCTGTGCTCGATGACATAGCCACGAGTCCTTGAAAGAGGCCCATTAATTTTTCATTGATGGACCAAGATGATTTAACTTTGTCTATATATCTAAAAGAATGCATAAATCTTATCACTTTTTAGGAGGAAACCCATATTTTTCTCTTTTTCTTCTTTTTTATTTATACTCTTATGTTTTGTTTTAGGAAATAAACCTGGTATGTGTGGAGATTTTTTAACAGATCCAAAAAAAATTATGCACTTGTTATTCTCCCATGTTTATTCTTTCATTTATATGATCTTTTGTGTCATCCTTATGATATAATTTGGGTATGTGTTTCCTTGTGTAGATTTTACAAGTGCATCATTTTTAAGCTTTATCAGATACGAGCATCCTTTCTATGTATATATTATATTATTTAGGGATGAATTTAATTTTTTGTTAAATTTTATTCTTCCAAAAAAAACTAAAAAATACAAAAAACACACATAAAAAATTTATTAAAAACATAAAATTAAAAAAAACATTCCTATCATTTATTAACCCCAAATGAAAACTATAATATTTTTATCATAACAGTGTATGAGGCCTACCACTTGTATCCCTGGGAAGTTTGAGCACAATTAATATTTTAAATTCTTTGATTCATGATACAATTTTTTAAATTATTACTAATATCGTTACATGCATTGAAAAGGTTTTCTGAAAAAATATTTTATTTTTTAGACACATTTTTCACTCATGCTCATATGTGTTGCCCAATATTATATTTCCATATCCACAGTGATTCTTTCCCACTATTACATCATCTCATTTTTCCCTTTCTCTTAAGGGAATCTTGACCATGTTATGAGTTCTATAACTTACCTTGTGTTTTCATCAAAGCAATAGGGATTTTGAATGTTTCATTGAAATGGATGAGGTATTTGTTTTATTTTCTTCTACTTTGACCCACTTATCCATAATTGAATTTTATTCATTATGCATCCATTATAATTCATAAATAAACCTTTATAATTATCCCAAAACTAATACCCTTTTGTATATTTTTAATGATGATTTTTTTGATGATTTTCAATCTAAGTGTGGGGGAGAAATTTACAAATGGGGAGGGTTATTTTGAGGGATAGTAAGGAATTTGATTCATATGGATTTTCATTATCCCATCATGATCATATGTATTATATTTCATAGTATTCATGTTCATTATATGTATTTTGTTTTGGGAATCTAGATTATTTTTTGTTCGAACAATTTGGACTTCTGTGGTCATGACACGATAACCATCACTTTTGGAGATACCTATGAAAGTATTGATCCATCACTCTAGGAGATAGAGAGTTTTATATATGACCTACTTTCACTAAGATCTTATAATTATCATGATACATTTTTACCTTTATTTGATATTTTTTAACATTTATTTGATGGGGTTTGGATGTTGATACTAACCAGTTATTCCATTCAATCTTATTTGACTGAGTTTCATCAAATAATGAGAAACATTATATTTTCATATGTTTTGGGGAATGAAACACTTTAAGTGCAGGGGAGTGAGATTTTGAGGATGATTTTTGGATTGACACTTATTTTGCATTTATTCCTAGATGCATGTCTCGTTTTTCCAAAATATGTGACAATTCTTTTATAACCCACCATCCCACAGCCTCATATACATTTGAACCTCAAGTAAATTCTTCGATATTAAGTTGTTCTTTTGATTTCCACTAGTGGAGATGAAAAATTCATGGAAATACTATGGTAAGAACTCATGTGTATGAGAATTGAGAAAATATTTAACCAAATTGTTTCAGCAATGAGATTGAAGGTGTGGTATGTCACATGATTCCTAAGTTTATATTTTGATTTCTAAATAATGTGAGTGGAAGGGGATTTTTTTTTTGAAAATTTGAATTTTAAATGAATAATTTTATTTTATGGGTAAATAATTATTGAAATTTTTTTATCTTGTACATTTGATGTTTGGTTATATCTTCAGGTACTGTTGTCTATTATTTCTAATTGTTTTTAGGAGTTAAAGGTCTAAGTGTGGATGATTTGATGTACTTGTATTTGACTAGTATTTTTATATTTTTCTAACATATTTTCATTTAATGGTTCATCATTTCATTTATTTATTTATTTAATTTTATTAATTTAGTATTTTATTAGTTTATTTTAATTTGATATTTTATTATTTATTATTATATATATAATTATTAATTTTATTTAACTTTTAACACTATTTAACTAAATTAAATATTTACATATTTATTTCTATCTCCTTAACATTATTAGTTATTTATATTTTTTATTAGTTTATATTGATTTTATACATTATTAAAATTTTCTGTTAAACACTTTTTTAGCAGTTTAATTTTATTAGATATATAAATTTGTTAATATTTAACACTATATTATTATTATTAGTTTCGCTGACATTAATTTTATTATTATTTTATTATTATTTTATAAAATAAGATTAGCATTTAATAGTATCATTATTTTTTAGGTTTTTTTATAATTTTATATATCTACTAATTATTTTATGTTTTATTTTAGAATATCTAATTATATATACATACATTTATTTAATTTTTATTATAATAATTAGATTTGTATTTAGATATAAAACTTTCAATTTTTTTAAATTTACTGTTAATTATTTTTTCTTTGATTAATCACTATAGTTTAAAATATATTTTTATAATTCTAATTTTATTATTCTACTACTACTATTATTTTTTCTATCATTATTTCCATCATTTAAATCTAACAATTATTAATTTTGTAACATACTTTTACCTTTTATTAATTGTTTTCTATATTTATTTCTTTACTATAAAAATCGGGTTTTTTAATGTGAGGTGCTCCACTAAACTTTAAATGGATCTCCAACGCACAACATATCTCGACTAACTGGCCACACCACTAGAAAAACCTATGCAGTGGCCCCTTTCTTGTATACCCCCTTCCCTCATATCTCTAGCACACCACCTTCCCCTCCTACCCAGCATGTCGCCCCCTTCCCTCCAACCCAGCATATCTCCCACCCCATCTCTCTTATCACCCCTCTATAACTCCTCCCTCCTGCACATCATGCATCATTCTCCACACAACAAACTATACACTACCATTCCTCTAAGAAGTCTTCTCTCTACTACATATAAGCTGAACCATGATTCAGCGATGCAACTTCCATCTACAACCCTTCAGTATTCCCCTTATCTCATAAAGAGAAAACCCACACAACTCCATCCTCCCGAACAACGTAGAACACCTTAAGTGTGTGATTCATCATATATATGAGGCACTAGTCCCTCTATCCATCCAGCTTTCACAGTGAGGTTTCAGTGGTAACAACCTCAATATGAATGGGCGGAGTTTTGGCTACATTTAGTCATCAACAGGAAAGTGTGATATGTAGTGTGATAGCTGACTGATACAGTCATTTTTTCAAATAACAGGGGTATAATTTTTATGATTTATCATTTTATTACCGCCTGATTTTTATTCATGATGTTAGGGTAAATTTTTGTGTGTAGATGCGTTAGATTGAATAATTAATCTACCAAACATGCCTTGTGATGTTTTTATTTTGGGATCAATTGTCAATTCAATTTTTATTAATTTCAATTTTTATCTTATTTAATTGTGTTTTCATGGAATTAAATTCCTAAAATTAAAACTATCTATTTTCATTTATAGTAGATTCAGCAATACTGAGAAGGATAATAATTTTGATCAACTACAGTGTAAATAGGTGGCATAACTTTGTGAGAAATGGTTTGTGTCATTTTCTTCATTTGGTTTGATACTGAAAAGAGCCTCTTAATTTATTTATAACAATAGATAATGAGAATTTAAATAAATTATGATATATAGGTCTCTAAAAAAGATTTATACATTTTGAACTGATGATAATTGAAATAGATAAATATTTGATCATATAATAAAACTTTTTTTCTTAGATTCGTAGTTGTTTAATTTCTATATCATCATCCTAGACACTATTGGAAGATAAAAGTTCATCATCCTTTTTTTCACAACATTTTTTTGTTTGTTTTCTTAATTATTAGTCTTATTAAAATAATTAAAAAATATGAATTCCAATATTTGATTATACTTATGAACATTTTAAAAGGTGTTATTTTTTTAAATAAGGTCTTTTCAGTTTGTGGTTCACCCCTGCTTCCCACTTTTACAGTATCCAGTTGGTCATAAAAAATTACCTATTAGACGTGCTACGACGCATATACCTAGAATAACTTAGAAAGCTCATGATACATAGCTGAGTATCAGTACTCTTTATAACCCTTATATGAATGTTTATTTTTTATATAACCATTCAGAATCTAAAGAGTATACTGAAATCATGTTCAATGTATTTCCTAGTATTTTGGGATCAATACCTTCACCTCGTGTATTTCTCATTTAAAACTAGTTCACATTAATGTATTCAAATGTAACCATATGAGGCTTTGTATGGAAAGTAGTCTCAAACTCCGATATGCTAGGATGATGTTTGAGACTATAAGCTAATGAGATATGATCTTTTTTAAGAGATGATAGATAAGATTAAAACCAATTATAATCATATAAAATAAAATAAAAAGTTTACATAAAATCTATGAAAATGATCAGTGGAATGATATATAGTTAGAGGTTAGAGAAAAAGTATTCCTTTGTATATCACCAAGGATGAATGTTAAGAGGCTTGGTAAGAAGGGAAATATAAGTACATGATAGATCAACCACTTTGACACTCTTGAAGAAGTTCATGGAATTCCACTAACATGTACTGAATCTATTGTGGTACCATTGGAGAACGATCTTTCATATGAGGAGAATCCATGGAAGATTTTAGAATGTAGAGACCATGTTCGATGAAACAATACAAATCACTTAGTAAATGTAATGTGGGAATACCAAAAGTTTTAGGATCCAACATTTAAACCATAAGAGGCAATAAATAGATGTACTATAATTGTTTTTGTATAAAATAATTTTTTTGGGAAAAATTTCAAATGGTGTGGATGTAACAACCCAATGTTTTAAAAATGAAATTCCATTTTCAAATGAATAAATTTCATATTATGAAATGAAATTATAGAAACACATGCACTAATTAGGTTATTTTGGACATTTTTAGGATATATATATTATTAGATATAATAAGCTATTAAGAATCCTAAACATTTGTAATGTAGTTATTGTATAGTGATTATTTGGATTAATATATATTATGGATTCTGATACAACCCCATTGATTCTGATGGAAGAAGTGATAACCTCGAATAGTGGGATTGTACAATATGAATCCCTTTTATCATAGATTACAAGGGAGATAGAATCACAACGATTTTCCATTAACAAAAACAAAGTTGATATTTAACAACTAAAGAAAGATTGAACCCATTTATATGAGAATTTCAATCTTATAGAGACCATGAATTGAACCATGATCATTGAACCAACCCAATAATGTGTCCCATCACACACCTTACCCTTAAGGCATATACTGGGGTAATAAGATGTTTTTAATCTAGAAACTAACCTTTTGAATTTTCATATTATTATTAAAATAATTTTTTTTGTTATATTTTTATGAGTTATTTTTAAATTATGAAATAATAATTTTTATAAAAAAAATATTTTCTTATGATAAAATAAAAAATGTGTTGTCGGGAATATATAGTTTCAATGAAGAAAATATTTGTGGTGAATTCAATAAATTTTGAAATAAATTTTAATTCAATAATAAATTTTATCAATGTAATATTAAGTTATAAATGTTGATAACAAAATTTTATGAAGTCAAATGTAATTTTTATAAGGGTGAAAAATTGTTATCCTCATAAAAACCAAATTTTTAAATAAATGATGATTTTTAATTTAAGTTTAAAATTTTATATTTAGAGAATTAGTATTATAAAATTAATATGATCTTTGAAATTATCTAGTCATAAATAACCAATGAATAATTTTTCATTATTTTCTTAGACAAAAAAATATTTAGGAAAAGAATTAAATACTTTATAAATATACGGTACGAATTATGATTTCCTAAAATACAAAATATTATTTACTAATAACTATAAAGAGTATAAAAATAATAAATTATGTTTCCACCATAAAATGATGTATTTTAGGTTATTTTATTAATTTATTAATCTGTTAAAAACCATATAAAACCAATATTATGTTTTAAGGTTTTAAAATTAAATCTTAAGAATGTGTCTCATTCCCACATCACCAAGGGTATTATTTTAATGATTTAGGTTATTATCATTAAAAAATATTTAAAAACACTTTTATTAAGAAGAAACCATTGCAAAAATTTATGCCAATGTTTTGTTTATCCTATCATATAGTGTTCAAAACCTATGTTTAGAAATTAATAAAGAATTAATATGTATTTTTATATAAAAAAACCCACCCAAATTCCCATTCCTCTTCACTTAAAACCATTGGAGAATACGTTTACTCAAATTTTATTTCTCTGGAGCCCTCTACTGGTTCTCGTTTGATTTTAATAATATCATCCCAATCTTTTAGAAGCACTATCTCAAGGTAAGGGATCTTCTCCTTCACCTATTTATCCAAGAACCGACATTGTGTAATGCCTTTATATTTCAAATTATTCATATTGGTATATGTTTTTACACTACCCTATTACTTTATATATGATTTTCATATGATGATAGACCCATTTTAATCTCATTAAACCCATCCATAAATTTTTAATTCCCCCTATTATAATGCTGAAATTATAATGTGATTTTCCTTTACAAACATTTGTGTAGTGAATACTCATTCCCATTTCCACTCATGGGTATTCAACTAAAAGGACCTATCCAACATTTATCGAGAAATTTCATGTTTTTAAACAGAAAATATTAATTATGGGATTGAAAGTTATAAAATACAACAATATGTTTAATGATATATATGTCACACTTATGCATACCCATGATGTAAATCTGATGTGTGGTACTGAAATACCATATCCCACCAATGAATTGGGTAATATTTTTATCTCATGAGATACCATGTATGGTTCATGGGAGGTTATCATAATAAAACTATTTTATGATGTCTTGAAATTTATCCAAGACTTATGATTATGATGTCTTATTTTTATGTTGTTTCCTAATTAAAAATGTCTCATTTATGTTATCATCATATATCATTATTTTATTTTCATGTTTATTATTCACACCGTTATTATGTTACCATGATATAACTCTTTAATCATATGTACTGATTTACCGTATTCTATGCTTTGACTATTCCCATACTATGCTTCATAGCTCACCACTATTTTATGTATGTCCCAAGGTAATACCATGCTATTTTAGAATAAAATTTTAATTTTATTATCCTATTAAAGAGATTTTAGTATTATTTTTGTAGCCATGATTTGTCTTATAGTGTTTTGTATGTTGTTTCCCAAAGACACTAGGGCTCAGGATCTTCTAGGATTTTTTTATTTGTACATTTATGTAATAAATAATAAATTAATGTGTATTAAAATATAGCTTGTCATAAGTAATAGCCCCATTCATTACACAATAACTCTCTTGGGGAATTGAAGGATCTCATTTATTCCATAGTTTTTGTTTCTTGTAATCAATTGTTATAGGTAAGTCAATTATTCCCATTAATTTTATTCTTCTTCTTCTTTATTTTCTAGTTTCCTCCCTTCACTTTTCTTAAATACAACATATTTATAGTGATATTTTTTCCTTATTCTTCATTCTCTCCCATTTTAGGACAATCAAAAGAATACTATTTGATATATGGATTCTTATAAGGAAAATTTAGGTGGTCCATAAACATTTTACCAGTGTATTTCATTATTTTTTCAAGCATGTGTGTTGTGTGTTCACACTGGTTTTCTTTAAAACAACCATAAACCTATTTTAAAGCTTTAATCTCAATTTTAATATGTTATATACGTTTTAAAAATTAATTAAATAACCAAAATTAGGGGTGATTCCTAATGGATTTCCTATCTTGATATAGGAACTTGTGATTGGTTAAATGGCTAAGTGAACTACGTCAACCTTCTATAAAATGAATAGTGAGGCATTAATATTTAATATTATGAAAATTTATAAATATTGGCATGTAAATTCTGAAATTATATATGTGTTTTTAAATGGTAATATATATAATTTCTTTTAAATTTATTTGTTTATTTAAATGTAAATTTATGACATATTCTAGGACACTGAAGTTTCTACTTGGTATTAGAAACTAGAAGGGCCTCATATGAAATGTAACGGTGAGATTATAAATTTATATTGATTTGGTAAATGGTTATACTAGGGATTATAAATTGGTAAATGATTTTTTTGATGTTAATTTTTTATTTGTGTTTTGAAAAGAGTTGTAAAGTGATTTGTTAAATGTTAATAAATGAAATGGGATTGATTTATACACAGAAAATGATGGCTAGATTGTAAATGGGAAATGTATGAAAAAATAATGTATATTTTTAAAAAATGGACATGGTAATGATAATTGGTAAAAATGGTTTCTGATGAGATAAAAGACCCATGTCATGTAAAATGGTGATTTGTGTTTTTATGTTCTGAATTTGGAAATGATATAGAAAATACATATAAGGGTGGTTTTAAAAAAATCCCATTGTGGGAGGTTGTGAAAACACCCTATAGGGAGGTCAGAATTTTTATATGCAAAAAAACACTATATGGAGGTCTTTAAAACTCCATATAAGTTGTTCTTGAAAACATATTAAAGGTTAGTCAAGAAAATTATAATTTTGGAAGGTTTTGAAAAACTCTTTGGTGTTTTTGTGATACTTGCATTGAAACAAATGAAATGATTATCATGATAAAATTGTTGAAATAGTCACCATGACATACCTAGAGAGACCCCAACACTGTATAATGATGGTATGGTTGATTGGGGTTAGGTAATTAAGGATCAATGATGGTGTAGTCTGAGATAAGGTCTCAACATAGTTCTCCAGAATCAATGTTTATTTTATAGTTTTTATTTAAATCACATAAAAATTTTAATTTTATAACCTTACATGAACTTATTTTGTCATACTATATATATTTTGGGACTTTTTTTGTGATGGAATACTAATATTTACCCACACCCTACTTTGTCTTCCATATGACATAAGTACCAGAGAAGATACTACTTGATTATTGCTATGTGTTGGTCAAGGCCTGATGCTTGATGATTTGTGCTGCTAGGATGAAGCATTGAATTTTGGGACTAGGCTTTGTCACATGAACATTTTCTATGTTATTTCTATTTTTTTCATTGGTATTTTGGTTTGTTTATTTATATGTTTTTTACATATTCCCTATCTAACATGGTGTATAAAATTCATTTGTTATAGAAAAAATTATTTTTGTAATTTATTGGAACTCACATGTGTATCTATATTAATACTTATTTATCTAGATGGGGTATAGGACTAACTTTACTTTTACAGATATTTTACATTGATATATAGGAATAGTACCACAAACATACCATCTTAGTCCCTCACTATTAGTCGATAGCCTCAATTTTATGTGTTGGCACACCTATGGTACAATAGAGACCACCAATTCAGGCACCTATTATTTTACCAAGTCATAGGTACATTAATGTTTATATAGTTGTATGATCATACATATTATGATCATTCTTATAGTGTTCTACAATCATTCATTCAAAAATGATGTTTATACTAATCTTTTTAAAAATTAATAATATTCTTCCACACATCCCTAATCTTCGTGAGAACTTACTCTCAGTATTAACATTCAATAATAATAAACCCATTTTATTTATTTTCATTTTATAGTGATAAAATCCTAATGAATTTATCAATAATACTCTGATCATATATATCTCTAGTAATCTCCAGCTTCTTCATTTATTATTTACCAAGGATTCTTTTGTAGGCATGCATGGAGTTCATATTATCTTTGAGTATTCCAATATTACTCATTATATTCAAACACGTCTTCTCTCCAAATTTATTGAAGGAACATAACTTGAGAGTCTTTATCATGGTTTTTATTATTTATTTTTCACATGATGTATGAATTACAAAGTGAATTTTAATCCCAACTGTTCTATGTCTTCTTAATGATGAATAGTTCCATATTTTTGGGTGTCACACAATGAAGTTATAATGATAGTCGTGTTGATTTGAAATCCAAAGAATGAATTAATTTTCTTGAAAAACCCCTTAGGTGTCACCCTATAATAGAGGGTCAATCATGCCACCCTATATGAGTTCCCTCCTTCCTTTCTCCTGAGAAAACCGGTATAGGGGATTTTCTTCTTTTAAGATTCTTCATGCCCTCTCAATGTTGGATACAAACTTCAAGATAATTCAGGTGACTTTATAATAACCTGAATTCTTTTCTTCATGTCCCATATTGATTTCACACTAGTTTTTTTCTTGAAGTCATAGGAATTCATTAACCAAATATTATTTTCTATTCATAATGACTCAAGTACCAAACCCACATCAATCCAGTTTATTTTTCTATTATTTTAATTTAATAAATATTTCATCATGAACATCACTATTTTAACCCCTATAATGTTGTTTCTAAATAAAAACCCTTTGACCTATAAATTTTTATTATATGATCTTGGTCTTTTAATTCTATTGGACTATTAGTTATCCAAAACTTTTGGAACCTTTTTAATCAGAATTTCTTTCATTTTATATTTTTCTATCTATAGGAGCCCATGGGAAATTCTAGGAAGCTACACTAAGAGGCATCAGCCTTCATGATCTATGTGAATATAACATTGGTTACCATTATATAGTATAACACCTACATAAGGGTAACTCATTATGTGGGTGAGGTTGTTCCATAGCATAGGAGAATACATCATGGAGTACACTATACCCATGTAATGTAATGATGACACCAATTAAAATTAATTATAACAATACATTCCTGAGGGTATCCCATGAAAGGTTGAGTCATAGCCTACGGGGAAATTCTAGGAAATCCCAATTATAGGTGCATCCTGACACAACCTATGAGGCTACACCTTTGAGATTTATGAGTTAGTGGTCTGTATCCCTCTACCTCTAAGAGATTCCTTAGAGTGTAGACCATGGGATATGTTGTATAGGTTTCTAGGGGAGGATCACCACATCATATCCCCTTGGGAAAAGTCTTGATGTAACCCTGTACAATTTTTCAAAAGTAAAATTAAAACCTAAAATTACCAATGTACCCCATTTTTTATTAAATCTCAAATTCCCACTATTTCTCACTCACTCAAAATCCACCCCACTTTCATGTCCATTTCTCTTATACCTCTCAACCTAGGTTGGATTTTGTGTATTTTTTTTTGTATGTTCCAACAAAAAATCTAGTTAATCTCTTCCCCTTCCTTCTATTAAGTTCCTAGATCATTATTTATTGAATTTCACTACTCCATAACGACATGTGAGACTATAGTTACATACATCCAAATCTAAATGATGTGGGTTTTAATTATATGGAATCATTATGGGGGTTTCATCTATATTTCTCAACTTTTTTCAGCATTTCCATGTGTTACATATTATGTATGGAATGTGGTTTCATGTTGAACTCCTGTTTTATGAACCCATTTAACTTTCTCTTTTTTATGTAGGATGTTTTATTTAATATAAGCTATGTCATGGTTTTTAAGGATGATTATATATGATATGAATGCTTTAAATTTCTTCCTTTTAATTGAGATGCAAAAAATGTTTTTTAAAGTCTTGTTTTTTAAATCATAATTAAAATTGTCTTATGATATATTGTGAGATTACTATTGGAACAGAATTATGGAATTTTTAAAATGGAAAAGGCACATAGAAACATAGGTATCAAAAGGGGTAAAAATATTTTTATGCCTCCATTCAATTAAAAAACACTAAATATATATTATACTTGTATGAAGGTCGCGAGGAGATGGATGGGTGTCACCACATGACTAGGTTAAGAAATTCAATAAATCATGGTTGGTTTGATATTGTTTTAAGGGATGTGAGACCTCATATAACTAGGACACGTAATTGAAACCTTATAGTATTGTATGGACACTTGGATTGTTTATTAAATCACCTGTTATATAAGGACCTAGTATTCCAATGACTTTAGATGGATTTGGGATCTCCCATGTTGTATATATATAGAAACTGATTATCTTCAACGAAGTAACCTTTGATTATATTATTATTAATATATGTTTATGTTTTTTATTATTATATAATTTAAAATGAAACATTCCTTAGTCTATTTAATAATAGTTTTCTTGTGCCTATCTAACAAGTGTAACTCATGAAACACATAGTGGGATCCTTCTAGGATAGTATTCTTTACACCCAATATAAACCCAATGGCTATATGTTGACCATTTTTTCATAGGTTACAGTAAAGGAAAGGTGGTACATGAATTTGGACGGTACTCTTATTAGTGGATATTGGGTTTTTGATGATGACATTTTGAGGAATTACCCTTTTTCCATGAAGATTCATAACAGTTTTGTTTATTTATCGTCGATTTTGACCATTTTTATTTCTCTTACTCAGTATCCATCCCATATTTATATTTAAATTTTATATTTTCTAATCTCTATTTTATGAATAATTTTGGTTTTATGTTTATATACTTCCAATATGGTTTGATGTTTTATTTTTTCTATTATATTTTTTATATTTCCATTACTACTCATTTATTTGAATGACTTTCTGAATTATGAAGAAAAAATTATAGGTTAATGGTGCATGCCATTTTTATTATTATATTAGGAAAACCATTAAAAACGGATTTTAAAGGTGACTAGGAACTATTTTATAACCTATAAGAATCATTAACGTGTTTTGGGACATGTTGTAGACTGAATCATGTACTTAGGTCAGGGGTAGCTCGGGTTGGTTCAAGAAAAAATGGTATTAGTGTGAGGTTTTGATTTATTTTTTATGGAATTTCTTGATTGATATGAATAAGAACATCCATGATTAAATGATGGTTGGTATAATGGGGTCTCTAGACAACACTCATTCTATCGTATATTAGATAGGGTGTGCGGGCTGAAGACTTCCAACTATGGCGATAAATTTTAGAGTAGTAGAGTTTTTTCGTGTTTGTTTTTTATTTATATTTTATTGATAAATGGGAAACTATGATTAAAAATTGTGATTAATTATTTTTTTGATGATCTATTATCATTTTTTATTGTGTAATACAATTTCTCCATACAGATAACCTACGATCATCAAGAGGTAGAAGAAGATTAATTAATATGGGAAAATACTCTAATATAACAAAATATCATTGAGGTTATGGTTATAATAGTCTAGGATATAGATAACTATTCCCTTTTATGATAAATAATAATGTTATGTACCTGATAAGGATTGAGCTTTTTAATTCCTCAATCATAATCTATATTTATTTTGAGAAAGTAATAACCCTTAGAAACTTGATTATTAGATATTAAATATAAATTTCAATGTAAAGTTACCTTAAACTCAAGTTTTCATAAAGGTTAAGAATTGTTTACTTAAGCTTAAATAACCATGTTTTAAATGGTGGTATTTAATAATCCATGAAATTAAACATGAAAACCTGGAATCGAATGTTCTCAAGATGATATAGAACCCAGAATTTTATCCAGAAATGATTTCATTTTCCAAGTCATGGGATTTTTTTTCTCTCCATTTGGGTGATAGAATATTTATGGAGTATAAACACATTTCAATTGAGCTTATAAATTTTCTACTAGTGTTGGTATCTAATTATAGACTAAAGGATCTGAGGATTCAACTAGGTATTGGTCATAATAAACACTCTAAGGTATTTCTTCAGATAACACTAACTTATACCATGGGTTTTTATTGAACCTTGATGGTATAGATTTATAAAGAAGCTAATTATTGATTTAATGGTTTCCTTGTAGTGTCTGGTGGGAGTAATAGATTCTTTTTTATAATAATAAGAAGCATGATGAGCCTATAAAGGCATGTAGTAGTGTCTCTGGGAACCCATCTCAGTTTACAACATTAATGACATCAAGTGGATCATCACCTATTTCTTAATAGTGTGGTATATTGGGGAACCTGAGGTCATCATCCTATGATCCATTGATGTGTTTATATTATAGTTTGAATATAGACAATTTTTGGATATTTTTAAAATCCATTCCATCTCTCTGATGTTTTTCATTCTCCTCACCACATAAGAAATTTGATATTCAAAAAAATACCTATAAAGTATATGGAACCTAATTTATTTAGAATTTTGGGAGCATTGGTTCATCTTACAGTCATATTTAGGTATTATTAAAACCCCTATAAATAATTTGACCTCAAACAAAGGTTGAGACAAGGAAGATGGACATTAAAGAGTCATCTCTTGTGGAGTTTTGAGATAGTTCTGATGATGGTGAGAGGTACAGTACTTATTTAATAATCCTTAGTTATTTCTGTATTTGATAATAGTTTTTCAAGATCCTTTATTTATATAAAGTTTTTTGAATTGATAAAACTTATATCTGAGATCATTCCATATATGGTGGAGATTTTGGTACCCCTTGGAATGAAGAAGGACCATGTATTCTGATGTTCTTCATGTGTTGTTTCTATCTCAATAGTGGGGATAAAATGGGATTTTCTCATTCTTGATATAGATTCCTTTGATCAAATTATTTGTATGGTTTCAATGGTTTATTTTAAGGACCATGTTTATTTCTAATAATGAAAGTATATATTTTTAATCTGTATTGGAATTTTCATTTTCTTCATGTGGATTGGAATCTAGGATCGCGATGGGTAGGACCATCACTTATTAATGTCGGAATCCATGTTTATGATCAAAATCATAATTCATGTATTTTATCTACTTTATTACAATAATAAGAAAATTTATTTTCCTTATTATTGTATGTCACCAACCGGGATATAATATTTGAAGAACCAAATGAATTATATAAAAGTTAAGGGATTCATATACTCGATCATGTCTCCTTTGGCCACTTAATTTTTCATCACTAAAAAAGAAAATGGGTCCTTTAAATTTTGAATTAATTTCCAAAATCCAAATCTAGTGATGACTAAGAATAAGTACCCCGTTAATCAAATTGATGAACTCCTTGAATATTTTAAGGAGGGAAACGTGGTTTTATAAAATTTAAATCTAATTAGGTTACCATAATCTTCAATTAAAGGACATAATATTCCCAAGGATATGTTTAGGAGTATGTGTTGTTGTTTCAAGTACATTTTTATGTCATTATAGTTGAACAATACTAAAGAGGTATTTATGTCACTGATGAAATAGATATTCAACATATACCATGACTCCTTTTTGAAGGTATTTTGAAATGAAAATCCACTTTATTCCAAGTTTTAGGAGGATCAAGGGTTCTATTTAACGAAAATATTGGGGACTATACATGGTAACATCCTCTTTGCTAATATATTGAAGTGTAACTTTTGGATTTAATAATTCAAATTTTCTGGACATGTGGTATCATAACAGGTCATATTAGTTGATCTTTAGAAGGTATGAGATATTATTTCTTGTTATGAACTAATAAATGACAGTGATATGTGGATAATATTGGTTATAATAAAATATTATTGGTGGTTCATGAAGTAATTATCTAAATTATTTTCTACACTGACTTCTCTCATTCATAAGGGAGTGGAGTTTATGTAGATATCAAAATGTTACGAATTATTTAATGATTTTATGTAGTGGTTGAATTCGCCCCCTATCATGATCTTTCCAAAAGTGGTATAAGGATATATATTTTATTATGATGAATCAAGTGTAATATTGGGTTTTGTTCATATGTACTGGTTCCATGTGGTGGTTTATGTATGTCATTAGGTTCAACTATATGAAAGGTACTACCTAACCCATGATCTTGAGCTCACAGAAGATATTCATGCTTTGATGTTATGAAAATCCCATCTCTTTTGGGAGAATTTTATTGTCTGTTATGATCACAAAATTTTCAGTTATGTATTTTCATAGATTGAACTCAATCAAAAAAAATTATTGGTTTGAATAATTATAGGTTTTTGAATTTTATATTTCATTCTAGGTAAGAAATGGGAAACGTTTTATTGATAATCATAATTAGAAAATACCATTTTCAGGTAGTGGATGATTCCAGTGATGAATGGAACATGATGGTCCATCTTTCACAGATTTATTTGTAGGTAAAATATGAGAATAATAAGTATTTAATTTTTTGAGTTCAATTGAAACTTTCATCGGGAGTAGCTAGGAGATGAAGAGTTTCAGCATATTTGGAGTTTTATATATAGTAGGGAGATGACCAATAACAAGTCTCTATCTCCGTAGGGTATTTACTATTTTCATTAATAGTATGTGGTATTACTATCCATTAGAAATGTTTTGAAATATTATTTTAATATTTATTTATGGGTTGTAAACCCTAGAACCAATAAGATGTATTTTGATCTAAGGATACTATTTTGGTGTCTAGGTTTGAGATGCGACATTGTGGATTTTGTATCGTGATTATATACATGTTAGTAGGTAAAATCCAAACACCATGATCACATATATCTACCCTAGACTCGTCCTATACCAACATGGATGTGAAATGAGATATGCATGGACTCTATTATTGGGTTACCTTAGACCAATTAGGGTAAGAATTAAATCTAGTACATTATTTACTAACTGACCAAATCATCCCTCTTCATCACAATGAGAGATACCAATAATATAGAGGATCATAAATGATTTTATGTATAATAATTCATGATGTTGACTTTCATTCATTATACTATCATCATGGATAGATACCCATGATTTTGCTCTCATTTTTAGAAACTACTCAAAGAGGTGACAAAATCCTAGGTCTGGCTGAGTATAGACTATCAACCATGGAATGATGACCAGACATAGTGAAAAACCTATATTTTAGAGGATATATCTATTATTATGTCTTAGTATATAGAGGTTCATGGGATATCCACATGGTACTGAATCAATTTTTAAATAACAATAGTTACCAATATTAGATCATAATGGATTCATTTGAGGCTTTGTATGGTCAGCGCTATCAATATATTTTTTTCTTTTGGACTATGGTGGGTGAGACATCCTTGATAGGGTCAAGAAGTTTCCAATAGACAAAGATAAATATTTGGACTATTCGATATCATTTAATGATATATAAGAGTCGTTATAATTCCTATTTTTATAATCATCCTTATACCTTGAAGTCTATAGTAGGTGATTGTGTGTTCCTAAGAGTATTAACCAACTTGGGACACCAGTGATTAAGGAAGTATGGAAATAATTCCAAGAAATATATCTTCACCCTTGAGATCACATGAATAGAAGGAAATATTTAATATAGATTAAAATTTCTCCCCTACTTAATGGGCAACCAGGACATGTTTCATGTTAATCAATTAAAGAGGTCTCAACCTGATCAATCACATATGAGGTAATTAATGGTCATTTAATTTGAGATGGAAGCTTCTATTACTGATAAACTAATTTATACAATCGACTAATAGGATAAGAAACTATAGAGGATGTATATATATTTATTCTACATTTTTTGAATGAACATATTTGATTCATAAAAAACATGGGAGTTGGAAAATCGCATGAGGAAATTCCCATATTTGGTAAATAATAATGCATGAGGTTTACTCTATGGGGCCTAAAGGGATATAGTGGGGAGATTTTCCACACCCATGGTATAATTTTATGTTGTAAAACATTATTATTATTATTATTTATTACAATTTCTCTTCAATTTAATTTTTTTGGTTACATAGATCACTTATCCTTTCGGAATCATTTGAATATGTTGATTTTTTATTCATTAATATTTGAGTCTGTAGGAGGAAATATTTCATCCTATGAGGTGATTACATGATGCATAATCATAGATAATCCCCTACCATTACTGAATAAAGGTAACATCAGTTATCCTTATGAAATATTACACATGAAATGGGAAACCTGGGATTGAATAAAATATTGCCAAAGGGGATACGACATGGAGGCATGGTTTTGGGTGTACCAGAACACAACATAGGAGGCTATACCATGGAGGTCGAGGAGTTATGTGGCCCTGGACCTCAAATTAATAGAGTTTTCTCATGGAATAGCCTAAGGGGATATTCTATAGAGGTTTATATGGGAGATTCACCTCATCATATTCCCATGGATTATGTCATGGTTTACCCCCATGTATATTTTTTAAATAAAAACCACAAAACTAACAATGTTACCCATTTGAATTAAATACCGAACTCCCTCTTTTTATAACTATCTCAAGATATATCCCATTTTACGTCCAATAAACCACTTATATTACTCCTAGGTTGGATTTTTTATGTTTTTTATTTAGAATTTTCAGTTGAAAACACTAACTAAGCACCTCTTCTCCCATCCTTCATGTTTCTACTTCCATATTTTCTCACATTATCCTCTCCCTAAAGACATGGGGACCTAAGGTTCCATTTATAATAACCTAAAAGATGATTTTTATTTATTTATATGTATTAGTTTTAATTTACTCCTCTCCATTTCTTATGTTTATTCATCATTTCCAAGTGTTTCAACTTAATCAAACTTGGTTGTTTCATGGGACATTATTGTTTTGTGAAACCTTATACTAGGAGTGTTTTACAAAGGTTTATTTAGTTAATATAATATATTATATGGTGTTATTAAATGATTATTAGAAATTATATGAATGATTTATATGGTTTCCCCTGAATTGAAAATAAAAAATTGGTTTTAAAGTCATGGTTTTGAAAATGGCGAACAAAATCCTCTGATGATATATTTAGGGATGACCATTTTAAATAAATTTTGACATGTTTAAAATGTGAATAGAAGAATGGAACCCATGTATATAATAAAATATGTCTATTGTTATGTATTTCTTTGGATTACCCCACACTAACTAATAATATTGGGATTTGATGAAGGTCATGGTGTCATGGATGGGCATCACCACCCCACCAGGCCAAGGCATGAACTCCTTTGTGGTTGTTTAGATGTGGTGTTATAGGATAGGAGAGCCCATACCACTATGCCATGTAGTGACCTAATTAGTGTTTTGTGTGCACACTTTAATTCTACATTAGATCATAAGTTGATAGAAGGTAATTGTTTCCCATAATGATAGATGGATTAAGCTTATCCTTTGTTTCATTTTATGGAAAATATATTACCTTTATTACATTTACCATTAATTCCAAATTTCTAAATACAATTTTTTATTTCCTATAATATTTAAAATCCAAATTTCATTATTATATTTAAAAATATCATTCTTATATTTATCTAACTATGGTAACCCATGAATCATTTATTAGGATCCCACTGGGTTAGTGTTTCGAACACCCTTCTAACACCTAATAAGTGTATGTAGACCATATTTTGATTGGATAAATTAAAGGAAACGTGACACATGATCTTGGAGGGTACTCATGTTAGGTGATCTCAGGTTGGTGATGGTGAGATATTGGTGATGTGAACATCATGTAACATAGATATGGGTATCCATTTATTTATTTTTTGTTTGTTTATACCTTTTCTGTATCACTTACTTGATATCCATCTGATCATTATTTTGTACTTGTATATATGTTTCTCTCCCATTTTATCTAATTTTGGGTTTATGTTTATATTATTTGAATGAGGATTGAAGTTTTATTTATGTTCCTATATTTTATTTATATTCTATATTACCACTCATATTTTAGTGCGTGACTCTCCATGTTATGGAGAGGTCATTCTGTATTTTTTTCATGGACTCTCTTTATGATCCTATTGGGAAAACTGGCCCTAAAAGAGTGTCATAGTGCCCAAGAATGATTATTTTGCCCATAAGGGATATGAATTTCCTTTATACTATGTTTTAGACCAACTCAGGATCCCAAGTCAGTTGAAACAAAGGTCAGTCTGGAAAATCATAAATATATAAGATTTTTCATTATAAATTATCAATGTGACACCAATATTGAAACATTTTTTTTCTTAAAATAATGTATTCCTATAATCTATAAATCCCTAAAATCCTTTATTCATATGTGATATGATAATATTCTTCAAACTAATCTTTCATGCTGTCTTTTTCAATATTCAAACACCTAATAAAGATAACACAATTATTGTGATCAATCATTCTCCTACAATATGTTTGGGTCATATGACCAATATTACAAACTATTCACTCTAATTATTTTTCATTGTAATGACTCAGATTTTATTTTTTTACTTTTTAGAATATTTCTGGAAAAAGTCCTAGACCAGGCGGTGATACGGCATGCGATTTGGAGGACCGGTATTCTTGAAATGGTCCGTCAAAAAAATGTTATGTTTTTAAAAAGTGCATGTGTGAAATTTTCCTAGAAAAGTGGAGTAACTCAAAAATGGGAGACCGAATCAGAAATAAGAGGGATCCTATAACACCCCAATATTTAATAGTAAGTTATATTCTTTAAATTAATTCAATAGATAGCAGCACTATAGGCAACATCGAGTTCGAGAGCAACATGACTTACCAAACTGGCCGTTCAAAAAACAGTTCTAAATAATAGTCACTTCATTTTTATTTTATATACTTCATATAATTTTAACATCCATGTTATGTGTTTATTTTACCTAATATAAGAACAAATTCAATTTTTCATATAAAGGAAGTATTTTTTAAAAATTGTAATTTTTCCGCCTTTTAATGGAGAACCCTTTTTAAATCAAATATTTGACACTTTTATATATTCAATTTGAAAAATTAAACTTCTTCTTTAGAATTAGGAAATAGAAATTTTGTTTGGATAAATTTTAAATTCTTTTTTGATAACTTTTATATTTTGATGAATAATGAAAAATACTAAATTTTATTTGAAAACCACTTTTTTATTCAAATTAATTTATAGTGGTAAATTATACATTTAAATGACATTGAAGTATAATTTGATTATATTTTTATCATTTAATCCAATTTTGGTTATTGGAAATAATTTTTCATTTAAATTGGACATAAACACATATCTATCTTTTGATAGTTTTTACTTCTCAAAAACCTACTCTCTGGTTTTGGAAACGGAATTATTTTTTTTAAATTAATTAATAAAATATCAATGTTATTAATTTGGTAAAATAGACAAAATTTTTGAATTTGGAATATCAAAATTATATTTGGGTAAATTTTTTGTATTTTTCCAAAAAAATTAATTTTTGATGAATAGTAAAAAACAATGAGTTATTATCTAAAGCTAACTTATTATTTAAATAATTTTTTTAAATTTAAATTTATTTTAATGTATAAATAGATACATAATACATATATTAGTACAATTTAATTCACTAAAGACATTTTATAATAAGATAAGATATATAAAATTTTATTGGACTTTTTACCGTATATTACTCACCTTCTAGGCTCATTTACAAATTTGCATAAAACTTATTTTTACCACTTATGTGAATTGAATTTAAAATAAATCATAGAGGCATGGTTGAAATTATTAATTAAAATTTGGTTCAACAGGATGAAAATAATTTTTGGTGAATTGTAACTTTTGAATTTTATTTACCATTGTTAAAAGTAAATATGGTAATTAAAGTTAGAAATGATATTATAATTACCCTAACACATGTCCTAATTCTATTGGATAAGTTTATTTCGATCGAAATAAACATTAGTAATAAAATATGATCAATTTCATCGACTTGGATTATATTATGACATTTATTCTTATTTTATTTAAAGAACAGTTAAAAGTGATAAATTAAAAGTTTAATAACTAAAAAAAAATTACTATAGGGTTATACGTAAGATAAATTCGACTATAATTATTTATTAGGAAGCTTAAAATATTTCCTACATCATGGTATTTTATTTTTAAGTTTTAGATATTAAATAAATTAATTTATTTATGACACAATGATGATGCAGTAGTTACCATATTAATGATAGATTAAAATAATTGATATTATAAATATCAAAATAAATGTATATTGAAACTTTTTGTGCATTAAAATAATTTTATAGGTTAATGTGAAATTTTAGGGTTGATTTAATTTATTTTTTTCCAATTAATCATGTTATTTTGACTTTCAAAAAAACCAAATACTAAATAGTATCAAAATTGACATAAATGGGTATTTAAAACAAATATTATATTATTAAATGGTATAATTTTACTAAAAATATGTGGATAATATAAAGGACTTATATAATGATATATATGACATTAATGATCTACTTTAGGTTCTCTTTTCATTTTATAGTATGTTTATTAACCTTGTAATATAAAAAAAACAAGAAGACAAGGTAAAAGTTAAGCTATTTAACTATGAATTAAATCTAAACGATAAGTTTAATATGGTGAGATAAAAATGCCTAAAACCTATTAGTCAAGAGGATTTAGACCCATACCTATATTATACTCGACATAAATACATTTTTATCCATTATAAACCAAAAAACAATTTATAATAAAATTACATTTGAGGCTTTTCCTAAAGTGACCCTCGCATAACATAGAAAATGGTACTTTCCCTTCTCTCAAAATCACACAATAAAAGCCATTTGGATTGGCCAAAACCTACTCAAATATCCTCTAATATACTATCACTTGAACCTAGAGGCCTTAATTTGATCACAAAGGCATCATAAAGATCCCTTTTGATCAAATAAAAATTAAGCACCCTAAGAAGAGGTAATAATTTCATCAGCACTTTCCATGTTCTTTTCTTCTTCCACTACCTATTTCATTGTTGTTTCCAACCCAAAAAAACAACTCAAGTACCTTCTACATATTGTGATCTTATTATAAATATAGTATAACCATATTCATTATTCTATACATCCTATGAATGACAAAGTCATCATACGTGTGTATGTACGGCTTACCGTCTCCACGTCATGGTGTAGTTTTTATTAAACACCTCATTATTTGGATGGGTATAATAATGATTATGACAGAAATAAATAATAAATATGAAATTTTAATTATTGTTTATATATAATATACCATCCAATTACAAACTATTTCACCACTAATAGAATGATATTGTCGCTCGTGAGTACGTACTGTTTACCATCTCCACAATGCGATGATATTTCATTACCCATAATGACCATTCTTGAATAATTTTCATTTTATGATTAAAAATAATTTATAAGAACTTATTCTGGATATGAATAAAACACATCCCATCCCTAACAAACTTGACTAATGTAACAAAACATGTAAAGGAAAATGAATCAATTAATACCCAAAATGATGATACTACTCAAATATCATTAACAAAACAATATTAGAAGATCATATATGATATCATATTTATGTATGTGGTTATTTTATAATTTAATAACAATTATTCAACCATTAAAAATGAGGTTAAACTACCCTTAACTAAGGAAAAGTACAAGGTAAGGGGTTTTCATCTCACTTCTTATTCCCATGATATTTTTGCTATATTGCCACTATTTCCTTTTGTGTAGTGTATATACTAACCATCACTGTATTATTTGTGTAATAAAATTTAATTTATGGTTATTTAAATATTCATTTTATGATCCATCTTTAATGGGGTGTATGTTTCATAATTTACCTAATCGGTAAGGGAATCTCTAATTTTGACTTCCACTAATTGGGTTTTATGAAAACTTCCTTGATTATTTTACTCCAAGATTATGTGTGAAATCATTATTTATTTATTTATGTAGTAATTTACACTCCCATTTGTGTGGTTATACTATTAATACACATAATAACTCCATTTATTAATTCTCATGTCACCAATATGAACTTGATAAGAGTAATCTTAACTCAATTTCCATTCATTGAGTTAAACATCCAAGTCATTGAGGTTGCTTTTACAAGAATATGTGTGAATGTCCTATGATTTATTTACACAGAATATCCAATGATATTTGTAGTATTTATATTTTTCACACTTAATTATGTCATTGATTTATCCTTAACCCAAGGATATGGTCTTTATAATGGATTTTATCTCAATTTACATTCCATTGAGACTTCTTTGTTGTTATGTGCCAATTCACTTTTATATGGTGAATATATTTTACTTTAAAATAGTATGTCATGAATAACTATACTCTAATGATATTTTAATGTTTTTATTACCTCAGTTATTTGTATTCAAGTGTCTCTCATTTGGTTAGTAAATCTAAAAAATATATCATTTTAAATGTTTTAAAGATTTATTCTTCTAAATCATTATCATTAATGTCCATGTTTGAAAAATGTTTTTATGGATTTATTTATATGGATATAAATGATTTAAAATTAACAAACCTTTTAAAAGTTTCAATGTGGTATGGTACCCTTTTATTCAAAAATCTCTTTTAAATGAATTCATTGATAAATAGTGTGACTTTTAATTGTTTACAAGAAATGGGGTTATTTCTATCAAATAGTTTTACTAATTATTTTCATATATAATAACATCCTTCATTGTATTTTATTCTTGATTAGGGTTTATTTATTATAATAAAATCATCTATATTGTATTGAATGAGTTATGTTTGACTGTGGATGTGCTATTTTTATACCATTTATGGTTTGTGGTTAAAATATTGACATTTCGAATGCTAGTTTTAATAAAAATGTTTAGATTATGTTTCATCATTTTCATATGAGGAATGCATTGGACATGGTATGTTATGGGTAGAGCCTTCTAAAGATCCTCGATTTATCGGTAGGTCTCATGAGACAAACTAGTGTCTTGGCACAAGGCCTTGAAAAAATATTATTTGTAGTCTTGGCATAAGGCCTTGACTATGTGGTTATGATGTCTGACATTATGCATTCTATCATTATGAAATTAGCTATTGATATTAAATGTTATTATTAGACTAGTAGAATATCCATGTGAATAAGTAAATGACAATATTTGATATATGTTTTTCATATTATGCTGAATCTTATGTTTAAAAGACTTGTGTTTTAGTCTTATACATTTCCTTAAATGTTTATGCTTATTTATGACAGTTTCTGTTATATTGTTATCCCTACTGAGAATTATATCTCACCACTTTCATATGTTTTCTTTTTCCCATGATACGAAGAAGTATATTATGATTAACCTCCAGGGATATTCCAAAGTATATGAGTGTGTTCAAAGGGGAAATAATGTAGTTTTTCTTTTTTTTTCATGATGTAATGTAAAACTTATGTATATACCTAGTACTTTCAAGGATACTAAGCTAATCAGTCTTTTGAGACATGATATCTTGTGGTCTTGACAATGTTATGTAATAATGCACCAACTCTAGGTAACTAGGGTCGGGGAATTATAGTTGGTATCATAGTAATATTGTACAAACCTTGGAAGATATATTTAGAAAAATGCTGATTAGAAATCACTACACTAAGATTGACTTTGAGGATTATTATAGAAGAACATCAAAAAAATTGGTAATTTAAATATTATGCGGGGTTTTAAGAAATAAATCCCTATCTAGATAGGAGCAGTTAGAGGCAGCTTTGGCCTAGATGCACCTAGGGGTAAAACCCAAAAACACCACTTTGAGCTAGCCTCGAATGGGATATGGTGCACGATAATAGGCCTTGCTGCACTCTTGGTTACGATACTCCTAGGGGATATACTTTGTATAATTCACATTTTCTTTACAACCTGATTTGAAGGATTTTAATATAAGATGAGAATATATAACCTTGTTTAATCCTAAGGTGTTTTATATTGAAAATAAGGTGTCATAATATTCTATAAATGATTTTATGACTATGGTTAATCACACTATGCTTTCTGGTTTTAGTCAATGGATGGATTCCAAGGAATTTTTAGTAACATAGAACATGTTGTACACGATGGGAATGATGGGGTAAATGAGAAAATTAATTGAATATTGATAGTCATAAAAGATATCATGTTCATTTCTATGCAGGTTTCCAAAAATATGATCAACATTTTATACATTAACTAAATTTCAAACTCAACAATGAAGTGAAAGGTAGAGAATGATAAGAGCTCTAGTAGTGTAGATCATAGAAAATAGAAATCTCAATTTCCATCATACCGGAAATGTGGAAGGAGACACCCAATAATGTGTCTCAATAGAACAAAGAAATGCTTTATGTGTGGAAAATAAATACTTTAAGTAAATAATTTAGGAGGAAAAATGAAGAGTACTATGGAAGAAATAAAGATGATTCTAAGAATCCATTTATAGTCATTTTCTGTAAATTTAGGGGACCTTGGGATTACCTGAATCAATGCCCTATTCTATAGGATAATCACTAGTTCAAGGAAGAACCTATGTGGAAATAAATAGATGGGGAAATGTTTAAAAGTTCAAATGCTCTTGGTTGATGGGATTATATTGGAATAATTTTCTCTTGTATGTGTAACCCTGCAGTTCGTTATGTGAAAATTTAATTTGAGTTATAATTCTCTTTTATATTATGGATATAGTTATAAATAACCATTTGGGTTTATATGACCCTTGAATTTGAGGCAATTACAGGTAATTATTTTTTGGGGACAAAATTTGAGGCATGAGATAACATTTGTGGTCAAATTATGTTATTGCAATTTTGAGTAATTTATATCATTTTGGGAATGTTATAAAATATAGTTTTTGAAAAAAGGACGACAAGTAGAAGGTGTGACTACCCGTCACGTCAGAAAAAGCTGTGGGAATCAAACCCACAACAAAATTGTGACGTGGATATATCACCTACCACTAGACTACATAAAGTACCTAGTTATTGTAACACCCCATGCTTCCACGGTACGATTCTCTTTGAATAATATTGTAGCGTGTGTTGTACGAAACATCGAGTTCTAACACACACCACAACCAATCAAACTAGCCATTATAAATAGTAAAACCCAAATTTTGAAATTTTATAATTTTTTTTCTTTCAAATTGGACTTCATTTTTGGATTCAGAATATCGAAATTAGCTTAGGGTTAATTTTTGGTATTTTTCTTAAAACATTAAATTTTTGATGAATAGTGAAAAAACATTGAGTTATAGTATAAAACCGATTTTTTTTAAATAATTATTTATTTTATTTATATTTAATTAACATAAAAATAGATACATAATTCCTATATAGGTTCAATGTAATTCATTGAGTTAGTTTAGAATAATTTTATATATATAAAAATTTTATTGAACTTTTCCCGTCTTTTACCAAACTACTAGGAGAATTTGGTAATTCACATAAAACATAATTTTACTCCTTCTGTAAGTGTAATTTCGAAAATCTAATAGGCACAGATAACATCAAGGAGTAATATTTGGTTCAATAAAATAAAAATAATTTTTTATGAATAGTACCTTTTTACTTTTATTTAGCACGGTTAAAAGTAAATCGGATAAATAAGGGTAAATGATATTAATATTACCCTAAAACATGTCCTAATTCTATTGGACAAGTGTATCACGACCAAAAACAACCATAGGAATAAAATATTATCATTTTGGTCCACTTGGATTAGAGTAGGACATTTATTACTATTTAATTCAAAAAAGAGTTAAAAGAGTTAAAATAATAGTTTAATAACTAAAACATTTTTAATATAGGGTTATAAATAAGATATACTAGATTATAAATATTAATTAGAAAGATAAGAATATTTCCTACATAATGGTATTTTATTTATTATTTTTAGAAATTAAATAATTTATTTTATTTTTGACACAATGGTGATTCAGTAATTACCTAATTAATGAAATATTAAAATAATTGATATTATAAATATACAAATAAATGCAATTTGAGACTTTTTATGAATTCCATTAATTTTCTAGGTTAATATGACATATTAGTATTGGTTATATAAATTTTTTTAGAAGTAATAATGTGGTTATAAAATTATCAAAAACAAAATACAAAATAGTGTCAAAATTGAGAAAAAATAGTTATTAAACCAGATATTATATTATTAATTGATATTATTTTACTAATAATCTAAGTCTCATACAAAGGACTTAAATAATGATAGGTTTATCATTAATGGACTACTTGTGGGTCTCTTGGAAGTATATAGTATGTTTATTAACTATATAATATAAAAATAGAATGAGACATGGTAAATGTCAAACTATTTAACTAAGAGTTAAATATAAATGATAAGGTTAATATAATGACCCAAACCTCTATAAAATCTATTTCTTGAAAGTCTTTAGACCCATACCAACCTCAACCATTATGTAATCTACTTTGGAGCCATTAGAAACCGCATATGAATTTATTATAAAATAATATTTGTATCTTTTTCAAAGGTACCCCTCACCCCTCTTATAAAAGGGAACTTCCCCTTACCTATAATTAACACCATCAGAGCCTTTTGGCTCGGCCAACCCCCACCCAAATATTCTATGAACTTCCCTCACTTCAACCTAAAGTCCTTTGTTTGATCATAAAGCCATCCTATGGAGCCATTTTGATCAAATCAAAATGGAGAACCTGAAGAAGACGTAATGTTTTCACCACCATCTTTCAAGTTCCTTTCTTCTTCAACTTGTTCTTTCATTGTTATTTCCATTCTAAAATAATAACTCATGTATATTTTATATACTGTGATGTTATTATAAAAATTTTACAACCATATTCAGTACTCTATCCATCCTTTGAATGACATGTCACCATATGTGCGTATGTACGGCATACTGTCTCCACGTCGTGGTGTAATTTTTATTCATTACATTATTATTCGTATGGGTATAATAATGATGTGTAATTCATGTAAATAATAAATATAACCCGATAATTCTTCTTTATATATGATATATTACCCAATTATATATTATTTTAATAACAAAAGAATGATATTGATGCTCGTTCGTAAGTACGGATTACCGTCTCCACGAACGCGATGAGATTCATTCCCCATTGTATCCATTCAAGACTAAATTTCATATGATGATTAAAAATAATTTTAGATACATGATATCATTCTAGATATGTATAACATACATCCCATCCCTAACAAATATGTCTCACATAACAAATACTATAAAGGAAAATGAATCCGTTAACACCTGAAACGATGATAATACTAAGATATTATTAACAAATCAATGTTAAAAGATCATATATGATATAATATTAATGTATATGATTATTTTATAATTTAATAACAATTATTTCACCATTATACAGGATGTTTACCTACCCTCAACCAAGTAAAAGTATAGGTTAAAGGATTATTTCACAATATCTTCATTTTCCGAGATTGTTTATACGTAATTATCTACTAGGACCTTTTTATCATCCACATCCATGTTTATTAAAAATGTATTTCAAATCATTCTTACTATTTTACAGAATATGGGTTACATTCAATTATACCCTTGTTGACTTTTTATAAAAAATTTATAAAGGAGTCTTTCTGTCATTTTCCAAACAAGGTCCTTTTTAACCGTTTCGACAGAATTAAGGTAAGAATGTCTTTTTTAACTTATACAGCTAGTGCGACTATTTTCCACCATTATAAAATCATCAAAGATTCCCTTAAAAGATTATAATAAAATTTTCAAATTAAATGTTTTATTTTATAATTTTGTGGCTTTTTAATGATTTAAAAAAAAGAGATATTTCTCTCAAATAGTATTGATTTCATCTATGTCAACATCCTTTGATGGATTTTAAGCTTATTTGAATGTGATTTATTATGATACAAAACATCCATATTGTATTGAATGTTTTTTGATATGTTTGACTGTGGATGTGTTATTTTTATACCATTCATGGTTTATAGATAAAGTATTGACATTTCGTACGATAGTTTTAATACAAATGTTTTTGTTATGTTTAAACCAGTTCATAAGAGGAATGCATTAGACTTTATAAGTGATAGGTGGAGCCCGCTATAGCTCCTCGATTCATCGGTTGGTCTCATGAAACAAACTAGTGTCTTGGCACAAGGCCTTGACAAAAACTTATTTATAGACTTGGCACAATGCCTTGACTATGTGGTTATGATAGTCTGGAATTATGCATTCTATTATTATGAAAGTGGTTATTGATATTTCATGTGATTATTCGACTTGTAGAATATCCATTTGAATAATTAAATGGAATTATTTCATTTTATTTCTACCGTATTATCTTGAAGTTAAGGTTTAAAAGGCTTTTGTTTTAATTCTACATTGCCTTAAATGGTTGTGCTTATTTATGAAAGTTTCCACTATATTGTTATCATTACTGGGAATATGAGCTCACTCCTTTCTATGTTTAATTTTTTCCAAGATGTGAAGAAGTATTTTATGAATGACCTGCAGAGATTGTATAAGGGGATATGAGTGTGGATACTAGACGTTTTTGTATTTTTCACTTTATGATGTATTGTAAACTTTATGAAAGTATCTAGTGATTCTAAAGCTACTAAACTAATCAGTCATTTGAGACATGATCTTTTGTGATCATGCCAATATTATGTAATAATGCATAGACTCCGGGTAACACGGTTCGGGGTGTTATAGTTGGTATCAGAGGAGGTTTAGTACAAACCATGGAAACTAGATTTAGATAAACTCGGATTAGAGAACATAGACCTAAGATGGACTTTGAGGATTATTATAGAAGAACTTCCTAGAGTTTTGGTATTGTAGAGATTTTGTGAGTTTTCTTGGTAATACATCCCTGTTTAGATATGAGCAGGTAGAGGCAGCTCTGGCACAGATTTACCTAGGGGTAAAACCCGAAAACACTACTTTGTGCTAGACTCGAATGGGAACTTGTGCACTACAACGGGCATTGATGCACTCTTGGTTACGACACTCCCGGTGCATATGATTAGGATAATTCTCATTTTCATTACAAAAAATTATGAAGGGTTTATGAGTATATACTTCCTCAAGGAATTTTTTATTATTATTATGGATTATATCCATAATTGTTTCAATTTATGTTAAGTTGTTTACAAATTTGGATATATGTGTTTTGATTCGTAAACTAATCTAGTGTTTGCAATTGTTTAGAAATGGTGCCTAATAGAAGAAATGGAAACCGTATCATTGAATGCGCTCCATGTAGGTATTTCCCACCTATTCAATATAATTATAGTGGAGTTGGTGGTGCAACTGGTGCTGATCAGCTAATCACCATACTAGGACAACTAACTCAGGTTTTGAATAATAACCTTACCTGTATGGAGCACCCTGATCCACAGCGTGGAGGATCAATGTTAGATCACTTCATGAGGCAGCAACAACCAAACTTCAATGGGAGTACAAATACACTAGTAGCTGAGAAATGGATAAATTCCATAGAGAAAATGTTCCACGCCTTGGGGAGTAGTGAAAGGGAAAAAGTTATCATGGCAGTTTAACACCTCACTAGAGATGCTGATCAATGGTGGTCATTGATTCAAAACACAAAGGATGTTGGTGAAGTATCAAATATGGAATGGAGGGAGTTAAAAGATCTTTTCATATAAAAATACTTTCCTCGTGACCATCGAGCATATATGGACAAGCAGCTTCTGAGTCTGAGACAAAAGGAGGATGAGAATGTCGCAAAGCATGAGGCTAACTTTACAAAGTTAGCAAGGTATTCTGGAGATTATATACATAACCCAAGAAGTAAGATTGATTGTTTCATTGAAGGGTTAAAACCCTTTCTTCATCAAGAATTAGTCTCACAATCCTTCTCATCGTACAAAGATATTGTCTCTATGCTATCCAGACAGAAAAAGAATTCTCTATGTCTTACGACTTTAAAGCAAAGTAAGAGAAGAAGAGATTTTCTGATCACTCTGGAAATGAAAATAATGGGAAGAAGGGAAAAGTTGGTTATCTATCCTGCAGTAAATGTGGGAAGAAACACCCCGGTACATACTTGAAAGGAATCAGAGTCTGTTACAAGTGTGGTGAAAAAGGCGGCCAAGCTCATGATTTCAAGGGTAAAAAAGAAGCTACCGATGTTCAATGATATAACAACAAGGAGATGGGGCATTATGAAAATGAATGTACTAATCGTCAGGGGAACGTACCTTAGAAAATTCCAAGGGATAAAGGCCAAGCTTATGCTATCAATACTACCGAGGTTGAAGCTCCGAAAGATGTGGTGGCAGGTAATTTAATGGTTTCCTCAAGTTTAGAAAATGCATTATTTGATTATGGATCATCGCATTGTTTCATATCTTCCCAGTTTGATAAGAAAATTAGATATTTCCAATTTGATTTAACAAGGGATTTTTCAATTAAAACTATTATGGGAAGTATCATTGCTACAAAGTTCTGTGGATCCGTTTCCATTAGGGCATATAAATGTTCTTGATCTGCAGATCTCATCGTCATACCTATGATTGAGTTTGATATAATCCTGGGTATGGATTGGATTTCAGACCATGATGCGAAGATTTATTATAAGAAGAAGGAGATTCCAATTTTTATGATGATGATAAAGAACACATTATCTTTAGAGCAGAATCGTCACCACCTGATTCTAACCTAGATCCACCCCCAATAGCTCAACTAAATTCAATTATTGCGGAGGAAGAGAATGAAATGTATTTGGGAAAGGAAATCAATGTTCTAATATATGATGTACCTATTGTGAGAGAATATATTGGTGTGTTTCCAGAAGATTTACCTGGACGTCCTCCAGAATGAGAAATTGAGTTTTCCATTGATTTAATTCCTGGTTCAAGGCCCATATCGAA
The DNA here is from genome assembly GCA_963277665.1 of Viscum album. NCBI lineage: Eukaryota > Viridiplantae > Streptophyta > Magnoliopsida > Santalales > Viscaceae > Viscum > Viscum album. The sequence continues at coordinate 400,484,492 of OY728127.1, read as the reverse complement.
GACCCCTAATACAATGGACACTGTGGAATTAGTTGAACTAAATAAAAAACTAGATTAATTGACTAATAATAGATTTATTCTCCCTAGTGTTTATCCATGGGGATCCCATGTCCTCTTTGTTAATAAAAAATATGGATCCATGAGGTTATGTATCGACTATAGGGAAATCAATGCTATAACAATAAAGAACAAGTATCATCTACCTCTCATTGATGATTTATTTGAAAAACTGCATGAAGCTCAATAATTTTCAAATATTGACCTTCGATCTGGATACCATAAGTTGTGTGTGAAGAAGGAAGACATTCTGAAGATAGCATTTCGAACCAAGTATTGGCATTACATGTTTACAGTAATACCTTTTGGGATGACTAATGCACCCTCTATTTTCATCGATCTAATTAATAGAGTTTTCAAGGATTATCTCGATGATTTTGTAGTGGTATTTATTAATGATATCTTGGTATATTCCAAAAGATATGAAGACCAAGATAGTCACTTGCACATTATCCTGAAGAATCTTAGAAGACATGAATAATATGGGAAGGTTAGCAAGTGTGAATTCTGGCTCCAGGAGATCTCTTTTCTTGGCTATATTGTCTCTAAGGATAGAATCTCTATTGATCCTTCCGAGACCAAGGCAATCCAGGAATGGCCAGCACCAACGAGTATAACTGAGGTATGCAGTTTTATTGGTTCAGCAGGTTATTATCGACATTTCATCCAGAATTTTTCCCAATTGGCTAACCCACTAATGAAGCTCACACGTAAAGGGGTTAAATTTGTTTGGAAAAAAGATTGTGAAGAATGTTTTGAATAACTGTAGATAATATTATTCAATTCTCCTATATTGAATCTACCATCAGGGAATGATGGGTTCATTATTTATAGTGACGCATCGAAGAAAGGACTTGGTTGTGTCCTTATGCAGAATGATAGAGTTATTGCCTATGCATCCCGACAGCTGAAAATTCATTAGAAAAACTATCCTACTCATGATCTTGAGTGATCTGTTGTAATCATTTCTTTGAAGATATGGATACATTATATTTATGGTGAAAAATGTGACATTTATACTGATCACAAGAGTTTGAAGTATATTTTCTCACAGAAAGAACTCAACATGAGGAAAAGGTGATGGCTTGAACTACTCAAGGATTATGATTGCACGATACACTACCACCTGGGGAAGGAAAATAAGGTGGCAGATGCTTTGAGAAGAATGGTTCAAGGAGTCATGAACAAGATGAGAGTTGAAAAGGATCATATATACATGGATCTAGTAAAGATGGATATGGTAATCACCATGGAAGGTGAAACATCAATGCTTTTTCAAATGGTTGCTAAACCATCATTACTAGAAAGGACAAAGAGTTCTCAGACCGACGATGAAGAGTTTCAAAAGAAGATTAAAGCTGTGAATGATAGGAGACTGAATGACTTTCTGTATGAAGATTGAATTTTGAAATTTGGGAAGAGACTTTGTGTTCCCAATATACCTGATCTTAAAAGGGAATTGTTGGAAAATGCTCATAGTTCCAATTTCTCTATAAACAATGGCAGCACCAAAAAGTATAGAGATTTGAAGGAAGATTTTTGGTGGGACAACATAAAGAGGGAGATTGTGGATTTTGTGTCATGATGTATGGTTTTTCAAGTTAAAGCTGAAAGGAAACAGCCTGGAGGAGTATTGGAACCTCTTCCCATACCTGAGTGGAAATCGGATAATATCACTATGGACTTTTCCATGGGACTACCAAAGACTCCAAAAGGAACGATGCAATATGGGTCACTGTTGATCGTCTTACCAAGTCAGTACATTTTATTGCTATAACGGAAGATTTACCACTTGAAAGTCTAGCAAGACTATATATTAATGAAGTTGTGAGACTTTATGGAGTACCCCTATCAATTGTTTCTGATCTTGATCCCCGTTTAACTTCAAGATTCTAGAAACATCATCAGAAAGACCTGGATACTGAACTTCAATTGAACACTACCTACCACCCCCAAACTGATGGACAATCAGAATGGAATATGCAAACCTTAGAGGACATGTTGAGATCATGCTCACATGACTTTCAGGGTATGTGCGATAAATATTTACCTCTGGTTGAATTTTCCTATAACAATAGCTTCCATTAAAGTATTCGGATGGCACCATATGAAGTGTTATATGGAAAGAGATGTCTTACACCAACCTGTTGGGATGTCGTTGGTGAAATAAAAGCTGTTGGACCAAAACTGGTGGAGGAAACGATGGAAAAGGTAAAGGTAATCCAAAACCACATCAATGTAGCTCAATGTAGGCAGAAGATCTATACCAATAACCAAAGGAAGGATTTGGAATTTCAGGTAGGAGATCATGTTTTCTGGAAGGTATCTCCATGGAAGGGAGTTCTAAATTTCGGTAAGAAGGGTAAATTGAGTCCCAGGTACATCTGACCTTTCGAAATTCTTGAACAAATTGGGGTTGTAGCTTACCATTTGGCAATGCCACCAAGTCTCTCAAAAGTTCATGTTGTGTTCCACATATCACTGTTGAGAAAATACATGCCTAACCCAACGCATGAACACACTTACGAGGAATTAGAAATGGAACCCAATTTGTCTTATTGCGAAGAGCCCATCAGGATTCTTGATACAAGAGAAAAATTGTTGAGTAACCGGACGACTCGTCCGGTAAAAGTTCTATGGAAGAACCATAAGATGGAAGAGGCAACGTGGGAAACCAAGAAAATTATGATGAAGAACCACACAAGTCTTTTCATGCGGTAGTAATATAGAAATTTTGAGGAAGAAATTATTTGAAGGTGGGGAGAATGTAACACCCCAAGTTTCCACGATACGCTTCTCTTTGAACAATACAATAGCGTGTGTTGTACGCAACTTTGATTTCTAACAAACACCACAACCAATGAAACTAGCCATTATGAATATTAATACTCACATTTTAAAATTTTATAAATTTTATCTTTCAAAATAGACATTATTTTTGGACTCGGAATATCGAAATTAGCTTTGGGTGAATTTTTGGTATTTTTCTGAAAACGTTCAGTTTTTGATAAATAGTGAAAAAACACTGAGTTATAGTTTAAAACCGAATATTTATTTGAATAATTATTTATTTTATTTAAATTTAAGTAAGGCAAAAATAGATACATAATACCTATATAAGTTCAATGTAATTCATTGGAGTTAGTATAGAATTATTTTAGATATATAAAAATTTTATTGAACTTTTCACCGTCTTTTACCCACCTCCTAGGAGAATTTGGAAATTCACATAAAATGTAATTTTATCGCCTCTGTGAGTGGAATTTATAAAATTCAAGAGCCATGGTTAATATCAAGGAGTAAAATGTGGTTCAATAAGATAAAAATAATTTTTGGTGAATGGTAACTTTTTCATTTTATTTACCACGGTTTAAAGTAAATAGGGTAATAAAGGGAAAAATGATATTAATATTACCCTAACACATGTCCTATTTATATTGGAAAATTTTATCTCGACAAAAAAATACCTTAGGAATAAAATATTATCATTTTGGTCCACTTGGATTAGAATAGGACATTTATTAATATTTAATTCAAAGAAGAGTTAAAAGTGTTAAAATCAATGTTTAATAACTAAAAAATTTTAATATAGGGTTATACAAAAGATATATTCGATTATAAATATTCATTAGAAAGATAAAAATATTTCCTACATAATGTTAGTTTATTTATAATATTTATACAATAAATAATTTAATTATTTATGACACATTGGTGATGCAGTAATTCCCTAATTAATGAAATATAAAAATAATTGATATTATAAATATAAAAATAAATGTTATTTGAGACTTTTTATGAATTAAAATAATTTTATAGGTCAATATTACATATTAGGATTGGTTATATGAATATTTTTCGAAGTAATAATTCTATTATAAAATTATGAAAAACAAAATACCCAATAGTGTCAAAATTGACATAAAAGAGTTTTTAAAACAAATATTATATTATTAATTGATATTCTATTTCTAAAAAACTAATGTTCGGCCAAAGGAATTATATAATGATAGGTGTATCATTATTAGACCACTTGGGGGTCTCTTGGAGGTATATTTTACGTTTATTAACAATATAACATAAAAATACAAAGAGACATGGTAAATGTCAAACTATTTATCTAAGAGTTAAATATAAATTATAAGGTTAATATTGTGACCCAAATCTGTCTAAAATCTATTGGTTGAACGGATTTAGACCCATCCCTACCTTAACCTTTAAATAATCCACTTTTGAGCCATTAGAAACCGAATATGAATTTAGTATAAAATAATATATCTAACTTTTCCAAAGGTGGCCCTCACCCCTCTTATAAAAGGGCACTTCCCCTTCCCTCTAATTCCCACCTTCAAAGCATTTTGGCTATACCAACCCCTTCCCAAATATTCTCTAAAATTATCTCAATTAAAAATATAGGCCTTAGATTTATCATAAATCCATCCTATGGATCCCTTTTGATCAAACCAAAAGGTAGAACCCGAAGAATAGGTAATATTTTCACCACCCTCTTTCAAGTTCCTTTCTTATTCAACTTCATATTTCTTTGTTATTTCCATTCTAAAATATTAAATCCAGTATATTTTATATACTGTGATGTTATTATAAATATGGTACAACCATATTCAGTATTCTATCCATCCTTTGAATTACATGTCCCCATACGTGGGTACGTACGGCCTACCGTATCCACGTCGTGGTGTAATTGTGTTTCAAAACATTATTATTCGGATGGGAATAATAATGATGTGTAATTCATGTAAATAATAAATATAACATGATAATTATTCTGTATATATGATATAACATCCAATTATATATTATTTTAATAACAGAAGAATGATATTTTTGCTCATGTGTATGTACGGATTACCGTCTCCTCGAACACGATGAGATTCATTCCCCATTATATCCATTCAAGACTAAATTTCATTTGATGACTAAAAATAATTGTAGAGACATGATATAATTATATATATGAATAATATACATCCCAGAAATAATAAATATGGCTCACATAACAAATAATATAATGGAAAATGAATCTGTTAACACCCGAAACAATGATAATACTAAGATATTAATAACAAATCAATGTTAAATGATCATATATGATATCATATTAATGTATATAATTATTGTATAATTTAATAACATTTATCTCACCATTATACAGGGTTTTAACCTACCCTCAACCATGGAAAAGTACAAGGTAAGGGTTTATTTCCCAATCTCTTCATTATCCGAGGTTGTTTATACGTAATTATCTACTGGGACCTTTTTATCATCCACATCCCTGTTTCTTAATAATGTATTTAAAATCATTCTTACTATTTTATAGACTATGAGTTAAAGTCATTTATACCCTTTTTGACTTTTTATAATAAGTTTAAAAAGGAATCCTTATGTCATTTTCCAAACAAGGTCCTTTTTAACCTTTTCGACAGAGTTAAGGTAAGAATGTCTTTTTTAACTTATACGGCTGGTGATACTATTTTACACCATTATAAAATGGTAGATGTTTCCCTTAAAAGCTTATAAGAATATTTTCAATGTACATGTCTTATTATATAATTATGTAACTTTTTAATGATTTAAAATAATGAGATATTTCCCTAAAAATGTTTTGATTTCATCTATGTCAACATCCTTTGATGGATTTTAAGCTTATTTGAATGTGATTTATTATGACACAAAACATCGATATTGTATTGAAGAATTAGTGATATGTTTGACTGTGGAAGTTTCAATTTTATACCATTCATGGTTTATGGATAAATTATTGAAATTTTGTATTCTAGTTTTAATACGGATGTTTATGTTGTGTTTAAACCTATTCATATGAGGAATGCATTGGACTTTATAAGTGAAGGGTGGAGCCCTCTATTGCTCCTCGATGCATTGGTAGGTCTCATGAGACAAACTGGTTTCTTGGCAGAAGTCCTTGACAAAATCTTATTTGTAGTCTTGGCACAACGCCTTGACAAAGTTGTTATGATAGTCTGACATTATGCATTCCATCATTAAGAAAGTGGTTATTGATATTGCATGTGATTATTCGACTAGTATAATATCCATGTGAATAATTAAATTGAATTATTTCATTTTATTTTTTCTATATTATGCCAAATTTCAGGTTTAAAATGCTTTTGTTTTAGTTATACATTGCCTTAAATGTTTATGCTTATTTATGAAAGTTTCCGCTATATTGTTATCATTACTGGGCATCTGAGATCACCCCTTTCTATGTTTTATTTTTCCCAGGATGTGAAGAAATATTTTATGAATGACCTGAAGGGATAATATAAGGGGATATTTGTGTGGAGACAATATTTTTTTGTATTTTTCACTTTATGATGTAATGTAAACTTTATGAAAGTTTATAGTGATTCCAAGGATACTAAACTAATCAGTCTTTCGAGACATGATCTTTTGTGATCATGACAATATTATGTAATAATGCACTGACTCTGGGTAACTAGGGTCAGGGTGTTACAGATAGTGTCACTAAGTTTTTTAGTTAAATTATTTTATTGATCAATAATAAGTTTATTTGGGATCTTATGTTTTATCAAATAGATATCCTTAGTATAGGAAAATGATTTGGTGATTAAGTGATAAATTTTATTTTGTAAGACATTCACTCTGTTGGTAACATTATATGTCTAATGAAAATCGAATACTATTAGATTTCATTAGACGAGTAATGGTAGATTTTTTTGGAAGAGTCTATTTTTTATAGAGATTCTGGTTATTAATTGAAATGATAAACCTATCTTATAGAATATTTGATTTGGTTAATTATAATTTTGTTTGTGACATTAAAAGTAATTGATATTATTTAAAGATAAATGTTATGTTTTACTGTGAAAGACTATGTGATTAAATTCTTCTGAGTTTTGGTTTTCAATCTTAGTTTGGATTATATTGAAGTGTTTTAAGGATAGACATTTATTGAATGGTCTTTATTAAAAATTTTGTATTGTTAGTTTATTTTAATAAGTTAAGATTAGTATTTCTTTCTATAATGGATTGTCCATTTTTTGATCGTCTGATCTTGTACTAACCATTTGGTTATGGTTAATATCTAAATAAAAAGGAAATATATAGTTCATCCCATTTTAATTATGTGATTCTCTATAAATTGATTCTAGCTCTTCAGGTGTAACTAAGTCATATTGTATACTCATCGTTTGGAGAAAAGATTAGTTAGTGGTATAAATTTTTTAAAGGATGAAACTCTACTTAAAAATTATGATCGTATCTTTATGTTCTTATTCAATCTCATAATTAAATTCCTAAACTTTATGAAATGAAACTTAAGACAAAAAAGTGTTGTCAATTTACCTTTCCTACTGGAAAACTAATGACCGTGCAACCCATAACAAGTTTGTGGATTTATTTTTGTTAACATTCTCCTGGTCACGTTTTCTATCACTATCCATCATAACTTGACGCTTAGTTTATCTTCCATAACCATGTTTTCCTACATGGAATCCTAGTATGGGTTATCTCATGGGACCTTTTTACTTCTCTTTCTTTCATTTAAAGTGATAGTTTTATTGACTCCTTTTCCATTGTGGGAATTTTAATGAAGTTCCCAAGCCATATTTTAAAAATTGTGAGGAATAAATTTCCAAAATGGGGGAAAATGAAACACCACAAGATTTCATAGCAAGTTATTTTTTAAAGTAATTCAATAGCTTGCGCTACACACAACATCAAGTTCGAGTGCACCACGACCTACCAAACATGTTATTCATAAAATAGTTATACATAGAATTAAATAATTTGGAATTTAGTATAATCCATATTATATTAACATCCATATTATGTGTTTCTTAGACATAATATAAGAACAAATTCAAATTTTCAGATAAAAGAAGTATTTTTCAAAAAATGAAACTTTACGCCCTTTTAATCGAGAATCCATTATAAATAAAATATTTGACACTTTTATATATTAAATTTGAAAAAATAAACATATTATATATAAGTTTGAAATAAAAAGTTTGTTGGATAAATTTTACGTGCTTTTGTGATAACTTTTATATGTTCTTGAATAGTGAAAAAACTAAATTTTAACTGAAAACAAATTTTTTAATCAAAACAATTTATAGTGTTAAATTATAAATTTTAATGGTTTTTATGTATAATTAGATTATATTTCAATCATTTAATCCAATTTTGGTCTTTGGAAAAATTTTACATTTAAATTGGACACATACACATATCAATGTTTTGATAGTTTTTATTTCTCAAAAACTCGCTTTCTGGTTTGGACAACGGGAATATTTTTTTAATTAACTAATACAATTTATATGTTTTTAATTTGATAATATAGAAATTATTTTTTAATTTTCAATTCCAAAATTATCTTGGGGTGAATTTTTGGTATTTTTCTAAAAACTTTTAATTTTTGATGAATAGTGAAAATGTTGTGTTATTGTTTAAAACAGAATTTTTATATGAATTATTATTTTTAATTTAAATTTATTTTAAAGTCAAAAAATAGATACATAATACCTATATATGTTCAATTTCATTCATTAAAGTCATTTTATAATAAGATTACATATAGAAAAAATTGTTGGACTTTTTGACATCTTTTACTCACCTTCTAGGCATATTTTCAAATTTTCATAAAAAATAATTTTAATGCATCTGTGAATTGAATTTCAAAAAATCTGAGAGACATGGTTGACATAAGTATGTAAAATGTGGTTCAATAGGATGAAAATATTTTTTGGTGAATAGTAACTTTTAAATTTTATTTACCTTGGTTAAAAGTAAATTGGGTAATTAAAGGTAAAAATGATATTATAATTACCTTATAAATGTCCTAATTATATTGGATAACTATATTTAAACCAAAATAAACCTTATGAATAAAATAATATCCTTTATACAATTAAATTAGATTAGGACATTTATTATTATTTTATTTAAAGAGTAGTTAAAAGTGTTAAATTCAAAGTCTAAAAAATAAACCATTTTCAATATAAGGTTATAAATGAGATAAATTCAACTATAAATATTCATTATAAATAAAAACATATTTCCTATATCATGGTATTTTATTTTTAATTTTTAGACATTAAATAGTTAAATTTATATATGGCACATTTATGATGTTGTAATTACATTATAAATGAATGATTGAAATAATTGATATTATAAATATCAAAATAAATGTAAATTGAGACTTTTATGAAATACAAAATTTTATATGTTAATATTACATCTTGGGGTTGATTTAATGTATTTTTTATAATTAATCACGATATTTTTACTTTCAAAAAAAAACAAATACTAAATAGTGCCAAAATTGACATAAATGAGTACTTAAAACAAATACTATATTATTAAATACTATATTATTCCTAAAAATATATTGTTCATCCAAAGGACTTATATAATGATATATATTTCATTAATTAACCACTTTAGGTTCTCTTGGTATTTTATAGTAAGTTTATTAACCATGTATTATAAAAATATAAGAAGACATGGTAAAAGATAAACTATTTAACGAAGAATTAAATCTAAATTATAAGGTTAATATGGTGACATAACACAAGTATAAAACCTTTTTTTGAGATAATTTGGACCCATCTCCACCTTAGTGTCGAAATAAATCCATTTGGATCAATTATAAACCAAAAATAATTTTATAATAAAATAATATTTCAAACATTTCCAAAAGTGACCCTCACCTCTCTAATAAAAGGGCACTTCCCCTTCTCTCAAAATCATACCTCCAATTCCATTTTTATTGGCCAAAACTAACTAAAATATCATCCCAACAACCCTAAATTGGACCTAGAGGGCTTAAGATGATCATTAAGCCAACCTACGGAGCCCTTCTGATCAAATCCAAAGGAAGCACCCAAAGAAGAGGTAATAATTTCACCGCCTCTTTCAGTGTTCTTTTCTACTTCCTCTTCCTATATAATTTTTGTTTCGATTAAAAAATAACACCAATAACTTATACATACTGTGATTTTATTATAAATATGTTAAAATCATATTCATTATTCTATCAAACCTATGAATCAAAAAATCTTCATATGTGCGTAAGTACAACTTAATGTCTCCATGTCGTAGTGTAGTTTGTTATTCAACACTTCATTATTTGGATGGGTATCATAATGAGTATAAATGATGTAAATAAAAAATATGACATGTAATTATTCTTTATATATAATATACTATCAAATTACATATGATTTAACCACTAATATAATGATATTGTTGCTCATGCATACAAATCACTTACAGTCTCCGTCATGCGGTGATATTTCTTTCCCCATCATAACCATTCAAGAATAATTTTAATTTTATGAATAAAAATAATTCTTTAAAACATAATATCACTACGTATATGAATCTAATACATCCTATCCAAAAAAACATTACTTACGTAACAAAACATATAAAGGAAAACTAACCAGTTAACACAAAAAAAATGATACTACTAAAATATCATTAACAAAGAAATATTAGAAAATCAGATATGATATGAAATATATGTATGTGGTTATTAAATTATTTAATAACAAATATTTCACCATTATATATGAGTTTAACATAACCTCTACTGAGGAAAATTAAAAGTAAGGGGTTTTCATCTCACTTCTTATTCCCGTGAGATTCACGCTATATTGCCACCATTTCCTTTTGTGTGGTGTATTTACATCCCATGATTTTATTATTTGTGTAATATAATTTAATTTATGAGAATTCAAATCATCATTGTATGATCACTATTTCATGGGGTGTATGTTTTGTAATTTACCAAATTGGTAACAGAATTTATAATTTCGATTTCCACTCATTGGGTTTTACACAAATTTCATTAATTATTTTACTCCAATGTTATGTGTGAAATAAAAATTTATTTATTTATATATTAATTTACATTCCCCATTATGTGGATATAATTTTGATACAAATAATCACTCCAATGATAAATTCTCAAGTCATCGATATGAACATGATAAGAGTAATCTTAACTCAATTTCCATTCATTGAGTTAAACATCCAAGTCATTGGTGTTGTTTTTACAAGAATATGTGTGAATTTATTCTGATTGATTTACACTGAACATCCAATCATATTTAGTGTATTTATATTTTTTACAAATAACTATGTCTTTGATTTATCCATAACCTAAGGATATAGTCTTTTAAGGGATTTCATCCCAATTTACATTCTATTTATACTTCTTTGTTGTTATGAACCAATTCACTTTAATATGGAGTATATAATGTACTTTGAAATATTATGTCATGAATCCCATTATTCGCATGATATTATAAAGTTTTTATTACCTCTATGTTTTTATTCATGCGTCTCTCATTTGGTTAGGAACTCTTACTAAAATTTCATTTTAAATGTTTTAATGATTTATTTTTCTAAATCCCTCTCATTAATGTCCATGTTTTAAAAATGGTGTTAAGGATTTATTTATATGGAAATAAATGTTTCAAAAATTAATATTCCCTTCAAAAATTTCAATGATTTATGGGACACTTTGATTAAAAAATCCCTTTTAAAAGACATCTTTGATAAATAGTGTGCCTTTTAAATTTTTTCATGAAAAGGGGATATTTCTATAAAATAGTCTTACTTATTATTTTCTTCTATTTCAATATCCTTCATTGTATTTTATTCTTCATTGAGGTTAATTTATTATAATACAGTCTTCCATATTGTATAGAATAAGTTATGTTTGACTGTGGATGTGTTATTTTTATACAATTTATGGTTTGTGGTTAAAATATTGACATTTCGTTTGCTAGTTTTAATAGGAATGTTTAGATTATGTTTCAACCTTTTCATGAGAGGATTTCATTGTACTTAGTGATTGATAGGTGGAGCTCTCTATAGCTCCTCGATGCACTGGTAGGTCTCATGAGACAAACTAGGGTCTTGGCACAAAGCCTTGAAAAAATCTTATTTATAGTTTTCACATGAGGCCTTGACTATGTGGTTATGATGTCCGACATCATGCAACCATCATTATGAAATTAGCTATTGATATTACATGTGATTATTCAACTTGTATAATCTCCATGGGAATAAGTAAATGGCATTCTTTGATTTCTCTTTCCCATATTATGTTAATGTTTAAGTTTAAAAGTCCTGTGTTTTATTCATATACATAGCCTTAAATGTTTATGGTTATTTAAGATAGTTTCTACTATATTGTTATCCCTAAATAGAATCTGAGCTCAACCCATTATTATATTTTATTTTTCCCAGGATTTGAAGAAGTATATTATAACTAACCAACACTGATATTCCAAAGGATATGATTGTGTTCAATGGGGACACAATGTAGTTTTTCTTTATGTAATGGTGTAATGTAAAACTCATGTATGTATCCAGTACTTCCAAAGTTTCTAAAATACTCAGTCTTTAGATACTTTATCTCTTTTCATCATGAAAATTTTAGTTAATAATGCACTGACTCTAGGTAACTAGGGTTGGGTCATTACAACACCATTGCATTTAGGATGTCGGGTTTACCTTAGGCGCGACTTAAGTTTAGTCGGTGTGGGCCTCCAACGAGATAACCTGAAAATGTCATAACTCTAAAAATAATTATTTTATTTTTCAAATCATTATAACTCACAAATGGGGAATTGGATTGAAAATCCCAGAAAATAGCTGAGCACGTCATGGAATGATTTCCTTAGAATAGTCTAACATGGGCCAACGTAGGACAAATGTGGAAAGTAGTTTTTGTGGTGTGAAAAAAAAATTATTAAGTAATGATTATTTTCTTTTCAAATACTTATAAATCATAAATGGTATATTGGCTTGGAATTCTAATAGTACTATTGAGCTTGTGAGGCTGTTCCTTCCTTAGGTTGGTCTAACCTCGACCGACGTGGGTTGAGGGAAAAAGATAATTTTAGGGAATTTTAAAGAAAAAAAAATAAACTTAAGAAAGATTATTTTATCCAAAAAATGTTTCGTTGTAACACAATGTCGAGCTCGCTATTTCATTTCATAAATGAAATATGTTTCCACTATTTCGATTTTGAAACATGTTTCCTCTATTTAATTGATTAAAATTGATACATCATCATTGGCACAATTTAGAATTGGCTATGAGGCTCTAGAGGAGTGGCATTGGGTTTAAAAAATGGTGATGAATGATGGATCACCACAAGTTCCTTAATTACCCTTTGTAAGATCCCATCATCGATGAGAGTTTTGGATCATGAATTGATGAATGACGGTGGAGCGGATCTGTTCTACATAAATGAGTAATATGCTTCTATGTAGGGTGTTTGTTTAATTAAACTTTTTTACTATTTGTAAATATCCACTACGAGCATGAATCATTCTATGACAAAAATGATTCAAAGATCATGAATGATAAATGTGGGATGGGTTTAATTTTGGGATATTCATCGGAAAAGTGGATACATATTGAACATGTGATTTGATTTTAATTATTCATTCATCCACCCATATTTTCTTTCATGGATGGATCAAGGCCAACATGAATAATGACTGATCTGTCCACCTTGGGTGTTCATGTGAGTTTCCAACCAGCCTCACTCTTATGATTTTTTAAACATCGCCGCCAAAAAAACCCGAAAGGATGTCGAAGATCGTGGCGATAGTGATGCACAATCTAGGCAGAGATCTTAGTGTAAAGAAGATGTTGTGGATTTACGACAGCGGTGGTGCGGAAGGTGGTTCATGTCAATGGCATGATACAATGGCACAGGAGGCTCGTGGAAAGATGTCATAGGTGGTGCATGAAAGGCCATGATTGTGCATGGGTGGCACACTATTACAATGGAGGAAAGGGCCCACCACATTATCCACATGTGGTGGATCAGGCCATCAACAATGTCCAGCGGTGACGGTAGGAGCGGACACAGCGAGCGATGCCATGCCACATGTCTGGATGCCGCTGTCCAGCTGGATCGTCACGGAGACCCGCGGCAACTATCGTGGGTGGGAAGCAATGTCTGCCACATCCCGACCGAACCAGACCAACCCACCAAATGGGTTGAGCTTCCCCAGTAGGTTGGACCTGTGGCCCAGCCTTTTGGGTAGCCCAAGATAATCATATCAGACCTGTGTCAGATCGATGGACCCCAGGCCTGGTCAGGTATGGTCGGTTTGGACGGGTCCGACCGAACCCAGACCCCACCAACCCCTTTTTATAAAAACGGACATTACATCCAAACTATAAATTTGATTGATGAGATGTTTATGGAGTTGTGACCCATTAATTGAGACATTATTTTTGACATAATCGATTTGAGTTTCTTTGGAGGATTATTTATGACTGATGGCTTGAGGAGTATATTCTCTAAAAATCAAGCACGTTACGAGCAGAAATCATGCAGTTGGATGTGATGTGAAGGAAGTGATGAGTAGAGCTCAGTGGCCCGGTGGATGAGCATACCTCAATGGCCTAATAGAGGAGTGGACCTTAGTGGCCCGATGGTTGACCAAACCTCTGTGCGCTGATAGAGGAGCATACCTCAGTGGACCGGTAGACGATCGAACTTCACTGGCCTAGACGACAAGAAAACCTTAGAGGACCGATAGCCAAGGGGACCTCAGTGGCCTATCAGAAGAAGGGAACTCAAAGACTTGGTGTCCAATTAGACCTTAGTGGCCCAATAGATGATCATACCTTAGTGGATCAATAGCAAAGAGGACCTCAGTGGCCCAATAGATGAGCGGACCTTAGTGGCCCGACAGACCTCAGTGCCTCATCGGGGATGAGTCCCTCAGTAGTACAAAATGTTCGGTCTTACAACTTGTAGTATTACATTCTATAATTTATGTTATTCCAGTGTGAGATGAGTCTAGTAAATCTCTTTACTATACTTCTTAGAGGATACACTTCATGTACCTATTTGGTAGTCTTCGTTTTTTATTTCTTTTTGTTATACCTTTGTTTTTTGGGGTCCCTACTGAGTATTGTTTTACTCACCCATGCACGAGCTTCACCCAAATGTGTCATGCCTTTTGAGAATGATCAATTCTTGGTAAATACCTTGGTGGAAATGGGCCCGGTGGTTCTTAGTTTGGCCTGATAGACGGTACATGCTTCAGTGACATCAGACAGTTGTTTCTGTACCTACCCTTCAGGATGGGTATTCATGTCAAGGAGTTCGAGAGACTTGTACTTTTTCTTTTTGGTTTTAGTTGGGCTTGTATTCTGGTCTCATTCACCTTCAGTTTTCTACTATTGTACCTAGTGTTTTTTTATTAGTGTTTTCACCTTCTACCATTTCTGGCATCGAGTTGTGTGTGTGTATAGGTACTTAGGAAAATTCTTCCCATTTTTTGGGATATGTTTAATCAGTTCAATTCATCATCCCCTAGCCTATGGGAGGTAGGATTGGGGTTTTCTCACCATGGGTCTAGGGGGATGGGTTGTGATAGAGTGGTATCAAAGGATTTAAGTTCTACATTAAGATCCCAAAGTCCTTGAGTTTGGTTTGGGGGAACATTTTTATGTGATTCGTGTTTGGATTTCAGTCCAAGGAACCCAGTGTTGGTATAGAGGTCAATGTATCGATAGACTAGGATCTTGAATTATTCTTTTCAACATGTTATATGATAACACTAGTTTTAGGGAAAAACTATGGTACTTGCACCATATAAGAATGAGTTGAGTTTTCCATGTCCTTCTTGAGTCATCTCACCGGGTATACTTTATTAATCATGGTGCATCTTGTTTTTTTAGATTCTTCCACATAGACAGTCCGCCAAGATTCCACCACATGATAATGTGGATAATCTACTGGGTGATGAGATGGGTACATGGGTTCGTACAAGATACAGCACAACTTGATGGTGTTCCAGCTATACCACCACCTATGGAGTAGCACATGGTACTCGTTGTACTAGTGGATGAGATGCGAGGGCGGAGCACAATTCATGAGTTTCAGTTATAGATACCCCTTAGGTTCTGAGGTGATCTTGACACACAGGCGGCTAAGGACATACTTTAGGTGGTGATTGAGTTTTCCATCTGGGCAAGACACAATTATATCAGATGGATTTCTTGGCAGTAATCCTTCTATATTTATCAGTAGGGAGATTGTGGGGTTTATATTTCCCGATCTTATGATAAGGGGTCTCTTCCATGGATAGATCATGGGAACCTTTCTCAGAGAAGGGGCACTTTCTATAAAATCTAATGGTTGTGCATGACCAAGACCTTATTTAGCTTCAGAACGATGACATGTCAGTAGCTGAGTCATCATCAAGGCATATTTTCCTTTCTAGGTACTCAGTAAATACAATACAACCAGTGCATCAGGGCTCAGAACTCTAAGTGAGGTGTGTTTAGGGACATCTGAGCCATCACCCTTGCTCAATTCATTCCTACTTGTGCTTGAATGCTAGAGAGAACCTTTTTGGTTGAAAGTCCATTGGCTAAGCATATACAGCCAGTGGATGTCATCAGTGGGAAAATAGGAATGCGAAGTTAGTCTCAGAGACTTGGACATGTGATATGTTTCGAGAAGAGGTCCTAAGACAAAGGATCTATAGATCAAGGATCATTGGTTCAGTCATGTTGTCCTAGAATGAGTTATTGATTTTCAAAAGATAGTAGGGGACATATCACTTGAGATTTTACATCCTGTCCTACTGATAGTGAAATGGTGGATGGGCCACCAGGGCAGACACAGTGATTGGAATAGTTGAATCTGCAGGACAATAGATGTTGCATAGGAGCTGGGAGAGCATCCTAAGGTGGTATACATTTCAGTGTGTTATAACCACCACCCCAATGTGGTCTACACCATGCTCAGGGAGGGGGAGGATAGGGTAAGGGTGTAGCTGCATGAGATCAAGGAATATGACCCATAGGCTCTATGAAATGATTTGAGGTACAGTTTGTGTCAACACTTAGCTACTGTATTAAAAGACACATGTTCTAATCATTCCTTCTTGTCATGAATGTTGTTCAAGATCTGGAGACTCATGTACAACTATTTAATTGACCCTTACATACAGAGATACATATGGGAGGAGGCTCGATAATCACACATATGTCGATGTTGTGGTCTGACACTTGAGGCAAGAGTTTTGGTTGGAACCACTTTGAGGTAGCATCGAGGCCTTATGGAGTTTGTATGGGCATGAACTGGTCATCCACATTTCATGCTCAGGTTGACTGTCTTAGGAAAAAGCATGTGGTATGTCAGCAACAATTAAATTGGGGTTTCCTTGGTGGGTGATAAAGGTAACCCATGCATCACAATACAGACTCCTGCATAGGAGGATGCAACTAATTGCTCTTGATTCAGTAAGCCTAACCCTTGGTGTAGTGGATGTTATGAGTTCTTATTTCCCAGTATTAGTTGTAGAATATGAATATGTCTTCCCTAAACATGTTCCAAGTTTACATCACCAAAGGGAGATACATAAAAATTATTCTACACTCCGATATGGAAACAATATCATCATTAGTATATCAGATGGATTTCTTAGAGCTTCCCTATATGAGGGTGTATGTGGAGGACTTGTAGAGGAAGTGATTAGTAAGACCCAATGTTCAAGGTTATGTGTGTAATGTCGACTCTTTAACCAAGTGACCATAAAAAATGAGTATCCACTAACAAGGGGTTGATGAAAATTTTGATTATTTTAAAGGGGAAACCATTCGCACGGATGGAAAGGTGCAAGTAGGCTTTTGAGTTGTTATGATAGAATATGATGAGCACCTTGATCTTTAGTTTTCCAGAGGAGAGAGTCAATTACACAGTGTTCTACGATGCATTAGGGACTAGACCTGGTTGTGTCCCGATGTAGAGGCAAGTAGTGATTTCTTATGGTTCACGTCAGTTAAGACAACAAGAGTAGAACTATGTGACCCACAATCTTGAGTTAGCAGTAGTAGTCATAAAATTGAAGATGTGGTGACACTACATTTTGGGTGAGCATATTACCATTCACTCTAACCAAAAGATTCTAAAATATATCTCCTCTTATAAGGATTTGAACTTGAGACATAGACGATGGCCGGTGTTCTTCTTGGACTATGAATTCAAATTATTCTATAATATTGGAAAGGGAAACATGGTAGTGGATGGTCTTAGAATGAGACATAGTTCATAGTTGATAAATGATGAAATAGAGTAGTTGGCCTCATTTAAATTATCCTTCATAGATAGAGATGATACATGTTACCTCCAATCGATGGTTGTTACCCCTCTACTCTTAATGTAGGTTAGTGAGGCACAACTTGATGATACCGACAGTAAGACTTTACATGCTCAGTTAGCCAAGGGGAATGCCCCTGATGGATATTTGAAGATAGACTTACATGTTGATATAAAATCTGATCACTTGTTTAATCAGCTTTGGGGTTTGTCAACACACTGTGTTGATCCCCTGTCCTTAGTAGGGGTTGCTCTTTCATTCCTTGGGGTTCCAAGAAGGGAGTGAGAAATAATATCAACAGACATTGTGATAGGTTTGTCATGTATGTCCAAGGGACATGGTACAATCTGGGTGATCATTAAATAACTCACCATGATGGTTACATCATAGATTTTTGGGAATGGAGTCTCATATAGGGCTTGGGATACCTCCACATATAGGAGATACTTACATGAACCATCACATGTCATTGAATGGGGTGAACTAGAGGTCGATAATGGGGTGACTTTTGAAATGTTTCGATGGAGATTGAGGATTGACATCAGAGGAACCTATGTGGGTGATCAATTCCTCAAGTTCATGTTTGGGGGTTGCAAAAAATTCTACAGGAGAGCATATGGGAGAGGGATGCTCCAGTTTTATCTCTTACCCTCATCTATTTGGGAATCCCTTGGTTGATATTTCAAGTACATAAACCCTCAATATGGGGAATATTTAATGACATGGATTTTCCTGAATAATTTTTTTTAAAATTTTCTTAGAAATTTTGGAACTAGGTGCAGAGACATTGTGCAATTCTGAGGCCCTGTGTGCTCAGAATGGTTCATAGAAAAATGTTATATTTTTAAATAGAATATTTTATATGTTTTCCTAAAAATGTTGAATAACTCTTAAATGGGTGATCAGATCAGAAATCTATGTGCACCATTACTTTTAGGATGGCGGGTTTACACATGGAGTGACTTAAGTTTAGTCAGTGCGGTCCTCTTGCGGGAAAACCCAAAAATGGAATAACCATAAATAAAATAATAAAATAAAATAATTTTATTTTTCAAATCCTTATAACTCAGGAACGTTGACTCAGATTGAAAATCTGAGACCACCATCAAGCTTCTGAGGGAATGCTTCCCTTCGGCTGCTTAACATTGGTCGATACGACCCAACTGTGGAAAGTAGTTTTTAGGACATGACCGAAAATAAAATAATAAAATAATTATTGTTTTATTTTCAAATCCTTATAACTCATTTAAGGTAACTCTGATTAGAAATCCCAGAGCGACATTGATCTCAGGAGGGTGTGATTTCCTTTAGTCAGGCCAAACCCTGACTGGCGTGAGTTTAGAGTAAAAGTTAAGATTAGATATTTTAAATAAAAATAAAATAAACATAATAAATTTTATTTTATCCAAAAAAAATGATTCAATGCAACGTAACATCGATCCAACTGTATAATTTCATAATGGAAATAGTGTAACGACGCTGCAACTTAGTGTAACAGAAATGCTGAAACATGTTTCCTCCATTTAATTGTTTAATATTGATAAGGGATAGTTGGCATGATCTGGGATTGGTTCTGAGGCTATGGAGAAGTGGCATTGGAAAAAAGTGAGTGGTGATGAATTATGGATTTCCACAAGTTCCTTTCTTCCCCTTCGAAGGATCCCATCATCGAAAAGAGTTGTGGATCTTGAATTGACGAACAACGGTGGAGTGAGTCTATTCTTCATCGACCAGAGATCCAATTCTAGGCAGGGTGTATGTTTAATTAAATTTCTCTCTCCATTTATAATTCTCCACGATGAGTGTGAATCATTCAATGAACAAAATGATTCACGGATTGTGCATGCTAAATTCTGGATGGGTTTAGTTTTGGGATATTTATCAAGAAATTTGATCTAGCTTGAAGTTGTGATGGGATTTTAATTCTTCATTAAGGAGCCCTTAAATTCTTACATGTATAGATTAAGGATGACGTGAACAAGGCATGATATAACCATCTTGGGTGTTCATGTGACTTTCCCACCTCCCTTGCTCTTTTGAATTCTTGAACATCACCGTTGCAATAACCCAAAAGTAAGTCTAAGATTGTGGAGATGGAGATCCATAGTCCATGTGGAGACCATAGTGGAAATTAGACGTCATGACATGATGTTTGCAGTGGTGACGAAGGTGGAATGCATTATTGGAGTGTCGTGGCGACAGAGGAGATCTGTGACAGGAGGCCGCATGTGGGGCATAGAAGGTCATCACTCAACAGTCGCGGCATGGATGGGGCGGTGTATCATGACAGCTGAGGAAAGGGCACGTTGCATTAACTGCAAGTAGGGGATCAATCCTCTATCAATGACTGATGGCGGAGGCAAGAGAGTATGTAGTGATCCATGTCGTAGTCCAGCTGGACCGCGATGCCCGCCACATCCTAGGTGAACCAAATTAGCTTGGCCAGCGGAACGAGCCACCCCAGCGAGGGGAGCCATCCCATCTAGCCAGACCCACAGCCCAACCTGTCCGGGTCGGGCCTAGAGGGTTGGGTCAGACCCAGGTCGGGTTAGACTAGGTGGGGTTGGTGGACCTTGGGCCAGTCCGGGTCGGGTCTGTCTGACCAAGTTGGATCGAACCCCAACCCTATGAGCCCCTTTTTACAAAAAATAGACATAACTTCAATACTTTATGTTTGATTAACAATCCATTAACAACATTGGGAACCTCGATATGATGATTTAATTTTAACATACTCAATGTGAGTTTCTGTGGAGGATGAGTTATGAATGAAGTCTTGAGGAGTAGATTCTCCCTAAATCAAGCACGTTACGAGCTGAAATCATGTGGTTGGATATGATGACAAGGATGTGACGATCAGACCTCAGTGGGATAGTGGAAAATAAGACCTTAGTGTCCCAGTAGAAGAGTGGACCTCAGTGACCCTGTAGCCAAGTGTAAATTAGTGACCAGGAAGACAAGAAAACCTTAGTGGCCTAGAAGCCGAGCGATCCTCAGTGGCCCGATAGATGAGTGAACCTTGGTGACCCGGTAGCCGAGCGGACCATTGTGGCCAGAAAAAAGAGCAGACCTCAATGTCTGGATATACCACAGTGACTCATCTGGGATGAGTCCCATAGTAGTACAAGATGTTCAGTCTTACAACTGATAGTCTCACTTTCTATACTTTAGGCAATACCTGTGTGAGATGACTCTAGTATCCCTCTTGACTATACTTCTTAGAGCTTACACATCATGTACCACATTGGTATTATTCTTTATGTATTTATTTTTGGTATACCTTTTTGGTTTTAGGGTCCCTAATGATTATTGTTTTACTCACCCCTACATGGGTTTCACCCGCACGCATCGTGTCTTGTGTAGATGATCAACACTTTACGGAGCCCTTAGTGGACTAGGGCTAGCTGATGCTTAGAGTGACTCGACATAAGTGGCATACCTCTGCGACTTCAAAAAACTATTTTTGTAACTACCCTTGAGGTAGGGTTTTTGTGCGGTGGAGTTCACTTTTACTTTTCTGTTTTAATAGGGTTTTTATTTTGGCCCCATTTACCTTAGGATTTCTATTGTTATTCCTTGGGTTTTTTAACTTAGTGTATCCCCCTTCCATCATCTATGGCTTGGATTTGTGTGTGTGTGTACTATTACTTAGGAAAATTCCTCCCATTTGTTGGTATATTCCAACTCGGCACTAGTCACCATCCCCTAACCTATGGGAGGTAGGCTTGGGGTAGTCACGTCATGAGCCCTAGGGGATGGGTCATCACATTCATCATTTTGAAATCAACCAACTTTGAGGTAACCATATTATTTGAAAAAAATTATTAAAAAAATTTACACACAAAATTAAGTCTTAATAGCTCATTTACAATGTATTATATTTTTTCTCCTCTTTTAACTAAAATAATTAAAATTCAGCATTTTAATAACATTGTTCGAATAATTAGGGTAGAACTTTTTAATAGGTGATACTTATATATTCTTTTGGAGTGTGAATCACTCTCAAAAACTACATCCTTTCTTCAATTAAAATTCACATTATCTCATTCATCAAATTTCCTAAGCATTTTATTCATCATATTGAAAATACTGTCAACACCATTCTATGGGATTCTAATCATGAACATAGTGCACACTTGAAATGTTATATCCATTTTACTAAAACCATTGAATAATTAGGAATATGAATGATGAAAAAATTCCATTCAATACCTGCATGATAATATTATATGGTAATTGACAGTTGATGACTCAATTTGGACCAGGTTCTCTAGGATGAAATATTTAAATGTTATTGATACTCTCTAATAGGTTCCCTTTTACTCTAATAATTTATGGAATAACCTCCAAGGAACTATTTGTATCTTTCATTCACATTAAAATTAGACTATTATATGTGGTAATATAATTTTTTTGGATGGTAATTATGTATTGGGACCTCTATATTTTCAACATTTTCTAACTATGTATATCCACTTCAATGATTCCAACTCCATTCCCATATTCACTAATAGAATTATTTATAAAAAATCATATAAAATATTCAATAATATATATCTTTTGGGTGAATATTGTCACTGTTATTTCACTTCTTCTATCCCATGTACATTCAACACCATGGAATAACATAATCTTATTCAAGTTCCTCAAGTGTTGGATCCTTGGGGTTAGTTATGTTGGAATTGATTCATCCTTTCAAGGATCTATTCCATTATTTGGCATGAATTTTATGATTCTATATCACCAGAAATTTTTTCCTACACTGACGATTTGTCTTGGTGTCCACATTTCATTGATGAATT
The DNA here is from genome assembly GCA_963277665.1 of Viscum album. Taxonomy (NCBI): domain Eukaryota; kingdom Viridiplantae; phylum Streptophyta; class Magnoliopsida; order Santalales; family Viscaceae; genus Viscum; species Viscum album. Next base: position 400,461,471 of record OY728127.1, on the reverse strand, counting down.
TATTCTCAAATAGAATAGGAAGAGAACGTATTCATAATAGGTGACTTAGAATCATTTTTATAGTCATTTCATAAGATTTATCTTGGTATTAACCTCGTGTTTAATATTTATTGGTCACTTCCTCACATATTGGTTTGATTTTTCATGTCACTCCTCAGATCTTAGTTGTAACTACAAGGTTATTGGATTATAAAGTATCTAGTATATTTGAATCTATTACATGAATCAAAGAAATCATTACACTCTTCATCGTTTTTTATTTAAGTTTTTGGTGTTGATTCATGATTTGGAGATCCTATTCAGAGGTAACTAACTCTGAAACCTTTACTTTTGATTTAATGTTGATCATTATATTAACTATTGTCTTCATTTAAATTAGTTACAACAATTTAATCCATCATATATATTGAAGATCATCACTGATGGATCCTTATTTTATTAAACAATTTAGGGAAAATGAATTTATTCATGAAAAACATGGCTCAATCATTCAGTCCTTGAGCACATTTTTTAGTGATGGTAAAGTCTTTATGATGAAGCTATGTCTGTGTTAAGTAGTATTTTAATTTATAAAGAGATTGATATTTTTTTCATTGAATGAATATAACATAGCTTTAGTCATTAGTTTCATTCAAGGATCTGACCAATCCCCCACGATCATTACTTATGTCAAATAATAATTTTAAAATATCCTTAATCATGATGTCGTAAACCATAATATATTTTATTGTCAGAAAATGGGGAATATATACTATTTTCCAAGGAATATGATTCAAATTATGTCATTTTTTTCTCTTCCTGATTATCCCTTACAAATTATTTTAATTTAGTAGTGGTGGAGGATGATCTTATCCTACACCATTACTTTATGCCTTTACTCTTTTGGTGGTTTTCTCCCTCAATAAAATTTATTTTTTAGTCAGTGAACTTTTTCTATGTTGGGGTCTTCAATATTCTCTAATAATATTTTCATGGAGGGGAAATTTCATATAATTCACCCAAATGATTATTATTTTCATTAAAAAAATATACCATCAATCATTTAATAAAAAAATATTAAAAAATCAATTTTTTCAATGATAAATGGTAATCTTTAAAACCCAATTTTTTTAATTATACATTTATAAATTCAAATTCATTGTTTTTGGAACCACTATCACAATAAACCTTGTAATGTTTTAACACATGAATAAGAAGTTTCTTATAATCATATCTTCAAAAACCCTATAATATGAAATTGATGCTAAAAATTGAAGATGGGTTTGTCTCTCTAGATGATTTCGGGTACCATACCCTAGGAGGCGAGGAGCCTCACTTTGTCCCCTCTCCCCTTAGAGGGGGAGGGTCCTCTGTCGTATCTTAATGGGGATCGAACTCATCCTTCAGTCCCATTATCGAACCCCAGATGCTTACCTAGTTTTACTAATATTTCGGTAAGGTAGATAGTTCCAGAATACTTTATTGGCCTCCCACTACTACTGATCTCATCCCTGAAATTTACTGAAGCCTCTTCCATTATGAACATGACCTTGATTGTGTGATTCATGTAATGTTGGTCATCAGTGGATTACTTTGACTGTTGTATTTTTGAATCAAGGGGTTTATAAGAGTGAGCCATGGTTGGCCTTCCCAAATCTAGAAACATCATTATTCACTTTTCCTGTTAAGATGATTTGATTCTCGAATTTTCGAGTTCACCTTGATCCTATGATAGTGCTCGTTCCGTCTTCTGGCTGGGTGGGAAAAATGAGGCGCAACCCACCCATTCTGACGGATTTCTTGACGAACCATCGCCGCCCGGGATGTCACCCTCCGGGACGCTCTGCCATCTCGGCTGGCAACGGCTCCTTCCCAGCTGGGGCTCTCTCCAGAGTGACCTCTTCGTGGGGAGGGCGGTTTCTTTGTGTGGAGGGTTCGAAAAGGCCACACAAGGGAATTCCCTTTATAATGACAAAGAAAATGGCAGTGCTCGCTCCATCCTCCTTAAATGGTCATACGATTTTCATATGAAATGTGACCCCTCAAAGTTGGTGACTTGCGTAAGTTTTCCAAAACTCCCACTTACATTCCAAAATCCCCCTATTCTCTAGTTGCTGGAAAACATGGTTGGGTGTCTCTTGTTTACTAATAATCGAACTCATCTGATGTTACCACCGATTTCCAAAAGGGTATGTGTGAATGTATATGTCTTGAAGGAACCTGATGAATCATTTAGGATTTCAATGGGAGAAGATTTTAGATATAAGTAGATCATTATATTTGAATCTTGGTGTGACTATTGTTCTTCATGCTAGATTTTGGGGCACAGTTTGGAGATTTTCGGATGAAGGGTGAGGTAACATAGAGATATTTTGGAGGTCTAGGTACATTGTGTCCAGGGTGGTTCTCTTGGTGATGTTGGTCAGATTTTGGATACGACTGGTGCAGGGTCTATAAATAGATGCATTTGTTCCTACTAAGGGAATGGTAAGACTAAGGATAACCTATGCTTAGGTGGATCAAGGATGCAAAAACCAGCTAAGGTCTTACCAACTAAACCTAGTGTAGTGGAAATTTTCAAGACTATGGAGTGATTGGGATATACCAAATAGAAACAAGTCCATAAAAGGGGGTTCCATGACCAGTGGTGTGGCTAGAGAAAATAAGGATATACTCACTACACATACTCATGCTCCATGGGATTCTGTTGGAGCTGTTGGCCCAACTTTTGGGGCTAAGGTGAGACAAAATCCTTACACCTATGCTATGGAGGTGCATGCTGGTAGTAGAAAGAACTCTAAAATGGTTACTCATCCCACTGGAGAGAGTAAGTCAGCGATGGGACAGGAGTGGGAGTAGACTTTACATTGTGTACGCAAGCCATTGGATACCAAATATGACACCAAATCGAGGAGGAATTTTTCATGCATTGAACTAAACAACTGATTTGAAAGTCTGACCAACGAGGGAGAGTTTGTGGGAAATTATTTTTTTCTATCTGAGGCAGATTATAATGGATATGGACATACTTATGATGATAATGGTTTGGTATGGGTGGGTAAAAAGGCTTACACAACCAAATATGTACTAATGGGAACAAGGAGAATATGGACTCAAGGAGCTGAATTGTTTCTCGAAAGCTGAAACCAATGGGCAAAAATACTACTCCTGTATTCCTAGATCGATGGAGACCTGATTGAAAAAAAAGATGGAAAACTCAAGGTTATAGAGATCTATCCAATGGAGGGATATGAGGGTTAGCAAGTTAAGTTCACTGAGTCTCATCAGCATGAGAATGAATCCTCAAAGTAAGGAGACCTGTACGAGTAGATGCACTTGAAAATAGAGGAGGTCATGTTGGTGGTGGAGGATGCTACTTCTTTCTGGTATGCAGTGTAAGGAAGGGTCTAATAACGAATTTAAATGCCTGAGGGACTCAGATTTGGGCATGAAAATGGAACTACTCATGCATTCTAGTGAAGAAATAATGGAGTCTGTTTTGGTGATCAAGGCTATGGGGGATGATGTTGATCAAATGATGGGAAGGTTAATCCAGGTGGAAGCTACCAAAGAGGAATTTGAGTGGATTGAAAATAAAGACCGCATATTCGTTAGAGGCTTCAACATGGAGAAGATCAGAAAATATGAGTACATGAATGCTAGGGACTATCTAGAAAGGCATTATGAAGAAATTTGGATGACCGATCTAGACTGTTAGGTTAGTTCCTTCCCCTAGAATCTTTTTAGGGAAGGAGATTCCAATCTCCTTATTTTTCTGTTTAATGATATAGTGGTATACATTGATGTTTTATCTACTTTTCTATTAGGATTCCAAACATCGCCTTAAATGTTTTGGAAAATATAAATGTTAATTTGGAGGTAATTGATTCTAAAATTTGGTTTTCCTCTCTTTCACTTGAAAAAAATCATCAATGAAAACCATTACCCTGATATTATAAATTATACATATATTGTCCAGATAATTGATACACAATATATAACCATTAATTCCATATATGGACTAGATGATCAAATTTAAGCATATTCCCCCATCTAACCATCTCATTGTATCTGATTATCTTATATTATTAGTTATAGTCTTCATAAAAAATATCAAAAATGTGTTTTATATTCATTCATCACCCAAATATCTTATTTATTTGGATAACCTTTTTTTAGTGCATTAGTATTTGAGGTTATAAATTATTAAACCTATGTTGGGATCTTAAAAATGTATAATTTTTTTTGAATTATTGCTTCACATGTAAATGACAATATATTTATTCTATAGATCCTAATTCCTTTGATACCATCTTTCAAATTGAGATATTCAGTGTGAAAAAAATACTCCACTTAAGAAAATTATTCTATCTTTAACTAAACTAACTCATAAGATATATAATTTGTAATAATAATGGCTTTTTTCAATCTATATTCATTAAAATCATCCTATACAATTCAAATGTATTCATCTAATATATACAGATGATTTTACATACCTTTATTTATAAAAATAAATATATTAATAAATGTATTTTGATATTAATAAAGGATTCTATAAAATATATATAATGTTGAAAATTTATACTGATAACTTCATTATCTAAAATGTTTAATGAATTTTGGATCAATGAGATTTTTACAAAATGAAATAAAAACATGAATGCCTTGATTTAAATCTACTAAAAACCCTCCTGTGTATATAGTAAATCCAATTTAGACCTCTTAATGATTCCTCTAATAGTACATGAGTTAGTGACTAAAAACAAGGGAATGTATTATATAATATGAGAGACATTACCCTCTTTAATCCCAAAAAAATTAGGAAAATTCATTGATCATAACCAAGAACCATAATGAAATAAATCCAAAATCCCAATAGTATTGTAAATTTTCATGTAATGTATTATAGAAAAATAGTACCAACAAAAAATACTTAAATAAAAACATCTAAATACCTATAACACAATCATATCATCCAATCACCACATCACATGCTAGTAAAGGACAAATTGATATCTAAAACTATCTGGTAAATCTATAATATAGTATATAGATGTTGGGGCGAGAATAAAAGTATTCCCAGTATGTTCTTCTTTAGAAACTATCAAGTCAATGTGAATGATCTTAATAAATTAAATTCATCCCATATAGAAAAAATATTTAAGATCTAAGAAATTTAAATTATAAAATATGAATTATTGTATTTCTAGTTTTATCTATTTCAAATAACATTAAATCCTCAATGAATAAAAAAACTAATCATGACTCTATCCCATTTAATCTAAAAAACCATATCACAACATTATCACTCTTTATATCAATATACAATATAGGTATACTAAATCATGAAATTATAGTAAATGAGGTTCCCACACCTTCCTCCTCAATGAGACAATGGTAACGTCCCAGGCTCGGGTCGTTACAAAGTGGTATCAGAACTGTTTCTTTTCTTTGACATACTATTTGGAGCCTTAGTCAGGGATTGGATAGAAACGATAGTTGGTAATAAGTTGTGCCCGGGAGTAGCTAACCCGTATACAGGGAAAATCCAATTTACCACATGTTGCAATTTTATTGATTTTGAAAATTACAGTTGATTTTTTTTCACCGTGGGGTGACGCACTGGTGGTGTGCTTTTTATATTTTATTCATGGGTTCTATTTAGTTGCAACCTGATGAGATGAGGGTATTCGATCTCATGCATCATTTAGTAAAATACCAGGAATCACATGTCATGAATAGTTCCATGCCTTGTAGGTGCATTAGAAATTGCATGTTGTTGTGCTAGAAAAGAATGTTGTTGTGATAGCTACTTTGATAAAATACATGTTATGTGATAGGGTACTATTGTATGATACTGTTAATAGAATGGATGCCAAACTTTGGTTTTTGGGGATTATGGGCCCTCATTGACTAGAATTTTGTGTATCATTGACTGTTTATCTTGTTATAACACATATAAGATGCCAAACTTTGATTTGTGGGGAGTATGGGCCCTCAAAGATCAGAATTTGGCACTTTGGTGTTTTTTTCAGTATTTTATAGGTTCCGGAGAAGTATCTCAGGCTTACTATCAGGAAAACCCAGTGTACACACCGTGTAGTTCCTTGGACACACGCCGTGTGTTCTTCTGTTTGGGAAGAAAATAAAACTTTTTAAGTACACGCCTTCTACCCTAAGTACACGCCGTGTAGTATCTTCCTGTGTCATAGACCATGTGGGCAGGGACACAGGGAAGGGAAATTCTTGGAGAAAACACGCCGTGTACCAGATGTACACACTGTGTTGTGTTGACCCGGAGTCCACCTATGTAACCACAACACGGACGGAGAAGAACTTAAGACGTATACGCCGTGTCCACTGTGGAACACACCGTTTAGTCTGACCTGGGATCGGGCCGTGTAACTAACAACACGGGTTGGTGTAATCCTTTTGTGTACATGCCGTGTGTATATGGAACACGCCGTGTAGTTTGAGGCGTGTATCCAGCCATGTAACTGACAACACGGGTCGATGGAACTCATCTAGTACACGCCGTGTACCTGTGGAACACGCCATGTAGTCTTGTCCAAGGACAGACAGTCTGGACTTCACCGTGTGGGTGGAAAACGGGGTGGTATACATGTTGTGTGCGGTTGTAACATGCCGTGTAGTATCAAGCAGAGTAGTGGGCCATGCCACAAATGACACGGACAGCTGGAATATACAACATACATGCCGTGTAGACTATATACATGTTGTGTAGTTTTTTTTTCAACAGGAGCTGGGTGGCTTAGCCGTGTAGAAGTACCCAGGTAGGGGAAGATAAGTCAGGTACACTCCATGTAGTCAGTATACACACCGTGTAGTCTTGTTTTTCAAATCATGAATTCCTTATTCCTCCTGTTCCCCTTTTGGTCCCTTCGTTTTCAGTCTTGATAATCCTGATCTAAGGTGTTTGTTTGAGCTTGTAGAGTCATGCCACTAAGATGACCACGCGTTGTTTTCCAGGAGAGCGGTAACAATTACACTCCAGAGATGGTGGGATATGTGCTACCAGTAGATCCTCCAGCAGAGCCAGATGCAGCGCCAACCATTATACTGGACATAGGCGCGGAGGTGTAGTTCTGTGAAGGCTTTATGCTATTCATGCAGACCTTTCAGGGAGCCCCGCCATCTGCCACATCTATGGCAGAGCTGACTCATATCTTCCAGCAGCAGCATCCGCCTATGTTCTCAGGGGATGTCGGACCACAATCTATGGTGTCTTGGATGGGGTATATGCAGACTATCTTTGAGCATCTTGAGACTCCTCCAGGGTTGAGGGTCAATCTCACGACTTATATGTCGCGTGATACTGCCAAGAGGTGGTGGGATGTTACCACCCAGTCAGAGCATCAAAGAGACATGGAGTGGGAAGATTTTTAAGTAGTATTATATGAATTATTCTTCCCAGAGATGCTGAGGGCATACAGAGCACTAGAGTTCATGAACCTACAGTAAGGAGCTATGTTAGTGATGGATTATTATGCTTGTTTCACCGAGCTTCAGCATTTTGCACCCGTTCTGGTGGGTGATGAGTTGTTGAGGGCTAGACGCTTTGAGGATGGTCTTCGATATGACATCCGAGAACTGGTAAACGTTTTTAGGTTGCCTACAGTACATGCTATTGTGAACCAAGTTCTGATTACAGAGAGTAACCTGCGGGAAACTACTAGTGTGGGCCAGGGCAGTTCGGCACCAGTTTCTGGTACTATTTCTACCGGAAAGAGGAAGCGACATATGAGTTTCTCTCATGGTGGCAGTACTAGCCAGGAAGTTTCTTCAGTTAGCCCGGTCTTTTGATACTAGTGAGGTTGAGAGGGGCACAAGAGACCTCAGTGTCCAAGAGACCCAGTGGAGTGTCAAGCTTGTGGAAGGATGGGTCATCTGCAATTCTTTTTCTGAGCGTTTCTACAGGTGGATAGTGAGAGGGGTTCTGTGCAGAATCCGTGTGTGGGATCTGGACCAGTAGATTCTTACCAGTTGGGAAACTGGAATACGTCAGGGCATGCCGGTAGGGATGGTGGTCGTGGTCGTGGTAGCCAGACACCAGGATCTCAGAGGTAGCAGGGCGGGACTGCTCTGGGTAGCCAGGCTTTGACATAGGGTCGTAGTACTGGGCCGACATATACAGTGCAACAGACCCTGCACGAGCTGGATCCCGGACCTTCTACTGTCATAGGTACTATTCTAGTAGCTTCATTTTTATCTTTATCACTTTTTGATACGGGTGCTACACATAGTTTCATATATGTGCCCATTGTGGAGATCCTTGGGCTCTATGTTTCTTTTTCAGCTTCTGCTGTTATGAAGCTGGACACTCCGTTGGGAAGAAGAAATACATCTGTGCGTTAGTGCAAGGAGTTCCCCCTTGAGGTTGGTGGGTGTCACTTCCTATGGGACCACTATATCTTAGAGATGACAGCTTATGATGTCATTCTCGGGATGGACTGGTTGGATCCCTTTCGAGCCTTTGTAGACTGCTATGGGCGCATGGTGAGTTTCACGTCACCAAAGGGCGGACAGTTTCTGTACAAAGTTGAATTGGATGTTAAGGCGAGTCGAGCTGGACCAAAGCATCATGGGCAAGGTGGAGTTACAACCCAGATTGCGAGTTTATATCTGGATGATCATGGGACCTATCAGACGGATTTCCCTCCAGTGTTTGATCATTTTAGGGATGTTTTCCCGGACGAATTTTCAGGTCTACCTCTAGGGAATGAGGTGGATTTCTCTATTGAGTTTGTGCTAGGAGTAGAATCGTTGTCCATTCCTCCTTATAGGTTGGATAGACCAGAGTTGCAGGAGCTTAAGAGGTAGTTAGAGGAGTTACAAGAAAATGGTTTTATCCAACCTAGTACATCTCCTTGGGGTTCACCTGTCCTATTTTCTAAGAAGGTGGACAGTACCGTCAGACTCTGTGTGGATTACCGAAAGCTGAACCAGTTGACGATTAAGAACCGATATCCCTTGCCGAGGATTGATGATCTCTTTGATCAACTTCGTGTGGCACGAGTTTTCTTGAAGATTAACTGGATATCCGGATATCATCAGTTACGCATGATACCATCGGATATACTGCTTACAGCTATTAGGAGCCGGTATGGTCTATACGAGTCCTTGGTTATGTCGTTTGGACTCATGAACGCGCCAACAATTTTCATGGCTCTGATGAATCATGTGTTTCATCCTTATCTGGATTCTTTTTCAGTAGTATTCATGGACGACATCTTAGTGTACTCTCACACTCGATACGACTATGCCACCCATCATGAGATCGTATTGAGTATACCGAGAGAGCATCGGCTATATGTTGAGCTCTCAAAGTGCCACTTTTGGATGGACCATATACACTTACTAGGTCCTATTATCTCATAAGTAGGAGTTTCAGTAGACCCAGAGAAGGTGAGAGCATTAGTTTCCTGGGAGCATCCTAATAACGTGTTTGAGATGGGGAGTTTCTTGGGGCTGGTTGGTTACTACAGAAGCTTTATATAGGACTTCTCTGGCTTAGAAGCATCGTTGACGGGTCTGACTAAGAAGGGTGTGAAGTTCATTTGGTCAAAAGCTTGTGAGATAGCCTTTTAGGACTTGAAAGAAAGGTTGACATTAGCACCAGTCCTAATACTTCCAGAGCAGGGAAAGAGATATATGGTTTACTATGATGCATCATTTTTTGGTTTGTGAGATGTGTTGATGAAGGGTGATCTAGTTGGTGCATACGAGTCTCATCAGTTGAGGTCACATGAGAGGAATTACATAACGCATGATCTCGAGTTGCCTGCAGTTGTACATGCATTGCACTATTGGAGAAATTACCTCTTGGGAGAGCATTTTGTGGTTTTCACCAACCACAAAAGTCCCATGTCTATTTTTACTCATTGTGACTTGAATCAGAGGTAGAAAAGGCGGGTCGAATACCTTCAGTCCTTCGACTTTAAGCTTGGCTATACACCTGGTAAAGGTAATGTAGTTTCTGATGCACTGAGCAAGAAGACTCAGATTCAGGCAGTTCATGAGGCCAGTGGTGAGTGGATGCTTATGGATTTGTTCTCTAAGATGCATTTGGAGGTGCACAATGGTCCGGGGCAGACCAATCTTTCATCTTTAGTTGTGACCTCTACCCTCCTGGATACAGTGAGGATGAGATAACTATCTGATTCAGAAGGCTTAGTCCTATGGGAGTCGGTGGCAAGTGAGGAGCCTCCTCCTGGGTGGATGATAGACGATAATGAGGTATTCCGCTTCCATGGAAGAGTACGGGTTCCATAGGATATACGCGAGGAGATGATGCGGGATTTTCATTCTTCAGCTTTGGAATTTCATCCTGGGGTTACCAACATGTATCGTGACCTGAGATGTCAGTACTGGTGCCCGGGTATGAAGAGAGAGATAGCTGGATTTGTAATAAAATGTTCCACCTGTAAGAAGGTGAAGGTGGAGCATCAGAGGCCAGCCTGTATATTATAGCAGTTACCCATCTCAGAGTGGAATTGGGATGATGTCACGATGGACTTCCTGACTGGGTTGTTGAGGTCACCTTGAGGCAATGATGTTGTGTGGGTTGTTGTGGAAAGACACACGAAGGTAGCTCATGTCACGAACAAAATCTGGTCACCACCAAAACCGGCACCAAACCCAGTCCGTGACATGACCCGAGGGGCATTCCCTATCCCCACAGGCTGGCACAAGTGCCCGAGTATCATTAATTTAGGTTTGGGAACGATTTACCCGAGTATGAAAGCATAAAACATTAAAAACAATCCATATTATAAATCTGAAATTTTTGAGTCAAACAAGACTTAAGTAAATACCAGAACAGAGTACATTGGTTTAAAGATAATACAAGTGGTCGAAATAAAAATAATTATAGCATCAAGACATCCCCACGGACTCCACACGACTAGAGGTCATCGCCCCCAAGCTATCTCCACAACTCCGCACCAACGATGGGAACTAACACCATGAACCGCCATCACCCTTAGCCTTTCCTTTACCTAAATCAAACATAACCAAGTCTACTTACACCCAAGGGTTGTAAGTAGGGTCTGAGCCTAAGCCCAGTAAGATACCACCCAATGATTCCAAAGAGTAAGAATACAATGTGAAAATGCAAGCATTTTTCAAACGCAAGGAAATGTAGTGTTAAAATTTCAAGAAATGAAACCTCTAATTGAAAATAGTTTTCAATCCAAAATTTTCAGAATATTGACACATTAAAATAGAAATGTTAGATACTATAATTTACTTCCAAACACACCCTAATACATGGGTAAATAATACAAATCCAATGAGCAACAACATTGGGAACACCCCTAGGCACTAGGTTGTATTGGGCCCTTTGTACCTCGTACCTCAGTGTAAAGTAACCATATAAAAATCATTTCTCGTGCACGAGCCACTAGTAGGGAACATACCCACAACCTAGTGGTCCCCAATAATCATCCACATAGTTTAGTTAGAGTTGTCTTTATCCAAATTCTAAGTGAAACAAGGACAAAACTCTTCTGGTCCACTAGCCGTACAAGTACAAATCCACCCCACCTAGGTACCCGGGCTTCCCCTTTTGTGCTCAATCAATTTCAGCATGCAACATAAATAAATTTTCATATAAAACAGAATTACTGGTCAAAAAAAACCAATACAGTTGCTATCACATTTTATACCACTTAAAACACGCAACAATACACTTTGATTTTTCATAAAACAATTCCTAAAAATCTCATAGTGTTTCAGACACAAAACTCCTTATAAACCTCACTTGCATACTATGTGCACATATTTAAGTTTCCAAAACATAAAGGGAATCCTACTACATTTCAGTGAAAACACAAAATCATTTTTAGGGCAACCCCATATGGTTCAAGAAACGACAACATTGCAAAGTCTTCATTTTTACACAACACAACTCTTAGAATTTCATGTGGTTCACAAACACCATTAAAACCAGATTTTTCAGGGAAAAACACAAGGGACAATCATTAAAAACTGTATTTTTATCCCTATTATAGTTCAATAAAATCAACTAGTTACTTATATGGTAGCCCCAATTAAACTAATAAAACATTTCTATGAAAAATCCCCAATTTCACATGAAATTGGCATTTAAGATTCATTTTAAATAAAAATGCCACAAAAACTATATTTTTGAGAAATACTAAAATTGAATAAGCAAACAAATACCATAAAAATAGTATCCAATTCTCAAATATTTTAATACACGATGGAATCACCTACCAAAACCAAGGAAACCCTTCAATCCTTTGTGCGAAAACTCAAACGCACCACCGCTGCACCTCAAGGAAGGTAAACGAGACCTAAAACCAAAATTTCAGACCATGAAACACAAGATAAAACCCTAATTTTTAAACCCTACTTCCTGGACATAAGTAAACTCAATTATAATGGAAGAAACCCTAACTAAATTGGATGTAACCCTAAACAAATTGAATGAAGAAAGGAGGAGAACAACTGACTCAAAATATCTTGTAGAAATCGCCCCCAAAAATACCAGTAGCTGATTTTAAAAATACTCAAAACGTCAAGGGAGGTTCTAAAAAGGATAGTTAGATCATTTAGGAGTTTTAATGGGGGAAAAATAGGAAGAATCTAATGAGTTATGAAGGAAACAAATTAACGTTATAAATCTTCCCGAAATTTGAGTTCTTCATAAGTTTCGAACTAAACCGCGATGCAAATGAGCTGAAAAGAGTGTGGGAGGATATTGGATGCGTTTCTGGGTTAAAGGGTCGTGTTTGGGGCTTGGAATCACCGCAAAACCCTTAAAAATGAATATGTTATTAATTAATCAAACTTTATTTTTAAAACTGAAATTGGGATTTCGGGCAGGCCCAATCCCTTAAATAAAAACCCATATACACCTTGGTTATGGATTTCCAAAGGCTCCAAATTTTAATTGTGGTATTAATATATCAGTGGAGGACATTTAGTAGTTGGAATGAGTGAAAATATTAAAAAATGAATATTTTATAAAAGAAACAAAATTTAATTTTAAATCTGGAATTGGGCTCACGGTTTGGCCCAATTCATGAAAACTCACCTATTCTCCATAAAAACTTTGGAAAACCCAAAAACAAATCATGAATGGAAATTAAATGGAATTTAACTTAAAATAAGTCATGTATGTGACAATTCTCCCCACCATGAAAACTTTCCGCCGTGTAAAGTCACATCAAGTACCAAGCAACAACCAAACCCAACTAAGAAACCAAGAGGTACTCCTTTGTCAGGTTTCACCCCCAAAGGCCAAAACACCTCCAGTGATCAATTAAGGATTACTCTCACAACCAAAACATATACCACTTTCCTGAAATGATAAATCACATTCATACTTTGTCCCAAAAGAAAACTCCTCAAACACTATCCGAACAACACTCAATCAATTCACCCTAATAAACAACAACATCGAACAAGGTTACACTTGCCCTACTATAACTAAACCATTGGTCACTCTCCAATATCAATGATTACCAAAATAATATGTAGGTAGTTAGATATATCTAAATTATAATACCTACTTCCCATACAAAACCAAGGAAAAATATGAGTTACTCGTATGAAGAGACACAAATGGGCTCCCCACCGTAAGAGACAACTTAATTCTTTTTCCCGAGACAGAATCAAGACACTAATAGGGGAGGCCCAAACAGACTCCCTGGTACAAGGGGTATAAATAAATTAGAAATTTACAAAATAATATACATGATACCCACAGTGGGCCTTCCCACCACAAGAACCAACCATCTTAACTGACCAGCATGGGCCGACACAGAAAGACCCAATTTTTTTTAAGATTTGGGAAGGGTGTAGGGTCAGTCCGCATGGTTTCAGAAACCGTGCACTAACTATGCCGATCATTCTTTCCACGTGGCATCCTAGCACACTGTCATTACTAGTCATGCAAAAAATGTGTTCTCAAACTTTCTAACCAAATTTCCAATCATTCTCCAATGACTCAATGTAAACCAACGTGGGTGGGAAAGACATTAGGCGATGACATGGGTACAAGGCCCTCTACATATTTCCACCGAATGAGAACAACAGAAGGAAGATGATGAAACCATAGATTTAAACACTTTCTATCTTTCAAACTTAGGATATGAAATTGTACAAGGGTTTAAATGACACTAGGGTTTCCCCTGACTATGCTCCAGCTTCTCTCCGGGACCTATGGCTGGAGCTCAAAATATTGAAGCATCTTCGGCCACGCAGTTAGGCTGTTGAAACCCCTATGTGGAACTTCTTCTTTCGGTTCCACAAACAACTACACCTCATTCCCCGATGGGTTCATCAAGACATAACACACTTTATAACACACTTTACCAAAAACAGACATTTCAATGAAACAAGGGATCAGATGATGCACACACATCGCACCTTGTTTCTTTGGGGAGAAACAACAGAAGGGAAAGACACGTATAAACACATTCCTTTAAGATGGAGGATTTGATGTTTTTTCCAAGGGAGACATAATCCCAACATAACATAGAACCTTAGATTATTGTGTGACCTTCACCTTTATGGACAAAAGATCATATAACATCACAATGCGTCACCGAATATGACCCTTGCGATTGATAGAAACAATACATGGAACGAGACCATATTCGAAGTCCCTAAACAACAGATAAGTCCAAAAAGTGGACACAATATCCTATCATGACCGAAATCTCAAAATTTGTGGTTTAATAATAACTATTTCTTCAAAGAAACTATAAAGAACCCAGAGGCCCTCCTAGACACCATCAAGACACTCATCCGTACTAACAACGAAAGAACACTCCCACCTTTGATGAATCAGGAAACTTAAGAAACTAAGGTCTCTTTCAACCTTCCACAAGCACTATCCCACTACAAGAGGATCCACAAATCAGAGAAATGAATGGTTGTAGACACAATAAAAAAAATGTTCGATAAAATATTCTTTATATTGATCAACTGGAGGATTTTCCAATTGCAAAACAAAATGGGTTGCACTTCAGTTGTGCATTAACCATTAATGGGGGCGTACCTTATCCAATGAGAGAACTGAAGGACCCAACCAAGCTGGTCCATTGGTCAAAACATGCCACAAACCAGATCCAAACACATGAAGGGAACCACTGTAAAGGCATCCCAATTTTTTTTTCAAAAGAGACCACTAATCGTTCGTACAACACAGCTTACCGACCAAACACAAACCCAAAACACAGTTCAAACAGAAGGGGTTCTTGAACTCAAAACATCCCACAACGTCAACATTTTCAAAAACCCATAATACAAACCATACCAAACTATTCATCAAGACATCATGTTTTTATTTAAAACCAATTCTTTGAAGACATAGGGTTTAACAGTAAGCGTATCCACCAATGGTACCCCATGGGCCTCACACATGCATGTTTTTGTGCCACACCGGGCACCCTCCTCATATCCATCCCAGCACTCATCCAGTCATTCCATAAACCATCCTTCATCCCATATAACCCCATGCATGTGGTCACTCATGTAAATACTAAAGGGTAAAACAAAAATTCCTTCCACTTTTCAAAAACAAAATGGTCAACCAACCCAACCTTTTTCTCAAAAATGCTAACAATGAGATCAAAATCCCAATTCACATCTTACAAATCATTTCCTAAGGACACAAACATTTATAAAATAACTCGCTTTCAAGTTATTCACATCAATTTCAAAAAATATCATCCCATTAAAACACACTCTAATTGTTTATAAAACTCTATTGGAAACTCTTTTCAAAACCAAATTCAATATAGTTCCTGCTTTCAAAGAGGTGTAAGCACACCATTTTACATTTCAAAACAATTCTGAAAATTCAGTTCTGCCATTTCATGAACCAAAACATTCCCTTTTTATTTGAAAATAATTTCATAAAAACTTTACGCTTCTTGAAACCAAGTCACCTTAAAACCAAAGTGCTAAGATTTCAAAACTAAAGCACAAAACAATGCAAGAGGAAACTAGTTTTGGTGGGTGACTTGGACATATGGTTGGCAGCCATATTCCAATCACTTCGCCATCACAGAGTGTATTCTAGGGAAATATACATGGCTCCACATGGCTTGCCAGGCCCTGCAAGCTCACTGAGATTATTCTCCCAACTCTCTTTTCATTTCCCATAGTCATCATTAAACCAAGAAAACCAAAGGACTCATATAAATCCATACTTCCCATGGTGACTTGAATCCCTTCATGAGGTGTGTTGTCCAGGCACACTACCCATGACTGAAATTTCAAGTCCTAAAAATCCTAGCTCCAGACTATGCTGACTCTTCCCCAAATAACATGCCCAAGGAGTGAACCTCCTCTGATACCATTTTGTCACGAACTGAATCTGGTCACCACCAAAACTGGAACCAAACCCAGCCCGTGACATGACCCAGGAGGAATTCCATATCCCCACGGGCTAGAACAAGTGCCTGGGTATCATTAATTTAGGTTTGGGAACGATTTACCCGAGTATGAAAGCATAAAACATTAAAAACAATCCATAATATAAATCTGAAATTTTTGAGTCAAACAAGACTTAAGTAAAAACTAGAACTGAGTACATTGGATTAAAGATAATACAAGTGGTCCAAATAAAAATAATTATTGCATCAAGACAGCCCCAAGGACTCCACACAACTAGAGGTCATCACCCCCAAGCTATCTCCACAACTCCACACCAAGGATGGGAACTAACACCATGAACTGCCATCACCCTTAGCCTTTCCTTTACCTGAATCAAACATAACCAAGTCTACTTACACCCAAGGGGTGTATGTAGGGTGTGAGCCTAAGCCCATAAGGATACCATCCAATTATTCTAAAGAGTAATAAATACAATGTGAAAAAGCAAGAAGTTTTCAAACGCAAGGAAAAGTAGTGTTAAAAGTTCAAGAATTGAAACCTCTAATTGAAAATAGTTTTCAATCCAAAATTTTCAGAATATTAACACTTTAAAATAGAAATGTCTGATACTATAATTTAATTCAAAACACACCATAAGACATGGGTAATACTACAAATCCAATGAGCAACAACATTGGGAACACCCCTAGGCACTAGGTTGTCTTGGGCCCTATGTACCTCATACCTCGGTGTAAAGTTACCATAGAAAAATCCTTTCTCATGCACGAGACACTAGTATGGAACATACCCATAACCTAGTGGTCCCCAATAATCATCCACATAGTTTAGTTAGAGTTTTCGTTATCCAAATTCTAAGTGAAACAGGGACAAAAATCATCCGGTCCATTAGCCATACTAGTACAAATCCGCCCCACCTAGGTACACGAGCTTCCCCTTTTTTGCTCAATCAATTTCAGCATGCAACATAAATAAATTTTCATATAAAACATCATTACTGGTCATACAAAACCAATATATTAGCTATCACATTTTATACCACTTAAAACATGCAACAAAACACTTAGATTTTTCATAAAACAATTCCTAAAAATCTCAAAGTGTTTCGGACACAAAACTCCTTATAAACCTCACTTGCATACTATGTGCACATATTTAAGTTTCAAAAACATAAAGGGAATCCTACTACATTTCAGTGAAAACACAAAATCATATTTCGGGCAACCCCGTATGGTTCAAGAAACGACATCATTGCAAAGTCTCCATTTTTACAGAACACAACTCTTAGAATTTCATTAGGTTCATAAACACCATTAAAACCAGATTTTTCAGCAACAAACACATGGGAAAATAATTAAAAACAGTATTTTTGTCCCTATTGTAGTTCAATAAATTCAACTAGTTACTTATATGGTAGCCCCAATTAAACTAATAAAACATTTCTATGAAAAACCCCCAATTTCACATGAAATTGGAATTTAAGATTCATTTTAAATAAAAACACCACTAAAACTATATTTTTCAGAAATAATAAAATTGAATAAGCATTAAAATACCATAAAAACAGTAGCCAATTCACAAAGATTTCATACACAATGGAATCACCTACCAAAACCAAGGAAACCCTTGAATCCTTTGTGCGAAAACTCAAACGCACCACCGCCGCACCTCAAGGAAGGTAAACCAGACCTAAAACCAGAATTTCAGACCATGAAACACAATATAAAACCCTAATTTTTATACCCTACTTCTTTGACATAAGGAACCTCAATGATAATGGAAGAAACCGTAAGTAAATTGGATGTAACCCTCAACAAATTGAAAGAAGAAAGGAGAAGAACAACTTACTCAAAATATCTTCTAGAAGTCGCCCCAAAAAATACCAGTATCTGATTTTAAAAATACTCAAACCTTCAAGGGAGGTTTGAAAAAGGATAGGTAGATAATTTAGGAATTTTAATGGGGGATAAAATAGTAAGAATCGAAGGAGTTATGAAGGAAACAAATTACCTTTATAAATCTGCCCGAAATTTGCGTTCTTCAGAAGTTTAGACCTAAACCATGATGAAAATGAGCTGAAAAGAGTGTGGGATGATATTGAAAGCACGTCTGGGTTCAAGGGGTGTGTTTGGGGCTTCGAATCACTGAAAAACCCTTAAAAGGAATAAGTTATTAATTAATCAAATTTTATTTTTAAAACTGTAATTGGGCTTTCAGGCAGGCCCAATCCATTAAATAAAAACACATATACACCTTGGTTATGGATTTCCAAAGGCTCCAAATTTTAATTGTGGTGTTAATATATCAGGGGCGGACATTTAGAAGTTGGAATGAGTGACAAATATTAAAAAATGAATATGTTATAAAAGAAACAAAATTTAGTTTTAAATCTGGAATTGGGCTCACGGTTTGGCCCAATTCATGAAAACTCGTCTATTCTCCATAAAAACTTTGGAAACCCCCAAAACAAATCATGAATAGAAATTAAATGGAATTTAACTTTAAAACATGTCATGTATGTGACAACTCACTTTTTTCTGATCAAGGATACCTTCTGTGTTGACAATCTCGAGAAGTTGTATATCCAAGAGGTTGTACGTCTTCATGGAGTTCCTCATTCTATTGTTTCGGATAGGGATTCCAAATTTATGTCTAATTTTTGGCAGAGTTTTCAGAGGGCACTAGGTACACAGGTGATTCTGAGAACAGCTTACCACACACATATCGATGGTCAGTCAGAGCGTACGATACAGGTTCTAGAGTACATGATGTGTGCATGCGTCCTAGAGATTGGGGGCTCTTGGGAGAAGCACATACCCCTGGTCAAGTTTGCCTATAATAACATTTTTTAGGAAACTATTGAGATGGCACCTTACGAGGATTTATATGGTAGGCCATGCCGATCAACTTTGTGCTGGATAGAGGCAAGGGAGGCCACTTTACTGGGACCACGTCTCGTGCATGAGACTACTAAGTAGGTCCAGTTGATTCATAAGTGGATGGCTACTGCACAGTCTCGTTAGAAATCTTATATTGATCGCCGGAGACGACCCTTGGAGTTTGTGGTTGAGGATCAGGTTTTCATTAATGTTTCACCGAGGTTGGAACACAGGCGGATCAGGAGACAGGGTAAACATTCAATGAGGTATGTGGGGCCATTTGAGATTCTGGAGAGATTCGGTCTAGTTGCCTATCGGTTGTAGTTACCACAGAGGTACCGAGCCATGCACGACGTCTTCCATGTATCTTAGTTATGTCACTATCATTCAGACTCGTATCAAATATTTCAGCCTGAGGAGGTTGAGCTTCAGGTAGATGCATCCTTTGAGGAGCATCCAATTTGTATCGTTGATAGGAGCACGCAGACTCTCTAAGGCCGGTCAGTTCCTCTAGTATGGGTGCTATGGCAGCATGGCCGAGTGTAGGATGAAACATGGGAGTGGGAGATTGACGTACGTGCTCAGTGTCTAGAGCTGTTCTGATCATTATCTTCACCACCCTTAGAAGGGAAATTCGGGGATGAATTACTTTAAGGTGGGAAGTTTGTAAGAACCCGGTTCTTAGTTTTGTGGTACGAGTTTCTTCTTTTCTCTTTTCCTTAAGTGTTTTTGAGAAAATAAGGAAAATGGGGGAAAATCCAAAATTTTGTGACTACATGCCATGTACTATCCCACCTGCAATATACTTTGGCCCTGTGGGATGATTACACAGGGTGTGTAATCATGTCGGTGGTGAATGGTGTAAAACCGCCTACAAACCGTTTAGTTGAAATTTACACTCTGTGTAGTCAGTCTGGAGGAAAATAGTAAGGCGGTGGAAGTAGCTGCCAGTGGAGTGGCAGTACACTCCATGTACTAATATCGATGGATGAACAGTGTGGTGGTGCTTCCAGAGGAACAGTTAAATGTGAAATATACATGCCATTTAGTCAATAGTACACACCAAGTAGTTTGTTTTTTTCGCATAAAATGGGTAGAAGCCAAGCTTGTTCATAGGATTGGTTTAGAACTAGAGGAAGGCTTAGGAGGGACAGATGGACCGTCAAGGAGCCCCATATCGAGTATCGGGAATATATTTCCAGCACCGTCGATCTCCCTAAAACCACACGGGGGAGTTCTTCATCCTCCTTGCGTAGTTCTTGCCAATTATTCTTCTAGGGGAAGTTATTTTAGTTTCAAGGAGGTTTTATTTCACCTCAGACCTACGACATTCTTGGATGATTCGAGGATCGTCGTTCACATATACCGTTCATTGGCGTTTAAGGTAGGTGTATTGGTGTTTAATTTCCAATTTTTGTGCGTTTGTGTGAATTGTTGTGCCACGAACCCATGTTGGGGTTTCATGTGGCTGACGCCTTGGATGTTTTAAATACCTAGAATTGCATAAGTAATTAAATGTGATAATAAATTGTTGTGTGGGATTGCTTCTTGGATCCAGGACCACCCTGGGGGTGCGTTCCTCTATTTAGCCGTTTGGCCAGGATACTCGAGGGTATTCCATTGTAATAAAGTTTGTTAAATTTCCTTGAGAGGAATTGTGTGTGTATTGCTTATTACGTGTTGGGAATGTCCTGGTTACTTGCACTTGAGGGAAGTGTTCTTTTTAGCTTGAGGGAATTGTTTGTTTACCCTGAGGGCAAGGTACTGCATAGCCTGAGGGCAACGTTCTCTTTCACCTGAGGGAAACTTTTTGTATACCTGAGGGAAGAAACTCTATGCCTAAGGGCGACACTTCGTACACCTGAGGGAAATATCTGTTATGCCTAAGGGAAATGCGTGAGGGCGAGATTCTGATTACCTGAGGGTAAGGCTTTGTGTGTCTAAGGACACTTACTGTTTACATAGAAATTCACTGTGGTGGTTTCCTTATAATGAATGATTAAATGAATAATAAAATGGAAATATAACTAGTAAAGGTAGTTACTTTGAGTACTTCTTAGTTTATTGCATTTTACTACTGCACACTATTGTTTCATATTTTCACACAGTTGGGCGTTGGCCTTTGGTGGGTGCCTACTGGAATTTATTTCTCACACCTAGTTTGGGTCATGTCTTCGGCCCAAATAGATTACATTTCTATAAGTGTGGATAAGGGAAAGGGTCCCTATAAAGGTACTTGATTGATTTTAAGGATTAGGGGAGCATGGGATCGGGCTTAGGCTCGCGATGCAACCGACTGTTTTGTTTTGTTTTTTTGTACTATGTATTGCATTTTACTGTATTGATGTGTAACATTTTCTGGCTATTTTCTTAGAACTAGAGACATGTTGCATCATTATATATATAACTGTCGGTTATCTTTTGCTGCAGTTTTTTATTTTTCATGTGTATGGTTCATTGCTTCCGATGTTGTTGTATGCTTTTCATTTTACTCCACTGCGCTACACTTTGACAAATGAGGGCATAGTTTCCCCACTATTAGACATGGGCCCTCGCTGCTAGTCGGCAGCCTTTGGCGTTTGGGACAATGCACTTGAGGTCATGTGACCAACCGGGTTCTGGGCACCCGTTGAGTGGCACCCGGGCCCGGGACATTACAATAATCACCCTTATTTCCCAAATAAATATGACTTGGGACTTCTAACACTCCCTATATTAATACACCACCACATCACACCAAAATTTCACCCCACAACTACATTACAAACCACATACCATAACCACATAACATAACCTTATACCGAACCTGCTACCAAACAATAATAACAATTAACTAAAGGAAGATCAATAGAGGGGGAGTAGTTAGGAATCTATTTCATTGTTTTCCTTGATATTGGGGGACTACCCTATACCCAAAAACACATATGGGAAATGGTAATGTTTCTTGAATTATATTTTTGTTCTTAAAAAATAATAAAACATACAATGGTAAAAAATAGCCACAAATCCCATCCACGAGTTCCCACTATATCAAACCATCTCTTTAAATTTCCCAATTCACGCTATAATTACCAAAAAAACTACTTCTTCCACCTCTAACTAAAAAATAAGGGAAAAACATAACATGGTTCAATGAAAAAAATTAAATTTATAGATTCATCCTAAACTAGTTCATTTGTCCTTTCATGTTATCTACTTATTCAATAAAGAAATATTTTTGACTCCTTATTAATTTATTTATTAATATATAATTTAACCCATTTAAAAACATTAAACAAATAATTTTCACACTTACCAATTTCTATACAACTCACTGTTCTAATCTCACAAAATTTATAAAACACACTAATTCATATAATTCTTTTTTATTCACCACTTATCACAAACAATAATCACCCCATTAATTCAATTAATTTAGTGCTTCATTTATCCATTTTATTTTATTAAAATGATTTCCCACCCAAATATCAATTTAATTCATTTTTTAATTCATTTCACATCTATATCCAAGTAAGACAATAATAACCCATATGTATCTATCTCACTATTCTATAAAGTCCAAAATATTATGTCATATTTATTTATATAGAAATGTTAATAATAATCTACCACATTCTCCCAACTACATATTTATACCATAGTAAAAAAATAATATTTTAAAAAGAGAAAACAAAATACTTCATGTATTACAACAATAAGTTCATTACCCTCCAATGATCAAAGAATTTTACACAAGCTGTTGAATCCTAACAATCTATGAAAAGAAAACTATAACATGTTAAATGTATATAAATAATAATAAATTAAATAATAATTTATAAATAAATTATGTCAAATTAAATCTTCAATAATTATATGAACAAAAAATATATTTTAATGATCGAAATCCCAACATCTTTTGAAGATCATCAAATTTATTTGGAACCCATCATCCTCACATTAATCAGCAATCATAAAAATACATAAATCATTATTTTAAGGAACTTTTGAAGGAATAAAAGGATAAAATGATATATAAATAGTAAACATAATATATTATATCATGTGGATTATATTATAGGAAGTTAAGAACCTAAGGTCCCACACACGGCACTCAAAAACTAGTAAACAAAATCACTAAATCATCCATGGTTTGGAAAGGGGAAATAATATTGGATGATAGATAAAGGAGGGTCATGAATTTATATTTGAGTTGTGGGGGGACCAAATCATGATGTGGTGCCCTAAACTATAGTATATTTGACTGTATTAAATGATGATCTTAAAACCACAATGAATTAATCCTAAATATTGTTAAATATCATATAATTTTTTCTTTACTAAAATACATTTTTGAGAAAAACAATGGCATTACTAATAAACGACATCATGTTTTCCTTGACCTCATTTCAAACCATGACATAAAACCATGATGATTTTTCCTTAAAAGACATCATTGTTCAACCCTGATGAAGACCCATGTGTTGAGACATTTTTCATAAAGGTCTTATTCATGATATATTATTTTTATGAATCACAAAAACAATATTATTAAACTTTTAGTTACATATTGAGTTGTTAAATTTTTTTGTATGAATGCTTAATTTTTCAATTCTTTTGTTTTGGTAAGTTTAATGCTACCAATGTAATGATCATAATGTAGTTAAGTCACACCAACCCATTTAATGATAGATATGAACTTATAATGATGTTATAACTATACCCTAATAACTCATAGGATTATATTACAAAAAATTCTATAATTAATGACTTTTCCTCAAGTAATGGAATATTTTGAACATGTTTCATTTGGTATTATCAATACCATTGTTATTCTAAGAGCCTTATCATGTCTTTGTTTTTATCAAGATACATAGATGTTCTGTTGGGGGGTTATTCATTATTTGAGCATTATGTATTTTATTTTTAATTAATTTGATTCTAATTCAATGAGATCATCTACATTCTAAGGATCATAAATTGTATCTTTAAAACGATAGTGTTCGAAGAAGTTTGTGTGTTTGAATTTCTTCTAAACTAGCTAATTGGGGGAGGATCTTATGATTATAGTGTTTTGATGGTGATGGATTTATGAGGATGTTACATGGTGTAGGACTTCTATTTTATAATTTGATAATCCCTAGGATGTTTCATGTTCTAACATTATATACCTTGGATCTATTTACTAACAATCCTATCATTTCCAAACAAAAGGGAAGAGTTAACTTGATAAGAATTAGTTATATTATTTGAATATAAACATTATTGGATTTTATATATTGTTATCCTAAACTAAATTAAATTTTGATATCATTATAATTTTTTATTTGGTTTGGTTCTATCATGTTTGTTATTTCATAGTGTTTTAATTCCACTATTTTTTATTGATTTTTTAATTTATTCATTTTAATTAACATACTATAAATTGTTCTAATATTTTAACTTCTGAACAATTTACATTATTGAGTGGAAAAAAAACTTTATTTTAATTATACATAAATTCACATATCTATTGAAGATTACATAAAATAGGAAAAAATTGGTATAAAGTCAAGCCTTTATACTTTTGTCTGATACATTTAGAATCAATTCTATTCTATAAATTTTTTATAAAATTTCTTTTAATTTTTTTCTTTTTATTTAGTTGACATTTTCTTTAGAGTTACACATTTTTATTGAAAATATATTTTTCCTCTTGAAAGTTCTTTACCAATTAGAAAATTGTAATATTTTTAAATGTTCCATCAATAGGTTTTTATGCGAGAATACTATGAATACATATGAGATTTAATGATGAATATTTTTGTTAACACCATTTAATATCATTATCAAATGGTGATTAGAAATTACAATATTCTATAAAAGGAAATTTATTATTTTATTCATTAGAAAAATTAAATGTATCATGAAAATTACATGTTTTATAAATCCTTACATTCTTTGATGTAATAAAAAATTATATTCATATTTCATATTGTGATACTATGAATACTATTAGGATGATTTTTTATATTAATCATGTACTTCTAATGTCTTGTAGATCAAAAGAGATATTCTGTGAGTGGATTATCAGTATTTTTATTTTTTTTCTAGATAAATCAATTTCTCTAATAAATATATGGTCCATGATGATTGTTATTGGAGTACAACCACTTAGTGAGAGAGAGATAAATGATAAAAGGATTATTCTGATTATTATAGATATATTAAAAAGGATAATTAATTTAAAAGAATAGATATAGATGATGATAACATAGTATTAATCATAAAAATGAATATATAATTAGAATTTTAATGTATTATGTAAATTTATTGAATTTAGTTGTGAAAAAAGCAGAAATAAGGGAATGGTGAGGTTTCTTTTTCAACAAAAAGTTCTATATTTTTTACTTCCTAAGATAAAAATATGGTTTCAGATACTATGATAAGGATAAATTTTAATGTAAATTCCTATAGAAATTGTATATAATGTAGTGGAGTTAAATTTAATCAATTTTTTAGGCTTATGAATATGATTATTTAAAATAATTATTCAAATAAATATCATCAAATGGATAAAATGTATAAATACATAAATATGGATTTGTTAAAAATTACCTATTTTGAAAGAAAAAAAGGAAGATTAAAATTGATTTTCCAAAGTTGAAAAAGATGAATATAGAGTCCATAAGATCCACTAAACTGAATGGAATGAATGTTTTTATTGATATAATAGACACACAGATCAAAAGTGAAGATTCATATTTTGATAAGAATTCATTAGATGTTTATAATAGCTGAAATACAATTGGTTTCTATGTAAGAGTAGATAGGAATAATTCTTGATTCATGGAAAATTTAAGGACTGTTTATCCTAGTAACTTTTCATTATATTCTGGTTTATACTTTTATTTAGTTTATGAAGATGATACTCCATATTTTGAAGAGATAGATGAATATTTTATTTATTTATATAATAGATATAAAAAGATAAATAAATACTATGATGAGACAATGGTAGATATTCATAGGATGATGATAGAATTTTTAATATTACATTTGAGATAGATTCTAGTAATACTTTTGCATTGAACAATGGGTAAAAAGGGTCATAATAGAACTATATAATGAATAATTATGTATCAATAGTTGAAAATAAAATCCATATTAAATTTAAGAATTATCTAGTAGTTGAATATGAGCCATTTAAGGAGAATAATGACCTAGATAAACTTACTTATATTTATAATTCAATCTCACTCTTTTTCAACTTTTTATGTGCATCAGTTTGTTAGATTAAAGTCTAATATTGAATGCTTGAAGTAGATAGTTGATAATTATACATTTTAAAGGATTATTATTTATAAACTTTTGAACTAGTTAAAGGAAAAGAAGAAAACATCCGAACGTGGTTTTAAATATACCATAAGTTCAAAATGTTTAAGGTCTATTTTAGAAATGAATTACTTTATACCATACGGTCTTCTATTTTTGAATAAATTACAAAGAGGAGGGAATTGAAAAATATGATGTACATCGAAATTGTTTCAATATTTCCAAACATATATAGAATTTATATCGAAGTAATTTGTACCTTTTCAGGATAGAATCATTCAACAGAAGTGGGTTCCAAAGGCCTTATTTTCTATTTCTACTTGGACCATGCATGTATGGATGTTGAATCCTTAATTTTCATAAGAGAAATAAGCTACGTATAAATAGTTAAGTAACTAGTAGTCTATATTTAGGTGGGGATTATAAAGAAGATAATAATTTTTCAAAACATAACCAAAAAACATGTTCATTGGAATAAGATCATCCATATACATTGAAAGATGGATTCTAGAAGAATTTTATTCTTATAATGTGAAATTTTCAAAAGATAGAAGTAATGATCGATATCATCTGTAGAAACACTTTTTCATGGTGGATTTTGATTCGAAAATATATGATATGTGGAAAAAATATATTTTAGTGAAATTTATTTTGATGTGTGTTCTCCTGAAGTAGCTAATTTACATAATGGTGAAATTTTAGAAACATTATTATATGTTTTAATCTTTCATATCCATTTTTTATTTCACACTAAATGGAGATATTATTCTTTAAATTATCAAAACATAATTAAATTTTGTTATATTTTTTTAAACCTTTACATCCCATGATATTCTATTATATTAAACATAATATGGTTATGTTCAATTTTGAGTGTTCACTTTCATGTTCTTGTTTTACATTATCCTAACATTGAAAAACTAGTCAAGATAAGAGAATGATATTTATTTCATATATAAATTTATGATAAAAAATTATGTATGTACATTATATTTTATAAAAGAAACTTGAATACCAATTAGATGATTTATTTGAAACATATAAATGAACTAAACCAAATAGGAGTAATGTAATTTAATGCCCTTAAAAATTATTATATTCTGGTAGGTATATTTAACTTCATGTATTTTATCTTAAAAATAAATTTATTTTGACTCCATTTTAATTATTACTCTTAAATATACTTTTTAATTTTCTCTTATGTTTGTTTTTAATGTTATTCTTACAAAACAATTTACATACCCACATGTATGAAAAAATATATTTAAAATTATTCTAACACCTCAAATATAGTAACCCAAAGATTGTTTCTATTTTATTAAATTGGTAAAAAATAAATTGATCAATTTATGAAATAGATTAATAGTTTTAGAAGACTAGATAGATAATTGAAAATTTTATTGAATTGAAAACTAAAGATACATAAAAAGAAAAAATTATAATTTTATAATTTATCTTTAAAATCCTTATGTAACACATATTAATCCTCTTGGTTTCCTAGAAAATTTGTAAAAAAAATTTAAAGGGGTGAGCTTAGAGAATCAGTAAGACGTAGTGTACCGTGAATTATATAGCATGATAACATAAATTCAGCATGGGAAATGTGGAAATAAATTAAAACCCTGAATAATTAAAATAGATCAAGGATATATTATAGGTAATCAGGGTAGAAAATTTCCCAAAAAGTAATTAGGTTCACTCCATGGATCAACATGAATTCTCACGAGATTAAACATTACTAAATTCATTTGAGTGTTATATAATTTTGGGCATGCTCGTAACATTCGTTTTATTCTCAGGCTTATGTGTGCCACATAGATTATATGACATGGATTCATTCATAGACATAACTTATTCCATGATCAATGAGTATGGAATAAAGGAATTTATGTTTCAAAAAAAGGATTATATATGTATAATCTTGAATTCCCTTGATAGAAAATGGGAGTGGTATTCACTACATAATATTTTTTAAGAAAAATCACAGTGAAATTTCAGTCGTATAACGATGGCACAAAAAGATTCAAAAAATGGGTATATGAAAGAGAAAGGGGAATCTTGTTACATATAAATGAAATGTAAAGTAATAGGGACATGTAAAGACATGTCACATAATAATTAATTGGAAATAAAATTCATTGTATAATAAATAAAATTGATTAAGGAAGAGAAGGTGAGGACCCCTTATTGAATTTTAGTATGGTAATGGGTGTACCTAACGGTTAATAGGTGGTATTAGTGAGAGTTAAAGTTGTATTATATAATTTATAAATCAAATAGAAGTTAAGGTGGATATGTGAGAACATAAATCAACATGAAAAGAATTAAATTAAGATGCACAACACGAAATGGATGATGAATTGAAATTATAAGAGAGAAATCCCTTACTAAATTTCAACATAGTAAAAGCTTAGGTAAGGATAAAAATGAGAGAGGATAAATGATCTATCATTCAAATAAGTTAAATGGGAAATAAATAAAATGTTTATAAATTAATGAAATTATATCGAATTGAAATTAAAAATACTAATTTCATATAAGGTTCTTGAATTGAAATGGGGAGAGGAAGGTCCCTTAGCTCAAGACTATGATTCCAAATTATTGCGAGGAGAATCTTGAGGACTTGGGGGAACATTAGGCGGAATATAGAGATGGTAGGTCATAGTAAGAACATGCTCCAAGTATTTTTATTGATTATAAATGAGTTATTTTGTGGGTTTACAGAGGAAATGAGTGAGTAATTCTATTAAGTTTTCACACATAGGTTTTGGAATCTATATAATAAAATAACCAAAACCACAATCCTTCCCATGATTTTTCCCATTGTTTCTTCCAAATTGGAGTGGTATTAATTATTTTATATGTCTATGTTCTTAAAATAACAAAATAATACCCTTGATGATGTATATGAGAGTCATACCATTAATGAAATGATTTTAAAACCATAAAATATATTATAGTTTTTGGAGGATTCATAAAGGAATTATAAAAATAATAAAACAAAATTAAAATCACAATAATTTAAATTTAAATAATATATTTGGTCAGTAATACCTTATATGGTATTTACTACATCAATTTTTATTCATTGTGATGTCATTATACACATTGTATATTTATATCATATTTAATTTTTAACAGAAAAATCCCATAAAATTATGAAAAATTAACTATTGGATAATTTAGACTTTCTGATTCAAAAAATAGTATTTATTTTATCAAAATAATTTTTTAAATATTATAAATTAACTATTAATTTGAAATCCCCATTTATGGAACAATACAAGTTTTTTACAATAACAGTTTTCCAAACATTATAAAAAATACATTTTTCACTTTATATAAATTTTATTATAAATTTTATTTATTATATAATATTAATAGTAACATTTAATTAATATATTTATTTTAATAATTCATGAATTAATCTAAAATATTTTCACTATTAAAATAATATTATACCCCAAATACAATCTATATTTTAACATATCAGAAATCAAATTTTATAAAAATCATTATTTAATATTAATAAAGTAACAACTTGAAATATAATAATTATTATATTTAAATTAATATATATATTCCTACTATTAGGTTTTATTTTTTTCTAATCCTTTTTAAATTATTTTTACCCTTAATTAACATATATTCTATTAATAGTGGTAATAAATATTTACTACGATTATAATTCATATGGTTCAAAAATTAAGTGGACCTACTTACCTAAATTTGATTTGATAATTCCAAATATTGAGTAAATTTTATAAAATTAAAATCAAATTGGTCGAATAATTTAATTTTATATAAAACTCATAAGCATTATGGAAGGGTTTTTTTTGAAAAAATATATTTCTTAAGGAAAACATGATTTTACATTAACTATATAACTAGAAATATTCATTATACGAATTTAAATAAATTAATATAGAAATATAATATAAAATTTTAATTTATATCATTTCTCATTAGGGGTTATTTTAATTAACTAGAATGGATAAACATTATTCATATTAAAACATTTTTCAGAGTAATTTATTTTTAATCCTAAAAATAAACTTATAGTAAAATTTGGTATAAATTTGATTAAAATTTAATTAATTGACATAAATATAAAAAATAATAATTTGGTTACCTTGAAATGAAATTAAAATAATAATTGTACTATTGAATTAATTTATTTTTTAAAATAAATGACAATTTTTCATAAAAATGTTATTTTTCACTTTTAACTGAAAAATAATTTTTTTCGATAAATATAAAAATTTCCATCTAATTTAGTTTTTATATGATGATATAAAAATGGTGTAGGATTTATCAAAAAATATATAAAATTTTCTATAAATAAATTATAATATTTTTTCATAAAAAACATTTTTGAATAAAACATATTTTTAATAACAAAAAGACAATGCAAAAAATTAAAAGATTATTTATGAAGAATTTAAAAATATATTTATGGTATATATATGTATTTAAGAAATTATTTAATCTTACTCATATCTGAATATTTAATGGATATGTTAAAATGGTCATATTTAAATAATCATTGTTTGTTTGGGTTTGGTGTTGCGTATCGCATACGCTCTCGAAACGTGTTTTCTCTTTTCAAATCTCAGGGCATTACATTCTTCATCCCTTTAATAAATTTCATCCTCAAAATTTAAAATTGAACATGGTTACTCATCTTTTTTTCATTTACAAGATAAAATGAAAAATGTAGGGATGAGTACTTTTAAACTATTAATCACACAAAGGAGATGCCAATTAAAAGTAAAGGGATAACTCAAAAAATACATGCATCTTCTTAACATATGAATTTCTAGGCTTCAATATATATCATCCCTGATAAATTTCCTATCATATATTATTATGGGTATTTTTTTCCTTAATAATGGTTCGTAATGAGATTATGAATTTACCAAAGCAAACCCGCTACGAGTGTCAACCAAGGTGTGCCGCAAGGCCTATTGTCTTGCACGAGTTCCTAGTCAAGTCTATCTCAACATGGTGTTTTTAGGTTTTTACACAATGTAAATCAGTGTCAGAGCCACATACAATTATAGATCATTTCTCATTAGGGGTTACTTTAATTAATTATAATGGATATACATTATTCATTTTAAAATAGTTTTCATTAAAATTCATTTTTAATCCTACTAAAAAAATTATACAAAAATATGTTATAAAGATAATTCAAACATAATTAATTAAATTAAATATAACTAAAGAATAACTGTGATACCTTTAAATAAAAATGATATAATAATTTTACATTTAATTTAAATAATCTATCAGGTCAAATGACAATTTTACATAAAAATGTTTATTTTTCACTATTCACTAAAAAATTTATATTTTTCGAAAAATATCGAATTTTCACCCTAATTTAATTTTTATATTTTGATTTAAAAATTGGATTTTTTTTATCAAATACATTTTCTTAATATTCTATATGTAACGCCCCAACCCCAGTTACCCAGAGTTGGTGTATTATTGCGTAACATTGGCATGATCACAAAAGATCAAGTCTCGAAGGACCGGTTAGTTTAGTAGCCTTGGAAACACTAGATACATTCATAAATGTTACAATAAATCATAAAGTGAAAAACTAAAATAACATAGTCTCCATTTTCAACAGACATATCCCCTTCATAATATCCTTTCATGTTAATCCTAAAATACTTCTTCACATCCTTTAAAAAAAATTAAAACATTGAAAGGGGTGAGCTCAGATGCCCAGTATGGATAACAATATTGCGGAAGCTTTCATAAATAAATATTAACATTTAAGGCAATGTATAACTAAAACAAAAGCCTTTTTAAACTTGAACTTCAGCATAATGTGGAAAAAATAAAATTAAATAATGCCATTTACTTACTCACATCGATATTCTACTAGTCGAATAATCACATGCAATATCAATAACCATTTTCATAATGATGGAATGCATAATTCCATACTATCAAAACCACGTAGCCAAGGCCTTGTGCCAAGACCACAAATAAGATTTTGTCAAGGCCTCATGCCAAGACAATAGTTTGTCTCATGAGACCTGCCGATGCATCGAGGAGCTATAGCGGGCTCCACCCGTCACTTATTAAGTCCAATGCATTCCTCATATGAACATTTTTAAACATATCATAAACCATAACATAATCGTATCACATAAATCATGCATAAAGGAAACACAACATTTCCACATTTCAATCACAAGATATCAATACAACACATTGATATAAAAAAACACTTTCAAAACCATTTTAAATACCAAAATAAAATAAAAATAAAACTTTGTAATTATTTTTCATTTAAAAATGTTATGGCTTGTAGAGGAAGCCGAAACTCAAATAATGGTCACGGCGGTGGAGAAGTCGTTGTCGCCGCATCCGTACGACAAGAAAAAACATTCGTTTTTGTCGTTTAGTAAAACGCTTCGTATAAAAAAGATTCCTTTTGAATAATCATAAAAGTCAAAGGGGTTTATACACCGTATAGAAGAAATTTGTATATAAAACAAAATATTCCTCAATGAATGGAGATTGAGAAGAAGTCCCTTAAAAAGATCATTTTTTAAATAAAATAGATCTATTATGTGTATTCACTATAAGTACACATAAAGAATGTAAAAATAAAAGATATGACATAATAATATCATGACATAATTTGAAAGTAGGAGATTAACCCAAAGAACAGAAATCGGGTTAAGAAGTTCCCTTACCTCGTGTCCGACTTGACTCGACCGTTATTTAACCTCCAGAATAATAAACTAGAGTTAATCTCTACCTACTTAAGAACCTTTTTCAAGTTCATTATTCCTTTTATATCACTTATTACCATGTCATGAACATTATGTAATTATTTAAGTTAATAATGGTCGTTTTGTCGATCTTAGGTACTTGAGTCAAAAATAAACTTCTTATAATTACACATTGTTCATGTGGTAAAATATCCATTATATCCATAATTATATTCATTATTTAGATATCATATAAATCATATATATACAGTATATACATTCATTTATAATATTACATAACATTTAGAGGTAAGAAATGAAATGCACCGTTCATGGAGACGGTAAGTCGTACGTACGCATGAACGCTACTTTCATTTCTATTTCGTATTTAATGGAATGAAGTCACAATGATATAAAGTTCTATTATAATTCCCATATAATATCATATATAATATCATTTACTCCATACTTTATATGTCCCACATATGGCATTAATGATTCAAATCACTTTGAGGGGGCGGTAGTCCACACTTCCTAAAATGAAATTATCACGCTTAACCATAATGGAAATCATAAAGGTATGCCATAAATGAGAAATACAGTAGAGTAAGGAAAACATAAACATAATATATATATCATATATTAAAATAGTGTCATCAAAATGGCCACCATTAGAGGTGTTAAAAGAATATTGAACAATCATCGTTTTGTGAGGTAGTATTTCGCCACCCACAGAAACAGTATGTTCTTTAACCATTAGACTAAGGTGTGTGTAAGTGTAAATAAAATATGTATCATAACAAAAACATTGTATATTTTAGATACTGGTGTTGTTATAAAAGAACGGAATAAAAGAGTTTAGGGGGTTGGAGATGCAAAATAAAACAAAAGATTATAAAAGAAGACATTACCTTAAAATCGGGTAACTCTTTTTGATTTGAGCCAAAGGCTTTCTTGGAAACAATTCTGCCCAAAGTGAGGCTTCTATGAGTAATAGAGGGAAGTTGAGAGAGTATTTGGGCAGAATTTGGCCGAGGCATAAGGCATTGATGGTGTGAATAAGGTGGTAGTGGTGGGGGCCTTTTATAAGAGAAGAGAAGGGGCACTCTTGGAAATATTGAAATGTTACTTTATTATGAAATGATTTTCGGATTCTAAAGGACCCACAATGATATATTTCTAGGATAAGGTGATAAGGGTTCGAAATATCCTCATACAATAGGTTTTTTACAAGTTTAAGCCTTAGATTTTACATTATCCTTTCATTTTATTTAAATCGTTAATTAATGAGGTAATCGCTGCATCATCATTGTGTCAAACAAATTTTAATTTATTTAAGGTCCAAAAATTTTAAAACAAATATAATGATGTTGTAAATCTTTTTATCTTTCTAATTAATATTTATAGTAAAACATATGTCTTTTATAACCCCATTTAAAAATTGTTTTAGTAAAACAACTCATGTTTGTGACATTTTTATTTTAACATTAAATAAAAAGTTTTTAATGTCATTTTCCTACCAATGTGGCTCCATGGGGTCCCCAAGTTTACCCATGGATTTTTTTGGTCGACCATGACTCATCCAATAGAGGTAGGACATGTGTCAAGGTCATTTCATATTTTTATAATATCATTTTCACCTTAAATTTCACTAATTACCTTTAATCGCGATTAATTAAACTTAAAAGTTACTATTCACCAAAAAATTATTTTAATCCCATTGAACCACATTTTACTTCCTAATGACAACAATGTATGTCGGATTTTTGAAAATAATATCACAAAAGTGGTAATGTTTCATTTAAACGAAAAATCAGTTTTTTAACTACCACTTAGTGGTTTCACTATTCATCACAAATTGATGTTTTTCAGAACAATGCCAAAATTTCACCCTAAGCTATAATTGATATTCCGAATTAAAAAATGATGTCTATTTTACAAAATTCCAAACATATAAGTTTCATTAATTAATTTTATAATTAATTCTCGATGTCACAACAAATAGCGTGTTTTTAAGAAACAATATATATCAAAAGATTGACAATTGTTTATGTCCAATTTCAATGTTAAATTAATTCTAATGACCACCATTGGATAAAATGGTAAAAATATATTCTAATTATACTTTAAAACCACTCAATAGAATAATTTATCACTATAAATTATTTTGATTAAAAAATTAGTTTTTAAGTATTTTTCACTATTCATAAAAAATTGGAAGTTATCAGAAAAATACCAAAAATTCAACATAGGATAATTTCGATATTCTGAATACAAAAATGAAGTCCATTTTGAAATATAAAATTTATATAATTTCAAAAAGTGGGTATTACTATTCATAATGGCTATTTTGATTGGTCGTGGTGTGTTAGAATCTCGAACTTGCGTACAATGCAAGCTATTGCATTATTGAAAGAGAAGCGTATCGTGGAATCTCGGGGTGTTACATTCCCCCCTACTTCAATAAATTGCATTCTAGAAATTTTAAATTTTTATTTGAAAATAAAAGGTTGAAAATAGAAAATACCTTAGTGGAAAACCCACATCGGAAATAAGGTTAATAAAATTTAGTCTTAATAAGAGGGAAAGGGAAATGAAAAAGTCACCACCAAATTATGATCTCGATAAGGAGAAGATTGGTGGCAATTAGAGACATATAATTGGAGGAAAACGTAAATATTTGTAGGGTGTGATCGAGGTCATCAATCACAAACATGTGTAAAATTGAGGGCCTCAAACCCTTCAATATATGTTGATTTAAAATATTATCAGTTCAACAAGACATAAGGAATTAGGATAACACATTTTTTGTTTTAATATTACTTTACTAATGTTTAAGAATTAATTTATTCATAGAATAAGAGACAGGTATATATATATATTTATTCTTGACAAGTAGAGTTTCAACCTTCAACTAATTTCTACCACAAACTCATCTTTCACTCAAAAAGATAATAGAACTCAAAAATATAATATTTATCCTAATCGTACAAGGTTCAAAATATTAACACATACCATTTAGATTATGAAAACTTTTTTGAAATCACCAGGGACTTCCTGTAGGCTAGTGGTAGGTAATAAATTCCTTTTGCACTATGGTTGTGGGTTCGATTCCTACAGCTTTGTCCAATGCAACGGGTTATCCCCCAACCTGCAGGTTATCCTTTTCCTAAAACAATAGTATTATAATATTCCAAAAATAATCTTTAGAAATGTTTTAACCTTAAACAATACTATCCAATGTTTAACTTAATCCATTCCAACCTTTATAGTTATCCAAAATACCTCTTTCCAGATATTCTCTAAAAGCTCTCTAAATTCCAAAATCAATTGTAACATCAGATTCCCCAAACAAAGTAATGTTTCTCTTATTGTCACATACTAAAAATATGATTACATTCGTCATATTAAAACTTTAATGAAAACAACAATTACTGCAGTACAATCCTTATATATATCACATTATTCTTATAACCAGAATATAATCCTTGAGTCCAAAAGCACCAATACATTAATTATTCCACTTCAACTGTAGTAACAGCATAATATTGTCCTTGATTACTTGTACTTTTCTGAGGTAAGTTTCCCTAATGCTTAGGACATTCATTTGCATAATGCCCCATTTCCCTACAGTTGTAGAATTCAACATTTATAGCCTCTTTCTTTCCCTTGCAATCACGAGCCTGGTGACAATTTTCTCCATATTTATAACAAACTCCCATTCATTTTAGGAAAGTACCGGGGTGATTCTTCCCACAATCATCACATAATGGAAAATCTTTCTTTCCCTTTTTCCCTTTATCTATCTCTTCTTCCACCGTTCTCTTCTTCTCTTACAATACTTTATTGTCATAATATTTAGAAAATTCCTTTTCTATCTTGATAGCACACGAGACTATATCTTCGTATGACGAGAAAGATTGTGAGACTAAGGCTCGATAGAGAAACGGTTTTAACCCATCAAAGAAATGATAGATCTTACTTCTTGGGTTACGTATATAACATGCTGCATGCCTCGCTAACCTTGTAAAGTTAGCCTCATACTTTGCGACATTCTCATCCTCCTTCTGCGTCAGACTCAGAAATTGCCTTTCCATATATGCTCGATGGTCATGTGGAAAGTATTTTTCTATGAAAATTACCTTAAACTACCTCCATTCCATACTTGATGCTTCTTCATCTTCCTTTTTTTTGAATCAGTAACCACCATTGATCGGCGTCTCTAGTGAGGCATAGACTACCTTGACAACCTTCTCCCTTTCACTACTCCCCAAGGCGTGGAATATTTTCTCTAAGGAGTTTATCTATTGCTCAGCTAATAATGTATTTTTACCCCCATTAAATGTTGGCGGCTGTTTCCACATGAAGCGGTCTAACATTGATCCTCCATGTTGCGGATCAGGGTGCTCCATACGAGTAAGGTTATTATTAATAACCTGAGTGAGTTGTCCCAGTATGGTAATAAGTTGATCAGCACCAGTTGTATCTCCTGATCCACAATAATTATCTTGAGAAGGATGGAAATCCCTACACGGAGTGCGTGCATTGATACGGTTTCCATTCCTTCCACTAGGATCCATTTCTAAACAATGGCATAAACTAGACTAGTTTATGAATCAAAGTACATAATTCCATACTTGTAAAATACTTAACATAAATTGAACTATTTATGGATATAATCCATAATCGTAAAAAGAAATGTTTTCTTTGAGGAATTATATACTCATAAACCCTTCATAATGGTTTGTAAAGAAAATGGTAATTATCCTAAGCATATCCCCCAGGAGTGTCGTAACCAAGAGTGCAGCAAGGCCCATTGTCGTGCACCAGTTCCCGTTCGAGTCTAGCTCAAAGCGATGTTTTCGGGTTTTACCCCTAGGTACATCTGTACCAGAGCCACCTCTACCTGTTCATATCCAGACAGGGATGTATTGCTCGAAAAACCCACAAAATCTCTACAACAACAAAATTCTAGATAGTTCTTCAATACTAATCCTCAAAGTCTATCTTATGGCTATGCGCTCTAATCAGAGTTTATCTAAATCTAGCTTCCAAGGTTAGTACTAAACTTCCTCTGATACCAACTGTACCGCCCCGACCCTAGTTACCTAGAGTCGGTGCATTATTTCGTAACATTGGCATGATCACAAAAGATCAAGTCTCGAAAGACCGATTAGTTTAGTAGCCTTGGAAACACTAGATACATTCATAAATGTTACAATAAATCATAAAGTGAGAAACTACAATAGCATAGTATCCATTTTCAACAGTCATATCCCCTTCAGACTGTCCCTGCAGGTCAATCCTAAAATACTTCTTCACATCCTAGAAAAAAATTAAAACATTGAAAGGGGTGAGCACAGATGCTCAAAAAGGATTACAATATTGCGAAAGCTTTCATAAATAAATATTAACATTTAAGGCAATATATAACCAAAACAAAAGCCTTTTTAAACTTGAACTTCAGCATAATATGGAAAAAATAAAATTAAATAATTCCATTTACTTACTCACATGGATATTCTAATAGTCGAATAATAACATGCAATATCAATAACCATTTTCATAATGATGGAATGCATAATTCCAGACTATCATAACCATGTAGCCAAGGCCTCATGCTAAGACCACAAATAATATTTTTTCAAGGCCTCGTGACAAAACACTAGTTTGTCTCATGAGACCTGCTGATGCATCGAGGAGCTATAGCGGGCTCCACCCATCACTTACTAAGTCCAAAGCATTCCTCATCTGAACAGGTTTAAACATATCATAATCCATAACATAATCGTATCACAGAAATCATGCATAAAGGAAACACAAAATTTCCACATTTCAATCACAAGATATCAATACAGCAAATTGATATAAAAAACACTTTCAAAACCATTTTCAACACCAAAATAAAAGAAAATTAAAACTTTGTAATTATTTTTCATTTAAAAAAGTTATGGCTTGTAGAGGAAGCCGAAACTCAAATAATGGTCACGGCGGTGGAGAAGTCGTTGTCGCCACATATGTACAACAAGAAAAAACATTCCGTTTTGTCGTTTAGTAAAATGCTTCGTATAAAAAATATTCTTTTTGAATAATCATAAAAGTCAAAGGGGTTTATACACCGTATAGAATAAATTTGTGTATAAAACAAAATATGCCTCAATGAATGGAGATTGAGACAAAGTCCCTTAAAAAGATAATTTTATTAAATAAAATCGATCTATTATGTGAATTCACTATAAGTACACCTAAAGAAAGTAAAAATACAAGATAGGACATAATAATATCATGACATAATTTGAAATTAGGAGATTAACCCAAAGAACGGAAATCGGGTTAAGAAGTTCCCTTACCTCGTGACCGACTTGACTCGACAGTTCTTTAACCTCCGGAATAATAAACTAGATTTAATATCTACCTGATTAAGAACCTTTTTCAAGTTCATTGTTCCTTTTATATCACTTATAACCATGTCATGAACATTATGTAATTATTTAAGTTAATAACGGTCGTTTTGTCGATCTTAGGTACTTGAGTCAAAAATAAACTTCTTATAATTACACATTGTTCATGCGGTAAAATATCCATTATATCCATAATTATATTCATTATGTAGATATCATAAACATCATATATATACATTATATACATTCATTTATATTATTACATAACATTTAGAGGTAAGAATTGAAATGCACCGTTCATGGAGACGGTAAGCCGTACGTACGCATGAACACTACATTCATTTATATTTCATATTTAATGGAATGAAGTCACAATGATATAAAGGTATATTATAATTCCAGTATAATATCATATATAATATCATTTACTCCATACTTTATACGTCCCACATATGGCATTAATGATTCAAATCACTTTGAGGGGGCGGTAGTCCGCACTTCCTAAAATGAAATTATCGCGCTTACCCATAATGGAAATCATAAAGGTATGCCATAAATGAGAAATAAAAAAGCATAAGGAAAACATAAACATAATATATATATCACATATGAAAATAGTTTGATCAAAATGGACACTATTAGAGGTGTTAAAATAATATTGAACAATCATCGTTTCGTGAGTCAGTATTTCGCCACCCACAGAAACAGTATGTTCTTTAACCATTAGATGAAGGTGTGTGTAAGTGTAAATAAAATACTTATCATAACAACATCCTAGAATATTTTAGATACAGTTGTTGTTATAAAATAATGGAATAAAAGAGTTTAGGGGGTTGGAGAAGCAAAATAACACAAAAGATCATAAAAGAAGACATTACCTTAAAATCGGGTAACTCTTTTTGATTTGAGCCAAAGGCTTCCTTGGAAATCATTATTCCCAAATTGAGGCTTCTAAGAGTAATATAGGGAAGTGGAGAGAGTATTTGGGCAGAGTTTGGCCGAGCCAAAAGGCTTTTATGGTGTGAATAAGGTGGTAGTGGTGGGGGCCTTTTATAAGAGAAGAGAAGGGGCACTCTTGGAAAGATTGAAATGTTACTTTATTATGAAATGCTTTTCAGATTCTAAAGGTCCCAAAATGATATATTTAGAGGCTAAGGTGATAAGGGTTCGAAATCTCCTCATAAAATAGGTTTTTGACAAGTTTAAGCTTTAGATTTTACTTTATCCTTTCATTTTATTTAAATCATTAATTAATGTGGTAATCGCTGCATCATCATTGTGTCATACAAATTTTA
Organism: Viscum album; assembly: GCA_963277665.1. Lineage (NCBI taxonomy): Eukaryota > Viridiplantae > Streptophyta > Magnoliopsida > Santalales > Viscaceae > Viscum > Viscum album. The sequence goes on along the minus strand of OY728127.1, from coordinate 400,420,492 downwards.
ATTTATTTAATGTCTAAAAATTAGAAAACAAATATCCTGATGTATGAAATAATTTTATCTTTCTAATTAATATTTATAGTAAAAAATATTACTTGTATGACCCCATTTAAAAATTGTTTTCGTAAAACAACTCATGTTTGGACATGTTTATTTTAACATTAAATAAAAAGTTTTTAATGTCATTTTCCTAACAAGTGGCTCCTTGGGGTCCCCAAGTTGACCCATGGATTTTCATGGTCGTCCATGACTCATCCAGTAGGGGTAGGACATGTGTCAAGGTCATTTCATATTTTTATAATATCATTTTTACCTTAAATTTCACTAATTACCTTTAATCGTGATTAATTAAACTTAAAAGTTACTATTCACCAAAAAATTATTTTAATCCAATTGAACCAAATTTTACTTCTTAATGACAACCATGTATGTCAGATTTTTAAAAATAAAATCACAAAAGTGGTAATGTTTCATTTAAATGAAAAATCAGTTTTTAGCTACCACTTAGTGGTTTCACTATTCATCAAAAATTGAAGTTTTTCAGTACAATGCCAAAATTTCACCCTAAGCTATAATTGATATTCCGAATTCAAAAATGATTTCTATTTTACAAAATTCCAAACATATAAGTTGCATTAATTAATTTTATAATTAATTCCCGTTGTTACAACAAATAGCATGTTTTTAAGAAACAATATATATCAAAAGATTGATAATTGTTCATGTCCAATTTCAATGTTAAATTAATACTAATGACCAACATTGGATAAAATGGTAAAAATATATTCTAATTATACTTTAAAACCACTCAATAGTATAATTTATCACTATAAATTATTTTGATTAAAAAAGTTGTTTTTTGTATTTTTCACTATTCATAAAAAATTGGAAGTTCTTAGAAAAATACCAAAACTTCAACATTAGCTAATTTTGATATTCTGAATCCAAAAATGAAGTCCATTTTGAAATATAAAATTTATGTAATTTCGAAAAGTTGTTATTACTATTCATAATGGATATTTTGATTGGTCGTAGTGTATTAGAATCTCGAACTTGCGTACAATGCAAGCTATTGCATTATTGAAAGAGAAGTTTATCGTGGAAGCTCGGGGTGTTACACTATAAATTAATTATAATATACTTTTAATAAAAAGAAATAAAAAACATTTTTGATGAAAATATATTTTAAAGAAGAAAAATGCATTACCAAAAATTGATAAATTATTTACAAATAATTTATAAATATTATATATATATATATATCACAAAGTATTTAATCCCCATCATATAAGAAAATTTAATGGAATAGTTAAAAATTATATATTTAAATAATCATTTTTTTTGGGTTCGATGTTGCATATCTCAAACTCTATAGAACATAGTTTTCTTTTTAAAAAAATTGGGGTATTATATAATCACTAGTACATTAGGAAAAAATAAATTCCATAAATATGTATATATATATATATATGGATTACATAATAGTATGAAAATTCAAAGATATGAATAACTAATCTCATAGTGATCGAATGCATAAATGTAGAAATCATAAACATATCATCAAGGCCTTCTCCCCAAAAAACATACATAAATGAGTATGTGTTATAGAAAATACCCAACTAATTCTTCTCTATAGACCTACTTATGTTGTAGAATCCCATGTTTGAAACCATATGTCATTTACATTAGAGTTTGAATTTTTTTCGGATGTCCTAGATCATAATTTGAGATTTAGAATGAAAATACATAATTTGGAAAACTCAAAAGTGCTATTTTTTATGGGTTTTATGCCCTGATAAGTGATTCAAGTGTTCATTTAAGTTTCAAGATCCTTGTTAATTGAAATCCCTATTTTTGGAAACCTAGAGGGACGCACACGATTAGCACATGGATAGTTCTAACCATGCACATCAACTATGTTGTTCTAGAAGGATTCACATGGTTTTCTAAAATGTGTGCCTAACCATGATTGTGGTTCCACCATTAAGAATTGTTTATTCATGGTTGGTGTATAGTTTGGAAAAATGTGGGGACAAACTATCCACCTATTTAAAATGGTAAAATTAACCATTTCTCCCCACTTTGTGAGCTCTTCTCCTTGCCTTTTATTCCCATAAATCATATAGCAGCCTCCCAGGTGCGGAGATCTTTTCCTCCTCTCTAGTAATAGTGGTATATCCTTCATTTGGACTCATAGTTATCCACCATTTATATCATTGTATTGAAAATGGTAATTCTATGATTCATCTTTCCTCATTTCTTTGTTTATATTTTTGTATTTAATGTTATTTCAATGTGAGATAATACATCCTATTTCAAAGGTATTTTTTTATTTTTCAGTTCTATACCAACCTTCCTTGAATCAATGATTAATGATGGATGAGTGTCGAAAAATGAGAATGAGGAAGGTTGTCTATATTATTTTCAATAAATGTATCATTGTCTATATCATGTTTTTGATGTGCAGTAGGATGGGTTTACCATGCATTACTTAAAAAATATTGAATATATTAATTTGACTAAGTAGTCCTTTTTTAACATGATTGACACCATTAGAAATGGTTGAAGGTTGAAAACCTAATCCCAAGACACCCCATGGGTGGGCTCAAAATTATTTCATGGTGACCATTTGTCATTATGACCAAAAAACTCATAAGGTGTGATTAGATAGGCCCAATTTAATGATGTGACTGAATGATGGTATTATATTGGAAGTCATTATAAATTATCAAGTATCCAATACTTGGCCCAAAATAAATTATTATGTGTTCCCATTGTTAAAAAGGAAATTTTAAGACCAATCAATCTCTACTGAGTAATATGGGTCATCCATAACTGTGAAGCCCATGACACCATTTTAGGGTGATGAAATTTGTTTGAAACACACATTGAGGTGTGTGGTATTAAATTTATTACATGATTATTCTTTATTATAATATAAAATACCATTATAAGGTGTGTTTTCTTATCATTAATGGTTAAATGAAAAGAGGAAATTATTTGGATGGTGAAAATGGATTGGGTAGTATGCATGGACTTTGATTATATCACCGTAATCTTGTTCATTTTTCTTATATAAGAAATGTGTAGTGAAATATTAAACATATTGATTTAGGTCTCTAGAAATTATATATAAAGTTATTAATTTCATGTTTGATTGTAAATTTTGTCAGGGATTTTTCTCATTACCTATGTTTATTAATTTAATTCATGTGTCAGGTTTTGATATTTATTCTTGAGGGATACCTTGGTTCCGTATGTGGAATGCCTTAGACAGGGTCATATGACATTTTAATAACATTACACCTAGAGTGATACATAATTTCCTCTTTACAGAACTCCTTGGAGGGGCTCATTGGGCATCTCAAATTAAATAATTGATAAATGAACTTGTATCACATTGTGGTTCATAAATGGCATTCAATGGATAAGATCACATTACGAATGGTATTTTATTATTCCATGAGAAACACATTGGTTCTTTACATGTAAGGATAATTATGGACTTAGAGAGCAATTCCATTATACCATGCCTTCGGAGATACATGGGTTCGAACAAGGAACGCTATGGATGGGCCTATAGGGTGGTGGGTTTATAGAAAAATTGCAGTAATACCTAGGTTTCATATGATGGACTATTAGGATAGGCTCAGGGTGTCAAATAATTAAATAAATGATGAAACTTCCATGTAAGAGAACATACTTGGATGTGGTCAATAATTTACATACATTAAAACCTTGTTCAGTTCCTTATCTAAACTTCAAATGTCATGGGACCTATTCATCACTTATATGAATATAATCAATGGGGGGTTCTTTGACTAGGATAATTGGTTCTGAAACCTTATATCTGAATTAAAATTATATTTAATAGGAATTTAGTGTCATTTTATCTTAGTCAGATGTAGTTATTGTTAGTAGGGTGTCCATAGAAGAACCTTACCATAACTTAATTACAATTATTTATTTACTACCTTATTTATTATACATGTACACTAATTTATTATATATTCATAGCCATGATTGCATTATATTTCATTGGCGCTATAGTGGAATTATAGCCTATAAAAAAACCAATTACCCAACGGTTTGAAAAAACCATTCAGAAAAAGAACCTATACCAACTGTTCAAGTAAACTGTTTGAATATGCTATTATATGTTCGGTTTTCCAAATGGTTTAACAAAACTATTGGAAATGAAAAATATTACCCACAATTTTTGTTAACCATTGGGAAAAAAGACACCCAATTTAGGGCTCCCTCTGGAATTTTCATCCCTGCGTGAACCCTCCTCGACCTCCGCCTCCAAACCCCCTCCTCCCCTCCCAGATCATGACCTCCTCCTGGCCACCACCTCCGCCCCCCTGCCCCCTCCCACTCCTCCAGCGATGTTCCCCCTTCCCCTCTCATATCCCTCTCCAATGATGACATCCCTCTCCCCTCTCATCTCTCAGTGACGTTCCTCTCTCCCCTCTCATCTCCCTCTCTTGGAAACATCCCCGCTCCTCTCTTTTCTCACTCTCCTCTGATGACGTCCTCGGAGCCCCTTTCCAGTTGTGTGTGAGATCCCCCATGGCCGAACAGCTCGCGCGACATCCCCCTCTCTCAGATCCATCTCCTCCCACCATGGTTCTTGATTAGTACTTCTAGTTAAGAATTAGTCATCCTTATTAAAAAATGAGGCAATAGGGAATGTATTATTAGGTTCATAGTTAGGATAACAATTCATATTAATCGTGTGTTTTCAAGAGTTTGGGTAGTAACCGACTCTTGGTGTGGATAATTATTGGTTAAATTGTAAATTTTTTCTAAATAGAGCCTTATAAAAATATAGGGTTTTTTTCATAGGTTGTATCCCATTCATTCTAACAATGTATTCAACAAAAATATCATGAGTTTCTAAAAACCACATATTTTCCTCTGTAGAATCCTATTATACCTGATATTGTGTTGGATTTTTTTGTTAATCATGATATATATGTGACAAGGTTCTATCATCATTAATATGTGAAATGATGTGGGTTAATTTGAGGAGAGTGATGCTATATGAGATTTTATGGGTTATTGTGAGCATTTTATTTCCCTTTAATTGATTGGTTCATAAAACATATGTTGGTGTTGTATATATTATGTAAATGGAATTGGTAAAGTAAAATGTTGGTCTCGGATTTCTAAGATGGTTATTTGAATGGAATTCTCTATCAAAATTGGGTATATCTCTGTTGACTATGGGTGTATTTTCCAACTAAGCAATGTATTTATTAAACTTACCATTAAATAGACATTTACCACAATATCAAAGCCCCACATAAATCATAGATAGATACTACACACCACAAGACACCCATGGGAGATACCCCTTGACCTTTACCGATAGATAAGGGGCCATTAACTTTGGAACTGAAGTTGATTGGCACTCAAACACTTAGAAATTCCCATTTATAGTAGAAAAGATACCAACACCTTTATTCTTAGTATACTATAATGAAATGGTTTACACCCTTAGGACCAAGTAGAGCATATGGTTCATGGACGGATGCCCAACCAAGTTCAAGAGTAGGATCAACTACTAGACATTGATTGTGGTCTGTGTGAGGTTCTTTCCATATTGAAGATGGTTATGTGAATAATCATCAACTCAACTAATGTATCATAGGTTCATATTCATTGGATATGTGTACTAGTATGGTGTTTCCAACAATGTGATATATAATGAACATAATGAAAAATGAAGAGATTGTTAAATGGAACTGTTTCCCCTTGCTCGAAGTAAAATGATTTGATCCATGGGTCATTGTGGTTCTTATATATTGGGCAGTGAAACATATAATCATAGTATATAGGTATGTTTTTTTAGTTTTAATTTTATTTTCCTTATCACATTGGCCACAAATGTCTTTTACTACTTTCTACGGAAGGAGGGTAGTGATTGTATTCTAACTAGTCGATGTGGATCACTTGTATTATGTAATAACTTGAGGTGTGAATGTGAGGAAACATTGGAAGATAGAGGAGCCTTGGGGTACTCCATGAGATGGAATTGTTTTTCAAAAACATTTAGTGGGAACATTTCTGGAGTATGTTGGAGTCATTAAATATACCCATGTGTCTCCATGAGATAGCATAAATAACCCCAAGTGTCTCCAAGTGTCTCCAAACATCATATCATCCTTACATGGGTTGGCCACTCACCCAATCCAATCAAACATATCCTAGTCTATCCTCTCAATCACATAGTCTAGACCCATCTCTTGAGGATTATCCAATGCCTCGATGCACATCTCATCATGAAACTAGACAAAGAGGATTATTCACCTCATTATTGTCCTAGTCACAAAGGCATACCGTGCCGAACCCATATACATTCTTATCTCATCCACATGGGAATACTCTAGGGTCCTTCAGACCCATCCTAGTCTCTACCCATTGACCATAATCTTCATCACACACACTATAGTCTTATCTTGGAATTTCGACCATTCCTTAATTATATTCTCAATAATATGGTCAAAAACCTCATCAAAATCATGTATTATAACTCAACCCCGCTAACTAGGAACAATCCAAAGCTAAATAACTACAAGCCTCATGGAATTATAATGCCAATATATTTGAAAATACCCAATACCCACACCATAATCTCATCCTTCATCTCTTTATTTGAACTCATTAATCATTAAATGAAGTAAAACCTTTCATAATACATTTTATAGACTCAGAGTGACCATCCCACTCAAGATGTACAATTTCCACATCTATCACTACAAGGCCCAATACTCATTGAAATATTTTACTTGATCTGAATCCTCATCTAGTCTATACACATATCATCCAAATTTAAAGAAATATGATAGACCACTCATATCCCAATAGATATCTTATCCACTTGGAGACATAGTGACAGGGTGATTTAATTTCCATAAAATCACTGAAAACCCTTCTCTAAACCTAGGTGTCTTGTGAAAACCATATCTATAGGCCTATTGTGTTAAATTGAATCCTTTTATTTACCATCCTTAGAGTCCATGAATTCTAGGGAACATAGATATAATCAATCCCTTGGGAATCAATGACCGAATAATCTTATTAGTGTTTAAGGGTATATAGAGGCTCTTAATAATTTATTTATACAAGAAGAGATTCTTATGAAATTTGATGATTAATGTTAGAAAACTCACTACCTACTTCATGACTTTGTGTGAGGTTTCTTAGCTGAATACCTCGCACATTTCCTCTTTTATGTATTCTTTGAGGGAAGTACTTCAGAAGGGATGGTAGTTGATGTTTTGGAGGTGGCCCCAGTGGAGGTATACATCCCTTGCATGGTGAGACCACATATAAGATTCATATGAACAACACACATAAACCATAAAGAGATGTTCAAGGATTTACTATATTATATAGTGATAATATGGCCATTAATCATGACCTACTTATATCATTAATGTATAGATAACTCACTGAATCTTAACTTGTAATATCAAATGATTTTTGTCTCTTGTAACTACAAACACCAATGCTCAGTATTCACCAAACATCCAAATCTCTACTCATCGCCATAGTTAATATCGAGCCAGTATAGAACTATTCCCTTCTATCCCAAGACAACAATGTATCATAACCAGTTCATGTACTAACCTTCCAAGTGTCAATATACAACCCTTGCATGGAGAGACTATGTAGTCATCATCAAGAAAAATCTCACCATGTGATCCATAATACCATTAATGAGAAGAAATATTGTGGTTCAAGTGTGTAAAATTCATTAAATAACTTATATAGGAAAACACCATATAGGTTTTTTTATTTAAATAGTTGAATCCTCATCGTTAGTGACTTCAATCACATTAAAGCGCATAAATGTCAACTCAACCCTACATTCCAAGAATTATTCATGTGGAAAGGCCCCATGCGAACAGGCTATGAACTAAAACCATAAATAATAATGCCCAATACAAGCATCATTTTTAAATAAATATCTCAACTGTATACATAAAAAAAAGAATAATAAGACCTCATCCCTGGTATTGAAACAAAACAAAACTAAGTTGAATCTTGGGACAAATTGATTATATACCATTAATCGGGAGAGTAATTGTTAATTAATAGGAATGTACTATTTGATAGAACCATTTTAAAATATTGATCTATATCCCCCTTGCTTCCAGGAACATGATTTGACCCATGGGGCATTGTGGAACTTATATGTATGGCGGTGACATATACAGTCACAAAAGACAGGTATGTTTTAGTTAAGTTTTTATTTTATTTTCCTTATCGCATTGGCCTCTTAGATCTTTGACTGCTTTCTATGGACATAGGGTAGTTATATTACATGAATGGTTCTTAAGGGGTTCATATTGATTCAGTATGCCATGTTTTATCTTTGTTAAGATTATATGGTTACTAATTGTCTTGCACCACATGTATTTGGGGCTTTTAGTGTTTTTAAATCCATATTATGTTTTCGGTAGGGTGTTTGATCGTTTTTTGTTTGTTCGGGTGGATTTGGTTCTCAAATACCAATCTAATCATGGATTTAATGTCATTGGTTGGTTTATCCCTAGTTATATAGTGTCTTTCATGTGTTTTAAGGTTTTTAATATCCTTTGTGTAGTGTGTTGATCCCTGCTCGTTAGTTTCAAGTTTCCAAGTCAAGTGTGACTCGCCGGTCTGTGCATAGGTAAGTAAGTATATGTATGTGGCTTCCCCTGTTACACATATAGTCACCCATGGTAGTGATTATTCATGTATGGGGCTAGGTGTGCCCATGTATATATATGTAAAATCATACACAGGTGAGTGGAGACTGGTATATGCATATAAGCATTGGTGCAAGGATCCCCTTGCACATGCACATGGTCATGCAAGTGTGTACATAGGGGCTAGGTTTCATTGCATGTGTGTGAAGGTGAATATACCCAGTAGAGGAGCAATATATTTTAGTTAGAAAGCTCCAAGATCTGAAGTGGATGGATTGGTTCCACCTTGAGGTAGAGTCCCTCTCCTAGCCTCTTTAATTCAGGAAGGCTTTAAATTAAGTTTATCTTCTTTCTTAATTAGGCTTAATTATATTGAATTTAATATCTTGAATATCTATTCTTTAATATAATAGTTTAATTTTATAAATAAAGTCATGTTTTTATAATAAAACCCCTCCAACGGAGGTGCGTTGTCTAAGAAAACTCACAGTGATAGTTAAGTTGATCTAGTTTCTTAACTTATTGAATTTGATTTGTGTTGAATGAGTTTTAGAAAAAATGTTAAATATAATTAAATAAAGTGTGTGATAAAGCAATTCCATGATTTTATAACAAAACCCATCCAATGGAGGTTTGATGTCTTCTAAACTAATGAATAGTGATGGTTATTTGTATCAGGTTTAGATTTTGTTTGAGTTTTCCTTGGATCCCTTATTGGTGTTTGTTTTTTGGATAATTAGTTTTTGTTTTCTTTGAATAATATAAATTTTCTTATCATACCTATTTAGGTCAAATTAAATTGCCCGAGTAGGCATATTCCTAGACCGTGACACTTTCCATTTCACCCATTGAATATTATGAATGATTTTTCCATGTTTAGGTGAAGTGAATGAAATTGTAAATGGTTTGGGTAGGGTTTACAATTCTTTTTCATCTTTTCATTGCCCTTTAGACTTTTCATCACTGTTCTGCTCGCTAAAACCTTCTAGTGATCCCTTGATATAGCATATTAAATAATTTATTTGTTCTATCTTGTTCGTTGTGGCCTTATCTTATGGTGAAACACATTTGGGGTGTTTTCCTAGTCTCTCAGCCACCCCTCTGGGTGTTTACCTGAGACCATATATCTAAAAACATGGATGGTGTCATTGTTTAACATCTGTCTGGCTGATGGTGCTCACCACCACAAGCTTCATCTTACCACCACCAATTCATACGAATTAGTTCCTCCTTTGAATATTCATATCGAAACATTTCTCCCATGTTCTAATGAGAATAATTATAGTTGGGACACTCAATAAAGGAATTATGCTCATTGTGGTGGACCTATGTATAGAAAAGTATATAAAGATGCTGGAGAGATCCCTATGTTATTTTCTAGATCATTTTTGGAAAGATGTGACCAAATTTGTTGGATTCTTATTTAGTATATTTATTTGAATTCAAAAATTTGTTTTTTTTCATGAACATTTTGAGAAGAACGAGAATATTATATAAGCTTGGTGTGATCCAAACCATTCATATTTCTGCATGAAAACAGCAAGAATACATATTTCATGAGTCCGTTATAATAAGGGGATATACCTACATAACATTGAAATCATATAGGTCTTCAATAAAGATTATGGGACAAACATACCATGGCTATTTTGAAATATTTGTTTTAAATAGGGAAAAAGGTAAGAAAATGAAGGTGAAATAGGAATAATTTTTCCAGTGAATAGATCCAGTTAGCCTTTGAAGATAGAATCATACAATTGTTTCATTTCAAGTGAATATGAATACTTAACCCTCACACATGAGGTGTTGGTCTCATATGGTTTAATGGAAGGTGGAAGCAAGCATTGAAGATCAATGATCATCTATTCAGAATCAAAGGTGAAATTTTTGTAAGTGACCCATTATTATTTAAAGAAGACCATCATGTATATAAAATACATCTTTTATACCTTGAATGTCATGCCAAATGTGGTTTCCAACCAACTGAATCTGATTTTGTTTCCGATAGGCACTCAATAGTGTTATACTTTTTGATAATCACAAAAAATTGAATGAAAAGTAACAAATAAGTAATTTAAAATTAAATTAAATAAATTAGAAAAATATTTTTAACATTTGTAAAATTTCATCTCCCTTGAGATATACAATAAATGATTAGAAAAATTTTATCCCCTTACATTCTTCTAATATTATCCCCCATGCTACAACTTCTTCTAATATTAATTATTCCTCCTATGATATGCTTTCTTCTTATTTTTGAATCAATTAGGAACACAAAATAATTATCCCCATAGAAAATATTATTCCCCCTTTGGGGCGAAAAAATTTCTCATTCCTTTATCCCATTACTGAAACAAAAAACACATACACCCAATCTCCCCTTGGGTATTAAAAAAATAAACACCAAAGAAAAAAAAAGTATGACTACTAAAGAAACAAAAAAGGTCCTACATGGACCACTTCCATAGTTTCAATCGGTATACAAATAATATGAAATAAATGATAACATTGAGTATTCTCCTATTCAATCATGGGAGTCTGTGTGTTAATAGAGTAACCAACACAATAGTCAAAATTAAAAGAAAACAACAGAGATAAAAGTAAGAAGATATGGAAAACGTAGGATCTCAAATTGTTTCTTTATAAGTTAGAGAAAAATATAGTATCATGAAGTTCTATTTTGTATTCATAGGAAAGGATCTGGGTACTCAATATACTCCACACTTCCACAGTCAAATGTATCAGTGTGTAATATCTCATGTGATGGTCACATTCATTATTCTACTCTCTCTACCTTCTAACCGCATGTGCATGAGGGAGATCCTCTAAAATAAATATTGCACTGCATGCACTTATTGAAGGATAATCATCACGATTTTTTGGATCATCATATTGAATCCAATATTGTCTTCAATGCATCTATGAAAAGGGTTAGGGATAATCATTAATTAATCCCTTTTCACTAACTCTCATAAAATTTCCATTGGATGTTCTTAATTCAAATTGAGAACAATATTGGAGGAAAAAGATTATGGTGAATAAAATATGATAGTATCAAAGATCAACAGTAGAAAATAGACGGTTTCACACCTAGAGGTAGCTCATCTAGAGGTGGCACGAGAATTGTGGTGGAATGTCAGGTTGTAGCATGATCCTAGTGATGGCACTTCTGGCTGTGGCATGAAACCGGCGGTGGTACTTTTAGTGGTGGTTAAATCTTGGGCACAACATATTCTGGTGGTAGCATGATCTAGTGGAAGTACACTCTAGAAGTAGCACACACTTGTGTTAAGTAATACCAATGATGGAACACAGATATTGGTAGAAAATTCATGCTAGTCGAAAGATCTAGTGGTTTCACAATTTGGACTAATAGTGGACCATTTTGATACTCAGCCTAATATTCTTTATAAAATGACATACTATCATAGAACACAAGTTTCGTTAGAAGCATCGGAAAATTGATTTGTGATAATTATAATAATAAAGTTCCAATAATATTTCCCTTTTTGATGATCACTAATGAGATAATTTTATAAATCATATGTGAAACAAAATTAGGCATAAATTGAAAATTTTGGAGAGTAAAAGTCTTCTCAAAATTCAAAAAAGATAATTTCAGATCTGTAAAAAACAATTAGAAATAAAACCAAGGTTTTTCAAATTGATCTGGTATCAAAGGTATGGTATCAAATTGAAAAACATAATTATTAAAATTGTATCAAAATAAGTACATTATCAAAGGATAAAATCCATATAAAGATGTTAGTATCAAATAATAACATACAAATAGTTATGGGATAAAAGATAACTTACTAGAGGATAAGGTTGGTGTCATATGTAAATTTTATTACTGTTCTCCCCATTTTGGGGTTATAAAAAAACTTTAAAGAGTAAATACAAAAAGGAAAGATGTTAATAATAATAGAGAAATTACATTAGGGATAAAAGTCATATATACCAAATAAATCCCAATAAAAGATTGGCTAATTCAATTCACTCTCATCCTAGGTGGGGTGATCAGTAAGGTACTTTCCCTTTCCATAATCAGGAGGCACTAAGGTAGAGTCTGAAGGAATAGATGTAGAGGTAGGAAGTTTTCGGATCACAATAGGTTAGATATTCTAGACAACTTCAACCGAAGACATACCAAAAGCAATAATGAAGTAGGTATAGGACAAGAATAAGAATCATAGGTGAATGATGTCATGGGAATCACCTCTGGAGAAGAATCTAGAGTATTGGATTCATATAGTAAAGGCTTCATAAGATTAAAAAAGTCTATAATAATGTTTCCTAATCTATCCATAATACCAAAGAAATATTTCTTCTCCTCTATGAATAGCTTGAGTAGGGTTTTCATCTCTTTCAACTGGTCAACCTATTCCTTGAAAACCCATTCTGTAGAATCTGCCTTAATTAATATTGATGAGATGAATGTACATCTCCTATAAAAACATGGATATACTCTTTGACTATAGAATAAATCGAATTAGAATCAACTAAAGTTGTGGGAGGTGTAGCACTAGATGTAGATAAAACAATAGGAACATTCTCCAATCTCTTCCATATGTAATCCTGACTGGAAACAAAGAAGGTGCTCATTTCCTCTATAACAGATCAAATTGTTTCTATCTCATTGTCCAACCTTCGATTTTAAATCTTAACTTCTAGAATATGAAAACTAATCTTGGGATGAATATGATAGTCAACCATCTCAAAAGGTTGTCTAGAATCAGCTTCACTAAGCTGAATGTAAGAAGGTTCCTAATAACTCAAAATTCCACTAAAATGTAAAAGAATTATTTCTCAAAAATATTATAAATATGTATGGATAAAAAATCTAAAGGTATTGGGGAAACAATTATCTCAATACAAGGTAAAACAGCCTCTCCAGCTTATGATTTGGTAGGTATATCAAGGGTAAAATCTTGAAGCTCACCTACTTGGTATAATGCTTAACCATGGATCCCTTATGATATGTCCCAACTCCAAATAAGATAGTAGGTTGACCATTATCTAGTGGAATAATAGGTTCATCACCATCACTATCTCTATATGAGTCTGGATATGATAGTCCAGGCAATTTGGATCTAGAGGAGGGATCCCCCTTACGTGATACCTCATCCTCTACCAAGGTAAAACCACCCTGAGAATCTCTATGCTCTCGAGAATCTTCTTCATCATTTTTAAAAACTGAATAGTCTAAACCAAGATGGAAAAAACCTATTGACTTTTCCAACTAATCATGTGAAGATACTTCCATATGAGGTGCATGATGGTGCAGGTTTATTGGTGTTTTTGAAGACTGTTAAAGGTGAAGGTTTACAGTTACAGGTGTAAGTTTATAGGTGTAAAGTGTACTTTGGAAGACTGTTAGAGGTGCATATTTATAGGTGATGGTTTTATAGGTTTAGAGGTGTAGGTTTACTACTCTAAGTGGGTTTATAGGTCTACCCAACTATGAGTTTTTCTGGGGAGTAGAGGATATACCAACGGTTCACAGAACCGTTGGTATTCAATATCCTAGACAACATATGCCAATAGTTCACAGAACCGTTGGTATTCAAATGTTGGAAAACATATGCCAATGGTTCACAGAACCATTGGTATTCAGTATGGACAACATATTTCCCAACGGTTTCAATGAAACAGTTGGGATAGAATACATACTGAATATATAACAACTGTTCAAAAACCATTGGTATGTATGTTGGATGGTACGTATACCAATGGTTCTTGAATCATTAGTACACATATATACCAACAGTTTTACATAAACTATTGGGACAGATTAATTTCAGGCCACCTATACCAACAGTTCTCTAGAAACTATTTGTATAGAGTTACTAAGCCTATCTCACACCTTTTATGGGTCACCTTTTGGTACATGTACATACCTCATGGTTACATGATAATGATTCTTGATTATACTATGGGTTTTACACTTGGATATGGGAGCTTAGTATTAATGGATTGAGTTGATGCCCAGGATTCTCAAAGAGATATACTTTTGGCTTTAATACTTGTTTATGAATATATGGTATACTTACTTCAATGTAAGCATATTTTCCTTTAGTATTTACATGATTCATTATGAATATGATAATGTTTATGAATTTCTCCATTTATTATTATTGGGATTATTTATTTCTGATTAATTTAATTCAGGATAGTTTTTCTATTAATTTCTCTCTTATATACCAATGATCTACTATGATCATGAGGGTATAGTCCCCCCCCCACCTTACCATCATTTAAACCTCACTACTGGTTGGTAAAATATTTTGTACGAGGAGGAATCCTTGAGAAAATGTAGAAAACCATATTGAGGCATTGTTTTAGTGTCTCATGGGTTGGTATGTTACAAAGTGGTATCATAGGTTTATTTTACATTGTCTTAATATTTTGGGCATGTAGACAGGAAACTTGGAATGTGTTTTCACTTTGAATATAGCCTGTGTCCAGGAGTGATCATCCCACACACTGGGGAAAGGCTAAGATGTTAGGGATGAGGCTATTTTTTGTGTTATTAGTTATTACAAATGATTATTATTTCACCTTTGGTGACTGATGTACTCTATGAAATCTACAGGTTTATGGTATTTATTGTATTTTACCCTTTTCTAGGTATAGAAAGAAATTATTAACATATGCATCATTATAGGCACATAGAGAATCGCATGCCATGAATATTCTAGGCCATATAGATTACATTTGTTGACATCATAAAATCTTATTTTACGTTCTTTCAGTGATTTAGTCACATACTTATCTATATACCATGTTTCAATGATTATTCAGCATGCTTATCTATATACCATGTTATGTGATACATTTATATATTCACCTATATTCAATTATTTTTTATAGCATGTCATGCTATAATTATTACTAATTAATTATTTATTAATGTTTTTAAATCATTTAGAACTATTTTACCATATATCGTGATAGAGTAACATTAATTAACAAATTATGAAGCGTTTGAGCCATTAACCACTGATTTCATGGGATGAAAAATTAATGGTTTTGATTAAATGGTTTCCAAATGAAATTTATAAATAGTATGGACCTTTATAAATTTGAAATGGAGACCTTTATAATAAGCAAAATGGATATGGACTTGTCATTATTTGAGTCTAAATATAACAACCTAGTCACATTTTTACGAACTACAATTGTAACTTATAATGTCGTGCACGTTTATGACATAGGAATGAAGATTCATCTTACATGACCATAGTTCAAAGATAAAATATGTTGAAATTTGGATCGTAATATTATTTGGTTTCACATGTATATTAGACTTTATTTGACCCGATTAGGTTGGTGAAGGCATTCCATGCTTGTGAGGTAAACCAGACAGGACCCGAGTTGGTCAGACATTGTATGATATGATTATATGATAAACCCACTAAGTGTGTATAAAAAATTTAACAAATAAATTAATATTGGAATGTACCAAAATGGGCCCAGGTTAGAAGGAAAGGACCCACATAGGTCTCCATTAACTTGATATGCCTTAGTAAATAACCTCATGGGGGTATACTCATGGTACATTGTGATGGTTATTTAAAGTGTCAATATCCATTTGTATGGGTTTTGAATAAAACTATAGTTCCATATTATTAAATTAGTTCCCTTTAAAATAATAAAATACATTTTATCTTCTTTTGAGATTTGTTATCATGAGGGTTTCATTAACTAAAATTCCAATTACAACCATAAGGGTGTTTTACTCTATATAATGGTATTGAAATTTTCTTTAACTAGTCCATTTTTTGAAATATTTGAAGATAAATAATTTTTCGAAAGGAATTTTTTAGATAAACTTCCTAAACAATTATAGGATTTATACTAAAAAATAATGTTTTAAAGGAATTTATGATATAAATTTCATAAATTTCCTTATGGAATCATTGAAATGCAGTACCAATTATAGTTTTTATTCATAACTAGTACATGATGTTTCTTAAATTAAGGCTCTTTAAATGTTTATAATAAATTATAATAAATTAAAATGGATGAAATAAACCCTTAAAATGGTGTTCTTACCTTCAAACATAATAGATGGGTAGTTTAATAGGTTTTTGAGAGTTTCCTTGAATAGGAATGTGGAAATCTCCCCTGGATATCTCTGAAATTTGATTTATGTTTATCTAGAGGTTAATATAATGACCCATACATTACATAAATTGTTATTACTTCAAAATTTAAGCATACTTATTACAACATATAACAAAACCATTAAAGGACCGTATGGGTATATTGTCTTTAGAAACTGGGAAACATAAACAACTGGTTCATAAATCATCTACGTTGTCTCCCATTTATTTCATCATATCTAAGAGTCCCTTTTGGAATATTCTACTTAATACCATTCTTCCAGACCTGGGGAAAATAAAACATACAAAAGGGTGAGCTCTAATGCTCAGTAAGGGTAAACAAAAGAAATATCAATCATATCATATTCTTAAGAACATAACATTTTGAAAATATTATCCTGCAAAAGAGATCATAATATCATGACATGGCATCAATCATAATAGTAAAATGTAATCCAAATAATCATAACATAAAACATGAAACTTTGTGTCATACACACATAATCATATAGAATCATTTCTTAGTAGTCAAGAATTATTTTGAAGACTATCTTAGCGGACAAAGTCCATTTATGAACCGAGTTCACTCCTCTTTTCAGTCTTGTTTCACTGAACCAAAATAACCTGTCATTCCAGCCATGTCTATCTCATGAGATATACATCTTTACCCAATGAATTGTAGGGAGATATAGGTCCCACCCATCTCATAATGAAACCATTCATATGTGTGCCACAAAATCATAAATCATACATCATAGCATAACCCACGTAATAAAAATGGGATTCTTAAACATCGTGCCATCATAACATAATCCATATAAGATAAAAGGACTTTATAAAAATAATTCCAACATAACACAATCAAATCAATGTAAAAATATGGACAGAAATATAACCCTATATTATCTTAGATGGAAAATAATTTTGATAAAACGCCTGAACTCCGTTATTGAGGAAAATATCCTTTCTACTTCAAAAACATTTTCCTTTCTTAAAATGTCATATAATTTTAAAATAAAAGAAGTTGATTAAAAATAAAATTGAAAACTTGTAAAGTAAACTTCATGTAAATAATGTTCTAAAAGTCCATTCAGGCCGTATAAGTTAAAAAACATTCTTCTCGTACTTTGGCTGTAAAAGTTAAAAACTACCTCGTACTAAAAACGACAAAAGATTCCTTTCATATCTTTTACTAAAAACTCACCAATGGGTAAAATTGAATTTAAACAATTATAGGTGGATGTAAGTAATATTAAATATTGAGGAAACATGGATGTGGATGATAAATATTCCCTAGTAAATTCGTAAGTATAAACAATCTCAGATAAAAATGAGATTGTGAGATTTTCCCTTACCTTAGGTCCGATTTGCTTCGTACGTGTCCGAACCTCCTGTATAATGATTTAAGTAATATCTTGGACTTATTACAAAATCATAATCACTATTATGATATCATATGTGGTCATATTCTTAGCTTCTTATTATTAATATGTCATTACTACTTGTTATTCGGGTGTTTATTGCATTTTGTTCTTATGTGTGTTTTGTAGAATAAATTCTTATTCTTATTTTTAGTTTCTAGATACCTCATTTACAGAATGGTATTAGTGTAATATATATTATATTAATTAATTCAATTCATTTATATAATCATTATGCAATGAAGATCATGTTGAACGAGTCGCATCACATCGTGGAGATGGTATTCCGTACGTACGCACGAGCGATGATATCATTACCATGATCTTGGAATTGTATTGGATTGTATGTATACTATTTCAGAATCAATATCACTTTAAAATAATCATATATATTTATTCTTTACACCATTATACCCATCCATGTAAGGTGGTGGTGTAAAACATATTACACCACGTCGTGGAGATGGTATTTCATACGTACGCACGCGCGGTGATTTCATTTTCCGTAGGATGGATAGAAGGAGAAATAGTTTTGTTTAATATATATAATAACATATAAGTATATTAGTGATACTGATGTTATTACTTCATAATGAAACAACTGTAGAAGAATAAGTAGAAGATGAAATAAATTTGAAAGAATCGGTAACAGATATTACCTCTTCTTCGACACGCCTCTTTGAAACCTCCTCTTAGGGCACTGAAATTTGTCTTTTAAGAAGCCAGAGACCTCTAGAATATTTCTAGGGAATTTTAGAAGATAAATTGTCCAGGTTTGGCCGAGCTTGAAGGCTCAAAGTTGTGTGAGGAGGAGAGGGAGGAGGTTCCCTTTTATATGGGAGGAGAGGGGCACCTTAGGAAAAACAAAAAATATTATTTTATTATAAAGTCATATTCGGTTTTTAATAATCCAAATTGACTTATTTCGAAGATAAGGTGGGGATGGGTCGAAATCCTCTCAAACAATAGATTTTATACAATTTTAGGTTACTATTTTAAGCTTATCATTTAGATTTAACTCCAACTTAAATAATTTTTCTTTTACTGTGTCTTCTTGTTTTCTTACATTATATTGTTAATAAACATACTATAACAAGCCAAAAAAACACCAAGTTGTTAATTATTAATATATATAACCTTATCTAAATCATTTTTCCGATCCTTAGATTTTTAGGAATAAAATAACAATTAATAATATAAAATTTGTTTTAAAAACTATTTTATGTCAATTTTGACACTATTTGGTATTTGGTTTTTATGAAAATAATAAAAACATTATTAGTTCGAAAAAAGTTACATAAATCAATAATAATATGTCATATTAAACTATAAAATTAGTGTAATTTATAAAAAGTCTCAAATTATATTTATTTTGGTATTTATAACAGCAATTACATTAATATTTCATTAATAAGGTAATTACTGCATCATCATTGTGTCAAAAATAAATTAACTTATCTAATGTCTAAAAAGTACAAATAAAATACCATTATGTAGGAAATATTTTTAGATTTATAATTAATATTTATAGTCGAAATTATCTTATTTATAACCCTCTATTAAAAATGTTTTAGTTATTAAACTTTGATTTTAACTATTTTAACTCTTCTTTAACTAAAATAATATTAAATGTCCTAATCTAATCCAAGTGGACCTAAATGGTCATATTTTATTCCTAAGGTTGTTTTTGGTAAAATTAAACTTATCCAATAGAATTAGGACATGTGTTAAGGTGATAATAACACCATTTTTACCCTTAATTTCCCTATTTATATAATATTTTAATAGCATATCGTTGTTTAGTGAAACTTGGTATTGCGTACAACACACGCTATCGTGGAAGGTCGTGATTGCGTGTAAAGCAAGACAAGCTAGCATTGTGTGTAATGAAATATTCCTTTGATGTTGCATATAACATAAGACATAAAGATATATATACTTATTATAAAATATCAGGGTGTTACATTCTACCCCCCCTTAAAATGAATTTCGCCCTCGAAATTCGTCACTTCGTAACTAAAAGATTAGGATACCACTCACTCATCATATCCTCAAGATCCCATTTAGCTTCATCGAATTGGTGGATCCTCCATAAAAATTTCACCAAGCGAGTGGTCTTGTTCCGTAGAACTTTTTCGCTACGATCTAGAATCTCTATCGGTTGTTCTTCTTAAGAAAGATCTTGCTCCAACGGTACAACTTCTGAGCTGAGTACATGTGAAGGATCGGGTATGTACTTTCTCCGGAGAGATACATGGAACACATCGTGAACTTGAGAGAGATTCGGTGGAAGCGCCAATTGGTAAGATACCTTCCCAATATGATCCAGTATTTCAAAAGGACCAATATATCTAGGGCTCAGCTTTCCCTTCTTTCCAAATCTCATTACTCTCTTCTAAGGAGATATTCGTAGGAACACTTTATCACCCACTTCAAACTCTAGTTCTTTTCTTCGGTTATCGGCATAAATGTTTTTCGACTCTGAGATGCTCTTATGTGTTATTGAATATATCGGACCTTTTCTGCCATCCCATCAAGAAGATCAGGTCCTAGTAGCTTTCATTCCCCAACTTCATCCCCTCAAGTTGGAGTTTAGAATTTCTTTCCATAGAGAGCTTCATAAAGAGCCATCTGAATACTGGAGTGAAATCTGTTATTATAAGAAAATTACACCAAAGGTAGGTGTTGTTCCCAACCTCCTTTGAAATCCATATATCAAGCTCTCAACATATCTTCGAGAGTTTGAATTGTCCTCTCAGACTGACCGTCTGTCTGAGGATGATAACCAGTGCTAAAAGTCAGCTTTGTATCCAAAGTATGCTCAAGACTTCACCAAAACATTGAGTTAAACCTCAGATCCTGATCAGATATAATGGAATGTGGTACTCCATGCAATCTTACCACTTACTTTACATATATCATGGAAAGATGATCCAGAGAGAAATCTTCTCTAATAGCAATGAAGTGTGCCGACTTTGTAAGACGATCAACTATGACCCAGATAACATTATTGCCTTTGGATGTTTTAGAGAGTCTGGTAACAAAGTCCATAGTGATGTTTTCCCATTTCCATTTGGGTGTGGGTAATGATTGTAACATCCCCTTAGACTTCTTTCTCTCAACATTAACTTGCTGACAAACCAAGCATCGAGAGACATATTCAACAACATCTCTTTTCATGCCATCCCACCAAAAGTACTCTTTCAGGTCCCTATACATCTTCGTGCTTCCAGGATGAATAGAGAATGAAGAACTATGAGCCTCATCCAGCAGCTCCTTCTTTAATTCTAGTATGGGAGGAACACAAACGCGATTCCTGAACATTATTATCCCATCATAATCAAGGTTGAATTCAGGAATATTTCTCACCTTCTTTTGTAACTCTACATCTTATTTCTGTGCCTCTTTAATCGTCACAAGTATAGATGGTTGATCATTCATTTAAGAAAGATAAGATTTTTCCCCTTCCATTATAATTCCAATATCAATCCTTTGTACATAAATAAATATTGGATCTTTTGTGATCCTCATCATGGATATGCTAGCATGGTCTTGTCAAATTAATGCATCTGCCACCATGTTTGCTTTCCCAGGGTGGTAATGAATTGAGCAGTCGTAATCCTTAATCAGCTCCAACTATCTTCTTTGGTACATATTCAGCTCCTTTTTTTGTTAAAATATACTATAATATTTTATGATCAGTATAAATATCACACCTTTCTCCATATAGGTAATGCCTCCAAATCTGTAATGCAATGATTACCGTAGATAACTCCAAATCATGAGTTGGGTAATTTTGCTCATGGATTTTCAACTGTCGTGAGGCATAAGATATCACCATATCGTTTTGCATGAGAACACACCCCAATCCCTTATTGGATGCATCACTATAGATCACAAACCTTTCTACACTACAAGGCAGTGTGAGCACATGTGCACTGGATTACCTTCTTTTTAATTCCTTGAAATTCTCTACACACTCCTCCGTCCAAACGAACTTAACTCCTTTTCGAGTCAACCTAGTGAGTTGATTAGATAATCGTGAAAAATCTTTCAAAAAACTTCGATAATATCCAGCCAAACCAAGAAATCTTTGGAACTCAGTTACTGTTGATGGTCTCAACCATCTTTCAATAACCTATATTTTTGCTGGATCCGCAGATATCCCCTCTTTTGAGATTATGTGACCCAAAAATGCAACTTTTTGATACCAAAATTCACACTTGGTAAATTTTTCATAAAGCTCCTCATTTCTCAAGGTCTTCAATACAATTATCAAGTGATGCTCATGTTCTTCCTTGCTCTTTGAATAGATAAAAATATCTTCTATAAAGACTACCCCAAACTGATCAAGACAATCTTAAAGACTCTATTCATTAGATCCATGAACTTAGCAGGGGCATTAGTAAGACAAAATGGAATCACTATAAAATCATAGTATCCATACCTTGTATGGAAAGATGTCTTTGGTATATCCTCCCTTTTGACCTTTAATTGATGATACCCTGAACGAAGATCAATCTTGGAAAAGTATTGAGCTCCGTGTAGTTGGTTAAATAAGTCATCAATGTGTGGGAGAGGATATTTTTTCTTGATATTTATCTTGTTAAGTTCTCGATAATCAATGCATAGTCTCATTGATCCATATTTCTTCTTAACAAATAGAACAGGTGCTCCCCAAGGTGATGCACTGGGGCATATGGATCCCTTATCAAGGTTCTGTTGGAGTTGCTTCTTCAATTACTGTAACTCAATTGGGGGCATTCTATAAGGTGTCTTTGAAATGCGCATAGCACCCGGTATGAGTTCTATTGAAAACTCAACTTCCTGATTTTGTGGAAGACCAGGAAATTCCTTCGGAAAGACATCATCAAACTCCCGTACAATGGGCATATTATTAATCGTGAGTTTCTCTCCAACCATTTGAGATAAATAACCTTCATTTAGTGGAATCAAGACCCATAAGATGGAAGAAATTTCCACTGGAAGGTTATGTTCATCCTTGCATCAATAGATGATTATAGATTGATCTGGAATATGAAATGTGACTTCCCTTATTGGCCAATTGATATGAGATCCATATAAAGAAAGCCAATCCATGCTAGGAATCACATCAAATTCCACTATAAGAAGGATCACAAAATTTGCAGGAAGCACTTTCCCACAAACTTCAATCGGAGTAGAATTATAAACTTTTTATGTGAATGTTGTTCCATTAGGGGTTGTCACAGCTAAGTCAGCATCAAATTGTGGAGGTAATACGACGATACCCCTAGAAAATTATTCATAAATAAAAGAGTGGGTGGATCCAGAATCAAATAAAACATTTGCTAATTTAGAGTGGATGGTAAGTGTACCTTTCACTACTTCGTTATCGTACTCCACATCGGTGATAGAAATTGCATGTGACTTTCCTTTGTCTTTAGCCTTAAGAGTTTGTTGACGTTGATCATCATCAAAAACCCTTGGATTAGGGCATTGATTAGCATAATTCCCCATTTCATTGTACTTGTAAAATTGAAGTGTAGGAGGTGCACTCTATGTAGCATTTTCTATGTTCGCATCACTAGATATCTTCTTCCCATAATTGCGGCATTCAAATGCTCGATGACCTTATTTTCCCTATTTGAAACATTTACTTGTCCCTTTAAGAAAACTCCCTCTATGTTTATTTCTAAACATTGACCATAAGGGAAAACTCATCTTCTTTTCAGCGTGCTCTTTATATTTTCCTTTGAATTCCATTTTCCTCTTCTTATCAAACCTATATGACGGATGGGTTACTCCAATCTCCATCTCAACCTTGAGAGCACATCAAACGACTTTCTCGTAGCTATTGAAGTCCCTTTTGGCTAACTCCCTTAGAAGACTTGGTTTTAACCCACTTAATAATCCATCGATCTTACTCTCAGGTTGGATAATAATACCATAACTGTACCTTGCAAGTATTGTAAAATTTGTTTCGTAGGTACCAATAGATTCATCATCCTTTTGCTTTAGTTCAAAAAACTCAGTCTCCATATTTGTTTGAAGAATATAAGGGAAGTACTTATTGAAAAATAAGTTCTTGAACTCGTCCCATTTGATGGACTCAATTTCATATCTTGGCCTCGTATTTTTGATAAGATTCCACCATTGATCAGATTCACCTCCCAAACGATATACTGCTAAGATGACTTTATCATGTTCAGAACATTGAAGAAATGAAAATATCTTTTCAGTAGTACTGATCCATTGTTCATCAACTAATAGATCAGTAGACCCACTGAATGAGGGTGGACGCTGCCTCATGAAGGACTCAACAGAATGTTGCTCCTTCCTTTGCTCTTTTGGAAGTCCTGCATGATTCATAGCTTGTGAAAGTTGTGTGAGCATGGCTACAAAATTTTTCATTCCAAATCCCATAATGTTTGGTTGCTCAGGGGTACAATCATTGCATTTCCCGTCACATTCTTCATTAACACGGTTCCTTCGGGTTCCAGATATTGATTAAAACCAAGAAGAATAGTGTGCACAACACTAATTAAAATAGGAAAACCACATAATCAAGAATAAAATTTAACACTTAATGTCTTATTGTAGGTTGTTCATAGCCATTTCTAAAACACTAATATTGTGTTCTATGCTTCGATATATCCTTAGGGTTCTTACTAAGGACTTCACATCCTAGTTTCCAAAGGATGACAATACCTTTCCTCTGATACCAACTATAACGACCCATACTTTATATACATTTTTATTACTTCAGAATTGAAGCATACTTATTACAACATATAACAAAACCATGAAAGGACCGTATAGGTATAGTGTCTTTAAAAACTAGGAAGGTTGTGATTGCATGTAAAGCAAGACAAGCTAGTATTGTGTGTAATGAAAGATTCCTTTGACGTTGCGTATAACATAAGACATAAAAAATATATACTTCTTATAAAATAACAGGGTGTTACATTCTACCCCCCATTAAAATGAATTTCGCCCTCGAAATTCATCACTACGTAACAAACAGATGAGGATACCTCTCACTCATCATATCCTCAAGATCACATGTAGCTTCTTCTAATTGGTGGCTCCTCCATAAAACTTTCACCAGGCGAGTGGTCTTGTTCCATAGAACTTTTTTTCTACGATCCAGAATCTCTATCAGCTGTTCTTCTTAAGAATGATCTTGCTTCAGCGGTACAACTTCTGAGATGAGTACATGTGAAGGATCGGGTATGTACTTTCTTAGGAGAGATACATGGAACACATCGTGAACTTGAGAGAGATTCGGTGGAAGGGCCAATCGGTATGCTACCTTCCCAACATGATCCAGTATTTCAAAAGGACCAATATATCTAGGGATCAGCTTTCCCTTCTTTCCAAATCCCATTACTCTCTTCCAAGGAGATATTCGTAGGAACACTTTATCACCCACTTCAAACTCTAGGTCTTTTCTTCGGTTATCGGCATAAATTTTTTGTCAACTCTGAGCTTCTCTTATGTGTTATAGAATAGATCGGACCTTTTCTACCATCTCATCAACAAGATCAGGTCCTAGTAGCTTTCTTTCCCCAACATCATCCCAGCAAGTTGGAGTTCGGAATTTCTTTCCATAGAGAGCTTCATAAGGAGCCATATGAATACTGGAGTGAAAGCTATTATTATAAAAAAATTCCACCAAAGGTAGGTGTTGATCCCAACCTCCTTAGAAATCCATAGAGAAAGATCTAAACACATCTTCGAGAGTTTTAATTTTCCTCTCAGACTGACCGTCTGTCTGAGGATGATAACCAGTGCTGAAAGTCAACTCTGTATCCAATGTATGCTCTAGAATTCACCAAAACATTGAGGAAAACCTCGGATCCTGATCAGATATAATGGAAAGTGGTACTCCATGAAATCTTACCACTTCCTTTACATATATCACGGAAAGATGATCTAGAGAGTAATCTTCTCTAATAGAATTTATGTGTGCTGACATTGTAAGACGATAAACTATGACCCAGATAGCATTATTGCCTTTGGATGTTTTAGAGAGTCCCGTGACAAAGTCCATGGTGATGTTTTCCCATTTCCATTCGGCTATGGGTAATGATTGTAATATCCCCTTAGACTTCTGTCTCTCAACTTTAACTTCATGACAAACCAAGCATCGAGAGACATATTCAACAACATCTCTTTTTATGCCGTCCCACCAAAAGTACTCTTTCAGATCCCTATACATCTTCGTGCTTCCAGGATGAATAGGGAATGAAGAACTATGAGCCTCATCCAGCATCTCCTTCTTTAATTCTAGTATGGGAGGAACACAAACCCGATTTCTGAACTTTATTATCCCATCACAATCAAGGTTGAATTCAGTAACATTTCCCACCTTCTTTTGTAACTCTACATCTTATTTATGTTCCTCTTTAATCAACACATGTATAGATGGATGAACATTCATTTGAGAATGATAATATTTTTCTCCATCCATTATAATTTCAATATCCATCCTTTCTACATCCATAAATATTGGATCTTTTGGGATCCTCATCATGGATAAGCTTGCATGGTCTTGTAAACTTAATGCATCTTCCACCTTGTTTGCTTTCCCAGGGTGGTAATGAATTGAGCAGTCGTAATCCTTAATCAGCTCCAACTATCTTCTTTGGTACATATTCAGCTCCTTTTGTGTGAAAATATACTTTAAACTTTTATGATTAGTATAAATATCACACCTTTCTCCATAAAGATAATGCCTCCAAATATTTAATGCAATGATTACCGCAACTAACTCCAAATCATAAGTTGGGTAATTTTTCTCAATGATTTTCAACTGTAGTGAGGCATAAGATATCACCATATCATTTTGCACGAGAACACTCCCCAATCCCTTATTGGATGCATCACTATAGATCACAAACCTTTCTACACTACAAGGCAGTGTGAGCACAGGTGCACTGGATAACCTTCTTTTCAACTCCTTGAAATTCTCTTCACACCCCACCGTCCAAAAAAACTTAACTCCTTTTGAGTCAACCTAGTGAGTGGATTAGATAATCGTAAAAAATCTTTCACAAAACGTCGATAATATCCAGCCAAACCAAGAAAACTTTGGATCTTAGTTACTGTTGTTGGTCTCGACCATATTTCAATAACCTCTATTTTTGGTGGATCCATAGATATCCCCTCTTTTGAGATTATGTGACCCAAAAATGCAACTTTTTGAAGCCAAAATTCTCACTTGGTAAATTTTTCATAAAGATTCTCATTTCTCAGGGTATTCAATACAATTCTCAAGTGATCTTCATGTTATTCCTTTCTCTTTGAATAGACAAGAATATCTTCTATAAAGACTACCCCAAACTGATCAAGATAGTCTTAAAGACTCTATTCATTAGATCCATGAACATAGCAGGGGCATTAGTAAGACCAAATGGCATCACTATAAAATCATAATTTCCATACCTTGTACGGAAAGTTGTCTTTGGTATATCCTCCCTTTTGAGCCTTAATTGATGATACCTTGAACAAAGATCAATCTTCGAAAAGTATTGATCTCCACGTAGTTGGTTAAATAAGTCATCAATGTGTGGGAGATGATATTTTTTCTTGATAGTGATCTTATTAAGTTCTCGATAATCAATGCAGAGTCTCATTGATCCATCTTTCTTCTTAACAAATAGAACAGGTGCTCCCCAAGGTGATGCACTGGGGCATATGAATCCCTTATCAAGGTTCCATGGGAGTTGCTTCTTCAATTCCTGTAACTCAATTGGGGGCATTATATAAGGTGTTTTTGAAATACGCATAGAACCTGGTATGAGTTCTATTGAAAACTCAACTTCCCGATTTTGTGGAAGACCAGGAAATTCCTCTGGAAAGACATCATCAAACTCCAGTACAATGGGCATATTCTTAATCCTGAGTTTCTCTCTAACCATTTGAGATAAATAACCTTCATTTAGTGTAATCAAGACCCATAAGATGGAAGAAATTTCCACTGGAAGGTTATTTTCATCCTTACATCGATAGACGATCATAGATTTATCTGTAATATGAAATGTGACTACCCTTCTTTGCCAATTGATATGATCTCCATATAAAGAAAGCCAATCCATGCTAGGAATCACCTCAAATTCCACTATAAGAAGGAACACAAAATTTGCAGGAATCACTTTCCCACAAACTTCAATCGGAGAATAATTATAAACTTTTTATGTGACTGTTGTTCCATTAGGGGTTGTCACAGCTAACTCAACATCTAATTGTGGAGGTAATACGAGGATACCCCAAGAAAATTATTTAGAAATAAAAGAGTGGGTGGATCCGGAATCAAATAAAACATTTTCTACTTTAGAGTGGAAGGTAATTGTACCTTTCACTACTTCGTTATTGTACTCCACATCGGTGATAGAAATTGCATGTGACTATCCTTTGTCTTTAGCCTTAAGAGTTTGTTGATGTTGATCATCATCAACAACCCTTGGATTAGGGAATTGATTAGCATAATTCCCCATTTCATTGCACTTGTAACATTGAAGTGTAGGAGGTGAACTCTGTGTTGCCTTTACTATGTTCGCATCACTAGACATCTTATTCCCATAATTGCTGCATTCAAATTCTCTATGACCTTCTTTTCCATATTTGAATCATTTACTTGTCCCTTTAAGAAAACTCCCTCCATGTTTCTTTCCACACTTTGAGAATAAGGATAACCTAATCTTCTTTTCAGTGTGCCCTTTTGATTTTCCTTTGAATTACATTTTCCTCTTCTTATCAAACCCGTATGACTGATGGGTTACTCCGATATCCATCTCAAACTTCAGAGCACATCGAACGATTTCCTCGTAGATATTGAAGTCACTTTTGGATAACTCCCTTAGAAGACTTGGTTTTAAGCCACTAAATAATCCATCAATCTTACTCTCAGGTTGGATAATAATACCAGAAGCGTACCTTGCAAGTCTTGTAAAATTTGTTTCGTAGGTACCAACAAATTCATCATCCTTTTGATTTAGTTCAAGACACTCCTTCTCCATCTTTGTTTGAAGAATATGAGGGAAGTACATTTTGAAAAATAAGTTATTGAACTCATCCCATTCCATGGACTCAATTTCATATCTTGGTCTCATATTCTTGATAAGATTCCACCATTGATCATCTTCACCTTCCAAAAGATATACTACTAAGATGACTTTATCATGTTCAGAACATTGAAGAACTGAAAATATCTTTTCTGTAGTAGTGATCCCTTTTTCATCAACTAATAGATCAGTAGACCCGCTAAATGGGGGTGGATGCTGCCTCATGAAGGATTCAACAGAATGTTCCTCCTTCCTTTGCTCGTTTGGAAGTCCTGCAAGATTCATAGCATGAGAATGTTGTCTGAGCATGGATAAAAGATTTTTCATTCCAACTCCCATAACTTTTGGTTGCTCAGGGAGACAATAATTGCATTGCCCGTCGTATTCTTCATTAACATGGTTCCTTCGGGTTCCAGACATTGACTAAAACCAAAAAGAATAGTGTTAGTAACACTAATTATAATAGGAAAACCAGATAATCAAGAATAAAATTTCACACTTAAGGTTTTATCATAGGTGGTTCATAACCATTTCTAAACCACTATGATTGTGTTCTACACTTAGATATATCCTTATGGTTCTTACTAAGGCTTTCACATCCTAGTTTCCAAAGGATGACTATACCATTCCTCTAATACCAACTTTAACGACCCATACTTTATATACATTGTTATTACTTCAGAATTGAAGAATACTTATTACAACATATAACAAAACCCTGAAAGGACCATATAGGTATAGTGTCTTTAGAAACTAGGAAACATAAACAAAGAGGTTCATAAATCATCTATGTTGTGTCCCATTTATTTCATCATATCTAGAGTCCCTTTTGGCATATTCTACTTGATACCCTTCTTCCAGACCTGGGGAAAAGAAAACATACAAAAGGGTGAGCTCAAATGCTTAGTAAGGGTAAACAAAAGAAATATCAATCAAATAATATTCTTAAGAACATAACATTTTTAAAATTTTATCCTGCAAAAGAGTGAATAATATCATGGCATGGGATCAATCATAATAGTGAAATATAATCCAAATAATAATAACATAAAATAAGAAAATTTGTGGAATATACACATAATAATAGAGAATCATTTCTTAGTAGTAAAGACTTATTGCCAAGACTATCTTAGCAGACAAAGTCCATTTCTGAACCTAGTTCACTCCACGTTTCAGCCCCGTTTCACTGAACCGGATTAACCTGCCATTCTAGCCATGTCTATCTCATGAGATAAAAATATTTACCCAATTAATTGGAGGGAGATATGGGTCCCACCCATCTCATAATGAAACTATTCTTATGTGTGCCACAAAATCATAAATCATACATCATAACATAACCCATGTAATTAAAATGGGATTCTTAAACAATGTGCCATCATAACATAATCCATATAAGGTAAAAGGACTTCATAAAAATAATTCCATCATAACATAATCAAATAAATGTAAAAATAGGGATAAAAACATAACCCTATATTATCTTTAGATGGAATATAATTTTGATAAAATGCTTGAACTCCATTCTTGAGGAAAATATCCTTTCTACTTCAAAAACATTTTCCTTTCTTAAAATTTCATGTAATTTTAAAATTAAAGAAGTAGATTAAAAATAAACATGAAAACTTGTAAAGGAAACTTCATGTAAATAATGTTCTAAAAGTCCATTAAGGCCGTATAAGTTAAAAAACATTCTTCTCATACTTTGGCCGGAAAAGTCAAAAAGTACCTTGTACTAAAAACGACGAAAGATTCTTTTCATATATTTTACTAAAAACTCACCAGTGGGTAAAATTGTATTTAATAAATTGTAGGTGGATGGAAATAATATTAAATATTGAGGAATCATGTATATGGATGGTAAATATTCCCTAGTAAATTCGGAATTATAAACAATCTTTGATAAAAATGAGATTGTGAGATTTTCCTTTACCTTAGGTCCAATTTGCTTCGTACGTGTCCAAAACTCATGTATGATAATTTAAATAATGTCATTGACTTATTTCAGAATCATAATCATTGTTATGATATCATATATGGTCATATTCTTAGCTTCTTATTAGTAAAATTTCATTGGTACATGTTATTCGGGTGTTTATTTCTTTTTGTTCTTATGCGTGTTTTGTAGAATAAATTATTATTCTTCTTTTTATGTTATAGGTACCTCATTTACATAATGTTATTAGTGTAACATATGTCCTATTTATTCATTCGATTCGTTTATATAATCATTATGCAAATAAGATCATGTAGAACGAGTCGCATCCCATCGTGGAGACAGTATTCCGTACGTGCGCACGAGCGATGATATCATTACCATGATCGTGGAATTGTATTGGATTGTATATATAATATTTCAGAATCAATATCAATTTACAATAATTATATATAGTTATTCTTTATGCCATTATACCCATCCATGTAAGGTGGTGGTGGAAAACATATTACCCCACGGCGTGGAGACGGTATTATGTACGTATGCACGTGCGGTGATTTCATTTTTCGTAGGATGGATAAAAGGTGAAATAGTTTTGTTTAATATTTATAATAACATATTAGTATATGATTTATACTGATTTTATTACTTCATAATGAAACAACTAAAGAAGAATAAGTATAAGAAGAAATAAATTTGAAATAATCGGTAGCAGATATTACCTCTTCTTCGACACGCCTCTTTGAAACCTCCTCTTAGGGCACTAAAATGTGTCTTTGAAGAACACCAGGACCTCTAGAATATTTCTAGGGAAGTGTAGAAGAGAAATTTTCAGGGTTTGTTCCAGCTTTAAGGCTCAATGTGGTGTGAGGAGAAGAGGGAGGAGGTGCCCTTTTATAAGGGAGGAGAGGGGAACCTTAGGAAAAACTAAAAATATTATTTTATTATAAACTCATATTTGGTTTT
The DNA here is from genome assembly GCA_963277665.1 of Viscum album. Taxonomy (NCBI): domain Eukaryota; kingdom Viridiplantae; phylum Streptophyta; class Magnoliopsida; order Santalales; family Viscaceae; genus Viscum; species Viscum album. Next base: position 400,388,314 of record OY728127.1, on the reverse strand, counting down.
TAATAGATCCAAATTGATTTATTTCGAAGATAAGGTGGGGATGGATTGAAATCCTATCAACCAATATATTTTAGAAAAGTTTAGGTTACTATTTTAACCTTACCATTTAGATTCAACTCTATGTTAAATAATTTACCTTTTACGATGTCTTCTTGTTTTCTTACATTATATGGTTAATAAACTTACAATAACAAGCCAAAAGAACCCCAAGTTGTTAATTATTAATATATATAACCTTATCTATGTCATTTATCCGAACCTTATATTTTTAAGAATAAAATAACAATTAATAATATAATATTTGTTTTAAAAACTATTTTATATCAATTTTGACACAATTTGGTAATTGCTTTTTGGGAAAATCATAGAAGCATTATTTGTTCGAAAAAAGTTTATTAAATCAATTCTAATATGTCATATTAACCTATAAAAGTATTTTAATTCATAAAAAGTCTCAAATTACATCTATTTGGGTATTTATAACATCAATTATGTTAATATTTCTTTAAAAAGGTAATTACTACATCATCATTGTGACAAAAATAAATTAACTTATTTAATGTCTAAAAATTAAAAATAAAATTCCATTATATAGGAAATAGTTTTATCTTTATAATGAATATTTATTGTCGAAATTATCTAATTTATAACCCTATATTAAAAATGTTTTAGTTATTAAACATTGATTTTAACTATTTTAACTCTTCTTTAAATAAAAAAATATTTAATGTCCTAATCTAATAAAAGTGGACCTAAATGGTCATATTTTATTCCTAAGGTTTTTTTTGGTTGAATTAAACTTATCCAATAGAATTAGGGCATGTGTTAGGGTGATAATAACACCATTTTTACCCTTAATTACCTTATTTACTTTTAACCGTGGTAAATAAAAGTAAAAAGTTACTATTCCCCCAAAAAAATATTTTATCTTATTGAACAAAATTTTACTCCTTGATATTAACCGTGTCTCTCAGATTTTCGAAATTCCACTCAAATATGCGGTAAAATTAAGTTTTATGTAAATTTGCATAATTTTCCTAGGAGATAGGTAAAAGATGGTGAAAAGTTCAATAAAATTTTTACATATCTAAAGTTATTATAAATTGAATCCAATGAATTATATTGAACTTATATAGGTATTATGTATCAGTTTTTACCTAAAATAAATTTAAATAAAATAAATAATTATTTAACTAAAAAGTCTGTTTTTATATAGTAACCCTGTGTTTTCACTATTCATCAAAAATTGAATGTTTTCAGAAAAATACCAAAAATTCATCCTAGGCTAATTTCGATATTCTGAATCCAAAAATGAAGACCATTTTGAATGATAAAATTTATAAAATTTCAAAAAGTGGGTATTACTATTCATAACGGCTAGTTTATATAATATTTTAATAGCATATCATTGTTTAGTGAAAATTGGTATTGCGTACAACAACGCTATCATGGAAGGTCGTGATTGCATGTAAAGCAAGCCAAGCTAGTATTGTGTGTAATGAAAAATTCCTTTGATGTTTCATATAACATAGGACATAAAAAAATAAACTTCTCATAAAATATCAGGGTGTTACATTCTACCCCCCTTAAAATGAATTTCGCCCTCGAAATTCGTCACTTCATAACAAACAGATGAGGATACCTCTCCCTCATCATATCTTCAAGCTCCCATGTAGCTTCTTCTAATTGGTGGTTCCTCCATAAAACTTTCACCAAGCGAGTGGTCTTGTTCTGTAGAACTTTTTCGCTATGATCCAGAATCTTTATCGGCTGTTCTTCCTAAGAAAGACCTTGCTCTAGTGGTACAACTTCTGAGTTGAGTACATGTGAAGGATCGAGTACGTACTTTCTCAGGAGAGATACATAGAACACATTGTGAACTTGAGAGAGATTCGGTGGAAGCGCCAATCAGTAAGCTACCTTCCCAACATGATCCAGTATTTCAAAAGGACCAATATATCTAGGGCTCAGCTTTCCCTTCTTTCCAAATCTCATTACTCTCTTCTAAGGAGATATTCATAGGAACACTTTATCACCCACTTCAAACTCTAGGTATTTTCTTTGGTTATCGGCATAAATTTTTTTCAACTCTGAGATGCTCTTATTTGTTATTGAATAGATCCGACCTTTTATGCCATCTCATCAACAAGATCAGGTCCTAGTAGTTTTCATTCCCCAACTTCATCCCAGCAAGTTGGAGTTTGGAATTTCTTTCCATAGAGAGCTTTATAAGGAGCCATCTGAATAGTGGAGTGAAACTATTATTATAAGAAAATTACCACAAAGGTAGGTGTTGATCCCAACAACCTTTGAAATCCATAGAGCAGTCTCTCAACATATCTTCTAGATTTTGAATTGTCCTCTCAGACTGACTGACTGTCTGAGGATGATAAGAAGTGCTGAAACTCAACTTTGTATCCAGAGTATGTTGAAGACTTTTCCAAAACATTGAGGTAAACCTTGGATCCCGATCACATATAATAGAAAGTGGTACTCCATGAAATCTTACCACTTCATTTACATATATCCTGGAAAGTTCATCCAGAGAGAAATCTTCTCTAATAGCAAGGTAGTGTACCAAATTTTTAAGACGATCAACTATGACCCAGATAGCATTATTGCCTTTGTCTGTTTTAGGAAGTCTGGTGAAAAATTCCATAGTGATTTTTTCCCATTTCCATTCGGGTATGGGTAATGATTTTAACATCCCCTTAGACTTCTATCTCTCAACTTTAACTTGCTGACAAACCAAGCATCGAGAGACATATTCAGCAACATAACTTTTCACGCTATCCCACTAAAAATACTCTTTCAGGTCCCTACACATCTTCATGCTTCCATGATGAATAGAGAATGAAGAACTGTGAGCCTCATCCAGTAGAAAATTCTATAATTCTGGGATGGGAGGAACCCAAACTCGATTCTTGAAGTTTATTATCCCATCACAATCAAGGTTGAATTCAGGAACATTTCTCACCTTCTTTTGTAACTCTACATCTTATTTCTGTGCCTCTTTAATAATCACATGTATAGATGTTAGAAAATTCATTTGAGAAGGTAACATTTTTCCCATACCATTATAATTCCAAGATCCATTCTTTGTAAATCCCTAAATATTGGATCTTTTGAGATCCTCATCATGGATAAGCTAGCATGGTCTTGTTGACTTAATGTATCTTCCACCTTGTCTGCTTTCCCAGGGTGGCAATGAAATGAGAAATCGTAATCCTTAATCAACTCCAACCATCTTCTTTGGCGCATATTCAGCTCCTTTTGTCTGAAAATATACTTTAAAATTTTATGATCGGTGTAAATATCACACCTTTCTCCATAAAGATAATGGCTCCAAATCGTTAGTGCAAAGATTACCTCAGCTAACTCCAAATCATGAGTTGGGTAATTTTTCTCATGGATTTTCAACTGTCATGAGGAATAAGCTATCACCATATTGTTTTTCATGATAACACACCCCAATCCCTTCTTGGATGCACCACTGTAGATTACAAACCATTCTACACTACAAGGCCGTGTGAGCACACGTGCACTGGATAACCTTCTTTTTTACTCCTTGAAATTCTCTTCACACTCCTTTGTCCAAATGAACATAACTCCTTTTCGAGTCAACATGGTGAGTGGATTAGACAATCGTGAAAAATCTTTCACAAAACGTCGATAATATCCAGCCAAAACAAGAAAAATTCAGATCTCAGTTACTGTTGTTGGTCTCGACCATCTTTCAATAACCTCTGTTTTTTATGGATCCATAGATATCCCCTTTTTTGATATTATGTGACCCAAAAATGAATCTTTTTGAAGCCAAAATTCACACTTGGTAAATTTGGCATAAATATTCTCCTTTCTCAGGGTCTTCAATACAATTCCCTAGTGATCTTCATGTTCTTCCTTGCTCTTTGAATAGACAAGAATATTGTTTATAAAGACTACCACAAACTGATCCAGATAGTCTCTAAAGACTATTCATTATATCCATGAAGATAGTAGGGGCATTAGTAAGACCAAATGGCATCACTATAAATTCAGTGTCCATACCTTGTACGGAAACACGTCTTTGGTATATCCTCCCTTTTGACCCTTAATTGATGATACCCTGAACGAAGATCAATCTTGGAAAATTATTGAGCTCCGCGTTGTTGGTCAAATAAGTCATCAATGCATGGGAGTGGTTATTTGTTCTTGATAGTGATCTTGTTATGTTCTTGATAATCAATGCAGAGTCTCATTGATCCATCTTTCTTCTTAAAAAATAGAACAAGTGCTCCCCAAGGTGATGCATTGGGGTGTATTAATACGTTATAAAGGTTTTCTTGGAGTTGCTTCTTCAATTCCTATGACTCAATTGGGGAAATTCTATAAGGGGTCTTTGAAATGGGCATAGCACCTGGTATGAGTTCTATTGAAAACTCTACTTCACGATTTGGTGGAAGACCAAGAAATTCCTCTAGAAAAAAATCATCAAACTCCTGTACAATGGGAATATTCTTAATCATGAGTTTCTCTCTAACCATTTGAGATAAATAACCTTCATTTAGTGGAATCAAGATGCATTAGATGGGAGAAATTTCCACTGGAAGGTTATGTTCATCCTTGCATCGATAGACGATCGTATATTGATCTGGAATATGAAATGTGACTTCTCTTATTTTCCAATTGATATAAGCTCCATATAAAGAAAGCAAATCCATGCCAATAATCACATCAAATTCCACTATAGGAAGGATCACAAGATTTGTAGGAAGAACTTTCCCACAAACTTCAATCGGAGAAGAATTATAAACTTTTGATGCGATTGTTGTGCCATTAGGGGTTATCATAGCTCACTCAACATCTAATTGTGGAGGTAATACGGTGATACCCCAAGAAAATTATTCATAAATAAAAGAGTGGGTGTATCTAGAATCAAATAAAACATTTTCTACTTTAGATTGGATGGTAAGTGTACCTTTCACCACTTCGTTATCGTACTCCACATCACTGATAGAAATTGTATGTGATGTTCCTTTATCTTTAGCCTTAAGAGTTTGTTGATGTCAATCATCATCAACAACCCTTGGATTAGGGCATTGATTACAATAATTCCCCATTTCCTTACACTTTTATCATTGAAGTGTAGGAGGTGCACTCTGTGTAGCCTTTTCATTGTTCGCATCACTAGACATCTTCTTCCCATAATTTCGGCATTCAAATGCCCAATGACCTTCTTTTCCACATTTGAAACATTTACTTGTCCCTTTAAGACAACTCCCTCCATGTTTCATTCCACACTTTGAGAATAAGAGAAAAACTCATCTTCTTTTCAGTGTTCTCTTTATATTTTACTTTTAATTCTATTTTCCTCTTCTTATCAAACCCATATGACTGATGGGTTACTCCACTATCCATCTCAACCTTGAGAGCACATCGAAAAATCTCTTCATAGCTATTGATGCCCCTTATGGCTAACACCCTTTGAAGACTTGGTTTTATGCCACTAAAGAATAGATCGATCTTAATCTCATGTTGGATAATAATACCAGAAGCATGCCTTGCAAGTGTTTAAAATTTGCTTCGTAGGTACCAACAGATTCATCAACCTTTTGGTTTAGTTCATGAAACTCCATCTCCATCCTTGTTCGAAAAATACGAGGGAAGTACTTATTGAAAAATAAGTTCTTGAACTCGTCACATTTCATGGACTCAATTTCATCTCTTGTCCTCGTATTCTTGATAAGATTCCACCATTTATCAGATTCACCTTCCAAACGATATACTACTAAGGTGACTTTATCATGTTCAGAACATTGAAAAAGTGAAAATATCATTTCAGTAGCACTGATCCATTGTTCAGCAACTAATGGATCAGTAGACCCACTGAATGAGGGTGGACACTAGCTCATGAAGGATTCAATAGAATTTTGCTCCTTCCTTGGATTGTTTGGATGTCCTGCATGATTCATATCTTGAGAAGGTTGTGTGATCATGGCTACAAAATTTTGTATTTGAGCTCCCATAATGTTTGGTTTCTCAGGGGGACATTCATTGCATTGCCCGCCACATTCCGCATTAACACGGTTCCTTTAGGTTCCAGCCATTGACTAAAACCAAGAAGAAAAGTGTGAGAAACACTAATTATAATTGGAAAACAACATAATCAAGAATAAAATTTCACACTTAAGGTCTTATCATAGGTTTTTCATGGCCAGTTCTAAAACCCTAAGATTGTGTTCTATGCTTAGATATATCTTTAGGGTTCTCACTAAGGCTTTCACATTATATTTTCCAGAGGTTGACTATACCCTTCATATGATACCAACTATAATGACCCATACTTTACATACATTGTTATTACTTCATAATTGAATCATACTTATTACAACATATAACAAAACCATCAAAGAACCGTATAGGTATAGTGTCTTTAGAAACTGGGAAACATAAACAACTGGTTCATAAATCATCTACATTGTCTCCCATTTATTTCATCATATCTAGAGTCCCTTTTGGCATATTCTACTTAATACCCTTCCTCCAGACCTAGGGAAATGAAAACATACAAAAGGGTGAGCTCAAATGCTCAGTAAGGGTAGACAAAAGAAATATCAATAATATAATATTCTTAAGAACATAACAATTTGAAAATCTTATCCCAAAAAAGAGATCATAATATCATGACATGGGATCAATCATAATAGTGAAATGTAATAAAAATAATCATAAATTAAAACATGAAACTTTGTGACATACACACATAATCATAGATAATAATTTCTTAGTAGTCAAGAATTATTTCCAATATTATCTTAGCGGACAAAGTCCATTTCTGAACTGAGTTCACTCCTAGTTTCATTCCTATTTCACTAAACCGGATTAACCTACCGTTCCAGCCATGCCTATCTCATGTGATATAACTCTTTACCCAATGAATTGGAGGGAGATACAAGTCCCACCCATCTCATAATGAAACCATTCTTATGTTTTCCACAAAATCATAAATCATACATCATAGCATAACCCATGTAATAAAAATGGGATTCTTAAACATCGTTCCATCATAACATAATCCATATAAGATAAAAGGACTTGATAAAAATAATACCATAATAACATAATCAAATCAAAGTAAATATATGGATATAAGCAGAGCCCTATATTATCTTTGATGGAAAATAAGTTTGATAAAATTCTTGAACTTCATTCTTGAGGAAAATATCCTTTCTACTTCAAAAACATTTTTCTTTCTTAAAATGTCATATAATTTTAAACTGAAAGAAGTTGATTAAAAATAAAATTGAAATCATGTAAAGGAATATTTATGGAAATAATGTTCTAAAAGTCCATTCCGGCTGTATAAGTTAAAAAAACATTCTTCTCGTACTTTGGCCGGAAAAGTCAAAAAGTACCTCGTACTAAAAACGACAAAAGATTCCTTACATATCTTTTACTAAAAACTCACCAATCGGTAAAATTGTATTGAAACAATTACAGTTGGATGGAAATAATAGTACATATTGAAGAAAATTGCATGTGGATGATAAATATGCCCCAGTAAATTTGGAAGTATAAATAATCTCGGATAAAAATGAGATTGTGAGATTTTCCCTTACCTTAGGTCCGATTTGCTTCGTACATGTCCGAACCTCCTGTATAATGATTTAAATAATGTCATTGACTTATTCCATAATCATAATCATTGTTATTATATCATATATGTCCATATTTTTAGCTTCTTATTAGTAATATTTCATTGCAACTTGTTATTCGGGTGTTTATTGCTTTTTGTTCTTATGCTTGTTTTGTAGAATAAATTCTTATTCTTCTTTTTAGGTTATGGATACCTCATTTCCAGAATGGAATTAGTGTAATATATTTCATATTTATTCATTAAATTCATTTATATAATCATTATTCAATGAAGATCATGTAGAACAAGTCACATCACATCGTGGAGACAGTATTTTGTACGTACGCACGAGCGAGGATATCGTTACCATGATCGTGGAATTGTATTGGAGTGTATGTATACTATTTAAAAATCAATGAAACTTTACAATAATATCATATAGTTATTATTTACACCATTATACCCATCCAAGTAAGGTGGTGGGGGAAGACAGATTAAACCATGGCGTGGAGATGGTATTCCGTATGTACCCACGCGCGGTGATTTCATTTTCTGTAGGATAGATAGAAGGTTAAATAGTGTTGTTTCATATTTATAATAACATATCAGTATATGAGTGAAACTTATGTTATTAATTCATAATGAAACAACTAAATAAGAAGAAGATTAATTAGAAATAAATTTGAAAGAATCGGTAACAGATATTACCACTTCTTCGACACGCCTCTTTGAAACCTCCTCTTAGGGCACTGAAATTGGTCTTTGAAGAATACCAGGACCTCTAGAATATTTCTAGGGAATCTTAGAAGTGAAATTTTCAGGGTTTGGCCGAGCTTGAAGGGTCAAAATGGTGTGAGGAGGAGAGGGAGGAGATGCCCTTTTATAAGGGATGAGAGGGGCACCTTAGGAAAAACTTAAAATATTATTTTATTATATAGTCATATTCGGTTTTTAATAGCTCCAAATTGATTCATTTCAAATATATGGTGGGGATGGGTCGAAATACTCTCAACCAAAAGATTTTATACATGTTTAGATTACTATTTTAACCTTATCATTTAGATTTAACTCTAAGTTAAATAATTTAACTTTTACCTCGTTTTCTTGTTTTCTTACATTATATGGTTAATAAACATACTATAACAAGAAAAAAGAACCCTAAGTTGTTAATTATTAATATATATAACCTTATCTAAGTAATTTGGAAGAACCTTATATTTTTAGGAATAAAATAAAAATTAATAATATAATATTTGTTTGAAAAACTATTTTATTTCAATTTTGAATCTATTTGGTAATTGATTTTTCTGAAAATCATAATAGCATGATTAGTTCGAAAAACATTAATTAAATCAATAATAATATTTCATATTAACCTATAAAATTAGTGTAATTCATAAAAAGTCTCAATTTACCTTTATTTGGGTATTTAGACCATCAATTATGTTAATATTTCATTAATAAGGTAATTGTTGCATCATCATTGTGTCAAAAATAAATTGACTTATTTAATGTCTAAAAATTACAAATAAAATAAAATTATGTAGTAAATGTTTTTAGCCTTCTAATGAATATTTATAGTCTACATTATCTTATTTATAACCCAATATTAAAAAAGTTTTAGTTGTTAAACTTTGATTTTAACTATTTTAACTCTTCTTTAAAAAAAATATTAAATATCCTAATCTAATACATGTGGACCTAAATGGTCATATTTTATTCCTAAGTTTGTTTTTGGTCGAATTAAAATTATCCAATAGAATTAGGACATGTGTTAGGTTGATAATAACACCATTTTTACCCTTAATTACCCTATTTACTTTTAACAGTGGTAAATAAAAGTAAAACGTTACTATTCACCAAGAATTATTTTTATCTTATTGATCCACATTTTACTCCCTGATATTTACCGTGTCTCTTGGATTTCTGAAATTCCACTCACAGAAGTGTTAAAATTATGTTTTATATAAATTTTAAAAAAGCTCCAAGGAAGCAGGTAAAAGACGGTGAAAAGTTCAATAAAATTTATCTAAAATTATTATAAAATGACTCCAATGAATTATATTGAACTTATATAGGTATTATGAATAACTTTTTACTGAAAATAAATTTTAAATAAAATGAATAATTATTTAAATAAAAAGTCGGTTTTTAAATAGTAACCCAGTGTTTTCACTATTCCTCAAAAATTGAATGTTTTCAGAAAAATACCAAAAATTCACCCTAATATATTTTCGATATTCCAAATCCAAAAATGAAGTCCATTTTGAAAGTTAAAATTTAAAAAATTTCAAAAAGTGGGTATTAATATTCATAACAGCTAGTTTATATAATATTTTAATAGCATATCTTTGTTTAGTGAAACTCGGTATTGCGTTCAACACACGCTATCGGGGAAGGTCGTGATTACGTGTAAAGCAAGCCATGCTAGTATTGTGTGTAACGAAAGATTCCTTTGATGTTTCATATAACATAAGACATAAAAAAAATATACTTATCATAAAATATTAGGGTGTTATAGTTAATGTGTTAATACTAGTAACATTTTTATCGTATGACTTTATTTTAGAGTCAATGCCTCTTGAAAAAGGCTAGTCTGTTTTGGTAATGGTTCATTAAAAAGAAGCACTATTGGATGAATTCTTTGTGTTACAATAAAAGTAAGTTCCACCTTTATGATTTTTGTATTTATTTAGGACTCTTATTTATAAAATGATATTTAGGTTGGACGTGTGTTCGTGTGATGGGTGGAACCTTTTTAGGGATGTGAGCACTTTACAAAGCTTGGATTCAGAGAATTAGATATGCTAAAGGCATGGTTGTTTAGAAAGTATGTCATGTGACCCTTATTCTTCTTTAGTGAAAGAAAAAGTGGGAGGTAATAAACTTGATTAATAGTCATGTGGGATAACATTACATTGGGTAAATATATTGTATGGTCCATCAGATACTAGGATGCACAGGGTTGAGAGGCCTAAAGATAGTATCAAGTGATGTATTGAAGCACTTAGTTATTTTAATAGAGGAACTGCATTTGTTATTTCATGTATGAAAAAAACATTGAGCTCAGATGAAAATGTAACATGAAAATGTTTTAAAATATATTGCTTTAAAAAAATATATCTCTTCGATATCTTTCATAACACGCAACATTGGGATTTAATAAACCATGATATACTATTCATATTATAATTTGAATATGATCATTATAACAATGATGTTAAACTTTTAGGTATGAATAGGACTAAATAAATTATGAAAACTATATGGTTTACACATGTATTAAATAAATTCAATGGTTATTTAATAATTATAAATAAAATAATAACTATTTGAATGGAAAAGAAGTGTTTTCTATAAAACATTATTTTTCTAAAAGGTTTTTTAATCATGCTTTGCACACATAATTTAAAATTATTTTTAAAAATTTAAAAAATATATATTAAAAAATTAAATTTATTTGTCAAATTAGTATATCAAAATTTACTTTAAGAGAAATATTCGACTTCTCAAGAAATATTTATTTTTAAGTGAATAGTAAAAATAACTTTTTTATAAAAATGTCATTTATTTACAATAATTTAATAAATGTAAAAGTTTCATTTTGATTTTTTTCATTTATAATAAGTCTTATATATTCCAATGAATTACATTTTAATCACCACTATTATATATTTTATTATTATTCTATTTTGGAGTTTAAAAACACATTTCCCTGAAAACTGTTTTAAAGTGCATATTGTTCCCCACCATAATTAATAAAAATAACCCCAAATTAAGAATGATTTAATTAAAATTCATATATTAGACATATAAATTTTTTATTTTACATTTTCATAATTTTGATTTCCATTCATATAGTTAATATAATAAAATATTTTCCCTAAAAATTACATTTCTCGAAAACCGTTTTTCATAACTTTTGTGGGATTAATTTGAAATTAAACTATTAAACTTCATTAAGATGAATTTATAAAAATATATTACATATTTTTAATCATTATAATTAATATTTTCTAATATGTTCAACTTAATTTTTGACCATAATAAATTGTAAAATCATTAAAAATTAATTATCGTGGTTAAGATGAAAACAGGTTTACTGGGGGTAAAATGAAAAACATAATGGCTAAAAATCATTTTCGATTTTTCAAAAACCCATATTATTTCCATAATTAATTATTATCACCAATAATTTTAAATAATTTACAATTTTTATCCTTTTTCCATTTGAAAAATGGGGGTACACTTTTTCTTTTTAAAAAATACATGTGTGTCATCTCCCCCACTTGTAAACCGGTGACCCCTCCCGTCTTCTATTCACACATCCAAAACCATTTGGTTCTTACAATACATGACCAAATTCCCTCCATACAACTATAAAAACATCTTATAGTCCCTGTTTTAATCATAAATCCAACCTAGGAATGATTTTTGTGCAAACCTAATGAAGTGGTTTGCAAAGGAAGTAATGTTCTTAAATGAGTGTTTTTATTTTGATTCTTCATCCACCTCCTCAAATTTTTCTAAAACTATAATAAAATAAAAAATTGATAGATGAAATATACTAAGATGTTATTATGTTAATTTAATAACCTATATCCATCTCCACTTCCATAAAATGGAAAACATAACCGTTAATCATGTTTACAGTGGAATGCCTCCTCATGAACTGATGTAATTATCTCCCATCACAACCATTTAAAGATTTATACAATTATGTATTTGAAATATTTATATGATATCAATGACATTATTATACTTATTAAATTATTATATCACATATACCTTCTTACATTCCATTCCATGGAGGGATACAATAACTTTTCTTGACCATCACCTCCTGAAGCAATGTGATTCATTTTTCACTTACACTTTAAATGAATAGTATTATAGATAAATTTAACTAATATATGGGATATTTTTGAATAAAAAATAATTTAGGATATATACTATGACATATATCTAATTAACTTCCATCTACTGGAAAATAATAATTTTGCATGTCAGTATAGATGGACTACTACCTCTACATAGCGATGTGAAACGTTTTCCATTTTATACAAAAATGGATGGTAATAAAGATTTATTTGCTTAATATAAATAAAATATAAAACATATTAATTATTCTCTAATTTTTAATATTAATTTTACATTCATTTTGGCATTCAAAAAAATTGAAACCACATTCATGTGTACGTACTACCTACTGTTTCCCTTAAAAATGTAATGTATTTTCTACCATTAGCTTTTATGGATTACAATAACTAATTATATAATAAATATATATAATATTTATATCATGATTTAAATTCTGGAGATAATGTTACCATGATCAATGTATAAGGGAAAAATTATTGTTCCAAAACATACCTGAGAAACCAAAAAAACAATAACCCATGTTAGTTTTTTTAACAAAGAATTGTTAATAAATAGGCAATAAAAGACTTTAAATAAACAATATACAGTATAAATTATATGGTTATGATTATTTAATAAAGTTATAATAAATATATATTTATTTTTCTTGATTCATAAACACATACGAAAGAAATTGGATCTTAGTTAAGGGTTTCTCATCTCACATTTGTTCTCATGGGACATATGCCATATTCACCACTTATTACTTTGTGTGGTGTATATAATACCCATTTAAATATTTTATATCTTGAATATATTTCAATTAATTCAATTTAATTTTACATTTGAATTTATTTCAATCATGAGGATTATGATTTATAATTTACCAAAGTGGTAATGGTTTATTTAACATTTTCATCATTATTCATGATTTTTTTTGACTCTCCAATGGGGGAGTTATTTAATTTTTATATCTTAAAAATAGTATATTTTCTTCTCTTATACTTAATTATTATCTTTACATGTAATAGTACCATTTTTTATATATTCCCTTATAGTGGTAATGATTGATAAATTGTTTTTTAAGAAAATCTTACAACATTTATCTATTTAGTTGAAAATAGTTTTCTTCCAAAAACATGCTTCAAACATATTGTTTCCAAAATATTTTTAAAATATATAAATAATTTATTGAATAAATTTTTAAACACATATTTATTCTTAAAAAAAAATCAATGGAATCATCCGGACAACTTCCAAATAAGGCATATTTCGCTTTTACCGACGATGTGACAGGAATATATTTTAATGTGTAAATAATGTTCATAATATCACATAATCATGACCAATAAATGTTTTAGATATTATATTATAATTTTAAAAGTTTATTTTCAATTAAATTATTTTGAAAATTTTTTGTGAACATTTACTTTGAAAAAATATTTTCAAAGTGAATTGGTTATTTTTCTTAATAATATTTTTAATGATTTTTATGTTATTTCTATTCATAAATGATAAAAAACATTATTGTGCTTATGATCCACTAGTTATGTGTTTTTATACCATTATTATTATTTATAAGGATATTTTATGATTAGTTTTACTAGGGATGTACCTGTTTTATTCCATTCATATTTCTCTCAACATTTTATGATTATTCTTATTGATTTGGGTAATTGTTAACATTTCATATTCTAGTTTATAAATAAAAATGTTTATTTTGATTAGGATTCACCCATTTAATATGGGAAATTAATTATACTTGATAAGTGATATGAGGGGAATGCTATTTCTCCTCAATGCATTATTACGTCTCATGAGAAAACCCAGAGTGGGGTTTTTCATGAGGCCTTACCCATTTATATAAGACACCTTGGAATGATGCCTTGATGGTATGGTTAGGAAGTATGGAATTTTAATTTCCCTCATTATGTTATTTTTTATTAATATCCCAGTGATTTTTATAATAGTTAGATTATTTGTGGATAAGTTACAAACTCATGTGATTATTTATATGGATTTATTTTATCATCATTTCATCCTTTAATATTATGATCAAGTTATTGTTTAAATGGAATTTGTTTTAGTTATTTACCTTCCCAAATTAATTATTCTTATTTATTCATGATATCTTACATTGTAAAAATACCCATAATAGTCCTTTTATCTCACCCCTTATATTATTTTTTCCCCAGGATACCAGGATATGATTTAATATTGATATACAGGGATATGTTAAGGGAAAATATTGTTTTCTAAAACAAAATTCTATTTTTTATTTTTATGATTTCAAAAGTAAATAAGTTTCTTGTTTTTATGTGTATACCAATACTACTAAATTATTAGTTGTATTGTGATGTGATAACTTGTATATTATTCCAATGTATTAAAGTATACTCTAACTCTAATCCATTAGGGTAGAGGTCTTTACATGTACCATTTTGTTGATGAAATCTTAGGGTAGTACACATAGACACACATGGTACCTGTTGAGTTGGTAAAAATGGTATAATAAAACAAATGAAATTGGTGGATTAAGTTACTCCATGAGCTGTTATTCTACATTATTCCATCATTTACTGGGTAAAATGACTTGGACACATAGAAAAGTATGATTTATCCTAGTGCTGAGGGATGATGTTCCAAAGAGGTTTAGGTATTGGGACATGCCAGTATGGGTTGGTTTTGATTCTATTCATAACAGTAATTAAAATATTGAGCATGGATCAAGAGAGATTCACGCATACATCTATAGTAAATTATGTATAGTATTCTTTTGTTTCATAGGTTTTCTTCTATTTTTAATTAGGCTCCCATTAAAAGCTTGTTGGACACATCTCTAACCACTTTCTAGTGGTGGATGGAACTTGTTCCATGGGATGAGTTTTGTTTATCAATAAAAAGTTACTAGGAATCTCTTATGGTGGGGAGCATCGTGTTGATTGTTTTTTGTGTTTCCTTCCTTGTAGAGAGACCAAAATATAAAAAGGCCATTTCTAAATTTTCAGAACAACTTTTTGAAGCCCATGGGGCTGGAAAGTATGAGTTTCTTATTAATGAAACCATTCTTGGGAAAATATATGGTTATGTGATGCAGATTGAGTCTGGAACTACTAAAAATTAGGCCTTCAATTTCTCCTGTAAAAAGTCTTTATGAGTTATATAGAAGATCTGATAATGTAAGATATTTCCAAAAGATGGCTTTAATAGTGCTAGTAAAAAATCACCGATAAAGGCCCCATTTAACAGTGCTATAAAAAAGCACTTTTGAAGGGGTCCTTTATTAGTTCATTTTTAGTGTTGATAAAGGGTTCCTTTATAAGTAATTTTTTAGTGCTGCTAAAGGACACCTTTATCATCACTATATTTCGCACTCTTAAAGGATTCCTTTAAGAGTGCTAAATATTGTTGATGAAGGCCGCACTGATAAAGGGTACAATTTTTTTCCCAGATCAGCCCCACCTTTATCAGTGCTTCCCTATACCCCTTTTATCAATGTTTCCCCACCCCTTTATCAGTGCTTCTGATAATACCACCCCCATAATGTGCCCCTACATCCAAATTGTTTCGAACCTTAGACCTCTAGGTTATACACCATCACCTTTTCCACTCAACTATACTGTTTGGTTTAACATTTTATGATATATATATATATATATATTAATATATATTGTTTTGATTTTTTTATCCATATATTTATATATTTAAATATATATGTTTATATAAATATTTATATATATTTTTAAATACATATTTATTTAATTTTATTTTTTAAAATGGATATTAACTCTAAAAATCATTAAAACAACAACAAAAGTTAAGAAACTATGAAGACATTGAACCCCTAAAATGATAAAACGACCATAATTTCAAATCTGGGAGTCCATTTATAAGAAAATTTTTCTAATTTTGAGGTTTTAATCTTTTCTTTTTGGTTTGTATTTAAGAAAGATGGGGAAAACATGCCATGTGTTGGATAAAAACCTATTACTCAACATGACTTGGGGTTACATGTAGTGTAATCCAAGTACACGCCGTATGTGGATGTCGGTAGGACCTTTTAATGTTGTCTGAAACTAATCTGAAAAAATAGGAAAAGTAAGAATATAAACAGAGTGTATATTCAATTAAAAACCATGTATTTTGTCTATTATTGTTAAAATGTGTAGTAGCCTCATTTGCTCATTTCCGGACAGAATCTCACCCTGGTATCATGAACCTACAGTGCCAAATGATGTTTTGGATCCCGAATGTCTATCCAAACTCAAATTCGAACACCGTAAGATGCGTTGGAATCCTCTCAGTGACTTCCCAGATCCTATTGAGCTAGTATTCATCTTTTCTTCTCTCATCCAAGTTATAAAAGCTTGAGATTTTATGCTTGTTTTGTAGATCTACTATGTTATAAGTCAAATTAGAGGCTGACATTGGATGAGGAGAGTTGTACGTGTATGAGGTAGCTAGTATTATTCCTTTCAGTAATTTTTAATTTAATTATATATGTTGGAGTTCAACGCACCCATTTTTTAGGTGTCGCCTTGAATGATTTTTTCTTATTGTCATTTCCTATTGTGGTTTAGGTAATTGATTATGTGTTTGTAATAATGTTGGAGTTTTTTACCTTGATTCGTGGCTGCCCAATGGGTGTGTTTCCCTTCGATGACCATTTATGGTTTTTTAGACTTTGATGCAAATGAGGCATGCCTTTATTTCCCTTATTGGGTTGTTTAAAATGAAATTGTTTAAATGAATGAATCACCCACGTGGGATAATTGATGATAATGCCTTATGATAGTTTAAATTACTGGATCGACTTGTTATATGATATGTGACCAAGTGAGTTTTTTAATATTAAACAATGTAATAGTTTAATTTACATGTGTTTCTTGAAATATGATAAGTTCCAACATGATTTTTCAATACAAAATCATTGTAATAGTTTAATTTAGACATGTTTCTTATTATATGAGTTGTGACCATGTGAGTAACAAAAAGGCCATGCCTTATCAGGTTGGTCCTTTATTATGTTAGATGCTTTAAGTTTTGACAGTTACATTCTTAATAAAATGTTTAATTGAACTTTTTATGATTAAAAGTTAAATATAAATAGGTGAGCCATGGATTTAGATTATAATTCCATGGATTGGTTCATATAAATATTATACTAGATACCTTGGGTGAGTCATGGATCTTGAGGGATTACTGGATGGACTAAAAGGGAGGTTTATTATGTTAGGTCCGGAGGGATTCAAGAATGTTGTTGTCGGGCTCATGGAGTCTATGTTTAAAGTCTGAATGATTCATGGAATGAAGGATACCATGGACGGGTTCTGTTGGAAATGTTTATTTTTCTTAAGGGATACTTGGGTCTTATTTATAAGATCCAAGGACTATCCAATTGACATATACTCACACCACAACTAGAGTGAGACTGGGTTTCTGAGAATATCATATAGAATGTCTTGTAGGATATAGGTTGTTTTACACCTGGTGTAATACTTGAATTTCCACTTAGGAATTCCAAGGGGAACTCTGGTTTTAATTTGAATAATAAAATGGAATGACTTATGATTCGTATTCTAAGCCAAAGCATAAGCTTAGATTCAGTCTTAACATGACTTTTTTAGATATCCTTCTGATGCATCTGTTGTTCATACTTTTACACAGGGGTTTTCCAGCTTATGTATAATCTTAATACTTATATAATTCAATGTAATTAAACTATTAATACCCATGAAATTATTATATATGAAAAAAGTTCTTGTAGGAATATTTACTTTTGATTACTTCCTAGATTATTATTTTCTCTATTGTACACTGCCGGTTATATATATATTAACTAATAGAATAGAATAGATATTTGGTGGTTTCTTAATAAGGTTCAGTCTCACACACAATTTGGGTGACGATTTTGGTCCCAAACAGAATATATTGTTGTAGGTGTCGATATGGATGAGTTATCTTCTACATGTACTTGATATGATTCTCAAGGACAGGAGAGCATGGAACCAAGCTGAGGCTTGAGATGCTTATGATTTTCTTTTGAATGTTTTTAAATTGGGTACTTGTGTTATGTAATACTATAGTGCCACCTATTTTGTTAGTTTTTTTATAACATGTGACATGGAACATCATCTTTTGTATGTTATGACATATGGTTGTTATATCGATAGTTTTCTTTTGTTTACTTATGTTTCATGGTATTACTGCTTTTACTATTGTATTGTTAATATTTCTATTGTGTTATGATCTTCCAATGTGGGAATAGTTTCTCCACTATCACACCTAGGCCCTCTTTACTAGTCAAAAGCATCTGGCATTTGGGGAGATGCACTTGACTCCGTGTGGCCAACCCAGAACAGGGCACCGTTGAGTGGAATCTAGATTCAGGACACTACAAAGTGGTGTCAAAGGGGCCTTTTCTAGTTTATCATATAATTTGGAGACATTAGAGAGGGATGAAAAGGAAATGAAATTTGGTAATAAATTGTTCCCCAAAGTATCCACCCCATATACTGGGAAAATCCAAAATGCCTCAACTGAAATGTGATATTTGAATTTTGAGATGTTATAGTAGATTCGATTTCTCTGTTGGGTGAAGCACTTTTATTGTGATGTTATTATTGATATTATTGTGGTTCTATTTTATTGTAACCAGATGAGATGACTGTATGACATCTCATTCATCATATAGAAACTTTTTATAAATCACATTTCATATATTCTTACCATTCCATTTATGGAGAAATAATGATCGCATGATGTTGTGATAGATTCAATACTTGATATCCATGTTCTTGTGATACGTATCATGATTGATATGTATGTTTTTGTGATAGGTGTAATGGTACGTGTTATGGTTCTAATTGGATGGACAAAAAAAGTCAATCCCTGAGGTGTATGGGCCCTCATTGATTGGAATTTGGTGGATCAAGATTCAGGATTCTATTGAATCAAATAATGATATGCTACGGATGGACGCCAACCTTTTGTCCCTGAGGTGTATGGGCCCTCTTGGATCAGAATTTGGTGGATCATGATATTGTTTTAAATTGAATTATGTTATGATGTGATACAGGTGGATTCCAAGCTTTGATACATGGGGAGTATGGACCCCAACAGATTGGAATTTGGCATACCTTTGGGTTACATTTCTAAAATGGGATTTTAAGGGAAATTATAGGGACTTTATGTTTAGAAACCCTGAAAACATAGTGTGTGAATCTATGAACACATGTCTTTTGTTCTTCTATTCGGGAAGATATACATTTCTCTAGTACATGCATTGTACTATGTGTACACGCCATGTGGTTTTTGACCATGTATTAGGTTGTGCAAGACAGAACATGAAATGATGGTTTTTGGACAGTGCACACTATCTAAGTTTGATACACACAATGTAGTTTTACATAGGCAAACCCCATGTGGATCTGGCTAAGAAAAAAGTACATGTCTAAGAGGGGATATTTTAGTACACGTTGTGTACCAGCCTAACACAACATGTACCTTGGGCTATTACATTACCAAGATGACGTAGGTACACGCCTATGTGAGAGTTTACGGGTACACACTGTGTGTGGTTTCAACACTCCTTCTACTCTTGTTTTTTTACCCTATGAGAGTTTTCTTTTGCGTTTTAGTTCATGCACTCTCGAACTATGAACCGTGATAATAGAATTGAATTGAGGTGTGTGATTAACCCTGTAGACTCATGCCTCCACGATGACCTCTAGTTGTATGTTAGAAGAGTGGTGATGATCATACCCCAGAGGTGGTAGGCCATGGGCTAACTGTGGATCCTCCAGTTGTACCAATTGTAGAAACAGCTATTATAATAGATGTATGTGATGATTAAAAATTCCATGAAGGCTTTATAAGGTCATTCAAACTTTTTAGGGAGCACCACACCTTGGGACATCATTGGTAGAGCTGACGTAAGTGTTCTAGAAAAAACATCTACCCAGGTTTTCTGGGGATGGAAGACCCCAGGATGCGGAGTCATGGATGGAGTCCAAGATTTTGATCTTCGAGAATCCAGAGATTCTTCCAGAGAGGAATCTGAAGCACATGATGTATATTCTACGTGATTCCACGAAGATATGTTGGGATATTATTACTCAATTAGAGTGTCATAAATATATGGCATGAGGATAATTTCAGACAGACTTCTATGATTACTATTTTCCCGAGATACTGAGGGATGATCAAGCCCAAGGGATCATGCATCTAGAGTAGGGAACACTTTCAGTTATGGAATCTTCTAACAATTTTTCTATTCTATAGAAATTTGAACCTATTTTGACGGGTGAATATCAATCAAAGGCTTGGAAAATTGAGGATGGTCCTAGAAATAATGTCAAATCATATGTAAATGTCTTCAAGTTGACTATTGTATCTTTTATAGTAAATCAGGCACTTATTACAGAGCGTAACTTGAGAGAATCTAGAGGTGCGATCCAAGGAGGTTCGGCGCTGAGATATGGTACTCTCTCGATCTATAGTAAGAAGAATCCTCTTAAGAAATATCATGATGACAGTAGCAATCATAAAGTATCTTCAGGTAGCTAAGTGAGGTGATACTAGTGCAGTAGGTTGGGGAATACAAGGCCATAGTGTCTGAAGAACCCAGTTGAGTGCTAGTCTTTCAGTAAGATGGTCCATCTACAACGCTTCTGTAGAATGTCTCCTCCAGTGGCTAGTGGGAGAGATTCTAGACCAACTCCATAATTAGGAGCAGGGTCAGCAGCTTCTCACTAGTTAGGAAATTTGAATGTGTCAGGTCGTTCAAGATGAGGTCGTGGTAATGGTTGTGGTAGCTAGAGCATGGGTTCTCAGTGACAATAGGGTGGATTATCTTAGGTTAGTCGGGAAGTGTCACAAGCCCATGGTACATGTCAAACTTATACAATGCAAGAGACCCAGTTGGAGTAGGATCTCAGAACTTCTACTGTTATAGGTACTATTTGAGAAGCCTATGTTTTTCTTCTGCACTTTTTGATGTAGGGGATACACATAGTTTTATATTTCTACCCACTATGGTGTGCCTTGGGATCTATATTTTTAATTATTATGATGTTATAATGATAGAAACTCTATTAGGTATTAGAATGAATGGTGTTTGTTAGTACAAGGAGTTCCCCCTTGAGGTTGGTGGGTGTCACTTCATATGGGGATTCCATATCATGGAGAAGATAGGCTTTGATTTCATTCTCATAACATACAAGTTGGTTCCCTTCCTTTCTTTTGTTGGTTTCTATCGATTTAGTGTGATATTTATGTCACCAGATGTTGGATTGTTTCTTCACTAGGGTGAATGAAATTTCTAGGTGGGCTGAGCTGGACCCAAGCATTATGGTTTGGGTGGGATGACAGTCCAGATTGGGTGTTTATATTAGGATGATGATGGACCATGTTAAATGGATTTCCCTCCAATGGATGATCATTTGAGGTAAATATTATCATACGAATTTTTAGGTTTACCTCTGGTGAGATAGGTAGATTTCTCTATCGATCTAGAACCAAGAGCTACACCAGTGTCCATTACTCCTTACAAGATGGCTATGAAAGATTTACAAGAGCTCAAGAGGAAGCTATAAGATTACAAATCTAAGGGTTTCATCTAACCTAGTACTTCTGTATGGGTTTTCATAGTCCTTTTTGTGAAAAAGGTACACAATACCCTTAGGATATTCACGTATTATTGAAAATTGAACCATCTAATGATTAAGAACTAGTATCCTCTACCATGAATAAATGGTCTCTTTGATTAGCTCTGAGGAGAACTGATATTCTCTAAGATCAATTTAATATCCAGTTATCATTATGTTCATGTTATATCAATAGAAATACCTCACATAGCCTTTCATAGTAGGTATAGTCTCTATGAGTTTCTTTTTATGTCTTTAGGTCTTTTGAATGCACCGATAATCTTTTATGGAACTCATGAACTGTGTGTTCCATCTTTATATGGACTCAATTTTCATGGATTTTGTGGATGATATCTTGGTGTATTCTCATAGTCGACACGACCACGAAACACATCCTAATATCACTTTTAGTATACAAAAGAGCAATAGTTATATTATATGATCATAATTTTACGCTTCTAGATGGATCATATTCACTTCTTGGGTCACATAATCTTAGAGACAGAAGTATTACTAGACCGAGAGAAGGTGAGAGAAATATTTTCCTAGTAGTACCCCAAGAATTTCCTTGAGGTGTGATGTTTTTTAGGGATGTATGGTTACTAAAAGTGTTTCATATAGGCCTTCTCATGTTTTGTATCACTATTTATAGGCATGACTAAAAAGGGTGTGAAGTTTGTGTGGATAGATTCTTGTTAGATGGTTGTTCAGAAGAGGAAAATGAGATTGAATTTGGTGACGATACTAATTTTTCCTGTTAAAGGAATGAGTTACAATGTGCACTGTGACACATTAGGTATCGATCTGGGAGTACTTATTTTGAAAGGGGATCGAGTCGTTGAATATGGGTCTCAGAAGTTGAGGTCTCATGAGAGGATTTACCTAATGCATGATATCAAGTTTGATGTGTTTGTTCATGATTTATGATATTAGTGACATTACTTGATGGGATATCATTTTTAGTGTACACATACCACAAAATCATCAAGGAAATATTTACTCAGTGTGATCTGAATTTGAAGTAGTGAAGGTTGGTGGAATTCATTTTGTATTTTGATATTGATCTTGAAAAC
Source organism: Viscum album (assembly GCA_963277665.1). Lineage (NCBI taxonomy): Eukaryota > Viridiplantae > Streptophyta > Magnoliopsida > Santalales > Viscaceae > Viscum > Viscum album. The sequence continues at coordinate 400,365,116 of OY728127.1, read as the reverse complement.
ATGTCTGTTAATGACAATGTAATGGCTGATGCACTATATATGGGGGCTCATATATAGGTAGTGTTGTAGTCCAGTAGCAAGTGGAAGCTTATGACATTGTACTTTAAGATGTACTTAGAGGTACACGACAGTCAGGGACAAACTTTTCTTTCAAATTTACCTTTTACTTCTAACCTACCAGATAGAGTAAGGATGAGGTAGCTATAAAATTCCAAATGACTTGTTATATAGGAGAGTGTGGTAGGTAAGGACCCTCCACCTGGTTGGACCATAGTCGAGGATGAAGTTCAACGGTTACCTAGTCACGTATGGGTTTGAGCAGACATGCGTGAGGAGCGGATGTAGGACTTTCATGCCTTTGTATGGGCATTGCGTCCTATTGTCACCAAGATTTATTAGGATTTACATCATTAGTTTTTCGTTCTAGGTATAAAAAGGGATATATCTTGTTTTTTCATCAGGCGCTCCACCTATTTGTAGGTGTAGGCGGAATACTAATGACCATCTTGACTTCTATAGAATTTATCCATTCCTGAGTGGAAATGGAATGATCTCACAATGTATTTCCTAATAGTTTTACCAAGGTCACCTTCAGGTAATGATGCTGTATGGGTTAGTGTTGATAGGATCACAAAGGTTGCACATTTCTTGTTGATTAAGGAAACCATTAGTGTTGATGAGCTTAGGAGGTTGTACATCAGGGAGATTTTGAACTTTCATGGGCCCCCACATTATATCGTTTCAAATGCGGGTTTCTAGTTTACTACTCATTTCTAGAAAGAGATACAGAGCGAACTGGGTACAAAGGTGCTTTTGAGCAAAGCTTACCACCCTCACATAGATGGCTTGCGAGAGTGCTTGATTCAAGTGCTAGAGGACATGATATGATCATGAGTCATGGATTTCATGGGTTCGTGGAAGAAACAAATACCCCTGGATGGGTTCTCCTATAAAAATAGCTTTTAGGCTACTATTCATATGGCACCATATGAGGCTTTGTGTGGTAGACCATGTGGATAACCCATGTGTGGGATAGAGGTAGGAGATATAGCTATGTTGGGACCTTTTCTTGTCTAGGAGACCACTAAACAGGTTCTGTTGATTTGGAAGCGGATGGCTATTGTGCAGTCTCATCAAAAAACTTACGCCAATTGTCATAGATGACCTCCTGAGTTCGAGGTTGAGGATCATGTTTTTCTATGTATTTCACCGAGGCTGGGACACAAAAGTATTAGGATACAGGTTAATCTTTCACCAAGATACATCGATCCATTGGAGATTCTGGAATTATTTGGGTTGGTTGCCTATCGGTGCAGTTACCTCATAGGTATTGGGCTATGCACAATGTTTTCCATGTTTCTCAGTTGTGACATTACTTTTCAGACCAGTATCATGCTTTTTAGCCTATGGATGTTGACTTCTAGGAGGATGCATCCTTTTAGGAGTATCCTATATGAATTGTGGATCGTAGAATAAAGGTTCTATGTGTCACATAAATAGCTTATTTTAAATTTATTTTTATTTTAATTTCCATTAATGCTTTGTTTTGGGGGGTTTCCAAAGTTTTTATGGAAAATAGGTGAGTTTTCTTGAATTGGGCCAAACCGTGAGCCCAATTCCAGTTTTAAAAATAAATTTTGTTTCTTTTATAACTTATTCATTTTTTAATATTTTTCAGTAATTCAAACTCCTAAATGTCCTCTCCTGATATATTAACACCACAATTAAAATTCGGAGCCTTTGGAAATCCATAACAAAGGTGTATATGGGTTTTATTTAAGGGATTGGGTCTGCCCGAAAGCCCAATTCCAGTTTTAAAAATAAATTTTGATTAATTAATAACTTATTCATTGTTAAGGATTTTTCGGTGATTCCAAGCCCCAAACACGCCCCTTGAACCCCGAAGAGCGTCGAATATCATTCCACCCTATTTGCATCTCATTTTCATCTCGAGTTTGGTCGAAACTTCTGAAGAACCCAAATTTCGGTCAGATTTATAAAGGTAATTTGTTTCCTTCATAACTCCTTCGATTATTACTCTTTTTCCCCCATTCAAATTCCTAAATGATCTACCTATTCTTGTTAGAACCGCCCTTGAAGGTTTGAGTATTTTAGAAATCAGCTACTGGTATTTTGGTGGGCGATTTCTCCAAGATATTTTAAGTAAGTTGTTCTCCTCTTTTCTTCATTCAATTTGTTTAGGGTTACATCCAATTTACTTAGGGTTTCTTCCTTTATCATTGAGGTTCCTTATATCCAGGAAGTAGGGTTTAAAAATTAGGGTTTTATCTTGTGTTTCATGTTCTGAAATTCTGGTTTTAGGTCTGGTTTACCTTCCTTGAGGTGCGGCGGTGGTGCGTTTGAGTTTTCGCACAAAGGATTCAAGGATTTCCTTGGTTTTGGTAGGTGATTCCATTGCGTATGAAATCGTTGTGAATTGGATACTGTTTTTATGGTATTTTCATGCTTATTTAATTTTATTATTTCTGAAAAATATAGTTTTAGTGGTGTTTGTATTTAAAATGAATCCTAAAGGCCAATTTCATGTGAAATTGGGGGTTTTTCATAGAAATGTTTTATTAGTTTAATTGCGGATACCCTAAAAGTAACTAGTTGATTTTATTGAAATATAACAGGGATAAAATACTCTTTTTAATGATTATACCTTGTGTTTGTTACTGAAAAATCTGGTTTTAATGGTGTTTGTGAACCACATGAAATTCTAAGATTTGTGTTGTGTAAAAATGGAGACTTTGCAATGATGTCGTTTCTTGAACCATATGGGGTTTCCCTAAAACTGATTTTGTGCTTTCACTGAAATGTAGTAGGATTCCCTTTATGTTTTGGAAGCTTAAATATGTGCACATAGTATGCAGGTGAGGTCTATAAGGACTTTTGTGTCTGAAACACTACGAGATTTTGAGGAATTGTTTTATGAAAAATCTAAGGGTTTTGTTGTGTGTTTTAAGTGGTATAAAATGTGATAGCTACTTTATTGGTTGTGTTTGACCAGTAATGGTGTTTTATATGAAAATTTATTTATGATGCATGCTGGAATTGATTGAGCACAAAAGGGGAAGCCCGGGTACCTAGGTGGGGCGGATTTGTACTAGTACGGCTAGTGGACCGGATGGGTTTTGTCCTTATTTCACTTAGCATTTGGATAATGACAACTCTAACTAAACTATGTGGATGATTATTGGGGACCACTAGGTTATGGGTATGTTCTCTACTAGTGGCTTGTGCACGAGAAAGGATTTTGCTATGGTTACTTTACACCGAGGTACGAGGTACATAGGGCCCAAGACAACCTAGTGCCTAGGGGTGTTCCCAATGTTGTTGCTCATTGGATTTGTAGTATCTACCCATGTATTAGGGTGTGTTTGAAAGTAAATTAAATTATCTAACATTTATATTTTAATGTGTTAATATTCTGAAAATTTTGGATTGAAAACTATTTTCAATTAGAGGTTTCATTTCTTGAAATTTTAACACTACTTTTCCTTGCGTTTGAAAACTACTTGCTTTTTCACATTGTATTTCTTACTCTTTGGAATCATTGGGTGGTATCCTACTGGGCTTAGGCTCACACCCTACTTACACCCCTTGGGTGTAAGTAGACTTGGTTATGTTTTATTCAGGTAAAGGAATGGCTAAGGGTGATGGTGGTTCATGGTGTTAGTTCCCATTCTTGGTGCAGAGTTGTGGAGATAGCTTGGGGGCGATGACCCCTAGTTGTGTGGAGTCCTTGGGGCTGTCTTAATTCAATAATTATTTTTATTTGGACCACTTGTATAATCTTTAAACCAATGTACTCGGTTCTGGTTTTTACTTAAGTCTTGTTTGGCTCAAAAATTTTAGATTTATATTATAGATTGTTTTTAATGTTTTATGCTTTCATACTCGGGTAAATTGTTCCCAAACCAAAATTAATGAAACCCGGGCACTTGTGCCAGCCCGTGGGGATAGGGAATGCCCTTCGGGTCATGTCACGGGCTGGGTTTTCGTGCCGGTTTTGGTGGTGACCAGATTCGGTTCGTGACAATATGTGGTCAGTCTATTCCTTTAGTACAAGTTATATGGCAGCATAGTCAAGTGAAGGATGAGACCTGGGAGAGGTAGGTCAATGTACGATCATATTGTCTAGGGGTATTCTCAGATTTTTATTCATCTCCCTTGGAAGGGAAATTTGGGGATGAATTTATTTATGGGGGAATTTTTTACGAACTAGGTTCTTCTATTGAGGTATGAATCATTTCATTTCATTTTACACTTATAAAAAAGGAATAAAACATGCTAAGTGCTGGTTGAAAACATATTAAATGACATGACTTGGGGTTACACACTATGTAATCCAATTATATTCCATGTATGGATGTCGGCAAAACCTTTTAATTATTTCTGATCCTTGTCAGAAAAAATAGAAAAAACAATCATATACACGATGTGTATATTCAAGTACAAGATGTATATTTTGTGTTTTTTATTAAATGGGTAGTATCCTCGTATTATCATTTCTGTATAGAAGCTAACCTAGATATCTTGAACCTACTGTGCGAGAGGACGTTTTTTCTCCCAATTGTCTGTATTAACTCTGATTTGAACACTATCAGATGTGTTGGAATCCCCTTGGTGAGTTCTTGATTCCTCTTGAGTCATTATTAGTGTTTTCATCCCTCGTCCAAGTTATCAAGTCTTGATAATTTATTCATTTTTGTAGATATAATTCATTATAGATCGAATTAGAAGCTGAAATTGGATGAGGAGAGTCGTAGTGTACAAAGTAGGTGGTGTTGTGCCTTTTGCTAATTTTCATGTTAATTATATGTTCCTGAGTGTCATGAACCTATTTTTGGGGATGTTTACTTGAATTAATTTTTCCTATTTTAATTTAATATTGTTTTTAGGTAATTTTTTATGTGTTTGGAATCATGTTGGGGTTGTTTTCCTTCATTAAGGGCCGACCCATGGGAGAATTTCCATTGGATGGTCGTTTATGGATGTTTAGCCTAGGATGCCTATGAGGCAAGCCTTTATTTTCCTTCATGGGTTTTTTAAAATGAAATTTGTTAAATTATTAAATTTCCCACGAGATATGATTGACGTTTAAGCACTGTGATAGTTTATATTACATGATAGTCTTGTCATATGATGTTCTCCCATGTGATTTGTGTAATGTTGAACCCTATATTAGTTTAATTTACATGTGTTTCTTGATATATGATAAATAACCAAGTGAGTTTGTAAATAATAAATCCTTGTAATAGTTTAATTTACATGTGTTTCTTATTTTATGGATTGTTCCCAAGTGAGTAATTGGAAGGAAAATCATTATGAGGTTGGTCCATTATTGATTATATTTGATGCTTTAGGTTTTAACCATTGCCTGCCTAATGAAATGTTTAATTGAAATAATTATGATTAAAAGGTAAATAGCAATGGGTGAACTATGGATTCATATTATAATTCCATGGATTGGATTATGTGAATATTTTACGATATACCTCAGGTGACTAATGGATCATGATGGGTGTTATTGATGTGTTAAAATGGTTGTTTAATATGTTAAGTCATGAGCGAGCCATGAAGGTAGTGGTTGGGCTCATAGAGACTATGTTTAAAATATGAAAGATTAATGGAATGATGGATACAATTGATAAGTTCTTTTGGAAATGTTTATATGTATTATGAGATACTTGGGTCTTATTTTTGAGATCCAAGGATATTTGAGTTGACATATACTCGCACTACACCTTGAGTGAGACCGGGTTCCTGAGAGGTTTGTGCGGACAAGATCCCAGGATGTTGGTGGTTTTACAACATAAGTAGTAAATTAATTTCAACTAAGGAATTTCAAGGAAAAAACTCAGGTTTTAATTAGAATAATTAAATATAATGACTTATGATGTGTCTGCTAAGCCAAAGCACAAGCCTGGATTCAGTATTCACATTAATTATTTATATAGCCTTATAAGGTATCTGTTGTGCTTAATTTTACATGGGGGTCGTCAGGATTATGTTAGATCCTGGGAATTATATAATTCAATGTAATTAAACTATTAATGAACATGAAATTATTATAAATGGGAACCACTAGTCGTAGGAATTTGTACTTTTGATTACTTCCTAGCTTACTATTTTCGCTATTGTACACTGACTGTTATATATATTCACTGACAGATTACCATATTTTTTGGACGGTTTCCAACCGAGGGTTAGTATCGCACCCTATTTGGATAATGATTTTGGGAGAAAATAGATTATATTGTTGTAGGTGTTGATGAGGGAAAGTTCCCCACTACAGGTACATGGTATGCTGCTTAGGAGAAGGAGAACATAGGACCAAGTCAAGGATTGCGATGCTTCTAAGTTTATTTTGACTATTTTTTCATTTGGTACTAGTATTATTTATTACTATAGTGTGGCCTATTTTTGTTTTTTTTCCTAGAACATCTGACATGCAGCATCATCTTTTGTATACTATGACATCTGGTTATTATATTTTCAGTCTTCTATTACTAACTTCTGTTGCATGGTATTACTATTTCTACTATATTATTTTTATTATTTACATTGTATCACACTATAACAATGAGGTCATACTTTCCCCACAATCACACATACTCCTCACTATTATTTGGAATCCTAGGGAATTTGGGGAAATGCGCTTGAGGCCATGTGGCCAACTGGGTATGGGGCGCCACTGAGTGGAACTAAGAACCAAGAATTTACACTATTTTATCTTTAAATCCATTCAAATATAAAATCATGAAATGATATTTTATATTATATGTGGTATGGGCTGAATGGACACCCGAATAAAAAGTTATATGCATTTAGATTTTTAGAAACCAGGGTTGGCGAAAAAAACTCAGTTTTAGAGGCATTTTTGGGACATTTTGGATTGAAAAACAAGGCAAATATCTTAAAACATAGTCTTATACCTTTATAGGCATTGATCTCATTGTAATATTCAATTTGATATATGTCAGAGCCCAAATTAACACCCTGATCAAAAGTTATGGTTGTCTGAATTTCAAGTTATATTTTTTACTTTTTTTTGAAATTACAATATATTTTATTCTTTTGATTAACACATTATTTAGATCGCATGTAGTTTTATCTCATTCAATAATATTGAATTTTACTGGTTTTGGAACTGAAATGGACACCCAAATCCAACTTTATCATCTTTATTGGGTTTTAAGTGTTTTTTGGCTCTTTAGGGGTTTAAGGGATTTTCACATTCAAGGATCTTACAAACTGCCATAAGTTATGAACTGGGTGTCTATTTTTCCTCTAACACTTATCAAATAAAATATTGCACTGATATCTATTCTTTAGTGACCCACATGAATCCGCAATCACCTCTATTAAGGACAAAAAGGCCCCTAAGTCCCCTAAATAGCTATAACATCTGCTATAGGTGTCTGTTAATGAAATATAGTTTTTTTTTGAAATATATCCTTTATCTGTTCTGGTAAAATAGGGCTGATAGAGTCCCCCTTTATCATAACTTTTTAAAAAGTGTAGATAAAAGCTTGTTTTATCAGTTTTGTTTTTCTAGAACTGATAAATATGGGGCCTTTATCAGCACTTCTTTACATGCACTGATAAATTTCCCCTTTAATAACACTTTTTTAGTGATGTTAAATAACCCATTTAATAGCACAAAAAATAAAGGTTAAAACAGCCTTTAATAGAGGTTTTTGTAGTATTGGGTAAGGTGGTTTTAACAACACTTTTAGAAAGCGCTGTTAAAACACTAGTGGTGCATAAACCCAGTTTTGTAGTAGTGTGGACACTAGATTCAAAATCAGGGTACATGAAAGACCTCGGAATATAACACTTTTAATGTGTTTCATTGTTTATAAGGCAACATAAAAATAAAATTTTTGGTTGTACATTCAACATTTAAGGACACCATTAACCGAGGTTGGACTATGGTGGGGGTTTTGGATACTATTAGAGAAGTCCTCAATAGTAAGCCATAGAGGTTGTTAAGTAATGATGCATTGGTAGGTGAATCCGATCTATTTTATATAATTTGACTATTGGTGGTTTGACTATTATTCTTACTGATAGTTGGATGTGTTTGGTTGGAAACAATATTGAGAACATCATCTTGGATATAATGTGAGAGTCTTAGTTATAATAAGTAACCATCATTATCCTCTTACAGTACTCTTGGAATTGTGATTATCAAGGATCTTATCTTGATATCATCCAGGATGAACTGAGAGAGTGTCAGTTATACTCAAAGATAACGAGTGAAATTATATTTCCTTTTGGTTCAATAAATATAAAACTTCAGTGTTGAACTTTGGGGTCATGCTTGAATATAGAGGCATTGGTTATCCTGATTTATACAGGGATTCCCATATAATAATGACTCATAAACACTAGACAAATCTCTGAAGTGATCCCTATATGAGATACCACTTATGCGGCCAGTTAGTGTTCGGATACAAGATGTAACGACGATGTATCGATGTCTCACTTGTAAAATCCAAATAATATACTACCTTGGATGAGATCACTTTATTCAATTAGTTCATTCCAAGATCAATCATAACAAATAATTAGTCTTAGATGGTATGATTAATGTGTGAATATCCAAGGGTATCAGACTGGGTATACACATATGCTTGTATTATTTCATGATAACATAAATAAACATTTGAGCTGGAGACATCATTTAAAGATGGTTGTAGCCTTCAATGAACATGATTGAAGTAGTATCAATGGGCCTTGGATTGAAATTAAGGGTATCAGTTTGGGTATATATTGATTTTTAAATCTGAGCACCTTCAATATAGTAAGTTGGAACTTGATTTACATTCTTTTATATTTATTGGTTGAATGTGGTCATTGAGGGTCCATGTATAGCATGTCACAGGGATGAGGATATTGAATTGTATGGTTTTTTAAAGTTTGTTAATGGTAAAGTCGGTGTGACTAGTCTATGTTTGGTAAGTAGGGAGTCAACTATTTTTGAAATTGAGAAATGTGAAGGTGCATCATTAGAACACTAAGGGTATTCTTAAGTAGGCAATTCCTATTGTCAAAGCACCATGACTCGGAATTTTCCATTCAGTGTAGAACCTATAGTAGGGAGTTACATTGGATAGTTGGTGAAATAGATGATGATGTGCTCAGGTCTCAGGTTAGATGATCTCATGTAAGTATCATCTCAAATTTTTAGATTTAAATTTGAGCATTGACTCGAGTTTAAATGGATTTTGTCTCATATATGAGAAGTTATTCTTGTTGGTGTGTTTGGAGTTTAAAACACAACAAGACAATTTCAGTGGAAATTTCACTACCAAAGTTGGTTGGGTGATGTTTTATTTTTCACCATGATTTCTTGGGAATAATGTGTTCTAGGGTGGGGATATTATAAGATACCGTGTTTTTAACTGGATGGAATTTCCAATATAGTTTGAAATATTTGTTTTGGTGGATTTTCAGAATCATAATTTGAAATTTTCAATGACATTTTGATCATTGGAATATATAAAAGTGCTGTTTTTAGATGGTCTTTAATTCCCATGAGGTTTCTTTGGTGTTTGGAGGAGTTTGTGTAGTATCAAAACATCAAAATCCGGGTGTTTACAAAGCCCAAGGGAGTTGCACTGTTAGCGCACAATTAGTGTCAACTGTGCATCTCAACTGTGAGAGGTAAAGAGAGTATCACATGGTTTATAAGGCTATGAACCTGAGGCTACACAAATATGAAAGGGGTCTATAAAAAATCTATACTGGGGATCCACACGGGTTGTTCATGGTTTGGTAACCCATGCACATAGCCATGTGAGGGGTTCCACCTAGAGGTAGTGTTGCCTCATGGTTGGAGAACGGTTAGGAAAATCTTTCATCCAAACCCCTAGCCCCAAACAATATAGAAAAAACAAACTTTTACTATAACTTAATTAACACTTCTCCTACCTTTTTCTTCACTTGAACTTTACAATATCCTCCGATGCATGGATATGATTTCCTATCCACTAAGGATAGTGGTACATCTTTCATTTGGAATCAAAATTGGACATTGTATATAGTGTTAGATAGATAATGGTAATTCTAAAATTCCTACTAGCTAATCTCTCTATTTATCATTTTCTATTAAACAATATTTCAATAAATCCTAATAGTCCCAATTTTAATGGTTTTTTTCTATTCTTCTGTTTTATCTTGATATGGATTGAATCCAAGATGGATAATAGATGAGTAAAGATTCCTAGGAATAAGGTTGGTGGTATATAGAATTTTCCTTAAATGTATCATTATTTATATCATGTTTCTATTATTCATCATGCTTCTGTAACTGAATATTTCATTTAAAATATAAATTATATTAATTTTATCACTTAGAAAACATTAAACAGGATTGAATCCCTTATACAAGAATGAAGGCTATAAACCGTAACATGATCCACCCCATGGGTTGGGGAAACATATGATTTGGTGACTATTTTTCCTTATGAAAAAAATAACCCCCTAGGGTTTGAAAATATTTCCTAAATTAATGATGTTTCTAAATGATCATATTAATGTGGTAAGGAAATTTAAATTGGTGTGTATCATATACTTGGTCAATGATAAATTATAATGTTTTCCCTTGGATAAAAAGATACTTAAACCAAAAATGAGATGTATATGATTAAAATCTGTCAACCATGACTACGATTTTCTTGAATCCATTTGAGGTTTATGACCATTATTTGAACCACTCAATGGGTTCTGTGATATTAAAATATTTTAATGATCAAGCTTTCTTATGTGACCAAACACCCTCCTATGGTTTGTTGGATTATCAATAATGATTAAATAGCTATATAAAGTGGTTTGGATAGTGAAAATAGAATGGTTAGTATAGATTCCCCTTAATTCTACCACTTTAGGCTTGTTCCATTTCTTATATAAAAAATTTCTTGTGAAAAATTAAACATAGAGATCCAGGTCTTAGGAAATTTTATACAACAGAATTAATAACATGTTTTCCTATAAATTTTGGAATTTATATTTCTCAAGGACTATGTTTAATAATTTAATGGAAGTTTGTAGTTGTGATATAGTTTTACTAGTGATACCTAGGTTTCTTATGTGGAATAACATGGAATGGATCATAGGATATATGAATAACATTATGCCATTAGTGATACCTAGGTTCCCCTTTATAGAATTCCTTCGATGGGATCATTGGGAGTCACTAATTGAATAATTTATAAATGAATTTATATCTTGTATATGGAGATACATGGGATTCCATGTATAGTCTCACAAAATATATACGGTTTTCCTATGCCATGAGTGACACTTAGATTCCCTATGTGGAGTTCCATGGATGAACTTAGAGGGTATGTCATTATACCATGTCTTGGACAATACCGGGTCCCCATAAAGAATTTCATGGATGACATTATAGAAAGATGGGTTCATAGTACACTAGGAGTGATACCGAGGTTCCCTTTAAGGAATACTTTGGATGGGATACCGATGTCAATTAATTAAACAAATGAATTTCATTCCATTTCAAAGGGAATACATGGATTTTTTCAATGATTTACATATATTAAGACCTTATTTAGTACCATATATAAACCTTAAAGTTCATGGGACTTATTAATCCATTATATGACTATGATCAAAAAAGGAAACCATGGAAAGGAGCCTCAGGTATCAAGTATTATATATTTATTAAAATCATAATTAAAGGAGTTCAGATACATTTTGGATTAGGATGAAGTAGGTATCATCCTATAGGTGTCCTTTGAGGAACCCGAGCCCAAATTGGTTAAATTTATCTATTTATTGAATTATTTGTCATACCGATAAATTGCTTTATTTTATATCCATAGTCTTGATTTCATCAGATGTCGTTGGTAGGGGAATACTGAGTTAATCTTAGAGCATGTTTGGGCCACTTTTGGGAACTTATATTGACATCATGGTAATAGAATTAGGATTATATATTTTTATTTGTGATACACACTTAGATATGGGATAATGGGAGAACATGACTGATAAGATTATCAGGATTTTCATGGATATATAATTTGGGAATTATTTATTTTTTTAATTCATATATTGTATATCTTTTCTCATGTATGCATGTTTTCTTTTGGTACTGATGTGGAATCATTTTTTATATGTTATCTGTTATGAATTTGGAAATTTATTATTATTGGGATGATTTAATTTCATTTCCTTTCATTTATATTGCTTTCACTATTGATTTATCTATTATATATGTTTGTTAAATTCTGATAATGATGGTATTGTATTCCCATCATACCATAATTATACCCCCACAACTATTCAACAACCTCTAGAATATGTGGATTCATGCTTTAGGCCATCTAAAAAACTAGATCGATGAAACCTTTTAGGGGGTCTCAGGTTGAGACATTATAGATGCATCAAGGAGATATATAATCCTAAGCCCAATCAATCACCTAATAACTCAAATCCAAATATCATATGAAGAAAATGGATAAATAATACATAATATAATTTTCCATACAACACACATATTCATGGATAAGAAATCAACATTTTTTCATATATAAATAATGGATATGAGGAATATCAATATTTTCCCCTATTCAGTGTAAAAATTTGGAAATATAGGTCATTATCCCACAATAAACTTTGAAAAAAATAAGATATTATTTGTAATGGAAAGTACCATTATCAAAGGAATGATAAAAAGGTGTTAGTGATGTGTAATTTCATTATTTAAATATATCAATATTAAATAATCCATTATTATGATTTATAATGTGTTCATGAATATTCCAAAGTATATCCTGATGGAATGTTATATCAAGTGTGTAGTTAGGCTCATTTTTTGTGAATTGAGTGATAATCAAGTTAATACCCAACCAACCTTGTTAGGGTTATTACCCCTAAGAGAATCTATTCCAGATATTGTATCCACCTGATTGTATCTAGAGAGGGATATCATTTCTTCGAAACCATAGATATTTAACATTACTAAAATATTAGGATGTTTTATGGTTACAATGAATATTGAGAGTTATAAAAACTTGTATATATAGTATAATGATATATTATTGATAATTTAATAATTTATTTATAACTATAAAGTATAAGAAAATTTATTTTCATATAAAATAAATTGGTGGATTTTGAAAATAGAGCAGAAATGGTTAGGAACCTTTACCTTACAATGTAGCTTCATAAGAATTGAGACAAAACACATAGAACACTACAAAATAATTTGAGAGACTCTTGAGAACAAAAATGATAGGTAATTCATGATCAATAGATTTATAGTGGAGATGGATGAGAGAGTGGATGAGTATTTATACTTGAATAGGGTGTTATTTTTTTTGTTAAAATACTGATTATTATTTTTATTGAATATTATGAATTTTGTGTGGTTTTGATTCCCAGAAAACTAGTTGGAAAATAATTAACTAAAGGAGGGTAATTTTAAATTTAAATCATTCTAAAACCTAATTTTATATTCTAACCTCCCTATTAAAATAAATTAAAAAAAATATTTGAAAAGAGTATAAAATATAATTTAGTTTCCAAAAATTCAATTAATTGTTTCTAAATTCAACTTAGTACTTTTGAATTAAATGTTTTACATTAAAAAATTTTCAATAAAAAAAAGTTTCATAAATTTTTTACTCATTATTACATCATAATTATTAAATAAAGTTGTGGTAATAGTAAAAACTATACTTTTTATAATTCACCAAAAAATCAACATCTTTAGAAAAATCCAAAAAAACAACCAAAACCAATTCTAATGTTACAATTATATATTTAAATCCCATTTATGAAATTAATTTTCTATAATTTTAAAGACAAATATTAAATAAAAACAATTGTGTATTTAAAAATTCTTCATTGGGTACATAAAATTAAAAACACACTTCTTCTAGTAAATATAAATTATTTATTATAGGACATATGTGCAGAATTATCATTCATTGATTAATTTATATTTTTGATAATTAATAATTATAATACTATCAAATGTTTTTATTTTTTTCATTAGAAATTGTAATAAATAATGGTTACATTACCATAGTTGAATATCAGGTCTAACAATTATAATCTTATATATTCATGATATTTACACTTACATATTCAATGAACATTAATTTTATTTAACTCTAATATATTCTACTTTGTATCATTATTTTATTAATTTCTTTTTTATAATCCCAAAGGGGAAATTTTTTTAATCGTTTAAAACAATGAAAAATTTTGGGTGAAAATTAAGTTTCACCAAATTCGGGTGACAGGATGTGTTCTTATATTTTTTCAAGATAGAGGAAAAATGTAAGAAATTCATTATAAAGGAAATATTAACATGAAGAAATAGAATTACCTTAAAAGAGAACTATGATGAAAATTTTGGAGAAAAAGTGCATTATAGGGGAGACATCAAAAATACAATGTCTAAAGTTATAGGGGATACATTGTAATTCAAGTGTGATATTTTGTATGGTTTCCATTAGATATATCAGGTGGTTGTATGCTTTTCAAAAAAAAATTGTGTTTTCTACCATAAGTATTTTCATTTGATTTTATATTTTTTTAACTTCTTTTCAGGTGGAGTTTTGTGATTATCAAAAAGTGAGAGCATGTTGGGTCACTTTCCCAAAATTAATTCATATAGAAATATTTTTTTTAATCATAATACAATCATATTTAACGTATACTTAAAGAAATTTTAGTTTTTTTTAATGTAAACATAATTTCTAACTCACAAGTATTGATAATTTAAATAATATTTATAAAAAATCTAAAAAATAGTGATGTCACATGGATCCATTTTAATGGAACATGCAGTTGATCATCTTATGTTATTATTACCATAAATAAATAACTCAAAAGAGTTAGTTACACAAATGAATATTAATCAGTCAAAGGATTTAATGAATAGACGATGCTGAACACACTCCATTCAGTATTTACACTACCTAAGTGATTATAAGATCCATACCTTTTAATTTTTTAGTGTGATACTTATAGTTTTTATTGTGAAGTTATTCAATATTAATTCTCTAATTTTTTTACTTGAATTTTTATTCTCTTATCCTAGGAGATCAATGAGATTATTGTGCTAGGAATTTGTATATTAAATTTTTTTTTATTCAGTGACTTCTAGATGTTAAAATTTATTCCATCCTTGTTGATAAATATGGAGCTCAGAGTTATAGATACCTAATACTAATGATTTTTTAAGAAAGGTCCTTCATGTGTAACATGAATTGTCCAATCTAGTGTGGTCAACAAAGTTCCGGGTTCAATGCTTTTTATCATAGATCGAGTTACCAATAATTCTACTTCATAGGGATAAAATAGAAGACTTTTCATTATATAAATTTTTTATATACATTTAAAATTTTCTATAGAAATGTTTTAGGATTTTTATCCTAAACATTGTTTAATTTTTTATATCATTTTTTATTTTATTTTTTGCTCTCATGTTCTTACCTTACAAGTGTTTTATTTTTAATCATGTTTAATAATTAATTCATTTACTTTTTATACTCTAATGTATAGAAATATTGTAACTTTCTAAAAGAATCCATTCTTGTGTTGAAAAATTTTAGGTTCTATTATACTTCAATCAGCCCTTCTTGAAGATGGAATAAACTAGGACAATACTAGGATTTATTTTCCACCCATTTCATGTATAAATTTCATTGAATTACATATCCAAATAAAAAAATTAAATTACTATTTTTAAATAATAAATTTAATTTTCCATGCAATGAAATGGAATTATAATCATTTTAACCCCTTCTTTAACATATTAAGAGACATGGAATTATTTATCATTTAGTTATGGGCTAAAATATTAAATCTTATGAATGGATTTTAGGATGGTTTTAAAAATGTAAGAAGGTATTAGTAGAAAAATAAACAATTTTTTGAAGTTCTAAAGGGTAGTGTCATGAAGAAAAATGCTGAAGAGGCCATAGGTTACATCATAGAGGCTCACCAGGTACCTAGTGAGGTTTCTAGTGAGGGGTGATCCAAGATAGACCATCGCGTACTCAGTGGAATGGAATAGAGTGCCAGATGGAATTCATTTGTGTTTACCATATTTAATTGATATATTATTATACTTTTATTATTAAATGATGGTTACTTTTTCATAAATATCTTTGGATATTTTTTTTGAATTAATATTTCTAATTTGAATAATTTATTTCAAAAATGATATTATTATTGAAAAATGTATACAACATGATTATATAATTTCAATGGAAGATCATCATACTTTATAAAAGAAATATTAAAATAATGAATGCTTTTTAATTATTGTTTTATATAAATGAATTTAATATAATTTGTATTATAAGAATTTAGGTATAAAAAAATGAGTATAATTATTTTTTGAGACATCACTAGGATGTGATTGTAATAAAAGATAAATACATATGTATATTTTCAATAAATGATTAAGAAATATGAAATAAGGTTACAAGATTTTATTTGATAATAATGTAATATTATGGGATGAAATATGTATATTTATAATAGTTAATGATTTTATTTTTCATTATTATTAATATTTTATTATAATATGTGTGTGTGTGTGTGTGTGTTTGTGTGCATTATAAATATTTTTGTCTTTATTATTATATTATTTTAAATATACTTGTAACAATATAACTTATACATATAATAATAATAGAAATATAAATATACAATTATATTTTTTAGGTATTAATTACTATTAAATTGTAATAGTATTAGTATGTGAAATTCATAAGGTTATAGCATAAAAACATGTAAATAAAAAAACACACAATGGAGGAGGCTCTCAACAGATGAACAAATAACCAGGGAACGTATAGGGGGAATTTGGATACCTTTTTCTTCATATTTCACTAATTTTTCTTTCATTCTCCTTTAATAAGAGATGTAAAGATTATTTTTCATTTGATAAAAAATGAATTTCCACTTCTCTCATCTCTTCTCCAATTTTAGTCTGAGATTTGGGATTTTAGTGAGTGACACCACCGAATCATGGTGGAATCACCACCAGATGTTACTTTTCTAAAAAAGACCATTGATGGTAGAATGATTTCTTTTACTAATTGTTTTCTAGTTTAATTCCTTATTGTGTGAGCTATATAGTGTTTTATTTTGATTTAATTTAAATTAGATATATCTAGGATGTAAAATTTATATCTTTAGGACATTTAAATGTCACATAGTTTGTAAAGGTTGATCATGAGAGTTTTTATTATTTTTTTGTTTTAATTAATAGAGTAGATTAATTTATTTGGATTAAATTATTTATGGTTTTGGGCTTATTAAATTTAATAAGATATTGAGTGGTAACCTTTTTATATAAATCTCCTCGATATAAAAATGGGTACATGGTCTCAACCTTCAAAGATTTATTAGTTGGGTGTTTCCAAGAACTCTTCATAACACCTATTTTTAATACTTTTAAATTAATAAATATTTATTTTTCCACTATAAATAGGAGATAAAAAATGTATTGTATTATTAAATTGATTATTTATTATTAAAAATCTATTTAAATATTCATTATTATTATTGTGTATGTTGTTATTTTAATTTTATATTTTCTTATGATTTATGGATTACTTTTTTATTTTTTAAGTGTAATTTTTTTAAGCACACCATTAATTATAAATTACTAATATTGATAATGATTTTTCATTATCAAATTTTATAGATAATTAATAATTTTTTATATTAAAAATATTTCATTCCTTACTGATCTTGGGTGATTAAATAATTTATTAATCAATGGTTTAATCGAATTCCTAGTTATGTATAATGTGATTTTATGTATAATGATAACATTAGTAACTTGGGTATAAATGTGAGATTCATGGATTTTGTTAAGAAGATTTAACCATGTGCACAATTATTTATTAATTTTTATTTTTCCATGTGAATTTCAATTAGGCTTTTAAACATTTTATTTTGGATTATACCATATTTGTTAATGTATATAATTTATAGAATTTCACTTTATCATTAAGATGTTAAGTTGAATCCTCTCCATTTTCGTGGTATGTTTTATAAATAAAATGCCTATTTTTAGTTATGTGACATAATGAGTGAAGTTTTTTCCTTATATAAAAATTTGTGCCACTTTGTGTTTGTTTTTAATGGTTTTATAAACTTATAGAAAATTAATATAAGTGTAGAAGAAAACAATGGTTTGTTGGTTTGAATCCAACACTAAATAATTTGAAAATGTGGGACCATATTCTATATAAGAAATATTTTTCAAAATATAAAATTGTAAAATGAGTGGGATAAATAAAATTTAAGATATTTCATTTCACTGTTAATGTGTGTCCATTCACACACACATGATTTTGCAATATGGTTCTGTGATGGTTACTTTTCACTTTATACATGGTGTCAATGTTAGGGTCTTTATTTTTATAAAAAATTCGTAAAATAATAAAAAATTTGAAATAAACCTGAATGGGTGCAACTGGTAGGTTGGCCCAGTTCACTAAATTGGTATGATCTTGATCATAGTTCTAATTTATCATGATATAATGAACATATCGGCTCACTATGTGGGATTGATCTGGGTATCTTATTTGATTAGGTGTGATCTGCTAGACATGATTAAATCTTGGTAAGATATGATTTTTTATAATAGTTTTATACATAATCTGAATTGGCGGGATGGGATATCTATAAGGTTACTTTATACATTTAATATATATGGAACACTGGATGAAATATTAATTCCAAATAATTCTAAAACAATCCCACTGATCTTGATTATTCTTTTATTCTTCTAAAATAATTATATATACTTTGTTAGTGGGAAACTAAAAAACACATTCATAACTTATTTCAAATTATTCTTCTAGGGTTACTCTCAACTAAGTACTATTTTTTAGTAATGATCCACCATTTTATCGTAAATATTATTCTATTTTAACCCATTTTATTATCAATTAAGAAATGAAACACCTATTGTTAAAGATAGTGACATCAAAACATGCATAAAAATATCTATCTACTACCATAAAATTGAAGATTCCCATTAAATCATCATACAACCATATATCATACAATATTAATTGTACATGTGAAAACATGGTGTTGGAAGTGGTCAATAACATGATGAATGTAGATCAATTTGATGGAAAATGTTCCAAAAGGTGTCAAAATAAGATGAACCTACTCCTTGAAACTCCCATGGTGGTATACATGATTTCAAATATAACTCACCTATATCTGAATATGAGACTATATATGTTCCTTAAATTAGGAATAAATTGGAGAATATAGTTATTATGTTCTAAAGAATAAAACTCAACTCATTTTCCAATGATATGTTCGAATAATGTCAAAACTGATTAATGATTAATTACATATGGGATGCATTGGAGAAAAAATTATCTCTTCATTGATGTGGTAAACATGAATTTTATTGACAAAATATTTATTTCATAAATGATGGTCGAAAATAGGTCTATTTTGGACTAGTTTCATGAAATACAAGGTATTTTAAAATATTTAAAGAAAAATAAAATGAATATGGATTAATCAATTAGAATAGTATCCATATTTAATAAACACTCAAATTATTTGAATAATTATATCCATTATCTAATGAATAAGATATTATAAATATATCCCTTATTGGGTTTCCTAGCTTTCATGAAATTGTGGATGAAAATAAAAAACATGTTGAGATTAATGAACAAAAGACTGTTAACTCCAACATCTTTACTGTAGGAGATTGACCATTTTACTTCCCAAAGGGAAATAAATATCCAAAAATCCTTCAAAATGGATGGTTCAATTAAATAATAAGAATTATTAATTTTACATCTATGTTAATTCAGGGTAGTTTATATAGGATAATTGTCTTCATATGAAGAATATGGGAAAAAATACTCACAAAGAGAACTTTATATCCAGAATCATTAAATAAAATGTGATTGTGGGTAAATATTATTTATAGATTCATTATATTGTGACATAAAATGTTTGAAATAAAAAATAATTCATTAATAGCATAGAATTTATTAACCTTGGGATTCCACTCTGCAAGGGGAACTGGGTAAGCATAAATTTACAAGGGAGGTTTGCGGTAAATATCAAGTTCATCTTTAAAAATATTATTTCTCTAAATTTTGTATTGTAGGTAATTAATGTTCATTATAATTTGGTTTCAGGACTCCAGTTGAACATAATGGGTTTTATCATATATTTATGTTAACATCATTTTATCTAAGGACATGATATTTTCTTAAGGTATATTTATATGATGGTTTATTTAAATTTAAAAATAATTTTTTTTAATCTCATTTGTTAGAGTTTATTGACTAATTAAATAATTATTTAGGGTTAAAAAACTATACAAATGCATTCTATAAGAAAATTAATTATTACCTATGGTGGGTGTAATAATAAAATCATATACATAACATTTTAAATGTTAACTAGAATGTGTTGATTACCAGCCCAGAGGTTGGTGTGTGTTTTTTGTTTCATTTAACCTCTAAGATCATAATTTTTTTATTATAGTTAAAAAATAGTTATGTATAATATTTTAGTTCTATACCCACTATAGTTAATAAAGAGTACTTTGAAACATTCATTGATTATTGATATATATTTGGTCATGTTTAAATTTTACTTCCTGAATATGAATTTATAGATAAAATCATTACATATAAAAATATAGTTAGAAAAAATATTGGAATATAATCAAATACCATAGATCTGATAAGGAAGTAGAATATTATAGTTCTTAATTTTTTCAATCACAAGGGACTATACATTTAGTGAAAGTTCCCCATACATCTCAATTATATAGTATAGTTTAGAGAATTAATGGTTCATTAATGAAAGTAGTAAATATCATTACATTAATATCTGGTTTCTCAAGATATTTTTAAGAATATGTTTTATTCATTGCATAAAATAATTAATAGAATTCTCATAAAAGGGAAGTGTATTACTCAACATGCATTATGAAATCATAGGAAACTAGATCTAATTTATTTAATAGTTTGTGTTTATGATACAATTCTAAGAACAATTTACATTTTTGGAAATTGTTTGGCATAAGACGTATTGATTTGACATTTTTTGGATATAAAAATCATTAAAAATCATATAGAATCATTGTTTTAGAATCTAATAATTTTTTTTTATTGATTCAATTATTTAATCATGAGATTTTATCTTTAATGAATCAAGGATCACCTCTTTTCTTAATAATATCATAATTAAGGATTATAACAAAAAAAATAGTATCTAAAGAATATATAGTTTGAGAGGTTTGTAATGGTAAATTAATTTGGATGCCAAAAAACAAGATATGATTTCTATTAATATATTTTTATGGAATTAATGATAGCATGGTTACAAATACAACATTAATTTTTAATACTTAGTTTGATCTAAAAATAAATAATTAAGCCAAGTCATATTTTGATGAATTGGTTTACAATGAATCTATAAGTGATATAATGGATTGTATAACATATAAAAATACTTCTCTTTAGTCATCCATTATGTTCAAAACTAATAAGTTGAAATTTTTTATTTATAATAAAAATAAAAGTGATTGGGGTAATTAAGAAATAATCAATATTGGTAGCCAAGGGATTTAATTAAAATAAAGTAATGTAATATTTCAATATATATTCTACCATATTTGAACTAATTTTATTATAATCCTTATCACTTTAACTTTAATGTATTATTATTAAACTCACTGAATAAAATCTAAAAATAATTCTTAAATGGTGAATTTTAGAAATAAATTCATATGAAAAACCCGAAGGATTCATTTTACATGGTAAAGAAGAGAATGTTTTTAAATTGGTATAATATCTATGTGATTTAAAATAATATTTTATGTAATGGAATTATAAATCTAATAAATAAATTTTAACCAATGGATTTATAAAAAAAATTCCATAAACAATTTAATTAATAGTTATAAAATAATAATGATTTATTTAATTACATATTAAAAACATGATTATTTTCCAAAGTTATATGGATAAAATAAATCAGGCCATGTAAAATCTATCGAAAAACATTAATACAAAATATATGGGTAATTATATTTTTATATTAGGAATAAAAATTATTTGAAATAAAGAAATCTATTTTACATTATAAATCTCATTACATTGAAAATGTTCTATTTTTTTATGAATAATTTTACTTTTCACCATTTTGTACCTCACATGATTCTAGGATTAGGATTCTACCAAATCAATCAAGGGTATTTGATAAATTGGAATATTTAAGTGTTATTAACTGTCTCATTTATAATATTTCTAGTACAAGAACTAATATTTTTTATATGATTTGAAAGTTGAGCATCTATAAATGTAATCTATATTTTGTTAATTAGGATGACATTAAATTTGTACTCAAATATTTAGGGGTTATTTTAGATTATAGTGTTTTATATAATGGAATCCCAAGGGTATTATAAGGTTTCTTTGATATAATATGGATGAATAATCTTGATTAACACTCTTATATAAGTGTTTTGGTCATTACATTTGATGGTGATGTCATATATTAGGGATCAATGAAACAAACCCATATAATAGATTTGATAATTCTTTCTGATTTTTTTTGTGTTGATGGATACAAAAATATTATTTGAATGAATCAAATAACCATTATCAGATAAACTATTATGTCGATGACAATTTACTCAGTTATTATACATTTTGATATTCAATCGGTGATAGATAAGGAATATAACTATACTTATAATATAAATTTGTTAAAAATTGATTTTATACATTGTTATGGGAGATAGTTCTTTCAAGATGGTATTTTAACATAAGTCTTTTTTATATCAATCCAAAATTAGTAAAATCAACTAAAAGAGTGAATTTTAAAGGATTTGATGCACAAAACATTTTTATGGATAGTTTTAAATTCATTTTAAAGGATTTAATAATTATATAACATTAACATAACATGTGATAAAATTTATTATCTATGTTTAATATAAGAGATTCTATTATGTGTGTGAGGGGAAAACCAAAATCATTTTACATCCCAAGATAATGATCTTTTGTGACAATAATAAAGACATGGTAAGATTAAAAACTCTTAGTAAATCAAGGATACCAAAAATTTTTTTAAATATGAGAACACATTTTGTATCACCTATATGATTATAGGAGTGAGGCTACACTAAATAGTTTGTGAGTTTAACCCTCATTTTTTAAAATTTTAAGATACAGATGGAAATAATGATTTCTAAAATTTGATGAATAACTGAGTAATTTTTTCACACTAATGTTGGATGAATCCATATTGTAAAAAGAGTTTCATTTTATAGATACCCAAGATTTTTTGACATATTATTACACTATTTTAAGCATAATTATCCCTGAAATAAAAACCAAGGATATAAATGTAAAATGTCTTTGGAAGACTAGAGACATAATTTGAAAACATGAAACTAGAATAAAAAATATTTTTCTTAAACTCCATAATGAGGTCCTAATGTCATTTGAGCTCTTGTTACTGTACAGGATGACCGTAGGAATACATATACAAATGGAATGGGCTAAAAATTCATGTAAGAGAATAAACATTAGAATGAAGCCTAAAACATGACTTGGATGGAATAACATGATATCATAAAAGAAATGGATCATGAATAAACATATGGAATGATAAAATATAGAACATTTAATTATATTATCATGTAAATATATGAATGTTTTAGCAACATATAACCTGGCAAAAACATGCGTCAAGGTTAACTACCAAGACAATATCACATGGTGGGAAGAGTCCAATGGTGGAGTAGGTTTACTCCCTAATCCCATATATAAAATCTCATGAGACTAAAAAATTACCCAACACATTGAAGTTATATATGAGTGCACCCATAATAACACATTCTTTCATATCTGTACCACATAAAGAATCAAGTATAAGAAATAAACATAAGGGTTTCCCATGGAATGAAATGGGTATCGTAATCATGTCATAAGGCATAACGAAATGTTTAAAAAAATGGTATACATGAAATAATTAATTTAAATAATTATTATTCATTCATAAAGGAAAAATGATAATAAATCAAGAATAATTATGTCCAACTAAATTTAAAAAATGTAAAAAATTGTTTATGTAACATTAGAAATGTTTCCCTAAAGTGCGGGTTAAGGGAAAATAATAAAGGTTATTTAAAATGTGTTAAGAGAATAATAATTTATATAAAATAATAAGTGAACTAAAATGGTTTTTAATCATAAAATGAGTGATTTTAGAAAATATTTATGGATTAAAAAAATTTATAGAGTTTCCTTGAAAATGGGTAAAAAATCGAAAAGTTCCATTGCATATCGAGTGAAATTGAGAAGGTAAACTTTTAAAACATGTAGTTCCCCATAAAAGAAAGATTAATTGATTTCAATACTTACATTTGGAATATATATAAAAAATAAAGGGTATTTATAAAATAATTACTAAGGAATATATTGTGGAAAAGAGAGAGAATGTGTAACCCAATGAAAATATGGAGGTTCAAAGAGATCCCTTAACTTGTGTATGAATGCGTTCTGCAGTGGCATTTAATGTCCTAGATAAAAAAAATAGATTCATTAATTTTATAGTTAAGAATATGTTACACATTTAGTTTATTTATTATAATTTTTTTGTGTCAATTGATGGAAATGTTTATGAGTTATAAGGGACAATTTCACTGTCTTCGGGGTGTTTGTTTCATGGTTTCAAGGTTGGTTAACTTCTGCATATTTATGGATGTTTTTATAAAATATAAATAAAACTAAAGAAGTTAAATTAAATTATATTTAATTACATTAATATGTTTAAATGATCACATATTTAATTTTTTTATATGAAGATGATTCATTTGATAAAACTTTAATGATATATGTTTTGTTTATTTTGGATGTTTTCTCGACCATTATGGACAAGTTTTGTTTTATTTTTTATTATGTATATATATTATTTAAATAACATTAAATAAGTTATAATATACTTATTAAAATATTATTTAACCAAAATAATTGTTTTATGACTATTCAAGAAGGAGGTAATGAAAAATAAAAACTCATTATCCATAGAGATGGTCAATCACCATAATTTGACAATGGTTTCCTTTATTTGAATAAGTTGAGATGACAAAAAGGGAAGGATAGAAAATATTCCATTATCTATATAAAATTAAATTATATAAAGTTTAATCAAATTATTATTCCATTAGAATTAATATTTTTGGTGAGACTATCAGAACATGTACATGGGTATAGTGGGTGACAACATGTCTTTAAGATATTTGGAAGTATTCAAGGATTTATTAGATTTAGGATAAGGGGTTATGAGGGGTGGAATTTCTAAGGGAGGATAATATTGGTTTGGTAATTTCTTGAAACATTGAAATTTAATAAGAATATTATTGAGATAAATGATTAAAAGTGGACTTTAAATGTATAGGGTACAAACTTTTAAAACATTTATTATCTACTCTATGTTTATATAATTTTTTATGATTTTTAAATAATCTATTAAAATATTATATTCATGAAATATCATAATTGTCAAATTTATTAATATTCATTACATAGACTATAAAAACCTTAAAAATACAAATATTTTTTTTAAAAAAGATATATTATTATATCCAAACAATGTCATGATTGTTGAGTAAGCATTTAAGGTAATTATTTATTCACTAAAAATTGAAAAATAATTTCCATGATTTAGATACTTATTTTATATTTCCAAAAACTATTTATGTATGAACATATCTTCTGGATAACCAAATACTAAAATGGTATACTTATTAAAAACAATAGTGTGGTATCATTGACTTTTCAATAAATAATATACTATATGGATAATAATGTCTACCAAGTGGTCCAAAAAGGTCATTAATTCAACTCATGGCTGATTATTCTCAATAAATACTCCAATAATAAAAATTTGATAACTTTTAGGGTAATGTATACTCATTATCATATTATTTTTACTCTTAATTACCTAATTTACCCATAATTTTGGTACAAAAATCTCCAATGTTAAAATTAATATTGACCAAAAAATAAAAGGTGCATATTTAATAAATATGAACCCATGGAGTGAAAATATGTAGTACATTTTCCAAAATTCATAAAAAAGATGTTTCATAATTTAATTAAGTTGAATCCAAAAAATTCATTGCAAAATTTTTTTCAAAAAAATGTCATTTTAAAATATAAAATGCTTTAATTCTAAATTAAACTTTTAAATCATTTTAAAATATAAAATGTTTTAGTTCTAAATTAAACTATGAAATATTTATAAAAAACCATAATTGGGTTATTTTAAATAAAATTTATCTAATTAAAATTTAAATCTATTATAAATCATAATTTTACCTTCTAGAATATTAAAAATAAAATGTTGTATTCAATAGAAATTAGTATTTTTCACAATTCCTTGAAAATCAATATTTTCTGAACATTCTCAAAAATTCACCCTAGGATAATTTTCAAATTCTAAATTCTGAAATTAATTTTAGTTTTTCAAAATAAATTTAAGAAAATTATAAAAATTATTTATATTTAATTTCTTATAGAAATCAATAAAATAATTTTTAATAAAACATATTTTTGAAGAATAAAATGACTTAACTAAAAATTATGTATTTATTATCCAATTATTAATAAATAAATATATTTCATAACTTTTTTATTCTTATTCATACCCTCTAATTAAATAGATAATTTATAATTGGTGTGTTAGAATAAAACTATTTTAACAGTATATCACAGTCCGTTTAAACTTGGTGATTCCTACAACACAAGATACCAAAGAAATAAAATTATTTAAAAAAAATATTTCATAAAAAATTAGGGTGTCTCATTATTCCCCACTTATGAAATTTCTCAATCAAAATTTCATTTTTTACATACTAAGTTGAAAAAATGTTAGGGTACTTATCTTTCATCACATCCTTTGATTCCCATGATGCCTCATCGTATTTCTTGTTCTTCCATTATAATTTACCCAGGTTAGTGGTATTGTGGAATAAAAATTTATCCCTATGATCCAAGATCTTTGCTGGATGCACCTCATAAGATATATCATTTTCCAATTGTACCACCTCTAAATTCTATACATGGGATGGATCTAGTACTTACTTTTTCCAAAGGAATATGTGAAATACATCTTATACAAGAGTCATGGTTGGTGGAAGTGATAGTAAATACTCCACTACTCATATTTGATCAATAATATCAAATGCAGTGATGGACCTGGGAATTGGAATTGCCTTATTCCAAAATCTCATTACACTTTTCCATGGAGATATTTGGAGGAAAACATTATATCCAACCTCAAACTCTAAGTTCCATAAACAGTTGTCTGTATAAATTGTTTTTCGGCTTTGGGCAGCTCTGATGTGATGCTGAATGGTATTCACCTTTTCTACCATTTCCATGTCCATTTCATATACCAACATCTTTTTCTCACCAACATTATCGCATCATGAAGGTGTTCTACATATCTTCACATAAGGGGCGTTATATGGGTACATTTGTATGCTTCAGTGGAAAATATTATTATAAGAAAACCTGAACATTTGAATATAGTGATCCCATACATATTTAAATCCCATTGAGTCTACTCTCAATATGTCTAACATTGTTGGAATAGTCTACTCAAACTAGCCATCAGTTTGAGGGTGATATCCCATACTGAATTTCAACTCAGTGTTTAGATCATGTTGGAGGTTTTTCCAGGACATGGAGGCGAATCTCAGATCTTGACTGGATAAAATAAATAATGGTACTCCATATATCCTCACCACTTCTATGAAGTATATCTGTGAAATTTGGTCAAGGTAAAAGACCTCCAAAATTTCAATAAACTTATCATTATTTGCGAGATGATCCATAAAAACCCAAATATAAATATTTCATTTGGATGTATTCATATGTCTGGTGAAAAATTCCATGGAGATATTTTCTCATTTCCATGTAGGTATAAGTAATGGTTGAATCATACCCTTATACTTTTTTCATTCACCCTTCACTTGCAAACATACTATTAAATTTGATGTATTTTCAATTTTCTCATTTTTCACTTGTTCCCAACAATAATTATTTGAGAGATATCGATACATATTTGTGCTCTATATGTGAATGGGGAAGGTTGAGTTTTGTTCATAATTCAAAATATCCCTCTTTATGTCAATATTTTATGGTACACATTGTCATGAACCAAATCTTAAGACTCCTTAATCATCAATTTTGAACTTTGAGAATTTCCGATTTCTGATAGATTCCACTTTCTTTTTATTTTCCACGACATTTATTTGTGTATCCTTTATCTTCTCTATAAGAGATAGTTGAGCAATAATTTGAAAACGTAATGAAGGTGATCCATCTCTTATGATTACCATGTAAATACTTTGTAATTCTGTAATGTTTAAATCCTTCTCAATTCTCATCATTGATGATGTTATAAGATCCCTTCTACTTCGAGAACATGCCACTTTAATTTAACTATATTTATTGGCTCATATTAATATACTTCTATGTGAATATATAATTGAAGAATTTTTTATTTGTATATATCTCACACTTCTCCCAATAGATATAATACCACCATATTTTCCAAATGAAAATCATAGCTAGTTACTCCAGATTGTGCATGGGATACTTTTTATCATGAAATTTCATATTTCTTTAGGAATAGTCTATTAATTATCATTTTTAATCAGCACACAGACTAATACATTCTTTTATGCATAACTATATACCATGATGAGTTCTCCACTTTTGGGTAGTGTAAGTACTGGTGAAGTGGTATGTATCTTTTTTAAATATTTTAATAAGTCTTCATATTCACTAGTCAACACAAAAATTACACCCTTCTTAGACATCCTGATTATTAGGTTTGAAATTCATGAGAATTTCCTCAAAAATCTTTTGTAATACCCTACTAGACCATGTAAACTACATATCATTGTTACAAATGGTGTTTTGGGACACTCCTCAACTGCCATTTCCTTAGAATGGTTCACCGAATCCCTTATTGGTGATAACATTCTGCAATAATTATACTTCTCCCTTCCAAAACTCACATTTACTATACTATACATATTGTTTCTCCATTGAAAATTTCATTATAATAGTATTGAGATTCATCTTATCATCCTCTTTTCTTTTGGGGTATATTAGAATATCATCTATAAACACTATTATAACATTTTCTATGTGTTGTCTTAATAAACTATTAATTAATTCCATGAATGTTTCTAGAGAATTAGAGATTCCTAATGGAATCACTATTAACTCATAGTGTCCATACATCATTTGAAATGAAATCTTGGTAATATCATCCTTCTTCACCTTTAATTGGTTATATCCCGACTAAAGGTCCACCTTTGATAAATACTTCTCCACACACAGGTGATCGAACATTTCATTTATCCATGACAGATGATAATTGTTCTTTATCATGATTTTTTGAGCTCATGATAATTATTGAATAGGGGAATTGATACTTACTACTTCTTCAGGAAGAGGATTGGTGCACCCCATATTGAACCACTCGAATGTATAAAACCCTTTTCTAGATTCTCTTGTAACTACTTATTCAAATATTCTATCTCAATAGTGTCCATCCAGTAAGGATTATTTTATATGGAAACAGATTCAGGTATAAGTTCAATGGAGAAATCATATTCTTGGTTGGGAGTAAGACCCATAAATTTTTTAGGGAAAACATCAGTTTAGTCCCTCACAATGGCCATGTTTTCAAGCATGATACATTGATTTTTATCTATTTTTTGAGCTAGATATTACTTTTCAAAGGGAAATAATATCCACATTTTGTTTGATGATTATTAAGGAGATTCATCCTCATCCTTAAACTTGTAATGAATTTGAGGATTCCTTGGGATGTGAACGGTGTTATCCCTCTCCCGGCAGCTGATGTTGGTCTTGTTTAAAAATAGATAATAAATTCCCAGTATAGCATCAATCCTCACAAAACAAAGTATGATGATATTTTAATATAGGTTTAATCCAAAAACATTGAGTGAGGAGGATTTATATACTTTAGAAGAAATATTTTCCACATTCACTATTATCATGGATAACTAAACCTCCATGTTTTGAGGTGGTGTCTAAATAGTTCTACTGAACATACAATATATGAAATATTTATTAGAACAAATATCAAAAAGTAAATTCTATTTTCTTTAATGAATGAAAATTGTATTTTTTTCCACTGAATTTTTGGGATCCACCTTAGTATTATTGATAACATCTTCTCTTATTTTATTCCTTGGAGGTTATTGTTATTTCTTTTCTTCTACAGCCCGTGGATTAGGGAATTCATTCAAAAAATTCTCATGTTCCTGGTAGTTCAAACACTTCCCATAATCATTAATTTTTATATGAACCTTCCTTTATTCATCAATATTAGTGGAATTCATCAAATCCCATCAGAAAGGATTAGATTGGGGCCCTCTCTTCTAAATTTAACGCATATCCCAGTTCCTTATATATAGTTCCCAAGATGCTTCTTCCCCCTCTTTTGAAATGTGGAAGGTTTTTTTCTTTCTCCCTAGGATTCACCTATCGATCCTCCCATATCAGACTCTATCCCTATCTTTTAATCTATGAGCCCATGAAACCACTAATAGTCTCCATCTCCATCTGAAACCTAAAGGCTCAGAAGAAAATCTCTTCATAGTTGGAAATGTCTCAAATTTAGAAGGCTTTTAATAGAGTTTTCTATAATACACTAAAGAATAGATTCACCATTATTTCAATTTTCATGAAAAGTCCCAATGTGTATCATGAAATCCTTGTAAATGTTTTCTCATAAGCTCTGAAAAAATCATCTTCATACTTTATTCTAAGGAACATCCTCTCCATATTAAGAAGGACTGTTAAAATAAAATATTTATTGAAAAATATTTTATTGGCTCCTTCCCATTCCACGTAATAAATGTTTTATTTACAATTTTTGTTCTTGATAAATATCCCCCACTAATCTGGATCCCCATCAAATGATAGTCTTTCAGATCCTCTTTCTCTTCATATCAGCACTAGAGGACTATGAATGTAATCTCAGTGGTGTTAATACATTATTTTATGATGAGTGGATTAGAATATCC
Organism: Viscum album; assembly: GCA_963277665.1. NCBI lineage: Eukaryota > Viridiplantae > Streptophyta > Magnoliopsida > Santalales > Viscaceae > Viscum > Viscum album. Next base: position 400,333,954 of record OY728127.1, on the reverse strand, counting down.
ACAAAATATATGGGGCATTTTTCACATAAAGTATTCAACCACAAATTTATCTTTCTTAGGAGAAAGAGGGTGTTCCACATGATTCAATTTATTATTCGTAACATGATATAGTTGAGGTAAAACTATAATGATCCTATAATCTCCCATTACCATCTGGATTGAAATCTCATTAGTGGAATCTTCACATTTCTTATCACATTTATTATTATCATGGGTTATCCAATTTCACACCATTAACTATAAAATAAAAAATAAAATTTTGGGGCTTGAATACTTATCTAATGATCATATAAAAATGAAAAACCAAACATAGAGTTATAAACATATAAATGATAGGTATATCTTATCTTATGGTTCAATTTTTTTTAAGTTGGGCTGTCCATAGTGATAGAATTATCTATAGGGTTCTTACTGTAGTTTTCTTGTCATAATTCGTAAAAATAACTAGTTTGTACTCTGATGCCAACTATAGAAACCAAATACCTTTTCACATATTATTACACGATTTTAAGAAAAAATAATCTTGAAATAAAAAATATTTATTAAAAATTATATTGTATTTGGAATACTAGGTATATAATTTAAAAACATGAAACTAGAATAAAACATATTTTTCTTAAACTCCATAATGATATCTTAACTCCATTTGATCTCCTACAACTACACTGGATAACATTGGGGATAAATATACAAAAATTAATGATCTAATAATAAAAGTAAGGAAATAAATATGGGAATGAAGAATAAATAATTAGTTAGATAGAATAAAATGATAACATTAAAGTAGTGAATATTGAATGAATATATTAAATAATAAGATATATAACATAGAATCATATGATTAAGGAAAAACAGGAAAATGGAAATAAAATATAAAATGACACAAACATGAGTCAAGGATAACTTCAAAAACTATATGACATGGTAGATAGAGTTCCATAAAATATTTTTTTACTCCATAATCCCCTACATAATGTCTCATGAGACTAAAACATTACCCAATGAATTAGAGTGCAGTCTAGGGGCACCAATCATAACATGTATATGAATATGAATTCCACATAAATAATCAAACATAAGGTATAAAAATAAGGTTTACCCTTGAAAATAAATGGGTAACATAATATTGTCCTAAGGAATAACCAAAAGGTTTCTAATAATGGTATCCATAAAAGGTGGTATTTAAATCATTATTAGTCATTAATAAAGTAAATAATAAGAATATAATAAAAATATTTAAGTTCATCTAAATTTAATATAATAAAAAGTGTATTTAGGTATCATTATAAATTCTCCACTAAAGCGAGGTTTTAGAGAAAAGAATTAATAATATTTAAAAAGGGAAAGAGCATCATATATTCCATAAAACAAAAATTGAACTAAAAATGGAATTTGATGATAAAATTGGTAATTTTAGAAAATATGGGTGGTTTAAAACATTTAATTGATTGTACATTAAAAGGGGTATGAAACAAAAATATTACCTTACTTGATGACAAGATTTGAGAAGGGAAAATTCGGAAATATGTATTTTCCCATCAATGAAAGATTAATTTAGCTAGATTACTAAGTGTGGAAAATATATACATCATATTGGAGTTGTATAAAAGATTAATTAATTATTATATTTTCAAAATAGTAGATAAACAGTAACCCAAAGGAAATGTTGAGGTTCAGAGAGATCCTCAACCATATATCTAAAGGCGTTCTGCACCTTTACTTAAGGTACTAGATAATAAAATAATATTAATTAATTTATTAATTCATAAACTCATTCATATTTATATGATATATTATAATTTTATTATATTCAATTATTTCTATTTATATGAGTTATAAAGTTCAATTTCTTCATCTCTGGAGTGTTCTTTTCATGGTTTCAAGGTCAGTTAATCTATGCATATTTATTGATGTTCTTGAAAAAATGGAATTGAACTCCAAAAGTTAAATGAAATGGTACTTATTCACTTCCATATTTTAAATGGCCTCATGTATAAATTTTTATGACATGTTTATAATTAATTTGATAAAACATTAATGATAATTTTTTAGTTTGTTTTTGACAGTTTTTTACCATCATGTACATGTTTGTTTAGTTAATATTATGCCTATATAGAAGTTCTAGAATATGAAATACTTATACTATACTTATTACATTATTATTTAAATATAATAATAGCTTTATGACCATCCATTAAAGGAGGTATTGAAAAATGAAAACTCAATATCCAAGGAGATTGTTAATCACCATAATTTAGAGAAAGGTTTCCTTTCTTTGAATATGTAACATCCCAATATTTTATTAAATATGTTATTTCAGATTTATTTAAATTATTTAACATCTTATGTTACATCAAATTAATAGTTTGGATTTCACTACACACAACACCATGTTTATCTTTTATTCCATGCAACATCGAGTTTCTTGGATAACTTGTGTTACACGCATGGTCGAGTCATACTGGACCACAATATAATATTAATATTATAATTTAACATGATTGTTATCGCATAGTAATTGGAATGGTGGGAATTAATCATATTAATTAAATTATGAAAATATGGTTTACAAAAGTTTTTAAAATTAATTCATTTGTTAAAAATTAATTGGAAATGAAAATAAAACGATTTTGAAAATAAAGGGGAATTTATTCCCAAGAAAACTATTTGTATCCCCTCAAAGAAAATTTATCTCAAAAATTTAAAATAATATCAATTATTGGAATTTATTAAATAAATTTATATATATTATATATAAACTGGATTTTTTTACATTCATATAACAATTTTTATAGGCTTATGATAAAAATAAATCCAATTTTAAGCATAAAAGGTGTATTTTTCTAAAAGGCACTTTTATCGGATTTTAATAGGGCAGTTATTTTAAAATGAAATTTAATGATTTGATAAATTTTAATTGAAAAAATAAACTTCATTTTTGATATTTTAATATAAAAACTTACATTGGGTAATGTTTTGGTATTTTTCGGATAAGTTTCATTTTTTGATGAATAGTGAAATATACCGAATTTTAATTAAAATCGTCATTTGCAGAAAAATATCTATAAGGTTAAATTATATTTTAAAATATTTTAAAAGTGAAATTAGATCATTTATATATATATTAATCCATTTTAGGTCATTGGAATCATTTTTTTTAAATGTTTTTATAAAAACTTAGTAAACTTTGGAACATTTTTAGTTTAAAAACAAGATTTGTTATTCCCTGTGTATGATTAATTTTAAAATAAACTCTATCACTTAAATTATTATAATTCATAAATATTATTATATATTTTTAATAATAATTTAAAATTTATACTAATCTAATCATATTTTTTGACCAAAAATATTAGTTATCGAAATTAAATTTAATTACAGTAATAATGGTAAAAATGAGTTTACTTAGTGGTTAAACTTTCATCTGAGGGGCCAAATGACCTAGAGACTTGTAAAAAACCAAATTTATGGCCATATTTTGACCATATCCACAATTTTCTAAAATATTTTTCATTATTTTATGCACATTATGTAAGAGAAGCCTCCCAATATTCTTTACCTTTTGTATTTATAAAAATGTCACTCCTCCTCCACTATAAAAATGCATTTACTCTCCCCCATTTGTCACACTAATCAACCCTTTTGTCTCTTAAAACCCCTTCAAAAATAAACTCCCAACGTCCCTTTTATCTTCCATGAATATTTACTATGTATTGAAATCAAACCATGGAAGTCCTTTGGAGAAAACCAAAAGTAGTTACCCAAAGAAGAGGTAATGTTATTCAACAAGAACTATTATCTTTTTTCTCCACCCATTACATTATTTTAATATTATTATTATATAATGACCTAATTATATTAAATATAATGATATTTGTATGTTAAGGGTATGACATACATATTCAAAAACTACCATCAATAGGGATATGCAATCATCATTTAGGTCTACGACGGACTACCACCTCATGAACTGATGTTGTTCGTTCCCCCATTACCACCTCTCAAGGTTGGTAATAATGATGGACATACTATTTTTAGAATATATTTATGATATTAATTATATATTTAGGTTTCTGGATATATTATATTACACATACTTTCATGCTTTTTATTTTTTTGGGATTACGATAACATCATTTGTGGATATATAGAATAATGCCACCTCAAAGCGATGAAATTAATTCAAGATATATATGGAATTGATAAAGAATGTTTTTATTAAAAATATGTGATATAAATGAAATATATATTTTATTAATGAAATAATTTTATTTCTGGAAATATAATTTATAACTACCTTTCTTACCTTTTCACACACTAAAAAGTTATAACATCATTTGTAGAAGTGTTGACTACCACATCCTCGAAGAGATGTGATTATTTTTTTTATCACTGCATCCCAATAATGAAATATATAACTATATATAATTAAATAGTGTGTCATTTATAATATAATTATTATTCTATAAAGATATATGTCATATACCTTCATTCTATAATGATCATGGAATAATGGGAATGTTACTCATGCGTACGTACGTCCTACCGTCTCCATGATTGTAACATTGGTTCATTCTCCATTACCATATTCCATGATGGTTTTAAAAATAATAATTGATGTATAAATAGGGTTTTTATTTCATTATTAATGTTCTATATGTTTTTTAAAAATGGCGTCACTGACTTTAGTCAACCAACAAACTAAGTTTTGACACTTAAGCAGAATATGGTCAAAACACTCAACATAAAATAAATTGATTAAATAATTTTATATATGATTTTAAAATGTTAAATAAAAGTAATAAATACATTAATAGGGTTCCAAATCAATTAAATATTTCACATAATTTTATTTTTCATGAATATAATGAAATGTGTTACTATTATGACTCAAGGTAAGCAATTTGTACCAATTTCCCTTCTTTAAGATAATTCTTGATATTATGCACCATTAATATTTTATAATGTGTATATACAGACCCTTTAAAATTAAATATCAATAATTTATCTATTATCATGATATTTAATTTTTTGTTTGATGCTATTATTTAATATTTTTTTGATTCAATTGTTTCCTAAGTGATAATGGGTTTTCCATTAAAAAATATCATTTTTAATGATTTCCTTCAAACTCCCATTATCTTCCATTTCCATGTTTTTAAAATTATATTTTAAATGATTTAATACGGGTATAAAAAATTTATAAACTGAATTTTATGTATTTTTAATATATTTTAAATGGTTTTCAAAAGAAAATTGGTAATTTTGTTTGAAAATTGGTTTTTATAGAAGACAATATTTTTATCTGAAAGTGTTATCATATAAGTTTAAAAGTGTTTTTTGATTAAATATTCTTATTTGTGAAAATTTAATTGAAAATTATATTATGGGGAAGCCAAGATAGCATCAGTTGAGGCCATTACATCTTCTATAAAGAAGCATCCTAGATAGCACTGAGTGAGCATGTTACAGCTTATATGATGGGGTGGACCAGATAGTGTCGGGTGAGCCCGTTATAATATATATGATGGTGCAACCCATTTATCATTGAGTGAGCCTGTTATGGATCTCTAATGCATTATTAAGAATAGTGTTGGATGTCGACCGTATGGTTATTCCAATTAAACTGTTTTGAAATGTTTTTATGAATATGATGCTCTAAGTCACCAAAAGGAGTTTTAATAGGTTTCTATGAGGTTTAATGATTTTATTTCAGAAAAATGTGTGTTTTTTCATTTGAAAATGTTTTATTTAATATACTCATAGATCTTTGAAGATCATGGTGAAAATTATATGATTTTTCATTTTTTTATAGTTCTATTAGTTTTAATTATTTTTCTATCCCTTGCAGTTATTTTTGTACACATCCCATGTTTTCAAATGTTTTTTTCATGACTTAATGATGGGTAAGGGAAAGGAGTTAGTCAAGCTAAAGGTATGGGATATTTTCCATGAAAAAAAATCATGATTTATTTTAAAAATATTATATTATGTAAATATGGATACAAATTAGAAGTCTCAACTTTTTATATTTTTGGTTTTCAAGTGTATGAGTTATGAGCTTATTCTATAAAACTCTAAACCTAAAAGTATCCTCAAAGTGAAATAAATAAAATTCAAGAAAAAAAATAAGATTATGTAATGTTTAGGGTCAGGTCATTATAATTGGTATCAAAGGAATGGTTTAGATAACTTTAGAGGTTACGATAGTGTTAATAGCATTCCCTTGGAATATATATCTTTATGGTTAAGTTGAAATGACATATCATTTTAAGATTCTCATGTTTCTAAATTTGAACTATATCTATTCAGAATGGGTTTCCATAGAGGAAATAGGGAAGCTATATTGGGATTGAGCTGAGAAGAATATATCCTTTCAAATTAGTATCTCGAGATGGTTGGAATCAGAATAGAATAGATTTTTTTTAAATTCGATCAGTTGAAACAAGCAATAAATAGTGGTGGTATACATGCTAGAGAGGAACCTGATCTGTCCTAAAGGAACATGTATAGTGTATAGATTTTAATGTGGCAACATCCCACATCATTCAATTGATAATTTGACCTAGTGATGTTTTAAGGATGGATCAATGTCGTGGAGAAGATATTTGAAGTCATGGGATGTTCATAACATCTAAAGGTAACTCTATCCATATATTATTTTATAGGTTAAGATGTTTAATGTTTATATTTTGTTAATAATACTAAAGAGAAAGATGATCCTGACATCAAGGAATGGGAAATCGTTAAATATATTTTCCTTGAGAAATATTTCCCTATGGTTGTTTGGCTTAATATGGAGATAACAATTCAGGGAATTGAGGCAAAAATAAGAAGATTTAGTGGTATAAAATAAAGAAACCTTCACAATATTGGCTATGTATGTGATGATCATTATTCAAGATAGTGATAGTAAAATTAGTAGATTTTAATTAGGATTAAAACCAATCTTATAAGGATAATTACATTCACAAATATTTAAAATTTATGTGAAAGATATTCATTGTGCTGAGAAAATTGAGATTGATTTTCCCGATAATTATGTTCCCTGAGATAAAAAGAGTAATAAATGTTCATGGTGGAAGGAAATGGATACAAAAACAACTAATAATTTTATAGTTAAGACCAAGACTTATTCCAATGGTGGTAAAATACATTTTGTTGAATTTTTTTTCAAGATATAGAATGTTTTTATGATGTGGTAATTTTTTTCAAAAGGTTTATGACTGCAAATAAAAGAGTCCTCAACAATATAATAATGAGATGACAGATATCCAGTCAACAGTGAGATTTTTTAGTTTCATTTATTTGGAAAATTCTGTTAACATGTGTATGAATTTACATACTGAAGGTGGAAATAATCAATATGAGAAGTAAAAAAAGGTGGAAAAATGATTTGTTACTTCTATAGTTAATGTTGGGCCATCTGATGATGTGATGGAATCTCCAAGGAGTTGGATATTTTTTGATGTTTTATCATAATACCAATGTCTTAGGCACACATATTTTAATTTTTTAAATAACAGAAATACATTGAGAGATATTAATCTAATTTTTATATATGTTTTAGGTATATTTATAACATTTATTTTAGAAATAATGCCATTACATTTGTGGGAATATTTCTAATGGTGACCATTGGGGTTATATATATAATGATTTATTTGTAACTTTGAGTATTACTATTAAACATTAGGGATTAATATACTATATCAACATATTAATTTTTGATACTTTTGGTAATTATCTTACTATGTGATAACCATTTTCATTTTATTTAATTTCTAATGATTAGTAAAATATATTGTTATCCAATTGAAGATTATGTGATCCATTATAAGATGATTAAAATTATTTAGGCGTGAATTTTTTTTTGAATACTCATTGTTTGGATAAAAAGATGAGACTATGGTGAAATTTTATTAAAGGATGAATCTATAATCATCATGTAAGTGTATTTACCTATTACCTTAGTATATATGGTGAATTAATCCTTCAATATTAGTAAAAGGAAGTTGAAAAAAAATTATACAATAACCAACCTTTCTAATGATATCAATGGCCTTTTACACACCTATTTGAATTGTACTTTTTTTTCATTGACTTCCCCTTGGGGACATTCTCCATCACTCTCTATTAGTCCATGGGAATTAGTTTTCCCTTCCTAACCCATCTTTTAATTTCCTACCAATGTCATCTCTAAGTTGAAACCTAGTTAAGCATAGCTTCTTGTGACATTTATATTTCACAATTTCACTTTTTAAGGGATGTTTCATTGATTTAATTTTTATTATTTGGGTTTCAATAAATTAATTCTCACAATGTTAAACCTATGATAACCAAGAAAAATTTTGAGGGTGAAATTCATTTTGAGGGGAGTAGGACATAGAATCCTCAAATTTTAAGAAATATATTATTTCAAATTAATTTCAGTTATTCTATAGATTACATTACACATAGTTCACAGTATTTATTTCATTTCACACAACACCATGTTTACCTTACGTTTCACAAATAATCTAGTTTCTTTGAATACTATTGTTACATGCAAGGTCGAGTCTTACTAGACAACAACATACTAATAATATTATTATTTAACTTGATAGTTATTACCTGGATATTGGAATGGGGGTAATAAATAATATTAATTAAATTTTGAAATATGTTTTACACGTGTTTATAAAATTAATTCATTGTTTACTAATTAATTTGAAATGAAAAATAAAAACATTTTGAAAATAAAGGGGAATATTTTCTCAAAAAAACATTTTTTTACCCTCAAAAGAATTTTATCTTAATAAATTAAAGTTGTCACTATTAATGAATGATATTAATGAAATTTAAATATTATATATTCAACCAAATTTTTTTACTTTCATCTAATACGATTGATAGGCTTAAGATAAGAATAAATCCAATTTTCATTATAAAAGGCTTTACTTTTCTAAAAGGTAGTTTTACCAGCTTTTAAGGGTGTAGTTATTTTAAAAATAAATTTTGAAACATTTATAAATTTTATTTTTCAAAATTAAATTTATTTTGGAAAGTGTAACTTCAAAATTTATTTGGGGGAAATATTTTATTCTTCTAAAAAGTTTTATTTTTTTGATTAATAATGAAAAATACCGAACTTTAATTGAAAAAAAAAATTCATTCAAATATTTTATAATGTTAAATTATATCTATAATTTATTTTAAAGTTTAATTATAAAAAATATTTGTCTACTTATCGAATTTAGGTCATTTGAATGATTTTAATATTAAATTTAGATATAAAAACATAGAAAACATTTGGACATTTTCACTTTAAAAATATGCATTGTCATCCCATCTCTGGGATTAATTATTTAACTAAATTATTCTACATATGTGATTTTAATTTGAAAAAATGGATTTCATATTTAGAATAAAAATAATATATAATTTCTATTAAGCTCAAAATATTTTTTGATAAAAAAAAGTTGTGAAATCAATATAAATTAATTACAGTGATTAAGGTGAAAATAAGTTTACTTAATGGTTTAACATTAATATTAAGGGGGAAAATGACCTAGAAAATGTTCCAAACCTCATTTTATGGACATATTTATAATATATACACTATTTTATAAAAAATAGTTTTTGGAGGTAAATGGTTTAAGAGATACCTACCAAAAGTGTATACTATTTTGTATTTATAACAATGTCACTCCTCCTCTACTGAATAAGGGAATTCACACTCTCCCAATTTTCACCCCACTCAATCCTTTTGTATTATCCAAAACCTGACCAAATAAACTCCCAAAATATATCCTATAATTATATAAGCCCCACTTTTTGGATAAATCAATACAGGTAAGTCCTTGTGTGCTAACGAAGACATGTTACATGTAGAAGAGGTAATGTTCTTCAAAGAGCATTTTTGTTTTATTTCATTCCCAACCAATAATTTTTTTATATCCTAATTAGATAATAAAATAACTATATCAAAATATACTAAGAATTTTTTATGTTAGTTTTATGACTAAAAACTTCACAAAATACCATAAAATTGGATACACAATCATCGTTTGTGTGTACAGTGATCTATCCCCATGCAAACCGATGTTGTGAAATCTTCATAACCACCTATAATGTCTTGTAATAATGATGTAAATAAAATTTTTATTGGATATAAATTATATTTATGATTTAATTATGCTTTTAAAATTATTATATAACACATACCATCTTTTTTTTGATTTTTTGGGAATACTATAACATCATTTGTGGAAGTGTGGACTACCGCATCCCTAAAATGATGTGACTCGTTCATGTTTAACCTGGAAATTATAAAGGATGGGTTTAATAAAAATATGTTATATACATGAAATATTTATTTTATTCATGAAAAAATTATCCTTCTGGAAATATAATATATTACCTTCTTTATTACCATTTCACATATTGAAAAAGTGATAACGTCGTTTGTGGATGTGTGGACTACTGCCTCCTTGAAAATATGAAAATCTTAATTTTCATCACCAAATAAAAATATTGATATATATATATACAAAAATAAAATTATGTAATTAAATAATATTTAATTTTGTATATAATTATCATTATGGTAAGATAAATGTTACATACATTCTTTCCATAATAATCCTTACAAAATGGGAACTTTAGTCACGCGTATGTATGGCCTACAATCCCAATGATTTGGATTTTGTTTAATGTTTCATAACCAAGTATTACTATTGGTTTTAAAAGAATTTTGTATGCATAAATATTTTTATTATGTTATTTTTATTATTCTGTATATGTTTAGAAAATGACCTTATTGACCTTAGTCGACCAACCATGTACGTTTTGACACGTAATCGAGATATGGTCAAAACAATTGGATTAAACTTATACGATTAAATAATTGTATATAACATTTTAATGTTTGAAATAGAAGTAATAATATTCTTGAATATGGTTCTCATGAAATTAAATAATTAACATAATTTTATTATTCTAGAAGATAAAGAAACAAATGACAATTCAGACTCAATGTAAGTGACTTCGTCTCAATTTTCTTTCATTGAGGGAATTCTTGATGTTATGAACCATTAATTTTCAATAAGGTGTGTATAAAGCCCCTTTGAAATTATATATCAATAATTATCCTACTATTATGATATTTAATTTTTTTAATGTTATTATTTAATAGTTTTTATGATTCAAGTTTTTTCTAAGTGACTAGAGGATTTCTATTGAAAAAACAATATTTTAAGGATTTCCTTCAAAATATCTTCCTCTACCATGTTCATGTTTTTGAAATTATATTTTAATTTTTTTCATATGAGAAAAAAATATTTTTAAATTTCATTTCATGACCATTTAATTTATTGAAAATGTTTTTCAAAAGAAAGTTTTATTTTGGTTTAAAATGGGGTTTTTTTTTAAAAAATGGTATTTTTATTTGAAACAGTTTTTATTTGAGTTAAAATAAGTTTTTCAGAGGTTTTTATGATGAATATTTTTGTATTAATTAACTTTTACTTGGTAATTACACAATGTGGTGGGCCATATAGTGCCAGGTGAGCCTGAAAATGCTTATACGGTGGGGTAGCCTAGAGAGCATTGGGTGAGCCCATTACAGATTATATAATGAGGTGGACCAAATAGTACCGAGTTAGACCATTACAGCTTATACGATGGTGTGTCATAAATATATTTGGGTGATCCCAATATATCTTATACAATAGAGTGACCCATATAGTTCTTTGAGATCTTGTTATATCTCCCTAATGCGGTGGGTGAAGATAATGTAGGATGTTGGTCGTGTGGTTATTCCAATTAAAAGGGTTTTGAAAGGGTTTTATGAATATGATTCTTTAAGTCACCTAAATGAGTATTAGTTAATTTTTATTTTTTTTAATTAATTTATTGGAGAAAAATTTTTGTTTTGTTTACATGCAAAAATAATTTGATTCATTTTCTTATAGAACTTTGAAGATAAAGGTGAATGTTATATAAGTTTTTATGTTTTCACAAGGCTAATGGTTTTCCTTATTTTTGTATCCCTTACAAATTTTTATGTTCTCATCCAACATTTCTAAATGTTTTTATCCTAAATTAAGCGTAGGTAAGGTAAAGGAATAAATCACATTTAATGTTATGGAGATTTTCCTCGAAAATAAATCCTGATTTATTTTAAAAGAATTATTTTAGGAAAAAATGGATACTGGTAAGAAGTGTCATCTATGTATTATGGGGGGTTTTAATTTATGATTTATGACCTAATTTAATAAAACTCTAAAACTAAAAATATCCCCAAGGTTAAAGAAAGTAAATTCTGGACTAGAACTTCAGATTATGTGATGTTTAAGGTTGGGTCATTATAGAATAGGAGGATATGGGAAAACGGGGTGGATATAAAATAATTTATTATAAATATATCATTCCATAATATACATGATAATGTATTTGTAATTATTTTATAGATTTATAGGGTGTGGTAATGGTAGATGAATAAAACAAATTAAGAGAGGTAGTTTAATAATGTTAGCTCTTGAATATTTCCTCCTTTAAGGACCTCATGTGGATCTTGGAATTGGTGTTTTGGTGAGACCATATACATTTAGACGTGCTGAGAGTTGGGAGGATAGTGTTTGGAATATATTTATAAATAAATAACTCATAGAAGGTGTTAGAATAAGGTTTTATGAGAGGTGCAATTTATAAGGGGGAGAGGGGTGTTCTTTGGAAATTTAAAAGAATATTATAATATAATATTGTTATTCAACAACCAAATGACTCCAAATAGACTATAAACGAATATGAGATAAACTCATAGACCATATATTACCATATTAGTGTTTATATAATATTTTTATTATTTTTAATAAATTAATAAAATATTATATTCATAAAATATCATTATTGTTAAATTGGACACCACTCATTACTTTGACAATAAAAACATCAAAATAATGATTCAAATTTGAAAAAACTAATTTATTATATCCCAAATATGTCATGATAAAATATAAAATTATTGGATAACTTTAAATATATCATATTATATTTATTTTAATATTTTGAATGTTATTTATTTTATTTTTCTATTTATTTAATAATAACATCATCATTGTTGTGTAAGAATATAAGATAATTATTTGTTCAATAAAAATTAAAAATAATGAACCATGATATAGAGAATTATTTCATATTTAGAAATACTATTTATGGTTGAACATATATTCTAGAAAATGGTATATTAAAATTTTATACTTTTTAAAAACTCTGGTGTGATGTCCTTGACTTTTCATCAAATAAAATACTAAAATGGTATTAATGTAAACCAAGTGGATCTAAAAAGACATAAATTCAAACCAAGTATTTTTATGGTCTATAATTACTCATATAATGAAATCGTGACAAGTTTTAATGTTATTTTACAGTTATTATCATACAAGTTTTACTATTAATTACCATATTTACCCTTAACTGTTGTAAAAAAAATTACTTATTTTACTATTCATAATGACGAAAAAATAAAAAAGAAATATTTAATAAATTTTGACCCACTAATTCTAAATATGAAATCAATTTTTCAAGATTCATAACCTAGAAGCTTCATAAATAAATTTAAATTTAAATCGGCAGGACGTAACGAAAAATAGATATTCTGAAAAATACAAATTTTAAATATAAAATTTTTTTATACTAAATTTAAGAATTAAATCCAACTAAAAACCCATAATTGGATTATTTTAAATTAAATTGAACTTATTATTATTTAAAACTAATTAAAAACATAATTTTACCTTTGTAAAACGTTATAAATAAAATACAAATTTCAATAAAAATTAGTATTTTTTATTATTCTTGGAAAAATCAATATTTTTTGAAAATTCTCAAAACATCACCCTATGATAATTTTAAAATTATTAATTCAAAATTTATGTTTAATTTTTCAAATAAGTTTTCTAAAAGTGAAAAAATTTAATTTATTTATTTTCTCTTTGAAATAAATATAATCATGATCGAAGAAAAAATATTATTGAACAATAAAAGAACATTTCTAAAAATAAAGTGTTTATTTAATAAGTGTTATAAAAAAATATTCCACAATATGGTTATTCATTCTCATATACACCATTTCAATAGCTGTTTTATCATGTTCATGTAATAATAATAATATTTTAATAGTATATGATGGTTTTTTTAAAATCAGGGATGTATGCAACACAAGATGCCGAAGTAATCAACTTATACAAAGAGAAATATTTCATAAAAATAATGGGTTGTTACACATCTTTAATGTAGTGACTTGGATTTTTTTATTAATATTTTATTTTTATCTACTATATAAATTTTCAAATCATGTGATTTCATTATTTATACATGTTTTCTCAAGTGAGATTACTCCATGATTTTCAATTTTAAATGTGAGTTTTAAATATTTAAAATGAAGGGGGTTGGTTTTTAATGGTTTTATAAAATATTTAATTTATTGATTTATTTTTAAAATGTGAACAAATAAGGGGTTATTTGGTTAGATTCCCACGTTTAATTGTTGTATAAACTAAGACCACTTTATAAGTAGAAACATATTATCATTATTTAAAATGATAAAATAAGTAGGAAAAAATATAGTTATTGTAGTGTACTTTACTTTCCACATGCGTAAGTAGTTGGGAAATGTGGTACTATGTTGGTAAAAAAGTTCACTTTTCAAACCATATTATTTGTAATGTTTTTTGAGTTTCCATTATTTTTTGATAGATCAGTACGGTCAGACTAATTTGAGCACAAACCCAAGCAGGTGCATCCATTGGATTGACCCAGTTTACTAAATTGGTTTTATATATAATATATATTAGATAAAACATGATCTAAAAAACAGATCTTTTTCCCATGAAAGTCTGATTTGGGTCACTTATTAGATTTATTATGACATATCAGATATTATTGAAATTTATTATGATTTTCCTTTCAAAAATAAGAGCACCCAATCAGAAAGGGTTAGTTGGATAATATGAAGTAGTACATCCATTCCTACAAAATGGACAGCCCAATAGATGAAAATTTAAGTATGAATAATACAAAAATAAACTTAAAATCAATATTTCTCCTCTATTATTCCTTAAAATCACATAATTACATCATTTTTATTTTTTTTCTAAAGAAACATCACATTTTACTCATAGAAAAAAAATAACTGAGTAATGAGCCACCATTTTATCCTAATGTTGATTCAATTTCAACCCATATACTACAAATTTGGTTATGATTAATTCACTCATAAGGAGAGTGACATCATAATTTTTCTTGGTGTTCTCTATATAATATCATCTATTCTCAGATATTAATTACATTATCATCCATCCGTATCTAAAAAACGTTATCCCTTATATAAAGTGTTTAATATGTTCTTAATTATCATTTTGGGTTATGAATTAAATTTAACTAGTTTTATTCGTATTATTCCCTCACATATAATCATATAATGAGTATGAATTTAGATCTCAAACCAAAAATTAATTGTATAAATATTGGTTTCATTTAATTTATAAGTTATTGAATATAGGGTTTTTCAATCCAAACCTTATTTTTATAATCATGAGGTGAAAGTAGTTGTAAAAATTCCCATAAATACATTTATTTTTAATTATAAACCAAACATTAATTTTATAAATACGAGTTATATTTCCAAGAACAAACTGAAGAATATGAATTAAATCCTTAAAATAAAATTTAGTTTTATAACCAATTGTGGAATTTATTTTAGATAATGTTATAATTATAATATTAAAATATAAATTGATAATTTAATTGAATAATCACTATTCAAACATACTTTAATGATTTTTGAAGAATATATTGTTTTTTCAACTGGAAATTTAATTTCATAAACTAGTCATTATCAAAACATACTCTCGTGGTTGTTATAAATTCCACGATTATTTTTTGGGGATTTTCACTACACTGCTTTATTTTTAATTTATTTAAACTCTTGTACCTTATTTTTATTTATTTAATTATTATTTAGTTATTGGTATGCCAGGAATTGTTCCATGTTTAGCTGTAATCTAGTACATAATCATTATTTCTTATGAGATGCCATACCCTTTATTTGGAATGATACTATTTTTCTAGATTTACATAATTTAATACTTAATCTTGGAGTAGTTTTTTTATATTCTCTATATACATGTAATATTGAGTTTTCTTTTCTAATATTGTTATTTTTTTCTACTATCGATACCACCAGTTATCGAGGAAAGTTTCAATTCAATATATTGTGGTACTTATTGGTTATATCTTTTATTCTTTTTTATATTATAATATATATTTTTAATTTCGTGATGAATAATTTATAACTATGAAATAGAGGTTGGTAATGGGTACTCTATCCACCCACATGCTTGATTACTTCATCAACCCATTATAGACAAACTTATATATTGGGAAAACCATGACATGTCTAATACCACTTATATATCAGGATATAGATATGACCTGCTAATATAGGCCCTTACATACCCTACCATCCATTTATATAAAATGGGATTCTATCAGGTACATGTTATAATGTTCCTTGGGTTTTTTATAGAATAGATTACTCTATGTTGATTAGAATATACCATGGTAGAAAGGATATACCTTGGTAAACCGGTTATTTAATGATGGGAATATAGTCCAATGATAGATTGGTACCATTAGTGTGTAGATTCTTATTGACCTACATGTTCCTCTATTATGGATTTTCATCAAGGATTGAGGTAGTTTTGGGTCTTCCAAGTGGTGAAATTATTATTCAATACTAGTATTATTGATCTGTGATTTTCTCACTATTCATTTATGTTATCTAATGTTTTATCAGTTGAATTGATATTTTACTATATAAGTAATTTTTTTTAATCGTTATTTATCATACACGTACAATTACCCATATATGAATTGAGATATTTGGTGGTTCCAACTATTTCATTGTACTTATAAGATACATATGTTCTTTGTTGAACAAGAAACGTGATTTTTGTATTCTTAGGTGTGAAAAGGTATAAGGGTAGCTATTAGGATTCTTCTGGACTTATTGGGGTAAATTTTTGATTTGTGAGATTAGTCTCCATGAGGAATTAGTATTTTGGAGGACATTTTTTTAAGGAGGATTAATTTAGATCATTATTCAATCAATATTTATTATGCATGAATCATTCTATCTTTATATATTTATTTGGTCAGTTCTGTATATGTGATGACTGTATTTTTTATTTTTTCATTGTATTCATATATATATTAATTTAAATTTATATATTAGTTACTCTTTTTAAACATGTAATTTATTTTGGGGTATAATACTTATTTTAAATATTGTATGTTCTTAATATACAAATGGGTCTTATCATTTTTATAAAATCAGGTATTTTCTCTTTTTATTTATATTCTAAAAATAATAAATCATTAACTAATAATAAAACAAAATTTATGATTCTAATTATTAGCCACAAGAGATGAGGGAGAACTCTTGGGGTTACTAGTGGTTCGGTTAAGGATGACAGAAGGTATGGGTGGGGACATTATAAGTTTAATCTAAGTGGTGTTTTATAATTTTCATGGATTTTGATAAAAATGATATCGGTTGGTCGAGACTTTATATGTAACTCCTAAAAAATACTAATAAAACTATTTATTATGTAAGATCAAGTTAACATTTAATTTCAATCTATTTTATAGGAACCAAGAGTATGAGTAATGATTTTTTTTAAACATCTTAAGTATTATTTAGTAAATTCGATATGCTTAAAGGGGAACATTTGGGAGACAAATTTTACATATTATTTTTATTAAATATCTTTGTAGCATATAGGGAAGAAAAATATTATTATATCTTGTGACTGCCATATGTAAATAAATTTAATTAAAAATCTTATACTAATAATGTAATATGTTTTTTCTCCCGTACGGTGATATAATTAATTAATGCTACTCATAAGCCTGTTCATATGATATCAATGGGTTTTTATCATTTTAATGACACTTCCAAAAGTGTTTTATGACATTCATGATTAATATATTATTAAAAAACATTAATTTTAATAGTAGGGAACAAATATATCTATATATTTAATATGAAATAATATGTTTAAAAGTGCTTGTATGTTGAAAATTATGTTTTCCTTTCAATAATAAAATTGAAAGAGTTTTCTTCTCAAAATTAGGAATTCAAAATAATTTTTTTTAGTGAAACTAGGTGTTTAAAATATGAAACATAAATTATTCATTTAAAAGGATGTAAAATTAAGTTACAACATTTTGATGGCATTATATATTTTTATTAAGTTATAAATTAATTAATAGACCATAGAAAATTGAATCCAAGGTTATTAAAATTGTGAAGATAACGATGATGCTAAGATTAACTTGATCATTGGTATTTTATAAATATTAAGTGACTTAGAATATCTTTTGGTGTTGGCTCCTCAATTATTTAATATTATATTTTATTTTTTGAGTTTCACTTAAAAATCATCGATAAAACCACTGAGTGTTGGTGATTCGGTAAGATAGAGGATATTGGAATAGTTTTTTTACTTGTCAAGGATGAGAGTTACATGGTAGGGAGTTTGTTGAGACCGATTTCCATATATATGGATATTATAATTTAAAATTGGGATCAAGAATATTTAGAGTCAGGGTTAATTTTTAATTTTATTTTTTGTCTATAATTTTGATACTGAAGGATGATGTTTAAGATGACTTTTTTTGAGGTATTAGTGTTAAAACATAGTTTTGGTTGAAGGTTGTAAGGTAGGTGGAATACATAAAAATATTACTCAAGTGGACCCTCAAGTACACGGTGCTGGTGTAATGGGTACCAAATGTTGATTTGTCTTGTTTTTCTATTTAATTAGATTTTTTTCTTATTATTATTTTAATGGATGGAGAGTTTTAAAAAAATTCAATTGTATATTTTTTTGACGTAATATATTTAAAAAAATGAATTTATGAGGAAAATGAAATTATTTTTGGAATATATAAATGATATGATTTTCGAATCATAACAGACAATAATTATATAATATAAAATAAATATTATGATAAAGAACTTTTTAAAATTATTTTAATATATAAATTAAGTTTACAAAATTATTATTATTGATATTTATGTACAGTAAAATGATTGTAATACTTTTCGGGATATCACTAGGACATGGTAGTATTAAATGATAAATACTTATCTATTTTGGCATTAAATAATAAAAACATATGAAAACAAATGTAATATTACTGTTAATTATAATGTTAATATTATATTATGACACATGTATATGTTTTAAAGATATTTTTTATTTATCATTATTGTTATTATTATATTATAATACATGAATATGTGAATTATTTATATTTATGTCCTTGTAAATTCATTATGATAGATACATATATAATGTTATGATATATAGATTTTTATGTAATATTGTTATTTTTATCATAAATAAAATATATAATTATAAATTGGTTTTTATTATAGTTATTGGGAAGGTTGATTTAGAGGGGTAAAATGTGAAAACCAAAAATTAAAAAAAAACCAATTGAGGTGTTTCAACATCATTGCTTGAAGAAAGAATGTGCATGGGGTATCCATTCCTCTCTCTACCTTTACATTCACTAATTATTAATATTCCCTGAGAATATAGCATGAATGAATGTTTTTCAAAACAAACAAGATAGGTATTGCATATTCCCATTATTTTCATTAATTTAATTTTGATATTAGGGATTTTAGTGAGTCATTCCATTAAATAATTGTGGAATCATCACCAAAAATTAGATTTTTCATCAATCCATATAAGTAATGCCAACTAAGGTTGGTTACTTTACATCAGTTTTTTATATCAATTTCCTTGTCTTTTGAGATACCTAGGGTTTTCAATGGATAAAACATATATTAGATATTTCAATGGTGTATAATTTAGAGATATTTGTTTTTGAGGTGACATGAATTTTCTATAGGTTGTATATAAGATATTAATTTTTTTAGATTCATTTTTTTGAAAATTAATTTATTTTGATGAAATTAGTTATTCTTTGGTTTATTAAATTTAATAATATGTTTAGTGCTTAACCTTTTTCATAGATCAGGATATTATTTAAATGGCTAGTAGATACGAACCCTCTCAAAATTATTAATTTTATTTTGTCTGGAAATGTGCCTACCATAGACTTTTGAATACATAAAAAGTGTAAAATTTTGATTTAAAATTATACATGTGATGATTTTTTGAATGGATATTCATCTTAAATTAAATATTTCATTTACATGTTTATTTGAACACTATTGATTATTATTTAGTCTCTTATATTATATCTTTTATATTATTTGGTTTTATTTTGATTTTATTTATTTATTTTCTCATATAAATGTCTATAGATTTATTTAATTTTTCTATATACACATTTTGTTTCATGATCTTATAGTATTTTGAAATAATTTATTATGAAATATATTTAAATATATTTTGTTTATATATAATGGAATTTTATATGAAATGATAACATAATTATATTGGTTATAAATGGAAAATTGATTAATTTGGTTATGAATTCACCAATGTTAACATTTGATTGTTAATTTTTATATCACCAGAGGAATTCATATTGGGTTTTAGTTTATTTTTTAGATGTATACCAAGTAAGTTGTTAGATTCTTTTTTGAATTATACTGATTATTAATTGATTAAACCCAATCCTTCCCATTCACAGGGATATTTTATAAAATTATTTCTTATTTGTTGTTATATGATATAAAAAAGTTTTTGTTTAAATAAGTTCATGTTTATTCCATTTTATCCAATTGATATGATGTTGACCATACACTAGATATATGTTTTGGTTAATAAATTTGGTTTAACATATACACATTTATGGAGTATGTATTTTGTTTTTTAAATAAATTTCAATGGTATAATCATTAATCTCATTTGCATGATAAGGTATTGAATTCGAATATGTTACAAATTAAACATAAATTTTATAAATATAATTTTCAAGTAATTTAACAAATTTATAGGCAAGAAATTTGTTTTTATTTTTTAGTCAAACCCTTAATTTCATAAATACTTATTTTATTTATCTTAAAAAATACTTGAGTAAGAAAAAAATTATTAAACTAAAAATTAATTTTATAAAAATGACTAAAAACATTAGGATGAAATGTTGGGAATGAATTTTTTAATTTAAATGAATCAGTAAATTTAAAAAACATTAGTTTAATAATATTTTATAACGTGATCGGTATAGATATGTTCTCAGACCCAAAAAATTAATAAAACAACTAGTATTTATCAAAAAAATATCTTATTTGTTGGTTATGCAATGTTTTTTTGTGTCCTATTAGAAGTATGGTTTATTGGTTTCTTACTCAAAGTCTTATAACTTATTTTTCTTATTATATGTATACTCTAATTATTTCTCATTTTAGGCCTTATTCTTTATTTTTCATACTAAATGTGTGCCATAGTAAATTATTAGGTCATTACTTGTTCTTTATTTATATTTTCAAGAGTTTGTCTATATTGTCTCCATGGTATAATTATTCCTAGAAAATCATATTATATATAAATTATACAAATGTAATATTGAGCTATTATTTTCTTGTATTATTATAATGTACTATTGTTTCAACCACTTGTTATTGGGGATCATGTATACGGAATATATTATTGTTCAATTTTCATATATTTATTAATGTATTTTATATGATACTATAAATGTTTGAGCAAGTGACAAACAAGTTAGAGTGATGGAAAATTCTAGGGTATGGGTACTCCAGCTACCAAATGTAGTTATGTATATATCTATATCTACTAGGATGGCCATGAAATGTATGCCTATAATTATATATCAGGATATAAACATGAATTTACAATATGGGAAATAATGTACCATAACATATGTTTATAGAAAATGAGATTTAATATTACTAAATCCATGATGTTCCTTAAACATAATTTATAGAATAGATTATTCGATGGTGGACAATATATTCTATAGTGGGTGGTATATTCCCTGATGAATTAATTATTCCACTATGGGTGTTATATATAATTTTGACTAGGTAAAAAAGTTTATATATACTTATTAACGTAAATGATACAATTTTATGGTCTCTTATCACAGAATAAGGAAGGTTTAGATCCCCTTGGTGGTGAGAGAGTCATTAAACAATAGTATTATTGATATGTGATGTATTTGATTTGTTAGTTTATAGATTACATGTATATCATCTATGAAATTAGGGAAAACGATATATATTAATAGGTATAAAACCTCTTAGTTATACACCTACCATTTTCTATTTGTGATTTTATATATTTGGTGGTGTATACGGGGTTATCATACTCACACCCTACATGTGAACAACAGTGGACATACAAATCCATTATTATCTTTTCAAGTGAGAACAATTATTCGTGGATACATATGGACTACTTGGTGTTGATGTTTCATGTGTGGGTTTGGTATCCATGAGGTTTTGGATCATAAGATCAATATTTAAAAATAGATTTTCCATGGCTCATAACCTAGTCTATTTCATTTATAATTTAGTCTTATTTTTAAGATTTATGTCATGTATTGGATCTTTATTTGTTATCCAGTACTTTTATAATTTTATTATTAAATATATTAATTTATACTAGAATATTAATACCACCAATATACACTTACTTCTATTAATCATATATATCTTGTTTTAAATTTTTTCTTTATTTACTATATAGATGGGTCGTACAGGATTTTTTATAGAATATCGCCTTTACCCAATTTATTATTTTATGAGGGTATATCATTATAGAAAAATAAAAAAACCCCTAAACAGTTGTCCCTATCCTTTGGAGATTATAGAATAATTTTGGGGTTAGTGGTGGTTCATTTCAGTGTGATAATTGGTTCTGATCTGGTCATTACAACCACACCATAGTATGGATAACAACAACAGTTTTCTCTTTGTTGTTCCTAATAAAAGATAAAATTATATTCCTAGAACCATTACCAATCAACTATTATGATGAATATAAACCATTATAAAGGATATAAAAAATATATACTAATAATTAAACCATGTTATAGTCTATCCAAAAACCCAAAGCTCATCTCTTCTTCCATAATTATCCTAAAAACTCACTCCAGTAATCTTCATCAACTCAATGAAACAAAGTGGAATAGAAATTTTTTTCTTATATAGTAATAAAAAATGGTTATAGTTGTTTCTAAATAAGTAAATAATATTCCATGTAAGATAATCTGTAGTATGTAGTACATCAATACAAGAAAATTAGGATATTTCATCTGAATTAACTGCAAATATTTTAACGCTGAAAAATTGGTCTCATTTTTAGAACATTTTATAGGATCAATAATTCCATTTAAACACTACTAAAGTTTTATTTCACATCTTTTAGATAACATATAAAAATTTAGAGTCATTTCTATTCATATATAATAATAATTCACATTTAACATTGGTTATTTTAAATTTCAAATTTTGTTTAAAATTTGAAAAACTTATGACCAGCATTAAAATTATATTTTTTAAATTATTTATATAGACCAACATTATTAATTACTTTCAAAATCAGTTATATTTATAATACTCATGAAAAAATATATTCTAATCAACATCGGGTATATTTTATAGGTTGGATATAAAAATAATTCATATAAATAATCTTTTATGAGGTTTATTATTATAATAGATAATTTTATAGGAAAATTTTTCCTTTTCTTATTAAAAACAATATGGAATGTTTTATATATTTTAGATGCATTACAATAAAAATAACATTCCATAGCCCAAAATACAATACAAAAATAGTAATAAAAAATTTTAGAAACAAACAATAGGGTATAGAATCATAATTTTTTTTTGATTTAATAATAACTATTCTGATTAGTTTACATATTTATAATAGTACCCTCAAAATCCAATGGTTTTTTTTATTTTTAACTTCTTAAATTTTTTTAAAATAAACCACTCTTGTGGAATTTTTTAATTTCTTTCACTAATAAATTTGTTGTATCACTTGGGGAATTTGTAATAATTTCCATTGATCACTCTAACATATCTCATGAGGAGGTCTGATCAAAATTTCTAGTCCATTTTATAAACATATCTTTATTAACTACACTAAGAAAGTTATAGTCGGTAAAAAAAATCTATGATCAAATAAAAAAATCATAAAAAAGAAAAAATATTGATTTATGATTAAGAAACATTGTGGGATTAGGAATGATAATCTGTGGATAGATGTTTTATTGGTGGTGTGGCTACTATGAAACAATAGAATATATATAGATATTTTATTACAGCAGAATAGTGGTGGAGAAGCGACAGTGGGTTGAAAAACCATGGGTTGATTCATGATAGATAGAGGAATGAAAAGGGTTTCAAAATAGAGAAATATAAAAAATGATGAAGAAACCCATATTAGTTTCTAAAAATTGTTTAGATACATTAACATTGATTTTTCAAAACAAAAAAATTATAAAGTACTTTTGAAAATTTGTTTTTTAATTATATATGTGAAAAAAACCATGTTGGGGGTGGTGTGACACTTTTATGGTGATATAGAATGATGAATACTATTCACTCAGGGCATTACTGCTCTGTATAGGCATTTTTTAAATGTCATATGATCTATGGGACATTAGGATTTTAGTTCATGTAAAAGTTTCCTCTCAACGTAATCAAAATGAAGGGTTTATTTCTAATTGAAATGGGGTCTTGACCCCCAACCTATTTAGAAAAAATATAATAATTACATTATTAATGGTATTTAAATCTAAAAATATTATCATTTATAGTAAGTCTATAATATTATTTAATCCATATTTTCCTTTTCTTTACTATCTTGAAATTTACTAATGAAACTATCTTATATATTATTTTCAATATAAATAAAAAATATATGCTTTAAAAGAAAATATCACCAACAAGGAAGATCAAATAATATTGATCATTTTAATAATATATTCTTATAATTATTCCATATCTATGTCTTAAACAAGTCATCGATGTTTTACACCCTTCGAATATACTGATAAGTTGAAAAAGAATATGGTGCAATATCAAATTATTGTGTTTTATTAAAAAAATATTTGATAAGAGTAATCCCTATAAAAAACCTTTGATAACTCATGTAAACTCTCTCCCTTTTTTTATTTGATGATATGAAGTCCCTTTTTTATAAATTCGACATTTTATATATCCCAAGAAATTGTATCAAAAAAATTTCTATATGAATAGAAATAATTTATTTGGAAAATTATCATAAAATGAAATTAAGAAAGATTATTTTTTATAGGGATCAAACACATTGAACACCTTTTCATATAATAGTTTAAAATTATTAAATAACAGTTATTGATAGAAATAAATGTCTTTTCCATGGATTTTTTGAAGCATCCCCATACAAAAACGTCAATATCTAGTGGTAAACATAAATACCTTTCATATATCATAATAAATTACAACCAACTTCATAGATAATGATATTGGTATCTTTGGGAACTAAGTAAATAATAATTCATCACTTTATAATTCTACCATATAATTAAATAAAATTAGTTATCTATTACCACTTATAAACTAATCAAAATATCTTCAACAACTATGATGACTTGGTGAAATAGGAAAACAACCTAATAGTGTGAGCCCAAATTCCCAGTAAGGGTTGAAACATTATCAATGTGACATATAAGAATTATGTATAGATAATAATGAAGTTAGATACAAAATAAGGGGTGAAATGGAATGATAAAAAAATAAGATCGTAAAATCATAAGAAGTGGAAAAAACAAAAAATATCAAAAAAATTAATCATGGAATAACTTAGTAGAACTAGAAATTATGATCATGATAGAACAACATATACAATGGAATAAGAAATATAACTCATGATATAGTAATTATAATCAATGTGGACATAAAAAATAAGAGTATGGAATGACAGATGAATGTGAAACAAATATAATCTTATAAAATCATAAAATATTTCAATGCTCTGGGCTTAGACCATCATAATATAGTTTTTTATGAGTAATACATAGTAATATAATATAAGTGGATATGGTTTACTCTATAAAACCATAATCATAGTTGTCTCATGAGATGTAAAATGTTACCCAATTCATTGAGTAAATATACAATTCCAGGCCCGAATATCACTTAATGATATATCCATACATATGTGTGCTATATGAATATGAAAAAACCATACATCCAATGAAACTATATAATGATTTACCAATAAAAATAAAATAGACAACCAAAAAAAGTGACCAACTAGTTAAATACCCTTCAATAAAGATAATGAGATATTTGGTATTCACACAAGATAGAATAAAGGGGATTGACACATGTTAATAATTTATCAAGTTAATATAATATATATATAGGTGAACACACATTAGACATATGAAATACGTATAGGGTATTCACATAGGTGATTTATTGATAGAAATTATTTCTTTTAGAATAGTCAATTATAATGTAAGAAAAATGTAGGGATTGATCATTCCTTTCATAGAGATTTCATTTCCAGCAGAAGACATATATATTGGAACTTGAGTTATGAATTAGAGTAATTTTTAACATTGTGACTACTTATAAAAAATATAAAGGAAATAGAATATAAAAAATTTTAAAGTTTGGAATGAAAAAGATTATGGGAAGAAATTAATAATCATTTAGTGGAAGGAAAAAATTGAATAGGTTTTAAGAAAACAATTTTTTTACACAATAATCAAATAAATAAATAAAATATTTTTTTTTTGAAGGAAATATATATAAGAATTTTTTAACATAAAATATATTCTATAAATTTATAATGACAAATAAACAATATAAATAATGGAATAGAATCATAATCTTGATAAAAATAGTGGGAAATATTTTTTATAACATTTTTAGATTCTGTTGTAAAAATATATAAATAATTCACCTATATTAATGAAATAAAATGAAGTAAATCATGATAGCTTGCATATCCCCAGGGATAAAAATAAAGAGATGAAATAATAAATAACATAACTGAATCATATTATATATATTTAAAATGAAATATATATATATATATATTATGATAAATATAATAACCACCAGATTAAGAAATAAATTAAAAGAACCCTAATGTAAAATTTAAGTTATAGACTATGAATATATATATAAGGAAAGAAGATAATTATTACATTAAAATTAAATTGAAAACAATATTTTATACATAATTGTTTTATAAATGAGTTGTATAAGATAAAATTAAGCGTAAAGAAACAATATATGAAAAGAAAAAATATATGGAATATAGAACCCTTAGCCCAAGTCCCCACATGATTTTTATACTTCTTTAACCTCATGAATAGTTTAATTAAAAACATTAATTCAACATTAAATAACCATATTAATTTTTTTCCAATTGTTAA
Organism: Viscum album; assembly: GCA_963277665.1. NCBI lineage: Eukaryota > Viridiplantae > Streptophyta > Magnoliopsida > Santalales > Viscaceae > Viscum > Viscum album. Next base: position 400,306,516 of record OY728127.1, on the reverse strand, counting down.
CTCATTTATAATCATATATTATTAAATTATTGGAATTATTTAGTTCAAATTGATGGTTTGAGACTGTATTGTCCATAGTTCCATGAACACATTAATATAACAACAATGGTCAGTGGTCCTTAAAAAATAGATCTATAGTCACTAGAATTTTCAAGGTTCCAATGATTATTTCATTACATTAATATATATGTTCCATGTTCAACATAATTTCTAATATTTATTCAATTTAAAGATAATTTCTAAGTAATCTTCCTTTTAAGAGGTTAAATTAACTAATATGGAATATTTTTAATATCAAAAATATCATTTCTAATTTATAACTTCATATTCATAAATATAACATATTATTATTAATATTAAACTTATACATGAAATCAATTTTTATAATAAAAATTAAATGTGTTATTGAAATACATCATCACTCACATAGGTGGTATAAACATACCATAATTTGGGTAGTGTTTTTAATATATTTTATGAAGAAAAACATCTAAAAAAAGTATATCACAACTTTCGTGGAGTATAATTTTTATAATATATTACTTTTTTAATAATAATAATAACATATATATAGATGTGTGATAGTAGAAAGAAGAAAATAGAAACATAAAAATTTGTACGGAAAACCTTTCTCAATGAGACACCTCCTTTGGTATTCTCCTTAAGGATTCTAGATGTGGTATTTTAACCTGATCAGACCCTATAATACATGGTTACAAAGGATTTGGGAGGCACTTTGGAAAAACCTTATCACAGTGAAGAACTTTGGATTTGAAGAGGATTTGAAGGAAGATGGGGTGTATTTATTGGTGAAGGGGATGAGAGTTTTAAAAAAAATTATTTATTTATTATTTATTTATTATAAAAAATAATATTTTAGACTAATGTGACTAATAATAGGGTTTTATTAGAAAATATATCATTTATTTACATCCATACACTTCCAATATAGAATATAGTAACACCCTGACCAAAATCATCGGATTTGAGTCGATGTTAAATATGATATCAAGTGTGCATCCCCATATTATAGAGACTTCAAACTACTATCATGGGTCTCATGTGTGTAATGACACAGTGTTAATTAGTAATATTTGTTTCTTGAATAAATGTCTGTTGTATTATATTTTTTAATATTATACACTTACCAAATATAGAAGAACCAACTAAAACAATATCACATTAATAATGATCATTATATTATTAATATATGAAACCAATTAAAATAACAAAAACTACAAGTGGACAAAAAATATAAAATTGAAAGGCTATAATGGGAAAATATGGATCACCCCAATATTCTAGGATCATCACCCCCATAGCCACCACTTTATAAGAGAAAAAAATATTATCAAACCAACAAATATTTTATCAAATTAAAATATAAAACCTTGGAGGAATTTTAGTGACTTTTGAGTAAAATAATGAAGTGGTATTTAATAGAAGGAAATGTGACAATAGAAATAGTAACCAGGCCATTATAAATTGTAACATGATCATTAAGAAAAGTAACCAGACCATGGTAAGAGTAATTTTACTTAAAAATAATAAATTTTGAAACAAATAATATTTAACATGATTATTTTAAGTTTACATATATATTATAAAAGAAAAAAATATTATGATTATAAAATATAAGCACATTTTTAATAAACTATATTTTAATGTATTTCATAAAAATCATAATTCTTATATTAAAATTTTAAATTACCTATATTAGAAGTTTATTTTTATAAACTTATTATAATTTTCTAAATGATCACATTTAAATTTTCCAAGGTTTTTTTCTACTAATTTAATGAAATACATTATTTTTGGGTGAATATAAAAAATGTAGTTTTTCACGAAACTTGGGTATCATAAATTACATTATTCATAATATGATAATGAACTCATAAGTTATATAACTTTAGGTTCATCCATGATATATTTAATTTCATAAATTATACATTTATATAAAATAAACATGAATTCAAAACATAAAAATCATATTCCAAAACCTAATGTAAAAAATGATCCCTTAAAATACCATTTTTTCACTCTTTCAACTTTCCTTTTTAATAAACTAATTAAATAGAATTATAAAGAAGTTTAATGTTTTCAAAACCATTATATTATATTTATATATCATTTATATTTTCATAAATATACTATTATAGGTTTTACCTTTGATATATTATTTAATTTAATATTTTATTATAAAAATACCCCTCTCATCAAGTATAATTAACCTCAGTCCCTCCCATTAGAAAAACACTCACCGCACACTTTCCAAATCCTTAAATCTAAAAATATCCATCCTATAAATACCCATATAATCCTTAGGGATGTTCTAGAGTAATCCAACTCTAAACAATGTGGAATTTTCAGGGTTGTACAAGTGAAGCTACACCAAGGATTATGTAAGTTTCTATCAACTCTTATTAATTTTTATTTATTATACTTACTATATTTCTTTTTTCACCACCCATTTCTCAAAATAAAATATAATGTTAATTTGGTAGTAATTTAGAATTATATTAATGATTTTAATCTACTTGAAGTATTATATTTATGATATATATTAATTTACAACTTCTCTTTCCTGTCCTCCTGACAATTTCCCACCAATGGTCAGTTAACCAGCTTATGGAGACATTTCCATGCCAAAAATTATAAAAATAATAATTGATTTATATTATTAATGATATATAATATATGATTATATGATTATATTTATTATAATCTTCTATAATTAATTCTACTAATGTATAAATTACATTAAAGAAAATACTGAAATTGAAGTAAAATGAGAAATTTTTAAGTAAAACATGATACCAAAATAACTACCATATAAACATGTAAATTAATAAATATAGTAAAATGATTATAATTTATAAATTTTAGTGAAAATTAAAATAATTATCTTATGTAATTTTTTTAATAATTCAATTTTTTTTATTTAGGAGGCACAAAAGCGAAGAAATTAAGCAAGAATTAAGGTAAGAAGATTCTTTAACCCAACTCCCTTTCATTGGGTTTTTATATTTCACATCAATTTATATACGGATATTAAATAAATTTTACTTAAATATAATTTCATTATTATTTCCTTTTTTTAGGTATATGCATGTTTTCACCATGATTTTTTATCCAATTACACTGATTTTACAAAAAATATATTTCTTTCCAAAACATATCATCAAATATTAATGTGTTGTTTCTTATCAAAATAAAAATGATATTTTATTCCAAAGTATGATCTCCATTCTAAATTTTTTATTCCCAATGTTTATCCATCAATGTAATCTTATGAAATCCTTATTAAACCCATTCTTTTCCATGTGTTATATCATGACTATAATTATTATATATTCTGTGTGGCATGCATGACTTTGTAAATATTATGATGTGACAGGTGGGAATTAAATTTTATATCCCCATAATACATTGGTTAATGTGATGTATCTCATGAGATAATGTGTAACATGCATGAGGACAATTCTATATTTGTTCTCAGTGATCATGTTATGATTATACACATATGTTATTCGTGAACATGATGCTAGATTTGATCACTACTTTGTGTGGTATTTGACTACTATGACATGATGTTTCATTTTTAGTCATTGCCAAATTCTAATAATTTTTCACTTATTACCCTAATGATGTTGATTATTATCCTTTTATTATCATATAATAATGATATTTATGCTCACTCATGTTACATTGATTCATGTAACTTTTTCATCCTCTTACTGAGATTTTAGAACACCACTATATTTGATGTATATCATCAGGTGATTACATATACTATAGAGAACCTAAAATTTTGTAAGGATAAATAAAAATGATTGAAATAAATTTTTATGTTTTATTGTTTATATGTTATGTTTGCGCCCAATTTTCCTGAGACAGTAAACCTTTTAATCCTGGATTTGTATCTCTATTATATTGTTTCTCTTATAAATGATTTAATAATGGTGTAATAAAAATTATGGTCATATTAGTTATAATCATATCAATGGTTTAGTTAATTTGGGAATTAGGATTATAAAATATTAGTAAAGACCCATGGCATATGAATAATAATATGTAAACATGGAAGAAACCTTTTTTTCAAAAATAAAAAATATAGGGATCTCATAAGATATGTATTTAGAGTTATTTTCATAAAATAATAAATTATTTATGATTTTTAGACATGTGTTTTGTTAAAACCGTTTATATTTTCGAACATGTTGGGATCCATAAGAAACCAGGACAAAAATGTGTGTGAAGTTCAATTAAATGACTACCCAAACATTATTGCCAATGCCAGGGGTGGTGGATTTCAAAACATCTTGTAAATTCTTACCCAGTTGTCTGAGGCGATGAATAATAACCTAAACCATGTGGAATCCTTCACCCAAGATGGTCAACTAGAGATTGAGTTATTTATGAGACAACTACCACTGGCATTTAATAGATCTTCAAATCCAATTCTCATGGAATATAGGGTTATCTCAATGGATAAGGTATTTTTTTACTCTACTATTTTGAGAATGAGAGGGTTACTTTAGAAATTTAGCACTTATATGGTGAGGCTGATCAATGGTGGGTGCTGATAAAGATTACTAAGATTAAGAATTAAATTGAATAAATGGAGTGGGATTAATTTGTGAAGTTATTACATAAAAGTTATTTCCCTTGAACTCTTATAAAAAGATAAAGAGAGAGTTACAGGAACTAAAGTAACAGGATTGAGAATTTTTATCATCTTATGAGTCAATATTTAAAAGGTTTATAAGATCCTCCTTAAGATTTTTTTATAAAAAATGATAGAAAAATATTCTGGTTCTTTAGTGGTTTAAAAAACACCTTCAAAAGGATCTAGCTATACAAGACATTGGGAGTTTTGAAGATTTGGTTCTATGTTCTCTCAAATTAGATATGGAGTTAGGGGAATATTCCCTTTGTTATGAAGATAAGAAGATAAGAATTGAGTTTCAAGTTGTTGGGTCAAATCAAGAAGGACGAAATAGGATCTGACTACCACATGTTAAAAATGTTTCATGAATCATCATGAGAACCACCTCAAAGGGATAGGAAAATGCTACAAGTATAAGGGATAATTCCACCATGCTCATGAATATTGATGTTTCCTGAATAATCCTTCCTATGTGGTAGAGTAAAGGAATGCATCACCCATGTTTCAACACTTCCAATGTGTATAGAAAGGTCACTGTGAAAGCTAGTGCACTAAACCATGGATCCTTGAGGGAAATCATCATCATCAACCCCAAATAATAAAGGATAAAGGTAAAATCTTATGCCACAATACTTCTCAAGTGGATATTGAATATGATTTAATAAAAGGTACACTTAATATTCAAACAAGAATGATTTTTTTTTTCTAGTTCTACATATTCCTTAATATCGTTCATGTTCTCAATAACTATTGAATTGAAGCCCAGGTTACATTAAGTAGAGATATCCCTGAAAACACATAGTGGTGAACTCATTCAAACCCATGTGTTTTGATCTTCTCTAGTAAGACTCCATGGTTATATTATTCCAGAAATTTTTTTAATACTTTTCATGGTGGAATTCAACACATTATTGGGAAAGGATTGGCTCCTATTATATACAGAACACATCAAATATAAAGAAAATGAATTTTTTTATATTATGAACCATCCAAATCTCCTCTAAAAAATAAAGGAATTTCATTAATATCTTATGTAAAATCTATCTACGGTGTGGGTGTTGATACCCCATAAAGATGCATACCTTGGAAAAATGTTTGAGTCAAAATGATGTATCAACATGGAGGAAATTCCCTTTGTTCAAGAATATACTAAAGCATATCCTGAATAGTTACCCAAACTTCCCCCAGATTGTAAGGTAGTGTTCTCAATAGAACATATAACTGTTTCCACTAAAATTTCCAAATTCCTCTATAGGATAACCCCGATCGAACCGGAGGAGTTAAAGAAGAACCTTTAAGAACATTTAGACAAAGAGTTCATACTCCCTAGTAAATCACCTTGGGATGCACAAGTGCTCTTCATAAATAAAAGGGATGGGTCAATGTGGATGTGTATCGATTATCAAGAGATCTATAAAATCACTATAAATAAAAGTATCCAATTCTACAGATTGATGACTTGTTCAATCAACAATGAGGATCTCAATACTTCTCAAAGGTCGATCATTGTTATAGATATTATCAACTGAAGGTAACAAATGAAGAAATTTTGATGACTACTTTACATACAAGGTTCAGACACTATGATTTCATAGTGATGCCATTATAACATACTAATTCCCTTAAAATATTTATTTATTTGATGAATGTATTCTTTAGAGACTACCTCAAAAAAATTATAGTGTTTGTCAACTATATTATTATTTACTCCAATATAAAGGGGGAATATGAAGAGTACTTAAGGATTTTTATACCAATATTATTGAAGGATAAAATTTATGATAAGTTCAGAGAGTGTGACTTTTGGATGCGGAAGGTCACTTTCATAGGGCACATGATAACATGTGAAGGAATTTTTCTGGGCCCTTCAAAGACAGAGCCAATTGGGGAATGAATCAGACCCACTAGTGGAATGGAAATATATAGTTTTCATGGATTAGATGGGTATTACTAACATTTTTTGAGAAATGTATCATGAGTTTATAGACTTATAACTAAATTGACAAGAAAATGGGTAAAGTATTTCTGGATAGAAGAAGGTGAGCAAATCGCTAAGGAGATCCAGAAGTGGGTAATAATTGTACTTCTACTCACACTACCAATAAGTGGAGAAGGTTTTGTGATATATAATGATTATTAAAATAAATTCATAGATTTCATACTCATGAATGTTGATAAATTAGTAGCTCATGACTCATGATAATTGAAGATCCATGAATATAACTACTCAACACATGATCTAGAGTTAGTGGTTCTGATCTTTGATCTGATGATTTTTTGGAACTACCTATATGTTACAAATTGTGATATATATACATATGAAAAGAATATGAATTTTATATTCACATAGAAGAAGATCATAATGCATAAATGAAGATGTTTATATATAATCAAGGACTACTATTTCTCTATTCCCTGTCATTTGGTAAAATCGGACAACGTAGTTGATGGTCTTAGAAAAAAAAGGACCAGCTACTTTATCCATGATATGGATTGAGTAAGATCCTATATTTATGAATATAAAAAGGATGGATCTTAGCATCATAATTATGGGAAATACTTCCTAAATTTCCCAAATTATATCCCAAATATATATCCAAGACAAGATTAAGGATGCATAAAGTGAAGATTTAGATATTCAAAAGTATGTGTAAGAAGTAATGGAAGGAAATATTCATGTGTTGAACATTGATAAATATGGTGTTACTCAATTTGGAAATAAAATTTTTGTGGATGCATCACTAGATATGAAGAAATATCTATTGGAAAATAAACATAGATCATCTTCCTTCATCCATCCTGGAAAAACCGTTATGTACTAGGATATTTGAGATCACTTCAAGCGAGACATCATGAAGAAGGATATTGAGAAGTATATCTCAAGGTGTTTGGTATTCCAGTATGTTAAATCAGTGTTACAGAAGTCCAAAGTGATGATAAAACATTTTCTTATACCCATGTTGAATTGGGTGAATGTCACTAAGGGCTTTGTCACGTGTCTCCTGAATACTTCCAAATGGAATAATGTTATATGGGTTGTGGTGGATCGACTCACCAAGACTGCCTATTTATTTTCTATTCAGAAAGATTTCTTATCTAAAAAACATTCCATGATATATGTGAAGTGTGTAGTGAGACTTCATGGGGTTCCACTTTAGATCATATCTGATTATGATCCAAGGATTACATATAAATTCTACAGAAGTATTCAACACTATTTAAGTTCTAAATTGAATTTCAGCATGGTCTCTCACCCCCAAACTGATGGTCAATCTGAAATTACAATTCAGAAACATGATTACATGCTAAGATCCTACTCAATAGATTTCAAAGGTCGATGGAATCAACATCTCCCTTTAGTTTAATTATAATATAACAATATCGTCCACTTGAGTATTCAAATGCCTCCATATGAAGCTCTATATGGGAAGAAATGTATAACCCCAAATTGTTGGGATGAAGTTTGGGAATGAAAACTACCTGGTTCTGGTCTTTTACAAGAGATGAAAATGAAGTTACAGGCCATCCAACCACACTTAAAATCTACTCAGAGTAAATATAAGAGTTATGATGACAACCATCAAAGGGAATTATAGTTCAATGTGGGAGACAAAGTTATCCTTTGAATATCACCTTGGAAGAGATTAATATAGTTTGAAAAGAATGGAAAACTCATATTGAGGTATGTTACCCCCTCTGAATCCTTGAATACAGAGGGGTATAAGACTATTCATTTAAATATCCACCAAGAATGGCGCGTGTTCATGATGTGTTCCACACATCACTCCTAAGGAAGTACATATCTGATCCCTTACATGTACTGAATTTATTATTGGTATAACTAGATAATGTCCTCTCATATATGGAGAATTTAGTGAATATCATGGAATGTAGTGATAATGTACTCGGCAATAATAAAAATCACAATGTCTTTGTGTAGTGGAAGAACCATAATTGTGAAAGGTGATAAGGGAACCAAAGAAAACAATGAAACAAAAGTACCCTAATCAATTCATAATTGATAATATGAGTTGAAATTTCAGGGATGAAATTTCCAAAGGGGGGAAGAATGTAACGACCCATTTTTAATTAGTAATATGTTTCCATGAATAAATATGTGTTTTATTATATTATATAATATCATACAAATAAAAATATAGAGATACCAAAAAAAATTTATGTAATTAATATTTATCATCACATTATACAGCTATGAAACCCATTAAAATTATAAGCACTACAATTAGACAAAAAATATGAAATATAAAATATAAAATGGGAAAATATGGATCACCCCATTCTGCTAGGATCATCACCGCTACAACCAACACTATAAAAAAGAAAAAAGTATTAGTAAACCAATAACAAACTTATAAATTTAACATATATAAACTTTGAGGAATTGTAGGGAATTTTGAGTGAAATAATGAAATTAAATTTAATATGAAGTAATATAACCATTGGTATAGTAACCCGACCATTGATAACAGTAACCTGACAGTTGGGAATAGTAACATGATTGTTGGAATAGTAATTTTTCCTGAAAATAATAAATTGGGATATAAATAATATTTATCTTGATTAATTTATGTAAATATAAATATTATAATCCCAAAATATATCATGATTTAAAAACTAAAATAAAATATAAGAACATTTTTAATAAACTCTAATTTAAAGTATTTCATAAATGTTTTAATATTTATACTAATAATTAAAATTTCCAATATTATAAATTTATTTATAATAAAAAGAATATCATTTTTTAATTCATCATGTCAAAATTATCCAAGGGTGTTTTTTTTTATTTTCTACAATACATCGTTTTTAGAGGAATAATAAAAATATAGTTTTTCACATAATCAGTGTATCTTAAATTACATTATTCATTATGTGATAATGGATTGATCCGTTATATGACTTGAGTTTCTAAAAATATATATTTAATTTGATAAATGAGTTAGTAAAATAAAATAAACTTCAATTCCAAACCTAAAATATATTTTCCAAAACCTAAAGTCAAAATTGATCCTTTAAAATAGAAAATTTTCTTTCTTTCTAATTTTCTTTTTAATATACTATTTAATCGGAATTATAAATAGTTTTAAAGTCATAAAACCCATTATATTATATTTATATATTATTTATATTGTAAAAAATCAATATTACGAGTGTTACCTTTGTTATATTACTTTTTTTAATATTTTATTCAAAAGATACCCCATTCCCCTTGTATAAATAACCCAATCCCTCCCCTCAGAGAAAACCACTCAGCCCCACCATATTCAAAATACTAGCCTCTTCAAAAATTAATCCTATAAAGCCCATTAGAATACTTGGGGACGTTTTGGAGTAATCTAACTCAAAACCTAAAGGCATTTTTATTGTCGTACAAGATAAGTTGCACCAAAGATTGAGTAAGTTTCAATCAACTCTACTTTTTTTATTTTTTTTTCTTTTTTTTCTTTTTTCACCACCCCTTTCAAAAAAACCATATTAGATAAATTTGGAAGTAATTTATCATTATAATAATGATTTAAATCTGATATAACTTTCATATTTACAACATATATTAATTTCAAACTTCCCTTTCTCACTCTCCTTATAATGTCCCATCAAAGGTCAGTTAACCACCTATAGAGGGAATTCCATGTGAACACTTATAACCATCTTCTTGAATAGATATTTTGAATTATATATAACATAAAAATTTTTAATTATATTTATTATAAACTAATTTAATTAATTCTACTAATGTATAAATTACACCAAACAAGTTAGAGAAATTGATGAAAATCAGGAACTTTTTAGGTAAAACATAATATCAAAATCACTACCCTATAACCTAGGAAATTAAGAAATCTAATAAAATTAGAATAATTGATATGTAGTTTTAAAAACATAAATAATTAAATTCTATATCAATTTTTTAATAAATCTAGGTTTATTATTCAGGAGACACAAAATCTATGAAATAAAGTGGGATTTATGGTAAGTGGATTCACGAACCCAACTCCCTTTATTTGGGTTTTCCTCATTCCCTTAAATTTTAGTATGGAAATTCCTTTAATGTTGTGTAAATATAATTTCATTATTCTTTTCTTTTGGGGGATATATACATGTTTCCACCTTGATTTTTAATTGAAATACAACTATTTCCAAAATTAAATTTATTTCCAATGAAAATGTTTGACTCCTTATGTGTTGTTTATCATCCAAACAAAAATGATATTTTATTCCAATTTATGATCTCACATTGTCATTTGGGAACCCCAATGTTTATTTATGAATGTATCCTTATGAAATCCTTATGAAACCGATTCCTTTATATGGGTTATTTCATAATTGTGATTGTTATACATTCAATATTGAATGAATGATTATGTAAATATTATGATGTGGCAAGTGGACCCAAAATTATATAGCCCTCCAATGATTTGGGTAATAGTTTTTATCTCATGAGATAATTTGTATTATGTGTGAACATGATGCTTGATTTTATAACATTGATTATGTTATGATTATTCATATATGATATTTGGTAACATGATGCTATATTTTTTCAAAAATATGTGTGGTATTTGACCAATATTAAATGATGTTTCATTTTTATGTGTTTCCACATTCTGCTCCTTTATCACTTGTTTCCCTCATGATGTGGATGATGACCCCATTATTATGATATTATTATTATTATTATTCTCACCAATGTTATATTGATTCATTTCCCTTATCTATCCTCATACTATGGTTTCATCTCACAACTTTCTTAGATGTATATCATTATGTGATTACATGAAATCAGTAGAGCACAAGATTTTTGAAAGATAAAGAAAAAGGATTTAAATAAAATTTCAGGTTTTATTACATGAAAGTTATGTATGAGCCTAATTTTCTCATGAAACTAAACCATTTTATCTTGGATTTGTATCTCTATTATGTTTTTTTTATCTTAAAAATTATATGATAATCATGTAATAAAAATTAGGGTCGCTATAAAGTGAATTGTGGGAGACAATACCCTCCATCAGGGTTCACTATAGTTGATAAATAAACAAAAATGTTACAATATGAAATTAGAGTACATATATACCAATATCATATCATCCATAATGAATGAAGTTAGAGACAACATACTCAAGAGTCAAAACTTAATATGAGAATGTAGATCTCCAAGTTGACTGACCACTTATTCAATACGAAAAAGAAAAAAAAGTAAAAAAGAGGCTTTACACCCAACTCCAGTACTCACCTGCTCTAATTATCCATACTCATAGTGAGTTATTCCTCTCAATGAACAAACTAGTTCCCATAATAACTTATACTTACAATAAGTGAGGGTTGTTCAGGTACCAAATTTACAGGAATTCCTGGGCTTGGTGTGAGTATAACTTTATAGGGAACTGATGACATAGTCCAATAAATAACTGGTAACTTTAGTGTATATACATGTTTAAGTATTAAAAAAGATAAATATTTAATATAAAAACCTCATAAGTATAATATATAATCACTAATGTACAAATAAGAAATAAAAACCCATGTATCAAGCGGTGATGTGCTCATTGAGCCTCTATGAACTTCAAAAATACCCGCTTCACCTATATTATAGAAATAGAGTTCACTAGCTATGTCTAATAAATCCCACCTGATTGGGATAGTTTCAAAAATATGTTTGATACATTGCACTAGAATTGATAGTTCATGTACATGCAGATCAATTTATTAATCATCTCTCTCATGGGGATATTCTATATGGATCAACCTATATGCCTAGCTACAATAGTCAAAGTAACATCAAATACAAAAAATATTGATACTTGATGATAGATCAAACATCACAACATATCAATAATGTTTTACAGGAACCACAATTCCATATACCATAAAACATAAAAAATAGGTCCAAGGTATAAAAACAGACACCTCATGGGATCAAACATCAAAAATAGGGTTCATGGTCTACACATGCACACATGTGATCAATATAAATCGTGAGTCTCATATTTTATACATACACACAATTTATCAATATCAAACATGGGTCTCATGGGATACACAATAACACATTTGATCAATATAAAATGTGGGTCTCATATTCTACATATGCACACATGTGATAAAGCCTTAGACATCAATGGTTGTCAGGAATTCAGTGAACAAAGTTCTTTCATCCCCCTTATTACTCAATTAAATTACATTAAGAATGGTTAATTTTTAATTTTTTACTTAATCATTAACTAATTAATAATAAAAAGTCATTCATATCACATTAATAAATTTAAGGTCATTATATCAAGTTGTAAAAACTCATATAACATGTAAATAAAACATATATAAACCCCAAGGGTAGAGAACATAAGGTAAACTAGCACATAATGGAGTCAAATACCATCCTATAAAATCCATGTTACATTATTTGAGATGTTCCAGTCAATTTGGAATCTATCGATCACTATGAGTTCCCGACTCATTCCCGAGAATTCCAAAATAATGATTTTATAATGAAATTATAATTAATTAATGGAGTGTGAGAAGAAATATAACAAAATTTGAAGAGAATAATTATTGAAAGACTTATTTGGTATAACTTACTAGCCATATCCATGACTAACCACCCATGGAAGGTCCTTAATATTCTTCAGACAACATTCTAGGAAAAATCCTTATCTCATGAAAATAATAAAGGCCAGTATAATATAATCAACTTTGAAACATTAAAATAATTAAACTAAGAAACATACCATATCCACAACATTGTCTAATAGAGTTGAGGACACTCTTATCACACTCTTTAATCTATAGAAAACAAAATATCCAAATCAATTTCTTAATATTATGGTCAATTCAATTCAATTCGGCCAAAACAAATATAATACATCACCTAGAGAGGCACCTTTAAAAAGTTACCATCGATGGAACACGTTCATCAAAAAAAAGATATCCTATATATAGGAAAAGTGAAATACCCATCATAAATGGTCAATTCCTCCAGACATTGGTGGAATCAATAAAAAGGCCTAACATGAAAATGTCCAAAATCAAGAAGGAATGGGTAAAATCAATGTGGAAAGAGGGAGGAGGAAGATCCTAACTTATTATGTTGTCGTGTTTTTTTAATAATTTCCCAAATTGGAGGAGAAATGGGGGAGGTAAGATTCTTCCAATATCTCTTATGTGTGTCCCATTTATACAAAATTAGGGGGGGCAATACCCTATTTTAGAATTAAATAAATTACATGGACATATTTTATAGTGTGATACCTTCCTTCATGCTGTGAATTTTTAGTCTCTACTCTTTAGTCCTATTTTCAAATCTTAAATCCTCTCTAGCTACCCCAGGAATCCATTATACATTGTGAAAACACTATTCATGGTGTCAATGGGCTACTGTTGCACCTATCAATAGTCTGAGGCCCCCTTAAACCCCTCTAGTGGCCTCTCGATCCCCTAGTCATTACTCGGTCATTTAACCTCATCCAAAAACAAAATTTTGGGATATCCAAACTCCCATAACCACATTATGATTCCTAATTCACAAAATCAACCATTTGGAAAAACTAAAAACTTAAATTTTCTCAGTAGTTTAAAACATGTAATGACACAAGTCCTTAAAATTTCCCCACCATATCACTTCTTGTCCTCAGGAATTTATCTTAGCATGTGAGTAACACCTCCCAAACTACATTTATCTCCAAACACATAGAGTTATAAAAATTTCATTCCTAAATTATACGAAACCAACCCAAGACCATTATTATTCTAGAATAACCATCACACTTTTCTAGTACAATTATAAGCGTAAACACCAGAATATGATTCATACACTCAATGCCCACATAAACATTAAGATGATAGTCACTACACATTTCTCACCTAGTATTTTTTGTTTCTACTACCTTCCGTTCTTAAAACTTATGTTGTCATCAGCATAAGACTCCACATTTCAATGATGATTCTGAAACAATGGTTCTCCCTAACACAGGAATTTTCCACTAAATGTTTCTTTCTAGCAGTCTATAGTCCTTCCAACTACATTCCACATAAAATTTCTAACATGGTTCCCTTCTCACCATGTCCATCCACAAGAAATAATCCAAGTTAGACTTCTTCTATACAAAATTTCACAAAACACATGGTCATTTAAACTAATGTATCCTCAAATAAAACACTTACCTATGACCCATCATTTACACAACAACCACACATATAAGTTCTCTTTTTTAACATGGGCCATAACACTTGATCCCCCTTTCTTTCCAAGTATTTCTACCAAAAAAAAATAAATCCTCACCACTTTTACTCACATTATTATCCACTTTGGCCATGATACGAAACTTGGTTTGACCACCTAAGACATGTAAAATTAAACATGGTTTAAATGTTGATCCCAAAACCTAATTACTGATTCCAAACTGAACCAATGATTTTCTACCTTCCAAATGAAACCCTTAGACACTAGGCTTTCAAGAAGGTTCAGGAATGATTTTTAAATACCACTATTATACCCAATAAGATAAGATTAATTTTGTTCCATTCCGCCATATCCAGGTTTTTGTGGAATACTAGCTAGTTCCCTTATGGCTGAATTCAATGTAATTTTAACTAATTGATTGAATAACTACTTGCACAATCTATAAATATCACATTCGTGCATCAATGCACCAATGATCTGCCTCACCCTCGGTTCATACAAATTTCCCTCTAATTTTAAATCCCACATCCAGTCTCCATCAAGTTCTACATATGAATCAATCATCGTGAATTCATCATAGAACCAGATACTCTCCAGGTCTATTACACATTAGTCTTATGGAGTCACCACAACCATCCAATGACCGTTCCTGCAAATGGACAATACCATTCTCAAAATTTTTGTTTACTTTTTATGCCACTAATTTGATACTCCCCACTATAGGTGTATCCTTATTTTCACTATGAAAGACATACATCAATCTACCAAATACCCAACTAGTCCATCTCCAAACATAGTGACTAATCATAACCATACACTTGTAATCACTTTCCAAGTAGGCATAAAGAACTACACACAACTAGATTTCTTATAACGTAGTTCAATGATTTCAATGATTCACTCTCAGTGCACAATTTTTTCAGATAGCCTAAGTGTAGGTTACGACTCCTAGCCTATGTGGGCCTCATTGACATATATAATCTACTAAACCACTCCACAAAATTTTCATCCATGAAAGAGTCAAGTTAAATTCACAATTATACCTCAATCCATTACATATTCCAACTTCTTCCATTGAGACAACTCAACACAATACAGCATTTGGGTCACCAAGCCCTTTGAGATTCTTGATGAACATGTCAGTTACTAACTCTAATAGTGACCCTAAACTGAAATAATTAGTGATCAACCATCACTACAACTTTTGGATTCATCTACATAACCTGATTCATTTTCAATGGTCATCTCACTAACAATCTCCATCGATTTAGCCATCTATGTGCATAACTAGTGGAATGAATTATCCTACAGAAATTTCTCCCTTTGAGGCATGAAACATCACTATTTACATCAAATAGAGTGATTTCCCTATATTTCATGGACCTTTGAGCCTAGAATCACTCATATTTTCAACTATTAGTTCACAAGAATGTGCCAACTCCACCAAAATCGAGCACACTCCGCACACCACTTTAAAAAATATTAATCTCTTTTCAGCTAAGATTAATTGTGAACTACCCATGCCATGGGTATTTGATTAATCCACTAATAATTCACCCATTATCTAACCCTCCTAGTTTTGAGCACCCAGTATCTTCACTCATATTAAATGAAGTTTTTATTCCAAACTAACATGTAGGGAAACCCCTCATCCTACCCTTCGTGCCATAAGCATCCAACAACTCCATAACCCAACCTTGTATCATGAGTCCTGGAACTCAAGGTCCATTATACTCCATGGCTATGAGGAAAATTGAAATACCCTCCTTTAGGAATTAAAAACATTACTCACATGAATAGAGAATATTTATCAATGAAATCACCCCTACGGCATTAAACTTGACTACCTCTTCATAGGGAATTTTTTTAAATAGTTTACCTTTATTCAATATGAGACGTTATCACACCATTAATGAGAGTTGCATATCTGACGCCATAAGGTCTTACACGCAACCAACAACATGATTTCACTAAGGGTTAAAACTCATGGAACACAATCTTAAGAACATCTATGAAGACATGTCGTGATGACTTCATCCATAGATTAACCACATTAAGGTGCCATGGGAACCTAGTTCTATTAAATAGAGTTCCATTGGTACTACATGGATAACTATATATAAGTTATAGTTGGAACCTTAATCAAAAAAACCTACCAAAAGGATAATCACACAAGATTAATAACAAGGAAATAATTCCCTAACATGACCTAACAATGAACAATGAACCATCTACGTATAGAGGAACTATATCATCATCATTATTAGTGTCATTGTCCGCATCATTAGTTGGGTTCACCACACCGTAGTATCACTTGACCTGCTATTACAAGTAGACACACAATGGGGTTCATCTAAAAATAATTTCAATAAGAAACCATATGTGAAAACAATGTACATGTTGATAACACTGATAAAGATGAGTCCCCTATCATTAGTATAATCACACATAAGCAGCATATATGTCTTTTGAAACCTACATGTCGAATATGATGTATGTGATAAAACATTCCATTACATTAAAGATTCAAATACATATGAATTAAAAAAACCTCAAAATCTATGTGTGTCACACAATGTTAAATCATATAACTATAAAAATTCAAACTAAGATAATTAATCCCAATCCTAGTAAACTTGATATCCCTTAATAAAGGTGTTCACAACATACCAAACCAAGTTTCATAACAAGATCTGACACATTCCTTTTTCATATTTCTACTAACTCCCTAAAATATGAGAACAATACACCAATAATACCATTTTTTAACACCCAAACATGAATCACTGGGTTTGATTTAGTGTATCACATAACCTCAGGCACACCTCCTTATATTCCATAGGCTACTGGCTGGTGGTGAGGGTCTCAATTGAATTATGGGAATACTATACCCTCCACCAGATTTCACAAAAATAGATAAATAACAAAAAATAATAATGATATATAATAGGAATACAATTATGCCAATATCATATCATTAGTAATGAATGAATGTAGAAACAATAGACTCAATAGTCAGAGCTGAATATGAGAACACTGGTCGCCCAACAAGTTAATCACATATACAATAAATAAAAGAAAAAAATTATAAAGAGGACCTAAACCAAATTACAAGCCTCACCTCCCCTATGTATCCATAAAAGTATTGAGATAATATTTTCAATGATTAACCTGAGACTTAACCCAATATATACTTACAAAAAGTGAGGGATATTTAGGTACCCAATCACCATTGTCGCCTGAGTAATGTGTGAGTAAAAATCAATAAGGCACTACCAATGTTTTCTTATACCTAAATAGTAAATTCATTGTACGTACTGAGTAGAATGTAAAAAAATTCTATAAATAAACAAAAAACAATAAAATATAATCATAAATGAAAAAATAAAATATAAACACAAATGTCTTGATTGATTGTATTCTCACTGAGTTTCTATGAACCCCCATCGTATATTATTTTTCTCCATTCAAGAAAGAGAGTACACATTTCATGTTTGACACATCCCCCTTTATGGTATAGTCCACAAAACATATTTTACACATATCTATATAAGGGGTTACCCATGTAATTTCTAATCAACGTCTTAAACATCCCGCTCAGAGGATAGCTCATATAGCCCATCATGCTTGCTCGGCTGCAAAACAAAGTGGAACAACACATAAAATATATATAGATACATGATGAAAGATGAAAAATAATGTCACATTAAGGAAGTTTCATAGACACCATAAGTCTATATGTGAGAAAACATCGAACATTGGTCTCACTTGCTACACATGTACAACTCAAGAGATCGAAAACCAAACATTAGTCTCATGGGCCATACACCAACAAATGGGATCAATATCAAACATGTGTCTCATGTGCTACACATGCACACATGCTATCAATATCAAGTAAAGGTCTCATGAGCTACTCATCAAGGAACGTGAACAATATTAAACATGGGTGTCATGGGATACACACACATGTGATCAAGACACATCCATCAGTGATCATCATCAATCAGTGCACATGGTTCCATATTGATCTTTTTCACCTTGTTCAATTACATGGGGGATGGTTTTTTAATTAGTCAAGACAAAATCAGTAACTAATTAAGATTTTAAAGTTATTACTGTCACATTTTCTAATTTAAGGTTGTTCTAAGAAGGTGGAAACCCTCATATCACAAGCCAATATACCATGAATAATACCAAAGTTTGTAGTACATGGTATCACCTACATAAAAATGTAGTCTAATCTCATCCAAGAAAAGTATAGCTACTTTATTTAATACATCCCATCCATTTGGCTTCTATTAATTTTCTTGAGGTCTTAACTCATGCCTGATAATCCCAAAATAATTAATTATAACTAAAGCATGATTAATTGATTGATTTCAATAATACTTATAAAAAATGAAAATGGCATACTTGTCAAAAGTCTTATTCGGTATCACCACCTAGTCGGGGCCATGACCAACCACCCATTAAGGGTTTTTCATATTCATCCAACTTCATTATGAAAAAAAACCAATGGAATAGAAAAAAAGTACCATTTAATATAATTACATTTAAATATTTAGATGAATTAAATGGAGCGATGTACCTTAGATGAAACGTCATCCCATGGAGTTTGGGCCACTCTCGTTGCACTCATGAATATAAGGAATGCACAAGCCCCAATTCAATTTCATGACATGATGGTCAGTTAAATGTATTTCAACCAAAAACCATATAATATATCACTCTGTGATATAGCTTCAATTAAATTCCCATCAATAGAACATGTTCTTCATCATGAGATATCCTCTATCTATGTTAAGTGATAGCCCCATCAGAAATGGTCAATTCCACTATACTTTGGTGGAATCAATGAAAATAGGTAAAACAAAAATTTCAAAATACCAAATTATTAGGGGAATAGAAACATGGAATGAGGGGGGAGGAAGATACATACCATTGATGTTATCAAATCACACCCTAAACCACCTGAATCAGAGGATAAATGAGGAAGGGAAGCTCTATATAATCCTTACCATATCCAACCCATTCATCTAAAGTATGGGGGAAGCCATTATTTAAGAATTAAAAAATATCCTAACCATATTTTAGGGTGTCGTGGAAGGAATCACACTATGAATGTTTACTCTTCGCAAATCAGTCTCATTTTCATTTCTTGAATACTCTCAAGCCACCCTATGAATCCATTTCACATTGTGAATTCCCTATTAATTACAGGAATAGGTTGTTATTGCACATTTCAACAGTCTAAAGCCCCCATCCACACCTTGGAGGCCTCATAATCTCCCAATTCATCATCACAGCCTTTATTCACATCAAAAAACACCATTCTAGGACATCCAAACTCTCAAACCCACATTTTTATTTCTAATTCTCAAAAATAATTGTCCAGAAAAACTAAATTTAAAATAAAAAAATAAAAAAAAATCAATCTCAAATAATTTTAATATACTGATAAAAAAATGTGTCACCTTTTATTAAAAAAATTTATAAAATTTGTAACATTAATATAATAATTTTAATATAATAATTATTATTTTTATTAAATTTTTTGAAAATAATTTCATAAAAATTTGTTCTTATATGTATCTTGAGTTATATAATTTTAGAAATTATTTTGTGATATTTTAATATTTATATTCACTTATTTTATTAATTTAAAATACTTATTATTAGATATGGAACATTTTTAATTGTTCAACTAATATTCCAATGGCAAGTTATACTTGAAACGATTAGTAACTATTCCAACAATCATAGAATACATATAATTCAAATATATACCTATTATTCCCGTCATGAACCATTCACCAAAAATCCTCTGAAGGTTCCATATTCATCATTTATAAAATTCATAAGTTATTTCTAATGTTTTGTTTCTTTTTTAATGTATTGTTCTTAAGTCGGATATTTTTAGGAGGACACTCAGTAATGAATTTCCAAATTTTACATTTTTTACTTACATTATTATTATAAAATGGTATTTCTAAAAAATTTATATGGTATATTTATCTTTAATATTTGATTTTATGTGTTATGGAATAAAATATTAAAAGTCAATTTTTTTTGTTTCCATTAATTTATTTATGGTACATTTTTATTTACTTGAATTAATATTTATTAAATAAAAATGTATTCAATATTACAATTTTAAATAAATAAATGGAAAATATTATTGATTCATAACTTTCAAGAAAAATACATGTTACATTTAAATATATAATTTATTGAAGGAAATTTGTAAAAAATATCATTGAAATTATGGAATGTTACTATTTGGATTTCGGAATAATCAATATCAAACTATGATATATGAACATTTTAAAAATATGTGGGGAAAAGTTATAAATTATCAAAAATAATAGACCATATATAATATTATCTAGAGAGACTCTAATATAAATTAATTCCATCTATGTAAAATCCCAGTATAATATTTTAAAATTTATTTTCAATAGAATAAAATTATAAATCAACTTTCTTCCATTATGGGGAATCTATTTAATAACATATATATCTATCAAATATTTTCTCATATGTATTCCATATTTTCATTTAAACAATATATGAATTTGTAAATAAATACAAAAAATTATGAATTATAAGAAGATAATAAATTCATTTAGTAAGAGGTGTAGTACTTGGCATAAGGGATAAATCAATTGGAGATCATTATTTTATCTTAAACTCTCATGTACCAATGTTGAGATAAAATAACAAGCGTTCATATTAATTTATATATAATTCACAGTCATTGAGGCATGGATGTATCTTCTTATACCCAATCACATCGAATATAATTTTATGGCATCTTAAATTGATTCTAGTATACCATTATATTCCAAAAGTATCTCTTTCAACAGCTAAAGAAATTTCATGAATCGTTTTTCAATCAATATATTATCTAATTTCATGTTAACCAATCTCAAAAAATTTATTAAAAATATATGTTAGATACATTATATATACAATGGTTTTTCAACAACTCAATAAAGTCACTCATTCATCGGTATTTTCTCAGTGGTTTCAAATTTTACATCATGAATCATTTCAAATATTTTATCGAATTTATTATTTTTAATTTATCTATATTCATTAAATAATGATTTATTTTTTTATTAATCATGACAAATAAAACAAGTATAAATTGAATTAAGAAACTTTCAAATTTAATGACCTTTGATTTATATGGATCTCAGTTTATTCATATTCAAACACTTCACACATGGACAATAAAATAATTATTTTTTCAAATTACTTTTAGAAAATTGTAATAAATCATTATCTATTTTCTCATATTAAACAATTTTTCATCATAAATTAATCCAAATACAATTCATTATCAACTACAACAATATATCACATTAAAAAATATTTGTTATTTTCTATTTTAAATAAAAATTGAAATATAATTTCAAAAAAGTTATAAAATTTTGATATTTTAAAAAAATTAAATAAAAATAATATTTGTAATTAAAATCATAAAAATAATGATAATGTTAGTAGTATAAAAAACAATCAGTAACATCTAGAGAATCAAGCCAAAATATCTAGACCCATCAAATTAAATACAAAATGAAAGAGTGACTACAATGGTGGATGGTGTTTATGGGAGTATACATCACCAATAACATTTGAGTTATGGAGATACATAAATTCAACTAAAATAGAGAAAGAATAAAAAAAAGAACCAATTTCTAAAGTGGCATTCTTATAACAATAATTGGACACCCAACTATCCTCTCTCTATATATTCATTATTCAGATGTGCATACCCTCTACTGATTTCATATAACGAATCCAATCATTATGGATGGACTATGGAACATCAAGGTTGTGAACTTCAAATGAAAGAAACACAACTATGGTGTAACATTAAATACAAAGATGATTCAAATTGAGCCTCTTGGAATAATAAGTAGTAATAGTGATGTCGAAAAATTGGCTCCATAAGAAATAAAATTCCCAAGAAACTAAGTGAAGGATCATTTAATGATTCCCAAAATGTTTAATAAAATTCCACCACATCACACTAGTCCTTGATCTCCCAAAGTCAGACCATAAATATTTACATTAATAAAATTAATTCAGTATGTAATTTATGTAATATAGGAAATCATGATCAAATTCCTTGGTTTCTAAAAAACACTAAGTATTTTCATATTAATTAGTTCATAAATATAATTTTTCATAGAATCGTTTCAAGCATCACTTTAGATTAAACATCTTTGAAGATTCCTAAAAGTATAGTCATAATAAATGTATATTTTCATTAAAATAATAATTGAATTTATTCTGATCAAATATATTTTAGGCATGACATATTCATTACATAGAGTTGGTTAAAAGTCGTTTTTCTAAACATGAGACAATAAATGTGTTTCATGAATTGATAAAACTTACAAGAAGTTGGTTTCACAGGCTGGGCCAGTCCGGGATTTGTTTCCAAATACAATTAAAAATTGAGAATTCAAATAAAATATAGTACAACACTCATAGCTGGAAAGATATAAAGAGGATGTTGATGTGATACAAATAACTATAGTATAGAGTATTCAATTAATTGTAAGCCTGTCATAAGGAATACATTTGACTATAATCTTGTGATTGTATGGATAATTGAACCTTTTAGGAGATTGAACTATTTTGGAGGTGAGTCTCGCACACCACTTAAATACCTGTAATAGAGGATAACATTTAGGAACCCCATAAGATCATTGTTCTATACTTTTTGATCCCGATCTAGCAATTGATTATCTAAGATCTTTTGTGTAACCTGAACATGAATATGATCCTCTTCAATTTACCATTAGTTCATAACTTTATAGATTGATATATTTATAAGTCTTATATGCACTTGATATAAATCAGTAATACATAAATACATTCATTAAAATTCTAAAATTTATTATTTTTTGTAGAAACCACTACCCCAGTATCTTGGATTTGGTTTCCACTTTATTACATTGTCTTAAGCTAACCATAATTGTATCCCAAAGGACCAAATAGTTTTGTATCATTAGAAAACAAGATATATACTTGAAATTGACATTACATTTTTAAATAAAAAATACACAATGAATTTTATTTGAGAATACCATTTTTCCCCATATAGTATATCTTCATATAAAAAACAAATCACTTCCTCATATATTGAGGGAAATAAAACAAAAGAAATGGCTGAGCTCAAATTCTCAGAAATGGAAGGTGTATAGTAGAAGCTATGAGTAAAAAAGGCATAATCAATATGTAAAGGTAAATAACAGAAAAAAAATACATTTAATCAATATCTTGAGCATGATATGGTTGTAATAGTTTATGATAAAATAAGTTCATATAAATAATCACATGAGAATGAAACTTAACCATGGATATTCTAACTATTTAAATAATCAAATAGAATATCAGTAAATGAATTCATA
Source organism: Viscum album (assembly GCA_963277665.1). Classification (NCBI taxonomy): domain Eukaryota; kingdom Viridiplantae; phylum Streptophyta; class Magnoliopsida; order Santalales; family Viscaceae; genus Viscum; species Viscum album. The sequence continues at coordinate 400,282,224 of OY728127.1, read as the reverse complement.
AGGATAGAATGTATAATGATGGAAATATAAACCATATTTTCAACCAATTTTACTAATAAATCTAAAACCATCATGTCCTTGTGCTAAGGAATCTATATAAATGGGTAAGTTCTCATCTAAAACTCAATATAGTTAGTGACATGAGACCTATAGATTCACTGAGGTGCTATAGCAGGCCCCTTTAATTACATGCTATGCCCAATTAATTCCTCATATAAAATGGGTGAAACCTAATCAACATAAAAATTAGAATCGAAATGATAAAATAATAAATGCCAATACTTACCCCATTCATTGAACATGATCATAAACTATCTAGTGTAAAATGGTGAATAGTAATAAAATCTTACATCCCTTGTTAAACTGATCATAAACTATCCAGGGAAATATTAAGGATGGTATCATAGGATTATATCCCTATTAAATAAAAATTAACATTAAAGAATGTATTAATTAGTGGAAAATGATTTTAAAAAGTTCATCTAGAACATTTTTTAGGAAAATAACAATTCTTCTAAAATCATCATTTTATTTTGAAACTTTATAACTCATAAAATATTATCAAAATCCTTTCCTTTAAAATTAATCATTAAAATATAATAATTTATAGAAAATTTTGGGGAAATTTTTTTTAAAAAAATAACATTGAAAACTTAAAAATTAAGATTCCAGGAAGTGATAGTCATTAAAATGGTTAATTTTGTACATTCCATTTTAGTTAAAAATAAAATTCCATTATCAATGTAAAAAGGATGGAGAAGTGACATGTCCAAAAAATAACCATAAGATTCATTTCAATGAATTTTTAAAAATTATAAACTAGGTAAAAATATTTTTATTACATCATTTGGAGAGTGATAAAAAACAATTTAAAACATTTTTTTAATACATGGTTTTATAAAGAAAATAATTTCTGACCGAAGGGATCAATAAAGTCGGATTTTCTTAAACACATTTTTTAATCATTTTAAGTACCAAGGAGAAAAATGGAACTATTACTTGAAAATATTCCAAAATAACATTATTAAAATTAAATAAATTGATTTTATAATATAAAAATAAAACAAATCCCCCAAAGTAGTTTTAAATAAAAACAATCCTGAATAATGATGAGATTGTGAAAAAATACCTTACCACTTTCGTAAATTTTTCATCATAATACCAATGAAATGAATAAAATTAAATGAAACATTAAATAAAATTGATATAAATTAATTCATAATATTACCAAAAAAGGTATGTATATACACCACACATAAAAAATAAGTGGTGAATATGTTGTATGTCTAACAAAAGTAAATGCGAGATGAGAAACCCTTAACTTGAGTTCGACATGTCATGTACATTATTTATTTTCCTAAATAATAAAATTATGTAAATTAATGAATTTTTTAAAATCATTTTAAAATTTATTTATTCCTTTCATTTCACTTACTACCATTTTATATATTATTACTAAATCAACTAATTTTACATTAGATGTTTTTATTGTATTTTCTTATCTGTCAAAAAATGACGTTGGTAGGTTAAATATGGTCATAAAGGTCACTATTTAAACATATATGGAGTAATAATAATGAAATATTTATAATATTTATACATAAATTATACCTTCAAAACTAATCAGGAATGATGATTTTGAAAAATGAACTATGCTTCAATCATGGAGATGGTACGTCGTATGTATTCATGAGTAACATTCCAATTTTTCATTGATCATTATGGAAAGAAAGTGCATAATATTTTATATTTATATAATGATAATATTATCATATATACCATATTATTTATTTTAATATACTTAAATATACCATCAATGAAGTGTCATGATGAAAAGATATTCACATCGATTCGTGAAGGTTGTAGTCCACACATACATGAATGAAGTTATAATTTTTCTGTGTAATAAAGAAATTGTATATTATCATTAAATAATGATGAATATTTCATAATTGTAATAATTATTTAATTTATATCACATATATTTATAAAAATTATCGTTATTATCTTCAATTTAAAGCGTTATTGAAAAAAAGACTTCGCTTTGTGAGGCAGTAGGTCATCGTATACACGAGCGGTGTTACTGTATACCCTACAGAATGAAAATTTAACAAGGTATATATGATATAATGAATCCATAAGTATAATTATTGTATATATATAAATATATAATTTATATAATACATCATTCCTAGTTGTGAGAGTCAGTAGTAGAAAAATGAATGACATCGACTCATGAGATGGTAGTCCGCCGTACACACGAATGATGTTTTGTAACCCATTAGATGGAAGTGGGGATATTTTTTTGCAATTAAATTAACATAATAACATATATAAATATTTAATAAACTAATTCTATTATATAATCATGTTTTAATAATAATTAATGTATGTGGAGAAAGAAATAAAGTAAAAGTGCTCGTTGAAAAATGTTACATCTTCTTCGGACCACCTCTTTATGATTACTCCTAAATTATTCCCAAAATTTCATTATAGAAAAATAAATTGTTCAAGTATTAGGGTATGGATGTTTTAAATCTATTTGGGTAGTTATTTTCTATTCCAAAATGGTTTTAAGGTGTGAATAAGAGAGAAGAGTGGTTGCCTTTTATAGGCGAGGTGAGTGGAATACCTGTTATTCATGAAATGAAAAACATGTACCGACATTTTTCATATGTAAAATTGGTATAAAGTGGAGTATTTCACTTAAACTGAGATTATAGTGTAGAAATATGGCCATCCAATGGGTTTTGGACAATTTTTTATGTCATTTTGACCCTTATATTTTTAGTTTTACCCCTATTAAACCCATTTTTATATTAACCGTGATAAATAATTCTTACTATTTTTATTATTCATCATCACCAAAAATTAAGTTGATCTTATTAAATAATATAAAATATGATGATTATGAATATGTAATATATGTTTCCAAATTCCATTCATAAATGTTTCAAAATATAATTTAAAATTAATCCTGTAGATGCGATGAGAAAGGGGGTTCTCAATGGGAAAATATTCAAAATATTGTGAGGTTTCTATATAAAAATTCAATTGTAAAATGATTAAAATGAACTAAATTGAAATAATATATATATAATTTTTCTTTATTAACATTAAAACCAATTAAAAATATATTTTAATTTTTTAAATAATTTAAATTGAAAGGTAGTTTTCAATTAGAATTCAATATTTTTCACATTTTATCGAAAAATGAAACATCTCAGAAAAATAAAATAAAAATCACCATAAGACAATTTATATTTTCTCAATTAAAAATGAAGTTTATTTTTTCAATAAAATTTCTAAAAGTGATAAAAATATTTTTAAATTATATGTTCAAATCTTGACTAAACTATCTTTTATAAATAATACATTTTTCCATAAAACATTAATTTTTATTTTAAATGAATCTTAGTTTATTTATAATCAATAGATAACCAATGAGACTGTTTTTATATTTCTAAGCCACATAATTTTAATAATTTATTTTGTATTATTCGTACCCATCTATTTAATGGATAGTTTATAATGGTATAAAATATTACGATTCATTTTTTTTCAGGGTTTCCTGTTCCACCATCCAACGAAGAGATTAAATTCAAAGAAATTTTTTTAGTTTATTTATGCTCAGTGTATAATTATGAATACAATATATAATAAAATGTTATTATTTTATAATTTTGGGGTGTAAAATTCCCTCCAACTTAAATAATCTTTTTCTCGCAATTTGATCTTGCACTCAAAAATCAAGGGTTTGGTATTTTAAAATTCCATTTCTTGAAAAAAATACAACATAAAAAGTTAATAAAATATCATATTAGTAAGAGTGAAAGGGAAGTAAAATGTTTATATTTAACAACACATAACAATGTTTCCAATTCATATAAAAATAGTAGAAATTGAATATTTGGACATGGAAGAAAATCATAAATAATTATAAATAATGATAGAGGCCATTGTTCAAAAGAATGTAAATGATCAATAGAAAGTTATGGACCTCAAAACCATAAATCTATAATGATTTTAAAGACCATGTGACTCATTAGATATGAAGGTGATCAAATAACATTTTTTTAAGTTCATTTTTTAATGCTAAGGAATTATTTTAATATATGAGAATATAAATAAATATATATAATTGATACATTTATATTTCATAATCATGATTGTATCCTTCAATTCTGCTTTGATCAATTTCCAATTAATCGCTCACTCCAAGAAATGAATATCCAAAAATGTATTTTTTGTCCCTGAAACACTAAAATTCACTTTAAATGGATCATAAGATCTATGATAGACTGATAATTCGTTTTTTTATCACTATTTATTATTATAACCGAATTATTAGTATAGGTTATCGAATTTTCTTAAATCTTCATTTGGTGAAGTAATAAATTTATCTCTAAAACCTTGACCAAAGTTCAAATTTAACCATTTCATAAATGGTTAACCTTATGTCCCTTCCAAAACATTAGGATCCAAATATTTATAAACAAGGTCAAAAAATTTACAAAATGAACATATCATTAATCCCTAAAACAACATGATGTAGCTATTAATCCTTATATACCAAACATGTGAATACCATCATCATGTATTCTCTTAAAACATGGTAATAAACTGAATTAACATAAAACAGTATTGAAAACATGAATTGTACCATATTTATTAAATAAAACATAGATTTTTTGATATAATCCTTAAATGAAAAAAATGTATTTAACTACAACAATGATATCATAGCCCACTTTATCAACAAATAATTAATCAGTTTCAAGGTAGTGAGTACTATCCAATTTTCAATATCAATATCAACCATCTCTTTATCCCAAAATCATTATCACTACATCTATAACATATTACTGGTTATAATTCCCTTAATCACGGGTATTACAAGACGTTCATCATACCACTGAATCATTTTTCTTGTTCAACAGTACCGTTAAACAAACACTTTCAAATCCTTAATGAAAATGTATTTTAGTACAATACTTATACATTTAAATATTTTTATAACTAGGATATCATTGATAGAATACAAAAATGACATAATTATTAAATTCAAACACTAGAACATTAATCAACCCACTTTTCATGTGGTAATAGAGTATTCTTGACCATGAAACATTAGCTAATTTTTAGGTATATTCCTTTGATTCTTGGGGAATTCATTCATATAGTGCCCCATCTCCTTATAGTTGAATCTTTAAACATTGGAAGCCTTTTTATTTCCCTTTTGATCAAGATCATATTGGACTTTCTCTCCACAATTTTATAAAACTCTCATTCTATTTGTGCAACTACCTGGGTATTTCCTTCCATAATTTTAACATGTGGGAAAATACTTTTTTACCTTCTTCCCATTATCCATATTTTTCTCTCTCATCATCTCCTTATATTTATTCCCTTAAAATACATAGTAATTATATAATAAATTTATATCTTGTTATAACATGATATTAAGTGCTCATTTGATGAGAATATTTGGGAGACTAGTTCCCTTTGAAATATTGGCTTAATCACATCAAAGGAATGAACATTATTACTCTATGGATTACATGCATTTTTGTGGTTCCCATTCCTTCTGTTATGAACTATTTTTAAAAGACGAAATAAACTATATTACATCATATCATTATGAAACATAATATATAATCCTAAAACTAGTCAAATACTTAACATAAATTGTAAATTTTATGTATAGCTAATCGCCTAATCATAAACATGGTCTCTTTGGGGGTATATTTATTTTCAAATACATAATTATTGTTTGTAATGAATATGTGAACTGTAATAAGAATTTTCCCTAGGAGTTCCAACTAATTTGCGCAATTAAGCCTATTTTTTGTGCACTGGTTGATGATCAGGTCGTGTCTAATTCACCCCTTTCGGAGTAAAACCCCTAAGAATATCTTTTTTAGAAGCACGTACACATGTATTATCCAGGCTCTAATGTATTTTTTTTAGAAAAAATGGATAATATATTCCTTAAAAACATTAGGATGTTATTAAATACTTATCCTCAAAGTATATCTTAGGTTTATGTTCCCCAATATATGTTTTCCTAAATATAGTTCACAGGGTTTCTAGTACAATTCCTCATATTCCAAAAATATAGACCCCATCCTAAGTATCTCAGAATTAGTGTCTACTTTATTACATTATCCTAATATATATGGAATCAAAGCTTCAAGGACAAAATATTTTAGTAGTCTTGTTAAAATATATAGATACCTAAAATTAACATTATATTTTAAATCATAAAAAACTCAAATAATTTTCTTTGAGAATTCCATTATTCCCCTTAATGTATACCTTTACATCAATTACAAAAAACTTCTTCAGATCCTCGGTAAAATAAAAACAAGGATTTGAGATTAGATGCTAGAAAAGTGTAAGCGTACAATTGATGTTGTGAATAAATGTGGAATAATCAAAATATCCAAGTAAACAATTTAAACGCATTCCATTTAATCAATAATGTGAGTATAATATGGTAGGAATAAATGATGATCAAATAATACCATATATACAATCACAAGTGAATGAAACTTATCCATGGATATTCTAACTAATCAATTAATAACATGAAATATAAATTAATAAGTTTATAATCATATAATGAATAATATTGGACGTATAAAACACATCATTGAGGCCTTGTTAAAATAAATATAATACCATGAAGTCTTTATTCCAAGACATATATATAAATAAGAAATTAATTGGCTGAAACCCAATCTAATTTGCGTCATTAGAAACACTGATGCATCAAGGGGCTATAGAAGGCCATGGATATCACTTTATAAGTCCAATACATTCCTCATTTGAAATGGATGAAACAAAATCAACATAAACATTATTATTGAAAATCTAACATACTAAAAATATATAAATAACCTAATAACTAAACATAACCATAAACCATATATAGTAAAATAGATGATGGTAATAAAATTCTACATCCTTAGTCAAAATGATCGTAAACCATTCGGAGAAACAATATGGATGGTATCAATGTAATATATACCTATTAAATAATATATACCCTAAAATAATATCTTCTTAGATGGAAACCTATTTTAAAATATCACTTGGAACACTTCATGAGTACAATAATCTTTCATTGAAAATAAATTCTTTATTTTAAAACTGTAAAATTCATAAAATATTTCCTAAATCCTTTTCTTTAAAAATAAATTTTCAAAAAATATGTAATTCAAGAATATTAGGAAAAAAAATTAAAAAAATTACCTAGTAAACTTTTGAAGGATTATTCAATTAAATTAAATTCATAATGGTGGGTAACTATGTATAAGTCATATAATTTAAAAAGAACATTCATTTTGTACTGTAAAAAGGGTTCAAAAAGTGCCTTTTCAGAAAAATAACATACAATTACATTAAAAATAGTTTATAAAAATTAAAATATCAGTAAATGTTTTTATGATAATTCATTTGGATAATGTTAAAACATTTTTTTGAAAAAATGTGGTTGAAAGAAAAAAATATTTTAGATTAAAGTGATAAATAATGTTGTCCAATGTAAAAAAACCTTTTATTATTCATTTTAATAACCCAAGAGAGGAAAATTTGTACTATTACATGAAAAGGTACATTAATAACCTAATTATAATAATATATATTGATCTTAAAACATAAATATCAAACATTTCCCCTAAGGGAGACTTAAATAAAAACTATCCTGAATAATGATGAGATTTTGAAATAAACCCTTACTACTTTGTTAACTTTTTAATCAAAAAATCCCAAAAAAGAAATTACATTAAATGAAAAATTCAATAACATGAATATAAATTAATTTATTATATAACCCAAAAATAGTGCATTATATACACCACATAAAATAAATAACTAGTGATTATGTTGTAAATCTAACAGAAGTAAAAGTGAGATGAGAAACCATTAACTTGAGTTTTAGTTGTCACATATGTTATTTATCATCCTGAATAATAAAATTATATTAATTATTTACTTTTTTAATAAGTTTTTAATGTTTATTATTCATTTTATTTCACTTTTAACATTTTATATATTGTTACTTAATTAATTAAGCTTACATTATTTGTTTTTATGATATTTTTCTAATGTGTCAAAAATTACTTCGGTTGATTGAATTTGGTAATTGTGGTCATTATTTAAACATATAAATAATAATTAACCATAAATATTTTTCAAATTTATATAAAAATTAAAATTTTAATCCCAATCATGAATTATGGGTTTGAAAAATGAAATAAATTACAATCACAGAGACAGTAGGTCGTACGTACACATGAGTAATGTAACGACCCCCTCCCGAGAAGGTTTACCCCTCCTAGGTCATCAATGTGATAAGGGTGATAATGACCCCTCAGTTCCTCCTTCAATAGGCTCTGGGTTGGCAACAAGCATCAAGGGTATAGTAAACACACAAATGGGAGGCATTACACTCTAAGAGAACACGTGTGAAAGAGAGAGATTATATATACACCAACTAACTCCAAGTTAGACGGCAATATAAATGAAATCCCAAGTACACATATGTAATGTCATGAAAAACTAGTACAACTGAAAGGGGAAAACTAAAAGTACCCATAAGAAAGTAAAAAAAGGCATCAACCACGAAGACCGAATAGCTCCTGCAACCACAAGCTAGTAGTAACCAGCCTGATCTTCAACCTTCTCTGTGTGACCTAAAAAATAGTTTATATATACATAGGGTGAGTATAATAGTATACTCAGAAGGATCCTCCCTGAAGCCTCTCATGAAAAAGAAAAGAAATCATGCTAAAGCACAGTAAACGGAAAGTGAAACTAACTCATCACCGAAATAGGTATACTAAGTTCCTAGCCTCGCTATGGTTACTCTCACCATATATCTCATACAAGAGTATATAATATAATAAAGAATATCAAGGGTACCCCACTACTACTTCCCCACTGGTTTGCCGCTTTTACGCAAAGTCGCACGTCCTAATCATCTCCCTCCAAAAAGGCTTTCCATCAGACATTAGGGAAAAGCACCACAACAAGAACCTCATGCAACAAAACCACCACATCCATGTAAGAAAGTAACCAGGTAGTTTTTGGGAGCCACCATAGATCGTATAACATGTATCATATGTCGGGTATTATACCTCAAGCCATTATAGTCCAGACATGGTGTAAGGATCTTCAATCCATCGAAGCCTATACATGTTACCCATATAGTAGTCCATAAGAAACTATTTCCAGAATATATGTGTGCGAATAACCACAACCCATTACACCCCTCTACACATATATATGGGGAAAATAACTGTTGTTCTAACTAACAAAAGTAACTACCATGAGAAGAGAGCTGGGCCAAAGGGGGTAGTCATCCATCCATGAGCTCACTAGAATGTTGGGTAAAACACCCACCTGGGGATTAGAATCCCTAGGGTGTCAGTTTCCCTAACTGACGGAGTGGAGTAGCATAAAGAAACACAAAAAGTACAGAATATACTATAGCTTAGAACTACACTATGGACATAACCTAGTAATAGACTCAACTACAGCTAATGTTTCTCAGACTCTCAGTAGCCACTTCTAACACTTGGTATCCTATAGGCACAAAAATATTTAAAGAGCTTTAATACATTACATCATTCAATTTTTATCAGTTTCACTTTACATTAATTAATTATTTAAACATTAATTAGCCATCAATAATTTTGAAAATATATTTCATTATCATCAAACACAAAGTTCATTGTTGCTTCATATTATAAGCTTAGCATTGCACTCCAACAAGCCCCAACCCCATAGGTTAACATTAGTTATTTAATTGTTTATTTACATCATTTATTTCTCATATTACCATGCATTATAGAAAACTATTCCATGCTACTAAACTCAAGGGGGCTCAACACAGTGAGTAGATGAACTATCCGTCGAGTTTTTTCTACCTATAACTAGAGCGTAGACCCATCCACCCCTGATATGCTAAACACGAAAATCACGTGGAATACCCCATGAATGTTTCCCCTTTAGGAAGAATGGTATGCAAGATGAGCTACCTTGAGAAGTGGGGAATTTAAAGTAGATAAACAGCCAATAAAAATAAAAAAACATCCAAACATTCACATCCAACCCGTTTCATCGTCCCCAGTGTCCTCCCTGATACCCACAAACATAAACTGATGTATCTCTCCACTCTAGGAATCTAATGCTTCCACAAAAAATAGGCCTCCATGCCCCCACATATCACAATAGCCTTCTAGGCTCACATCACGACACAAGCAGCAGGAAAAAAACAATCATATCAATTGGTCTCTTAGCCCTTAAACAAGGAAGAGGCTAACTCAGAACCCTATAAGGAATTATCTTTTATCAAAAAACTATTTCCTAAATCTATCTTGAATTAACCAATTTATTATTCATAGGTTCTAACTTTGAGAAACCTAAAATAATTTAAGCTATCACAAAATGATTAAACATGCTTACTGCATCAATTTTATTATCATGAAAATAAAACAATAACCATCATATTCATTCATATGCCTCTTTATCTTTATCTAAACAATTATCAATTAATTATGGATTTACATTATTTACCAATTTTCATCAAGAACGAAATGATAATCAAAGAAATAATACACATCACACTATCTAGAAAAACAAGAGGCAAGAGTATACGATCGATATCAATTTATTTATCCAGTTCAAATATTTATTTTTTCAATTATATTTTTATACAGGGGATAAATCATGCTAACTCTATAGTTGCATGTAAAAGAAACGAGAAGTAACAAATCACTTACCTCAAAGGGTTCTTGAAATTATTTATATGATATTGAGCCACACAACGGGTTACGATCTCCTCCCCCCGTGACAACTATATCCACCGGAGGATGCAGAGACACCACCACAACGGTCAAAACCCAAGAAAAATCGATTAGGAATAGGGGGATCCCATTCCATAAAAGGGAAAGGTTAAATAGAAGGATATAAACCCAAAATAATGGAGATAGATCATACCTTGTATCAAGGATTTATTGCTACTGCTTGGTTGCATCAAAAACAGAGGGGAACCAATCCAAGGAGGAAATTTTGATTGTGAAACTCCTACGGGATGGAATGAAAGGTTCGAGCATCTGACTACTGAGAACAAGGAGTAAGAACTAGGGAGGATGATATCTTGTCCCTTTATAAGATTTAACAAAGCATAGGTTTAAGTTACACTGGATTTTCCATTAAAGCGGATCACATTAAACCATGAAATTTAACCATGTAAAAGCATCTTGAGCCTTATGAAAAAGTAATATAGGAGTTTTGGATTTTGAATCAGCCTTAGAGTCCTTAAAACGAGGCTTTAAATGCATTTTACATCAAAGAAAACATCAAAGGGGTGAAACTATAGGAAGCTGAACACACTATTCATGACCACGAAATTTGGAAAAGGAAATAGAGGTTACCATTGTATCTCACCATTCCGGAAACATTGTTCATGATCTCAAAATTTGGAAAAGGAAATAGAGGTTACCATTGGACCTCACCATTCTGGAAACACAATTCATGAACTTAAAATTTGGCAAAGGAAATAGAGGTTACCATTGGAACCTCACCGTTCTATGAACACTGCTCATGAACTCAAAATTTGGAAGAGGAAAGATGCTGTCGTTGGAACCTCACCATTCTGGAAACACTATTCATAAACATGAAATTTGGAAAAGGAAAGAGGCTACCATTGGAACCTCACCATTCATTAAACACTATTCATGAACTCAAATTTTGGAAAAGTTAAGAGGCTACCGTTGGAAATTCACCGTTCTATAAACACAGTTCATGGACTCAATGTTTTGCAAAGGAAAGAGGCAACCCTTAGACCTCACTATTTCACTATTCACATAAGCTTACTGATGACATTGTTCACATAAGGAAACCATTACATTGTTCACCTAAGGCTACTGATGACACTGTTCACATGAGGCTACGGTTGCACAGTTCACCATAGGCTATCGATGAGACTGTTCACATAAGGCTACCGATGACACTGTTCACATAAGGTTACCATTTCATTGTTCACATAAGGCTACTGATGACACGGTTCACATAAGGTTACCATTGCATTGTTCACATAAGCCTACCGATGACACTTTTCACATAAGGATACCATTGCACTGTTCACAGAAGGCTACCAATAACACTATTCATATAAGGATATTGTTGCACTGCTCACCTGAGGCTACTGTTGCACTGTTCACCTAAGGCTACCATTGCATTGTTGACCTAAGGCTACAGATGACACTGTTCACATAAGGTTACTATTTCATTGTTCACATAAGGCTACCAATGACACTATTCACACATGGTTACTGTTGCACTCCTCGCCTAAGGCTACCATTGCACTGTTCACCTAAGGCTACCATTGCACTGTTCACTTAAGGCTACCATCGCACTGTTCACAGAACTGGAAAATTGGAAAATTGTTGGGGATAAGACATTTTGACCTCATCGAACTCCATAAACATTATATTTTCGCAAAGGAATGGACCAAATAGGTCCGGGCCATTACATCATATACCTCTGAAAATATTCTCTTCCTTGAGAATTCAAAACCAACCTAAAATTAAATAGAAAAGAATTATGAAAAACCAACTATCTATATACCTATCAAAAGAGAGTAAGGCACAAGAAGCAACCAAATAAATCCATCTCATAAACATGAATGGTATACAATTAATAAGTGAACGTCATTACATGAAAAGAGTTAAACATCAATAAACTTTGGTTACTAAGCATTTATCTACGACTCACATTCCTAGGTACTCTACTCCATGCCACTGTGTTTCCACCAGACATGAACCAAGGGGATATAACACCCGTGAAATACCTTCTATTTGCGCTCTTGGATCTCAACAGGCCACTCCTCGAAGGTCACATCATCATCAACATCGATCTCTCCCTAATCGATGACGTGTGAGTCATAATAAAGATAATGATAGAGCTGTGATACTTGGAAAACATCTTGTATCTGACTCATCTATATGGGAAGTGATACTCGATATGCCACAACTCCAACATGAGCTAACACCTAAAAAGGCCCAACAAACTTGGGATAAATCTTAATCCCTTGACTAAACCTTCACTACGCATGATAGGGAGTCACCTTAAAATACATGTGATCCCCAACATCAAAGTATAAGGGTCTCCTCCTCCTTTTCTCATCATATTATTTCTAACAATCATGCGCTATCTTCATCCCCTCAAGAATACTCTAAACCATCACTATTGTATTTTGCACAAGTTCCAGTCTGATAATTACTGACTCTCTGACCCTAGTCAAGAACAACGGATAACAACAAGGTCATCCATACAAGGCTTCAAATGGAATCATACTGATGGTGGTGTGAAAGCTATGGTTGTTAGCGAACTCTGCCAAGGGTATGTGCCTCATCCATGAACCTCCAAAATCCAATACCCAAGAGCGTAACATGTCTTCAATAGTCTGGATGGTTCGATCGGTCTTACCATCCATTTGAGGATGAAAAGAAGTGTTAAGGCATAGATGAGAACCGAAAGCATGATAGAGACCTATCCACGCCCTATAGGTAAAATGAGGATCTCAATAAAAAATGATCATCCTTGGGAGTCCATGAAGTCTCACCACCTCCTCCAGATATTGCCTCGACAAAACATCCACTGAGAATGACTCCTAGATTGCAAGGAAGTGGGATGATTTTGTTAAACGGTCCACCTACCACCCAAATAGCATCATGTCCTCCCTGAGCTCGAGGTAAACCAGTAATAATGTCCATTGAGATGTCCTCCCACTTCCACTAAGGAACATCTAATGTCTGGAGCAGACCACCACGAACATGGTGTTCATCCTTCACCTTCTGGTAGACCAAACATTGAGACACAAACTCTACAACAGCTCTCTTTATCCCAGACCACCAAAATGTTCTCCTCAAGGCTCGGTACATCTTTTTCCCACCAGGTTGCACCACTAAATTAGAACTATGGAACTCTCTAAGAACATTATCTCACATCTTCAAAGGAAAAAATATCCTCCCATGATACAATACTCTGTGTTTTTCATCCTCAGACTAACCATCAGGGGCCTTGCCACAAAAAAACTCAGTCTCTCCAGGCCTCCACCTCTAGATCACCCAACTGGGATTCTTCCTCCTACTGCACTAGAGATGACTACACCATCATATGAAAAAGACCACTTGTGCCCCCAACTTCTCCCATATCAAGATGCGATGCTGAAATTTCTTCCATTACTCTCCAGGAGTCACCATATTTGTTCACCGCATCACTTAGTGACTTCTGACTTAGTGAATTAGCTACAACATTCCCCTTTCCAGGTGTATACGATATTTCGAAGTCGTATCTCTATAATAACTCCATCCACTGATGATTTCATAAGTTCAAGCCGTGCTGGGAGAAAACATACCTCAAACACTTATGATCGGTGAAAACCACAAAGCGCTCACCAATGGGGTAATATCTCCACAACTTCAGAGAAAATACCACGGCTACCAACTCAAGATAATGGGTGGCATAGTTACGTTCATGGGGACAGAATTACCGAGACCCATAAGAAACAAATTATCTTTGCTGCATTAGAACACATTCTAACCCTATATGTGAAGCATCACATAAAACATACAGAACTCCCACATCTGGAAGACAAAGAACTGGAGCACTTTCTAACTTCTCCTTTAGATACTCAAAATCTTCTTAACATTGATCAGTCAATATGAATTCCTGCTCTTTCTTAGTCAAAGCTATCAGAGGATTCTCAACTCGAGATAAATCATTTAAGAACCTTATATAGTATCCTACGAGACCAAGCAAACTTCACCCCTCTAACACTTTCTTGGGGGATGCCCAAGAAACAACTGCTTCTATCTTCAATGGATCCATAGCTAATACCTATTGGGACAAAACATACCCCAATAAAAGGATTTATTAACCCCAAAACTCATATTTCGACAGCTTCCCAAATAGATGATATTGATGAAGAACTCCCAAAATGGCATGTAGATGCTCTGCATGATCATCCTCAAACATGGAGTACACAAGGATGCCATCAATGAAAAACACCACAAAATTGTCCAAGAAATCATGGAACATAGCGTTCATCAATCCCATGAACACAACTGGAGCATTCGTCTTGCCGAATGACATTACAATGAACTCATAATGCCCATGATGACTACAGAAAGATGTCTCAGGTATATCCTCATCCTTCACACACATCTGATGATATCCTGACCGCAAGTTGATCTTTGAGAACCACTATGAACCCTTCAGTTGATTGAATAAATCATCAATCTATGAAAGAATATATAGATTCTTTAATTTCACTTTGTTCAAGCGATGATAATTGAAACACAACATCAAACTAACATCAGCCTTCTTCATGAATAAAACCGGTGCGCCCCATGGTGACACACTCAGTCAAATAAAACTGCACTGTAATAGACCATCAAGAAATATATGTATCTCTTGTAACATAAAAGGTGACATCCTATATGGAGTAATGTATATAGGAGACGCTCCTGGTGGTAGCTCGATCCCAAACTCAATCTCTCATCGAGGGGATAAGGATACAACCACTTCTGAAACACATCAGGGTACCCTTCTAGGACCCTGGGAAATTCCAACTGTGGAACCTATGAAGAACTCGGCATCAGATCATCCATCATGGATGATAAGGACGGAACAAGCCACTGAACCATCTGAGGGTCTCTCTCGCCAACGAACACCCCTGGCTCTCCATCCACATGGAAGAACACAACCTACATCCTGAAGTAATACATGATATCCTACACCAAATACAACCAATATATGTCAAGGAACATATCATATGGTTATATTTGTAAATATAGGAAATCTCCCAAAGTGTGTCATTTTCGCAACACTAGCTCACAGTCTCTACATACTTCAAACAAGTCAGCTCGGCTTTCAACTGGCGTAGTCAACACCAAGGGCACTAAAATCCTCTCTACCTCAAATCCCAAATCCGGGAAAATTGTAGGTGATATGAAGTATTGTGTTACTCTTGAATCAAACAATACATACACCAAGGAAGAAAACAAGAAAAGGTTACCTCGAACGACGTCTGGCTCATCTAGAGCTGGAAGCACTAAAGCATGAAGTTGACCACGACCTCCTCTATAGCCTCTCTGACCATGATGATGACCACCACCATGGTCGTGCTCTTCTCTTCGATGAAGGAAAGTGTCACAGGGTTTCCCTCTATCGGCCCCATCTACCCTCTACTAATCCGATGCTGGTGCAACTTTCTGCTACTGCCTCATCTTGAATGGCCTCAACGAAGGAACCTAAAGTGGAACACTAGTTGCACGATGACTACTCTGAATGTTCGGGCACTCTCACTACTGATGACCTCAACAACCATAAGAAAAAAAAGTTCATGATACCTTGGTATAGGCATGAGAGCTACTTCCCTCGATGAAATGAGATGCTGAGGGTTGGGACTAACCCCTAGATGAACAAAAGCTCTTCTTCCTAGAAAACTGGGAACCTCGGACAACACCTCTGCTTCGTAAGAAATCATGATGACTCCCCTCTTGTGATGATCCAGTTCTATACAATGTCCTATCAATGAACTCTTCCCTATCAAACACCTTATGATATGTCTTCAGAATAAATGTACTGACCTAGCAGTGGATCTCTGGATGCAAAGCCTCCTCAAAATGCCTCGCTCTGGCCTCCTCATCTAGCAACAGGTCCAAAGCATATCGTAAAATGTTCCTAAAATGGATTCCAAACTCTCGCACACAGGATCTACCTTATCAAAGGGTAAGAAGATCCTAAGGACTACACACCTTCATGGTCTAAGAAAGAAACTTGACTCTAAACTTGTCTCATAACTCCTCAAATGATATCGATGACCCCTCGTGATCCCTAAAGAACAAGAACCACCATTTCCTCGCTACTCCATGAAGTATCGTCACAACGGTGGACACCCAGTGCTCCCTCCGAGCATGGATCGAACTAAATCCTATCTCAACCTCCTCCGACCAATCTTTTGTGACTGCATCCAAAACAGATCCCCTGTACTTTTTCAAACTCTGGCGCTGAAAATCTTTGAGTTCCCTCCAGGTTTCGTCGTTGTCAACCTCTACAAAGCGGTGATCTATTGGCATAGCATGTTTGACATATTCTATGTGATCCTGATGAGGACATCGACCTAGATCCATACCTACAAAATAACAATAGTTAGTGCTCCTAAACCTAGAATATGGAAGAATCGTCATTAATTAATTAATTTTTTTCATTTATTTATTTAATGTTAACATGTCCCAAGGTCTACCCATTCAAACACAGGCACAAGGAAGAATGATATGTAATCATTTCCAAGGTCTCTACCTTACAACTAGTGTCTCCTCATTTATTAGTCATTGTAATCTTAAAGGTCCATATATTAGATCATATAGGGCCCTAAACACCTATGTCTCCACTGGTCTCCAGTGTTTACATCACTTTCTAAACATGAAAGACATTGTTTCCCTACCAACCCATGATACCTCACCTGTGACAAACACCAAAATTCATCCTATCCCTCAACCAGTACTTTGATACCACTATATTATGACCCCTCCCCACAAGGTGTACCACTCCTTGGCCGAAAATGAGAGAAGGGAGATAATGACCCCCGAGTCCCACCTCTAGTAGGCCCCGGGTTGGAAACAACACCTAGGGTAAAGTAAACACACAAATGGGAGGCATTACCCTCTAAGAGAACACATGCGAAAGAGAGAGATAACACAGATACCAACCAACTCCAATTTAGACTGCAATATAAAAGAAATCCCAAGTACACATATGTAATGTCATGAAAAACTACTACCACTGAAAGGGAAAAACTGCAAGTACCCGAAAGAAAGTAAAAAAAAGTAGTGATCGGGAAGCCCCAACAGCTCCTGCAACCGCAAGATAGTAGTAACCGGCCTGATCTCCAACCTGCTCCAAGTGACCTAAAAAACAGTTTGTATATCCATAGGGTGATTATGACATTATACTCAGTAGGATCCTCCCCGAAGGCTCCCTTGCAAAAGTAAAGAAAGGAAGCTAAAGCACAGTGAAGGACAAGTGAAAGTAACTCATCACCTAAACATGTATACTAAGTTCCTAGCCTCACCATCGTTACTCTAACCAAGTACCACATACAAGAGTATATAATATAATAAAGAATATCAAGGGTACCCCGCTAATACTTCCCATTGGTTTTCCACATTGCTCCAACGCCGCACGTCCTAAGCATCTCTCTCCAAAAAGGCTTGCCCGCAGACACCTGGGCAAAGCACCAAAACATGCACCTCATGAAACAGAACCACCACGTCCATGTAAGAGAGTAATCGGGTAGTTTCTTGGAGCTACCAGAGCTCGTAAAATGTGTATCATATGTTGGGTATTATAAATCATGACATTATATCACATACACAAAGTAAGGATCCTCAAGCCATCATAGCCTATACACGTTACACCTACAGTAGTCTATATGAAACTATATCCAGAATATATGTGTCTAAATAACCACAATCCATTACTACCCTCTACACACATATTTGTGGAAAACTAAATGTTGTACCAACCAGCACAAGTAACTACAAAGAGAAGGGAGTGGGGCCAAAGGGGGTAGTCATCCATCCATCCTCTAACCGGAATGTTGGTGAAAACACCCCCCAGGGTTTAGAATCCCCGAGGTGTAAGTTTCCCTTACTGGCGGGGTGGAGATGCGTAAAGAATCAAAAAAACTATAGAATATAATATAGCTCATAACCACACTAGGGGCATAACCTAGTCTTATAATAAACTACAACTAAGGTCTCTCAGACTCCTGGCTTCCACTTCAATGACTAGATATCCTATAGGCACACAACCATTTAAGGAGCTTTAATACATTACTTCATTCCCTTTTTATCAGTTGAACTTTAATTTAATTAATTCTTTAAACATTAATTAACCCTCAATAATTTCCACATTATATTTCATTATCACGACACCCAAAGTTCAATGTTCCTTCAAATTACAACCTCAACATTGCACCCCAGCAAGCTCCAACCCCATGGGTTAACATCATTTCATCAATTATTTATTTATAAAATTTATTTCCCATATTCCCGGGCATTTTAGAAACATATTCTATGCTATTAAATGTAAGGGGCTCAACGTGGTGATTAGATAAACTACCGGTCATGTAAAAACCCAAAATTTTGAATAAATCTTGTTTCTTAATTTTGTGTGTTATTTTATTTTTTTTATACTCAACAAAACTGTTTCATTTGATAACAAGAGTATAATTAAAATGAGACTGTTGGGTTTTGACTGTTATATGACCATTGGTCAATATGGATGATGGAAACTATACATTTCAATATTTGTCTCTAATTACAAGTGATCTTGGTTAATTAATATCGAAAGAAGATTCGATGGCCTCACCCAATAGTCTTGGACCGATCAAATCACATCTAACAGAACTTGGGAAGGAGGTAGCACCACTGGGCTTTGCTCGGGACCAAACCCAAGCCTAACTTCATCGTGTGAATCTAGAACGAAATCTCCATCGCGAGAAGTTCAAACTGATAGAAATTAATACTCGTGCGATGTTGGTAGAGCCTCCCTCGGATTCTCTCACCTTAGCACACCTTACACTTAGGTCTTATACTAGTGTGATAAGGGGCTATGTAAGGAGACCGTAACTACCTTGTGTTATCCTTTGTTTTAAATAAAAATTTTGATTTCTTTTTATGATGAAGTTTATGAATTTTCAAATGTCCGGATAAATATAGTATGCATATTTTTGGTGAATCTTAGAGAAAGTATATTTTAAAAAAAAATTATGTAAACCTTAAATAATTAAAAATGTGTAATGATTTTCAAAAAATGGTCTTCTACAATTATGTTCAGTACAGAATTTAGAGTCTAGTAAGATCAACTTAATTTTTGATGAATAGTAAATTATGAATAGTGATTTTATGCTTAGGATTAGTAATGTGACCAAATGGATTAATAATATCACTTAAAGAAAGTATTAATATTAGCTAGGCACTTTGATTAAGTAATGTGATTCAATAAAATGGTTAAATAACGGTTTAATAAATTATTAGTCAAGTATTAGTTTTTAAGGTGAATAGTGTTTTTTAATTAAAAATTAAATTGAAAATATTTAGAAAATTATTTTTATAAAATGGATTTCATTTTTGAACTCAGAGCATCGATATTATGTTAAGGTTTTTTTGTGGATTTTTCTGGAAAAAAAATGAATTTTCGGTGAATAGGGAATTTATTTAAAAATTAAATTAAAAATACATAGAAAAATATTTTTATAAAATGGAGTTCATTTTTGAAATCAGAGCATTCATATTTGGTTAAGTTTAAATTTTGGGATTTTTTTGAGAAGGTTGAATTTTCGATAAATAGTAAAAATACAGTTTTTAAGTTATGGGTGTTTAATGACATCATTAAATGATGTATTAAGAATGTAATCAATATGGTCGACTTATGAATAGTAATATAAGTTATGAGGTGTACCAAGTGTCCAATACCATGGGCAAGCCAATGGTTTTTCAAAAACAACCAATGAGGTGTCCCTTGGCCATTAATGCCTTGTCCCCTCACTTTCCCTATAAATACCAAGCCATCCTCTCATCCATTCGACTCCCAACTCTCCCTCAATGAAGATCCGGTCTCATTACCTGCCAAGGAGTCCTCCCATGTTTCTCCCAATCCCTCAAGGTCCCAACCTTTGAGTTTTAAGAGTTATGTCTTAAGGTGAGGGATCCAAACTCTCTCATTCTTTTCAAATACTGTATTTTAAGTCATTTCGTTTATGCTCCATGTTCTTATGTTGGAGTATGTTCTTTTATATTTATCTTAATTCCCCTTTCATGTTCATATGATGAGAGATCCCATCTTACTCTCATCATTTCGTTTTATGAATGTTTAAGTGGCACCGTTAGGCTGCCGGAATTTTTGTAACAGATTCTTTCACCCTTCTCATTTTCAAGTTCTATTTTCTTTTCAAGTCTTTCAAGTTATTTTTTTTGTTGGGGTGTGATATCTATATCTATCATACTGATATATTATGGTCATGTTATGAGAGACCCAATTTTATCTCTTCAATTGATTTTTGTTAAGTTTAAGTGACGCCGTTAGGCTTCGGAATTTTACCGTGGTTCTTTCACCCTTCTCGTTTTCAAGATCTATTTTCATGTCAAGTCTTTCAAGTTCCTTTTTATTATGTTGGGGTAGGATATCTATATCTATCATGCTGATATTATATTTCCATATGATGGGAGACCCTATTTGATCTCTTCAATTTATTTTTTTGATGTTTAAGTGACGCTGTTAGGCTGCGGAATTTTTAAGTGGTTCTTTCACCCTTCTCGTTTTAAAGATCTATTTTCTGGCCCAGACTTTCAAGTTCCTTTTTATTATGTTGGGGTATGATCTATATATCTATCATACTGATCACTTATTTTCATATGATGAGAGACCCTGTTTGATCTCATCAATCCATTTTTGGAAGTTTTAAGTGACGTTGTTAGGCTACCGAATTCTCATAAGAGAAATCTTATTTTTTTTGTCATCCTTTCATGTTCTTCGTTTCGTATAGTATATCATTCAAATTTCATTACCATTTCTTAAATCCTTTATATTCTATTCCCCTACTATTTTATGTATCATTTATGATCGGGTGACCTGTTTCCCTTCTCTTTTCAATGATTTCTAAAACCATGTATCATAGCCGTTATGCTGTAGAATTTTGGTCTCAAAATGTCTTTCTCTTTTTTCTAATTATTTTATTTTATTAAGTGAATACTCAAAGATCTTGCTTCTATAAGGTTATTCACATATATATCAAAATTTTCTATTTTAATTCTTTGATTTACATACATGAGACCCACTTTCCTTTTTCCATGGGTTTAAAGTGACATAAGGATCACGTCTTTAAAGCATTTTTTTTAAAATGTCAGGACTATGAAATGAAACCCATTTATTTTATGATATATGGGTTGTTTATGAAATGTTTAATGATGATATTTTTGGCTCACATGATAATAAAGAAAAATTTAAGGGTGCACCCTGATATCCCTCCAATTTATTGGGTAAAGACTTAATCTCTAGATATGACCATTTTTAACGACGCCTTGGTGAATAACCTTGGTAATTTTTAATGACACCTTGGGGATGGACCTTGGTGAAACGAAAATGATTGTCTATGTTAAATGTTGTAGCCACATCTTCAAGTTATGAAATATGTTATTTTTATTATGATATGCCTCTTTATTTCTTTTTCATGCCTTAAAGTTCTTTTTCATGACATTGCTGATGTATCTCATGTTCACTTGTTAAATGCTTCCCCTTGTTTCCCTTACTGGGCCTTCTGCTCACCCTTTCTTTTGATATATGTCCCCAGGTTATGAGATGTATTAATGAATTTAGGATGAACATAAGGAGAATCCTTTCAAGTGTTTAAGAAGAATGTTTTATGTTTTCATGTTTTAAGTTCCTGGTTTCCAAGACACTAAACCTTAAAGATCCTCGGTTTTGTAAAATGTAATGAAATTCTATGTGATAAAAGCAGGGATGCCATAGTTGGTATCAAAGGATGGTTTATTTATTTGTTGAAATTAGGATATTAAAACTTTAGGAGGAACCATATAGAAAAATCTAAATATAGGAAATCTACCTGGTATTTTGGTGAGTATTGAGTAAGGGGTTGCCAAGAAAATACATACTTGTCTGGATACGAGCAGGTAGAGGTGGATCTGGAACAGATGTACACAGGGGTAAAACCCAAAAACACCACTTTGAGCTAGACTCGAAATGGAACTAGTACACGACAACGGGCCTTGATGCACTCTTGGTTACGACACTCCTGGGGGATATACATTAGTAAATTCATAAGCTTGGTATGAACCATTATTAAAGGAACAAAGATAAAATAAAATAAAGATTCACAGAAGAATATATGATCATGGATAACCTTGATTGTGACCTAGGGGATCACAAGTTAGGGTATACTTTTATTCTACAAGTTTATCCTTCTATTCTTTAAGTTTTCTTTTCATGATTATTGGCTAAGTATTTAAGCCCCCTAATTATACCTTCTTTTCTTAGTTAATGGCGGGAAATGGAAGAGCATGTCCCAACAATCAATGTGATAGGAAATGTGACAATTGCCCTATAAATGTGACAGAGACAACAAAAGATCAAGTTGAACATATTGTGATTATGCCAAACCAGCTATCAAAAATCACAATTAATAATTGGTACCTAGTTGAATGCCCAAATTCATCGAGGAAGAAGAAGACAAAGTCTCAAGGATGTTCATCTGATAAAGTTGATAAGGTAAAGAAGACCCAATTTCTTTTTTGAAAAAAGTGTGGGACGAGGCACCAAGGAGAATGTCACAAAGGAACTAGGAGATGTTTTAAGTGTGGGAAGATAGGGCATAAAGTAGCCAATTGCTTTAAAAAATGGATAATGTGATGAATAGAGATAAGGTTCGATCTAATGTACCTTATACATTTCAATGTTGTAAATGTGGAGAAGTTAGACATTATCCAAGGCAATGCTCTCTTGGAATGGATGAGAAGCATGATGAGCATCAACAATCTTCGAGGGCAAGGGAACAATGTAAGTCTTATGCTGAGATGGATCATGATGACTGAAGTACATGTAACTTCTTCGAAATAATTGTCTATGTCATGTTGTATTTTAGTTCATGCTCTATGAGCACATCTTTTATGTTTTCTAAGATCATAGAGTCACTACCTAAGATGATTTTATATCATTAAGGAAAACATCTACTGTTATGTACCACATGTTGATGTAGTGAATTTGTTCTTCTTAAAAAAAGGGGTGATTAGGGGATTAAAAGATTATTATTATTTTGGAAGACGTTCACTGTTTTGGGAACCCTATTTGATTGAGGTAAATAGATTACTACGGTATTTTCTTTGAGGAGTAAAGGTTGAATTATATTGTGAATAATCGATGAATTTAAGGTGGAATTATAGTAATTTAGGTTACATATGGAAATGATTAACCTATCTTGGGGAAAGTGTGATTAGGTTAATCAGTTTTGTTATAAGATGATAAGAGTGGTTGATGTTGTTTGAAGATGAATGATAAAGTCTATCTTGGAAGACTTTGTTATGAGATCATTCTTATAATTGGATTTCAATATTAGTTAGGATTATTTTTGATGAATTTTAAGGACAGTTCTTTATGGAAGTTCTATGATGAACTTTGGGTAGTACTATGGAACTTTGAAGATTTAAAAGTAGTTTCCCTTCCTATGGGATTCTTTCTTTTTGAAGATTTGTTTTATCTTACCCTTTCTGTTTTTGGGATAATGTTTAAAGATAGAAGAAAATGATAGTTTATCTTTTTTTGATTACGTGACTATCAAGAAGATGATTCTTGTGTTTTGATGAGACCATGTGTTTTTGAATTCTCATCATTTGGAGAAAAGATTAGTTTTGGTTGAAACTTATTCAAGGATGAAACTCTACTTGAAGGTAGATATATTTCCTTATGTTTTTGTTCTATTTAGTAAATTAATTCCTCAAAATTATGAAATAGAATGTAAAACAAAAATGTTGTAGGTTTATGTTTCCTACTAGGTAATCAAATACCGTTTACACACATCATATGTTTCGGATTTTCTCATGGTTAACTTTCTCCTAATCATGTTTTCTATCACTCTCCCTCAGAACATCACACTTTTTTTTCTCCTCCATGTCCATGCTTTCCTACATGGAATCCTAGGGTGGGTTAACTCGGGAGACCTTTGTACTTCCCTTTCTTTATATTCAATAAATAGTTTTACTGACTCCTTTTCTGGTGTGGGACTTTCAATGAAATTTCAAAACCCAATTTTAAAAAATATGAGGATACAATTTGTTATGGGGGGAAGATTGTAACGACCCGAAATTTTGAATAAATATTGTTTCCTAATTTTATGTGTTATTTTATTTTATTTTTATACTCAACAAAACTGTTTCATTTGATAACATGAGTATAATTAAAATGGCACTATTGGGTTTTGACTGTTATATGACCATTGGTTAATATGACCGCTAGAAACTAAAAATTTCAATATTTGTCTCTAAATACAAATGATCTTGGTTAATTAATATAGAAAGAAGATTTGATGGCCTCAGCCAGTATTCTTGGACCGATCGAAGCCCATCTAATAAAACTTGGGAAGGAGGTAGCACCACTGGGATTTTCTCTGGACCAAACCCAAGACGAACTTCATCATGTGAAGCTATAACGGAATCGCCTTGGTGAGAAGTTCAAACTGATAGAAATTACTACTCATGCGATGTTGGTCGAGCCTCCCTTAGATTCTCTCACCTTAGCACACCTTACACTTAGGTCTTATGCAGGTGTGATAAGGGGCTATGTTAGGAGACCATAACTGCCTTGTGTAATCCGTTATTTTAAATAAAAAATTTGATTTCTTTTTATGATGAATTTTATGAATTTTCAAATGGCTGGATAAATATATTATGCATATTTTTCATGAATCTTAGAGAAAGGATATTTTAAAAAAAATTTATGTAAACCTTAAATAATTAAAAATGTGTAATGATTTTCAAAAAATGGTCTTCTACAATTATGTTTAGTATGAATTTTAGAGTCTAATAAGATCGACTTAATTTTTGACGAATAGTAAATTATGAATAGTGATTTTATGCTTAGTATTTGTAATGTGACCAAATGGATTAGTAATCTCTCCTAAAGAATGTATTAATATAATCTAGGAACCTTGATTAAGTAATGTGATTCAATAAAATAGTTAAATAATAGTTTCCTAAATTATTATTCAAGTATTAGTTTTTTTCAAGTGAATAGTGGTTTTTAATTAAAAATTAAATTAAAAATATTTAGAAAATTCTTTTTATAAAATGGATTTCATTTTTGAACTCAGAGCATCGATATTGTGTTAAGGTATTTTTTGGGGATTTTTCTAAAAAAATGAATTTCTGGTGAATAGTGTATTTATTTAAAAATTAAATTAAAAATATTTAGAAAATTATTTTTATAGAATGGAGTTCATTTTTGAAATCAGATCATCGATATTTGGTTAAGGTGAAATTTTGGGATTTTTCTGAGAAAGTTGAATTTTCGATGAATAATGAAAATACTGTTTTTAAGTTACGGGTGTTTAATGACATCATTAAATGATGTATTATGTATGTAATAAATATGGTCGACTTATGAATAGTAATATAAGGTATGAGGTGTCCCAAGTGGCCAATACCATGGGAAAATACCATGGGAAAGACCATGGTTTTTTCAAAACCACCAATGAGGTGTCCCTTGGCCATTAATGCCTTGTCCCCTCACTTTCCCTGTAAACACCAAGCCATCCTCTCATCCATTCAACTCCCAAATCTCCCCCAAAGAAGCTCTGGTCTCATTACCTCCCAAGGAGTCCTCCCAAGGTGCCCCCAAACCCTCAAGTTCCCATCCTTTGAGTTTTAAGAGTTACATTTTAAGATAAGGGATCTGAACTCTCTCTTTCTTTTCAAATACTCTCTTTCAAGTCATTTCCTTTATGCTCCGTGTTCTTTTGTTGGAGTATGTTCTTTTATATTCCTCTTACATCCCTTTTCATGTTCATATTATGATAGATCCTCTCTTACTCTCATCATTTCGTTTTATGAATGTTTAAGTGGCGCCGTTAGGCTACTGAAAATTTTGTAACGGATTCTTTCACCCATCTCATTTTCAAGTTATATTTTCTTGTTAAGTCATTCAAGTTCATTTTTATGTTGTGGTATGATCTATATATCTAACATACTGATCTTTTATGTTCATATGATGAGATACCCTATTTTATCTCTTCAATTGAGTTTTTTGAAGTTTAAGTGACACTGTTAGGCTGCCGAATTTTTAAGTGGTTCTTTCACCCTTCTCGTTTTCAAATCTATTTTCTTGTCAAGTCTTTAAACTTCCTTTTTATTATGATGGGGTATGATATTTATATCTATCATTCTGATATTTTATGTTCATATTATTAGAGATATGGTTTTATCTCTTCAATTGATTTTTTTGATGTCTATGTGACGCCCTTAGGCTGCCGAATTTTTAAGTGGTTCTTTCACACTTCTCATTTTCAAGATCTATTTTATGGTCAAGTCTTTCAAGTTCATTTTTATTATGTTGGGGGTATGATATCTATATCTATAATACTGATAATTTATGTTCATATGATGAGAGACCCAATTTGATCTCGTTAATCCATTTTTGGATGTTTTAAGTGACGTCGTTAGGCTGCCGAATTCTCATAAGAGAAATCTTATTTTTTTGTCTTCCTTACAAGTTCTTTGTTTCATATGGTATATCATTAAAATTTTATTACCATGTTCTTAAATCGTTTATATTATGTTCCCCTACTATTTTATGTATCATTTCTGAGTGGGTGACCCTTGTCCCCTCTCTTTTCAATGTTTTCTAAAACCATGTATCATAGCCGTTATGCTGAATAATTTTCGTCTCAAAATATCATTTTATTTTTTCAAATTATTTTATTTTATTAAGTGAAAACTAAAAGGTATTACTTCTACAGGATTATTCACATATATATCAAAATGTTCTATTTTAATTCTTGGATGTACATACATGAGACCCACTTTCATTTTTCTGTGGGTTTAAAGTGACATAATGATCACGTCTTTAAAGCAGTTTTTTTAAAATGTGATGACTATGAAATGAAACCCATTTATTTTATGCTATATGGGTTGTTTATGAAATGTTTAATTATGATATATGTGGCGCACATGATAATAAAGACAAATTTAAAGGTTCTCCCTGATAGAACTCCAATGCATTGGGTAATGACTTAATCTCTAGAGATGTCCATTTTTAACGACGCCATGGTGAATAACCTTGGTAATTTTTAATGACACCTTGGGGATGGACCTTGGTGAAACAGAAATTATTTTCTATGTTAAATGTTATAGCCACATCTTCAAGTTATGAAATACATAATTTTTATTATGATATACCTCATGATTTTTTTCTCATGCCTTAAAGTTCTTTTTCATGACATTGTTGATGTATCTCAAGTTCACATGTTAAATGTTTCCCCTTGTTTCCCTTACTGGGCCTTCTGCTCACCCTTTCTTTTGATATATGTCCCCTGGTTATGAGATGCAGTAATGAATCTAGGTTGAACATAAGGAGAATCCTTTCAAGTGTTTTAGAAGAATGTTTTATGTTTTCATGTTTTAAGTTCCTGTTTCCAAGACACTAAACATTAAAGATCCTCGGTTTTGTAAAATGTAATAAAAGTTTATGTGATAAAAGGAGGGATACCATAGGTCGAGTCTTTTCCACCTAGAGCAAGAGTGTAGAACCATCCTCCCTTGGAAAGATAAACATGAAATGCAAGGGGCATACCCCACACGTCTTCACCCCTTTCGGAAGAAGGGTAAGCAAGACCAGCTACCTAGAGCTGTGGGGAATGTAAAGCAGATAAACAACCAATAAGAATCAGCAAGCATCCAAACATTCACATCCAACCCATTTCATCATCCTCGGTGTCCTCCTCGACACCCACATGCATAAACTGATGCATCTCTCCCCTCTAGGCATCAACTGCTGCTATAACCAATAGGCCTCCCTGCCCCCACATATCACAATAGCCTTCCAGGATCACATCACAACACAAGTAGGATGAAAAAAACCATCATATTAATTGGGATATTAGCCCTTAAAAAAGGAATATGGTAACTTAGAACCCTATAAGGAATTATATTTTATCAAACCACTACTTTTTTAATCCATATTGAATTAATTGATTTATTATTCGTAGGTTCCAACTTAGGGAAACCTAAAAAATGTAATCTATCACAAAATGATTAAACATGCTTACTGCATCAATTTGATTAACATCAAATTAAAACAACAACCATCGGATTCATTCGCATGTCTCATTATCCTTTTCCAAACAATTATCAACTAATTCTGGGTTTATGTCCTTTACCAATTTCCATCAAGAATGAAAATCAAAACAAATCAAGCCTAGATATCAAACTATCTAGAAAAACAAGAGGTAATAACATACGATAAAAATCTATTTATTTATCTAGTTCAAATATTTATTTTGTCAAGTCCATTGTGATCCAGTGGGATAAATCATGCTAACTCAACAGTTACACGTAAATGAAAATAGAAGCAATGAATCCCCTACCTCAAAGGGTTCTTGGTGTTATTTACAAAAGAATGAAACACACAATAGGTTACAGTCTCCTCCCCCATGACAACTGTATCCACCCGAGGATGCAAAGACACCACCACACTACTCAACACCCAAGAAAAACCCCATTAGGAACATGGAGATACCATTCCATAAAAGGGAAAGTAAAAAAATTGAAGGATATTAACCCAAAATAATAATGATAGATCATTCCTTATATCGAATATTGATTGATATTTCTTGGTTTCATCAAAAACTGAGGGGAACCAATCAAAAGAAGAAATTTTGATGGTGTAACTCCTACGGGATGGAATGAAAGGTTTGAGTCTCTCACATCTGAGAATAAGGAGGAATAACTATAGAGGATGATATCTAATCCCTTTAGAAGATTTAATGGAGCATAAGATTAAGATATGCTTGATTTTCAATTAAAAGAGGATCACATTTAACCATGAGTTTTGACCAAGTAAAATAATCCTGAGCCTTAGGAAAAATTAATATAGGAGATATGGATATTGAATCGGCCTTAGAGTCCTTAAAACGTGTCTACAAATGCATTTTTCATCAATGGAAATGTCAAAGGGGCAAACTATATGAAGATGGAAACACTGTTCATGAATATGAAATATGGAAAAAGAGATAGAGGTTACTGTTAGACCTCACCGTTCTGGAAATATTGTTCATGAACTCAAAATCTGGATAAGGAAATAGAGGTTATCGTTGGACCTCACCATTCTCAAAATGCTGTTCATGAACTCAAAATTAGACAAAAGAAATATAGGCTACCATTGGAACCCCACCATTCTAGAAACATTGTTCATGAACTCAAAATTTGGCAAAGAAAAGAGGCTACTGTTGGAACCTCACCATTATATAAACACTATTCATGAACTCAAAATTAGGTAAAGGAAAGAAGTTACCATTGGAACCTCACCATTCTATAAACACTATTCATGAACTCAAAATTTGGAAAAGGAAAGAGGCTATTGTTGTAACATCGCTATTCTAGAAATATAGTTCATGAACTCAAAATTTAGAGAAAAAAAGAGGCTACCGTTAGACCTCACCATTGCACTGTTCACCTAAGTAAATCGATGACCCTGTTCACATAAGGCTACCATTGCAATGTTCACCTAACGCTACCAATGAAACTGTTCACATAAGGCTACCTTTGAACTGTTCACCTAAGGCTACCGATGACACTGTTCACAAATGGTTACAATTTCACTATTCACATAAGGCTACCAATGACATTGTTTGCATAAGTTTACCGTTGCACTATTCACATAAAGCTACCGATGAAACTGTTCCCATAAGGTTATTATTTAACTGTTCACATAAGTCTAGCGATGACACTATTCACATAAGGTTACCGTTGCACTGTTCATATAAGGCTACCGATGACACTGTTCACATAAGGTTACCGTTGCACTGCTCACATAAGGCTAACATTGAACTGTTCACCTAAGGATACCATTGCATTGTTTACCTAAGGCTACCGATGACACTGTTCACATAAGGTTACTGTTTCACTGTTCACATATGGCTACCAATGACATTGTTCACATAAGTTTACCGTTGTAATGGTCACCTAAGGCAACCATAGCACTGTTCACCTAAGGCTATTGTTTCACTGTTCACCTAAGGCTGCCATTACACTATTTAAAGAACTATTAATTATGAAGTGTTTTTGGGATAAGTCGTCTTGACCTTCCAAAACACCTCAGACCCTTGATTTTCACAAAGTAATGGACCAAAGAGTAATGAGCCATTACAAGTAACATTTCAATTTTTTAAACGAGCATTATGGAATGAAGGTAAGTAATATTATATCATCACATAATTATAGTAGTATCATATACCATATTATTTATTATATTATTCATATATATGTTATCCATTTTTAGTGGTGATTAAAATAGATTTTAATTGTATTGTGAAGGTGGTATCTCACTCATACACGAACAGAGTTATCATTTTTCAATGTTAGAATGAAAATGGTAAAATATTTTTAAATAATGATAAATATTTCATCAATATAATAATTATTTCATTTATATTAAATATATTTAGTATAATTAATCTTATTTTATCCAATTTAAAGAGTTAGTGAAAAATTAATCACATCACTTCACTAGGCGGTAGTTCACCATACACACGAGCGACATTATCGTATCTCTTAAGGAATGGAATGTGAAAAAGAAGTTTATATTATACAATGAATACATAGGTATAAATATTTTATTAATATCATATATTTATATATATTTGATATAAATCATCATACCTAACCGTGAGAGGTGTTAATGGAAAAACGAATGACATCAGTTCGCGAGGTAGTACTCTATCGTACACCGGAATGATGATTTTATAACACTTTTATTGGAAGTGGGGATGGTTTTATTTCATGAAACTAACAAAAAAACATCTTGGTATATGGAATATACTTATTTTGTTATATAAATATGGTTTAATAATAATTTAATGAGTTGTAGTGAAACGACCCAAACTTTTATTAATGAAAATTTCTCTTGATCTAATTGAATGTCTTATTTTGTAAAATAGTTGTATAAAGTATGAACTTCCTTGGTTTTATGTTTTTGTATTTAAAAATACCGTTAATAATTGTTACCATTTCTAATAATTTTTTTTAACTTTGATCACTTAATTAGTATAAATATAGGGCTCTAGAAAATCCAATTTTCTCAGACAAGGGAGGTAGTGACCTCATCCAGTAGAATTTCTCTATACAAAGCCCATTTGTCAAATCATGGAAATGGGGTGGCATCATTGGGATTCTCTCTTAACCAAGACCAAGAATAACTTCAACACATTAAGCTCAAACGGAACTGCCTAGGTGAGAAGTGGAAGTTGATAGAGATTACCACCCAAGCGATGTTATTTGAGCCACCCCAAGAGCCTATCACCATCACACACCTTACCCTTAGGTCATATACAGGTTTTATAATGGGTTATTTAATAATTACCTATCAATATTATTATGTGCATTATTTTTTCATGTAACAAATAATAAACATTAATTTTATTATTGTTACTTTGTAAATATTTTTTAAAAGAAAAAAATAGTATTTTTAGTTAATATTCAATTAAGAAATATATTTTGATGAATTAATGGATTTTTTAATTAAATTATATTTTAATAAAATATTATTACTAAATTAGTTTTATTTCAATATAAATCATAATATAATTTTTATGAATAAAATTGGGATTTTTATTAATGTTTGAAAGACGTTATTTATCAAAACTCAGGAATTTCTAGTAAATGTCGGTTTTTATTTAAAAAGTAAAAATTCACATTTTTAGAAAATTATTTAGATAAAATGAATATTATTTTGGGAATCAAGACATAAAAGTTATCCAACATTGAATTTTTCATAATTTTCTGAGACAGTTGAATTTTTGGGTAAACAATAAATACCGTTTAATTGTATAATGTGTTTTATGACATCATAATGATATAATAGTGATTTAATAAAATACTATAAATGGGATGTTCAAAAAATATATTTTTTACCATTAAAAAATGTGATTTTATGTCTCTTTGATTTATTTTACAATGCTTTAGTGGACCCTCCAAGGCTTATGAAATATTTTAAACTTTTAAAATGTTTTCCTTGAGAGTATGACTCACCTCCACATGAGAAAGCCTAATATTTTAAGATGTTAGGCCATTGGCCTTATAAAATAATTTTTTCCAATCCCCTATTCAAAATCCCTGATGAAATAAATGGGTTAGTTTGTGGTTTTGATTAGTTTGATGTATGGTGGCCAAAACATAAATAATAAAGAATTCCCTATCTTTTTCTAAACAAACCCACCAAATATCCCACTTCATCTTCACTAAAAACCTTTGGTGCTTTACCAACCTATGAAATCCTCTCTCTGTAATCTTAAAAAGGAACCCAGGATCCCAAGAAGCCTCTCTCACACCTTTCCTAATCCTTTTGGATCAAACATCCAAGTAAGGGACTTCTTCTTTTCTCGTTCTTGTCCAAATTTAATTATCTTGTTATGACCTTTAAATTTAAATTGTAAATGTTGGCATATGATTTCTCACCTCCCAAATACTTCCCTATTGTTGTCTGAATTATGTGATACCCCTTTCTCTCTCATTAATGTCTCCCATGTGCACCAGTTACCATGCCAACATTCAGTAAGGAATTTCTCTCTCATTTACATTCAACCAATTATTTTTTATTACGAATCTAAATTCCATTATATATGATTGGAAATGTAACTATATGACCCCATTAATTTCCATTTCGTGTAAATTTAATGAGACACCCCTTTATCTCTCATCAAACAATTTTATGAATTCTTATGTAACATTGTTATGCTTCCGAAATTGCACCGCGATTTTTCAAGCCAACGTCATTGTATAGTTAATACCATACCCATTTCTTTGTCAAGGGTATTCACCTTTATGAACATTTAATTATTGATTATATAGTATCATGTATGAATTAAAAATTTATTTATCATAGAATAAATGATAATGTTTAATGAATCAATGTTATATGATCGATGTGGCACACATATGTAGGAAATGAAATGATTGAGAAGGGTGCGCCTTGATAGCACTCCAATGCATTGGGTAAAGATTAGTATCATGATAAGTCAAGTGAAATGAGGGTTTACTCATTCTAATTCAATTTAAATTAGGGTTTACTCATTCTCCATGTTCAATGAGCCTTTTCTATTGCTAATATCATGTTAAATGTTGTTGCCACATTTCCATGTTATTATAATCATGCTATGTCATGTCTTTATGTTCATGTTTCTCTATTGCTCTATTGATATTACTATTGATTAACATGTAATATATTCTTCATGTTATACAATTTTTACTCCCTTATGGGGCTTTATAGCTCACCCTTCTCTTATGAATGTCCTTAGTGTATCCCATGCAATGATAAGTATGAAGGAATGTTGTGGTCGTGTAAAAGACGTTTTCAATAAAGATGTTTTTTTTATGTTAGAAGCTATTATGTAATGTTCCTAATCCCCAAAGACACTGGAACTCTTAATATTCTATCTTCTATGAAGTGAATATTTTATGTAATAAATCATTGTTACGTTTTTAATAAGGATCAGAGTTCTTATAGTTGGTATCAGAAGATAGGTTTAGTTATTTTTGGGATTAGGATTAGAAAACCATTGTAAAAGCCTTAGGTATAAGACTAAGTATAATAAAAAAACCTAAATTTTGGTGAGTATTAAGAAAGTGGTTTATCAAGAAAATATATCCCTGACTGGATATGAGCAGGTAGAGGCGGCTCTGGAAAAGATGTATCTAGGGGTAAAACCCAAAAACACCGCATTGAGCTTGACTTGAACAGGAACAGGTGCACGCCAATGGGTTTGTTGCACTCTTGGTTATGACACTCCCATGATATATGATTTGTTAAATTAATGAGCTTATTATGAACCATTATTAATTGGGGGAATGCCACTAAGAATATTTTTTGGATGTAGATCATGGATAACATAGATTGAAGCCTATAAATTAATTAGTTAAGGAAGTAAAAGTAATTTATAATTTATCCCCTTTTTCATTGGATTCCCCTTTATGTTTTACCCCTAACATTCCTTTTATTCCAACCAATGGTCGATAATAGGAGGACCCGGGCTAACAATTGATACAAATATCAATGTGATGATTGTTCTATTGAGATGCCCAGTCCGATGGGAGTGGGAATCGAGAAAATTATCATGATACTCTCTCAGTTAAATTAAGTTTTTAATAGAAACATGGATCAAGAAGGACATTAAACCCACCCCCCCCCCCCCAAGAAAGAAAATTTTGAAATTGAGAGCTTCATGAGACAAAGGCCTCCTACTTTAAATGGATCATCTGATCCCTCAATCGTCGAACAATGGATCAACTTCATTGAGAAGATCTTCTCTATCCTTCAATGTTCGGAACAAGATAAGGTACATATGGCTGATTATCATATGTTGGGTGAATTAGATCAATGGTGGACATTGACAAAAAGTACAAATCCTTGGAAGGATATCGAGGTGTTGAAATGGAAGGATTTCTAGAAAGTATTTTCTGACATATATTTTTCTTGCACCCTTCAAATTAATATATAAATGGAATAACTTACCCTCAAGAAAAAAGACGATGAATCTATCAGAGCGTATGAGGAAATCATTACAAGGCTTGCATGATACACCTCAAGCTTGGTCTTTACCCCCGAATGCAAGGTTGGATGCTTCTTTGGTGGGCTAAAACCAAGCCTACAGAAAGCCCTATGGATCTGTGGCTTCGAGAGATATGAAGAAATTGTCTGATGTTCCCTCAAAGTCAAAATAGTTATCAACGAATCTCGTGGGTATCATGGGGATAAGAAGCATAAGTTGGACTTCAAATTTGGCGGTATGATGGATAAATCTAACCGTTCTATGAAAATCCAGCATCCCAATTTCCAATGATGTAGAAAGAAGCAGCAAGAAAATTACATGAAGGGTATGAGGAAATGATTTAAGTGTGGAAGAGAAGGGAACCTGGCCCATAACAGCTGATAAGAAAAACCTGCGGCTACAAAAGAAGAGAAGAATTCTCTGTTAGACCCTCAACACGTTGTTCATTTCTTTAACTACAAAGAATATGGGCACTTTTCAAACTAGTTCCTTAAGCTAAGTGTTTTCGAAGGCAACCAACAACCTCCAAGGTAGAAAGGGAGAGCTTTTTCCATCACTACCATCGAAGTGAACCCTGAAAATGAAGTGGTGATAGGTATGCTAGTTATTCATTCCAGAATAGAAAACATACTTTTTTATTCTGGTTCTACACATTCTTTAATATCCCAAAAGTTTAGTAGAACAATCCCAACACCACCACATTTTATGGAAGTGAAGATGCCGATGATAAAAAAAATGGGGAACTCACTACATCCCATGAATATTACTCATCCCTAGTCATAATTTGTGGATTTAACTTCTTGGGGAACCTCTTCATACTCCCTTCGGTGGAATTTGATTAAATTCTTAGCATGGATTGTATTTCCTTATATTGTGCCAACAAAAATTTCTGTGAGACGTAAATCACTCTCCATATGGTGAATCGACCCCTGATTATGTACCAATGCAAGGAGGAGGATGAATATTCATTTGCACCATCATATCAAGCATGGATATTACCATCCTATGAGCATGCATATCTGGCATAGATGATTGAGTCCAATGAAGAATCCATCATTGAAGACATGCCTATTATTAGGGAATTCACTAAATTGTTTCCTGAGAAATTTTTTGGCCTTCCTCCTAGAAGAGATGTTGAATTATCTATTGATCATATACTTGGGGAATTGCCAACATCCAATACTCCATATAGAAGGGCTCTTGGGGAGCTTGAGGAGTTAAATAAACAACTGTAGGAGAATCTTGATAAAGGGTTTCTATGCCCAAGTGCTTCACCATGGGGTGCACCAGTCCTCTTCTTCTAGGGGAAGGATAGGCCAATTCACCTTTTCATGGATAATCATGTGCTCAACAAAATCACCGTAAAGAACAATTATCCAATTCTATGAATTGATGACTTGTTCAATTAGCTATGTGGAGGAAAATACTTCCCCAATGTTGATTTTCAGTTAGGATATTACCAAGTAAAGTTGAAGAAGGAGGATATCCCTAAGACTAATTTTCGTAAAATATATGGGCACTATGAATTCATAGTAATGCCATTCGGACTCACTAATTCTATAGCAATATTAAAGGAATTTAGGAATAGATTCTTTAGAGATTATCATGAAAAAAATTTGGTAGTCTTTATAGATAATTTTCTAATATACTCCAAAACCAAGGAGGATCATGACGATCATCTAAAAACTATACCAGAGACCTTGTGAAAGGATAATATCTCTGAAAATCACATCATGTGTAAGTTCCGGTGGACGTAAGTCCCATTCATGGATCATATCATCAAAAAATGGATATCTTTGGATCCCTATAAGACAGTTGCAATTGATGGAGGGTCAAGGCCAACATCAGCAACAGATATCTGTAGCTTCCTGGGGTTACCTGGATATTATCACTGATTTGTGAAAATTTCTCACAATTGTCCAACCCTTTTACCTAGATATCTCAAAAGGGAGTAATATTTTATTGGAGTGATGAATGCGAAAAGATCTTTAAGGAGTTGAAAAGGAAGCTTAACACTACACCTATGATCACACTACCCATAAGTGGAGAAATTTTTTTCGTATTTAGTGACGCTTCGAAGAAGGGTCTGGGCAGTGTGTTGTTGAAAAATTACAAAGAAATTGTCTATGCTTTAAGGCACATGATGTTTCATGAGAAAAATATCCAATACATGATCTTGAGTTTGTTTTAGTAATATTTTCTTTGAAAATTCGGTGACATTACCTCTTTGGGGAGAACTGTGAAATATACACGTATCACAAAATCCTCAAGTATATATTCACACAAAAAAAGTGGAATATGCACCAATTAATATGGCCAGATCTGGTCGAATATTATGACTTCTCACTCCATTACCACCCTATTAAAATGAACAAGTTAGCGGATTCTCTAAGTAAAAATGACCAAGTAATTAAAACACTGAGGAGAATTGAAAAGGATCCAATCTTCTTAGTTTTGATAAAGATGGACATGGGAATCCTAAATAAGGGATCATCATCAATCCTTTCACAAATGATTTCTCAATGGTATCTTTTGGAAAGGTTAAAGGATTCTCAAAAGGATGATGTGGGAATTTAGAAGAAAGTGGAAACTATCAAAAAAGGGAAATCCTCGGAGATCATTGTCAATGATGAAGGAAGTGTGAGATTTGGGTCAAGACTATGTGTTCTACCAAAATAAGAGTTAAAGAAATAACTTTTCGATGATTCACATAGTTTGAATTTCTCCATTCACCAATGAAACAAAAATATGTATCGAGATCTCCAAGAGAATTATTGGTGGGACAACATGAATAAAGAGATCAATGAGTATACATAAAAGTGCCTGGAATGTTTTTAGGTGAAGGATGAGAGGTTAAAGAAAAAAGAGATAATACAACCATTACCCATACTAGCATGGAAATGGGATAACATCACCATGTACTTTGTCACAAGAATTCCAAAGACATCCAAAGGAAACAAAGTT
Organism: Viscum album; assembly: GCA_963277665.1. Lineage (NCBI taxonomy): Eukaryota > Viridiplantae > Streptophyta > Magnoliopsida > Santalales > Viscaceae > Viscum > Viscum album. The sequence goes on along the minus strand of OY728127.1, from coordinate 400,243,853 downwards.
ATCAAGGTTGTTGTGGATCATCTTACAAATGTTTCATACTTCATTGCATTTTCAGGGGATTTCTCATTGGATCAACTTTCATAGATATATATCAGAGAAGTGGTAAGGCTACATGGAGTGCCACTATCTATTGTATCTGATCGAGATCCAAGATTATCCTCTATGTTCTGGAAGAGTCTCCAGCACACTCTGAATACTGAGTTGAACTTCTATATAGCTAATCCTCCTCCAATATATATTTTTTTTGGATTTTCACATGAGACTTTTACGGGTAAGTGTGAACCATAATAGTTTTAACCAATTAAATTCATACACAAAATTATACCTCCCAATTCAAATTTCAAAAACCACCTATCATATATTCCATAAACTGCCCTGAAGATTAACCTGCTTGCAAATTCAACAACATAACAAAAACCCTCAAACTGAATCGAGCCATTTGCTGCGCTCTATCTGAGACACAAACCATCAAGGAATGTCAATCATTGTCATCATCACCCTGAATTCAGTATGTCTTATCATCCTCAAATTGATGGCCAGTCTGATTAGTCTATCAAAACACTTGAGGACATGTTGAGAGTATGCTCAATGAAATTCAATGGCAGATGGTATCAACATCTACATCTAGGTTAGTTATCTTAAAAAAATAGTTTCCACTCAAGCATCCAAATGGCTTTTTATAAAGCCCTTTATAGGATGAGTTTTAAGACACTGGTATGTTGGGATGGAGTTGGGGTGTGAAAACTTCTAGGTCCAGAAATGGTCGATGAAATGGTGGAGATGGTTAAGACCATCTAGTAGCACATTAAAGCTGATCAAAGTCAACAAAAGAGTTGTTATGATAATCATCAAAGAGTCCTAGAGTTTGTTGTTGTAGACATGGTATTCCTTTGCATATCACTGTGGGAGAGAGTTATGAGATTTGGGAGGAAGGTAAATCTTAGTCCAAGGTACATTGTTCCTTTTGAGATCCTTGATCGCATTAGAGAAGTGGTCTATCGACCAGCACTCCCACCAAACCTATCTCTAGTAAATGATGTATTCCATGTATCACTCTTGAGTAAATACATATCTGACCCATCTCATGTAATCATTCCATAGGTGGTACCATTGGAGAATGACCACTCCTATGAAGAGAAGTCGGTGAAGATCTTAGATCGTAGGGAAAATTTTTTAAGAAATAATAAATTGACCCTCCTCAAGGTATTGTGGTGAAACCACGAGTTTAAAGAAGAAATGTGTGAATTGGAGCAAGTGATGAAGAAGAGTTAGCCACATCTATTTTAGTGTGGGAAAAGGAAATTTCAACGACGAAATTTTATAAGGGGGTAGGATTGTAATGACCCAAACTTTTATTAATGAAAATTCATCTACATATAATTAAATGGCTTATTATGTTATATGGTTATAAAAAGTATGAACTTCCTTGGTTTTATGTTTTTGGATTTCAAAATACTGTTAAGAATTTTTTTCGTTGCTAATATAGTCATTGAATAGTGATCGCATGATTAGTATAAATATAGGGCTTTAATAAATCCAATTTACTCAGAAAAAGGAAGTGATGGCCACATCCAGTAGAATTGCGCCGAACAAATCCTGTTTGTCAGAGTGTAGAGAGGAGGTTATGTCATTGGAAGTCACTCTTGACCAAGCCCAATCCGAGCTTCAACCTGTTACACTCGAACAAAACCTCCTACGTGAGAAGTGGAAGTTGATAGAGATTACTACTCGAGTGATGTTATCCGAACCACCCCAAGAGTATGTCACCATCGCACACCATACCCTTAGGTCATATACGGGTGTTATAAGGGGTTATATAATAATACCCTAGAATAATCATTATGTGCATTATTTTTTCATAGAATAAGGAACATAGATTCATTTTATTATTGTTACTTTGTAAATAAATTTTAAAGAAAAAATAGTATTTTTAGTCAATATTCAATTAAGAAATGCATTTTAATTATTTAATTTCTTTTTGAGTTAAATAATATTTTACTAAAATATTATTAATAAATTAGTTTTTTTAAAATATAAATGATCATATAATTCTTATGTATAAAATTTTGATTTTTATTAAAGTTTGAAAGTCATTTTTTATCAAAACTCATGAATTTTTTATAAATGTTAGTTTTTTTTAAAGTAAAAATTCACATATTTAGAAAATTATTTAGTTAAAATAAATATTATTTCTAGAATCAATAGTTCTAAATTATCCAATGGTGAATTTTTCATAATTTTCTGAGATAGTTGATTTTTTGGGGAAAGATTAAATATCGTTTTATTGTATAATGTGTTTTATGTCATCATAATAAACTAATAGTGATGTATTAAAATACTATAAATGTGTTGTTCAAAAAATATAGGTTTTACCATTAAAATAATGTTATTTTAGGTCTATTTTATTTATTTCTCAAAGAATTAGTGGACCCTCCAAGGATTATAAAATATTTTAACCTTTAAAAATGTTTTCCTTGAGAGTGTGACTCATCTCCATATAAGAAAGCCTAAAATTTTAAGAAGCTTGGACATTGGACATATAAAATAATTTTTTCCAATACACTTTGGAAAAAACTACGGTAAAAACCATGGTTTGGTTTGTGGTTTTGATTAGTTTAATGTGTGGTGGCCAAAACCTAAATAATAAAGAATTTCCTCTCTTTTCCAATATAAACCCCCCCAAGCTCCAACTTACTCTTCACTCAAAACCTTTGTATCTCGACCAAATGATACCCTCCTATCTCTAGAATTTTTCAAAGGTGCCCCAAGCTCCCAATAAGCCTCTCCCAAGCCTTTGGAACCACACTTCCAAGTAAGGGATATCTTCCTTTTTCGTTTTTGTCCAAATTTCTTTATGTTGTTATTCCCTTTAAATTTCAATTTTAAATATTTGGGTATGATTTATAACCTCCAAAATACTTCCATATTTTTTTTAATGATGTGAGACCCCTTTCTCTCTCATTAATGCCTCCCATTTACACGTGTTACCATGCCAAAATTCTGTAAGGAATTTCTCTATCCTCGTTTACATTCAAGCAATTCTTTTGTATTATGAATCTAAATTCCATTACATATGTTGAGACATTTATCTATATGACCCCCTTACTGTCAATTTCATGTAAATATGATGAGACACCCCTTTCTCTCTCATCGAACATTTTTATGAATTCTTATGTCACGCCGTTATGCTGCCGAAATTGGACCGCAGTTTTCCCATCCAAATTCATTGTGTAGTGAATACAATGGCCATTTCTCAATCTAGGGTGTTCACATTTATGTACAATTACTTTTGGATTATATAGTTTCATTTATTAATTCCATATTCCCTTATCATGGAATAAATTATTATGTTTAATAAATCCATGTTATATGATCCATGTGGCGCACATATGCATGAAATGAAATGATTAAGAAGGGTGTGCCCTGATAGCACTCCATTGCATTGGGTAAAGATTAGTATCATGATACAACAAGTGAAATGAGGTTTTACTCGTGATAATTCTTGTTCAATTAGGGTTTACTCATGATCCATGTGCAATGATCCTTGTCTCATGCTAATATCATATTAAATTTTGTTTCCACATTTCCATGTTATGATAATTATGTTATATCATGCCTTTATGTTCATGTTTCTTTTATGCTCCATTTATATTACTATTGCTTAACATGTAATATATTATTCATGTTATTCCTTGTTTACTCCATTATTGGGATTTATAACTCACTCTTTTCTTATGAATTTCCTCAGGTTATACCATGCAATGCTAAGTACGAAGGAATGTTGTGGTCAGGTAAAAGAGGTTTTCAATAAAGATGTTGTGTTTTATGTTCTAAGTTGTTATGTAATGTTCCTAAGCCCCAAAGACACTAGACCTCTCAACATTAAATCATGTATCAAGTGAATATTTTTTATAATAAATCATGTTTAAGTGTGTAATAAAGAGCAGGGTTGTTATATGTACACTACGGGAAAAAAGGATTTTTGTGACGGGAATAAATCTCGTCGCAAAAGGTACGCCCAATAGGTTATTTGCGACGGGGGTAACGACCCGTCGCAAATAACCAACTATTTGGGACGGGATTTCGTCTCCCGTCGCAAATAGTTTGGCGTGGATAGCACGCCAAAACGCGTGAAGGTTATTTACGATGGGGCCTGTCACAAATAACCGAAAGCGGTTAACAGTTTTTTACGACGGGATGTCGTCCCATCACAAAAGGTGTTCCGGCAGGGACTATTTGCGACGGGACCCGTCGCAAATACCTATGCCCGCATTAATTACTATCAGCGGTTAAAAAGTATTTCTGACGGGTCCCGTCGCAAATAACCGACCGCGGTTTATAGCCTTTTGCGACGGGATGTCTTCCCGTCGCAAAAGGTGTGTCGACATGGACTATTTGTGATGGCTCCCGTCGCAAATACCTTTTTAACCGCCGACAGTAATTAATGCGGCTGTAGGTATTTGCGACGGGTCCCATCGCAAAAGACACAATTTGCGACGGGTATCCCATCGCAAATACTCTAACCTATATATACATCCATCTATTTTTCCTCTCATTCCTCTCAAAATTTAGATCATGTTTCTTTCAAAACTCGGATTTTAGAGAGGGAATTTTTTTAAGTTAAGGTTTTTGTTCACGAAAAAGTTGTGAAGCCGTCTGCATCAATAGAAAATCAGTCTTACAAGTATTTATGTTTTTTAAATTTATTATTTATTTCATTTTTTATGTTCATTTTTTTATTGTTGATTAGTTGTAATTAACTAAAATTTAAATTGTTTTGTCATTAGTATTTTTTGTACTAATAAATCGAAATTTTTAGAATTAATTTTTAATAATTAGTATTAATTATTTATTATTAACGATAATTAGTAATGTATATAATTAATTTTTAGTAATTAATAATAATTGGTAATAAATATCAATAAAAAGTAATAAATAATAATAATTAGTAATAATTAGTAATAATTCGTAATAATTACGAATAATTAGCAATAATTTGGAATAATTAACAATAATTAGGAATAATTAGCAATAATTAGCAATAATATGGAATAATTAGCAATAATTAGGAACAATTAGCAATAATTAGTAATAATTAGCAATAATTAGTAATAAATAACAATAAATAGTAATAATTAATAATAACTAGTAATAAATTGTAATAATTAGTAATAAATTGTAGTAATTAGTAATAAATACTAATAATTAGTAATAAATACTAATAATTTGTAATAAATACTAATAAATACTAATAATTACTAAAAAATACTAATAATTAGTAATAAACACTAATAATTAGGAATAATTAGCAATAATTAGTAATAATTAGCAATAATTAGAAATAAATAGCAATAATTTGCAATAATTAGGAATAATTAGGAATAATTAGAAATAATTAGCAATAATTAGCAATAAATATGAATAATTAGTAAGAAAAAAATGAATAATTAGTAATAAATATGAATAATTAGTAATAATTAGGAATAATTAATAATAATTAGTAATAAATTGTAATAGTTAGTAATAAAGTGTAATAATTAGTAATAAATTGAAATAATTAGTAGGAATAATTAGCAATAATTAGCAATAAATAGAAATAAATATCAATAATTAGCATCAAACAGCAATAATTAGTATTAAATATAAATAAATATTAAAAAATAGGAATAATTAGTAATAATTAGGAATAATTAGTAATAATTACGAATAATTAGGAATAAATACTTATAATTAGTAATACTTACTAATAATTAGTAATAAATAGAAATAATTAAGAATAATTAGCAATAATTAATAATAATTAGCAATAATTATGAATAATTAGCAATTATTATTAATAATTAGAAATAATTAGTAATAATTAGCAACAATTAGCAATAATTTATAATTATTAGTAATAAATTTTAATAATTAGTAATAATTTGTAATAATTAGTAATAAATTGTAATAATTAGTAATAAAAACAAATAATTACTAATAATTACTAATATATACAAATAATTAGCAATAATTAGAAATAATTAGGAATAATTAGTAATAAATAGCAATAAATAGAAATAAATAGCAATAATTAGTAATAAATAACAATAATTATTATTAAATAGACATAAATATTAAGCGATAGGAATAATTAGTAATAAGTAGGAATAATTAGTAATAATTCGGAATAATTACGAATAATTAGGAATAAATAGTTATAATTAGTAATAATTCCTAATAATTAGTAATAATTAGCACTAATTTGGAATAATTAGCAGTAATTAGGAATAATTAGCCATAATTAGTAATAACTAGCAATAATTAGTAATAATTAGGAATAATTAGAAATAATTAATAACAATTTGTAATAAATTGTAATAATTAGTAATAAAGTGTAATAATTATTAATAAATACTAATAATTAGTAATAATTACTAATAAATACTAATAATTAGAAATAATTACTAATAATTAGAAATAAATAGAAATAATTAAGAATAATTAACAATAATTAGAAATAATTTGCAATAACTAGAAATAATTAGCTATAATTAGCAATAAATAGTAATAATTAGCATTAATTAGTAATAATTAGTAATAATTAGCAATAATTAGTAATAATTAGATATAATTAGTAATAATTTGTAATAGTTAGAAATAATTAGATATAATTAGATATAATTAGATATAATTGGATATAATTAGATATAATTTGATATAATTTGATATAATTAGATATAATTAGATATAATTAGTAATAATTAGTAATAATTAATAATAATTATAAATAATTAGTAATAATTAGTCATAATTAGTCATAATTAGTCATAATTAGTCATAATTAGTCATAATTAGTCATAATAAGTCATAATTAGTCATAATTAGTCATAATTAGTCTTAATTAGTAATAATTAGTCAAAATTAGTAATAATTAGATATAATTTGACATAATTATCCTTGCTTGGTTGATCACCTTGCAAGTAACATTTCAATAGGATAACCCAAGTCATGCCTTCTCATCTATAAGAATTATCTCACATGACCCTCTACATAGACCATTCTTCCTTGAAAATTTATGGGAAAGATACTGATATCCCCTCAAATTTTTAAGGAATAATGATCTTTGTAAAGGGAGCGAGATGATTCTTAGAGATAAGAATGACATTACTTTTCTCATCCTATTGCAACACTACTTGTGTGGTGATCAACCATGCAAGGAAAATTATAGAGTTTACATTGGACATGGCTGACACAAACATTTTATTGCGCATGACCTGAAAATTGGTGATCCTTTGAGATTTGAACATGTTAAGAATAGAGAAAAACATGTTCCGAATATTGATAATTTTAATATTTTGTAATTTTTTTTATTATTTTAATAATATTAATAATATTTTTTGATAAATATTGATAATATAATTTTTTTTGTTAGTAATAATTAGATATAATTATAACTAGTAAATGAAAACCACTTGGATAATGAAGGTAAAATTTGTAATCATCTCCACAATGATGATTACCAAATCTCCTTTCATTATTCAAGCAGTTTTCATTTTTCTATGTATTGCTAAGTATTGATAAATTAGTAATAATTTGTAATAAATAGTAATAATTAGTTAGGAATAGTTAGAAAGAAATTATAACAAATTTTAATAAATTCCAAGAACCTGGAAAATTTTTTAATGGATTGACGACACTCCTTTTGCTCGATGACTTTTCTCCTTTCAACTCTCACCGACTCAAAACAATATGAAAAATGCACTGCTACATAGGCGTATTCAATCTCGTACACACGAGATTGGATATGTATTTGTAGGATCATATTTTTTATAATGTTTTCAGGCAGTGACAGTTAGAAGAAGAAGATTCATCGATGAAAAGGGGGATCTTTGGTCCGACGGCTCATTTACTTGCATCTTTCTCACACTAAAATCACAATGAAGAATCTGGTCAGAGGTAAGCATATTCATTCTTGTATACGAGAATGAATATGTGTACCTTTGACCAGATTCTTCATTGGGATTTCAGTGTGAGAAAGATGAAAGTAAATGATCCATCAGACAAAAGAGTAGCCATAAATCAACTGGAAATTTTGTTGCCTTTAATTAATGGTAATTATTAAATAGTAGTAGTAATTATTTATCTTCTTTTTTCAGATAGTATTTTTGTAAATTCAAATTATTCAAAAACAGTGATGATTTTATATTTTGTAGAAAAATATGGAACAAGGATGTCGACATCAGTCATTATTAGATGATCACTCTTAGATAAATCATCGTAGAAATCCAAATGGCTCTGGTTTAAATCCTATATATATTGAGGGTGTTGAATCTTTCTTAGCATTTGCATCATCAAAACCAGAATTTGTCTCAGAAGGAACAATTAAGTGTCCCGGTAAAAAAATGTTCTTTGAGAACGTTTGACACATTTGACAATGTTGGGGGACATCTCTTGCGGTTTGTTTTTCAACCAGATTATGTTTATTGGTATCAACGTGGTGAACGTTGTTCCAGAGAATATACTAATAACTTGATTCCGGATCCATCACATTACCAAAATTTTGTACATGATGTTGCAGGTCCATCTGTTCAATAAACTGAAACTCATGATGATATTGATTTAAGTCCAGAGTTGGCACCATCCGAATTTTATGAGATGTTGAGGTATGCTGAGGATTCATTATATCCTGGTGTCATGATAAGAAAATTAGAAGCAGTAGCAAAATTTTTGGCTATCAAATCTGATAATGCAATGTCAAAAAACTTTTTTGATCAGATATTTTTTTTGGTTAAAACACTGTTACCTGAAGGAAATGTGTTGCCGGAAAATTAATATGAGAGAAAGAGGTTGGTTCGTAATATAGGTCTTAGTTATTAGAAGATTCATGCATGTCCAAATGATATCATCTTATATTCTGGTGAAAATGAGTCGTTGGAATTTTTCCAACATGTGGACAATCGAGTTATAAAGAAGCTCAACCAGGGAAGTCTGGATCGTTTCTTGTAAAACAGTTGAGATATTTCCCCCTTACACCATGGCTGCAACATTTATTTATGTCTCATAACACAACGTCAATGATGTCATGGAACAAAACCAATATTTCAACTGGTAAAAGCTTGAATCATATATATGATGGTGATTCATAGAAACATTTTGATCGTTTGCATCTGTATTTTTCTTTAGAAGCTCAAAATGTGCAATTGGGTCTTTCTACTGATGGTTTCTGTATGTTTGGTTCTTATGGTAGTCAATATTCATGTTGGCCTATCTTTATAACTCTGTACAACCTACCTCCATTGATGTTGATGAAGGATCCCTATATCTTTTTGACCTTATTAATCCTAGGACATCTGAAAAATAATATTGATTTTTATTTAAAACCATTGACTGATGAGTTAAATGAATTTTGGAGTAATGGTGTTAGTACATATGATGTTGTTGTGAAACAATATTTCACATTAAAATATGCATTGATGTGGACGATTAGTGACTTTCCAGAATATGGCATGTTATCTAGATGGAGTACACATGTTCCGAAATCATGTCCTTACTGTATGAAAGACAACAAAGCTTTTATGCTCTTCAATGGAAAAAACCTTTCTATTTTGACTGTCATCGCAGATTTCTTCCAACCGATCATCATTTTCAAAGGAACAAATCTCATTTCAGAAAAGTCACAAATGAAAGAGATGAACCTCCATAAATGGACTCAGGTACATAGTTAAGATCATTTGTATTTTCATTACCTCCTATCACATTTGGGCCAACAGTAAACCAACAGAAAATTCATGGCATTGGAAAAGAACATAATTGGATAAAATGAAGCATTTTTTGGGATCACCCATGTTGGTCTGATTTTTTGGTCTACCACATGTTGGATGTCATGAACATTGAGAAGAACTATTTTTATAATTTATTTAATACAGTTTTGGATACACCAGGTAAGGCCAAAGATACTATAAAAGTACAATTTGGTCTTGCCCAAATTTTCAGGCGACCAGAACATGAACTATTTGAAAATGTCATATCACAAAGGTTAATGAATCCAAAATCATCTTATACACTTTCCAAAGAGAGTCGTTTATTATTTTGTTAGTGGATTGAAGATTTAATACTTCCAGATGGCTATGCTTCCAATTTGGGCAGATGCGTTAAGAATGGTCATATTACCGGATTAAAAATTCATGATTGTCTTGTTATAATGGAAAGACTTATGCCAATTGGATTCAGTGGTTTTTTTAATTCTATGATTTGGGATTCGATAACAGACATATCATATTTTTTTCGAGGCATTTGTGCAGAGACAACTGACTATGATGCGGTAAGAAAACTGGAAGAAGATGTTACTGTAATTATATGTAAAATAGAAAAAATCCTTCCACCTGCTTTCTTTGACTCAATGGAACATCTGATATTACATTTTCCACATGAAACTAAATGTGGAGGTCCAGTATAGTTTCGATGGATGTACCCATTAGATAGATCCATGCAGAAATTGAAGAAAAAATTACATAACAAAGCATCAGTTGAAGGCACAATTTCTTAAGCTTATTTGCAAGAGGAAATTGTTTTTTATCTCACTATTTTGAATATGAATATCCCTCAAAACAAAACTGCATGGGATGGAACAACGGAAATGTTAATGATGAAATGGAAAATCATTTATCAGTTTTTAATCATCCAAATCTTGGCTTTGGTGGAGTTCAAGAACGATGGATTTCAGATGATGAACATCACATAGCTCATACATATATTCTAATCATCTGTGATGAAATGACAACATTTGTACTTTGAGTGCTTCTATCACTTATTCTATAATTTCTTTTATAGTATGTAAAAATATTTTTTTTGTAGGGTATATGATAATCATATCCAGAAACAAGTTCCACAAATTACAGCAGCTGCCCATAATGAACGCAGACAAAAAAAATTCTCAGTGGTTTCAAAAGCCGGTAACATAAATTATTGATGGTTTAATATCGATTCAGTTTACTATTTATTATATTGATAATTGTTTTTACAAATTGTCAGGTGTCTCAACATGCTGATAAAATTGATAAATGACTGTGTATATTCAGTAACCCGCCATCCAAAATGGATAAATATTATAATGCATATGTGGTGAATAGTTTTCTATTTCATACACTTGCATATGTGGAATAAAACAAAACAATGAATAGTGTAGTTTGTTTGAGAGGATCGCATCATAGAGAAACTGAAGTTGACTTTTAAGGCATTATGGATGAAATTATGGATCTATGTAATCTTGGAAAAAATTACATAACAATGTTTAAATGTCGCTGGTTGGTTAATAAGAGAGGATTTCGTGTTCATTAGACTCATGGAATCATCGATATTAAATATAAAAGTCTTCTTGTAGAAAATGAACCATTTTTACTGGCTCAACAGGCACATAAAATTTATTATGCAAGGTAATGTTCTACTTCAAGAGAACTGAGTGATTGGTAGAGAATAATAAAAATAAAATCTCGTGAAAATCAATTTACTCAAACTGAATGTGGTTCTGATGAAGTGGAAGAAATTGAAATTTCTCAAGAGACTACTCAAAATCTATCTTTTTCACAAAGAAATGTGAATATCAATGAAGACATCCCACAATTAAGGGTCCATGGTGATGAATATATTAATGATGTTACAAATGAAATTGAAATGACAAGGGATGATAAAAGTGAAACTCATATGGATATTGATGATGAAGAGGAGGAATATAAAGACATTAACATCATTAGACATGAAGATAATGATGAAGGTGAACATTAGCACAGTTAAATGCTGGTTATGATCTTAACTAATATATATATATTTATAATAGTTATTTTCAACTATTTGCTAAAAGTAATCATTTTGTGTTTCAGATGGAGTCTAATCTATTGCATGAGTTAGAAGAGGCTGAGTTACCTTTGGATGAGGGGAATGTGGGGTCATCTGACCCTCAGCCTACTGGTGGTTCAGGAGGTACACAGAGGGGGCACGGTCTTGTGCGACTGATGATTCCTAACCCTATCCCCGAGCGACGTCCAAGTCTTGGCTTCGATCCATGCACACAGAGGTATGGTAAAAAATATATTTTAGTTAGACGACATTAATTTATTTTTATATATACTAATTGTTGGATTATTTATTCTTTTTTCATAGTTTTGCACATGTTTATGTTAGACAGGGGAGAGAAATATTGTGCAATTATTTTTCTCAGCCATGGACCACATGGGAACAGAATCTCGTTGATGTGCAGCTCATCATGTAGAATCATTGGCTGGTACGTAAATAAATAATATTTATTTTGAAATTTATTTTATTAATAACTTGATATTATAAATTATTTGTAGTTTTTATGGTATCCCATTGATGATAGAATGGGTGACGATATCCATGCGGCATGGGAGGTGGCTATGCGTGAGCGTTTGCGTCAGTTTTTTCACAATTTGAGATAGACAGACATTAAGAAAGCAGCAGCGACATTATTTGATGGGTCGTGTAGAGCCCACTAACCAATGTACATTTAATCTCAGGTTTGGGATGGTTTATGTGAACACTGTTTGGGTGGTATATTTCAGAGGAGGTCTTCATTGGGTCGGCAGAACCGGGGGAGACATGAGATAATGCATCAAGCTGGTAGTCGTACATTCGGTACGCATAGAGAGCATCTGGTAAGTATTTTTTTAAATATTTTATATAACTTCAAAAATAAATAGTTTATTTTATATTCATATAGGAAGTCGAGCATCCCGATATTATAGAGTACGATGTTTATTGGAGGATGTATAGTGATCCAGCCACCATAGAGATTATAGTTGATCGCCAGCGCCAGATTTTGGTTAGTCTTATTTTTTTCTGTTTGACAATTAACTGCATATAATATTTTCACAATTTTAATTTCAAATTAGAATTGAATTAGTAATATGAGGTTGTGAATTCTCATACACAGGCTGAGGGTCAGGATGAGACGACTGATCAGACCAGTACCCTCCATTTCAAAGAGGCGGCATGAATGCAGGCGACTCAGTATGGCTTTGAGATAGGCCGAGTAGTTGGTATCGGCTCTCATGTGACTCCTAGTAATTATTATATTACTACTGTGATGTCGGCATCCATCTTGAGAGGAGCTCATGGAGAGGCATCATCTTCTGTCTCACAGTATCGAGAGAAGTTCCGAGCTCAGAATGACCTTATAGAGAGTTTGCAGAAGCAGTATGAAGAGATACGTCAGCAGAAGCAGTAGCAATAGCAACACAAGGAGGAGATGCTTCGATGACAGCAGTTGCAGCCCCACGAGGAGGAGATGAATCGATGTAAGTAGCAGTATCACGAGCAGATGGAGTACATGTATTGTCTGACTCGTAGTTTAGGGATGGAGTTTCCTCCATTAGCTCCTTCAGCTCCTCCACCTCCTCCAGAAGACGTCCCCCCAGTGATTTTTTTATGTCAAAAACATTTCAATTTTAATTTGTTGTAATATGAACTATTTATAGTTTCTATATTTGACATCGGTGTGATTATTAAATAATTTAATTTTTAAAATTTTATGATTTGTTTTTTTAAATATTGAGAATTTTAATTTTTTTTAATTTTTTTTAATTTTAATAATAATATTATTATTGTTTCATTAATCATAATTTTATTAAATATATTTTTTCAGTATTATATTTTTTAATATTTTTTTTATTTTACTAATAATAATAATAATAATAATAATAATAATATTTTATGATTTTTTTATATTTTTTTGTGAATATTGATAATTTTAATTTTTTTTATTTTAATAATATTAAAATTTATTTTTCAATAATCCTAATAATATTTTATTAATTTTATTATATTTTTTTATGAATATTGAGAATTTTAATATTTTTTAACATTTTTATTATTTTAATAATATTAAAATTAATTTTTCAATAATCATAATTTTATCAAATTTATTTTTTTTAATTTATTTATTATTTGTGACAGGATCTGTTGGGGCGAGATCCCGTCGCAAATATTCTAAATAATGTTTTCCTTCAAAAAGGTATTTTCGACGGGATTATGGGCTCGTTGCAAATAGTATTTGTGACGGGATCGTCGCAAATAGTCTAAAAAGATATTTTCAAAAAATATTTGTGACGGTATTACTGGCACATCGCAAAAATGTATTTGCGATGGTCCCATCGAAAAAGAGATTATATATATAAAGTATATAATCAGAGACTTATTTGTGACGGTGAAGTTTCCAATCACAACAAATATTATTTGGGACGGGCCCGTCGCAAATATTAATTTTTGCGATGGAATTTTCTACAACGGGCTATTTGCGACCGAGCCCCATTGTTAAAGCCTATTTCTGATGGGATCCCATCACAAATAACCCATCACAAATCCCTTGAATTCTAGTAGTAGTAGGAATAAATAAAATAAAAATGGTTCTTGAAGAACACAAACTCTTCTTTGAACTACCTCATTTGGATTATACCTAAAGTATTTCTAGAGTATATTTATGAACAATAAAAGGATTATAGGATTATGTTATGTAATTTTGGATGTGATTTGTTCATGTATTTTCCAAACTAAAATGGTTTGAAGGTGTGAAGACGATAGGGGAGTGGTGTCCTTTTATAGGGGTGGGGAGTGGCACATTTATAGGTTTTTAAACGAAAATGGTAGACCCATGTTTTTCAAATTCTAAAAGAGTCCAAAAGGACGAATAGTCACGAATTATACATTATAGGATCTAAATATACCCATAAAATATATCTTGTACAAGTTTTTAGTTTATTTTAACCCTTATCCATTTATTTTAACCCCTAATAAATTGATTTTTAACTTCACCGGGGTAAATTATTTTTATTGTTTTTACTTTTCATTAGGGTAAAAAATTATGTTGAAAATATAATATAATAAAAATTATTCCTATTTGAATTATTTAATCCATTTTTTCAAATACCATTTACATAATTGGAAAATTTTGATTCACAACTAATCTAGTAGGCTCGACAAGAACGATTTTTTTAAAAGAGAAACTTCTCAAAAGATTATAATGTTTCTGTATAGAAATTAAATATAAAAAATATTCCAATGAGGTAAAATGGGTTAATAGATATGTAATTAAACAATTATTTCATTAAAAAATATTATATATAATTTAAATTTATAAATAATTAAAATGAAAATGTAGTTTTTAATTAAAATTCAGCATTTTCACTATTCATTAAAAAATGAAACATTTTAGAAAAATAAAAAAATCACCCTTAGCTAATTTTTATATTTTGATTTAAAAAATGAAGTTTATTTTTTCATATAAATTTTATAAAATTGATTAAAAATAATTTTAAATTATGTGTGCAAAGCACGACAAAACCATCTTTTAGAAAACAATTAATGGTTTTAGAAAAAATTTCTTTTTTATATAAAATGATTCTAATTTTATTTATAATTGATAGGTATAAAATGAATTTTCTGTTACATGTGTAAAAATATACTTTAATTTATTTATTAATTACTATTCATACCCACCAATGTAACGGCTAGGTTTAAATGGAATACCACATTACAGTTTAATTAGACTCAAGCTTATGTGTTCTGTAAGCTATCGAAGATATTAGACTTAAAGAAATATATTTAATGGATTTTTTATTATAAGTTTTGTGGGTCACATATTCTATCAGATAAAATTTTATTCTTTTACAAAAATTTAGTGTTACACTTAGAGTGACATGACTTAAATCATTAAGTATGCTATGAAATATCATCATATATATAATGATTTTCTTTTAAAATTTTCAGGTGTTACACTTAGAGTGACTTGACCAAAAATATTGAGTATGAATTTAAGTATCATCATATATAACATGTATGGAAGAAAAAACAAAATTCTAATGACATAACTTCTTTCCCAATATAAGTCTGTCAACGAATTTTACCTTCAAAAAATAGAGTATTCCCTTTTTCTTTTAAGACGATTTTAGAGAAAACAAATAATCAAAGCATCATTAAACGTATTGACATTTATAATGTCGATTCCCCTAATATATATTTTTTCAAATTTTCTTTATTCGATAGTGAACAAAATCTTATTTATAATTTGATCAACTATAGATAAAATTTCTGATTTTCCACTATAGTATTCCAATAATGAAAATAATCCATTTATAGATATGAAATTCATGAATGAACTTAGATTTTGTAAAAGATTTTGGATGTTAAATTATACCAACTAGAGAGAAACTGATTCACTTCAAACTAGCCAGTTTATAAATTATTTTAGTCGATATAACCAGGATATATGGATTTAACACTTTCACTAAACATAGAAAACCCTATGTAGTTAAATAGTAGACTACCATAATTGATCTTGAGAAGATTAGTGATGTTATTTTTCTTACTGATGCCATAAACCTTTCCAAACAGACATAATATTTATTCTAGTTAATTACATACACACAAAAATCTTGATAATTACGAATAACCACTTTGATAGTAAGAATATATTCATAATTTCCATTACAAAAAAAGTTTATTATCTGTATAAAAGTTCTGAGTGGGTCCCTTTAAATTTATAATACCTTTAATGGGTGAGAAATCATCAACCTAAACTAGTTTTGATGCATTTTATCAATTAATATTCATCTAAAAACCAAATGAGGGATGATAGAGAATATCTATATAAATAACTCTTAAGAACTCAAAGTATCCCTTTGGTGTGTAATTGACCTTGATGTTGATACTAATACCCTTTTTAAATTAATCAATTTGGGAGAGGAATATTTTATAAAGTCCATAACCCTTATTAATTTCCCTAATGAAATCCCATCAAAGTGTGGGTAATTATTTTTATAAATAATGTTTTTGGGGCCATGTCACCCCATTTGGTTTTTTCTAAAGGAGTTTCACACACTCTAATACTGTATCAATGAATTCTAAATTTTTTATACTAGGAATGGATATAAACTAGTTCAATGAAACAATTATATGCGACATAATTCCTAGTCTAAGAGCCATGACATATATGAAAAGTTTATTTAATCTATTACACACAATTATGGGCTTGAAATTCTTGAAATATATCATTTGTTCAGTCTTAGGAATAAGACATAAAAATTGTGTATTAATACAAATGGAAGAAATTTCAAGGAGAAGAATTCCAAAATAATTCACACATATCATCCGGACAACTATCCTAGAAGTACTTGACAAATAAGTAGGTAAAACCATCTATATTAATAGAATTATCCATGTATAGGGAAGGGATAGAAATTTTAACCTCTTCCTGGTTTGGTAGAATAGTGATAAAGGAATTTTTTATGTCATTAAGGATAGGTAAAATGACATTGAGAATCCTTTTATTTGGGTGACTGTGATCCAAACTAAAAATATTCTTAAAGTAGCTGATGATGTCTAGAATAATCTCATCCACAGTATTGAGAGTGTTATCCTCAAATTTCATGATGGAGATATGTTTTTTGATAATTATTTCATGATGTAAGTGGTGAAAATTTTTGGAGTTTCTATCCCCTTTCTTTATCTAGTTCAAATGATATTTCCCCATATAATGATTTCCTTTAAGGGAATGTAGTCCTTAAATATAGGTCTATTTATAGATATATTAATGAGATAGATAGTCTTTAGAAATCTAAGATACTTTTTATAATATAAAGTACTTTACAACTTTATAAATATCATCCTCAATGTGATTAAAGTTATATTTAATATATACTTTCAAAGAGTTATTTCTTCTCTTGAGTTTCAAAGAAAATATTAGATATAAATTCTCTCAAGCTTGTTTATTCCATTCAGGGAACTAATATTGTTACATTTCTGTAGACCATGACATGTATTACTGAATATAAAAGGGAGAGGAGAGGTTATCCTTTTATCTGTAGTGATATAAGTAAGGATAAAAATTTGATCCTCATAGATTCTTTAAATATATTGAGATTCAACATTAATATCATCAAAGAAGAAAATACCCTATTTATATATCTTTCTAGGTCTTGGAATCAATATTTATGAAATAAAATGTAGATACAAACATCTTTAAAATTCATTAGAATAAATTTTCATTAAGTTTATAATAGTATTTTAGATTTATTTCAAATATATTTGAAATAACCATTAATTATCAAGTTGGTATTCATGACAGTATATAATAGGAGTAATTCCAAACAAAATTTTCATCTCTTGAAATAAAAGGTATTGGTATAAATAATTTATACCCTGAATTTCATACTAAAATGGTTTAGAGACACTTTAATCATAATAATACCAATCTGAGTGATAAGTAGGTTAATTCTCTTCTTATCCCGGAACTAGAGTGTCTCAACTCTAGATATCTTGTTGTTAGGTGAAAAAAACATTAAAAATTATGATATTATAATTAAAAAGTTTATAGTTATTGAAGTAAACCATTGGCTTGAAAATACTAATAAAATAAGAGTTATTATATTTAATAACATGATTTAAGACTTAAGTACTACATGAATTACTTAGTCCCAATAAATTCCATAATAATATATTTATATGTGAGATTATTTTCCCCATAAAAATGAGAATGTGAATTTCGAGCAATTTTTCATTTTCCCTCGATTTAACTATGATTTTTGATTGACTTAGGAATCCAAATTAATTTTTTATTATATACTAATATCAACTTCATAAATCTCCTCAACCAAACTATTATAGCCTTCAAGAAGATGGTTGAACTTATTATCAGACATTTGAAACCTAGGATAATCACATTCATAAATTTTCCTTACTGTGAGTTATTTCTTAAAATATGATTTACTGAAACCTAGTATGGATTCCTTGCCTATTTTTTATCAATAATAAAAACTAGTTGAATAATGGGATTGTAATCCAAATCCTTAGGGGTATTAGATATGATATGGACCCTAGTGTGTTCAAGAGAGCGACATTTTGAGTATCAAATAATGTGATTTATTAAATTTTTTAAAATAAATAAAACACTGGCTAATAAATATTGAAATTTTACTATGAGAAACAATTTTTATGGAAACTACTATGAAATTTCACCAAATTGAAATTTAAATGTGAGTTATAATAAAATCAGCGTGGAAAAATATATTCTCAATTGGTAATTTATAACTAACATTGAATTTTTATGTAATTTTTTTTACTATTAATTCATACTTATATAGTGGTTTTTCTTCATTAGTCTTAATAATATGTCCTTATAATCACCTGTTGTGGGTTCCATATAATTTCATCAATGACCTATAGTGAAATATATTTAAAATTACCATATATTCATGTCTTGGGTCTCTCTTTAGTTCTTTACATTTTACTGAATTTCTCCTTAAGAAATAATATTGGTTTTAATGAAATTGCTATAGTTTTGGCCTTTATGTTGTTATTTATGCTAGACCATGTGCCTAAATTAGTTCTTCATAGTTTAATACAATTATTTTCATAGATGAAAACTCTCTTAAAAGTGGTTAGATCCACTCTTCATCATGTTTCCCATGTAATTCCAAATCTCAATTCTTCATTAAAACTTAGAAAAGATTTAAAATGATAAAAAATTTATTAAAATCAGTAATTAAGATAAATTTATATATTAATACACTATTAACTAAAAATATAAAATATACTGTCAATTCCCATTTTAAGTGAATAATAATGTATTTTCTTATAATTAATAACAAATAGAAATATATAGAATTTTATCTTTATCAGTTTTCACACACAATGATTTTCCACTAGGGTGAAAATATCATCAATGAATTCAATTAATATGATTACCCTAAAAAATAAAAATATATAAGTCAAAATTGGATAACTTTCCTAATTTCTTCACCAATGAAATTTATCTGGATTTCTATATTCACTAAAAATTTAATTTCTATCATCCTTAACTCATATAATTTATTCATTTATTTTTATTTGTGCTCATTTATAACTTACCTTATAAGAAATTCATATCAATAATCACTAAAGGATTATATAATTTGAGTTATACTCAATCCTAAATTTTATTAAAGTTCCTCATAAACATTAATTTAATCAAAATTGGCATATTTTCAAATATGATGGATTCACTAATCCAGAAAAAATTGACAATATTATTCTATGATTTATAGTATGTTTAGTAATGATAAAAAATTTCCTTCTATATATAAAAGCATTAATATTAAATTCATTTTATAAAATTAAATTCAATTTAGTGTAAAATATTCACTCCTTACCCTTGTAAATCATCACCCATGTAAATAATTTCCCATTTATTTTTAATAGTTCAAAAGTCTTTACATTGAAAATAGTAAATTATTTCATACATTATTTTCCATATTTTTCAAGAAATTTTCACCTATATATATATTATTTATATAATAAGAGGGATATATAATTACAATGATACTTTTATACTTGTGACCTTTTTCAATTAACTAACAAAGACACCACAAACACTCCCAAATAATAAGGGAAACATTCCCCCAATTATATATAATGTAACCATGTAATACATATTATGTGATGGGAAAGAAAAGGAAAATTATATATGAAATATACCTTACCTATAAGGTTTACCATTTGTTCTAAAAACATAATGAAATTGTATGATTTCAATTTACTCTCAATGAATTTACATGTGGTTGAAATTATATAATTTCATCAATAATATTAATTTAATTTAATTTTTATAATTTTTAAAATGAAATTAATAATTTTTTAGTAATAAATATTCATAATGTATCTTATAAAAGAAGGTATGACAAATAATGTGTTCAATAAGTTTTATAAAACCTCTCATGAAGGAAATTTTAATTTTTTGATAGTCACTTATGACATGAATAAAATAAATTTGTGAATTGATACAAATTTCAAAGAATTGAAATCATCAACATGTAAGCATATCAACAATCCTCTAAACTCATGATGTTAATGTTAAGTAAATTTACATCAAATTAATGTTTTTAAAATTCATTGGGTATCTTTTAATCATAATTTGGTTTTAATTTTTATAATTTAATTGAAAATATGAATGAAAAATATAATACAAAAAAATGAAAACACTGAAAAAAGTATCCTTGTATGTGAACATATTTTCTTTTTATCCACTTTATAAATGTAATATTGCAATCATAATTATAAAAAGATGAATAATATGGGGAAAATAAATTAATTTGTGGGAAAAATAAAACTCAGTGTTCTTGAGTAATCAATATAGAAAAATTAGCATATTTCTAACTGTAATTCTTATAATAAAAACAATTATATTATTTATGAATTTAAAATAAAACCTAACATAAACTTATAGGGAAATAAAAAATATATAAAGAATGATTTTTTCCCCTAATAAGTGTTCATTTATGCTTTATGTTATGTAGTTGTAAGACTATCCCTTGTTTGAATGGATATAGTTTTTTGAGTTTTGAACATCAACACATTACGGGCTCCACAACATCTCCAAATTCACCAATCTTGGAGGTCCCCATGAAGAATTAATGATTTGTAATACAATTTTCCAGTTGTATTATTTTCATCCATGGGAAGTGGTTTAATTAATGAGTCCTCTAATTTTTTCTCATCTTGATAAACTATATAGTCTATCATGTCTTTATTTTCTATTCTTAGAAGTGTATTATTTTCATTATCAAGGTTAAATTTTTCTTTAAGTCAATTTTCCTCAGCACCATCATCCACATTTTTTTCATAAGGATAAAAAAATATTTTTTTAATCCCATATTTAAAACAAACAACGTCTTCTGTGGAATCTTAACTTTTATCCTCATAAATGTTTTACAACTTATTACCGAGTTTGTAATGTAAACACAATGATAATTATTTTAAAATTCAATTGGAGAAAAAATAACCAAAATTCATTTATTTTTCTCTTATACCCTATAATTTCATTTATAAAAATTCTTTTTCCACTTACATTACATTAATAAAGAATTATTCTGAATATTTTGGTAGTTGAATATCTCCCTCCAATAACTCCTATAAGTAGAACTCCTCTTCTTCGTTCTCCAAAGTAAACATGACATGTTTTTGTTCTTAGAATTCAAAACATGGGGAATTTTTTTACTTATTTTCGTATAAAATTACTTTGAATTCATCCAAATTTAATTAATACCCATTAAATGAATCCATTATTCAAGTATCTTCCTCGTTTAATTCTTTTTTGAATTAATCCATTAGGAAAAGTAGTTGTATGTATTCTTCAATCATATCCTATAATTCCCTTAATTCACACTCAAATTCCATAGGGTTTTATTCTTATTCTTTATAATTACTCTTCATTTTAATTTTTTCTTTTATTCTTTTACTGAGAGGAAGTAATGATTTCTACATGTTTCTCTAGCACATGAAATTATGTTGTCTAGTAAGCCAGTACAACTTGATAGTCTCTAAAAGCCTACTTCAAATATTAATTAGTTATTGAAAATTATTCTTATTAGAATGAGATATGTTTATACCCATAATAAAATATTGATATCTATTCCCATACAATATTATTAACTATTTTAAGTTAGTACAATCCATTATCTATCCATTTCATCTGTCCTTTTGTAAATAATTGGTTTGTATATTAATTCAAGATAAGATTTCGGTCCATGATAGTGTGATCAAATATTTGAATTTTCAATACCATAGAAAAAAAATATGAAATATATAATGAGATTATAAAAAACTCACCATAATAGAAATGAAAATAAAACGGTACAAAAAATAAATTAAATTAAATTAATCAAAAAATACTTAAAAAAATTTAATGCACGCATGTGATCGCCCTGACAATGGTTCTAATTTTTTGGGAGGATACCATGGTCCACTCTAAATAATAATATTTTTATTATAATAAATAAAATATAGTTAAAACCTAAGGATTTATCTCATGGTGTTCAATAAACATTCAATATTTCTTTATTTTCTATTTTTTCATTATTGATATTTTGAATTTATTGAAAATGTGGAAATAGTATTATTTTTCTGGATTGATAAAAATAAATTAAATGAAATAATAAATTAAAATTATAAAAAATTGATTTATCTTCTGTTTATTCATTTATTTAATTCCAGTGTCATTTTTTAAGATTATTCTTGTATAATCCTTCCACATTGACTCAACATAATAATTTGTTTATGAATCTTGTCAATATCTCTCAATTTTAAGTGTCAAAAACTATGTGGAAGATAGTTAAATAACCATTATATCTCTTTATGTGAACTGGTATAAGTCACTCATCTAAATCATATAAATAATTGGTTAGTGTTACTTTCGATTCAACCATTCAAAACACATTTTATCTTGTGATGTGTTTATAGAGATATATAAAACAATTTTTTTACCAAAAATTACATGTAAATTTTTTTGAACACTCATCCATAAATTTTTCAACTCTCTCATATAAAGAGTGGTACATTCATGGTATGTTTTGATAGTGATATTAATTAATTATGAAAAATAATAGTGTGATATAAAAGGAAAAGAGTTGACAATAGACCCTATCACCTAAATCACCCATTATATTTTATAATAGTAAAAAAAATTAAAAGATATGAATATATTCATAAAAATAAACTTATGAATGTAAATTTTTGTTCTCATTTATATTGAATCACATATATATAGTTTTAATTTTTTATAGTTACAGAAGAAATGGAATAATACATCTAAATAGTAAATAATGTTGGATGCTAACGATTAAAAAAATAATAGAAATATTATTTTGTTAATCCATAACAGAACCAAAATTATAAAAAAATTGCTTAATAGAGAACTCAAAAATATATCTGTTGAATAAAAGAATTCTATTTGGAACATTTATCATCCATCATTGATTCTATATCAACATCATTAAATCATTTATTAAAAGTTTTTCATCCCCATTTTCTTAAGAGTTTAATAATATATACACATAAAATATGAATTTTATGGATCTTTATAAAGCATTATAAATTTGGTTTTTACTATGTTAATTCTTGTTTCAATCTTCTCCAGTAAATATTGTGGGTTGATTCCTACTAGCCTAAATTATAGGGGGATTTATATAATTTTTTTGTGTTTGGTGACCATTCTATCCAAAATATACGAGACCAAAATCATGGTGAAATTCATGGTTTCCTTGGTGTTTTTAATTTTAAAATAATAAAGGGGAAATGAGATAGAAATGGTTTGGCTACGGTAATGGATCTTTGTATGTCTCTCAATGGAACACAACTTTTTTAACCTCAACATGCCCATGGGGGTGGCTATTGTGAGAGGAAAATAGTATGTGCCATGGAAACACATCTTACGGCTTGTTTTTTTTTTCTCAGCGTGATAAAAACCACCTTGAATATGGTACAGTCTTTAGTGAAAGCCATGGTGGAATCAAGATCCATTTTTAAATAAACACCTTATTCTGTGAATTATGAATATTTCAATAGGTAAATACATAACATCATTATATTGGGTATTTACTACAATTTGTATTGATTATTTACCCATATTAATTTGTTTTTGTTTCCTACATGTTGATTCCATTGATCTAGATGAATTTATACTCTCATCATATGAACATAGGGTATGTTGGTCAACCCTATCTATATTGATGTTACTTATTTTTTTATTGTTGATTTTCTCAACCCCTTTTCTTAACCTTGATACATGAATCGAACCCTGAAAGTTGATGGGTTTTCATGTCTAATTAGAACTGTGTGAACCTATCCTCTTCTCCATTGTACCTAATTACTTATATAATATATTTTTCACTGTTCAACCAGAAATGAAGACTACAGTTGATGATATTTGATGTTGGGTAATTCTTTTTCTACCCTTTAGGTTGTTTTTATTTCTTAATATCTCTTAAAGACACTTTTCATATTGGAATCAGCTCTAGGGAACTCAGGGAATGCAAAAAAAATTAGTATTGGTATATGAACATGGTTTAGGTGAAATCACCCTTATTGAACCTTGATATTAACTTCAATATGGTTGTGGTATTAATTTCCCTAAAATGTAGAGGCTGCTTATTTTTCTTTTATCATGAAACAATGTTTTGTGCTTATATGATTTGAACATGATTGATTTTGATTGCACGTAAGCTTATAGCCTATGAGGTGATATTTGTTGTTTGATTACATGTGTGTGTATGTGTGGCCATGAGACCCATTTTTTGATTTTGATCACAAGTATGTGTGTGTGTGTGTGTGTATAATTTTTTCCCACTCATGATATTCTATGTTATGCCTCTATGTGAAATAACTTTTCTCCATGAGGTTTATTAATATATACTACATTACTATTATTCCACACATTTTACCAAATTGAAAGGAAAACCTTCTATTGAGTGATGACACTAGAGGAAGATAATATTTAGACATTTTATATGACATGATGATAGTATTGAGATAGAATTTCTCTCATTACGTCCTCACATGGACCGAGGGAATGATGGTTTTATGAGATCTGACCTATGAGGTGACAGTGGGGAATGATGGTCTTTGGGGACATGACATGGTACACTGTGTCGGGACATGATGGCCTTATGTCCTGACCCAAGGTAGTGTCAATGTACGATGACCTTGTGTCTTCACCACATGAGATATTGTACTTGATGGCATTGTGGTCTGATTTGTGACTCATTATCCTTGTAGTGGTAGTGGGATACATGTAGTGACCTTATGGTAGACTCTGGTTCTTTTCTTCTATTATAATTATATTTCTAAAAAATAGCATAATTAGTTATGAACATGGGTTTATGTCATCTTTGATAGTGCATGATGGATTACTACATGATTTTATGTTGATTGATTTTTTGTTTATTTATTATCATGAAATTTACCGTTGTGCATGTGAACATGTGTTTAAGATAAAATGGTGGTGTCCCACGGGCTTTGAAATCACATCATGCATAGGCATCTCAATGTGTGTGTGTGTATACATCATGATTATAGATATATGGTAGGGAAAGTAATTAGAAATAGGTATCTAGGTGATGAGTCCTGGAGATTAAGGGCGGTAATGGGAAAATATCAAGAGTGATCTCATAGTGTAATATTTATTTACCTTCCTTACTCACATTATTATTGACCGTCCACTTTGGGGGTACTCAGTTTATCTTTCTGTATGAGTTGAAATACTTTTTATTCCATTCATTATGGTTTTGTTTATTTATTTTTCTATTACATCATGTGTTATTATTCATGATTATTGTTACTAATAGTGAGGGTATTGTCTCCCCACTAACGGAGTTCAGACACACACCGCTACTCAGAAATCTCTCACATACTGGGAGGTTTTCATGATTCCATGTGACTCTATGTCACTGATTCAGTGGTTCGGGGTAGTTCATCACAAAGTGGTATAAATGGTGGGTTTTTTTCTTTTCTTCTTATTAACTATGTTTTTGGTACAGGTGTAAAGGAATTAGTCTGTGTGGGACTTAGGCATGTGAGTTTGATGTGTTTCTATCCAACACATGGGTGATAGAACTCTAAGATACCATTTTTTAGACTGATATTAAAGTTATGCTATTATGGTTTCAAGTATATCCAATGTATATTTTGATGTTATTGTCTTACGATATTTGGGTATGCTCATTCATCATGAATTTTCACTTTGGATCACATGTTATAAATATACTCGTTGTGTGGTAATTTCATAGACGTTATAAATAATACTCATTTCTAGAATAAATGAGTGTTATATTTTATAGTATTGTACAGATAAATCGCAATGAAAAACAAACAACACTTTATTTCATTACTGGATACTATTATAATACACAAAAATTAAACCCATGAAAATTACAAATATTAAAATGGTCCAAAAATTTGAAAATACACAAATATTAAGGGGAAAATTAGGATTATTCGGATTTTCTAGAATCATCACTCACATAAACAACACTATGAAAAAGGAACAAAATTTTAGTAAACCAATCAACATTTTTGAAAAAAAAAATAGTATCTTGGGATTAACTCTAGAGAATAAAGTATAAATGAATTAATATGTATGTATATAAGGTAATGTGACCATTTTAATAGAAAAATAACCATTAAAATAGAAACCTAACCATTATGAATAGTAATTTGATTGTTAGGAATAGTAACCCAAATAATGTGAATAGTAACTTGGTCGTTGGAATTGTAATTTTACCTAAAAATAATAAAATGTTACATAAATTATATTTA
The DNA here is from genome assembly GCA_963277665.1 of Viscum album. NCBI lineage: Eukaryota > Viridiplantae > Streptophyta > Magnoliopsida > Santalales > Viscaceae > Viscum > Viscum album. Next base: position 400,216,742 of record OY728127.1, on the reverse strand, counting down.
TAATGAGTAATTAAAAAATATATAAATATTTTAATAACATAAACTAAATTCTGAGATTAAAAAATCAAAGATACTTTAAGAACATTTTTAATAAACATTATTTTAATGTATTTCTCAAAAATCATAATTCTTATGTCAATAATTAAAAATATCTATGATAGAAAATTATTTTGTGAAAATGAACTTCATTTTTAAAATCATCACTTCAGAATTTTATAATGGATATTTTTTGGTAATTTTCTAAAATACGTTAATTTGCACAAAATCAGAATTCTTATGTTAATAATTAATATTAGCTATGATATAAAATTATTTTGTTAAACTGAATGTAATTTTTAAAATTTTCAAATCAAGATTTTATATGGGTGACTTTTTGGTAATTTTCTAAAATACATTATTTTTATGTGAATAGTTAAAATACCATTTTTCATAACCAACATGATTTAAATTAAATCATTCATTATATAAAAATGAACTAATCAATTATATAAAAAATTATTCTACCCAAAAATAAAGTTATGGTATAAATTAGTAATTTAAGTACAATAAAAAAAATTCCATACATAAAAATTATTTCATAAAGTTAAAGTCTAAATTATTACATTAAAATAACAATTTTTTATTTTTCCAATTTCATTTTTCATATAAAAATGAATTCTGTTTTAGTAAGCCTTAAAAGTCCTAAAATAATTTTATTTCATTAAAATATGAAGTAAAATGTCATGAATATCACTATTACAATGTTTACCATGTAAATTAGTTTCTGTTCAATATTTTAACCTAAAAACCCATCTCCTCGAGTATAAATACCTCGCCCCCCCTTGTAAAACAACTTCCTCACTTAACAAAGCCAAAGATAAACCAAAATTTCTGCTATTAAGTCCCTTATAATTATTAGGTTAATTTTGTAGTCACTAAAATCCAATAATTCAAGTATTTTCGTACTATTGAAATGAATCAACACCGAGAAGAGGTTGGTGGAAAAGTTATTAAAGAAATAATGATTTACATTAAAGGGATTATCTAACCCTACAACCTATCTTCTAGGTTATCACCTCTTTCAAATTAATTTTAGTATGTATATTCCTATAATATCTTTAATATGTCCTTTTTATATTATTTACCTTATATTTCTGGGGATCTAAATTTTTCTTCCATTTTAAAATGATTTCTAAGACAAATATAATGTTTTTTCAATGGGATATTATTTTCCAAAACATTACATTGACTCTTCTCGAACAGTTTATTATGAGATTAAGAATGATGATGTATTATAGTGAAATATTATTTCCATTTTAAATTTGTAAAACCCAAATTTTATCCATGAAATAATTCATTACAGAACCTTTATGACACCCATTCCTTCCCATGAGTTTGTTTCATGACTATTATTGTTATATGTTCTCTTTCAAGGTGGCATGCATGATTATGAGAATTTCTAGATGTGATGAGTGGGATTGAAATTATATATCTATACAATTAATTAGGTTACATGATATTTGTCATGTTATTATGTTTATTATCCCTAAAAATGGTTCTCACTTAGTTCACAATTATGATGTTACGATTTATGCACATATGTTTTGTGTGAACATGGTGATATATATGTTCTCAACTAAGTGAGGTATTTCAAACCTATGTTATTATGTTCCAATATTATTCATATTCTATGTTACATGCTATTTTAAAATGATTACCTCATGATTATGATGATGATTCTATGATTATGATATGATTATGCTCACATATGAACTATTGATTCATGACTCTTATTCCTTCTATGTTATCTCCTCGTTTACTGAGATTTTAACTCACTGAACTCTTTGATGTATATACTTAGGATAATATATGTACTAAAGAGAATGTGAGATATTTTAGGAGGATAATAAGAAGTATTTAATTAATGTTTATGTTTTATTATATACAAGTGGTGTATAATACTAATTTTCCTAAGATACTAATCCTTTAGATCATGGAATATTTTACTATTATGTTGTTTCTCGTAAAAATGAAATAATAGTAACATAAAAAAATTGTGGGTCACTACAGTAATTATTATAACATGGTATAGTTTATTTGGAAAATTGGACTAGTAAATAGTAGTGACAACCCTAAGGATAAGTTTAAGTTTATGTAAAAATCATAATCTTTGGTAACGTATAAGAGAATATGATTTCCGTACAATGAAATATCTTTCTAGATGCTACGAGTAGATGTCATATAGAATTTATTTACCTAAGGTTAATAACACTAAAAAGGGAACACATTGTATTAACTCGATCAACACTTGGTGCATTATAAAGAGGCCTTGTTACCAACCTTGTTTGACACTCTCGGGGGAGATTCATAGATTAACCACAGTATGTATAAAAACCATTATAAATGATATATAACTAATGTAATACTAAAATCATAAGTTAAGAAGAATAATATGATAAATATAGGGATCTCATAATATATAAATGTTTAATTTATTTTCACATAGAGAAAAATTATTTACTCTTTATTGAATTAAGTTTTGTTCAATACTTATTTATTTTAGAAAATGTTGGGAACTAAGAGGAGATAAACCAAAAACTCAAGTGAGGGATAATGTTATGATCCTATAAGCTATATTACCAATTTAATGAGAGTTAGAGTTCAAAAATTCATGATTATGCATACCCATCATTCTCAGGCTATGAAAAATAACGTAAATCAGGTGAAACACTCGACTTCACCCAAGAAGGATAAGTTGGCTATATAGTCCTTTAAATATAAATGACCATTGATTTTAAGAGGTTGTTCAAATATAATTATTTTGGATCAGTGGTTTATCTCAATAGAAAATATATTTTTTCTACACCAATATTCTGAGAAATTGAAGGTTTCTTTATCCATTTATCATTTAGACAGAGAGGCAGATCAATGGTGGGAATTGATAAATATTATGAAACTAAATTTCGAAATTGAATAAATAGAGTGGTAAGACTTTAAGTATATATTTATTACTATGTATTCAACTTGAACTCTTCCGAATAAGTTAAATATAATTCATATAGCTTACACAAAATGATGGTGCATCATTCTTGTCTTACGAGGAAAATTTCACAAGGCTTGCAACATATTAGTCAGTTTTTGTTATGAATAATGATATAAAATTAGATGGATTAATTATTGGTTAAAAACCAATTGAAATGATATAGATATTTGAGAATTTGGGAATTATGAATAATTATATTCATGTACACTCAAACATAGTGAGATATTTTGGAGATTTTTCTCATGGATATAAAGATAAGAAGAGAATAATGTAGTTTTAAGATGGAAGATCAAATGAAAAAGGAGTAAAAAAGAACTATAGATAAAAATTTACAATATTTGTAATAAAGAATCATGTGAATTAACAAAAAGGTATAATAAGATACTTTAATTTCTGTAGATATGGCCCCCATGCTCATTAATGTTGAAGAGACATGAAGAATCTTTCCAATGTGGTGGATTAAATTAAGGAACCTCCCCATGTACCACCCATGGTTCAATACAATAACTATAAAGTACAAGGAAAATATGAAATATATAACACTAAACCATGGGTATTTGAGGGAAATAATCACAAAAAACCAACAAATATAAAAGAAAAAATGGAAATATTATGCCATCACCACTACTGATGTGGAAGATTAAAATGAATTTGTACATAGTACACTTCCTATTTACGCAAGAATAGAAAAAAAATTATTTTATTATGGTTCTACACACTATTATATATCATTAAATTTTGATAGATATATTGAATCACATCCCTAATACCCTGAAGTAGAGAAACATACAGTATTGTGATAAATGAAACCCAAGTGTTTGACTCTTATCTTGTGAGATTATGTGGGAGGATTCTACTATAAAATCTCATAATCCATCCCATGGTTGAATTTTATGTTATACCAGGAATGGATTGGCACTAGTTATATAGATCTCATGTCAAATATCAAGAAAAATTAATATCATTATATATTCCAAACCATCCCATGCTCTTTCTCAAATACTAGGAAGATCGTGAGTATCCCTAATAAAATCCATCATTAGTGTGGGTTTTGATACATAGTGAAGAATAATACCTTTCTGAAATGTTTTAGTCAAAGGAAAATATCAATCCTAAAGAAATAATTATTATTTTGGAATATAATAATGTATTTACTAAGGAGTTTCCTAATCTACCTTCATATAATGAGGTATATTTCTCAATAGAACCTATAACTAAAGCCACTCCTATCTCAAAATTTCCCTATATGATATCCTTAATAGAACTGAAGGATTTAAATAAGAAGTTATAAGAGAATTTGGGAAAAGGGTTTATACACCCTAGTGTGTCACCATTGGGTTATCCAGTTCTCCTTCTTAGGGAAAATAATGGATATGTGTGGCTATTCATCAATTACCTAGATCTAAATAAGATCATCCTAAATAAAAACTATCTCCTGCTAATGATTGATGACTTGATTGATCAATTAGGGGTAGATAATTACTTATCCAATGTGGGTATTCAACCTGGATATCATTAGATGAATGTAAATAAGGAATATATCCATAATATAGCCTTTTGTTGGATATATAGACAGTATGATTTTATAGTGATGACATTACATCCTATTAATACCCTAGTTATCTTCATGGATTTATGAATAGAGTCTTTAGATACTTCCGTAATAAATGTTTGGCAGTATTTATCAATGTGATTCTCATTTATTCTAAGATAAAGGAGGAATGTGAAGAACATCTAAGGACTATGTTGGTTATAATAACAAATAATAAGATGTATTCTATGTTCAAAAAGTGTGACTTTTGGTTACATCAAGTCACATTCTTGGGGCATGTGATCACAAGGGTAGGAATTTCTGTAGACCCTTCAAAAAAATGCAATTGAGGAGTAGAATAAACCCTAAAGTGTCATGGAAACTTGTAGTTTTCTTATATTTTCGTTCTATTGTGAATTATTTGGTAAAAATTTCTTAGTTCTATATATCTTAATAAATAAGTTAATAGGAAAAGGGGTAAAGTTTGTTTACATTAAATAATGTGAGGAAAGATTTGTGGACCTAAAAAAGAGTCTAATACATGCACAAGTACTCACACTACCCTAAAGCGAAGAAGTGTTTTTGATATACAATGATGGTTCAAAATAAGTCTTTGGTTTTGTACTCATACGAAAGGACAAAGTGATAGCTCTTGTCTCTTGAAAGTTGATGACCCCTTAGTAGAACTACCCAACACATGATCTAGAGTTAGCAACTGTTATCTTTTCTTAAAATATTTCATGGAAGTATCTCTATGGTAAGAATTGTGACATATATTAAAATCAAAAGATTATATTGTATATATTCACATATAAATTGTTCAAAAGGTTTCAATGAATATGGATATAGTTGATTGAGGACTATGATTTTCCTATTCACTGCCATCATGGAGTGGCAAAAAAAGTACCTAATGCTCTTAGAAAATAATAATGAAAGGACCCAAACATTTATAAAATGAAATACCTTATTATAATCATTCCTTAAATTATAATCACATTATGAAACACAATTACATATAATGATACTAAAGACTATGTGACCATTAAACATAATGTTTTCACTTCTATGTTTTGAATTTCGATAATTTTACATACTCGGTTCCGTCTAGGATGATTTTTAGGGTTTGATGGAACAAACATAATTTTTTGGTGAATAGTATCATACCCTTATTAATTGTAACCTACCCTTGTGAATAGTAAATCATACATATGATAGTCTATATATATGATTTATGTGAAATTATGATATACCTATATCTTTGAATAAGTAAATAAATGGGTTTAAATTAGTATTTTTTGAATACACGATTATTTTATTTAAAAATTTAATTTAACATATTTAGATATTTATTTTTGAAAAAAGGAGTTTATATTTTTATTGTACATGTTGAAAAATGGTTAGGGTGAATTTTTTGGGTTTTTCTGAAATACTTGAAGTTTTATGAATAGTGAAATACAATAATTTACAAAATAAGTTAAATTCATGAATTATAGAGTCATTAGTGATGTTATGCTGATATAAGATGAATTGTTTCTTATTAAAATGACCTTATTACAGTATTTAATCATGTAACACTCATTATTTCTTGTCTTGAGGGATTTTAATAAACAAATGATTAAAATATTTATAAAACACCCCTCCCCTCCACTATAAATATCACCCTTCACACCCTCATTTCCACAACCCTCTCAAGATTGAATAATTGTCTAAATGCTACCCAAACATCTTTCTTATCCCCTTCCCCACGTCCAAGAGCCTCTGGTCTCATTAAAAGACCAATCCAAGGTGCCTTAAGCAGGATTCAAGAGGTAATTCCCCTCTCTCTCTTTTCCTTTAATTTCCTTTCAATTTCAAGTTCTTTTTTTAATCTCTCCCCACCTATCCTCATCCAAATGGTATGTTAACTCCATTCTATTACATATAATTTAATTTTATGATACTAATGGGTTATTATATCTCCAAACCCCCTCTCCTCTTCTTTTTATTTTAGAATGGAAAAGGTTGTTGCTGAGGTATTAATTTATCACCTTCAAGAACAACATGTTTTCATTTTCCTTTATTGCATTCAGATCTGGTCATGAACCCATTTTTATGGTTGAACCAGATTATTTTACATGTATTATATCCTACATAATTTTATGTAACTAACTTATGTACATATTATTAAATGATTAAACAAAACAAGTTCATTGTGGTCAAAAAACCACTCGAATTAACCCAAACAATCATTATTAAATCCTTACATAATGATCCATTATCATGATATATAAAAAAAATTATAACATAATTTCCAGTTCTTTAACATCATAAATAACATATAATTAAACTTCTTTATTTTTTTCCACGTTTTAAATGAACTTCCATTCATGAATACAAGTGAACCATACAAGAAAACTATAAAAACGGACATTCCTGAAAAAAGAATTTAAACTCTATAACTCATCCAAAATCTAATAAATGAACATAATAAAACATTAATTAACATTATTAATGTATAAAAGGTTCTTTAATTTATAATTAATGAATCTAATGTGGTTATACTGGACATTAAAGTCAATAAAGCATTTCGATACAAGGTAAGGGAAATTCTCAAACTCGGCCCTCTTTCTTTGGGTTTCAAACATTCAACCCAATTTTTTGTATGGGTATTCCATTAAAATAATTTTTTCATCAATATATTACCTTTTATGTAATATACATGTTTTTTACTTAAGTTCATGACAAACTCAATGTTTTCCAAAAGAACACTTCTTTCAAATAAACACATTCCTTTTACTTCTCAAAGATTGTTTCTTTTTCACTCATCATTGATAAATCTATGTCATGAATGTCATTACATATATATTTTGGTAAAAAAATTTATATTAATGTATTCATTATGATTTGTAACCCATTTCTTTAAATGGGTTTTTTTGTCTTACATATGTTCTGTGTGGCATGCATAATAATGTAAATGTTATGATGTGACGGGTGCGTCCGGAATTATATAGTGTAATATGAATGTTATGATGTGACAGGTGCACCTAAAATTATAAAGCGCTCCAATTAAATTGTTAAAGTGATGAACCTCATTATTTAATTTAAAATTATGCATGTACATGATTCTATAATTGTTCGTAACTACATGTGTTAGTTGACCACTAGGACATGATGTTTCATTTTTATGAATTTCCACATTCCATGCCTTTATCTAATGATTCCTCTCATTATTTTGATGTTTATGTTATTATTATACTCAACCCATTCTAAATTGTTCTTATCTATCCTCTTATTTGGATTTTATCTCACCACTTATTAATGTAAATCCTCAGGTGATTATGTGTACGAAGGAGATTACAAGGAAAAATAAGAGGTTGTAGAATAATGCATTAAATAAATATTTGTGTTTGATTTTGTAAATTTTATGCATGGTCCTTGTTTTCCCAAGACACTAAACCTTAGGATTATCTATGTGTAATACAATTTTGTTTTTTGTCTTTAAAATTATTTAATAGTAATGTAATAAAAGGCAGGGTCTCTATAAATAATCTACTACACTATCCATGGTGAAGATTGAGAAAGGACCTATGTTTATGGATATGAGAAGGATGGATATAGAAACCATAATATAAGGAAATAATTCATTGATATCCCAAATTATTTCCCAACTCTCTATCCAAGAGAAGATCAAGGAGTCATCAAAGGATGATTTGGAGCTTTAAAAATGGTGGAAACTGTCAAAGAGAAGAAGCTTCATGCATTCTAAAGTTATGAAGATGCTATCATAGAGTTTGAAATAATTATTTATATACCTTCATAAACTATGATAAAGAAATATGTATTGGATAATATATATTTCTCATATTTATCTATCAATATTGGAAGTACGAAGATATACTGTGATCTTTGAGAGAACATCTTGTGGGAAAATATGAAGAAGGATATTGTGGAGTACACCTTAATGTTATGAGTATGTTATCAAGATAAATATTACTGATTGAAGTCCTTGGGGATGATTCAACCATTTACCATACCCTCATAGAAGTGGTGGAAAACCTTATTGGAATTTTTCACTAGCCTTCTAATGATATCCTATAGAAGAAATGTGATATCAATTTTGGAGGATTGACTCACCAAAACATCCCACTTAATTTATATTTGGGAATATTTCTCTCTTCACCAACATGCCAATATATTTATAAAGGAAATGGTGAGGCTTCATGGGGAACCAATTTCAATCATATCTAGTCATGATCCAAGGTTCACATATAAATTCAAGATAATTCGTCAACATGTTCGCAATACCTAATGGAATTTTAGTATGACCCACTGCCCACAAAATGATGGCTAATTTAAAATAAAAATTTAGACACTCAAGGAAATGATTATAGCCTACTAAATGGAATTTAAAGGAGGATGGGATCAACATATCCAATTAGTTGAGTTCATATACAATAACAACATCTAATGAAGTATTCAAATGGCACTATATGATCATTTATATAAGAAGTGATGTAGAACTCCTACATGTTAGGAATAAGTTAGTGAACAAAGGTATATTAATGTGAAAATTTACAAGAAGTGATAGAGAAGGTTCAATCCATATAATAATATATAAAAACTACTCAGAGTTTGTTGAAAATATATACTAACAACCAATGAAGGGACATGGATTTTGAATTTTTGAGACAAAGTTTTCCTTCAAATAGAACCATGGAAGTGAGTCCTAAAGCTTGGAAAGAATGGAAGGATAGATATAAGGTACATTGGCCCCTTTAAAATCCTTGATCGCATATGAGTAGTTTCTTATCAACAATAAATTTAACTAAAAATGGATCAAGTTCATTATTTATTCTATATATTAATCATGATTAAGTAAATACTTGATCCATCACATGTATTGAATCTGAAGGTTGTATAACTAGAGAATGACCTCTCTTGTGAGGATCATGATGTAAGGATCTAGGATAGTAGAGAAAATGTTCTTCACTATAAGACTACTAACTTCATTAATGTGTTTTGTTTAAATCACAAGTATGAAGAGGAAACATTGGAACCAAATGAAATAATAAAACAAAAGTACCCGCATCTATTCTAAACAGAGAAAATAAGATGAAATTTTTGGGATGATATTTATAAATTGTGGAAAATGTAACAATCCAAAAATTATAAAGAATATGTGTTTCCTAAATTAATATGGGTTATATTGTATAGTATTATACACATTCACCATAAAGATAAATGAATAATAATTTATTTCAATAATGGAGTTGGTTACATTAGTCAACAATTAAAACCATTAGAATATTAAATGTTATAATGGGACAAAATATAAAATAGAAAAAGTAGAATGATAAAATTTGGATTATCCCAATCAACTACAATAATTTCTCCCATGAACAATGCTATATAAAATGAAAAAATTATTAGAAAACTGATGAACATTTTAGAAAAAGAAAATATAGTTTATTTGGAGTAATTAATGTGAATGATGTATGATTGACTGAAGAAGTATTTATATGAGGTAATGTGGCTGCTTGACTAGTAATGTGACTATTATAATAGTAACCTGGCTATTATAAATAGCAACCTAGTTGCTAAGAATTATTACATTATCATTGGGAATAGTGACCTGACATTTGTAATAGTAACTTGAACTCAAAATAATAAAATGTATGATAAATACTATTTATCCTATTTAATTTAAAAAAATTTACGTATTTTAATTCCATAAAATAAATATCATGTTTAATAACTCAAATAAACCATCTGAACATTTTCAATCAACTGTATTTTAATGTCTTTCACAAAAAAACAGAAATTTTTTGATAATTATTAAAAGTAACAATGATTGGAGAATATTTTTATAAAATTGAATTTATTTTTTGAAACCATCACATAAAAATTATCTAAGGTTTATTTTTTCGTAATTTTATGAAATAATTCAATTTTTTGGTGAACTGTAATAATAAAAAATTTTCATAATGATTTTGTTTTAAATTAAATCATTCATGATGTAATAATGACCTAATCAATTATGATAATTATGAATATAAAAAATAAATACATTATGAGGTAATTTATTAATTTAAATAAATTATCTTATTTTAAAAACCAAAAAAATATTTTCTAAAGTCTAGAGTCTAAAGTATTCCATTAAAATAACAATAATTCATTTTTCCACATTCCTTTTTAATAAAATAATTTATTTTGTTTCAAAAAGTATTAAAATTAATAAAATCATTCTATAATATTCACATTTGACTTAAAATGTCAATAATATCACTATTATATTTTATACATTATAAATTATTATTTATTCAATATTTAATCCTAAATATATCGCTCTCTCCATGTATAAATACCACCTCTCCCTCCCCTTGAAAAATTGCTGCTTCCTCACATACCAAAGCCAAAGATTTACACAAATGTCCTATCTAAAACACTTTAGAATACTTATATACATTCAAGATTAACACAAATCCAATCATTTAAGGACTTTAGTGTCATATAAAATAAGATAAACCAAAATATGGATATAGAAAGGTGTAGAAATAAATAAGGGTTAATAGTAAGGGATTTCATGAACCCAAATCCATCTTTTTTGGGTTATCGCACCTTTCACATCATTCTCACTTTGGAAATTCATCTAATATCCCTAAAATAACCTTTCAATATTATTTTCCTTCACTTTCATGGGATATACATGTATCTAAATTATCAAATGATTTCTCATCCACATATATGGATTTTTCAACATGAATTTATTTTCTAAAACACTGTATTGACTCCTATTGATCTGCTTATTATCAAATCAATAATGGTGATATATTATGTTATATATTATTTCCATTATTCATTTGGGAGCCCAAAAAATTATTTCTAAAAATATTATTTTCACAAATATTGTTGAACCCATTCCTTTACGTACGATTATTTCATGACAACGATCATTATATATTCTCCTTCCATGTGGCATGAATGATTATTAGCATTTTATAATGTGATGGGTGTGCATTAAATTATATATCCCTCTAATGAATTAGAAAATGTGATATATATCATGAGACTAAGTGTATTATCTGTGAAAATTATGTTATCATTTTTCAAAATTATGATGTTTCGATTTATGAACATATGTTATGTGTTAACATGATAATATATTTATTCACAAAAATGTATTATATTTGACCAATTTGTTTTTATACTTCATTATTATTAATATTTCATATTCCATTCTATTTTAGAATGAATGAATTATGATTAAGATTGTTATTCTATAATTATGATATGATTATAATGATTATGCTCACCCACGTACCATTGATTCATGTGTCTTATTCATACTATGTTAAGCCTACCATTATGGGGATATTATATCACCCCTTTAATTGATGTATATTCTCAAGTGATTATATGTACTAAGTATAATTTGAGAGACTTTAGGAAGATAAGAAGAAGTATTTAGTAAATGTTTATGTTTATTTATTTAAAAGTGATATATTGGCATAATTTCTCCAAGATACTAATTCTTTTTATCTTAGACTATATTAATATTATATATTTTATCATAAAAATGATTTAATAGTCTTGTATTAAAGAGTTTTGTCACTATATTTATGATTAATATTAGTTATTTAATTAAATCCCTTAATTATGATAAATGTTCAACATACACCTGTATTATCTATTGAGTGATAAATCTATGTTTTTTTGTTCAAATATATCTACAGGGGAATAATTATTTGACCTTGTACATGCTTTTGGTTATATGAATTTGACTAAAATCTAGGTACAAAGATACATGAGTAGTATTACGGGGTTTCTGCCTTATTTTTGTTTGTATCCCCTATGATATGTTTTCTTTTGAAATCCCTCGTGTATTCTTTATAACTACTTAATCTAGTTGTTATAGGAATTATAATCATTTGATTGGAATTTCATAAAATACCACCTTGAAGATGATTGACTAGTATGCTTGGTGGAGTAGTTTAGAATACTCCTATAATAGAGGACACTTTTATTCTACCACCAGTTGTGAAAGAGAATGCGGTTGAGCATGCTCTTACACCTGTGTAAGTGGATCTGAAAAAGGATCTTATTATGCATTTATTCTTATACATATTGAATGGTAATATTAAAGGTGATTCCAATACTTTGGTTGACTATTCTCTTGAATTTTAACTCCAGCATCCTTCATCCATCAAGGAAACCAAAGGCTCTCAAGATGTTGCGGACAAGATTGAAACCGTTGAGGGTATCTTCGAACTCATGGAGGCTCTAGCGGACCATCGGGTGAAGTTAGCTACCTTAATTATCCAGGTATCCAATATAAGTTCGTTACAAACCAGAACGGAATTCCATCCAACCCGACACCTGACCCGGTCCAATACATGGTTCGGAGGGAAGCCCCAATTACCACGGGATGGAAACTAGTGTCGGGTATAATAATAATACAAGAGGGTAAAAGTTTAGCCCAATAACCAAGATCAATAATAATAAACAGAACAAGTTTCCAAAGCTAATAATTGAATCCCAAATAAATGAAGAACATGGTCCATTTAAAAGATACTATTAATGAAATTGAAAACTAAATACAAACTAAAAAAACCCAAGATACCATGATCTCAGTATCACCTAAAGGTCACCACCATCCTCTAATAACCTACTCTAACAACAAGAGCACAAACCAAGGACCTGAAGAAGAGGAAGAACATGCAAAACGTTTTGGGTCTACCGACACTAAATGGTAAAAGTATGGTGTGATATGAATAGATCATTAGGCAATCACAATAGAATCCATGTGTTTCCTTTCCCAAGACAATCTGTTTACACTATTTTGAAAACAACTTTTATAAAAAAAAATAAGTTTTTCAATTATAATAAAAAAACATAAATTTCCTGTTTGAAAACCAAACACACACCACCCTCTATTTTCAAAACAAAATTCCATTTAATTATCAGAACACAAATCAAATAATACTATGGTTGTTCTGAGAGTAAGTAAACAAATAGTGAAAACCAAAAACTTATGAAACAGAAATTAATCAAGTAGATATAAATAGTAACCATGGGTGATCCTAAAAATCCATAAAAGACCCCTAGATGTACTCAGTTCGGAACCACCTACCGACGTATGGTGAAGCTTCTTAGTTAATATCAAACTGGCTTCTATATCCTAGCCTCACTAGTGGTACTACCCTCCTAGAATATCTATAACACTAGGAGACTACCATCCTATCTAATCTTGGCTGGTAAGCAACAATTACTCAATTATCTAAAAGATTCACAGGAACCTATGGAGGTAGTGAAATTCTGCAAGCTGGAGGCCATCACATGCGTGACTCATCTTACCTACTGTCACCACACTTTTCTATCCCAAACACGGACATTAATATATGATAAACTATAAAGGTAAATACCTCCTATAGAGTTTCCCTATATATATATATAACACATCATTAAGGTTCTAGTTAGGTCTTCACATCATAAAAATATCAAACCATTTCGTAAAACATTTTGAATTTCCAATCAGGCGCTCACATTTACCAAACTATATTCCTTTACAAAAATTAACACAAACATCACTTTTGATTTTGAAGTGCCAAATAGGCCTTTAACTCGACTTAACTAAATGAATTTACCAATAATCACACAATCACCTACTTTATATTTACAATTCCAAATGGGAACTTAAGTACCAAACACACCGCTAAACACTTCACAACTACCAAACTTGCCTTTACCCTTTTTAATCTCTCACCAAAACATGTTTCAAGGCCAAATGGTCCAAACCTTGAGGAATACATTTAAATTAATTTTTTTCAAAACACTTGAAGAAACACTTTAACATTTGAAATGAAATGGGATTATTTCTAGAAAAAGGGAAGGAAGATGGAATGGTAAACTCTTAAGGAAAATAATTTAGAGTACCATATTCATTTGAATTCAAATTCATGTGTGAACCTAGTGCACCCATGGGTGTTCCCACATCTAATAGAACACTCCAAAGTCTAAGAGAACACTCAAAACAATTTTTTTTACCAAATCATCACTTTATTTCAGACCAAGCCCACAAGTTCACCAAATTACACATACAATGAAAAACATACCATCTAATAATACTACCAAAACTCAAATACGGCTAACAATTCTCAAAATACCTAATTTCACTTTAAGGAAAACAAATAATTTCAACCATCTCCAAAAGTACACACAACCCTATACATCATTTGAGGATTACTTTAAAAACATATTTTAAACAAATCAAACCAATTCAAAAATTCCCTAAAGGTGTGAATCAAGTTTATAAATTTATTAAAAATGTCCAGCATCGAAGGAAATTCATTAAAAAGGAAGAACATGTAAACATCTATTGGTTGAGTATGATTGTTATATAACTCTCAGAGAAGGGATATCTAAGCCTCACAGACCCTTAACAGACCTTTGAACCCAAACAAAATGAGTTAAAACAAACCCTAACATCTAGGGTTAGTCCAAGAGGAGTCCTACGAGAAGGAAAACAATAAATAGAGAAAGGGAAGATAGAAAGGGGTAAAATGGTCTAGAAACCCTAAAAACATACCTTAGATCCAAAGAAGAGTCACCATGGAGGGAGGTAGATCCTAGGTAGAGGGGTCTCGGGACCCCTTTGGTGCACCAATATGAGCGGGAGGAGAGGGGGCTCAACTTAGGGTAAAATAGGGGAGAGGGATAAGAGAGTTTCATGTTTTTTAATGACCTGGAATAATCACATGGTTTGGCAACATAGTATGACAAACTATGAAGTAACCATACAAAACCCTCCATCCATAGAAGGATTGGTGAACAATTACATGGGATCTACCACACGGTTGTGCTCTACCCATGTGGTAGGTTCTGTCTAAACCTAGACCCACCGCATGACCGGGCCACATGGTTTCTACTAACCATGTGATACTTATGTGCATCCTAGTAACCCACTCAAAATTTTAAAAACATCAAAATTGCAATCGGGTATCAAGCCAAACGTCACTTAGATGGATCCAAGACCAAGATAATATTAAAATAATCAAGTATATGAGGTCAGGGTGTGATAATTCTCCCCACCACAGACACTTTTTTCTGCTAGAAATTCACCAAGATAAAAGATATATAAAGCATGAGTCCATGCCCAATTAGAATCAAAGGAAACCAATAACTTTTGGGTGACCATTACCATCAAAAGTCACACAAGATAGATCAAGAATAAACCACAACCCATGTTTTAGGGGAGAAAACAAGATGAATCTCCCCACCACAAGAATATGGCTAGCTTGGAAAACTCAAAACCCCAACACACCACCATGTGGATAGGGAACACGTGGAAATTCCCATCCCGAACCTACCCAACTTCTCCATACCAACCAAACAGTGGACTTACCACAACGTTAAATTCAGAACTCTTAACCTGAACTATACCAACTGCCATTAGCATGAGAAAAACAATTCCACCATAGGGACTGAAATAGAAAACCTACTACAAAATCACCTGGAATACTAGGACACCAGAATACATGAAATTCTTATAAGTACCAACAACCCTCTACACAAGGCTGAACAATATCACCACCAAAATTAAAAATTTTCTACACTAAATGATTCCCCCAACACAAGGGAGAACCCACAAGAATAATTCCAACTAAAACTAAATAGTGAACGGAAACTACTACTCCTCCTCTTCACAAAACCAAAAAATTTCCCCAAACGAGAACCTTTGAAACAAAAAACATAACAAAAACCCACAAAAACCTATTAATCCACATGTTAAACATCACTTAAGGTAAAAAATGATTCAAAGGTCTCCTATTTAGAACAAATAAATCATATTATATTATGGTATAATGTTTCCATCACACTATTAAAATTATTGATGAACATAAAAAACCATAAGAACAAAAAATAGGAAATAGAAAACTCATTTGGGGCTTCTCTTACCCTGGGTAACACCTAACTGTGCACGTGCATCACCATAAGACATGTGGATAGGGTGATGATGGATAAAGCATATCCTACCTCACTTTCATGAAGCACGAACATTGATCAAGATTTATTTTTCAGAAAACTCATACTATAAAACTTCTAAAAAGACCCAAATGGACACAAAGATGGAAGGTCATTATAGGATTGCTACAAGACATCTTCAAATGTCCTAACTAGCATTACTGGAAACATACAAGTGAACAGTCTGACAAATGAGGGGATGAGGCTAACGAAAGAGACTCCTTGGAAATATGTTCCTTCAGTATGCGCTCTTTTCCAAATGGGGAACCCTCACAAGAAACAACCACCAATAATTGCACCCCCAAAACCTGACCATCCATGAATTCCTTATCCACCAACTTCTCAAAACAAGTTTCACCAGATGATATCACTTTTCCTGTAATATTTGGAGGAAGATCCTAGACAAAAAGATGGTTTTACATCTGATCTTCTGATGATTCCTTCAAAGAAAATGGGACCAACTTTTTAAAATGGTCAACGTAATACTTTACCAGCTGCTGACCCTACCAAACATCCCACAACTCTACCACATTCCACAGCTTTACCTCTCCCGGTATGAACTCTTTACAAAATTGGTCTTAAACACTTCCCATGTTATCTCAACTTGAATCAATAATGGGGGAACCAACTCCCACTAGTCCAAGGCTATAACCTCAAACAACCTCTGAAATGTATAGACTCTAACAGATTCAGGAGTTCCGAATGACCTGAAAATTCACTCGACTTCCTCAAGCCCCTCCATAGACTCTAACGGATCTTGATCACCAAAAAAAAAGGAAACACTCAAGAAGAACCAAAAAACTGTCCATGAATCATCAAAAACCTTGGGGACCTTTCTGGGTAGTATTTCATGGGCAATAAGAAAAAAAACCAAATCAAACATCAAAGCGAGGTGCATGTAAAAACAACACCATAATCCAAGAACAACTGGTTTGGAATCCAAAAAAATACCAACATGACCAAAAAAATTACTTTCAAAATTCCCCAATTTCATTCAAATTTTAAAACCTCTTTATTCCAAGTCCAATTTTCACAAACAAACCCCATGTTTTAAAATAATCCCAATTTCAAAAACCTTTAAATTTCAAAATCTCACCCATGGAATCCTATGAACCATCACAAGTGTTTCCATCCAACTTTATTTACATCATCCCTGAAAAAACTCCCCTACGCACCCTTCGTACATATTTTCACACATATGACCTTCCATAAAGAGTATTAAGGGCCACACATCTCCCTTACTCATCAAATCCAATCATTATCCAAAAAAATAATAAACCAAAACAATTTCCTTTAAAACCCATTTTACCCATTTTTAATCATTTTAAAGAATGAATTTTCATTTCAAAAACCATTTTTCGTTTTTAAAAATGAACAAACACCAGTCGAAACCAAAATGAATCACAACTAACACCAAGCTACTAGAAGTAGGGACTTGTGTCTATTCCTAACATGGTGACAAGGTAGTGGGTCATACCCCAAGTAATGAATAAAACTAAGAGGACCTTGAACTATTCACTTGGACTCCATATGGGTCACTACTCCAAGTTAGATCAAAACGTGACACCATCTCACCTCCATTGTCATCCCTCAATCCAAAATGAGTGTAGACAACTCAAACCCTACACTAACCCTGGTAACTCGCGGTTGAGAACGAGAAAGAAATCAAGATGCTCCTCCCTCACCTACCTCCCAAGTCCTGAAAATCCCAATCTCCAACTTCTAGACATCCCAAATAACAATGATCATTCTCTAATACTATTTTTTCATGAACCAGACCGGGATGTCATCCGACCCAACACCTGATCCAGTCCGATACATATCCAGAAGGACATCCTCAATCCCTATGGTATGGAAACTAGTGTAAGTAATCAAAAAAATTCAAGAGGGGACAATTTTAGCCCAAAAAATAGGATCAATAAAAATAAACAGAACAAGAAACCAAAAATTATAACTAAATCCCAAATAAATGTACAATCAAGTTTAGTAATAAGATACCATTGAAGAAATTGAAAAATAAAATCATAACTGAAAACAGAACCATGATACCATGATCTCTCTATGATTACAAGGTCGCCACCGTCTTCTAATAATGTGCTCCAACAACAACCACCTGAACCAAGGACCTGAACAAGAGGAAGAACCTATGAAATAGTTTGGGTCTACCGACACCAAATGGTACAAGTAGTGTGTGAGATATACATAACATTAGGAAATAATCATATAATCCATGTGTTTCCTTTCCTATGACAATCCCTTAACACTATATTGAAGATAAAGTTATAAAAAAATATGACTTTCAATTTTATTAAACAAACCTATATTTTTCTTTTTAAAACCCAACACACACCACCCTCCATTATCAAAATAAAATACCATTTAATAATCAAAAACCAAACCAAATAATGCATAATTTGTTCTTAGACTAAGTAAATGAACAATGAAATACAGAAACTTATGCAATAAAAAGTAATAAAGAAGATATAAATATTGTCCATGGGTAATCCTAAACATCACTAGATGACCCCTAGATAGACTCGGGTTGGAACCACCTAATAGTGTATAGTGAATCCTCTAAGTCAATAACCAACTAGCTACTCAATCATAGTCTTACTAGTGGCACAATCCTCCTGACCTATCTATAACTCCATGAGGGTACCAACCCATATAATTGAGACTAGTAAGCTACAATGACTTGATAATATAAAAGATTATTAGGAACCAATGGTGGTACTAAAACTGTGTAGGTAGGAAGTCAACGCATGTGTGACTTATCTTACCTATCGTGACAAAACTAGCCTACCCCAGACATGGACACCAGTATATGATAACCCATAGAGGGAAATCCCTCCTATATAGGTTCCTTATTTATGTATCACACATCATTAAGGTGAAAACCAAGCCATCACATCATATAAATATCAAACCATTTTGTAAAACATTTTAAATTTCCAATCAGGTGTTAACATTTACCAAACAAAATTCCTTTCAAAAAATTAACACAAACATATCTTTTGAGTATTAAGTTCCAAACAGGACTTTAGCTCGACATAACTAAATGCATTTACCAACCAACATACAAACACTGATTTTATATTTACAATGCTAAATGGGCTCTTAAGTACAAAACAGACACCCAAACACTTCACAACTACCAAACGGGACTTTACCCTTTTCAATCTCACACCAAAACATGTCTCAAGTCCAAATAATCCAATCCTTGAGGAACACAATTAAATCCATGTTTTCCAAAACACTTGTAGAAACACTTTACCATTTGAAATGAAATGGGACCATTTCTAGAAAAATGAAATGAATAAGGAATGGGAAACTCTTAAGGAAAATAATTTAGCATTCCATCTTCATTTGAATGCATATCTATGTGTTCACCTAGTGCACCCATGGCTGTGCCAACACCTAATGGAAAACATCAAAGTCTAAGAGAACACACAAAAACCATTTTTTTTACTAAATCATCACTTTCTTTCAAACCAATCCCACAAGTTCACCAAACCACACATGAAAAGAAAAACATACAATCGAATAATACTACCACATAAAAAATAGGAATTACAATTCTCAAAATAACTAATTTCACTTTAAGTAATACATATCATTTCATCCAACACCAAAAGTGCACACAATGCTATACATCTTTCACTGATTACTTTAAAAACCAATTTTTAACCAATTGAACCAATTCCAAAATTCCATAAAGGTGAGAATCAAGTGAATAAATTTATTTAAAAATATATGCATTAATGGAAATGGATTAGGATGGAAGAACATGGAAACACCTACCGGTTGAGTGCGAATATGACAGGACTCTCGAAGAAGGATGATTTAGGCCTCACAGACCCTTCACACACCTTAAAACCCAACGAAAATGAGTTACAACAACCCCTTACATCTAGGGTTATTCAAAGAGGATTCATACCAGTAGGAAACCTAGAAAGAGAGAAAGGGAAGAGAGAAAATATAAAAAATGGTTTAGAAACCCTAAAAACATACCTTAGATTCAAATAAGAGTCACCATGGAGGGAGAGAGATCCAAGGTAGAGGTGTTGTGGGAACCCTTTGGTGTGTCAAAATGATAGGTATGAGAGAGGGTTAGATTCAGGGTAAAATAGGTGGAGATAAAAAATAGAGTTTTGAGTTTTTTAATGTCCTGGAATGACCACACGGTTTGGCCTCACAATTTTCCAAACCGTGTGAAACCTTCTACCCACGAAAGGATCGGTGCATGGTTACTTAGGATCTACCACACGATCATACGCTATATGTGTGGTATGTTATATCCAAACCTATACCCACCACATGACTAGGCTGCATTGTTTCTTCTAACCATGTGTTACTAGTATGCCACTTGGAATCCCACCTGAACTTTTAAAAACACAAAAGTTTCAATCGGGTATCAACTTGAACTTCACATATATGGATCAAAGACCTATAGAAGAATAAAATAAACAAGTATCTGAGGTTTGGGTGTGAAATATGTGGTGTTTTTACATATAATAGAAAGTAAGATGTGAAAGATTTACTTGGATGAAATTCAAAGACCTCTTCTTTGAGGATTTCATTCTATGTACAATGAGGCTGGACTGGGCATAAGAGTTTATGGATTATATTCAGGGGACTATTTTGATGTCTTCTTAAATGAAACGTTTCATTGAGTTGTTATTATTTTCACCTCTCATGGCAAGGAATTAGGCATGAAAGGTGAAGAAATTAGACATTGGTCTCTGGTTTTAGTTTAGAAGCTTGTTTTGGAACATTGAACTAACAATATATATGTATCTGGTTCACAAATACTTTGAGATAGATATGGTTCTAGAGGAGGATAGAGTTGTGGGTCTTCTTCCGGACTTCTACTCACTTTATAGTGATACTTATTGTAATTAGAATGGGAATTAATAGGATTAATCCTTTAGAGATGATAGGTAGCCGAAGTAGAGAAGATAATTTCTAGAATATCATGGGGAGAAGGAATTCCTTAGTGTTTCAAATATGAAAATACTGTGCTTTATCGTAATTTTTTTCCAAAGCATCAGTTAAAGTGTTATCAATGTGGAAATATAGGGTATCTTTATCATTTTTTCTTGAAGGATTCATGGATGAGGTGTCACATGGGATTAATTAATACACATTCATTGAGCCAGGGGACATGATAGTGTCCTTATAAGAAGCTTCAAAAACCTCAAATGATAATGAATTTGGTGATTGATTCATATTAGGGATTGGGTTTCAAAGCTAATGAAGGCCAATTGTATATAGTGGAAGATGTTTTAACAAAATGTAGAGAGGGAACAATGACTATTCAAGGTAGATACTTGATCACCACTACTCTTTTTACCACAATTTTTGATATTATAGATTCCCATTTAAATATATATTCCCAAATTTTTATTACCCTTGGCTTATCAATCATGTTATATTCTGAGTTGTTGTCTCTTGATACACACTTAGTGAAGAAATTGGATCTTATTTAGAGATGTATAGTATGTCTCTTAGTTTTTGTTAACTATGAAAATTTATGGGATTTTATTATCCTTAAGATGACAAGATTCTACATGAACTTTGACATGGATTGGTAGACTAGTTATCAGGAACACCTCAACTGCTACAAAATATGTGTATCCACTATTTCAACTAAGGGAGAGAATTTTACGATGACCAATGTAACAGCCCAAGATTTTATAAAAAAATATATTCTTTTTAATTTTATTCATGTCTTGTGTTGTACGCTACACCAAAAGGAGCTTGCACAACACACATCCTTGACTTGCCTTGCATTACACGCAATCACGACCTTCCCCGATAGCGTGTGTAATACGCAATACTGAGTTTCATTAAACAACGATATGCTATTAAAATATTATTAAAACTAGCCGTTATGAATAGTAATAACCAATTTTTAAAATTCTATAAATCTTATTTTTCAAAATGAACTTCATTTTTGGATTCGGAATATCGAAATTAGCTTAGGTTGAAAATTTGGTGATTTTCGGATAACTTTCATATTTTGATGAATAGTGAAAATTACTAAATTATAATTAAAAACAACTTTTTTAATCGAAATAATTAATAGTGATAAATCATTAATTTGAGTGCTTTTAAAGTATATTTAGAATATATTTTTACAATTTAATACAATGTTGGTCATTGGATGTAATTTCACATTTAAATTAGACTTAAACAAGTGTCAATCTTTTGATAGATATTGTTTCTTAAAAAACACGCTATTTGTTTTAACAGCGGGATTTAATTATAAAATTAATTAATGCAACTTTTATGTTATGAATTTGGAAAAATAGACTTCATTTTTGAATTCGGAATATGAAATATAGCTTGGGATGAAATTTTGGCATTGTTCTGAAAAACATCAATTTTTGATGAATAGTGAAACTACTAAGTGGTAGGTTAAAAACTGAATTTTGCATAAAACTTAATTTTATCGCTTCTGTGAATGGAATTTCGAAAATCCGAGAGACACGGTTAATATCAAGGACTAAAATGTGGTTCAATGAGATGAAAATAATTTTTTGGTGAATAGTAACTTTTTACTTTTTTTACCACGGTTAATAGTAAATAGGGTAACTAAGGGTAAATATGATATTAATATTACCCTAACACATGTCCTAATTCTATTGAACAAGTGTAATTCCACCAAAAACAAACTTAGGAATAAAATATGACCATTTAGGCCCACTTGGATTAGATTAGGACATTTATTATTAATTTATTTAAAGAAGGGTTAAAATAGTTAAAATCAAAGTTTAATAAGTAAATCATTTATAATATGGGGTTATACATAAGATAAATTCGATTGTAAATATTCACTAGAAAGATAAAATGATTTACGACATGATGGTATTTTATTTGTAATTTTTAGACATCAAATAATTTAATTTATTTATGACACAAAGATGATGCAGTAATTATCTTGTTAATGAAATATTGACATAATTGATGTTATAAAAACCCAAATAAATGTAATTTGAGACTTTTTATGAATTAAACTAATTTTCTAGGTTACTATGATATATTAGTGTTGATTTAATCAACTTGGTTCGAACATATAATTCTGTTATGACTTTCACAAAAATCATATATCAAATAGTGTCAAAATTGACACAAAATAGTTTTTAAATCAAATATTATATTATTAATTGTTATTTTATTCCTAAAAATCTAAGGTTCGGCCAAATGACCTAGATAAGGATATATATATTAATAATAAACAATTTGGGGTTCTTTTGTCATGTTATAGTAAGTGTATTAACCATATAGTGTAAGAAAACAAAAAGACACGGTAAAAGTTAAATTATTTAACTTAGAGTTAAATCTAATTGATAAGGTTAAAATAATAACCTAAACTTGTCTAAATCCTATTGGTTGATAGGATTTCGACTGATCCCCACTTTAGCTTCGAAATAAGACCCTTTGGAACCATTATAAACCGATTTTGACTTTAATATAAAATAATATTTTGAGATATTCCTAAGGTGCCCCTCTCCTCCCCTATAAAAGGACACCTCCTCCCCCTCCTCCTCACACCAATTTGAGCACTCAAGCTCGGCCAACCCCTGCCAATTTCTCCTCTAAACTTCCCTAGAAACATCCTAGAGGTTCTGGTCTTCCTCAAAGACCAATTTTAGTGCCCTAAGAGGAGGTCTCAAAGAGGCACTTCAAAGAAGAGGTAATTACCGTTACCAATTCTTTCATCTTTATTTCTTCTTCCACTTCTTCTTCTTAGGTTGTTTCATTATGAAGTAATAACATCAGTATCACTAATATACTGATATGTTATTATAAGTATGAAACAACCCTATTTCACCATCTATCCATCCTACGGAAAAAGAAATCACCGCGCGTGCGTACGTACGGAATACCGTCTCCACGCCGTGGTGTAATCTATTTTCCACCACCACCTTACATGGATGGGTATAATGGTGTAAAGAATAACTATACATAGATATTACAACATCATATTGATTCTGATATATTGTATAATCCACTCCAATTCAATTCAATATTTATAGAAATGATATCATCGCTCGTGCGTACGTACGGAATACCGTCTCCACGACGCGATGAGATTCATTCTCCATGTTAACCATTTAAGAATGATTATAATGTATATATAAGAAATAATAATGAAATATATGACATTATAAAGCTACTGGATTTATGTATATATATACATATGTATGTCATCTACTTACTTCCATTTCAAGACAATAAGGAAAGAAAAACAGCGTTCATGCGTACGTACGGACTACCGTCTCCATGAACGGTGTTTTTCATTTTATTTATCTATCTATTATATATATATATATACTGAATATATATATAAATCATATTTTATATTCTGGAAGTAAGTAAATCATGATATAAGTAATAATGATGTCAAGAACAACAAGTCAAAACACCTACGATAAATGAAACGATTTTACCCAAAACGCTTCTTTAACATGGAATTTACAAAAGAACGGGTAATATAATGTCATAAGTGAACCATATATGATATCATAACAATGAATATGATTCTGTAATAAGTCAATGACATTATTTAAATCATTATACAGGAGGTTCGGACACATACGAAGCAAATTGGACCTAAGGTAAGGGAAATATCACAATCTCATTTTTATCCGAGATTGTTTATTCGTAAGTATTTACTGGGGTGTATTTTATCATCCACATCCATGTTCCCTCAATATGTAATGTTATTTCCATCCACCTACAATTTTTTAAATCCAATTTTACCCTTCTATGAGTTTTTAGTAAAGGATATGAAAGGAATTTTTTTTCGTTTTTCGTACGAGGTACTTTTTGACTTTTCCGACAAAAGTACGAAGAATGTTTTTTTTAACTTATACGGCACGAACGGATTTATACTGTTTTATAAAGCCTTATTTTCATGAAGCTTCCTCTAAAAGATTTCATGACTATTTTCAATAAAATCTATTTCTTTTAAAATTGCATGATGTTTTGTGAAAAGAAATTGATTTTGAAGAAGAAAGGATATTTTCCTCAAGAATTCAATTCAAGTGTTTTATCAAAATTATTTTCCATAAAAGATAATAAAGGGTTCTGTTTCTATCCATATTTGTACATTGATTTGACGATGTTGTGATGGAATTATGTTTATGAATTCCTTTATCTTATATGAATGGTTTTATGATGTCATGTTGTTTAAGAATCCCATTTTTATTACATGGGTTATGCAATGATGTATGATTTATGATTTGGTGGCACACATAAGAAAGGATTCATTAAGAGATGGGTGGGACCTATATCTCCCTCCAATGCATTGGGTAAAGAGTTTATATCTCATGAGATAGACATGGCTGGAATGGTAGGTTATACCGGTTCAGTGAAACAGGACTGAAACGAGGATTACTCGATTCAGAAAGGGACTTTGTCCACTAAGATAGTCTTGGCAATGAGTCTTGACTAACAAGAAATGATTCTCTGTGATTATGTGTGTATGACACAATGAGTAATGTTTTAAGTTATGATTTCATTTCACTACTATGATTTATCCCATGTTATGTAATTATGCTCTCTTTTGCAGGTTAAGATTTCCAAAAAAGTTATGTTCTTATGAAAATTATGTGATTGATATTTCTTTTGTTTACCCTTACTGAGCATTTGAGCTCACCCTTTTATGTTTCCTTTTCCCCAGGATATAAAGAAAGGTTTTAGGTAAAAAAAAGGGAAGATCTTTATGGGAGATGTTGAAGATATTTCACCAGGATTAGAAGATTACGTTCCGAGTTTCCAAAGACACTAAACTATTACGGTCCTTGTGTGTGTTTTTGTTATGTACTAAGTATTCCGCAAATGTAATGTAATGTCCATGTACGATAAGCTTCGGGTCTCTACAGTTGGTATCAGAGGAAAGGTTTAGTCAACCTTTGGAAACTAGGATGTGAAAACGTTAGTGAGATCCCTAGAGATATTTCTAAGGTATGTCTAGGGATGCCCCTAAGGATAAGTATACGTATAGGATATGGTTCTAGAACTATGGTAACGATGTTAGATTAAACCAAAGATGATAGATATTTAAGTTACTCCCCCTTTATTACGATTTTTGCCTCTCACACTATTCTTTTGGGGTTTTAGACGATGGCTGGAACCCGAAGGAACCGTGTTAATGCGGAATGTGATGGGCAATGCAATGATTGTTCCCCTGAGCAACCAAACGATATAGGAGCTGGAATGCAAAATCTTGTAGCCATGCTCACACAACTTTCTCAAGCTATGAATCATGCAGGACTTCCAAACGAGCAAAGGAAGGAGCAACATTCTGTTGAATCCTTCATGAGGCAGCGTCCACCTTCTTTCAGTGGGTCTACTGATCCATTAGTTGCTGAACAATGGATTAGTACTACTGAAAAGATATTTCCAGTTCTTCAATGTTCTGAACATGATAAAGTCATCCTAGCAGTGTATCGTTTGGAAGGAGATGCTGATCAATGGTGGAATCTTATTAAGAATACAAGGAAAAGGGATGAAATTGAGTCTATGGAATGGGACGAGTTCAAGAACTTATTTTTCAATAAGTACTTCCCTCGTATTCTTCGAACAAAGATGGAGAAAGAGTTTCTTGAACTGAAGCAAAGGGACGATGAATCTGTTGGTACCTATGAAGCAAATTTTACAAGACTTGCAAGGTATGCTTCTGGAATTATCATCCAACCTGAAAGTAAAGTTGATCGATTTTTCAGTGGCTTAAAACCAAGTCTTCGAAGGGCATTAGCTATAAGAGACTTCAATAGCTATGAAGAAATTGTGCGTTGTGCTATCAAGGTAGAAATGGAAGTTGGTGTTACATATCCATCTCATGGTTTTGACAAGAAACGAAAGATGGAGTTCAAGGATAAATCTCAGAATAATGGTGAAAAGAAGATGAATGTTTCCTTATGCACAAAGTGTGGAAAGAAGCATGGTGGAGATTGTCTTAAAGGGACTAGAAAATGTTTTAAGTGTGGAAAAGAAGGTCATCGAGCAGCTGAGTGTCGAAGTAATGGAAAAAGGGTTTCTAATGATGTGAATAAAGCAAACACTGCAGAGAACGCACCGCCAACACTTCAATGCTTCAAGTGCAAGGAAATGGGGCATTATTCTAATAATTGCCCTAATCCAAGGGTTAGTGATGATCAACATGAGCAACCACTGAAGGCAAAGGACAAAGGGAAATCACATGCGATCACTATTGGAAATGTTGAATATGACAACGATGTGGTGGAATGATTAAGTGTTTATGTAATGGGATTCAAAAATAATGTTGTATCATTGAGTGTTGCAATATTTATTGATGTGGTATTCAAAGTGATTGAGATATTTTTTGGAAATAAGATGATATGCGCATAATGAAGACGAGAAAATGAAATGTTTAATAGTATTCATGAGCTCATGATTGATATAAGGACTAAGTGATATCATGGTTTGAGTATATAGAATTTTGAGGATTTTGGTATATGGAAAGTGTTAACTTTTAACTGCACTCACTAAGGTATTCAAGAGAATACACGATTAAGGACTTTGAATGTTTGGAATGTGACCAACAAGACATATCTTATGTGGGGATCAACGACAGTATTAAATCTCTGGTAATCGTTGTCACTATATTATGAGAGTGGACTGCAGTATTATGTATAAGCCTAAAGATTAGACTGGATTATGTTGGACATAAGTTAGTATTGTTTAAGGATAGAAGATTTTCGATATTATTGATGGGATGTTATAGTGACGTAGTTTTAGAAAAAGGACAACCTGCAGGACGGGCGACAGCCCATCGCTTCGGACAAGGCTGTAGGAATCGAACCCACAACTGAAGTGCAACTGGCCTTTATCGCCTACCACTAGCCTACAAAAAGTCCCTGTTTAGTAGAAACTAGTTTTATTATATTAAGCAGTATGATATATGAAGTATAAGTCCATTTTAGGAACCATATGTGATTAATCTCACTATAGATCGACTTATGTATATAATTTTTGCTGACCTTTTGTTTGAGACAGATGGAATGACCCGTCATTCTATCACATGATCTGCTAACACTTCACGAATAACAAATTCAACTTCATTTATTTAAGAGATGAAGTGGAAATTGTTAAAGTCACGAACAACAGCGAGATTGTACCAAAATAAAGTAAGTATTTATTCTAATTCAAATTCTTTAACTTTAGGGAAATGATCTTGAAAACCAAAAATGTTGTCCTAGTTCTCTTATACCTGATGAATCAGATGGTACCTTAGATCGTCACAAATTTATGGATTTGTGATTACTGGCTTTTCCATAGCCATGTTCTCTACCACTCTCCATCAGAACATGATGGTTAGATTTCTCTTCCATATCCATATTTTCACCTATGTGGAAACCCAGTGATTAGTTTATTTGGGTAATCGTTACATTTCATACATTAGTTTTTAAAGCCAAGTTTTGGTATTCACTTTTACGATGTGGGTTTCTATTAAAGAAACTTTCAAATAGTAAACCATTTATAACCCCGACGAATTTCGAGGGCGAAATTCATTTTAAGGGGGGTAGAATGTAACAGCCCAAGATTTTATAAAAAAATATATTCTTTTTAATTTTATTCATGTCTTGTGTTGTACGCTACACCAAAAGGAGCTTGCACAACACACATCCTTGACTTGCCTTGCATTACACGCAATCACGACCTTCCCCGATAGCGTGTGTAATACGCAATACTGAGTTTCATTAAACAACGATATGCTATTAAAATATTATTAAAACTAGCCGTTATGAATAGTAATAACCACTTTTTAAAATTCTATAAATCTTATTTTTCAAAATGAATTTCATTTTTGGATTCGGAATATCGAAATTAGATTAGGTTGAAAATTTGGTGATTTTCGGATAACTTTCATATTTTGATGAATAGTGAAAATTACTAAATTATAATTAAAAACAACTTTTTTAATCGAAATAATTAATAGTGATAAATCATTAATTTGAGTGGTTTTAAAGTATATTTAGAATATATTTTTACAATTTAATACAATGTTGGTCATTGGATGTAATTTCACATTTAAATTAGACATAAACAAGTGTCAATCTTTTGATAGATATTGTTTCTTAAAAAACACGCTATTTGTTTTAACAGCGGGATTTAATTATAAAATTAATTATTGAAACTTTTATGTTATGAATTTGGAAAAATAGAATTCATTTTTGAATTCGGAATATGAAATATAGCTTGGGATGAAATTTTGGCATTGTTCTGAAAAACATCAATTTTTGATGAATAGTGAAACTACTAAGTGGTAGGTTAAAAACTGAATTTTGCATAAAACTTAATTTTATCGCTTCTGTGAATGGAATTTCGAAAATCCGAGAGACACGGTTAATATCAAGGACTAAAATGTGGTTCAATGAGATGAAAATAATTTTTTGGTGAATAGTAACTTTTTACTTTTTTTACCACGGTTAATAGTAAATAGGGTAACTAAGGGTAAATATGATATTAATATTACCCTAACACATGTCCTAATTCTATTGGACAAGTGTAATTCGACCAAAAACAAACTTAGGAATAAAATATGACCATTTAGGCCCACTTGGATTAGATTAGGACATTTATTATTAATTTATTTAAAGAAGGGTTAAAATAGTTAAAATCAAAGTTTAATAATTAAATCATTTATAATATGGGGTTATACATAAGATAAATTCGATTGTAAATATTCACTAGAAAGCTAAAAAGATTTACTACATGATGGTATTTTATTTGTAATTTTTAGACATCAAATAAGTTAATTTATTTATGACACAAACATGATGCAATAATTATCTTGTTAATGAAATATTGACATAATTGATGTTATAAAAACCCAAATAAATGTAATTTGAGACTTTTTATGAATTAAACTAATTTTCTAGGTTACTATGATATATTAGTGTTGATTTAATCAACTTGGTTTGAAAATATAATTCTGTTATGACTTTCACAAAAATCATATATCAAATAGTGTCAAAATTGACACAAAACAGTTTTTAAATCAAATATTATATTATTAATTTTTATTTTATTCCTAAAAATCTAAGGTTCGGCCAAATGACTTATATAAGGATATATATATTAATAATAAACAATTTGGGGTTCGTTTGGCATGTTATAGTAAGTGTATTAACCATATAGAGTAAGAAAACAAAAAGTCACAGTAAAAGTTAAATTATTTAACTTAGAGTTAAATCTAATTGATAAGGTTAAAATAATAACCTAAACTTGTCTAAATCCTATTGGTTGATAGGATTTCGACCCATACCCACTTTAGCTTCGAAATAAGACCCTTTGGAACCATTATAAACCGATTTTGACTTTAATATAAAATAATATTTTGAGATATTCCTAAGGTGCCCCTCTCCTCCCCTATAAAAGGACACCTCCTCCCCCTCCTCCTCACACCAATTTGAGCACTCAAGCTCGGCCAAACCCTGAAAATTTCTCCTCTCAACTTCCCTAGAAACATCCTAGAGGTTCTGGTCTTCCTCAAAGACCAATTTTAGTGCCCTAAGAGGAGGTCTCAAAGAGGCACTTCAAAGAAGAGGTAATTACCGTTACCAATTCTTTCATCTTTATTTCTTCTTCCACTTATTCTTCTTAGGTTGTTTCATTATGAAGTAATAACATCAGTATCACTCATATACTTATATGTTATTATAAGTATGAAACAACCCTATTTCACCATCTATCCATCCTACGGAAAAAGAAATCACCGCGCGTGCGTACGTACGGAATACCGTCTCCACGCCGTGGTGTAATCTATTTTCCACCACCACCTTACATGGATGGGTATAATGGTGTAAAGAATAACTATACATAGTT
Organism: Viscum album; assembly: GCA_963277665.1. Taxonomy (NCBI): domain Eukaryota; kingdom Viridiplantae; phylum Streptophyta; class Magnoliopsida; order Santalales; family Viscaceae; genus Viscum; species Viscum album. The sequence goes on along the minus strand of OY728127.1, from coordinate 400,185,327 downwards.
ATTACAACATCATATTGATTCTGATATATTTTATAATCCACTCCAATTCAATTCAATATTTATAGAAATGATATCATCGCTCGTGCGTACGTACGGAATACCGTCTCCACGACGTGATGAGATTCATTCTCCATGTTTACCATTTAAGAATGATTATAATGTATATATAAGAAATAATAATGAAATATATGACATTATAAAGCTACTGGATTTATGTATATATATACATATGTATGTCATCTACTTACTTCCATTTCAAGACAATAAGGAAAGAAAAACAGCGTTCATGCGTACGTACGGACTACCGTCTCCATGAACGGTGTTTTTCATTTTATTTATCTATCTATTATATATATATATACTGAATATATATATATAAATCATATTTTATATTCTGGAAGTAAGTAAATCATGATATAAGTAATAATGATGTCAAGAACAACAAGTCAAAACACCTACGATAAATGAAACGATTTTACCCAAAACGCTTCTTTAACATGGAATTTACAAAAGAACGGGTAATATAATGTCATAAGTGAACCATATATGATATCATAACAATGAATATGACTCTGTAATAAGTCAATGACATTATTTAAATCATTATACAGGAGGTTCGGACACATACGAAGCAAATTGGACCTAAGGTAAGGGAAATATCACAATCTCATTTTTATCCGAGATTGTTTATTCGTAAGTATTTACTGGGGTGTATTTTATCATCCACATCCATGTTCCCTAAATATGTAATATTATTTCCATCCACCTAAAATTGTTTAAATCCAATTTTACCCTTCTATGAGCATTTAGTAAAGGATATGAAAGGAATTTTTTTTCATTTTTCGTACGAGGTACTTTTTGACTTTTCCGACAAAAGTACGAAGAATGTTTTTTTTAACTTATACGGCACGAACCGATTTATACTGTTTTATAAAGCCTTATTTTCATGAAGCTTCCTCTAAAAGATTTCATGACTATTTTCAATAAAATCTCTTTCTTTTAAAATTGCATGATGTTTTGTGAAAAGAAATTGATTTTGAAGAAGAAAGGATATTTTCCTCAAGAATTCAATTCAAGTGTTTTATCAAAATTATTTTCCATATAAGATAATAAAGGGTTCTGTTTCTATCCATATTTTTACATTGATTTGACTATGTTGTGATGGAATTATGTTTATGAATTCCTTTATCTTATATGAATGGTTTTATGATGTCATGTTGTTTAAGAATCCCATTTTTATTACATGGGTTATGCAATGATGTATGATTTATGATTTGGTGGCACACATAAGAAAGGATTCATTAAGAGATGGGTGGGACCTATATCTCCCTCCAATGCATTGGGTAAAGATTTTATATCTCATTAGATAGACATGGCTGGAATGGTAGGTTATACCGGTTCAGTGAAACAGGACTGAAACGAGGATTACTCGATTCAGAAAGGGACTTTGTCCACTAAGATAGTCTTGGCAATGAGTCTTGACTAACAAGAAATGATTCTCTATGATTATGTGTGTATGCCACAATGAGTAATGTTTTATGTTATGATTTCATTTCACTACTATGATTTATCCCATGTTATGTAATTATGCTCTCTTTTGCAGGTTAAGATTTCCAAAAAAGTTATGTTCTTATGAAAATTATGTGATTGATATTTCTTTTGTTTACCCTTACTGAGCATTTGAGCTCACCCTTTTATGATTCCTTTTCCCCAGGATATAAAGAAAGGTTTTAGGTAAAAAAAAAAGGGAAGATCTTTATGGGAGATGTTGAAGATCTTTCACCAGGATTAGAAGATTACGTTCCGAGTTTCCAAAGACACTAAACTATTACGGTCCTTGTGTGTGTTTTTGTTATGTACTAAGTATTCCGCAAATGTAATGTAATGTCCATGTACGATAAGCTTCGGGTCTCTACAACCAATGAGTGGGATGTTATAGTAAATATAATGAGACTATACCTGAACTAGATCGGAGCTATTATAGTGAAATTAGAAGTCTTGGATCTCGTATAGAATCTAGCAATAGCACTCTTCTCTTTTCTTACAATAGTGGACCTTTCTCGGGTTATATTTCAAGATGAATTTTTTAGTAACCCTCCTAATAGATAAATTGAATTTGAGTAAGAACTCGTTCTAGGGTAACATACTATAATGATACCCCATATCATATGGAACCATCTATGTTAATGGAACTGAAATTGCATCTCGAGGATTCGAAGGTAAAGGTTTTTATTAGACCAAGAACATCACCTTGGGGTTATCTATTCTTGTTTACATAGAAGTGGATAGTTGTATTTGTTTGTAAATAGAAAAAAAGATACTGAACGAAGTGATATTAAATAATCGATACCTATTTTCAAGGGTTGATAACTTGTTTAACTAGTTACAGGGAGAATAATGGTTCTATAAGATTTACTTAGGTTAAGAATGCCTCTAGATTTAGGTCAGATAAGATGATATTTCTAATAAAATGTCTGAGAGTACATATTAACTATATATCAGAGTTTTTTCATGCCTTTAGGGATTAAAAATGTTCCAGTAGTGTTTATTGAGCTTATTAATGAGGTCTTACATCTGTATCTTGACTACTACACGGTGGTATTTAAGGATAATATCCTAAAATGAAATAACACTTCAAATATGCGTGATTGAAATTGTAATCTTGTACTAATCACAATTTATGAACATAAAATTTATGAAAAACTATTGAAATTTTACTTCTGAATTTATAATGTGGGCTTCCTTGGGCATGTAATATTCGGGGCTGGAATTTATATAGAAATAAGGAAGGTTTTGGGGGTTATGTCTTGGGGTCACCCTAAGAATGTGTTTGAGGTTGAAATATTCCTTTTTTAGCTAGGTTCTATAGAAAGTTTAAAATATAATTCATCTACTTAACAACATCAATGATAGGTCTTACCAAGAAAGGGTTGAAGTTTGAATGCATAGATCAGTGTAAGGAGGTTTTCCTATATTTTAATGTAAAACTGATGATAACATCGATTCTAACATTTCTAGAGCCAAGAATTAGATATGTTATTTACTATGAAGTCATATTTTTTGGTTTGGGAGCTATACTTATGAATAGGGGTCAGGTAGTAGCTTATGGTTCACATCAATTGTGACCCTATGAGGGGAACTACATGATTCATGACATGGAGTTGGATGTTTTGGTATTCTCTCTAATGTGTTGGTGACATTATCTCTTTTGTGAGAGTTTGTTTGTTTACACAAACCATAATAGGCTTTAATATATATTCTCTCATTGGGATTTGAACCGGATTCAATGGAATTGGGCTAGTATATACAAACATTTGAATTTGATATTGCCTATTATATAGGTCAAAATAATATTATCACATATTATCTTAGAAGAAAAATATCAGAGAAATAGGATCATAAAGAGTAGCCTTCGTAATAGGAATGATTTATGATGATTTCGGTGGGTGAGTGTCTTATGGATGAAATAGAGGAGCATTTTTTGATGCATTTTTTCCTTCAACGACCATGTCTTCTGTAGTGAACTGTATGAATGTGAACCAAGATTTGTACCCCTGGGTGCATAGTGATATGGGAATTCCTGGTTAGGGATGACTATATTTTGAGGTGGTCCTTAGATGGTAATGATATGATCAATCCACAAGGGAGGTTATTCATGCTATCTTCCATGAGGGAGGAGCTGATGAGAGACTATCCTAATTCTGATCAGGTAGTGTATGTAGAGACCCAAAGCTTGACGTACATGGACATTACATTACTTTCACGGAATACTTGATACATAACGAAAACAGACACACAAGGACCGTAATATTTTAGTGTCTTTGGAAACTCGGAAAATAATCGTCTAATCTTGGTGAAAGATCTTCAACATCTCCTATAAAGATCTTCCCCTTTTGTTTTCTTACCTAAAACCTTTCATTAAATCCTGGGGAAAACAAAACATATAAAGGGTGAGCTCAAATGCTTAGTAAGGGTAAGCATAGAGAACATAAAAGAATCCATAAACATTTGAATGCAGAAACATGAACAGAAAATCTAAACATCAAAATCATGACCAACGACATAAATCTTGGAAGTACACAAGGCATAGATCATAAAGGAACATTAGTCATGATAAACAAGCATGGTAATAAAACATGTAATTGTGGAATCCATTAAGAAAATTTTATGACATCCATAGTAGCCAAGGCATTGCTGCCAGGACCATCTTAGTGGACAAAGTCCCATTCGGAATCGAGTTCACTTCTCATTCTAGTCCTGTAACACTGAACCGGATTAACATGCCGTTCCAGCCATGTCTATCTCATGAGATATAAATCTTTACCCAGTTCATTGGAGGGAGATATAGGTCCCACCCATCTCATAATGAAATCATTGTTACATGTGCCACAAAATAAACTTAAAACATTCATCATAACCCAAAGAATAAAATGGGTTTCATAAACATCATCCCATCATAACATAATCCATATAAAACAAATGGATATAATTTCATCATAAGAGAAGTAAAACAATATAAATCATAGATACATTATACTTGAAACAAACACATATGAAATAATGTCATCTTATATGGAAAATGGTTTTGATAAAACAATTGAAATGAATTCTTGAGTAAAATATCCTTTCTTCTTCAAAATAATTTTCTTTTCTCAAAATTCCATGCAATTTTAATTGAAAATTATTTTGTTGAAAATATTCATAAAATATTATAGAGTAAGATTCATGAAAATGAGGCGTTATGAAACTGTAAAAATCTGTTCATGCCATATAAGTTAAAAATAACATTCTTCTCGTACTTTTGTCGGAAAAGTCAAAAAGTACCTCATATGGTAAAAAAAGAAAGATTCCTTCCATACGATGTGGTAAAAATTAAAAAAAAAGGTAAGAATGACTTTAAACATACATGGAAGAAAATTAAACATTTTGAGAACATATGGACATGGATAATAAACATATCCTCAGTAAGTACTTACAAATAAACAATCTCGGATAAGAATGAGATGGGAATAATTATCCCTTATCTAATGTTTGATATGCTTCGTATGTATCCGAACCTCATGTATAATGATTTAAATAATGTCATTGAATTATTACAGAATCATATTAATTGTTATGATATCATATATATGGTTTTCTTATGACTTTATATTACCCGTTCTTTTGTAAATTCGATGTAAAAGAAGCGATTTAGGTAAAATCATTTCATTTATTGTACGTGTTTCGACATGTTGTTCTTGATATTATTACTTATATCCTAATTTACGTAATTATAGAATGTAAAACATGATTTATATATAATATATATTCAGCATATACATATATATATGATAGATCAATAAATGGAATCAAATACACCATTCATGGAGACGGTAGGTCGTATGTACGCATGAACGTTGTTTTCGTTTCCTTATTGAATTGAATGGAATTAAGTAGACGAAATACATATATATACACATAAATAATGTATAATTATTATGTCATATATTTCATTATTATTCATTATATATAATTTATAATCATTCATGAATGGTTAACATGGAGAATGAATCTCATCGTGTCGTGGAGACGGTAGTCCGTACGTACGCATGAGTGATGATATCATTCCCATGATCATGGAATTGTATTGAAGATTATGTATAATATTTCAGAATAAATATCACTTTACAATAACAAATATAGTTATTTTTTTACACCATTATACCCATCCAAGTAAGGTGGTGGTCGAAAACAGATTACACCACGGTGTGGAGACGGTATTCCGTACGTACGCACGCGCGGTGATTTCGTTTTCCGTAGGATGGATAGAAGTTAAAATAGGTTTGTTTAATATTTATAATAAAATATCAGTATATAAGTAATACTTATGTTAAAAATTTATAATGATACAACTAAATAAGAAGAATTATAAGAAGAAAGAAACTTGAGAGAATCGGAAGAAGAGATTACCTCTTCCTCGACGCACCTCCTTTAAGCTTCCTCTTATGAAAGTAGAGTTGGTCTTTTGAGAAGACTAGAACCTCCAGAATGTTTCTAGTAAAGTGTAGAAGAGAAATGGGCAGGTTTTTTCTGAGCTTCAAGGCTCAAAAGGGTGTGAAGAGAATAGGGAAGGGGTGCCCTTTTTATAAGGGAGGAGAGGGGCACCTTTGGAAAAACTTAAAATATTATTTTATAATAAAGTCATATTCGGTTTATAATAGCTCCAAATTGATTTATTTCGAAGATAAATTGGGGATGGGTCTAAATCCTACCAACCAATATATTTTAGACAAGTTTATGTTACAATTTTAACCTTATCATTTAGATTTAACTCTAAGCTAAATAATTTAACTTTTACCGCGTCTTCTTGTTTTCTTAAACTATATGGTTAATAAACTTACAATAACAAGCCAAAATAACCCCAAGTGGTTCATTATTAATATATATCTCCTTAGCTAAGCCATTTGGTCGAACCTTAGATTTTTAGGAATAAAAAAACAATTAATAATGTAATATTTGTTTTTAAAACTATTTTATGTCAATTTTGACACTATTTGGTAATTGATTTTTGTCAAAGTCATAACATCATGATTAGTTATAAAAAAGTTATTCAAATCAATAATAACATGTCATATTAACTTATAAAATTAGTGGAATTAATAAAAAGTCTCAAATTACATTTATTTGTGTATTTATAATATCAATCATTTTAATATTTCATTATTTGGGTAATTACTGCATCACCATTGTGTCATAAATAACATAAATTATTTAATATCTAAAAATTATAAATAAAATACCATTAGGTATGAAATATTTTTATCTTTCTAATGAATATTTATAGTCGAATTTATCTTATGTATAACCCTATATTAAAAATGAATTAGTTATTAAACTTTGATTTTAACTATTTTAACTCTTCATTAAATAAATTAATAATAAATGTCCTAATCTAATCCAAGTGGACCTAAATGGTCATATTTTATTCCTAGGGTTGTTTTTGGTCTAATTACACTTATCCAATAGAATTATGACATGTGTTAGGGTTATAATAATATCATTTTTACCATTAATTACCATATTTACATTTAACCGTGGTAAATAAAAGTAAAAATCTACTATTCACCATAAATTATTTTCATCTCATTGAACCAAATTTCAGTCCTTGATATTAACCGTGTCTCTCGGATTTTTGAAATTCCACTCACAGAAACTGTAAAGTTATGTTTTATGTGAATTTCCAAATTCTCCTAGGAGGTGGGTAAAAGACAGTGAAAACTTCAATAAAAATTTTTATGTATCTAAAAATATTATAAAATGACTCCAATTAATTACATTGAACTTATATAGGTATTATGAATCAATTTTAACCTAAAATAAATTTAAATAAAATAAATAATTATATAAATAAAAACTTGGTTTTTAAATAGTAACCCTGTGTTTTCACTATTCATCAAAAATTGAAAGTTTTCAGAAAAATACCAAAACATCGCCCTATGATAATTTTGATATTATGAATCCAAAAATGAAGTCCATTTCGAAAGATAAAATTTATAAAATTTTAAAAAATTGGTATTACTATTCATAATGGATTGTTTATATAACATATCGTTGTTTAGGGAAACTCGGTATTGCGTACAACACACGCTATCATGGAAGGTCGTGATTGCATGTAATGTAAGACAAGTTAGGGATGCATGTAGTGCAAGCTCCTTTTGGTGTAGCGTAAAACACAAGACATCAATAAAATTAGAAAGAATATCTTTCATAAAATCATGGGGTGTTACAGTGTATCCAGTGTTGAATAATTTGTTCAAAGGTATCCAACGTTAGTTTTGGTTTCCATGTATAATTAAAGATGTTAATGTTTTGTTTTTGGAAATGCCATATCTTTGAGAGGATAAAATCTAAACACTAATATCTTGTTTTTTTGAATTAGAAACTTCCAGTTCCTTTTTTTAAGTGGAACAACTTGATAGTGGACTCTTTGATGGGGCACCCAAGGACCCCAAGGAGTCAATATGTCACTTGAGTGATAGTAAATCGAATAATGAATTTAGTACACTTGTTTTTGATTTTGGAGAGTCAATATATAGATTATTTTGGAAAGTTTTATGTCCAAGAGATTTAATTACTTCATGGAGTTCTTTCAATTATTGTATCCTATAGAGATTTCCATTTTACATCATTGTTTTAAACAGTATTTTAGATGTATTTGGGGAATTTGTTGAAGATGACTATGAAATATCATCTACATTATGATTGAATATCAAATAGGATGATTTAGATCCTTGAGTATATATTTTGGGATTTTTTTGGACTTTAGTGGAGTATGGGAAGAGCACCTATCCTTGGTGAAGTTAAAATAAAAAATTAGTTTCTATGATGTTATTTAGATGGATCCATTTGAGGATATTTATGGATGGTATTTCTTCTCACCACTATATTGGCATGTGGTGGGTGAGGAAGCCATTGATGTGATGAGTATGGTTCAATAAATCTCTAAGAGAGTAAAGTTGATCAAAAAGTTGATGATTAATTGTTATAGTAGGCAGTGATCATATACCGATTGAAGGATATAACCATTGGAATTTTATTTTGGAAACCGAGTATTCTTTTAGGTGTCTCCTCTGTTGGGTAATCATTATTTACAAAATTAGGGGAATCTATCAACATGTTTTTTGGAATTTCATGAGGTAACTGAATCTATCGGAGTGTTGGTTTACTAATAATACCTTCCTCCATTCTATTGATGCAAGCATTTTGTGTTCCGTGTTTCTCATCTTTAGTGGTACATGCTGGATCCTATGCATGTGATCGAATGTGAAGAAGTTGGATTAGAACAAGATGTACCTTTTGTGGAGAACCCATTGTAAATAATTGTCTGAAGTGATAAGGTATTTCGAGGGAGGATAATTCCACTTGTTTGAGTCACATGGTAGGGTGGATGGATCTAGGTGGAAACACAAAAGTAGGACTCTGATTTTCATTCTTAGTAGATTGAGTTTTTTTAGAAGTATTTCTAGAGATTCTTATTAATGACAATAATTCCTAGAGTGGTGATTATAAATCCTTTCAAATTTTATTCTTAAAATGTTAAGCCTAGTTTCCATCTTCACCTTTAACGTTTTTAGGTTGATTTGGGATGGTGAAGTTCCATGTGGGATTTAGAAATTTTTATGTGGTTTTTGGGGACCTTTATATCCCAAATGGGCTACTCGATGTCCATTGTGGTGTTGGAATTCTTTGATGTAAAATAGGGGAGGGGAATGGGTTGGTGCAGAAGTGGTTAGATATGTAGAGCATTACAAGTCCCTTGGTGGACCACAGCTTGGGTGGCCTCAACACTCCCATGGTTGTGGCCATGGTGAGGATAAAAAAATAAAGGCCTTGGAAATATCTCATAGGTCTTCCCATTTTTCATAGTGTGCTCGAAGCCACCACAACCACGGTACATGTCATAGTGGAATCAGGAAATCATTTTAAATATCTGAAATAGCCTCATTCTTCCTAAAATATTGAATCATTCAAAGGGGAAACATGTATGATCATTGTAATGGGTCATTAATGTTATTTCAATCAATTATTTTACCCTATTAATCTATTTAGACTTCTTATTTATTGATATGTTTTATATAGATTAATTCTAGAGGCTCCATAGTTGAAACTAGGGTAATTTGGTCGACTCTTTTTTTTAAGGTTTCTCCTTTGGTTGGCCTCTATTTTATAAAACCATTTCCATAAAATTTCTGGAAGAATCCAACCTTAGAAGATAAATTCTATTCTTACTGAATTGGAACCATAGAATCCTTACCTCTTCTCTATTGTTCATTAATCCTTGTGTGAATGATATATTCTTCTTTAACCAGACATAGAGACTACTGTTGATGGTAGTTGATGTTGGGTAAGTATAGTTATTCCCCTTGGGATTTCCTCTTTTTCAATATCTCTCAAAGACCCTTGTCCAATTAAAATCGATTTTATAGAACTTGTGTCATTCAATCATGTTCTTGTTGATATGTGAACTTGGTTTGGGCGACGACTCTCTTTTGGAATGTAGATGTTGATATTGACATATAGGACGTAGGATTTTCATTACCATATAGAGGTCTTGTATATGATTTTTAGTATAATATGATGTTTTATTCTAATATTCTTATACCAAATTTGATTTTGACCACATGTGTGCACCTTTGTAGCTTGTGAGATCATGTTTTATGATTGATCAAATCTGTGTGAGGGTGTGTGTGTTCGTGAGACCCATATTTTGTTTTGATCACATGTGACTGTGTTTGTGTGTTTTTTTATGCTATTTTTTCACTCTCGGTATTATTTTTTTTGCCTCTGTGTAATATACCCTATTTTTAAGATATATATTTGTATATTATATTTTTTTTATTCTATGCTTGGTACCAAACTGACTGGTGGACTTGTCTTGGATCGGCAGACCTAGAGGGGAGGTGTGTTCATATACTATATAGGAAATGATGATAAGAGTGAGATAGATGATTTTTCATGATTCACTTATGTCCTGGCCTGGGGGAATGATGGTATCATGAGATCTATCCCATGTGGTGACAATGGTTCATGATGATCTTTCATGACCTTACTTAGGACACAATGTCGGGACATGATAGCCTTCTGGACTAACCTAAGTCAGTTTCAGAGTATGAGGAACTTTCGGAAAAACTATAAGAGAGATTGGGATTGAAAGCCTTGGTCACTCACATGATACTCTTTATCCTTTTAGTGATTTGTAGATACATTTAGTGACCTTATGGTTGACTTTGGTCCAAAAATTCAATTATAATTACATTTTCAGCATGGAGACAGTACAAGTATAACATAGGGTTTTGGCATCTTGGTTAGTGCATAACTGCTTGATATATAATTATATGTTGATTTATTTCATATTAATTTATTATCATGACATACTCCTTTATGCATGTGCACTCGTGTTAAGGATGCATTAATGATGTCCTGCTGGGTTTATACTCACACCTTATAGGGGTGTATCAATGCACTTGTAGACTTCATGATCAGGGATATAGGAAAGGGAAAGTCCCCATTGACTAGGATCCAATATATGGATCATGGTGATCATAGGTAGTACTAGGAAAGACTCCAATGTGATGCTGAACTATTTTATTTATTTACCTATGTTACTCATTCTCTTATTAAATTGTCACTTTTTGGGTTCTAAGGTATCTTTATATATAACATGAGATAATTTTCATGTAATTTTTTATTGAATTTTTTATTTATTAATATGTATTATCTAGTCTTATTATTTGTACTTGTTTTTTATGACAATGATGGTATAGTCTCCCCATTGATGATGTTCAGACCCTCAATTCTAGTTATAAACATCTTTTGTAAGTGGAGGCATGCATGAGTGCATCAGGCACACTGGATTGAATTTAGTGAGTTGGATTGGTGAATCACAATATTTAACCAACTATAGTTCTTATCCATAAGTTATAATTATTTATATATCATGTCATCTCTTAAAAACTCTCTCTCATAAGCTTAAGGGGACCTTCAGTTCAATTTTTTTGGAATATTTCCCAAATTATTTACACAAAAGTATCTTAAGTTTTAATTCTCCCTTAAGACTCTATATATCATCAAAATATCCTTGGATCATAATAAATTTATAGGGATTATTGATAAAAAACATATATTTTTATCTTTTTAGATATTCTAGTATTCATTCAAATTTCAAAATATAATTATCTTCCTTTATTATAAAATAACTCACCCATAATTAAAGACCTAGAAAATATTTTATGATAAATGATATCAAAATTTGAAATAATATTATCTAGTTTTTATTATAAATTTTTTTATATGATGTATTATAAAATTACTGTTTATAGTATATTTAATTTTACAAATGTAGTGGTAGATAATCAAATACCATGTAAAAGAATCCTAGATATCCTTTGAATGAATTTATTCTCACTTACACAATGGGTATCCTACTTTAGTTTCACTTATATGGCCTATTGATCATTTTAGTGGGAAACATCTAATTTCATAAATGGATAAGAGAGAAAGATCTTAATTTGAACATTTTATTTATTTCATGTGTTTCTTTTTAATTTTGAACATGTTATTTTATTTTAAAAATTCATGTGACATATTTAACCCAATGAGGACAACATTGGCCTTCATTTTTTCCCTTCGTGGTTGATAGTGACCTTCAATTTATTCTTCAAGGTTAACTAAAGTGGATTCATGTTTGACTCCTCTCTCATACATGGTCTAATAGACACTTTATATAATGATCTAGTATTGATGTAAATGGATATTACATCATTTTTTCAGAACATTTCATACATTATACAAACACATGATCAAAAACTGTATTAGTTTAGTGACTTTGGATACATGGAATTCATTCTTATAATTCAATGAAATTTCTTAAAAATCTCACATAATAATCTTCACCTTTATTTTTTCTACCAAATACTTTTCTTTATATCCTTGGGAAAAGAAAACATATGAAAAGGGTGAGCTCAGATGATCAATAAGGGTAAAAATGGGAGATAGTTAAGCATAAATATGAGAATAAAAGGAGTGAGAATTTCATCATAACATTATAAGATCATACCAAGTACAAAAAATATCATAAAAATGAATCAGGGAATAAATATTGGTTGTTTATAAGACATGAATCATACGAAAATCAAAGAACATAATCCCTGAGATCATAACATTGACATAAGACATAAAATTATGAAATACACATAAACATGTAACTTTGTGAATATGTATAAATAGAAATGGATTCACTCATTAAGTTAATTACATGAAATTAGGCTCTTTTATAAACATATGGACAAGAAATCAAGTCCATTAATAAAATTGTGAACATGTAATTAGGTTCACGCATAACATTGGGAACTCAAAATATGGTTCACTCATAACATTGTGAACATGTAATCAGATTCATGCATAACTTTGTGGGCATGTAATCAGGTTCATGAAAAAAAATATACTCATGAATATTTCATCTTTTCATATTAAATTAGAGGGAGATATAGGTCCCTCCCATCGCAAAATAAAATCATACGTACATGTTCCACAAGATTACAAAAAATATATCTAACATAACACATGAAATAAAACTTGTATCATAAATATTAAATCATATAATTAACTATGGAAAATATATTGGCCTCATAGTCATTTAATCAAAGAATAACTCATGAAAATAAGTGGGTTTCCAAAACAAATTACTCATGGAAGATAAATGGGTGTCATGAACATCATTGCAACAAAACCTAAACTATTAATAAAAGAATATGGATGGTATTCTTGGATCATATCCCTAGTAAATAAAACAATATGAAAAATTATGTCATATTATATTTTAAATTTATTTTAAAAAATATCCTGAGGAAAATATCATATCTTCTTTGAAAATTTCTTTTTGAAACCGAAAACCATTTAAAACCCATTTCCTTTGAAGATAACCTTGAAACCCTATAAAGTAAACTTCAAAACCTTTTGAAAATCATTTTCTCTGAAAACATATAAAGGAATATTTGAAAACCATAAAACATTTTCAAAATGCTTTTTCATTGAAAATTCGCTTAATAGATCATTTAAAATCATTTCCTAAGAAAAATAATATTTAAACATTTCAAAGTGTCCCATGACACTTTAAAACATTTGAATAATAATACCAATTAAATAATAACATAAATTATAGATTTTAATAAAATTAAATAAATTAAATTAGTGATAAAACATGTCATAGGGTAGTATGTCAACCACACAAAATAATCGAGTGGTGAATATGGCATGTATCCCATAGAAATAAAAAGTGAGATGAAATTCCCTTAACATAGGTCTAATTTCATTCACATATATCCAAAACTCCTATATAATGGTTTTAATAATTTTATTAACTTATTCCATAACAATATTTATATTTATTATATCATATATTATCATCTTATCTCCCATTTGTTAATAACATTTCATTATTACACTTCCTTCAAGTGTTAACTGTTTCATTTTTCTATGCATGTTTTGTTTTATAATTTCCGGATCATGTGAATAGGAAATACATTTTCCATATAAAATTTTTTATTAATATAATATATATAATTTTTATACATTATATGAATTTATATAATCATTATTTTAAGGTTATAAGGGATAATGAATCGCATCCCCTCATGAAGATGATAGGTCGTACAAACTCACGAGTGGTGATTTCATTCCTTTAATGCTGAAATGATATGGAAGTGGATGGTATATATTTTCTTACATAATAAATATCATGTTATAATTATCATACATATTTTATATTTCTATCATTATAATCATCCAAGAAATTTGATGATGAAAAACATATTACACTATAGTATTGAAACAGTAGGTCGTACGTACGTACATGTGTTGATTCCATTTTTTATAGGATGGATAAAAAGAGGAATATGGTTTTGACATAATCATAATAACATCTCATCATATAGTTGATACTATATTTATTACTTTATACTGTAAACAACACATGAAGAGGATGTAGAAGATGAAATACTATTGAGAGAGTCGATAAAGAACGATTACCTCTTCCTTAGCAAACCTCCTTTGGATCTCCTCTTAGGGACACTAAGAATAGTATTTTGAGAAGACAAGAACCTCTAGGATGTGGATATGGAATTTGATTATGTAAATTTTTTGTTTTTGGTCTAGATGTTGGGCACAATGTTGAGTGAATAAGTGAGGTGGGAGGTACCCTTTTATAATTGTGTTGAGGGGCGGTTTTTGAATTTCAATTTATATTATTTTATAATAAAATAAATATCAATCTGAATACCACCAAAAATACATTTTTTTTCAAATATAACATATGATAATGTTGTAATATCATAAACCAGTAGATATTTTATAAGTTTTTTTATTATTTTAAACCTTCTCATTTTGATTAATACTTCATTAACCTATTTAATTTTTTAACCAAAGTAACAAATTTCTCAATATTAAATTTTTTTAATTTTTACTTATATGGTGTAAATTACACCATAAATGACAATTTTATAATGCATTTGACAATATTATAAATATTTTCTATTTTATAACATGTTTTATTATTTTTAAATGATTTTATATAACATTATTTTGATAACATATCATTAGTGTCAATTTTGACACTATTCGTTACTTGTATTCTTAGAAATATCATGATAAAAAGTTAAATTAAAAAAAATAACATTTTATTATATCCCTAAGGGATCAAGGACATCAAGAAATTTTTTTGGTTATATTAATTATATAAAATTTTACATATTTCAATTTTTTAATAACACTTCTTTAATATTTTGATTAGTCAAGAAATTATTGTATCATCATTATGTAAGCGTTTACAGTTATTATTTATTTCCTAAAATTTTAAAATAAATTACCGTGATAAATAAAAACATTTTATATTTTAAGTTACTATTTATTGTCTAATTTATATTTTGTATAACCATATATTAAAATGACAAAGTTATTAAAAATATGAGTATGACATTTTTAAGGTTTCCTTAAATAAAATATAATAAATGTCTTAAACCCATCCAACTGGCATTAAAAGGTTGTGATCTCATCCCAAGGATGATTTCGGTTAAAACACACTCATCCAATGAAATTAGGATAAGTTTTTGGGTAATTTTATAATATTTATAATATTTTTTTACCCTTAATTAACTGATTTAACTTTTACCATGATGATAAAAAAATTACTAAAGTTACTATTCATAATGCCCAAAAATAAAAGAAACCTATTTAAAAAATTTATACCCACAAATTCAAAATATGGAATAGATTTTTAAAAATTAAATGCACATAATTTTTAGTAATTAATTTAAAATTAATCTCGTTGACAGGGTGGGAAAATGAGTTATTAAAGATAAAACATGAAAAATATTGAAACATTTTTATATCTATATTCAATGTAAAATTAATTATAATGACATAAGATAGAATAAATGATAAAAAATTTATCTAATTATACTTTAAAACAAATCAAAAATATAATTTAACTCTATAAATTATTTCTATGAAAGAAATTGTTTTTAATTAAAATTTAGAATTTTTTTAGTACTCATCAAAATGTGAAACTTATGAAAAAATACAAAAAAACTACCAAAGTAAATTTTTACATTCCACATTAAAGTTTATTTTTTCAAATAGAATATATAAAAGTGTTAAAAAGTGTATTTAAATTGGTTTATCTATTAATAGGCTGTAGAATTAACCTTTTAAAAAATAGTGGTTTTTATGAATTAAATTGGGTTTGTTCTTATCTTATACCTATAAAATCTATTTGATGAACATAAAAAATATTTGATTGAATATATAAAATTTTTATTTCATTAATATCATTCACAAACTTTAATTAATTGAATTAAAAAATGACTTTAGAAGCATAAAAATAAAAAAAAATTCTTTCTATTCAATTGGTATGTATTTTTATTTCAATTTAATTAGTAACCAATTAATTCGTCTTATAAACCATATATTTTAATAATTTACTTAATTATATTAATAAATTATAATTTAATGTTTGGGTTATACTTTATTATATTAAGTAATAATATTTTAATAATATACTTTTTTCGGTAAAACAATGTCTTGCTTGTAATGCAAGATATTGAAAGAACTCGACACTGTGTGTAATACAAGAAAAGAATGGTGTTACAAATACTGCATGTTAGTATATTTTTTGTGTGTATAAAAACATAATCTTGGTGTTACATATATAAAAAGATATATTCAATGTTGTGTGAAATAAAAAATATGAATAATATTGAATTAACTCAAAAAAATATTTCACAAAATCTCATATTTTTACATTCTATCCCCATTAAAATGATTTTTTCCCTAAAAATTTTTCTGGGTTATCATAGTTTCAATGCATTAACGTTTCTTTCATAGAAACTCACATCATAAAAATGAATAATTAAACTCTATTTTTATAAGGGAAAGATAGAAACATAATAGTTACCCAAATTAAATCATAACTAGGTTTCCGCATAGGACAACATAAGTGAAGATATGGGCATGGATAAAAAGTGTAAATAATCATTAAGATTGATAAGGATAACTAATGAAAAAAATTGGGTGATCTAGATAATGTTAAAAATAAAAATACTATATACTGAAAAGGTGTGAAATATGTCATTGACATCATCAAAATATATAACAATAAGACAACATTTTAAGACAATTTTCCTAAAGTTAAAGAATTTCCACAACGGAGTAGACTTACTTGATATCCGGGAAACATCACCCTTTTTTATTCCTTGATAAATTTCTACTTCATCTCTTATTACAAAAAATAATTTCAATTTATCATTTTTAAATCATTAATAGTTCATCAGATATAGATAATGATAGGTTAGCATCAAAACAAAAAGTTTAAAAGAGGTTATTCAATATGCATAAATTATCATATGGATAGATAATTCTTTATTCTCTAAAACATTGAACAATTTCATATATGGTTACCTTTATGATCCATTAAAAATATTAAAATCCAATACTTTCAAAAGGTGGTTAGTCAATATCAAAATTCAACTTATTATTAATCCCCCAAAAACTTGACATGGATCTTAATTTTCACACACCAAACATGTGAAAATTATTATCATGTATTCTCTAGAAACATAGTAATAATCTAAATTAATATAATGCCTTATTAAAAAAATGAATTCTTTTAAAAATTAACTCTTTCCACATACCATAAATCCAAAACATCAATTAGCTCAATCCATGATATCATAAACCATTATTTCATCTTATTAGTCCCAAGGCCATCAATATTATCCCATTTATAATCAAACATTTCTTCATTTCATTAGCATAAGGTTATGCACATTTTAAGAGTCATCCTTCCCTTAATCACGTGTTTTCCAAAAATATCAGCTTACCACTTCAATCACTTTTCATGGTTACCCGTACCATTCAACATTTTCTCTTAAATCCTTAAGTAAAACTATAGTGGACCAATAATTAGATGAATCATTATTCCATAATACAATAAAATAATTCTATAATATTATACTTCAATCCAAAAACATTAATACCTTAATCCTTACACATCAATGATTGAAATTAATTAGGTAATTCCATTTTTTAGAAGTTAATCATTGTGTCAGGGCATTGAGTTGGATAATTCCCATGTTCCCCATAAATAAGACTTTGAACCCCTCACTACCACAAAATGGGACAAGGCCAGCCCCACCCTTTATCAGTGCTAACAAAAAAGCCCTGATAATGGTACCCCCTTTAACAGCGCTTTTTTAGCACTGTTAAAGGGTACCCCTATATCAGTGCTTTTTTTAATAGCGCTGATGAAGGGGGGTCTTTATCAGTTCTTTTTTTAAAAGCACTGATAAAGGGTCCACTTCCAAAAAACTCATTAAAAAATTTATTAATATTTAAATATATATATATATAGTTATAATGATATAAATATAATATATATTTTTAAAATATAATTTTAAATATGTTTTAGATAAGTATAAATATACATTTACAATTAATATATAAGATATTTAGTGAAAATGGCTTATAAAAAATTAAAAAAAACATTTTTAATTAATAATTTTCTAATTATTATGGATTAATAATTATTTAATAACAATTTTAAGACTACAAAAATTAATAAAATTAAAAAAGATCCAAAATATGTTGAAAATGCAACTCGAACTTCAAACGGCCATAACATTTGATCCGAGTGTCTGTTTGAGCTCTACCATATATCAAATCGAAGTCTGCGATGAGGTCTACATCTATATAACTTTCGTGAACATTGTTCAAGGATTTTTAGAGGCCAAAAATTCCCATAAGGCCTCCAAACATGAGTTTTTAGTCGGGATACCCTGATTTTTTTAACATTTTGTGGATTTTCATCCTCATTTAAGGGGGTACTATTGGCTTTTTTGGTGGGGACTAAATTTATTACAAGTTATAACATACATATTGATATTATGTCTTTGAAATTTTATCCTTTTTTATAATGAAATACTATTTATTATCAAATATATAACGATATATACATATTTTTTATATATTTTCACAAAACAAATTAATTATAAATATAAATAATAACATATATTTACATGTAAAATATGTTAGCTTTATCTAAATAATAAATAATATCCATTTTATTTAAAATAAAAATAAATGAATATTTGTATACCTATATTTTAATATAACTATATATATATATTAGTATAACTACATATATATTAATATCACTATAAATATATATATTAATATAACTATATATATATATATTAATATAAATATATATATATTAATATATATATATATTACTATACGAATAAATATAACTATATATATATATAAATAGAGATATCATGGAATGGAAAACAAATCAAAATTTAGGAGTGGAAAGGGCTTAGGCGCGCAGGGGAGGAGGTCTCGAGTTCAAAACCTGGTGGAGGCAGGGGCGCACGTGCATGGGGGAATATGGGAGCTAGCGCTGATAATGGGTGGGGGACAGAACCGATAAAGGGTGGAGGGGGTGTGTGGGGGCGCTGGAGGTGTGGGAAGGCGCTGATAAAGGGGGAGATCAAGCGCTGTAAAAATCCCCCCCCCCCCCCCGCGATTGCCAGGATTTTTTAAAAAAAAATTTTTTTTTGACTTTTATCAGCGCTAAAAATAAGTGCTGATAAAAGGGGTCTTTTATTAGCACTAAAAATAAAGCACTGATAAATGACCCTTTTATCAGTACTTCATTTTAGCGCTGATAAAATGGGTCTTTATCAGTGCTTTTTGGAGCACTGATAAAGGGAACCCCCTCCCCCCTTATCTACGCTAGCTTTAACAATGCATTTCTTAGGCTGTTAAAGGCCATTTTAAGTGCTGATAAAATGGGTATTTGTAGTAGTGCCTCAACAATTTTTCACTCCATTGCCTTCTTTTATGCACTGATAACATCTTCTCCTCCATTTGATATATTCCTTTAGGTTTTTCATCCCACATTCTTCACATGTAGGATTCCAAATCATCATTCCTCTATGTTTTTTACCCCATGAAATTTCATAAAATATCATCTCCCTCGTATTCTATATTTTTGGAATATCACCGAAGTAATGATTGTTGATCATAACAACATATTTCTGATTAGGAATAATCACCACTTACTTCACTCTATTCATTTTCTTATTTGAATTCTCATCATAAAATTTTCCATCACATTTAATGTTAACCTAGTTCCTTAGGTTTCCTTCCATTTACTAGAACCATAAATTATAGCATGATAAACACTAATAATAGTGGTAGAACCAAATAATCAAAAGAAATTAGTTATAAAATTTCAATCTATGACACCTTAGGTTTGATCCTGGGCTGTTCATGATTATTACTAAAACACTATTATTATAACCTATACTTTTAATTATCCTTATAGACATCATTGGAAATATCCTTATAAATATCTCTAGGGATCTCACTAATGTTTTCTCATCCTAGTTTCCAATGGATGATTAAACCTTTGCTCTGATACAAACTATAATGACCCAGACATGACATATATGGATATTACATCATTTTTGTTGAACACTTCATAAATTACAAAAACACACATCCAAATACCATATTAGTTTAGCTCCTTTAGAAGCATGAAAAAAATTATTCTAATTTCGTGTAATATATTCAACATCTCCAATAAAGATATTTCCATTTACGTTTCCCACCTAATACTTTTCTTTATATCCTATGAAAAAGAAGACATATGAAAAGGGAGACATTGTATTCTCAATAAGGGTAAACTAGGGAAATTTTTAAGCACAAACATGAGCATAAAAAATATGAGAACATCATCATAAAATTATAATATCATACCTTGCATAACAAATATCACAATCATGAATCATGGCATAAATATTGTTAGTTAATAGGACATGAATAATAAGGGAATCAAAGAGCATAATCCATGACATCATAACATGGAAAAAATACATAAATTGTTGAATACACATAAACTTATAACTTTGTGAACATGTATAAATAGAAATAGGTTCACTCATTATGTTAAGGACATAAAATCAGGAACCTGCATAAATATATGGACATGAAACCCGGTCAATGCATAACATTGTGAACATATAATCAAGTTCACAAATAACATTTTGAATGTGAATTAAGGTTGAATAAAAACATTGGGAACATTTAACTAGGTTCAAACATAACATTTTAGACATTTAATTTGGTTCACACATTTCATATATACTCATGAGTCATTAATTGTTACACATTTCATTAGATAGAGATATAGGTACCACCGATCACTTAATTTAAGAATTCACACATGTGCCATTAGATTATAAAAAATCATCTATCATAAACTATGAAATGAATTGGTTATCATAAACATTTCATAATACCATTACCTATGTAAAATAGATAGGTATCATAGTCCTTTAATCAAAGCATGACCTTTGAAAATAAGAGGTTTTCAAAAACATATAACATGTGGAAGAGAAAGAGGATTCATGAACATCATTGCATAAAAACATAAAAAATTCATGAAATAATATTAATGGTATTCTAGGATCATATCCCCAGTAAATAAAAAACTATAACAAATTATTCCATCATATATTTGAAACATATTTTAAAAACATATCTTGAGAACAATATTCTTTCTTCGTTGAAAAAATATTTTCGAAACATAAAACATTTTAAATACCATTTACATTGGAAATAAACTTGAAAATTTATAAAAACAACATGAAAAAATTGATATATTATTTTATTTAAAACAAATAAAGTAATATTTTAAAACCATAAAATAGTTTTAAAATCCTTTTTTGTTGGAAATGAGCTTAAGAGATCATTTAAAAACATTTCTTGATGAAAATAATATTTAAAAATTTTAGAGTGTCTCATACCACTTTGAAACATTTGAATAATAATCCCCATGAAATATTAACATAAATTTATGCTTTTAATATAACTAAATAAATTAAATTAATGATATAACATGTCATAGGGTAGTATATACATGTCCCAAAATAATCGAGTTGTGAATATGGCATGTATCTCATGGAAATAAAAAGTCTGATAAAATTTCCTTACCTTAAATAATATTTCCATAATATGTATCCAAACCTCTTTTATAATGGTTAAATAATGTTAATAACTTATTATAGAAGTAAATTTATATTTATGATATCATGTATGGTCATCTTATAACCCGTTTGTTAATAATATTTCATTATTACTATTCTTTCTGGTGTTAATTTCTTCATTTTCCTACTCAGGTTTTTTCATATACGTCTAAGTTCATGTGAAGATAAAATAGTTTTATCATCTATAGAATGTTATTAAGGCAATATATATAATTTTTATTTATTATATTCATTTATATAATCTTTGTTTTATGGTGATTAGGGATAATGAATCGCAACACATTATGGGGATGGTAGGTCGTACGTTTGAACGAGCGATGATATCATTCCCTTAATGATGAAAATATATGGAATTGGATGGTATATATTTTGTCAAAGAATCAATATCATGTTATAATTATCATATATATTTTCTATTCCCATCATTATACCCATCCAAGTAATTTTATTGTCAAAAACAAATTACACCATTGAATAGAGACGACGAGTCATACTTACACACGTGTGGTGATGTCATTTTTTATAGGATGGATAAAAGAAGGAATATGGTTGTTCAATAATAATTAATACATATAGTAATATAGGTTATACTTGATTTTTTTACTTTATAATTGATACAAAACATGGATGTTAAGTAGAAAAATAAATACTCTTGAGAGAGTTGGAAAAAACGATTACCTATACTTTAGAAAACCCCCTTTAGATATCCTCTTAGGAACATTAGGGTTCATCTTTTGAGAATACCAGAACCTATAGGATGTGAATATGGAAGTTGATAAGGTAAAATTGTAGTGGTTGGTCGAGAAAGAAGGCTCAATGTGGTGTGAAGTGTAGGTTCCAGGCGCAGCAAAAGCGCGTTGGTGGGTTTTCCCAACTTTAATTTTAGCATTGAACGACGTTCAATCCGAGATCCGTCACAATATAAAGCGCCAGATATTTTGAATAGAACGAAGAACAAAAATGAAAAGAAAAGTCCCATAACCATTGAGATACGATCGTCATATGTTGGTTATAATTAATTTAATTAATTCATAAGAATTACCTCAGTGGAATTCTTTCTTCGTTGGAGTCTCTGATCACGATCCTATGATCTGTTGTTCCGTCGTAGAATCCAAGTATAGGATTCCTCTAGCGGCGATCCACACGTGCTCCACGTATCTCTGGATGTCACCGAAGGGCTATCTGGGTGCTAGCGCAGAAGAACCTTCGCTTGCGATATCCGCCTTCAACCGCCTTGATCCGGTGGAGGATCTTTCTTTCCT
This sequence comes from Viscum album, assembly GCA_963277665.1. NCBI lineage: Eukaryota > Viridiplantae > Streptophyta > Magnoliopsida > Santalales > Viscaceae > Viscum > Viscum album. The sequence goes on along the minus strand of OY728127.1, from coordinate 400,161,920 downwards.
AACTTGAAAGTGTTTTGGTGGAAAGGGAATTCTCTCTTGGATTGAGAGTATTTCCAATCCGTTTTGCACAATAAAAATGGATAACCTTTTTGAGAATAATGTAATTGGGATTTATAATACTTAGAATAATAAAATGAATTAATTTCCCAAAAGCATTTAATTATTTCATTTAATGCTTAGTAATACCCCATGTCTTAATAATGACAGTTGACCATCATTATTACTTGACATGCATCCAATTTATCACATTTAAAAACATTTAATTAAATAAACAACATTTTCTCATGAATCTCGAAAAAAAACTACACGGCATGTATGTATAAACATACACAGCGTGTACTTTTCTTTTTCTAGTTTTATTTATTTTCCTCCACCTCATTTATTAGACCTTGAGTAATGGATATTTATTTCTTAAATAAATGTAACTGCATTACTCACTAATAAATACATATTATTTGATCCACAATATATTCTCTCGAATAACTAGTGTCGAAATAAATGCGATCAGTCATCCTTAAATAATTATTAAACCACAGTCGTGAATAATATTTATTTAACTTGTTAAATTAATATTTAACTGAGATACATGGACACAGTTAGTGTGTGACCCTCTAGGCCTCTTTCTCAGTGGCATTAGGTGTATCCTACCTAAATTCCAAGGTTAGCGTCTAGAAACACAGCAAGGAACCCATAGGGAAAGAAGTTAACGCCGCAATGACGTGTCACCTTCTACAAACACTTACCATGTAATATAATCCCTTTGTCTCGATATCTCTAATCATGCGGGTTGCATTCTAGTGACATAAACTCATGTGCTCGATTATTCTTTCTTTGACTTCCCAAAATTGAACTTGCCCATACCTTACCATGGCCATGGATTTATTTAGGCTAAATAAATTCCATCAAAGGGCCTGAGATATCTACTTCCATTATGGAACAGAATGGAAAAATCATTTATCGCATTATCTATTAATGATGTATTACTCGTGATGCACCCAATGTATCCTACCATGCTGCAAACGGTGTGTCATCACAGTTTTCATTAATACATCTAAGTGCATGAGTTGTAATACCCATTAATAATAATCTTAAAGTCTAAGGACCAATACACATGTCTGTAGATAAGAACATCCAAGGACACTATGAAATGTGTATTTCCTACTGGCAGGTCTCGTTCTCATAATATCCTCCTGGATATTACCAAGGGAGCACACCATGAGAAGGTGCCTCAAAGTTTTATGAGTTCTCACCCCTAATGGCCTATATTATTTGTGTCCCTCAAATAACATCATCCGGCCATAGAACATATATTCAAGAACAGTGTTATGGCACTTTCGGGTTCTCATCATAGCAGGGATCCTCTATGACCCATTAATGCAACAGCTGTCCTTAGGACATTATCACATAAATTTTCATGCATAAGAACAATCAAGATGTGATTAGGCATTTATTAATGAATAAAGTAAAAAGTAGTTGGTTCTAGGCCACCAACTCCAACAGACTCCCACTTAGACTAGAGCCAACTGCTAACCACCTTTAACCCGCTAGCTCTCACATTATATTCATGCTTCTGTTGATATAGGCCTTTTGTCATGGCGTAAACCACGTTCTCTTCCGTGGACACTCTGATCATAGCAACTTCACCCCTCTGATATAAATCCCTCAAGAGGTGATACTTCCGGAATATGTGCTTTGTCCATTGATGTGACCTTGGTTCTTTTGTAAGAGCCACCGTTGTAGTATTATCACAATACAATGTAATGGGATCTTTACTACTATTAACCACATCAAGCTCCTGGACAAATTTCTGAATCTAGACGTCTTCCTTGGCTGCATCAGAAGCTGGTATATACTCGGACTCCGCTATAGAATCAGTGACAAATGGCAGCTTTGAACTCTTCCAGCTCACAACTCCTCCATTGAGATAGAAAACATATCCAGATTGCGACTTCAGATCATTCTGATCTGTCTGAAAACCAGCATCAGCATACCCTCTAATGACAAGCTCCTCGTCTCCTCCATACACTAGGAACATATCCTTAGTTCTTCTCAGATACATAAGGATAGTCTTAACAGCAGTCTAATGTTGTTCCCTTGGATATTCTTGATATCTTCCTACCATGATCAGTGCATATGAAACATCAATCCTGGTATATAACATTCCATACATGATGGATCCTATAGCCGAGGCGTATGGGATCTTGCTCATCCTATATTTATCTTGTTGTGTCTGAGGACACATTTTCTTAGAAAGAAGTAATCCATGTGACATTGGAACCAATACTCTCTTAGATTGTTCCATACTAAATCTCTTTAGTATCTGGTCAATGTATGTACCCTGACATAGTCCAAGAAGCCTCTTGGATCTATCACGAATGATCTTGATCCCTATAATGTAGGCTGCTTCACCTAAATCTTTCATGGAGAATCATTTGTTCAACCTGTCCTTAACTGACTGTAAGGCTGGTACGTCATTTCCAATAAGCAATATGTCATCAACATATACTACTAGGATAACGACCGCATTACCATTAAACCGCTTATAAACACATGGATCACATTCATTCTTAATGAAACAAAATTCCTTTATGGATTCATCAAATCGAATTTTACATGACCTGGATGCTTACTTTAATCCATAAATGGATTTCTACAACTGGAAAACCCGGTTGGCTTCACCTGGTGTCACAAACCCTTCTGGTTGTGTCATATAGACATCTTCCTGAAGGTTCCCATTAAGGAATGCTATTTTGAATTCCATCTGCCAAATCTCGTAGTCAAGGTAAGCTGCTATGGAAAGTATGATTCATATGGATTTAAACATGGCAACTGGCGAGAAGGTTTCATCATAGCCAATTCCTTGACGTTTTCTGAATACTTTATCCACTATCCTTTCTTTATAGGTGCTAACTTGACCTTCCATGTCCATCTTTCTCTTGAATACCCATTTGCATCCAACAGGCTTTACATCAACTGGATCATCGACCAGAACCCAAACATGGATCTGATACATGGAATCCATCTTAGGATTCATAGCTTCTAGCCATCTTGCATCTTCTGAGCTTTCTACTGCTTCCTTGTAGGAGAGAGGTTCATCATTGTCCAAGAATAATGATTCACCATCCTCAGTGACTAGGAAAACAAATCTCTCTGGTTCCCTTACATATCTTGACCTCCTACACAGTACTTGTGTTTCTGGAACCTCTTCCACGGGGACCTGTGGAACTTGTTCCTGTACCAACTCTTGTGTATCTTGAGCATCAACTTTTTCGAAATCAATCTTGCTCCCACTATCCTTCTTTAGGATGTGCTCCCTCTCAAGAAATATGGCTTGTCTAGCGACAGTCACTTTCTTGTCTTGAGGGTTATACAGGTAATATCCTTTCGCTTCCTTAGGATATCCTATAAAGTTACACTTCATGCCCTAGGGTGATAGTTTTTTGCCTGAGAAGGCCTTAATAGATGCCTCGCATCCCCATACACGTGTATGCGACAAAATGGGTTTCTTTCCATTCCATAACTCAGAGGGAATTCCATTTGCTGCCTTAGTTGGTACTATGTGTAATGTGTATGCTGCAGTTTGTAATGCATGTCCCCAAAAGGATAATTGAAGATCTGCATGACTCATCATCGACCTCACCATGTCTAACAAGGTACGTTTCCTCCTTTCACTAACACCATTCCACTATGGTGTATAAGGAGGAGTGAGCTGAGATAGAATCCCAGACTCCCGTAGAAGATCGATGAACTCCTGGTTCAGATATTCTCCACCTCGATCCGATCGAAGCTTCTTTATCTTCTTACCAAGCTGATTCTCTACTTCATTCTTGAATTCCTTAAATTTTTCTAAGGCTTATGACTTATACCTCATTAAGTAGACAAATCCATATCTACCCAAATCATCAGTAAAAGAAATGAAGTAAGAATATCCACCTCTAGATTCTACTGGAAATGGTCCACATACATCCGTGTGTACCAATCCTAGAAGCTCTGTGGCCCTTTCACCCTGTCCACCAAAAGGTGGCTTGGTCATTTTACCTTTTAAACAAGCATGACATCTATCAAGTGGTTTTATCTCAGTAGAGTCTAAATAGCCATCTTGACAGAGCGTTGTCAAACGATTCCCATTTACATTAACAAGGTGGTGCTGCCACAACTGGGTGATGTATGAGTCATGTGAGTTTGTTTCGCTATCGATTTCCAACACTTGGGTTTCATAATTTAATACATAAAAACCATTATTGAAATGTTCCATACCATAACATACGTTGTTCTTATAAAAGAGACAACCCTTATTTCCGAACATGAAAAAAAATCCATCCATATCCAAACAAGATATAGAAATTATGTTCTTGGTAACACTAGGCACAAAATAACAGTTATGTAAAACCAAAACCATCCCAGTCAAAAATGAGAGGCGGTAGTCGCCAATAGCCAATGCAGCCAGCCTTGCACCATTTGCAGCTCGAAGATCCACCTCTCCTCTGGCGATCATTCTAAATCTACTTGGTTCCTACATTTGAATACAGATGTGAGCCCCACAAGCTGTATCTAATACCCAATGCGTAGAAATAGAAAGATTGAACTCGATAACGAATGCACATTTAGCATCCCCATGCTTCTAGGTGCAGTTCCTCTTCCAGCAGCCCTGCTTTCCACATGAAAAACACACTACCTCCCATTCCTTGCCCTGCCTCTGGATCTTCCCCTACTTGGATGGACGGTGCTCGGGGCTTCAGACCATTTATAAGTCTTTGGCCCTTTTGCCTTGTCCTTCCTTTTCTTGTTCACCATAAGGACCGCAGGTTTGTCACGCCCCATGTCCTTATATACCTGGAAAATCAATGTCAGAATCTCTGATAGACTCTTCTCATTTCTTCTAATATTATATTTGACAATGAATCTAGAGAAGGTCTTGGGCAGTGACGATAAGATGAGATCTATACGCAACTCTTCTGGGAAATTAATCCCTAAGATGTCCAGGTGTTAAATGTAGCCAATAAGCATGACTACATGAGGCCCAACTCGCACAGACTCTCCAAGCATCATGGTGAACAAAAAATTGGAGATCTCATACCTCTCCTTTCTCTCCTTCTCTTGGTAGAGATCCTTAAGGTGATACATCATGCTATATGCGTCCATGTTTTCATGTTGCTTCAAAATCTCATTAGACATGGCCGATAGCATGAAACACTGGACATCTGTGGAATCATCCATGTGTTTTATATAGAGAGACAATTCTTCATCACTGGCCTCTTTCCCAGGCACAACTGGAATAGGCTCTTCCATCACATACAATTTCCTTTCGTGGTGAAGGACGACGCGTAAACGCCTCTACCACTCTTGGAAATTGGTGCCAGTGATAAGGTTTTCCTTCTAGAGTATGGTGCGCAATGATATGTTTAACGTAATTTTATTTCCATTTCTAAAAATTAAGATGAGAAAAGGTTTAGTACTTTATTACAAAAATTGAGATAAATAAATAAATTAATACTTATTAGTCTCCCACTATTTTATCGAAATCCAATAGCCCTCACCATTGACTTTGGAATATTCTGTTGCCTAAATATTCTAGTGCCAAGGATCCATATTTCCCTTCTCATTACCCCAATTATGGTTGGTCAATCAACTTGAAGGGTTTTAGTTAGGCATTCCAAATGCCAACTACATTAACTCACAGCTCCTTGATCCGCTGAGTGGACTCCCCAATCTTGAAATCCTTTTATTTTGGATTTCTTCAACCTTTGCCTCTTGGTCACACCAAGTCCTATTCTGGAAGTCAACCCTTGATGTGAACCAAGTCAATTCAACCCAAAACCTTGAATTAGAATTCCCTGGTAATTGAAAGAACCCCAACTAGGGTTGGTCAAGCACTTTAAACTACGGTTCGATTCTAACCAAGATTATGGAAGGCTATACCGACTTAATATTTCTTTTGTGGGATTTTATCCTTATACGTATATTTCCAATTTATTATCTATGATTACATGATTGTTAATATTAAGTGTTTTATACTTATGTGATCAACCATGTCTAAGATAATATTTACGTATAAGCCGGTTTTTTTTACTTCCATCTTGCAGGCTTGTTATATTCATTAATTGTGTGATCGTGACAACACACCCACCATAAATAAACCATGCAACTAACATAAATATAATAAATGGTATGATCATGAGATTTTTCTATTGGTTAGTTTATCTAGTGGTTGATAAACTAACCCAAGACCTAGGGGAGAAACACCTTGAACCTTGCGGGTTCGTGTTTACAGCTTTCCACCTGTCCACCATTGTATCTCCATGGATTGGTTTCACCTCAGCACCTGACTTGAGCTGCCTCCGCTAGCTTGGGATCTCCTTCCATTACATATGGGTTTATGTCACACAAAGGTGAGGGGTAAAAAGGGGTTTTTACATAAAATAATCCTTGGGAACGCAGGCCCTACATATTATTGAGGAGATGGACCACAGGAAAACAAATTGAATTTAAATAAATTAATTAAAAGAAACCATTCACATACAAAGGTCTCGGTCTAGCTCATGATCATCCACAGATGCAATGATATTTACGCATAAATAAAACTAGCATTCAATTCTTTAATCGTTCTTGTTTAAGATAAATCACGCTCGAATTAATTAATTATCTTTAATTAATAAATCCTTTTACCTTAAACCCTTTTATGAACTTCCTTGAGATTCTCATCCATCATAATTTTAAACAAATAAATTCATTTAAAATTATCCTTGTATGTAACTTGTACCTTGGAGGCAACCCGGTGAATTCCCATTCATTACGCAGATGTTAAATTAAACACATGTATATAAAACACCCATCACGTGTTGTGCCTTAGCTTTATGCCTGCACCATGGTACACGTCTCAAGGGTTTGTATAATATAATAATAAATTTTAATAAATCTGAGTAATCTGGGTGAGTACACGATGTGTAGTTCTGACTACACGGTGTGTACTTTTCTTCACCGTCCATCTGAAGTACACGCCTGGGGACAGGGTGTGTTAATTTACTTCGGAAATATTCGGAGTACACGGCGTGTTCTTTTGGACACACGCCATGTAGTTTCCGGGTTACACGGTTTCCAGCAGGGAAAGCCGTGTATGGGGGACACGGAACAACCCTAACCCGAAGGGACTACACGCCATGTTCAGTTGGACCACACGACATGTAATCCGGAAACCGTGTGCCACCGGTTTCCAGTCAACACACGGTGTCATAAATGACCTCAATACACGGCCTGATTTGGCGGATTAGTCAATGCATTGAACCTAGACTACACAACATGTACTTCTGAATACACACCGTGTATTCGGGTGTTGTAAGGCCAGAAACGTTTGGCTCCTCCGAATGAGTTCCTCTATTTTATTTTAATCAAAATTAAAAGAAAAATTTGTTTCTGTGATGTGAATGAGAAACGAGGGAGGAGGAACGGATCTCGATATTCAGATTTCCAGAACGATTAAACTTGAATTGAAAATACTAAATTATTAAATCCGTAAATCGCCAATGAAAAACTAAGTAATTATAATCAACGATATGACCCCTCTGATACCACTTGTAGGTTCCGGGAACAGTGGAAGCACGTTGGTGGGTTTGCCCAACTTTAATTTTAGTGTTGAACGACGTTCAATCCAAGATCCATCACGATATAAAATGCCGGATCTTCAGAATTTAATGAAGAACGAAAAAGAAAAGAAGAGTCCCAGAACCATTGAGATAGGATCGTCATATGTTGGTTATAATTAATTTAATTAATTCATAAGAGTTACCTCAGGGAATTCTTTCTTCGTTGGAGTATCCGGTCATGATCCTGTGATCTGTCATTACGTCATAGAATCCAAGTATAGGATTCCTCTAGTGGTGATCCACACGTGCTCCACGTATATCTGGATGTCGCCAAAGGGATCTCCGGGTTCTAGTGTGGATGAACCTTCACTTTCGATATCCTCCTTCAACCACCTTGATCCGGTGGAGGATCTTGCTTTCCGAACTTGAAAGCGTTATTGGTGGAAAGGGAATTCTCTCTTGGATTGAGAGTATTTTCAATCCATTGTGCACAACCAAAATTGATTACATTTTTTAGAATAATGTAATTGGGATTTATAATACTTAGAATAATAAAATGAATTAATTTCCCAAAAGCATTTAGTTATTTCATTTAATTCTTAGTAATACCCCATGTCTTAATAATGACAGTTGACCATCATTATTACTTGACATGCATCCAATGTATCACATTTAATATCATTTAATTAAATAAACAATATTTTCTCACGAATCTTGAAAAAAAAACTACATGGCCCATATGTATAAACATACATGGCGTGTACTTTTACTTTTCCAGTTTTATTTATTTTCCTCCACCTCATTTATTAGACCTTGAGTAATGGCAATTTATTTCTTAAATAAATGTAACTGCATTAATCTCTAATAAATACATATTATTTCGCCCACAATATATTCTCTCGAATAACTAGTGTCAAAATAAATGTGATCAGGAATCCTTAAATAATTATTAAACCACATTCAGGAATAATATTTATTTAACTTGTTAAATTAATATTTAACTCAGATATATGGACACACTTAGTGTGTGACCCTCTAGGCCTCTTTCTCAGTGGCATTAGGCGGAGCGTGCCTAAAGTCCAAGGATAGCATCTAGCAACATGCCAAGGCACCCATAGAGAAAGAATTTAACGCCGCAATGACGTGTCACCTCCTACAAACGCTTACCATGTAATATAATACCTTTGTCTCGATATCTCTAATCAAGAGGGTTGCATGCTAGTGCCATCAACCCATGTGCTCGATTATTCTTTCTTTGACTTCCTGAAATTAAACTCTCCCATACCTTACCATGGCCATGGATTTATTTAGGCTATATCAATTCCATCAAAGGGCCTGAGATATCTACTTCTGTTATGGAACAAAAGGGACAAATCCTTTCTCTCATTATCTATTAATGCAGTATTACTCGTGACGCACCCAACATATCATACCTCGCTGCGAACAGTGTGTCTTCACAGTTTTCGTCAATACATCTAAGTGTGCGAGTTGTAATACCCATTAATAATAATATTAAAGTATAAGGACCAATATACACGTCCACAGATAAGAACATCCAATGACACTGTGAAATTTGGATTTCCTACTGGAGGTTCTCTTTCTCATAATATCCTCCTGGATATTACCAAGGGCTCACACCATGAGAAGGTGCCTCAAATTTTATGAGTCATCACCCCTAATGGCCTATATTATTTGTGTCCCTAAAATTACATCATTCGGACATAGAACATATATTCAAGAACAGTGTTATGGCACTTCTGGGTTCTCATCATAGCAGGGATCCGCTATGACCCATTAATGCAACAGTTGTCCTTAGGACATTATCACATGCATTGTCACGCAGAAGAACAATCAAGATGTGATAAGGCATTTATTAATTAATAAAGTACAAATTAGTTGGCACTAGGCCACCAACACCAACATGAAGAAGTGAGGGAGGAGGTAGCCGTTATAATTGAGGTGAGGAGAAGTTTTTGAATTTATAAATATATAACTTTATAATAAGTTAAATCTCAATTAAAATTCATCCAAAAAGACAAGTATTCGAATATAAGATAAGATAATGTCGTAATCTCCTCATCCAAGATATTTTTTACAAGTTTTGTTTTTATTTTAGACCTTATCATTTTTATTAACCCTTAAATAACGTATCTTAATTTTAACTAATGTAATAAATTTATCAATATTAAAAGGTTTTAATTTTTACTTATGTGGTGTCAATTAGACCATAAATGAACAATTTAAAAATATTAGACAATATTTTTTTTATTTTTTTATTTTTTAACTTGTTTTAGTATTTTCAAATAAATTTATAAAACATTATTTATATAAATTATTATAAGTGTCAATTTGGGCACTATTCATTACATGGATTTTTAGAAATATGAAGATAACTAGTTAAATTAGAAAACAAAATATGTTATTCTATCCATAAGGGGTCTAGTTAATCTATAAATTTTTTTGTTACATTAAATATCACAAATTATATTTATTTTTATATTTTTAATAACACTTCATTGATATTTCCATTAATTATGGACTTATTGCATCATCATTGTATAGGCATTTAAGGTGATTATTTATTTCCTAAAAATTTAAAATAAATTTCCATGATAAAAAAAATTATATTTCAAATTACTATTTATAGACAAATTTAACTTCTCTATTACCCTATATTAAAAATGATTTAGTTATTAAAAAAATGTGTATAACATATTTAACTTTTCTTTAAATAAAATATAATAAATATATTACTCTCTTCCAAGTGGCTTAAAAAGGTTATAAAATTATATAAAGGATTATTTTGGTATAAAAACACTCATCCAATTAAATTAGGATAGGTTTTAGGGTAATTTTATAATATTTATAATGTCATTTTTACCCTTAACTACCTGACTTACCTTTTACCATCTTAATAAAAAAGATACTAAATTTTCTATTAATAATACCCAAAAATAAAATAAGACTATTTAAATAATTTATACCCACTAATTCAAAATATTAAATCAATTTTGTAAAATGAATAACACGTAAGTTGGAGTAATTAATTTAAAATTAAACACATTGAGAGGGTAAGAAAATGGAGTAATAAAGTTAAAACATGAAAAACATTGAAAAATTTTCATATCTAAATTAAATGAAAAATTGATTCTAATTACCTAAAATATATTAATAGATGAATATATTATCTAATTATATTTTAAAACCAATGAAAATATAATTTAACACAATAAATTATTTCAATGAAACAAGTTTTTTTATTAGAATTTTTTTACTATTCATCAAAACATAAAACTTTTTAGAAAAATAACCAAAGTAAATTTTTGTATTAGTATTTAAAACAAGAATTTTATTTTTTCAAATATAATATTTAAATGTTTAAAAATTTGTATTTAAAATGGGTTCACCATTAAAAGGTGACAAAATTACCCTTTTGAAAAATATAGGTTTTTATGCATAAAATTAGGTTGGTTCTTATATTTACCTATAAAATCTATTTGATGAATATAAAATATATTTGATTGAATATATAAAATATATATTTTATTTATATCATTCACTAATTTTAATTAATTTAATTTAAAAATAACTTTGGGAGCATAAAAATAGAAAATAAAATTAAAATATTTCCTTTATATTCAATTAGTTCATATTTTTATTTATAATTAATCGGTAACCAATTAATTCATATTATAAATTATATATTTTAATAAGTGAATTTATACTATTAATAAATTCTAATTTAATGCCTAGGTTATATCTTCTTATATTAAATAATAATATTTTAACAATATATTATTGTATGGTAAAACACGGTCTTGCGTGTAACGAAAGCTATCAAAAGAACTTGACACTGTATGTAAAATAAGCCATGAATACTATTTTATATATTGTAATCTAATCACAGTGTTTTTTTGTACAACCTATTATTAGTTTTCCATAAATAGAAATCTATATTCAGTTTTCTTTGAAATAAAAAATATCAAAATGATTAAATTAACAGGAAAAAAATATTTCCCAAAATATCTGGGTGTTACACTTTATTATGGTTAACCATGAAACAAAAAATATTAATTCATCAAGTCATCTTAATAATAAACTACATGATCGATCGCATAGTTCTTTTTTCAAAATTAAGGTTTCACATAACATCACATTTTGCTTTGAAATCTAAAAAATCATGGATTTTACATGAAAATAAAACACTAAAATGATAATTAGTTCAGTAAAATATATAATTAATATAAATTTTTATTTAATACAAAATAAATAAAAAACATTAAAATGTGATAAAGTACAGTTTTAATTGAATAACTGATAATTTTAAGACAATTAATAAAAACTAAAAACGTATAAAATTTCATATTTATCATATTTTTTGATTCAATCCACCACTATAGAGAAAATCCATTAATATAATATTATTTTACTAGTTATTTTGTTTCTAATGTGTTTTAATTTTTAAGTTCCAACATTGAAAAATGTGATAACTCCTTCATCATGCTTCTCAACACCCTTGAGAATATTATTTAACCCACCATGTATATTGAGATTGATGAGAAAACATTTTCAAGCGTCCACAGTTACTCATTATCATAGGATTTATAAGTCAATTTAACAACAATAATATTTACCTTTTCTTTTCTCCCCCTTTTTGAACTTCTTCAAGTTACACATTTTTTTAGAAATGTTGAGAGTATAATGAGATACTCTTTAGAAAAGTGACATTTTGATCATAACTACTAGAAACCATATCAAGGTACTCAATTTTTTTCTTAAACACATATTTTCATTGCATTTTTTATGGTCACACTTTCATCACATTGCAAGGTTTTCTCCTCTAGGTTTTTATGCCTCTCATTTTTATAGGAAAAGATTTTATTTACAAAAAAACATTGAAATATTCCCAATTTCACCACAACCCTACCAATATATTTTGTGTAAATATATTTAATTATCATAGGAATTGGGAATAAGAGGAGGCACACTAGAGTATTGTTATGATCATGTTTTGGATGAAATATATCTTTTTTCATGTTCATGAAAAAAATTCATTCTCAAAGTATAATAAGTGCTCTAATAAAAAAATTAAATTTTATATTTACAGGGATTCATTATATTTCTTCTTAATAAATAATAATCCTTATGGAAAACATATTACACATATTTTATTTTTAGCTCATCCACTTTTGATGCATAAATATTCATTAGAGATATATATTCTCCGGTAATCTACATATCACTATATATAGTCTTTATATCATGAACGTATCATTATAAATCAAAACAATGTTTTAATGTTCATTCCTGTATTATTATTATTCAACATGAAACTCTTCAATGCATTTTACTCCCTTTATACATGGGTGGAATGTTTTTCACTAGTCAACTCTTTTTCTTCTCACACGTACAGAGTAAAAATATATAAAAACGTGGAAGAAATTTGATATCAACTACTAAGAACAATATCTACTGAATCCTCAAATAATATTTAGTATAATAATTTCTCTATTTGAGAAATCATGGGAAAAACTACAAAGTGGTCCAAAATTGAAGATGAAATGCTACCATTAATTATTAAAAAATGTTTCCTAATTTAGTTAATAAAAAAATAAAAAAATAAATGAACTTTTTTCTCATTGTAAAAACAAAAATTAGAAAATATTATCCTTCATTAGAAATTTTTCTAGCACCAAGGGTAGCCAACCTCGACATTTTTTTTCACTAAGAAATGCCACCACACACACACACATATATATATAAACATATAAAAAATAATGATTACATACATATATTATAGAATATGAAAATATAAATTATTAATAAATAAGAATATAAATACATTTAATTTTTTTATAAAATATATATTTAATTATGTAAATCTCAGAAATAATAAAAATATGTTATAAATATAATTTTTATTTCACACATTCATGTGAAAGAGCATACTTAAGAGGAAGCGATGTCATTTTTTGAAGAGGGCGGTAAGGTGAAGTCAATGAGTTAAAATTTAATATTGTGAAGTGACATGGGGAGCGAATCACACACCTATGTGTGTGTGTAAATATATATTAAAAATATATATACATGTAGAACACATTCTTGATGAAAATTTCACATGATTATGGAATACATGTTTGGGTAAGAAATCATACACTTATAGAACACATTCCTCATAATTCATAAAAAAAGTAAGTAAGAAAACAGACTTATATATATTTGTATGTAAGAAAACCCATAGACCAGTGGTCTAGGAATTTCTGCCTGAGGAACTGGGTGGTTGTTCAAATCCTATCATCTATGAATTAATTAAAAATTGTGCAGTGGTATTAAGTGAACATAATGTTAGGATGTCTATTTGGTGAGCGGTGGAGTGGTATCTTGTGTAACCATGGATAATTTTAACTATTTCTGGAGCCTTTCTTTGTGTTATAAAATAGTGAAGAAAACTGATAGTCTTTATTAAAGATAAAGAATCATTGATAATAGGAAACCATTATTAGTGGTAACTTCTAAATTCTATTATAATCAATATCATCATTTTTAATCCATTTAGAAAGACCATTTTGAGTGCTAATAATGGCTAATTCTATAATAGTGAAATGATTATTTCACATAAGTGAATGAAAAATCACAATGATAAGAGAGTTTTCCATAGTAATTACCTTGTAAATAAACGGTTTAAATTAACCAACCCATGTAAACATGACTCATCACCTAGTTCAACCCACCATAAGTCTTGAATTGTTTTTCCGGTCACTATGGGATGGATAAAAATACCAAGGGTTTCAAATGAAACGATTAGGATTTATCTCACCCTAAAAATCCTATAAACAATATAAAAAACCTAATTAGGGAATGCAACATGATGTATCCATATCTGGTAAAACCATGAATAAAAATAATAAATAGTTTCTATTATATGAACCAAACAAAATAGGGTATAAGATTATGAAAACAACTAAACAACCCATCCATCTGTTTATTCATAGAAAAAAATTGATATCAAAAAATCATATATATATATATATGTGTGTGTGTGTGTGTGTGTGTGTGTGTGTGTGTGTGTGTGTGAATCAAAAAATAAATTAATGGTCAAAATGGACAATATATAAACACTCAAAATTAACTTCTACAGGATCCTAAAAAATTGCACCCTATCTAAATCCCCATAATCCATAGTCACAATTTATCACAATACCAAAAAGGTCAAATATGGAATCAAGAATCACTAAAAGAAGTATGTGTGTCCTTTCCTATTACCAAAATTTGATAATACTAAGTCAATTGAAACTCAATGGTTGTATATATGGTGTGAGTAAAATTCCAATAAGGATACCACCATAAATCTATAAATAGATATCAAAAATAAAAATAGTTAGATCTTATTTTAAAATATAGTTCTGAAACCCCAAATTTATTTTATAAATAAATAATTTGAAACTCAATAAATATTCCTTTATCTTTATAAAAAACCCTATTAGAAGGTAAATAAGAAGAGACATATGAAAACATAATCAAATACATTATAATTTTTGAACCACAGAATTAACCCAATAAAATGGATCCAATCAAATAATATTATGAAATAAAATATTAGATGTAAACATGCCTCAAAAACAAACAACATGTTTTCTAACCATTAGGTCACATAAATGAATGAAAATTGCATTTCATGACCTTTTATTGTAAACAATATACCAGAATATGTTGAACCTAATATAAATCAAACCCTGAAATACCCTATTTTCCTCAATTAGAGATACCCCTTATCCAGTTCATTAACTTCATTAGGAGAATTTACCAATGTAGTAATCTATTCTAGTGTATAAATATTATGAATTACAAATAAAATTACACAAATAATACCATGTTTAACTCATGAATAATCAATTCACATAACATAACCTACGCTACACATAAAAATCTTTGGAAGCATTTTAAATTCACAAGGGAATGTTTCCGACAAACTATATAACATCAACCTTAACTAATCATATAAACAGACAAGCCTTTGTATGATATGGGGATGAAAAATAAGAGAAAACAAATTATACAACAATTACCTTTCAAAACATCATTTTAAAATCCATTTGAAATGAAAATTATCATTAAAACATTTTATCATACACATCACAGGAAAAAAAAGTTGCTTTAGATTGAACATGATATGAAAATCATGGAAATCCATCACTTTTTCCAAAATAGTATCAAAAAACACATAAAGCAATCATAAAACATTCCACAGTAGTTTGTTTGCATCATAATATGTTAATAATAACCATTATAAATCTCATGTACAGAAGTTATTCCAAGGGAAAAGGGATTATATAAATACATCAATGTCAAATCCAATAGAACTTTATTGCCTTCTTTAAATCCAAAAATATTAGGCAGAAAGGGACCCTCACAAACCCTCTAAGAAAAAATATTTTAATAAAACCAATCCCTAGAAATATACTTGGCCACCATGTTCAACTAGGGAAAGATATCAAGTTAAAAATAGAAAAATAATACATTAAGTGAAGTGAGGTGAAGTAAAAAAAAGATAAATCAAGAGTTTCCTTGAATATTTCCACTAAGATTCAGGGAAAATATCCTCATGAGACAATGAAGATAATGAGGTATCATATGATAGGTATTCTAGTAAATTTTATTGAAATGTGGGGGGAAGGATGAGACAAATCATTGATGGGTATAACGGTAAATTGAAAATTTTAGATTTATTAAAAAGTTGAAAAAGTATGTTCCATGGTTTGGAAACCTATTTGAAAACTAGGTGGTTTTTATTACAATATAACTCACCCTATATAGTATTAATCTATATAGTTAAGAGTAATCATGAACTAACCATTCACTAATCAGGCAACCTTTCCTTGGAAAGGATTAAATCACACACGTAAGAGTAAACATCATAGTTTATGCTAACTGTACAAAAACCATGTACTAAACATGTGTGCCTACCTTAAATGAAATGTATTGATGAATAGATTAGACAACCATGTGTTAAATATACATAATCCACTAGAAAGATCCCCCTTCACATTGCTTGGGTACATATTTAATATTAATTATGGGATAACCTTATGCCCTATCCTGCTTCCCCCTTTTTCTTATTTCGAAACTTCTAACTCTTGAAACTCCACAAAAAAAATACATAAAATAATAAAAATAAATATATACTAGTGACTTGAGGAATATTAAAATTCTCCCCACCATTCCACCTTCTACCACATTAATATGATCAATTTTATTCATTAAATAATAATTGGATCCCCTACTATTTCATCACTACCTCATGCTTATAAGTCTCCCATATATCTTTATCATTAATCCATAGAACATTGACTAATGTAATACATTTACCCCCCATAATTATTTATTTTTTAATCCATAATATGGATAAGATTCTTAAGCATGGTGGTGTTATGTTCCAAAATTCAAACCCTCTCACTCAACCATATTATATGGGTCTTGATGATACCTTTTTAATAATGGAATATAAAACACATAATGGATAAAAATAAATTGGGATGTTAAGTCCATCCAATATGTCATTATCCCATGACTAACCACTATCTCAAATTACTTTAAATACAATAATATAAATTTACTCTACCTTCCCAATTTATGATGTCTCATACAAAAGACATTAAAATACACACAATCACCAATGGATAATTACAAAGAATAATGAATATAATCAAAATATGAGATTTGGTGACTGAGAACCATCACCAGACTTTTTTTATAAATTAATCCTTACTATTCATATCTATATTAATTATTATCCCCAACAAGTAACACACGCCAAATTTGGTTGTCCAAGGAGGGGACTAGCATTTTATCCCATAAATATCATTGAAGGGGACATTTTATCAAGGCTTCATACCGGTTATTATAAAAAAATTATCAATTCTATATATTTCTCCCATGATCTTCCAAATTCAAGTACACAATCTTAGAGAATATCTTCATATATTTGTATCACTGGTCAGTTTGACCACCAATATATAAGTGATAATTAATTCTCAACTTCAACAAATAACCATTGATTCTTAAAATTCATTCAAATTTTTGAAAGTAAAGAGTGGATCATTAGTCAAAACAATAGTGGATAATATTATATTGAGTTTCATGATCTCTAGAGTATATAAGAATTCAAGTTAGTTCACTTTAATCAACTCTTTTATAGAAATAAATTTAACTGATATCATCAATTTATCAAAAATATCACATATTTCATTAAACCCCCCAGGATTTATAGGAAATTGTAGTGCCTTGACCTGATTTTACACCCAAATAGTGCTTCAAGCCGAGTGCTAATCTTCTTAAACACATCTACCTGTATGCCAAAGGCTACTGACTAGAAGTGAGGGTGTATATAGGTGATAGTAGGGATTCTATACCCTATGGTGGTGAATATAGTAATGGTATATATAGGTATAAATCAATGGAAAAGAAATCCTATAAGATATTTTAATAGTAACCCTCCCATGGGGGAAGCGTAAAAGACAACATCAATAATAATAACTAAGATTAAATAAACCATTTTCAGAATTAAACATCACAAGATACTAATTATAGAAGCATGCATATCACAAAAGGTCATAAAAGACAATAGTAAACAAAAGAGGGTCCCTCGTGGCCTACCTCAGTACACACATATATAAGCATGATGATACAGAAAGGAAAAATAAAAGGTAAATCCATCTGATGTAGGAACCACAAATTCCCTTTCCATCCTTCCTATACTAAACAGTCCAACACTATGGTCCAAATCCATAACTCGAACCTTTACCTGATTACAAAGTCATAAAGTCTACATGTGTCCCAAATGGCCCGTGTAGGGTGTTAAAATGAATCTTAATAGGCCACCACCAACATGAGCCTATTTTATATCTTTGATTAAGAAAGTTTGTACAAAAAAATAAATAGAATGAACACATCACATTATAATCTTGATTCCCATATACTCAACAGCCACGAGGTAGAAATCACCTGCTTCGTTCATTGCTTGAATAATAGTAGTGAATTAGATCTTTATCATATATCCCCAAGAATCCCCTAATGTATAAAAACCTGAAGAGTCCTTTGTAAACTACTATAATAGAGTCCTAGAACCATGTTCCAACTAACACCTCATGACCAAATCTTCTAACTGGTGTCCTGAAGGCATGACAAAATAGATACCTAGTCCCTAAAACCTTAGATTATTAGCTCAAGCATGAATTCGGAGGCATTTCAATACCTTCCCTCGAAATAATAACACCATCTTTTCAACAACCAATGTCTCAAGGAACAATAATACCCATACTCCCAAATAGTCCTAGCCAAAAGACCTCATGTATTGAGAGTCTCATCCCCCAAACGAAAGTCTCAACACTGTCAACTGATGTCCCCTCACCTTCTTTGTGTATTTCTATTGGAAAAACCTATAAAAATAACCCTAATACAGATCTAATGGAGGACTCAACCCAAATAAGCAGTCAATACCACCTCATCATCTGAGCCCTACTATGTACACATGAATCCAAACAGTTCATTGGCCAACATGGGTGAGAAAAAAACCGCAAATAAGTCCCTAAGTAACATGATCCCCACATGTAACACCCCAATCTTCCTCGTTATGTTTCCTTTCGAATAATGCAATGACGTGCATTGTACGCAACTTCGAGATTTTAACACACCATAACCAATCAAACTAGCCGTCATGAATAGTAATACCTACTTTTTGAAATTTTATAAATTCTATCTCTCAAAATGGACTTCATTTTTGGATTCGTAATATTGAAATTATCCTAGGGTGAAATTTTGGTACTTTTCAGATAACTTTCATATTTTGATGAATAGTGAAAATTACTAAATTTTAATTAAAAAACAACTTTTTAATCAAAATAATTAATAGTGATAAATTATGAATTTGATTGGTTTTAAAGTATATTTAGAATATATTTCTACCATGTAATACAATGTGTGTCATTGAACAAAATTTCACATTTAAACCAGTCATAAACAAGTGACAATCTTTTGATAGTTATTATCTCTAAAAAACACGCTTTTTGTTTTAACAACGGGAATTAATTTTAAATTAATTTCTTCCACTTCTGTGTTTTGAATTTGTAAAAATGGATTCCATATTTGGAATCAGGATGTTCAAATTGTGTAAGTAGGTAACTTTTATTTTTAAACATTTTGGATAATTACTCCGGTAAATATTTTATTTACCATGGTTAAAGGGTAAATCCGGTAAACAAGGGTTAAAAAATAATATTATAATAATACTAAATTACCCTAAAACGTGTCTTAACCCTATTGGTTGATACATGGTCGACCATGGGAATCTTTGGGTCTATTTTGGGACCCCATGGATCCACTTGTAAGTGATAATGACTCTTTATTTTAATTAAGTTAAAATAAATACAAAAATGACACAAGCATATATCTTTTAACAAAACAATTGTTACAGAGGGTTATATATGTTGGATTTCAGATTATAAATATTCATTATAAAGATAAAAATATTTACTACATAATGATATTTTATTTATAATTTTTAGACATTAAATAATGTATTTTATTGATGACACAATGATGATGCAGTAATTACTAAAATAGTGAAAAATTAAATTAATTGATATTATAAATACCCAAATAAATATAATATGAAACTTTTAATGAATTAAACTAATTTTCTAGGATAATATGATATATTAGTATTGATTTAATTTACGTTTTTCGAAGTAATCAAACTGTTATGAGTTTCAAAAAAATCAACTATTGAATAGTGTCAAAATTGACATAAAAGAGTTCTTAAAACAAATATTATATTATTAATTGATATTAAATTCCTAAAAATCTAATGTTCTGACAATAGACTTATATCATGATATTTTAATCATTAATGGACCACTTGGGAGTCTCTTGGAGGTATATAGTAAGTTTATTAACCATATTATATAAAAATACAAAGAGACATTGTAAAAGTGAAACTAATTAACTTAGAGTTAATACTTAAAGATAAGGTTAATATAAGTTCCCAAACCTGTCTAAATTATATTGGTTGAGTTGTTTTTGACCTATACCCACCTTAACATTTAAATAATCAACTTTGGAGCCATTATAAACCGAATATGAATTTATTATAAATTAATATTTATAGCTTTTCCAAAGGTGCCCCTCACCCCTCTTATAAAAGGGCACTCCTCCTTCTCATTTCTTCACACCTTCCAAGCCTTTTGGTTCGGACAAACTCTGCCCAAATACTCTCCCAACTTACCTCACTACAACCTAGAGGCCTTAGTTTGATCAGAAAGCCAACCTAAAGAGCCCTTTAAATCACATCAAAAGGAAGAACCCGAAGAAGAGGTAATGTTTTCACCACCCCTTTTCAAGTTCCTTTCTTCTTCCACTTCTTCTTCCTTTGTTGTTACCATTCTAAAATAATAAATCCAGTATCATATATATACTGTGATGTTATTATAAATATTGTACAACCATATTCAGTATTCTATCGACCCTTTGAATAACATGTCACCATACGTGCGTACGTACGGCTTACCGTCTCCACGTCGTGGTGTAATTGTTATTCAATATAATATTATTTGGATGGGTATAATAATGATGTTTAACTAATGTAAATAATAAATATAACATGTTAATTATTCAGTATATATGATATACCATCCATTTATATATTATTTTAATATCAAAATAATGATATTGTCGCTCGTGCGTACGTACGGACTACCGTCTCCACGAACGCGATGAGATTCATTCTCCATCGTATCCATTCAAGTATAATTATCATTTGATGATTTAAAAATAGTATCTAAGGACTTGATATCATTCTGGATATGAAAAATATACATCCCATAAATATCAAATATGGCTCACATAACAAAGAATATAAAGTAAAATGAACCCGTTAACACCCGAAATGACGATAATTCTAAGATATTATTAACAAATCAATGTTAAAAGATCATATATGATATCATATTAAAGTAAATGATTCTTGTATAATTCAATAACAATTATTTCACAATTATACAGGAGTTAAACCTACCATCGACCAAGGAAAAAGTACAAAGTAAGGGATGTTCTTATCTCACTTTCAATTCCGTGAGAATTTCATTGTTCGCCACTTAATTATTGAAAGTGGTGTATTGTGTACTGCCATTTGATATATATTATCATGATTCCCTTTATATTCATGTTATTCTGTAAATCATTTGGTGGTTATTAACTTTTGGCCATACGACTCAGTTGATTAACGTGGTAAGGGGTTTCTTATCTCACTTTTAATTCTGTGAGAATTTCATTGTTCACCACTTAATTATTGCAAGTGGTGTATGTGTACTGCCTATGATTGTATTCATTGTGTAATATACTTTAATTTATGGGTATTTACATCATCATGGTATGATCCTTCTTTCATGGATGTATGTTTCGTAAGTTACCTAATCGATAAGGGAATTTGAGATTTCAATTTCCACTCATTTGGCTTTACGCATATTTCATTGATTATATTACTCCAAGATTATGTGTGGAATCACTATTCATTTGATTATGTCATAATTTCCACTCCCCTTCCTGTGGATATACTTTTGATACACATAATCACTTGATTTATAATTTCTCAAGTCATCGATAAGAATTTGATAAGAGCAATTTTAACTCATTCTCCATTCGTTGAGTTAAACATCCAATTCATTGGTGTTGTTTTTACAAGATTATGTGTGAATGTCCTTTGATTGTTTTAAACTAAATATCCAATCATATTTAGTGTATTTATATTTGTCACACATATCTTTGTCGTTGATCTATCCTTAACATAAGGATACAGATTTATGAGAGATTTCTTCTCAATTTACATTCCATTGAGACTTCTTTGTTGTTATACACCAAATCACTTTTATGTGGTGTATATAATGTACTTTGACATAGTATATCATGAATCCCTTTATTCTCATGATATTACAAAGTTTTGATTACCTCAATTATTTGTATTCATGTGTCTCTATTTTGGTTAGAAACTCTAACTAAAATACCATTTTTTAAATGTTTTAAAGACTTAATCTTCTAAATCTTTCTCATTAATGTCCATGATTTAAAAATGGTTTTAAAGATTTATTTATATGGACATTAACGTTTTAAAATAAAAATTCCTTTTAAAAGTTTCAAAGTGGTATGGGACACTTTGATTCTAAAATCTATTTTAAATGTATTCTTGATAAATAGTGTGATTTTTAAATGATTTCAAGAAAAGGGGATATTTCTCTCAAATAGTTCTGATGATTATTTTCATCTATGTCAACAACCTTCATTATTCTTGATTGAGGTTAATGTGATACAATACAATCTTCCATATTGTATCGAATGAATTATGTTTGACTGTGGATGTGCTATTTTTATACCATTCATGGTTTGTGGTGAAATTATTGACATTTCGTATGCAAGTTTAATACGAATGTTTATGTTATGTTTAAACATTTTCATATGGGAATGAATTGGAATTAATAAGTGACGGGTGGAGCCCGCTATAGCTCCTTGATGCATCGGTGGGTCTCATGAGACAAACTAGTGTCTTGGCACAAGGCCTTGACAAAATCTTATTTGTAGTCTTGGCACGAGGCCTTGGCTATGTGGTTATGATAGTCTGGAATTATGCATTCCAACATTACGAAAGTGGTTATTGATATTGCATGTGATCATTCGACTAGTAGAATATCCTTGTGAGTAAGTAAATGGCATTATTTAATTTTACCTTTGCCATTTTATGCTGAAGTTCAAGTTTAAAAGGCTTTTGTTTTAGTTATAAATTGCCTTAAGTGTTTATGCTTATTTATGAACGCTTCTGCTATAATGTTATCCTTACTGAGCATCTGAGCTCACCCCTTTCAATGTTTTATTTTTCCCAGGATTATGAAGAAGTAATTTATGAATGACCTGCAGGGATAGTATGAGGGGATATGAAGACAAGGTGTTTTTTTATGATGTAATGTAAAAATTTATGGATGTATCTAGTTATTCCAAGGCTACTAAACTAATCGGTCTTTCGAGACTTGATCTTTCTCGTGATCATGCCAATGTTATGTAATAATTCATAGAATCTAGGTAACTAGGGTCGGGGCGTTACACTACACCTCATCCCCCTATTACTATGTCACTCAATATGATTTTCATCACCATCAATCCTCACATAAACCATGACCCTGACCTTATGAACTTTTAACATCAAATCGAAAACCACGTCACTCAACCTGATGACCAAAATCACCTCTGAATATATGTCTCAGGCGATGCCCAGTCTGATGATCGCATTTCCTTAACCATATATCTAGTGTTATATCAATCTTCATGTCAAGCTTGTTATGTTCCCATGTAACTCAATAACACATATCAGTACCATAATAAAATTCAATTTAATAAAATTAATGTACCCAGACTGACCTTCCCAAGTGGTCTACGACCTCTAACCCATCTTTGAGTGGATAAATATGTCTAGGGAATTCATAATGGAATCCCATGATATCATATAGTTAATATAAAAACTTTCATTAAATTTGTTAGGTTAATTATCATTCAACCCACACAACACCTATAGAGAGTACCTCCAAAACACTAGCTAAGTCATGGATAAGGATGAGAACCACCTACCTCATCTTGGTAGACTCTTTCACATCCAATCGTAGCATTTCACATGAGCCAATTTGGAAGAAATTTTAATTATAGATGAACAAAATTAAAATAAGGTAAAATGGCACACATATATTTAGTGCCCCTTATATTAAGAGAAAAGGAAAAGAGAATAAATAGGAATTGATGCCTTATTATTATGCATCTAGTTATGTAGATGAATTTAAGAATGGGGCTCAGACGAATGAGTTATCTCAACACCTAGGAGTTGGAAAAAATGGAGCTCCATGGTGCATAGAGGAGAAGGCCACATGAGGGAGGAAAGAAATAATAAGAAAGAAATAAAATAGGATGGGAAATTCTTAATTTCCCACTATTATGGGGGACTCATGGATAGATCACATATTTTGGATAACCATGTGCATCCCATGGGGTATCCCCTTCCCAAGGCTCCAGCATACATGGTCATGGTGCACGGTTTACCAAACCATGTGATTAAAGAGTGAATCCCCTATTCTAAAAATTACAGAGGTTATAGATGGTGGATCACCCCCTCCTACATGGTTTGGAGAACAATTCATAGAGAACCTAGAGGGTAAATGGTTACACCTGGGAAGCCGCACAGTTTTTCAAAATCATGCGACTTGTTCTACACACCAAAAAAGTTTGGGTTTTTGGCATCTGATGGACCCAAACCCCAATTGAGACCCTAAGATACATTACAAGAATTATATATCCTCTAAAATTAAGGTTTTGAGTAAAAGGAATCCCCATAATTATGCTCTGATAGTTGACAATAGAGTTGTTCTACCTACTAACCTCAAAAAATTAAAACAATTTGAGGATTTTAACCTTCTCTGAAAACCCAAAATGTTTCAATCTCCCTAACATAACATAGATCATCCCTGATCTATAAAACATTACTTGGATATGGTATTTAACATATCCATCTCTTTTAAAATTAACATGGTCTACCCTAGTCATGAATTCATAGGTAAAATCTCTCAAAGTGCTCCCCACCTTAGTAGTTACCTACCTCAGTCACATCCCAACCCAAAACACAAATCAAAATAATGGACCACCAGCCATCCCCACACTCAAATTCCTATTATGATGAATCGTCACCCCTACACCACATCGGGTGCTCACATCACACTCATTGCACACCTAGCACCCATCAGGTATTTCATCTCATCATATTCCCACCTCATGCCCATACCGCACATGGAAACTATGAGGCCATGCATCCCAAAAGATGCTCAAAAGGTCCTTGTGCCTCACACCTCACATGAAACCCACATCGCATCGATACCCATATTCCAACGCTTCTTATCAATCCATGCATCCATCGATTCCCAAACATAAATCATGGTTCCACGCACCTCATATATATATATATATATATATATATATATATATATATATATCACACACTGATTTCATTAGTTCGACATTCCTTGGTTAGTTAAGTAAAATTCCACCAGAGAGAGGCTAGCTAAGAAAATACTGATTAGATTCCTTTGTTGACTCTTTAAACAAACTAAACCCTTTTATATCAATCCATAATCCCAATAAAAATCACGAGAGTTTTATTATGTAAAATTAAAATATATATATATAACATCCCATGTGCCTAATCTGAAGTATGACCCAACCCCCTTGACATACCAGGCCAATTTCCCTAAAATACTCCCTTACCATACCAGGACAAGGTTCTCACATCGTAACCTATAACAATATTGTCTAATTGTAGCACTCAAGGTATAAAAAATATCATCTGTAAAACAATAAAGGAAGAACAATAATTCCCACCCGTCAGTAACTTGGTATGTCCTCCATGCATGGGGCTGCATACACCCAAACAAGAGCTCTGAACCTAGTTCTGACAACATACTAATATATGTTCTACAATATCCAAAATATTAAGACCAAAAAGAGGTAAAATAAACTCTTCTAATATCATTTTTAGTTCCATTACCCAATTTTTCACCTAAACAGTGCTTTGGGCCAAGTTCCACTGGCCTTAAGCATGCCTCCCCATATACAAAATGTTGTCCACTAGTAGTGAAGTTGTAAAGATGTGATAGTAAGGAGACTATACCCCCTAGTTATGAATATAGTAATGGTATATCTAATTATAAATAAGTGGAAAATAAAGACCATAATACATTGGACTAGTAACATTCCCATAGAGGAAGCATAGAAGATACCAACAATAATAATAACCAAGATCAAATAAACCATTGGTTGAATTATACATCACAAGATGAAAATTTTAGAAGAATGGATATCAAAAAAGGTTATACAAGACCATAATAATAAAAGTAGGGTCACCCATGGACGACCTTAGTACATACATATATAAACATGCTGATATAGAAACTAAAACTAAAAGTCAACTCCATTTGATTCTGGAAAAACAAGGTACATTACCATCCATCCCATACTAAATAGACTAACACTAAGGTCCATCTCCATAGCCCAAACATTTACCTAATTTAAAATCCTAAAATTTTAAATGCATCCCAAAGGGCCTATATAGGGTGTGAGAAATAATCTCACTATAAACCACTATTTCATCTTATCATACATATGTGATAAAGTAGGTGTGTACCAAAAAGAAAAAAATCACACAATCACATCACATAATAAATTTTATTCCCTTGTACTCAAGAACCAAAAGGAATAAATCACATAATTTATCCATCGCCTGTATAATGATATCATATAGGATCCTTAAAATAAGCCCTTTGGATCCCCTAATGTATAAAAAACTAGAGATCCCTTAGGTACCTCTTGTAATAGAGTCCAGACACAATGTTCCTACCGACACCTCATGTCCAAATCCAATAAATAATGTCTCAAATGCACACCCAAATGGATACTAGTCCCTTAGACCACATATTATATGAAACCTTTTTATATTAAGAGTGAAATCTAAGTCACGGTAATATTATCCCTCCAAATAAACCCATTGTCATCTCAACATCCCACGTCAGTAATGGAAATGCCCATCCTCCCAAATAGTTATATCCAAACATCCTTAAGTACAGTGAGCCTCATCCCCCAACTGATAGTCTCAACACTATCAACAGATGGATCCTCACCATCTATGTGGCTTTCTATAGAATGAACCTCTAATCATCACCCTAATCTGCATCTAATGGAGGACTCTACCCATGTAAAGGTCAAGACCACCTCATCATTTGAGTCCTATTATGTTCACATGACTTCAAATGGTGCACTGGCTAACATGGGTGAGCAGAAATCACCAAATAGTTCCTTAAGACACATTATCCTGACACCTCATGAAACTGTGGTCATGTCACTCAATTCGATGGTCATCACCATCAAACCTCATATGATCCATGCCTGTCACTTGAGGACCATGTCGCCTCAAACATATGGCCATGTCAACAAACCTAATAATCAAAATCACCTAAGAATACATGTCTTGTACCATGCCCATATTTATGATCACTTCACCTTTACTAGATAGCCATTGTTATCTCAATATTTAGGATGACCCTTTTATGTTCTTATAGGACTGAGTAATGTATACAAACATCATAATAAAATTCATTTTAATAAAATTTATGCACCTAGACTAACCTTCCCAATTTTTCTGCGTCCCCTAACCGAACCTCACTTGGATAAATTTATCTAGGTCATGTCCAATGTCATACCATGATATCATAAAATTAATTTAAAAATAATCATTCATCATATTAGAGTCTCTCTAGGTCAACCCACACATAACATGTATAGGGAACCCCCAAAATACTCATGAAATTCAAAATAAGTATGATAACCCCTAACCCCATGTTGGTATACCCTCACACATCTGGTATTATCCCCTAACTCAATCCAATTTGGAAGAAATCCTTATTTTAGACGAATTCACTAAAAATAAGGAAAACAGATTTCATGGATTTAGTACACTGTATAGAGAGATAAAATGATAATATAAGAAAGATTACTCAAGGAATTAATTATATGAATCCAACATCATATATGGATCGAAGAATGGAGCTCAGATGGTGGAGTTAGCTCAAACCCAATAGGAGGAAAAATGGAACTCCATGGAACTTGGAGGATAAGGCCATGTGATGGAGGAAATAAATAAGAAGGAAGAAATAAAATAGGAATGGAAATGGTTAATTTTTCACTTTTGAGTGGTCTAAATGGTTATCACACATGGTTTGGCTAACTATGCATAGCCTGTGAAGTATCCCCTACCCAAGGATCCACCACCTTACATGGCCTTAGCATGTGGTTTACCAAAATGTGCATCAACTAGGAGAATCCCCACTAATAAAAATTGTATCTTTGTCACATGTTCATTCTCCCCCTCTTACAGGGTTTCGAAATCCAAGAAAATAGCACCAGGAGGGTTGCATGGATACACCTGGGAGACCGCACGTTTTTCCAAACCATGCATCCTAGTCTACGAACCCTAAAATATTTCATTTATTTTTATCTGATGCACCCAAAACCCAAATGAGACACTATGGTACTTTTTGAACATTGAGGCTCATCAAAAAACAAGGCCTAGTTTCAAAGAAACTCTTAGAATTAAGTTCCAATCATCGAGAAAATAGGTGGTCTACCCAAAAAACTCTAAAAATTCAAATGGGTTAAGGATTTAAACCCACTCCAAAAACCAGGGATGTTACAGAAATAAAATAATTAAATCCATAGGGAACTCTTCTCATTTCCACACTATAATGGTAAGTGAATTCAATAGCCATACATGTTTCTAATGCTAGCATTTATAAATTTTGACTCCTTAGGCACCGATACATGAAGTCTAAAACTACCCACTTCATCATCAGCCACCAATTATAATGTTTAAGGTTATAAAAAATATTAGTATCACCATGGAGAATTGATCGACTCATATGGTGACTATCATTCATTACTTCATACCTCAAGGTAAAATGGACCACCAACCACTTCTAAAAGAAAAATGACATCATTGGGAGATCAAGGCCAATAAACTGAGATCTCCTCGATATTTAGAGTTCCATTTATATTATATTATTTAGGTTCTAATGTAAAATCATGTAGAATATGACCATCCAAGGGAGTTTTTACTTGAAAAAATAAATAGTAATAGATGATAATCGTCCAATTTCACTTCTAGATGCATTACAATAAATAATCTCATCAAAATACCTTCATCATTTTATTATTTCACCACATGAGTTGGAAAATTTCTGCTCAATACATAATCCACCACATTTACATTACCAGGGTAAATGCTAAATCAAAATTAAATTTCATGATAAACGCATCCCAGTACATCTATTTATGATTAAGATCTTTCTAATAGAAAATTTACTTTGGACTTTTATCATCAATATACATGGTAAAGTTTTCCATAAATAGATAGTGACACCTTGTTTTCAATGCATGAATCCCCACCACCAACTATATTTCATGGTCAAGGTAGTTATTATATTGATGGAACAACCAGTGAGATACATATACCACAACAAGATCACACATCACCCAAACTAATCCCAACCCCATACATGAGGTATCACAATAAACTAAATTACCCTCAATGGATTTAGGAATTATAAGAAAGGTAGTGGATGTTAACCTAGTTTTTGATTATTCAATAGGTATTCGATATTTACCACCCCATTCTAATTTTATTTCCTTCCAAGTCAGATCCATCAAGGGAGATGATAACTTTGAGAAGTATTGAACAAACTGCCTATAATATCCAACCAGAACAACAATACATTTGATCTCAAATACGTTCCTATGTATTTCCCAAGATTTTACTTCTTATATCATCTCATGATCCATTGAAATACCCTTCTATGATAAAACATGTCTTAAAAAATCACTTCTTAGATTCAAAATTGATATTTATACAACTTTTTATAAAGATGATGCTCCTTTATAGATTCCATAACAATTTTATGGTGGTTCTCATGGTCTTCTTTAATCTTTGAGTAAACCAAGATATAATCTATGAAAAACATGAAAAAAAATTCAAAGTATAAATTGAAATTTCAATTCATTGAATCTATGAAAGCATTTAAATCATCATTAAGTCCAAATAGCATAACAACATAATCATATTTCCAATACATGCTCCTAAATGCGGTCTTTGGAATACCCCCTCCTTCACTCTCAAATAATGGTATCTCGGTCTAAGGTTAATTTTTGAAAACAATATTACTCCTCTAAGTTTGTAGAATATATCATTGATCTAAGGAAATGGATACATATTCTTGATGGTCATATGATTAAGATTCAAGTAATCAATTAAATGTTAGAGACTTCCATCCACATTTCTTTTAAAGAGATCTTTTGATTCCATGGGTGACACATTAGTATGAATAAAACCCTTACTATCAAGATCATCCAGATATACCATTAATTCCTTTATCTTGGAAGGATCCATTCAATTATATATAAAATAAATGGGAATTGTTTTGGGGAGGAGATCAATGGATAAATACATGTCCCTCTTGGATGATAACCTAGAAAAAACTTCCTGAAAAAACCCTGGGATATAAATCTTACACCTTAAAAAGTTAACCCTATAATATCCCTTCAATATAATCTAAAATAGGATGTATATCTATATTGTAATTGATCCTGTATTTGTAATTATAGGATTTTCCCACTTTATCTTGGATTCTACTCACCTTAGAGGAAGTGGGTATTTCCATCAAGAGAAAGAAATATAATATCTGATAATAGTGATAAATATGATCTTGATATCGAACCATCCAATTTATAATAATGATTATATAAAATATATTCTAATGAAGAATAACAAAAATTCCAAAAAATATCAAAATTAATAACCATTACATGGCGTGAAGATCATTTGGAACCCCACTCCTTCATCCATAAAGAGTTGAAAATATCCATCACATACAACATAAAATTAGATCACAATTATAATGTTCTAATTAATTTATAAGAGATAATGTAATATGATGTTCCCATGTACAATAATTAGAAGGCTATATATGAATCAATAATCATCATAACTCTAATAGTTGTTATCCCAACCTTTAATTCTGTGGGTTCATTCTCTACTTCATATAAGAACCCATATTCGAGCCCATATTGGGAATTCTTGGTAGAATAGGAATCTCCCTTCATCTAATTTTATTCTTCCTATATTTGGGGATGATTACTTATTCCCTTAGATTAATATGAATGCAACTGGTAACCTATAATAAAATAATACCACTCCTTTCAAATCTAAATTTATATCTTATAAAAGGATTATAGATTACATAATCTTCCACACATATAGAAAGTTTTAATAAAATTTTAGTGATAATGTTTGCTATGACCCAATGTACAAAATTAGAAGAAAACCAATGAATATCATCCTTGAATTGTTTAGGGAATAGAATC
Organism: Viscum album; assembly: GCA_963277665.1. Classification (NCBI taxonomy): domain Eukaryota; kingdom Viridiplantae; phylum Streptophyta; class Magnoliopsida; order Santalales; family Viscaceae; genus Viscum; species Viscum album. Next base: position 400,130,301 of record OY728127.1, on the reverse strand, counting down.
AGAGGTGAATTCCACACTCAAACTTTTACTTCCTTTAGATTCCTCATGCTTTCTTTTTTGACCAGATAAGGAACTCTAATTTCTTCTTATAGTAGTGGATTCACCACTAAACCCAGCTTTCTCTACCATACCCATTTCTACCGTTGCCACCTTATTGACCACCTCATCATTAGTTAGTAGGTAGAGAATAAAAATTCTTAGTATAAAATATAGTTTCAAACACATCTTATATCATCGAGCCTTAATGAAATGATTTGTGAGAAGCACAAGAGAAAAACGAACCAACTCAATAAATTGAGTGGTGTATTACAATATAGAAAGAATAACTTAATCTAGTTTCTAGAACTATATGTCCTTTTTCACCTTCAAATTCATTGAGAAAATAATTAGTTGAACTGTTCTTTGAACATATCCCAAGTGACCCATGTAGATTGGTCAACAAAATAGATTCACACTATTTATGGATCAGTTTCTCCAGCGCATAAGTGGGAAAAATGACTTTGAAAGACTCATGTGTATAGATAAATTAAATATATACTCAATTTTATCCATTTAATATTTTCGTTACAAATATCATTGGTCACCATGAAATAAAGGTGGGTTATTCATAGTAAAATCTATTGTATTTTCCAACAATTGAGCATGATCTTCATCACCTTCCCAACCCAAATATTAAAATATTTGAATGACTGAATTAATGAGTGTAGGGTCTAAAAAAGTGTTGTATTATAGAAAATTATTCTTTCTCCATATTTAATATTCAATGATGTATATCTAGGAGGAATCATCTATAAAACATGAAAAACTTAATAAATTCATAAATCAGCTCAAAATATCATTGATGAAGCATAAAATTTTACCCAATAACTCATAAACAAGTTATAATAATATGAATTATAATCCCAAATAACGAAGGGATGAAAACATTAAAAATTTCAAGATTTTTCCACTAAGCATGAAATAGAATCATAGTTTAGTAATCTCTTCACCAACTATGCAAGTTCCACTTGGAAGGTGTCCAAACCAAGTCAGATGATTTCCACATGGTTTTCTAAACTGTGCACTTAGACTCTGAAACTATGGATTCCTTCTCATTTACACCATGAGATTTGAACATTTAAATATATTACACTTTATATTCCCCCAAAAACATATTATACATAAATAACATAAACTAATACTAATATATCCATAAAAATATCAAATTCTAGATAGAGTTCCTGATAACCCTTGTAAACTCAAGGTTTCGAATGAATGAGAGTTATCTAGACACTCCTTTGGACCCACCACTTGAGTTTTGAAAGTCATATCTCATGTAAACATATATTACACAAAATTAAAATGCTCTCTTATAAAAAATTTTAAAGAATAGTTCGAGGTAAACCTACCATATCACCTAGGTCAGCACTCCAAATGCATGAAAGTAATTTTGGACCACTGATAGCTAGGAACATGTACTGAGGGAATCAAATAATATAATTGGGAATGATTCAACCCTAAAAATGAAACCACATAATAGACCCTATCCTGGAATCAAACATAATGTATCCATATAAAGGACAACCATGCATAATAATAATAATAAATAGTTTCAATAATATAGAAAAAACCAAATAGTAAATAATATGATGAAAAAAAATAACCATCCCAACCAATAATTTTTTAATATAATGTTAATTGATGTAAAAAGATCATATATTATTGAATCTATAAATATATTGAATACTAGAGTTGCCAATGAATAAACATCCCAAAAGAACACTGATAGGATACCCAAATACATCACATGATCCAACTATATGTGATTATAGGTCATCATCAATCACTATATTGGAATGCTCTAAGAAGGAATCCCAATGTGCCAGAAATGTATGTGACTCTATTACATTTACCAACATCAGATATTGCCATGTTTAAATACATCCAATGGGTGTTTTTAGGGTTTGAGGTAAAATTCTCATAGGATACCACCATAAATCTACATATTATCTTTCATAATCTAATTCATTAGTACTAGTTTGAAAATTCCATTTTGAAATCCCTTTTTTATTTTATTAATTCAAATTTTATAACTCAAATTATATTCATTTATATTTATAAAAATCGAACATTTTAGGAGGTAAGTAATACATGACATATGAAATCATATTAAAAAGAATTAAAATATAAAAATCGATATGTAATCCTAGTAAACATGGCCTCAAAAAATTAGAAAATACAATAAAACATGAGATATAAACATTCCTTATAAATGAAAAGAAAGGTAGCTAACCTTTGAGTCATAAAAATAAAAGAAAGTTATAACCAATGACCTCTCATCACAGAACACCTTCCAACCTATAGTGGACCTAACAAAAATCCAACCCCGACTAACCCTCTTGGTCATGTTGCATGGAATCCCATAGCTAGTGCATGTACTTAAGTGGGAAACTAGCTAGTGTATAAATTTAACCTAGTGTAGAAATATTTTCTGTTACCCATGAATGTACCTGAGAATTCCCTTCTGTAACTTTTCAATAGTAAATTTTCATAACATATCAAACACTGCATGTAAAAATCTCAAGAATCATTTTAAATTCAAAGGGTAATATGCACAGTAAAAGAAATAAATTAAACTTTAAATAATCAAATAACTAAACAACCCTTTATATTATAAAAGGCTTAAAATCATTGAAACATAATTTTTATAACAATTACCTTTTAGAACATTTTTTATAAATACATTTTAAATGAAAAGCCTCTTTAGAACATTTTATCAAACACAGTATAGGCATAAAATTATATTTGGAATAAATGTCATATGAAAACCATGGAAAACCCTCACCTTGTCCAAGAAAAGGATAAGAAACACATATAAAAAGAATAAATAAGTCCTTAATAATATATTTGAATCACAATATGATAGGAAGAACCATAAAAAATTTGAATTCTTTGAGCGTTACATTATTGTCACACACTGTAGGGGAAATCATGCACCAACCATGGGGTAGTTGATAGAATATAGTTCACCTTATATATAATTAATCTATGTGGTTAGTAGTAACCATGCACTAATTGTGCAGCCTTACCTCATGTAGGAGTAAATTTTACATGTAAGTCTAAACTACATGGGTTCTGCTAACTATTCACCAATCATTAAATAACCACGTATACATAACTTATATGGTGTTAATGATCATATGGTTTTGCGACCCATGCCCTAACCATGTATAATCCACTAGAAATATCCTCACCCTTTCACAAAGATTGAGTGAGTAGTTATTACTAACCATGTTCCTGATCCTACTTATCCATTTTTCGTGTTTTCAAACCTCAAACTTCCAGAACACAAATAAAAATAAAAATTAAAAAATAATAAGACCTAGTGACTCCTAGGGAGTCATAATTCCAATGATGGAATACAATTTTTACATGAGATGAATGGGTATAAGGGGGATAAGAGGAGGAGAAAGAAGAGATAAATTATGAGGATAAGGTTTCATAGGATGGAATTTTACACTAAAGAAACCACCCTAGTGTGGTGGTTTAGACCATGTCATGGTGTATATTTGGATACATAATGAATTATTACAACCTCATAGTGTTTTTCATGGAAATTATTATATTATATTATAATTTTTAGTTTGGACTCCATATTTTACATTATTTATCATACTGAATTGAATCATCAGGAGATGATAATTTGATTAGTTGGAATGTATATAATAATAATTGAAATATTAAATGATTATTATGTTAATTGAGTAATACATTATAAGGAGTTATAATATTTGAACATTTTTAAAATTTCTCATCAATATAGTCCAACATTTGAGTTTGAAATTGGGTCATTGGATGTATATATAAACAAGATCAATTATTCAATGTGGTGATAAATCCCTTACATAGAAACTCCCCATATGAAGTTATCCCATGGTATCTCATTCTATTACCCTTTAATTTAATTTAATTAAAAACCATGTATAAGAAAGTATCCAACTAGAAAATTGGGGGAGTCATGCAGTCCCTAGATACCTTGGGAAGGAAGAAAATTTCAGTTACTACTTTGTATTCTGGATCAAGAAAAAAATGAAAATCATATATAGCTCAAATTTACTGGTGAAATTTATGATATTTGTTTGTTTTATTTATTATTATTCCAAAAATAAAGATATATTTTGGTCTTAATTGAGATTTTATGTCATTATTCCTCTATTTTTTGTATATTATACATCACTATGAAACAAAACACCAATTTTAGTTCCTTCTTTTAAAGTACCATGGAAAAATATATATGAAATGTGTTTTTTTCTCTTGTATTTAGTAATAGCATGACATATTCTATGTTAATGGAGTTTTGTGGGCATCAATGAAATATCACAAAAAATATAGTTTGATATGATGATTCTCTATGTCGTGGTTAGCCCGTAACTATGTTGTAACCATAGTACAAAATGATTTGGACCAATACATAATGAATTTGTACAAGAAATTTTATGAGTTTTATTTACCTACCTAAAAAGGCTTTTCTAGGATAAACAATATCTTAAAATGAAATGCTTATAATCCCTTGGACAAGGAAATTGACTTTTCAAAATTCCAATTGTCATGGTGTAATCATGACTCATAATGGATACTAAAATTTTCATAACACATAGTGTTTCAATGGATCAAAAATCCTTGCACTATGCCGTAGTGAAAACTATTTTTGGTATAATTTTATATAATTTTATTTAAAATTCTCAAAAACATTTTCCAGAGTGAGATTGGAGGTCCCTAATTAATTATTATGAGCATTTAAACCATATAAAAATTGTTTTGATTGATGTGATATTGATTAAACATTTAAATAAAAGGTTAAAAAAAGCGAAAAATTAAAATTTTATGTACTTATTTATTATTAGATCATAAATATAAAAAATAAATTCTTCATATTAGAGACCTTATTTCAGAAAATATGTGATTTATATCAATGGTTATTTATTTATGAAATGTTTTTCTTATGATAATAAAAGTATTCATAACAATCACACATATCTAAAATATGAATAATTTTTTATTTAAACAATGTAAATGATGATATAAAAATATCAGATCAGAGAATAGTAAATACTTTATGTTTTTCATGAATAAATTAAAGTGTTTATAATTTATTAATTATTTATTCATAAAAATCATATGTTTAAATATTTGAATTTTTATTTAGTTAATTTTTTTCCCAAATTAAAAATACATGAATATAAATTTTATGTTATGAATTATGATGTATGTTTTTGAGTAAAGTGTAAAACTTATTATAAGTTATCATACAGGAAATTAAGAAGTTACATGCTAGGTATTACAACTGATTTATTTTTTCTTCTAACATGACTTTAGCTTGTTCATAAGTCATGTAATGTGTTACACATCAACAAAATTTGAACAAATTGATTTTTTAATGTGTTTCTAGAAGCATGTATACATGTATAAGGAATACTTGATATGACATTGTGATATTTAAATGGCCTTTAAAGATACAAAGTGAAATATTCCTTCTAAATAAAACACATTTCAATGGAATTCATTATATAATAATAATTTTAGATGTTCTGATAAAGTGAATAAGTTCAATAAAATCTTACCCAATTTTCTCAAAGTTTTGAGGATTTATAGATTGCGGATGTGTTTTTAGGTTCTGGTATTCTGTTAACAATACAAGTGTGTAAACATTAAAACCAAAATATGAAATGCTAGTAGGAATGTATAACAATGTTTATTCAAGTATCTAGACAATTTCATTGACACGTAATGGAATTTTAAGGAAATGATTGATATTCATTCTCTATGGTAGTATTGATCAAATTATCAGAAGGAGTCTAAGAAACTTTTTAGAAAGTCTATGTCATGTATTGGTGATATAAAAATCAATTATTTTATTTTTAAGGGTATATAAAACCAAAAATTTATATTACTAATTGGGTAAATATACAAGAGTTCAAAATCATTGTAGGAACTGATAAAGGTTGTGGTTTTCATCCATGTAATGAAGAAAATGGTTACTAAATGATGGTTTTGGGATGAAAAAGAATTTCTAAAGATCATAAATATATTTAGAAGTTGTATGATTTCATCTAATTCATATTATGTGATAATAGAATTTATATGTTGAAAATTTTTTATATGAATAATATCAGATGATACACAAAGTTTATGATTCCTTGAACTTTATAAAAAACTTTGAATGAAGATAAGGATGAAAGAAGATATATATAGGCTAAAGGTGTTTATCCATTTAATTATAAAGGACCGAATGCCCACCACTAATCAATGGAATATTATGAAGAATAAATTATTATTATTTGAATAATATGAAAATATATATATATAATAGAGTATATGGTATGGATACTATAGTTAATCTGATAAATATTCCTAATAAGAGGAAATAAATTTTATTACCTTAACACAAAGCAGTTTTTGATAGTATAATTATATTATAAAGGTAATATAGTTTCTAAGAAGCTAGCGGGTGTATGTTTGAACATATATATGATCAATTTTTATCAAATAAGAATAGAAAATCAAATTCAATGTAAATTCCAATTAATATCCTAAATTAATTTAGAGTATGTTGGTAAATAAAAATTTAAAGAGTTAAATTTAATTATGAAATTGAAGTGAATGTCACATTATATCATAATAGAGCTTAGTTAGTTTTGTTTAAACGTAAAGAGTTTCATTAGTTACCGAATTGATCTTAAATAAAATTTTGATGGAACAGTTCCAAGAATGGTGATGTTGAATCTGTACTTAGAAAGATTTATAAGTAGATAGTGGACATTATTGACATCAAATATTTTGATGTAATTGATCTTGACTGATATATTCAATTATTTGAAAATTATGAATATGGTTCCTAATTCTAACCAATATTCAAAAAAACTTTTGGCATTGATTATACTAATTAAAAGAGTTTAGTGGGAGGATTTTATTAGATGATCACTTTGAGATGTTGTGAGAATTACATTGAGCTAAAATGAGTTTAATAAAAACTAAAAATTGTTGAAAAAAAGGATGATCTAGTGGTCTATCATATAATATATGATTAGATGGTTAGTTATGTGTGGTTTTTTTAGTACTCTTAAAATAATATGAGAATGTAAAATGTATAATGTTATATAAAAGGAATTCCTCACTGTATCATTATTTAATGTCAACTGTTTATATTACATGAAGTAAAATGAAAATTAGCCAAAAAAATTATGACTTTTATTAATACAAAATTGATGTTTATTATGGATTATTTAAGGTTGTGATGAAATTATAAGGTTTGAATGGGTAATATTATATATAGAGATAATGAATGTGAACATAAGGTGTAAAAGTAATTTTCTGTGTTGGATAACCCACTTTTTATACAACATGGAGTGGAATAAACTTTTTATTATGTATTCTAGGGATGTATGTTTTGTATTGAATATCTATACCTGAGGTTGAAACAATATATCATGAGAACCATTATACATTGATACCTTTAATACATAATATTTTACACTTAGCTGATCAAGAATTGGTTTGGTATATTGTTTATGATATTGTTAGTGGAGGATAAACCAATAAGATATATGTAAGACCAAAATAAATTGAATTATTCATTGATTATTGATTGAAAATTACTGATTGAATGTAAAAACAGAACCAAATTGACTTCATTATCACTAAATAATTAATTTTTTAATTAAAAAAGAACTGTGTCACTTCAGACCATCTAAGTAAATTAAAAATCAATTGACATGATAAACCTTTATTATTACATGAAAGATTTTTTGGGTTTTCTATGTTTTATGATGGGTGTATTGGTTTTATAACTACTAATTCATTATGGATTTTGGTAATAAATCCATTATTTATACTATAAAATGTGCTTTCATGGACACATGGCTCCTCTACAGCCTTTCACCCTTATGTTTTTGCCTCACCAAAGCTAATCAAATCCATCCAGTCTCACTTTTTACTCAATCTTAATATCCCAATCTAAGATACCGTTTATACCCTATTACATTTCAATAATTTTCTTCATCCGCACACTGAAAAAAATTTCCTCATGAACTGTTACCATGGTTACTAGTATCCCCTCATGATACATGTCTTCCATTCCATCTCTTTGATCCGTCCTCGCATGTAAAATGCATTAATTCATCTCTATATATCCATGCCTCCTCGTAGTCGCTGCCTCCACCTCAGTACCTCTGTCATGACACCTCCACCTCTTTCTCCCCATCCAATTTGTCTCCTTCTACCCGACCCCTCTACATTCTAATATCCTCCCCCTCGGCTCTATCTCCTCCTCCCTATTTAGGGTTTCATTTATCCTTAATATCCTACATTCCTCACACCCATAATCTTATTAAGAAAACCTCCCTTAGAGCTTCAAAAATCCTATGTACTTGCATTGGCATCCAGTTTTTCGTATTTCATATCATATGTATTAAAATCATTACAAATTTTATATAATTATTTTTCTAAAAAAGTAATTATCTTCAATTTTCTATCCACGGCTACACACCTCTAATTTTGATTATCTCTCTATTATCACCAAATATTCTAACATGCATATAAAGTACATTTTCTAAAAAAATAAAACCTCATATTTTTTAATTTTGCCCCACCACTTATTTAAAAATTATATTTTGTTTGTAGTCGACCGTATAAATAGTAACAACATTGCACATGTTTTTTTCAATTTATCATTAATTTTTCAATAAATTATTAAATAAAGATACCATTATTCTCTTGGATAACATCCAACATAAATTTTTAGATCATTGAAATATCGAATGGAAATTTATTCCTATTACGATGTTACATGTTATTTTTGATTATATAAGGGAAAATAAAAATGTTATAGAATATGAAGGTAGATTCATTAAAAAATATTTTCTTAAATTAACTATATTTAAAAGAGTGTCATGATAGATGATGTTCCTCATACATTTGAAGCAAATTTTCAATTCACATTGGTGATGAAGGAAATATAATATGTTAAAGAAATAATTTTTTAAAATATGGTGTTTATTATCGGTAGTGGTTTGATGGAAAACTATTATACATAATATAATTTGTTATATTATGGAATTAGTTTTTAAATTCCAAATTTTATATATAAATGTTGTATAAATTTATTTTCCTCCAACTATGAATATTATTCTTTATTGAAATAATATTGTAATTGGAATAATTATAAATCCTATGGGAGATAAAAAAATATCATATGATTTTATTTTTTATGTGATATGTGAAAATTTTCCTCTTATTACAAATTATTTTTGTGAATTTCAAGGATTATTTTGAGTGTCATCTCAAATTTATACAATTACCTTGATCCATTTCTACGCATTGTTTTCTTACATTAATTTATTTATCAAGAGAGGTATTATCCTACTGATTTTATGATGTGGAAATCATGTCAATTATAACTTTTAATTTTATTTATAAGAACCTTATAATATATATAATATCATACACAGGATGGGGAGTAAAGGATTTATGTCATCATATCCTTTTGTTATGTGATACATGAACAATTCCCTCTTTTTGGAGATGATAAGTAATAATTTGAAGGATTATCATGACTATCATCTCAAAAAAATAACTACTCTATGTTATTGTTAAATAATATTTTCCCACTTTAATTAATTTATCTTGTGAGGTATTCTCCCACAGATTTGTTGTTATAAAATTTATTTCAATTAAAACTTTTTTGATCTATTTATTAATTATTTATATTTCCCATATTTGTAATTTTCCTAAAAAATTAATTTTATCTATTTTAGGTAGTACTAATAATGGTTTCAAAAAAATATTGTCAGAATAATGATGAATTTTCTGTTTTTTCAAGACCACTTTCCTACTCAATTTCCCATCTTTTATTATGTTCATATTTTCTTTCATATTTTTTCACAATCTTTTTTTTATTTTCAATGATTGTTTGGATGGGTGATGAGTTTACCAATCAACCAATTTTCCTCTACTTTTCTATTTATCATAATTCATTTCACATACTCCATTGATTTTTCTAAAATTCCTCTAATTCTCAGGAATAATATTACCAGTTATATTCCAATGTTTGTATTGGTAACTTGTGGTCCCACTTCCATCATCAGACATCCAATTGTCACTAGACTAAAATCATCCTCTACTAACTCTCATTACCAATATTTCATCATACAGACATGGAATTATTTTTTCACATTAAGTTTGATATCATGATTTACATTTTCCAAAACCTTTTCAGATATTATATATATATGATGTTTAAAATATTCATATTTATATATATACATTCCATAGTTTATATAAAAAAAATTCATATGTTTTTATGCAATATATATATATATATATGAATTTGTAGTATATATATGTAGATTTCGTTTATATATATTTATATATATATATATATACATCTTAAATATATATATATATATTTCTGATATAAAAAATTATATATATTTATAACTACAAATTCACACACACTCTCTCTCACACACACACATATATATATTTATATTCATATATATATATATATATATTCTTGATATATGTACATTGTGTAGATATATATATATATCATATATTTTTTTTTATATGTATTTAAATTTCTTATAAATATGAAATTTTCAATTATATTATATATATATATATAATATTTACTTCTTGATGTATAATTTTTTTTTATATTTAAATATTTTTAATACGCATACATTCAGATATATTTATTTATTTCTGATATATGTATTAAAATGTGTGTGTATATATATATGAAATATATATTTCTATATTTATATGTTCTGATATATAAATTTCTATAACATATACCCATATATATATATTCGATTTCTATGCATTCTTTATTTTTTTATGTAAAATTACATTATATGATTATATATAAATATATCCAATCCATTATATAATTAGTCACTTCTAATATAATGTTATCATAATTATTTTTTTACATACTCCTGATTAATTTGACCATATAGTAGAATGTGAACAAACAATCTCACATAATAGGCTAACCCCAAAGAGGACTTTCTTTCTCTTTTTTATGGTATTTCCAAATTGTATTTTTTTTCTATTCAAACATATAAATAGTAACTCCATTTCTAATTATTTTTTTACCATTTAAAAATATTATTTGAACAAAATATTGAATAAGGACACCTTTATTCTTAGGGATACATTCGTCGATAAATCTGTAGATCATCCATATATTGGAAAGTAACTTATTAATTTAATGATGGATATTGCTCTATATGATTATACATGGAAAATGCCTAATGTTATAGAATTTAACAGAAATCTTATAGAATCCTAAGGGAGATATATTAATTGTTTTGTTCTTATATGGATTATTGGAAAAAGTGTATCATGATAGATATTGTTCCTCACATATGTGAAGTAATTTTCCAATGCGCATTGGGGAAAATGATTAATTTTTTGTTGAAGAAAAAATTTGTTGAACATATTGTTCTTGTTATTAGAAGTGGTTTACTAGGAAACTATTATACATAATATTGTTTTCTAATATTTTGATTTAGTTTTTATGTTGATCTTTTTATGTACCAATAAAGTATAAATTTATTTTCATCTAATAATGAATCAAATTATTTATTGAAATAATATTGAAATTGGATTCATTATAAATGTGATGGCAGATAAAAAAAATTGTTTCATCATATAAATTTATTTTATATATGATAAATGAACAATTCCCTCATCCTGCAGTGGATTACTAAGAATTCCAAGGATTATCATGAGTATCATCTCCAATTGTTTCCTATAAATTGATCAATTGTTACATATTATTTTTCTACTATAATTTTTTTATCAAAATAGGTATTCTTATATTGATCGTGTATTGTAAACTTCATTTCATGTACATATTTATATTTTATTTATCAGATCTTTATACTATCTAGAATATTATAGTTATGGTGGGAATGAAAATAATTCTATTATCATATACTTTTTTTGTTTCATGAAAAACTCCATCTTCTTTCAAATTAGAATAAAGATTTTCAAGGATTATCCTCGGTATAATCTCAAAAAAATTTCTCTACTCTAGGCCATTGATAAATTTTTTCCTACTTTAATTCATTTTTCAAGTGATGTATCTTCCCATGGATTTTCTTGTGTAAACATTATTTCAATTACAATTTCTTTTCTATTTATTAGTTCATTGTATTGTTCAGAGTTTGAATTGTTCTAGAGAATTAGTTTCATCTATTTAAAGATATTCTAAAATTGATTTTAGGATAGTCTTCTAGGAAGAATAGTGAATTTGGTGGTTTTACATAACCTCTTTCTTACTCAATTTTCCCATATTCTATTATGTTCATATTTTTTTTTCTAAATCATGGTTTTGTTTTGATTTTCAATGATTGTTTGGATAGGTGATGATTTCCCCAAACTACCACATTTTCTTTTACTTTTCTATTTATCATAATTCATTTCATGAAATCCATTAATTTATCATAGATTCCTATAATTCTCATGAAAAATCCTTTAAGGTGTGTATTCCAATGTTCATATTGGTAACTTATGGTCCCACTACCATCATCAGACATCCTATCAACTTTGGCATCATATTATCCTATTCTAAATCCCTTTAAAAATATTTAATCAAACAAGCATGACTTTAGTTTTTAAGATTATATTTGATCTCAGGATTAATATTTCCTAAAATCTTTCCAGAAATGATATATAAATATATGATGTATCAAATATTCAAATATATATATAATCTGTGGTTTATATATATATATTTAAATATATTTTTGTGGTATGTATATGTGAATTTTTAGTTTTATATAAATATAATTATGTATATTTATTTCTTATATATATACATCTTTCTTACATATATTAATATATATTTCCAATATGAACATTTATGTATATATATAACTACAAATTCACACAAACATACATATATATTTTCCAAATATATATGCATTGTATAGATACATATATATATATATATTACTATATATAGTTTTCTATTTTATATTTAAATTCCTTATATATATATATATATGAAATTTTCAATTATATTCTATATATATCAAATATTATCACTTCATGATGCATCATTATTTTTTGTATTTATATTTTTTTTATTCATATATATTCTAATATATGATTATAATTATAATATATATATTTAATGTTTGTGTGTCTATATATATGAAATTTATATATTTTTATATCTATATATTCTGATATATAAATTTCCAACACATATACCCATATATATATATGATTTTTGTGCATTCATAAATTATTTATGTATAATTACATACAATGAATATATATATATATATCTCTTATACATTATGCCATTAATCACTTCTAATATAATGTTATCATAATTATTTTACTAGCCAAACCTAATTAATTTCACCATGTAGCATAACATGAACCAAAAATCTCACACAATATACTAACCCCATAGATGTTGTTTTTTGTTTTTTTTTTCCTTCAACATCAAGATACTTTTTCCTATTAATTTAATTTAATGCTGGATAATGAAATTACAGGTTGCAAGTTTCATCATAATTGTAGATTTCGTTCACTTTTCCAATCACCAGTTACTATAAGATTCATTTCATGAATGGTGAATAATCTTTTTCTTCATCCTCAATTTCTAAAAATGTTTATTTTGAGTCATTTATTTTATGTTTTATTTCATTGGATAAAATAGTCCCCATTTATATTTTGTTTTACATGCATTTCACATATTTTTAGTCCACAAATGTATCAATCTATATATATTTTGTATAACTAGCTTTACATAAAATTCATATAGTTTAGTAATTTTAGAATTCTCAATTTTTATTTATTGTAAATTTTATCCAACATAGAAATAATATGTATCCAAATTATATGATTCATTTACAATGTCATTTTTTTATTTAATTATAAATTTATTTATTTAATTTTTTAAATCTATAATTTTTAATTGTAATTCAATAATTTATTCTATCATATGTTTAATTTTTTATTTTTCTTTAAAAACGATATATCTATATGAATCTGTTATGAAATAAATTTTATACTAATTATGTTATTTAGATTTAATTGAAGCATAGAATAAAACCAATGAGGAGAGGTATGAAGAACAGAATAATACCAAGGATGAGGGGGATTAAATCACCATGAGTCACATATATGTGACCACTAGAAATCAGGGATCCAATATATAATCTATGAATTATATGAAATATAAAAATTAGATGGAGTCCCCAACTATTGATGTAATTAGGGAAATATGATTGTGTTCATATCAGAACTAATTTTATAACTAGGATAGAAGAATACACTATCACACTAAGACAAACCTAAGTAGCATCTTAACAATTACACACCACCAAATTAAATAAAAAAACCTGATTATTATCTCAATTATTCCTAACATAGTTGAAAAGAATAATAAAAGCATAGGTGAAATGCACCGATAATGGACTCATGGAATTATGACTTCCAAACTAGAATATCTCTTTGAATAGATCTCTAAGGTCACATGGCATGATGGCAATAGAGGTATTGTGAACAGAAAATCAATAAAATTAATTAGAATATAGAATATTTGAAATTTTGACAACCAATGTTTGATGGTGTGATAACCTATAGCTGGATAGAATCTAGAATCTCAACCTTAGGTATACATGGTACATCATCCCAAACTACACAGTTATGTAATTTGAGTAAATACACTAAAACTCCGTTGGAAACCCTTGATCCATGAACCTTCCTCAACACTTTAGTATCCTAATCTAGAAAATATATATAATTATAATATCTTCTTACGTAAAATGACAAAAACCATTCATTTAATAACCATTAAATTAGTAATAAATGAAAAAATTGTTTAAAAAATATTTATATAAGTGTTTTAAACAAGATGTATGAGTATCCCTTTCCCAAAATAGTCACATTGGACCCCACACACTGTGGAACACCCATGAACACATTACTTCCTCATCAATACACCACCATTACACTACTATATAACTATCATCTATGTAACTAAAACAAACCCATTAAGACCTACCAGATTATATATCTTCTACTCTTGTTATTAAACACATCATGGTGTGACACCTAGGGCCATATCATGACCTAACTATACCAAAGGATATATTAGTTCAAACAAATCCACTCTACCTACAGTCTACACTAGACACTTATAACACCAAAAACAAGAAACATAAACCTATCTAGAAGATGAAATATTCAATTACAATAGGGGGTTGTGTGAATCATTTCATTATATAGGTATTTTCAAGGATTAAAAAATTATTTATAGAATTTTGGGGTTTAATTTTTCCTAAAACACAATTTAGATACATTTAAATTAAAGAATTTTCTTTTATTATACAGATATATTTCAATAAATTTAAATTAAATTTTTATAATAGCATATTTTTATATAAAATATAACATACATTTTGTATCTAAATTTTAATAAAATTTCCCCATAAATTTAGGATCATTGAATATACTCAAACTTTTCTACTTTTAATGTATGTATATTATATTCATCTATTCTTAATGTCTATAAAACTACAATATATGTTTCTATTGCTACAAAAATTAATCAATTGTTTTTTATGTGGATACTTTTTTTACGAATTTCATTTCTATCAAATGAAATATTTCATGGAATTATAAAACAATTTTATGGATATGAATTAATCATTTTAAAATTTATGTAATTTAGTTATTTTTAATATTCAAATTGATCAAATTTAATATTATGTATATTTTAAGAATATGTTCAATATTGATTTGGAATTAAAACATGGGTGTATGTTGACTAAGTGAATATGCTCCTCCGTAGATTATGTGCATCTACATGATGGTGAAGACATCAGTAGGACCACTTTCATTTTAGTGTGTGAACATTCATAGAAATGTTACTTAATATATTATTTGTAGAGACTTTTAGAACATGATTTTGATCATTAAATGTTTCATGTAGTCAATGATTTCAATAAGAACAAGAGCATCAGCCCAGTTGGTGAGGACTCGGGAAGTGTATCCAAGAGACACGAGATCAAAACCAGGCGGAGACATAATTTCCAGGTTACTATAGCAGTACTGTAGCGGGTACTGTAACAGACATTGTAGTAGGTATGGTAGATGGCACTGTTTTGTATTGTAGAAACCAGAACTATTCATCTGTTTGGGATTTTGGGCCACCGGTTTGGGCCTCGGGTCCTTTAAGGCCTTCGAGCAACCCAAGGCCTTCAGGCCAGTAAGGCCTTCAGGCCACCGCAAGGCCTTCGGGCCACCTCAAGGCCTTCAGTCCACCTCATGGTCTTCAGGACACCTAAAAAATGTGCATAATGACTAGGTAGGCTCTACAAGGAGCAGACTCGAGATAAAGATTCATAGCAAGTGCATTCACCAGAGCAGAAGCTAAAGTGGATTTGTCAAAAAAATAGGGTATGGCATTTGTCAACAAGACCAGCCTGTGATTGCATGGGAAGCCTAGAAAACCTAGCCATGTGAAAGAGGAGAGATGACATCACGATGAAGCACTTGGGGAAGAGTAGTTACATGTAGTTATAGCTTTTATATTTCATAAGACCTACGGGTCATGTAATCTTTATGCCTACGGGCCTTTTAAGGGTTCCTCCTCATCCCTTGAAAGAGTGTTATCAAAAATCAATAAAAAAAATAAGGCCTTTGAGATATTCTGGGATGAAGTCAATAATGATTTTACCAAAGATGTTTCAACTTCATAGGATCATAGAAATTAGTTCAAAAGAAATATTTAATATAACAAACTATTGCCATTTGATATGTTTAAATGTTTATTTCAAATTTAATTTATCATTATTGAAAAATCTGATTCTATTTTTCATTATATATTAAATATTATTTACACTTAAATTTCATTATCTTCTAATATTACATCTCCCTATTGGTTTTATTAGTTAAAAATAAATTTTTATTTATATACTCACTATCTTACCCCGTGAATTTTCATTGGTGAGGTAAATGTTATAAAAACCTAAAAAACAAAAACCTATTGTGAAATGGCCACCCATCATTAGAAAGAGAGTCCCCACCAGTATCAACTTTCACTGCCCGCGGTCCAACACTTTGAGACTCTTTCCTGATGAATCACCTAATAATTTATTAGCAATGATCAAGACTATTTAAAGGCTCACATTAGCTTTCTATATTGTATTCCTCCTCCTATACTTGATGGAGGAGACTTTCGGTGAGCGATTGATTGACTACGAACCCCTACATAAAAGTGACGGCTTCCCTATTCACAAAAAAGATCCCAATGACTGGGACAACACCTATCATAGGGGATACAAGATCGTCTTCCTCTACCACTGTGGAAAAGCTCCTTGATCATCTGGGAATATGGTTCGTTACTAAAATAGTTAAACCATCCTTCTGATTAAAATTTATAAAATATATAATGGGGAAAACCAGCTTCAAATGTGTTTATTAAAGAATAAAATTTACATTTCCCATTTAAAATTCATATGTTAATGTTAAAACATGAAAGCATTTTAAATTTGTTATTAAAACACACACACACACACATATATATATATATATATAATTTTTTTTATTTAATTACCTAACTTTATTTCTAGATTATAAATCCCAAGTTATAAAATTTATTAATAAATCCAATATCATTATAAATCCATGTTAAATAAATTAATTTTATGATTTATTATCATTTATAACTACAAAATTATTTATTTATTTACAATTAAGTAAACAACATTTTGGTTTTGGCAATTTGATACTAAAGATTCAGCAATATTCATCACCACCATTTATTAATGCTAAAAACTGATGATAAATAGTATACGGTTACATGCACAAAATAAAAGCGTTGATAAATTTACACTTTATTAGCACTAAAAAAGCTCAGATGAAAAGTTATAAATATTATTACATAGTTTAGAACTGGTAAAGGGATACATTATAATTTCTTTAGTTAGCATTGATAAATGGCCCCGTGAAAAAAAAATTATTTATATATACATACTTATATTTTTTTATATTTTATTTAAATTCCAATAAGTATATATATTTTTATAAATACCATATATATATTATAAGATATAAAATTTATGATATTATACATAAAAAAATTATCAAATTTATATTATTAAATAAAATTATTTAATAATATATTAATATTCATTAAAATGTGTATATATAAAATTTTATTAAAATTTTATTTTAACACTTTTATAAACATATAGATGAATATTTATAAATTTAATTTTATTTATAATATATTTGAATATATATATATGTGTGTGTGTGTGTTATATACATATTCATATGTTCTTAAATGTGATTTATATAACAGAAAATATATATACATTTGTATATTATTTTATACTTATTCATAATTATGTGAAGTTATAATTATACACACACACATGTATATGTATGTTTGTTAAAATAGAGTGACATGTACTATATATTTAAATAAGTAAATAAATATATAAATATGTTAAATAGAGGTCATATTTGAATTTATATATTTATATTCATATTAAATATTTAAAATATACACATATATGTATGTGTATGCATGTGTATGTGTGTGGGTGTATGTGTACATTTGTATGTGTGTGTGTGTGTGCGTGTTTATGCGTATGTTTTTCTATGTATGTGTGTGTATTTATATTTATGTGCACGTATTTGTATATATATTTATTCTGTGTTGCATGTATCTGTATGTGTTGTGTATGAATATTTGTATGTGTATGTGTTTGTGTATGGATATATATTTGTTGTTTATTGGTATGTTTTTAGAGGTATATGAGTATGTATATGTGATTTTTCATGTATGTGCATGTGCATGTACATTTTTTTATGTGTTTGTGCGTGTTTTTGTATATATATGTGTATGTATATGTGTATGTTTGTAGATGTATATCTATGTCTGTGTGTGTTTATCAAGTATGTGTATGTATGTGTATGTATGTGTATGTATGTGTATGTACAAGTATGTAATTTTATGTATTTGTATGTGTTTGTATGTGTATGTGTGTATTTGTGCAAGTATACGTGTATATGCTTGTATATGTATGTATGTGTATGTATGAGTATGTGTATGTATTTGTGTATGTATGTGTGTGTATTTATATGTCAATGTCAATGTATGTGTGTATGTGTATGTATGTAATGTGTATATCCATGTATATGTATATTAATATAACATTACAGAATAGGAAAAGTCATTTGTTATTTCAAATTGACATATCTCATTGTGGTATGTGTGTGTGTGTGCAAATATACATATATATATATGTCGGCAGACTCATAGGAAAAAACATATGGGTTTCCCATTGTAATTAATGTGATTTAATGTTGATATATATATATATACATTTAATATTTTTATATTTTCTACATTTTTAATATTTATTTATACATTTTTAGTTATTAATATTTTTTATTTTTAATATTTTTTTAATTTATAATCAAAATGATTTCATTTTTTATTTAAATACTTTTTTATTTAAATCTATATAAAACCAATATTTAATCATTTTTAATTATCATTATTTATTCGTTTTTAATATTTGTTGAAATTTATTCAATTTTAATTATTAAATTCTACAAATTTTTAATTTTTATCCATTTAATATTATATATTTATTTTTAATATTTATCCACTTTCAATATTTTTCAGAATTTATTCAATTTAATGTATGATTATTTAATATTTTTTGTAATTTTTTCACTTTTTAAAGTTATTTAAACATTTTTATATATTAATATTCAATAATTTTAATATGTATGAAATTTCAATAATTTATATCTTTTAATTTTTAATTATAATATTTTATTTTTTTACACTACTATTTATTCATAATTAATTAGTACTTTATTATAAATCTCATTATATTAAAAGAATTTTTTTTAATATGTTTTATTTTTATTCTAATATTAATTAATTTTAAAATTTTCATTAATCTATATATGTAATATTATCAATTCATCATCTTAATATTTTTTCAATTTATATACTTTTTAAAATTATTAAATTTTATTTTTTTTTTAATATTAATTAAAATTTATTCATTTTTATATTTTTTTATTTACTATTTTAAAAACATATTCATTTTGAATATTTATTAATATATATATATATATTAATATTTTTAATATATTTTCAATTTAGATAATTAATATTTATTTATTTTTATTTTGATAGTAATACACTTATTATTTATTCATTTCTAATTTCTAATATATTATAAATATTTTTTATTTACGTGAATTTTTAATACATTTTTATTTTAATATTTATTCATTTTTAATATTCTTGTGATTTAAATAATTATTATTATTTGTTCATTTTAAATATTTTATAATATATATTAATGTTATTTATTCATTTAACATTTCATATGAATTGTTAATATTTTTTAAATTTATTAATATTTACTATTTTTATAACTTATTAATTTTTATTATTTAGTCTTGTTGTTATAATGTATTTTTTTATTTTTTTATTCATTTTTACATAATTAGTAATTTATTCATTCTTAACATATTTGAAATATATATAATTATTATTCTTTATTCATTTTTAATATTTTTTGTAATTTTATATTTATCATTATTTATTAATTTTCTTTTATATTTTTGAAAACAAGTATTTATCAATGCTATTTTTAGACCTTATAAGTGTTAATAAATGTAGATAAAGGATATCCCACTCATGTGAATGTCACTTCACCTCACGTAAGGGTAATCTCCCACTTGTGTAGAGGACATTTGAGCTTTCCCTTACACAGGACAGAATTTATTAGTGCTAAATTGAGCACTGATAAATCCATATTTTATCAGCACTGATAAATCTACCAATTTGCACTGATAAAAAAATATTTTTATTTGAGTGCTGATAAAGGTATTTTTTACCAATACATTTTACTAGTGCTGATAAAACCATTTTTGTTCTTTTAAAATAACTCTAACAAATATCTATGCTCCTCATGTCGTTCAAGCTTTCCATGAACGTCAAACTCTACATCAATCTTCGGAGACATTTTGGATGAATCAAAACCCTCAAAATTTAAGGCATGATATTTGAATCTTGTTTTTGTGTATTTCTCAAATTATTTAGTACATATGCATCATGTTTTTCCTTTCTACCCAAACTACAATGCACAATACTCCAAAGCTAAACTTTTGGTCACGCACCATTGTTTTCCACCACTTGAGATTCATTTTTTCATATTGTTGTCGTAGTAATTCTTATCATTTTTTATTCCCTTATCATATAAGTCTTCCTTATTTTATAACATCGATTCAGTTCCTACCCCTTCATTTGTTTTGAAATACATGCCTATTTAATGAAAATGTAACATTTTTTTCAAATTTACATCATACATGGTTTTTTATTTGAATGACTAATGTAATCTAAGATGAGATTTCAAAAATATTTTTTTATTTGAATGATAATGATTGGATTTAAAACCCTAGGGTCTTATTTTTAGAGGGTTTTTATTGGAATGGAAATCAATAAAATAATTTTCAGGTATGTGAGGTTTCATGTTTTAAGTTTGAGTTGAATTTCTAAAATTGGGATGTTTCTGTTGAAATTTTATATTAGTTTATTCTTTGTGGGATTTTCATAATTTTATTTGTATTTCAAATCCAATGTTGTCTACTCTATTTTGAAATGGTTTATAAATTATTATTTGATAACCTTAAAATGGGTAGGCACACCTTATGCCTCATTTCTAATCTTCTTTTAATCTCTTCATTTAAATGAGTTGTCATACCTTATACCATTTAAAAATCCAGAAACATTGAGAAAAATAGATATTTTTTCATATATGTTTTGATAGGGAAATATTATTATATATACCCCATTACTTATCCAGTTCTAGTTATCCATATGTTTCTTATGCACTTCGATAGTGACTAGAATTGAGTTATCTCCCTCGATAAATTCAGTAAAAATATAGAATGAATTATAGTATGTGTCTTCTTTGGAATAAAAAAAACAAAGTGTATTTACATTTTTTTCAAATAATTATCCATCTTCAAATGTTCTAAGAACTTGATGATAAGAGAGCAACATGTTATCAAATATGATGACTATATATATATATATATATATTTGTGTGTGTCTTTGTAAAGAATATCCTTTTTGGAATATAAGCACATACCTTATGGGTATTTATTTATTTATTATTAAATTTGAATATTATTGAATCAAATAGGATGGATAAAAAATTGAAAATGGATGGATATAAATCATGTGACAAACGAGTGTGAGGGTGAGGTTAAAGAGTTTATCAGGTTTGAAAAAGATCATGTAAATGAACCTCATCAAATCATTTTTCAGTGTCTACATTGTGTTTATTCAAGAATAATTAGTCCAAATGAGTTAGAAGAACACTTGATTTGTCATGTAATAGATCAATGTCATAAATGTTCGATTAAACATAAAAACAATTGAATGTAGATACTATCTGGGATAACACTTCAGTTTATGGATCATCTTATGTGATTACAAGTGTGAATAATGATGGAGATCATATTTAGAATATAATTATAGGTATAAAAAATAATGTAGATCATGTTGAGGTAATGAAAATGAATGTTGAAGATGAACATCATGATTTTCCAAATTTGTTTGAGATGTTAAAGATCCATGAAAAGACACTATTGTATACAAGTTGACCAAAATATACAGTATTTTCCATTATAAGTAATCTATATAAATTGAAATATGGGAATATATGGAGTGACACCAACATTATTGTACTACTTTATCTCTAGAATTATATGCTACCAGAAGATAATGAGCTTCCCTCCCAAACATATGATGTTAAAAAAATGAAATGTTCATTGGTTATGACATCTGAAAGAATACATGCATATCCAAATGATGTATATTATTTCTCAAGGACCTTGAATTATTTTAGAAAATTCCATAACTCTGGTGTTCCTCGATACAAAATTGTTGAATCATGTCATTTATAATTTTATGGAACGTTTAAATCATTTCAAGGTTAAGGTATCAATATATAATTGAGAAAGCTATAATGAAAATGGAATTGCATATATATACAATAATTCTATATGGGAAACTTTATCACCCAACAGACTCACCTCAGTGGAAGAAAATTGATCACAAGTATCCTGAATTTGGAAATGATTTGAGAAACCATATCATTCACTATCTATATATGGAATGAATCCTTTTTGTGTAAAAATTATATCTCATAATACATTGAAAATTATGTTTGCAAATTATAACTTTTCACCATGGTTATCCATGAAGTGGAAATATATTATGTGGTCCCTTTTTATAGCAGTATCAAGTCAATTGGATAATGATATTCATAATTATTTGGAAATATTCATTTAAGATCTAAAATTAATATGGGATTCAATTGTTACATTATATAATTCTTGTAGAAAAAATTATTCTATTTTGAGATCCATGTTTTATTGAATGATAAATGACTTTCTTACTTACAGATGTTTTTTAGGATACAGTAATAAATGAATTCAAGGGCATACCATTTGTGAAAAAAGAGCACACTCTATTAGGTTGAAATATTCCTCAAATACTTTACTTCTAGAACATTACAAATTTTTACCCCAATGAAAAAAATAACATTCTTGGATGACATCATTTGATAAGAATTCAGAAGAAGGTACAACACCATCTCCCCTAACAGGTGATCGATATTTTGAGATAGTAAAAAATGTGGTCACTATTTTAGTAAAATATTTTTCAAAAAACCTTATGAAAATATGTTTGAAAAGAGATCATTTTTTTGAATTACCATACTATAATTTTTTATATCAAACATTTTCTTGATGTCATGTATGCAGAAAAAAATTATTTTGATAGTTTCATTGGAATATTACTAAATAAACCTAGAAAAAAAGGATGACATTAAGGCTTTGTTGGACATGATTTTCATGGGTATAGGGGAATATTTGGAACCACTAAAGGGTGAAAGGTGGAATTTCCTTCCTCCGGAAACTTAACCTCTTTTCTGGAAAGTAAGATATAAGTTTTCAAACATCCTAAATGACATAAAGGTTTCATAGGGTAATTCATCAAATATCAAGAATATCATGTCAATGACTCATTTAAATTTAAAGGGTGTAAAATCACATGACTTCCCTATTTTTAAAAAATATTTAATGCATATAAAATTAAATTTCATTCCTCCTAAAAAGGTTTTGATACACATATACCAAGCTTTTTTTGAAAGCTGCATTGAGTAAAATTATAGACCTAACAAAGTTTCTAACTATGGAAAATGAAATTTTTATAATATTAAGTGAATTCAAGATGTAACACCCTGAGCTTCCACGATACACTTCTCTTTCAATAATGCAATAGCTTGCATTGTACGCAAGTTCGAGATTCTAACACACTGCGACCAATCAAAGTAGCTGTTATGAATATTAATACCTACTTTTTGAAATTTTATAAATTTTATCTTTCCAAATGGACTTCATTTTTTTATTCGGAATATCAAAATTATCCAATGTTGAAATTTTTGTAATTTTCTGAGAACTTCCAATTTTTTATGAATAGTGAGAAATACTTAAAAACAACTTTTTTATTCAAAATAATTCATAGTGATAAATTATACCATTGAGTGGTTTAAAAGTATAATTAGAATATATTTTTACCATTTTATCCAATGGTGGCCATTAGAATTAATTTCACTTTGAAATTGGACATAAACAATTGTTAATCTTTTGATATATATTATTTCTTAAAAACACGCTATTTGTTGTGACAGTGGGAATTAATTATAAAATTAATTAATTCAACTTATATGTTTGGAATTTTGTAAAATATACATCATTTTTGAATTCGGAATATCAATTATATCTTAGGGTGAAATTTTGGCATTGTACTTAAAAACATCAATTTTTGATGAATAGTGAAACCACTAAGTGGTAGTTAAAAAACTGATTTTTCGTTTAAATGAAACATTACCACTTCTGTGATTTGATTTTCAAAAATTTGATATACATGGTTTTAATTAGGAAGTAAATGTTGTTCAATGGGATTAAAATAATTTTTTGGTGAATAGTAACTTTTATGTTTAATTAATCGCGATTAAAGGTAATTAGTGTAATTTAAGGTAAAGATAATGTTATAATAATATAAAATGACCTTTACACTTGTCCTACCCCTATTGGATGATTCATGGACGAGCAATACAATCCATGGGTCAACTTGGGGACCCCATGGAGCCACTTTGGTAGTAAAATGACATTAAAAACTTTTTAGTTAATGTTAAAATAAAAATGTCACAAACATGAATTCTTTTACTAAAACAATTTTTAAATGGAGTTATACAAGTCATATTTTTTATTATAAATATTCATTAGAAATATAAAATTATTTCATACATCATGATATTTGTTTTATAATTATTATAAATTAAATAAATTAAATTATTTATGACACCAAGATGATGCAGCGATTACCTCATTAATTAACGATTTAAATAAAATGAAAAGATAATGTAAAATCCAAGGCATACACTTGTCAAAAACATATTGGATGAGTAGATTTAGAACCCTTATCACCTTATCCTCGAAATATATCATTGTGGGACCTTTAGAATCCGAAAATCATTTCATAATAAAGTAGCATTTCAATCTTTCCAAGAGTGCCCCTCCTCTCCTCTTATAAAAGGCCCCCACCACTACCACCTTATTCACACCATCAGAGCATTTTGGCTCGGCCAAACTCTGATAAAATACTATCTGAACTTCCCTCTCTTACTCCTAGAAGCCTCACTTTGGGCATAATTCTTCCCAAGGAATCCTTTGTCTCAAATCAAAAAGAGTTACCCGATTTTAAGTTAATGTCTTCTTTTATGATATTTTGTTTTATTTTGCTTCTCCTACCCCCTAAACTCTTTTATTACTTTATTTTATAACAAAAACAGTATATAAAATATACTAGGATGTTGTTATGATAAGTATTTGATTTACACTTACACACACCTTCGTCTAATGGTCAAAGAACATACTGTTTCTGTGGGTGGAAAAATACTGCCTCACCAAACGATGATTGTTCAATATTCTTTTAACACCTCTAATGGTGGATATTTTGATGAAAATATTTTCATATATGATATATTTTTTTTTATGTTTTCCTTATGCTTCTTTATTTCTCATTTATAGAATATCTTTATGATTTTCACTATGGGTAAACGCGATAATTTCATTTTAGGAAGTGCAGACTACCGCCCCCTCAAAGTGATTTGAATCGTTAATGCCATATGTGGGACGTATAAAGTATGGAGTAAATGATATTATACGGGAATTATAATATACCTTTATATCATTGTGGCTTAATTCCATTAAATACGAAATTTAAATGAAAGTATCGTTCATGCGTACGTACGGCTTACCATCTCCATGAACGGTGCATTTCATTTCTTACCTCTAAATGTTATGTAATATTATAAATGAATGTATATACTGTATATATATGATGTATATGATATCTACATCATGAATAAAATTATGGATATAATGGATATTTTACCACATGAACAAAGTTTAATTATAAGAAGTTTATTTTTGACTCAAGTACCTAAGATCGACAAAACGACCGTTATTAACTTAAATAATTACATAATGTTCATGACATGGTAATAAGTGATATAAAAGGAATAATGAACATGAAAAAGTTTCTTAAGTAGGTAGAGATTAACTCTAGTTTATTATTCATGAGGTTAAAGAACGGTCGAGTCAAGTCGGACACGAGGTAAGGGAACTTCTTAACCCAATTTCCATTCTTTGGGTCAATCTCCTACTTTCAAATTATGTCATGATATTATTTTGTCCTATCTTGTATTTTTACTTTCTTTATGTGTACTTATAGTGAATACACCTAATAGATATATTTTACTTAAAAAATGATCTTTGTAAGGGACTTCATCTCAATCTCCTTTCAATGAGGCATACTTTGTTTTATACACAACTTACTTTTATACGGTGTATAAACCCATTTGACTTTTACTTTTATTCAAAAGAAATATTTTTATACGAAGCGTTTTTACTAAACAAAATAAGGAATGTTTTTTTCTTACGTATGCGGTGAAAATGAATTCACCGCCACCGTGACTATTATTTGAGTTTCGGCTTCCTCTATAAGCCATAAATTTTTTTAAAAGAAAAATAAATACCATGTTTTACATTTGTTTTATTTTGGTATTGAAAATGGTTTTTGATAATGTTTTTATTATATCAATGTGTTGTATTGATATCTTGTGATTGAAGTGTGTAAATCTTATGTTTCCTTTATGCATGTTTTATGTGATTCAATTATGTTATGGGTTATGATATGTTTAAACCTGTTCATATGAGGAATGCATTGGACTTAATAAGGGACGGGTGGAGCCCGCTATAACTCCTCGATGCATCGGCAGGTCTCATGAGACAAACTAGTGTCTTAGCATGAGGCCTTTACAAAATCTTATTTTTATTCTTGGCATGAGGCCTTGGCTACGTGGTTATGATAGTCTGGCATTATTCATTCCATCATTATGAAAATGGTTATTGATATTGCATGTGATTATTAGACTAGTAGAATATCCATGTGAGTAAGTAAATGGAATTATTTAATTTTATTTTTTCCATATTATGCTGAAGTTCAAGTTTAAAAAGGTTTTTGTTTTAGTTATACATTTCCTTAAATGTTAATGTTTGTTTATGAAAGATTCCGCAATATTGTTATCCTTACTGAGCATCTGAGCTCACCCCTTTCAATGTTTTAATTTTTTTCCAGATGTGAAGAAGTATTTTAGGATTGACCTGCAGGGATAGTCTGAAGGTGATATGACTATTGAAAATGGAGACTATGTTACTGTAGTTTTTCAATTTATGATGTATTGTAACATTTATGAATGTATCTAGTGTTTCCAAGGCTACTAAACTAATCGGTCTTTCGAGACTTGATCTTTTGTGATCAGGCCAATGTTACGTAATAATGCACTGACTCTGGTTAACTGGGGTCGGGGCGTTACAGAAGATTCTCTTCCGCCAGTCATTATTTGATATGATGGTTCACATGGTTAGGGGTATTTTTTTATGTGGTACAATACATTATAGATTCATATATCCCATTGAGCGGTATAAGTTTCTTTTTAAAGGGTGCGTCAAAAATCAAATTCATCCATATGGTTGTGTTGTAGAGATGTGTATTAATGAGGAATATGTTGAATTCATTATTGACTAACTACACATTGTGGATAGCATTGATCTCCTAAAATATCATCCCAATGGGAGGCTTGTTGGTGAATAATTTCATTAATAGATGTGGTCACAATTACCATTACAGAGTGGGGGAAGGATCACCTTTAAGTTTTACAAAATAGTTTAGATGTTTATCTATATTTTGAATCCCATAATGTAATTATTTTTCATTTAAATCCATCAAGGGTTGAAATATTGAAATAAAATACACATAATTGATAGTTTATAAGACGGTTTCATGGCTATATTTTTATGGAGTCTTCTACAAATATGAATTAAATTTTAGAATGACTTTGCTAGCTAGCTAGCAGACCAAGTGTGTCTGTATTATCTTATAATGGTTATGTAATTATTAGATAAACATTCAATACAAAAGAACATGATGAACATAGTTTTATGAAAAATAAGGGATTTACTATTGTGGTGGAAGTTATTCATGTATCTGGTACCGTGTAAAAAACCTAATTTACATGAATCTTTCATAATTTGAAATTATCTAAAAAATGGGAATGGGATTATAAAATATTTCAAGTGTTGATTTATCAATGAATATGGTTTGATAATTGAATTGTGGTTATAATTGATGATTTGGGATTCATGAAAGTTTATTTTAGTAAGGAAGGGTACAAGGATGAACCATTTAAAATGGAATCATAGGTAGTACATGAATTTTTTTATCATAGATCATGGAAACAAAAATTCATCAATCGTTTTATTATAAACCCAAAAAACCACAGGGTTAGATGAAAATTTAATTGATGATTTATCTTTCATTGGCATGTTGCAATCATTTCCTGATGGTTCTAATGTAGTTGTATTATTTTATGTGATAGGGTAGCATAAGGATTGTATTTGGATACTCTATAAAGGGGTAAAGTGCCTTCATCCTTTAAATAAAAAAGAGAGAGTTCAATACTCAAGTTAATATTTTTAAAATATACATTATGTTACCTTAAAATATAATGTGTTCACAACTATATTTAAATAATATAAAATAAATTTTATATTGGTCATATAGATAATTGATTCTCCACATGATAATGCTCTCATCATTGAGGAACAATAGGTTTCTACAAATGTTGACTCTACTGGTATAGGGGAATGTCATATTGACAATGTTGAAACTAAAAAAATGGTTGAAGGTGAATAACCTATGTCTGAGAAAAAATAGGGAAATAATAATTTGAAATTATTAATAAAAAATATGGTGAGGTGAAAAGGTATAAAATTTGGGGTTGAATTGATTAAATATGACATAAATATCAACCCCCATGAGTCCATTTTCATTAGTTACATTCGGATCACCACTCAGATGTATATTTCGACTGATGTAGATACATGGAACAATGTTATTCATGCATTAAAGACACCAATTTTAGAAGATATTAAATTAATATTATGACATACATTCTCTATTTTACTAAAAAATAAAACAATGAATCTTTGATTTAATCTTTATTATCCCTTATAGAGTGTAATAATACTAGATTAATGTTAAAATAAATATGTATTAATGGTCGCATGAAAGGATCATAGATCTTTTAAGACAATTATTATGAATAACTACCTCAAGAGCATTGAAGGGAAAGTAAACCCCCACCCACTAATGATATATACACACATTATAAACCATGAAGCATGGAATGAGTTTATTGACTATCGTGAACATGCATTATCATATATACATTGTTATTTGTAATATTTTACTAGGAAATACATGTATTAATCACTTTCATGAAGAATGTTTAATTTATAAAATAGCAACTAAGTGTTGAAAATAAGCGGAATTCATCAAAATCAATGTACTCATACCATAAAGTAAGGATGGGGTATGCTTCACTTCAAAAATGGTATTTATTTCAAATTATTATAAATAATTTAATGTGGCGTGAAACAATAATGTAATTATGTTCCATTTTTTATATAAAAATTTCTAAATCAAAATAAAAAACCACTTTTATACCATTTCATGTGCTATGAAAGGAGGATCATGTAAATAAAGAGGTAATACTTGTAGATGAAAATAGAAAAAGTGTATGAGAAACATGTGTAAGTATGAAGTACTAAAAAAATATTTCCTTTTTAAATCAATACAAAAAAATAATCACTACTTATTTTCCTATATTTTTATCCTATTTAGACCCAAAAATCGCCATCAAATATACCCAATGAACATCTAATTTCAGTGGCCTTGAAGTGGCCTGAGCAATATGGTCATGTAAGAGGTTATGGTTTTGGAGTGTTTCCTCCAAAATACTTTGAGATTGAAAAGGTGCAAGTGAGATTCTAATGAGATAATAAAATACATATAGGAATGGATATATTCTCTAAATGTAAAAGGTACTTGGTTGTCTGGTTTGATATAATAGTTAGTGTGAATGCGTCAAAATAAGAAAAACCATATCAACAATCACCACATGAAGTGCCACACCCCCTTCTTTGAGGATAATCATTCTCATAAAAGGACCACCTTAAACCTGGTATTCTATTTTCTCACAATAGTTCCTGCTAAATGTGACTCAAAAAACTACTGATACCTTTCCTGTAATGAAATTATGTAGGGTGAAATTGAGTGGGATTTATATCTATTGGCACACACCCATCACCTTATTACAATTGTAATGGTGGGTACCCAAGACCCAACATAAATAATATTTTTTTATTATAATAACATGTATATAGTGAGTTATGAATGATGTCTAGTTACCATAATAGTGTTTATATTTCATTATCCACTATTTACATGGTAATGTATACAGATTATTTTTAATATCAAAAGGTTATAGAAGTTCCT
Source organism: Viscum album (assembly GCA_963277665.1). Classification (NCBI taxonomy): domain Eukaryota; kingdom Viridiplantae; phylum Streptophyta; class Magnoliopsida; order Santalales; family Viscaceae; genus Viscum; species Viscum album. Next base: position 400,099,214 of record OY728127.1, on the reverse strand, counting down.
AGACTATAATGATAACCTTTATATACTATGAAATTAATATTAAACATATATTATGTGGTCTAAATACATAATACTAACTATAAACAGATGATGTGTGGAAATCAGGTGTTGAGGGATGATAAGGATTAAGACTTCTTCTCATGAAGTTCACACTTAGTGATCTTGAGTAGATGAGATTATAAGGATTTACCAACCAATTGGAAGACCACATCCTCATGTTTCATTGGTTCTTCTTATTTGTGAACATTTTTAATGGTCTCCTGAATTTAGATAATTATTTGTATACCATTTGATCATGTACTTTGATGTAAGGAAAAAACTATGGAATTGATGTCGTAGTGAGCTAGCTTTGTTGGTTGTGTCATTGGTGATATAACATTTATTGAATGATAAAGAATTAATTTTTTTCTTTTGAAAGGATGTGATATCTCTATCCTGATTGATCCAGAGGATAATTCCTTCACTAAATCCGTTGACAAGGTAGAATAAGGTAAGTTCATCCAGATAGGTCAACAAAAAATAAATCAATAAAGGATGATGAAAAAAAGTATGCATCCTAGTTTGTGGGAAATCATGAGGCAAAGTGAATATATTACACAGTGTGTGTTCATAGGAAAGATTTTAATTTCTAAGAAATCTATTTTTCTCGTTAGGGTATTTTATTGGTTGTTAAACTCTATGTTTGGTCTTTGAATATTTTTAACTTCAATAAAGATAAATTCCTAGAGGGTCACACACTTAGTGGACCCAAGAGTTTGGCCTAATCTGATGAATATGAGTTTTGGACATAGTGGGCCCCACCATTGGAGTTCAGGGGTGTCCAAGAATATACGATTCCCATTAAATAAATAAATTCATGTTATTCAAGTTTTTAATAATTAGTGTTAAATTTTTTTATTTCATGTATTCACAAGATATTATGTGAAGACATGAGAAAATATTTAACAATTTTTTTTTTAATATTTATGGTTCATTTAGTATTTATGGTAATAGTGAGTTGAGTTAATTACTTTATTTTATAACATAATATATTTATTATATTTCAAGTAAGTGATAAAAAATATACATGATATTTATCACTCATTAAGTGAGTCATAAGTAGTCATTTATCGATATTTAGTGGGTTAAACATATCCGAGGGTCGAGGAACCATTTCCAGTTATTTAGATTTGTAATATATATGTAAGGATAGGCTCTCATACTGGGTACTATTCATTGTGAGGTTTTTAGAGCCTCTCTCTCCTCTATCCCGCTTCCTGGGGATAGAACCACTTGATCCAATCAAGCAGACCGAGCTCTTCTTCATGAATTAAAGGAACAACAATGTGATGTTCATCAAGACGTCAAAGACATATTTGATTCTCCATGCGAGCACCTAGAAGTTGATGAGAAATGTTTATATGGACATTTAATGTTCATGTGGAAGATGTAGAGAGATCCAAATTTGGTTCCTTGGAGAAACAGTCACTGTCGGTGAACGATTGATGAAAAATACTTCATATCAAATAAAGGTAATTTTTTATTTAATATCTGTCCTTAAAATTCTTTATGCGAGACCCTCTATAAGGACCCGGCCTTAAAACCTTACATAATCATGAATTAAATGAATAATTCACATAGATGATCTATTCAGGTTTAGAGTTTTAGAGAATTAGGACATAACTATTACATATCAAAAGATTAAAAAGTATAAACTTCTTCTAAAAATAAAAACACCTAAAAAGAAACATGTCTAGTTCCATGTTTTAGATAGCATGACTTTTCCTTGATCCCATCCTTGACACTATTCCACATTAAGTCCTGTGAAAAACATTTCAGAAAAACTTGGGGTGAGCATAAAAAGCTCAGTAAGGGATACACAAAGAAGGAAAACTGTTAGTTTTTCAAAACATCAAGTAAACCATGAATATTTTGTCAAAGTAACACTTTTCACCTTTATGGAGTAGTAAATTGTAACACCCCAAGATTCCACGATAGGCTTCACTTTCAATAATGCAATAGCTTGCATTGTACGCAAGTTCGAGATTCTAACACACTGCGACCAATCAAAATAGCCATTATGAATAGTAATACCCACTTTTTGAAATTATATATATTTTATATTTCAAAATGGACTTCATTTTTGGATTCGGAATATCGAAATTAGCCTATGTTAAATTTTTGTAATTTTTCTGAGAACTTCCATTTTTTTATGAATAGTGAAAAATACTTAAAAACAACTTTTTTAATAAAAATAATTTATAGTGATAAATTATACTATTTAGTGGTTTTAAAGTGTAACTATAATATATTTTTAAAATTTTATCCAATGGTGGTCATTAGAATTAATTTCACTTTGAAATTGGACATAAACAATTGTCAATCTTTTGATATATATTGTTTCTTAAAAACACGCTATTTGTTGTGACAGCGGGAATTAATTATAAAATTAATTAATGCAACTTATATGTTTGGAATTTTCTAAAATATACATCATTTTTAAATTCAGCATATCAATTATATCTTAGGGTGAAATTTTGGCATTGTTCTGAAAAACATCAATTTTTGATGAATAGTGAAACCGCTAAGTGGTAGTTAAAAAACTGATTTTTCATTTAAATGAAACATTAACACTTCTAGGTTTTGATTTTCAAAAATCCGCCATACATGGTAGTCATTAGGAAGTAAAATTTGGTTCAATGGGATTAAAATAATCATTTTGTGAATAGTAACTTTTAGGTTTAATTAATCGCGATTAAAGGTAATTAGTGAAATTCAAGGTAAAAATTATATTATAAAAATATTCAAATACCTTTAAACTTGTCCTACCCCTATTGGATGAGTCATGGAAGACCAATAAAATCCATGGGTCAACTTAGGGACCCCATGGAGCCACTTCGGTAGGAAAATAACATTAAAAACGTTTTATTTAATGTTAAAATAAAAATGTCACAAAATGAGTTGTTTTACTAAGACAATTTTTAAATGGGGATAAAAAAGTCATATTTTTTACTATAAATATTCATTAGAAATCTAACACTATTTCCTACATTATGATATTTTTTTTAAAATTTTAGACATTAAATAAATTAAATTATTTATGACACCATGATGATGCAGCGATCACCTCATTATTTAACAATTTAAATAAAATGAAAAGATAATGTAAAATATAAGACCTAAACATGTCAAAATCCTATTGGATGGGTGTATTTAGAACTCTTATGACCTTATCCTAGAAATATATAATTTTGGGACCTTTTAAATCCGAAAATAATTTTATAATAAAGTAACCTTTTATAACTTTCCAAGAGTGCCCCTCCTCTCCTCTTAAAAAAGGCCCCCACCTCTACCACCTTACCCACACCTCTCAAGCCTTTGGCTCAGCAAAACCCTGCCAATTTTGTCTCTCCACATCCCAATCTTACTCCTATAATCCTATCTTTGGGCAGAAGTCTTCCCAAGGAAGCCTTTGAGCTCAAAACAAAAAGAGTTACCCGTTTTAAAGGTAGTGTTTTCTCTTGTGTTCTTATATTTTATTTTACGTCTCCAACCCCATAAAATATTTTATTCATTTCTTTTGTAATAGCACCAGTATCCTCAATTTACTGGGATGTTTTTATAAGAATTATTCGAGCTAAACTTACACACACCTATATCTAATGGTTAAAGAACATACTGTTTCTGTGGATGGAAAATTTCTGCCTCACGAAACGATGATTGTTTGACACTCATATAGCACCTTAAAAGGTGTAAATTAAGATGTCACTATATTTATATATGATATATAATATGTTTATGTTTTACTTAAGCTTCTGTATTTTTTATTTATGGCATACCTTTATGGTTTCCATTATGAGTAAACGCGATATTTTCATTTTAGGAAGTGCGGACTACCTCCCCATCAAAGTGATTTGAATCGTTAATGCCATATGTGATGTATAAAGGATGGATTATATGGTATTATACATTATATTATACTGTAATTATAGTATACCTTTATAAAATTATAATTTCATTCCATTAAATACTAAATAGAAATGAAAGTAGTGTTCATGCGTACGTACGGCTTACCGTCTCCATGAACGGTGCATTTCATTTCTTACCTCTAAATGTTATGTAATATTATAAATTCATGTATATACTGGATATATATGATATATATTATATCTACATCATGAAAATAATTCTGGACATAATGGATATTTCACCACATGAACAACTTGTAATTATAAGAAGGTTATTTTTGACTCAAGTACCAAAGATCGACAAAATGACTGTTATTAACTTAAATAATTACATAATGTTCATAACATGGTAATAAGTGATATAAAAGGAATAATTAACATGGAAAAGGTTCTTAAGAAAAAAATAAATTAACTCTAGTTTATTATTCAGGAGGTTAAAGAGCGGTCGAGTCAAGTCGGACACGAGGTAAGGGAACTTCTTAACCCTATTTCTATTCTTTGGGTTAATCTCCTACTTTCAAATTATGTCATGATATTATTATGTCCAATCTTTTATTTGTACTTTATTTATGTGTAATTATAGTGAATACACATAATAGATCTATTTTATTCAAAAAATGATCTTTGTAAGGGACTTTGTCTCAATCTCCTTTCATTGAGGCATATTTTGTTTTATACAAAATTTTCTTTTATACGGTGTATAAAACCCTTTGACTTTTACTTTCATTCAAAAAGGAATCTTTTTATAAGAAAAGTTTTTACTAAACGACAAAAGGAATGTTTTGCCTTACGTATGCGGTGACAACGACTTCTCCGCCGCCGTGACCATTATTTGAGTTTCGGCTTCCTCTACAAGCCATAACTTTTTTTAAATGAAAAATAAATACAAATTTTAAATTTTCTTTTATTTTGGTATTGAAAATGGTTTTGAGAGTGTTTTATTATATCAATGTGTTGTATTGATATCTTGTGATTGAAATTTGGAAATGTTATGTTTCCTTTATGCATGTTTTATGTGATACGATTATGTTATGGTTTATGATATGTTTAAACCTGTTCATATGAGGAATGCATTGGACTTAATAAGTGACGGGTGGAGCCCGCTACAGCTCCTCGATGCATCGGTAGGTCAAATGAGACAAACTAGTTTCTTGTCACAATGCCTTGACAAAATCTTATTTGTAGTATTGGCACGAGGCCTTGGCTACGTGGTTATGATAGTCTGGCATTATGCATTCCATCATTATGAAAGTGGTTATTGATATTTCATGTGGTTATTCGACCAGTAGAATATCCATGTGAATAAGTGAATGGAATTATCTCATTTTACATTTTCCATATTATGTTGAAGTTCAAGTTTAAAAGGGTTTTGTTTTAGTTATACATTATCTTAAATGTTTATGTTTATTTATGAAAGCTTCCGCTATATTTTTATCCTTACTGAGCATATGAGATCACCCCTTTCAGTGTTTTAATTTTTCCACGATGTGAAGAAGTATATTATGAATGACCTGCAGGGATAGTATGAGGGGATATGAAGACAAGATGTTGTTGTAGTTTATTTTTACTTTTTGATGTAATGTAAGACTTATGAATGTATCTAGTGTTTCCAAGGCTACTAAACTAATCGGTCTTTCGAGACATGATCTTTTGTGATCATGCCAATGTTACGCAATAATGCACCGACTCTGGGTAACTGGGGTCGGGGCGTTACAGTTGGTATCAGAGGCAGTTTAGTACTATCCTTGGAAGCTAGATTTAGATAAACTGTGATTAGAGCACATATCCCAAAGAAAGACTTTGAGGATTAGTATAGAAGAACATCCTAGAATTTTGGTATTATAGATATTTTGTGAGTTTTCAGAGCAATACATCCCTTTCTGGATACGAGCAGGTAGAGGCAGCTCTGGGATAGATATACCTAGGGGTAAAACCCAAAAACACCGCTTTGAGGTAGACTCGAACGGGAACTGGTGCATGATAACGGGCCTTGCTGCACTCTTGGTTACGACACTCCTGAGGGATATGCTTAGGGTAATTCTCATTTTCATTACAAACCATTATGAAGGGTTTATGAGTATATACTTCCTCAAAGAAAACATTTCTTTTTTATGATTATGGATTATATCAAAGAATAGTTCAATTTATGTAAAGTGTTTTACAAGTATGGAATTATGTATTTTGATTCATAAACTAATCTAGTTTATTCCATTATTTAGAAATGGCACTTAGTGGGAGGAATGGAAACCGTATAAATGCACGCACTCCATGTAGGGATTTCCCTCCTGCTCAAGATAATTATTGTGGAGTTGGAGATACAACTGGTGCTGATCAACTTATCACCATACTGGGGCAACTCACTCAGGTTATGAATAATAACCTTACTCGTATGGAGCACCCTGATCCAGAACGTGGAGGATCAATGTTAGACCGCTTCATGGGGCAACAACCGCCAACATTTAATGGGGGTACAAATCCATTAGTATCTGAGCAATGGATAAACTCCTTAGAGAAAATATTCCACGCCTTGGGGTGTAGCGAAAGGGAGAAAGTTGTCATGGCAGTTTACCGCCTCACTGGAGATACCGATCAATGGTGGTCGCTGATTCAAAACACAAAGGAAGATGAATAAATATCCAGTATAGAATGGAGGGAGTTTAAGGAAATTTTCTTAGAAAAATACTTTCCTCATAACCATCGAGCAGATATGGAAAGGCAATTTCAGAGTCTGAGACAAAAGGAGGCTGAGAATGTCGCAAAGTATGAGGCTAACTTTACAAGGTTAGCAAGGCATGTAGCAGATTATATATGTATCCCAATAAGTAGGATTGATCTTTTCATTTATGGGTTAAAACCATTTCTCCGTCGAGCCTTAGTCTCACAATCTTTCTCTTCGTATGAAGATATAGTCTCGTGTGCCATCAAGAGAGAAATGGAATTCTCTAAATCTTATAACAATAAAGTAAAGCAAGAGAAGGTGAGAATGGTGGAACAAGAGACAGATAAAGGGAAAAGGGGAAAGAAGGATTTTTCATTATGCAATAATTGTGGGAAGAAGCACCCTGGTACTTGCCTAAAAGGAATGGGAGTTTTTTATAAATTCGGAGAAAAAGGTCACCAGGCTCATGATTGCTAGGGAAAGAAAGGGGCTATCAATGTTGAATGCTGCAATTGTAGGGAAATGGGGAATTATGTAAATGAATGTCCTAAGCGTCAAGGAAACTTACCTCAGAAAAGTCCAGGGGATCAAAGATAATCTCATGCTGTTACTACAGTTGAAGTGGAATAATTAATGTATTGGTGCTTTTGGAAACAAGGATTATATTCTGGTTATAAGAATAATGTGATATGTATAAGGATTGTACTGCAGTACTTGTTGTTTTCATTAAGGTTTTAATATGATGAAGGTAATCATATTTTTAGTATGTGACAATAAGAGAAACTTTACTTTGTTTGTGGAATCTAATGTTACAATTTATTTTGGAATTTAAGGACATTTTAGAGAAAGTCTAGACAGAGGTATTTTGGATAACTATAATAGTTGGAATGGATTAAGTTGAACTTTGGATAGTATTGTTTAAGGTTAAAACATTTATGACTATTATTTTTGGAATATTATAATACTATAGTATAGGAAAAGGACAACCTGTAGGTCGGGGGATAACCCGTCGCGTCGGACAAAGCTGTAGGAATCTAACCCACAACCATAGTGCGACAGGCCTTTATTACCTACCACTAGCCTACAGGAAGTCCTTGGTTATTACAAAAAAGTTTTCCTAATCTAAATGGTATGTGTTAATATTTGGAACCTTATACAATAATGATAAATAGAATATTTTTTAGTTCTATTACCTTTTACAGTGAAATATGGGTTTGTGGTAAAAATTTATTAAAGAATGAAAGTCTACATGACAAGTATGTATATTCCCTTACATTATTAGTAAATCTCCTAAATATATTCCTCAACTTTATAAAAGGTAACTTAAAACAAAAACATTGCTGGTTAACTTTTCCAACTGGGGATTCAATTACCGTTTAACCAATCACAAGTTTGTGATTTTCTTGTGGTTAACTTTCTCCAAATCCAGTTTTCTACAACTCTCCATCAGACCTTGATGTTTTGTTTTTCTTCCATATCCATATTTAGAATCCTAGTATGGGATATCTCGGGTGACCTTTTTACTTATCGTTCTTTCTTTTAAAGTTATATTTTTTATTAACATTATTTCCGATGTGGGTTTTCCACAAAGGTATTTTCTATTTTCAACCTTTTATTTTCAATGAAAAATTTCAAATTGTGAGGATGCAATTTATTGAAGGAGGGGAGAATTTAACACCCCGAGCTTCCACGATATGATTCTCTTTCAATAATTCAATAGCTTGCATTGCACGCAAGTTCGAGAATCTAACACACCACGACCAATCAAAATATCCATTATGAATAGTAATACCCAGTTTTGAAATTATATATATTTTATATTTCAAAATGGAATTCATTTTTGGATTCAGAATATCGAAATTATCCTATGTTGAATTTTTGGTATTTTTCTGAGAACTTCCAATTTTTTATGAATAGTGAAAAATACTTAAAAACAACTTTTTTAATCAAAATAATTTATAGTGATAAATTATACTATTGAGTGGTTTTAAAGTGTAATTAGAATATATTTTTACCATTTTATCCAATGGTGGTCATTAGAATTAATTTCACTTTAAAATTGGACATAAAGAATTGTCAATCTTTTGATATATATTGTTTCTTAAAAACACGCTATTGGTTGTAACAGCGGGAATTAATTATAAAATTAATTAATGCAACTAATTAAATGAAACCACTAAGTGGTAGTTAAAAAATTGATTTTTCGTTTAAATGAAACATTACCAATTCTGTGTTTTTATTTTCAAAAATCGGACATACATGGTTGTCATTAGGAAGTAAATGTGGTTCAATGGGATTAAAATAATTTTTTGGTGAATAGTAACTTTTAAGTTTAATTAATTGCGATTAAAGGTAATTAGTGAAATTTAAGGTAACAATGATATTATAAAAATATGAAAATACCTTAACACTTGTCCTACCCCTATTGGATGAGTCATGGACGACCCAGACAATCCATGGGTCAACTTGGGGACCTCATGGAGCCACTTTGGTAAGAAAATGACATTAAAAACATTTTATTTAATGTTAAAATAAACAATGTGACAAACATGAAATATTTTACTAAAACAATTTTTTAATGGGGTTATTCAAGTCATATTTTTGAATATAAGTATTCATTATAAATCTAAAAATATTTCCTACATTATGATATTTTTTTATAATTTTTAGACATTAAATAAATTAAATTATTTATGACACCATGATGATGCATTGATTACCTCATTATTTAACGATTTACATAAAATGAAAAGATAATGTAAAATATAAGACCTACACATGTCAAAAACCTATTGGATGGATGTATTTCGAACTCTTATCACCTTATCCTTGAAATATATAATTTTGGGACCTTTTAAATCCGAAAAACATTTTATAATAAAGTAACCTTTTATAACTTTCCAAGAGTGCCCCTCCTCTCCTCTTATAAAAGGACCCCAACTCTACCACCTTACCCGCACCTCTCAAGCCTTTGGCTCAGACAACACCTACCCAATTTGTCTCTCCACATCCCACTCTTACTCATAGAAACCTCACTTTGGGCAGAAGTCTTCCCAAGGAAGCCTTTGAGCTCAAATCAAAAAGAGTTGCCCGTTTTAAAGGTAGTGTTTTCCCTTGTGTTCTTATGTTTTATTTTGCTTCTCCAACCCCCTAAAATATTTTATTAATTTCTTTTGTAACAAAACCAGTATCCTCAATATACTGGGATGTTGTTATAAGAAGTATTCGTGCTACACTTACACACACCTACATCTAATGGTTAAAGAACATACTGTTTCTGTGGATGGTGAATTTCGGCCTCACGAAATGATGATTGTTCAAAACTCATATAACACCTTCAAATGTGGCCATTAAGATGTCACTATATTTATATATGATATATAATATGTTTATGTTTTACTTAAGCTTATTTATTATTCATTTATGGCATACCTTTATGGTTTCCATTATGGGTAAACGCGATATTTTCATTTTAGGAAGTGCGGACTACCGCCCCCTCAAAGTGATTTGAATCGTTAATGTCATATGTGATGTATAAAGGATGGATTAAATTTTATTATACATTATATTATACTGGAATTATATTATACCTTTATATAATTTTAATTTCATTCCATTAAATATGAAATATAAATGAAAGTAGCATTCATGCGTATGTACGGCCTACCGTCTCCATGAACGGTGCATTTCATTTCTTACCTCTAAATATTATGTAATATTATAAATGCATGTATATACTGGATATATATGATATATATGATATCTAAATCATGACAATAATTCTGGATATAATTTATATTTCACCACATGAACAACTTGTAATTATAAGAAGGTTATTTTTGACTCAAGTACCAAAGATCGACAAAATGACCGTTATTAACTTAAATAATTACATAATGTTCATAACATAGTAATAAGTGATATAAAAGTAATAATGAACATGCAAAAGTTTCTTAAGAAAAAATAAATTAACTCTAGTTTATTATTCAGGAGGTTAAAGAATGATCGAGTCAAGTCGTACACGAGGTAAGGGAACTTCTTAAACCAATTTCTATTCTTTGGGTTAATCTCCTAATTTCAAATTATGTCCTGATATTTTTATGTCCAATATTGTATTTGTACTTTATTTATGTGTACTTATAGTTAATACACATAATAGATCTATTTTATTCAAAAAAATGATCTTTGTAAGGGACTTAGTCTCAATCTCCTTTCATTGAGGCATATTTTGTTTTATACACAATTTTCCTTTATAAAGTGTATAAAACCCTTTGAATTTTACTTTTATTCAAAAAGGAATCTTTTTATATGATGCTTTTTTACTAAACGACAAATGGAATATTTTGCCTTACGTATGCAGTGACAACGACTTCTCTGCCGCCGTGACTATTATTTGAGTTTCGGTTTCCTCTACAAGCCATAAATTTTTTTAAATGAAAAATAAATACAATGTTTTAATTTTCATTTATTTTGGTATTGAAAATGGTTTTGAGAGTGTTTTATTATATCAATGTTTTGTATTGATATCTTGTGATTGAAATTTGGAAATGTCATGTTTCCTTTATGCATGTTTTATGTGATACGATTGTGTTATGGTTTATGATATGTTTAAACCTGTTCATATGAGGAATGCATTGGACTTAATAAGTGATGGGTGGAGCCCGCTACAGCTCCTCGATGCATTGGTAGGTCTCATGAGACAAACTAGTGTCTTGGAAAGAGGCCTTGACAAAATCTTATTTGTAGTCTTGGCACGAGGCCTTGGATACGTGGTTATGATAGTCTGGCATTATGAATTCCATCATTATGAAAGTGGTTATTGATATTTCATGTGGTTATTCCACCAGTATAATATCCATGTGAATAAGTAAATGGAATTATCTCATTTTACATTTTCCATATTATGTTGAAGTTCAAGTTTAAAAGGCTTTTGTTTTAGTTATACATTGTCTTAAATGATTATGTTTATTTATGAAAGCTTTCGCTATATTGTTATCCTTTCTGAGAATCTGAGATCACCCCTTTCAGTGTTTTAATTTTTCCAGGATGTGAAGAAAAATATTTTGAATGACCTCCAGGGATAGTATGAGAGGATATGAAGACAAGATGTTGTTGTAGTTTTGTTTGAATTTTTGATGTAATGTAAGACTTATGAATTTATCTACTGTTTCCAAGGATACTAAACTAATCGGTCTTTCGAGACTTGATCTTTTGTGATCATGCCAATGTTATCCAATAATACACCGACTCTGGGTAACTAGGGTCAGGGCATTACATAAATACTCTTCACAGAATAAAGATCACTACTTACCCTTTGAAACCAAAATATTACCATAAAACCCATATAAACAACACATAACATATAAAGGTAACTTGGGACATAAACATACTTAAATGGAATAACCATATGGTCGACTTCCACACGTATCACTAAATGGAATAGACATACGGCCGACTTCCATACCCAATGCATTGGAAGTTAAAACGTAACCACCCATCTTGGTATTCACAGCACCACCCATCATAAGGTTTATCACGTAACCAGTCGTCAAATGTCCAAGTACCATTATAAAATCATAAGACATAAAACAAATATAATGGAAAGAAAACATTTCCACATTTCAATCACAATATATCACTTAAAAATACTGAAATAACAAATACATTATAAAAGACATTTTCAATACCAATATACATAAAATAGTATATGGTATTTGTTTCATTTTAAAAACATTACGGCTTGTTGAGGAAGCCAAAGACCAAATAATACTCGCGGTGGTGAAAAAGGTCGTTGTCACCGCGTACGTTAAAATAAACATTCCTTTTTGTCATTTAGTAAAACGCTTCGTAGAAAAAGATTCCCTTTGAGTGAAATGAAAAGTAAAAGGTGTTTTATACAGCGTATAAAAGAAAGTCTTGTATTAGAACAAAATATTCCACAATGAAAGGAGATTGAGATGATGTCCCATACAAAGATGGTATCCTTAGATTAAGGATAAATCAATTACATAATTTATGTGTGAAAAATATAAATACACCCAATATAAGTTGATATTAAGTGTACAATAATCAGAGCCAATCATGCATATTAATAGCATGACATGTTCAAGGAGTACAAGTTTAACCCAAAGGATTGAAATTGAATTAAGAAGTTCCTTTGAAAAAATTCGACAGCCTAATGGCGTCGCATTAAAATTCATAAAATTAGTTGACGAGAGAGAAAATGGTATCCCATCACTTGGACATAAAATTTACATCAATAAGGATATAGAAGAAAATATCCCTAAATAAGAAGATGTAAATTTAAATACTTAAAAAAAGAAGTCTTTTAAAAATAGGAGGGTGAAAGGTTCCCTTACCGATTTGGGTAACCTTCGAAACGTACACCCCATGAAATAAGGGTCATAAAATGAAGTTGTAAATACCCATAAATGAAAGTATATTTCACAAATAGTAGAATAATATGAATTACATACACCACTCAAAGGAAATGGTGGAAAATTTAGAATGAATCCCACAGGAATAAAAGTGAGATGAAATATCCCTTACGTAAACTCGACAGCCTAACGGTGCCACTTAAAACTTCCAAAAATGGATTTATGAGATCAAATAGGGTGTATCATAATATGAACATAAAAATTACATAATTAGGAGTATAAAAGAACATCTCCAAATATAATAAAGATGAGCTTAAAAGAAATGACATAAAATAAAGTACTTAAAAAGAATGAGAGAGGTATGATCTCTTACCTCAAGTCTGACTTGTCTGGTTCGTTTCTTTATATTCCTGAATAATAAACTTTGTTCAATTTATAATTGCTTAAGGAAATACTTTAAGAATTATTATTCAGTTTATATCACATATTATAATGTTATAATAATTGGTTAATAATGTGAGTTCATATCAGACGTTTTTGTCGATGTTTAGTACATGAGTCAAAAATGAACTTGTTTGAAAATGATTGTCCATGTAGTTATAAGTAAATCTTCTCCAGAATAGTATTAATGGTTTAAATGTCATATATATCCATTAAATATTAATTTTATACTATTCCATATATTTTGAGATAAAAAGAAATGAAATGCACCGTTCATTGAGACGGTAGGCCGTACGTACGCATGAACACTACTTTCATTTATTTGTCATATTAATGGAATTAAAAATAAATGAGAGATATAAATATTATAATTACATTATAATATATATGTTATATAGGTCACATATGTTCATTAATCTCATTCTTTATACATTCCATGTATTGCATGAATGATTCACATCACATGAGGGGGCGGTAGTCCATACTTCCTCATACAAAATTATCGCATTTGCACAACATGAAAAGCATAAAGGTATGTTTTTAATATAAAATACAGAAGAATAGAGATGAAATAAATATAATATATATCATATAAAAATAGTCTCATCATAATGGCCACCATGAGTGGTGGTAGAGGAAGATAGAACAATCATCGTTTCGTGAGGCAGTAATTCGCCATCCACAGAAACAATATGTTCTTTAACCATTAGACGGAGGTGTGTGTAAGTGTAGCTAGAATAATTCTCCTAAAAACATCCTAGTATATTTAATATTATGGTTTTGTTACAAAATAAAGGAATAAAAAAATTTCATGGGGTTGGAGAAGCAAAATTAAACAAATGAACATAAGAGAAGACATTACCTTTAAATCGGGTAACTCCCCTTGGTTTGAACCAAAAGGGTTTCTTGAAGAGCTTTCTACCTAAGGGAAGGATTATAGGATGCATAGAGGGATGTGGAGAGATAAAATGGGCAGATAGTGGCTGATCCAATGTCTTGAGAGGTGTGGGTAAGGTGGTAGAGGTGGGGGCCTTTTATAAGAGAAGAGGAGGGGTCCTCTTGGAAAGTTATAAAATATCACTTTATTATAAAATGATTTTCGGATTTTAAAGGTCCCAAAAGGATATATTTCTAGTCTAAGGTGATAAGGTATCTAAATACACCCATCCAATAGGTTTGTGACAGGTGTAAGACTTAGATGTTACCCTATCTTCTAATTTTATTTAAATCGTTCATTTATGAGGTAATCACTGCATCATCACGGTGTCATAAATAAATTAATTTATTTAATTTCTAAAAATTATAAAAAAATATCATGATATAGAAAATATTTTTATCTTTCTAATGAGAATTTATAGTAAAAAATATGACTTGTATAACCCCATGTAAATTTTTTTTGTAAAACAATACATGTTTGTGACATTTTAATTTTCACTTTAAATAAAAAGTTATTAATGTCATTTTCCTAAAAAAAGTGGCTCCATGGGGTCCCCAAGTTTACCCATGGATTTTCTTGGTCGGCCATGACTCATAAAATAAGTGTAGGACATGTTTCAAGGTCATTTCATATTTTTATAACATTATCTTTACCTTAAATTACACTAATTACCTTTAATCGCGATTAATAAAACTTAAAAGTTACTATTCACTAAAAAATTATTTTAATCCCATTGAACCACATTTTACATCATAATGACAATCATGTATGTCAGATTTTTGAAATTCAAATCACTGAAGTGGTAAAGTTTTATTTAAATGAAAAATCAGTTTTTTAACTACCACTTAGTGGTTTCACTATTCATCAAAATTTTATGTTTTTCAGAAAAATACCAAAAAATCACCCTAATCTATATTTGATATTCCAAATTCAAAAATGATTTCTTTTTTACAAAATTCAAAACGTATAATTTTCATTAATTAATTTAATAATTAATTCCTGTTGTCCAAACAAATAGCGTGTTTTTAAGAAATAATATCTATTAAAAGATTGACACTTGTTTAAGTCCAATTTCAAAGTGAAATTAATTCCAAGGACCACAATTGGATTAAATCGTAAAAATATATTCTAATTTCACTTTAAAACCAATTAAAAATATTATATAATCATATAAATAAGTTAGATTAAAAAGAGGTTTCGAATTAAAATACACCATTTTTCAATTATTCATTAAAAATGAACTTTGTCGAAAAAATAACAAAAACATACACAAAGTAAATTTTGATGTTCTGATTCTAAATATGTATTTTATTTGGTCCAATATAACATTTGAAATTGTCAAAAAGTGGATTTAAAAATGGTTCGCCATCAAACGGCAGTTAATCGACCATTTAAAGAATTTTAGAATATTTATGCTTAAAATTGGATTCATTCGCATTTTAAGCCTCTAAAATTTATTGGATAAGAGTAAAAATATTTGACAAATATATATAATCATTTTGTAGTTAGTTCTTTTCATTCCCTCCATTACAATGGCTAGGCGTTAACTACCATTTAAAATAATATTATTTTATTATTAGAGTGCAATGTAAGATTTCCAAGAAACTCATTGTTGCGTATTGGGTACGCCATCGAGCATAGATTTTCCTTTTAAATTAATATTAAAATTTTATTAAAAAATATGGATAAATATGAAAAGGTAATATTCTTTATTTACTAGGGATGTTACATCCTTCCCCCCTTTTGGGAATTGCATCCTCACAATTTTAAAATTGGGCTTCGAAAATTCATTAAAAGCCCCACATCGGAAAAGGAGTAAATTAAACTGTCACTTTAAAAGAAAGAAAGGTAAGTACAAAGGTCACCCAATTTAACCCATACTAGGATTCCATGTAGGAAAACATGGACATGGAGGATAAAACAAAGGGTCATGTTCTGATGGAGAGTGACAGAAAACATGTTTAGGAGAAAGTTAACCACCAGAAAATAAAAAACTGGTGATTGGTTAAACGGTATTTGATTCCCCAGTAGGAAAAGTTAAAAGACAACATTTTTGTTTTTAAGTTACTTTTCATTGAAGAATTTATTTATAATCTTAACTAAATTATAAGGAAACATACTTACTTGTCATGTAGACTCTAATCTCCTACTATATTTCTTACATAGACTCATATTTTCTTCAAAAGATGAGTATTTAGGATGACTTGTTCACATTAAGAGCACTATAATCAACTTCTTGAGAATCACCTAATAAAAAAAAGAGAACTATATATTTCCCATGTATTTAGACCTTAACCAAAACCAAAACGGTTAGTACAAGATCAAATAATCCCCAAAACGGATAATCCTTTATAAAAATAAATACTACTCTTAATCTCCAAAAAATTTCAAACATTATCCAAAGTACAACAAATACCATTCAATAAACATCTATCCATAAAATAATTCAAAGTAATCAAAACAATGATTGAAACCCAAATATATAAAGGTTTTGATCACATAGTCTTCCAAGTTAAATCTTAGTATTTATCTCCAAATAACATCAGTTTCTCTTAAAGTCTTGTATTGTAAAGTAATTAACCTAATCCAGTATTCTCCATGATAGGTAAATCATTTTCATAAATAAACCAAAACGTCATATGTGCAGAATAAAAACATAGATTCTTCCAAAATAAAATTCCATCGTTTCTCCTCAATTGAAATCCCAAAGTATTCTATTTTTTATAGGCAGATATTGTTTCCACAAAAGAGAGAACATCTTCCAAAATAACCTTTATTACTCAGTCACCAAATAATTTTCCTATGTTAAAGATATCAATTTAATAAAACATAAGTTCCCAAAATCAACTTATTCTTGATACATAAAATCTTTTAACTAAAAATTATAAGTCTTACTAACCAGGGACTTCACTTAGGCTAGTGGAAGGACATGCGCCCTTGTAACCCTTCAGTTTTGGGTTTGATTCATGCGGCCTTACCAGATGTGAGGGGTTGTCACCAATCCTACGGGTTTTCCTTTTTATAAAACTCCAAATATAACCCTAACATGTTTTAACCTCAATGGTTTCCTTATACCTCTCATTTTCATCCAAATTCATTACGATCTCAACATATTAATTCTTGAAGTCTTATTTCACCACAATAAGATAAAATAAAACGATTCCCAAAAAAATAAAGAACATCATACCTTGATCATGGTATCCATTTGGTTTCATCGTCATCCAGTTCTCGTAGGTAGAAGGGCCATGCATTGCAATAATGATTTTGAGATCCTTCAAAATCATTTTCTTCCTCCATCCAAATACACCTTGTACAACATGGGTCATATGGGTATTCACAGAAAAACCATTTTGGAAAATAATCATGTATAACATATAATTTCAAGACATCTGATAAAACATGATTTCTATAAAATAGTCGGACCGATTTTGAGTTGAAACTTTCAATTAATGGTCCTCTTAAAATACTATAGGTATGTGCTGAGAGACTATATTGTAGAAGAAAATATAAATAGGTTGCACAAGGGTCTCCTTCTTCAGCACCTTTTTTTAAATCATAATATGCTTCAAAATCTTGTGATAAGGTAAAATATTTGAAAATTCCTTGATAATATTTACCTTTCTTGAAAATATGAGAATATTGTAAAAATAGTATTTGTCTAAATACCACCCATGATCCACGATGATAATGAGGTATAGTGGAGGTGTTTGATATCTCAAACAATTGCTTGCAAGTCAGTTGTATGATAGAAAAATTTTCACAATCATCCGAACATGACTTTGTAATAATTATTACAAGCATGTGCTCAGGAATAGATATGAATTTCGTTTGAGATCCTCCTCCTTCCATTCGTAACTAACTTTTCTTGACCTGAAAAAATTTTATAAAACAAGGATTTAACTGAAATAATACAAATAGGGACTAACCATGTGTCTAACGAAAACTCTGAATCCCTAAAGTTGTCTAAACCAACCTATGATACCAACTATAAAGACCTGGACTTAAAACCTTACATAATCATGAATTAAATAAATAATTCGAAAAGATGATCTTTTCAGGTTTAGAGTTTTAGAGAATTATGACATAACTATTACATCTCAAAATATTACAAAGTAGACACTTCTACTAACAATAAAAACTCTTAAAAAGAAACATGTCTAGTTCCATGTTTTAGATAGAATTACTTTTCCTTGATCCCATATATGAACCTATTCCACATTAATTCTTGTGAAAGACATTTCAAAAAAACTTGGGGTGAGCATAAAAAGATCAGTAAGGGATACACAAACAAGGAAAACTGTTAGTTTTTCAAAACATAAAGTAAACTATGAATACTTTGTCAAAGTAATTATTTTCACCTTTAAGAAGTAGTAAATAATCTTCACTGAATAAAGATCGCTACTTACCGTTTGTAACCAAAATATTACCATAAAACTCATATAAAGAACACATAACATATAAAAGTAACTTGGGACATAACCATACTTAAATGGAATAACCATATGGTCGACTTCCACACATATCACTAAATGGAATAGCCATATGGTCGACTTCCATACCCAATGTATTGGAGGTTATAACATAACCATCCATCCTGGTATTTAAGGCACCACCCGTCATAAGGTTTATCATGTAACCACCCGTCAAATGTGCAAGTACCATTATAAAATCATAAGACATAAAACAAATATATTGGAAGGAAAACATTTCCACATTTAAATCACAATATATCACTTAAATAAATTGACATAAAAAATCCATTATAAAAACCATTTTCAATACCAAAATACATAAAATAGTATATGGTATTTATTTCATTTTAAAAACATTAAGGCTTTTTGAGGAAGCCAAAGACCAAATAATACTCGCGGTGGCGAAAAAGGTCTTTGTCACCGCGTACGTTAAAATAAACATTCATTTTAGTCATTTAGTAAAATGATTCATAGAAAAAGATTCCCTATGAATGAAATGAAAAGTAAAAGGTGTTTTATACAGCGTATAAAAGAATGTCTTGTATTAGAACAAAATATGCCTTAATGAAAGGATATTGAGATGAAGTCTCATACAAATATGGAATTTTTAGATTAAGGATAAATCAATTACATAATTTATGTGTGACAAATATAAATACACCCAATATAAGTGGATATTAAGTGTAAAAAAATCAGAGTCATTCAAAAATATTAATAGCATGACATGTTCAAGGAGTACAAGTTTAACCCAAAGGATTGAAATTGAGTTAAGAAGTTTCATTGCAAAAATTCGACAGCCTAATGGCGTCACATTAAAATTCATAAAATTATTTTATGAGAGAGAAAATGGTATCCCATCACTTGGAAATAAAATTTACTTCAATAAGGATATATAAGAACATATCCCTACATAATAAGATGTAAATTCAAAATACCTAAAAAAAATAAGTCTTTTAAAAAGAGGGTGAAAGGTTCCCTTACCAATTTGGGTAACTTTTGAAACGTACACCCCATGAAATAAGGGTCATAAAAAAGAAGTTGTAAATACCCATAAATGAAAGTATATTTCACAAATAGTAGAATAATTTGTATTACATACACCACTCAAAGGAAATGGTGGAAAATGTAGCATGAATCCCACATGAATAAAAGTGAGATGAAAAATCCCTTACGTAAACTCGGCAGCCTAACAGTGCCACTTAAAACGTCCAAAAATGGATTTATGAGATCAAATAGGGTATCTCATAATATGAACATAAAAATTACAGAATGAGGAATATAAAATAACATCCCAAAACATAATAAAGATGAGATTAAAAGAAATGACATAAAAGAGAGTACTTAAAAAGAAAGAGAGAGGTAGGATCCCTTACCTCAAGTCCGACTTGTCTTGTTCGTTTATTTATATTCCTGAATAATAAACATTGGTAAATTTATAATTTCTTAAGTACCACCTTTAAAAATTATTATTCATTTCATATCACATATTATAATTTTATAATAATTTGTTAATAATGTGAGTTCATATCTGACGTTTTTGTCAATGTTTGGTACATGAGTCAGAAATGAACTTGTTTGAAAATGATTGTCCAAGTAGTTATAAGAAAATCATCTCTAGAATAGAATTAATGGTTTAAATATCATATATATACAGTAAATATTCATTTTATACTATTCCATAACATTTGGAGATAAAAAGAAATGAAATGCACTGTTCATGGAGACGGTAGGTCGTACGTACGCATGAACGCCACTTTCATTTCTTTGTCATGTTAATGGAATTAAAAATAAATGATATATATATATATTATAATTACATTATAATATATATGTTATATAAGTCACATATGTTCATTAATCTTATTATTTATACATTCCATGTATTGCATGAACGAGCCACATCACTTGAGGGGGCGGTAGTCCACACTTCCTCGTATGAAATTATCACATTTTCACAACATGCAATGAATGAAGGTATGTTTTAAATATAAAATACAGAATCCTATGGAGGAAATAAATATAATATATATCATATAAAAATAGTTCCATCATAATGGCCACCATGAGTGGTGATAGGAGAAGATAGAACAATCATCGTTTCATGAAGCAGTAATTCGTCATCCACAGAAACAGTATGTTCTTTAACCATTAGACGGAGGTGTGTGTAAGTGTAGCTCAAATATTTATCATACCAACATCCTAGTATATTTTAGATACTGTTTTTGTTACAAAATAAAGGAATAAAAATATTTTGGGGGTTGGAGAAGCAAAATAAAACAAATGAACATAAGAGAAGACATTACCTTTAAATCAGTTAACTCCCCTTGGTTTGAACCAAAAGGGTTTCTTGAAGAGCTTCCTAGATAAGGGAAGGATTCTAGGATGAGTAGAGGGTTTTGGAGAGATAAAATGGGCAGATATTGGACGAGACAATTTCTTGAGAGGTGTGGGTAAGGTGGTAGAGGTGGGGGCCTTTTATAAGAGAAGAGGAGGGGCACTCTTGGAATGTTTTCAAATATTACTTTATTATAAACTTCTTTTCAGATTTTAAAGGTCCCAAAAGGATATATTTCAAGGATAAGGTGATAAGGTTTCGGAATACACCCATCCAATAGGTTTGTGACAGGTTTAAAACTTATATTTTACCCTATCTTCTCATTTTATTTAAATCGTTCATTTATGAGGTAATCACTGCATCATCACGGTGTCATAAATAAATTAATTTATTTAACGTCTAAAAAATTTAAAACAAATATCATGATGTAGGAAATATATTTTTCTTTCTAATGAATAAGTATAGTCAAAAATATGACTTTTATAAACTCATGTAAAAAATGTTTTAGTAAAACCATACATGTTTGTGACATTTTAATTTTAACTTTAAATAAAAAGTTATTAATGTCATTTTACTACCAAAGTGGCTCCATGGGGTCCCCAGGTTGACCCATGGATTGTATCGGTAGGCCATGACTCATCCAATAAGTGTATAACATGTTTCATGGTCATTTCATATTATTATAACATTATCTTTACCATAAATTACACTAATTACCTTTAATAGCGATTAATAAAACTTAAAAGTTACTATTCACCGAAAAATTATTTTAATCCCATTGATTCACATTTTACATCCTAATGACAACCATGTTTGTTAGATTTTTGAAATTCAAATCACAGAAGTGGTAAAGTTTCATTTAAAAGAAAAATCAGTTTTTTTACTACCACTTAGTTGTTTCACTATTCATCAAAAATTGAAGTTTTTCAGAAAAATACCAAAAATTCACCCAAAGCTATATTTGATATTCCAAATTCAAAAATGATGTCTATTTTACAAAATTCAAAACATATAAGTTGCATTAATTAATTTAATAATTAATTCCCGCTGTCAAAACAAATAGCGTGTTTTTAAGAAACAATATCTATTAAAAGATTGACACTAGTTTAAGTCCAATTTCAAAGTGAAATTAATTCCAATGACCAATATTGGATTAAATGGTAAAAATATATTCTAATTGCACTTTAAAACCAATTCAAAAGATGATCTAATCATATAAATAAGTTATATTAGAAAGAGGTTTTGAATTAAAATACAACATTTTTCACTTATTCATTAAAAATGAACTTTATTGAAAAAATAACAAAAACATACACAAAGAAAATTTTGATTTCCTGATTCTAAAGATGGATTTTATTTGGTCCAATATAACATATGAAATTTTCAAAAAGTGGATTTAAAAAGGGTTCTCCATCAAAAGGCGGTTAATCGACCTTTTAAAGAATATTAGAATATTTACGCTTAAAATTAGATTCATTCGCATTTTAAGCCTCTAACATTTATTGGATAAGAGTAAAAATATGTGAAAAACATATATAATCATTTTGTAGTTAGTTCTTTTCATTATTTCCATTACAAAAGTTAGGAATTAACTACCATTTAAAATAATATTATTTTATTATTAAAGTGCAATGTAAGATTTCCAAGAAACTCGTTCTTGTGTATTGGGTACGCCATAGAGCATAGATTTCCCTTTAAATTAATATTAATATTTTATTCACAGATATGGATAAATATGAAAAAGTAATATTATTTATTTACCAGGGATGTTACACCCTCGATAGTCATAGAAGGGTGTATTTCACTGAAGATGATGTATTTATCCCATACGAAGATGTAATTATGTTGTATGATGATGTAAAAAAATTAAATTTCCAACTCATATACTTCTGTTACGTGCCCTGGTACCATCATTTGGTATAAGTGTGATAATGTGAAATTTTTAAGCCAATAAAATTTTTGTTTGCATAATGTTCATGAATAGGGAATCATGATGATCCTAATTTCATAAACAATTATCCAATCCAATATCTGATGACCAAGATACGACCATCCAAAGATCGTGAGATTTATCAAAGTCAATTTTGTGGTTTTTAAAAATGAAGTACATATATGTGTGTGTGCGTGTGTTTAATTTTCTTACGGTGGTGGTTTATCTTGCGATACCTACTATCCCAATTTTATTTAGTAGTTTAAATAGTTTTTTCTTCCATCCCATTTTAATCCACACAGATGTGGATTTTAATTTTCTTAAAATAAGAATCCTCAAAAGCCTAAAAGGAGTTGTTTTTTTGAAAAAATTAAAAATTGAATGAAAAAAATTTTGAAAGTGTGGAAAGTCCAAGTGGTTTGTTTAAATAGGAAAAGATTTAAAACTGGGGAGGGGGATAAACAGGTGAGGTGATAGAGACAAGGTAATAAAAAAATATTCTTTTTACTTTGTCGATTGTAGAACTGCTACCCCCCTCCACCGTCGCATCGCAGGACTTCCCTCGACTCGCCCGCACCAGCCCCAGACACTTCCCTCCGTGTCGATGTCCTCCCAACCTAGATCCTACTGACCCACCTTCTGTCCACCCCGTAGTAGGCCATTGCACCACCATATCCCAGCCCACATCTCCATGCTATTGTGCAGCCTCCTTGCACCTCCCACTACCCCGCCATGAGCTGATCCCACGCGCTAGCACCTCGTGCACCCCACTTTCTCACCGCTGGCCAAATCCCTCAGTGTCCTCCCTTAGACCAAGGTCAGCCCTAGGGCAAGACCAAAGAGCTCATGGGATAGGTAAACACACAACAAAGGAAAAAAACACAAATAAAGGGGCATCAATTTAATTATTTTACTGTATATCTCATTGTATTTGGGGTAAAAATTTTAACGTGGGTCTGGGGAAACGGAATTCTTTAGGCCATCATTGCTTAGACCCAGGCCTCCTGCCAGTAGCACCCTCCCTAAGTTGGAACTCCATATAGTGTGGAATCACCTTGCCTATCATACCAAGGATATCCTTAACTTGGGATTTACATAGTCGCCTCCCACTCAACTTTTTGGGATGAACTGCAGTCAGAACCCAGCCAGCCCGACCTGGGCTGGGGTGGTGCGTGTCCTGTCAGACCCACCCAATCCATTTAGTGTCTAGTAAGGTCTTTCAACCAATTTTAAGGGGTTTTGAGGCTTCCAAATACCCATAAAATAATTAAATATTTCAAACATTAATTTAATATTACAAAAAAATAGGTTTAAATTTTTTTCGAATAAAATTAATTTAAGTTGTGATCCAGCGATATTTTTATTCGAATGAAAATGTTAAAAGAATTATTTTAATTCATTTAATTTCCCATGACACAAATTTATAGTAATCTTAATTTTTATTTCATGTCATTCCAAACAATTCTTTAGCCATTATCCCCATCTAATCACATCTACCCATATTCCATTCTTAATCACCACATTAATCAATTAACATGTTCATATCAGGTTCTTCTAAATCACAAGTCAATTTCTCATTTAACATTTTTGTTAACGATGTTCGGTAAGGTTGGTACACCCCATGGGTGAACATAAATTGGTTAGATCATCCTCCATGAATTCCACAAGGATCATGAAGTGTTCAATTTTTCATTTAAAGACCCATTATATCAAATCTCACTAGTAACACTAAGAACCCAATAAGGGGAAATCAAGAATGGAACCTTGCAAGCACAAATCCATATAAAAACTATAAGATATAACATTGAGACCATCTACCTTTAATACACTAATGGAAACACTCTTAAACTAAGATTCAGATCTGAAATCAAATTCCCCTTGAAGAATAAACCTATATTCCATTGGAAAAAAGAGGGTTTTATGGCTTCAAAATAAGATTTCCCAAGTTACAAGCACTAATCCAATAAAGATAATGAAGGAGAAGATTAGACTTACCCGGATCTTTGATTAGTGACCAACGATGCTCCAAACGGCATATAAATGAGGGAGTTCGATCATTGGGAGATCTTGAGGGTTCTTGTTCATCACTAGAGCTATAAGGAGGGGAAGGGGAGTAAAATCGGGTGTGGATCTTAAAATCCCATAATGGAAAACCTGTAATTTTTTCAACTTTTAATGGGGATCGCGATTTACACACACAATTTACCAAACTGTGCAAAATAATTTTCAAACAACTGTCTAAGGGGATTTTGGGTCATATGGATACTTGGAAAGGCCACATGTTTGGGCAAAATGTGCACCGACCGTAGAATCTACCAAAGTCCAAAATTTCATAGTTTGGCTACCCACATCACACAATTTACTTAATTTTGTTTCATCTGTGTTCCATGCACATGTTGGATCGGTTTTCCCTTCTATTAGGTCCCGAACCCCCAGGATGCCACCGAATCCCCTCAAACTCTTAGGAAACACTTCATTAACCAAAAACAAGAGATTGAAACCAGAACATAAATTAGGATATACCTCTATAAATTCTGGGATCTTACAGTCATGATTAACATGTAATTAATGGATTTGTCAATAAAGGATTTGTCTATTCTATATTTATGGAAGATGATATGTGGGCACTTTTTTGGAATAGAACCCTCACATTAATGTCCATCGCCATAGTGTAATGACGTGCTTATTTCATATAGTAAAAGAAAGACATATCGAGTAAATAGGTCGATGACACCATCATTGAACCTTTTTTATGAGATATTAAGACAAAATGATTATATTACACAGTGAATTCTCATATGTGGTTCTCGACAATGGGAAATTAAGTTCTTTCTATTAGGTTCTTTGACCCATTGCAAGAATGTATTCTTGTACATTAGGAAAACCCGTATAATGGAAATGAGAAAGAATCCTAGAGCATCACACACTATGCATTTTTATTGATATCAATTATATTATATTTGAGTTTAATTAATGGAATATATATTATTCTTATCTCCCAGAAATAATTTTATTCAAGGTATATTGATCACGTAAATTAAATAGATATTTATTTTTCGTTATGTGAATAAAAATATATTTATTTATTTTATTGAATATTTAATAAAAATTTATTCACCAGTATGTGATTGAAATATTTATTTATGAATAACATTTTTATTTGAGTGTTCAAAAAATGAAAGAGGTTTTCGAACGGATCAAGACCGTTTCTGGATAAATATATTAATTAACAAGTTTATTAAATAATATTTTCTATTACGCAAGTTGGATGACACCAAAAATTAGTTATAATATTATCATTATTATGTGAAATGGGTTTTATTAAAGGGTATAAGGGTTATTTAATGTATAACATGCAATTAAATAATATTTTCACCTAAATTATAACTCTATAAATAGACAGTTGTGTCTATTGTATAGAGAATCCATGATTGAGAATAAATAATTGTTGCACTCAATGAATTCTCTCTCAAGTTATCCTCCTCTAGCCCTCTCAAGAATGAGAAGAACAAGAGATATTTTTTCATGATTGAAGAATGAATGATCAAGAACAGAGAACACAATAAATTCATCTCCCCATGCTAGCACCTAGAGATTGAGTGGTGTTGCTCGGAGATCTTAGGAGCACATATGGATTACCTCTAGATGGATTCTATCATTGGATCCTCACAATGCAATGAAGGTAATCTAAAAGGGTATTTTGGGATGATCAACATCCACAAAAGAAGAATGTTCCTAATTTCATGAATTTATTTCTTCAAATATTAAATTAATTAATTATAAATTTGAAATGAAAGTTCCTCACTTATGGTTTCAGGAAATGATAGTTAAATTAAATTTTAATATATATCCCATCACCACATGCTTCCACTTCATCCAGAACCAATAAAGTACACAACTATCCATTTCTAAGATTAATGGTTCTATTTGAAATTTTAATAAGTATAATAAAAAACATTTATCTCTTGTGTCCATCAGACAGAAGGAAAAATTCTTCCAATTTTAGAAATATTTTTTTTGTGGTGTCTAATACTCATCTAATAGTTCAATAATTCTTGAATAAATTGGAATTAATGATGAATATAAAATGTATGACTCAATTATACATAGATGAGGAAAAATAATTCTTTGTCTATTAAAACTAACGATTTTTTCAAGGATATTCCAAGTATGTTTTTAGAATCTTTGGAGATAAATACCTTATATATTATTGATACATTTTTGTTTTGAAAGTGAAACATTTAGAAATAATGGTAGGCCAAAATTCATTCAGAATTAGTTTATATATATAGCGTAAAAAATCCCAAGGTGAAGCTATAGGTAAATTCATGTACTTTATAAGATTCCTTTAATTATTTTTAAGGAATGTAAAAGGGAAGTATGAAATATGAATTGTTAGAGGATATGATTATCTTGGGGCCCATGTGCTGAAGAATATCTTAGCTAATCTTTCATCGATTAAGAAATGTAGAGTGGGTTTATTCCTAAACTCATATTTTCTTATACATCAAAGTTATGATTTAAGTAAAAAGATTAATGATGAGACTCACATGGAAACATTGATCATTTAAATTTATTTAATAGTAATTCCTAAATTAAAATTTCCTTATACACATCAATGTTATTAGGTAAGTATCACTAGTAAAAAATTTATTTATCTCATCGCCATTTTCAAATCGGTAATTTATAACTGATGTATAAAGACGTGTATATTAATTTATCACATCGGTTATCCTATAACTGGTACATTGAAGAAAGTATCTCTCTTTATCACATATGTTATTCTATAACTGACATGATAAATCATGTTTTTACTTTGGTTATAAAATAACTAACGTCATAAAGAAAATCACAATGCTTTACCACATCAGTTATAAAATAACCGATGTAGTAAATCAATTTATCATGTCAGTTTCTATATAACCAATGTAATAAATAAAAAAAATTATGTATAACATCAGTTATTATATAACTGATGTGATAAATATTTTGGAATTTCATGAATTTCCATTTTGATTCATTTTAGTGTTTTTCGATTGGGTGAAGGAAAGCTTGGTTCTCTCTCACACGGAAACCCTCACCTCATTTCTTTGATCCAGTGGCCTCCAACCTCATTTTCTAGCTTCATAAATCCTTATTTTCATCAGTACATTCGATATGATCCACTCTCAACTCTCATGTAAGCCTCACACATCTCACTTTTGGTCATTCAATGTCATGGATTCCCTAACTCTCTATTTTTTATTGCGTTTACTAAAATCTCACATTACCATCTTATTTATTCTTCTCATGTTATCACATATATTCACTTCAAATGTATCCATGATTTTAATGATAATATTTCATATCCTTTCATCATGGTGGAATATTTCTCATGGGGGTATGTATTAGGATGTAATCCCTTAACATCAAAAGTTGTATGATAGATACCAATGACATGGGTTTAAAATTATAGGTCCATCAAGAATAAATATATGGCTGACTATTGGCTAGTATGGGTGTTGAATTAATATATTTTCTTTGGAGGGGCCTTTTGTGTAGATTGTGGATGACCATTCTAGGTAACCTAATGCTACTCAATGTTATATGATGAGAAAAATATAGTAGGTCTACATGAGATCATCTATGTTATTAAGGATTTATCTTATAAGATTAATCACATTATTCCAGACCTGATCAGTCAATGGATATCTAACATTAATACATTAGTTCAAGTGAATTGATTGGTTGGAGTAAGCCTCTATGATGTGGATATTATTACAAGAGACCATTTTTTCTGGATATTAATAATTTTTCATTCCCCAATATTTTACATGGGATAATAAAAAGGGAACAACTCCAATCACCAGAGTAATATTTATTCATGAAAGTAATGCATTGGTTGAAGAAATAAACCCATGTAATGAAATACATTTTTATACACGAACTGAGTTAGTCATCATGTTTAATTGAAAATTGCAGTAGATGAGGATGACCCTAATCTTATGAACTCACAAGACCCATGGAATTACGAGTGGTTTTTGGCTGACAAAATATGAGGGTATCTATAGTGATTGGGATTAGGATATCACCCTTCAGATCAACTAGTTGGTAAATCTAGAAACCTTATTAGCAATTTATATCATCATGTATCTAATACTAGTATGATAATGATGTATTATATTATGAGTTAGGAAATTTATTATGCCATCATATATTGAAATTAACTGATGGATAAGTATTCCACTTGTCAGGATTGAAAATATTATATTTATAGATCTTGAAAATCAATATTGTGATGGCCTAGTAATGGATTTCTAGTCAATGGAAATTACTAAGGGGATAGATCAAAAACCATTAGGGGGTATTAATTGATCAATAAAAAAACATTCATGTGTTCTTATTTTAGATCCTACATATAAGGAATTAGTTGAGTTAGGGAATTATCATTAAATATAAGAGATTTGGCAAATATATTTTTGATCCCCACACCAATTTCATTTTCATTCCATATGTTTCCTTAACTGAATCTATCACTGACAAAACAACTTACAACCTTGATGAATGTGCATATCTAATATCCCAAAGAGTGTTTACGTTAGATCCCAAAATTTATAGTCTAACTATAATTTCTTTTGTAAATTACTTCCATGAATATATTTTTGTGATTTACAAATTATATTTAAACTTATATTCTATTACTGTATAGTATGTATAATTATAATTTTCAAATATATATATATTTATTTTATATTTCAAAATTGTGTTACTTTAAAATAATGAAAATTTTCATATAAATCTAAAATGGGATTATCTTGAAAAGATATATATTTTTTATAGGTAATAATAAGTTGAAGTTATATTATTACACATCAAATGAGTGATGAATATGGGAAAGGTATTGATGATTTTTTGCAATTTTCTTAACAAAATGTTCCAAAAAATGACATGTTTTTCTATCTATGCCTAAAATATCAAAATATGAAGAAGTTCAAAAATATAGAGATCAAATATCATTTAATTTTTTAGGTTTTTAATTTGAGTTAGAGCCCTTGAATTTTTCATGGTGAAACTTGGAATAATTTCAGATCTATTGATAATGATTCTTTCCAAGTTGATAACTTTGATGAAATTGAAGAATTGATTTGTGATATTGAAGTAGAGGCAATAGAGAAAGAATTGAAAATTGAGCGTATATATGGTGATGCAAAAAAACAATTGTATCCTGGTTGTACAGAAATTTTGGTTTTATCATTGGTGTTAAGATTGATTAACTTGAAGGAAAAACATGGTTGGAGTGAATTTGTTTTACTAATTTTCTACAAATATTGTAATATTTTTTTGCTAAAGACAATGATCTTCCTGATTCAAAATATAATGACAAGAAAATACTATTACCGATGGGATTATGGTTCAAAAAAATACATGCATATTCAAATGACTTTGTGTTATATAGGAAGGAATATAAATTTATTTCAAAATGTAAAAAATGTGGAATTTCACAGTATAAGTTGAAAGAAAAAATACTTGTTGACTTAGTAGTTATAGATACCCCTACTAAGGAATTTTGTTATCTTCCAATAATTCTCAGTTTGAAACTTTTATTTTCAAATTAACATGATGAAAAAGGTTAAGATAGAATGCACACGAGCAGATATGTGATTGAAAATTATAGCATCTGACTGATTTTACATAGTGGAATAAAATTGATTATCAATTTATTATATTTGTAAATTAAGTTAGAAATATCATACTTCGACTATGAATGGATGGAAGGAATCCATATATAATCCTAACTAACACACATAGTTCATGGCCTATTTTAATGATAATTTGAAACTTAGCTCATGACTTTTGTACGAAGCGCAAATATGTCATGTTTAGTTTAATGATCGTTGGACCAAAACAACCCGAAAATGATATAAATGTTTTCTTTTCACCATTAATTTATGATTTTAAACTCTTATGAAAGGATGTAATTATGGTGTATTATTCTTATAAAATGTAATATTTTCAACTTCATGCAATTATTATGTTCACTATAAATGAATCCCCAGCATATAGAATTTTTTCTGGATATAGTGTCAAGGGGTATAAATCATTTCCAATTTGAGAAAAAAATACTTCATGTTATCAACTACATCATGGGATAAAAACAATATACATGGGTTATAAAAAAAATTTAAAAGGATCACACTTATTGAAGATTAAAAAAGGAATTCAATGGCTCACAAGAATTTGATATTACTCTGAAACCTTTATCCATTGATCGGTATTTTGAGAAGATGAAAAACATTGATGTGAAATTTGTAAAGACACATAAATCTGGTAATTAAAGAATTATTTTGAAGAAATAGTCAATTTGTTTTAGCTACCATATTGGAGATATCATTAGGTGAAGGATAACATTGATTTCATGCACGTGGAGAAGAATATCTTTGACAGTTTTTTGGAATATTTTTATATATTAAAGGAAATACTAAATATGGGTTCAATGTAAGATTAGACTTACTATTAATGGGAATACATTTGGAGTTATATCTCACTGATCATGGAAGGAAAACATTTATTCCCCTGAAATTTCATACATTATACAAGAGTGAGAAAATTATCTTTTTTAAATGTCTACATGATATCAAAGTATCGTAGGGTTATTCTTAAAATGTAAAAAACAATTGTGTCTATAAAATATTTGAAGATGATAGGTATGAAAACCCATGATTTTCTTGTCATCATACAATAACTTTTACCAGTTTCATTGCATGGAATATTTCTCATTCCTGTTTGAAAGACTATAATGAAGGTGTGTTATTTTTTCAATTCAATTTGCAATAAGGTTATTGGTCTGAATGATTTGGAAATTTTGGAAATGAAGCGATTTCTATAATTTCTCAATTAGAAATTTATTTTCCTCTATATTTTTTTAAATAATGGTGTATTTAATTGTTCATTTGGTTTGAGAAATAAATTTTTAGGGACCTATAAATCTACCTTGGATGTATCCTTTTGAAAGGTATATGAAGATATTAAAGGGGTATGTCAATAATATATATCTACCTGAAGACTCCATTGTTGAAAAGTATATTTCTATGGTGGTTTTGTAGTTTTTTACGAGATAGATACCTAGGATGGAGCACATTGGTTTTCCTCCATTTCTCTATGAATGAGTTAATTCGGTGGGAAAGGGGATCTATGGCTTGAAAGTCAAATCTTTTTTAGGTGAACATATAAAGAAGGTAAATTTATACATCTTCAATAACATAGATGATGCTCAACTATTGATACATTTAATATTAATTTGTTGAAGTAATATTATCCAAAGAAGAAAGATATGTGGGTTTTGAATGAGCATAAGAAAACTTTTTTATCATGGTTTAAAGTGACCAGGCTTGGTAGATCAGATGCATCTAAAACATTTAAAATTTTAGTGGCTGGTCCAAGTTTAAAATTAATAATGTGGTCCGCATATGACATCAATGGAAATATATTTCATACAAAGGATTATAACAATAGAGGTTCAATTCAAAATAGGAGTGTATTGGTGTTCATAGAATCAATGCATTTTACGAGTTATTAATACAAAAACCCAATTTACTCATCAAGTGTATATTATGGAGTCATTGAAGAAATATGGGAGGTTGATTACATTAAATTTAAAGTTCCAATGTTTAACTAAAAAAGGTTTATATGTTACAATAGTGTCATACACGATGAATTTAGAATGGAACTTATTAATATGAATATATTGGAATACACAACTGATCTTTTTTATAATGTCAACACATTAAAAAAATCTATGTCCTTGATCAATCTGATATGCAGTAGTCTATTGTTTTACATGAAAAAAACAATATGTTGGTGATGATTAACTTGAATAATATGATTATTTATGTGAGATCCCTACTTCCATGGAAATATTAATAGATAATAATAATGACCATGTCATAGACATGGTTTATATCCTAAGGAACGATCATGATGAAGGAATATTATAAAACAAACATTTAGTACAATCCTAATATTACCAGTAACGTATGTTTATTTATCATTTACTTTTATGAATTCCATGAATTTTTTGATTTGTTAATTTTATTTTCTTTATTAAAACACATATTAAAACTAATATGTTAAAGTGTTTGTTTTATTAGTTTAGGTTTGTTTAGTTTACCATGTTTACCCTTAGGTAACTTATCTATTTATTGATTTTGTTGAAATATAATTATTTTAAATATATTATGTAAAATAAATTTTTTTATAAGAGTATATTGAATAACTATTCTTTTTTATGTAAAAAAATATTTAGTAGGTTAGACCATTTTTAATATTCTTACAGAATTTTTGGATTTTTTTCATCTATTTACATTACATTTCATATATAATTATTGTTGTTAGAATTTTAGTTAACTATAAAAATATAAATAATAATCTGTTAAGTTTAATTTAGTTTACTTTTTTGTTTCATAATTTTCAATTTTTTATTTACATTAATATTGTAATAGTTGAATTTTTATATTTGTGCACTAATTTCTTGTTGCTTTGATTTGTAGGATACTAACAGATCAATCAACTAATCAACCACATACTTATGGACATGATCATACTCATACCTCTCATGAGGAATGTTCACATGCTCCTCTTGATGATCCACATCCTTCTTTACAAGAGTCATATAGTCCCATAGATCCAAAGAAGAATTCGAGAATTGGTAAACGTAGTGGCACACATTTACCAAAATTATCAGTTGCCCATAGCTCGGATTAGAGGATACTGGTAGACATTAATGATAATGATATTTCAAGAGGTCTAATTCAAAATAATTCAATAATTTTGTATCATTTTAGGGTAAAACTAAAGTCATAATTTTGATTAATGATTGGAGAAGTGTTGAAAAGGTAACACTATCTCATTTGTGGGAGACAATTTTGTTAACCTAGTTAGTTGTTGTTTTACTAATATTTAAATGTTTATATTAAAATATTTTCCCCCTTCTTTTCAAATGACATATGATATACCTAACACTGGAGAAGTTAGGATGAAATTTTATCATTTCCTTCTAAGAGATGGAGGGATTTAAAATGAACCCTCACATCTGATTTCATTTTTCACCATAGGAAACATCAAAATCTATGTGATATATATCCTTTTATAGTAAAGAATCATGGAAGAAATTTTTTAAAAGTAGAAGACAATAGGAATATTTAATAAGTGTAATATAAAATTTTAGATGTTTTTTTAAATTAATGATCTTATTAATGATTTAGTATTCTTAATTTATAGGAATTGAGGAGATCTCGTCAATATATCCAATCTATAAATGTATACCATCATACATTATCTCAAGAAGGGTATATGTTATTAGAAGAAATAATTATGTCTGGAAAATTTAAAAAAATAAGAGTGGAGTCTTCAAGATTTGGAGAGGTTTCCCCTCCACCCCCGGCTAGACATGAAATATAGAAGAGGAATTAGATTATAAAAAAGGAAAATATCTTACATAAGATTCGAGGGTTTTATTGAGAGTATTTTATGTTGTTAAATTTATTTATTTATTTTAGTTAATTCAATTCTTTAAATATTTTGAATCATTACATAATTTTTCAAATAATTAATAATAGATTCCATTGAGGAGAAGAGAACAAAGAGGGTCTTTATAGCTGGGGGTAGGTGGGATATTTTATCCATAGCATTGGTAAAACCTGAACACTCGGGTATAGTTGGAGGATACCCAATGTGTGTATTATTGAGAAAATAATTTCCACATTCTTTAAATTATATAATGGATAGTTTGTATAAAAAAATATAATATTTGGAGTCTCAAGTTCATAATATTCATGTGATGATGGAGGATAAGATCAGAGAGTTGGTACAGTCCATGTTTGTAGACATGCAAAGATAGTTTCAGACTATAACTCCCACTCTTCTGCCTCCACCAATAGCTCCCTCTCTCCCACATCCGCCTATAGACCCCACTCCTTATCCTACTCATACACCCCTCCTCCACAACTTCCAAATTATTGTGAGTTATATATTGATGATCCTCAGTATCATATTTTTGTATATGGGGTGATATTTTATGTTGGATATACCATTCATCATAATTATGTAGAGATAACGCATCATAGGTTCACTACACATTATATTATAGATAGATCACATGGAGTAACGGTACCTATATATAATGTGCCTATTATTAGAAAAAGTATCATCCACTTTTTAGTTTTCCCATATTAACTGATACAATATATTACCATAGAGGTATGTGTATATTTTATCTTTTATTTCATTTTTGTTTTAATTTTTTTAACCTTTTAAATTTAATATATTTATCTATTTTTTTACAAGAATACTTTAAAGGTGACGAAAAATTGTATAATCAACAACAAATACAAAGATCTATGACTTCATATACAAATACTAGTAGTCTGGATAGATTGTAAAGATATTCAAATTTGTAGTTGGGTTTTCATGAGATTTGAATGGAAGATGATGTTTATGAGCATGAAATGACTATAGTGATTTTGAAAAATGATATCATGGATCTTTTTACTAGAGATATGTTGGGAATCAGCATAATGAAATTTTTTTCCCTGTAATTCTTAAAATAAATAGTTCACTATATTTAATTTATTGAAAAATTATACTTGTTTTTTTTGTATTAAGTATCTTTATACAATATCTAAGGAGAATGAGAATACATATGTTTATGGATTTATGTACCCACAATTCATTTCACCTGTATTGAGGATAATGACTGATGCAAAAAAGAACAGTTTATATTTCCAAAATATTTCAAAAGAATGTAATTATTCATTGTTAGATGTTTCTACATATTCAAGATTAATAAACAATTATCTCAGAAAGTGTTACATATTTTTTAACATAATAACCACTAATATTAAATTTTATTTTATATCAATGGCCATTGGATGTTAGGTGTTTTTTGGTCCAAGGGAGAAGAAACTTTAATGGTTATGATCTATCCATGGAGAAGTGCAACAATATTTTAAGGATGCATTGGAAATGTAAGTTTGAATTTATTAATACTTCTTTATATTATAATTAATTTTAAATTTATTTCATTGTTAATATTTTATAATAGGGGATAGAATTTATTTCAATTGACTACAAAGAAAAAGAGAAACAAGATAAAATGTGTAAAATTAAAGGCGAATTTTCATTTATAATTTGTACATTTTGGATATATTACATAAAAATGTTATTTTGAATTGAAAACTAATTTAAAAATCCTTTTCATAAACAAGAAGTTTTACAAGAATGCAGATATTATGTGTTAATATTTAAATATGAAATAATTTCAATTGGGATAGTTAAAAAGTTCAATCAGGTTAGATTTCTTAATAGACTATTCCATAACATTTCAATTGTTTTTATCATAATACATGTTAAATGCTTTCCTTTTAATTTGTAGCTTTTTATGACTCTTATCCTTATAGTGTAGAAGAGTTCACATAGCCAATGAGCATGTACTCCAGTGGTAAGGGCTTCTGCTTAGCATCCAAGATACCCATGTTCAAAACCAGGTAGAGGCGAATTTTTGGGGTACTGTAGCAGTATTGTAGCAGCTGGAACTATTCACAGGATTTAGGCCTTCGGGCCACCGGTTTTTGCCTATGGGTCTTAAGGGCCTCGGGCCTTCAAAGGCCTTCAATCCATAAGGCCTTCAGGCCATTGAAGACCATGAAGTATGTAGAGACCCGTATCCTGACGTACATGGACATTACATTACTTTTGCGGAATACTTAATACATAACAAAAATACACACACAAGGATCGTAATAGTTTAGTGTCTTTGGAAACTCGGAACGTAATCTTCTAATCCTGGTGAAAGATCTTCAAAATCTCCCATAAAGATCTTCCTTTTTTTTTACCTAAAACCTTTCTTTATATCCTGGGGAAAAGAAAACATAAAAGGGTGAGCTCAAATGCTCAGTAAGGGTAAACAAAAGAAATATCAATCACATAATTTTCATAAGAACATAACATTTTTGGAAATCTTAACCTGCAAAAGAGAGCATAATTTCATAACATGGGATAAATCATAGTAGTGAAAATGAAACCATAACTTAAAACATTACTCATTGTGGCATACACACATAATCATAGAGAATCATTTCTTGTTAGTCAAGACTCATTGCCAAGACTATCTTAGTGGACAAAGTCCCTTTCTGAATCGAGTAATCCTCGTTTCAGTCCTGTTTCACTGAACCGGTATAACCTACCATTCCAGCCATGTCTATCTCATGAGATATTAAATCTTTACCCAATGCATTGTAGGGATATATAGGTCCCACCCATATCTTAATGAATCCTTTCTTATGTGTGCCACAAAATCATAAATCATACATCATTGCATAACCCATGTAATAAAAATGGGATTCTTAAACAACATGACATCATAAAACCATTCATATAAGATAAAGGAATTCATAAACATAATTCCATCACAACATAGTCAAATCAATGTAAAAATATGGATAGAAACAGAACCCTTTATTATCTTATATGGAAAATAATTTTGATAAAACACTTGAATTGAATTCTTGAGGAAAATATCCTTTCTTCTTCAAAATCAATTTCTTTTCTCAAAACATCATGCAATTTTAAAAGAAAGAGATTTTATTGAAAATAGTCATGAAATCTTTTAGAGGAATCTTCATGAAAATAAGGCTTTATAAAACAGTATAAATCCGTTCGTGCCGTATAAGTTAAAAAAACATTCTTCGTACTTTTGTCGGAAAAGTCAAAAAGTACCTCATACGAAAAACGAAAAAAGATTCCTTTCATATCCTTTACTAAAAACTCATAGAAGGGTAAAATTGGATTTAAACAATTGTAGGTGTATGGAAATAATATTACATATTGAGGGAACATGGATGTGGATGATAAAATACACCCCAGTAAATACTTACGAATAAACAATCTCGGATAAAAATGAGATTGTGATATTTCCCTTACCTTAGGTCTGACTTGCTTTGTAAGTGTCCGAACCTCCTGTATAATGATTTAAATCATGTTATTGACTTATTACAGAATCATATTCATTGTTATGATATCATATATGGTTCACTTATGACATTATATTACCCGTTCTTTTGTAAATTCCATGTTAAAGAAGCGTTTTGGGTAAAATCGTTTCATTTATCGTAGGTGTTTTGACTTGTTGTTCTTGACATCATTATTACTTATATCATGATTTACTTACTTCCAGAATATAAAATATGATTTATATATCATATATATTCAGTATATATATATATATAATAGGTAGATAAATAAAATGAAAAACACTGTTCATGGAGACGGTAGTCCGTACGTACGCATGAACGCTGTTTTCCTTTCCTTATTGTCTTGAAATGGAAGTAAGTAGATGACATACATATGTATATATATACATAAATCCAGTAGCTTTATAATTTCATATATTTCATTATTATTTCTTATATATACATTATAATCATTCTTAAATGGTTAACATGGAGAATGAATCTCATCGCGTCGTGGAGACGGTATTCCGTACGTACGCACGAGCGATGATATCATTTCTATAAATATTGAATTGAATTGTAGTGGATTATACAATATATCAGAATCAATATGATGTTGTAATAACTATTTATAGTTATTCTTTAAACCATTATACCCATCCATGTAAGGTGGTGGTGGAAAGTAGATTACACCACGGCGTGGAGACGGTATTCCGTACGTACGCACGCGCGGTGATTTCTTTTTCCGTAGGATGGATAGATGGTGAAATAGGGTTGTTTCATACTTATAATAACATATCAGTATATGAGTGATACTGATGTTATTACTTCATAATGAAACAACATAATAAGAAGAAGTGGAAGAAGAAATAAAGATGAAAGAATTGGTAACGGTAATTACCTCTTCTTTGAAGCACCTTTTGGAGACCTCCTCTTAGGGCACTAAAATTGGTCTTTGAGGAAGACCAGAACCTCTAGGATGTTGCTATGGAAGTGGAGAGGAGAAATTGGCAGGGGTTGGCCGAGCTTGAGTGCTCAAATTGGTGTGAGGAGGAGGGGGAGGAGGTGTCCTTTTATAGGGGAGGAGAGGGGCACCTTAGGAATATCTCAAAATATTATTTTATATTAAAGTCAAAATCGGTTTATAATGGTTCCAAAGGGTCTTATTTCGAAGCTAAAGTGGGGATGGGTCGAAATCCTATCAACCAATAGGATTTAGACAAGTTTAGGGTATTATTTTAACCTTATCAATTATATTTAACTCTAAGTTAAATAATTTAACTTTTACTGTGTCTTTTTGTTTTCTTTCACTATATGGTTAATAAACTTACTATAACATGCCAAACGAACCCCAAATTGTATATTATTAATACATATATCCTTATTTAAGTCATGTGGCCGAACCTTAGATTTTTAGGAATAAAATAACAATTAATAATATAATATTTGATTTAAAAACTATTTTGTGTCAATTTTGACACTATTTGATATATGATTTTTGTGAAAGTCATAACAGAATTATATGTTCGAACCAAGTTGATTAAATCAACACTAATATATCATAGTAACCTAGAAAATTAGTGGAATGCATAAAAAGTCTTAAATTACATTTATTTTGGTATTTATATTATCAATTATGTCAATATTTCATTAATAAGATAATTACTGCATCATTTTTGTGTCATAAATAAATTATATTATTTGATGTCTAAAAATTACAAATAAAATACCATCATGTAGGAAATCTTTTTATCTTTCTAATGAATATTTATAGTCGAATTTATCTTATGTATAACCCCATATTAAAAATGATTTACTTATTAAACTTTGATTTTAACTATTTTAACCCTTCTTTAAATAAATTAATAATAAATGTCCTAATCTAATCCAAGTGGGCCTAAATGGTCATATTTTATTCCTAAGTTTGTTTTTGGTCGAATTACATTTGTCCAATAGAATTAGGACATGTTTTAGGGTAATATTAATATCATATTTACCCTTAGTTACCCTATTTACTATTAACCGTGGTAAAAAAAGTAAAAAGTTACTATTCACCAAAAAATTATTTTCATCTCATTGAACCACATTTTAGTCCTTGATATTAACCGTGTCTCTCGGATTTTTGAAATTCCATTCACAGAAGCGGTAAAATTAAGTTTTATGCAAAAATTCAGTTTTTAACCTACCACTTAGTAGTTTCACTATTCATCAAAAATTGATGTTTTTCAGAACAATGCCAAAATTTCATCCCAAGCTATATTTCATATTCCGAATTCAAAAATGAAGTCTATTTTACCAAATTCATAACATGAAAGTTGCATTAATTAATTTTATAATTAAATCCCGCTGTTAAAACAAATAGCGTGTTTTTAAGAAACAATATCTATCAAAAGATTGACACTTGTTTATGTCTAGTTTAAATGTGAAATTACATCCAATGACCAACATTGTATTAAATTGTAAAAAAATATTCTAAATATACTTTAAAACCACTCAAATTAATGATTTATCACTATTAATTATTTCGATTAAAAAAGTTGTTTTTTAATTTTAATTTAGTAATTTTCACTATTCATTAGAATATGAAAGTTATCCGAAAAGTACCAAAATTTCACCTTAGGCTAAATTTGATACTCTGAATCCAAAAATGAAGTCCATTTTGAGAGTTAAAATTTCTAAAATTTAAAAAGTGGTTATTACTATTCAGAACGGCTAGTTTTAATAATATTTTAATAGCATATCATTGTTTCGTGAAACTCAGGATTACGTATCACACACGCTATCGAGGAAGGTTGCGATTGCGTGTAATGCAAGGCAAGTCAAGGATGCGTGTTGTGCAAGCTCCTTTTGGTGTAGCGTATAACACAAGACATTAGTAAAATAAAAAAAAATATTTTTCATAAAATCTCGGGCTGTTACATTCTACCCCCCTTAAAATGAATTTCGCCCTCGAAATTCGTCGGGGTTATAAATGGTTTACTATTTGAAAGTTTCTTTAATAGAAACCCACATCGTAAAAGGGAATACCAAAACATGGCTTTAAAAACTAAAGTATGAAATGTAACGATTACCCAAATAAACTAATCACTGGGTTTCCACATAGGTGAAAATATGGATATGGAAGAGAAATCTAACCATCATGTTCTGATGGAGAGTGGTAGAGAACATGGCTATGGAAAAGCCAGTAATCACAAATCCATAAATTTGTGACGATCTAAGGTACCATCTGATTCATCAGGTATAAGAGAACTAGGACAACATTTTTGGTTTTCAAGATCATTTCCCTAAAGTTAAAGAATTTGAATTAGAATAAATACTTACTTTATTTTGGTACAATCTCGCTGTTGTTCGTGCCTTTAACAATTTCCACTTCATCTCTTAAATAAATGAAGTTGAATTTGTTATTCGTGAAGTGTTAGCAGATCATGTGATAGAATGACGGGTCATTCCATCTGTCTCAAACAAAAGGTTAGCAAAAATTATATACATAAGTCGATCTATAGTGAGATTAATCACATATGGTTCCTAAAATGGACTTATACTTCATATATCATACTGCTTAATATAATAAAACTAGTTTCTACTAAACAGGGACTTCCTGTAGGTCAGTGGTAGGCGATAAAGGCCAGTTGCACTTCGGTTGTGGGTTCGATTCCTACAGCCTTGTCCGAAGCGATGGGCTGTCGCCCGTCCTGCAGGTTGTCCTTTTTCTAAAACTACATCACTATAACATCCCATCAATATTATCGAAAATCTTCTATCCTTAAACAATACTAACTTATGTTCAACATAATCCAGTCTAATCTTTAGGCTTATACATAATACTGCAGTCCACTCTCATAATATAGTGACAACGATTACCAGAGATTTAATACTGTCGTTGATCCCCACATATCATAAGATATGTCTTGTTGGTCACATTCCAAACACTCAAAGTCCTTATTCGTGTATTCTCTTGAATACCTTAGTGAAAACATGAGTGCAGTTAAAAGTTAACACTTTCCACATACCAAAATCCTCAAAATTCTATATTCTCAAACCATGATATCACTTAGTCCTTATATCAATCATGAGCTCATGAATACTATCAAATATTTCATTTTCCCTTCATTATGTGCATATCATCTTTTTTCCAAAAATACCTCAATCACTTCGAATACCACATTAGAGCAATACATAAATATTCCAATACACCATAAAAGTACCTCAACAACATTATTCTTGAATACCAATACATAAACACTTCAGTCCATCCACATCAATGATTGTCCTGGAATAAGTCCTTCCTTGATTTAGAAGTAACTTTCTAGGTCAGGGCATTGAGTTGGGTAATGCCCATGTTCTCCACAAATAAGACATTGAACTCCATAACAGTCTGTCACTCTATGACCCTTTTCTCCACACA
Source organism: Viscum album (assembly GCA_963277665.1). Lineage (NCBI taxonomy): Eukaryota > Viridiplantae > Streptophyta > Magnoliopsida > Santalales > Viscaceae > Viscum > Viscum album. The sequence goes on along the minus strand of OY728127.1, from coordinate 400,056,727 downwards.
GATAACATCGGTCCCTCCATTTGAGGTATTCCTCAAGGTTCTTCTTCCCTTCTTTAGAAATCTCAATCTTCCTTTCTTTATGCTCCTCAACATGCGAACATGCATAATAGTCTATCTTCCTCTTCTTTGAAGAATTAGGCATTCCACTAAATTTCACCTTGTTAATCATATATCGCGATGATTGATTCGGAATAATCACAACATCTTTATCTCTAGGAATTACACAATTTTGTTGCTCATAGTCACCAATTTGTCCATTGGATTCAATGTTAACCGAATTCCTTTTGGTTCCCTCCATTAACTAAAACACAAAAATAATTTTGTGAGAATCAAAAATCATGCTAGGGAAGACAACATAGTAAAGGGGGAGCACCCTCAATATCTAACATCTTAGGATAAATTCTAAGATCGTTACCGTAGTTCTAGGACTATATCCTATACGTATACTTATCCTTAGGGACATCCCTAGACATACCTTAGAAATATCTCTAGGGATCTCACTAACGTTTTCGCGTCCTAGTTTCCAAAGGTTGACTAAACCTTTCCTCTGATACCAGCTGTAGAGACCCGTATCCTGACGTACATGGACATTACATTACTTTTGCAGAATACTTAATACATAACAAAAATACACACACAAGGATCGTAATAGTTTAGTGTCTTTGGAAACTCGGAACGTAATCTTCTAATCCTGGTGAAAGATCTTCAAAATATCCCATAAAGATCTTCCTTTTTTTTTACCTAAAACCTTTCTTTATATCCTGGGGAAAAGAAAACATAAAAGGGTGAGCTCAAATGCTCAGTAAGGGTAAACAAAAGAAATATCAATCACATAATTTTCATAAGAACATAACATTTTTGGAAATCTTAACCTGCAAAAGAGAGCATAATTTCATAACATGGGATAAATCATAGTAGTGAAAATGAAACCATAACTTAAAACATTACTCATTGTGGCATACACACATAATCATAGAGAATCATTTCTTGTTAGTCAAGACTCATTGCCAAGACTATCTTAGTGGACAAAGTCCCTTTCTGAATCGAGTAATCCTCGTTTCAGTCCTGTTTCACTGAACCGGTATAACCTACCATTCCAGCCATGTCTATCTCATGAGATATTAAATCTTTACCCAATGCATTGGAGGGATATATAGGTCCCACCCATCTCTTAATGAATCCTTTCTTATGTGTGCCACAAAATCATAAATCATACATCATTGCATAACCCATGTAATAAAAATGGGATTCTTAAACAACATGACATCATAAAACCATTCATATAAGATAAAGGAATTCATAAACATAATTCCATCACAACATAGTCAAATCAATGTAAAAATATGGATAGAAACAGAACCCTTTATTATCTTATATGGAAAATAATTTTGATAAAACACTTGAATTGAATTCTTGAGGAAAATATCATTTCTTCTTCAAAATCAATTTCTTTTCTCAAAACATCATGCAATTTTAAAAGAAATAGATTTTATTGAAAATAGTCATGAAATCTTTTAGAGGAAGCTTCATGAAAGTAAGGCTTTATAAAACAGTATAAATCCGTTCGTGCCGTATAAGTTAAAAAAAAAACATTCTTCGTACTTTTGTCGGAAAAGTCAAAAAGTACCTCGTACGAAAAACGAAAAAAGATTCCTTTCATATCCTTTACTAAAAACTCATAGAAGGGTAAAATTGGATTTAAACAATTGTAGGTGTATGGAAATAATATTACATATTTAGGGAACATGGATGTGGATGATAAAATACACCCCAGTAAATACTTACGAATAAACAATCTCGGATAAAAATGAGATTGTGATATTTCCCTTACCTTAGGTCCGACTTGCTTTGTAAGTGTCCGAACCTCCTGTATAATTATTTAAATCATGTTATTGACTTATTACAGAATCATATTCATTGTTATGATATCATATATGGTTCACTTATGACATTATATTACCCGTTCTTTTGTAAATTCCATGTTAAAGAAGCGTTTTGGGTAAAATCGTTTCATTTATCGTAGGTGTTTTGACTTGTTGTTCTTGACATCATTGTTACTTATATCATGATTTAATTACTTCCAAAATATAAAATATGATTTATATATCATATATATTCAGTATATATATATATATAATAGGTAGATAAATAAAATGAAAAACACTGTTCATGGAGACGGTAGTCCGTACGTACGCATGAACGCTGTTTTCCTTTCCTTATTGTCTTGAAATGGAAGTAAGTAGATGACATACATATGTATATATATACATAAATCCAGTAGCTTTATAATGTCATATATTTCATTATTATTTCTTATATATACATTATAATCATTCTTAAATGGTTAACATGGAGAATGAATCTCATCGCGTCGTGGAGACGGTATTCCGTACGTACGCACGAGCGATGATATCATTTCTATAAATATTGAATTGAATTGTAGTGGATTATAAAATATATCAGAATCAATATGATGTTGTAATAACTATTTATAGTTATTCTTTACACCATTATACCCATCCATGTAAGGTGGTGGTGGAAAGTAGATTACACCACGGCGTGGAGACGGTATTCCGTACGTACGCACGCGCGGTGATTTCTTTTTCCGTAGGATGGATAGATGGTGAAATAGGGTTGTTTCATACTTATAATAACATATCAGTATATGAGTGATACTGATGTTATTACTTCATAATGAAACAACATAATAAGAAGAAGTGGAAGAAGAAATAAAGATGAAAGAATTGGTAACGGTAATTACCTCTTCTTTGAAGCGCCTTTTGGAGACCTCCTCTTAGGGCACTAAAATTGGACTTTGAGGAAGACCAGAACCTCTAGGATGTTGCTATGGAAGTGGAGAGGAGAAATTGGCAGGGGTTGGACGAGCTTGAGTGCTCAAATTGGTGTGAGGAGGAGGGGGAGGAGGTGTCCTTTTATAGGGGAGGAGAGGGGCACCTTTGGAATATCTCAAAATATTATTTTATATTAAAGTCAAAATCGGTTTATAATGGTTCCAAAGGGTCTTATTTAGAAGCTAAAGTGGGGATGGGTCGAAATCCTATCAACCAATAGGATTTAGACAAGTTTAGGGTATTATTTTAACCTTATCAATTAGATTTAACTCTAAGTTAAATAATTTAACTTTTACTGTGTCTTTTTGTTTTCTTTCACTATATGGTTAATAAACTTACTATAACATGCCAAACGAACCCCAAATTGTATATTATTAATACATATATCCTTATTTAAGTCATTTGGCCGAACCTTAGATTTTTAGGAATAAAATAACAATTAATAATATAATATTTTATTTAAAACTATTTTGTGTCAATTTTGACACTATTTGATATATGATTTTTGTGAAAGTCATAACAGAATTATATGTTCGAACCAAGTTGATTAAATCAACACTAATATATCATAGTAACCTAGAAAATTAGTGGAATTCATAAAAAGTCTTAAATTACATTTATTTTGGTATTTATATTATCAATTATGTCAATATTTCATTAATAAGATAATTACTGCATCATTTTTGTGTCATAAATAAATTATATTATTTGATGTCTAAAAATTACAAATAAAATACCATAATGTAGGAAATCTTTTTAGCTTTCTAATGAACATTTATAGTCGAATTTATCTTATGTATAACCCCATATTAAAAATGATTTACTTATTAAACTTTGATTTTAACTATTTTAACCCTTCTTTAAATAAATTAATAATAAATGTCCTAATCTAATCCAAGTGGGCCTAAATGGTCATATTTTATTCCTAAGTTTGTTTTTGGTCGAATTACATTTGTCCAATAGAATTAGGACATGTTTTAGGGTAATATTAATATCATATTTACCCTTAGTTACCCTATTTACTATTAACCGTGGTAAAAAAAAGTAAAAAGTTACTATTCACCAAAAAATTATTTTCATCTCATTGAACCACATTTTAGTCCTTGATATTAACCGTGTCTCTCGGATTTTTGAAATTCCATTCACAGAAGCGGTAAAATTAAGTTTTATGCAAAAATTCAGTTTTTAACCTACCACTTAGTAGTTTCACTATTCATCAAAAATTGATGTTTTTCAGAACAATGCCAAAATTTCATCCCAAGCTATATTTCATATTCCGAATTCAAAAATGAAGTCTATTTTACCAAATTCATAACATGAAAGTTGCATTAATTAATTTTATAATTAAATCCCGCTGTTAAAACAAATAGCGTGTTTTTAAGAAACAATATCTATCAAAAGATTGACACTTGTTTATGTCTAGTTTAAATGTGAAATTACATCCAATGACCAACATTGTATTAAATTGTAAAAAAATATTCTAAATATACTTTAAAACCACTCAAATTAATGATTTATCACTATTAATTATTTCGATTAAAAAAGTTGTTTTTTAATTTTAATTTAGTAATTTTCACTATTCATTAGAATATGAAAGTTATCCGAAAAGTACCAAAATTTCACCTTAGGCTAAATTCGATACTCTGAATCCAAAAATGAAGTCCATTTTGAGAGTTAAAATTTCTAAAATTTAAAAAGTGGTTATTACTATTCAGAACGGCTAGTTTTAATAATATTTTAATAGCATATCATTGTTTCGTGAAACTCAGGATTACGTACCACACACGCTATCGAGGAAGGTTGCGATTGCGTGTAATGCAAGGCAAGTCAAGGATGCGTGTTGTGCAAGCTCCTTTTGGTGTAGCGTATAACACAAGACATTAGTAAAATAAAAAAAAAATATTTTTCATAAAATCTCGGGCTGTTACAAAGTAGCCCAGTTCACATAGGGCAGGCCCTAGAAGAATATCAGAGCAACAGTAGTAGTCACCCGAAGTAGAGCTAACTCGATTGTAGGAATGAGAGGGTATGGAAACTGTCATTGGGACCAAGAACCGTGTAGATTTGTACAGGGTAATTTTAGATGATCAACAATGTAGATGGAGAGCTAAAGGCGATCAATGATACAGAATCAGGGGAGGGGCATTTCTAGTATGCTGGCCTATGGGTTATGTAATGGGCATGGTATGCATCTGGGCCTTCGGGTCATGTCGGGCCTTGTGTCTTGGGCCTATGAGTCATGTACGGGTTCCCCTTCACCCCTTAAAAGGGGGATTATCTATAATAAAATAAAAAAAATTAAGGCCTTCAGGCCATTCATATTACAATATTCCACACACTTACAAGTGGTATAGGAAAGTCATTTTATAGGTTTGGTTGGATTTTAGTTTTTTTACTAAATATTATAATTTTAAATTTGGTTATTATAAATGTATTGAAAGTTTCTATGTTTCTTCTTATCCTTTTTTTCCTTTTTGGTCAACTGTGGAGAGGAAGGATGAAAATAAATATCTTAAAAAAAATATTTTTCATGTCGGTTATTCAATAACAGTCATGAAAAAGCCTTTATCCATTCGATTTTTGACATCAATTATCAAATAACTGATGCGAAAAACTATATTTCACTTCGTTAATTTAATAAAAATCATGAAAAAGCCTTTATACTGTCAGTTTTTCACATCAGTTATTAACTAACTAATGTAAAAAACTATATTTCTTGTTGGTTATTTAATAACTGATGTGACATATAGTTTATCACAACGGTTATTAAATAACCAATTTGAAAAACCTTTCTAAATGGGGTTTCACAACATTTACAAAATTACCTATGGAAAAACCAATTAGATGATCCAATTATAATATTAATTTTTTTCCGATGTTAAATACAAATTTAAAACGTCTCCTTCAATAATTGTTCTATATAAAAACTATAAAAATGAAAAAAAATGGATATGAAAAATCATTTCTACACTAATCTATAAGGAGTATTAACGATGATATTTATCATTATTGTAGAAACATTAATTATTTTTTAATACATTCTTCAAAAACAATGGTGATATCCTATAACCATAAGCTAACTATAATAAAAAAACGATATCATAATAGTTATAGTATGATATAAATTTAATATGTCATTTTTTAGATGCAATGTGTTTGTTAAGAATATAAAAAAACATGCATCAAGAAAAACACAGTGTGAATCTAAAGTAATTATCCTAATGGTTTCTAAGGATATTATAGAAATCCCTTAGATATAAAAAAAATTAGGTAAGTGATAAACTCTATTTCTATACAAGGGTGCACATATCTATTTGAGGCAGTTTGAGTAAGACTGTCTTAGATTTGGTTAATTTCATAGATACACAAATAGTTGGCATAGGAACAATTTCCAAAAGATATTATGTAAATGGAATGTTATAGAGACTAAAATTTCATAGGAAGTATAAAACCATAGTAATGATTTTACATTCACCATGGTTGGTGATACATTATTCATTGAGAATAAAAACATTCTACAAGTAAATAGCTTATCAAAACAATCTAAGATTGACAAGATCAATTAAACTTTTATAATTTATTTCATGTATCCAAGTAGGGGTAAATTGTATTTTGAATGTTTCAAATCTAGATATTATAGTTTTATTCAAGAGAAAAATTACATGGGTGGTATAATAGTGGTATTAATTAGGCTCGATTGGTTGTACCATGTCACCATGCCTAGATCATTTAGAGTTTTACTTTTAATAGCTACATTCTATTATCATTTTATTTGTAATTGTATGTTAATGAAACCTTGAAAGTAAAGTTTATATATGATACAATAAAAAAATTTGTGATTCCATAGAATTCCAATAAGGGGGGAAAGTTATTGAAATCATGTTTTTATTGAAGTATGCAACGAGATCATAAAATATTCAATTAAATGGAATTTTTACATTATCAAAAAAAAATTTAGTGGGAGAACCACTATTTACTATGGTAAATTTTGTTTGAAAACATATTGAAACCAACTATTGGTCTTACAGTTAGTTAAAACCAGAATAAAAGTAACTCTCCATAGATAACCACAATATAGAAACCTACGTTTTAGGAAATAAAAAACAACTAATGTATATCTAATTGGTTTATTATATCATGTAACACAAAAAGAATTTAGAATAAGAATATTATTTTTTATAGTGAATGTGACATGAAAATTATAGTTTGAAGAACCCATGAAATATATTTCTTTAAATTTAATCTTTTCTATAGCTTGCAAAACACTCAACCCTCAGTCGAAATGAACTATAATATTGTATACCATTATAAAATAAACATTAAATTTAAGGGTATTAATAGTAATAACAAAAATATGAAAATTATGGTTATCTATTTATTATAAATAAAATAATAATCATTTAAAAAAATAAATGCTTTCAAAAATATTGTATTTTTTCTAAATGATGTTCAAACTGAATTTTGTGTGCATAATTCAAAATTAATTTTTATGAATTTTAGAAAAATTATTCAATAAAATAAACTTTTTTTTGAAATAATTAAATAAAAAAAATTCCCTATGGTGTTTTTTTTGTATTTTTCTGAAATGTTTCATTTCTTGATGAATAGTAAAAATTACTGAATTTTAATCAAAAACTGCCATTTCATTTAAATTATTAATGAAGTTAAATTATTTTTTAAATTATATTTAAAATAAAACATATTTCAATTATATTAAAATTTAATTAATCTAGGAAATTGGAATCCTTTTTATATTTAATTTTGATATAAAAACCTTGTATACTTTTTGAACATTTCTCTTTGAAAACTTGTTTTCCCGTTGCTTATGCGAGATTAATACTAAATTAAAATTTTCCAATTAAGTGACATAAATTTGAAAAAATGTATTAAATATTTTTAGTAAACATAATTTATATTATCTAATAAGTTAAAATTAATTTTTTTACTGGAATTAATATTAAAAAAAATAAAAAATATTTATTGCAGTTAACATAAAAATTCGTTCACTGGGTGTTAAACTAAGAAGATAAGGGTTAAAATTTCCTAAAAACGTATATAAAATATATTTTATGACTATATTTATACCTTATAAAATCTAAGTACAGATAATAATTCATTTTTACCCTTTTAACATGTGTAAAATGTAGATACACCCATTTCTTTTCAAAAATTGCAAGTGTTCCACTCACCTCACTTATAAAAGGCCAGCTACTCCTCTCTTAAATTAACACCTTAAAAGATTTTTTATTTGACTATCCCTACCCAAATAAATTCCCAAATCTCATTATTTAATTCTATAACCCTTGGGTTTCTCATAAATCCACTCTAGGAATACTTTAGTTTTGATTCTAAAGAGGTGGTCTGAGAAAAGGTAAAATTCCTCACTATGTGTTTTTATATTATTTATTCTTACACCTACTTAAAATATTATTAATTTGTTATTATATAATAAAAAATTATCTACCATATAATGAGATTTTATTATGATAAGAAAATTACCTATATCCATATTCACTTCCCTCAAATGGGAAATGATTACCCTTTTAGTGTGTACAGCAGACTACCGCCTTGCGAACCAATGTGACAAGTGTTCCACCGACACCTCTCAAGGTTGGTCATGAATATGGAAATAAAATATATATATATTATTAATCACATAATTATACCACTTGGTTCATTATTTCATATATACCATTTTACTTTCCATTACATAATGGATATTATAATGTCACCCGTGTGTATGGCGGACTACCTCCTGGTGAAGCAGTTTAATTTTTTTCACTAACTCTTTACATGGAAGGTAATATAGATATATTTAATGAATCTATGTGACATAAATGAAATAATTATGATATTTATTAAATATTTATAATTCTCATAATATAATATATCATTCTATCTCTTAACCTTTCACTCACTTAATGATGATAACATTGTTCGTGTACATGTGGACTACCGCCTTCACAAAGCGATGTGACTCTCTTTCCATCACCACACAACATAGATGAAATATATAAGTATATTTTAATAAATAAAATGGTATTTAAGATATTATTGTCATTACATATATATAAAATATTACTTACCTTCTTTCCATAATGATCATTTAAAAATGGAAACTTTACATATTCGTACGTATGACCTACCATCTCCATGATAATAACTTATGCCATTTTTCAAAACCATCAACAATGATTAGTCTTAAAACTTTAATTTATGTATAAAAATTATAATTACTTCCTTATAATTATTCTAAATTTGATGGAACTATATAATATTAACAAGAACCAAAAAAATAATGACAAATCATGAATGAAAAAACAAGGAAATTGGCACCTGAAACAATGAAAATAATGAAATATTATTAATGAAAATGTGATAATATGTTATAAAAGGACCATATAGGATTTTATAAATACTAATATGGTTCATCTATAAGTTAATAATAATTTTGAAAACACTATATTGAAGGTTAAATCTTATTCAACAAAAAAGTAAGTTCAAAGTAAGGGACTTTGTCTCAATTTCCCTTCATTGAGACATATTTTAATGTTATGCACCTAATTTAATTTATATGGTGTACATACTAGCCATTTAAAATTTTATATCATAATTAATTAATAATTAATGTAATTTTAAGTTTTAATTTGAATTATTTCATCCATGTGGATTCGACTTAAGAGTTACCAAGTGGTAACAAATTTCATAACTCAATTTCTTTTCATTAGGTTATATTACTTCTTCGTCATCTTTGATATTCTAAGAATATGTTTGAAATTAATTTTTATTATATTATGTTTAATATAATCTTGTTTTATTTATATTTATAGTTTATACTCATAATTAATTCATTGATTAATTCTCACTTCAACTTAATGATCATTGTAAGTGTTTATTTTACAATCTCCTTCCAATAGAGATTGTTTATTCTTAAATTTCAGTTGAAGGAAATTATTTGAATATTTTCTAATAAAACCATTTAATTTTCTTCTCTTGAGGTTATTAGTGATATTTTCAAGTAATATTTGGCATGACCCATCCACCGGTGCCTGTGTTGTGACTACCCCAAACCCACCTTTCATAGGCCAGCAGTTGGAGACTAGCACCAGAAAGGCATATCCCAAAAAGGGAAGGCATTGCCATTAAACCTGTACACACACAGACTAGGTACATGGAAAAATAAAATCACAAATTATAACTTTTGATAGTAAAAGTTTGAACCAAAATTAAAAGGGGCCAGTATAAAAACCCAACTGAAAAGAAAGTACAAAAAAATGGAAAGACATGCTCTGAAAATATTCCACCATGGATCCTACCTAAAGGGTAGGTACAACTCATCATCCATCATCACTATTGCTCCTCACATCTATCAATCACACCTGAGCACTGTCTATATCAGGCTCTACAAGTCTCAGTTAAGCTGTTTGTCATCTGTACAAGACACAACAAGGTGCAAGCAAAGCTCGTGTAGGAGTGAGTATAACAATACCCAGTGGGGACCCTAAGACTCCCAAATGTGTCCCAGAATTCCATAAAGGAAAAAAACAAATAATAATCTCAATCACAAAATATAAAGAAAAATACAGCTCCCAATAGGTATAAAACTTATAGAACAGGAATAAAGTTGATTAGTGTGGATCTAGATAATTTTATTCTTTTGAGAGGTTTCGCTGTTGATCCACAAAGGGTCATTGTACTGAGTATCCCCAAAGGTTCACTCTCCTACTGATCCATAGAGGGTCGCACTGCTGCCAATCCACATAGGGTCACTGTCATGATGATCAACAAAGTGTCTCACTATCACTGATCCATAGAGGGTCTCTCTAATGTGGATCCACGGAGGGTCGCTCATATGTCGAACCACAGAGGGTCGCTCTTCACTTGACATCCAGCCACTTGATTCTCGCACATAGTGCACTTGAGTTCACTAGATTCTAGTCCACATACCATTGGTCATATCATAACCATCATGAATTCCCATGAAAAAGTAACCTAAAGGATTGTCTTGTTGAAAGGGTTCTAACACGACAGACGACACGTCAATCGGACGCCTGATCTATAAGTTAGAAGAAAAAAAGGTAAATAGGGCCTGGTTGGATTTGAGTCTGATCCATCCTGGTCATTCTCCAACTTCTTCAAAAACTCATGTGGAGTATCTCAAAAGGTCTTTACCATCGCAAGGGTCCCAACGTTGTAGACAGTGCATTGATCGGTGGCTCGGTTTGTGAGATACTCAAGTTTTAGTGAAACAAGACCGGTTGGGTCCTAGTCTGGTAGGGGTTCGGCCCAGTTAGCCCGTAAGGTTCGCAGGTCCGGCTCGACCAGTGGGTCTGGCCCGACTGGCGGGTCTGTCCTGTCTAGTGGTCTCGACCTAGTTGGCAGGTCCGGCCCGGCAGGCGGGTCGGGCCTGCCAGTGGGCCGTTTGCGGGATCGGACACGGTGCGTCTGGTTCAATGCCCCTCCTTCTGAAATAGTCGGTTGGAGCCGGCTGTTTCTATCTAGCTGAGTAGCCCAAACGGTTCATTCATCTCCCTCGCATGGTGTGTCAGTGCCACGTGATTCCACCTTCTGTGGCGCCTGAGGGCACCACTTCTCTATGCGGTCGGCTCGGACCAGCCATCACTATCGGTCGTCGCCGTCATCGCATTGGTGGTACTGCACCAGTGGTTGCTTCCTCGAGCCACCAGAGATGCTCTGGTGGTCCATTTTCTTTTCTGTCTATGCCTATGGGTCCTCCCGGGTCACCGCCTTCACTGTAAATCCCCCTGAATCACCTTTCCCCCACGTTTCGTGGTCTCCCATGAAGAACACATAAATCCAAAGAGCAGCAGAAAGTCTGGGTCTTATTTGGATTGGCCCGCGCCCTCCATGTTATCGTTTAATTAATGGGGTGGAATAATAATCAACAAAAGTTCAAAATTATACCATAATTAAAACCTGACAGCTAACACCCACATGAACAAACAAGATGTGGAACAACCCATTAGTAGTTTGATCCATGTTCATTGTATTTTCCAACAATGTGAAAAAAAGGAATATTAAACTCATAAACCCCCTACCTAGAAACAATGTTGCAAACAAATGCGAATATTCTCATTCGTTTTCATTCGACGTTCTTTGTCTCTTGACGATCCCCGGTTCGATTCCTCCAATGATCATTGCTCGATCACAGTTCTTCGTTAGAGAGGAATGTTATCAGCATCACAACATAGGATTCTCCCATGGTAGTCAAATCACTCACCAACAGTTTGATTAAATAAAAAGAAACCAATCATGTTGTGTTCATTAATGTTGTTCATTAATGAACATTAATGAATGATACATTAATCCCACAAGATTTGTGGTTACACAATGAGAGGATCTAGTCATTAAATGACCCTCATTAATTGACCATCATTACATTGCAGTTCTTCCAACATCCATTCAATAATAGAAGAAAAAATAATAAAATAACTTATAGTTATTTTATTCTGGAAGACCAAAAATTTACTTTTTCATCTGACCCTTTCCGGTCATAGTTAAGCTTCAACTAAGAAAATATCAGCGCTGTGAATCCAACAGTGCCCTTAGAATTTCAATATTAGCACCAATTTAAAATATAGAAATTCCTACCCACATATTTACTGCACATACCTTAAAAAAAGTTAAAAATTTCGTTTTAGGATCTTCGGGCCTCAGAATCACATGCCATCAATTTTCACAGTCCTGTAATAATTCAAAATAATTTTTAAAAAACATTATAGAGAATTTATGGTTCTTTAAATTCTCCCTATATTAGGGATTTATGTCCCTGAAATCCACAACAAAAACTAAGGAAACAAATGGGGGTACTGAGCACGAATCTGAGCCTCTTGCTCCCATGTGATCTTCTAGAGGTTCTCATGCAACCCCAAACTCGGACCATAGGGATTGACCGTCCATGAAGGACCTGCTCCTATTGATCCCCTATCTCCTCTAGGAACTCTATAAAATTCACCCCATCGTCAATGTAATTCTCACCCCAGTCGATGGCGTGCGATGGATTATGCACGTATCTCCTCAGCTGCAACATGTGAAAAACATTATGCACCCAGTGCATCTGTGGGGGAAGATCTAGGCGGTATGCCAACTCACCAACTCTGCTGAGAATCTAGAAAGGTCTAATGAACATCAGAGATAGATTTCCACCCCTTCAAAATCTCTGCAGTCCTCATTGATGTGACACCCATAGGAAGACCTGACCTCCCTCCTCAAACTCCAGGGGTCTCTGTCTCCTGCCCGCATAAAACTTCCTCCAGCTCTATGTAGTCTTCATCCTCTCCTTCATGATCTACACCTTCTAAATGGTAGCTCATACCAACTATGGACTCATAAGTGATGACTCCCTTGGGTCTCTCCAACATAGAGATGATCTACATGGTCACCCGTATAAGGAATCAAATGGTTCCATGCTGATGGTGGAGTGATAAATGTTGTTGTATGAAAACTCTACTAGTCACAGGTGTTCCTCCCAACTATGACCAAAATCAAGGACGCAAGCATGGAGCATGTCCTCAAGTGTCTGTATAGTCCACTCTATCTGACCATCTGTATGAGGATTAAAGGTGGTTCTCAAGCGTAGCTAAGTCCTGAACACATCCTATAATCCCTTCCACAACCAGGATGTAAAATGAGCACCATGATCTGGAACGATTGTCGATGGTATCCCGTGAAGCCATTCTATTTTCTAAACATAGAGTCATCCCAATACCTCAACTTATCCCTACTCTCGGATGGGTAGAAAATGGGACGACTGGGTGAGTCGGTAAACAATCACCTAGATAGAGTCATGGCCCCTAGAAGTGCACGGTAACCCAGTCACAAAGTCTATGGAGATACCATCCCACTTCCATTATGGTACCTCTTGTGGCTGAGTCAATCCTACTGGAACCTGGTTCTCGGATTTTGTTTTATGACAAGTGAGGCATCATGAAATGAACATCGCCACTAATTTCTTCATCCCATACCACCAGTACAGATGAAGGAGAACCTGGTACTTCTTCACCACTCTAGGATGTACTGCTGAAGGGGATGTATGTAACTCCCTCAACACCTCCTCCCGAAACGTCACTGGTACCATGGTACATTCTCTAAAAATTATAACATTCTCCCCACCTTCCAAAAATCAATTAGGAGACTATCCTGAGGATATTTGAGCACATCGGGTCTCGTAGACAACTTCCCCAAGTTGTGACTTCTGAACACACTGAAGGAGTGGGGGAGTGACAATTATAGGCTGGAGGTATGCTTCTCCATCCCTATCCACTAATGATATCTATAACGTGGCTAGCTGCAATGTCGAATCACTCATAATCTTTAAATATGACCTCCTTCTGAGTGCATATGCTACTACTTTTCCTTTCCTAAGTGTTTAGACTATCTTAACGTCATAGTCCAGGAGAAACTCCAGCAATCCCTGTTGTCTCACGTTCAGGTACTTCTGCAAGAAGATATACCTAAGACTCTTCTGATCATAGTAGATAGTAAATTTTTCACCCATCGAGTAGTGCCACCACATCTTCAATGCAAAGACCACTGCTGATAACTCCATGTCATAGGTCGCATAGTTCTTCTCATGTTTCCTCAGCTGTTGTGAGCCGCAGGCGATCACCGCTCACTCCAGCATTAGGACACATCCCAGTCTAGTTTTTGATGTATCGCAGTAGACTACATACCCAACACCCTCTTTCGATATCCTCAAGATGGGGGAACTTTCCAGTCTCCACCTCATCTCCTAGAAACTCTAATAGAATATCTTCAACTATATGAAGGTTTGTCCCTTCTTTGTCAAAGCTAAAAAGGGTGATGCTACTCTGGAAAAGTCAGGTACAAATCTCTGGTAGTACCCAACAAACCCTAGGAATCTCCACACCTCTGTCACGCTCCTGGTTGGATCCCAAGAGAGAATTGCCTCTAACTTCGTCGGATCCACCGAAAATCCAGCCTTTGGGATATTGTGTCTTTGAAAGTGGAATTATCATATCCAAAATTGGAACTTCGAGAGATTTCGATAAATATGGTTCACTCATAGTGTGTTAAGAACTATCTACAGATGTGTGGCATGCTCCTCTATTAACACCGAGTTCACCAAGATGTCTTCAATGAAGACCACCGCGAGGAGATCGAGGTAAGTCTAGAAGATCTTTTTCCTGAGTCTCATGAACACTAATGGGGCATTGTTCATGCCGAAAGGCATCACCAAGAACTCATAATGGTCATACCAGAATCTGAAGGTTGTGTTTGGTACGTCCTCATTCTGCACCTGAAGATGATGATAACCTGATTTGAGGTCTATCTTCAAGAACCATCGAGCTCCCTTCAGCTGGTCAAAGAGATCATCAATCCTCAGTAGATGATACTTGTTTTTCACGGTCACCTAGTTAAGGTGCCTATAGTCCACAAAAAGCCTAATACTCTCATCTTTCTTTTGGAAAACAAAATAGGGGTTTCCCAAGGGGAAACACTGGGCCTTACGAACCCCTTCCTCTGCAAGTCCTCGAACTGTACCCTCATCTCACGAAGCTCCATGGGATCTATCTGATATGCTGATGTAGATATTGGTGTCATCTCGAGATACAAGTCGATGTATAATGTTACCTCTCTATGATGAGGTAGTCCACGAATATCCTCAATAAAGACATATTCATATGGGTCCACCAATACAGGATAGCTCGGACACCCCTTTTCAACTTAACTAAGGGTAAGTCTAGCCAATTGATGAGTGATCGGTTGCACCCTCCTCCAAGAAATTCCATCATATGCTGAAAAGGTTCTCTTATTCTTAGTGAAGTAAAACCTAGTCCCATCCTCCTGCACACATCACACTTTGTGCCAAAAACAGTTGATCTAGGCATGGACCATGGATAACCAGTCCATACCCAATATGACGTCATAAGGCTTCGACGTTGCTACTAGGAGATCCCAGCCGAAGATCTCACCTCCTAGAGTAAGCTCAAACTGTCGGAACCATCATGTAGTCATCGAATCCTCTCCTATAGGAGTCTCTAATCATAAGGATCGAGCCAACGGATCCACCAGAATCTTTGAGCTCTGAACGATAGTAGTGGTAATAAAATAGTTACTGCAACTTGTGTCTATAAGAACTGCAGCTAGGGTAGAGTAGACATAGATCATACCTCAAATCATCTCCAGAGCGCCATCTTCATAAGCCACTGCTGCCTAAAACAGAGCTAATACCTATCCACCTGCTCCCTGAGGTCGAGGTGGACCACCTGGGGGTCATGCCAGTAGTACCCCAAACTGTTGCCCACCGCCTACTGCTAGGCCTGATCTTCTACCACTCCCGACGCCCTGCGGACCTCCTCACTCGAACATCTGCCTTTTCCTCAGTGGTCCTTCAGCCATTTGTTGATCATTAGTATGGAGGGTTGGGAAATCAGGAGCCTTGTGACCCGGCATGCCACACGACTAGCATAATCTTCTCCTCTGCTAACATTCTCTACCTTGTGAGCTATGTACCTCTAAATTTGAATCCTATGGTCATCCTCTAGATGGTATGGTCCACTTGGACCTCTGCATCATCTTCCTACTACCTGCTATAGATGACTCAGCTACCTCTTATCCGGTGGTGGCTCTCACCTTCGGTTTTTTCTTAGCTATGAATCCCTCCACCAATAGTTCTTGCTCAAGTACTCTAGCCTACGTCATAATGTTGAGCGATATCATCAATGCTCTGATCTCCCATCAGAGTCCCTGATCAAATGTCTAGGCCCAGAAGAATGGTTCATGTACCATGTCAGTGGAGTAGCGAGAGAGGTCGGTGAATCTCACCGAGTACTAAGCCACTATCAGGATTCCCTTTTTTAAGTGCAGTAGCTCTTGAATATGCATTAAGCGTAAATTCGTTTGTACGAACTCCACCCTGAAGAGGCTCTTGAAGTCCAACCAGGAAAGAGTCATCTCCATATTTTTCTGGGGAGTTGGGCTCCACCATCTCCCAGATGTTCCCTAAAAGAGACTAGTAGCTAGGATTATCTTCTGGTCTGTTGTTATCTCAACAAAGTGTAAAACTCATGCCCCAACCTCCAGCCAATCCTCAGATTCCTTCAGATATGTCTCACCTTGAATCCTTGGAGGCCTCTATCTCTAGAACTCATGCAACATGCTCAGTCGGTGTGCACAGTTTGTTGGGGGGACTGGGGGAAACTGCTGCCCTATGGGTGGTGGTGCTACTGGTACCCCACCCGAAGGTTATATCACTGTAAGAGGGCCCTAAACCGACTCCTCATCTCTCAGTGGGCTGTCATCATGATCTCCCACTAGAATCTTTCCTAGCTGTCTACATGGTGAAATCTTGTGAAGAAAGAGATGTTCCACATTCAATAAGTTATACCTGGTGAGCTTACTCAAAAGAGATCAAAAGAGAACCTTTTCTGAAACACACACAAGAAGTTTCTTCGTGTATCGAGTCAGAAATCATAAATCAAGGTCTTGGTTTATGGATACGTAAAGCACCGCACCAACACTAGACTCCCCGAACTATTATCTGAACTCAAGACACATAAAATTATTTCTCTATTGAAAACACAAACTCTTAGTTATTCAGGTAAAACCAACTGCCTTTGACACCACTTTTCATGACCCATCCACTGAGGCCCGTTCTGTGACTACCCCAAGCCCACCTTCAATAGGACAGGGGTTGGTGACTAGAACCGGAAAGGCATATCCCAAAAAGGGAAGGAATTTCCTTTAAACCTGTACACACACAGACTAGGTACAGGAAAAAAGAAAACCACAAAGTAAAACTTCTGATAATAAAATTGTGAACTGAATGTAAAAAGGACTAGTATACAAACCCAACTGAAAAGAAAGTACAGAAAAAAGGGGAAAACAGGCTTCAGAGGTCATCCACCAAGTATCCTACCTAAAGGTTAGGTACAACTCGTCTTCTATTGTCATTACCACTCCTCGCATCTATCATTCACCTCTGAGCACTGTCTAGCCCTGGCTCCCCATGTCTCAGTCAAGATGTCTATCGTGTTCACAAGACACAACAAGGTGCGGTTGAATCCCGTGCTGGGGTGAGTATAACAATACCCAGTAGGGACCCTGAGACTCCTGAAGGTCTCCTATAATTCAACAAAGGAAAAACCACAAAGAATGATCTCAATAACAAAGAATAAAGAAAAAATAGCTCTTTCTAGGTATAAAACTTATAGAATAGGAATAAAGATTATTATTCTTGATCTAGATTATTTTATTCTGTTGAGAGGTTCCACTACTGATCCACAAAGAGTCGTTGTACTACTGATCCACAAAGGATCTCTCTACTGTCGATCCATAGAGGGTCTCACTGTTGCTGATTCATCGAGGGTTGATGTCATGCAGATCTAAAGAGGGTCACTCTATTGCTGATCCATATAGTGTTACTATACTGCCGACCATGGAGGTTCTTTGTTATGCTGATCCACGGAGGGTCGCTCTTCACTTGATAGTCAGCCCCAAGAATCTTTCACTTAGTGCGCTTGAGTTCCTGAGATTCTAGTCCTCATACCATTGGTTGTACCTCAACCTCAACAAATTCCCATGAAGAAGTAACCCAAATTATTGTCTTGTTATAAGGGTTCTAATGTGATAGACGACACTTCAATCAGACGCTCGATCTATAAGTTATAAGCAAAAAAGGTAAATAGGGCCCAGTTGGATTTGAGTTTGATCCAACCCATCCATACTAAAATTTCTGCCAAAACTCAAGTAGATTAACTCAAAGGTATTCACCATCATAAGGGTCACAACGCCGCAAATGGTGTGTCGATCGGATGCACTGTTTGTGAGATACTCAAGTTTTAGTAAAATGGGACCGGTCGGGTCTGGGTCGGGTAGGGGTCTGGCCCGGTCGACCCATTGGGTCTGTGGGTCCAGCTTGACCAGAGAGTCAGGCCCTGCTAGAAAACCCTTCCTAAAAGTGAGTTGTTTGTGGTAATAGATGCAGTGCGACCGGTTCTACCTGCTGGAGGAACCAACGGGGTGCCATCCCACCTTCTGAAATGGTCGGCTAGAGCCAGTTGTTGCACTCTAGCCGAGCGGGCCACTCATCTTCACCGCACGATGTGTCGGCACTACCCTGTTCTGCCTACTGCAGCACTTTTGGGTTCCACTTTTCCACACGAATGGCTCGGACTGGCCACCGTTGTGCTAGTGGTTTCTTCCACAGGCCACCGGAGATGCTCTGGTGATCCATTTTCTTTCTCGTCTGCACCTACAGGCCTCCCGAGTCACCATCTTCAATTTAAATCCCATGGAATTGCCTTTCCACCATGTTTATCGGTATACCATGAATAACAAACGAAACCAAAGAGTGGTAGAGGATTCGAGAATTGTTTGAACTGCCTCACACCCTTCGCTTTAGCATTTAATCAAAGGGGTGGAATAATAATCATAAAATGTTTAAAATTATAACATAATTAAAACCCCACTACAACCACCTGCATGAAAAAATGAGATGCGGATCATCCTGTTAGTCAGTTGATCCACATTTTTAGTATTTTCCAAGATCAAGAAAAGAGGAATATTAAACTCATAAACCCCCTACCTAGAAACAGTTTTACGGACGAAGGAGAAGATTCACGTTTGTTGTCGTTCGACATTATTTGTCGCTTGTGGATATCCAATTTGATTCCTCTAATGATCATTACTCGATCAACATTCTTCATTGGAGAGGAAAGTCCTCAGCGTCACGAAATAGGCTTCTCCCACAGTTTTTAAATCTCTTTCCAATGGTTTGATTAAATAAAAATAAACCACTCATGTTGCGTTCAATAATGTGGTTCATTAATGAACTATAACTAATGATCCATTAATCCCACAAGCATTGAGGTTACACAACAAGAGGATCAAGTCATTAAATGACCCTCATTAATTTATTGTCTATACACTATGATTCTGCCAACAGCGGCTCAACACTGGAACAAAAGGAATAAAATATCTTATAGTAATTTTAATATTATTATTTTCCAAGAGTCCAAAAATTAACTTTTTCATCCAATCCTTTTCGGTCGAATTTAATCTTCTCCTAAGAGAATCATGGCACTACAAATACAATAGTTCTATCATAGTTTCAATCCAAACACAGGTTCAAAGGATAGGAATTCCCACCCACACATTTATTGAACGTACCTTAAAAAAATGTTCAAAACTCCGTTTCAAGCTCTTCGGGCTTCAGAATCACGTGCTTTCAATTTTCACATTCTCGTAATAATTCAAAAAAAATTAAAAATATATGTATATATAATTTATATTTCTTTACAATATTACCATTTTTACCTCTTTGGTACTTAAACTAATCAATAAAATGTTTTCAAGACAATCCGGCTTCATTTCTCTCTCTGGTTTGTTTTATTCTAAAACCATGTCTTCTAAATATGTTTTCAAAAAAGATTTAAACCTTTTCAAAATTAATTATTACGGAATATTTTACACATTTTGAATTTATAAATTTTTTTTGAAAGGAATCTTCATGTCATTCTAAAAACAAGTCTTATTTGAATTTCAGTAAAAATGTGAAAGGAATCTTTATTTTAACATACTCATCATATACAAAATTTATTTCTATCATGACCACTCAATATTTTAAATATCATGTTATAATTTTAAAATAAAATTATTTTAAATTTTTTTTTGAATCTTTAGTTTTAGAAGATGATTTTAAAAATGAAAAAGATATTTTCCTCAAGATTTTTTTAAATATATTTTAGGGAATTTCTATTCATCAATGAAAAAAACACATTATTCTTACTCATATGGGTATATGTTGAATTGATACTATCCTTATTCTTTCAATGGATGGTTTATGATCCTTTTGACCAAGGAAAACATTGACATTCGCTTTCTTGATTCATTTTTTTAGTCATTAACTTTCCCTTGAGATGTTTACTTTCCTATGATCATTGGGAGTTAAATTTTCCCTAAATATACATATTATTTATCAGGTATATGTTTATTACTCAATCCATATATCATTTTTTACATATGGTTTTCTACATTAACAGTTATTTTTTTATCTAGGGAAGTATTGATAAATTCATATTCATTATTAAATATATATATTTGATGATAAGGTACATTAATCAAGAATTAAATATATTATTCAATATATGAGTAATGATTTGGAAATGAAGTGATGAATTGGGCCAAAAATAATATATCCCATAGATGCCTTGGTAGTCTTATGAGTAAAATAAGTAAGCTGGCATTAAACACGTTTCTTCCAGTAGTTTTAAACTATCTTATGAAAGGTCTTGAAAGTAGAGGTATCATGATGCATGAGATAATAAAATCCAAAAATTAAGCATTCCCTTAATTAAAAATTAATTTATTATTATTCATGATATTTTCAAAATGATATTACATTTGGATGCATTTCATTCTCAATTTTTTGATTAAATGGAATGTTTTTTTAGTTTTTTACATTGACATTTTGATTATGCCTTATCTAATTATGATAGCAAAGTTATTGATTAAATGGAATTTTTGTTCAGTTATTTAACATTACATATTTTTTATTCCTTATTGATTCACCATATATTCCACTATACATAACCCTTATAGAGTATTTGAAATCACCTTTATTTTTTTCCTTTCACCAGGATTCAATGAAATGTACTTTTATTGAGGCGTAAGGATATACAAGAGGGAATAATGTTATTAACAAAAAAAATTTGTTCTAGTTTTTTTTCAAATTTAATTTTGGAAACTTGTATTTATCTAGTTTACTAAGACAAATAGAATATTCAATCCTTAGAGATGTGGTTACATGAATATTATATCAATATCATAAAGAAGACACCATCTCTGACCTACTGCGGTTGGGGTCACTACAGTTGGTATTAGTGTAATTTTAGTAGAAACCTTGGGAAATATATTTAGAAAATAATATATTATATAATATAACCCTATGATAAAATTTGAGGATAAATATAGAAGAACATCCTAAGGTTTTTTTAAGGAAGGGATTTTGTAGTTTTTCCTTAAAATACATCACTAGATTGATAATATAAGTGGACATGGTTCTATAATAGATGTACCTACGGGTAATAAATCCAAAAATAGACACTACAACAAATCAGGGGTTTAGTAGTGGTTCAAGGAAACCACTACTAAATTGTGCAATGGGAAACTATTAGCAGCGATTATATCTGTTTAAATTAATCATCATATCATTTCGCAGCAGTTTAGATTTTTTAGTGGCGGTTTTACGGCCGGTAGATCTCTTTTATTTGTGTTGGTTATAACTGCTACAAATAAAAAACACCCCCCTCACCAGAAAAATGCCATTAAAATAATCCAAACTGCTGCGGAATACACGCGAATAATGGGACACTATAGCGGCAGTTTTAACCACCGCTATGAGATACATATCTATATTTTTTCGTGGTTTTAACTACCACTAAAATTTTACCAATTTCATTTAGCGGGAGTTAAAACTGCTTCTAAATGTTAATCTAGGAAAAAAAATTAATATCTCTGCTTCCCCTACACCAGTGCCCTAAAAAACAAACCATTCTATGAATATGAGTAGTCTAAAAAAATACATACTAGTCAATATGAAAAGAGATTCTTAACTCAGAACAATAAAATGCATCTTTCAGTAAAGGAATTCAAATAAACATATCAAATGGACATTAGATGTTTAAACAAAATTTTAAACAAGCATGTCTATCATATTTCATGAAAACAATGTCAAGCCTAGGTTCAACCTACTCCATCCATACTAATTCCAACCCTGACATAACAATTCAAATCAACATACATTCCAATTGTTATATATGATGAATTGTGTGATATTAATAATTTATGGTGATGTGAATGAAACCCTTTGGAGATAACAATCAATGTAAGCATAGTAGGGGAACAACCATTCCATCCCAAGAATGACGTCAAAACCATCATCTCGAGGAAAATGAGGTGCCATACGAGGTGACACCCACTTATATCAAGGTACACTCCTTACACTAACATAAATTCTCTAATAAAATCCCCAACCAAGTTTTTAGTGTCATCAATTCATAGGAAAACTGAATTTCAAGCCCAAGGATCTCCACAACATGGACAAATATGATGGAATGAGAAGCACCTATATCAAAAAAAAATTAGATACTAAAGTGGAAGCAACCAAAATAGTACCTCTCACTATAGAAGTTCCAACACTCTTTTCCTCACATATTGGTCTCACTTTATACAATTATACTGATCAATGGCCCTAATATATATCCTAGATACCTTGAGTAGGTCCTCTATGCTAGTGATGTATGTCTTGTGTCTGGATGCTTTGACGATGACCACCGCTTCAGACTGATCGATTGGACAAACAATATCTCCCTTCCTAGCAAGAATCCTATTTCCGCACTCCTAAATGTGGAATTATTGCAGACACTCATTCACTATATACTATAGGAAAAGTTCTACAAAAATCATGTTTGTGGCTCATCCTTCTGCAATCTCGAAACTCTACTTGATTACTATCACACAGTCTCCCCATGTATCCCTACCTCCCACACTAATGATAGAAAATATAATTACCAACACCAATGCTCTAAAATTATTCCCTTAATGATAGGTCACAAAGTTTCACTTCCGTCCACCAAACATTTTTCCATTGGGTCAACAAACTGAACTACCTTGATTTGTGGCCAAACCATACCTCGAGTTATGTTATGTAATAAGAACCTGATTTATTTTTGATATGGTGTAAAACCAAAATACATTCACCTATGATCAAACAACATGATTGTGATTGAACATGAATCATATCACCCTAGATGGATCATCCATAAGACAAATATGCACAAAACCTAAAATCACATAAAGTGAGTCAAACACTCCATAACAAACATATAACCATACTCTAAATGCATAAAATCTTTGGCCCTTTCAGTCTTAAAATTATATGGAAAAAAAATACTCATAAAAATGAATCATAAAAATTGAACCATAAAAATTGAATCATCACAATAATGAGTCGACATATATGGTGCACACCACACTCGATAAATCAAGACATGAAAGGAAACATTAGAAATCAATAAAATGCATAAAAGGAAACAAGAGAAATCAAGAAAATGTTAGGTCATGAAAATGTTTGGTGGGAACTATGTGCCACACATGATACATATACAAACCAAATGTTCCCATATTTTTTCAAAACATCAATAGTATAACTACTCATGGTCCGATGACGAACACGTATCTTCACCCTCTCCACCTCCATCTCCACTTTCTGCTATCACCTGTAAGAACATTATATTGAAAATTAAATATTGTTGCATATTTATATTTTAACTTAAAACTGAAGAAAGTTTTAAAAATAAAAGATTTTGATTTTTTGTGATTTTCCTGCTTACCAACAGTCGATGCACTACCACTGGGGGAATATCTGCTGATCTACTGATGTATATCAGTCATCACTTTCTGCAAAGCAGATATCTGAGCCCCCCGATCTTGAATTGTGGTTCAAAGAGAGTCAATATCCCTCTGAGCATCTTCAGGTATGGATGGACTATAACCAGAAGTAGATGCATCTAGAATCCCAGGGGGCATGCCAAAGACCTCAGATGGTATGGGTCTGAAACCCATCCTGCGCACTCTACCAGGATGCTCCTTCCCAATGAATTTAGAAACTGAGTCATCTTGGGATACTAAGTAGTACTACCCAGGATTGGCATCCCCTAGTTCTTTATTTTTTACCTATAAATAAAATATCAATATATATTAACGTATTAAAAACTGATAATAAGTTATTATAATAAAAAATTGACTTCATACCCCAAATTCTTCTTCAGGATCATTAACAAAACTTCCATCTGATTTGTTGTGAACATCCGACCACACTTCAGTTCATGATGCTTCGTGCGCTAAACTCTGTGACTACATTAAGAAAAGATAAATCAACTATTTAATATATTAAACAGATAATATTTTCTTATAAATATTTAAACTAATGAAAATATTACCAGAGTCGTTCGACTTCTAGAAATGTTTTTTGACCCCGTAGTGTGAGGGATGACTTTCTTAGCCCGGTTTGATTTATTCTATCTTGAGAGATCCTGAAAAAAATAAAATAAAATTTAACCTTAATGTATTCAAAGTCATATCCTCATCATATACATGTATAAATGTAAAATTATGATAATATAATAATATATATTTCAATACCATCTGCTTCTCATTACGATGTTTGTCAACAAAAACTTTCCACTATTCTTTCGGTACCCCACTGGGTAGCTTATCATACATTTGTTGCACGGTCAATGAAGTATCGTTTACATCACACCAAAATCTACATTTTAAGTCTTTCCATTTCTTACAAAGATTTTTCAACATCCACTTTCGTGTTACACATCAGCAAAAGTAAAGTGAAAAAACATCTGTATACAGAAATTCATTTTGAACATATTAGTAACATGACATTCAATTAAAATATGATGTTTTAAAATTACCCTTATTTAAGAATCAAAAAATCATTTTTTCAACTTGGAGGAATATTTATCCAATCATCATAAGAAATAGATAGGGAAATGGGCTTCACTGCCAGT
This sequence comes from Viscum album, assembly GCA_963277665.1. Classification (NCBI taxonomy): domain Eukaryota; kingdom Viridiplantae; phylum Streptophyta; class Magnoliopsida; order Santalales; family Viscaceae; genus Viscum; species Viscum album. The sequence goes on along the minus strand of OY728127.1, from coordinate 400,031,307 downwards.
TTTCCTAGAATTTGGTCAAGTCACCATGTGGCATCATCCGTAGGGACCCCAAATGAATCAAATGGCAGGACTATATTCTCACCATTCATATTCCAAACTTTTGATATTTTTATGTTTTTCTCCACAGTTTAATTTTTTTCATCTTCAACGAGAAAAAAAATTGTATAAACAAAATGAAATAAATTTATTTATATTAAAATTTGTACCTATAATAGTGACCCTCCAGTATGTCCGTGATGAACTGGAAAAGGCGTGTTGCCGACCCACTATAGAGGCTTTTGAAGGGAGAGTCGACGACTTAACCTCTAATGGGGCACCCATAGAGGGTGTGAGAGATGGCGCAGGGGGGAGATGGTGTAGGTTTGTAGGCATTTGGTGGCTCAGATGCCGTGGGGAGGGACACCAATGGATCGTCATCTGTTGCAGTAGTAGATGAAATAGTATACCGCTTCCTCCTTGGCATTCCTGTCATTTAATCAAATAAAATTAAGTTCAGAATATATATTTCAAAAAAAATATGCATAAAAAAATTAAAAATGATAATAGATGCCTAGTATTATCAAACAAAATATATATAACAATGATAATGAACGACAACACAAATGAAATAAGTGGTTGCTGAATGAATAAATAATTGTACATACAATCATTTTCCCCTTCAATCATGTCAGTTTCCTACTCCATTAATTCATTCACTTCATTCATCCTTGCTAGACTATTATTTTCAATATCATGATGGACAAATAATTTTGCTTCTTGTTGTTGATGTGATTCAATTTCAGAGGTCAAATCTTCCACTTCATCAACCATATCATACAAATATCTTTGTATTACATGTGAAACTACACTCCACCCTTCATACACAACATCATTCACATAATATAACATTTTTACTTATGATTATAAGATATATGGATCATGCACTTCATGATCACCAACATCCATCAAGCGAGAGAAGTTCACAGAAGTAAATTGAATGGAATCTCTTTTAACACCCCCGATAATGTCGACCCAATTTCATTTGAATGAAACAACAGAAAAATGCTCAGGGTTGTTTAATTAAACAATATAAAGCAGCTTTCCATAGTATCCCACTTCAGAAAATGTAAATATACCACTATTCGGGGTTTTCAATCCCACTTCTCGATTGACTGTACGAAATCTAAATTAATTCACATTGTAAGCGTCAAACTTTCTAACTTGTTTTATAAGGCCTCTAGAAATAAACTTCAAATCATCTGAAAACTCTACTTGAGTATCGGTATTCATGATCTAAAAAATAAAATATAATTTATTAGATTCACAAAATGTATGTGTCAAACTAATATTCGTATTTATTGCAATATTTATGAACTTACACATCATACAAACCATTCTACAAGACCTTTATTCACAGATTTTATTATATCTTTCTCATTTCATGTTCGTCTTCTCATTAATATCTTTGTTTGTATCCTAAACTCTTCAATAAATGGATCTACAATTTCACTATTCAGAAGAACAAATCTATGTGCCTGTAATAATTCAAATTCTATCAGTGTCACATTTGAGGTCCTCCCAACTGATCGGCCAATAACAGAAATATTTTTGATTTCTGATGTTTTTGAGATTGATTCTCTATGTTTTCAACAAGTCCAAATCAATTAAATCTTCTCTCAATATCATCCAAGTATCTGGAAAAAAATGTATGACACTCCTCATCCAAATAGCCTTCAGTGATAGAGCCTTCTGGTTGAGCTTTATTTATCGCGTATGCTTTCAAATGCCCAAGATAGATATGAAATAAATTAATCATAATTATGAATATATTTAAATGCCAAAAACTATTTACTTAACTGAAAAACATATAAATAAAATACCTCTCAATTGGATACATCCATCGATAATGAACGGGGCCTCCAAATTTAGCTTCCTCAACCAATGCACAGTTAAATGCATCATGACTGTAAAAAATGATGGAGGAAAGATCATCTCCATTGAACAAAGGGTCAACACAAACCTCTCCTGGAGGTTGTCAAGCAGAAATGGTTGTAGATAATTCTCACATCATTTCCTGAAAAATGTGCAGAATTGGAGTACAATAACAGTAAATTTTTCAGGTATTAATGTACGAAATGCCAATGGTAGTAACTATTGTAATAAAATATGTGAATCGTGACTTTTCAATCCATGTAACTTATGATTATTCAAGTCAACACACCTCGAGATGTTACTTGAATACCCATCACATACCTTCACATTCTTTAAAATTCGATGTAATGTATCTTTATCCCTATTTTCCATTGAAAAAATTGTCAGAGCACACTTTTCATTATCATCTGGCCCGAGATCATGTTTTATGTTCATTAATTGTAAGTATTTGTGAGCATTGAGATGATCCTCCGAATTTCCATTCTCATTAAGTAATGTGAAAATCAAATTTTCACAGAAATTATTCTCAATATGCATCACATCAAGATTATGCCGGATCAAATTAAATTCTCAACACGGAAGTTTGAAAAATATACTTTTTTCTTCCATTGTTGCATTCTGATTTCACTTGATGATGCACTTCAGACCCATTTTCCGCAATCATTCAAATGATAAACCTTCCCAAATTCTATTTCAACATTTTCAAGTTGTGTCAATATTTCAGAATCAGTTAACAACTCTGGAGGTGTTCTACAATCAATGAAACCATTAAATTTCGATCTGTTCATTCGAAATCTATGATATGCATCAAGAAATATTTGATTTCACAAGAATAATAATTTTCTACTATGAGGTAGCCATTTGGGCTCAAAATCAAAGTCAAAAATGGGACAAGCCAAACTCATGTAAGTGTTCTAACCAGATAAATTCCCAAGCCCATGGAAGTCACTAACAGTCCACATTAAAGCAGTATGGATTTTGAACATTGTTTTCAAAGAAGCATCAAATGTCTCAACACCATTGCTCTATAAATCCTACAATTCATCAATCAAGGGCTGCAAGTATACATCAATATCATTTCCAAGCATTTGTTTTCCAGGAATAATCATCAAAATGATAAAAGATGTTTGTTGCATACACATCCACAGAGGCAGATTGTAAGGGATCAAAACAACTGGCCAAATGCTATAACTGGTACTCAAAGTCCTAAATGGGTTGAATCCATTGGCAGCCAATCCCAATCGAACATTCCTAGGATCAGATGAGAAATCTGGATGTAATGAATCAAATTTCTTCCACGATTGTGAATCTCATGGATGTCTCATTAACCCATCATTGTTATTATCTACTAATTGCCACTTCATTTGTTCAACGGTTTTCGATGACATGAATAATATTTGCAATCGAGGCTTTAAAGGAAAGTAATACAAAACCTTTATAGGTGTTTTCCTTTTCTTCTTCTCCATGAAAATATATTTATTAAGACTTCCCACATCACCCTTTGAATTCTATCTAGAAGAAGAATATTTTTTTCAATTATTTCTACTAGAATCCTCTCCCCAATAAAGCATACAATCATTGGGACACGCATGTGTTTTTGTATAATTCAGACTAAGCCTGTTAATGACTTTTTTCATATCATAAAAAGACTAGAGGATTTTTGCTATAGGAAATGCATCATGAATCAATTCCAATATCATAGACATTTCCTTATTTGTAATTCCACATAGAAATTTGATATAGTACAACTTCAGTAGAAAAGAAAGATTTTAATATTTAAAACACCCACTATACAACTCTTGATTTCCATCATCCTCTAAATCATGAAATGTATTTTCCTCAGTGAAGTTTTCTCTTACATTTTTCTACACAGAATCAAGAGTAGGATCCGATGATATGTCACAATCTTGATCTGGTTGTGTTACTATCTCAAAAACGTCACTTTACTCATTGCTATTTGGAGTACCCTCGTCTGGTTGTTTTGATATGTTTTGATCATGATGGTGGTATCTTTCAGTGCCAAATGCATCATTTATAAGGTTTTTCATTTAATTTTCCATTGTCAGTGAAGTTGGTAGGTCATTTTGTGGATTGACATCAGTGCTCAACCTTTCTGCAACGTTCGATTCTCCATGCCAAATCCAATGAAATTGTTGACCAGGGAATTGATTCACTATTAAATGTTCATAAACTTCATCTCTCTTCAACCATATTCTAAATTTACATTTAGGATATGGACATCTTATTCTCCCTTCAACGGATCGATTTGAAATTGAAAAATCTAAAAACTCATTCAAACCCTTAATATACTAAGGAGTGTTCCTTGGTAATGTGATCCACTTTTATCCATGTATATCACAATGTGCCTACACAATATTAAAAAAAATTGAAACACATAACTATTACTAAATAGGTAAAGAGATTCATATATACTAGTTGAAAAAATATATAAATATGTTACAAAAGGTTTCCCTATATCAATACATATGGTAAATCACCCACTAGTGGTGTCATATAAAGTAGTACCACAATAAAGGATTAGAATTAAAATGGGATATTAGGGTGAGTGAACAAAGTCCAACCACATTACTCATCTCAATAAAGTTGGAGGTTCCCCTATCCCATTAAATTAAATAATTATAACCATTGTTTGAAGTGGCCCAATATTTAGGGGGAGATATGATCCAGGGGTGGATGTGTTAATAAAGTACATGTTATTAAGCTAATGTAAGATCAGATTAAATCCAAAAAATGCATGAAATAAGTGATGTAATATTTATTTCAAGTCTTCTTTGATATAAAATATGATCAAAACGGGTCATGGCTGATCATGACTCAGCAAGTGGTGTTAAGAAACCACTTTTTTCTTCAAAACCTGATCTAGATTTTTCATGCTAAAGTAAAGTCACTTGTTGAATCTAGAATTACATAAAAAAAGGCTTATTCAAGAATAAAAAGAGGTTTTCAATCCTTAACTAAGAGAATAAATGATGTCATATTGAATCTGGTTCATAACAAGGGATATCAAGCACATAATTTAGTAGAATTAGACCATTAATAAGGAAGAGATACCATCCATACCATCTCGTAATAATATTTATAAACCACTTTTTATGAAGGGAGTGGGTAGGAAAAAAATTATGTACAAGTATGGATTTTGAAATGTTTGATGGAATATTCCACCATACCTAAGGTGGATAAGAAAATTAAGGAATGCGGTTGCCCTTAAAAATCTAAACAAGTTATAAACAAGACCTAATGTCATTATTTAAATGAAATAATATGATCAAGGGTTGTGGATGAGTGTTGGTGTTGCAAAAAATTATTTTCTTGTGAATTAGATTATTGGTATAGACCGTTAAATGAAAAATTAAAGAGGAATCGAATTCAGAGGGATAGAAATCCAAATATGAAGAAGAAACATCCATAGGTTAAGAGAAACATGTATACATAAAAAATAATTTGAAATTTTGAAAATGTGTTTGATGTATGAAGAATTAGTATTCATTGGATTGGTCCATGTTCATATCAACCTATATATTAATCAAATAATAAAATAAGTCCACATAAGTTAGTGAATAAATAAAAATAATCCTTAGGAAAAAGTGAAATAATATTTTAAGAAAAAAACCTCCTAAGAATATTTCACATAGGGAAGGTAAGAGGCCTCTGAATCTAAATTTGAGAAGTTTATGAAAGGTTTATCATCTAAAAGAACTAATAAAATGGAGGGAAGTTAACGGTATCCATTTTGAAAGTTCAAACATTCTACCAATGAAATGATTTATAATTTCTACATATGACCTTATTTTATTTTTCACATGATAATAAATAAAAGAATAGGAAACACTGGTGTCAAGAAATACATGCATTATGGTTAAATAAATACTAATAGTACCTCACACTATTAAGGGAACCCATTATTAATTTTATATAGCTTTATTATCCCTAAATATTTATCATTCAGCCCCTCCTTGATAATTTTTACCCCCATGCGGAGATAGGGCTTGCTGGGATGTTGGGGTTATTCTTGGAATCACTATAAATAAATCAATTTTATGGATGAAAAATAATCTGATGATATCATCCTAGTTGATCATGAAAGGATTGAGTTATATTAAAACCATTGCCTCATTTTGAATTCAGAAGATATGTATAGAAACATTTGAGATGTCATATTCAGCTATAATTGTGAAATTCTCAAAGGACTATCGTACATTCCCTTTTTAAGTGATCCAAAGAGACATATTGGAATGAAACAAACTAATTATTTTGAAGTGGATAAAAGTAAACTGACCTTGTCGATTGGTTATTTGGTGTTTTTCTACCCTAGGGAAAAAATTTCCATCTATACTTATTTCCACTACTGTAGTTTCCACCTATTCTCATGTGGAAAAAGGTGTTCCCTCCACTAATATTTCCTATAATTTACACCTTTTCTACCATCAAGTTTTTCTAAACCTCAATGAAATTATCAATAAAATCATGAAAACCTTAGAGTGATTCTTCAGTCACATAACCAACTCAAACACACATGATTTGAGGGATTAGCTAGATGCCACTTCTTGTACAAAGTGAGGAAGGTAAGTAAATTGGGGTCTATATTCCATACCTGGTATATCTCTATGACTAGGATAAAAAATATATTTTTCTTAATACTTGAAAGGTATTTAGGTAGAATTTTTGGTGAAAAAAATCCTTAAATACATCTGAGGTAAGGTATTGGTCAACCTTAACATAGATGACTCAGTCTCACCATTTTGATGATAGTCCTTTGAGTATGCACACTACTATTTTTAATTTAGTCCCATCTATAGTTCCAAGAAAATCTAAGATCCTATTTATCAAACCTATCCATGACTTTGAATCTTCAGGTCCCAAGTCACCCTATAATATTGGCAGGATTTTCCTTTGAAATTCCAATGATTGATCCATATAATTTGGTTCCTCATTCCAATTTTTTCTTTTCCAGTACCCAAAAATATTTCACTAGTCTTATTTATAGTTACTAATTTACTTATGGTTTAGGTGGAACCACATTTCTAGTATCACACACCTGCTAATTTGTAGGTCTTCTAACCAGTGGTATTTTTTTCTATAACCATAGTCGATGTTATTAAAATCATTACTTAGTCACCACCCAACACTTTAGTTTAAGGTTTTATAGTGTGCAATAATACACAAGCAAGATAAAAATGGGAAATTTTCAAAGTAAAACCCAATGAAATATCATGTGAATGATGAATTTATGGCGGTAAGTCTCTTTAATAATGTTGATACACAACTTTCATTTCTTAAACCCATGATGATGTAGAGAAAACACTCCTAAAAGTGTTTTAAAACACTTTTAATACTCAGACCACCTAGGAATCTTGAATATTAGTTTAAATTGGTTATATATACCTTCTTACACCTTATATTTCTAGTCCTAAAACATCCTAAATCCATAACTAACTTCCTAACTAACATATCATACCAAAATGATATCATTTGTAATATCACAACCCCAACTGATCACCTTAGATTATATTGGAATGCCACTAACCATAGGTCCATCCCACAAACACTAAAGGTTGGAAATAAACACCTAGGGTTAAGAATATTATTGGGGGATGATTTACCCTTAAAATACATAACCCTCAATGGAATTACTCTAATGGAAAAATATAAATTTGATGTATGAGAAAGTAAAACCAAACTATAATAATATAAAATAATAATAATAATTAGAGATAAAATAAACAAAAATATAATAAAATTAGTCTATAAGACAAAAGACTTATAAAGGTAGAATAGGGATCCAAACATGGAACTACACCAATCTACAAACCACTAATATCTCTAATATCCTACCTCTATCACCAATAACCACAAAGTCAAGGTGCTCATCTATAGAATTAAGAGGTCTTCCCTTTACCTATACCATGTAAAACTTCATGCGCACAAAGATGCATGTGCGGGGTGTGAGTATGTATACCCAGTAGAAAGTCAAACAAAGACTTCCTATATAGGATACTATAATAAAAACAAGTTATCTCATATTTTATATAAAATAAAAGTGAATCTAAAAACTAGTGAATCAGATACATATAACAAGTGAAAAAAAACTCACACTATAGCACACATCTAGATCATGAAATCACACTCCCATAAAATACACTAAAACTTCCCCTATAGGAGATATTTAACAAACTTAGTGTATCCCAAATCTAATTAGGACCAAATTAATAACCCAAAATCATGATTCCAGGTCATCACTTGGTGGTACAATCTATGTTCCTAGTTAAACAGAATTTTTATCCAAATCCAAAATAACAAAGGTAAATATATATGAATCATGAATGAAAACTAGCCTCTTCCAAGACATGTTTATACACATAAAAGGGTTTCATGTTTCTATAACTCTGTGCACTGAAATCACCAAAAAAATATGAAAAACAATACCTACGACTATGCAAACCACCGGCGGCTGGGGAGGGGAACCGACCTAGGGTAGGAACTCGACGGGGTCGGGGGAGAAGGAGGTGTCGGGGGTGTCGGGGGGATAAGGGGGTCAGCAGCGACGATCAGCGAGGTCACCGGTGGCATGGGAGGGGATCAGAGCTAGGGTTGGGGCTCATCGGTGGAGAGGGGTTGTAGGTGTTGGGGAAGAGGGTCATCTCGGGTGGGGGGGAGTGTCGCCACTGTAAAAAATTAAATAGGTTTCGTGGCGGTTTTTAATAAACCACCGCTAAACCATTTTACGGAGAGGTTTAGCGGCGGTTTTGTAAACCACCTCTAAAAACCCACCGTTAAAGGCGATTTATGTTGTAGTGAGAGCATTGGGCTTGACCCGATAGTCACCTAGTTCCCGAAAATGGTCCTGACTGCAAAACTATTTGGACACTCTTGGGGGAGATGATTAATATAATTCACATTTTCTTTATAAACCATTATAATGGATTTGAGTTGATGATAAAAATGAATGTACTAGGTAAAACCTAAGATTTATGACATTAAAAAAAGGTTCCATGATTAAAACATCCTATAAATTATTATATGGATTTCCCACTAGGATTATTGTTTCTCACGCCATTATTTTTTGTTTTAGTCAATGATTGGAACCCAAAGGAATCATGTTAATATTGAATGTGAAGGACAATATGGTGACTATGAGAAACCAAATGGGATGATTACTAGAGTGAAAGATATTGTGATTGATTATAATTAGTTATCCTGAAATATGATTAAAAACCTATACCATAACTAACTCTCAGACTCACCAATGTGGGGATTTATAGGGTTCCATAAGAGATCAATTGATAGAGACCATGGAGGAAAAAATGATATATTTTCTTCATGTTATAAATTTGTAAAGATAAACCTAGGAAAGATACTCAAAGTAATGGTAAAATGCATTTTTTGTGGGAAATAAGGGAATAAAGAAACTAATTTTCAAGGAAAAATAAAGAGTAGAATGGATGGAAATAAATATCATCCTAGGGATACATTTATAGTTTATTTTCATAAATATGGGAAGCCTTGGAATTATGCAATTAAATGGAATATTCTAAAGGTTAAACCCTATACTAAGTAAGGACCTATGAGGATATAAAATGGATGAAGTATTTATGTATTGGGATCTAATAATTAAATTGTAATAACCCGACATTTTATAAGATATATTCTTTTTAATTTCTATCATATATTTTTTTGTACGATACACCAATATTATCTTGCGCTATATGCAACACCGTATTAGCTTGCAGTATACACAACACTATTCTTAGATTGTGTTACACACAATTTCAAGTTCATTTGATAATAGTCATTCTACGCAACATGGAGTCTATATATATATATTCAATGTATAAATGAAAAAATGGTTGGATTCTGTTATAACGAAACAACAAAGGAGTCTTGCACTATACGCAACCCTGACTTGGCTTGCATTACACGCAATTGCGACCTTCTTCGATAGTGTGTGTTGTACGCAATACCGGGTTTTACTAAACAACGATATGTTATTATAATATTATAATGAACTAGCCGTTATGAATAGTATTAAATATATTTTTAATTTTATAACATTATTATTCATCTTACACATTTTCTAGAACATGGTATAAGAACAAAATAAATTTTTCGGGTAAAATAAGTATTTTTCAAAAAATGCAGTTTTGTAGCCTTTTGATGGCGCACCCACTTTAAATATAGTTTTTGACATTTTTATAAGTTTAATTTTACAAAAAAAAAATATTCTTTGGAATCAGGATAGAAAATTTTACCTTGGATAAATTTTTCATATTATTCTGATAACTTTCATATTTTAATGAATAGTAAAAACACGCTATATCTTAATTAAAACCAACTTTTTTCATCGTAATAACTTATGTGGTTAAATTATAATATTTAATGGTTTTAAAGTATAAATAGAATATATTTTTACCATTTAATATAATTTATGTCATTATCATTGATTTTACCTTCAATTCGTAGGTTAAATCAATTCAATCTTTTGCAATGTTTTAAAGAAAAAACTCGTTTTCTTTCAACAATGAGATTAATTTTAATTCAATTTCTGCAACTTTTGTGTATTGAATTTAGAAAAATGGATTCAATATTTGGAATCAGTGGGTCCAAATTATGTTAATAAGCTACTTTTTATTTTTTGGAATTATGAATAGTAACTACGGTAAATTTTATTTACCATAGTTAAAGGTAAATCGGGTAATTAAGGGTAAATATAATATTCTAAAATTACCCTAACACATGCCAAAATTTTATGGTATGGATAAAAGTCAACCCATATCACATAAGGGACGTATTAGAATCATTTAATGGAATTTTGTCCCTGAAAAGAACTTAATTATTATTAAAACCAAAGAAAGTGACAACATTTCACTCTCTTAAATCTTACAAGTATAATAATTTTAATTTAGTGATAAACATCATAAAACTTAGAACATGAATAGTCTACAGAACGATAATAAAATTATCTATATCATGATAATTTATTTAGAATTTTTATGGATTAAATAATTGTCATTAATGGTGATACATTAATGATGCAGAAATTATTTATTAAGTGAAAAATCAGTAATATAGTTTTGATTGAAATAATAATACCCATTAAAAGGCCCAAAAACCTGACCAAAACTTATTTTTAGTGTATATATATACCATAATAATCCAATGACTTAATATATAATCGTTTTGAGTCTTATAAAAGTGATTATGACAATTATATTATTTTATTTTAAATGATGCCAAAGTTATCACCTTCATAATTTAATAAATATAACAATTTAAATATTGTGATTTTAAGATGATATATTCCAGTAAAATTATTATTGTGAAAGTTAATAGATTTATCGCCATCATAGGATTTTATTTTTAATTTTTATGAATCAAATAAGTATATTAAATAATTATACAAAAATGTTGTAGTAATTATTTTATTAAGAGATAAACCAAATAAAGAGTTTTAAAAATAATAAAATAAATATTATATGAACTATTTAATGTTCTCCACTAATTTTCTAGATACATATGGACTTTTATGAATCTATCAAAGCTTTTATTTTGAATATATATTCTTTATATAATTTATTTACATTCATATAAATGAATAGTGTCAAAATTGACACTATTGTTATTTTATAAAAATAACATATTATAAAATTGTTTAAAAATCCAAAAAATAATTATAAATTATAAATTTAAATTTATATGGTCTAAAATGTTATAAAGTATCCAATTATGGAAAATTCACATCAAATAAGTAATTGTTTGTTATAATTTAAAATTTTGAAGTTTATTACCACAAATAAAATTATATTGATTAAGTAAGAATAAATCAAGTTGATAATGTTTGAAATAATTTCCTAACATGTCTAAATTTTATTGGTTGATGAGATTAAAACCCTATATCATCTTATATTAGAATATGAGTCATTTTTGGTGGTTTTTAAGTGGGGTTAGATTTATTATAAATTAATATTTTTAAGAATTCCAAAGTTGCCCCTCTCCTCCCTTATAAAAGGGAACCTGCTCCCTCACTTCCTCACACCTCTTTGAGTCTTCAAGCTCGGAAAAGCCCTGCCAAATTCTCTTCTCCACTTCCCTATAAACATAATAGAGGTCCTGGTATTCTTCAAAGACCAATTTTAGTGCCCTAAAAGGAGGTCTCAAAGAGGCGCTTCAAAGAAGAGGTAATGTCCATTACCGATTCTTTCAACTTTATTTCTTCTTCCACTTCTTCTTTTTTAGTTGTTTCATTATGAGTTAATAACATCAGTATAAATAATATACTGATATGTTATTAAAAGTATGAAACAACCATATTTCACCATCTATCCATCAAATGGAAAACGAAATCACCGCGCGTGCGTACGTACGGAATACAGTCTCCACACCGTGGTGTAATCTATTTTCCACCACCACCTTACTTGGATGGGTATAAGGGTGAAATTAATGAATATATATGATTATTTTAAAGTGATATTGATTCTGTAATATTATACATACACTTTAATACAATTCCACAATCTTGGTAATGATATCATCGCTCGTGCGTACGTACGGACTACCGTCTCCACGACGCGATGAGATTCACTCTCCATGTTAACCATTCATGAATGATTATAATGTATATATAATGAATAATAATGAAATATATGACATAATAATGATACTGTATTTATGTATATATATATATATATATATGTCATTTACTTAATTCCATTCCATTCAAAAGGGAAACGAAAACAGCGTTCATGCGTGTGTACGGCCTACCGTCTCCATGAACGGTGTATTTCATTCCTTTTATCGATCTATAATATATATATGTATATGATGAATATATATTATATATAAATCATGTTTTACATTCTTTAATTATGTAAATCAGGATATAAGTAATAATATCAAGAATAACAAGTCGAAACACATACGATAAATAAAATGATTTTACCCAAAACGATGCTTTAACATGGAATTTACAAAAGAACGGGTAATATAAAGTCATAAGTGAAACATATTTGATATAATAACAATTAATATGATTCTTTAATAAGTCAATGACATTATTTAAATCATTATACAGGAGTTTCAGATACGTACGAAGCATATCGGACCTAAGGTAAGGGATAATTTTGCAAATCTCATTTTTATCTGAGATTGCTTATTCGTAAGTATTTAATGGGGCTATTTCTATCATCCACGTCAATGTTTTATAAAAGTGTTTTCATGTATGTTAAAAGTCCTTTTTACCCTTTTTTTACTTTTACTACATGGTATGTAAGGAATCTTTCTTTTGTTTACGTTACAAGGTACTTTTTGACTGTTCCGGAAAAAGTACGACAAGAATGTTTTTTTAACTTATACGGCACGAACGGATTTTTATAGTTTTATAAAGCCTTATTTTCATGAAGATTACTCCAAAATATTTCATTACTATTTTCAACAAAATCATTTTCTTTTAAAATTGCACGACATTTTGTAAAGAGAAAAAGATTTTGATGAAAAAAGGATATTTTCCTCAAGAATTCATTTCAAGTTTTTTATCAAAACCATTTTTCATCTAAAATGACATTATTTCATATGTGTATGTTTCAAGTATAATGTCTCTATGATTTAAATGGTTTCAGTTTTCTTATTATGAAATGATATCCATTTCTTTTATATGGATTATGTGCTGATGGGATGATGTTTATGAAACCCATTTTATTTATTGGGTTTTTATGAATGATGTATGTTTATTTTGTGCCACAAGTAAGAATGATTTCATTATGAGATGGGTGGGACCTATATCTCCTTCCAATACATTGGGTAAAGATTTTATATCTCATGAGATAGACATGTCTAGAATGGTAAGTTAATCCGGTTCATAGTTACAGGACTGAAACGAGAAGTGAACTCGATTCCGAATGGGACTTTCTCCACTAAGATGGTCTTGGCAGCAATGCCTTGGCTACTCTATAAATAATTACATGTGCTTAATGGATGCCACAATTACATGTTTTATTCACATGCTATTTTATCATGGTTTATGTTCCATTATGATCTATGCCTTATGTACTTCCATGTTTTATGTTGTTGCTCAAGATTTTGATGTTTAAACATTATGTTCATGTTTTTAAGTTCAAATGTATATGGTATGTTTTATTTTATCCATGCTTACCCCTACTGAGCATTTGAGCTCACCCTTTTTTATGTTTTATTTTCCCCAAGGATCAAAAGAAAGGTTTTAGGTAAGGAAACAAAAAGTGGAAGATCTTTATGGGAGATGTTGAAGATCTTTCACCACGATTAGAATATTACATTCCAAGTTTCCAAATACACTAAACTATTACGGTCCTTATGTGTCTATTTTTGTTATGTATTAAGTATTCCTCAAAAGTAATGTAATTTCCATGTACGTCAAGCTTAGGGTCTCTACAGTTGGTATTAGAGGGAAGGTTTAGTCAACCTTTGGAAACTAGGATGCGAGAACTTTATTGAGATACCTAGAGATATTTCTAAGGTATGTCTAGGGATGTCCCTAAAGATAAGTATACATATAGGATATAGTCCTAGAACTACGAAAAAAATCTTATAATTAAACCTAATATGTTAGATGTCGAAGGTACTCCCCTTGATTATGTTATTTTCCTTGTATGATTTTTGCCTCTCACAGAATTCTTTTTGTGTTTTAGTCAATGGATGGAACCAGAAGGAATTTGGTTAACATTGAATCCAATGGACAAATTGGTGACTATGAGCAACAAAATTGTGTAACGCCTAGAGAGAAAGATATTGTGATTGTGCCGAATCAGTCATCGCGATATATGATTAACAAGGTGAAATTTAGTGGTATGCCTAATTCATCAAATAAGAGGAAGATAGACTTTTATGCATGTTCGTGTGTTGAGGAGCATAAAGAAATGAAGATTGAGATTTCTAAATAAGGGAAGAAAAACATTGAGGAATACCTCAAATGGAGGGCCAGATGTTATCTGTGTGGATAAAAGGGTCATAGAGTGATAGACTGTTATGGAGTTCAAAGTCTTATTTGTGGAGAACATGGGCATTACCCAACTCAATGCCCTGAACTGAAAATTTACTTCTTGTTAGGTCCACTAGGCTGAATACCCTGAGAGGGGGGGTGAATCAGGGTATGACTAATTAAAAATTAAAGCCCGTTCTGATCTTGTTTCGCTGTTAAGCAAAACACTCTTCTCTCTCTTTCCTGCTGCACAATATAAACAGAAAGTAAAGCAAGCACAGGACACAACAATTTTACTTGGTTCACCGCTAAGGGCTACGTCCAAGGAGCATACGCCGACAGGTTGCCGGTCGTACCAAGTCCACTAAACTTCACTAGCTGTGGATTACAATGTTCGGGCTAGATCACTTCTATGCCCAGGCTCACTGCCTATACAATGTTTAGGGTCAGCTCACTGCTTTCCCAAGGGTCACTCCCTATTTCTCTCTCTCTGGCTCACTGCCGGTGGAGAGGATCACCTTCTTCCTCTTCCTAAGCTCACTGCTCTTGGAAGGGATTAACTCACAGTTTATAGACCTGTAGGTCTCTTCATTTCCATGAAGGAATGCATCTTCCTCTGTATGTAGATGCTCTGTTGAAGTCCAACTTTCACCCGCAGATGAATCTCACTTTGCACTGGATGTACCGGGCAACCTCAGTTTTTACGCGCAACCCTTACGGTGTCTTGCGTGCAATTTCTATGATTTGCGCAAAATTCCTTTTTCGCGCAACCTCCAAATATTACGCGCAGCTTGGAAACTACCTTGCGCGCAATTCACTGCTTTCGCGCGAAATCCACTTTTCGCACAACCTTCAATTTTTACGCGCAGCCTGAAAACTGCCTTGCGCGCAATTCACTGATTTTGCGCGATATTCACTTTTCGCGCAACTGCTGACTTTACGCGCAAACTTTAAGTTTACGCGCAACACCCTTTCTAACTTCAATTTCGCGCACCAGAGCTCCGGTATTTTCTATGTCTTGAACTCTACGGAATGGAGGAGGGTCACTTCATATTTATAGGCAAAATCGACCCCGCGCGAAAAACCCTCCTTGAGCGCGTAATCCGCTTTGATCGCGAAATTCAAATCTTCCGCACACAACCATTTTCCGCGCACTGCTCCATAATTTTGCGCACCTCATGCCTTTGCCATTTTACGAGCTTCAGACCTCGTAACACCTCTTGCGCGAAATACTTCATCCGCTATTTCGCGCGCCACTTCAATTTTCCGCGCACGCCTCCAGAATTTCGCGCACCTCATGCCTTTACCAATTTTCAAGCTTTCGGCCTTGAAAAAGCTTTTGCGCGAAATACAATTTCGCGCAACCCGCTGTTTTGCGCGCCACACTTCAAGATTTCGCGCAACCCGCTAATTTTGCGCGCCACGCTTAATGTTTCCGCGCACCTCTTTCATTTCTCTCTCCTCAACCTTTGCCAACAACATATCACTCCATTTTCCATTGGCGATTTTCAGGCCCATAAATTTGGCAAATACTGGGAAACGGCGCCACCTTGTACTGCTCTTTTGTACCGCCTCCAGATCGTCCTTTTCTTTGTCATAGTTATTTGTCAACATATAATGTCAACAACTTCTCGGGAACTCGACAATTCTCCATTGAAACCTGCTTTGTTAACAAACACAATCAACCCAAAAATACTGCAATGTTACCTTGAGGGATTTTTGCCCAACAATCTCCCCCTTTGGGTTTGTTGACAACTCTTCACAACTCTGCTCAGAATGATTTTCTGCACTTTGATACCTCACTGAGTCTTCTTCCAGCTGCTACCACCATTCGCCTCTTGCGATTATGATAGAGTTCAAGGATTGACTTAACACGTACTCTAAGCCCACATGAGCAATGCTCGGCGTGAGAAACAAGAGTAGTATGAAAAGTTCATCAATGAATCACTTCATGTCAGACCCCAATTGTCGATTCCACCCTGATACCAATTCTTAAAATAAAACCAGTTGTTGAACCACACTGATACCAATTGGTGAATTCTTAAGTTGATACCAATTGTTGATAGCTGGACACCATCTCACACCATTCCAACACCACTGTTCTGATTTTATCACGATCATTAGCTGTCGTGATTTCTATTATTTGATCGATCACGTCTAGCATCGTCCGATTTCATACACTCCCCCTTTCTCATTGCTCCCCCTTTCTGGCTGCTCCACCTGTCAGCTTCTCCCCGTAACAAGTATGATTTATCAAATCTCCGCACTATTTTCTCCCTTGAACAAACACTTTTCTCCCCCTTTGTCAAGCACTTTTCAAGCACTTTTCTCCCCCTTTGTCAACGAACCCAAAGGTCACGCCTTTGTAGTCTGTAACATAGTAGAGAACACATATCAGCACATTAGGGAAAAACACACCATACCTCGGGGAGAGGGGGGGTCCCATATCCACACTATTTCAAGTGCGGGGAGTCAACTGAACTCCCAGAGCCAGTCGATGCCTCTCAAATGCTGCCTTGGGTAAGGCCTTTGTCAGAATGTCTGCAACCTGCAGCTCTGTAGGCACATACTCCAACTTCACGATCCCCTGCTCAACCTTCTCCTTGATAAAGTGATACTTAATCTCAATGTGCTTTTTCCATGAATGATGGACGGGATTTTTGCTAAGATTTATAGCACTTGAGTTGTCACACTGGATTCCGATCGGAGACTTCACTTCAACTCCCATATCTTCAAGCTGCTGCTTCATCCACAATAACTGTGTGCATGCTTGAGTGGCCGCAATATACTCAGCTTCTGCGGTGCTTAATGAAATGCAATCCTGCTTCTTGCTCAACCAAGCAATACATAGTCCACCAAGATAAAATGCACCTCCAGATGTTGATTTTCTATCATCTACTGAACCGGCCCAGACTGCATCAGTGTACCCCAATAACTCTGTCTGAGATTTGTCATTGTATGTCAAGCCGAAGTCCACTGTGCCCTTAATATACCGAAGTATTCTTTTCACTGCGAGCATGTGACTTTCCTTGGGATTACTCTGATATCTCGCTGCTTGGAATGTGGCGAAAACAATATCAGGCCTTGTTGCGGTTAAGTACAACAGACTTCCAATGATTTGCCTGTATTCTGTGATATTAACTGCCTTGCCATCCTCATCTTTTGATAATTTCATCCGGGCAGCCACCGGAGTCTTCATCTCCTTGGAATTTTCCATTCCAAACCTTCTCAGGACCTCCTTGGCATATTTAGATTGAGAAATGAATGTTCCATTCCTTCCTTGTGTTACCTGTAGACCAAGGAAAACGTTAGCTCTCCAATCATTGACATTTCAAACTCATTTTTCATGAATTCGGAAAACTGTCTGCACTGAGCTTCATCTGATCCACCAAATATTATGTCATCGACATAAACCAACACCATCATCCTTTGATTACTGTCATTACTGAAATAGAGATTGTAATCAACTCCTCCACGCTGAAAACCAAGCTTCTTCAAGTACTGATCAAGCCTTGAGTACCATGCCCTTGGTGCTTGTTTCAGCCCATACAATGCCTTCTTCAGCCTGCAAACTTTGTTCTCATCCTCATGAATGAGAAAACCATCTGGCTGCTCAATATACACCTCCTCTTCTAGAACACCATTCAAGAATGCAGATTTGACATCCATCTGGAACACTTTGAACTTCCTTTGCACTGCGATGGCTAGGAATAATCTTATTGTCTCCAGCCTTGCGACCGGTGCAAATGTCTCATCAACATCAATTCCCTCGATCTGGGAGTACCCCTTGCACACTAGACGTGCTTTGTTCCGAATCACTGTGCCATCTTCATTCATCTTATTGCGATAGACCCATTTGGTCACAATGACATTCTTGTCTGCTGGCCTCGAAACAATCTCTCATGTCTGGTTCTTCTCAATTTGATCAAGCTCTTCATTCATAGCCTGAAGCCAGTTTTCATCTTCAGCTGCATCGGAAAAACATTTTGGCTCCACTTGAGATAAAAAAGATGTTTGATGTAATGATTTCATTCTTCGAGTCTGAACTGGAGCTGTCTGATTACCAATGATATTTTTCCTATCAATTTCAGCTCGATTCTTTGGCTTCTTTGCAGATACAGACTTGACACTTTCTTGTTCATCATCAGAATCTTCTTCTGAGTCAGCCTCTGCCACTTCTACTCCCCCTGTTCTACTTACCTCATCATCACTTTCATCCAGAAACTGTTCACTGGGTCGTTGAGCAGTCTGTTCATTTTCGACTATAGTGACATCATTTCTCTCAACAATTTTTCCCAGCCTCTTGTTGAAACATTTATATGCTTTGCTTTTCCCTGAGTAGCCAAGGAATATCCCTTCATCTCCTCGTGCCTCAAACTTCCTATGATGTTCTCTGTTGAGAATGAAACACTTACTTCCAAAGATTCGAAAGTATTTCAACGTTGGCTTCTTTCCGTACCACAGTTCATACGGATTCTTCCCTTGCTTCGGACATAACAGGGACCTGTTTGAAACATAGACCGATGTCAAAACTGCTTCCTTCCAAAATTTCTCTGGTAGGTCCTTATCAATAAGCATTGTTCTGGCCATGTTGTTAATGATCCGATTCCTCCTTTCTACCACTCCATTTTGTTGGGGAGTTCTTACTGATGAAACTTGATGCCTTATCCCATGTTTCTCGAGATATTTTTCAACCTGACTGTTTGTAAATTCTGTACCGTTATCAGTACGAAACTTCAGAATTTTCTACCCAAGCATCTTTTCTGATTCCCTCCTGTACTGCTTTATGCAACTGAACACCTCTGTCTTATGGGTAATGATGAATACCTAGGCCATTCTGCTGTAGTCATCAATGAAAAGAACATAGTACCTTTGCCCATCTATAGCTCGTGGTGAGATAGGTCCACATACATCAGCATGCACCAATTCGAGCACTCGAGTTGCTTTTTGTTCCTTTGGCCTGTATGTCTTCCTGATGATCTTCCCTTGTTGACAAGCATCACACGTATGAGTGCGATCACGTGATAGTTTGGGAAGGTCTCTAGCAGCATCACACTTTACCAGATCTTCCATAGATGGTTGACATAGATGACCAAGTCGCTTATGCCACAACTGATTTTCTTCTTCTCTGGATAAAAGGCATGAATCTTCTTCCCCACCTATCAGGTAAAGATTCCCCTTTGTTCGTTTTCCCTGAAGAATGACTATTCCATCTTTTCCTTTAACAATACCCATCTTCATGGTAAATAGTATAGAGTGCCCAGAGTCACATAGTTGACTGACGCTAAGCAAATGATGACTGAGACCCTCTACCACCAAGACATCAGCATGTCTCATTTCTCTGCCCCCAAACTTGGCTTTTCCTGAGCCAACAATCTTCAGGCCTTCATCATTTCCAAACTTGAAAACTCCTTCTTTGTCATATTTTATGCCTGTAACCAGATCCTTATTACCCGTCATGTGGGATGTGCAACCACTGTCAAGGATCCAAACACCAGAACGATCTGATGCTTTAAGGGCAATTTCAGCAACTACGGCCTTCTCAGTTTTCTTATTCCTAGTCCATACTTTTTCTTTCATACTCGGCATGGATTGAGGCTTATGTTCTTTCTCAGAGTATGATGGACCAGCTTCATCTTGCAAAACTGCAAATCTGTTCTGAACTTTTAACTCACTTGTCGGTTTACTGATCTGCTGCTTGCGATCATTTTGATTCTGCTTTGGCACATTTTTCTGAATGGTCGGAGTGCAGTACCTAGCCATGTGTCCAAATCCTCCGCACCAAAAACAGTGTCCTTCAAAAAATGTTCTGGGAAACCGTTCTCTGTTTGGCTGCCATCTCTGTTCTTGTTCCCTTCGATATATTTTGGCTATGGAATACACATACTGTGAATGTCCCATCTTTCCACAACAGTAACACCTGGTATAAGGTGCATTCCTTCATGTTACTTCAGCACTACGAGTTTCCCCTTTGGATCTCTGAGTATTCTGATTCTGCTTTGTGCTCAAATCCACTTTCAATCTCGGGACAAGTGCTTGCGGTCTAACTTCAACTGCCGTAGATTTTTGTTTCTGATTAAGCCATGAATCAGCCTTAACATCTGAGTTCAATTGCTGCTTCTTTCCTACTGAACTACTAGGCTCTTCTTTCTTCTTTTCCGTCTTCGTAACGACCTGATTTCCCAAGAATGTGTTGGGATTCAAAGGTTTTTCCTGGTCTTTAACTTTTCTCCGCAGACCGACAACTTCCTCTTCAAGCTCTTCAATACGCTTGACGTGATCTTTCACTTTTCGACTCAAGCAGTCGATCTCCCTTTTCTGCTCTTCAATCTTGAGCTTATGCTCATCAACCTTTTCTGTGTGCTCTGGCCTGGAAGACTTAAGATTTTCAATTTCTATCTCAAGCTCAGACTTCTCTTCTTCTTGTTGTTGCATGTAGAGTTTGGCATCACGTACTATCTTATTGGCTTTCTTTGTTTTTGCTCGCCAAACATCTATCTCTTCAAGAGCTGCTTCTAATTCAGCTTCCATGTCAACTCTCCCTTCAATTTCTTCTTCTTCTTCATCATTTTCAGTTTCTTTCATTTCTAGAGCGCTACTAGCAATGACCACCATCGCATTTTGACCACGATCTCTACATTTTTCTATCTCTTCAACTTCTTCACCCTCAGACTCAGCTGAACTATCAATTTCTTGGGAAAGAAGATTCTTCTTTTTAAAGAAATTTCTCTTGAAATGCTTCTTCCTTTTCACATAGGCTGAAGATTTTTTTCATGGGAATCTCAACTTCATCTTCATCGCTTTCTTCTTGAAACTTTTTGGGGCATCTTGCAGCAAGATGACCAACCTTTCCGCATCGGAAGCATGCTAGTGGAAGTTTCCCTTTAAACTTTCCTTTTCCTCTTTGCAGATTTGAAGAAAGGAACGACATCACCTCATCTGACTCTTCTTCCTCCTTAGAATCTTTAATAGTGAGCCTCTTCATGGCCTTAAATGCCACCTCTTTGGATTTCCCCTTTTCCACAGCATCATTGTCATCATTTCTCATTTCATATGCAACAAGAGTGTTGTGTAGGTTATCCAATGTTAGCTCTTTCGGATCTTTATCTTCCAACACAGAAACTTTCGGATTGAACCGAGGTGGAAGCTTTCTCAAGATGCGCTTTACGATTTTAATGTCTTCGATAATTTCTCCAAGACCCTGCATGTCTTCTACCACAGCATTTACCCTGTCAAAGAATGCATCAACAGACTCATTCGGGTTCATTTTGAGATCTTCATACTTGTTCCACAACACTTGCAGCTTTGCCTCTCTGACTTTTGTATCCCCTTCATAAATATTCAAAAGTTTTTCCCACATGGCATGTGACGTTTTGCATGACATCACCTTTGTATAAATGGGATTAGAGAGGGCTCCCCCTAAGGCATTTATTGCTTTGGAATCAGCATCCAACTCTTTGTGCTCAGCTTCTGATAATGCACCACTAGTAATATCAGCTGTGATACCATGCATAGCTGCTGAAAACACATCCATTCCCAAAGATCGGAAATAGTGTTGCATTCGATTCTTCCATATCTGAAAATTACATCCGTCGAAGATCGGAATCCCTCTATGATTAGTGACCTCCATTGAGAGAAGACCAACTGTTAACCTTTCCCTCTGATACCACTTGTTAGGTCCACTAGGCTGAATACCCTGAGAGGGGGGGTGAATCAGGGTATGACTAATTAAAAATTAAAGCCCGTTCTGATCTTGTTTCGCTGTTAAGCAAAACACTCTTCTCTCTCTTTCCTGCTGCACAATATAAACAGAAAGTAAAGCAAGCACAGGACACAACAATTTTACTTGGTTCACCGCTAAGGGCTACGTCCAAGGAGCATACGCCGACAGGTTGTCGGTCGTACCAAGTCCACTAAACTTCACTAGCTGTGGATTACAATGTTCGGGCTAGATCACTTCTATGCCCAGGCTCACTGCCTATACAATGTTTAGGGTCAGCTCACTGTTTTCCCAAGGGTCACTCCCTATTTCTCTCTCTCTGGCTCACTGCCGGTGGAGAGGATCACCTTCTTCCTCTTCCTAAGCTCACTGCTCTTGGAAGGGATTAACTCACAGTTTATAGACCTGTAGGTCTCTTCATTTCCATGAAGGAATGCATCTTCCTCTGTATGTAGATGCTCTGTTGAAGTCCAACTTTCACCCGCAGATGAATCTCACTTTGCACTGGATGTACCGGGCAACCTCAGTTTTTACGCGCAACCCTTACGGTGTCTTGCGCGCAATTTCTATGATTTGCGCAAAATTCCTTTTTCGCGCAACCTCCGAATATTACGCGCAGCCTGGAAACTACCTTGCGCGCAATTCACTGCTTTCGCGTGAAATCCACTTTTCGCACAACCTTCAATTTTTACGCGCAGCCTGAAAACTGCCTTGCGCGCAATTCACTGATTTTGCGCGATATTCACTTTTCGCGCAACTGCTGACTTTACGCGCAAACTTTAAGTTTACGCGCAACACCCTTTCTAACTTCAATTTCACGCACCAGAGCTCCGGTATTTTCTATGTCTTGAACTCTACTGAATGGAGGAGGGTCACTTCATATTTATAGGCAAAATCAACCCCGCGCGAAAAACCCTCCTTGAGCGCGTAATCCGCTTTGATCGCGAAATTCAAATCTTCCGCGCACAACCATTTTCCGCGCACTGCTCCATAATTTCGCGCACCTCATGCCTTTGCCATTTTATGAGCTTCAGACCTCGTAACACCTCTTGCGCGAAATACTTCATCCGCTATTTCGCGCGCCACTTCAATTTTCCGTGCACGCCTCCAGAAGTTCGCGCACCTCATGCCTTTACTGATTTTCAAGCTTTCGGCCTTGAAACATCTTTTGCACGAAATACAATTTCGTGCAACCTGCTGTTTTGCGCGCCACACATCAAGATTTCGCGCAACCCGCTAATTTTGCGCGCCACGCTTAATGTTTCCGCGCACCTCTTTCATTTCTCTCTCCTCAACCTTTGCCAACAACATATCACTCCATTTTCCATTGGCGATTTTCAGGCCCATAAATTTGGCAAACACTGGGAAACGGCGCCACCTTGTACTGCTCTTTTTTACCGCCTCCAGATCGTCCTTTTCTTTGTCATAGTTCTTTGTCAACATATAATGTCAACAACTTCTCGGGAACTCGACAATTCTCCATTGAAACCTTCTTTGTCAACAAACACAATCAACCCAAAAATACTGCAATGTTACCTTGAGGGATTTTTGCCCAACACTTCTAAATCAAGGAAGGACTTATTCCAGGACAATCATTGAAGAGGATGGATTAAAGTGTTTATGTACTGGTATTCAAGAATAATGTTGTTGAGGTACTTTTATGGTGTATTGGAATATTTTTGTATTAGTCTATTGTGGTTTTCAATAATTTTATGGTACTGGTAACCATGAAAAGTGATTCAAATATTTTGGAAAGCAGATGATATGCACATAATAAAGGGATAAGGAGAAAATAAAATGTTTGAAACTATTCATGAGCTCATGATTGATATAAGGAATAAGTGATATCATGATTTGAGTATATATAATTTTGAGGATTTTGGTATGTGGAAAGAGTTAACTTTTGACAGCAATCATGTTTTCACTAAGATTCAATGGGTATTCATTTTTCAAGAGAATACATGATTAAGGTATTCACATGACTGGAATGTGACCAACAATATATATGAGGGATAAATGATGGTATTCACGTGCTTGTTATATGATCTTTTTAGTAATCATTCTCTTTATACAATGAGTTTGGAAAGTAGTATTTTGGATAAGCCTAAAGATTGGAATGGATTATGTTAGACATAAGTTAGTATTGTTTAAGGATATAACTTTTTTCGATATTATTGATGGGATGTTATAGTAATGTAGTTTTAGAAAAAGGAAAACCTGCAGGACTGGCGACAACCCATCGTGTCGGACAAGGCTGTGGGAATCGAACCCACAACCAAAGTGCGACTGGCCTTTATCGCCTACCACTAGCCTACAGGAAGTCCCTGTTTAGTAGAAACTAGTTTTAATATATTTAGTAGTATGATATATGAAGTATAAGTCCATTTTTGGAACCATATATGATTAATCTCTCTACAGATCGACTTATGTATATTTAATAACTTTTGCTAACATTTTTTTTGAGACCAATGGAATGACCCGCCATTCTATCACATGATCGGCTAACACTTCACGAATAACAAATTCAACTTCATTTCTTTAAGAGATGAAGTGGAAATTGTTCAAGTCATGAACAACAGTGAGATTGTACCAAAATAAAGTAAGTATTTATTCTAATTCAAATTCTTCAACTTTAGTGAAATGATCTTGAAAACCAAAAATGTTGTCCTAGTACCCTTATATCCGATGAATTAGATGGTACCCTAGATCATCACAAATTCACAAATCTATGGCTTTGTGATTGTTGGATTTTTCATAGCCATGTTCTCTACCACTCTCTATCAGAACATGATGGTTATATTTCTCTTCCATATCCATATTTTCACATATGTTCTCCTATATGGAAACCCAGTGATTAGTTTATTTGGGTAACCGTTACATTTCATACTTTAGTTTTTAAAGATTAGTTTTGGTATTCCTTTTTATGATGTGGGTTTCAATTAAATAAATTTTCAAGTAGAAAACAATTTATAACCCCGACGAATTTCGAGGGCGAAATTCATTTTAAGGGGGGTAGAATGTAATAACCCGAGATTTTATAAGATATATTCTTTTTATTTTCTTTCATATCTTCTGTTGTTCGATACACCAAGATTATATTGCGCTATATGCAATATCGTATTAGCTTACAGTATACGCAACACTATTCTTAGATTGTGTTACACACAATTTCAAGTTCGTTTGATAATAGTCATTATACGCAACATGGAGTATATATATATATATATATATATTAAATGTATAAATTAAAAAATGGTTGGATTCTGTTATAACAAAACAATAAAGGAGTCTTTCACAATACGCAACCCTCACTTGGCTTGCATTACACGCAATCGTGACCTTCTTCGATAGCGTGTGTTGTACGCAATATCGGGTTTTACTAAACAACGATATGTTATTATAATATTATAATGAACTAGCCGTTATGAATAGTATTAAATATATTTTTAATTTTATAACATTATTATTCATCTTACACATTTTCTAGAACATGGTATAAGAACAAAATAAATTTTTCGGGTAAAATAAGTATTTTTCAAAAAATGCAGTTTTGGTGCCTTTTGATGGCGCACTCACTTTAAATATAGTTTTTGACATGTCTATAACTTTAATTTTACAAAATAAAATTATTCTTTGGAATCAGGATATAAAATTTTACCTTGGATAAATTTTTCATATTATTTTGATAACTTTCATATTTTAATGAATAGTAAAAACAAGCTATATTTTAATTAAAAACAACTTTTTTCATCGTAGTAACTTATGTGGTTAAATTATAATATTTAATGGTTTTAAAGTATAAATAGAATATATTTTTATCATTTAATATAATTTATGTCACTATCATTTATTTTACCTTGAATTCGTATGTTAAATCAATTCAATCTTTTGCAATGTTTTAAAGAAAACCTGTTTTCTTTCAACAACGGGATTAATTTTAATTTAATTTCTGAAACTTTTGTGTATTGAATTTGGAAAAATAGATTCCATATTTGGAATCAGTGGGTCCAAATTATATAAATAATCTACTTTTTATTTTTGGGAATTATGAATAGTAACTACGGTAAATTTTATTTACCCTAGTTAATGGTAAATCGGGTAATTAAGGGTAAATATAATATTATAAAATTACCGTAACACATGACAAAATTTTATTGGATGGCTAAAAGTCGACCCATATCACTTAAGGGTCGTATTAGAATCATTTAATGGACTTTTCCATGAAAATAACTTAATTATTATTAAAACCAAAGAAAGTGACAACATGTCACTCTCTTAAATCTTATAAGTATAATAATTTTAATTTAGTGATAATCATCATAAAACGTAGAACCTGAATAGTCTCCAGAAAGATAATAAAATTATCTATATCATTATAATTTATTTAGAATTTTTATGGATTAAATAATTGTCATTAATGGTGATAAATTAATGATGCAGAAATTATTTATTAAGTGAAAAATTAGTAATATAGTTTTTATTGAAATAATAATACCCATTAAAAGGCCCAAAAACCGGACCAAAACTTATTTTTAGTGTATATATATACCATAAGAATCCAATTACTTAATATATAACCGTTTGGAGTCTTATAAAAGTGATTATGACACTTATATTATTTTATTTTAAATGATTGCAAAGTTGTTGCCTTCATAATTTAATAAATATAACAATTTAAATATTGTGATTTTAAGCTTATAAATTCGAGTAAAAGTATTATTGGGAAAGTTAATAAATTTATCTTCATCATAGGATTTTATTTTTAATTTTTATGCAACAAATATGTATATTAAATAATTATACAAAAATGTTGTAGTAATTATTCTATTAAGAGATAAACCAAATAAATGGTTTTGAAAATAATAAAATAAATATTATATGAACTATTTAATGTTCTCCACTAATTTTATAGATACATATGGAAATTTATGAATCTATTAAAGCTTTTATTCCGAACATATCTTCTTTATATATTTTATTTAAATTCATATAAATGAATAGTTTCAAAATTGACACTATTGTTATTTTATAAAAATAACATATTATAAAATTGTTTAAAAATCAAAAAAAATATTTAAAAATTATAAATTTAAATTTATATAGTCTAAAATGTTATAAAGTATCCAATTATGGAAAATTAAGAACAAATAAGTAATTGTTTGTTATAATTTAAAATTTAGAATGTTATTACCACAAATAAAATTAAATTGATTAAGTAAGGATAAATCAAGTTGATAATGTTTAAAATAATTTCCTAACATGTCTAAATTTTATTGGTTGATGATATTAGAACCCTATCTCATCTTATATTCGAATATGAGTAATTTTTGGAGGTTTTTAAGTGGGTTTATATTTATTATAAATTAATATTTTTAAGAATTCCAAAGGTGCCCCTCTCCTCCCTTATAAAAGGGAACCTCCTCCCTCTCTTCCTCACACCACTTTGAGCCTTCATGCTTCGAAAAACCCTACCAATTTCTCTTCTCCACTTCCCTAGAAACATACTAGAGGTTCTAGTCTTCTTAAAAGTCCAGTTTTAGTGCCCTAAGATGAGGTCTCAATGAGGCGCTTCAAAGAAGAGGTAATGTCCATTACCGATTCTATCAACTTTATTTCTTTTTCCACTTCTTAGTTTTTAGTTGTTTCATTATGAGGTAATAACATCAGTATCAATAATATACTGATATGTTATTATAAGTATGAAACAACCATATTTCACCATCTATCCATCCAACGGAAAATGAAATCACCGCACGTGCGTACGTACGGAATACCGTCTCCACACCGTGGTGTAATCTATTTTCCACCACCACCTTACTTGGATGGGTATAAGGGTGAAAGTAATGAATATATATGATTATTGTAATTTGATATTGATTATGTAATATTATACATACACTTTAATACAATTCCACGATCTTGGGAATGATATCATCGCTCGTGTGTACGTACGGACTACCGTCTCCACGACGCGATGAGATTCACTCTCCATGTTAACCATTCATGAATGATTATAAAGTATATGTAATGAATAATAATGAAATATATGACATAATAATGATACTGTATTTATGTATATATATATATATGTATGTATGTCATTTACTTAATTCCATTCAATTCAAAAGGGAAACGAAAACAGCGTTCATGCGTACGTACGGCCTACCGTCTCCATGAACAGTGTATTTCAATTATTTTATCGATCTATAATATATATATGTATATGATGAATATATATTATATATAAATTATATTTTATATTCTGTAATTATTTAAATAAGGATATAAGTAATAATATCAAGAACGACAAGTCGAAACACATACGATAAATAAAATGATTTTACCCAAAACGCTGCTTTAACATGGAATTTACCAAAGAATGGGTAATATAAAGTCATAAGTGAAACATATATGATATCATAACAATTAACATAATTCTTTAATAAGTCAATGACATTATTTAAATCATTATACAGGAGTTTCGGATACGTACAAAGCATATCGGACCTAAGGTAAGGGATAATTTTGAAAATCTCATTTTTATTCGAGATTGCTTATTCGTAAGTATTTACTGGGGCTATATATATCATCCATGTCCATGTTTTATAAAAGTGTTTTCATGTATGTTAAAAGTCCTTTTTACCCATTTTTTACTTTTACTACATTTTATGTAAGGAATCTTTCTTTTGTTTACGTTACGAGGTACTTTTTTACTTTTTCGGAAAAAGTACGAGAAGAGTGTTTTTTTAACTTATACGGCACGAACAAATATTTACAGTTTTTTAAAGCCTTATTTTCATGAAGCTTACTCCAAAATATTTCATGACTATTTTCAACAAAATCCTTTTCTTTTAAAATTGCACGACATTTTTTGAAGAAAAAATGATTTTGATAAAAAAGGATATTTTCCTCAAAAATTCATTTCCAGTTTTTTCTCAAAACCATTTTTCATCTAAAATGACATTATTTCATATGTGTATGTTTCAAGTATAATGTATCTATGATTTACATGGTTTTAGTTTTCTTATTATGAAATGATATCCATTTCTTTTATATGGATTATTGGATGATGGGATGATGTTTATGAAACCCATTTTATTTATTGGGTTTTTATGAATGATGTATGTTTATTTTGTGGCACAAGTAAGAATTATTTCATTATGAGATGGTTGGGCCAAATATCTCCCTCCAATGCATTGGGTAAAGATTTTATATCTCATGAGATAGTCATGGATGGAACGATTAGTTAATCTGGTTCAGTGTTACAGGACTGAAATGAGGAGTGAACTCGATTCAGAATGGGACTTTGTCCACTAAGATGGTCTTGGAAGTAATGTCTTGGCTACTATGGAAATCATTACATGTTCTTAATGGATGCCAAAATTACATGTTTTATTCCCATGCTATTTTATCATGGTTTATGTTCCATTATGATCTATGCCTTATGTAATTCCATGTTTTATGTCGTTGCTCAGGATTTTGATGTTTAAACATTATGTTCATGTTTTTAAGTTCAAATGTATATGGTATGTTTTATTTTATCCATGCTTACCCTTACTGAGCATTTAAGCTCACCCTTTTTTATGTTTTATTTTCCCCTAGGATCAAAAGAAAGGTTTTAGGTAAGGAAACAAAAAGTGGAAGATCTTTATGGGAGATGTTGAAGATCTTTCACCACGATTAGAAGATTACATTCCAAGTTTCCAAAGACACTAAACTATTATGGTCCTTGTGTGTCTATTTTTTTATGTATTAAGTATTCCGCAAAAGTAATGTAATGTACATGTACGTCAAGCTTAGGTTCTCTACATAAATTGGAGAATTATTTTTACCAATGGTGTTTTGGTTATAAGAAACATGAAACTTATAAGTGATGTGAAAAGTTTTAGAACAATATATGCTTTTATTAACTTTATAATTATAGATACCAACATTGTTTTTATAAGTCTATGTTTTATCTTAAGTTAAAAGTCTTAAATTATCTTTTTTAGGTAGTAATATAACAGTATTAATGATATTTTATAAAAAATTATAAGAATACAACCCATTGGTTTAGAATATGAAAATTTATTTAAGGAAGAATGAATTTAAATTTTGTGGAAACAAGATTGAGGGTTTTTTTAAGCTTTAAGGATTATCTTATCTTTGATTTTTGTAGTAATTATGTGTCATCACAATTAGGGAATTTTGTAGGAATTATATTGATATAGTTTTGTAAAAGGGAATCTCGATGCATCTGGAAAAGGTCGTAGGGATTGAACCTGCAAATGATGGTCAAAAGGGTGTTATGCCAACCACTAGCCTACATTATGTCCTAGTCAATATTTCATGGTTTTTAGTTAATTTATTTGGAAAAAAATATTAAGTATGAACCACTAGTGTTACATTTTATGTTTAGAGATTAATGTATTATATTGGATGACGTGTGCTAACCATATTAGTTTTCAAAAATAATTAGATACATATAGAAGGACTCTTCACTCTTTCATGGATCTTACAATCCATTAAAAGTGAATTTTAGTGCCTCATTAACAAAAAATCATTTTTGGATATTCATTTTATTGATTTATCGATTACTTGAAAATTGATAGAAGCCTAACCAAAGGATGAAATTGTTATTAAAAAATAGAAATGTATCCAGTAAGTGTATTCCATTATATTCTTTTCCAGTAAATGAATTACCCAACATTAGGAAAAGGATTTGGAAACAAAAAAATTATCCTATTACCTTTATATATGATGACTCATATAGCCTTTTAAATCTTTATAGATTTATGGTTTTTATGTCTTTAACTATCCATTGATAACTCACATTCTTGTGATCAATTAAATCTATCACTCTCTAAAATTATTTACACTTTTCTACCATATCCATATCTTCACTTTCATAAAATTTTCTCCAATGTAGAAACCTAGTCATGTGTAATTCAATATGTCCTTCATATTTCCTTCTCTATCTTATTAATATGTTGTTTTATTAACCCTTTTATGATGTGTGTTTTTAAATAATTGTATTTCAAAATTCTAAACTCGTGATTTCTGAGATCAATTTTAAATTATAAGGTTGAAATTTATATAAGATTGAGAGAATTTAACACCCCAATAATTTTAAATAATATTTATTTTGAAATATTATGTGACATGAAAAGGTGATCCTAAACAATCCATGAAATATATTTCATTAAATTTAATCTATTCAATATCTTGTAGAAGACACAACCCTGAGTTGAAATAAAACATAGCATAGTACAATGTTATAACATAATCGTTAAATTGGTGGGTATGAATAGTAGTAACTAAATTATGAAAATTATTGTTATCAATTGATTATATATAAACTCAAAATCACTTAATAGAAATTGAAATGTATTAAAAAATTATAGTTTTCTAAAAGGCGGTTTAGCCATGTTTTTCATGCATAATTTAAAGTTAATTTTTACCACTTTTATAAAATTTATTTGATAAAATTAACTAATTTATGAAATAATAAAATAAAAATTATCTTAGGATTAATTTTATGGTTTTTTATGAAATGTTTATTTTTTATAAGTAGTGATACATATTGAATATTAATTGAAAACATCATTTTTTAAATTATTTATAAAGTTAAATTATATTTAAATCAGATTTAAAGTACAATTAGTTCATTTATATTACCATTTTACTAATATAGGTCATTGGAATCATTTTCATATTAAATCTTGATATAAAACCATGTAAACATATAAACATTTGAACATTTTCTTTTTGAAAACCCACTTCCTCATCATGTTTTTGTGGTTCATTTTCAATTAAAATTTTCCAATTATGTGAATGGAATTTGGAAAATTGGATTAAATATTTGGAATAATCATAATTTATATTATATAATAAGTTCAACATAATTAATTAACATAATGAATAGTAAATCAATAAAAATTATTTTCCATGGTTAAGTTAAAAATGGGTTTGTTTGGGGATTAAAATACGAAGATAAGTGTTAAAATCACCTAAAAAAATATCTAAAATATATTTTATGGATTTATTGAGAACTTTTAATGTCAAAGTTTTTGAAAATAATTAAATTTATATCCTTTTTTAATTTGAAAAACATGGGTACACCTTTTTATTTTGAAAAATTACAAGTGTTCTACACATATCACTTTTAAAAGGCCACCCAGTCTCCTCTCATATTCACACATTAAAACATTTTTTAGAAAACAACTACCCAAATAATTTCCCAAATTCCATACCCTCATCGTAGAACTATTTTTTGGTCAAAAATACATTCTTCCAATATTATAAGTATAATCCTGAAGAGGTGGAATAAGAAGAGGTAAAATACATTACTATATGTTTTTTATTTATTCTTCCAACACATTCAAATATTATTCAGTTATGATTATATAATAAACAAATTATCTAAAATATACTGATATTTCAATATGTTATGTAAATTACCCATATCCATCTACTCTTCTTTTTATTGGGAAATGATAATGTCTCTTATGTGTACGATGGACTACTACCTCACGAAGTGAAGTGACAAATTTTCCATCAACACCTCTCATGGTTGCGGTTGATGATAGATATAAGGAATATATATGATACTTATAGAATAATTATACTTTTTATTTATTATATCATAAATTAATTTTTTTCTTTCAATTTTGTAGGGAATACAATAATGCCACTCGTGTGTACGGCGGACTCCCACCTCATAAAGCGATGTGACTCGTTTTTCACTAATACATTACGTGGAATTTAATAATGATAATGTTAATGAAAAAATGTGATATACATGAAATAATTATTATATTAATGAATTATTTATAAATATTAAAATATAATATATCATTTTCTTTCTTACCTTTCCACTCACTTAAATATGATAACATCGTTCATGTATGAAGCGATGTGACTCTTTTTTCATAACCATGCCACATGGATGAAATATATAAATATATTTAAATAAATAATATGGTATTTATGATATTATTATTATTATTTGATGATAAAATATTACACACCTCATTTCCCTACTAATCATTGAAAAATGGTAACATTACTCATGCGTATGTATAACCTACCATCTCCATTATCATAACACACTTCATTTTTCCAAACCATTTTTCATGATAGGTATTAATAGTATAATTGATGTATAAATATGATAATTATTTCATGATTATTATTATACATATGATATAAATATATAATATGCACAATAACCATAATATTAATGAAAAACCATGAATAAGAAACCATGGCAATTAACACACAAAATAATGAAAATAAAGAATGATTATTAATGAACTGGTGATAAGATGTTATGAAAGGATCTTATATGATATTATAAATATTAATATGGTTATTTTATATGTTAATAACAATTTTATAACCACTATACATGAATTTCAATCACATTAAACAAAAATTAAGTGTGAGGTGGTGGACGTCATCTCAATTTCCCTTCATTGAGGCACATTATAAGGTTATTCACCAAATTTATTTATATGGTGTTTATAATGACCCTTTGGAATGAAATATTAAGATTCATTAATAATTCCTCATAATTTAAGTTTTAATTTGAATTATATAATCCATGTGGAATTGAATTAGTAGTTACCAAGTGGTAAATAATTTCATGAATAAATTTCTTTTCATTAGGATATATTACTTCTTTATCATCATTAATATTCTTAGATTGTGTGTGAAAATACATTTTATTAAAATATATTAAATTTCCACTTGATTTATTTGAATCTAAATTTGATACACATAATTTATTCATTTATTAATTATATCTTCAATGTTATGATCATTATAAGTGTTTATTTCTCAATCACATTCCAGACCATAATGTTTATTCTTGAATTTCAACTGAAGGAAATTATTTCACCATTTCGTAATAAAACCATTAAATTTATTTATTATATGATTATTAGTGGAATTTTGAACTAATAGTACAAATTTTCCTATCTTTTGTACTTAAAATAATTGAGAAAATGATTCTAATAAAATCATACTTCATTTCTCTCTTTGGTTGGAAATCCATTTTCTTCCATATTAATGTTTTCTAAAAATGCTTTAAAAAATGAATTTAAACTTTTTAAAATGATTTATTAAATAATTATTTTCCTATTTTTACTTTTTATAATATTTTTTTAAGGGAATATTCATGTCATTCTCAAAAAAATCTTGTTAGTGATTTACCAAAAATATGAAATGAATCCTTATTTTAACTTACTTGGTATGTACAGAACATTCTGTTATCATGACCACTCAATTTTTTAAAGATTCAATTATAAGTTTAAAAGGTTATTTTTGAATAATTTTTTTACTTTTATTTTTAAAAGGTTATTTTAAAAAGGAAAATGATATTTTCCTGAAGATTGTTTTAAAGATATTTTTATGGTATTTCTATTTATTAAAGACAACAACCCTTTATTCTTAATCTAATGGGAATATGTTAGATTGATACTAAACTTATTCATTATATTGATGGTTAATTATTATTTTGACCAAGGAAATCATTTAAATTCACTTTATTGAATCATTTTTTGTCATTACCTTTCCCCAAAAATATTCAATTTCATTTGATCATTGGACATTAATTTTTGGCTAAATATCCATATTATTTATCATGTGTATGTTTATTAATTATTCCATATATCATTTTTATATATGGTGTTCAACGTTAAAAGTTATTTCTTATCTAGGGAACTATTGATAACCTGTTATTTTATTATCAATATGGATATTTCATGATAAGACACATTGTTCATGAATTAAATTGAGTATTCAATATATTATGAATGATTTGGTCATGTATTAATGGATAGGGAATATAATAATATATCCCCTTGATGAATTGGTAGTCTCATGAGGTGAATCAGTAAGATAACATTAAATGGGTTTCTAACTATCATTTTAAATTGTCTTGTGAAAGGTCTTGAGGGTACAGGTATCATGATTCTTGAGATCATGGTATCCAATAAGTAATAATATCCTTTATTAAGAATTTGGTTATTGTTATCCAAGATATTTTCACATTGATATAATCTATGGATGCATTTCTTTCATATTTTTGTGATTAAATGGAATGTGTTTTTAGTTATTTACCTTTCATGATTATTACTTATATAATTATGATATCTATGTAATCAATTAAATGTCACATGTGTTATGTTATTTAACTTTCCATATTTATTTTTCTTTATTGATTCATGATAGCTCAGTTGTACTCAAACCTTACTAAGAATTTGAGCTCTCCCTTATTTGTTCCCCTTTCCCCAGATTCCATTAAGTGTACTATGATTGATGTGAAACGATATTTTAGAGGGAATAATGTTAATCATGGAAGATAATTATGTTGTAATTTTTTTTTTGAAATGTAATATAGGAATCATATGTGAATAAAGATTACCAAGTCTACTAAACAATTTGGACCTCCAGGATGTGATTACGTGTATCTTTTTCTAATGTAATAAATAAGACATCAGTTCTTGTCTTCTGGGGTCAGGGTTTCTATAGTTTATGTTAAAGTGCATATACTCACAAAGTATTGAAAAAATAAAAGTTGGAACTATTTGAGAGTGAATTTTTACCAACGTCACATGGCATAAATCACTACAAGACTTCATGTATGTGACACATGTAAAGATTAATGTGGTATATAAAATTCTATATTATTTTTTTATTCATCAATCATATATGGAATGCTTTATACTAGATATGATATTTTATACATATACATTATATTAGAAAAATATCAATTATATCTAGAAGTACTACATGGGAAATAATCAAAAACATCCAATTGTACATAAAGGGGTGCATAAGAGATAAACCTAGTATGTGGACAAGAAGGGATACTAGTTATAAGGGGAAAAATTAGTCTTTCCCGGGATCAATATGATCTAATATCAGAATCATTCTAAGGTAATGGGAAATAGAAGTTAATTCAAGTTATTGGTATCCATTTCTATAATTATAGATTTCATCATGGATTTTAATTCAACTAAATAATCAATGGATAATATGAAATGATTTGTTTAAATTGTTTGAATCACATCTAGTAAGTAAATTTTAATCTTAATATAAATTAAAATGATTCTACTACTGGTTCTAGCCAAGATTTCATATTTTTTATAGTGTAAAAATGGAATATACATAGGTTATAATCTCTTGAGGATCCTTAATCCGGGAGTTCAAGTAACATATAATTGGATAAAAATTTAGAAAATATGTAACATACCCCTGAATAAATAAACAACTTAGCAGAAACATGATCTTATCATGTGAGAGCTAACAAGTATAGTTATCAAATAAACTCTAGTGAAGGTGAGAGTTTTTTAATTGTGGGTTCCCTAGACCCAAATTATATAATAATTTTTTATTACTGTATCATGTATACAGTGAGTTACGTATGATTGTCACTTACGAGAATTGTGTTGATATTTCTATGTGCATTATTTACATGGTAATGTCCTTAGATTATTTTTTGTAGGAAAGATTTATAACCATTCTGAGACTATAATGAGAACCATGAGATACTATGAAATTAATGTTAAACATATCACTTATAGTTTAGAACATTATACTAACTGAAAAAATATGATGTCTGACCATCATGTGTTAGGGGCTAATAAACATTGAGACTTCTTCTCATGAAATACGCACTTAGTGATCTCAAGTATATGAGATCATGATGACTACCTCACAAATAGGAAGACCATTTATTCAGGTGTTATTGGTTTTTCCTATCTGAAAACCAGTGTAATGGTCTCCTAAATTTAGATTATTATCAGTGTATACTATATGACCATGTACTATGAAGCAAGTAAAAAACTGCAACATAGATGTCATAGATAGGTAGCTTGAATTGGGCATGTCATTAGTGGTATTTCATTGATTGAATAATCTAGATATAAATTTTAACTTTCAAAAGGAATTTATATCTTGAGCCTAGTTGATTAGAATGTTGGTACCTTCACTAAATCCATGGCCATGGTAGAAGAAAGTAAATTCGTCCAGTTAGTTCAATTAATAATAAATCATGAAAGGATGACAACATTAAGTGTGCATCTTTCTTTATGAGATATAATAATACAAAGATATTATGTGTTTTTTCGTAGTAAAATTTATCATCACCATGAATTTTCCTTATCTCATTATGGGACTTGATGGGTTTCTAGACTCTACTTATAGTCTGTAAATAGTATTTACTGATATCGAGACAAGGGTTTATAGGGTCACACACTTAAAATATTCATAACACTAGCATATTCTGATGAATATGATTTTAGGACATGGTGGGGCCCACAATTGGGATCTTGAGATTTCCAAGAATATTTTATCTCCAAGTAATAAATAAATTAATATTATTCTATTTTAGAATAATTTGAGTTGAATTTTTTTATTTCATGTATTCACAAGATATCAAGTGAATACATGTGAAAATATTTAACAAACAAATATTTTTTTAATATTCAAGGTTCAATTAATATTTATGAGAATAATGAGTCAATTTAACATCTCATTTTTATCTCGTAATATTTTTAATATAATAAAAGTAATTGATAAATAATATAAATGATATTTATGACTCAGTAAGTCCGTCATAACAAGTTGTTTATAAATTATTTAGTGGGTAATACATACCAAGGGATGATAATCCATTTTAGGTTATTTAGATTCGTACTATATAAGTTATCAGAGGCTCTCATATTTGGTGATATTAATTATGTTATTTTGAGAGACTCTCTCTCTCTACTCCCACTCTTCTAAAAGAGATAATATATTTACCCAATAAACCAGATCGATATCTTCTTCATGATTTAAAGGAATGTTAATTTAGTGATTTATGGGATGTAATAGGTATATTTGAATCTCCATAAATAACATTAAATTTAATGAGAGATGTTCTTGAGGAATTTTGAAGCTTGTTTGGACAATATTGAGGGATCCAGCTTCAATTCCATCAAGAAATAATCACCGAAAATGAATAATTGAAAAACATTTTTTCAAATAAATCAAATTAATTCTCCATTTAATATATCTTATTTAAATTATTTATTCTAGATCCAAGATAGTATGACTAGGATTCGTGATTTTAGAGATGATATATTTACATTGTATGATAATGTTAAAATTTTAAATTCATGACACAATTTCTTTTATTGTGTGCCCTGATACCTTCGATTATGAGGGCTATAGTGTACAATATTAATGAAGATATTCTAAAAAACAATGAAATTACTAAAGATTATATGAGATTAGGGATTCATTCTTCTCATGATCCGAGCACCAAGTTACCTATTCCCCTTGATGATCCGAATGTTAACATGGTTGAATATTCTATTAGAACTTTTATACTATTGTATTTAAATCTTGTAAAAATTCATGATGATAATGAGGTTTGTCTGTTACAATTTATTTTTTATAAAAAAAATTATTATTTAAGGAAGAAATATATAATGAGGAATGTTATTATGGATGGAGAAAAGGAAGGGGAAATATACGGTTGAATTATAACAATCTAAAGGATCAACGAACAAATTAAAAATAGCTTCTGAGAGTACCTTTACCGCACCAATTCAATTACTATATTTATTAAAATTAAATGTTCATACAGATATAACATTATAATATAATAATATAACCATCCTTGTTTTTGAAAAAAAATTCATATTTGGTCCATTAAAGACAATATCAGTCTTAAGAATGTATATTAAATTCTCAATAAAGGATGGTTGGGAGCCTCAACTATGAATGTATACATGAGGTGAATTTTCATAATATGTTTTTCTAATAA
This sequence comes from Viscum album, assembly GCA_963277665.1. Taxonomy (NCBI): domain Eukaryota; kingdom Viridiplantae; phylum Streptophyta; class Magnoliopsida; order Santalales; family Viscaceae; genus Viscum; species Viscum album. Next base: position 399,991,911 of record OY728127.1, on the reverse strand, counting down.
TTGTTCTACTATGTTAATTACTATTAAATACTATTCATATTTTCTAAAGGTGTATATATTAGTATAATATGAATAGAAAATCCTGCAAAAAAAACTTGTACTTCTTAGTCCTCACATCAATTCTACACCAGAAAAATCAATGATTTAAAAGGAAGTTTCAAAAGTAGTGGATCATTTGACCACATTGTTTAAATAGAAACTTATAGACGACCTAAACCTCATAATACCAACAAAATATAGAAAAACATTACAATATAAACATATAAAACATATTTATATTTCTTTTATTACTTATTCCTTTATGTTTTTTTGAAGCATTGGATGATCATTACAGTCAATATGGATACTCTAAGGATTTATTTCTCATATTTAATGCATGGACCTCCAAAACATTGGCTACATATAATGGAATTTATCAATTTTTAATAAACTATATGTGAAATTTTATAAATAAACATCATGTTATACATTATATGTTAGGTCTTAATGAGATTTTTTATGATAACTTGGTGTTTAAATAATGTTAAAATCATTTTATGAGGATGAAAATTGAGCACAGGAAGCATGTGTATTTCTGAAACTATATAATATTAAGTTATATATTTTTATATATCAATATAAAAACATAAATTAAAACAAATTAATTATTCTTATGAATGTATCTATAGTTTTTGAATCAAAATAATGACAATGATTATGGTTATAACATTTGTAAATTTAAGAATGGTACCATATTACATCAACAAAATAATATCCCTAAAGTGGTATTTTTGTTGATAATTAAAATTATATTGATAATATTTATTAGTTGTTTGTTTATATTTTTACAAAAACACCCATAAATTCATCGGTCTATGTATTGAAAATAATTATTAGAATTTTTTGAAGTGTGTGGGATGAATACCTGGCATTAGAATGTTTACATGTGTCATGAAGAGGTGATTTCTTACCACATTTTTATTTTTTTTATTTCACTGATATCCTGAGAGTTGGTGTATCTACCCCTTATTTAGTAAATTCTCTAATAATTTTATATATTGATTATTTATCTAATTCTTTTATCATTTTTATCTACTAAATTTTTAGTTAATTTTCACAAATATCGTGAATATATGATTTAGAATTTATTTCTTCCCAAGAATTTTGTGCCTATAAAGAGAATAAAATGACTTTATATAGAGTTCATGGTCTTTCGTGAAGGTTAAAACGGGATTTTAGCTATCAAGAAGGACCATAAACTATGTATGGAGGAATTTTATCCTTCTAGAAGTATCATTAAATTATTATAGAGACCTTTTGTGTTCTTTATAGGCATATAATTCTAAGAGAAATATAAATTATCAATAAATTATTCAACAACGATGATGCAATGAGGTACTATTTAATGTTCTCTATATGGATTTCCTAGTTCATTATTTTATTTGTATATATTTGTTAGTGATGAAATTCATTCTATTTTGTATCCATTCCCTTGTGATAATGTCTTGGAGATACAACTTTTGTGTTTTAATTTTAGAGGATAATGAAATTGAATTGACTACAGTAGGTGATTTGAGCACATAACTATCAGTTGTATTCATTTCAACCATATCCCTTTGGTGTACTTGTATAAATTTTTTTCTAACTCCCTTCATGATTTTCCAAATCTCTTTAAGTATATCCATTCCCCTCAAAGTAACATTTTAGCTCACAAGGAATGTCACATATTTAAAACCAAGAAAACTTGATCATGTTGCCTTGATTATTTAAGAAAATGATATATGATTCATTTTTTATGTGTAGGAATCAACTGAATGTTGATGCAATAGATTTTTTTCCCAATATCACTCAACATGTATGTTTTTATTTTAAAAGGGATATTTTAGTTTGAAACAAGAAACACACATTGAGAACTAAGAAACCTCAATTGGAAAGTCTTGATACTTTATGAAAATGACCTTTAACTAATTTTTTATGTATAATAATCAACCATACATCAAACTAACACATGGACTGGCCTATATGACTCAAAGTGTGTGTTCACACCTTAAAAGTGACATTTTAGTTTGAACATGTATCAAATATTTAAAAAACGATCAAACACACTAAAATTGACTTGGTACTTTTGGAAAATTATCCCTAAGTAATTTTTGATTTTTAGGAATTAACCTCATGTTGATCCTACAGACAATGTACTCAATAATATTAAAAGTGAATGTTTTCATTTTAAAAGTGAAATTTTATTTCAAAACATGAATCACTCCCTAAAAACCAAGACAATTGTATAGGATTTTCTTGATACTTTGGAAAAATGATCTATAACTCATTTTTATGTATAGAAATCAACTACACCTTAATATGCCATACGATGTTCCCAGTATAAAAAAAAGTGCATGTTTTCAGTAAACAATTGGTTTTTTAGTTCGAAACAGACACAACAGAGTCAAAAAATGAAATCCTCCTTGGATTGTCATAATACATTATGAAAATAATTCACATATAATTTTTTTGTGTAGGAAACAATTATTAATTAGTCTAACACATGGTATGACTTATAATATTTAATGTGGGTGTTTTTAGTTTAAAAGTGACATTTTAGTTAGAAAAACATTTCACTCACTAAAAACCTAGACAAAAAACCCATATTTTCTTGATAATTTACGAAAAATATCAATAAGTTATTTTTAATGTGTATGACTCAAATTCACATAAATTTGACATACAGTGTGCTCGATTTGACTTGAAGTGCATGTTTTTAGTTTAAAAGTGAAATTTTAGTTAAAAACATGTATCACATACTCAAAACATGTAGAATTATAATATTTTATTGGAAATTTTGGAAAAAAATACATAAGTCATTTTTTATGTTTAGGAATCAACTGAGAGTAAATCTCACACACTGTGTTCATGGTATAATTCAAAGTGCATGTTTTCAGTTTAAAATTTAAAATTTAGTTCAAACCACAAGTCACATTCTAAAAAATGAAAAAAGATTATCCGATTGTCATAATAATTTATAAAAACTAATAATAAATAATTTATGATGTATATGAATCAAACATAAATCAATCCAACACATGGTGCCATCTTTATGACTTAGAGTGAATGTTGTAAATTTAAAATTGGCATTTTATTTTAAAATATGAACCACATAAAAAAACAAATAAAATAAACATCTATTGTCTTGAAAAATAATTTAAATGATACCTAAATCTTTTTTAATCTGTAGGAATCAATCTCACTTCAATCTAGCACACGGTGATCCCATTATGACTGAAAGTGTGTGGTACCATCTTAAAATTGACATTTTTTGTTCAAAACTCATCTGACACACTAAAAATGATAAAACAGAGTTAAATTATCTGAAACATTAGTGATATTATCAATAAATCATTTGTGACAAGTATAAACTAACTTCATGTCAATTGGACACATGGTGTGCTCGTTATGACTCGGAGAGCATGTTTTAAGTTTAAAGGTTTCATTTGAATTACAAACATATTTCATATACTCAAAACAATGAAAAAATACTCAGATTGTTTTATTACATTGGAAAATTTTCCATAAGCCATTTTCAACATGTATTAAACAACCTAATGTTAATTCAACAAACAGTGTATCTAGTATGACTCAAATTTTATGTTTTTAGTTTAAAAGTGACATTTTAGATCTAAATGTTTTTCACTCACTAGAAACTGAAAAAACATGATTTTATTTCGATGATATTTTAAAAAAAATGTTATATAAGTCATTTTTCATGTGTTTAAATTATACTCATATTAATGTGACACATAGTGTTCAATATATGACTGAAACTAAATATTTTAAGTTTAAAATTAACATTTTAGGTCAAAATGTGTGGAACTCACTAAAAACTAAGTAATTGAACTTATATTTTATTAATAAATTATGAAAATTATTTATAAGTCATTTTTGTGTGAAAGAGTCAACTAAAAATAAATCTAACACACAGTACGCCTAATGTTTCTCAATTTCCACCTTTTTAGTGTAAAAGTGAAATCTTAGTTCAAAACATGTTTGTATTAATGAAAACTAAGAAACACCCTCAAATTTTCCTCAAACTTTATCAAAATTATCCATATGTCAATTTTAATGTGTGAGAATTAGGTGCATGTCAATTCAACAAAAATTTTGTCTGGTAGTGTGAAAGAGTGTATATTTATTAAAAATTAACATTTTAGTTAAAAATATACATCACATACTCAAAACCAATAAAATTCATGTGTTTGGTCAATATAATTTAAGATAATGACCCATAAATCATTTTTCTTGTGTAGGAATCTACCACAGATTAATTAGATACATGGTTTTCCCGATATGACTCGAATTGCATGTCTTTGGATTAAAATTGATATTGTATTAATGAATTTTATTATATTTATGTTTCATTTATTTATTTATAGTATTTATAACATAAGAATTATTTTTTTATAGGCACACTCCTCTTATTTTCTTGATCTATGATGTTGTGTTTAGAAACATGTTTTGTAATTGAGCACTTTTGAAATGGGGTCTCAATGTTAGTGGAATACAACTTCACTCACGGTGTTTTTGAATTTATTGGAAAATGTAATGCTTGGGAAAAAATATATAAATTGACATGATTGTAGTGTATTACAAAAATTCATTGTATATTTTTTTTATTATGTGTTAGTGAATGTCTTCCCAAATCCATGCTTGTGTCCCTCCATTCCCACCCCTTGCAAGATCATTGAATATATGCAGGCTTAAACACTCCAAAGATAACCCTGCAATGTCTATTCCCATGAAAATCACCCCGAACATATAACATCCTCATTCTCCACACCTGGTCCACCACTCTGAAGGTCTTTTCCCGACGCATAAACACATAATTTATCAACAATGTTTATGGCCATTTTGAGGCTCCTGATGGATTTTTTTGTTGTTTTTCTCCTCCTATGAGGGAAGAAGCTAACTACCGGTGACTGGGTAATTTATTAAGGACTCTTACATAAAGGTGAAAAAATATCCTTTGATAAAAAATATAAAAAATACCGACCAACCCCTATTAGAGGGGATGTGAGACAACCACCCTATACCAACATGAAAAAGATCCAAATGACCAGATTTATAATGGGTTTGATAGCTAATTAATTTTTTTCCCCAATTCAAATTCATTTTTTAATTGTAAAACATTAACCCATTTATAGTTTGTTTTTTAAACATATCTAGTTAACAATATATTATTTATTTTATTACCTGAATTGATTTAAATGTCACATTATGAATTCCAAGATATAAAATTCATTAACAAATATAATTCTGTTATGAATCCAAGTTAAGTAAATTTATTTTATAATTTTATTATCATTTTTAACAACAAAAGTAATTAATTAATGAAAATTAAGTTATCCAGGTTTGGGATTTGGATATTCCAATCGTATTAAATAGGTCCATTACCTGAATCCTAAATGGATTTTCAATTTATCATATATTGGATCCATGAATACTTTTAGAGTCATATTCTTTTTTTATCACCATTTTCATGGAGGTTTATTAATTTGGATTAGATTGAAAATTAACAAATGATGTGTGGAGTATAATTCAGTTTCGATGCATTATAGGATAAATGAGGATCGCATGGTAAGATACTGAAGTTGTAATTATCCACCTTAGTAATCCACAATATTTTAGAAGAAAATTCATCCCAAAATCTCAATATTTAACCCACTCCCCCAATTTTTACATAGTAGGAAAATACATATTTAGTGGTGTTTTTTTATATAGTTTTGATGACCATTATGAAATATTTAAATCTCAAAGAACCCATCTCTATTCTCTCGATTTTCTTCACACTCTCATATATGTTATTCATGTTTCTAGTGGCTATCATGAGATAGCTTTGAAGGAGTGAAATTTTTTCAAATCATCATTTAAAGGTATTTTTTTCTAATTAATATAATTTTCTATTTAGATTTTTAATTTCTAGTATATTTTCATATTTTCTATTTATTTAGTTTTTTAATTAATTATATTTATTTTTTTAGTAATAATTAATATTATTTATTAATTAATTATTATTTAATGAATATTAATTAGTAGTTAATTAATTATTAATAATTAAATAGTAATTAGTAAATAATTTATAATTATTTTTAATTAGGAATTTAATACTTATTATTTCTCCTAGGGGTGTAGAGTAGTGGTTACGTCTCTTCGGGTCTCATGGGAGGTTTCAGGATTAAGTCTCCCTTAGTACTTGTAGGTATTATAGCTTCTTCATTTCTTTTCAATCCCCCTCCCTAAACTATTGTAATTTAATAATTATTTTTTATTAATTATAAATTTACACCACTTAGAAGTTAATGATAATTAATTAGAAGTTAATAATAATATTTATAAATTAATTACTTATTAATTAATTAATATGAATAATTACTTTTAAACAACCACAAACTTATCTCTGGAATTATTATTCAGTTATAAATTAGTAAATATTTATTAATAATTATTTTTATTTACTAATTAATTATTAATGCTAAATATTTATTAATTAATAATTAATTATTAATGCTAAATATTTATTAATTAATAATAATTATGAATTAGTTACCAATAATAATTATTATTAATTAATAATTAATAATAATGAGTAATGATAATTAATCATAATTAGGAATAATTAATTATTAATTATTGATAATCAGTAATAATTAGTAATAATTTGTATAATTTAGTAATAATAATTGATGATTGGAAATAATTAGCAATAATTAGTATTAATTATTATTAATTTGTTATAATTAATACCAATTAGAAATAATTGTGAATAATTGGAAATAATTTATTATTATTAACTACATATTATTATTTATATTTATTAATTAATTATCAAGTAATTTATAAAGTAAATATTGTCTGGTTTACTGAGTAATGATATCTCTATTTGGATACAATCAAGTGGATGCTGTCTTTGACTCAGATGCACATTAAGGTGAAAACCTAGAAAAAGGTTGGTTGTGTAATAACTCAATCCTCACTCAGGGAAAATGGTGGGGCCTAATTGTACACCTATTTTGACACTCATTAGGGGTATGTTTTTGTTAATTCACATGAAATTTAGTTAATATTTATTAATTAATTACCAAACAATTAATAAAGTAAAGACTATGATATTTTTCAAGCATTAATGTCCCTGTTCGGATACAAATGAATGGATACAGGATCTTACTTAGTTGCACCAAAGTGTAATAACACTAAAAATGATGGTTGATTATTATCTCAATGATCTCTTTATGCATAATGAATGGTTCTAACTGAAAAGAAGGTTTGACACTCCTAAAGGATACAGTTTAGTTCATTCATATTCTATTTACAAACAATTTAACTCGGTGATTATTTTCTAATTATATCCTTCTACCATGAAAACAATTTACACAATTATTTCAACTAGGAATTTATATTATTCCACTATGAACCTTACATGATTATTCCATATAGTTAATATAGAATAAACTTTTGGAATCATGATCATAATTAATTTTTTCATGTATAAAATCATATTTGTCTATTTCAACAGCTAAAGTTAAGCTATTCTATCTAATCAAGGATCTTTATATATTAGATAAACCACATGAGTTGTTATCATAAGATATCCAGTTACCACAAGAGAACATCATGCAAGAATTCATAGTCATTTAAGTCTTACACCTAATCAAGATATCGAATCTATTCTCTATAGAATTTTCCAATACTATAGAAGACTATAGTCTCTAGCTTATTCATTAAATGATGATGAGGACACGTTGAAAGAACAAAAATTATTAAACTAATAGTGTTATAATGGTTTTATGGAGTTATATTTTATGGTTTGTACTATTTATCATCAGCCTACTATTGTATAATAATAGAGTGATAAAAGATTCATTGAAGAAGGTTTATCCTAAGACTATGTGCATGTTCCATATTTTTCGAAATAAGATAACAAAGATGATAACCCAGATATGATACAAGATAAATTTGATTATGAAGAAGTTTCTAATGATGGAATAAAAGGATAAAACATTGATAAAGAGGATAAACATGGAGTTTTTGGTGTAGAAGTTACTACAGATACAATGGTTTTACAATTGCCTTGACACGAGATAAATCTACCACCACTATTCATGTAATTGTCGAAATCTATGAAGTGTTCTTTTGAATTTAAATAGAATTTTATTACACATGAGACTTAGATTCCTTGAGTTTTAGAGTATAGATCTGGTTAAATGGAGAATACTATATATGTTGGAAGATATTATCCAAGTAAATATGCCACAAAAATTGTATTGAAAAAATTTCATTCAGATCAACAATATAGATATTTAATTAAAGATTAAACATATAAAAAATATGTTATATACTGTGAAAAATATGGATATGACTGTTGCTTTTGATTGAGGGAGATTCCAAAAATTTATCTTAAAGGGTGGATTATTTCTAAGATTGATGAAAATCATACTTGTATGGAGCCTAACTTGACCCAACATCATACATCATTTGATGATGAATTTTTATTAGAAATTATTTTTGAGATGATTATGAACTACTAGGACATGACTATAAACATTATGAAAGAGAGGGTACAACAAAATTTTGGTTATAATATTTCATGTTAAAAGGCCCAGAAGTAAAAAATAAAAGGTAGTTATTAAAGTGTACATTAACTTGGATGAATGTAATCTGGTGTATCGATAATTAAAATCAATACTTAGTAAAAATAACCAACATGTCTTCCACCTAAATATATATAAACATGTGTCTCTAGAAAACTATGTTGATTATTCTCATACTAAATTTCATTATGTTTTTGGGTCATTCATTCCATATATTTCTGCATTTCATTTCTAAAAATATTTTATACAAAATGATAGAACTTTTTTATGGAAATTACACTAACAAAGTATAAATTATAGAAGCCAAATATTGGAACAGTGCACCTATTACTATTTCATTTTCTATAGTGGGGAAAAACGTTATGAATATTGGAGTTTGTTTTTGTCATGTCTTAGAAACAATTTCACCTATATTCAGGGGGTATGTTTGATATATGATCATCTCTAGGTGATCAAGTAGGAAATCAATGTATATGATGTTACTTGGATATCCCTAAATACATACTGTAGATACTGTATTAGATAAATATCTAGTAATATGTGAAAAACTTTTCATATCTATGAATAATGCCATCCTAATTCCTGGTATGTAATATATTTATTATTTTTTATTATGTAAACATAATAATAATAATATTACTATGAATGTAATATGATCACTTTGGTCTAGAATATAAATCATATCAATGAAGGATTGTTCATAGATTTCAATGAATTTCTAAGGATACTTAGGGAGTTTATTATTACATTATGAAATTTTAAAAAGCTAAATAAAAATTGAAATATGATGGGGTAATAGGTAAAAGAACATGATCACAAACATTTTTAAGTGCATAAATGAAATCTTCAGGGGGATTAATAAATTTCCTACAAATATCATAGATTAGGATACATTTTATCATTTTGTGAAGAAATTCATAGAAAGTGGAAGACAGACTGCTGAGGTGATTAATCAAGGGTTATGTTTTGGATGAAAATTTTAATGAGGTATTGATAGGAAAATTAAATATGATTACACTTTTTGAGAGTGATTGTTCAACTGTTAATAAATTTGATTTTAATTTACAGAGTACCTTGACCCAAAAATAGGTAGCATCAATTTAATTATGGAAGTATCACGAGACTAGATGCATTATGGAAGTGGAAGAATCCAAGAATTTATTTTCTCGTGAATTCATGTCATTGTAGTTTGTTCCTTTGGGAACATCTCATGGGAACCATATGTTGATCCAATGTACACTATTGATACCATTTATAACTATTATAGAGCACCATGGATTCCTATTTTAAAGTTTCAAAAATTCAAAATACTTGAAGTAAAGCCAACATTGATACCTAAAATTAGTAGGGTGTGACAATGAGGAAAACCAAAGTCCAGTAGAATTTAGAATGAGATCGACCAACCTTAAGAAGAAAATTAAATGTCTGAGATGCATCATATGTCATTGGAACATCATAAAATAAATAAATTCCCTATAATTTCTAGAATTATTTATCATTATCATCATTGATAATGTATTTTAAGAACATAATGTAAGGTCTTTAGAATTTAAAATTTTTATTTAGGTAAAAAATATGGTCATACATTTTGGTAATTTTGTAAATGTTTCCATTTCTCTCTAAAAATTAGATAAGTCTTAGGCTATATATATATATTATGTACTATTAAGTATGAAATAAAATATATTAGATAACAACTTTAAAATCAACCTTTTTAAAATAAACAAATTAGATTATAGATTAAGTTTCTAAAAGTTACTTATTTCAAAAATAACAGAACTGTTATATCCTACATTCTACTGACCATAACATTATAATTTCATTATTCACTTGATTTATACCATTTTTATGCATAGAGATGGATGATAATACTCTACTCACCAAGTATAATAAAAATGTTTTATGTGATGTGATATCAAGTTGTGAGGTTCAAAAAGTAAGGGTGCATAGGGAACACCATTATCATCACATTACACCACCACTTTCTATTATCCCATACCTATTTTGTAATGGGTTTTATGGCATCACTATATTTGATTTTATATTTGTTAATCATTTTCTCATTTCTCTCCTCTTCAGAAGATCGAGACCTGATACTCACACATTTCAATTTCCCAAGGGATAGATGACCATAACTGTAGAGGATGTGGAATTTATGACTGGTCTTCATATTCATGGTGTTATAGTTATAGGATACCCATAGACACTAGAATTAATCTATAAAATGATTGATTTTCCTAGATATTGATGTCGCTGAGACAGATATATTTATGTAAGTTCTTTATCTATGAGATGTATTAACATGAAAATTTTACATTTTCCCAGTGATGTTGATGAGAAAACTATTATGCATCACACATGTGTATATATCTTATGGCTAATTAGAGGGACAATCTTCATTGGTCACTTGAGTATGCATCTCCATATGATGTACATGGGTATTATTCAGAATTTTGATCATGATGGAATATGAAATTAGAAATTTCCATGTATTTTATACATACATAGATAATTATACACCATATAGAGATCATATTATAGTGATATTGGGGGGTGTTTCATCCTCCTAAAGATGTGGGAATGGGATCACATCCTTTCCCTATCCCCTGTAGTTGATGGTCTAAAGATTCTGATGGATGTTATCCATAACTCTCTTCATGGATACTATCATGGTCACTCATCTTTATAGTTTTCATTTTATGATCCAATCCAGGTCACCACTAAACCAAGAACCTAATATAGCCTATAATTAGGGACAATGGGTTTCCTCGATCCCCATGGGATGGTGATAATTTCCTGGTCATCATGAAATGTACCAAGAGAATATATTTTCCCAATTAAACATTACATGGGTCTTGACTACAAACCCGACATGAACATTCCATAACTTCGAAATCCATGCACTATGAATAATATATAAATTATATAGAAGTTAAGAATCCCATAATAAATTAATAAGTAAAATAGAAAAAAAGAGTGAAGATAAACCATAGTAGTAATAATATTTTTTCACAAACTATCCAAAGGAGAACCCAAAAGCAGAATTCACATGAGCTTAGAAAAAATGTGACCAAGATGGATGTTGAATAGAAAATACAATATAAACCAATTCATACAAAAAGGAAAAAATGTGGAACCCATCTTATTGTAACATGATGATCAAGTCCCCATCATGTCACCATTATTAACCCATGATCAACTAATCAGGGTACCCACCATCTCCATAAGACTTATTTCCTTTACCTTATCCAATAAAAAAACGAATATACATACCCATTGGGTGTATTTAGGGTGTGATAATTTATATCCCAATAGGATACCACCATGTGTTACATGTATAACCCTTTCTAGTCATATAAGGTTTTTTGGGTACCTGAGGTTCAAGTATTATCTTGTGAGCTAAAGTTCAATGTGGGTGTGCAAAAAAATATCCAAGAAGAACACACCTAGGCCTGTTAGTATGGTGTTATAAATCCAAAAACCACACATCTAATCATATAGTAATATGTACATGCCTTTTCCTAGTGGTGTGGTGTCACCACTCTAAAAAAATTCAACTATCCTCAAAATTTAGTTTAGTAATTTAAGGGGACATTATAAAAACGGTTTCTTAGCACAAGTCTTCCCTCCCTGTAGATACCCAAGTTATAAATTTATCCATCCATTAAAAATTAATCACATTCCCATATATTCATATTATAATTCATTTCTAATTGATTTTCATAAATAATTAACAATCCATTTTCCTTTTAACATATTCAAATAATTCCTTTAAAAAAATTCATTCTTTAAAACCAAGATAAAATAATTTAAACATTTATATCATACATAATTAAAAATTAAAACTACTATATATATATTTGATTAATTTAGAACAACATTTTTAAATCATATCAATCACATTTGTTTCACTAAAAAAGATTATGACATAGAACCACCTAACTTTCACCAAGGAAAACAAATCACCTATAGTGTAAACTCGCATAAAACATCAAAGGGGATCATAGAGAGGCATGAAGAAACCAAAATTTTGAAAACCCAATCTATAAAATTCAGTAAAAAAAATATCTCAAAAATACCTTAGTAAAGAAAAAAAATAAAACAAATAAAGATAAAAGGAAAAGGTGGAATACATAGGAAGAACTTACTTAAGTTATTCTTGATGAAACTAAGAAAAATACAACCAAAATTGCACCAAGGATGAAGGAGTGGAATGCCTTTTGTGGGAAGGAACTTAGAGCTGAATAAGGTAAAAAGAGGAGTGTGGGGATTTAATTTTAAGGATGGTATCAAGGTAATTTCACAAATGTTAAATTTCTTGGAAAGTCTCATGGTTCTCCAAACCATGTTCCAACAATGCTTATCATACTACCCCACATGGGAACTATATTTGATAGTCTACAGAGCTTGTTAAATCATGTGATAACATTGTGAAATGGAACTATAATGTTTTAGAATTATTCTATACAATTATCACACATTTACTACTAACTAATCATTGGTCATGGAACACCAACTATTTAAAAAAATGAAATTTCAAACCGAAATTCTGGGAAATGAAGGGAGTATTAATAAATAAATAAATAAAAGAGAAATATACCTAAATGTGACATCATGATTTTGATAACACTCCCCACCATACCATTTTATACCCCTGTAATGTTAACATCTATTTTGATCAGGAAAAATATGAGGCCACTACTCTATCATATGAGATTACTACTCCCACATTTCCTGAGAATCAGATTCGTTCTTCCATAAAATAAGATCCAACCAAAAACAATTTCTACATAGAACCTTTTCCTAGGTTTTACTAATTAAAGATAGATTCTCAGTCATAAAAGCATTGGTTTATTACTCAAGTTCATCCAAATTTATCATACTAGAGGGATCCATCTTATATTTCTTCAATCACAATATTTGGAACATGTTAGGAATTGACATCAATCGAGAAGTAAACATTAATTAATAATCTAACTTTATAACTCTCTATATTATTTCAAAAAGTCCAATATATATCATAGAAATGTTTCCCTATTTCTCGACTCTCCAGTGACCTAACTAAGGTGAGGACCTAAAAAAAGAGTCCCCAACTGATAATTACAAAGGATGTCACCAATGATCAGTATATGACATGTGGAGACTCTAGGATATTACTAACTACTACTGAATAATGGGAATTATTTCCATAGTATCATGGATGAGACTATGTATTCACAAAGTGGTTTCACTTACCTCTACCTCGAATAATTTAAAAATCATGGTTTTCCAGAAAGAGCCTTGAATGGATCCATTAGAATAAAGGATTGGTAACTGTTTTTATAATCGAAATCATGAATTAAAAGATGAGGATCCCATGAACTGTGAAAATATAAAAACACACCTTTATCAAAACCACTAGAATCTAATTTTTGTGTTTTTCATGTCCATCAGCCAGGAGGTGGTAGGCTATGGTTAGCTTCACCTACATTCCCATTTTACCTAATATTCCCCTCTAAAATTTTGATGTATAATGAAGTAACTAGTCGTATATAATAGATTAGGGAACACCATACAATCTCATAAGAACCTATATATAAAATCTTCCCAAACCCCCACCTTTATCATCACCCCAACTAGTATGAAGTGGTAAAATTTGGTCATACTTTCGATTAGAGTCTATATAGAATTACATCCTTGAGGGGAATGGGGTAGTTTGATAATGAAGTCCATAGAAACATCATACCACTTCCAGGTAGGAATAGGAATAGTCTAAATAAAACCATGGGGTCATTGATTCTTGGACATCACTTGATGATAGGTATAGCACCAAGATACTGAATCCACTATGACTATCCACATTCTTGGTCACTAGTACTCCCAATTCATGTCATAGTAAATATTTTTGGAACTAGGATGGATAAACCATTAACATTGGTGGATGTCCTCAATAACCTCCTTCCTCATAAAAATGAACCATGATCCTATTACTGAAACAAAGGTAACCACTTGGAGACACATAACAGTAACCAGTTCTCTCCCAACCATATAGAGCTACTCTAATGCACTATCACTCTTCATATTCTTCGTATTTTCAAGAAATATAGTCTATAAGTGGGGGAGTGAAGTGATAACTTTCATGAAACAAAACCTCTTTCTCTTCCTTTACCTCTAGGTGAAAATCATCCATGAAGATCATGAGATTCCACCATTCATTGGAATCCCTTATACCCTAAGATGGAAAATTATAACTATGTTCTTATGAAATAACATTACTCTTTCCAGCTATATAAGCAAGATAAAAATCAAAAATTTAGACATATTTGATCCAATACCTCTATATGAGATTTAAATACCATTTATAAAAGTTATATCCTAGGATTTTATGATTGAGGAACACCATTAATTTCTCACAAAATTGGTTGTGTTGTTAACATTTGAGTGTGTTCATAAGAGTGACCATCTCTAGTTCATGGGTGTGATAGTTCATATAATGTGGTCAAATATTCTTAGAGATGTTGGATACCATGTGATTTAATTTCCACAAAACACAGCCCAAACCTATTCTGGAGGAATAAATGTAGACCATGTAGACAAGATCCATCTCAAGAAGAATCAATAATATAGACCAATCTAAATTCCTCTTCAACCCATCGAATGATACTTGGTATTCTGAGTTCTATAGAAACTTCACCCTTTTTGGTTAAGCATAGTCAAAGGTGATTCCATTTTCGAGAACTCTATGATAAATCACCTGTAGTGGCCATTAATCCCCATAAAGTGTTGAATTTAAAATAAATTACTTGGCTCTTTCCAAAACATAATAGCCTTAACAATATCGAGATCTATTAAGATACCTTGTTCAGACACCACGTGCCTAAGAAATTTCACTTATTGAATTTAGAATATATATTTTAATGGTTTAGAATAGATCATTTGGTCACATAAAGACCCAAATATAGTTATCAAGTAGTGTAAATGATCCCATATAGTCTAGAAATATACTAGGATGTTATCCATGAACACCAAAATAAAGGAATAAAGGTTTTGGTGGAATACTTGATTCATGTTCTCCATGAAAACCATGGGAGAATTCATCAACCCCAATGGTATCACACATTATTATAAGTAACTAAATCTTCTCATGAATACCATCTTGGGAATATCAAATTCCTTTAAGCTAAATTGGTGATACCCCAAACATAGGTTTCTTTTGGAGAACCACCTGACCCCTTTTAACTTGTCGAATAGACCATCCATTTGGGGTTAGGGGTACTTATTATTAACAGTTACCTAGTGTAACTTCTAATAGATGATTAATAGGTGGAGAGAACCATATTTATTCTTATATAATAGGACTAGAGTGACCCAATTGGATACTCTATGTTAGATAAATCCATTGTATTCCAGATCATAAAGGTGAATATTTAACTCTTTGAGAATTTATGGTTCTATTTGATATGAATGTTAAGATATTGGATGGGTTTTCAATAAAAAGTTGATGGAAAACATGTATTAACATTCAATTGGTAAACCCAAGATGTCATCTAGGAACACCTCTAGAAATTACCTTACAATATGTGGAATCTCATCTTTATGATTCCACTCATCATCCTCATAGAAGAGAGATTCCAACTGAATTTGTTGAATACCTTCTTCAAGAAGGTGTAACAATTCCCAACTTGATATAGGATACCAATCACCTTGAAACACATGAGTATTTCCATTAAGAGTAGTGAAAGGTCACCTTACATTGGTAGAAATTAACATGAGCGTTAAATGTGACCATCCAATCCATCCCAATAATGACATATAATGAGCCCCTCATAAGGTTAAGTAATTATCATGAAGTTTATACCTCTAAGATGTAAATATCAGGAAAAAAAGGAAAAATAAATCCATGATCCTTATTCTTTAGGTTGTGTTTCATGATTTCTATAACAGAAGACATTATCGCAATCATGGGTTTCAAAAGATACACAATATTAACAATGATAAATTTTTGAGATTCAGTGATATCAAATAAATAAATTACCATAGATTATGGATTAAGCATGGTACCTCTCATAGTGATGACTCGGACTCTAAAAGATCAAGTTCAACTACATCCAACTTCCCAGTGTTTTTTTGTGGTATTGGCTCACTTCTATACTACACTTCTTCTCTAATATAACATTAACCATATAATGAGTCGGACATATCTCTAGACCCATGTGGTTTGTGACCCATTTCCATTAAGGCATATGATTGAACAAAATACCCTTTGGTTGCTTAGGATACTACAAAACATAAAGAAATTTCTTTACATAACCTATTTATATGGCCTAAAAACCATATAAATGGACCTCATTAGGGAAATATTAGCGTAAGGGACTTATGTGATGATAATTTCTACACTAATAACATACACAATATCCTCCAATATATGCCACTAAATTCGAAGATTTTTATGGGTTCCTTGATTCAAGACTACCCACCCATCTGATCTCATCATACTTATGATTCTTCCCTGAAGGAATACTTATACTCCCACAATATAAAGAAGTCATTCGAATCGTACCTAACAACCATACCTGATTGATCTCTACCAACGACACTAAATCCAAAACCTCATGATAATTTGGGAGATTCAGGAGGAATATATGATTATCAAATGAAAGGATATAGGTCCATTTCAAACATTTAAGCCTTCAATTTATCGTTCAATACAAGATCTAGTGAAAAATGAACAAGATCATTGAATCTATTAAAATACTCCAGGACTAATCACACACCCTGTGTGAGAGAAAAAAACTCTTAACTCATATAAAATACCTTAGTACTTGGATAAAATATCTAGGTGAGCATCAATTTAAATTCCTTAAATTAAAAGTTATTCCACTACTTTTCTAAATTATCATGTCTCACCACTTCCATATAGAACCATCAATAATGATTGTAACATATTTTATCCTAATATACTCCAATGTTCAATGAAAATAAAAGATTCACTGGGTCTTTTCCAGCTAGTCGCTGAACTCCTTTGGATCATTTCATCACTAAAAAGGAGGAGGTATATTATTTATAAACTCCCAATATCAATCATTTTCAAGACCTAGGTGAGCTTCTTTATCTAGGGAAGGGTTGGAACCAATCCATTGATCAATTTTTTAAACTACTCAGCCCACTACCTCAATAATATTTTAGTCCACTGATGGGTTGTCTCAAGGAAATTTACTTGTATCATCCCTCAGTGGATTAGTGGGTGTATTTTAGGGGCATGATGCTACAAAAAAATCAGTAAAATATATAAAAACAAAAAAAATTAGAAACCATCAACAGATATCATAAACATTTATCATATTTCTGTGTAAATAATTTAAAAATCGTATATAACAAATCACAACCCATTATAGGAAAGGAATGCATGAAAGGTCTATGGATTGGGCACCTTACCTCACTTAGAAGAGGAAAATTGGTCCCAAAACCAAACCTTATTTCTCAATATCCTTTAGTAATTCAAGGAAGGATGCTAAGTGTTTCATCATAAAACCCCTTCATGCATCTAATGTGATCATCAACAATCCTATCTACAATTTATTCCATCTTCATAAATAATTTAAATCAAAACCTTCATTTGATATCATTTTTTCACAACCTGAACACCCCAAGCCATGAACCTTGTAATTTAACCACATAGGTATCCTATAATACCTAGGTTTCATTCCTAACACATCATAGGTTATTCCCCACCAGTATCACTTATTAAACTAATTATTTTCCCCACAATCCAACACATATTCTTTTAGTGTTATTTCTCACCACTAACACAATCCTTGGAAAACTTCCCTAGAGGACACCATTCCTGAAACTACTCCAAGAAAAACATACCTAACTTTGGATTTATTGTCAAATAGTTTATTTAAAAGGGTGGTGGATCTTTTTGGCATGGTTTATAACATTTTTTGTTTTAAGTATCAATTTTCCAGTGGTGTTACACCCCCTTAAAATCACAATTCCCTCAATGTGGACCCACTACCTCAAATATAGGAATATCTTATACACTTCAAAATGGGTATTGGATTTGATACCATTTTTTTACAAACCAACATGACCCATACATGAAAAGGGTAATAGATACATCCCAGAGTAATGCCTAAAGGGTGTTCATGATCAACATGGGTAGTAGACAATCACCCATGCATCATAGAATGTACCTTGGGAATATATTCTCCTAGTGAAAAATCACAAAATTCGAAACCAAAAACCTAATATGACCTTAATATAACTTTTTACATCATTATCCACAAATAATATTCATTTAAATATAAGATAAACATTCCCCATTATTACAATAACTCAAAATAGAAAACAAGGGGGAATATAAACTGTAATATTAACAAACATTTTTCACAGAATATCCAAAGGAAAACCCAAAAGGAGAATTCACATGAGAATGGATATAATAGGTATTGGTATTAATTAAAAATTGTCGACAGAATATATAAAAATCACAACCAAAAGGAATAATTGGAGAACCTATCTCAATGTGACATGAGGGTCAATTCACCTCCATCTCACTACCATTAACACAAGCTCTACTAGCTAGGATACCCACCATCCTCATATGATTCTTTTTCCTTACCTGAACCTATCAAAACAAGGCCTATATACATCCATTGTGTCTATGTAGGATGTTAAAAACACTATCCTAGAAGGATCCCACCATGTTATCCATTTATATTCCCTTTTAGATAAATACAAGAATAATAGTTTGAAGTAAATCATATAGAAGCAAGATTTTAACTTCGATATATAAGAAATCAAGTGAAATTATTAAATAGTTTATAAATGGAATCCAATTATATAAAAATAATAATTCCAAAAAACAACCACAATAGGAGACCCCTAATTCATCTAGGGTTGTTCGGACACCCTAGGTCCTTATATCATCTTTTGAGTTAAAGGTTAATTCAATTGTTCACATAGCCCACTTAAGAGGTCATGCCATGGACTAACTATATGGTGTATCCCATCCCATGTCACTGCATCTAATCACCAAGTTAGGAGTTCATTCCTTTGACTAGTGGTGTGTTTTCACCCCTCCATGACACTACAATCATCATCTAGATTTAGTTTAATTAGTTATGGTGGAATGATCAAAAAATGGATACTTAAAACTAGTCTTCCCTGTCCATATATACTCAGGATCCCAAGTACCCTATCCATTAAAAAAATATAACATTTCATTCTAATAACATTACATTTCATTTCAAATAGCTTTCCATGAACAATTCACAATCCATTTTAATTTCAACATATGCAAATAATTCCTTTAAAATCTGTTTCACATTTTAAACTAAGTGGAAATCATTTAAACATTTATATCATACATAATTAACCATTAAGAATACAATATATAGCATCAATTGATTTATAAAAACCATTGTAAATAATATCAAGAACATTTATTTCATAAAACAAGAGTGTTATAAAGAATCACCGACCTTTTAGCAAGGTAATCCAATCACCTTTGGTGGAAACTCACATAGAACATCAAATGGGGTCCTATAGAGACAGGAAAACCCCCAAAT
The DNA here is from genome assembly GCA_963277665.1 of Viscum album. Lineage (NCBI taxonomy): Eukaryota > Viridiplantae > Streptophyta > Magnoliopsida > Santalales > Viscaceae > Viscum > Viscum album. Next base: position 399,971,744 of record OY728127.1, on the reverse strand, counting down.
ATTAATACCCAAGAAATAAAATTCTACCAACCCCAACCCTTGTTCATAAATACCATTGTAAAGAATTAAAACAAAGAAAGAGAGAGGAACAGGCTAAGAGGAATATAGAGGAAGCACTTACTTGAGAGATTCTGGAAAAAACTATGAAAAATCCCACCAAAATTTCACATATGCTGAAATAGGAGTGGTGTGACTAGAATTTGAAGGATCTAGGAGTTTATTGAGGTAAGAAAATAGGTTTGTGAGGATTTAATTCTAATGTGGGTAGCAAAGTAATTTTTCAATTCATAAACTTCTCGATAGGCTGCATTGATTGGAAACTTGATTTTCCGAACTATGTGCCAACCATTTGGGTCACACTAACTCACATGGGAACTCACATGGTTAGTCCACATGGTTTGGTAAACTATTCTCAAACTATATGAGATGACATGTTCATATTTTAGAATTTTTTTCACGCTTATCACATGGTTACTGCTAACTGCTCACAGATCATGTTACACTCACTGTTTTACCAAAAAACAATGAAATTAAAAACTAAAATACCCAAAAATTAATGGTTATTGTTTCAATAAATCAAAAAAGTAAAATAAATACATGAAAGTTACAGCATGTGTGTTATATTTTTTATGTTAATATATGTTATATTGTTCCTAATTTCTTAATATTTAACACTTTTTATATTATATATTATAATAGTAAGGAACACCATCATGTCAGGCTACTAATACAAAATTTGGAAGCATATCATATCATGTTGAATTTTATTATAACTATTTATGGAAGTATATAAATGTTTATGCTGAGAATTCAAAATCAAGATCAAATATTTTTTGGAAGTTAAAAACAAAATCTTTTAACAACTTACATCTAGAATTTTAGATAACATTTTTATCACATTGGGGTATTTTGGACTAGCTTCCTACATACTAAATTATTGGTATTGACATTGTTAGTTCTATCTTAAATATCACAAAAATTATTATTAATTAATGGAACACTCCTGTTAGAATTATTTGTCAATTTGGATATATTCAACATATTCAATTGGTAATAAGACAACTACCAACACTTGATTCCCTAAAGCTGATATGGAGGTAGGATGTTATTTGGAGGTGACAAAATGAAAAGTATGTCATCATTTGGGATATACATACAACTTTTTTTATTAATGGAATGCCTACTATACAAATCCATCTATCATAAAAACTTTATAATTCACCATGGTATAGACTGGAATCTACATAGTATCTTACATGAAATGGTATAGGGATCAAAGATCTAGTGAGTCAACATATTTATATTGTCTTATTTTTTGTATACTTTTTTAGTTCAATCTTAATTTTTTTGTGCATACTCAACTAAATCATGTTATTAGGACGTCAAGTCCTATGGAGGGTATGATATTCAATCTGATAGAATAAGATAATACATCTCATGACATGTTAAATTTTCTTGTAATTTTATACGATAGTATATTGGATCATCCAAATGATTGAAGGGATATTCCTACACAATAAACATGTATAATAGATTTTGATGTTGATGATCCATGATTAAAATGATGAAAACCACATCATGTTTCATGGGAGGCCTCACCTCTTCCACCAGAATAGGAATCATGTTTGGAATATGGGCCTCAAATGGTTATTCATGTGTATCAGTATCCATGGTATCCATTTCTTTTAGTAGAATATATATAGTTTTCACCTGGGGTAGTTTATTTGAGTTCATATCAGATTCCATTTACCATTAAATCATCTTTTATGACCTAGTATTCACATAATTAATGGATTACTTAGAGGATGGTGGTCCTTCAACTTATGTTGTGAGAGAAGGATCAGGTGAACCATTATCACATATTTACATCTCTTAAGTAACAGTTTAACCACATCTCAATGAATATTTGATATGGAAGAACAAATAGCAATTGGTGGGCTCAAATTATTTTGGGTTGATTTTGACTAAAAACCAAACCAACCCACAATTTTTTGTTATGTTTTTATACAAAAAAAAAAGAAAACCATTTAATATTGGTTTAGTTCAAATTAGAACATTTATAAACCATTAATCACAGGTTAGGTTCTATTTAGATATAAGATTAACCATTTTTTTATGATAACATCTGAGATATGGATCCTTAATATTTTATAATTATTGGATGGTGATTCAAATAAAATTTTTATATAATCATCGACATAGTAATAGGATATCATCCATTACTTATTATCCAAATAAAAACTTTTTTCTATTAATAGTGATAAAAACTAAAACCTAAAATAAGGTTATGGTTAGGTAATGTTTTAAAGGACCAAATCGAAAAATATAAAATTATGATTTTATAAAAAGATATTGTTGTGGTTCGGTTTAACATTTTTGGTTTGGTTTTCATTAAAAACTAATCCATAAACTACAAGGTTATATTTAATATTCACCACAAATTGAACTATAAGAAAAAATCACTAATTTAGTTTGGTTTTCTTTCTTTTGCAGTTTGGTTGAGATCAGTCATTTATTTACCCATCACAACTGACAGATGATATTCATGTACATGAAGAAGCCCCCCAATAGTTCAATAGACTCCATAACATCATGAATTTTGATGGAATTAATATAGATGTACCATTCTCAAACTAGACTATAGTAAAGGGCCATGTCATAGACACCGATGAAAATCAATTAGTCGTAAATTTAATATTCTTTGTATAACTTAAATAATATGAGATTTCATTGAAAACTCAATATCAATAAATATTTTCATCTTATCATAAAAAAATACTAAACTAATAAATTTTATTTTTAATAATTATTATTAATTAGATATTATTTAATTTCAAATTTACAAATAATTAATTAATAACAGTTAGATTACTGAGGGTATGATAAAAAGAAACACACACAAAGTTGTAGGCTATAATGATTGGTTATAGCCCCCTATGGATTGAAGTGCCCCGAACCAAACCATGAGCTCCAAATTGGAGTGCCTACTTACCTGATGTATGCCTCCCCACCTGAAAGAAACTTCCTACTAGTAAAAAGGGGAAAAGTCCATTAGTGGGTATATTATACCCTTCATATCATGTCAAAAAAAGATAACCAAAAATGATAATAAATTCAATAAAAAGCTATCATATAGAAACTAAATGACGTAATATCAACCATAGGGGAAATAAATAGGATCCCAAAGTTGTAATCCAAGCCTGAGTAATAAAAAAAATAGTGAAGTAAATAATAAAAGAGAGGTGTCCTTCAGATTCCATCCTGTTCCACTACAAACTCCATGATACGCTACTTTTCTATCATCCATGGCTTCCTTTTTAACACCCCATGATTTCATAGTGCGTTATTTCTTCAAAATAATTCAATAACTTGCACTACAAGAAACACCGAGTTCAAACGCACCATGAATTACCAAACTAGCCGTTCAAAAGAGGTTATGAATAGTATTAACTGAATTTTTAACTTTATATAATCCTTATAATTTTAGAATCCATATTATGATTTTCTTAGACATAATTTAAGAACAAATTCATTTTTTTCAGATAAAAGAAGTATTTTTCAAAAATGCAATTTTACCATCTTTTAATGGTGAACCCTTTTTAAATCCAACATTTTAAAACTTGTATATATTAAATTTGACTAAATAAATTTATTATTTAGAATGGGGACATCAAAAATTTACAATGCAACACCCCAATCTTCCTTGATATGCTTCTCTTTGAATAATAGAGTAGCGTGTGTTGTACGCAACTTCGAGTTCTAACACACACAACAACCAATCAAACTAGCCCTAATGAATAGTAATACCTACTTTTTTAAATTTTATACATTTTATCTTACAAAATGTAATTCATTTTTGGATTCAGAATATCGAAATTATCCTAGAATGAAATTTAGTTACTTTTCGGATAACTTTTATATTTTGATAAATAGTGAAAATTACTTAATTTTTATCAAAAACAACTTTTTTAATCGAAATAATTAATAGTGATAAATTATGAGATTTGAGTGTTTTTAAAGTATATTTAGAATATATTTTTTCCATTTAATACAATTTTGATCATGGGACAAAATTTCACATTAAAACTGGACATAAACAAGTGTCAATCTTTTGATAGTTATTATCTCTTAAAAACACGCTTTTTGTTTTGACAGCGGAAATTAATTTTAAATTAATTTCTTCAACTTATGTTTCTTGAATTTGGAAAAATGGACTTCATATTGGAAATCAGGATTTCTATATTTTTTAAATAGGTAAATTTTATTTTTAGACATTTTGAATAATTACTTCGGTAAATATTTTATTTACCATGGTTAAAGGGTAAATCCGGTAAATAAGGGTAAACAAATAATATTATAATAATAATAAATTACCCTAAAACGTGTCTTAACCCTATTGGTTGATACATTTCCGACCATGGGAATCTTTTGGTCCATTTTGGGACCCCATGGATCCACTTGTAAGTGATAATGACACTTTATATTAATTAAGTTAAAGTAAATACAAAAATGACATAAGCCTATATCATTTAGAAGAAAAACAATTACATAGGGTTATATATGTTATATTTTTGACTATAAATATTAAATAGAAAGTTAAAAATATTTCCTACATAGTGGTATTTTATTTATAATTTTTAGACATTAAATAATTTAATTTATTTATGACAAAATGATGATGCAGTAATTACCTTATTAGTGAAATATTAAAATAATTGATATGATAAATACCCAAATAAAAATAATTTGAGAATTTTAATGAATTCCGAAAATTTTATAGGTTAATATGACATATTATTTATTTAATTAACTTTTTTTGAAGTAATCATGCTATTATGATTTTCACAAAAATCAAATACCAAATAGTGTCAAAATTGACATAAAAGAGTTTTTAAAAAAAATATTATATTATTAATTGATATTAAATTCCTAAAAATCTAAGGTTCGGCCAAAGGACATGTATCATGATAGGTGTATTATTAATGGACCACTTGGGGTCGCTTGGAGGTATATAGTAATTTTATTAACTATATAATATAAAAATACAAAGTGACATGGTAAGTGTCAAACTAATTAACCAAGAGTTAAAACTAAAAGATAAGGTTAATATAATGACCCAAACCTATCTAAAATCTATTGGTTGAAAGGATTTATACCCATCCCTACATTAGTCTTTGAATAATCCACTTTGGAGCCATTAGAAAACTAATATGAATTTATTATAAAATAATACTTTAAGTTCATCCTAAAGAGCCCCTCCTCCCCCTTATAAAAGGACACCACTTATAACCAATTTCTCACTCCTCTCAAGCCTTTTTTTCATAAATACTCTGACCAATTAAGCTCCCTACATCCCTATACTCCTATTATAAGCCTTACCTTAGGCATAAGTCACTTAAAGGGTCATTTTTGGTTCAAACCAAAAAGAGACACCCAAATTAAAGGAAACGATTTCTCTTAACTTATTTTCTTTTATTTTACTTCCCCAACCCCTAAACTCTTATTATTATTTTCTTTTGTAACAAAAATAGTATACTAAATATACTAGGATATGTTTATTAGAAGTATTCTAACTACACTTACACACACCTCCATCTAATGGGTGAACAACATAATGTTTCTGTGGATGGAAACCAAACACCTCACGAAACGATGATTGTTCAATTATCTCCTATCACCTCTCATGTTGGCCATTATGATGGAACTATAATTAAATATGATATTAATGATATTTATTTTATATATAAGCTTATATAATTCCATTTTATATCATACCATTATTCGTTTCATGTTGTATATATATACGATAATTTCATTTGAGGAAGTGCGGACTACCGCCCCCTCAAAGTGATATGACTCGTTCATATCATACATGGGATGTATAAAGGATGGTGTTAATGAACTCAAGTAACACATATAAGATATTATATTATACTGGAATAATAATATACATATGTATCATTTGGTTATTTATTCCTTTTAAAATGGAAAATGAAATGGAAGTAGTGTTCGTGCGTACCTATGGATTACCGTCTCTACGAACACGATGAGATTCAATTCCCCATCATATCCATTAAAGACTAATTATCGTTTGATGATTAAAAGTAATTTTTAAGGACTTGATATAATTCTGGATATGAATAAGATAAAACCTATCCATAACAAACACGGCTTATGTAACGAAGCATATAAAGGAAAACGAATCAGTTAACTCCCGAAACGACGATAATACTAAAATATTATTAACAAAGCAATATTAAAAGATCATATATGATATCATATTTATGAATATGATTCTTTTATAATTTAATAACAATTATTTAACTATTATACAGGAGGTTAACATACACACTATCAAGGGAAAGTACAAGGTAAGTGATTTTCATCTCACTCCTTATTCCCGTGAGATTCATACCATATTGCCACTATTACCTTTTTTGTGGTGTATGTACTTCCCATAATTGTATTCATTGTGTAATACACTTTAATATATGTGTATTTACATATTCATTGTATGATACTTCTTTCATGGGGTGTATGTTTTGTAAGTTACCAAATTGGTAAGGGTTAATTTCACAATCTCTTTATTATCTAAGGTTGTTTTTACGTATGTATCTATTGGGACATATTTATTATCCATGTCCATGTTTTATGAAATAGTTTTAAAAGGTATTCTTTTAAGGGAATTTTTACTAAAACATCATTTCAAATGTTTTAAATATTTATTCTTCTAAATATTTCTCATTAATGTCCATGTCTTCAAAATGGTTTTTAAGGATTTATTTATATGGACATGAATGTTTTTAAAATGTAAATTCCTTTAAAAAGTTTCAAAGTGTTATGAGAAACTTTGATTCAAAAATGTCTTTAAATGAATTCTTTTCCAAATTTTGTGGCTTTTAAATTTTTTCATGAAAAAGAGATATTTCTCTCAAAAATATGAAAATCCAGTGCAAATGTATACGTATTTAACGCAAGCTTAAAAATGTTTTCAGAAAACCTGACTCTCGAGTGTGGTAGACAGGAAGGGATTGGGCGTGGACCCATCATGACCAGTAATTAGTCGAGTAGTCTCAAAATTCGTTATTTTTTTCAGAATCTTGCATAATGTTTTCAGAAAAACACCGGAGTATATTTGAGAAATTTTAAACGTAAGTATCTTCTAAAAAAATTTCATCGGTGGGTCTTAGGAGACAAACTAGAGTCTTGGAACAAGGCCTTGACAAAATCTTATTTGTAGTCTTCGCACGAGGCCTTGGCTACGTGGTTATGATAGTCTGGAATTATGAATTCCATCGTTTTGAAAGTGGTTATTGATATTTCATGTTATTATTCAACTATTAGAATATCGATGTGAATAAGTAAATGGCATTATTTCATTTTATTTTTTCCATATTATGATGGTGTTCAAGTTTAAAAGGATTTTGTTTTAGTTATACATTTCCTTAAATGATTATGCTTATTTATGAAAGTTTCCGCTGTACTGCTTACCCTTACTGAGCGTTTGAGCTCACCCCTTTCTATGTTTTATTTTTTCCAGGATTCCAAGAAGTGTATTCTGATTGATATGCAGGGTTAATCCAAGGGAATAATGGAGTTCATAAAGATTATTTATGTTGTTTTTTATGTCTTAAATTACAATGTAACATTCATGTATGTAATCTATTTTCCAAGACTACTAAAATGATCGGCCCTTCGGAACTTGATTCCTTGTAATCATGCCAATGTAAAAAAATAATGCACCGACTCTGGGTAACTGGGGTTAGGGAGTTACAGTTGGTATCAGAGGAAGTTTAGAAATAACCTTAGAAGCTAGATTTAGATAAACTCTGATTAGAGAAAATAGCCCTAAGATAGACATTGAGGATTAGTAGAGAAGAACGTCCTAGATTTTTGATATTGAAGATATTTTGTGAGTTTTTCGAGAAATACATCCATGTCTGGATACGAGCAGGTAGAGGTGGCTCTGGCACAGATGTACCTAGGGGTAAAACCTGAAAACACCACTTTTTGCTAGACTCGAATGGGAACTGGTGCACGATAACGGGCCTTGCTGCACTCTTAGTTACGACACTCCCGGGGGATATGCTTAGGATAATACTCATCTTATTTACAAACCATTATGAAGGATTTATGAGTATATACTTCCTCAAAGAAGACATTTTTATGATTATGGATTATATCCATAAACTGTTCAATTTACGTTAGGTATTTTACAAGTTTAGAGTTATTCATTGAAATTCATAAACTGACCTAGTTTATGCGATTGTATAGAAATGGCGCCCAGTAGAAGGAATGTGAACTCCAATAATACGTATGATCTAGAGAATAATAAGGATCATATCTTTCATGGTATTAAGCCATCATTTAGAAGGGAAATAGTCTCCCATGTATTATCTTCATGTGAATAAATAGTATCATGTTTTGATAAGATAAGTAAAGAGTTTACTGAGTCCTAGGGTTTTGAAGGGAAGAAAGAGAAGAAAAGGTTGGAAGAGAGAAAGATGGATAAAGGGAATAGGGAAAAGAAGAATTTGCCCATATGTGATAACTGTGGAAAGATACACCCTGGAACTTTCCTGAAAGGAATGGGAGTTTGTTATAAGTGTAGAGAAAAAGGACACCATGTACGTGACTGCAAGGGTAAGAAAAAGGTTTCAAATGTAAAATTCTTCATCTGCAAGGAGTTGGGACACTACGCAAACCAATGTCCAAATCATCAGAGTATGCCCCAAATGATTCTATTGGATAATAATCAAGTTATGATACTAGAATAGATGTGGAGGAATGATTAGAGTTCTTATGTTGTTATTAAATAATTATGTCATTTGAGTGTTGTATCAACAATGTACTGGTTATAATAATTATAGAGTATATAAGGATTGTACTACAGTACTATTTCATTAAGTACTTGAGATTGTGTGGAACCATGAAAAGTGACTCAATAGAAGGTTAAATTTTTGGAAAAAATATGGTTGAGGGAAAGATAACCCATAATATGGTTCTGATACCGAGGTAGTGATTTTGTAATAATACATGATTGATTTGGATAAATTATATTAGATATTCTTGACTACCTTTAAACTGAATAATGATTTTTATATTCCATCATTGTAAGAGTTTACATCAGTTTTGGATTTAAGGAGTATATCCATTATTATTTAAGGAATAAGGGATCATGAATGTAATCAATAAGGTTTTATGGTAATTCAGGATGTTGTAGTGTTTTAAAATAATACCCGATGAAGGTGTTCACATGTTATTATGCGGAAAAAAGGATCTTCATTGTGTTTACCTTCCTTATAAATTTTGTACTGAACTATTTTGGACAGTTTTAGTTTGGATTATTTTTGGATTTCTATAAAAGTACAACCCGGAGGTCGGGCGGCAACCCGTCGCATCCGGCAAGGCCGCGAGACTTGAACCTGCAACTGAAGGGTGACAAGGGTGTATCACCTACCACTAGCCCACGTGATGTCCTTGATTAAATAATGTGGTTTTTTTTAAAGATCTGGTAGGTGAATTATAAATACATTTTTTTGGAACCCTATATGAATATGATAAATAGAATATATTTTTTACGTTCTATTATCTTTTAGAGTGAAAGATGAGTTTGTGGTAGAAATTAGTTAATGGATGGAACTCTACTTTTCAAGAATATATTTTTCTTATTCTCTTATTCTATGAAGAAATTAATTCTTATAATTTATTTAAGGGATCCTAAAACCAAAAATGTGTTATCCTAATACCCTATGTTTTGTTGAACCGATGGTATTTCAAATCATCATAGATTGATGAATTTAAGGACCTCAATTTTACACTTGTTTGTGATTAATGACCTCAATCACTACCTATAAATATTTATGATTTTCCTCTAATTATTTGTCTCTAATTTCCACCAATGTTCTCCTAATAGAGATCATAATTTTTTGGTGACCCTTTCATCTCTTTTTTCCTCTTATTAAGACTAAATTTTATTAACCCAATTTCCGATATGGGTTTTCCCACAAATATATTTTCTATTTTCAACCTTTTATTTTCAAAGAACAATTTCAAATTGCGAGGAAACAATTTATTTAAAGAGGGGAGAATGTAACACCCCAAGATTTCATAGTGAGTTATTTCTTCAAAATAATTCAATAACTTGCACTACACGCAACACCGAGTTCAAGCGCACCATGACTTACCAAACTAGCCATTCAAAAGAGCTTATGAACAGTACTTACTGAATTTTGAACTTTGTATAATTCTTATAATTTTAGAATCCATATTATGAGTTTCTTAGATATAATGTAAGAACAAATTCATTTTTTTTGAGATAAAAGAAGTATTTTTCAAAAATTACTTTCACCGACTTTTAATGGTGAACCCTTTATAAATCCAATATTTTATAACTTTAATATATTCAATTTGACTAAATAAATTTATTCTTTAGAATGGGGACATCAATAATATATAATGTAACACCTCAATATTCCTCGATACGCTTCTCTTTGAATAACACAGTAGCGTGTATTATACGCAACTTCGAGTTCTAACACACACCACAACCAATCAAACAAGCCCTTATGAATAGTAATACCTACTTTTTGAAATTTTATACATTTTATCATTCAAAATAGACTTCATTTTTGTATTTATAATATTTAAATTATCCTAGGATGAAATTTTGGTACTTTTCAGATAACTTTTATATTTTGATGAATAGTGAAAATTACTAAATTTTTATTAAAAACAACTTTTTTAATAAAAATAATTAATAGTGATAAATTATGAATTTGAGTGGTTTTAAAGTATATTTATAATATATGTTTACCATTTAATACAATTTTGGTCATTGGACATAATTTCACATTTAAACCAGACATAAACAAGTGTCAATCTTTTGATAGTTATTGTCTCCTAAAAACACACTTTTTGTTTTGACAGCGGGAATTAATTTTAAATTAATTTCTGCCACTTATGTGTTTTTAATTTGAAAAAATGGAATCCATATTTGGAATCAGGATTTCTAAATTTTGTAAATATGTAACTTTTATTTTTTGACATTTTGAATAATTACTTAGGTAAATATTTTATTCACCATGGTTAAAGGGTAAATCCGGTAAATAAGGGTAACAAAATAATATTATAATAATAATAAATTCCCCTAAAACGTGTCTTAAACCTATTGGTTGATACATGTACGACCATGGGCATCTTTGGGTTGATTTTGGGACCTCATGGATCCACTTATAAGTGATAATGACAGTTTATAATAATTAAGTTAAAGTAAATACAAAAATGACATAAGCCTATATCTTTTAGAAAAAAAAATTTTACATAAGGTTATATATGTTATTTTTTTGACTATAAATATTAATTAGAAAGATAAAAATATTTCATAGATAATGGTATTTTATTTATAATTTTTAGACATTAAATAATTTAATTTATTTATGACACGATGATGATGCAGTAATTACCTTATTTGTGAAATATTAAAATAATTGATATTATAAATACCCAAATAAATATAATTTGAGACTTTTAATGAATTACAAGAATTTTATAGGTTAATATGACATGTTAGGATTTATTTAATTAATTTTTTTATAAGTAATAAGTCTGTTATAATTTTCACAAAAATCAAATACCAAATAGTGTCAAAATTGACATAAAAGAGTTTTTAATACAAATATTATATTATTAATTGATATTAAATTCCTAAAAATCTAAGGTTCAGACAAGGGACTTGTATCATGATATTTTAATCATTAATGGACCACTTTGTGGTCTCTTGGAGTTAAATAGTAATTTTATTAACTATATAATATAAAAATACAATGTGACATGGTAAGTGTCAAACTAATTAACCAAGAGTTAAAACTAAAAGATAAGGTTAATATAATGACCCAAACCTGTCTAAAATCTATTGATTGAAATTATTTAGACTTATCCCTACATTATTCTTTGAATAATATACTTCTTAGATATTTAAAACCGAATATGAATTTATTATAAAATAATACTTTAAGTTTTTCCTAAAGAGCCCCTCCTCCCCCTTATAAAAGGACACCACTTATAACCAATTCCTCACACCTCTCAAGCCTTTTTTTTCTCGTCCAACCTCGTCCAAATTAAGCTCCCTACATCCCTATCCTCCTCTTATAAGCCTTACCTTATTCATAAGTCACTTCAAGAGTCCTTTTTGGTTCAAACCAAAGGGAGATACCCAAATTAAAGGTAACGATTTCTCTTAGCTTCTTTTCTTTTATTTTACTTCTCCAACCCCTAAACTCTTCTTATTATTTTATTTTGTAACAAAACCAGTATCCTAAATATGATAGGATATTTTTATTATAAGTATTATAACTACACTTACACACACCTCCATCTAATGGGTGAATAACATAATGTTTCTGTGGAAGGCAACCAAATGCCTCACGAAGCGATGATTGTTAAATTATCTCCTATCACCTCTCATGGGGGCCATTATGATGGAAATATAATTAAATATGATATTAATGATATTTATTTTATATATAAGCTTCTATAATTCCATTTTATATCATACCATTATTCGTTTCATGTTGTATATATATACGATAATTTCATTTGAGGAAGTGCGGACTACCGCCCCCTCAAAGTGATAAGACTCGTTCATACCATACATGGAATGTATAAAGGATGTTGTTAATGAACTCAAGTAATGCATATAAGATATTATATTATACTGGAATAATAATATACATATTTATCATTTGGATATTTATTCCTTTTAAAATGAAAAATGAAATGGAAGTAGCGTTCGTGCGTACGTACGGATTACCGTCTCCACGAACGCGATGAGATTCATTTCCCCATCATATCAATTAAAGAATAATTATCCTTTGATGATTAAAAGTAATGTTTAAGGACTTTATATCATTCTGGATATGAATAATATACAACCTATCCATAACAAACACGGCTTACCAAATGAATCATATAAAGGAAAACGAATCAGTTAACTCCCGAAACGACGATAATACTAAAATATTATTAACAAAGAAATATTAAGAGATCGTATATGATATCATATTTATGAATATGATTCTTGTATAATTGAATAACAATGATTTAACTATAATACAGGAGGTTAACATACACACCATCAAGGAAAATTACAAGGTAAGGGGTTTTCATCTCACTCCTTATTCTCGTGAGATTCATGCCATATTGCCACTATTACATTTTGTGTGGTGTACGTACTAACCATAATTGTATTCCTTGTTTAATAAAATTTAATATATGTGTATTTACATATTCATTTTATGATACGTCTTTCATGGTGTGTATGTTTCGTATGTTACCAAGATGGTAAGGGTTAATTTCACAATCTTTTTATTATCCGAGGTTGTTTTTACGTATGTATCTACTAGGACATATTTATTATCCATGTACATGTTTTATGAAAGAGTTTTAAAAGGGATTATTTTAAGGGACTTTTTACTAAAACATCATTCCAAATGTTTTAAATATTTATTCTTCTAAATCATTGTCATTAATGTCTGTGTCTTCAAAATGGTTTTTAAGGATTTATTTATATGGACATGAATATTTTTAAAATGATAATTCCTTTCAAAAGTTTCAATGTGTTATGGGACACTTTGATTCAAAAATGTCTTTAAATGAATTCTTTTCCAAATTGTGTTAATTTTAAATTTTTTCATGAAAAGGAGATATTTCTCTCAAAAATATGAAAATCCCGTGCAAATGTATACGTATTTAACGCAAGCTTAAAAATGTTTTCAAAAAACCCGACTCTCGAGTGTGGTAGACAGGAAGGGATTAGGCGTCGATCCATCATGACCTATAATTAGTCAATCAGTCTCATAATTAGTTATTTTTGTTTTCAGAAGCTTGCATAATGTTTTCAGAAAAACACTGGAGTATATTTGAGCAATTTTAAACGTAAGTATCTTCTAAAAAAATTGCATCGGTAGGTCTCATGAGATAAACTAGTGTCTTGGCACGAGGCCTTGACAAAATCTTATTTGTAGTCTTGGCACGAGGTCTTGGCTACGTGGTTATGATAGTCTGGAATTATGTTTTCCATCATTATGAAAGTGGTTATTGATATTGCATGTTATTATTTGACTAGTAGAATATCCATTTGAATAAGTAAATGGCATTATTTTATTTTATTTTTTCCATATTATGCTGAAGTTCAAGTTTAAAAGGATTTTGTTTTAGTTATACATTTCCTTAAATATTTATGCTTATTTATGAAAGTTTCCGCTATATTTCTTACCCTTACTGAGAATTTGATCTCACCCCTTTCTATGTTTTATTTTTCCCATGATTCCAAGAAGTGTATTGTGATTGATATGCAGGGTTAATCCAAGGGAATAATGGTGTTCATAAAGATTATTTATATTGTTTTTTATGTCTTAAAGTACAATGTGACATTCATGTTTGTAATCTATTTTTCAAGACTGCTAAACTGGTCGGTCCTTCGGGACTTGATTCCTTGTAATCATGCCAATGTATTAAAATAATGCACCGACTCTGGGTAACTGGGGTCGGGGTGTTACATCCTTTCCCTTACTCAGATCCCTATACATGAAGTAAACACATCCATCAGGATGCCCATGTAGGGTATGGGTAATAAAACCTAATAGGACACCACCAACGCATCCTTAACTAATGTGATCATATAAAAAATTATATTTTGTAAATTAACAAAAAATGTGAAAGAGATAATTATTCATCCTGACATCATGTGTTTATAATAATTAGCATCCACTTGGAATCAAGTGATCCATGTTCTCAAAATCCACTAGGAATTGAGTGATCTTATTTCTAATCATCCACTAGGACTTGAGTAACATGATCCTTGGTATTATATATGAATCAAGTGAATCACGCAACATCCATGAGGCATCATCATAACCCCACCCTGTTCTTAAGCCATACATCCCTATCATTGTATGTTTTTATCACTCCCCCTTTAAGGGATAAACATTTCATGAAAATTCATCTTCTTGGGGAACCAAGAACAATTGCTCTAAAGGAACATATAATTGGGTAGAGAAAATATGAAGGAATATAATATCATCATTAGTAAAAGTAGAAAAATACAATACATGTGATCATCATCAAACAAGAAAAAATAAGATAAATATACTCGTGGAAAAAATATCATATAAGGTTCCCACAGGCAATACACACACCCAAATGTGATCATAATCATACATATCTATCATGTTTTATAATGAAAAAATTATCATGGAAACAAGTTTTAAAAATATCCTAAAAATATAAGGAACTTCCTACCTCAAATCCATTTATGAATAATCTTCATCTTTCATCAAGGAAATATCACTCCAACCATGTCTCTATTTTTGTTGGCTAAAACTACTTTCCAAGGATTCCAAGAACCAAAACCAACTTTTTTATTTCTAAAATAAATAAAATAACACATGTGATAATATTTTTTATCTCCTAGAAAATTTCTAATTTACTAAACTATGCCAACATATGTGAAAGAAATTTCTTCATTAAAAAATGACAAAACAAAATGAAATAATACTCTATCTCTCAAGAATAATATGCATGTGACATTCCTTTATTATTATTATTTTATAATTACATGTAATTATAATCTTAATAAATATTTTTCAAATTTCAAAAATTGGGAAGAAATAAATTTGAAAAAACAAATAAAATTATTTCTTAGAAATTTCCCACTTAAATCAAAACACCAACAGTGGTAAAGGTAGGGGGGAAACTGCTACTCCTATAAATGAGGATAAATCTTTGTATCGTCTGTAGAGGGTTTCATCAAACTATAACATAAGAATTTATAGGTTTATTAGACTCAAAGGGTCAAAGATAAATGAAGGCTGCAAGGTTTCAACTATTTTATAATAACAAAACCACATACAGGTTTTAAATATTCTAAAACAAAAAATTAAATTAACAATTTAATTTTTCTGTTAACAAATTTTTAAATGTATAATTTTTAGAATTTTTTATAAAGGGATTAAAACCCTTGAAGGATTCAAAAGAATATATTTCCATAATTTTTAGCTTTTAGAATAGTAAAAATCATGTCATGGAAGTATTTCAGGGAAGGAGTGTAAAATAGGTATTTTAAAATATTCCTCTAAAAAAGGCACTGCATAATGGTAACATTATTTTACCCTTAAGAAACTCCTACATTTCATGTATTGGTATGGTTTTACCATTACCCATTATGTTAAACCAAATGGTTACCCTTACATAGTAGAAACTACCCTTATAAATCTCTTGGGGAACCTTTACACATCATTTTAAAACACCGGGTTACCCTTACATGAAGACCTGCTTACCCTTATATAGGTGGGAAAAAATTGGATCTACCCTTACACATATCCTTGATTACCATTATGTGAGTTAGATTACCCTTATGAATATGATGAATTTCCCTTATACAGGTAGAATTTTTCTAGGATGACCCTTACACAGTGCATTGTTACCCTTATGTAACCCCTATTGAAACGGTTCTAACCTTAGAAAACCTATGGAAAAGAGGATTTATCCTTATCCAACTCAAGTAAAGATACCCTTCCCTTACATAATATCTCATTTACCCTTAACTAGGGTCCAAAAACTCCCCTTTACCCTTCCATAACCCTTATAAATCAAGGTTTACCTTTACAAAATACCATAAAACCTTAAGCAAGGGTAATTTTTATTAAAAAATTAGATTTTACAATAAAAAATGATGAATAATAAATAAAAAACGTATTCAAGGAACAGTTAAAAATTGAGAATATTAAAATTCCCCCTATAAATCCTTCTAATCCCTAATAAGTGTCTCTAGTGGTCTTTCTCAAAAAACTCATGTCACTGATCACGAATATTAGACTCCCACTCCCACATCTTCTCATGGATCCATCAATACTGGAAAATGATTCGATAAAGTGGAACCATCTTCCCCTATAATAAATTGACAATTTAGTCAATAATCCAAACTGGAAACTCCTCATAATATGTATTTAGACCTAAATAAATTTCCTCTCAATCTATAACATGTACATGATAGGGAATGTGCCTCCAAATCTGTAAAACATGAAACACACTATTCATACCTCTATAGTGAGAAGAAAGGTCAAAATGGTATTCCAATTTCCTAACCCATTTTTTGATCTTAAAGTTTCTAACAAACAATAATTCTAGTTTCCCTTATTTCTAAAAATGATTATTCCCCAACAGAGGTGACACTCGTAAGAAAAACCGATCACAAACAAAAAACTCCAATTTTCATATTCTCTAATCTAGATATAATCACTTCCAACTATGAGTGGTGATAAACTGGTTCCTGGTCAACTGAACTCTCAAATAGGACTCTTTCACTAGAATAGGCCCAATAACTACTTCCTCACCCTAACTGTTCCAACATAATGGTCAGAAGCATAACTATCCATAGAGAGGCTTAAATGGTTTCTTCTATATAGAATCCTAGACATTTTTATTGTGAGGAACTACACAAAGGATAGGTACTCATCCCAAGCTCCACCAATGTCTAAAACACAAGAATAGAGGATATCCTCTTGTATTAGAATCATCCATTCAGATTGTCCATATGTCTTAGGATGGTATATGGTGCTCAACCTTAACCTAGTCCCCAGAGCCTTCCGTAAGTGCTGTCAAAATTGCAACATTAAACATCTATCCATGTGAGAAATAGTTCTTAATTGAACTCCATGTAAGTGTATTGTCTCATAGATATATATATTTACCACCTCATCAATGTAGTGAGTATCTCAAATCGAAAATAAGTGACCAACCTTCATCATCTGATTGAAAATCATTGAAATAATGTCACAACTCCTTGGGGTCCTAGGTAACACTATCACAAAGTCCATCAGGACATCCTCAAACATTCCCATGGGTATATGATGTGTAGGGAGAAACTCACCAGGATTATGGTGATTTCCTTCACCCTTTGTCCGGTAAGACATCAGGAAGTGAACCCATTGATACCTCTCTTCATCTCTAGCCACCAGAACTGTCGCTTAAAGGCATGGTACATTTTTCTCACTCCAAGATTTTCCACCCATATAGTGGTATCTAATTACCTTACGAAATCATCCCTGATGGAATCCAAGACTACTACTCCCCATGCACAAGGATTACATCATCATCATCCAATGACCATCGGGGCATTGGGTCACCTCTATATAGTTTTTCCCGCATCATAGAACACTTTAGTTCAATTTCCTATCAATACATTGCCTGATTGACGGTTGAATATATGACTACCAAGGGATAATAACTTATAAATCCCGATTTCTTAGAAGCATCCTTCAAGAAACCAAAAAACTCATCAAGTTCAACTACTCCTCAAAAGGCCACTAATAAATATCCAAATCAATTAGCTAATTACGTATAATAGAATCTATAATGATGATATTTTCCCCTAAAATATTTGTGATCTCAATGTACAGTGTATAAAGATACAATAATAAACACCTCTACCTCATGTCTAGGTCCCATTTTTTGATGATATTGTATATTATCTTGTGGTCAGTGTAGACTAAAAATATCTCACCAAATATATAGTATCTCTAATTATTTTGAACATAGAACATGACTGCCAACTCCAATCCATAGTGTAGTTCTGCTCCCGGGGTCGCAAATGATGTGACCCATAAGACACTACCCACTCTATCTACATTATCCCTTCTACCATTCCAACACCTGATATATCAAAATATACAACAAATATTACCCTTGGGTTGGGAAGTATTAGTACTAAAGTTATAGTCAACCTCCTCCTCATCTCAAGAAATAGCACTTCACACTAGTGAAACCGCTATAACACAACTCTCTTCTACATTGGTATTGTAATAGCTTCTGATAAATGGGAGAAGACCTGGATAAAATGTCAGTAATATCCTGATAAGCCAAGAAAGCTCCAGAACACATTCCAATGACATGTCCAAGACATCACTACCTCCAATTTCTATAGGTCCATTGATATATATGTCTCATATATCAATTCTAAAATGGATGGAGACATGAAATCATACACACCTAACTAAACTCAAGAGGCTATCGACTAGTAGTTTGGGGATAATTCCCTTAGTGGGGAGACTATACCCTCAGTATCATGTCATACCACAATAATAAAACATAATAATAAATTTAATAAACAAACTATCATGCAGAAAATAAAAGATGAAATATCTATCATATAATAAATAAATGGGATCCCAAAGTAGAAAATCATATTATAGTAATAAAAATAGTAGAGAAATAAATAATAAAATAGATGGGTCCTATAGATATGTCTTGGTCTGTTACTAGCTATGTGATCATGTTCTTAGTCATAGGTCAAGGTCCCCATTCCCTTACTAAAATCCCTACACATGATGTCTGCATGCACATCAGCATAACCATATAGGGTATGAGTAATAAAAGCCAGTAGGACACCACCAATGCATACTTAACTAATATTATCATGTAAATAAGTGTATGTTGTAAACAAATAATAAATTTCCATAAAACATGACAATCCAAAATCAAGAACTCATGTGATAACCAAGCCACCATGATCCTTAATCATAATTAATTTATCTCCATCTCAAAATTAATTTCATGATATGAGAAATAATCAAGCACTATCCAAGAAACTAGTAATTATGTTTCTAAACGTTATGTGTATGTACTACTCAACATCCACTAAGAAGAAAGTGGTTCATTTTATTAGAATCCTCAAGGCAACGAGTGATCATGGTACTCCACATCTACTAGTCCTTGAGTAACATCCTTCATGGAATATGTGTGGCATTGATTATATCACATGATATCTAGGAGGTATCATCGTATCCCCACCCTATGCTTAGATACATCATCTCCATCATCACAAGTTGTGTTCACTCCCCCTCTATGGGATGAACATGTCATGATGGTCCACCTTCTTTGGGAACCAATAAAATACCTCAAAAAGAACACATAATAGGGAAGATCATAAATCCAAACATGGAATATCATCACGAGTAAAATTAGAAACATACAATACATGTGATCAATAGTAAACAAGCACAAATAAGCTATAAATGTACTCATGGAAAAAAATGTCATATAAGGTTCTCACGGGCTATGAACAAACCCACATGAGATTATAATCAATAATGACTTCAATTTTTCTAACATAAGAATTGTATCATGGTAACGAGTGTTTACAAGAGCCCTGGAAAGGTAAAGAACTTTTCACCTCAAAACTTTTGATAATTAATCATTAATGTCTATTAAGGAAACATCACTCGAACCACATTAATGTGTACATTGGTTCAAACCACTCTCCAAGCATCATAGAACCCCAAAAATCTCTTTTTCCCAATATATATAAATTAAAAAATGTGGAAATACCTTCAATTATCTAGATAATTTCCAAATTATCAAAATATTCTAATGCATATGCTATTAATTTATTCCTCAAATAATAATAACAAAAACACATGTGATAATACTTTATCTCTCCATAATGACATATATATATATATATATATGGCAGTCCTTTATTATTATTCTCTGATATTTATGGGTTATTATAATCTTAATAATTATTTATAAAATTCCAAAAAATTAGGAAGATCTCAATTTTAAAAATCACATAAAATTAATTCCTAAAAATTCCCCCTTCAAATGCAGCACCAGGAGTGGTAGATGGAGAAAGATAAATTGGTACACCTAGAAACCAGAAGATGGGATCATATAGTTCATATAGTTTTTCAACAAACAATAATAAATGAATTTTCATGATGTTAAAACTCAAAGGGTCAAAAAATAGTCATTAAGTGTTCAACTATTTTAGAAAAACAAAAACTCATAAAAATTCACAATTTTTAAAAAATACAAATTAAATTAATAAATTTATTTTTTTTAACTGAATATTGATTGTAGAACCTTTATAATTATTCATAAGTGGATTAAAATCATTAAACAAGTAAAAATAATCAATTATAATAATTTTTTCTTTTAGAACTGTTAAAAATGCGTCACAAATGTATTTTGGGGAAGAAGAATTGCAAACGAGGGATTTAAAAATATTCCTCCCAAAAAGGGAATTGCACAAGGGTAACATGATTTTACCCATATTTTTTTTGTAGGTGTCATGTAAGGGTATAGGGTTACCCTTACATGACATTTTAAACCAAATTACTACACTTATGTAGCTCAAACTACCCTTACGGAGCTCATGGGTCACCCTTATGTATCCTTTGAAAAAACCAGGTTACCCATAAATGAAGCCCTACATACCCTTATGTTGGTAGAATAAACTTAGAGCTACCCTTATGCATCTCATATCTTACCTATACATGACTCAACATACCCTTATGCATAGGATAACTTACCTAGATGTGGGAAGAGGGTTTCTCAGTTGACCCTTACACAATGCACTTTTACCCTTATGTAACCCCTATAAAAAGGGTTATACCCTTAAAAACAAATAAAAAAGAGTATTTACCCTTTAAAAACTCAATGGAAACTCCCCTACTATTACACATTGTATATTTTACCCTTACATATGGTGAAAAACCTCTCCTTAACCATACGTAACCCTTGTAAATCTAAGGTTACCTTTACACAACACCATAAAACCATAAGTAAGGGTAATATTTATTGAAAGTTATGATTTTAACATTTTAAAAAATTATAAATTATAATCAAAATAAGGTTTAAGGATCAACTAAAAATTGAGAATGCTACAGGGATAACCCATCCATCTAGCTAATTTTCCACAAAGAGTAGCCCGAAGACCCAATGAGCTTGAAATCACATTACATGGCCCAAATGCCCTCTATTGTAATAGTGTGGAATTTTGTATGACCCCATGAATTTGTTATAATAACTATGTCAGTCTACATCACTGCCATCCTACATCATCACCCGCATCACTGCTTGTTTCCTTCAAATTGACTTTTTATTATTTTTCACACACTTTTAAGGAAAAATTCAGAAACCTCCCAATTCCTTGTGTCACCACCCGTAAATCTCCCATGGTACTGCTTGGAATTGAACCCTCATCTCTTGGATGCAGAAGCCAATAATGAGCACCAATTGACCATAAGTCATGCCTCAATTAGGAAATAGTAATTAAGTAATAATATTTAAAAATATTTAATACTTAATTAATAAATTAATATTAATTATTAATTACTTGTTTAGTAATTAAATATTAATTTTTAATTATTCATAATTTTTAATATTTATTAAAAAAAATTAATTATTAGTGACAAAAAATAAAGATTAGCAATTATTTAATTATTATTATTATTATTTAGGATTTATTTAATTTTGAATTACCAAATAGTTATTTAATAATATTTATTTAATTATTAATAATTAAATCAAATCAATAATATCTAGTAATTAATTAATTAATTATTAATTATTAATTAATTGATTACTAATTAATTTCTAATTGTTATTTTTTATTATTAATTAATATTATTAATAATAATAAATTAAATAACACAAATTACTAATAATTAACAATAGTAAATATTAATTCATATTAATTAATAATAAATACGAATTTGAAATTATTGAGACAAGGGTTGCTCGTCCAACCCATACCCCTCAAAAATTTATTAACATAAATGAAAGATACAGTGAAAATATGAGATGCAGGGAGATTACATCATCAATAAATTGGAAGAAATTATAGATATGCATACCATAATACACACATATATGAAAAAACTAATATAATAAATTCCCTACCTCTCACAATATTAGCTCTATATTCAAACACCCTTCATTTGTTTCAAGTCATCTTCCTACATTACAAGTATCCCCGTCGATGAGCCTTTCACCATGTGTTTATTACAATATAACCAATGTAGTGGGGATTACTTCATGATATCATGAGTAACCGAACCCAAAATGGTGGGAGTAGTTCCTTACATTGGTTTAAATCCTACCCATATGTTTATGATTACAGAAGTGATCCACTCTTTATTTTTGTGAAATTTGGTTACTTCCCCTATTGCTTCTAAAAATGAAATCATTATATCATCTCACACTTGGGAATGAAGACAATATAGATTTAGCTTACTAAATATTTAGAAATATTTCAGTGGGTCTAGATTACTAGGAAAAAATAAATAAATATCCACAGTTAATACAAAATTCAGCACTAAAAATTGAAAAAAGCATCTCTATCTAAATTTAATAGAACATAAGCTTCTTTATTATCCCTTAAGACCTCACTAAAAACTCCATAGAAAAAACTATCATCATTATTTTACAAACATAGAACCGGTCTTCATAAGATAGGTTGAACCTTAGAAGAAAAAATATGCATCATCCTTGACGCACCCTCTTTAGTGTTTTAAAATTGAAATCCTAAAAACCAAATTGTGACACACTCTTATAAGAACCAAAAAAACAATAAAAAGATTAAATAGTGAATAGAAATCATAATTTCATCACTAGTTCATTCAATATAGTGTAACATAGTATCTCAATTCCATGTAATGGTAAGGAAATCCACATTGTGATCACGATAAAATTCCATTTTGATTTGTGAAAACATTAAATCCTTATTTTTAATAAATTAATTAAAAATAATATCTATATAATTATACCTTCTATAAATTAAAGTATATTTCTCCAAGATCCAAGAATAAATTTCTCAATTGAGTTTTTCCTTCATAATAATAGAATTATTATATTTTACCTTCACTTATTCATCCTTGTTTGACTCTGAAAATGAATCTAAATCATCCAAAATTACTGGAGGTATTCGTATATCTTTATTTTTTGAATACTCTACATATCCTTAATATGAATACCAAAGGGCCATGTAACAATAGTACTTTATGATTTTGATTCGTCTCTCCTTTTTCTTATTTTCATTATATAAGGGGTAATGAAACCATAAAAATAAAATAATTTTCTCTTACCTTTTTATGAAATTGATCCAAGATAATCATCTTCAGTCTATTGAGCCATATCTAATAGTTGAGAATCATATACCATTTCAAAAAAATAATTTCAATCATTTTACTCATCCTTATACTAGCCATGATTATATTCAAAAAATATATAATTATAAACGTTCAACTCATTCTATCGATGGGAGGTTTGGGTTTGCAAAATTTCAACATTTTTGGAAATTCCCTAGGTAGATTAAGGTTCATCAAGTTCATTTTTTCCTTTTCCAATTCATATATATATGTTCCTAATATGATGTCTTCTATAGAGGAATATTTATTAAAAAATCTAAATCCACATTATTTATATGAATTACCCAATTTAAAACATAAAGAATAGTATTCTATGAGGTTCACATATGAAACCTCCTACTAAAAAACATAGTTTCTAGTATAAATCTTAATATCAGAAGGAAAATTATTGGATATTTAATCCTCTAAAAAACTCTCTTTTGAGGGTATTAAATGCTTCAAGGTATCTGATTCCAATTTGGTGGGATACCCAATAAGGTTATAAATAGAAGAAAGGGGTGTCAGATTAAAAAATGAAATGAAAAATAGTGGAAAACTAACCAAATGAGAACAATAGGGGGTTGAAATTAATTTAAAATTCATGATACTATTTCATCATCTTCATCATTCTTCAAGAGAAAATCCATAATCCATGAGTCCAAAATCAATAATAATCATGATTTGGTGAAAAAATAATAAGCATGTGAAGAGAACCCAAAAGTCCTTCATCAAGGACTGAAAAACCAATAGTCATAAAGGATTTCCAATGGAATTTAAGAGACAGATGGAATTTTTGAAACTGAAAAACAAGGCAAAAATAAATTTACAAATATAAAATATTGACATCATTTCATTATAATGAAATTGACTATCAACGCTTATGGTGAGATATTTTCATAGATACCCCATCATCATATTTTAATTACTGAAAAGAAACAACATCTATATAGGAATAATTAAGATTAACAGGATGATCACAATGATGATTTCCTTCAGTTGGGAGATCTCAGGATTTATCAATATTCCAGGGTTAAATAATAATAAATAATATATTTTAATAATTAATAATGAAATAATTAATACTTTTTAGTAAATAATTAATACTTATACCCCAAAATTATGCATATGAGTAGAGTTGAAATCTTGGAAGCCTCCCTTTAAGGGATTTCTAGGCCATTTATGGCTAACGACATAGGTAATGATGCAAGTAGGGGTACAAAAACATGTGTATATTGTCAAAGGGAAATATGTAGGCAAGGGGACTTTGGGCCAAGATGAATGGTCCATCAGGTTATTAAATGGTGGGACTTCTAGTTTTAAAATTGAAATGAGCTAGATATAGAGTTGGTCAACCCTTTTAGGGGGTGTGATTTTTCCTTTTTTTCCAAGAGGTGTGTATGTTATTTGATTTAATGTTACCTACATGAAATTAAATAAATTAACCTGACTTAATAAAGAATATTAAGTTTGTAAAAATAATTAATAATTTATTAGTAAAAAATTTATTAATAATTAACTAATATATAATTATAAATTTTTAATAATAAGTATTATTTATTTACTAGTTATTCAATAGATAACATAAAATATGATTTATATTTTTAATCTGAATAGATGGAATTTGGGGATTTAACACCATTTTTATCCATTTGACCAAAAAATTAAATCCCCAAATATCTTTTCCCTAAGGTAAAGGTGTTTAGGGATTTAATTCTTTTTCAACCCATTTAAAAAAACCCAATTTTTGTTATTTCTTATGAAAACCCCATATAAAAGACCATCCTAAAATTGCACAACTATAATTATCTGATTATTTTTTTTAAAATATTAAATAATGAAAACCGATTTTTAATGGGTTTAATAAGTAAGAAATTTGGAAAGCCCTAATCAAATAAAATTTTTAATTATAAAATATGAAATTGAACTACTATAGATCATGTGAAATAATTCATTGAATTTTATCCATTCTTTTAGTAAGTACTGGTAAAGGTATACTTTTATCAGTGCTAAAAATAAGCGATGATAATAGATATAAATTATTAGATATTTATTTATCATTGATAAAATTCTACCTTTATGAGTACTTTTTTAATGCTGATAAATGTTTAATTTTATCAGTTCAAATCCCATCGTAGATAAAATATTTATTTATAAAATAATAATTAAAGACTATATAGGATATATATACACATACAGGAAGACAAACACTTTTAGTTTTTCAATTTCACATACCTCATTAGTTACATATATGTATGTGTCTGTGTCTATGTCTGTGTTTATATATACGTATAAATACATACAATCACACACATTTGGGTCTAGATGACAATGTATATTCATATTATATATATTATTTAAAATTCATATAATTATTAATATATATATATTTTTAATGAAAATAATATTATTAATTTAATTAAATGACTCACAAAATTTAACTTTATATTTATAAAAAAATAATTTTTTAAAAAATAATGAATATATTTATATAGAGACACACATTTGGTATTTCACTATCATATATCTCATAGTATTATATATATTTATATAAAAATATATGAACACACTATTAGACACATGAATTTAGATAACAATATATATGTATATTATATATATAATACATATAATTATCAATAGAAATTTATTTTCAATGTAAATAAAATCATTAATCAATATAAATGAATTAAAAAAGATCATACTTTATATGTATAATAAATTAATTTTATTGAAAATATAAAAATTTTATTATTATTATTGTTGTTTTTGTTGTTGTTTTTCTAAATATGTAATGTAAAACCATCGGCTAATTACTATTTATGTAACTTATGGTGTTTTAAGGGGCATATTGGTCGATTTGAGCTAATTCCCAATGCTCAGCCTATTTATAGTGATAAAATTATATAGGGAAAAGAAAACCTTGTCCCTAGGGGTTCGGGTTGGGGAGGACCTTCCCCTTTCAAATATGTTTTAACAAAATGCAAGTAAAAGGGGGTTGACATAAAAGGTTTTACTTCAGTACCACCAAAAATTATATTGTGAATGGATTACTCAATTTTTAAAAGGAATTTTTCCACAATATCATCCACAAAAGCTTAAAAATATAATATAAATTCAGAGTGGTGGTGGGAAAATGTTTATTTTTCAAGATGATTTATCTAGGAAATTCATAGTTTGACAGGGAGATAACTGACAATGAGTGTGATTATAGCAGTGATTTTTTGTATTGTGATTCTTGAATCATGTGTTTTACTATTCTCTTGGTTAAGGGAAAGTCCCTTTGTCTGACCAAATACATTTCTTTACTTTTTACTTTTCTATTCATAGTAAAGGGGTAAAGGTCAGGTTTTCCTGGTCACTTTCTTAGATCATTTCTGATATATATTTCATTATTTATAATATCCATAATTAATTGAACTCATATGTAATTAACATAATTTTATATTCTAATATATATTTATATATATACTTTTTAATAATAATTATTTATGTATATAAGTAATTCATATATTTGAAAAATATATAATTTTTTATAAAAACAATGAAAAAGGTACCTTGATTAATATATTTTATTTATACATATTTATATATTATTAAATATGAATAATGTGCCAATAAGTATATAACTATATAAATATAATTTATATATAATTTTAGTCATTAATATTTTTGTATACATTCAAACTTATTTATAATTATACATATAATAATATTTACATATATATATATATGTATTAAAATATATTGATTTAAACTATGTGAATAAATATATACATATTTTAATTATAATTCATATTTCAATTTATATATATTTATTCATATTAAATAATTTATAATATACATATATTTTATAATATAAATTTATATTTATAATTATATATGTGTGGGTGTGTTTACAAATATTTATATATATGATTATATATTATAATATATAAATAATATGTTAATATATCTTTACATAAAAAATGTATTCTCAAAAGTACAATTCATATTAAAATAAACATTTATCATAAATTTTATTTTCATATTTATATAACAAAAAAATTATCAAAATTATATTAATCAGTAAAAATTTTAAATAAATTACCTAAATAATTTTAAATGGGTATATAAATATAAAATATTAATATTTAATTTAAGTAATTTTATAAATATATTAATGAACCTGTATTTATTTAATTATATTTCTATTAATATAAGTAGATAAATGTAAATATATCTATATATATATATATAAATTTTTGTGTTATGAAGAAAATTATTTTTCATATGGCCTAAAAAGATCACTATGTGATAAAAGAAAAATAGCAATGAAAAAATAAGGGGTTAGAATATATATGTATATAAAATATGTATGTATATAAAATATGTATGTGTTTGTGTGTATATGTATGTATGTATGTATGTATGTATGTATGTATGTATTTATATATGCATGTATGTATGTATGTATGTATGTATGTATGTATGTATGTATGTATGTATGTATGTATGTATGTATGTATGTATGTATGTATGTATGTATGTATGTATGTATGTATGTATGTATGTATGTATGTATGTATGTATGTATGTATGTATGTATGTATGTATGTATGTATGTATGTATGTATGTATGTATGTATGTATGTACGTATGTATGTATGTATGTATGTATGTTTGAATTAATGAATGCATGTGCATATGTGTGTATGAGTATTTGTGTTGGGTCCATGACCACCTCCCAATTAAATCATAGGAAGATACTTCGTTGGAATATCATGGGTATAGGAAAAAATATCGAATGAATGCCATATATGCTACCCAAAATCTATAAGATGATCACACCCAAGTCACTACACTACAATATAAAACCACTGGACTAATATAACAAGACTATCAGAAACATTGATAAGAAAAAAACATGAATGGAATAGAACAACACAATGGATTATGTAGTTTCATATTGCACCCTAATCTATGAGGGAATGTTGCTTCACTTTTATTCAAAGAATTATGTGAATGATAAAAATGATAAACTAGTCACTCTTCCCTCATTGTAAATCATTATCATAGATTACAAGAGATCCACCCACCTTTTATAAGACTATCCTTCTGGTGCTTCCACACTCCAACACCATCCAATTAAAGTGGGTTAAATTCCACCTCCTCCAAGATACATGGGGGAACCCTTCATTGGTTCAAATATTTCAACCACCATAAATGTCCAATATGATTAATAATTCCCATTCTGAAACAATTAAAAATATAGAATTATACATATATTCTCAAGGATGATCTTTATATAGACTGACTTCGATGGAAATAGCTTGTATCATCTGGTGAACTAACACTATATGGTTACCTCCCCATGTGTATGTGGTCATTGGAAATTAGGTCACTAGATTTTATCCTTCCAATGATCTCACATTTACTCATTATGATGTAATTAATCTCACACCTCAACAATCTAGCACTTGAAATTTATTTCAGTTTTTTGATCAAGACCTCCACCAGCTCACATAAACACTCCCCCTTAAAATTTTCATAAATAAACTTAATGGTTCCCCATTATGCATTCCTTATCAAACCATACTTACTAAGGTGAAACATCACCTTATAAATTCCATTGTCACGTCCTTTTTCAGCATGTCGTCTAGAGTATTCAACCCTTTTATAATATGTAGGTATAACATTATTTCACCTAATAATATCCAAATCAATTGGTACATCCGTTGAATATTATTCATTAGAGAATGAAACATCATATTTTTGTTTATTTGAATCATGATTTTTGAATCACATAACAACACCCCGACTTCTGGTTCTCTTCTTAGATCACCCAAAAATCCCTTAAAAAATACCATATCATAATATACTTTCATTAAATTTATGTTCTCTAATTATGTTGTGAATTTTAGACAACTGGTTGAATTTTTGAAAACCAAATAACCATCATTCCACCAATAGTAAACACATATCATGTAGTGATCTTATAAGAATCTAAATCATTACCAAAGTTAGAGTCTGTAAAAACAGGCATAAGATCATCTATTCAAAAGTTAAGTTATAAATATTCTGAACCCTTCAAGTAATAGGGAATCTATATCACATCTTCCTATTGTTCCTTTTTATAATTCAACATAAAATATCTAAAAACACCCACTACCTATGAAATGTCCAGATGTGTATAAACCATGGGTATATCAAACCTCCATCAACTTGTGCATATAGAACCTTCACTATGTACTCAACTTTATCTTTCATTCCAGGTGACTTTTCCTCACTTAGTATAAAATTTCTAACCAGGGGTTTTGTCATGTGTTTTTCTTCTAAAAAATAAAATCATTCTATAACCTTATAGATATTATTTTCCAAGGTTAGGTACAATGTACCAAAATATCAATCATGTATAATCATCTTCCCTAAAATTCCATTGGGCAGACCAAGATCCTTCATTTCAAAGCACCTAGATAATTCATTATTTATATCATCGATCCTTTATTTAACTAAACCCATTATCAGTATATAATCCATGTAAAGTATAATGATGACAAAAATATCATCATAAAACAACTTTCGGTAAAAGTAACAGCCAATGTTGACCCAAAAAAACACTGATTCCATCATGAAATCATTGAACCTATGATTCTTACACCTTAGTGCTTTCATCAAAATACAAAGTCTACATTTGATCTTACACAAAATTCCACGATTCTATTTATTATTGAAACCATATAGATACTCCATATATATCTCCACATGTAAATCCCCATAATGAAATATTGTATGCATATCCATATTCTCAAGATAAAGATATTCTAATGAAACCATAACAAAAATTATTTGGATAGTTGTGTGTATAACTACTAGAGAAAAGTTTTTAGAGAAATATGCTCCCTCATTCTGTCAAAATCCATTCATTCCAAGTTGGTCTTTATTCCTCCACTTACGATCTCCCTCTTATTTCAATCAATAAGAACATTTTTTTTCTGAATAATCATCTTATCTGTGGGTCTCTATGTTATCTCCTATGCTCCCACAACATAGATGGACTAAAGTTCATCCCTCATTGAAAACTCCGATTATTTTGAATCATTAAAACTCCATTAATTCTCTAGGTATTAATTCTCTCCATCATCCATTAAAATTAGATAATTAAAAGTACTCCCATACCTTTTCACTTAGTGTGTTTCCCTAGTTGATCATTATAGTTGTCCCTATGGAAGAGATTCATCTAGTACTATAATTCTGGTGCTCTATCTTCAATATTATTTTAAATATTTAGAAATCAAAGCATTGGAAACACCATCAAAACATGAAACCTTTCCTCAATTAACTACATATATAGTCAAGTATTTCCTAAATTTTTGTTCTTCATAAATTTTTGGGAAGATATGCATCTTATGATCATTCATCTAGGTGTTCATAAAATTATAATAATACTTTTCTTTCAATATAATTTCCCACATGGTTTTGATCATCCATAATATATGTTTATTAAAGATCACACTTGGACTTATAATGACTTTTTGAGAGTCATTATCCTATATTTGAAACCTAAATTATTCATTTCAATATCCAAAAAAGTATCACACTCAAGACTTATCCTCAAGATTCTCTCATTCCTTTGCATCATAAGGGTTATAGGTGAGGGATCAGAAGAATATCAGGTTGTTAAAAACAATATTTCTTATAAAGTAATAGTTCTTATTTATTTTTTTCCAATGGTTGATTATGGATTCCATTTGAATAAGTATTCCAAGTAGTTAATACCCATCACCCAAAAAACCTTAGGGAACCTTGAATCAATCCTCTAACTTATAGTTTTTTTTAAAAAAAATTATTAATCCTCTCTCAAACTCTAATTCACTATAGAGTCCCA
Organism: Viscum album; assembly: GCA_963277665.1. Classification (NCBI taxonomy): domain Eukaryota; kingdom Viridiplantae; phylum Streptophyta; class Magnoliopsida; order Santalales; family Viscaceae; genus Viscum; species Viscum album. The sequence continues at coordinate 399,939,914 of OY728127.1, read as the reverse complement.
AGAATGATCTTCCTAAAAATAACCCCCTTCCACTAGTAGAAACTTTGAGACTCCCTACTTTCTTACTCACCGCCATAATCGAACTATATGAACTTCAACTTATATATGTCCTTCTCCAATAGAGCCTTGTATCAGATGAAAACCTCAAAAACCTAGGACCTACACATGATGATGTACACACACAATTTGGGATTGGAATCATTAATTAAAGTAACAAAGTTTAGTGAACCTCATGAGAGTGGACCAAAGATGACTCACAAACATCTACATGAACCGACTCTAACTACCATTAATTTGAAATTTTTCATTATTTTCAGAAATATACCACCCACTTTTTCCAAAATAGGAAATACTCATGAATTAAGTACTATATAATTTTTCCCCTTCATTATTCCATTACCATCAAGAATCATCATTCCCTTATCCCTGAGTTCGACTAGATAGTCAATCCCATTTTTATTTAAAGTAACTTCTCTCACATGCATCACTCCTTCAGATGAACTGATAAGATACAGGGTCTCATCCCTGACTCTCTTTCCTAAAAACATGGATCCATGTGAAATTTTCCATATTATATTAATGAAAATTTTATATAAATATTTTTCATTGAGTTCTCCCATTGAAATTAAGTTCCTCCTCAATTTTGAGATGTGTCACACCCCTTTCATGTTCAAAAAGATTTTGTTCCTTTTCTGGATGAAGATATATCCCATGATAAAAAAATTAAGATCTTTCCAATATTCAAAAAAAATATTTCATATTTTGGAGATATAAAATTTTATACTCTTCCTCCCAGATGGTTAATATAATGAATCTATAGAGTCTATCACAAAAGACTCAAGTGATCTTGTAGTGCATTGGAGAAAAACTCTCCTTTACTCTAACATAGGGTTTTCATAACCACTAACAGAAGTGTATCTTCCAAATTTATCCCTTTGATTACTAAAATCATTTTCTAGGTGAACTTTCTTCCCAAAATTCGAAAATAAGGGAGTAATATCTACTAAGATACCCCTACTTCATCTCCTATCACATTTACCTTTCTAGTGACATTTCAATCCATAAATACACCCAATTTCTTCTATGCTATAAGAATTACAAGAATAAGAAGATACATGAGTCTTCTTATAATGAATTTCATCATTTAACATCAATTCATGTAAATATATGAACTATAAATCCATATTTCCATTGGAATTACCAATAAGTGTCGCCATTGTATCCCATGAATCCTAAAGATTGGAACATAACAGAAGTGCCCAAATTGGGTCCCTAAATTTGACCTTTATCAATTCCATATAACTTAAAATTAAATTTTAATCATTTATATGATTCATTTTAGAAAATAATTTAGATATTCACACATTAAATATCATCCTTATCATAAAAATATTTTTCATCATTGTGAGATTCTCATACATATCATCTATGGTCTTTATAAGTTTTGATGCAGTATTAAACTTCTATATATTTAATATTATGTTATGAGTGAGTGTAACTCAAAGCATCCTGATTTCTTTATTATCAATCATCTCCCATTATTCCTTTTTAATTGGTGTCATCTTGGAACTAGACAACAAAAGATAAATATCTTTTCGCTAAATACAATCCTCGATTTGAATTTTCCAAAACCCAAAAAACATTACATTAAACTCCTCCTTCTAGAACCTGAATTCTTCTAGCATAATCCTAATAGAAATTGGTACCTCCCAATACTTTTTTATGACATAAAAATGAGTAAAGGAATAAATTATTGATATTCTCCTATAAGAAAAATGGAAAAATATTGTTAGTTAATTGAGATCAGAAACACCATCACCAAAGCTTGATCCTATGTAATTACTCCAACAAAAAGTATTTATACCACTTCTTAGGTGTATAACCACCTTACACTAAGCCCACCAAAATATAATTCAATGGAACATGACATAAAGAAGCAATAACTCAAGAATAAACCTATAACAACCCTACTTTTATTACACAGTTAATCATGATTTATTACATAAACTCTTCACTTGATACAACATAGAATATTGAGAGGTATAGTGATTTTGGGGATTAAGATCATTACATAACAACTTAAAACATAGAATGCAGCATCTTATTGGAAACTTCTTTTACATGACCACTACATTCCCCCGTACTTAGCATTACATGAGATAACCTGAGGACATGCATAAGAAAAGGGTGACCAATAAAGCCCAGTAATAAAATAAACTTGTAATAACATGAGGAATATAATACATGTTAGACAATAGGCATATCAATGGAGCACAAAAGAAACATGAACATAAATGCATGATGAAGCATGAAAATAATAACATGAATATGTTGCAACAACACTTAACATGATTTTATCATAAGGCAAGGCTCATTGAACATGGAGCATGAGTAAATCCTCATTGAACTTGAATTATCATGAGTAAACCCTCATTGAACTTGACGTAACATGATACTAATCTTTACCCAATGTATTGGAGTGCTATCAGGGCGCACCCTTCTTGAACTTTTCATTTCATGCATATGTGTGTCACATGGACCATATAACATGGAATGAATCAACATCATGAGTTATTACATGATTAAGTAATGTGGAATAAATAAATTAATGTACCATTAATTATTTATATGTGCATAAAGGTGAATACCGTTGATAGAGACATGGGTATGGTATTCACTACATAATGATCTTAGATTGGAAAAACGCGATGTAATTTTGGATGCATAACGACGTGACATAAAGATTCATGAAAATGGTTAATGAGAGATAAATGGGTGTATCATCATATGTAAAATAAATGGAATATAAGGGGGTAATATAGATACATTTCCCAACAAATGTAATGTAATTTAGATACATAATACCAAATAATTACTTGGATATAAAAGAGGAGAGATAAATCCCTCACGGAATTTCAGCATGGTAACAGGTGTACATGAGAGGAATTAATGAGATATAAATGGGTCTAACATAATCAAAAACATTAAAAAGGAATTATGGTGGAGGTTTGAATTTATGACCCAACATTTGAAAATGAAAACAAAAGGGCATAACAACTTAAATAAAATTTGACCAAAATGAGAAAGGAAGAAATCCATTACTTGGAAGAGTGGTCCCAAAGGCTTGGGAAAGGCATGAGAGAGGATTTTTGGGAGATTGGGGAACCTTGGGAGGACTCTAGAGAGATGATAGAAGAGGTTAGACGAACTATAAAGCCTTTAAATGAAGAGGAAGTGGGAGCTATGGTAGGTTTATATTGGAAAGTAGAGGGAATTCTTTATTATTTAGGTTTGGATCACAACACATTAAACTAATCAATACCACAAACCAGACCATGGGTTTTTCCAATGGTTTCTTCCAAAGGGGAGTGAAAAACAATATTTTATAAGTCCAATGGCCGAACTTCTTAAAATAATAGGGTTTCTTATGAGGAGGTGATTCACACTCTCAATGAAATTCATTTAAAAAGTGAAAATGTTTTATAACTCTTGGAGGGTCCACTAATGTTTTGTAAAATAAATCAAACAAATCTAAAATCACATTGTTTTAATGGTAAAACATATATCGGACGAAAATATCATTTATATTATTTTATTACATCACTATTGGGTCATTATGATTTCATAAAACACATTATATACTTAAATTGTATTTATTTTTTACCAAAAAATTCAACTGTCTTAGAAAATTATGAAAAACTCACCATTGGATAATTTCAACATCCTGATTCCAAAAATAATATTCATTTTATCTTAATAATTTTCTAAATATGTGAATTTTTACTTTTAAAATTAAAATCAACATTTATCAAAAATTCATGGGTTTTGATAAAAACGGATTTCAAACCATAATAAAAATTACATTTACATTCATAAAATTATATGATAATTTATATTTAATAAAAAGTAATTTAATAATAATAATTTTTTAGTAAAATATTATTTAATTCAAAAATCCATTAATTCATCAAAATAGATTTCTTAGTTGAATATTAACTAAATGTACTATTTGTGCTTTTAAAAACTATTTATAAAATAACGATAATAAAATTAATGCACAATATTTATACAAAAATAATGTACATAGTCATAGTGATAGGGTCTTGTTACATAACCCCTTATAACACCCGTATATGACCAAAGGATGAGGTGTGCGATGGTGAAAGACTCTTGGGGTGGCTCAGATAACATCGCTAGGGTGGTAATCTCTATTAATTCCCACTTCTCTCGTTGTCGGTTCCACTCAAGCTTAACGTGTTCAAGATTATCTTGGGATTGTTCAAGAGAGAATCCCAATGATGCCACCTCCTTTCCGAGCTCCAACAAATGGGCTTCATAAAGGGCAAGTCTACTGTATGAGGTCATCGCTTCCTTTGTCTGAGTAAATTGGATTTGGTTAGAGCCCTATATTTATACTAATCATGTGATCACTGTTCAATTTCTATATTTTCAACGAACACAATTCTTAACGGTATTTTAAAATCTAAAACAGAAAACCAAATAAGTGTATACTTTTTACATAACTATAAGAAGAAATTTAAATATAACAAGAGTAATTTTCATTAATAAATTTTTGGGTCATTACAATCTTCCACCCTTGAGAAATTTCACCCTCAAAATTTCCTTTTCCCACACTAAAAAAGATGAGGGCAACTCAACTTCGTCACTTTCTCTGATTCCCATGTTTCTTCTTTAAACTTTTGGTTTCGCCACAACACCTTCATGAGGGGAATTGACTTATTTCATAGGACATTTTCCCTACGATCTAAGATCTTCACTGGTTGCTCCTCATAAGAAATATCATCTTCTAATTATACTATCTCTGAAGAGAGTACATGTGAATGGTCTCTTATGTACTTCCTTAAGATGGATACTTGAAAGACATCATGTACTTTGGTCATGGTAGGTGGGAGTGCTAGTCGATAGTCCACAACCCCAACACGATCAAGAATCTCAAAGGGGACAATGTTCCAAGGACTTAACTTCACTTTCTTTCCAAACCTCATGACCTTCTTCCATAGAGATATGTATAGGAATACAATGTCTCTAACTTTAAACTCAAGGTCTCATCAACAGTTATCAGCATAACTCTTCTACTGAGTCTGGGCTTCCTTGATATAATGATGAATCTTTTTCACCTTCTCCACTATTTCTTTGACAATTTCTAGTCCTAAAAGCTTACGCTCACTGACTTCGCCCCAACATTCATGTGTTATGCACCTCTTCCCATAAAGGACTTCATAAGGTTCTATTCAGATGCTCGAGTGGAAACTGTTAATATATGAGAATTCAACCAGAGGAAGATATTGATCCCATCCTCCATTAAAGTCCATTGAACATGATCATAACATATCTTTATGTGTCTGAATAGTTTACTCAGATTGGACATCAATTTGAGGATGATAGGCTGTACAAAATTTGAATTTAGTATCCAGTTCATGTTGAAGACTCTTCCAAAACATAGAGGTGAATATTTGATCTCGATTAGATACAATAGACAGTGGTACTCCATGAAATCTTATCACTTCCCTGATATATATCTTTGCCAGTTGATCCAATTAGAAATCCTCTTGAATTTCAATGAAGTGTGCAGACACTGTAAGATGATCCACAATTACCCAAATTTCATTGTTTCCTTTGGATGTCTTCAGAAGTCCGGTGACAAAGTCCATGGTGATGTTATCCAATTTCCATGCCGGTATGGGAAATAGTTGCATCATCCCCTTAGACTTATGCCTCTTTGCCTTCACTTGTTGACACACCAGACACTTTTATGTATACTCCACGATCCCCTTCTTCATATTATCCCACCAATAATGCTCTCAGAGATCTCGATACATATTTGTGTTTCATGGGTGAATAGAGAAATTTGAACTATGTGCATCATCTAAAAGTTTCTTCTTCAGCTCCAGACTTGATAGAACACATAATATTTTTTTTAAATATCACAATTCCTTATTCATTAACATTGGACTCCAAGGATTTCCCTTTTCAGAAAGCTTCCAATTTCTTCTGAATTCGCACGTCATCCTTTTGAGAATCCTTTAACCTTTCCAAAAGAGATGGATGATCAATCATTTGTGAAAGGATTGATGATGTTCCCATATTTATGATTCCCATGTACATATTCATCAAATCTAAAAATATTGGATCTAATTAATGATAGAATCGTTGGGACCTTTCTACTTAGAGAATATGCCACCCTGTTCGCTTTCCCAGGGTGGTAATAGATTGAGAAGTCCTAGTCTTTGATTAGATCTAACCATCTTCATTTGCACATGTTCAACTCTTTCCATGTGAATATATTCTTGAGGATTTTGTGGTCTGTATATATTTCATACTTCTCCCCAAATAGATAATTCAACCAAATTTTAAATCGAAGATAACTACATCCAACTCCAGATCATGTGTTGGATAATTCTTCTCATGAACTTGTAATTACCCTGAAGCATAGGCAATGACTTTGTCATTTTCCATCAACAAACAACCCAGTCCCTTCTTCGAAGCCTCACTAAATACCACAAAAATTTCTCCACTTATGGGTAAAGTGAGAACGGGCATAGTGATAAGCCTCCTTTTCAACTCCTTGAATCTTTCTTCGCATTCATCACTCTAAGAAAACTTTACTACCTTCCAAGTTAGCTTGGTAAGAGAGTTGGACAATCATGATAAATTTCTCACAAATCATCGATAATATCCAGATAACCCAAAGAAGCTATGGATATCTGTTACTGATTTTGGCCTCTTCCATCCCTCTATTGCAGCTATCTTGGAGGGATCCACTGATATCCCATTGCTTGTGATGATATGGCCCATGAATGATACCTCCTTCAACCAGAACTCACACTTTTTATGCATCACATAAAGCTTCTTCATTCGCTAGGTCTCTAGTATAGTTCTTAGATTCTCCTCATGATCCTCCTTGGATTTGGATTATATTAAAATATAACTTATAAAGACTTACACAAATTGGTCGAGGTAATCTCTAAAGACTCTTTTCATCAAGTCCATGAAGATTTATAGAGCATTTGTGAGTCCAAAATGCATTACTATGAATTCATAGTGTCCATATCTTGTACGAAAAGTAGTCTTGGTGATATCATCCTATTTTACACTTACTTGATAATATCCCGACCGCAAAATATACCTTGGAGAATTATTGTTCTCCACGCAACTGATCAAACAATTCATTAATTCTTGGGAGAGTATACTTGTTCTTTATCCTGATTTTGTTAAGCTCGTGATAATATATGCAAAGGCTCATTGACCCATCCTTCTTCTTGATAAAGAGGACTGGTTCACCTCATGGTGAAGCACTTGGGCATATAAACCCTTCATCCAGATTCTCCTATAGTAACTTATTTAGCTCCTCAAGCTCCATAGAAGCCATTATATATGGATTCATGGATATTGGAAATGCCCCAGGTATAAGATCAATTGAGAATTCAACATCTCTTCTAAGAGGAATACCATGAAATTCCTCGGGAAACACTTCAGCGAATTCCATAACAACAGGCATATCTTCAAGGATGGTTGCCTACATAAACTCAATCATCTGAACTAGATACACTTGCTTATAGGGTAGTAATATCCATTCTTGAGATGATAGAGCTAAATAAGATTCATCTTCCTCCTTGCACTTGTACAGAATCGAGGGCCGATTCTCCCCATGGAGAGTTATTTCCTTCTCATAGAAATTTATGTTGGCTCTATATAGGGAAAGCCATTCCATGACAATAATTGCATCAAATTCCACCATAGGGAGTATGATGTGGTTCTTTGGGAAGTTCAATACACCGATTATGACAGGGGAGGATTTATATTCATGGGATACAATGATTTCCCCATTTTTTATACTCACCGACATCATTATTCCCATGATTTGTGGCGGTGTGGGGGTCGTTCTAATAAACTTTAAGGATATAAAAGAATGCATATAACCTAAATCAAAAATTTTGTTCTCTATTATTGAATGAATAACTAGCGTACCTATTACCACTTTTTTGGTAGGGTTCACTTCGGTGGTATTGATGGAAAAAGCTCACCCTTACTTCCTTGGAGGTTGTTAGCTGCCTCGGAAAACCCTTAGCTTAGGGAACTGGTTTGAAAAGTTCCATGGTTCTTTGCAGCTGAAGAAATGAACAATGTGTTGAGGTTCGAGCAGAGCATTCCTCTCCTCTATTGCAATTGTGGGTTTTTATTACCGATAATTAATAGTCGGCTTCCCTTCTCTTCCACACCTAAATCATTTATTTTCCCCCTTCAGGCAATTTCTGGGGTGCTTCATTCCACACCTTTGGTAAGTGGGGTATTGGATTTTCATAGCACCACTGGAATTATCCATCAGACCACTAGAATTGAAGTCCACCTTACACTTTTTATCCCCGTGATACCCATGAGATTCTCCAATCTCCATTTCGACCTTGAGGGTATATCGGACAATTTGCTCCTATCTGTCGAAGTCACAAATCGCCAATGCTTTCTGTAGGCTAGGTTTCATATCACCAAATAAGCGTTAAACCATGCATTCAGGGGTAACAACAATGTCGGAGACATATCATGAAAGACATGTGAAGTTTTTCTCATACGCTCTGATAGATTCTTAATCTTTCTTACTAGAGGGCAAGGAAGTCCCTTTCCATCTTAAACCAGAAGGTGCGGGGAAAATATTTATCGAATTTTTTTTTCATAAACCCTTCCATTCCAATTCCTCAATCTCCTCCACAAGCTTTGTATTATTTTAATTAATGTCCACTATTGATCGGATTCACCCTCCATATGATAAGTAGCTAGAAGAACCTTCTTTTATTCGGAACATTGAAGGATATAGAATATCTTTTCAATGAAGTTGATTCATTGTTCGGTGATTGAGGGATTGGATGATCCATAAAAAGTACGAGGATTTTGTCTCATGAATCTCTCGATAGCGAATTGTTCTTTCTTAGGGGGGTTGAACATTCCTCTTGACTCATGTTTTTATTTAATGCTTTAGTTAACTGATATATAATCATGACAAATTTTGTGATTCCCGCTCCCATCAGATTGGGCATCTCATTATCACAATCATCACGTTGATCTTCACATCGATTGTTATCCTAATTTCTCCTATTATTGGCCATTAGCTGGAATAAAAGGGAAGTTAGGGGTAAACATAAAGGGTAATCCTAGTAAAAAATAGATGAATTATAAATAGCTTTTATTTCCTTAACTTATGATTCTATAGGATTCAATCTATGTAATCCATGATCTACTTTCTAACATATATTATTAGGGGATTTTTTTATTCCTTTAATAACGGTTCATACTAAGCTTGTGAATTTACCAATGCATATCCCCCACGAGTGTCATAACCAAGAGTGTATCAAGGCCTGTTGTCGTGTACCAGGATTCCTCGAGTCAAGCCTGATACTCCTTATTGGGTTTTTCACCCCTAGTTACATCAATGCCAGAGCCGCCTCTAACTGCTCGTATCCATATAGTGATGCATTTTCTTGAAAAAACATTTACTCAATACCCACTAAAAATTAGGTATATTTTTATTATACATATTCTTGTCTCTAAGGATTCACTATGGTTTTCTAATCCTAATCCCAAAAATAATTAAACCTATCATTTGATACCAACTATAACAACCAAAATTTTATTAAACAATTAATCATGATTTATTACATAAACTCTTCACTTGATGCAACATGAAATATTGAGAGGTCTAGTGTCTTTGGGTCTTAGTATCATTATATAACAACTTAAAACATATAACACAACATCTTATTGAAAAAATCCATTATATTACCACTACATTCCCTCGTACTTAGCATTGTAGGGGATAACCTGAGGACATGCATAAGAAAAGGATGAGCTATAAAGCCCAGTAAGGGTATAGACATGGAATAACATGGGGAATACAATACAGTTTATACAATAGGAATATTAATGGAGCATAAGAGAAACATGAACATAAATGCATGATAAATCATGAAAATCATAACATAGAGATGCGGCAACTACACTTAACATGATTTTAGGATGATCCAAGGCTCATTGGACATGTAGCATGAGTAAATACTCATTGCACTTGAATTGGAAGGAGTAAACCCTCAATTAATTTGATTAATCATGATACTAATCTTTACCTAATGCATTGGAGCGCTATCAGGGCGCACCCTTCTTAAATATTTCATTTCATGCATAAGTGTGCCACATGGATTATATAACATGGAATCAATCAACATCATAAGTTATTCCATGATTAAGTAATGTGGAATAAATACATGAAAGTACCATTAATTATGTATATGTTCATAAATTTTAATACCCTTGATAGAGACAAGGTTATGGTATTAACTACACAATGATCTTGACTTGGAAAAATGTGGTACAATTTGGGCAGCATAACGATGTGACATAAGAATTAATGAAAATGGTTTATGAGAAATAAATGGGTGTATTATCAAATTTACATGAAATTTACTGTAATGGAGTCATATAGATACATTTCCCAACAAATTTAATGTAATTTATATTCATAATACAAAATAATTACTTGGATGTAAAATAGGAGACAGAAATCCCTCACGGAATTTCAGCATGGTAACGAGTGTACATGGGAGGCATTAATGAAAGCGAAAGGGGTATCAAATCATCCAAAAATAAAGAGGGAAGTATGGGGGAGTTGAAAAATTATAACCCAACATTTGTAATTGAAAACAAAAGTTCATAACAACTTAAAGAAAATTGGACAAAAATGAGAAAGGCAGAAATCCCATACTTGGAAGTGTGATCCCAAAGGCTTGGGAGAGGCTTGAGAGAGGCTTCTTGGGAGCTTAGGGAACCTTGAGATGATTCTAGAGATAGGATGGTAGTTTTTGGAGGAACTAAAAATGATTTTAGTGAAGATTAAGAGGGATCTTGGGTGGGTTTATATAGGAAAGGAGAGTGAATTCTTTATTATTTAGGTTTTGGTCACCACACATTAAACTAATCAATACCACAAACCATCCCATGGTTTTTTCCTATGGTTTTTTTTAAAATTGGAGTGGAAAAAATATTTTATAAGGCCAATGGATGAACTTCTTATAATAATAGGGTTGCTTATGTGGAGATGAGTCACACTCTCAAGGAAATTCATTTTAAAAGTGAAAATGATTTATAACTCTTGGAGGGTCCTCTAAAGTTTTGTAAAACAAATCAAACAAACCTAAAATCACATTATGTTAATGGTAGAGTAAATATTGTCTGAAAATATAATTTATAGTAATTTATTAAATCACTATTGGGTCATTATGATGTTATAAAACACATTATATACTTAAACGGTAATTATTTTTTACCCAAAAATTCGAGTGTCTCGGAAAATTATGAAAAAATCACCGTTGGATAATTTCGATAACCTGATTCCAAAAAAAATATTCATTTCATCTAAATAATTTTCTAAATATTTTAATTTTTACTTTTAAAATAAAAACCGACATTTATAGAAAATTCATGTGTTTTGACAAAAATGACTTTCAAACCTTTATAAAAATTACAATTACATTCATAAAATTATACGATAATTTATATAGAATAAAAAGTAATTTAATAATAATAATATTTTATTAAAATATTATTTAATTCAAAAATCCATTAATTCATCAAAATATATTTCTTAGTTTAATATTAACTAAAAGTACTATTTGTGATTTAAAAAGTATTTATAAAGTAACAATAATAAAATGAGTGCACATTATTTATACAAAAATAATGTACATAGTCATAGTTCTAGGTTATTGTTACATAACCCCTTACAACACCCGCATAAGACCAAAGGGTATAGTGTGTGATGGTGACAGAATCTTGGGGTGGCATGGCTAACATCGCTAGGGTAGTAATCTCTATTAGTTTCCACTTCTCCCGTAGTCGGTTTTATTCAAGCTTAATGTGTTCAAGATCAGCTTGGGCTTGGTCAAGAGAGATGCCCAAATGACACCACATCCTTTCCAAGCTCCGAAAAATGGGCTTCGTGCGGGGCAAGTCTACTGGATGAGGATATCGCTTCCTTTGTCTGAGTAAATTGGATTTGTTAAGGCCCTATATTTATACCAATCACATGATCACTATTCAACGACTATATTAGCAATGGTCATAATTCCTTATGTTGTTTTAAAATCCAAATCATAAAACCAAATAAGTGAATACGTTTTACATAATCATAAGAAGACATTTAAATAGACCGATAGGAATTTTCATTAATGAATTTTTGGGTCATTACGGAACCCCTCATATGATGTGTGGAACTTGGTAGACTAGTGTTGCCACATTATCAAACCAAAATGTAAAACCATTGGAAGAAAATAGTTGGAACTATAAAAAATAATGATATGAAGAAAACATGAAAGGTGGAGAAAAAACAAAGTCCTAAGTTGTTTAGGTTTCCACCATAATCCATTGGGGAATTATTCTTCACTTTTATTCAAATAATCAAAATAATTATTATAATGGCTGACTAGTCTCTCCTCACTCAGTGTAACTCATAATCCTAAATCACAAGTGATCCACCTTCCGTTTAATGGGGTTTTATTTTGTTGATTTCAGATACCAATGCCATCCTATCTATGCTAGCTGAAGTTATCCTCTTCTGAGATACATGGATAAACCCTTCTTCAAGTCAAATATTTTGATCAACTCAACCTTCCCAAATAGTTAATTGTTCCCCTTTTAAAGATATCATGGATATGTAATAATGGATATCTGTTATTGGGTGATATTCTAATCGATTGAATCCAATGGCACCGGTTGGTATCATCTAGTGTATTAACACTCTACTGTTGTCTCCCCATATCCATGTGATCATTGGAAATAAGGTCATAATATTTTCTCGATCCGGTGATCTTACATTTCCACCTTTTGATGAAATGATTCTCACATCTCAATAGTATATTTGTATGTATGTATATGTGTATGTATATATGTGTATATATATGTTTGATTATATATGTGTATGTATGTGAATGTATGTATATGTATCTGTATGTGTATGTGTATGTGTATGTATGTGTATTTGTATGTGTATGTGTATGTGTATGTATGTATGTATGTGTTGATGTATGTGTATGTACATGTTTTTATATGTATGTGTATGTGTATGTATGTGTATGTATGTGTTTTTATATGTATGAGTATGTATGTATAGGTGTATGTATATGTATGTATGTGTATGTATGTGTACATATATATGTATGTATGTGCATGTATGTGTATGTTTATGTATGTGTATAAACGTGTATTTTTATAAATGTTTGTGTGTGTGTGTGTGTGTATGCTTGAATGTGTATGATGACAGTGCCATGTATCGAAAGTCCTCTTGGTTGCGGAGATCAAGCGGCGTGTCCCGGTTGCGATGATCGGCGGTACAACAAAATGGTATGCTCATGGTGTCGGTGTTGTGTTGTAAAAAAGGCCTTCGGGTGTGATGTGTAAAAGGCCTTCGGGTGTGATGTGTAAAATTCCTTCGGGTGATAAAAAGCCTTCGGGTGAAATCTTCTATCCTCTTGTGTGTTTCTGCAACGATGCCTTCCACTGCGGCGCCGGGCTCAGAGCCCCAACAGTGGTATCAGAGGGATTGGTTGAAGTGTTCGGTTGCAGAACATGGTGGCAAACATCTGGTGGAGCAGCTTATCAAGGACTGAGATGTCATCGGACAATGACGGCGGTATCAGCAGTGTTGCTGGAATATCGAAAGTCTTCTTGGCCGCAGGTGTCATGCGGCGTGTTCCGTTCATTGGGTGACATTCGAAGCTTGGTGGAGTCAGCAGTCACATTGGCCCAGATGGTGTCATTTATTTTTATTTTTATTTTTTTCTTTATTGTCAGGATCAATTTTCCTCAACCCTAGCTCCATTTGGGCCCAACACATAGGCCCTTCTGGGGTTCCATCCTAAAACCCATGGGTGATAAGAGGAATTACCCATCCAAGCTTATATGTGAGTCATCATCCTTTCGTGGGAATCGATGTGGGATTGGGTTTGCACCCAACAATCCTCCCCTCAAACCAAAGACCACACAGGCCTCCCCTTCAACGATAATCCATCAGATCCAACCATTTTGCACCGCCGTTTTATCGTCACCGGGACTCGCCGCCTGACCATCAATTATCAGGAAGACTTTCGACACAAGGCACCATGGATTCACATGCTTCAAACGAGCAACTGTTATCGTTGTCAAACCGGTTTTTGGGAAATACCCTACATCACATCTGGGCTGCACCATCCCTCTGATACCAATTGTCACGGGCTGAGCGTCTCAGCACAGCAGTTCGCCCGTGCGGCACCCCAGCCCCCTCCATGGCGGGCGGGGTTCTGCCGTCCAGCTCTTCATATGTGAGGTTCACTGGTTTCGTCCTGCCATGGACTCATCAGGAGAGTGGCCCCAACTCCCAACCAGTGGTGTCAAGGTTGACACACACCATCATCCTCTTTGTCGGGGCGACTCTCATCTCTTCAATAGGGACTAACCAGATGAACCGCAGCTTTTATGTTCTTGCTGGTGTGGGACAGGACCCCCATGATTGGGTCGTGACATTCTCCCACCACCATTCCATGCATGCCCTCATGCATGCAGGATCGTGGCCTTCTGTGTGTCCGCAACTGCTTCCAACTAACCGGTTACCAAGCATGGCCTCAGGGGATGCTCCTTCCTTGTTGTTGGCATCAATGGCCCACCCACTCTCTGGGTCGCAAACCACCGTGGTCCACCCTCTCTCTCAGGGTCTAAAACCACCTCCACGATACCCACCCTTCATAGTGGCGTCTCTGCCTCGGACATATCGCAAGCGCGACCTTCTACGTCGTGTCATCTCCGCATGACACCCCGGGACTCCGCTCCCACCACCAAGGTCCATCCGGCAGCATTCCGCAACACCACGAGGCACATTCCTTTTCAAATATCCATTTGCAGACATATCCTTATGAACATCACCTGTAATGGTACTCTGTGGCCTCAATGAAGATTCACCTGCATGAATCAACTTGTATAGATTCCCAACTTTCTTCCCTTTGATCATGGTCATTACTCCTCGCATCACTTTGAGAACTCCACCGTCAGTAGAAAACCTAAAACCTTTGGAATTCAACATACCCAAAGAAATTAAGTTCATTCTCAAATCAGGTACATACCTCACATCCGAAAGTGTGCGAAAAACCCCATCAAACATACGAACTCGCACCGTACCGATTCCAACAATTCGACTTTCTGATTTGTTGGCCATTTTCACAATATCACCTTCATACTTCTCATAACTGTCAAAACATTCCCTTTTTGCACATATATGATAAGAGAAACCAGAATCTAAAATCCAATCTGAATCATCCACATCTTCCACAGTTGTAAGCAATAAATCACTAGCATACCTCTCATCTTGAGTCACGGTATTCACCTCAATTGTTTCTTCTATTGTTTCAGCTTCTTTTTCTTCTTTCTTCATTCGCTCACAGAACTTCTCACAATTTCTTCTCATGTGACCTTTTTTGCCACACTCCCAGCATACAAAATCTCCTCTTGGTCTTGATTGACTACGATCTCTCCTGCTCCCTGAACCATTCTTTCGTTCTATCGACCTTCCATGATAGTTACGTCCACCAGTCACTGCAAAGAGCCCACTATTGCCTGATGATCCATCATCGTTGGTCTTTCGTCGAGTCTCATTCATTAACAATGATGAAATAACATCATCCAGTTTCAGAGTGTCTTTTCCAAATAACAATGTAGTGACGAGATTGTCATACGAATCTGGCAAAGAACCTAACAAGAGCAAAGCCTTGTCCTCTTCTTCCATTTCCACAGGCACCACGTTGCCTTTATCATCAGTTTTGATCGCCACAGAAGACAATTCTGTCAAGAGTCTGGTGAACTCATCCAAATGGTTTCCCAAATCTCCGTTTTCTGACATTCGAAGACGATACAATCGTTTTTTCAAATATAAACGATTTGTCAGAGATTTAGATTTATACCTGGCTTCCAGCTTCGTCCAGATCTCCTCTGGATCTGTTAGATTCATCACCTCTCATAATGTATTGTCCGCCAAATACAATTGAATGGTGCTCGTTGCCAAATCTCTCATATCTTTCCAATCATCAGAGCTAGTCTTCTCCGGCTTCTCTGATTTTTTCTTCAATGCTTTCACTGTCCCTTCCCGAGTCAAAATATTTTTTACCCGTTGTTGCCACAATGTGAAATCATTATGCCCATTAAACATATCAATATGGACAGAAATCTTTGGACATGAATCTCCCATAATTATTCAGCAAGAAAAATGGATAACCTGCCTCTGATACCAGATGTTGGGTCGGAGTTTTTAAGATGCAACGAAATAAAATAAAACACCAAAATTATCGTGGTTCGGAGAAAGCCTACTCCACCCTAGAATCAGTAATTTTATTGTCAAATAAAAATTACAAGTCTCACAAATCACACACTTCAATTGGCGCAACAATCTATGCTCCACTTCGTGCTTTATTTCAACCGCCTTCGTGATCTCAGGTTCCCCTCTCCGCTTGCAGCCATGCCGTGCACCGCACACCACTACTCGAGACCTCAGCATTGTGAATCCGTCAACGCTTCACTCCAATATGCAAGGGCTTTGGAACGTTCATGGGTGTCGTGTATCGAGTGAAAAATCATTGTCAGGATCAATTTTCCTCAACCCTAGCTCCATTTGGGCCCAACACATAGGCCCTTCTGGGGTTCCATCCTAAAACCCATGGGTGATAGGAGGAATTACCCATCCAAGCTTATATGTGAGTCATCATCCTTTCGTGGGAATCGATGTGGGATTGGGTTTGCACCCAACAATCCTCCCCTCAAACCAAAGACCACACAGGCCTCCCCTTCAACGATAATCCATCAGATCCAACCATCTTTCACCGCCGTTTTATCATCACCGGGACTCGCCGCCTGACCATCAATTATCAGGAAGACTTTCGACACAAGGCACCATGGATTCACATGCTTCAAATGAGCAACTGTTATCGTTGTCAAACCGGTTTTTGGAATAATGATGGAATAATGAATGTTGACCGCATTAATGGAGATATGGGCAGGGTGTCTATATAAGAAGATGCGGTAGCATGTTATGGAATGTGGGCAGACAAAGATGTAACTGCAAAGAGAAAAACGAGGAAGGGGTTGCCGCGTTTGCGGTAACTGGTACGAAGCGAAGATGATGATGGAAAATGAAAGTGTGCACGTGAAGATGATGACGTACGATGATGGAGAGAGAATTGTCGATGACGGCGTGCAAAGAGATTCATGAAGATGTCATGTATCGAAAGTCCTCTTGGTTGCGGAGATCAAGCGGCGTGTCCCGGTTGCGATGATCGGCGGTACGAACAAAATGGTATGTTCATGGCATCGGTGTTGTGTTGTAAAAAAGGCCTTAGGGTGTGAAGTGTAAAAGGATTTCGGGTGTGATGTGTAAAATTCCTTCGGGTGATAAAAAGCCTTCGGGTGAAATCTTCTCTCCTCTCCCGTGTTTTCTGCAACGACTTCTTCCGCTGCGGTGCCGGGCTCCGAGCCCCAACAGTGGTATCAAAGGTTGGTTGAAGTGCTCGGTTGCAGAACACGGTGACAAGCATCTGGTGGAGTAGCTTATCAAGGACTCAAGACTCGGATGTCATCGGAAAATGACGGCGGTATCAGCGGTGTTGCTGGAATATCGAAAGTCTCCTTGGCCGCAGGTGTCATGCGGCGTGTTCCGTTCATTGGGTGACATTCAGAGCATGGTGGAGTTGGCGATCACAGAGGCCCAGAAGGTGGAGTTGAATGTGGAGTATTTAAATTTTAAATCATGGTGGAGATTGATGGGATTGATGATATAAAATTTTGATTTATGAAGAGAGAGAAAATATTAATGGAGGGATTCTCTCAACATTAATGGAGGATTTTCTCCCAACATTAATGAAGAGTTATTCCCAACATTAATTGGTGGAATAATGATGGAATAATGAATGTTGACCGCATTAATGGAGATATGGGCTGGGTATCTATATAAGAAGATGTGGTAGCATGTTATGGAATGTGGGCAGACAAAGATGTAACTGCCAAGAGAAAAACGAGGAAGGGGTTGCCGCGTTTGCGGTAACTGGTACGAAGCGAAGATGATGATGGAAAATGAAAGTGTGCACGTGAAGATGATGACGTACGACGATGGAGAGAGAATTGTCGATGACGGCGTGCAAAGAGATTCATGAAGATGTCATGTATCGAAAGTCCTCTTGGTTGCGGAGATCAAGCGGCGTGTCCCGGTTGCGATGATCGGCGGTACGAACAAAATGGTATGTTCATGGAATCGGTGTTGTGTTGTAAAAAAGGCCTTAGGGTGTGAAGTGTAAAAGGATTTCGGGTGTGATGTGTAAAATTCCTTCGGGTGATAAAAAGCCTTCAGGTGAAATCTTCTCTCCTCTCCCGTGTTTTCTGCAACGACTTCTTCCGTTGCGGTGCCGGGCTCCGAGCCCCAACAGTTTGTATACATATATATGTTTATGTGTATATATACACATACACAAATTTATAGCTACACATGCACATATATACACATAGACATTCATATACACATACACATATGTATGTTTAGGAATGTGTATGTGCATGTGTGTATGTATGTGTATGTATATGTGTGTATGTATGTTTATGTATATATGCATGTCTATGCATATATATGTGTATGTGTAGCTATAAATATATGTTTGTGTATGTATATATGTGTATGTGTGTGTGTGTGTGTGTTTGTGTGTGTGCATGTGTATGTATGCCTATGTGTATGTGTATTCATGTGTATGTGTATATATGTTTGTGTATGTTTGTTTATGGGTATATATATGTATGTATGGGTATGTCTGTTCATGTTTTTTTCTGTATGTATATGTATGTGTATGTACTCGTATGTGCATGTATGTGTATTTATGTCAGTGCATGTATATATATGTGTCGGTATGTGTATGTTTGTATATATGGGCACATATGTTTATGTATGTGTATGTTTATGTGTCTGTATGTATATAGATACATCATTATATAACAAGAAAAGGCATTTCGTTTTTCTATTTCACATATCTCATTGTGGTATATATATATATATATATATAAATACAAACATATACATATATATGATTGCACACATTTAGGTCTAGATAATGACATATATGTATATTATATATAAATATATAATATTTAAATATATAGTTAAAGAACAAATAGTTATCAATAAAAAATTATAATTAAATGAAAATAATATCTTTAATTTAATAAAATGAATTTGAAATTTGAAATTTAATTATTAGAATATATTCATATAGAAATTTTACATATTTTAATATAGTATTAATATTATTATTATATATTTGTCATTATTTATCATAAAAACAATTAATGTTATTAAAATGTAATTAACAAAAAAATTAAATATTATTAAAAAAAATTAATGTATTTTTTGTCAATATTATATATAGTCAATATTATATACATTGTATAAATAGTAAATTATTGTAAAAAATTTGGAATTAAATGAATATCTGAATATTTAAGTATCTTTGTGTTTATAATTATTTATTTTTAATATTTTTGAATTTATTCCTTTTTAATATTTATTCATTTAATATTTTTTAGGTTACCCTTTTTGTAATATGCTTGTAATTTATATAGTTAGTATTTATTCTTTTTTTTATATTTATTTCTTTTAAGTATAATGTTTTTTTGTATTTAAATCTTAATACAATTATCATTTACACATTTTTAATAAGTAATATTTTGTAAATATTATATTTTAAATGTATTTTTTTAATTTTTATTCATTTTTATTTTAATATTTATTCATTTTTAGTATTTCATATAATTTATATATTTCAAAATATTTATTTGTTTTTTATTTTTTGTAATTAAATAATTTTTATTTTAATATTTCTGCATTTTTTATATTTTTTCAAATTATGTAATTAATAGTATATATTAATTTTAAATATTTTTTTAATTTATTCATTTTTATATAATTAATAACTTATTGTAATTTTTAACTATTTAATTTTTTATGTTCATTTTTACGTATTAATTTGTTAAATAGAAAAGGTGTTTATGAACACTAAATTTTATGCTGATAATGACATCTTTTATCGATGAAACATTTAGTGTTGCTAAAAGAAATCATTAATGTTTTAGTGCTAACAAAGTTAAATTTATCAATGCTGATAAAATTTGTCTTTATATGTGCTTAACGTTTTAGCATTAATAAAATTTTATTTTATCAGCACATTCTGGTTAGTACTGATAAAACTCTTTTCCTATTTAGAAAAGAACCCTAATCATTGTTTCATCAATTCCTATTTTTAAATCTTTCATTGGACCTAAACCCCACTTCCACCTCTCATGAACATGTTAGACATCTCTCCCCTCATATCTGAATGTATGCAATTTGTTACTTGTTTTTATGGATTTCTCAGTTGATCTTGCATGAGTTTTCAAGATTTTTTTGGTTCTTCCTCCCTTCTTCTCTAAATTCATACAATCCCTAATTATCTATATATATATATGTGTGTATATATATCCATGTTTTTATATATATATTTATATATAGACAATAGGATTAATTTGATTCTTAATTAATTTGGGTTTTATTCACAAAATCAGATATATATATATATATATATGAATATATTCTGTGTGTGTGTACAGAGACACTTATAAATTTATGTGTTTCATCTATATTTATTTGTAAAAAATATGTCCTTATGTTTTTCTCTCTCTCCTTATATTTATACATGTGTGAGTGCATGTGTATATAATTATATATAGAAATTTAAATTTTAAAATTAGTTTTTGTTATATTTAATATTTATTTTTTAACTTCTATTTATATATATAAACATGATTCAAACATTTATATTATATAATATTTTATATTTATGGTATATATATAATGAAAATAACAACAACAATATAGAAAATGGGTTCAATGATCACTTTGAAAATATAGTTTGAGTACTTTAATAAAGTTTAGAAAACTAGTAAATTTCATTAAATTCTCAGAATAAGTCACATATCCAAATAAAATCACAACTACATTCTAAATTATTATATTACACAAAAAAATTAATAAATTCACAAAACATTTAAATTGATCAGTAATTTCATAAATAAGAAAAAAAATACAATTAAAATAATAGGAAAATCATCTTAAAATCCAATAATGAGGCTAGTTAAATGGGAATCCAAATAATTATAGGGAACAATTTATGCTCAGGTTAAAACCCCAAAATATAAGAAATAAAGGAGCCATTAAAAAATGAACAAATAAATAAATAACCCAACACAATAATAAATAATAATACATTTGGAATACATTTACATTCCATAAGACTGTATACAATGAAATGAATTCCTTGAAATATAACACAATAAAACCAATAAGTTGTTGAAAACCATACAATCCATGGTATAGTACAATTAAATCAAATTATATATACAATGACTAGAATCATCCCCATCCACTATTCTTTGATGCAAATTATCATTGACCTTTATTACATGAGTAAAACCACTCTGAGCTAACAAATAATAGTCAACATCTCTACTTTTAGATGGTAAAAACTGGTAAACTCAACCTCAAATGTAAGGACACTTTATATTTGTAAACTATATTTAACCTTATCACAATTAGATGGATCTATACTATGCTTGTCTAACCACTTATCATAACCACTAAATGGATTTTTTCACCCCTTACTCTATAACACACATATACAAAATAGCATGTATGTTAATTAAATTTATATGTATTTATATATAATTTATTTATGTACGTATCATAATTTTCAAGAATATTCGTTGTATTTTTTAGTTTATACTTTTATCTTTTTTATTAATACACACACACACACACACATTTATATTTATATAATCACACACATAGATACATAATTACATATTTTCACACAAATATTTAATTGTTTTTACATATCTACGTGTTTATATATATATTATATAAAATTATATTTATATATACCAATTTTATTATACATATACATTTTTAATGTGTTATAAAACATAGGCATCATATCTATTCCTTTATATACCTTATGTAAGTATGTTTTATAATATACATTTACATTTTTTAATGATATACTTTATATAATTTATGATTATAAAAATTGATACAATATATGCATACATTTTGGGTATTTATTTATTTATTTTTAATGTAACACCCTTAGATTTTATGACTTAGTTATTTATAAATAAATTTTATTTCTTTGATATCTTGTGCTATACGCAATATTCAGTTTAAATGTACTACATTATATAATTAAAATATTTTTAATTAATGTGATGGTTATCGCCTAGTTGTTGGGTTGGTGGGTATGAATAGGAATAACTAGTTTTCTAAAAACATATGGTTTACATATTAATAAAATGGATTCATTGGCGATCAACTAATTAAAATTAAAATTAAAATCAAATGAAAAAAAGTGCTTCTTTTCTGAAAAATTGTTTTTATACGTTTAATGTGTTTTTATTTTAATAAATTAAATTTATCTCCATTTTTGAATGATTTTAATAAAATTTATATATTATATATTCAATAAAATATTTTAACTATCATCTAATTTTTTTTCTAGACAAGGGATAAGAATAAATCCAATTTTAGGTTTAAACATATATTGTCCTAAAAAGTGGTTTTCATCCTGTCTTGCAAACTTCTCTTAAAGTTTATTTCTAACACATATATAAATTTAATTTGATAAAACGAATTCTATATTTTTAATCAGGAGGTTCAAATTTGGTTGTCCCTTTTATTTTTAGGCTTTATGAATACTAACCATGGTAAAATTTATCATCTCATAAAAGTGAAAATCAGGTTAATCTAAGTTAAAACTATGTGATAATTCCATAATTTTACATCCAAATTCTTATTAGATGATGTGAATTAGACCCTGGTCACAATAGTCTTGAAATTTTATTTTCTAAGGGACACTTTTCCATGAAAATGACATGTATAATATTTAAATCAATGAATGTTACAAAATGTCACTCTCTTTGTTTTAAATATGTATTATGTATCCATATAAGGAAAAAATAAATCTACAAATAAATATAAATTTCAATTTCAAGAAAAAAAATTATTTTCATGATTTCAATTTATTTATAATTTTTAGTAATTACATAGTTATCTTAAATTATTATGCAACGTCGAAGCATAAATTCTTAAATTAATAAAAAAATATAATAAATGATTTTAAAAATATTGAAAGTAATATAATTTGAATGATATGAGGTGTTATATGAATTTTATAGATTAATATGAAATATTAATTTTTTGTAATAATATTATATTCAGATTAATAGTGTCAAAATTGATTTTAATAGTTTGAAAATTGATATTAATGGTATTTTATCCCTTGATCATTTATGATGAAAATTTCACCTAATATGTAAAATTCTAACCTGTTAAGAATGAAAATATGTTACTATTATTAATGTTAAAATATGTTAACTAAGGTGTTAAACAAAAAAAGGTTTAAAAAACCACTTAAACATGTCCCAATTTTATTGTAAACTATTATTTAAACTATATATTGTCTTAGATTTAAGTCCCTAGACTTTTGGAGGAATTTGGGTTAGATAATGACTTTACTATTTTTTAATATTTTACAAAATTCCAAGAGTGCACCTCACCTCACTTATAAAAGGGATCCTATCCTTTTTTTCTTTACACCACTTTGTGCCTTTTAGTTTGAAAAATACCCTACCAAATCCTCTTCTCTACTCCTGTATCCACATTATATTGGTCATTTTCTTCCCAAAATACTAACCATAAGGTCCATAAGAGTATATTTAAAGGATTTTCTTCAAAGAAGGGGTAATCACCTTAATCGATCGCTTCCTTTTTAATTCTCCATTTACCTCTTATAAATATTTTTTATTTATATTAAAGCACATGATGACCATATAGAAATATCCAAGGCTGATTTACCCCCATATTTGGGTTTATCCTTGGTGAAGAACTCAAAATAAAACACATATCAACAACTCCAAGGGAACATTTCCCCTCCATAGATATTCTAGGCTATGAATCTGGTCACCCACCATGAGAGGTATGTCTCATTCACTCAAGAGAACTAGATAATTTTTTCTAAGAGATGGTTGAGTAAATTCATTATCTTTTAAATTGATCAGTCCCCCAACAAGTTCAATCCCCTTAATGGAAGTCTTTGGGATGATGACAGTGAGGCTATACACCCCATTATTTAAATCGATTATGGGGACATAGTACCTATGATTTCATGATAATGGGGTATTAATTACACAAGAAAAGGTAAATGGAAGGTAAATAAATTTAAAATATGAATGAATTAGAAGGGGCCTCAAACTAGAAGTATAAAAACCCAAAAAAACAAATATCCTTTATTGGAATAGTCTAGGGATTGAGAACACTCCCGTGGTTAAATCCCTTAGACACCTCATTGGGATAAAAAAACCCATGATGATTGGTATTTATAAACCAAAAATGAATTTTACTAACTAGAAACCCTTTAAATGATATTCCATTGAATAATTTATTATCTCACATAATCTTCATGTGAATTATGGGATAATCTTTACGTTCTTAAGCATGATAGTGTTAATATTATATCTTGTAACAAAGGCCACAAATTTGATCCAATTTCTATTGACATAAATAATACTTCCCTTTCTTTGTCATTTTTTAGGCCTCCAACTCATACATAAAAAAAATAGATCTTTTGAAGGAGTAGGATTTTTTTTCTAACCAAATTCCTCAAATTTGGGTTATCTTGGGTGATTCCAACACAATCCTTAAGCCTGAAGAAAAAACTGGATCCCACTTCAGTGGGTTATCAGCCTATAACTTTTCCTCAGGCATTGAAAAGTTCATCCTGGTGGAAGTTCCTAAAATTGTAGATAATTTTACATGGGTTAGATATACCGTAATGGAATTCAATCTACCAAACTGGATAGGTGTTTTGTCCAGGTTTGTGGCAGGAATGATGTTATTGATGTATCTGGTCTCATTCTTCCAAATACCCATTCTTATTACAACCCTCTGATGATTTACATCTTCTTTAGAAGAGTAAGAACAATCCCTCATTTTTAAATTAAAAAATTCATGTCTTTTTACTTCTAGATGCATGAAGGTCACCTAAGATGCTTGGAAAGTTGAGACCCTTGGAAACCCTCTTAAGATATTATCTACCAAACTGAAAAACACAAAAGGGATGTTAAAGTAATGGATAAATTACTCATACTATAATATTGATGATGACATAAAGGATACTAAAAATCTCCCATTTCACTACCAAAATATTAATAAATATCAATATGTACCCTCCCACAGTGAAATCAAATCCCTCGCCAAGGTTAATGACTTGTTTGATCTCAAGGGGAATTTGGAAAGGTCTCAATAAAATGTGAGATATCTAAAGTAATGAGGTATAAATTCAATGATAATTAATTTAATCTATAAATAAAATAAGTCCAAGAGAGTGGTCACTACCTTAAACATTAATAGAGGCAGTTTTGATTCAGAAAATGTGATTTATGATGCTGTGAACATATATTTTGAATACATGTACTCAAAAAATGTGGATGAAAACACTCACACGATAATTGATAACATTTTGTCCCATCATTTATGATTAGAAGAACAAGAAATCAATCGGGGCCCCTGGTGAGAAGGAAATAAAAGCATCCTTTTTCTCCTTAAACATTGAAAGTTTGGTAGGTGCAGATTGATTTACCAATAAATTATTTATGTTCAATTGGGATATTGTGCCTGATGAAGTCCCTAATAAAGTGAGGGATTTTTTCAATCATGCTTCCCTGCTCTATGGTGTTGACGCTAAATTTCTTTCCCTAATTCCAAAAAAATAAAAATGTTGTAGACATCAGAGACTTCAAATCAGTTGTGATTGGAAAAACTATCCCAAAATTCATTAGTAAAATCATTTCCAAAATGGTGGGAGATATTTCAAGGGAAATCATTACACCTAATCAATTTGGGTTTGTACCTGGAAGAAAAAATTCTGAATTGTCTTCTCTCTAACTTTGAATTTGTCAATATCATGAAGAATAAGGTGAAATATGGAAATATTTCTCTTATAATGGACAAATCTAGGGCCTTTGACTCAATTAAGTGGAGCTTAATTCTTAAAATTCTCAGAAAATGTGTCTTCTCTAATAATCTTATCAATTTAATCCACACCATTCTCAATTGTTTTGTTATTTCTATCCTTGTTAATGTATCTCCCATGGGATTATTTTAGTTTTCTAGGGGGGTCAGTCATGGGGGCCCCCTCTCTTGCCTCCTCTTTGCGTTTGTTAAGGACTATCAGATTTTATTCCCCAAAGACCTTGTTCAGACTAACCTTTATAATAAAATCATGGATATAAGGGGTATTTACACCCCTTCATGCCTTGTTTATGCTAATAAAATTCTTATCTTTGAGAAATATAACATAGTAAACATCTCTTTTATTAAATTCATCTTTTGGTACTATGAAGAAGTCGTTGTCCAGGTCATAAATTGAAATATATCCATTGTGTTCATTGAGTATGGGTTCCCTATCTACAATAAAAATAATCTTTCCAAATATCTTTTTGTGAAGAGAGTATCTATACCATTTATATACCTCTGTGTGCTCCTTCTTTGGAGTAATGTAAAAATGTGTCACTTGGAAAATACAAACACTATTGGTTGAGACTCTTTAATAAAATTATCCTCTGTAAATTCCCCTAGAACCACCTTACATCCAAGGACAACTCTTCGGAGTTCCTATAAAGTAGATTCAACTCAAAAATGAAAAATGGTTACTCCTCATATTTATATTCATCTTTCTGGACAGCCATCAAACACTATTATAATCATCTCATACAATATTCAAAATAGATGGTATGAAAGATATCTAATATCAATTTTCGGAGCACTCTATGTTTAACCATACCAATAAATAAAGATGTGTCTATCCCACACCCCGTGAACCAAATCAAAATTGTTGACCTTCAATGTTATGATGATTTCACTAATGGATTTATTCTAACTCATATTTGCATTGAAATTTAGAGTTATGATTGTATTGATAGGGGCACTCTCATCTGAACATGAAATTAGAATGGACATCTAAATATTAAGGAGTGGTATAGGCAAAAAAATTGAGGAACAATCATGGTTCCCCTAGGAATTCTATCCTTCAAGAAAGCCTTCATTTCCCCATCATTAATGTTGTTACTCTAAAGAACATGGAGGAGGAAGCTGTTGATACACAACCTGTTGAAAAAAATGGAATGAAAATTTGTTCAGCCAAATATATCTTATATAAATTTGAAGAAAGTATCAATCATATATTTGTTACTTGTAGATACACATTCAGGTTATGGAAGTATATTCAAGATATATTTGGTTATAGGCTAAATGAATACAATTTTGAGTTCATGATGAAATATATTGTTGATTATGGAAATAGTGTAAATATTCTAGGGATGCTACATATAGTAGCTTCTAATATCATTAAATATATATGGAAAACATGAAAAGGTCTTGTATTTGAGAACATCTCACTTTACCTTTATGTGGAAGACAAAGTCATCCACAGGGTTTTTACTACTACATCCAAGATCCAAATAGTTCATATGAATAATGATGTTTCTGATCATATTAACTCGATAATATTTGGTGTTCCTAGGACCAGGAAACCTCTGGTGATGAAATCAATGAGGTGGATCCCTCCCCCCCCCCACTCGATTCAAAGTCAATGTGGATGGGGTGACTTCAGGTGCACCCGAAACTTTGGGTTGTCGAAGTGTCTTCGATACCCATATAAGCTCCATTAAAGTATGATTCTATCACTAAATGAGAAATTGATATGATATTGAAGCTGAATTATAGGAAAATATCAAGTCCATTAAGTATGATTTTCACTATAGATGGAAATTCCTCTGGATGGAGTGTGATTCAACTATGGTAGTGGATATCTTAAAGACCTAATTCAATAATATACTAGGGATAGTGTCATCACCCTAGATAATATTCCTTCAACTCATCAACTACATCATTCAACATATGAAACTTTCCTACCTAGAATCTAATTAGGTTCCTAATGCTCTGTCAAATAGAGCCATTGTAAAGAAAACTCTAGATGGTCCTTTATGGGCCCATATTTTTTCTCACATATTATTAAGGTGGATACCCATGGGGACATTAATAATCATATCTATAAACCACCCTTTTTATTTACTTCATTACTTTTATTTAATAATATTTGGTAGGATTGTCTTCTCTTGAGTCTTGGACCTCTGGATTTTTAATAACGTATTTTTTCAATAAAAGCGTGAAATGAATGTTTTATTTTAACATATATGGTATGAAAAGAATTTTCCATCATAATGATCGATAAAATGATTTTAATATTAATTTAAATGTTTCCAAATTTCTTTTAAAAGAAAATTTTATCTGTAGTATATTTGAAATTATGCAATTTTAAAGAATTGATTTCAAAATGGAAACGATATTTTCCTCAATAATTTTTTAGTGGTAATTATATTCATCAATGAAAATAACCAATGGTGTTGATTATGATTTATTATAGATATGATCCAATGATACCATCCTTATCCTTTCTCTAGATGGTTTATGATTTTAATGATGAGATATTTGTGAGACCCATTTGTTTTTGTGGGCTTTTCAATGTTTAATTGATGAAATGTTTATGAGACATGTTTTCTTTTCACAGGTTATGAGGTGATGATATGGTGAATGTTTTAAGATCCTTTGGCACACATATATATTGTTTTTATTATGTGATGGTTGGGACCAGAATTATATATCCCTATAACGTATTGGGTAAAGTATTATATCTTATAAGGTAATTATGGGAAACAAGTTGATATGCTTGATCTTTTATGGGAAACAAGTCGATGTGACTGATCTATTATGGGAGGCAAGTCGATGTCCTCGATCCATTTTGGAAAAATTGATATTTTTAATATATTATGGGAAACATGTTGATGTTCTTGATCCACTATGGGATGTAGGTTTTGGGGAATTATTCATTATTATTTTATGGTATTTTTAGTTAACCTTGACAAATGAAATGGTTTCTATATCGATGATGGTTCCAAAATTTTATGGCATGAACTTATGGTTCATGATTGATTAATCATGCATTGTCAGTCTTATAATTCATGACTTTTGAAATGATAAAGCATTATGACATGAACCATGTTTGTGATCTTTGACATATTTGGTATGAAATTTGTATGTTATGCTCTAAATCAGATACCCTTATTCTTATCTTATTCTTTCATATGATAATCGATTGAAATATCCCATGTCTACCCTTACAATGGATTTTAAATCACCCTTTCTTATATTTCCATTCCCCAGGTTATGATGAAAGGTTTTAAGTATGGTATATCTTTAAAGAGTAATTAATGGGAAGATATTTTTGGGAGAAGTTGAACATCTTTCATGAAATAAAAATATTGTGTATCTAGTATCCAAAGAAAATAATCCTTTATGGTCCATGGGTGTGTGTTTTACAAATGTGTTGAATTTTAATAAAAAATATATAAAATTTATGTATGAAATTCCTAGGCCTTTACAATTGGTATCATAGAATGGTTTAGTTACCCTTTGGAAGCTAGGATTAGAAAACACTAGTAATAGAACTAGGGATAATTCTAATTATTGGATAACATCCTAATTTTTTGGTAATAATAAAGGATAACCATGGTTATACCTAAGGTTTACTAGATTTAGAATAATGTGTCATGATTTAGTCATCATATAAATTATTTTTCAAGATTTTTTTTTTTACACAATGATTTTTGTTTATCAAACTTTTCCTTATTGGTTTTATTCAATGGATGGTACTGGAAGACATCGTGATAAAAAAAATGTGATGGAAAATGAAATTATTGTCCAAATGTGCAACTGAATGTAGTACGAGTTGTAATGCATAATCTTGTTGTTATCCACAAGAAAAAATTTCAGACCTTCAATCATGATGATATTCCAAATGATCAATAGAGGGAATAATATACTATTGATTATTTTATAAGGAAACATCAATCTTATTTTGATGGGTTTTTTTATTCACTATTAGATGAGGGATGCATACACACCATAGAGAAAATATATTTTTTTCTATAGTGCTCAGAACATAAAAGGGTTATCCTTGTCATTAATCATTTGGAAGGTAATGTAGATCAGTGGGGGAATTTTATTAAGAATTTTAGTTAGTAGGAAGAAATTGAATCTATAAAATAATATGAGTTTAAGAAGTTATTTTTTAGATAGTACTTCCCAAGTATTCTATGTACTAAGAAGGAGAAAGAATTCCTTGATCTTAAAAAAGGAATGATAAATCTATTGGTACTTATGAGGAAAATTTTACAAGAATTTCTTGGTATGATTCATGTTTAAAAAGTAAACATAAAATAAAAATTGATTGAGTATTTATTGGGTTAAACTTATGTCTCTGAAAGGTGTTATCCATAAGAGAATTTAATAGTTATGATGAAAATTTCCAATGTGCACTCAAGTTAAAAATGAAAAAAAGGAATTTCCCACAATTACCATGGATTTGAAAAGTAAATAAAGGTTTAGAATGATGAGAAAAAGAATAACTAACAAGGTTGAATGAAATTACAACTATCTACATGCCGGAAATTAGGAAAGAAACATCAAATAAATTTCTTAAATGTAAATGGGAGGGGATTTAAATATGGAAAGGTGGGTCATAGGGCATATGAATGTCAAAAGGGGTTGAATACACCATCCCCTACCCATGATTTGATTCTTTATATACATTTAATTTTTAAATTATTCCAACCAATGAAAAGATACAACACTTTTAGAATATCAACATCAAAAATATCTTAAGACCAAAGAAAAAGGGGAATCTCATGTGATCATGAATTCTGAAGTGGGTTATGATAATGATGTGCAAAAAGGTACACATATCATTCACTTTATAAGAGTAATTGTATTATTTTTTTTTATCTCTATCCACTATTTTAGGTCTATATAATTTCATATGGGTATCAAATTACCACCTTAAAGGTTAGATGTTGAGTTAGTATTAAAAAATTATATTGGTATGATGATCACATCACAAGTCTGTGATTATTCTCAAATCAAATTTTTTGGAAATGTGCTCCTTAAAAATATGATTATTCTACTTCTCTTTGAATTTGATGTTATTTTGGTAATGGTTGGGTTTCTCTATATAAAGCCTACAACAACTGCCAAGGAAGAGAAGTTACATTTGATATCATGAACCAACCTATGATTTTCTATCATTTCAATGGTAAATATGTACTTGTGATAGAAATTACATCCAATGTATGGGTTATGATTATTCCTTAAAAAATATTTTTATCGTAGATGTTTGGAGAGAAACTCAACATCAAATACATTTATACAGTGTGGGAGTTTTTTTATGTCTTTCTATAAGAGTTTCTTGGTCTTCCTCCACTTATTGAAATTGATTTTTTAATAGAAATTGTACTCTTTTTCACACATATTTCAAATAATCCTTATAGAAAATAAAATTGAGTTGTAGTAATTGAAGGGGAAACTTTAGGAGAATCCTGAAAAGTGATTCATTTTTTCAACTGCATCACAATGGGATGAACCTATTCTTTTTTGAAGAATAAAGATGGATAAATGTGGCTATACATTGACTATCTAGATCACAACAAGATCACTATCAAGAAAAAGTATCCTCTACTATATATTGATGTCTTGTTTGATCTATTTCACAAAGCTCAAAACTTTTCCAAGACTGAACTTCATTATAGAAGAAATAAATTGAGGGTTAAGTAATAGGATATATCCCAAATTTCATTCCATACAAGGTATTGAAACTATGAATTTATAGTGATTCCTTTGGGTCTTACTAATACCCCCTCTATCATTGTGTATTTAATTAATAGAGTAATTGGAAATTACCCTGATCAATTTTTTGTGGTATTTATAGATGATATTATTATATGTTCAAATAGGAAGGAAGAGAATTAATATCACCTGAGAATTGTGATTAAGACCCTAAGGAAATAAAATATTTATGAAAAATTTACCAAGTTTGAATTTTTGATTCTAAAAGTTTCATTCTTGGGTCATATAATCTCATGTGATGGTATATCAGTAGATCCTTGAAAAAAATAAGTTATTGAACATTTTCCTAGACTAACCATTGTTACTAAGATGCATAGTTTTCATGGTTTGTATGGATATTATCAAAAAAATAATACATTTTCACATGACTGTCTAATCCAATCCCCAACTTAACTTGATAGGGAGATAATTTTCATTGGATGGATGAATGAGAAAAACATTCAAGAAATTAAAGAGAAGGTTAGTCAATGAACCAGTGGTTACTTTAGCCTATAGTAGAGAATGGTTTGGGATCTATAATGATTGAAAAAAGAAGGTAATAAGATGAATTATCATTCAAAATGTTACGGTGATAGATTATAACTCATTTTAATTAATGTTCCATGAGAAAAATTAGCCAACTCATGATTTGGAGTTAGCTGTGGAAATTTTTCCATTAATGACACAGAGGAATTATATTTACAAAGAAAGGTCTGGTATATATACTAATAACAAAAGAATAAATTATATTTTTACATATAAAGAGTTTAACATGAACCATATATAATGGTTAGATCTGGTTAAACATTATTAATGCTCAATACATTAATATTTGGGGAAAGTGAACAAGGTGGAAGATGACATGAGTTAAAATGATCATGCAAACTTATCTATGTCGTGGATAAAAAAAGATCCAATATTTTTTTATTTTAAAAGGATTGATATGGAAATCATTATGGAAGGGAATAAATCTTATATTTCTCAAATGAATGTACAAACATATTCTATTTGAGGAAAAAAGTTTCACATAAGGGAGATGTGGAACTACAAAGGAATGTTAAAAATGTTCTTGAGTTAAACCTTGATTGTGAAAGAATGATAAATTTTAAGAATCATTTTTTTTCCTATCAATACAACATTGTAAAATGGATCTATTAAATGAGGATTATTATTCTTCACTCTATGTTCATCTAGGTGTATGAATTTGTGTAGATATCTAAAAGAATATTTCAGGTGGAATGGAATAAACAGTTATTTTGGAGAGTTTTTATATCGATGCTTGGTTTATCAGTAATTTAATTCTCTGAGACAGAAGTCTAAGGGGATGTTATGACCATTACCTATGATATAATGAAAATTCTAAAACATCACCATGTATTTCATTATCTCACTCCCCAAAATAGTTAAAGGGCACAATGCTATATGGGTTGTAGTTGGTCATCTAACGAAGTGAGCACACTTCATTGGAATTATATAAGATTTAACTTTTGATATAATTTTTAGGTTAAATATTAAGGAATTTGAGAGATTTCATGGAATACCATATTCTAATGTATCTGGTTAGGATTTGAGGTTTACCCCTATGTTATGGAGAATTCATCCGTAGTATTTTGATAAAGAGATATATTTTAGCATTTGTTATCATCCTCAGATAGATTTTCAGTCTTTAAAGGATCAATCAAACCCTATGGTACATGTTGAAAAGTTACTCAATGTAATTAAAAGGTGGTTATGATCAACACATTACTTTTGTGGAATTTTCTTAAAACAATTGATTTCAATCAATTATTAAGATAGATCCTTATAAATACCACTATGATAGGAAATTAGTAACTCTAATGGTTGGGATAAAGTTGGAGAAAGAAATATATTTCGACCTAAAATAAATACAGAAATGACAGGGAAGGTTAGAACCATTCATAAACACATATGGGATTCACAAATTTGATAGAAAATTTGTGATAATAATCATCGGTGAGATGTGGAGTTTGAAGATAACGACATGAAATTCTTAAGAATATCTCCTTGGAAGAATATTGTGAGTTTTGGAAAGAAGTTAAAGTTGATCCCTAGTTAGATTTTTCTCTTAAGAATTTTTTTTATATTGAGATGGTATCTCACCATTTCTCTCTTCCAATAAATCATTCTCAAGTTCATTATGTGTTCCATGTATCTCTCCAGAGGAAGTACATACGTGATCCTTCACTTGTATTGAACTCAGAGGTTATACCACTAGAACAACATCTCTCTTATAATGAACAATCCATGGATATTATAGATCACTGAGATAAAGTTCTAGGAAACTAGACTGTTGAGCCCTCGGGAAGATTGTTGAATTCTTCCTATGATTGTTGTTTTAATCATCACAAATCATAGATTACATAATCCGGTTGGATTTCTCATATACATAATCACAATCTCTTAGTGAATCTATCTATATTGGTTGGATCATGTTTTTATCTCTTTGTTATTGATTTACAAGTATTCTGGAAGTCCTCTGGATCAAACAGACAATGGTCTCACCGATCCATATTGAAGGACAATGGTCTCACCGATCCATATCGAAGGACAACGGTTGCACCGATCCACATCAAAGGACAACGGTCGCACTAATCCATATCAAAGGACAATGGTCGCACCGATCCATATCAAAGGACAATGGTCTCACCGATCCATATCGAAGGACAACAGTTGCACCGATCCACATCAAAGGACAGTGGTCGCACCGATCCATATCGAAGGACAATGGTCTCACTGATCCATATCGAAGGACAACGGTCTCACTGATCCATATCAAAGGATAACGGTCACACCGATGCTGATCATCTGAGTCACCGAAGATGTCTCACTGATGCTGATCATCTGAGTCACCGAAGATGTTTCACCGATGCTGATCAAATGAGTCACCGATCATGACTCACCGATGCTGATCAAATGAGTCGCCGATCATGACACATAGATGCTGATCAAATGAGTCACCGATCATGACACACCGATGTTGATCAAATGAGTCACCGATCATGACACACCGATGCTGATCAAATGAGTCACCGATCGTGACACACTGATGCTGATCATCTGAGTCACCGAATATGTCTCACTGATGCTGATCAAATGAGTCATTGATCATGACACACCGATGTTGATCAAATGAGTCACTGATCATGACACACCGATGCTGATCAAATAATTCACCGATCAGGACACACCGATGTCTAGCCACTGATGCTGATGCTGATGATCTACCGATCACTTGACTCACCGATAGTCATAAACAGCTCTTTGAATTTCTTTATCTTTATTTAATCTAACCAACAGTCATATTAGGAATATTTTAATGCTCTGTCATTTATTTAATTAAGGTTGTTGGATGTCAGGGAACCGTACATCGTACCTGCAAAAACAAATCACTTCTTTTGCTGGAGCTCGTGCTATAAATACAAGAAGTCCCTATTAATGAAAAAAAACCAAGAAGACAACGACGAGACATATATGAGTGCAAAGAGTGGTGGATGAGATAGTTGCAGAAGACACAGAACCTCATACACACTCAATCTTACTCAAGAAGAGTTTTTTACATTCACGAGGACATTGAAGAACTTCATCGACGACATTTCTCACTATCTCTGAACCTGGATGCCAAGCAGACGACACTCTGTTTTTCAGACAAAATCCAGAAGAGGACTCAGAATCATTTTTGATCAAACTCAAGGAGTCCAAAAGCTTCACTGCAATCACTAGATCCATTTCTAAACTCTACATCTCTGCTCTGTGATTCATTATTTTACGTTTCGAGTAGTGTGTGTTATCTGCTGTATTTTACACACACACTGTCTCCTGTACTTTAACTGGAGGATCTGTAAATCCTCACTCAATCTCTTACATCTTGTATTTTCCACTGGGATAGTGGTAGAGGTCGTGTGTGACCTAGACAGCTGGTTTCTGTTGTTTTGTTTCCCACGAATAACAGTGGTAGAGGTCTTGGACCTGGACAGTTGTAAACTATTGTGAACCCCGATCCAGGGTGTGGATCAATTTTATATAAATTGTTGAGAGGACTAAGTCTCGGCTTGAGACTGAACCTCTTGGTTATATCTGATGTTCTATATATTTCAAAGTTATTCTTTTATTCCGCTGCTAATTACTTTAAAACCAAAACTGTTTTAAAGTCACTTTGATAATTAAACTCGCAAGTGTTTATATTAGTTGTAAATCAGTATGTTAGTTTTAAAAGTTAATCAACTCTTCTATTTTGATTAACTGGGAAATAATCAATCCCTTGAGAACCCAATAGAACATTTACTTTGATATAAATTCACTACAGTTTAATTCATTATTTCATTTGGGTGTTTTTAAGACAAAGTTTTTAAAACAGAAATTTTAATTGGAACTTAATTCACCCCCCCTCTTGAGTATCCACTTTGACCAACATAGACCACTCACTTGACCAATGTTCTGTGGAGAAACCAAACATTTGAGGAAGCTATGTGGGAACCTGAGGATATGATGAGGAATAAGGTTAATCATCTATTTGTATCATAGTGATGGAATTTTAATGGAGAAATTAATTTTAATTGGAGTAGAATGTAACACCCTAATATTTTATTAAATACTTCTTTATAAATAAATTTTATTTCTTTGACAGCTTATGTTATACCCAACATCGATTTTAAAAGAAATGTGATATACTTTTAAAATAATATTATTTAATATAAAGGTAATTTCATATCCATTGTATTGGTAGTTATGAATAAAATAACTGAATTATGAAAAAATATGTTTTAAATATGAATCAAAGTAAATAATTGGTTATTAATTAATTATAAATATAAATATAAATCCTTACAAAATAAAAGAGTTTCTTTTTTGATTTTTTATACACACAATATTTTTTATCTTGATAAATTAAATTGATCACTATTGGTGAATGATTTTAATTAAAATTATATATTATTTAGTCAATCAACTTTTTATCTATCCTTTAATATTTTTCACTATAAATGAGAAAATAATAAATCTATTTTTATGCTTAAAATATATATTTTTCTAAAAAAATATTTTAGTCATGTTTCGGGAGCATACAGTAAAATTAATTTCTATCACTTATGAAAATTTAATTTGATAAAATTTATTTCATATTTTGAATCAGGGGTTTAATATTTGATAAATAGTTCCACATTATTTTTAGGCATTATGAATAGTAACCTTCAAAAAATTTATCACATTGATAAAGGGTAAATCTGGTAAATTTGTCTTAAAACTAAAGGATAAAACCTTAATTTTTAAGCCAAATTGTTATGGGATGAAGTTAATTCATTCATTATAAACTTAAGTTTTAAATTTAATTATTTAAGGGGTTATTTTCAATGAAATTGACCTACATAATATTTCAATCAAAGAAAGTTACAACATGTAACTCTATTTGTTTTGAATATCTATTATGTGTCCACATATAGAAAAAATCAAGTTATAAATGAATATAAATTTCTATTTTGATAATAATAAAATTATTTTCATTATGGAAGATTATTTATAATTTTAATTAATTATATAATTACCTAAAATTATTTTTCAATGCTGATGCTATAATTATTCAATTAATAGAAAATTAAAATTAATTATTTTAAAAGTAATAAAATTAATATAATTTGAATGATTTGATATGTCATGGGAATTTAATAGAAAAATATGAAATATTTTAGTATTTTAAAATGATTATATTCAAATTCAAATATTTTATTTATTTCTTTTAAGTCAAATAAAATGAAAAGTGTGAAAATTGACATTAATGATATTTTATAAAAAAATATTTTATTAAATTAGTTAAAAATAATAAAAATATTTAAAGAGTACAAAGTGGATATTATATGGTCTTAAATGTTATCCCTTTTTCATTTATGAATCAATTGTGACGTTATATGTAAATTTATTACACTTTAAGAGTGAAAAATACATTACTGCGTTTAATATTAAAATCAGTTAACTAAGGTTTTAAATGAAAAGAAATGGTTTTAAACACCACATGAACCTATAAAACTTTTATTGGTTGACGGAATATCAAAAATATCTTATATTATATTTGAATAACGACATTTGGTAGAAATGTTTTCTAGATAGTGACTTTATTATAATATAATCTTTTAGGACATTCCAAGAGTTCCCCTCCCCTTACTTATAAAAGGAAACCTATACTTTCTCTTCATCACACAAATTTGAGCATTATAACTCAAAAAAAAACTTAAAAAATTATCTTCTATCCACCCATAGATAAATTTTGGAGGTTTATTTCTTCCCTAAAGTCCAACCTTATGATCCTAAAAAATATATTTAAATGAGTTGTTTCAAAGAAGAGGTAATTTATTTAATTTATCACTCCCTTTTAAATTCATCATTTAACTCCTATAAATTTGTATAATTTATCATAAAATTATAAATTCATTATCATAAATATAATTAAATGTTCTTATGACTATAAAACTACCATTATTAACCCTTTTTCCATCAAATAGGAAGTGAAAGTATCGCTTGTGCATACGTATGACTTACTGTATCCAAGTAGTGATATAATTCAATTTTCATCACCATATTTTATGGATGATTATTATGATGTGTTTACATTTTATATATTATATTTCTGAAATAAATATGATTATGTAATGGTAATAATATATTTACTTTCTTACCTTCCAATCTATTGGAAAATGATAACATCATCTGTGCGTATGTGTGGACTATCACCTCCACGAAGTGATGTGAATCATTTTTTCATTCACATTTTACATGGATGGTAATAATTATTGATTTTAAGAATATATATGATTTATATAATATATTA
Organism: Viscum album; assembly: GCA_963277665.1. NCBI lineage: Eukaryota > Viridiplantae > Streptophyta > Magnoliopsida > Santalales > Viscaceae > Viscum > Viscum album. The sequence continues at coordinate 399,901,164 of OY728127.1, read as the reverse complement.
ATTTTATAATAAATTTGAATTATTATTTATCATTCTTTCATTTCATCCTTCAAAATTTGAAATAGCATTCCTGTGTGCCTATGACCTATTATATCTATGAACCATGTGCTTCATTTTTCTATCTATAAATTTTATGGATTTATATATATATATATAATTAATATATATTATATATATATATATATTAATATTCCTTCAATTATGTAACTATAATAAAAGTATAAGGACCAATACTACTGAACTAGAACATTCCTGAAAAACGAAGCAGTTATCACCCAAAATAGTGATTCTAATTATAAATATTTAATAAATGAGTGATAATATATCATATGAAAATTATACATGGATCATAGATATTTTTATTGTTCTATAATATATTTATAATAAATATATATTTATTATACATAAGGTTCAAATGCGTATGAGGAAAGGTGATACTTGAGGAAAGGGATTTTCATCTGAAATTGCCTTATCTGGGATATAAGTTATGTTATGCTCCTATATTATTTTAATCAGAGTATATAAAACCCTTTTAAAATGTTATATCATGAATTTATTTATTTTCATGATATTTTAAGTTTCATTAATAGTTATTTTTTCATTAGTCTAATGACTAAAAAATATACTAAAAATGATAGGGAATTTATGTTTTAATCCTATTTTAATCAGGATTTCTTATTCTTGAATTTACGTTGGGGAAATTATATGATTCTTATCTCATGAATCCATTTCATTTTATTCTCTTTTTTATTTATTGAGACTATATTTTTTCCTTTCATTTTCCACATTTGGTGTATTTTAGATATTGAAATAGTGTTTATAAGGAAAATTGACTTTATTTCTCTCTTATATCTAGAATACATTTTCTTCCATATCCATTTTTTCTAAAAGTGTTTTCAATAATGTTTTACTATTTTCATATGATTGTTTAAAGTCATTTTTTTACCCATGATTTATTTTTTGAAAATTAAAAATAATATTATTATTATTTTTTGAATGAGGTACTTTTTATAAAAAAGTGTGAAAGTTATGTTTTTTAACTTATATATAAAGAATGGTTTAACACTATCATGAATGATCATTTTTTTTAATCTTAAATTATAATTTATTACAGATATTTTTAATTATTTTTTCCATTATATTTTTAAATTTTTTAGATTTTAAATAATTTAATTCAAAATTGAAAGGATATATTCCACAATAAATTTTTAATGGTATTTTTATACATCAATGAAAACAACATTTGGTTTTGTTTATACTTTACCTAGGATATGATCCAAGGACAGCAACATTATCCTTTCTCTATATGGTTTATAATTATGATGATGATATGTTTATGAAACTCATTTATTTTCATGGGTTACGCTACGTTGAATTGATGAAATGTTTATGAAGCATGTTTTATTTGCACAGTTTACGATGTAACGATATGGTGAATGTTTTATAATATGGTGTCACAAAAATATATGGTTTTTATTATGTGATGGGTGGGCCTATAATTATATATCCCTTCAATGCATTGGATAATGTATTATATCTCACGAGATAATTATATAAAAAGTCAATGTGCTTCATCCATTATGGGGAATAAGTCGATGTGCTTGATCTATTATGGGAAGCAAGTATATTTTCTTGATTCATTATGAGAAAAAATTTTATTTTCTTAATCCATTATAGAAAATAAGTCAATATTATGGATCCACTATGAGAAATAGGTGTTAGGGACTGATTTGTTATGATATAATGGTCTTGGTAGTTAACCTTAACATATGAAATAATTTCTATAACAATGATGGTTCCACACTTTTATAACATGAACTTATGGCTTGTGGTTTATTTATGAGGTTTTCTAACTCTTATTATTAATATCTTATAAAATGAAATTTATCTACCCGATGAATCATGTTTATAATATTTGGAATATTGGGTATGAACTTTCTAATTTATGGTCATGATCAAAAACCCTCCTAATTATCTTATGCTTTAATTTGATCATCAATTGATATCTCCCTTATCTACCCTTACAGAGAAGTTGTCCTCACTATTTATTATGTTTCCTTTAACCATGTTATGAAAAAAAATTAAGTAGGTTATACCCATTAATATTACTTTGTGAAGATATTTTTGGGAGATTTTGATGATCTACCATGAGATAATAAGATTTTGTGTCTAGTATGAAAAGACACTAAACATTTAGAGTCTTTTTGTGTTTGTTTGTGAAATGTATTGAATATTTATCTAAAAATATATAATATTTATGTATGAAAATTATTTTCATCTATTGTTAAACATTAATATTTTAGAGAAAAATAATATAATTATGAATTTAAAATGGTTTTATTAAAATCATGTCTTAATTGAGTATGAATATTGGGTAAAAGATCTCATCATGTTTGCAATAGAGCATAGAAATGAAATAATAGAAATCATTTTTTGGGGTTCACATTATTTTCAGTCATGATGAATTTTTCTAGATGAGTTTGAAGAAAACGTGATTTGTAACAGTATAGATCAATTTTATAAATGTTACACTAAACATGGGGAAGGATTGATTGTTTCTTATGATTAGGATAAAACCACAATTTATGGATCATATGATATGACTAAAACATAAAACAATTATGGAGATCAAATTGAGAATATAATAATGAAATTTTAATATTACAATCATGATTTTTAAAAACAATTTAATTATTTAAATAGATAAAAAAGTATTCTTTTATGTACCAATTGTAGAAAATATACATCATTTTTTCTGTATTAAAGACATATAATTTTAAACATGAAAACAGATGGAGTGACACTAACTTTACATAACTAATTTTTTTTTTGATTGGATTGTTACAAGAAGATAATTATATTTATTATATAATATATAATGCTAAAAGAATGTTATGTTTAAGGGGTATAAACTATGAAAAATAAATTTATTTACAAATCAGTATAATTTCCTGTAGGGACCAAGAATAACTTAAAAATTCCTTAATTGTGTTATTACTTGATACAAGAAAGATGAATCAAGTATTTCAATTTTTTTCTACTATATTATAAACATTACAAGGTTTTGGAACTTATATATAAGGGAGGAGAAATTAAGGAAATTGAAGTTTCACTTGGATATGATAATTTGAGATGAGAAACTTCATCACCAAACAGACTATCGTCGATGAATGAATATTGATCATGATTATCCGAAATTTTGAAACAAGTTGAGAAACCTCAATCTTTCACTATCGACGGATGTAATGAATCCTATTTGTGTAAAAAGTATCACTTATAGTATGTGTTCGGTTGTGATACTAAATTATAACTTACCACCTTGGTTTTTACTCAATCACATGCACATTATATTATCTTTTCTTATATCAAGACCAAAATAACATCATAATGATAGTAATTTTTATCTGTCTACATTTATTGAGGATATGAAATTTATGTGGTATTAGAGGGTTATGTTTTTCATGCTCATAGAAATTTAGTTTTAACATTGAGAGAAATTTTTTTCTGGATGATAAAAAAAATTTCTTATTGAAATTTGTTAATATATATAATTAATTGAATTTTGAGGTTTATTGGTTATGGATAAGGTACACACCTAATTAGGTTGAAACATTCATTGATTTCCTTGTTCCAAGGACATCAATGTTTCCCCCTGATGATATAAATTCCCACCATAGACAAAATCATTCTATGGGAATTAAGAAGAATGTACGACACCTTCTCAATTAAGAAGTGATGAGCGGTTTGTGGAAATAAATGACATTGAATCTTTTATGGTAAACCTTTCAAAAACATTACTAAAATTGGATAGAATAAGATATGTTTTTTTTAATTTCTATAATGAATATTTTTGTATAGAAGGCATTTTCTTGATGTCGTACACATAGAAAAAATATATGTGATAGTGTCATTGAAACATTATGAAATGCACCAAATAAAAACAAAATATTATATTAAATCTAGTTTAGACATGATTTATATGGGTATAAGAGAATAGTTAGTGCCTGTAAAGGGTGATAGATTTATTTTTCTTCCTCTAGTGGCATAAACTCTTTTCCAAAAAGAGATATTTCAGTTTTCACCATCTTAAATGGTTTATTTTTTCCATATGGGTATTCATAAAATATGAAGAATATTGTTTTGATGGCTGATTTTATGTTAATGGACTTAAAATAACTCGACTATCATCTTTTTATACAATATTTATTATCGGTCACTTTACAATTAATTTTTTCAAAAAATGTTCAACACACATTAACGAGCCTTTTTCCTTCCCAAATCTACATAAAGTAATATTACAGACATGGTAAATATTTTTCCATTATTCTTTGATATAATTGGTCATTAGATTATTTACTTAACTATAGGGACATATTTTTTTGGTCATGTACATTATATATTATTATATCCCATTAAATAATATATAAATATTTTTAAAGGGTATCCTAAAAATCAAATTTGACAAGAAGGGTTTACTATAGAGAGATATATTGGTGAGGAGGTCATTTATTTATATACCATTATTCAATGTGGATAGAATTTATTTCCCAAAATCTATTCACAATAATATTCTTGTGGGTTAAGGAATTTATAGAGGATTTTTTTTAATTACCATTATAGAGTATGATTATTATTACATTTATTGTAATGCCATAGACCCAAAATTCATAAATTTGGTACCCAAAACACATATGTTACATATTGTCTTCGATACTGACAAAGAACCCAAATGTAACCATCTCAAAATTATGTAAATTTAATGAAAACATCACAATACCTAAATTACCATGACCTTTTACATTTATACCTTTAAGTAATAAGGATAGAAATATCTAATAAATCTCGTGTATTTCTCAACTAAAGTATATTTTTACCATTATATAAGAAACCACTTAATTCATAATAAGCCTTTAAATTTTTTCACGACCTGATCCAACGATACTTGAGCCACAACTACCCTAACCCCACCTCCATAGGCTAGGGGTGGTGACAAATTATGAAATACATAACTAATGGAAGGAATTTTCCAAAAGTACCTATAAGCACACACCCACTACAACAAGTTAGTTCTAGAACAATAGACCTATACCAATGGTTTTTAAAACCATTGTTATAAGCTACCAATACCAATGGTTTCGAAAAAAATGTTCGTATAAGTACCTTAGAGAGGCCATATACCAATGTCTTTAGAAAAACCCTTTGTATAGGTACCATAGAGAGACCTTATACCAATGGTTTGGGCCAAAATCATTGGTAAAGGTCCATTTTAGAGATCTTATACCAACAGTTTCTCTAAAACTATTTGAATGTGTCATTTTTAGATACTATATACCAACATTTTTTCCAAAACAGTTGGTATAGGTCAACAAAACAAGGTACTCATACCAACGGTTCTCAAAACCGTTGGTATAGGTACCCATATTTTTATGGATTATTTTGTCAAATAACATTAAATACATATAAAGTTAAAATATATGTAAATATAAATATATTAATTTATGAAATTATTTTCAAAAAAATTATCTTAGGTTAGTGGTTACGTCATTGGATTATAAATGGGAGGTTGTAGGATCAAAACCAAGATTGTTTTATTTTTACATTACCTATACCAATGGTTTTGTAAAACCATTGGTATTGGTCTATACCAACAACATAATAGCCAATTCTCATCCAAACCATTGTTATAATCTATACCAATTATTTGGAGACCTATACCAATGGTTCCAAACTTTTGGTATAGTTTTTTTCTATTTGTAACCCACCATCTCTATGAATAAGTGAAGAGGAATAATAATAATAATAAATAGACATAAAGTATAAAGAATAACCATGCATTTAATGAAACCTATAGGGTGTATGCTCAACTAGAAAATTTTCCAAACCTAAAAATATTGGAAAATTAAATACTAAAAATCCTAGCTCTGAATCCTCATGTTCTGACCACTGTATGATATAAAATGAACCATTTATCTATATGCACCTCAATAATCACCGTGGAAATTCCCAACGTATTCATAAGACACAAAACATGTGGTAAATCCCATAAAATTGTTATTATATACAAGCCTGGTAAGATTCTATGGAAGGTGAATGGGGAATAATAAGAGACATGATAAGAAATAAATAGTAGACAGCTCAACCCAAATAAAGAGAGTAAATAAAATCTAACAAAATGGATATATATATATATATATATATATGTATTCTCAACAAAAGATGCCTAAAATAGAGAAAAATGGTATCTTCATCTCACATGCCAACCCGGGTAAGAGTTCCAATAGTTCCAATAGTTCATCTTTAATGACCAACATCTCATGCATCTATCTAAAGAGACATCCAAGTCAAGACACATGTCACCACTATGCCACACAGTCAAGGGGAACAATATCTAGGTATAGGACCCATGACCTGGTACAATAGGTGTGTGTGAATCAAGTAATTTCAAGATTACCCATGCCTCTTCCCTTTGGATGGTGACCTCTGATGGTCGATAGAGGGCCCATGCCCAGCTCCGTTGGAAGGTGTCACTCTGATGGTCAATAGAGGACTCATGCCCAGCTCATCTTGAGGGATTCACCATCATGACCCGACCCACTAGGGTCTGACCCATGACTACCCCAAGATCGTATCTAATAGTCTTGGGAATGGAGACTAACATTGAGTAGGAATATCTCACAAATGTGAGGCATTATTCTAATGTACCTGTACACATGCACACATCTCCAATCCCATAAAATGCTAAAACCAATGAATTCAATCATCTATAATCCCATGTCATAGTATGACTATAAAGTATTGAAAGTGAAAAGGAGGCCAAATACAAGCCCAACCAAAAACTGTAGAGAGTCTAGCCTGATCCAAGGCAAAGGAATATGAGAAAATCTAAGCTCCCAAAAAAACTAGATCTATCAATCTCAAGCTAAGCTCCACATACTCTATGTCCTCCCAAGACACTGTAAAATGTGTCGTCGTCTGTATAAGACAGGACACATGTGGGAAAATCCCATGTATGGTTGAGTATAACAATAACTATTTGGACACCCTAAAAACACTAAACATTAATTATCAAGAATATTTACCTCATAAAAATTATATAACAATCAATTTATAATAGAAAATACCCAGATATACTCAGGAAGGACATCACACCACCAGACAGTCACAACCAACTGCCAACCACAGGATTCAACTTGAAGCATTGCTCATTCTAGTTGAATTCACTCCATGATCTGTGACATAATCTGGGACTCTCATCCAAGAGGTCAATATCATTGGGCCCCACCTAAGAAAGCTCACAGGTCTCAAAAGACCTTGATTCTCAGATAGGGGGTCGTTCCCAGAACTACTAGGGGGCACTATGAACCTAATCTAGATCAACCAGCAACTTAGTAGATCATATTCCAATGATACTATGAACCCTATGAATATGGGTTTCAAGGTGGAGGATCAACACCCTCCTCAAAGAGGTCACATAAATTCCACAAACCCCACCTAGCGTATAAAGATGATAGAGGCTAACACTCCAATATCGTATAAGGACTCCACAAACTCTATCAGAGAACCATCCTCTAGAGGGGATATAAATCTTGAGATATGGATGTAATGTTTAACTATTCACTTGAGGTTAATTACCAAGTGGAAAACCACTCAACTGAACTAGCCTGATCGGAAGAGGCGAAATTCTACAAGAGGTCTCTAAAGAAGTATATGGCATGTACATAGAGTACACGATGTGAATCACTCAACCTAGATCTGCCAATGTAGTTACTCCTCAAAAAGAATGTAAATATCTATATACACGGTGTTTAGGTATAGTACATGGAGTGTATAGATTGTTTGAAACCATGCTTGTGTCGATTGGGTGTGCCCGTGTACCATTTTTTGTACCCCTGTACACCTAGTCATGTCAGTGTCTGACTATACGGTGTGTATGAGCCCATTCAATACTGGCCATGTCCATGTACCCTATTAGGTACATGAAGCACCACCAGGGAAGGGTCAGATGACATGTGACCTAGTCAAATGGAATTTGATATTTGACACTTCATGGAAATTGTAGTATCGTAGCCAGGGGTCCCACATGGTGTGTATTCCTGGAATGCAAGCTGTGTATATCAAGATTTTCCAAAACTCATGGTTCCTCTTCTGTTTCATCCACCACATCAAAGGAGAAACCTCCCTTTCCATAAATCTTAGATCTAGGGTCGGCTGAGTCTTGTCTTCATCTCTATTCAGGATCCAGGTTTAGATCTACTTGGAAAACACCTCCATAGAGCCATTAGTCACTACAAGTCAAAATTGGGAAGAATGGGAACCAAAAATCCATTCTGATCTTCCCCAGTTCATCCACTATTTTCATTACACCTCAATCGTATCCTCGTTCATGAAATTCGCCCATGGTATTGATCCCTTTCACCAAATAACGGTCACACGATGACTGAATACCCGGTATTCATCTAACCATATGCTAAAGAAGTTGTGCATAATGAATATGTAAAGAGCAGGGGTGAGAAATACATAATCCATAAAAAGTGAGGAATGAACCATAGCCTTTTTTTCACCCTTAATCTGTAGTCAAAAAAATAAATGGATGAAGAGGATAATCAACACAATGAACAAATTAATCCATATCCATTAAATCTATCATCGATGTTCAAATAAACTCTCTTCATGGAATTGATTTGTGGTCAATCAAAAAAAAATAAATGGATTGAAAACACAATGAAAAATTATACCTATAGTTTGGATCGATTGTTGATGAATAATGGTTCTCTGTTTTCATCATTGATGAGTTCCAAGAACTCCCTTGGTGAAACGATCCTTGATCTAGTCTCGATCTGTTGTGGCTCACCAAGAAATATCTCCAGTGGTTCTCTAGATCCCCAAGGTTTAACATCTAACCCTAAGATAAAATATATAACTTTGTATCTATATAAAAATTAAATTTCGTCATAAAATTAGATAAATTAAATCATTTAATTAATTAATTTTATTAATTCTATGGCCGAAAAGAATTTTTCCCAAAAAAACCCCATGCTGAAAAAGGTTATGTCAAACCTAGCGTAAAACCTACATTCTGAACTGAATGGTTCCCTTGAATTTCAGATATGATCCCCCATTTTGGATTTATTTAACCTTTTTAGGAAAAATTTACTCTTGTGATATTTAATATATGTAACATTTTTCAAATATTTATTTCGATCACACCATGTCTCATAATAACACATGGTCTCTATGCCTGGTCATAAAAATATTTCATATAATATCTAAAAATAATAAATAGAAAATATAAGTCATTAAATTCTCCCCATATTAGGTATTTTAATCCTAAAAAGATAAAACCCCACTCAAAAAGATGAGGGTACTGGGATCACATCTTGTTCTCCCACTACCAAGTGTTATCATAAAGATTATTGTGCCATCACTGGGCTCACACCGGGGGAATAGATCACCCATGAAGGATCCTAACCTACTGATCCTCAATCTCTAGTGGGTACTCAGCAAAGGTGGTTTCATCCTTGATGCCTAGCTCACCTGAGTTGATAACATGAAATAGTTCATGCATGTTCCTTCTCATCTGTGACATGTGGAAGAAATTGTATACCTAGTCCAATTGTCATGGTATATCTAAGGGTTATGACACCTCACTAAATTTATATAGTATCTATAAAGGGCTAAGGAGTCTCAGAGATAACTTTTCACCTCATCCAAATCTCTGCAATTCATATCAAGGTGAGACCCTAAGGAACACATGGTCTCCATTATTGAACTCTAGAGGTCTTCATCATGGAATTCTGATAGCTCTATACAATTCTCATCTACTCCTTGAGGATATGAACCTTCTCTATAGTAGCTCACACCAACTCTAGGACCATGAGTGCTTAATCACCTGGATTATTCCAAGAATGTGGTGACCTATAGGTTCACTCGTACAAGGAATCGAATGGATTCATACCAATGGTGGAATGGTATATGTTGTGGTATGGAAAGTATGCCAAGTGTTGAAGATCCACTAAAATATATCCAAATTCAATCATGTAATCCAACAGTATGTATTCCAATACATGAATGGTCTACTCACTCTAGCCATCAGTCTAGAGGTGAAATGTTGTTCTCAAGTACTACTGAGTCCCAAATGCCTCCTACAATCCTATCTATATTAATGACATGAAGAGAGAATTACGGTCTGAAATTTTTATCAAGGGAACCCATGGAGTCAGAATATCTCTCACATGTAGAGTAATCCCAATATCTCTACTGAACTCTTCTCTAGAAAATTTGGGAAATGGGTTGATTTGGTGAGTTAGTCTATGGAAATCACAAAGTGATGAGCCCGTAAGGGGCGTAGAGACCTAGGTTTTCCCTTGCTGCCACCTTCTCCCTCCGTTTAGGTTTGCACCATTTCCTTCCCTCCTGTAATTTTCTCAGTCTGTTCCTAGCGCGGTGGCTCCTTCTCAGTGTGGCGAAGAGGGTTTCTCGAGCTTTGATGTCTTGTGTTGCGGTGATGGCATCGGTCGCGTTCCATCTCACGTTTCATCTTCGGGCTTGGATGTCAGGCGACAAGGCGATGGAGATGCTCGAGATCTGATCCTTTGTGGCAGGGTGGTTATGTTCCTGGCCTTCGTTTTTGCGCTCCAGCATAGTGGACAGAATTTGGGTCTTCCATGGCAAGATCCAGACCTTCTGAAACTTGGGGTTAGGATGGGTCATCGGTGGAGGGCTCCTGGACCTCCGGTTGTTGGGGTCTGTGAGTTTGGTTTCACAGGGCAGTGACAGTCTGGTCCTATTGGTGAAGGGCGATATGGCCAGGTTCCAGTGTTGCGGAGGGTTCGAACTTTTGCATCGTGGGGTATTTTTTAATCTTTTATCATACTCTGGAAGGGTGGTCATGTTCCTAGTATTCTATCGTGGGTTTCAGATCTTCTGCGGTGCAGGATGTTTGAATCCCGGTCATCCGCAGTGTTGTCGAGATTCTGGTCTACCACGTTGTGCTATGGCTGGGCGAATGTTTTGGGTGGTTTTTTATGGTTCTGGCATACAGTTTTGATGGCGGTGGTGGTATTTGAGGTGATTTGGTCATGGGCATTTCCAGGATGGTCTTGTGTTGCACTGGGACTATCGTTCGATAATGGTTATGGCATCGGAGTGGTTGTCTTCGTTGTTGTTGATTTTCAAAATGGTTTATTTATTGATTTTTGAAAGTTTTTTTGTGGTGGTTTTTGAATCTGCTGGGGTCTTTTGGATTTGGGTTTACACTGCTTCAGAGCTACTGGATAGGGGTTTGCAGAGTGGCGTTTAGTCTGAGGGTGCGCTGCGGTTACCTGCGGAGATGGGTGTAGCGTCTAGATGGCCTGGTTTTCCTCACTCTGGTATATTTGTCACCCTTTGTGGATGTGCTATTTCAAGGCCCATCTCACTTAATTGGAGGGTTGGTCAGAATCCATCTAGAGTTCGCCGATAGGTTTGTGGATTTGGGCTGGTGTCGACGGTCGCATCGGTGGGCGTTCGAGGAGACCGACTCTGAGGTTTGTCCAGCTCTCCTGATGTTTGTTTCCCCTGGTTCGTGGTAACTCATCCTTTCTTGGTGACTTCGGCTCCAGATTTGATGGTTTGTCAATTTGAAGTCTTGAATGGATTTTATCCATTGTGATTGTATGTTTTAAAGTGGTGAAGTGGTGAATTTGGATGTGGTGAGGTCATGTATGGTTTCCCACTTTTTCCTTAAAAGTGTTTGCATAATAAAAAAAACAATTTTCAGCCTATGATCACCCCGATGGAATAATGCCCCCTAGATGTATGTGGTAACCCCATAAAAAATTCCAGGGATATCCCATCCCACTTCCACTATGAAACCTTGAGGGGTTAATCTAAATCCATTAGAACCTGGTGCTCAGCCTTCACTTGCTAATAAGTGAGCCATCAACAGAAAAAATCTGCAACACAACTCTTCATACCTATCCCCCAAAGCTAACATCAGAGGTCCTAGTACATATTTTTCACACCAGGATATACCTTTAAAAGGTATATATGAATCTTTTTCATCACCTACTAATGAAATTTCAAATGTATCATCATCCTTCCTCTGAAAATGATAGAATGTTCCCTAAATTCAAAATATCCATCAGAAGCTTGAATATTAGATATATGAGTACCTTAGGTCTCAAAATTTGTATCTTCGTGTTTTTTATCCCTGAAATGATTCAAAATAGGTGGGATAACAACCATCGACTGAAGATATGAATTACCATTATTTCTCACTATGGAAAACTGAAATGCGGCTAACTTCTCTGACGCCTCGACCAACAATTGAGAATAAGATATCCTTCTGAGAGTGTATTCCACCACATTCCCCTTCTTAGGAGTACAGATAATATCAAAGTCATAGTCCTGTTAGAACTCTATCTAGAAACTATATCTCAAGTTAATATCATTCTAAGAGAATATATACTTGAGACTTTTGTGGTTAGAGTAGAAGATTAACTGCATTCCGAATACATAGTGTCACCACATATTCAGTTTTAATACTATCACTGATAACTCAAGATCATAGGTCACATAGTTATGCTCATAGGTCTCAAGTAATGTGAACCATAAGAAATCATCACATACCTCTACATTATAGTACATCCAAGATCGGTCCTAGATGCATCACATTGCACTACATACTCAATGCCCTCATCCGCCAATCTTATTATGGGAGTGCTCATCAACATATGTCTCAAATCCTAAAAGAACTGATGGAAACTTTCCATCCACATGAAATTCTACCCCTTATGAGTAAAAGTTATAAAGGGTGCTTCGACTCTGGAGAAATCGGGTAAAAACATCCAATAGTACCCTACCAACCCAAGGAAACTCCCCACCTCAGAAACACTTTTTGGTGGCTCCTAGGAAAGAACTTCCTCAAACTTCGTTAGGTATACCTCCACTCCTACCTCTGAGATGATGTTTCATCGGAATTGGACACCTCGAATTCAAAATGTACACTTTGAGATCTTCCCATAAAGATAGTTCTCTCAAAGTGTGTGAAGGTAAATCCTCAAGTATCTAATGTGCTCCTCCTCAAACATTGGGTACACTAGCATATCATCAATGAAGACCACCACAAACTGGTCTAAAAAGGGTTTTAAGATTTGGTTCATGGGTATTGTGAACTATTATAGGTCATTCATCATGCTAAAGGGAATCAAAAAGTACTCATAGTGACTATAGCGATATCAGAATGTCTTCTTTGGAATATCCTCATCTCGTACTCACAACTAGTGATACCCTGATCCAAGGTCAATCTTAAAGAACCACCATGACCCTCTCAATAGATCTAAGAGGTCATCAATCCTTGGTAATGGATAGTTATTCTTCCTAATCACCATGTTCAAGAACCAGTAATCTATGAAAATTCTCAAGCTCCCATCCTACATGTTATCCAAAAACATTGGGCCAGCCCATGGGGAAACACTGGGTCTCACAACACCCTTCTCCTAGATGTCCTCAAACCACACCATCAGCTCCTGAAAAATCACAGGAGACATCCAATATGCTTTCGTAGATATCGGATCCATCTCAGGGTGTAAGTCAATGCAGAGGTAAAGCTCATGTTGGGGAGGTAATCCTGGAACATCCTCTGGAAAGACATCCTTGTACTCTTCCACTACCACAGAGAATTGGTAGCCCATTAAATCTAATTCTCCAAAAGTCATATTATCCAACTGGTGTGTAATCGGCTGCACTCTCCTATGCCTGATCCCATCCTATTCCCTTAATGTTTCCTTTCCACCAACAAAGGAAAACCTCATCCCATGAGTGCATAAAAACAATATCATCTTCATAAAATAGTCAATATAGGAAAGAACTGTGGATAGCCATCCCATACCTAATATGGATTCAAAATGCCACATTGCTTTTATAAAGTTATCACATACCTGAATCCCACCTCCAACCATCATAATGAACTATTGGTATAAGTGAAAAAAACTGAGTCACCACCTTTTGGAGTCTCTAACTGCAAGGTTCGAACCAAATGCTCAACCGAAATCTCTAAGTCTCAAACCATATAAGTGTTAAGAAAGTAATGACTTACACTTTTATTTATCAATATTGTTAGTAAAGTATAAAATACATTGATCATACCTTGTATCATCCTTGGAGCCTCGGGGTCATAGGACTCTATAGCATATAGTTGGTCTCATCTCAGACCACCAGATCCCTGAGCCCAAAATGGATCACTTGGGGATGGTGGTGGTAGTTGGTCAAACCTTCGACCACCTCCTACTACTACACTGGCCCATCTTCCACATTCTTCACCCTACATGACACAGTTATCCTACCTCTTTCTTTGTATTTATGGTCCATTTATTATCTCTTGATCAACTATATGACAGGTCGGGAAATCCTATTCCATATTTCCCTGACCCTCAGAAGAGAAACATCACCTCTCCCTCAGAAGATTTGATCCATCCTTAGAGCCATACAAAAAAGACCCAATGTCCTGAGATCGCCTCTTGAAGTGTTTTACATGCTTGGATCCCTATGACTACCATTGGATAACTACTTTCAAGATATCATATTGTGGGTTCCTGCTACCAACACCCACTATCAGTTATTACTCTTTCAGGTAGCTCTCTACCACCAAGACCCTCTCAAGAACCTGAGGGTAGGTGGGAATGGAAAGGGATACCACTATAGCATTGATATCCTAACATAATCTTTAATCAAAGGTCTATGTTCTGAAAATAAATATCCCTTACCATATCCATGGTGTATTGTTAGATATTAATAAACCTCTCTGAGTACTCTTCCACATTCAAACTACCCTACTATAGATTCCAAAGATCTTGTATGTACACTGATCATAACATAGCTAGATAAAAATCCTCCATGAAGAGATGCTCAAAGACTGACTATGAGAGAGATTCATTGTAGTGTGACTGAGTCACTAAAATCCACCATCACCTAGTGGAGCCCTGATGAAGACTTTCCATGAGGACCACCATCTGATATGTTGTCATCCTCACAAGGTGGAAAATTTGAGTGTCTTCCTCTATCCAATCCTTATCCACCTGGGGGTATATATTTCCCCAAAACCTTGGATATTTTTTCCTCTAGAACTCATACAACACACTCATAATATGTGTACATTCAACTTTCACCACTAGAACTAGCTGCTTCTCAATGTTTGGTATAGCTGGTAAACTACCCAAATGTTCTATATTCTCCATCGGTCTGTGTATTGATGCCTCATCACTCAATGAATCCTCATTATCACACAGTGGAATCCTAAATGTCTATCTTCATGGAGGCATCATGAAATAAAAAATATGGACCATGGTCAAAAAGTATATCTATGTAGATTCCTCATTATGGATATGGAAAACAAAACCTGTTCCTATATGATGCATGTACCAAATATTTTTCCCCCTAACCAATGTCTACATGTATTGAGTCAAAAAGTAGGTGATCATAGTCCTAGTGTATGGATACATTGGAGGCCGCACCAACATTAGAATCCATGTCTTGAAATCCATACTTGAAACACATAACACTATTTCCCTAAACCAATATCACACACTCCAGTCCTATGGTAGAATCAACTACTCTGATACCATTATGTCATGAACCTACTCATAAGGATCTGACCCATGCCTACCCCAAGCCCACCTCCAATGGGATAGCAGCTGGATACCCGTACAGAGTAGGAATTTCCCAAAAATGGGAGGCCTTATCCTAATGTACCTATACACACACACACACACACATCTCCAAGACCACACAATTTGAAACTGATTCATGCATACATTTATAATCCCAAAATCTGTATAATAGAAAAGTACTGAAACAGAAAAAAGAGTCCAAATAAAACGCTAACAGAAAACTATAGATATTCAAAGCTTCTCTAAGGAAGAGTACTATGATCAAATGAAATATACCAAAAAATACCTATGTTTATCAAGATCAAGCTAAACTCCACCTACTCTGTGTCTACCCAGGACACCATAAAAAGAGTCTTCATCTACATAATACATGACACATACAAGAATAACCCATGTAGGGTGAGTAAAAAAATACCTTGTAGGACACCCCAAAAACACTAAAAACGAATCATCAAGAATATTCATCTCATAAAAATGATATATTAATTAATGTATAGTATAAAACACCTATATATACTTTAGAAAGACACTATGCCACCAGGTTGTCGCAACTAACTTCCAGCCACATGATTCTTCTATATGAAATGCTTGTTCTGAGAGAATACACTCCATGATCTATGACATCATTGAGGAATATCATCCAGGATGTCAGTATCATTTATCCCACCCAATAAAGATCACTAGTGTCATAATACCCAGATACTTAGATAGGGTCCATACCAAGAACTGTTGGGGACACTATAAACCCAATATGGATCAAAATTCTATGTAGGGGATCATATACCAATGATATAGTGAAACATACTGATATAGATTTATATATTGAGGATCAACTCACTACATAAGGAGGTCATGTTGATTCCACAAACCCCACCTAGGGTATAAAGATGATAGAGTATCACACTCTAGTATCACGTAGGGATACCCCAAACTCTATCAGAGACTCACCCTCTAGAGTGGATCACAATCATTAGATGTGGATGTAATTCCAAACTACGCCCTCAAGGATAAGGACCAAGGGGAAAAAAATTCAACCGAAACTTGTTTGAACTAAAGTGATGAAGAGCTCCAAGTTGTCTCTATAGAAATACATAATGTGTAAGTAGAGTACATGATATACATCAATTAACTTAGTTCGTCTCATGTGTTATTTCCTCACACAACATGTAAATATCTATATAAAATTCATGTATGTAGATTACATGACATTTAGATATGATTCAACACCCTACGCATGTCTCCTAGTCATTCCCATGTACATGTGGCCATGAATGTATACACCTGACTGTGTCTGTGTCCAAGTACCCAACATTTCTGTGCTTATGTACTCATATCCATGTCCATGTACAATCTGAGGTTCATGTCAAGCCACTAGGGAAGGGTCAAATGTATTGTGACCTAGTCACATAGTGCATGATATTTAACTCGTCATGGAAACCCTAGTGTTGCAGCAAGGGGTCCCACATAGTGTGTAATCTTGAAATACACTCCATGTATATCGGGGTTTTCCAAAACACCAAGTTTCCATTCTTCATCATATGAAACATCACCAGATCCACAACCCTCACCAGATATCATAGATCTGATGTTGTTCAAGCCATTCCATCATCGCATCCCTGGATCTGAGTTTATATCTTCTTAGGAAATGCCTTCATCGAGCTATATTTCACCGTGCATCAAAACTGGGAAGAAAGGGAACCAAAAATCCATATTGATCCACCTATGATTCTATAACACCATCTTTATACCTCGATCATAGCATCATTCATGAATTTTACACATGGTATTGATTTTTTACACATAATAATGGTCATACAACAATCGAATACCCAATATTCATCGAACCATGGTCTAAAGAAATTATTTGTGATGAACATGTGAAGAATGAGGGGGGATCCATAATCTATAAAATGTGAAGAATAAACCAATAAATTGGTTCATTTGACCTTAATACATTATCGAAAAATTTATAGATAAAGAGGATAATCAACACAAAAAACAAATTAGTCCAACTCAATTAAATATAATGTTGATACGTGAATCAATTATTTTCATGGAACTGATCTATGTTTGAACAGAATAAACGAAAGGGATAAAAACCCAAATCAATATCCAAATTGTTGTTTATATTATTCACTGATGAAGAATGGTTTTGTGTTTCCATAGTTTAGGAGATCCAAAATCTTCATTGGAGAAATAATCCTTCATATTTTCTTGATTCATTGTCGCTCCCAAAGAACAATCTATAACAGTTCTCTAGGTCTCCAGGATTTAGTGGTAAAACATAATACAAATTCTATAACTATGGATTTATAGACAAAGTCATTATCTGTGTCAAATAATATAAATAATATAAATTAAATCATTTAATTAATTTATTTTATTAATTTTGTGCATCTGATGACTTTTTCACAAACACCCTGTGCTAAAAAGTTATGTCTCACCTATGGTAAAACATGTGTTTTGAACTCAATTGTGCCCTTGTATTTTTTATTTAGGTCTCTGTTTGGGTGTTATTCCAATTTTTCAATAAAACATTATATGCATGATATTTAATATATATAATCTATTTCAAAAATTTATTCTATGCACAAAGGGACTCATAATCCGGCATTGTTTCAACACCTAGTCTCAAACATGTTCCATATAATATTAGAAAAATACACATAAAATATGAGTCACTTGGATGGTATATATAAGAACCATGCTTAGCTTATCTATAGGGTTCCATTCAAGTAGTTGGTATAAGACTCGTGGTCATCCCACCTGGAGGGTTCCACTCTAGTAGTAGAGGACACATTCCCTAACTCTAAAAGAGGGTGCCACTCAGTGGATATCATGTAGAGGACCTATACCGTGACTCTGAAGGAGTGTTCCACTCAAATAGTCAATCGAGGACCCATGCTCTACCCAGTAGAATGGTTCCACTTGGATAGAAAATAGAGGGAGCACGCACTATCCCAACATGAGGTTCCTACTCTTAGAGTAGATAGGTAACCCATTCCCTATCCCACAAGAGGATACCACTCAATAGATAGGTATGAAACCCATACCCTATCATAATATAAGGGTTAAATTCTAGTTTACCTATTGATCTGGCCTGATCACTATCATCATCGAGCATCGCTAAAATTAACATCACACTCAAAACATCTAGCATCATATCTAAAGATACACTATGGAGGGAACTATAGTGTTATATGAAAAAACCAGTATAGGCCACTCGCAAGAAAAAATCTAAATCCAAACAAAGTAGATACAATAGGATGAAGTTTCCTCTAAAAGGAAGTAGGGGTACACTATCTATAAGGGGGCCCACAAGGCATGTGTCCATGCTCCCCTTCCAGGAAATGTCCCTTATGGTACACGACTCACAAACCATGTATTACTAAAAAACATTTATGTGGGATAAATTAAATTTCTGAGCCACTCGGGGTCCTTCTTGTGCTCATGGTTAGGTCTTTGTACTCCTGTATGTGTCCATGTACATTGGTACATGACGTGTTCTCCCACACAGGGTCCTATCTATGTGCTCCTACCACAAGAACTATCTACCAGGGGAGGGTCAAATGGAAAGTGTCCCAGCCACACATCATGTCATCCTTAAAATTTCAAAAACCCTAGCACCATAGCCAATGGGTCTCTACATGGAGTGTGTTCATCCATGTACACACCATGTAGTCAGGTTTTTCACAAAATATTAGATCTTCTCCCAGAATTCTAGATCCAACTCCTCACCATTTATCCATGTTTGTTTCTCACCTAAAATCAATGGGGGTACTCCCCATTTTTCATTTTTATCCATACTGTGGATGGAAAACTAGTTTCCAATTCATTTGTGTGAATCTGCATACACCACCACTAGTCGGAGTGCCTCCCGTGGCACTCCAAAACCTACTTCGGATCCCATATCCTTGAAGAAAAAATCATCAACCCATAAATAACTTGAAACAATCCCTTATTCCCCAATCCATTCCTCATAAATTATTCCTCCATGAATCTAGGGGTGAAATCGGTCTTAGTCGCTCCCAACAATGTCAAACTAAGACCTTCTGGGATAATCAGTGAAGAATACAAAAAAAGATTAATAGAAATGAACATGAACAAAGGTTAAATGATTGTTGTCAAATATTTCTTTGAAAATGGATACAGTTTGGGGAATATGTACATGAAATAATTTCCACTAATTGTTTGCTGACAAATACATATTTGGATTCCCTAGGTGAGAAAACATAACAATCAATTTAAAATCCTTCATGCAGGCACATGAAGAGGTTCAAATCACACATATCAAAGGAATAATAATATCATGATCAAATAGTTTAAAAAATTGGAGAAGAATAAAAAAATTGATGCATTTATATGGATATTTAATCGTTCATATATGAAGAACACACTCTCCAATTAAGAAGAGGAATCATTGCATTCATTGCATATCAATTTTGTTGAATCAATGGTTTCTTCATTGTTAGAACTTGATTCTCTAACAAGAGTTGAAGGATAATCCTCTCAATAATCCTAGGGTTATGAGGATAACAATGGGGATATTCCATAATAGAGATTTTATAGAAAAAATAGAGTTAGGTTATTTAATTTAAAATAAATATATTTAATTATTTGTTATAATTAAAATCACTCGCCAATTTTCGCGATATATGAACGGCCCATGTCGATGAATTTTTTGACATGTCTAGGGAAAAGTTCATATTATGGACTCAACCATGGTCTCAAATTTTTTATCCATGATTTCATTTGGGAGATATACCATTTCCTTTATGAAACTGTGTGTGTGTAATATAAAATATGTTTAATATTTATATAAAATTAATTTTAGGAACATCATTCCTCCGAATCACACACTTTCTCCACTCCTGGATCCAAAAATATCTCTATATATATCCAAAATTATTAAAATGGAAAAATAGGGTCTCTAAATTATTACCTCCTTGAATATTTTCATCCCTAAAATAATAAATTAAAAAAGATCTTAAGATATTGAGCTCGTATCTTGCTCTCCCACTCTTAGGATCTCTCCTACATACTCTTGTACTGACACATAGCACAAACCAAGAGAATGGTACATCCATATTGTGTCCTCTCATGCTGATCCTTGATTTCTACTAGCTTCTCTTCAAAAGTGCATTCAACCTTGATTTCCAACTCACCCCACTCAAGGACGTGTGTGCGGCCATGCCCATATCTCCTCATATGTGAAAATTGGAAGAATTTGTGTGCCTAATCCAACACTGGGGGTAGGGACATAAGGTAAGAAAACTCTCCAACCTTCTAAAAGATCTCAAAAATCCCAATGAACCTAAGGGGTATCATTCATTGCTAATTGAATCTCCACAATCCTTATCCTGGGGTGGCTCTCCGGAAAATGTGGTCTCCCTAATCTAAGTAAAAGGGCCTAATATATTGATTTTCATATTATTTATTACTTATATGGGCTATCTTCATCTGGTCATGAATTAATTGGACCTTCTATATCGCTACCTACACCATCTCCAGCTTAAAAAGAGATGCCTCTCCAATCTTCATTCAACACAAGGGTGACCAACATAGTCTCTCGTATAGGGCCTCAAAAGGTTCCATGCAAATAGTAGATTGGTCAGTAGTATTGTATGAAAACTTTACCAATGTAAAGTGATCCTTCGAGATCTATTTGAATTCCAACACACAAGCCATCAGTATATCCTCCAACACCTGGATAGTGTGCTTAGTCTGACTATCTATATGGGGGTGAAAGGCTATACCAATCCTCATCTGGTTCATGAATACATATTTCAGGCCTCTCCGCAACCATGAATTGAACTACGCATCACATTTGGAGACAATATTCGAGGTCACCTCATAAAGTCTAATAATCTCCCATACGTACAACTTCCCCAAACTATCCACTAAACACTGCTCGCTAATAACAAAGAAGTGTGCCAAATTTTTGAGTCGGCCAAACATCACCCTTATAGTCTCATTACCTCTCAATTTACAAGGAATAAGTATCACAATTTCCATGGACATTTCATCCCATTTTCACTTTGGGATATCAAGGGGATACAAAAAAACTTTCCAGGACCTAGTTCTTAGACTTTACCTTCTAATAAGTGAGGCACTGTGAGACGAAATCAACCATGATTTGTCTCATGTTAGACCACCCAATCTATCACTAAAGGTCTCTATAAATCTTCACCTCACTATCATATTTAGTGAAAGGAGAAGTGTGGAACTCTCCCATTAATTCCTGTTGCATTGTGACTGGGACCACCAACCGTCCCTCAAAAAGGAATATGTGATTCCCTCCTTCAGAAAATCAAACGGGTCAATCTCTTAAGGATATCTGGTCACACAAGACTTCACAGTCTATGTATCCAAAATATGACTCTCTCACATGATAATGGAGTGTAGGAGTCAATAATATTGACCAAAGAAAATTTTCACCCTCCTTCTTAACCATGGTTAGCTACAAGGAATCCAACTGCTCAGAAGCTACCTATACCAAATGCGCCTAGGACTTCCTACTAAGGGAATCTTCCACCACATTTTCCTTTCCCAAGAGTATATACTATCTTGAAGTCATATTATTGTAGGAACTATAATGATATCTTATATCTATGGTTAAAGTCTCTCTATGTAAATAAATACCTAGGACTCTGATGGTTTGAGTAAACCATAAAGAGAACTCCCAGAAGATAGTGCCACAAAATCCTCAGGACAAAGACAAATGCTTCCAGTACTTTGTTATGAGTCATGAAATTATTTTCATAGGGTCTCAAATACCTTGAACCATATTCAATAACTACATATCTCTTCATCAACATACAACCAACCCCTTATTTTGAGGCATCAAAATACACAATGTATTTCATGCCCTCCTCTAGTAGACTCAAAACAAGATCACTAATCATCCCCATCCTCAACTTCACGAAGGATCTCTAGAACTACTTAGTACAAGTAAATGGAATCACTTTACACCTATAGGTGGTGAAAGGATCTGTAATCTTATAGAATACTCTCAAAAAAATCTTTTAGTAACCCACATATCCAAGAAAAATCTGAACATCGAGCATGCTCTATTGGGACCTCCAAATCTCACGCCAGACGTAAAGAGATGAAGGAATGACTCACACCTGGGTCTACTAGTACTAAAGAAAGAGTGTAATAAAAATAAATTATGCCTCTAATAAGCTTGTGTGTCATTAGGTAATATGCCTCCATAGCCTGCAGCTATCTGTGGTCATGACCACTAGCTCCCTGAGCCTGACATGGGTCCCCCGGTGTTGTCGGTGTAAGGATCTCATAGAGTCCCCCACCACCCTCAACTCCTCCTCTTCAATACCCAGCTTATCCTCTACCAGATATGCCTCCTTGGGGGCCTCCCCTCTTATGGAAGATCCATGATCATGGTGTTTCCTCTACCATGGTGGTCCATCCACTATCTTCTTACGCTCCTCAACATGTTGGGTAAGGAAATAATGTTCCATGTAACCTCAGCCATCATATTCATATCACTTCCCCTATTTGGGGTTCCCTGGTCCTCTATCCTCCCCTGAAAAAATGCCTATACCTAATCCTGGGAATATCACATATGCCAAGATCATGTTGACTGGTTACTACTAGCTATTATAGAAAACTAGTCTCTATAACACCTACTTCCACCTCTAGTTATATTGTATCCCTCTGATAGGAAGACCTCTATCACTAATCACCACTCTAACACCCTAACATAGTTGGTAATGCACAAGGGTACTACATTGGCATGGATATCTCTATGGATACCCTGCTCAAACTTCTGGTTTGAGAAGTATCTATCCTGGATCATATCAAGGGAGTAGCACATAAGGTATGTTAACATCGTAGCACAATATTACACTTTCATCCCTCCCTAATGCAGCTCTAGAATCTATTTAATCTGAGCGGAGTGAATGTAGGAGGGATAAGACTCCTCATGGAACCACTACTGTAAGTCAGCCCATGAGATTGTCAACTCGTCGTGCATATATGTAACTAGACTCCAACAATGCTCGGTTTCTCCATGGGAAAGGATGGCTACCAGGGTAACCACATGATCAGTCCATTTCTTAATAAGCCTAAAGACATATATCACCGACTCTAGAAAATCCTCCATCAACTAGGGATCTCTTTCACCATGGAACATCAATGGCCCCTAGCACTAGAAATTGTTGAGTTCCCTAAGACTAGGTGCATCTTCAACATACTCTACTGGTATGATCTACTACTTGGTAGGTGGTGTAGTTACAACATATCCATATGAATGAAGAATATCATGGTATGGACCCTAAATTAAGGCCTCATCACTCATTGTATCTTCATCACAATATGAAATTGGTGACCTAGATGGTTGTCTTTGTGGAGGCATCCCGAAAATTTAATCAAGATTTACCATGGCCATATGAGTATATATATACAATGGGAAGATGACTCCAGATGGATAATAAAATGAATCAATTCTATATGATGCATCTACCATTGATCTCTGTAATAAATATCTCATTATAATGAGTTGAAAAGAAGGTATTCAGGGTCCTGGTGAATGGATACATTAGACATTTCACCAACACTAGGTTTTCTATCCTAAAAGCCTCACTTGAAACACTTTGGCACTATTTCCATAAATCCCAACCATATCCTCATAATTGGACTACAAAAAACACTATACCACTAAATGAACTACTCTAACACCAATATATCATGACCTGACCCAATGAGGCTTAAGCCACAACTACCTCAAACCCATATCCATGGTCTAGGGGGTGGTGATAAGCGTCAAATGGAATAACGAAATGAGAGAACTTTTCCTAAAGTACATGTATGCAGCTACCCAACCATCTCTATGAATAAGTGCATAAGAATAATAATAAAAATATGAAATTTCCATAGAATAACCATGAATGTAAAGAAACCTATGGGGTGTACAATTGTATGATAATGTAAATTAAAATGTAAAGGAAAAAATACATGCCCAACCAGGAATATGTCCTAACCAAAAAAAATGGAAAAATAAATCTAGAGAAATCCCAGATCCAACCATAATACATGTTAAATTTCACAAGTTATACCTATACTACTCTATAATTGTTGCTTACCTTTTTTCATCTTCATAAGATGCTACATGTATATGAAAATACCATGCAGAGGTGAGCATAAACATATGTAGTAGGACATCTGAAAAGTTGAATGGGGAATAGTAAGCGACACAATAAGAAATAGAAAGTACACATCTCAACCCAAAATAAAATGAGTAACAAAAATAAAATAACAAGGATACATATATATATACTCAACAAAATAATCCCAAACAAGATAGAAAGTGTATCTCCAACTCACAACCTATCCCAAGAAAGAGTTACAAAAATTCCAAGAGTCTATCGTCGATGCCTAGAATCTTATGCATCTATCTAAAGTGACATCCAAGTTAAGAATAACCTTTAAACTATTTAAAAATGTTTAGGGGAAAAATATTTAATTAGAGGACCCATACCATGGTAAAATAGGATGGTTCCACTCAAGTATTCGATAGAGGATCCAAGCCACATCATGTATAATGGTGCCACCATGATTGTCGATAAAGGATCCATACCCCTCTCTTCTAGAAGGTGACACTTTTATGGTGGATATAGGACCCATTCCCCACATATATAGAGGGTTAAACTCTTATTTTTGACAAAGGAATCATTCCTAGATTAGCTGGAGGGTCCCACTCTAGTAGTCGGTAGAGGACCCATGCCTAGTCCAGTTGGAGGGTGCCACTCAAATAGTCAAAGACTCATTACTTGACTCCACAGGAGGGTTCCACTCCATGGATAGAAAGTAGATGATCGATACCCTAACTCCATAGGAGGGTTACACTCAAATACTAGATTTAGGACCCATAACTTGCCTTGCAAGAGGGTGCCACTCAAATAGAGGATAGATAGCCCATGCCTTGTCTCAGTAGGAGCGTTCCACTTTAAGAGTAGAGAGAGGACCTATTCCCTATCCCGAAAGAGGATTCAAATCTCTATATAGGTAGAGGACCCATACCATATCCTAGTTGGATGGTGACACTCTAGTGTCCTTGGATATCCTTCCTAATCATGGATGTCTTCAGGCATCGCCTAAATAAAAATCATGCAAGAAACATCTCGCATCATATCTCAAAACCCACTAGGAGGGAACCATCACATTCTACATTGAAAAAACTCAGGATAGAATACTCACAGGACAAAAACTGAGTATAAATGAAGAATATATGATAGGTATAAGTTTCATCAAAAAGAAAATAGGGGTACAATTCATTTAAGGGAACCCACATGACATGTTATCCTGCTCCTCTTCTTGGAAATGTCCCTATTGGTACACATCTCACTACCAATGTAGTACTAAATAGTGTGTAGGTGGAAAACATGGTATATCTATGCCACTCAGGGCCATGATTATGTCTGTGTACTTTAGTACACAACGTGTTCTCCCACCCTGGGTACTGTGTGTGATCCTTCCACGTAACCTATCTACTCAGGGAGGTTCACAGAGCATGTGACCTATCCACATGTAATTTCATCCTCAAATTTTCAAAAACCCTATTTTCGTAGCCAAAGAGTCTCTATATGATGTTTTCTCATCCTTGTACACGTAGTATAGTCAGTTTTTTTCACAAAAAGTAATTTCTTCTCATGAAATTCTAGTTCTACATATGACGCATCGATCCATCACTGTTTCTCTCCCAAAATCGAAGTGTGAGTCCCCATTTTTCATGTTTGGCCATCCAGTGGTCATAAAATGGGTTTCTAATTCATTCTTGTGAATCTACACACACCACTGCTGCTCGAGGTGCCTCTCATGTCATATCAAAATCTTCCTTGGATCCCAAACCCATGAAGAAAACATCTGAAATTAGAAAATCCTTTAAATATATCCCTAATTCATGAATCCATTTATTTCATATGATTCTTCCATGAATCTGGGTGTCCAATTGGTCTCAGGCCCAACTAGAAAAATCAAACTAAGACCCCATGAGCTAATCAGCAAAGAACGTGAATAAATATTGGGAAAAATTCGCAACAAAAAAAAGTGAAATGATCATTGGTCATGTGTTATTGAAAAATAGATATAGATTAGGATAAATTCACAAGAATGAGGTTCAATGATCATTGGACAAGAATTATTGTCCAACAGATATAGATTGGGATGTTCGGGGTGATAAACTGAATAATTAATTTAAAAACTGATGTTTGGTCACATGCAGAGGTTCAAATAGAGCATATCAAGGGAATATTAAGATCATTATCAAATAGATTAATCAATTGGTGATGAATACAAAAATTGGAAATTCTATTTGTAGATTGGATCTTTCGTCAGTGAAGAACACACTCTATAATAAATAAGAGGAGTCGTTGCATTCGCTGCATCGCAATCTTCCTAAATTTGGAGTTTCTTCGTCATCATATCATTATTTACCAATGAGAGGTGGAAGGATAATCCTATAAATGATCTGAGGGTTATGTATATAATCCTGGAGATCCACTATAATAGGTATTTTATATATATAACATAATTATGTTATTTAATGTAAAATAAATATATTTATTTATTTATTTTAATTAAGAACACCCCCCCAATTGTTGTGATATATGAACACCCCACGCTGACCAAATTTGGTGTCCCTACTAGGATAAACCTTATGTTCTGGACTTAAACATGGTCTCAAATTTCTGATCTGATATTCCATTTAGGAGATATATCATTTTCTATAAGAATTCGAGTTCCTGTAATATAAAATATATTTAATATTTATATAAAATTAATTCTGGTAACATCGGTCTTCGGAATAGCACGTTGTCTTAGCACTTGGTTCCAAAAATATTTCTAGATCTATGTCACGACCCGCCCTCGGGGCCCGTGCCATGACTACCCCAAGCCCGCCTTCCATAGGCCAGGGGCTGGCGACTAGCACCAAGGCGTAAATCCCGGTAAAAAGGGAAGGCATTGCCTTTGAAAAGTAAACAAACACCACAGAGTAAGCAAGCGGAAAGTAAACACTAAACAAAAGCAGAGTACAACTGAAAGTGCGGAAAAGTAAATGGGCCAGTATACAAACCCAAACTGTAAGTAAAGTACAACTCGAAAGGGAAAACAACAACTGAAAAGTAAAAGCCGCTACACTGAGCTGTCCACTGGAAATCCCACCTGAAGGGTGGGTACAGATAGCTCCTCTGCTCCACGGGTTCCGTCGTCCGCTCCGTGCATGTCCCGCCCAGTGGTCCACCTCCGGGTACCGTCCCGCTCTGCAAGCCTCAGCTAAGGTCAACGCTGTCCGTCGTCTACAACCAACACAACGTAGTGCGGGCAAAGCCCGTGCAGGGGTGAGTATAAGCTACTCAGTAGGGACCCCGAGACCCCTGAAGGTCTCTCAAATCCACAAAGGATAAACCACGAAGAAAGGTACAATCACGAAGTAACAACCGACTCTTCTTAGGTATATGCCCATACATATACCTAAGTCATCAAATTCAAATACGCTCCAACCTCCTATCCCAAGTACAACTCAGTCCACACAGGAAAGTAAACGTATTCCACACAGGAAAGCAAAACGTAATCCACACAGGATTGCACAACACAATCCACACAGGAAAGCAACAGATTCAGCTCACACAGGTATACTTATTCGATAGACGATAAAGATGATCTCTGATCCATCTAAGTCGTCGGACCCACGAAGGATCGATAGATAACTAACCCCCGCAAAAGACCCACACAGGATCGGGCCCACGTAGGACCTGTAGGCGCTGGTTCACACAGGACTGCTGAGCGCAAGGACCCCCACAGGATCGGGCCCACACAGAACCTGTAGCACTGATCCACGTAGGATCGATGAGTGATGAAGTCGTCGTTGTCGAATCCACACAGGATCTCTGTACTGTCGTCGTCGCAGTCACAGTAGCAGTAGAAGCAGTAGTAGTCACAGTAACAGTCGCAGCCAGCACTAGGGTTCCCGCACACAGCAAGCTCGTTCGGAGGGTCTGCTCCACGATCCGAGAGGCTGATACATCAACTGTCACAAAGTCCAGAGTTGATGTATCCAAAAAGTTCCGTATCGTCAACAGGAACTCAACGCAACAGACGGCGCGTCGATCTGACGCCCGGTCTGAGAGTTATTGGCATTTTTGTCCCCGGGGCCCGGTTGGTTTTTAAGGCAAAACCAACCCGACCGTACTCCACCTGCGTCTAAACCTCGGGCGGAGTATGCCAAAAGATTCGTCTCACTAAGAGGAACACAACACAGCTGACGGAACGTCAATCGGACGTCCGTAGCTCAAGATATGAGCGTTTCCGCTCCGAAGGCCCGGTTGGTTTCGTGAACGAACCAACCCGGCCGAACTCAAAGTAAACCGAAACCTTGAGTGCGATATACCGAAACGACCGACTCGATCCAAGGATCGTGTTTCCACAGACGGTTCGTCGATCGGAGGTCCGTGGCTCAAGTTATGGCCAAAAGACCGAAAATGATTCGAAACGGGGGGTCCAGGTCCGGGGCGACCCGGCCCGACCCCCCCCCCCCCCCCTGGGTCGACCCGACCCGAGTCCAACCCGGCGCGGCGGCGCGGTGGCACGGGGGCTGCGGCGGTCTGGCGCCGCACGCGGGGGGGGGCAAAGCCCCCCGCTTGATTTGGTGGGCGGCGCGGCTAAATGCCGCGCCCTTTGCAAAATAAACGGCCCCCACGTGGGGGCCGGCTTGAGGAAAAACCGGGGGGCTGCTGCCCCCCTCTTCATGGAAACCGCCCCCCTCTTTATGAGGGGGGTTTTTTTTGAGCTGGCCGGGGGATTAATTTCCCCCGGTTCATTACCATCCGGCCGGCCAGCTGGCCGGCCGGTTTTTCTCCAACGGGACCGGAAAATCCGGTCCCCTCTTCGGCTTCCGATGCCGGCGGCCCGGCCGCCGGTCTTCTCATTCCGCCGCGGCCCGGAACCGGCCGCGGTGTTCGTCGTCGGGCGCGGTGCGACGGCACCGCGTCCCTCCGCCGCGCCTTTGATTCCCCTTGATGTGGCGCGGCGGCGTCGCGTTCTTGAAGATTCTTCCATGGCGCGCGCGGGACGGCGTCGCGCAAGATAAACATTCAATTATCCGCGTGGTACGACGGCACCATGCCACCTTGCTTCCACCCGCAAGATAAAACAACATGAACGATGGAGGGGGTTCGGCCGTGTTCATGCGGTCCGGCCCCCCTCACGTTAAATAATAACACAACTTAAAATATTCAAATGCCTCACGTTAGACATGATAGATCCACGATCAAGAACGAAATAATTAAACAATAAATCAACAACCCCTACCTCGGGTATAGGTTCGAAGATTTGACAACGACCCGCGGAAGACAACGTCGCGGAGGTCGGGCGTCGCGGTCGTCGTTCGTCAAATCCGATGACGAAGAGGTGCGTCCGATGTGATACATCGTTGGAGAATCTTCGTATGCCGACGAAGGGAGCCCGAGGAGGAAGCGGCGTTCCCTCTCGTTGACACGGAAGACGAAGAAGAGAGGAGCGGCGTTCTTCGTCGGAACTTGAGCGTTCTTCTTCAAGTTGAGCGTTCTTCGTCAAGGCTTGAAGATGAAGGAGAAGATCTCAAAATCCTCTCAAGAACAAAGGAAACCAACCAAACAAAATAAAATAAGCTTCAGCTTATTTTATTACACAACCCTCCTCTTAGAATTTCAAAGGTTTGAAATTTAAATTAACCCTCTTCAATTAATTAAGCCAAGTTGTCAACATTAATTGAAATGGGTTAAAGAGGAGGTTTTGAGAGAATTTGAGGAGTTGGGGTTCGTGTGGGCCCCACCACACTTAATCCTCCCAAGGGAGGTTAAGTGGATGTGGGTCCCACTCCCAACTCCCTTTGGTAGGATTTATCTAGTTAAAATAAAATTTGTTCTTCAAAAATTTTATTTAACTTAAACTAAAAACCCAAAAACTAACTTTGAACCCGCAACAAACGCAACTTCCGAAAAGGTCTCTTTAAGCGAAAATTGGCGCTGTGAGTTCATCGGTGCCCTCAGATTTCAATTCCGAGCACCGGATCAAAAGTTAGGAATTCCCGCTCGTTCGTTCACTGAACATACCCGAGCCAAACTTCAGAAATTGATTTCGGGAACTCCGGGCCTCGGAATCAGGTGCCATCTGAAACCGCGCTCTTGTAAAATTCTAAAGAAAATTAAGAAAAAATTTCCCTTGAATTTTACAGGTCTTTACATTACTCCCACCTCAGGGCTTTACGTCCCCGTAAAGATACATCAAAAACTAGGGAAACAAATGAGGGTACTGAGCACACATCTGAGCCTCCCGCTCCCATGTGCTCTCCTGGAGATTCCCGTGCTGCCATCTGATGCGCATAAGAGGAATCGATCGCCCACGCAGGACCCGCTCCTGTCGATCCTCTATCTCCACCGGGACCTCCGTAAATGTCGCCCCATCGTCAACGTCAATCTCCCCATGGTCAATGATGTGCGTCGGGTCGTGCACGTATCTCCTCAGCTGGGATACGTGGAAGACGTCGTGCACCCGGTGCAACTGAGGTGGTAGAGCCAGGCGATAAGCCACCTCACCAATCCTGCTGAGAATCTGGAAGGGTCTGATGAAGCGCGGAGATAACTTGCCGCCTCGGCCAAATCTCTGAATACCACGTCGAGGTGAGACCCGCAAGAAGACATGGTCGCCATCCTCGAACTCCAGTGGCCTCCGTCTCCTGTCAGCGTATGACTTCTGCCGGCTCTGTGCTGTCCTCATCCGCTCCTGGATGACCTGGACCTTCTCTGTCGTGGCTTGGACCATCTCCGGTCCCACTAGTGCTGACTCCCCAGGGTCTGTCCAGCACAAAGGAGATCTACAAGGTCGGCCGTACAACGCCTCGTACGGTGCCATCCCGATAGTGGAGTGGTAGCTGTTGTTGTACGCAAACTCCACCAAGGGTAGGTGGTCCTCCCAGCTACGACCAAAGTCGAGGACACATGCGCGGAGCATGTCCTCGAGAGTCTGAATGGTCCTCTCTGTCTGACCATTCGTCTGAGGGTGAAAGGCTGTGCTCAGACATAGCTGCGTCCCGAACGCCTCCTGTAACCCCTTCCAAAGCCGGGAAGTAAAGCGGGCATCTCAATCGGAGACGATAGATGATGGCACACCGTGGAGCCGCACAATCTCCTGAACGTAGAGACGTCCCAAGCTCTCCATTGAGCCCAGCTCTCTGATGGGTAAGAAGTGTGCCGACTTGGTGAGTCGGTCAACAATCACCCAGATGGAGTCGTGACCTCTGGAAGTGCGTGGAAGTCCAGTCACGAAGTCCATAGATATGCCGTCCCACTTCCACTCTGGAACCTCCAAGGGCTGTACCAAGCCTGCTGGTACCTGATGCTCTGCCTTCACCTGCTGGCAGGTGAGGCATCGAGAAACGAATTATGCTATTGCCTTCTTCATGCCCGGCCACCAGTGCTGTCGTCTGAGGTCCTGGTACATCTTCGCCACTCCAGGATGTACCGCCAAAGGAGAAGTGTGAAACTCTCTCAGCACTTCCTCTCGCAAAGCTACTGGTACCATGGTACGTCCTCTGAAAAGGATGCCGTGCTCTGCTCCAAGGTAGAAACCATCAGGTGCCTGTCCCGAGGATATCTGTGCACGCCGTGTCTCACAGTCAGCGTCCTCACGCTGTGCCTCCCTGACCTGCTGCAGTAGTGGAGGAGTGACTGTGAGAGACTGAAGGAAGGCTGCTCCATCTCTTTCCACGAAGGATATCTGCAAAGAGGCTAGCTGCTCCGTCGCCTCCTCAAGTAACTGAATGCCCGTCCTCCTGCTGAGGGCATCGGCTACTACGTTCCCCTTCCCAGGAGTATAGACTATCTCAAAGTCATAGTCCTGGAGGAACTCGAGCCATCGCCACTGTCTCAGGTTCAGGTCCTTCTGAGAGAAGATATACCTGAGACTCTGATGATCAGAAAAGACTGTAAAGTGCTCGCCCATCAGATAGTGTCGCCATGTCTTCAGAGCGAAGACCACTGCTGCTAACTCCAGGTCATGGGTAGCATAGTTCTGCTCATGTGGCCTCAACTGACGTGATCCATAGGCGATCACTGCCCGCTCCTGCATCAGAACACATCCGAGTCCGGTCCCTGATGCATCGCAATAAACTACGTACCCTACTCCCTCCTCAGGCAACCTCAAGATAGGTGCGTAGGTCAATCTCTGTCTCAGCTCCTGGAATCTCTGCTGACATCTGTCAGACCACACGAAGGGTTTCCCCTTCTTCGTCAAAGCTGTGAGTGATGCCGCAACTCTAGAGAAGTCTGGCACGAATCTCCGATAGTATCCAGCTAGTCCCAAGAAACTCCGAACCTCAGTCACGCTCCTGGGTGGCTCCCATGCTAACACATCCTCAATCTTCGCGGGATCCACTGCAACTCCCGCCTCAGAGATAACGTGTCCCAAGAAGTGGACCTCACGTATCCAGAACTGGCACTTCGAGAGCTTACCATAAAGCTGGTGCTCTCAGAGTGTGTCAAGTACAACTCGCAAGTGATAGGCGTGCTCCTCCTCTATCGTAGAGTAAATCAGAATGTCGTCGATGAAGACCACGACAAACCGATCGAGGTATGGCTGAAAGATCCTGTTCATGAGAGCCATGAACACTGCTGGAGCATTGGTTACACCAAAAGGCATAACCAAGAACTCATAGTGGCCATACCGACATCTGAAGGTTGTCTTCTGCACATCCTCGTCTCTGACTCTGAGCTGATGATAGCCTGACCTGAGGTCTAACTTCGAGAACCACCGTGCTCCCTTGAGCTGATCAAAGAGGTCATCAATCCTCGGTAGCGGATACTTGTTCCTCACTGTCACCTGGTTCAGGCGACGATAGTCAACACAAAGTGGCAAGCTCCCGTCCGCCTTCTTGGCGAAAAATATCGGGGAAGCCCAGGGTGAAACACTGGGTCGGATGAACCCCTTGCCCTGCAAGTCCTCCAACTGTACCCGTAGCTCTCGAAGCTCGGCAGGGGCCATCCGATATGCTGGAGTGGATATCGGGGCTGTCCCGGGGTACAAGTCAATATAAAAGTCTACCTCTCTGCGAGGAGGTAGCCCTGGAACGTCGTCGGGAAAAACGTCTGCAAACTGATCCACCACTGCAGGAAAACCAGGACTCCGCACGTCAACTGCTCCAAGGATAAGGCTAGCCAACTGATGAGTAATGGGCTGTCCTCTCCTCCGCGGAAGACCATCATGTGCTGCTAAGGCTCCCTTCTCGCCGGTGAAGGTGAACCTGCTCCCGTCGGTGCGTACACATCGCACCTTGCGCCTAAAACAGTCAATCTGTGCAAGGACCATAGATAGCCAATCCATGCCCAGGATGATGTCGTAAGGCCTCGACGCTGCTACAAGAAGATCCCAGCCGAAGCTCTCGCCTCCTAGAGTAAGCTCATACTGCCGGCACCAGTGCGTAATCGTCGAGTCTGCTCCCGTAGGAGTCTCTAGCCGTAAGGATCGAGCCAACGGCTCTGTCGGAATCTCCGAGCTCCGAACAAGGGCAGCGGTTATGAAAGAGTGACTCGCTCCTGTGTCTATAAGAACTGCATCAAGGGTAGAGTAGACACAGATAGTACCTCGAATCATCTCGGGTGCGCCGTGGTCATAGGCCTCTGCTGCCTGGAGCTGTGCATGTCTCTTCCCGCCAGCTCCCTGTGGTCGGGGTGGACCTCCTGGTGGTGGTGGTGGCAGAGCCTCAAAGCGTCGCCCACCACCGGCTGCTCGTCCAGCTCCTCTGCCTCGTCCGCCTCCTCCCGGCGGACCGCCACGTTTGACCCTCTGCCTCTGCCTCGGTGGTCCCTCAACCGTCTGCTGCTCCTCGGCACGGCGGGTCGGGCAGTCACGAGCCATGTGGCCCTGCCCGCCGCACGAGTAGCACTGTCTGCATCTCGAAAGACTGGCTCCTCGCTGTGTGCCCCGCACTGCTGAGCCAGTGTCCTGAGGTCGTCTGCCCGAAGGTCTGGTCTGTCTGGACCCCTGAGTCATCCGTCGACTGCCTGCTGCAGATGACTCTGCCATGTGCCGCCCTGCGGTGGGTCGCTGTGCTGGTGTAGACTCAGCAAGGAAGCTCTCGATTAGAAGGGCCCTCTCCAGTACTCCTGTCTGAGTCGGTATGCTGAGGGAGATCAGCGATGCCCTGATCTCGTGTCTCAAACCCTGCTCGAAGGTCCGGGCCCAGAAGAATGGGTCCCGTACCATGTCGGTCGAGTAGCGCGAGAGATCGGTAAATCTCGCCGAGTACTGAGCGACCGTCATGCTGCCCTGCCGCAGCTGTAGAAGCTCCTGGATACGCACCGCACGAAGGGTGGCTGGGACGAACTCCGAGCAGAAGAGGCTCTCAAAGTCCGTCCAAAGTAGGGATGACTCATCGTGCACCTGGAGCATCAAGCTCCACCATCGTCCTGCTGTTGCGTGTAGTAGGATCGCAGCGAGGATCACCATGAGGTCTGCTGGTGTCCTCACTAGCCTAAACACTCGTACTACTGCCTCCAGCTAGTCCTCTGCTGCATGGGGATCCGTCTCCCCACGAAACCTGGGCGGTCGCTGGCACTGAAACTCATGCAGTGCGCTGAGGCGACGTGCATCGTCAGCGGCTGCTGCTGGAAGCATCGGGGGCTCGGCGGGTAGAGCTACCGCCGGTGCCACTGCTGACAAAGGGCCCTGCACCGAGGCCTCGTCGCTCGGTGGGCTGTCGTCACGCACGACTCTCGGAACCCTAGCTGGCTGCCGTCGTGGGGCCATCCTGAAAAGGAAACAGGTGCGCCACGGTCAGAACAGTATACCTAGTGAGCTGATATAAGTAATCACAAAGAAAACTTTGAAACACACACGCAATCAATGTATTCGTGCATTAAGTCGGAAATCAGAAGTCAGGGTCCTGGTGTACGGATACGTCGGCCGCCGCACCAACACTGGACTCCCTGGACTGATAACCTCACTCAATACGCTAAACATTATTGCTTCACATAGAAAAGATCAGAGTTCGCGGTAGAACCGAACTCCTCTGATACCAATTTGTCGCGACCCGCCCTCGGGGCCCGTGCCATGACTACCCCAAGCCCGCCTTCCATAGGCCAGGGGCTGGCGACTAGCACCAAGGCGTAAATCCCAGTAAAAAGGGAAGGCATTGCCTTTGAAAAGTAAACAAACACCACAGAGTAAGCAAGCGGAAAGTAAACACTAAACAAAAGCAGAGTACAACTGAAAGTGCGGAAAAGTAAATGGGCCAGTATACAAACCCAAACTGTAAGTAAAGTACAACTCGAAAGGGAAAACAGCAACTGAGAAGTAAAAGCCGCTACACTGAGTTGTCCACTGGAAATCCCACCTGAAGGGTGGGTACAGATAGCTCCTCTGCTCCACGGGTTCCGACGTCCGCTCCGTGCACGTCCCGCCCAGTGGTCCACCTCCGGGTACCGTCCCGCTCTGCAAGCCTCAGCTAAGGTCAACGATGTCCGTCGTCTGCAACCAACACAATGTAGTGCGGGCAAAGCCCGTGCAGGGGTGAGTATAAGCTACACAGTAGGGACCCCGAGACCCCTGAAGGTCTCTCAAATCCACAAAGGATAAACCACGAAGAAAGGTATAATCACGAAGTAACAACCGACTCTGCTTAGGTATATGCCCATACATAGACCTAAGTCATCAAATTCAAATACGCTCCAACCTCCGAGCCCAAGTACAACTCAGTCCACACAGGAAAGTAAACGTATTCCACACAGGAAAGCAAAACGTAATCCACACAGGATTGCACAACACAATCCACACAGGAAAGAAACAGATTCAGCTCACACAGGTATACTTCTTCGATAGAAGATAAAGATGATCTCTGATCCATCTAAGTCGTCGGACCCATGAAGGATCGATAGGTAACTAACCCCCACAAAAGACCCATACAGGATCGGGCCCACGTAGGACCTGTAGGCGCTGGTTCACACAGGACCGCTGAGCGCAAGGACCCACACAGGATCGGGCCCACACAGGACCTATAGCACTGATCCACATAGGATCGCTAAGTGCTGAAGTCGTCGTCGTCGAATCCACACAGGATCTCTGTACTGTCGTCGTCGCAGTCACAGTAGCAGTAGAAGCAGTAGTAGTCACAGTAACAGTCGCAGCCAGCACTAGGGTTCCCGCACACAGCAAGCTCGTTCGGAGGGTCCGCTCCACGAGCCGAGAGGTTGATACATCAACTGTCACAAAGTCCAGAGTTGATGTATCCAAAAAGTTCCGTATCGTCAACAGGAACTCAACGCAACAGACGGCGCGTCGATCTGACGCCCGGTCTGAGAGTTATTGGCATTTTTGTCCCCAGGGCCCGGTTGGTTTTTAAGGCAAAACCAACCCGACCGTACTCCACCTGCGTCCAAACCTTGGGCGGAGTATGCCAAAATATTCTTCTCACTAAGAGGAACACAACACAGCTGACGACACGTCAATCGGATGTCCGTAGCTCAAGATATGAGCGTTTCCGCTCCGAAGGCCCGGTTGGTTTCGTGAACGAACCAACCCGGCCGAACTCAAAGTAAACCGAAACCTTGAGTGCGATATACCGAAACGACCGTCTCGATCCAAGGATCGCGTTTCCGCATACGGTTCGTCGATCGGAGGTCCGTGGCTCAAGTTATGGCCAAAAGACCGAAAATGATTCGAAACGGGGGGTCCGGGTCCGGGGCGACCCGGCCCGACCCCCCCCCCCCCCCCTGGGTCGGCCTGAACCGGGTCGACCCAACCCGGGTCCGACCCGGCCCGGCCGGCCGGCGGCGCGGCGGCCTGGCGCCGCACGGAGGCTGCACGCGGGGGGGGGGGGGGGGGGGGCAAAGCCCCCCGCTTGATTTGGTTGGCAGCGCGGCTAAATGCCGCGCCCTTTGAAAAATAAACGGCCCCCATGTGGGGGCCGGCTTGAGGAAAAACCGGGGGGCTGTTGCCCCCCTCTTCATGGAAACCGCCCCCCTCTTTATGAGGGGCGTTTTTTTGAGCTGGCCGGGGGATTAATTTCCCCCGGTTCATTACCATCCGGCCGGCCAGCTGGCCGGCCGGTTTTTCTCCAACGGGACCGGAAAATCCGGTCCCCTCTTCGGCTTCCGACGCCGGCGGCCCGGCCGCCGGTCTTCTCATTCCACCGCGGCCCGGAACCGGCCGCGGTGTTCGTCGTCCGGCGCAGTGCGACGGCACCGCGCCCCTCCGCCGTGCCTTCGATTCCCCTTGATGTGGCGCGGAGGTGTCGTGTTCTTGAAGATTCTTCCATGGCGCGCGCGCGACGGCGTCGCGCAAGATAAACATTCAATTATCCGCGTGGTGCGACGGCACCACACCACCTTGCTTCCACCCGCAAGATAAAACAACATGAACGATGGAGGGGGTTCGGCCGTGTTCATGCGGTCCGGCCCCCCTCACGTTAAATAATAACACAACTTAAAATATTCAAATGCCTCACGTTAGACATGCTAGATCCACGATCAAGAACGAAATAATTAAACAATAAATCAACAACCCCTACCTCGGGTATAGGTTCGAAGATTTGACAACGACCCGCGGAAGACAACGTCGCGGAGGTCGGGCGTCGCGGTCGTCGTTCGTCAAATCCGATGACGAAGAGGTGCGTCCGATGTGATACGTCGTTGGCGAATCTTCGTATGCCGACGAAGGGAGTCCGAGGAGGAAGCGGCGTTCCCTCTCGTTGACATGGAAGACGAAGAAGAGAGGAGTGGCGTTCTTCGTCGGAACTTGAGCGTTCTTCGTCAAGTTGAGTGTTCTTCGTCAAGGCTTGAAGATGAAGGAGAAGCTCTCAAAATCCTCTCAAGAACAAAGGAAACCAACCCAACAAAATAAAATAAGCTTAAGCTTATTTTATTACACAACCCTCCTCTTAGAATTTCAAAGGTTTGAAATTTAAATTAACCCTCTTCAATTAATTAAGCCAAGTTGTCAACATTAATTGAAATGGGTTAAAGGGGAGGTTTTGAGAGAATTTGAGGAGTTGGGGTTCGTGTGGGCCCCACCACACTTAATCCTCCCAAAGGAGGTTAAGTGAATGTGGGTCCCACTCCCAACTCCCTTTGGTAGGATTTATCTAGTTAAAATAAAATTTGTTCTTCACAAATTTTATTTAACTTAAACTAAAAACCCAAAAACTAACTTTCAACCCGCAACAAACGCAACTTCCGAAAAGGTCTCTTTAAGAGAAAATCGGCGCTGCGAGTTCATCGGTGCCCTCGGATTTCAATTCCGAGCACCGGATCAAAAGTTAGGAATTCCCGCTCTTTCGTTCACTGAAAGTACCCGAGCCAAACTTCAGAAATTGATTCTGGGCACTCCGGGCCTCGGAATCAGGTGCCGTCTGAAACCGCGCTCTTGTAAAATTCTAAAGAAAATTAAGAAAAAATTTCCCTTGAATTTTATGGGTCTTTAAAATCAATCCCAAAGTCTTACAAGGAAAAATTTGGGTCTCCAGAATATGTCCCACAGACTCTCCACACAATATTTTATGTTAGACATATAATATGTAATATATTTTTTTATAACCTTGGGAAATGGAAACTTAATATGGTGTGTGGTCAAATTCATAGTAAGGGTAAACATAAGTGATAACAACAAAAATCATTAGTGGGTATAAGATGAGATTAAATAATATAAAATGAAAATATTAACAGAAAAAATTCCATAATTTAATGAATATAAAATCATAATATTTCTATGGATAACAATTGGATTAAAAAATAACATGGATAAAAATAAATTGTTCTTTAGCAATGAAATTCATAATGTCAGATGGCTAATTACAAGACATAAGACAAGACATCATGATATTACTGTTAAGGCCATGTATCTAGGAAATATTTTTTTGGGTAGTAATACACCAAAATTACCATGTTAGTTTATCTCATGAGACCTATCAATGCATCGAGGGGAGATCTATACTAATCCCCACCCATATCTAATTAATTCCAATTCAATATTACATGAATGAATGGATAAGATATATAATAAATAACCAATATTCCTTAGTAATATATAAACATCCATGTTGGAAAAATGAGGATATTAATTTTAAATATTTCTCTAATAAATTAGTAGAATAGATCTCAAGCTAAGAATACCTCAAATAAGAACTATATAGAGTATGGATTATACAATTAAGTCAATAATTTCCCTAATAAATAAATTGAATAGTAATCTTTAGAAGCTTCCCTCAAACTAAAACCATAATGAGTAAGGGTTATATGGTTAATTTAATAATTTCCGTAGTGAATGGAGAATATAAATATTATAGAGAAATAAGGTGGATGATTGAAATTAATAATAGCCCTAGTTTAACAAAATAAACTTATAAGGATGTTTACATAGATGGGAAACACTATTAAAAGAATATTTCTTCAAATGATACCAAAAAATAAGGGATAAATAATTGGATTGTTTTATATCGTGAGTTCAAATCCCCAAAAATATATAAAAAATAATATTAAATATAGGTTATATCACAGAAAATAATTCCAATTAGGTAAAATCCTATTGAATATGAAAAGTAAAATGTAAGATAAAAAATAAAAGAGTTTTTATAAAACATTTTTATGTTATTATATAGATGAAATTATGGGTCACTTTTACAATCCATTTTTGAAAAGGTAAAGTTAAACTTTTGAAAAAAAGATTAATTTTAAAAGGAATCTCCAATAATGGAGCCTTGAAAAGGATATAAAGGTATAGAGGGAAATTTTATCTATAAGATAAAAAATTTGATAATAAAATAAATTACCTTTATAATATTTTTGAAACACATTTTTTATCCACATCCTAGAAAAAGAGTGTAAAACAATCTTTTTTTTAATACTTCATATTCCTAGAGTGGAAGATGAATTATTATATAATAAAATATTAGTTTGGGAGAACCTAATAATCATAAATTAATGTTTATAATGAAATAATATAACTCAAATAAAGGATATTTGAGTTATCTATATCCCTTATGGACATCATACAGTATAATACATTGAATATTTGAAAAGGGGTTCATGTGGTAAAAATTTAAATAGTGGGATAATACGACATAATATAATCAAATTGTAGAATGTATCAAACTTTTATGAAATATTTTCAATAGAATTATCATAACCTAATGAAATAAAATTGATATACCACAAACTTATACGTCTAGGTTTACACTTGAGTAAAAAATAATTTGAAAAAAAGATCATGATTTGGATTAGTATATCCATTAAATTATAATGTAAAAATTATATAATATCCAGGTAATATTAAATAAATAAAACTCTATAAAAATAAAACATGGTTCATAACATGTAAAAAATTTTAGTGAATCAGAATTGAGACTAAGAAAACCATTACATTAATTCTTGAATTCCACTATAGCACTTGAATCTCATGTATTACAAAATAACTATCTTAATAACACATTTCATAACCTTATTAATATCGATAGGCTTTTATAAAATCCATTTATAATTATTTTCTACATTTATATTAGTGGTATATTATCTATTTTCAACATCACTAGTGAGTAATATTGATCGTATTAAACTATTTTCATAATTACAGTGTTGTTCTTCATTCTTCTCTAATATTTTGTCATTCCAAGATCATACGATGTACAGTAATTTAGGGTTTATAATACTTCAAAATATTATAATTTAACTCTATTAAATTTTTTTATGATCCTTAATGATTAATTTGATTATGAGAATATTTTTGTAATTTTTCATGAATAAACGTTGGTATCTTAACAAATGAATTTAATATTATTTTTTCCATTAAAAAAATAAAATCAAATAATTATTTAAATATTTATATAATATAATAATGTAAATTAAATACCCATAATCTTACATGATATAAATTTATTTAATTTTTCATCTAGATGGTTCAACAGATCCAAAGAAGAATATGTAATAATTAATGGATGATTATGAAGTGTTTTAGTTTCCATATCCGTATAAAAGAAGAATAATGGCCTTATTTAGTGTTTATTATTGTGATATATCATAATTTTAAATAATTATAAGAATATTATAATCTATATTATTTTATTATTGTGTACAAAGAAATCATTTTTTTCTCTTAGAATGCTCTTTGGGATTGTTGAATTTACCACAGTTATTTATTTATCATATAGTTAATAGGTTATAAAATTTTAATTAAGAACCAGAATAATTTCAAAAAAATAATATTTATAAATTAAAAAAATTACCATAACCATCCATGAGAGGCATTAATGGAATGAAAAAAATAGAAATCAATCAGTTAATGGAGGTAGTAGTCTACAGGTACGCATTGTTG
Source organism: Viscum album (assembly GCA_963277665.1). Classification (NCBI taxonomy): domain Eukaryota; kingdom Viridiplantae; phylum Streptophyta; class Magnoliopsida; order Santalales; family Viscaceae; genus Viscum; species Viscum album. The sequence goes on along the minus strand of OY728127.1, from coordinate 399,859,165 downwards.
AAGATTTTATTTTCTATATAATGTGAGAAATTTATAATAAGTTTTATCAATTAATAATATAAAATATGTCAAATAAATCATTATTATATCTTAAATACAACATTATTACCATACATAAATTATGTTTAGGTAAAAAAACCCTCACGAGTTGTAGAGGAGGTAGTCCGCGCACACACATGGCTGTAATTTCTGTTTTTATAATGGGATCATGGGAAAGGTCGATAACAGTTATTTCATTAGAATTATAAAATTAATTATAAACAAAATTATGATTTAATTATATTTTAATGAGAAAAATATATTTTTAAAATTAATATAGAGAAGGAAATAAATTAGGGAAAATTAGTACTCGTGTTTGGGACTTAGGCTTTCCCTTGGATGAGTCTTTGGAAAGGAAGGGATTAGGCTCTTATCTTGTGAAAATAATCAAATAGGGTGAAGTAATATTATAATGGAATTTATAGTGGTATATTTTCAATATTAATATTAATTTTTTTATTGGTATTTAATGGGTGGTGAGAGGGACCTTATATAAGTTGGGAGAATGACATTCTTGTAAATATTTCAAATTAATATAAATAGAGCACATGTTTCACAAGTAAAGTGGATAAAAATGTACATTAATTGATAGGGGGATGAAATAAGGTCTATAATCCGGAAACCATTAAATTTCACTCATGTTTTAAACATTTTTTTAATTCTATTACTCTTATATTTTTTACTTTTACCATTTTAGGTTTTTTGTGGTAACTAGTTTTTACCTAGGACATTTACATATAAATAGTCAAAATAAAATATAAATTATTACATACTTTTTTCATGTTGTTTTGAAATATGAAATAAATTTTATGAGATAAAATTTATAGGTTTAATAAAAATCTATTTTAAAATTAGCATATAAATCTTGCAAAACCCTATTTTTAGGAAAAAGTGTATTTTTAAGCTTAAAAATTATGTTTATGATAAAATTATAAATTTCCTTGGTTTTAAAGATGAAAATTGTTTTATTGTGAAATAAATTAAATTTGTATGGATTTCATTTATATCTAGAACTAAATGTTTTAAAAATAGTATTTAGATAAAAGAAAATAACAAAACCAGTTTCTTTTATTGGGAAATATCACTTAAGTTCATAAAATGTTAAACATACATTTTTAATATTTACAATGATTTTTAAAAATATTTATTATTACTCATTAATTAATTCATTGATCAAATAAGAGGTTTTATAAACTTATACATCTTAATTATATAATTAAAGTCATAAAAGTTACAGTTCTTTTAAAAATTTAATGTTTCATTATTCACTAAAAATAAACTATTTCATTAAAAAATCTTAAGATAATATTGACATTATGAATCTAAAAATGATGTTATTTACAAAATTAAATTTCTATTTTTCAAAATATATATACATATATATATATATATATTAAATAAAATATATATATAATGAAAACTTTTTTCATAGGTTGATAACATTTTTTAATTATTGACTATTCTTATTATTATTTCCTATAAATGAATAACCATATTAGTGTTAATATATTATTCATATAAATAATATATGTCATCCAGAAAGCATCTGGTTTCTTAAAAACACATAAAATTTAATTTTTAGAAATGTTATTTTTTAAATCATAAATTAGTCTTATTAGTTATTTAGTTATACAAATTTAATTTATCAATTCATTAACATTGATAACTAAATTTAGTTTTATATATAAATATATTTCATAATTTATTTACATCAATTTTTACCCTCTAATTCTAAAAAATATATTCTGATGGTTATAAATAATTATATGGTTTGTTTGGGTTTGTGTTTTTTGTGATAAAAGTTATCAAAGATAGTATTAATTTAAAGGATTAAAAATCTTAGGTCATTACATTCAATCCCTTAAATAAGTTTCAACCTCATAATTTTTAATTAGTAATTACTGAGGAAAGTTTGTGAGGGAATTATTAACATATTTATCATTTAAGATATAACTACTAATAAGACATCTACCTTATGCACCAAATATAGATTAAGTTACTTATCATTCCTAAAAAATATTTTATATGATAATATACCCAAATATGTATATACAACAATAATACATTCTATAGAATATAATTTTCGCAAAACCATTTGAATATCTTGGAAATTAAACTAAATCAAATGCATATGTTCCTAAACAATATTTACTTGATCATTAACCCTAAAATTTGTTAACCACTTTTTCATAAATCCACACACTTGTCAATATATATCATAATCCAAAAAATGAGGTAAAATTCCCTAATGATATTAGTGATCAATTCAATGTCTATCAATACTATCTAAATCTCATTTCTCAAAATCAATCAACCCGTTATTACATCAACATCAAGCTTATTTTAAACCTAAGAGTTGTTTATCCCTAAATCATGTGTTCCCAAATAGTTATCCCAAAAAATATAACCATTTCAAAAAACCTCATTTCAACGTTATTGATACCAAAAATTAACTAATTAAATTTTTAATCCTTATATATTTTACATAATCCTACTAAATATTAAAATATAAAATAATATCATTGATAAATATCTCTCACTAATTAATTAACTAAGAGTTTCAATGTTTAATTACTTTTAAAATATCAATATCACTACCTTAGGTAAGTCTAGAAAACTCACCATTTCCATCACAATTGGAATATACAAAAATTATCAACCATTTAAGTATGATACCTTATTATGTTATGAGACATAGTGGTTTCATGATACATACCATTCTCAGTTTTATTTTTGTCATCATGTTCCAAAAAAATACTAAAACTCAAAATAGTTATCAATAACATTTGAGCATGGGATCATGTGAATATGAGAACTCAATCCTAATATGTATTATTTAATGAAACCATCATTTAATCATTTTATATTTTTAGTTCTATCTACATGAATTTATGTTATTTTCTCTTGTAGTTATTACCCTAATCTAAAAAAATATTCCAAAAACTATAATGAACTTTCTAACAAGAGTCTAAACCTAAAAATAATTAAAATTTATTGCTCTGATTTCTAACTTACTCTTTATCAACAAAACCACATATCAATTAATATGTACCTTAACTCAGGAGTCTCTATGTTTTATTCTATGTTATCCATAGTATGACTGAAAATTAACTTTTTATTATGGAAAATAGTTTTAAGGAAAAAGTAAGAAACCATAGATCAACCAATAAAGGAAATAATGAACCCATTAAGGGATAATTTAATTATATTAGATTTGATATCCCCACATAATTTCCAAGAAATAGTGCTAACAATATAATATAGATCATCCTTTAGAAGGTCTTTGAATTGATACGGAAGCTTGTCCCAAGACTGAATGTATTTCTCTTGATTGATCTTCCTAGTATTGAATCCCCCAATTAATATTATATATTTCTTGTCAATCCAGTTACTCTACTCCACATTGGTAACCACCCTTAATATAATTACCATCATATTTTTAGCTTCTTCTTTAGTATCATAAATCATCAAAATAGATTCAACCATTTCTTCTTCCGAGTGCATAAGAATCTCTACAGAAGGATCGCTCACCACACTAAGATCATGTTGCTGACAAGAAGAAAACTTAGGGGAAGATGGGGGACACTATCCATCAGTTTTTATATCAATTTATTTTCTAATATAGTCTCACTTAGTGGTTGAAATAATGAATAATCCTTTATCTATTTCCAAATACCCCTCCAATTTTTTCTTCATCTTGGGGTTGAATGATGATCACCTTAAATGTAATCTTCTTTATCACATGATAAATGCTCAGAATCCTCCACACTGGAATCGGTCTCGGGTCCCCCTTGTTGATTTGAAGTCCTAATCAGGTCAATTTCATCCTCCTGAACCATATTATCATTCAAAAACCCTTAAAATTTGTTTCCCAACACAATATTAGCCACCTACTCACACTAAAACACTTTACAACTAGATGAGCCACCTTCCCTTGGTGTCTTAGAGGCCTTAGACAGACCCTTTCCATTAGTTCCAATCCTTGATCACACTATATCGGAATATTAAGTAGCCAGGTGAGTCTTGGATCCTCTTTAATCCACCATGTGATGGTTTACAAAAATGAGATAACTATCAGGCCGCAACTCCTCCATAGTATGACTGACAAGCCCCAAGGGTGAAGGGAGATTAGAGAAGGCATTGGGTATGACTAGATCATTAGTCAAGTGACTGAAGATGTCGATCACCGATGTATTCACTTCTTATGATCTTCACTTCACATCCATAGCTTATTTAGACTCAGTTTACACTCCCACCAACTTCTATCCAGATAATCTTGCCTCACCACTAACCTCTAGTTCCTTACCACTATCTGCACCCATCTGCTTGGTGGAGTTTATAGTCCCTCGTCTATATGTTGTCAATGAATAGAAAAAACACTTAAAGTCCTCAGAAAAATCATACCATGATTCATTTACAACATGATTATTATGCCAAGTCTCTTCACCTACTATGATCCATATATTCTTGAACGATAATCTTGACACATCTACTTCCACACAGACTCACAAGTTAACAGGATGGAAAATAGATGTAGTGTGGATATCTGAACACAAGAATATACCTACTAAATTCCCAAGAATCCTAATAAGATGTTTTTTTAAATGGTAAATTAATATTAGGTAAAATGGCCCTAATAACTACTAAATAATAATTATGCTTCATATGGAAGTTGTGGGTCCATCTAAAGAGGTAGAACTGAAATCTGTTGAAGCTTCGTGGTGTACTAGACGAGGCTCTAATTAAATAATCCTATGAATAAAATGTATCATAATATGTTTTCTTTCAAAAAACCCACCATATACCTCTATTATAAGTCCCAAGATCCAAAAACATACCTCTAAAAAGAATCAACTGAGGGACGTCACTACTTGAACCGAGAAACCAAAGTTAGATTTAAAAGTGTTGAGGTTTTGTTGAACTCTGCAATCAAGAGTGAGAGGTTAGTTTTAGAATAGGGGGAATGGAGGAACCCACCCCCATGTTAGATCTCAGAAGTCCCTCCCCCACTTATGGGAGAGGTACCGACATAGTGGCAGTTGATGTCATGAAGCAAGAGCGAGCATCACACTTCCCCCATCAGAAAACCCTTCCTATGTTATCCATAGTAATTATCTATTAGGTTTTATAAAAAAATATTTTCTTATAATTTATAATGGATCATAAAGAGAATGTGAATTTAATAATAAGGGGCCCTGCGCCTCCACCTTAAAAAAGAGAATGTGAATAAACCAAATAATAACCCCCAATAGTGTCAAACTAGGTGTTTAGTTAGGCCTCTTTTTGTACTCTATGGAATTATTGAGTTAATACCTAGTTCTCCCTTTATGGTGTCATTACTATTTGGTAAATCTATGCTAGAACCTATATCCACTTATTGGTTCTATGTAGGAATGTCATTTTTAGGAAAACAATATAACCTCAAAATTAACAAAACTTGGGTATGATATATAATACATAGACTTATCTCTTATTATTATCCTAGGTTTTTCACAAAACTACTCTTATACTAATTTAAAAAATATTAAATATTACCTCAACTAACTTTAAAGGATATTTATACCTCTGTAATTATGTTTAGCCTTAACTTATCAACATTTTATGACATTTTTTACTATTAAATTATCATTAAATAACATCATTACCACTAAAATTATCTATAACATACTTTGATTCCAACCTTAATTCCATAGACCTTCACTCCCAAAATATGGCTCTAAAAATAGACACTTTATAGACTAACTGTGATACCAACTATAGTGCCCTGATGTAACCATCCCATAATAACATGTATTAATAAAATCATTATATTCTATCCCATGGCCTTTTAGGTTTAGATATTTATAAAATTAAGATACAACATTGACTAATAAATGTCATTTCATTGTCAACCAAAGGATATTTTCCCACTATATAAGAAACTACTTCATCCATAATATGTACTCAACATCTCCCACATATTATCCACGCAAGCTATTTTGTTAGACATATCATGTGTAATACATTTCATCCTAACCTAGTGAAATGGAAAAATAATAAAGGGAGAGCTTAAACACTCAATAAGGTTAAACATAAGTGAAAACAGTCGAAGGTCATAGGTGAGCATAAAATGAGCTTAAATAATATGGCATGAATATATAACCAAAAATAATGCCAAAATAGAATGAAAGCGAATTCATAATATATTCCTAGATAAAAATGGGAATAAAAAATAACATTTATAACAATAAGTAGAACCTTAAATATGAAATAAATAATTTAGGACAACTAAATTCATTCCCTAAGAGTAGACATCATGATCATAACACCATGGACCTGTGTCTAGGAAATATTTTTTTATGGTCAGATATACACCAAAACACCCATTTTATTTTATATCATGAGACCTATTGATTCATCAAGTTCATATCTATATTGGTCCCCACCCATCAATAATTAAGTAAAATGCATTCAACATATGAAATAATTAATAAGTTACAACACACATAACCAAGATCCATTTTTAATAAATAAAAATCCATACTTAAGTAATGAGTATATGTATTTTCAATATTTATCTAATAAATAAATGTAATATATTTCTATGTAATCATCACTCAAAATAAAATCATATAGAATAAGGGGTAATTATTTTAGACAAAAATTTCCCCAATCAAAAAAGGAATATATTTCTATTTAAAAATTCGTAAAACTAATTCCTAATATAGTAAGGGGTACACGATTAAATCAATAATTTCAACAGTAAATGAATAATATAATAAATATAGAAAAATAATGTGGGTTTTTATAAATTATAATATCCCCATTGTAATAGAATAATCTTATAGGGATATTGATATCGATTGAAAACACCCTTAAAAGAAGAATACTTTATACAATGCCACAAAATAAGGGATAATGAATTAGAATTGATGACCCCATGAGTTTAATTTCCAATAAATATAAACAAAATAATATCAAATAGAAGGTATATTTTGTAATATAAATCCCATTAGGTTAAATGATTTCGAATTGAAAAGAAAAATGGAAGTGAAAATTTAATATAATTTTTATAAAACATTTTTAACAATATTGTAAAGATGAAGTTATGGGTCACTTTAAAAGTCAATTTTTTAAAAGGTAAAGTGAATATTTTGAAAAAATATTATTTTAAAATAAATCTCAAATAATTTATCCTTTAAAAATACATAAATGTATTAGAGGAGATGTTATCCGAAATATAAAACATTTGATCATGAAAGTTAAAAACATTTTTGATATTTTTAAACTACATCTATTGAAAACCCACATTATAAAAAAGTGTAGGAAAAAATTCTTGTGTATTAAAAAATAATTTTACTATATATAAAGATAAATTACTGTATAATAAAATCATAGGGTGGGAGAACCCAAGCATGAAAAATAAAAGTTCAATAATAAACATTATAACTCAAAGAAAAAAGATTTGAGTTATCAAAATCTATTACATACAACATTATCTATATTTCATGAAATATTTAAAAAGGAATTTATGTGGTAAAAAAGTAAAAAATTAGATAATACCACATAATACAATAAAAGGTTATAATTTAACCAATTTATATGAAATAAGTTCTAGATAATTACCATAAACCAATGAATAAAAATTGAGTTTCCAAAAACTCTTATGATCGGGTTTAACACCTGAGTCAAAATCCGTTTAAAGAAAAGAAATTTATTTTGATTTAAATATATCTTATACTAAAAGGTACTAAATTATAGAACATTCATGGGATAATAAATCAATATAAAACTATACAAATGAAACATGGTTTATAACATGTAACATCTCTCAATGAATCAGAATTGAGACCAAGAAAACACTTTCTTTAACTCATGACTTCCACTAAAGAAATTGAATCTACTATATAACAAAAATAACTATAATATTAAAAATTTAAGATAAATATTCATATCTATAAATTTTTATAAACTTCATTTATAATTCTTCTCAACATTTATATTTTTTAGTTATTATATATTTTCAATATCACTAGTGAGTAATCATGATCATATTGAAATAGTTTCATCAAAACGGTGTTGTTATTAATTATTATACCAAATTTAATCATTAATCGATCATAAAAGGTACTATAATTTATATTTTATAATTATTTATAATTTTAAAATTTCATTCTATTAGAGTTTTTCTTAAGATCAATAAAAATAAAATCGGTGATGAGCATGTTTGAGTGATTTTTTGTGCACAAACATTGGTATATTAAATTCTGAGTTTAATATTTATGTTTCAATTAAATAACTAAAACAAAATAATTACTTAATTATTTATATAATATTTTACAATAAATTAAATCCCCGTAGTCATCTGTGATATAAATTTATATCCTTGTTCAAATAAATGGTTAAACCCACCCGTCCAAGAATATACCATAATTAATTGATGATTATAAAGTGATTTATTGGTCATATCAATATACATGAAGAATAAGGACCTTATTTTATGTTTATTAGTGTTATATATCATTATTTTAAATAATTATAATAATAATAATATAACATTTATTATGTTATTCCATAGTATCAAGAAATTATTTTTTTTCTTAGAACACTCTTTTGAGCAATTGAATCTACCATAGTTGTTTATTGCTCATATTCTTAATATTTTTTCCAATTTTCATTAATAGAATAGTAATAATTTCATAAATATAATATTTATCCTCTAAACCAATTCTCATCACTATCCGTGAAATGTATTGATGAAAAGGAAAAAAATGGAAACCAATCATTCCATGGAGATGATTGACTGCACATAAACATAGTTGACTATTTCATTTCCCATAGTACGAGATAAATGTATAACATGTTTTATAATTTAATAATGTAAAATATATTATTAATATAATTATTATTTATTAAATTAAACTTTATGACCATCCATGTAAGGTGGATAAATAAAACAAAACATGGCACTTTGTGGAGGTTGTAGTCCACACACACATGAATTTCGTTTTTCTTTTCCTTAAGTTAAAGGGGAATGATGGTGAATAGTTATTAACATATAATCATAAAATTAAGTATAAAGAATACCAATGTAAGTATATAGTAATGGGAAAAAAATTTGTACAATTAATATTGAGATGAAAAGAAATTAAGGAAAATTAGTACTCATGTTGAGAACTTAGGATTTCCATTGGAGGACTCCTTGGAATGGGAGGTAATAGGCTAATGTATTCTAACCAGAAGCTTAAAAGGGTAAACTATTATTCAAAGGGATGTAATAAGGGAATATTTTTAGTATTAAACTAAATTAATTGGGTGTTGTTAAAGATTTGGTAAGAGATCCATTTTATATGTAGTGATAATGACATTTTTGAAAACATTTAAACAAAATATAAAGTTAGCCCCCATTTCACATGTCAAGTGGATCCAAAAATGTAAAATAATTTATTTTTTGAGGATTTAAGGTTGATCATCCCTAAAATATACAATTTAAAAAAATGATTTTTTCATGTCATTTACTCTCTGAATTTTCACTATACCTATAAGGCCCCAGCCTTAAACCTTACTTAATATTGAATTAAATGAATAATTCACATCGAGGATCTTTTCAGGTTTAGAGTTTTAGAGAATTAGGAAATAACTATTACATCTCAAAAGATTACAAATTAGAAACTTCTACTAAGTTTCCATAAAATAAAACTCATAAAAAGAAACATGTCTAGTTCCATGTTTTAGGTAGCATGACTTTCCCTTGATCCCATCCTTGACACTATTCCACGTTAAGTCCTGTGAAAAACATTTCAAAAACTTGAGATGAGCATAAAAATCTCAGTAAGGGATACATAAAGAATGAAAACTATTAGTTTTTCAAAACAACAAATAAACCATGTATACTTTATCAAAGTAATACTTTTCACCTTCTTGAAGTACTAAAAACTCTTCACTGAATAAAAGTTCATCACTTACCCTTATGTAACCAAAAGATTACCATAAAACCCATATAAAGATCACATAACATATAAAGGTAACTTGGGACATAAACATACTTAAGTGGAATAACTATAAGATCGACTTCCAAACATATCACTTAATGGAATAGCTATTCGGCCAACTTCCATACATACTTAATGGAATAGCCCTAAGGTCGACTTCCATACCCAATGCATTGGAGGTTATAACGTAACCACCCGTCCTGGTATTCACGACACCACTCATCATATGGTTTATCACGTAACCACCCGTAAAATGTCCAAGTACTATCATTAAACATAAAATATTGAAAATATAAACATTTCAATAACAAAATTTCATTTGCAATCACAATAAGTAATTCCCAGATATTGAATTAATCAATCCATTTTCAAAAACCATTTAAAAGATATTTTTGAATCAAAGTGTCTCATGACACTTTGAAGCTTTTAATGGAATTATAATTTTAAAACATTAATGTCCATATAAATAAATACTGAAAACCATTTCGAAAACATGGACATTAAAGATAAAGATTTAGAATAATAAATCTTTAAAACATTTAAAACGATATTTTTGTTAAATAGTTTTTAACAAAATGAGAGACTCTTGAATACAAATAATAGTGGAATAACATTTAATCAGAACTTTATAATATCATGAGAATAAATGGATTCATGATATAATATGTAAAAGGACAGTATACACACCGTATAAGAGTGAATTGGTGCATAACAACAATGAAGTCTCAAAAGAAATGTAAAATGAGATGAAATATATTATAAAGAAGGTATCCTTAAATTAAGGATAAGTCAATCTCATAATTAAGTGTGGCAAATATAAATACACCCAATATAAGTGGATATTAATTGTAAAACAATCAATTTTTATTCACACATATTCAAAGGATGATATATTCAATAACTACATGTTGAACCCAAAGAAGTCGAAATTGGGATAAGAAGTTCCCTTGGTAAAATTCGACAGCCTAATCGGCGCCACATAAAATTTTACAAAAAAGGGTTGATGAGAGAGATAAAGGGGATCTAATAACTTGGAAATAAAATTTACATCAATAAGGATATATTAGAACATATCCCAACATAACAATATGTAAATTAAAAGACCCAACAAAATAAGTCTTTTAAAAAGAGGAGGGTGAAAGTTTCCCTTACCGACATGGGTATCATTCGAGACATGCACCCTGTGAAAGAAGGACAATAAAACATTGATGTAAATACTCATAAATGAAAGTATTATACACAATGAGTAAAATAATGGTCAGTACATAAACCAATCAAAGTAAATTGTGGAAAATTTAGCATAAATCTCAGGGGAATAAGAGTGAGATGAAAAATCCCTTACGAAAACTCGGCAGCGTAACGACGCCATTAAAACTTCCAAAAATGGATTTATGAGATCAAATAGGGTCTCCCATAATATGAACATAAAAAGTAAAGTATGAGGAATATAATATAACATCCCCAAACATAAGAGATATGGGCTTAAAATAAATGACATAAATGAGAGTACTTAAAAAGAAATAGAGAGGTTGGATCCCTAACAAAAATTCGGCAGCCTAATGGCACCACTCAAAACTTCCAAAATGGATTGATGAGAGAAAATAGGGTCTCTCAACATATGAACATAAAAATTACAGTATGATTAATATAAAATAACATACCAATATTAATAAATATGATCTTAACAGGAATGACATAAAAGAGTGTACTTAAAAAGAAAGAGAGGAGTAGGATCCCTTACCTCAAGTCCAACTTGTCTTGTTCGTTTCTTTATATTCCTGAATAATAAACTTGAGTTAATTTCTACTTCCTTAAGAACATTTTCAAAGTTCATTATTCCTTTTACATCACTTATTACCATGTCATAAACATTATGTAATCATTTAAGTTAATAATGTTTGTTTTGTCGATATTTGGTTCTTAAGTCGAAAGTAGACTTCTTACAATTACATGTTGTTCATGTGGTAAAAGGTTCATTATATCCAGAATTGTATTCATGATTTATATATCATATATATAATATATATCCAGTATATTCATGCATTTATAATATTACATAACATTTAGAGTTAAGAAATGAAATGCACCGTTCATGGAGATGGTAAGCCGTACGTACGCATGAACGCTACTTCCATTTATATTTCATATTTAATGGAATTAAAACATAATGATAAATAATAGTATTTTAATTACAGTATGGTATCATATATAATATCATTAAATATATCCTTTATGTGTACCACATATGGTATTAACGAATAAAATCACCTTGAGGGGGCGGTAGTCCGCACTTCCTTAAATGAAGATATCGTGTTTACCCATAACGGAAACCATAAAGATATTCCATAAATGAAAAATACAGAAGCTTAAGGAAAACATAAACATATTATATATCATATATAAATATAGTGACATCTTAATGGCCACCTTTGAAGGTGTTAAAATAATATTTAACAATCATCGTTTCGTGAGGCAGAAAATCGCCAACCACAGAAACAGTATGTTCTTTAACCATTAGACGGAGGTGTGTGTAAGTGTAGCTCGAATACTTCTTATAAGAAAATCCTAATATATTTAAGATACTGTAGTTGTTAAAAAAGGAATGAATGAAAAGATTTTATGGGGTTGGAGAAGCAAAATAAAACAAAAGGACACAAGTGAATACATTACCTTAAAATCGGGTAACTCCCTTTGGTTTGAGCTCAAAGGCTTCCTTGGAAAGACTTCTGCCCAAAGTGAGGCTTCAAGGAGTTAGATAGGGATGTGGAGAGACAAAATGGTTAGGTTTTGGCCGAGCCAAAGGCTTTGGAAGTGTGGGTAAGGAGGTAGAGGTGGGGTCCTTTTATAAGAGGAGAGGAGGGGCACTCTTGGAAAGTAAAGAAATGTTACTTTATTTGAAAATGAGTTTCGGATTTAAAAGGTCCCAAATTGATATAATTCGAGGATAAGGTGATACGGGTTCTAAATACACCCATCCAATAGGTTTTGGACATTTTTAGGTCTTAGATTTTACATTATCTTTCCATTTTATTTAAATCGTTAAATAATGAGGTCATCACTGCATCATCATGATGTCATAAATAATTTAATTTATTTAATGTCTAAAAATTATAAAACAAATACTATGATGTAGGAAATATTTTTATATTTCCATTTATTATTTATAGTCAAAAATATGACATGTATATCCCTATGTAAAAATTGTTTTAGTAAAACATCTCATGTTTGTGTCATTTTTACTTTAACATTAAATAAAAAAGATATTTATGTCATTTTCCAACCAAAATGGCTCCATGGGGTCCCCAAGTTGACCCATGGATTGTCTTGGTCGTCCATGACACATCCAATGAAGGGTAGGACATGTGCCTAGGTCATTTCATTTTATTAAAACATTATTCTTACCTTAAACTACACTAATTACCTCTAATCGCGATTAAAAACTTAATAAGTTACTATTCACCAAAAAAATTATTTTAATCCCATTGAATCACATTTTACTTCTTATTGACAACCATGTATGTCGGATTTTTGAAATTCAAAACACAATGATGGCAAAATTTCATTTAAATAGAAAATCAGTTTTTTATAAGTACCACTTAGTGGTTTCACTATTCATAAAAAATTGAAGTTTTTCAGAAAATTACCAAAAGTTCATCCTAAGCTATATTTGATATTCCGAATTCAAAAATGATGTCTATTTTACAAAATTCATAAAATATAAGTTGCATTAATTAATTTAATAATTAATTCCCGCTGTCAAAACAAATAGTGTGTTTTTATGAAACAAAATGTATCAAAAGATTGACACTAGTTTAAGTCTGATTTCAAAGTGAAATTAATTCCAACGACCACTATTGGATTAAATGGTAAAAATATATTCTAATTTAACTTTAAAACCAATTCAAAAGATAATCTAATCATATAAATAAATTAGATTAAAAGAGTTTTTGAATTAAAATACAACATTTTTCACTATTCATTAAAAATTGAACTTTTTCAGAAAAATACCAAAAATTTACACAAAGTAAATTTTGATGTCCCGATTATAAAGAATAATTTTATTTTGTCAAATATAACACATAAAATTGTCAAAAAGTGGATTTAAAAGAGGTTTGCCATCAAAAGGTGGTTAATCGACCTTTTAAATAATATTAGAATGTTTACGCTTAAAATTTGATTCATTTGCATTTTTAATCCTCTAAAATTTATTGTAAAAAGTAAAAATATTTGACAAGCATATATAATAATTTTGTAGTTAGTTCTGTTCATTCCCGCCATTACAACGGCTAGGCATTAACTACTATTTAAAATAATATTATTTTATTATTAGAGTGCAACGTAAGATTCCCAAGAAACTCGTTGTTGCGTGTTGGGTACTCCATCGAGCATAGCATTCCCTTTAAAGTCATATTAATATTTTATTCAAAAATATGGATAAATGTGAAAATGTCATACTCTTTATTTACCTGGGGTGTTACAATACCATTTTTTTGTACTGTAGAAACTAGTTTTACCTATTTAATTTACATTTAACACCAAAAAATGGAACTTTTTAAATAATTTGGGAATAATGATTAAAATTTTAAATAAATTTCATTAGGTAAGATTTATATGAGTAAAAAAAATTTATTTTAATATTAACCCATGTAACAAATAAAAGCCCATTTTCTGAAAAGGTTTTTTTTAGATTAAAGTATTTGTATAGCAAAAAATTATCAATATATTTCGTTTCCATGATAAAAATTGTTTTATTATAAAATAAATAAAACTTATGTGGATTTTATATAAATAAAAAACCAAATTTTAACTAAATTATATTTAATTTAATGAAAAGGCCAAAAAAAATATTTTATTTAAAAATATTACTAAATTTCATAAAATGTTAAAGATAGATTATATAAATTCAGGGTGATATTGAAAAATCAATAGTATTACTAAATAAACACCTATTTTATAAATTAATAAAATAAACTTCTAGGTCTTTCTTATATAATGATAATGTCATAAAAGTTACATTTTTGGTAAAAAAACGCATTTTCCCTATTCACATAATTTTGTTACATCCTTTTTCCCACCATTATTTTTATTTAAACATATATTTCATAATTTGGTTACATCCTTTTTCCCACCATTTTTAAAACTGTATTTTTATGGTTATATTTTTTTTTTTGATTCATTTTGATTCGATGTTGCGTGTAAGACAAGTTATTGAGGATTGTATTAATTTAAATGATTTGAAATATCATGTCATTACATTAAATTTTTATAAAATAGAATAGAGTTTTCACCATATATAAAAACTCACAATGTAATTCCTATATATTTATGTCCTTAAAAAGGTGAAATATAGATATTAAATACACACAATCAATAGTTTATAGGATGGTTTCAAGATCATATTTTTAAGAAGATATCTACAAATCAAAATTAAATTTCAAAATGACTTTGATGGAAATACAAGGGACCAAATGTACATTTATTATCTTAAAATATTTATTTAATAAATAAATATATGTCTTATAAAATGGAATTTAATGAACATATTATGATGTGAAATAATGGATTTACTCTTATGGTGGAAGTGATGCATGTATATTGTACTAAAGAATTAAATCTAATTTACATGAAATGAATAAACTTTGTAATCATAAAAAATATATGAGTTCAATTATAATGAATTTCAAGTTCCAATATTAGGATACAAATGGATTGATAAAATGTGTTTATATAAAAGAAATGAATTGGGATTCAGGAAATTGGATTTCAATAAGGGTAAAAAGATAAACTATTCATAATGCAGCCACATGAAATACATATATTTTATTCCCTTGATCCTAAAAAAAATTGGCCAATTATTTTTCTATTTACGAAAATAAATACATGGAGAATTAAAATAATTATTAAGGAAAACCGTTAATTGGGACATCACATCCATTTTATAGTGGTCAAAATATAGATGGTTTCTTGTATTTTATAGGGGCCCACAATGAGGGAATTTGGATACATGATTTTAATCCCCCCAACATAGTTCACTCTACAGTAAATGAATTGGAGGTTCATGGTACCTTAAGCACATCTCCCCATATACCAAAGAATATTGACAAGTATAAAGGGTCTATAATGGTATTTTTAGGATACCATAACCTCATATCAGAGTTATAAAAAACAATTTAAACAAAGATAATAGCATATATCCATATAAATAAAAAGACAACATAACTCATGAAAAGTGATAATAAATAGCACAAAAACCCCATGCTATATCAAAATAAATGTTTTATATGTCATATATGGAATACATATTACGTAAATATCCTTTATGGGAAGATAAAATACATCAAACTCCAAAATTACCAAAATAACAAAAACTTAAAAGGACTGCAGAATCGGTCATGAGTCTAAGTCTGGTCACACCTACCATCCTCCACCATAGCCAACCTAATCAAACATAAATCATAGGTACCTTTCCCATATATTTTCATCTAACTATATTGTCTACTTGAGTACCCAATGCGGCTTGATTAGTGTGTGAGTAAAAATCAGTAGGATTCCCCCAATGGTGACCCGAAATATATCCATTAAAAGTTGAAGTGCATGATGATGTGCATAGTAAATAAAAGAAAGAAAAATAAATAAACACTGTCAATTCCAAGGTTATAAGGTCATTCCACAGATCAACCATACCTATTCTATCTAGAGTAGGATTTCTCTAGATAATATATATATATATATAACCACCATGGGGGATCGAACCCCTCCCAATGACTATCTCATATCATATCATGCATATGGGAAAGGTATATGCCTCATAAATATCATGTATAGGGCTTGGTGGTAATGTTACCCAGCCTATAAACCTTATAAAAAATAAATAAGAGTAATGGGACACAACACATAAATTTCATAACATAAATTTAATAACATAAAATAGGGGGAATCATTAAAACATACGGAATCGTTCCCACATAGTGAATCTTAAAATAAAAAAATAGAGGCAATGACACCCACCCCCTAAATCTTATAACACAAAACCAAGGGAATGATTCCCACACTATGAGTATCATAAAAAATAAATGGGGGTAATGAAACCCACCTCATTAATCTAATAACAAATAGTTGAGTAGAATGTAACCCTTAATTTGAAACTCTTTACAAATAACTATGAGGAATGGCACATGCCCCATGAATCCCATAATACATAATTGGTATAAATGGTTCCCACCCTATGAATCTCATAACACATAACAGAGTGGAATGGAAACCACCCCTTGTATATTATATCATATAACTGGGGTTAATGGTGCATGACCCATGTATCTCATATATAAATTATCTAGTGGATATGTGGATCACCTGGTAATCTTGTATAAAAATAATCTAGGGGAAGTGTGGCTTGCCTGGTATTCTCGTATAGAGATAATCTGAGGTAAGTGAATCTCACTTGGTATTCTCATGTATAAATTATTTAGGTGATATATGGCCTACCCAGTAATATCATATAGATATTATAAAATCTCATGTATAGTCATCACATACTAGTTAGGGTATATAATTTCAGTTACTAAGTAACCAATAGGTTTAGGGAACCTCATGGGTCACCACCTCAAATAACTATTTTTAACCAAAATATGACGCACCTCACTTGATAGAAAAGGGTCTAGGATTATATCCAACAACAAGATACTCACACCTAAAAAATTATTTATTACGGATTATTTAAAGAGAGATCCATTTATTTTAGTTTTGTTCAAGTTCACATTTTGTTCGATGCAACCACATATCATAAAAATTGGAAAAGAAGACTGTACTATAGGGATAACTTAAGAACCACATTCCTTATTCTTGTATGAGGACAATAGTTTAATATCAACCATATATTTGAGATCAAATGGTAGTAATTTAAGATTTAGTCAAAATATATAAAATAATAAAAACATAGATATAATTGTCATAAGACCATTAAAAAGTGAAAAACCCTAGAAATAATGTAAGAATATTATTAAAATTTCCTCTAGTTATCTCACGAATCAAAATATGTGAGAATATATCATGGAACAATGTAAAAATCAATACATAATATAGTAACTTGAGAAAAATAGGTGGAATGTCAAGCATATTTTAGTAAAATAGAATCCTCCTATGTTTTATTAGTAATAATAAAATCATTTCATTAACTGTTCTTTTTAAAAAAAATTACTTGGACACTAGTTATAATATGTCCAAATTGATTTCATCATGATGACCCTTCGCTGCCTTTTTATAGCATGGATTTCTACTTACGGTGTTGTGTATCCCTATTATACAATGAAAATGGATCCCTACACTTCAAGTCTTTATAGTACAATTTTGATGATCACGATGTGAAGAACCTTCTCATTCTATCCCCGGTGTGTGATACCGCACAATGGTGATTTACCTTTCTAGTACTTCTCTCGTGACACCGTTAGTCATGGCACAACCCATCTTAACTCTCAACTTTTTTCAAAGGGAATAAATAAGGTTTTTAAATATTACAGATGGTTTTAGGAGTTTTCTAAATTTTATAAAATTCTAGTTTGTAAGTTTCATAATTTTAATGCAATGGAACCCTTTATAGTGAAACCTAATTCATGGGGCTATTAACCATACTTTATAAGGTTACTAGTCACAGTGTGAATTTCCTATCATGGAATAACTATCATTTTCATAAAAAAATCAAAGGTAAAAATATTATATACATATTATTCTTTTTAAATTTCTTATATTGAAATTATAGTCACACTACAAATAACTATTCATAGAGAAGGAATTCAATAAATATGGAAATACTATTCCCAATCAACATCCATGGAGCGATGTCCATCCTATGGTATATTACTATATTTTTATATATTTAACCCTCTAAAAGATCAGAAAAAACACTAAATTCCACACCTACACCACAGTCCTATATAAATTGAGGAAATATTTTAGGTTTATTAAAAATCTAAATTTATTCATACCATAATAAGATATAGGGTTTTAAAAATCCCCCACCATATAACTTAACATCCATGAGTTTTTCCTCTTAATATCACTAAAACTCATTGGGGAATAACTCTTGTCATTGTGACCGTATACTATATTCTCACTCCCATATATCCTTATAGATATGGTTGGGTTACCACTGCACTCATTCCACAAGATCCATATTTCCACATAATTTTAGTCACTATGTTCCAAAATATATATTAAATACTCCATGAAGGACACATCAACCTTGAGTTCATTTTTTTGGTATTTATTACTTGAGATAGATCGAGGTAATACTTCACAAATTATGATACATGAAAAATAACATGGAGAAAACTGAAATGCTAAGGTAAATCCAATCGATATGCGACCACATCAATCCTCTATATGATCTTAAATTTTCCAACATACTTGGGTGTCAATTTTCCCACCCTTAGGGATTAGATATTCCCTAGCCCAATTAAAATATGTAAAAATACCTAATTAAACACCTCAAACAATTGATTACAGTTTTTCTAATTGATATATTACCTCTTCCTTCTCTAAGAGATCACCAACCAGTTACTGATTAGTTTTATGTTATTCAATGTTTCTATATTGAGAATTTTTCAAATAATAACTATTTATTTTCCCTCCAACCAACATAGTGGAAAAACATGGATTACCATATAGAGCCTCAAAATGATCCATCTGAATTGATGCTTGATAGTTGTTGTTGTAAGTGAATTCTACAATCTCTAATTGGTAATCCCATGAATTTCCAATAAAATTTCAGTGGTTCATTTTGACTACACATATGTATAGTGTTGGTAAGTAGTGGTTAGATTCACCTATGTACAAACCACCTTATGTAATCCCTACTAAGAGAGTGAATTAAAGCATACATATCTTTCTCAAGCAATACTCCAATGAACCCCATGGAGATATATTATATCCCACACATAAAACATACCTGGCTCATTAATGGATAAAGTCATTGAAATCAGCAAGAACAAATTTTCATTAGTCAATAAATCCATAATAACCCATAAAACATCACTACATTAGGTTGTTCTTAGAAACCCCTTTATTAAGTTTGGGGTTACATCATACAACTTCCTATATAAAATGGGTAACAACTATAGGAGACCAGTGGATCATTGGTAGTTGGACTTCACTTGCTTATAGGTGGTTCACTGTGAGATAAAACCTATAATTTCCCTCCTCACCCCAAGACACCAATATTGAATGTGTGTATCATGATGCATATTAGTCAATCCCATATTTATTTCCCACTTTGAGGCATATGAGTCCCTCATCAACTCCTCATGCATATTTTTAGGGACCGCAACATGACCATAGATTCCATATATCTCATTATCATCAATAGTACTATTTATTAGTAGATCCCCTCCATATATCTTGTATATCATAACTAGGTAGTTGGAATATGATAACTAACTCCTATTCACCCTAATGAGGAATGAAGATGTGAATGATAAAGGGGTAATGGTCACTCAGCCTTGAAAGTCTTAGATTTCAAGATTCATCTCATCAAAAAGGTACATCATCTACCACACATTAATGATATCCTACACCACCTAAGTTTAAATCTTCTTACTCAAAGCATCAGTTACGATGTCACCCTTCCCATGGGTATACACCATCATGAAGTCAGAAGACTACAAATACTCAACCCACCTTTATAATCAAAGGTCCAAGTCCCATGGTGAGAAAATATACATCAATATCGTATGATCAATATACACAAAAAATTTATGACCCAAATAGTAATTTCTACAACATCCCAAGGTACATAAAACAACTTCTTTCTCTATGTCATGTGTCACGTAGTTCAACTATTATGACCCTAACTTCTAGGACTTATATGACAACACATGATTGTCCTACATCGGAACTTCTTCCAACTTGAATACTTATGTATCATAGTACATGGTATAATATTTACCCTTGTTAGGTAAGGAAATAATCAGTTAAAATATCAACCTTTCTTTCTGTTCCTAAAAATATTCCTCATGGGAACCTATCTATAAAAACTACCCACCCACCCACCCCCCATTCTTGGTCAGGCTAATTATTAGAACTTCTATGAGGTAGAGGTGCTAAATTAATATCTAATAAAAACCATAAAATATAAAATATATAAAAATATCAAAATATATATATTTAAATATCTTGATAATCTCCCATGAAACCACTACCTCAACATTCTTAGGTTCCATTGATACTCCTTCCACATATATCGTATGCCCTAAGAAGTGAACATAATAAATAAAAAATTTGGCCTTTGAGATTTAGACATACAATAAATTCTCCCTTAATGTGCTCAAAGTAATCTATAGATACCTTGAATGTTCCCCCCTATACTAGATGAACATGAGGATATAATCAATAAAAAAACCATACATGTGTCAAGGTAAGGATGGAAGACCGGATTCACTGGGAGAATAAACGCCACCAATACGCTCACCAGTATGAATGGCATCACCAGATACTATTATAGATTGAACCTTCTATTAAACACTGTGTGAGGTATATTGAAAGGTATCAACCTCATCTGGTGATAAATTGATCAATTTTAAATCTTAGAGAACACTTTAAATTTTAACGACCCAAAGTTTTATCAATGTAATTACCTTATTATAATTATGCCTTATAGTATTAGGAATCACAATGACATATCATGATACTAAATACTATGTGACCACTAAACATAGTTTTTCCACTTCTATGTTTCGAATTTTGAAAATCTGACATACACGGTTGCGATTAGTAAGTTATATAGAATCTAATAGGAAAAAAATAATTTTTGGTGAATAAAACCTACCCTTATGAATAGTAACATACCCTTATGAGTATAAAATCATCCAAAATAATAATAAACATACCCATGAATGATTAAATAAAATTTAGGAATATTATAAGTGGTAATTTGACTATAGTAAAAGTATTGGTATTTTTGTAAGTCATAAATAATTATTTATAATTAATTATTTTATAAGAAACTTTATTTTCTAAAAATGTGTTCATAAATTAAAAATTCTATATCTTATGGTTTGAAGATAATATTATAATACCTTATGTGATTTTTTAAAGCATTATAAAGTTAGGTTTAATTTTAAAAACTGTATTTTTCTAGTAAATTATGATTTTAATTAAAAAATAAATTAATCATATTTAGAAAATTATTTTTCAAAAATATATTTAATTTTTTGATTCTAAATATTTAATAATGTTTAGCATTAATTTTTGGGATTTTTCTGAAATACATTTTTTTTTTGGTGAATAGTAAAAATATAGTTTTTCACATAACCGATATATCCTAAATTGAATCATTCATGATGTTATGATAAAATAAAATTTATATAACATTATATTCTGCCATTTTATATTTAATTTCATAAATAGTTCCTTAAAATACTATAAACTCAATTTCCAAACCTAAAAAGAACTTTCCAAAACCTAAAGTCAATAAGTGATTCCTTAAAAATCATTTTCTCTTTCTTTTCACTTCCCTTTTAATAAATTAATAAATTAGAATTATAAAGATTATTTAGTCTAAAAATAATTATATTATATTAATATATGATTTATTTTGTAAAAAAATACTATTACAAGTCTAACATTTGATATATTATTTTATTTAATATTTTATTCTAAAAACACCCCCTTTTCAAGTATAAATAACCCCTCTCCCTCCCCTTTGGAAACCACTCCTATCATCCTTTAATAAGCCTAATATCTGCCTAAATTATCCATCTCAATCCTCTTATAATAATTATGGACGTTCTAATGCCCTCAAAATCCAATCACCAAGGTAGTTATAGTTTCGTGCAAGAGGAGCTACACCGAGGAGAGAGTAAGACTATTAAATCTTCTCTCTTTTATTAATTTTTTTTTCTATTACCCTATTCCTTTCAAACAATTATGCTAAAAAATGATTATTCAGTAAGATAAAATTGTATTAATGATTTTAAATTACTTTATTTATCATATTAATGAAAAATATAAATTTCATACTTCCATTACCCGCACTATCGACAATGTCCCGTTAAAGGTCGATCAACCATCTACGGAGACATTGCCAAGATAATTATTATATACACCTTCATGTATGGAAAATATAAATTATATACAATATATTAATATAAAATTACATGTATTATATGATTCAGAAACTAATTATACTAATTTATAAATTATATTTAATAAAAAGTGAAATTGTCGCAAGATGGGAAATGTTTACATAAAATATGATATCAAAATGCTTCATTTTCAACAACGAAAGTTATGAAATAAAATACAATGAATATAATTGATAAATTTTTTTATAATATGAATATAATTCACTTTTATATAATTTTGTTAATTAACATAAATTTATTATTTAGGAGGTGTAGAAGAGAAAAAATTAAGCAGAAATTAAGGTGAGGGATCCTCCCCATTTCACTCTTAATCAAGATTGTCCTCTATTATATGCCTTTTTATGTGTAATCCCAAAATATGGGGTATAATTTCTCACCTCCCACATAAATCCCTCTTGATTTATATGTGATGATAAACCCATTTTCTCTCTCATCAATCCCTTTTAGGTACACCTGATACCATGTCGTTAATCTGTAATGAATTCTACCTGAACCTACATTATTCTTTCAGGTTGATCTATCTTTCTTTCTACCCAAATGAAGTTGTCTTTTATTTTTATGAAAAACTTATAATTTCTGTTTATATGCTCTAAACTCATGTTCCAAGATCCATCTCTCATTCTCTTTTGAGGATATACATGCTTTTAAGTGAATCCCTCCTCAATACTTCCCAATAAGAAAACTCATTTTAAGGGTACTTCCCAATTTTTTACCCAACATCAAGTGAACTATATCTTATGTTTTAATCCACCATTGTCTTTATAAAATCAGTCTTTTATCATGAAAATTTTCTTGTTTATCTTTTGATTTTATATAAAATATTTTCCCCTTGTCTTTTTTAAAAGCTCTATGGTATTTTCCTTAGAACCTCACAAAAATGTTTTAATGTTAAAATTTCTCAAATATATTTCTTAAAAGTTGTCACTTATGTTTGAAATTACGTAACATTATATATGCCTATTTTATCTTATGAACGTGTATTTATTTTCAAATTCCTTTCTTTCATGGATACTTTCATGATACGCCCATTGGTTATGCTTTATGTCATGATTTTGGTACCCAATTCTTTCCACGGGTAACCCTTATTTTTATGTAAGAATGATTATGTATGATTCATTATGTGGAAAAAATGTTCATGAAAAGTAATAATAGTGCACCCAGATATATCTCCAATGAAATGGGTAAAGTTAAGTCTCATGATATGCTATGTGCAACAGTCTTGGTGGATAGCCTTGGCTTGTGCTGCAATGAGAAACGGGATTGGCGGTTAGCCTTGACCCTTGCTACTATGGGAAACGAGATTGGCGGTAATCCTTGACTCATACTAAAGAAATGTTTTATTCTTATACCACATTTATATGATTCCACGTTTATATGATCCCATGTATATATTTTTTGATTTCATATGTTCCATGCTTTTGGTATCTTTATGTCATGCCTCCTAACTCGTGTGCTTAAGATTGTTTCTTAAGTTCATTAATTTACTTGGGTTTTTAGCTCATACCTTTCTTCATGTTATCCCCCGGTTATCCTATACAGATATAAGGGCTCAAATGAAGTTAGAAGATATTTATGAAGATTAAATAAAAAAGTCTTTTTATCTCATGTTTATGTATTATGTACCTAGTCTTCCAAGACACTAGACTTAACGATCCTTGGCTTGTACTCGGATGTATAATTTTTCTTAAAATCATGTAAAGTTATATGTAAAAGTCTAGGGTTGCTATATAAATCCTCTAAGATAATTAAATAAATCACTAACATATGGAAGTGGATATTAGTTATAGACCATCACTTGGTTAAATGTATGATATACCACACATTAAATTAAATAGATATCCTTCATCACATAAAATAGAACATGAGTACCCTGAGGGAATGTACTTTTTCATATAATTCCATTTTTATACAAGTCCCCTAAATGTGAATTTTACCCATCAGTCTCCATAGGATCCTTATGATAATATGGAATGGAAATAGGACCCACACTTGGAATAAGAGAGATTGTAAACAAAACCCCTCACTCAGTTTGAAATCATGATAAGTCCCTAGGAAAATCATTATATGACTAATAATACATAATATTAAAGACCACCTGATGCATATCCCCATTGTTAAATATAATACTAAAAACAATATTTGTGTTCCTACACAACTACTAATGGTAAGTTCCAATATGACCCACCTCTATATTCAACTATAATGAATAAAAAAAATCTCAACCCCATTAAGATGTAAATAAAACACGCCTATGATAAAAATCAATGTGGGATAAATATAAAAATAACCAATCTATCTAAATGATAAATTAAAAAACACTCATCTACAACATTAATAAATCACATAGTAATATTTAACCACCAAACAATAGAGTACATTACCTACATCATTTAATGCCTTCAGATCAAACCACAAAAGGCATACTAATCTACATCACACCATATAAATACTATACATACAACCATAATATATTTAAAAATATAATAGATATAAATGAATATGATTCTCTTATATCAAATAAGGAAGATTCTATAGTGGAAGATACTAGAATCATACCTCATATGGTAGATAATAGGACATCCTGATTGATAGGGATAGTATTGCTCGAAATAAAATATCACGATCCTCAAACATGATCCCCCTATTGGGTTACCCATATTGAAACAGTCTTTTGGAATTTTTAACCCTTCCGCTAGGCACCATATCCTCCACCTCAACCTGAATGGCCAATGGAACTCCAACTACCCTCTTTTTATGACAAACTAGATCCTATCCATGAACCCTATACATTTTTGAAAATTATATCAATGGGAAACCACTTATAACTCTTGAAAAAACTTGAAAACTACTCCATCATCCAACATAATTTTCACTTGATGGTCCTCCAGTTACACTTGGGTCATGTATGGACATGTCTTCCACACTGATGAAACTTCATTGAACTACCTCCCAGTGGAAAAAATAATGTTCAATCACTATGTATTATTTTTCTTCCACTACCATAGAATTAATAACAAAAATGACATTTCATACTTTTTGAATACCAACTAATTGTTACCCCAGTAGAGACCATATACCTAGAGCCTCTTCCCTCAACCTGATTTATCTTTATAATGTGGCCTTGGTTTATAACCTCAAAAAATATAGAAGGTGAAAAACATTCACCAGAACCCAGATCTCATATCCCATCCCATACTAAAAAAATCATGCAATATTTATCTTAGTCTCGCATAGAATTGGGTAAAACACTAAAAATTAGTAAATCACACATAATAATCAAGGAATTTCATCCCTTATTATGTCATATGTGTTAACTCTCAACCCCTTTTTGACCTCAATGTCTCCAAAATGTAGTTAGAAACCCAAATCTATAATTACTTCCAAGAAAACCCCAAGTGATGGCCAACCTGGTCCTAAATATTCCACCAGCTTATTACTAGGAATTAAATAAAATACACTACTAACATTACCCTCCACTCTATAGGTGTCTTGTGGGGGTCAAAGAACATTTGAATATAGTTTATCCAAACCTCTAAAACTTGTGGGCCACCCTAACCTATAAATAACAGAGTGTGTTGTATCAAATATCAATAGTCAGATCATACATAGTATCCATGGAACATGATTTTTCTCCCTCAATGGACTACACAACTTGTAATAGACTCCCATAGATCTTGTCATCCATTTCCTGCCCCGACTCTATAGGATACTCTAGCCCAATAGATAACGGTTCATTCTTTTCCCCACCAACCTTAGGCTCCATAGGTTCTCTCTTAATGGGAATATGTAAAAAATACAAAAAAAATGAATCAAAACACATTTTAAGTAAAATTATCTATATCAAGGTTTATAAAAATAAATAGGCATAACATCCCATTATCATATACCTCTAATAGCTTAAAGTTTTAAAAAATTAGGTCCTCCATTTATACCCATCATTAACATTTCATTCAGTCTTTTTTATTTCCCTTATCATGGATATCACATTAGTTGTTTAGTTAAATGAAATAGCATTTATATGTTAATGTGGAAAACACTTTCTATGTTATTGTTGAAATTTTATTTAATCAATACCATGAAAAAACAGGTGATTCTATTTTCAATAACTATAAATAATTTTCTTGATAATAATACAACATCAATTTATATGTTAAACACCATATAAATTGGTGATAGAACTTTAAATAACAATCCTCAATATCATAACCAAGATAACAAATCCCAAGAAAAAAATAATTACATGTGCATCCTACATGACTGATATGATGCATGATCAAATGCCCAAATTTCATTCCATAAAAGAGTATAAATACAATAAATTATAAATCCAAAATCAATTGTGTCTCTCTAGGTGAAGTATCTTAACCATAAAATCAAAAACCAAAAAAAACAACCTCATCCCTGGGAACATAGGCATCCCTCATACATGGTTTAACTACTCCTAATAAAAAAATCTATACCATGATACAAAAAAATCTTGCCTCATATATACCTTTATCAATATTAAAATATAAGAAAAGAATTCATTGATACCACTTTTTCAGTCCCTCGACACAATTCTATCTATAGTAACTAGATTAGAGTGTCATAGGACATCAGGAACACCTCCTCAAACAACAAAGTTGGATGACTAACACCAAGGTTCTATGATGGTTGTTTTCAATGGAATCATTTTTCCATGATTGTGGTTGGGAATTTTAGTAATTTATTGTGTGACTCCACTATGGCCACTTGTGTACCTACTTTACAAAGGTAAGCAGTTGTTGTGAGATTTCTAGTGACACATTAAAATGTACATTGGTTGAGAGGATGGGAGGTTAGGATCATCCTCATCTTTTTAGGGTGGATTATTTCATACCTTGTGACTCTATGATATATTTAATTCATATTCATGAATCCTTACCAATTCTCAGTGTCGAATTGGTTACCCCTATTCCAATAGTGGATTGAAATGACACATTGATGTAAACTTATGTTAAATATCAATGGTATCCTATTAATTTGAAAAAATATATATATTATAGTTTATCTATTGATGGGGACATTTTTAGGTATCATATGTTTTCAATAATTATCATATTACTTAATGATGCTTAGTTTAGGGTTCTATGGTTTAAAACCACAGAGCTTGGAAATCTGAAGTTTTTCTCCATCTGGAGAGGTAGTGAGTTTTTTTGGTGTCTGGATTAGGCCCATAATAATAATTTCTTTTATATCCTTATGAATTTATTTAGAACCCACACTGTTTGACACCACCTAATGGGACACATCACACCTTGTGTGGTCATGTGATAAGTACTATAGTGGGACCTTGTAGGGTCAAAAACCATGACTTATTGAGTATAAGGAGAAAGATTCATCAAAATGATTCATGTGGGAATTAATCATGAGAATACTTCTTTGGTTTATTTCAAAGGGAATAGGGACATATAAATATTGATTTGGTGATTACTCAAAGAGAATATGGCCCTTCTTATGGGGTCATGATTTCACTGAGAATATGGACTAACAAGATGGTTGCTTTGGTTTATGTAGATAAGGCCTATAAATTAGGTTATAACCTCCTCAGGAATATATATATTTTGAGTGAACGTATAATATTATTTTTAATATGACTCAAAATGGAAGGATATAAGTGGATTCTTGAAAATGTTCCCACATGAAGATAGATACGTAAGGATTATCATATTGGCTTTGAACCTTAGAGAGAAATATTACGTTTCCTAGTTAAAAAGAAAAAAATCCCACATAGCTTCAGTTTAACAGTTTAATATAGTGTGTGAGGAATATACAATGTATTTTTATATCATGTAGTTGGTAAATATGTTACATAAACAAGGAGAAGATAAGGGTTTATTAGGGTTTATTTTTTGGGGCTACCTTGTAGAAGAATTCATTATTTTTTGGACTGAGGTGGCTTCCATTAATGATGTTATGGTTAGGGTTGACACCGGATATGAGGCATAGAATACATCTTAAAAATTGTGTGGGCATGAGTGGGGCTTTCACATAGATTATGGATACCTTTATAGTTCTTGAGTAAAACTTTCATGGATACTTCTCAAGTTCTTTTCTATTTCATTGACTCATTTTAATATTCATAGTGATGGAATCATCAATGAGAACATGATTGGGGCTTATATCCTAAAATGATACCACTGGCACATGGCTCATTAACGAGAATCAAGAGTGGGAAATGCATGTGGATCCAAGAGATACCTCTCTAGATTCATCATGATAGGGACCCTCACTATCAAGAAAATGCATGATTGTGACCCACCCAAAGGTTATAGCTACCTGGGAGGATAATTCTAAAGTGTCCTTTTATCTATAAAATATATGATACAATGGGTGTGTGTTGGTTTGAATTCACAAATCATGTGAATCTGGAGGTTTTGGAGGAGGCCTTGATAATTAGGTTTCTGGATAGAAGACCCATGTGAACGGGTGATTTAATAGATTAAGGGATTTCCTGATACCATTGTGTGGTATAAGGAGATGATGATTTAACCTATTGAGGTCCACTAGAGATAGTTCTCCCTAGTAAAGGGGATAGGTTTTAGTTCTCCCTGGTGAGGGATAGAAAATGTGGTTCACCCTAGTATAGGTAATATGATTATCTTTACCCAAGTGAGGGATAAAAAAGTGGTTCAATAAATTATATGTCACTGGGTTTGTTCACCATACTGATGGATATCATAGGTGTTTTTCCTTATTTTTGAGTCTAGGGGTTTCTTCACTCAAGTGTGGGTTAACAAAAATTGTTCACCCTAGTGTAAAGACTTAGTGTTTCTTCTCCCTAGTGGGGGATAACACTAGTGGTTCTCCATCATGAAGTTATTATGGAGACCATTAGGTTAATTATAGAATTTTATGGTTAATGATTTAGGAACTTTACACTAGTGCAACAAAACTAGGGGAGATGTATCCTTTTGTGAAAGTTTTCTCCTTCCTATGCCTCAATTATAATTCCCTCAAGTTAATTTCCCAAGGTTTTAAGAATAATAGGATAACTAAACAAGGTTATAGAGACATAGTTAAAGGGATCATTGATTATATCTACCTCTTCTAGAAGGTGGGAATATTTTGTTCAAGTGGGAAATAAAGGGGTTAATTTAAATAAAAAACGGGAAATATGGGCTTAGAAAATGTAGGTGTGTTGGTATATTCATACAGGACCACTAGGGTTCATAATACTCAGTACACATGAAGGACCCTGAGTGAAGTGACTTTATAGAAACCACATGGACCTAGGAGAGATATTGTGGCTTTTCCTTGTAATATTTAGGCCTTATTAATACATGGTCTTTTTCCCTCAAAGGATTGCTGAAAAATTTTCCTCTTAATAATGGTTTTTTATTAGAATTTATATGATCACATTTTGAGGTAAATCCCCTTTACTAACAAGAAAATGAACCTAATTACAAGTAAAATATTAAAATGGTTATTTTTCAAAAATTAAATTTAAGTATCTCTAAGAGATGTGCATAGTACAAGATGGTAAAAGGTATTAGTTCCTCTATAAAGAGCAGTGGTCCCCTAACATGAGTGCATTTACAATAGAATGAGTGAGATCTATAGCTTCACACTATCCATTTAATCTTGTGTTTCATTCCACATAAAGGAAAGTTAAATAACAACAATCCACCTTAGTTTTAAATCACCCTAAAAGGTTCAGGGTTTTTTGTGAAGGGCTTGAGAAAGGTCATCTTAGAGAATGGTCCTTAGAGTGGACACCTTTGTGAAGGGGCCTGAGTGAGACCTCCTGGTCCAAGGTTCCTGAGTGAGGGAACCTTTTTTAAGGGGAAAAAAGATGTCACTATGTAAAATTCACTATGTTCAACACACATAAGTCAAGAAATTAACTTTGTAAAATTTCTATGTTGCTACTTTCGTGTCTTATCTTCACCTTGGAGATTTATCTTAATTTAATATTCCACATTGATACAAATTATTGAATACCTTTTAGGTTTATTATGTACATATCCTCAAAAAAATTCTCATACCTTGAGTTCTATTAATAAATCAAATATATAGTTAAAAAATTTTATAATGATAATTTGGTTTAATACCTCCAAAATTCATGAATCCAGGAGTACATGAATTTGGGTGTCATAAACATTTATTTAAAGGGGTTATACATCAACAGGGGGAAATCAGTGATCCTGTTATCTATACCATAAAAATATTTCATTAGAAAATAACAAGAATATAATAGATTCCATGATTCACTTGTACATCTACATTTTTCATCATTCCATGAGTGATCAAACATAATGATGGAATGAGTATTTTTAGTTATATCCTAGACAATGCATCATGTCTGAGTGGATGAGGGATTATTGGGTTTAAAAAATATGCATGGAATTTGAGACATTTCTAAATTACTTATCCAACTATAAGGTAATATGGATCTCCAAGACATATGTTTATATCAACAATAATATTATTCTAGAGTTGTTAAGTAACCGAAGTCCATAGACCAATAATTTTCATCTCAATAATGGAGAAGTGGGAATCAACCTATGGAAAATTTAAAAGTTATTCAATGTTTCAATCCTTAGGGTTATATTTGAAGAGTTTATTCCCCAATAGGTTATGTTGGGGAACCTTCATAGGACACCACCCCTAGAGTAAGCATTGATAAAGGAGGAAAATGATTCCATAAGGAAAGAACCAAGTCCTTTGGTCAACATCAAATTTGATATTGGGATAAATAAATTCAAAGTTCCACATAGATATGGGTCCATGTTAAAGAACCTAATGAGATGTCCCTTCATATGGAAAATAAGGGACCTAAAAAAGTATAATCCTACGCATGAGCAATGTGAATATGAAAAAATAAGGTATAAAAATATCCTAAATTTCCTAATAAAACTTTTCTATTTAGTTTCTTATCCAATTGGTTAAGTTAGTACTTTAATTTGATATGTGACCCCCCAAAATGGCATTAGGACAAATTTTTTAATATCTATCAATTTGGAAGAAGGTGGGATCATGGTCCAAGTGATGCCAATATTGGATAAAATTCACAATCACTTATTTCATATCTAAAATGGGAATTCACCCTTTCATATCTTAGGGAAATTCAAGATACTGTGGGTCTATATTTTGGTGCACTTCAATGCCTATGGATTACATAGTGAAGTGAAAATTCCAAAATTTAGATTTCAAAAAATCATCAAACCCGTTTCAGGTATTATTCCATTACCACTAAATGGAAACGACATTCTCAAACTCCTAATAATTAATTATAAATTAAAATTATTTCTA
Organism: Viscum album; assembly: GCA_963277665.1. Classification (NCBI taxonomy): domain Eukaryota; kingdom Viridiplantae; phylum Streptophyta; class Magnoliopsida; order Santalales; family Viscaceae; genus Viscum; species Viscum album. The sequence continues at coordinate 399,826,746 of OY728127.1, read as the reverse complement.
AATAGGTCAAATTTTACTATAATGGTCGTGGGTGATGGAATAAACACATATGAATTATATTCATACATGATGGATTTTTGGGATAGTGTACTAGTGGCTTAGGTCAACTATGATATCATCTATAAGGCTTACACACCCTGTTAATTTATACAAAAATTATGAATGTATCTGGTTAAAAAGGGTAGAAAATCTATTATATGTGAGGCCAAAGAAGAATAACATAATGTAAAGGAATCTATATGTTATGATATCCTAATAAACTATACACATCGGTATGAAGATTCCTATCAAAGAGGCATTTTTATGTATTTTTCTAATTATTCCCACTCTTAAATATCATCACACCTGTAGGAAATATTTTTTTAGCATTCTTGGGTTCACTTACAAGTCCACTTCAGAAAGATAGAGGTGGGAAATTTCAAAATCCCATAAAATTAAAATGAAATATGAGGTCACCAAACCATTGAACCACATTAAATCTTGAGTTTCTACATCACTAAGGATTGATCTAGAGTGTCAAGAGATTCTACCAAGATGTTCCAGTCTATAATGACAATAATATTTCCTATTTAAAATAAAAATAATAAAAAAGTGTCTAAAGAAGAAGAATGTCATTATTATTAAATAAAAAAGGAGAAAACATATGAATATTCCTCAGAGGATTAGTACCTCGATGATATAAAGTTTTAGAATGTTTGGAACTACACGACTGGTATTTGGGACTTTTGTTCTATACTCTAGTGTTGCATAAATAATCCTAGGATAAAAAATGTGAAGTATTATATATAATTTTACTTGGATATAAACCCTATAAATGTGTGGAATAATTTCTAGGAAAAAAATATGCCAATCCTAGAAACTAACCAAAGGGTTCCCCTCACCTAGTGGGCACAAGGTATGAGAGTTTGGGAGTTTTAAAATGGGCACTTAACCAGTCGATGGATGAGGAATGGAAAATATTTTTTTATACTTAAGGTAAAATATTATTCCTTTATATTTTTTACTATTCAATCATATAATACATTCTTTATAATAGTTTTATATTTTATTTTTAGGAAATAGGTGTAGTAGTAGTGAAAACGGAGTCCCCCAAGTGTACTTTCATGTGCACTTCAAGGGATGACACTAGAGAAGGTTCCTATAGAGTGGAAGAAGGGAATCCTTCCCCATAGAAATAAATGATGAGGAAGGAATAATATAAAGGTACCACTTCTATAATCCCTCCACTGGTGTTGATTTTATTATAAGTATGGTGATATCCTTTATCAATCAAGATCAAACACTGATAAAGGGTCAATGTGTTGTCCAAACATGTTACTCTTGTTGAGATATGGGAGTCTCTAAACTCATCATTGATTTCCCTTGAATATATATGAATGCATGACCAAGTTATTACATTAGGATTATTGAATATAGGATATCAATCATTTAATGGGCCCAATAAAAATCCTAAGGATGTTACCAAGGAGTTATTATGTAAGATTCAAACTCCCCCTGCTAAAAAAGTTGTTCTTACAATAGAGAAGGAACCAGAGACAGATTCTTTTACTGCCCCAACTAATAAAGAATGAGATGGTTAAATTATAATGACTAGATATAATAATGGTGTTTCACAAAAATTGATTACTATATTTACTATAATAGGTATCACCTCACTTTCCAAGGCTACAATGATGATGAAGGACCTTTTCTCAGAGATTGAAATTCATACCTCCTTGAATGAGCCCATAAATGTTTTCAGGGTATTATAAGGATGTATGTTTCCTTAATTTGTCTGAACACCCTATATAAATTAATAATTCTAAAATCCTTTAATATTTAGAATATTTGTAAAATCAAACATAATGAACATCATACTTGGATAATTTTCTTAAAGTATTTTATGAACATCCTTCTATCATGTTTTCACATTTGGACATTATTTACCAATATGATAAGGAGTTGGTTATCATGGAGGGAACTCAAGTTTCAATAGTGGAAAATAATTATCTTACAACACCTATATTTAGTGTTATATCAACCTTTGATTATATAATGGATATTTATGAGGATTAAACTTTTGAAGTGGGTGCAAATGTGGCTCCTCCCATCAAAGTAATGCTCATCGTAGAGACTTGCACATCAATAGAGATAGGAGAGTATCTAAATTTATTTTTATTAGCATTATCACTCTTTGAATAACATTAAATTATTATATCATATCTAGTACTATAATAAAGAATTATTGATTTGACTATAGATATTCCTAATCCCACACTCCAGCAACCAAAGCCTGAAGAGGCCTAGGTTGTCTCAGCACCAATAAAATCAGAAGGGATAAACTTGTCCATTTACCATAGTAACATTATCCAAGAATAAATTACCCATTTATTGAGTAACATAGAACTATACCAAGAGTCTCTGAAGTTCAACAGTACTAACAATCAATGTGATTGGATGAATATATGTAAGTTTATTTCTATGACTCACATGGTTTCCCAAGGTGGGAAATTGCACTAGATTTCATGAAAACTCATTTTTCTAGGAAGTGGGGGTTACAAATCCCATTCCATCCATGATTCTATAAATTCAATTCTCTACGTATAATAGATTGAAGAAGGACCCAATACATTCCTTCTAGAGGTAAAATCAAATATGTGATTTACTTATCCTTAAGTGGTATAACTCTAATAAGAATCACATTATACAAAGGTGGACATGAAATATTGATATTTCGCTGATGAAAAGTATGAACATATAATTCACCTCCAATAAGAGATATATACTAACTAGGGAGAACTATTGGGGCACCAAAAATTCATGGAATAATATTGGGTTGTCTGTGTGGGGGTGGATATCGAGGTGGATAAAATTTGTTCGACTAAGGAGGCCTAATATTCAAAGATAACCAAGGTTTTCAATATTACTTTTGGTGAAACTCCAAAAGATTTTATGGTATGTATATTTTTAAATTTAATCTCTTCTATGGCTTATGTTTCACAAAACACCATGTTTAAATGAATAATGATATGCAATTAAATATCATTATTTTCACATGACTCTTATAACTTAGCTGCTACATTGGAGAGAATGAATAGTATTAACCAAATTATGAAATTTATATATTATATATTTAATAACATGTTTTTACATTCATCCAAATTATTTTACAGGCATAAGATATTAATAAATCCAATTTTACGCATTAAAATACTATATTTTTCTAAAGGCAATTTTACATCCTTTTAATGGAGAACCTAGTTTAAATCTAATTTTGACCCTTTTAGAAGTTATTTATGAAAAAAATAAACATATTATTTGAAATACGATTATAAAATTTTCTTTCATTTAATTTTTTGTATTTTTCTAAGAAGTTTCATTTTTTGATGAATAGTGAAAAATATTACATTGTAGTTAAAAAAATTGTCTTTTCATTTACATAATCATTAATGCTAAATTATATTTTAAATTGGATTTTAAAGTCAAATAGGTAAATAATACATATATTAATCCAATCTAGGTTATTTTAATTATTTATATGTTGAAATTATATATATATATATAACTTATTAAACATTGGAACATTTCCTTTTACTCGCCTTCTCACCACATCTATGGGATTATTGTTAAACTTAATTTAACCACTTAGGTGAATTTAATTTTAAAAAATAGAATACATATTTTTAATGATTTTTATATTTAGAGTTCAATATGATCAAGTTATTCTTTTTCTATTTTATTAATTTTAACTTTAGAAATTTGTATTTACCATAGTTAAGGGTAAATCGGGTAATTAACGGTAAAAATAACATTATAAAATTATAAAATTACCCAAAAATGTGTCCTAATTTCATTGGATGTTTTGGTTCTGAAAAATATAAACCTTAGGATATCATTTTATCCTTTTCAATCCACTAGGTTAATAATATGACATTTATAATATTTTATTTAAAGATAAGTTTAAAATGTCATACTCAAGTTTTTTAATAAGTATTACATATTTCATACATGGTTATATAAAAGATAAATTAGACTATAAATAGTAATTTAAAATATAAAATATTTTTATTTATCATGGTAATTTATTTTAAATTTTTAGGAAATAAAAAATTACATCAAAGGCTTATATAATGAGGATGGAGTAATTGTTTAATTAATGTAAATATCAAATAAGTGTTATTAAAAATATTAAAATAAATATAATTTGTGATAATTAATGTATCCAACTAAGTTTATTGGTTACCTTGACCCATTAGGGATATAATAAAATAGTTTTTTTGAAGTTAACTTGTTATATTGATATTTTAAAAAAATTATGTATTGAATATTTTCAAACTTGACACTAATTATATTTTATCAAAATAATGTTTTATTAAATTATTTAAAAATTATAAAACATGTCTAAAGAAATTATAATATTTTATAATTTGTTATTATTTGTTTATTTGTGTTCTAATTTACACCACATAAGTATGAATTACAACCTTTTAATATTGAGATATTTTTTATTTTAGTTAAAATTAAATTATGGTAACTAAGGGTTAATCAAAATGTTTTAGTTTAAAATAATATAAAAACTTATAAAAAATATATTTTTTTATGATATTACAATCATATCTCATATTATCTTATAATAAATGGCGTTTTTTAGGTATTTAAATTGATATTTAATTTATTATAAATTAATATTTTGATAGTTTCAAAAAATGCCCCTCCCTTATATTATGAATGGAAACCTATCCTTATCTTTTTTTGACACCTATAAAGCACTCTATTATTGAAAAACTCTACTCAAATATCCTAAAAAATTCCTTACCTTAATCCTATAATCCTTCCATTGGTCCGAAATAAAACCGAAGGAGTCCTTTTGTGCAAATCAAAAGAAGATAATAAAAGAAGAGGTAATGTTCATCAATGAACGTTTTTGTTTTGTTTGTTCCTCAAACAAATTAAATTATATTTATTTCATGTTTATATAATAAACTATGTATAATCAATATATTAGGATGTTTTCACATTATATTGTTTACCTACACTCACACACACTTCCATCTAATGGGTAACAAACTTACCATTCTCGAGTTTGGTGAACTACCGCCTAATGAAATGATGTTGTTCGTTTTTACTTCACCACATCTCGTGGTAAGAATTTTCATGGAAATTTTATTTTTATATGATATTTATGATATAATTATACTTATAAATAGATAATATCATGTCAAATTTTTTTACAATCCATCTAATATTTTTGGAAAATGATAGCGTCGATCGTGCATATGTATGGATTAGCATATCCACGATGCGATGTGATTCATTATTCACCTATATTTCTCATGGATGTTAATAAGGATTAATTTTATGAATATATATGTTGTATAGGAAATAAAAATATTTTTTTTAATAATAATATATCATAAACATTCCTTTATTTTAACCCAAAAAAGAAATGAATGTAGCATTCATGTGTACGTACGGCTTACCGTCTCCATGGACCGTGCATTTCATTTCCTGTCTCGGGAATTTGTGGATTATTGTAAATATATATATATATTATATTTTTATCATTTTTATCATTTTTTATATTATTAAATCATTATATATGTAATTAGAACAATAAATAACAAGTTAAAACTTACTCGAGAAACTAGGAAATTAACACCAGAAATAGAAAAATTAATGAATGATTACTAACAAATGGGTAATAAGATAATATAAGAAGATAATATATGATATATTAAATATTAATATTTTTCTAAAATAAGTTAGTAAATTTCTTTAAACCATTATATATAATGTAAAATAATTTTCACACAAAAGGAACCATAAGGAAAGGGACTTCATCTCAATCTCCTTTCATTGAGACATAGTTTGATGTTATACACTCACCTTCTTTTAAAAGGTGTATATACAGCCCCTTTTACTTATCATATCATTAATTTATTTATTATCATGTTATCTAATGTTTTTTTAAATTTTATCATTTGATGGGGATTATGATTTAAATGTTCAAAGTTGTATGGGACGCCATGAAGGTTTAAAGATTTATTTATCAATTATTTTCTCCTTGTAAATATTCTTAATATTATTTTATATATATATATTTATTTATTTATATAAAAGTATTATAAGGGATATTTTATGTCTATTTTTAATTAAATTCTAGAAAAAATAAAAAATTAATCATTTTACATGTTTTATATGAAATGTTTTGACAAAAAAAAAGAATTTTCTATTTTGAACATATACGGTCACAATGACTTTTTTTCACTATGGCCATTATTTTATTTTCGTCATCCTTTTCAAAATTTCAGGCTTAATTAAATAAAAAATAATCTTTATCTTTTTGGGTATTTTGGTATTAAAAAAAATTTCAAAGAAAAGGATGTTTTCGTATTGAAAATGGGTTCTTATAAGAAAAGGGTATTTTTATACGAAATTGTTTTTCATATGGGTTTAATAAGATTTTTTACTAAATAATTTTATAGTGATATAAATTGCAATATTTTCGTCTATGTAAACATCCTATTTTGAATCCTATGCTTAATTGTGGTTGATCTCTTATGAATTCATTTACCATATTTCATGGAATGGTTTATGATTTAGTTTGACTGTGGTTGTGTTAGTTTGATACCATTCAATGTTTATGGTTAAATTATTCACATTTCATATGATAGTTTATCAATATGAATGTTTAAGTTTTTTATGTTTCACCCTTTTCATATGAGGAATGAATTGGACCTATTAAGTGGCGGACGGGGCCCACTATTTCCCCTCGATGCATCAATAGGTCTCATGAGACAAACTAGATCAGGTTTTTACCCATTATTGTATGGTTTCTTGGAATAATCCTTGATAACATGTTTATTATGTTTCACACATTATAGTTTCCATCATTTGGATATTATTTATCTATATTCCATGTGATTATCCGACTAGTAGAATATCCATGGTTATGTTTTCTAGATCGTGTGATGCTTTTATATGGTATTATTTATTATTGATATATTATGATTAAGTTGTTGATTAAATGGAATGGGTTTCAGTTAATCACCCTTTATTAATTGTTTATGTTTGTTTATGATATTTTCCACAGCACACTTAGCCTTACTGATCATTCAAGCTCACCCTTATTATGTTTCATTTCCATAATTTATGAAGATAAATCCCATGAATGTGTTTCAAAGATTCCATTTATTTCATTTTAATATATATTATGTTCTTATTTTATATTTCCTAATTTATTGTGGGTATCATGTATGTAATTTGGTTTTCCAAAACTGCTTGGTAATGCACCAGCTCCGGGCTTCGAAGGTTGCGGAATTACAATTTGTATCAAAAAAAGGTTAGCAGCAACATTGGAAACCAGATTTAGAAAACTTAGATTAGGGAACATAAACCTATGACTGACCTTGATTATACGATTAAGTATAGTTTAGCATCCTATATATTTGGTAATGAAAGTGGATAAACTAGGTTAAACCTATGGACACATATATTGAGAAAAGGATATCATGATTTACACATCCTATAAATTATTCTCCATGGCTATATCACTATGATTAGGGTTTCTCACATTATGCTTTGGGTTTTTCTCAACGGTTTGAATCAGAAAGTTTATAAAAGTAATGATAATACTACTAATGATTAAGAGACTACAAAATAAAAATTAAAGAAGGAGTTATTAAGTAATATGTTGATTAAGTGTAGTTAATTATCTAGGAATTAATAAGAATGATTAAAGTTATTGTGTATTTGGATTCAAGAATTATTTCCTTAGGGGAACTATGATTGTAAAAACCATGAGATATATAAGGATTTTATTGTAGTACTTCTTCTTTGAGGATTTTTAATAATGAATGTTTTCATTAAGGATTAAAGGTGATCATGGTATTCAAATATTTGGTATGTGACAATATGAGTTATATTACTTTACTTATAGAATCTAATGATAAGATTGATTTAGGAAATTTAGATTCCTTTTTGGATTGTGAATTTAGACATATGTATTTTGGATGAGTATTAAGGTTGGAATATATTAAATAGAACATTGGATATTATTGTTTCAGGTTATAGTGTGATTTATTATATCAAATATCATGTGATAACAATTCAGGTTTTTGATAAATATTTAGAATAAGAAGTAATTAATTAAGAACTTTGTGATTTGGTTTGAAAAAATATTTTTGGAATATCTATCTCTTGGTGCAAGAAATAAAGTAGAGATAGATCGAAGCATAACCAAATGATGAGACAATGCTTATGAAATGGAATGAAATTGAGTAAGTATATTTTCTTGAGTTCTCTGTCTAAGTGGTATGGAAATTACTAAACTTATAAAAAAGGATCTTGAAATAAAAAATTCACCATATTACCTTTATATCTGATAAATCAGGTTGTCTTTTATATCTGTACATATTTGTGTCTTTGAGCCCATTAATTTTTCCTTGATCATTAACTTTCTTATGATAAATAATCTCTATAACTCTCTATAATTATTTGTCTACATATTCACTTTCCACCAATGTTCCACTATTCTAAAGCCTAATTTGGTGGTGAAACTCACATTTCACTTTCCCTATTATTAAGAAGATATTTTATTAACCCTGTTTTTTATGTGGGATTCCCACAAATGAGTTTTCAAATATCAACCTTTTATTTTTGAAGAACAATTTCAAATTGTGAGGACAGAATTTTTTGAAGGATTTGAGAATGTAACACCATAAGATTTTATGGTATGTATACTTTTAAATTTAATCTCTTTAATATATTACATTACAAACAACACCATGTCTAAACTAACAATGATACACAATTAAGTATCATTATTTTAACATGACCATTATAATCGAGTTGTTACATTGGTGAAAATAAAAGGTATCAACAAAATTATGAAATTTATATATTATATATTTATTAAAATTTATTTACATTCATCGAAATTATTTTATAGGAAAAACATAAGAATAAATCGAATTTTATGCATTAAAAGGCTATATTTTTCTAAAGGCAGTTTTACTGCCTTTTAATAGATAACATATTCTAAATCCCATTTTGACACTTTTATAAGTTCTATTTTACAGAATAAATATCTTACTTGAGATTAAAGTATCAAAATTTACTTTTTTTTAATTTTTTGTATTTTTCTAAGACATTTAATTTTTTATGAATAATAAAAAATACTACTTTGTAGTTTAAAAAATTGTATTTTCATTTAAATAAATATAAATGTTTAATTATATTTTAAATTTTATTTTAATGTCACAATAGATCAATAATACATATATTAATCCAATTTGGGTCAATTGAATCATTTTTATTTTGAAATTAGATATAAAAAACTTATTGATCTTTGGAACGTTTACTTATACCCGCCTTCTCACCACTTCTACGATATTAGTGTTAAACTTAATTTAGTCACTTATGTGAATATAATTTTAAAAAATAGGCACAAAATGTTGTAATGAGTATGATATTTAGAGTCTAATAATATGAAATTAATTTTTTTATGTTATGTATTGTATATTTTGTAAATTTTTATTTAGCATGGTGAAGGGTAAATCGGGTGATTAAAGGTAAAAATAATATTATAATATTATAAAATTACCCTAACACTTGTCCTAATTTCATTAGATTGGATCTTTTAAAAAATTCAACCTTAGGCTGAAATTATAACCTTTTTAATCTACTTGGGTAAGAATATGAAATTTATAATATTTTATTTAAAGACCAGTAAAAAATGGCATACTTGTGTTTTTTAAAAAGTATTAAATTTTTAATACAATATTATACAGAAGTTAAAGTATAATATAAATTGTCATTTGAAAAATATATTTTATTTATTTATCATGTAAATTTATTTTAAATTTTTAGGAAATAAATAATTACATTAAAGGCTTATGCAATGATGACGCAGTAATTGTTTAATTAATGTAAGTATCAAAGAAGTGTTATTAAAAATATTAAAATAAATATAATTTTAGATAATTAATTTATCCAAAAAAATTATTTGTGATGTTTACCACTTGATAATATAATAAAATATTTGGTTCTAATTTAACTGATTATCTTTATATTTCTAAAAATCCATGTGATGAATAGTGTAAAATTGACACTAATGATATTTTATCAAAATAATGTTTTATTAAATTATTTAAAAATAGTAAAACATGTTTAAAAAATATAAAATAATTATAAAATGGTATAATATGTTATAAATTGTTCATTCATGGCCTAATTGACACCAAATAATAAAAAATTATAACATTTTAATATTGATAAATTTGTTACTTTGGTTAAAATTAAAATAGGTTAACTAAGGGTAAATCAAAATGATAAGATTTAAAATAATATAAAAACTTGTAAAAAAATATATTGTATGATTATATTATAATATTATATCATCTTATATTTAAATGAATGTAATTTTAGAGGTGTTTTGATTGAGATTGAATTTAATATAAATTAATATTTTGAGATTCTCCAAAAATACCCCTCCCCTCTATTATAAAAGGGAACCTCTCCAACTCTTTTATTAATACCTCTAAAGTCCTTTGTCTCAGAAAAAATTTTCAAAAAACACTGCACAAATTCATTCTCTTCATCTTGTAATCCTGACTTTGGTCACAAATCCAACCAAAGGAGTCCTTTTATGAAAATCAAAAGGAGATACCAAAAGAAGAGGTAACATTCATCAACAAACGTTTTTTTTTATTTCTTCCTTAAACTCATTAAATTGTATTTATTTATGGTTTTTATAGTAAAATTAGTATAATTAATATTATAATATTTTTTATATTATGGTTTTGACTGACACTCGCACATTCTTCCATCTAATGGATAACGAACTTATTGTTCTTGTGTACAGTGAACTACTACCTCACAAAACAATTTTGATCGTTTTTCCTTTACCACCACTCATGGTGGGAATTATGATGGAAACTATATTTTTATATGATATTTATGATATAATTATACTTTTATAATAATAATATCATGTTTAATGTTTTTTACCATCCATCTAATATTTTGGGAAAATGATAATGTCGCTTGTGTGTACGTATGGATTATTATCTCCATGATGTGATGTGATTCGTTATTCACCAATATTTCACATATATGGTAATAATAATGAATTTTATTAATATATATGTTATATATGACATAAAAATGGTTATTTAATAATAATATATCATATATATCTCTTTCTTTTAACCCAATAAAGAAATTAAAGTAGTGTTCCTACGTACCTACGACCAACCGTCTCCATGAACGATGCATTTCATTTCATATATACAATTTTTATGGATTGTTATATATATATATACATAATATATATGATATTTATATCATGGTAATATTTCTTGAGATTATTAAATAATGATCTATGTAATAATAGAAACAAATAAAAAGTCCAAACTTACTCAATAAACTAGGTAATTAACAGCCAAAATAGTAAAAATAATGAAACATTACTAACAAAAATGTAATAAGATAATATAATAGGATAAAATATGATATCATAAATATTATTATGGTTCCAATATAAGTTAGTTACATTCTAAAAACCATTTTACAGGAGTTTAAATAACATTCACACAAAAGGAACTGCAAGGTAAGGGACTTCATCTCAATCTCTTTTCATCGAGGTATAGTTTGATTTTATAAACCCAACTTCTTTTTTAAGCTGTATATATAGACCCTTTGAATTATCATGTCATTAATTTATTTATTATCATGTTATATAATTTTTTTTAAATGTTATTCTTTTATGGATTTAAATGTTCAAAGTGGTATGGGACACCTTGAATGTTTAAATATCTAATTATGAAATATTTTTCTCCTTGTTAATATTATTAATATTTACTTATATAAATGTATTATAAGGTAAATTTTATGTCAATTTTGAATTTCATTCAAAGGTTTTCAAAAACAAATCTTTTTATTTGTTTTATACGAAACATTTTTGAAAAATGATAAAAGGAATTTTCTATTTTGGACTTATAGGGTGACAATGAATTTTCTACCCCTATGGCCATTATTTTATTTTCATCTTCCTTTAAAAGATTTCAAGTTTCCTTAAATGAAAAACCCTATTTATTTTTTTGGTTATTTTTCTATTCAAAATTGGGTTTCAATAAAAAGGGTGTTTTTGTATTGAAAATGGGTTCTTAAAAGAAAAGGGTATTTTTATATGAAAGTGTTTTTATTTGGGTTTAATAAAAGTTTTTGTTAAATAATTTTTTAGTGATCTCAGTTAAAATATTTTCATATATTTAAAAATTATTTTTTGAATCTTATATTACTTGAGGTTGATCTCTTATTATATCATTTACCATATTTCATTGAATGATTAATGATTCAGTTTTACTATGGATGTGCTATTTTGATACCATTCATAGTTTATGGTTAAAGTATTCATATTTCGTATGCTAGTTTATCAATATGAATGTGTATGTTGTTTATGTTTCACCATTTTCATTTGAGTAATATATTGGACTTATTATGTGATTGTTAAGGAATGTTACATCCCCATGATGCATTGGTAGGTCTAATGAGACAAACTAGACAGAGTTTTTACCCATTATTGTATAGTGTCTTGGAAGAAGCCTTGATGGTATGTTTATGATGTCTGACATAATACATTCCCTAATTATGTGATTAGTTATTGATATTCCATGTGATTATTCAACTAGTATAATATAAATGGTTATGTCTTCTAGATCATGTGATTATTTTATAGGGTATTATTTATTCCTACCATATTACGCTCAGGTTATTGATTAAATGGATTGTGTTTTATTTAATCTACTTTCCATAATTTTTTATGTTGGTTTATGATAGTTTTTTTTGTATGCTTACTATTACAAATCATTTGATATCTCCCTTATTATGTTTTCTTTCCCTAGGTTATGAATAGGAATCCTTGGAATGATTTTCAAGGTTGTTGTTTGTTTCATTTTATTTTGTATTATGTTTGTATTTTATATTTCCAAATTTATTATGTGTATCATGGATGTAATATTGTTTAAAAAACTGCTAAATTATTCGGTCCTTAAGGATTTTATTCCTCATAATCATTCCCATATAATAAATTACTGCACTGACTTCGGGCTTCTAGGGTCGGGGTGTTATAGATAGAGTGGGGAATACTGTTTCAAAACTCTAAGCTTCCATATAGGGTCTTTATTGATTTATTTCTATCATGAAGATAGGCTCAAAATTGTTGATTCTACTCTTCCTTTTTGATCACATAATTAAAAAACATCTTTTTCTTAATTTCTTGTCCCTTTCTCCATTCTATTTATCATTCCATAATTATTTTTGATTTGTTGTATGGAAATATCAAGATGACTTGAATCCATTTAGACATTGAATTTGAAATGGAAAAGGTCAATCATAGTTCCCAAACACTTTAGTCCAAATGGTTTCATCTTGGGTATGGATCACGGAAAGGTATAAGCATAGGTTCTATCACCAAACACTAGATTGGGTCAATATGAATATTCTTGATTTCATCTAGTATGTGGGTCAAGGATGGGTATAGGCATGGGTTCCATCACCATAAACTATACCTTTTATATTCGGATAGGAATGATTTCTTCCGGGTCATGGGTTATATATGGGTATAGGCATGGGTTCCATTAATGTTCACCACAGTTGGTCCTTTCATGTATGCATGATTTCCTCCTATGTGTGGCTCACATAAGGGTATAGGAAAGGATTACATCATTTTACAATAGATTTTGTGTATTAATATATTTAATGAGATAACTCAAAATGATAAGGATCCCAAAAGTTTTAATTAAGAAGGTGGGTTCCAATTTCCAAGAGGGTTTGAGTACATTAAAAAATACATCTTCATTCATTTAACATAGGTATCTAAATTGATATATCATAAGAGTGATAGGACTTTTTCCTAGCCTGAAGTACATAGAAAGAATATCTTGACTTTTTCTAGTGCCTTTTGGTGGACCCCATAGGCTTTTTATTTTTCATACTAACACTAACTTTTTGAGAATCCTTGTCTGGGATTGATTAGTAGGTTTCTTCATTGCTTTTTCCTAGGTAACCCTTCACTGGTTTTCAACATGAAAAATTTTATTCCTTTTCCTTTTTAAATGATCAATTTTTTCTATGTTAGGAAAAATATATTCTCAATGAGAAGAGACATGAATTTCTCCCAGGATTACCTTTGTGGGATTTGAACCAAGAGAGTTTTATTCCTCTTTCCTTAGGATGTTTTAGGTAATTCATGGTAGGACAATATAGATGATGTTTAGGGTCAGATAGTATTGACTAAAATACGGTAATCCAATCTAAATAGAAACACAAGTGAAATAAACCTGGAATGAATGGAGAGATAAATTTCATTGATGAAGATAACCTTAAGGAATGGTGTATAAATTTTAAGGTTACATTGTGTTAACCAACTATTACAAACATCCTTGGTCCAATAACATTGAACCCATTTCAATGAAGTTTAGGTTCATATAGTTTCGAACAAAATAAAGGGGAATACAATCATCATAGAAAGGTATAAATAAAATTGAATATGAATATAGATTCAATTTCTAGAATAGACTATATTATAAATAGGAACATCCAATTTATATTCGGGAACCTAAGACTATGATATCATGAATTTTAGGTTCATTTGATGAGGACCAATCAAAACCAAAAGGGTTTGATGTTTCAGCTCTACTATGAAAGTGTCCATGATGCATGGATTCATAACATATAGGGTATCAAATCCACTTGAATAATTGGATATGGGCTGTGTAGATACTAACTCATGGAGTTTAAACTAGGGATGATCATATTAGACACATATAGTGGGGATAAAAGATGGCTATGTACAAATGATGAGTTATACTACAGTTTTTTTAGGGAATATAGATATTGTAAGAACATTATATTATGATTAAATCATGCCTCTTATTGGTAGTTCATACACAAGGCATATATACAGAGTTTTATCATGGGTATGTATGAATATCCAAATAGATATGCCCTTTTAATTCTGATACACTCATTACTAATTGTTAAAGAAATTTTTGGAGAATTAAACTACATGGGAAATGAAGTAGGTTCATACAAAAGAGGGTATTCAAGGAGGGTTTTGGAACATTAAAATTTATGCAACTATGTATTTAATTCATTATTAGGGGGAATGGATAGTTATGTCATTGATCTATATTTTACCTGAACTAGTGTGTCCAGTGAACCTGGATTGAATTCTCCTAGGGTTATATGGTGGGACCCATAAACTTTTTGTTTTTTTATGTATATTTTAATTTTTTCCTAATAAAAAAAATGGGAATTTTCCTTATGGAGAATTTAATTTTTATCAAGACACTCCTTATAGGTTTTTGACCAGAAAATTTTTATATCACTTTTTAAATGATTAATTTTTTCAAAGTTATGCAAAACGCATGCTCAGTGAGTAGAGGCCTAACTTTTTACCGTGTTTTCATTTATTTATTTTCATCCTGGTGACTTTCAGGTATCATTCCTAATGAAATTTTAGTCCTTGAATAGTGGGACAAAAAAATTCTGTTTATGTTTAGACAACTTTAATTTAAAAAAGTTAAACCTTCTAGACAATATGATCTAGGTAAGACATTATGTACATAAAATTTTCAATACTGCTAGAGAATTTATTAGGAGAGGCTACTCGTAGTTTGAAGTCTTTATGTTCATACCATAAATAATGGTGAGATAATATGTCAAGAAAGGTTAATTTAATAATTGATGCAAATAAAGAGGCAAATTTTAATATAGATTATCTCTTAGGTGAGTGAAAATAGTTTAGGGTCATAGTTATTATACCATTGTATGAACGGAAATGTGAAAAAAAATATCCTGATTTGGTTTTAAGGGAAAATAATGTCCCGAAACCTTTTGAATAAAAAATGATGATGTCTTAAATCATAACCTGATATTTATGGATCAAGAGTGGTGATGTGGTACATGTAAACATGGGATGACCATTGAACACATTATAATGATGATTTCTACTATGATTTCATCAAGGTATACAATGATTATTTGGACCTTTTCCCTAACACTAAAACCTTAATGTTATTAGAAGGCCATATTTTGGGTGAACAAGTAGATCCATTATTAGTGGTATGTATGAATACACAAACAATGGTATCCCTTGAAGTTGGATGCACTCATTACCAATAGGCATAAAAGGATGATGGAAATCTGAGACTCTCAAGAAATACAATGTAACATATAGAAAGGAATATCCAAGAGATTTACATTGTGTTTTATACCTAATTTAACTATGGTTATGATGTTGAGATCCTTTTCAAGGAGTGAAAATGGGTGATGGTTTATGGATAAGTATACAATATATAGTCTACATGTCACTATACATATTTAAAAAAAAGAATCAATCCACATGTAATTATTTAGTATTCTAATAAATTTACATTCATGCATGAAAGACTATATCTCATGTTATTTATCATCATTGGACATGGAATTTAGTTTCATGCAGTTTAATATCATAGGAAAAGAACTTACACCACATAGTTTAATGTAATGTTGATGGGAAATACATATGTGAAACAAAATATCATCATCTTAGTGATGGATCTATAGGGTATTGGAACAAGGATGAACCATCTATCTATGGGGTGATTTTTTCTTGGCAAAGGTTTCCAGTAAATAACCATATGTTGGAATCCTTTTGTTTGGTGATTTTAAGCTCAAAACTCAAAAAAATCCTCAACTTTAAAATGAGGATCTATAACCCTAAATCAATGTTTTGAACAAGCTGATGTTTGATTTCAAATCACATATAAGCCTGCGATAAAGGATCTAGGAATCACTACACATCCTATGATAATAGGAATCAAGCGGCACAATTGTCTTAAATTGGGGTGTGAGTTTAGCATAAACCCAGGGGAATGGAATTCAATGTCGAAGGATTCTATACATATTTGAATCATATATTAGAGAGAGGAATTTTAATTGGTAGAATTTGTGGATTGGACTAGAAACTGAGATCTAGAAATATCTAAGTATCTAATAATAATATGAATAAAACCACATATAGTTATGGTAATGCCTCTCCTACACATCTCAAAATAATGTGAATGGGCAGAAAAATAGGTTTCACAATAACCCAGGATCATCAAGAAATCTAGATGCAGATGGGGAGACTCGAACATTAATGTGTGAAGGGTCATAATTTTATTAAATTTTTGGTTGGTACTTAGATAGGGGATTTTGGAATCTCTAAATATCATATATAATAGGTGTCAAACCAAACATTATTCCCAGTTGTGGGAATTTTATCTGAAGGTAAATCAATCCACCAATAATATCTTACATGGATCTAACTCTTGTGTAAGGGGAAGTGTCTCACTAATAAGATACCTCATTTTTTAAGGAGTCATATACGGAAGATATTCTATTGTGTAGTTTAATTCTATGAAACCAATACTAGAATCATCACTATTGAGTATGTTGTGTACCTTCCACACTAATTAGAGTGATTTTCTATGACCTATAAGGTCATGTGATTCATGCTCAGTGTGAGAAATAAGAGATTTATAAATGGTCATACAAATCATATGGGGTTTCATGATAAGTAACACATAAGTACTATTTTCATGTTAATGTAATAATGAAATATTGACATGGGTTTGGCTCTCATACAGGGAGAAGTTTTTGAGGGTGATGAAATTTTTTGACTAGGACAAGGATAGAATATCCTTCAATCACTAGGTATGTTACAATAAGAGGAATCAAGTTTCACTTAGTTATTATACATATAAGGTAATATTTACCTATGTTTAGGTAGGTATAAATTGGAAAATATACATTAAGGATTCTTACATGGATCTAGATCTCCTTTAAGGGAGAAAAACCATAAAAGGTAGGCCACTACAAGAAGTCAAATGTATTGAATTATTAGGACACAATATGTGTTTTTTAACGTCATTAAACTAGGAAAAAAGAGGAAACCATTCCCAAACACTAGATGGGAGATGGGGACAAAACGTTAATCATAGATTTCAAAAATATTTGGCTTGCATGTGGTGTAAAGTCCATGAATATAGTTCATTCTTGGAAATTTAAAATCATATAGGGTGGGCATAACATTATGTAGTTTTATTAATTTTAATGAGGATGATTTCATGTAGTTTTATATCATATGATAAAGATGTTGGTGCTATATAGTTTAAGGTTTTACATCTTGGAAATGTATTGCACCGTTTAATATCATAATACATGGATGTTTATTATGTAGTTTAACAAATTATAGTGAGGACGATGCGAACTATTGTGAAATTATGAAAAATAAGTCTTCAAAAATCTTGCATTAGTGGTGGTGGGGGGTGATAGGATCCGCATCCTTTATGGAAAAAGAGGAATATTTATTAGGGTAAACATTTTGTATGACATAATTTCACTCCTATTATGGTTTGGGATTTAGTTTATTCTTCCTAAGAATCATGGGGGGTTATAGTTCTAGAACTTGTTCCCCATGATGGTTTGAGTGAAAACGAACACTGTTATTTAAGGCTCACAAAAGTTAATTTTGAGGGATTTCTAGGTTGTGTAGAGTGTACGACCTTTTCTCATATAGTCACTCCAAGATGTCAAGCCTATTTTGGTACAACTCATTCTCATGCATTTGGTTTCAAATGTGTCTCTGTGTGAAGGTAAATGACACTAGTATAAAAATACAATTTAACATCCAAGTTTTAACATTTGTTTTTTAAAACTAATGATAAAAGTGATGAGGGAATCCATTAATACTAGTTTTTTAAAAATATAATGTTAAAATACTTTAAAATAACTAATATATATGGAAATTTCAATTTTTAAACATTCTCTTTCTGAAACCATTGTACTCTTGACTCTTGACTCTTGACAACACCTAATTGTGCTTGATCATTTACTTTAATTTTATTTTTATCTTTTTTCATTATTCCTCCTTAATATTACATCCTTTAACCTTATTTTGTCACCCTAAACATTATTAAGTCCATGAAAACCCTAATACACTTAACTCACAACCACACTCCAAGGTTTTTCTTAGTTTCTTTTCCCACTTCCTTTTTTGTAAAAGTTTCTCTTTAATATCATAGTGTTCACTCTGTTTCCACTTACCTAGAGTGATTTCATTAGAATTAAGTAACAAGTTTCCATTTTTTAATTCTAAATTTTATAATTTATTTTTCTTATTTTTGTAAGATTAATCAATTATTTAATATTTTTAAATTATAGTCATTGAATCAATTCTTTTTATGCATCTAATTATCAATTATAAATTTTATTTTCAATAAAAAAAAAATTGTGTTTTACTTTTTTGTGATTATAAATAGTTTTAAATTGTAATATTTTTTGGGTTGTATCTATTTGTATTTATAATTTTGTGTATTTATAAAAAAAATTCATTATAATTTGTTTCTGGTTAATTTTTTTAATTTAATTTTTTAATTTAAAATTTTTTTTCATCATTATATTATTTTTTATTTTTTTTGTAAATTGTTTTTCATTTTAATTTTTCTTAAGATGCAATTACTTTTTAATAATTTATGCATGATTTTATATATGTATACTTAAATATTTTAATTTTATTAATTTTTATATATTTTTAAAATTTTATATTTGTTAATATATTAAACTATTATATTGTGACTTTTTATGTAATTAATCGATGGTAATTGGATAAATTCATGAATAACTGTAAATGAATATGATAAATGGGTTGAAAATTTCTTTGAATGTTCTAAATGAAATCGTGAAACAAAAATCAAATTTTTTATCCATGTATTAAGTGTTTTAATATTAATAAATTAGGGTAAATAGAAATCAAAGACCGTCTAATTTTATATGGTTTTAGTCATAATTATACACACTAGATCTTTCTTGATAAAATAAAAAAAAATTCAAGATATATTGATGATAAAGGTGTTCATCAAGAGATATAGGATCATCTTAGTTAATTAATTCATAAGGTTGGTGTTAAAAAAATTGAAAAAAGAAGTGTTGATAAACTATACAGAGATGATGAGAAACCAGTATTCTCACATTTCACTAAATAAATAATGTAATAATAAATATTGAGATTTTTTAACTTCAAATATAGACATTCTTGGAGTGATAAAATTTCATTGAATTGCTTCAACATTTTAAATTTATACTTCTTAAATGAAATATGAATCTAGATTCCAATTATGAGGAAAAAGTTTTGTCCAATGGGATTGGGGTATAAAAAGATACGTGATTTCCCTAACTATTGTGTGTTATATAGGAAGCAATATGAACATTTATAAGAATTTCCTAAGTGTGGTACATTGCAATATAAAATGGATGATAAATCCAAATGTGATTCATCATCAAGAACATGAACCAAACCAACCGCTGAATAAATATGGTATCTCATAATGATTCCAAATTTTAAGCATATCTTTGAAAATTTTAATGATAAAAATAGGATAATAAGGCATATAGATAAGTGAATTTCTAATGGAAACCTACTTCACCCTACTAATTCACTACAATGAAAAATATTTGGTCAAAAAATCTACTTTTAAAAATAAACTTAGAATTATTATAATGGTTCTATCTATAGATGGAATGAATCCATATCAGAGTCTTAGTTGCCAGCTGTTTGTGGATTTTTATGTTCGTTATCTACAATTTTCTTCCACATAGATATATGAATAAAAAATATGTTATGATGAGCATAATGATTTTTGGACTGAAAAAACCATAAAATGATATTGATTTTTATCTATCACTAATAATTAATGAATTGAAATTTCTATGGGAGAAAGTATTTATAGTATTTTATAAATAAAAGAAATAATTTTATATGTTCTATGATAACGTTTACTATAAATGACTTTCCTATACATAGAAACATATCTATAAATTGTCTAAAGGATCATAAATATTGTCAAATTTTGGAAGAGGGAACATTATATCATCAACTATTGAACAAAAGAAAAATATTGTACATGGGACATAAGAGATTTGTGGGAATAGATAATCCTTATCGAAGATTAAAAAAACGTAAAATGGTTTACAAAGTATGATTTCCCCACAACCATTTTCAATTATATAACATTACAATAATGTGAAAAACATCGATGTCACATTTGGAAATAATGGAAGTCCTGGTCATCAAAAAATGGATAAAAGAAATGATTTATTTTGTTTGAATTTCCTTATTGGATATTATTGGATGTGGAACATAACATTGATTTTATAAATGTTTGTAAAATATTTTGGATATTATATTTGAAAAATTGTTAAAAATAAAAGAAATTAAAAAAATGGAATACAAAAAAATGTACTTAATAACCATGTCAATACATTTGGAGTTAGATCCCACAATCAAAGGAAACAAAAAATATTTATCAGTAGCTTGTCACATATTAAGAAACAGTAAAAATATAAATTTCTCTAAATGACAACATGGAATTAAATAACATAGTGGTTTTTATTCAAATGCATAAAATTTGGTTTCATTAAAGGATTTAATGTTAACGGTTATGAAATATCATGACTATCATGTTTTAATGTAATAGTTGTTAATGGTTTCATTGTGTGGATGGTTACTAATACATATCAAAATGTATATCATCAGGTTGTGTTATTATTCAATTTAATTTGTAGAAAAGTAATAAATCTATATTTTTTAGATGTTTTTGATAATGAAGTATTCCTAATACTTTTTCAACTATAAATGTATTTTCAACCATCATTTTTTATATAATGATTCATCTATTGAGTAATTTGTTGTGATAGATAAGAGTATATGGGCCTCTTTATTTATGTTGGATGTATCTTTTTTTAAGATATATGAAAATTTTGAAGGTATGTGTAAACAGTACGCAAAAACTATAGCCCTATACTATTGAAAATATTTATCAAAAGAGGAATTTTATATTTTTATTGATTATTTATTAATAGTTTAGCATGTTAGTCTCCCTATATCTTGACATTTAATAGTTGATAGTGAATGTAAGGGGATCTTTGGATTAAAGGTAATGTTAATTCCAAGTTATGAAGTGATTCATGCATATTTATATATTTTGAAAAAATAAGTGAGGTTAAACCATATATATCATCACATATTATTGGATTGAAGGTATTATATCTGAGTCAAAATGAAAATTTGTTGATAAAAGGACATAAAAACTAATTTTTCATAATTTAATGAGAAAATCAACATAGATTTATCCACTTCAAAAATATTGAAAAAGATTCTAGCAGGGCTATGTTTTAATGTGGTCATGTGTTCTGATTTATATATTTATGGTTACATATTTCTATAAAAAAACTAGGATCGTAGGAGTACCATTCAAAATAGGGGAGTAATGACTATTTCTAAGTCACTGAAATTTTTATGTTGCAACGATAAAAACCAAATTTCTTCATCAACATCATATTTTGGATTCATTGAGGATATATAAGATATTGATTATATTAAATTTTAGGTATTGGAATTTAATTATATCTTGGTTGAGAGTAAAAATGGCGTAAAACATGATGAGTATAGATTTAAACTTTTTTATTAGGAAGGATTTTGTTGTAAGATGGAATCATTTTTCATAGAGATGAATGAAAAACAAATATTTTATGTTGTTTATGAATAAAATTATCATTTTTTCATTGTTTTTTAAGGTAAAAATCATTTTGGTGATGGGAATATTGATTATGTTGAAGAATTATCTAAAATTTCTTCATATATTACTTGATTTCCTGATGATAATAACGACTATGATTTGATAATTTTCTATGCAAAAAAAACTGATCATGTAGAAGGAATATGGGAAAAACTCAGTTACTCTCCTAAACAATCAAGTAATATATTTTTTGTTAAACTAGCATGGTTAAAAACATTATTTTCTAATATTTATATTTAAATATATAAAAGTTGAAAATTAATTCCATTATTCTAAATTTTTTTATATTGATTAGATTTAGATATCAATTTTTGCATGAAAATTTTTTCCTTCGTCATTTTATTGTGAAAATTTTATTTATATTTTTCATTTTTAAAAATATGATTTTATTTAAATAAATATTTATAATTGTATTTTTATTATGAACAATTACATTTTTACTTATAAGATTTATTTATTTTTAATAAAATACATGTACAAAAAATTACACATTTTTAAATGATAATCATTTCTATAATTTTTTGTTATTTATTTTTGTATTCATATGTTTTAGTTACATTTTTTTAGTTGAAGAATATTACATTCAATGTTTTATTTTCTATTATGAATAATAAATTTTTTATTTATTACAGTTATTTTATTTTAATTAAATATAGGTACACACATTTTCTTGAAGTAGCATGCATATTTCTAAATGACATACAGAAAGGTAGGGGAACCTAGGTATTTACATTTTTTCATATAAATATATATCTATAGTAATTAAATTATTATATGAAATTAAACATATATTTATTAAAATTATATTCACATATCTTTTTTATCTTGATAGGAATACACCAAAGGATAGTGGGGATGATATTACAAGTATACCAAGACTTTCACTCGTACTTGGAGTGGAAAGGTTAATAATTATCTTTGATGAGAATTATCATCCAATTGTACCACATTCCAGACAGTTTAGGACTTAACTAACCATACATATTCATTGGAAGATAATTATTTTATTCCCTAATTGGATGAGTGTATACTAGTTGGTGAAATATATTTTATGGGTGTCCATAATGGTAACATTTCTAAAATTATTTTTTTAGTTTTCCAATGGTTTAAATATTACACATTTTTCATTATTTTATCTATTCAATTACAAAAGACATTTAAATTTAAAGAGAGTAAAGGAATTAATAAAAAATTTATATCCTTTGAGGAAACAAGATAGAGATATTTTATGTCAAAGTAGACTTCATTTTATATTTTATTGAGTAAACGTGATCAACAACTATGCCTTAATTAAGGGTTTATAGATTTAGATACACGGTTGAATCTTATCTCCAGTCAGTGGGAGTAAGCCTTATAGTATGCATTTTTTATAAATTGATTTTATTTAATTAATTTTAATTACTCAATAACATATTTATTTTTTTATTTTCTAAAAAGACTCCAAGAAAAATCACCAATAGATAAAGTCTCACAAATTATACCCTAATACATTGACATGTAGAGGGTATCCTTTATTAGAAGATCAAATTATTATTGAAAAAATAATTTAATTAAGAGCTAAGTCAAGTATCATCTCCAAAGAGGTTCTACTCGACCCTCCATCTCCTCCCCCTTGTCATGAAAAATGGAAAAGGGAGAGACTAACATAAAATGGGAAGTATATTACCAATCAAACCAAGAAAGTAACTTATAAGATTTTAAGTAACTATTTGTTAATTTTCATCAATATTACTATTTAGTAAATTTATCTCACTAATATAACATTTGAAAGTATAATATCAGGATTCCCCTCAGGATAAAATGACATAGTTGACCTATCTCTATCACGAACCCCTCTCTCTAAAGATGTTGCATTGAGGGGAGAGAGATAATGACCCCCTTATGTCCCACCTCCAGTAGGCCCTGGGTTGGCAACTAGCATCGAGGGTATAAAAATCAAATCATCCGCAACAAATCCAAGACATATATATATATAAGAAAACCAAAAACCAACCAATAATGAATGTATAAATAAAAATAATACAAATGAAAGTCTCCCAAAGTAAATTCCCAAAAGAAAATCAAAGGAAGCGACACAACAGTTATCCAAAGGTTCGAGCTAGTAATGCCCAGCCCGATCCATGTAATCCTCATGGAAACCTAAAAGAAATTTTATATACATAGGGTTAGTATACAAATATACTCAGTAAAAAAACAAAAGTCTTTCATACCCATGTGATGAAATCATACTAATTCACCTCTGAGAAAATAGTAGAACCAAACAATACCTATAAAGGTATACTAACCATCCCAACCTCACCAAGGCATGATCACCAAGTAACAAAAACCATGTAATATAATATAAGGTAAAGAACATCGAAGATAGGGTACCCTGTACTTTATTCACACTTATTAACCACTCTCACACCCCAACAAAAAATGTCTTTGTGATCCTACCTCTTCTGAATGAATCACGTCACATTCTTCCCGTACACACCGGGTCCATAGACCACAACACATCCTACTCACACATACCTAGGCGACACGCCACAACACACCTCACCTACACACAATTGGAATATAAACAACATCACATCACATCTCTTCACACCATATTTCAAATGCACCTAGTAAAGCAATTCACAACTCATCCTAAAGACACCTGAGACACCACATCACAACTCATCACGAAGACACCTCGGATGCCACATCATAACTCACCCGAAGAATCTTGGGCCATCATCGCCTGGAAGACAGAGCAGTGACGAGCAGGTGGCCATCCATCCGTCCTCCCACCTGGATGTTGGGAAAGACACCCCTTGCATGACTATGAGGGTGATTGGCACATAGTGCTCAATATGGGAGGGGTGTGTATATAAATCACCATGAAAATATATATATATATATAGTGTAGAGACCCGAAGCCTGACTTACATGGACATTACATTACATTTGCGGAATACTTAATACATAACAAAAACACACACAAGGATCGTAATAGTTTAGTGTCTTTGGAAACTCGGAACGTAATCTTCTAATCGTGGTGAAAGATCTTCAATATCTCCCATAAAGATCTTCCCTTTTTTTACCTAAAACCTTTCTTTATATCCTGGGGAAAATAAAACATAAAAGGGTGAGCTCAAATGCTCAGTAAGGGTAAACAAAAGAAAAATCAATCACATCATATTCATAAGAACATAACATTTTGGAAATCTTAACCTGCAAAAGAGAGTATAATTTCATAACATGGGATAAATCATAGTAGTGAAATGAAATCCCAATAATCATAACATAAAACATTAATCTTTGTGGCATACACACATAATCATAGAGAATCATTTCTTGTTAGTCAAGACTCATTGCCAAGACTATCTTAGTGGACAAAGTCCCTTTCTGAATCGAGTAACCCTCGTTTCAGTCCGGTTTCACTGAACCGGTATAACCTACCGTTCCAGCCCTGTCTATCTCATGAGATATGAAATCGTTACCCAATGAATTGGAGGGAGATATAGGTCCCACCCATCTTATAATGAATCCTTTCTTATGTGTGCCACATAATCATACATCATCGCATAACACATGTAACAAAAATGGGATTCTTGAAACATCATGACATCATAAATCAATTCATATAAGATAATGGAATTCATAAAAATAATTTCATCACAACAGGATCAAATCAATGTAATAATAGGGATAAAAACATAACCCTTTATTATCTTAGATAGAAAATAATTTTGATAAAACACTTGAACTCCATTCTTGAGGAAAATATCCTTTCTTCTTCAAAAACATTTTTCCTTTCATAACATGTCATACGACTTTAAAATAAAAGAAGTTGATTAAAAATAAACTTGAAAACTTGTAAAGGAAGCTTCTTGGATTTAATGTTTTAAAAATCCATTCATGCCGTATAAGTTAAAAAAACATTCTTCGTACTTTTGTCGGAAAAGTCAAAAAGTACCTCGTACGAAAAAAACGACAAAAGATTCCTTTCATATCTTTTACTAAAAACTAAATGAAGGGTAAAATTGGATATAAACTATTGTAGAAGGATGGAAATAATATTACATATTGAGGGAACATGTATGTGGATGATAAAATACACCCCAGTAATTACCAAAGTAAAAACAATCTCGGATAAAAGTGAGATTGTGATATTTTCCCTTACCTTAGGTCCGATTTGCTTCGTAAGTGTCAGAACCTCCTGTATAATGATTTAAATAATGTCATTTACTTATTACAGAATCATATTCATTGTTATGATATCATATATGGTTCACTTATGACATTATATTACCCGTTCTTTTGTAAATTCCATGTTAAAGAAGCGTTTTGGGTAAAATCATTTCATTTATCGTAGGTGTTCTGACTTGTTGTTCTTGACATTATTATTACTTATATCATGATTTACTTACTTCCAGAATATAAAATATGATTTATATATCATATATATTCAGTATATACATATATAATAGATAGATAAATGAAATGAAAAACACCGTTCATGGAGACGGTAGTCCGTACGTACGCATGAACGTTGTTTTCCTTTCCTTATTGTCTTGAATGGAAGTAAGTAGATGAAATTCATATATATACATAAATCCAGTAGCTTTATAATGTCATATATTTCATTATTATTTCTTATATATACTTTATAATCATTCTTTAATGGTTAACATGGAGAATGAATCTCATCGCGTCGTGGAGACGGTAGTCCGTACGTACGCACGAGCGATGATATCATTTCCATAAATATTGAATTGAATTGGAGTGGATTATACAATATATCATAATCAATATGATGTTGTAATAACTATTTATAGTTATTCTTTACACCATTATACCCATCCATGTAAGGTGGTGGTGGAAAAATAGATTACACCACGGCGTGGATACGGTATTCCGTACGTACGCACGCGCGGTGATTTCTTTTTCCGTAGGATGGATAGATGGTGAAATAGGGTTGTTTCATACTTATAATAACATATCAGTATATGAGTGATACTGATGTTATTACTTCATAATGAAACAACCTAAGAAGAAGAAGTGGAAGAAGAAATAAAGATGAAAGAATTGGTAACGGTAATTACCTCTTCTTTGAAGCGCCTTTTGGAGACCTCCTCTTAGGGAACTAAAATTGGTCTTTGAGGAAGACCAGAACCTCTAGGATGTTTCTAGGGAAGTGAAGAAGAGATTTTGTCAGAGTTTGGCCGAGCTTGAGTGCTCAAATTGGTGTGAGGAGGAAGGGGAGGAGGTGTCCTTTTATAAGGGAGGAGAGGGGCACCTTAGGAATATCTCAAAATATTATTTTATATTAAAGTCAAAATCGGTTTATAATGGTTCCAAAGGGTCTTATTTAGAAGCTAAAGTGGGGATGGGTCGAAACCCTATCAACCAATAAGATTTAGACAAGTTTAGGGTATTATTTTAACCTTATCAATTAGATTTAACTCTAAGTTAAATAATTTAACTTTTACCGTGTCTTTTTGTTTTCTTTCACTATATGGTTAATACACTTACTATAACATGCCAAACGAACCCCAAATTGTTTATTATTAATATATATATCCTTATCTAAGTCATTTGGGCGAACCTTAGATTTTTAGGAATAAAATAACAATTAATAATATAATATTTTATTTAAAAACTATTTTGTGTCAATTTTGACACTATTTGATATATGATTTTTGTGAAAGTCATAACAGAATTATATGTTCAAAACAAGTTGATTAAATCAACACTAATATATCATAGTAACCTAGAAAATTAGTGTAATTCATAAAAAGTCTCAAATTATATTTAGTTTGGTGTTTATAACATCAATTATGTCAATATTTCATTAATAAGATTATTGCTGCATCATCTTTGTGTCATAAATAAATTAACTTATTTGATGTCTAAAAATTACAAATAAAATACCATTATGTGGGAAATCCTTTTAGCTTTCTAATTAATATTTATAGTCTAATTTATCTTATGTATAACCCTATATTAAAAATGTTTTAGTAAATAAACTTTGATTTTAACTCTTTTAACTCTTCTTTGAATTAAATAATAATAAATGTCCTAATCTAATCCAAGTGGGCCTAAATGGTCATATTTTATTCATAATGTTGTTTTTGGTCGAATTACACTTATCCAATAGAATTAGGACATGTTTTAGGGTAATATTAATATCATTCTTACCCTTAATTACCCTATTTACTTTTAACCGTGGTAAATAAAAGTAAAAAGTTACTATTCACCAAAAATTATTTTCATCTCATTGAACCACATTTTACTTACTGACATCAACCGTGTCTCTCGGATTTTTGAAATTCCATTCACAGAAGCGGTAAAATTAAGTTTTATGAAAAATTCAGTTTTTTTAACTACCACTTAGTAGTTTCACTATTCATCAAAAATTGATGTTTTTCAGAACAATGCCAAAATTTCATCCTAAGCTATATTTCATATTCCGAACTCAAAAATGAATTCTATTTTTCCAAATTCATAACATAGAGGTTTCATTAATTAATTTTATAATTAAATCCCGCTGTTAAAACAAATAGCGTGTTTTTTAAGAAACAATATCTATCAAAAGATTGACACTAGTTTATAACTGGTTTAAATGTGAAATTACATCCAATGACCAACATTGTATTAAATTGTAAAAATATATTCTAAATACACTTTAAAACCACTCAAATTAATAATTTATCAATATTAATTATTTCGATTAAAAAAGTTGTTTTTAATTAAAATTTAGTAATTTTCACTATTCATCAGAATATGAAAGTTATCCGAAATGTACCAAAATTTCACCTTAGGCTAAATTCGATATTCCGAATCCAAAAATGAAATCCATTTTGAAAAATAAAATTTACAAAATTTCAAAAAGTGGTTATTACTATTCATAACGGCTAGTTTTAATAACATTTTAATAGCATATCGTTGTTTAGTGAAACTCGTTATTGCGTACTACACACGCTATCGAGGAAGGTCGCGATTGCGTGTAATGCAAGGCATGTCAAGGATGCGTGTTGTGCAAGCTCCTTTTTGTGTTGCGTACAACACAAGACATTAGTGAAATTAAAAAGAATATTTTTCATAAAATCTTGGGCTGTTACATTCTACCCCCCTTAAAATGAATTTCGCCCTCGAAATTCGTCGGGGTTATAAATGGTTTACTATTCGAAAGTTTATTTAATAGAAACCCACATCGTAAAATGGAATACCAAAACCAATATTTTAAAACAAAAGTATGAAACTTAACGGTTACCCAAATAAACTAATCACTGGGTTTCCACATAGGTGAAAATATGGATATGGAAGAAAAATCTAACCATCATGTTCTGATGGAGAGTGGTAGAGAACATGGCTATGGAAAAGCCAGTAATCACAAAGCCATAAATTTGTGACGATCTAAGGTACCATCTGATTCATCAGATATAAGATCACTAGGACAACATTTTTGGTTTTCAAGATCGTTTCCCTAAAGTTAAAGAATTTGAATTAGAATAAATACTTACTTTATGTTGGTACAACCTCATTGTTGTTCGTTCCTTTAACAATTTCAACTTCATCTCTTAAATAAATGAAGTTGAATTTGTTATTTGTGAAGTGTTAGCAGATCATGTGATAGAATGACGGGTCATTCCATCTGTCTCAAACAAAAGGTTAGCAAAAATTATATACATAAGTCGATCTATAGTGAGATTAATCATATATTGTTCCTAAAATGGACTTATACTTCATATATCATACGGCTTAATATAATAAAACTAGTTTCTACTAAACAGGGACTTCCTGTAGGCCAGTGGTAGGCGATAAAGGTCAGTCGCACTTCGGTTGTGGGTTCGATTCCTACGACCTTGTCCGACGCGATGGGCTGTCGCCCGTCCTGCAGGTTGTCCCTTTTTCTAAAACTATATTACTATAACATCCCATCAATAATATCGAAAAAACTTCTATCCTTAAACAATACTAACTTATGTCCAACATAATCCATTCTAATCTTTAGGCTTATCCATAATACTGCAGTCCACTCTCATAATATAGTGAAAACGATTACCAGAGATTTAATACTATCGTTAATCCCCATATATATGTCTTGTTGGTCACATTCCAAACATTCAAAGGCCTTAATCATGTATTCTCTTGAATACCTTAGTGAAAACATGAATGCAGTTTAAAGTTAACACTTTCCACATACCAAAATCCTCAAAATTCTATATACTCAAACCATGATATCACTTAGTCCTTATATCAATCATGAGCTCATGAATACTATCAAACATATTAGATTCTCTTTATCCCTTCATTATGCGCATATCATCCACTTTCCAAAAAAATATCTGAATAACCTTTCATTGTTACTCATACCATTCATCATAAACTTTCAAAACATAAGGAAAGACAACAGTGTAACAATCCTTAGATGTCTTTTTATTCTATAGTACAACATTACACTTGATAAACATGTAATCATTCCACTACCTTCTTAAACCATTGACCGAGCTTCAATAATTCTTTCATCTCACATATCATTTGTAGTCTCTTCATCATCATCAACATAAATACTTCCCATACGACCATACTGGTTATCTTCATGAGACTTTCCCTTAGGGCATTGGTTTGCACAATGCCCGTACATTCCACATTTAAAACATTTAACCATTGTTGATGTCGTAGCAATACCATTATCCTCATCCATGGTGTTAACTGAACCTTTTCCTTTGCACTTACTTGCTTTGTGTCCTTCTTTTCCACACCCAAAGCATCTTCCAGTTCCTTTGAAACATTCTCCTTGATGCCTCTTCCCACATGATTTACATAGGGGAAATTGAACTTTCTTTCCTCTATGATCATCATAAAACTCCATCTTTCTCTTGTTATCCGAGTAAGGAAACTTACCAAATTTTACTTTATTGATCATATTATGAGATTGCTGATTCGGCATAATAATGATGTTTGGACTTCCAAATCCCATTTCACTATGAAGAATATCATTCCATTGTCCATCATATCCTCCATTTTCGTGAATCATCTTGTTTCTAGCCATTTTCTAAAACCCAAAAAAGAATAGTGTGAGAGGCAAAAATCATGCTAGGGAAAACAACATAGTAAAGGGGGAGTACCCTTAATATCTAACATCTTAGGTTAAATTATAAGATCGTTATCGTAGTTCTAGGATTATATCCTATACGTATACTTATCCTTAGGGACATCCCTAGACATACCTTAGAAATATCTCTAAGGATCTCACTAACGTTTTCGCATCCTAGTTTCCAAAGGTTGACTAAATCTTTCCTCTGATACCAACTATAGAGACCCAAAGCCTGACTTACATGGACATTACATTACATTTGTGGAATACTTAATACATAACAAAAACACACACAAGGATCGTAATAGTTTAGTGTCTTTGGAAACTCGGAACGTAATCTTCTAATCGTGGTGAAAGATCTTCAATATCTCCCATAAAGATCTTCCCTTTTTTTTACCTAAAACCTTTCTTTATATCCTGGGGAAAAGAAAACATAAAAGGGTGAGCTCAAATGCTCAGTAAGGGTAAACAAAAGAAAAATCAATCACATCGTATTCATAAGAACATAACATTTTGGAAATCTTAACCTGCAAAAGAGAGTATAATTTCATAACATGGGATAAATCATAGTAGTGAAATGAAATCCCAATAATCATAACATAAAACATTAATCTTTGTGGAATACACACATAATCATAGAGAATCATTTCTTGTTAGTCAAGACTCATTGCCAAGACTATCTTAGTGGACAAAGTCCCTTTCTGAATCGAGTAACCCTCGTTTCAGTCCTGTTTCACTGAACCGGTATAACCTACCATTCCAGCCCTGTCTATCTCATGAGATATGAAATCGTTACCCAATGCATTGGAGGGAGATATAGGTCCCACCCATCTTATAATGAATCCTTTCTTATGTGTTCCACATAATCATACATCATCACATAACACATGTAACAAAAATGGGATTATTGAAACATCATGACATCATAAATCAATTCATATAAGATAATGGAATTCATAAAAATAATTTCATCACAACAGGATCAAATCAATGTAATAATAGGGATAAAAACATAACCCTTTATTATCTTAGATAGAAAATAATTTTGATAAAACACTTGAACTCCATTCTTGAGGAAAATATCCTTTCTTCTTCAAAAACATTTTTCCTTTCATAACATGTCATACGACTTTAAAATAAAAGAAGTTGATTAAAAATAAACTTGAAAACTTGTAAAGGAAGCTTCTTGGATTTAATGTTTTAAAAATCCATTCATGCCGTATAAGTTAAAAAAAACATTCTTCGTACTTTTGTCGGAAAAGTCAAAAAGTACCTCGTACGAAAAAAACGACAAAAGATTCCTTTCATATCTTTTACTAAAAACTCAATGAAGGGTAAAATTGGATATAAACTATTGTAGAAGGATGGAAATAATATTACATATTGAGTGAACATGTATGTGGATGATAAAATACACCCCAGTAATTACCAAAGTAAAAATAATCTCGGATAAAAGTGAGATTGTGATATTTTCCCTTACCTTAGGTCCGATTTGCTTCGTAAGTGTCCGAACCTCCTGTATAATGATTTAAATAATGTCATTTACTTATTAAAGAATCATATTCATTGTTATGATATCATATATGGTTCACTTATGACATTATATTACCCGTTCTTTTGTAAATTCCATGTTAAAGAAGCGTTTTGGGTAAAATCATTTCATTTATCGTAGGTGTTCTGACTTGTTGTTCTTGACATTATTATTACTTATATCATGATTTACTTACTTCCAGAATATAAAATATGATTTATATATCATATATATTCAGTATATATATATATATAATAGATAGATAAATGAAATGAAAAACACCGTTCATGGAGACGGTAGTCCGTACGTACGCATGAACGCTGTTTTCCTTTCCTTATTGTCTTGAATGGAAGTAAGTAGATGACATTCATATATATACATAAATCCAGTAGATTTATAATGTCATATATTTCATTATTATTTCTTATATATACTTTATAATCATTCTTTAATGGTTAACATGGAGAATGAATCTCATCGCGTCGTGGAGACGGTAGTCCGTACGTACGCACGAGCGATGATATCATTTCCATAAATATTGAATTGAATTGGAGTGTATTATACAATATATCAGAATCAATATTATGTTGTAATAACTATTTATAGTTATTCTTTACACCATTATACCCATCCATGTAAGGTGGTGGTGGAAAAATAGATTACACCACGGCGTGGAGACGGTATTCCGTACGTACGCACGCGCGGTGATTTCTTTTTCCGTAGGATGGATAGATGGTGAAATAGGGTTGTTTAATACTTATAATAACATATCAGTATATGAGTGATACTTATGTTATTACTTCATAATGAAACAACCTAAGAAGAAGAAGTGGAAGAAGAAATAAAGATGAAAGAATTGGTAACGGTAATTACCTCTTCTTTGAAGCGCCTTTTGGAGACCTCCTCTTAGGGAACTAAAATTGGTCTTTGAGGAAGACCAGAACCTCTAGGATGTTTCTAGGGAATTGAAGAAGAGATTTTGTCAGAGGTTGTCCGAGCTTGAGTGCTCAAATTGGTGTGAGGAGGAAGGGGAGGAGGTGTCCTTTTATAAGGGAGGAGAGGGGCACCTTAGGAATATCTCAAAATATTATTTTATATTAAAGTCAAAATCGGTTTATAATGGTTACAAAGGGTCTTATTTCGAAGCTAAAGTGGTGATGGGTCGAAATCCTATCAACCAATAAGATTTATACAAGTTTAGGGTATTATTTTAACCTTATCAATTAGATTTAACTCTAAGTTAAATAATTTAACTTTTACCGTGTCTTTTTGTTTTCTTTCACTATATGGTTAATAAACTTACTATAACATGCCAAACGAACCCCAAATTGTTTATTATTAATATATATATTCTTATCTAAGTCATTTGGCCGAACCTTAGATTTTTAGGAATAAAATAACAATTAATAATATAATATTTGATTTAAAAACTATTTTGTGTCAATTTTGACACTATTTGATATATGATTTTTGTGAAAGTCATAACAGAATTATATGTTCGAACCAAGTTGATTAAATCAACACTAATATATCATAGTAACCTATAAAATTAGTTGAATTCATAAAAAGTCTGAAATTATATTTAGTTTGGTGTTTATAACATCAATTATGTCAATATTTCATTAATAAGATTATTACTGCATCATCTTTGTGTCATAAATAAATTAACTTATTTGATGTCTAAAAATTACAAATAAAATACCATTATGTGGGAAATATTTTTAGCTTTCTAATGAATATTTATAGTCTAATTTATCTTATGTATAACCCTATATTAAAAATGTTTTAGTAAATAAACTTTGATTTTAACTCTTTTAACTCTTCTTTGAATTAAATAATAATAAATGTCCTAATCTAATCCAAGTGGTCCTAAATGGTCATATTTTATTCATAAGGTTGTTTTTGGTCGAATTACACTTATCCAATAGAATTAGGACATGTTTTAGGGTAATATTAATATCATTCTTACCCTTAATTACCCTATTTACTTTTAACCGTGGTAAATAAAAGTAAAAAGTTACTATTCACCAAAAATTATTTTCATCTCATTGAACCACATTTTACTTACTGACATCAACCGTGTCTCTCGGATTTTTGAAATTCCATTCACAGAAGTGGTAAAATTAAGTTTTATGAAAAATTCAGTTTTTTTAACTACCACTTAGTAGTTTCACTATTCATCAAAAATTGATGTTTTTCAGAACAATGCCAAAATTTCATCCTAAGCTATATTTCATATTCCGAACTCAAAAATGAAGTCTATTTTTCCAAATTCATAACATAGAGGTTGCATTAATTAATTTTATAATTAAATCCCGCTGTTAAAACAAATAGCGTGTTTTTTAAGAAACAATATCTATCAAAAGATTGACACTAGTTTATAACTGGTTTAAATGTGAAATTACATCCAATGACCAACATTGTATTAAATTGTAAAAATATATTCTAAATACACTTTAAAACCACTCAAATTAATAATTTATCAATATTAATTATTTCGATTAAAAAAGTTGTTTTTAATTAAAATTTAGTAATTTTCACTATTCATCAGAATATGAAAGTTATCCGAAATGTACCAAAATTTCACCTTAGGCTAAATTCGATATTCCGAATCTAAAAATGAAATCCATTTTGAAAAATAAAATTTACAAAATTTCAAAAAGTGGTTATTACTATTCATAACGGCTAGTTTTAATAACATTTTAATAGCATATCGCTGTTTAGTGAAACTCGTTATTGCGTACTACACACGCTATCGAGGAAGGTCGCGATTGCGTGTAATGCAAGGCATGTCAAGGATGCGTGTTGTGCAAGCTCTTTTTTGTGTTGCGTACAACCCAAGACATTAGTGAAATTAAAAAGAATATTTTTCATAAAATCTTGGGCTGTTACATATAGTATCAAACACTCAATCCCAACCTATGGGTTCCCAAACAAACTAACCAAATCACAACAATTTCACCTTTTCTCCCACCTCTAAATGCATAACACCACACAACAATATACAAACCCCATTCCATATTTCCAACAATTATTAATTTCATCAACCCATTCATCTCCTTATTTAGCGTCAACCATATTTAATGACATAAACCATTGTTTAATTTCCCATTTTCAAATTTCCATCCCATTAACCAAACCAACCCATTTCATTTTAAGAATTATTAAAAACCCATTTATTCCATCACTACTCGGAAATCTTGCACAAATCAACCATATATCACAAGCCACCGGTCACCCCCAACAATTACACCTCGCCACCCCAAAATCACATCCAAGCAACCACATTTCTTCCCACACCCCGTTATAATCACACATAACCATCCCACAATCATGGTCATACATCACAACAAATAGAAACTCTTTTATAGATTTAAAAATGTCATTTTATAACGTTCCACTTTATTTTAGGGGCATTATCACATAATCCATAAATCCTAGGGAAACCATTTCATTACCCAAATTGATGTGGTTAGCCAATTTAAATTTTTAGGGTGATATCAAAATAATTGAAACAAAATCAAAACAGCCACAACACATATATCCAGTGAAAAAAATCCTAAAGATAAACTTTTCAACGGGGAATCAATACCCAATAATCCACAATATCACAATAATGATAACGATGTAAAAATAAGTGAATCAAACCCCAGTTACCCCTTTCAATTAAATTTTACCAATTATTTATCATTAATTAATCTATAATAATCATAAACCATAGATAAAAAATAAAAACCCTCCCACATGATACCAAATAATGATAAAAAGGGAAATCCTACCTCAAATAATCTTTTCAGCTCGCTGCACACCCTGGGGTGAAGAAGAGATCTCCCAGAAACCACTACTGCACAATAAAATTGTGGATCAACATACACCACACCAAAGGGTGGTCAAAAACATAACCCAAACACACCCCAAACCAAAGAAACACCACCATTGTATAAATAAAATAATAATGGAAGGAAACATATCGAAATGAGAGTAGAACTCACCAAGTATCAAAGATAGGATCCCTAGGATTGATCCTCATCGAAAAGAATCTATAAATGTGGAAGGAGAAGGTTGCCAGACCCCTAGAATGAGATAAGATCCACTTTTAATAGGTTTTGGAGAGACCCCAAGTGGATAAAACCTTTAAAACTGTACAGGATCGGGGAATTACATGATGTGTAATCCCCTTTCACATCGTCTAATCCCAGGATTCCAGGTTCCACCAAAAAATGTGTCACCTTTTTATTATTTAACTCAGAAAAACTATACATCGTGAACCAGCCCTATAAAATTTCTGAAAAAAAATTTCATATCTTTTAATACACTTACACAAAGTGTATTTCCTGAAGCAGCCCTGATGCTCCTCCTACCTCCACCAAAAACTCATGGAAACACCACTGAACACCTCTAACAATAAAAACTGAAAAATTAATGGACCGGGAGGGCAAAAAAAATTTATATCATGTACCTATCAAATGATTCTGGCTCTTTATTGTAACACCCCAATCTTCCACAGTATTCTTCTCTTTGAAAAATACAGTAGCATGTGTTGTACGCAACTTCGAGATTCTAACACGCCACGACCAATCAAAGTAGTTGTTATGAATAGTAATACACACTTTTTGGAATTTTATACATTTTATCCTTCAAAATAGACTTCATTTTTGGATTTGGAATATCGAAATTATCCTAAGATGAAATTTTGGTACTTTTCAGATAACTTTTATATTTTGATGAATAGTGAAAATTACTAAATTTTTATTAAAAACAACTTTTTTAATCGAAATAATTAATAGTGATAAATTATAAATTTGAGTGGTTTTAAATTATATTTAGAATATATATTTACCATTTAATATAATTTTGGTCATTTTACATAATTTCACAATTAAACCGGATATAAACAAGTATCAATCTTTTGATAGTTATTATTTCTTAAAAACACGCTTTTTGTTTAGACAGCGGGAATTAATTTTAAATTAATTTATTCCACTTCTGTATTTTGAATTTGGAAAAATGGATTACATAATTAGAATCAAGATTTCCAAATTGTTTAAATAGGTAACTTTAATTTTTATTCATTTTGAATAATTACTTCGGTAAATATTTTATTTACCATGCTTAAAGGGTAAATCCGGTAAATAATGGTAAAAAATAATATTATAATAATAATAAATTACCCTAAAACGTGTCCTAACCTTATTGGTGGATACATTTCCGACCATGGTCATATTTGGGTCGATTTTGGGACCCCATGGAGCCACATGTAGGTGATAGAAACACTTTAAATTAATTAAGTTAAAGTAAATAAAAAAATGACATAAGCATATATCTTCTAGAAAAAAAAATTTACAGAGGGTTAAATATGTTATATTTTCAACTATAAATATTCATTATAAATATAAAACAATTTACTACATAATTTAATTTTATTTATAATTTTTAGACATTTAATAATTTAATTTATTTATGACATAATGATAATGCAGTAATTATCGTTTTAATGAAAGATTAAGATAATTGATATTATAAATACCCAAATAATTGTAATTTGAGCCTTTTTATAAATTAAAATAATTTTATAGGTTAATATGACATATTATAATTGTTTATATAAATTTTGTTCTAAGTAATAATGCTGTTATAAATTTATCAAAAACAAAATACTCAATAGTGTCAAAATTGACATAAAAGAACTTTTAAAACAAATATTACATTATTAATTGATATTAAATTCATAAAAATATAAGATTCATCCAAGATACTTATATAATGATAGTTGTATCATTAATGGACCACTTGGGGGTCGATTGGAAGTATATAGTAAGTTTATTAACTATATAATATAAAAATACAAAGTGACATGGTAAGTGTCAAACTAATTAACTAAGAGTTAAAACTAAAAGATAAGGTTAATATAATGACCCAAACCTGTCTAAATTCTATTGTTTGAGTGGTTTTAGACCCATAACTACCGTAAACTTTAAATAATCCACTTTATAGCCATTATAAACCGAATATGAATTTATTATAAAATAATATTTCTAGATTTTCCTAAGGTGCCCCTCCTCCCCCTTATAAAAGGACACCACTTCTAACCAATTATTCACACTTTTAAAGCCTTTTGGTTTGGCAAACACCTTCCCAAATACTCTCTAAACTTCCCTCACTTCAACCTAGAGGCCTTACTTTGATCTTAAATCCAACCTAA
This sequence comes from Viscum album, assembly GCA_963277665.1. Classification (NCBI taxonomy): domain Eukaryota; kingdom Viridiplantae; phylum Streptophyta; class Magnoliopsida; order Santalales; family Viscaceae; genus Viscum; species Viscum album. The sequence continues at coordinate 399,787,300 of OY728127.1, read as the reverse complement.
GGAGCCCTTTTGATCAAATTAAAAGGAAGAACCCAAATAAGAGGTAATGTTTTCACCACCCTCTTTCAAGTTCCTTTCTTCTTCAACTTCTTCTTTATTTGTTATTTCCATTATAAAATAATAACCCCAATATATTATATATACTGTGATGTTATTATAAATATGTAACAAACAAATTCATTATTCTATCCATCCCTTGAATGACATGTCACCATATGTGCATACGTACGGCCAATCGTCTCCACGTTGTGGTGTAATTGTTATTCAATATATTATTATTTATATGGGTATAATAATGATGCATAATTCATTTAAATAATAAATATAACATGATAATGATTCTGTACATATGATATACCATCCAATTATATATTATTTTAATATCAAAAGTATGATATTGTCGCTCGTGCGTACGTACGGACTACCGTCTCCACGAACGCGATGAGATTCATTTCCCATCGTATCCATTCAAGAATAATTCCCATTTGATGATTAAAAGTAATGTTTAAGAACTTTATATCATTATGGATATGAATAAGATACAACCTATCCATAAAAAACATGACTTATGTAACAAAACATATAAAAGAAAACGAGTAAGTTAACATTCTTGATATTTTACATAATATGGGTTAAAGTCATTAATACCCTTGTTTGACTTTTTATAAGAGGTTTATAAAGGAATCTTTCCGTCGTTTTCCAAACAAGTTACTTTTTAACCTTTTCGACAGAATTAAGGTAAGAATGTCTTTTTTTAACTTATATGGAGGGTGCGGCTATTTTTCGCCGTTATAAAATCTTTGAAGCTTCCCTTACAAGATTATAAGAATATTTTCAAAGTAAATTTTTTCTTTTATAATTATGTGACTTTTAAATTATATCAAATAAGAGATATTTCCCTCAAATAGTTTTGATTTCATCTATGTCAACATCCTTTGATAAATTTTACACTTGTTTGAAGTTGATTTATTATAATACAAATCTTCCATATTGTATTTAAGGTTTTTTGATATGTTTTACTATGGATGAGTTATTTTTAATCCATTAATGGTTTATGATTAATGTTTTTTCATTTCGTATGCTAGTTTTAATACGAATGTTTATATTATATTTCATCCTCTTATTAAGATGAATGTGTTGGACTGGTATGTTCCAGGTTGGGGACCGATAAAAGTAAGCCCTCCGAGTTGGGGTCGGGTTACAGCAGACCCTCTGGGTTGGTTTCCGGTTATTAGAGGCACTCTGGGTTGGTGTCTGGTTATTAGAGGGACTCTGGGTTGGTGTCCTGTTATTAGAGGAACTTCGAGTTTGAGTCTGGTTACAGAGGATCTCCAGAATGGAGTCCGGTTATAGAGGCTCTCTGGGTTGGGTTCTAGTTATAGTTATCCCTTAGGTCTTAGCATGAGGCCTTGACACAGAAATTAAAGTTTGGCATTATGCATTCCATCATTATGAAAGTGGTTATTGATATTTCATGTGATTATTTTACTAGTAGAATATCCATGTGAATAAGTAAATGGAATTATTTCATTTTATCTTTTCCATATTATGATGAGGTTCAAGTTTAAAAGGATTTTGTTTTAGCTATACATTGCCTTAAATGTTTATGCTTATTTATGAATGTTTTCGCTATATTGTTATCCTTACTGAGCATCTGAGCTCACCTCTTTCAATGTTTTATTTTTTCCAGGATGTGAAGAAGTAATCTATGAATGACCTACAGGGATAATATGAGGGGATATGAAGACAATATTTTGTTATAGTAGTTTTACACTTTATGATGTAATTTAAACTTTATGAATGCATCTAGTTATTCCAAGGCTACTAAACTAATCGGTCTTTCGATACATGATCTTTCTTGTGATCATGCCAATGTTATGTAATAATGCCCTGACTCTGGGAAACTGGGGTCGGGGTGTTACATTGATAATCTAAATCTAAGACTAGATGAAAAATAGTCTGAACAGCCACCTCCCAAGATAACTCTCAAGGATCTCATCATATCTCAAACACTACCACCATCTAAACACTCCATCCCAAATGGCCACAAAATACATTGTACAGCTACAAGCTACCTCTTATCACACAACCACACTGCCACACAACCATTGCACAACAATCACAACCACCACACAACCCAAACCAACAACCTCTGCCACCAACAAACTGTGTTGTCCCGAACACACAAATTGAGGAATTCCATCTACCATGTCAAAATAATATCTACTATGGGTGGAACTGACATTATTGAATGGGTTTAATTGCAACAAATTTAATGATTCTTTATTAGGAATAAGGTCCTCCCATTTTCATGTGTCAAGAATTTATCACACATCACATAACACACATCACAAAACAAGGAAAACAGATCATCTCATAAAACAACAAGTTCTCAAATATCACATCAAAAATAAAGATAGAGGAAATAAAAATTCAAAACAACTCTAGGTATTGGGCCCACATATTAGTCTCTTTCTCTCAAGTACTCTCTTCTAGGCCATTATACCTCCAAAAAACACAAAATGAAGGAATGGTTCGTCCACATAGCACCTTCTCTTGGTGATCCTGGATCTCTACCGGTTTCTCCACAAATGTCATGTCATCCTCAATATCAAACTCTCCCCAATCAATGACATTAGAGTCATTGTGAAGATATCGATAAAGTTGAGAGATGTAGAAGATGTCATGGATCCTTTCATACTGTGGTGGAAATGCCAACTAATATGCCACCTCACCAAGTTTCCCCAACACCTCAATTTTCCTACCAAAACTCATAGAAAGCTTACACCCTCTACCAAACCTAGACTACCCACGTCAAGGGGAAACCATCTAGAACACATGGCCCCCAATGGAAGAGTGATAGATATTATCATAATAAAAATATACCGGAGGTTGGTGTTTTATCCAAGATCAACCTAAGTCCAAGATGCATGCTCGTAACATATCCTCCAATGTCTAGATAGTCTGTTTCATTTACCCATCTTTACAAGGGTGGAAAGAAATGATAAGGCGTAACTAAGTTCCAAAAGCATGATGCAATTCCATTTAGACTTGTGAGGTAAACTACACGTCCTGATCCAAAAAAATGGACCTCAGAACTTCATAAAACTACACCACCCCATCCATGTACCTCTTATCCAAAGAATCCACTAAAACCAACTCTTTGATTGCCAAGAAGTGGGATGAATTCATCAACTGGTCCACTATAACATAGATAGAATCAAAAAACACCATGAGATCTGGGTTATCCTATGAAAAAATCTATCAATATGTCACACCATTTCCACTCAGGGACATCCCCATATTGTAACAAACCACTAGGAACACGATGATATACTTTTACCTACTAGTAAACCAAAAACTTTGTGAGAAACATCGCCACTTCTCATTTTATCCCAGATCACCAAAATTACATCCTCAATATACGGTACATCTTGGAAACACCCAGGTGCACCACCAAGTGTGATATATGAAACTCACAAAGGACTCCCTCACACATTTGTACCAGATTAAACAAAACTTCCATGAAACAACATCTGATTCTGAAAATCCTCTAACCATCACTCTAAAACATCACCATGGCCAATATGATCATGCATCACTTCTACCTCAGAGTTTACCTACTAAGACTCCTCCACTTACTACATCATAGAATATTGAACCATCATCTAAAATAAATAGCATCTCCCACCATCCACCCTTGCATCTAAGTGCAAGGCTGCCAACTCCTCCATTTCTCTCAAAGAGTCCCCATACTACCAAACAACACCCTTCCATGACTTCATTCTCAAAGATTTGGCCACAATGTTCCATTTCTTGAGGTGTAGGAGATATCAAAATCATAATCCTGAAGAAACACTATCCACCTACATTGTCTCAAGTTCAAATCACACTGAGAAGAGACATACCCCAAACTCATGTGTTCTATGAAGACCACAAAGTGCTCCCCAATGAGGTAATTTCACCATGGATTCAGGTAAAAAACAACTACAGGTAGCTCCAAATCATGGGTGGCATAGTTACACTCATAGGGACATAACTTCCTACACCCATAAGAGATCACTGCCTGTTTTTTCATCAACATGCATCCCAAACCCAAACATAAAGTATCACAAAACACCTCAAATATCACCCCTTCCTTAGGAAACTGAAACTCTATAGCACTAACCAAATTCCCATTTATGAGGTCAAACCCCACCTATAATTGATCAATCCAAACCTAATATTGGTCATTCCTAGTCAAACCTATCAATGGGCTTGCAACTAGAGAGAAATTGGGTATAAACCTCTAATAATATCCTATAACACCAATGAAATTATGAACCCCTACCACATTCTCAAGAACTACTCGGGAAATAATAACTTAAAACATTGATGAGTCTATTACCACACCTTGCTGAGACACAATATGTCTGAGTAAATACACCTCTCATTTCTAGAATGCACACTTGGACAACTTTTTATAAATCTGATGTCATTAAAGAAAATTCAAGAATATTAGGAGATTCTTGGCATGATCCTCCTTTGTTATCGAGTAGACCAAGATATAATTGATTAATAAAATGATGAACCAATTAAGGAACTCACAGAACATAGAGTTCATAAGCCCCATGAACACAATTGGTGCATCCATAACACCGAATGGAATGACTACAAACACAAAGTTTATATACCTACATTTAAAGGCAGTATTTATGATATATCCCTCTTTCACCATCAACTGGTGATATCCATACCACAGATCAATCCTTTAAAACCAATAAACCCCTCCCATCTGGTCGAAAAGATAGTCTATCCTTGGAAGAGGGTAACTATTCTTGGCAATCATCTGATTCAAACTCTGGTAGTCTATACACAACCTCATACTATTATTCGCCTTCTTGGAGAGTAGCACTGGAGCACCCCACAACAACACACTAGGTCAGATAAAACCCTTTTTCATTAGATCATCAATCCAAATCCTTAATTCCCACAATTCAGAAGGTGTCATCTGATAAGTATCGATCAAAATCAAAGAAGCATCAGGATCAAAGTCTATCAAAAACTCAACATCACTCCAAAGGGTTAGTATCACAACGTCATCATGAAAAACATCCAGGAACTCCCCAGTGACCCTAGGAACCTCTACCATCCCAGCATATACTAATACCACTTTAAACATAGTCCATAAGGAAAGAAGGGGTTCCATATAATGACTACTCACCTAACAACTCTGATCACCGAAGAATACCACATGCTAATTATCCACATCTGAAAATATGAATCTCCTATGAAAGAAGATGATAACAACAACCGATAAATACAACCATTCAATGTTGAGAATGACATTTTATGACTTCATCTATGTCAATAAAAGATCATTACGGGACTGATGTGGCCCCATCATTAGTCTACACCCCCAACATATATCAAACAAGTTGGTTTGGCCTCTGAATGATATATTCAACACCAGGGGTATGAGAATCCTATTAATTTATAGTCCCATAGATTGGGATAGAGTGGGTTCAATAAAGGAGTGTAAATATACAGAATCAAACAAGGAACAAACAAGAGTACTAAACAAACTGATCGTACCTCTGGCGATCTCTGGCCCCTTTGGAACTGTTGCATCCACTATGTGAAACTAACCACACTAAACTCCTCTACCTCTCTTCTGAATACCACCTCTAGGTCTATGATCTGGTTGTAGTCCCTGAACATGAGGAACATCCTAAGGTCGACCTCTACCAACCCCATCTCCCTTCGGCGAGGCATAAGCCTGTTTCCCCTACTACTAAAACAGCCTCACTGGCAACTACTGTTAAAGATAGTGTTGAACTTGTCCAACTCCACCAAACTATACTCAAGCATCCACTAGGCCCTAATGATGAAGATGGCCATGAAAACCATAGAAGAAACACATCGTCTCCAACCCCACGGGAAAGGCACGTAACGTAGAAGGTTTAAAGGGAAGCTGCTGAGGTTGACTTACAGCTGGTTGAAACCTTGAAGTTTCTGGCACATGAGACCTACCACTGACAATTATTATCTTCAAAATTCTCCAAATACTTCCCCTTGAAATCATGAAACATCCTCTACCACTAACCATCGTTCTCAACTAGATCAACCATACAACGATCAATCAGATTTTCCTGTTGAACCTCAACTGCCTGAAGAACATGCACACGATGAACAGGAGCCATAGCTGAAAGGAAAACACAGATTTCCTATGCCCGAGTAGTATAAAACTTATTAAGATTAAATTTAATTTAATTTATTTATTTCATAAATTTTAACCTTCCCAAAACAACCCAATTCGAACAAGAACACCGGTCATTTTGATGAATGTACTTCTCCTAGGTCTCTACCCTCTAAGTAGGTCCATCTCACTTGGTCATTCAATAAGATTAGAGTCTCTGCACTAGATCATGGGGGGCCTAAAATCATGTTTCCTATCCAAATTCCCTAGTCTATGTCACATACCATGGTCAACTAGAACTATTTTCATACCAACCCATGAAAACCTTATAGTGTATAACCCCAAATCTCATACTATCTCTCAACCATCACCTTTATACCACTCTACCTTGACCCCTCCATCCAAAGATGTCGTAATGAGGGGAGAAAGATAATGACCCTAGATTCCCACCTCTAGTAGGCCCCGGGTTGTCCAGTAGCACCGAGGGTATAAAAATACCATAGTATGGGAGGCATTAACCTCTATAAAATAAACAAGGTCCAGAGATAAGATTAATCATCTATAATAACACCAAGACATATATATATATAAATATAAGAAAACCTAAAACCATCCCACAATTCATGTATAAATAAAATTGATACAAATGAAAGTATCCAAAATTAAATACCCAAAAGAAAAACTAAGTTAGCGGCACAGTATTTATCCAATCTTCCAAGCTACTAATTCCCAAAACCATCCATGTAATCTTCCTGGAAACCTAAAAATAGTTTTATATACGTAGGGTGAGTATAAAAATAAACTAAGTAGGAAAACCAAAGTATCTTGTGCACATGTGAAGTAATAAAACTAATGTACTTATGAGAAAATAGAAAAACCAAACAACACTTATAAAGGTATACTAACCATCCCAACCTCACCAAGGCATGCTCATGAAGTAACACAAACCAAGTAATATAATATAAGATAAGTCGCATCGGTGATAGGGTACCCCACACCAGTTTCCCATTGATTAGATGTTATAAAACCCCAATGGAAAAATTCTTGGCACTCCCACCTCTTCCAAATACATAACATCCCACTCACACACACCTAGGCCACACACCACAACACATCACATCTCATCACATATCGTCCTAAAGAGACCTAATAAATCACATCACTTCTCACCCCAAAGACACCTAGGACACCACATCACAACTCAACTAGAAGAAACCTAGCAAACCGCGTGACAACTCACTTGAAGAAGCCTGAGCCATCATCGCCTAGAAGTGGGAGAAGGGAAGAGTGGGTGGTCATCCATCCATACTCCCACTGGGATGTTGGGAAAGATACCCCTGTTTGAATATGTAGGTGTTTGGTGCATTGTTCTCAATATGGGTGGGGTGTTTATATAAATAACAAAGAAAATATAGGTATTTATATATTATATCAAACACCCAACCCCAACCTATGGGTTCACAAAAAAACTAACCAACTCACAACACTGTCACATTTGCTGCCACCTCTAATTTCATAATACCACACAATAAGCTACAAACCCCATTACACATTTCCCATCACTATCATTTCATTATTTAACATCAACCACATTTATCCACATAAAACATCATTTAATTTTCCAATAAAAAATATCCATCCCATTAACCAAAACAACCCATTCCATTTCAAACATTATTAAACATTCATTTATTCCATCACTACTTGGGAATCTAGCATAAAGAAACAATATATCACAAGAAACTTATCCCCCCCAATAATCACAGCTCACTACCCCATAATCATGGCCAAACAACCACATTTCACCCCACACCCCATTATAATCACACATCCCCATAACACAAGCATGACCAGACATCAAAATACATTGAAACACTTCTATAGATTTACAAAGGAAATTTTATCACATTTCACTTTATTTTAGGGGCATTATCACACAATCCAAAAATCATGTGGAAACCATTTCATTAGATAAATATAATTGGTTATCCAATTTCTATTTTTATGGTGATATCAAAAAAATCACAAAAAAACACAACAACTACAACACATATATCCAGCACAAACAAAGACCCCAATGACCACAATTTTCAGTGGGGCAACAAGATCGTGCAATCCACAATATCCCAATAATGATAAGGCTGTAAAAACATGTGAATCAAGCCGCATTTCCCCTTTCAATTCAATTTATCCAATTATTTATCATTAATTAATCCAGTATAACCATAACCCATAGATAAATAGAAGAAAAATCTTCATGCATGATACACAATAAAGAGAAATGGGGGAAATCCTACCTCAAAGAATCTTTTCAACTTGCTATGAACAACAGGATGAAGAAGAAACCTCTTGGAAACCACTGTTACACAAGAAAATTGAAGATAAACCAACACCGTAGAAAAGATTGGTCAAAAACACAACCCAAACACACCCTAAAACATATAAACATCACCACAATGGAACCCCAAAGAAGAATGAAAGGAAAAAAATATATAAATGAGAGGATAACTCACCAAATATCAATAATATGAGCCCTAGGATTTATCCCCATTGAAATGAATCTTTAAAAGAGGAAGGATAAGGTCATCAAACACCAGGAACGAGAGAAGAGATACTAGCTATAGGGTTTAGAGAAAACCTGTGCGCCTGAAACCTTTAAAACTGTACAATATCAGACAATTAAACAATGTGTAATCCCCTTTCACGTTGTGTAATCTCAAAATTATTGGTTCCACCAAAAAAGTGCATTGCATTTTTATTATTTAACCCTAAAAAACTACATGTAATGAACTATCCTTATAAAATCCATCAAACCAACATTCACATTGTGTAATACACTTACATGATGTGTATTTTCTACAGCAGTTCTGCAGCACCTCCATCTTCCTCCAAAAAAAACTCTCAAAACCTCCCCTGAACACCTTCGACAACCAAAAATGGAAAAGTAACCGACCAAGATGGCATAAACTGTTACATTATCTCTAATGGTAGGATGAATATTCTTACCATTTCTTTAGGAAATTGGTAACATGAGGACCACATGAAAGGGTATTATAAGGGTATCATTTTTAAAAAACATTGTCCATGCCTCAAGTGATGTATATATGGGAGAAGAATATAAGGAAGAAATATATTTCATGAAGTCTAAGTTGAGATAATTGAATTAGTTGATATAGGATATAATTAAATCATATGTATTGGATATGATTATAGAAGCGATGATACAGACACAACCAGCCTATTGAGATTTACCATGTCCTCATTCAGACCTAAACATGTACTATGAATTTTTTGATAGGGATCCCCATGTACATATTATAAAATATGAAATTTTACATCGTATTGGGGATTATGTACATCATCATATAACTTAGTAAAGTAAAATATGAGTAGTTATATATTTTATTTTTTATCCAACTAATCTAGTGATTCTTCCTATGAAGGATATTTCAATAGTTGGATAGAGTATTGGTCATTTTTTTGGGTCAAGAGTTAAGATGGAAAAATATCCAATAGGGGGTGAATTTTATTTTCTTAAAATAATTTAAATATTTAATAGAGTTTAAAGTAAACAAAGAATAAATAATATAAATATTCACAAGATTTTTTCATTGTGGCTCAGACCAAAATGGCCCTAGTCTACTCTTCACCCCTCTCAGGAACTGGGAGAGATGACACCCACTATAATGGAACATTACAATGATTTTTTCACACCTAGACTCACAAAAAATACAACTCATTTTTCCCCTAGAGTGATAAACCTGAAAAAAAAATCCTACCTTTTTATACCTAGAGGTAAAACCCAAATAGTCATACCATTTCTCACCTGAAGGCACAACCCAATGGATAACTTTTGTTTATTATTCGTAACCCACAATACTACCTTTTATTATGTAGTATAACCCATTAAAATTACACAGGAGGAAAACAATTTAAAGATGAAAAATCACAGAACCAGCTGAATTCTTCAAGGTCTAAGTATCAAGGTAGTAATGAACTCTCCAACTGCAATGGATAAAACAATTAAAATTTAGTTGAGAGTAGTAGTTGGTAGCCAAATAATGAAACACTTATATAGTTAAATAATATCCCAAACCTCATTATTTATCATTTTTTGTATCAACTCTATATATAGAGTTTCTTTATACCCAATATCTTTCAAATTTGAAAACAATTTCATCTTAATTTTTTCTAAAGAAAAAATTTTGCAAATGAAACCAACAAACTAATTCAGAGTTATATATTCTTAGTTCTTAGATAATATTCCATATGTAAAATAAAAATAATGTTAATTACTAAAAAAAATAAAAAATATATAGTGGATCTTGATAGAAAAAAATATGTATTAGTAATTGATATATTAGGAAAACTCCCAGATAATATTCAAGATAAACTCTTTATTTTTCAATCTATTTAATTAAAAATATATCTTGTTCCAAAATTTTAGCATTAATATATATACATGATTAATCTCACGAGGAACATATTTAATTATCATAAAAAAAATTAAAACATATTCACAAGAGTTATAGATAATTAATAATTAATTTAAAAATAAATAAATCACAAAAAATATTTATAATAAAATTTCAGAAAATTGAAATGTGAAATTTTATGAAAAACCGAGTTTATTTCCAGGTCCTAGAATGATCTGTAGAAGCATATAGAAAAAACATAGGAAAATATAATAGATTTTCATTTGGCTTATTTCACTTATCCATTTTCACCATGTAGATAATTTCACATAGCCATATTCACTATATATCCAATTTAGACCATTTGACCCATTTACACCATGTTGCAAAAACTATTCACATAAGTGAATTAGGTTTTTGAGAAACTTTTTATACTCTTACATGAGATATACTAGATATGTAATGGTAAAAAAAATTAACCTTACATGGATTAATACCCTTACTTAAGAATTGGAGAACCATGATTACCTTTATGTGAGATTTAGGTTACCCTTACGTGAGTATTGAACATGTACCGGTACCCTTACGTAAGAAATAGAAATACTTTGGTACCCTTATGGAAGTGTATTGGAACCCTTACGAAGGTTTAGGGTAACCTTTATGTGATCATATAAGAACACTTATATGGAAACATCCTAAGGATTTTACCTTTATGTGAGAAGAGAGGTACCCTTACGTGAGATTCATGTTACCTTTACCCAAGAATTAAAATATATGAGTTACCATTATGAAACTCATAGAATGAATTAGTTACCCTTATGAAACTAATAAAAATAAATACTTACCATTATAAAATACATAAAAATAACTTATTACCTTCATGTAACTAATATAATATGTGGGTTACCTTTATGTTATTGTAAAAAATATTATTTACCCTTATGTAACTATGGATATTTTCTAGTTACCTTTACAGAACTGTGGAAATACACTGGATACCCTCGTATAAATAAGGAAAAATAACTTTACCAATATATAACCTATATAAACGTATTTTTACCATTATATAACACTATAAAACAACACTTGAAGGTCCTAAATGAAATTTTTAGCCTCATTCCTCTTTATGAAACTTATAGAGCATATTATAAACAATTAAATCCTAAAATATCAAGACAAATTAAGTAAGGAATGAAAATATATAACCCAAGTTCTGCATATTTTAACAATATATAGGATAACAAACTATAGATAATACTTAGTAAAGTTATGAAGATTATAATTAATCATAACATGATATTTTTTAATTATCAAAACATAATTAGTGATTGTAATCCAAGGATCCACTTAAACATTCTCCCCCTTTCTTATAATCAATAAAAAATTGATATAATTTCAAAAATTATACCCTCTTTTGAAATTATAAAAAATATAATGTTTTAATAAAAAAAATATCACTTTCGCATACAATACACAGATTATTTAACACAATGTTACTCCTCCAAAAGATAATAATTCTTGGAAAATAACAACTCATTTTATTTTATAAGTAAAAATTTGAAGTTAAAATAAAAATGAATGTAAATATTGTAAAATGTTTCGAAACATGTGCAAAAAAACATGTGTCAAGGATCCACTATAAAGACATCCATTTAAAATTGTGAATTAGATATTTTGAATAGAAAATTTATATTGTTTGTGAAAAAATAATGTGAAATAATTCATAAAATAACTCTTTTATGCAAAGTGAATGTTTAAAAAGTATTTATACATCATCTAGTATATATGAAAATACTAAAAAAAGTAATATAATATAAAAATATATACATAATTTAAAAATTATAAATAGATCTCATATCTAATAATTTCTTATAAAACTAAAAATTAACACACTTATACTCCCCCAAAATTCTTGCATTATAAAATTTTAATCTCCACCATAAAAAAGTTCAAAATTAATTTTCTCAAACAGAGACAATTCTATGGGCTTGGTAAATATATCAATAGTATGATTCTATATATAAATAAATTTCAGATTTATATTTCCTTTTTGACCATAGTCACTATAAAAATGAAATTTAACATCAATTTTCTTAGTTCAAGAGTGTTGTTAGTAATTTTTTGAAACATAAATATCATAATTTTTATCATTGAAAATAGGAATCTTATTAAAATAAAATTTAAAATCAAAAAGTTCTTTATTAATATGAAATGATTGAGAAAAAAACATGAAATAACAATATATTTAGATTTAGTAGTGTAAATAGAAATAGAATTTTGTTTCTTTAAACACCAAGAAACTAAGGATTTTCATAGTAAAAGGTACATACCTAAAGTTCTTTTTATATCTATCTTGTATCCACCAAAATCAAAATCAGAATATGTTGTCAAATCAAAATTAGTTTTAGTAGGGTAGTAGAATCCAAATTTAAAAGATACTTATATATATAATAATAACACACATAAAATATTTAATGTGAATTTCCTTTGAATCACTTTGAAATATAGAACACATAAAAACTGAAAACATGAAATCATTATTAGAATCAGTTAATTATAAAAAACTTCCAATCATACATCTATAAGTTTTAACATCAACTGATTTTCTTGATGTATATAAATCTAATTTAAAAGTATTATTCAAGGTATTATTTTAACATTTAGAGGATTCTAAACCAAATCTATTATTTATATATTTAGTATACTTGGATTTATTTATAAAAATAAGAACATTTCTTTGAAAAAATTTCATTCCATGAAAGAATTTCCATTCCCACATAAAACTCATATAAATTCAGAATTAATTAACTCTGAAAATTCATTACAAATATTTTTACATTAAGATCCAGAAATAATATCATCCACATAATTTTTCACAATTAAAATATCATTACAGTTTTTCTTAATAATGAAATTTGGATCAACCGTTTATTTGCTATTTTTTTTCAAAACAAAACTAGTTAATCATTTATACCAATATCTAGGAGCATGTTTAAAAATATATAAATACATAGATAATTTAAAAACCTAATACAAAATATTTTAATTTTCAAATTCAGGGGATATCTTAAATATTATTTTTTAGAAATATAACCCTTCAAAAAAGCGGTTTTGACATTGATTTGAAATAATTTAAATCCATGAAAACTAGAATAAGATATTAAAATTATAATTTATTATAATATAGTAATAGGTGAAAAATATTTTTCAAAAATAAATAAATTATTCTTTTTAATTTTTTTGAACAAGTAATATTTCATTATTTTTAACTATATTTCCATATTCATCAAGTCTATTTTTAAATATCCATTTTATTCAAATAACAGCATAATAATTCAGTGGAACAACTAAAGATCATACATTATTTCTAGTAAATTGATTTAAATAATATTATAAATCCAATATCAAATTATAATCCTTTAAATGATCATAAATATTCTTATTTATAATGTTAGAAATGAAATTATGATAAACACAAATTTTCATAACAGGTTTTATAGAATTGAACATTTGACTCAACATTTAAAATGAAATTATCTATAGGATGATCTATATGAGTTTTCTATGATTTTCCACAAATGGGTTAAGATTAAGAGGAAAAATTATTCCCCTCAATGTTTTCATATTTATATTGAGGTACCTCCACTTAAAAATTAAAATCTCAAAATTTATCCTCAAGTTGATTAATATCATCATCCATTTTTATCAAGCATTTTTCATAAAACTTAACATAAATTGATTATTCGTCAAGCATGGTTCTTTTGTTGTATAATATATATTCCTTAATATTATTTGAATATAATAATAAAATACCTCATCAAATGTTTCATCAAATTTATCTAAAACATCCTTAGTATTGAGAATGAAAACATTCACCTAAAGACTCCAAAAACTCCAATTTTATGTTTTCTCTGTTTCTAAAGATCATAATGTTTATTTTTCAACAAAGATATTAAAATAATTATAATGGTAACATAAAAATATGTACTCACATCTTCTTACCAAAAATATTAATGTTGATTTAATTCATTTAGAATTGTCCAAGATATTTCTTAAAGATTTCTATTTTTCCTTTCTACTACACCATTTTTTTGTGGTGTCCTACGGGTTGAAAAGATTTGATAATACCCATTACCTTTACAATAATAGATAAAATATAGATTCTATAATCTTCCAACATTATCACTTATAATTGATTTAATTGAGCTTTCATTCTCATTTTTAACCAATTTACAAAAAGTGATTAGCTTAGTAAATGTTTCTGATTTAAGGGTAAGAAAATAAACCCATATATATTTATAAAATCATAAATAATGAAACAAATATCTATTACCACAAAAACTAGAATGTCTGATAGGATCAAATAAATCTAAATGAATATGATTAAAAGTCCTTATACTTTATACTTCTTTAATTTGTATGAAACTGCTTTTGTGTTGTTTACCTCTTGAGAAATAATCTGAAACAAAGGTGTTTTACTCTTTTTGTTCAGGCAATTGAAGAAATATTTGGTTCCAAGAAAACTTTTTCAACAACCTAAAATTATCATTTCGTAACCTCCAATGCCAAAAAATTTTATCAAATTGTATGACATTCAAACATTTTAGATTTGAATAGTTAATTCAAAAAAAATATAATTTATTAAATATTATCCATTCTATTTTTATAAAACAAAACAGTTTTATCCTTCAATATAATGAATTTATCATTTTAAAATTTAAAAAATATTCCATCATCACATAGATGTGAAAAAATTATTAAATTTTGTTTCAATCCTTCAACATATAAAACCTTATAAATAATAATATAATTTGAAATTCCAACCTCACTAAAACATTTTAACTTTACTATATAATTATCACCAAAATTAATGTTACCTCTATCACATTAATTAAATGATACAAATTTTGATATATCACTAATAATATTTCTTTATAATTCACTACCCATATACCAAATATTCTTTTTGATATTCCCAATACAGATTTCCTACAAAAACATATTTAAAAAATATTTGGTACCCATGAAAATTTGGGTACAAAGGGATTACAATATGAATTATTATGAATCCAAAATTATTTCAAACACTTGTTAATATGTAATATAGATTATAAATATTTATAGGTTAAAGCCCTAGTGTGTCTAAGATATTAGGGGAATATAAATAATCACTCATTTTCATAATGACCCTTTATTTGACATCTAAAACACATTATAGTATATGTACTTAAATTAGTGATCCTAATAAATAAATTATTATAAATTTTAGATAAATTATTATCATAAAAAAAGACAACATATATTTTTGTTCTTTTTATTAAAACTTGTCATTTTATCACATTTTTCTAAACCTTGAACAAAAATGGATATAGATGACAGTAAACTTTCAATTTTATTTTTAATCTCTTTATTCACATTATAAACAACAACAAAAATCCACATTTAGACTTCATGAAACATAGAATTGAAATCAATTTATTTTTATAATTTTTAATTTTTAGTTAGGGTTATTTATGTTTTCTTAAGAAAATTCCAAATATATACACGGATATTTCAGACCTGTAGTTTTATATTTTAAGTCTTCCTAGAATATTTTCATAAATTTTTATTTTCTTTAAGAACATCCTTATATTTCTTCTTAAGGTACTTGTATAAACCAGTGGCCTTTTTAAATTTATGATCAATTCTTTCATCTTCTTTAAACAATTCATATGCCATTGGTTTTTTAGAATCAAATTCAAGGGATAAGTAATAAGTAGAGCCACTTAATTTATTTGATGAATCCATTAAGCAAAAATTTTCCATATCATTTTATAAACCAGATTCTTCATCAGAACATGAATCCTTACTAAAACTCCATTTGGATACCATTACATTATTTTATTTCTTTTATTTACTCTTTTCATTTTTTTTATTTCATTAATCTTTTTAAATGAAGCTTCATGTGTCCCCTTTTTATGCACCCATAATAAATTACAACTTGGGTTTCATTGAAAATAGAATTACCTTCCTTTTCCTATATTTAGGACAGTATTTCTATGATCTCCTTGAATACCCTATATTCTTTCTATATCCACCCATTGTGACATATGTAGTATCATTCATGTCACTGTTATGTAACATAGAACCAGAAGAGTAAATAGAGACATTTTATTTAAAATTAATTCCATTCTACATTGAATTATCATCTTCAACAAGATTTTTAAGTAGAAAATAATATTTTTATAATGATAAAATAATATAATCTAGTGTGTATTTCTTTAATTTATTACTTCCATTTATAGAAACCTTTTTTAGCACACCACCTATCAATAAGTGATATAAGTACTCTTTCAACAATAATATTATTTTCCAAAAGTTTCTCCTAAATAACTTATATAATTTACAATACTACTAAATCTATAGAACATTTTATTAATATTATCATCTTCACCCATTTTAAATTCTTGATATTCTACTATTAACATTCCTAACATAGTTCTAATAATATTATCAGAGCCAATATGTGTAACTTTCAGAATTTTCTAGAAGTCATATTTAGGTTTACATAAAGATATATGACTATACACATTTTTATTTATTTCATAGTAAAAAATATTCATCAAATTGTAATTCAAAACATAATTTACCATATAATTTCCAACTAATGATTTATCTTCACCTTCAGGAATATTTTATGGTTTTTCCATGATTGTTCAGTGATTAATGCTAATTTTATTTAACAATTATTCCATTAAATATTTCTAGTATCCATAATAAATGACACCAATATGAGGTGTATTTTGATGTATCCATCCAGAATTTGAATTACTTCATTCCATATTAAATAATATATTTTCCCCTTTAGGGTTTTTCAAAAAATGGTTAGAATAAATAAAATATACAAATTTTTGGGTCTACCTCTGATACTAATTGTTGGTACCGAGTTAAGTTGGAAAAATATCCGAGAGGGGGGAGAATTAGCCTTTTATTTTTGAATAATTAAAATATTATATCATTGTTTAAATTCAATGCATCCAAAATAAATTAAATAGGAATAAGTGAGTTTTATAGTGATTTATATCTAAATGATCATAGTCTACTCTTCACCACTCTCACAAACTAAGAGAGATGATACCCACTATAATGGAATATTACAATTAACTTTTCACACATGGAGTCACAATCCAATTAAAAATACTTTTTACCCATAAAATATTAAACTGAAAACTAATCCTTCCTTTTTCTCCCTAGGGGAACAACCCAAAAAATACTACCTTTATCTCATATAGAGGTACAACCCAATGCAAGAATATTATTTGGGAGTCATAATCCACAATCGTAACTTTTAATGGGGAGTGGACCTCATTACAATTACACACATAGAAAATAATAAAGAGAAGTAAAATCAATAAACCAGATGAATGCTATAAGGTCTCAATGTCGAGGTAGTAAATAACTCTCCAGTAATAAAGGATCGAACAATTAAAGTTCAATAGAGAGTATTAATTGATCGCCAAAGAATTTATCACTTATACAGTTCAATAATATCCTCATACTATTTATTCTATACTACTTATATCAACTTTGTATATAGATTTTCCTCATGTACATCATCATTCAAATTTGAGGACTATTGCATCTTTATTTTTTCTAAAGAAATAACTGTGCATGTAAAACCAATGAACTACTTCAGATTTTTTTATGCTTATTTCACTAATAATATTCCACGTGTAGATAAAAAATAATATTCATTATAAACAAATAAAACCTATATAATGGATCTTTTAAAAACATTTAATATTATAATAATTAATGTACTAGGAAAATACCCTGATAATATTCAATATAGAATCATCATATTTCAATCAACTTAATTATATATAACTAAAGTTTCAAAATTTTAGTGCCAATATATATAAAAGATTAATCTTATGAGGATCCTATTTAACTCATCATAAAATAAATTAAAACATGTTCGCATGAATTTTAGATAATTAATAGGTAATTTTATAATAAGTAAAACACTAATAATATTTATAATAAATGTTCAGAAAATTGAATTATGCAATAATGTATAAAACAGATTATATTTCTATGTCTTAGAATAGTATGTAGAAAATTACAAAACCATATAGAAAAATATAATGAATTTTTATGTATCCAATTTCACATATCCAATTTCACGACAAAACCAATTTCACGTAGCCATCTTCACATAGACAAATTCATGTATCCATATTTACCATGTATCCCATTTACACCATCTAGCCAAACTATTTATATAAAAGAATTAGGTATTTTAATAAATATTCACTACCCTTATATGAGATATACTCGTTGTGTACGGGTAAAATATTTTTACCCTCATAACCTTATTTATGTATTTGAGAACCCCATTTTACCTTTATGTGAGATTTAGTTTACCCTCACTACTACAAAAATGGTTTTATCTAGCACTTGGGATTTAACAGTGCTCGCTAAAAATCCTATTAAATACCCCCATTGTCAGTGCTAAAAAAAGCATTGTTAAAGGGGTTCTTTAACAATTCTTTTTTTATCAGTGTTAAAGGGGATATTTAACAGTTCTAAAAAGAGTTTTTAAAGGGGGGACTTTATCAACACATTTTTAGTAGGTCTGATAAATGGGGACTTTTATCAATGCTTGAAAAAAACCACTGATAAAGTGGTGGTTTTTATCAGTGCTTTTTTAGAAGCATTCATAAAGAACCCCTTTTATCAACGCTTTTTTACAAGTCATGATAAAATTATACATAAAAAATATTTCATTAAAAATAATATATTAATATGTAAATGTATTTATATTTATATAAATATAATATGTATTTTTTGAAATAGGTTTTAGATAAGCTAAATAGGCATTTACACGTAAAATATATAATATTTAGTGAAAATGTATTATAAAATAACAAAAAAATATTTATAATTAATAATTTTATTATTATTACCAAGTAATAGTCATTTAATATCAATTTTAAGATAAAAAATAAAAAATAATAAAATATCTAAAATAAGTTGAAAACGTAACTCAAACTTCAAAAGACCATAAATTTTGATTCGTGTGTCTATTTGGGCCCTACCACATATAAAATTGAAACCTGTGATGATCTCTACACCTTCATGACCTGGGGGATCTCATTCAATATTTTTTAGAGGGTAAAAAGGTCCCATAAGGCATCCAAAATTGAGTTTTTAGTCGTGGTGCCCCAATTTTTTTAACTTTTGATGGATTTTAAGCCTCTTTTATGGTTGTCTTTTTGTACTTTTTTAGTGGGGGCCAAATTTATTCCTAGCGAGTAAATTCATATTGACAATATGGATTTTAAATTTTATCATTTTTTCATAACTTAATTTTATTTATAATAAAATATATAACTATATATACATATTTTCTATATACTCACATATAAAATTTCAATTTTATAAATAAATAAATTAGACATATTTACATATAAAATATATTTATTAACATATAAACATATATATAAATATATGGATAAAATGTAATAAAATATATATAAATATTTACATACATCATAAAATGTGAAACAAAATAGTATAGGGGAGTGGAAATGTAACTAATTTACAATATGGAGGTTCAGGGTTCGGAACTCACTTGAGGTAGTGGCACGCATGGGAGGCTGAGATTATCGAAAGTGCTGATAAAGGGGTGGGGGAAGCTCAGATAAAAGGGTGGGTAGGTGGTAAGCGCTGATAAAGGGGTATGCGGGTGGGTGTTGGAAAAAAATTATATACCCCTTATCAGAAGAGCCTTTATCAGCACTAAAAAATCTCTGTTAAAGGCCCCCTTTAACAGCACTAAACAAACACTGATAAAGGGAGCCTTTAACAGCACTTTTTTAACGCTAAAATTTTTTTTGGGCTTTTAACCACTCTTTGATTTTCATTGCTTTTTTAGCACTAATAAAGTCCATTTATAGTGTTGTTAAAGGCTGGTTTTTTAGTAGGGCCTTACGTGAGAATTGAAAATTTTATAGTACCCTTTTGTTAGAAATTAAAACACATTGGTACCCTTATACAAGTATATGGTTACCCTTACATAGGTATAGGCTGACCTCTAAATAAGTAGATAAGTACCCTTACACAAAACAACCTAAGGGTGTTACCTTTATGTGTGAAGAGAGGTACCCTTAAGTGAGATTCATATTACCTTTACATAAGCATTAAAATCTATGGGTTACATTTACGCAACTCGTCAAAATTATCAGTTATTATTATTAAACCATTAAAAAGTAATACTTATCGTTACAAAATGAATTTAAAGAGAACATTACCATTATGTGACTAGAAGAATGTGATGTTACCTTTACGTAACTCTAAAAAACAATATTTACCCATAGGAAACTATGTAAATTTTCTAGTTACCTTTATGAAACTATGGAAATACACTGATTACCCATATTTCACTATGGAAAGATCGCTCTAACCTTACATAACCTATATAAACATAAGGATGTTGTTACATAACATTAAAAACAACATTTAAATATCCTAAATAAAAAATTTGGACTAGGTTATTTTCATGAAACTTATATAAAATTCAATAAACAATTAAAACATGAAATCCCAAGATAAATTAAGAAAGGAATAAAAATATATAACCCAAGTAAATCATTTTTTAACAATATAGAGGATAAAAAATAAATATAATACTTAGTAAAGGTATATAAATTATAATTAATCATAATATGATATTTTTAAACTATAAAAACATAATTAGTGAATGTAATCAAATGGGAAACATTAATAATTTTTTACTTTTTCCAGCTAATATTTTCTATTAGCTAAAATATGAGGTATACATATTTTTTATTTTTTATTTATCGTTAAATTTATAATTACTCATAATAATTTATTAAACTTACCATATATAGGAGTATTTGAAATCGAAGAAATCGTTATAATAGAAAGGAAAATTTTAGGTTCCTGCACCTTCAGATACTCCTCATGGAGTTGTAGGGAAATAAAGTTATCACATGTTTTTTCTATATTAGATAATTGTTATACTTTTCATATGATTTATAATATATGTGGAAGGTACTATATGTGAAATATTTTCAAAAACAACAACATATATGTTTTAAAGGGTGATCAGATCTGTGTACCTGTGTTGTAGTTATTTTACATATAATTAAATTTCAATTATGAATTTAATTTCTCTAAGTAAACTTATGTTATATTGAATTAATTAATTAATTTTATAATTATTTGTCTCCAAACTCTTTCCATATAATATAATTGTACTTATTTTTATGGTTTTATTGATAAATAATACATTTCAGTAGTTATGAAATACCTAAACAAAGAATCTAGAATTGAGCATACATATGAAATATTAAAACATACATAGATTACACATTTTTTTCAATCCATGACTAGTAGGAATAGATATATAATTACAAAGTGATATTTATTATACTATTATTAATTCTTGATTTTTATATTTTAATGGACATTAGTTATTATGAATATTTTTCCCAAAATAATGTAAAGCATATTGTTTATTCTCATTATTGGGTGGTGTTCAAAGATGATTTGAAAATTTGTTATACAAGTAAGTATTATTATATTATTTTAGTTCTTTAATTATAATAATTTCATTTTAAATATGTTTTATTGATTAATATTTGAAATTAAAATAGTTTATATATTGAGTTCAGTAGGGATCACTAGTCAACAGTGGAACCCAAAAAAAATTGAATATGTGAAAGTTCATATTGATAAATTTTATCTCAGTGAGTACTTATTTTTACTTACATATCTAGTGTTTCTATTTTTAAAATATTTTTCAAAAAATCAGTGCCATCATAAAAAAAGGAATATTGAATGTGTATATTATTTATTATGATTCATTTTTGATATAATTAGGACCAAAACACCAATAAATTTTGAAAATGTTAGATTCATTATAAAACTTATAATTTAAAAAATATATTTTATTTTTTAAATTCATAACACTTAATATTGTATGTTTATTATGACACATCTTTTTATACATCAAATGAATTAAAACACCTTAAAATTTTATTTATATACTATTTTTTATTTTTTACAAATTTTGGGATTTAGTTTCATTTAGGTGTATATTTTTAATAAATGTTGTCAAAGTTATTAATGAGTTTTGTTTCTCCTTATCCTATTCATGTTTTTTTGTTTTTCTTGTTGGGATTTTTATTTAAAGATCTAGATTTATATATTTTTTAATATTTCTTTAATTTTTTTAACTTCCAACATCTATTTTAAAAAAACCTACATCAAAACCCTCCTAGAAGGGATTTCTACATCGATTTTAATAAAAAATACCATTGAAATATTTTTATTTTTTTCATTTAAAAGGATTTACACATCGTTTTTCAGTAAAATTGATGTTGAAAGACTTAAATATTTTACCTTTTAGAATTATTTTCAACATAAAATTTTATAAACTGATGTTGAATGTACCACTTTACACTTTACTTATATTAACATTGAATTATAAATGATGTTGAAAGGTATAAAAATCATTTTTATAGGTATTTTCTCAACTAGTTGACTTCAATGTGTATAAATTCCTCTATCTCATATATAATAGAATATGGGATCTCTTGTTTATTAGTTTGAGTTATGGTGTGATAGGACTGCAAGGCATGTAGAAGTTTATCTAGACATGAATTCATGTTCTTTTCTACTATATTTTGAAGTATTTTGTATAGGGTCTTATTTAAATCTTCTATTTTTCATTTTCTACTGTATTATATAATAAAATGTCATTGGTAGGGATTTTTTATTCCTGATACGGCCTTTTCAACTTTTAATATTTTAAGTTGGTGCTATTTCCCATCAATATAGAATGAGGGACACCAAATATAGTAATTATGATCAACTTTAATAGGTTGATAATGGCATTTTTCCTAACATAATTGAGGGGTGTGGTCTTAAATTATTTGGAGAATAATTCAATGACAATATATTTTTATTTGAACTACTTTTCCATAATTGGGGATACAGTCCCCCAATATTCGTTTTCAAAATGAAAAACTACAAAGAATATCTGTCAGTGTGAAAAAATTATAGAGGTTGATAAATAAATTTAGTACATATTTGGTAGGCATGGAACATTTTTTTAAACTCCATTTAGTACTTCATCATTAATGGATTATAGTTCCCAAGCCTCTATAATTTTTATCAGAGATATTTGTCCCTAAGTGATGGGAACCACATGCACCTGTATGGACTTTCTTGATAATGGATAAGGTCTCTCCTCCTTCAATGCATAAAAGTAGAACCCCATTGAATCCTTTTTTATAGATTCTTTTTTATAAATTTTGGTTGAATAAATGATTAATTTTATTTTTCAATGTCATATCTACTCTGTATTCACTCAATTAGGTGAAGAAGTTCCATTATAGATATATTCTATTATGGGTGACATCCAACTAGTAGTTTCATATGTAGATATAGATATGATGTTTCCTTGTTCAAGGTTAGCATGGATTTCATTCATTTCTCTCATTTCATAGCCAATGAATGGGGATACAATTCTATTATATGCAATGTGGATAGTCATCTCATCTTAATCGACATCTTCCATGGTTCTCACTTCATTTTCCAATGAATCATTAGGATCATTCTACAAACATGGAATATGATATATTATCAATTTTGAGGAGAATCATTCCATAAAAACACATATCTAATCAAGAAATGAAATCAAATATTCCTTCTTAATGTAATATTTTATATTTATTTCCTTAATCACTAATTCTGAATCTCCCCTGATGCTTAATTGGGCAATTGGTATTTTTTGTGATAGCTCCAGGCCTATAATGAGGGTTTATTATTCTACCACATTGTTAGTGAAAACTTATGAAAGTATAAAGGTATAATGCAAGAGTAACTTTACTATGGATATAAGAATAATTCCCACGTTTGTTATATTAAACTATGGATTATTCATTCTTCTACTAATTAGGCTCCTAAAGGGGCCATTGAAATGCATATACCATATTTATAGAGTGTCATGGATCAAGAAAACTTTTTCATTAGGGAGCTATATGTTTTCCAGGGTAGATTCTAGGGAATGACGTATTGGGAGAAAATATTCTTATTCCTTCCCTTTAACTACCATATGAGGAATAGACTGAATTACAAACTATTATAAGATGATTTCTCACCCCGTCGGATGTATAGTTAGTATTAGACAACTAAGGAATCACTTGAGTGGATTAACACGATACATAAGTTAAACCTCATGATAATTCAGGAATTTTCTCAAATTCTCTAATATAAATATTAATTCAAGGATATTCTTCTCAATATTATATTACTAGGTCTCCATAGCTTCAAGAGTACTTCTCATATTGTAAAAACTATTTTACTTTCTCACATCATTCTTTTTTCCAATAATATCACCAAGCGATCATCCTAGGGTCTCCACATATAACACAAGTGTCTTTACTTCCATGGGTTAAATTAATATAAGTTGTATCAAGAGTAATTTCTTGTGATTATCAAAAAAAGAAAAAAATATTCAACCCTCTAATAGGTGACTCCTTTTTTCATCAATTTAATTAAGGGTATGCACTTTCCTAAAAGGTTCTCTTTTAATAGTCTAATGTAAGATATGTTTCCTTGAATCCATGTCATGTATTTGAGGTTTTGATAATGTAAAATTTTAAGGATCACATTAGTATTATTGGGGTCAAAATCAATTTTGTGATGGTGTACTATAAATCCAAGAAACAATCCTCATGTCATCCCAAAATCACACATTAGGGGATTTATTTTCATGTTTTGTTGAAATAGTTTGTTAAAAAATAATCTATGGTATGTGATATGATCACATCACTTCTAGGATTTCACTAACATATCATTGACTTAACATTACCTAATATTTTTCAAGAGGGTAATGAATATATGGTTCACAAAAATTTGATGTGTTGCACATGCATTCTTTAATTTGTAAGGAAACACATGATAACAAAATAGACCTCGTGTTATACTAAAATAAGTTTCTTATTCATCAATAGTAGCAATTAATACCTTTTTATACCATGAATACTAATTCATAAAGGATTGTTATTGGAACTAGTCATTTCATAGATTATTAATCCTATGATATAGAATCATCCTTTAGAAAATTATTATTGGGATAACTGAAGTTGATGAAAACCTGAATTTACCCACTCTGATTTTTAACAGTGATGATGTTGGTAAGCCATGTCGGATATTGGACCACCCAAATGAAGTTATATTTGATATTATTTTCAACACAAATATATAACTTATATGCATAAGTAGGATTCATTCTCCTTGGTGTCTATTTATAAACACAATTTTCCTCTAGAAAACCCAAATGATGGGTGGTCATGTTAGGGTCCAAACCAGGAATCTATGTATAATTCTAGGAAAATACATCTCATTTCTGTTTCAATATAGATATGTATATTTCATGTTCTTCTAGATTCATTTTTTATATAATAAATATATGTTACAGTTCTATATATATACACTAATATTCACCACCGTAAGATTATTAATAATGGTTGAGACACCTTCCTCAAATATTGTATAGAATCACTATAGTTTTATTTTGTCTATTTCTATCTTATAATTTTAAAATTATTATGAATGAGAGATTAATGTATATATTTTTATTTAGAAGATATTATGGGGATATTTTTTTCTCCAGTACACAATATGGTAATGTCACCAAATTCTAAAAGTGTCGATGAAAGGGCATCACTATGAGGGGAAATTGGAACATTCACCATGTCATATCTACTATCATTAGGGGTATAGAATGTGATGAATTAATGGTCATAATGATATGTTATGAGGTTATCCTCTTCTTCCATGGATGATGTGGAGGTTTTATATGATTTTATAGACTATAAAGATTCTGGTAAAAATGAGGGATCATATTCACTTAAAGAAACTTTGATCAATGAAGCTGATATCATAATAACATGGGTTATAATTCCCAATACAATGGTCTAAATATCATTAAATCAATCCCTTTAATAGATTTAAATAGGGGAAATAGATCACGAATCATCCTAACCTAGGGTAATATCCTCATATTTGTTGATTGGAAACATGTACTCTTCACTAAGTTAATTGAATGGATTATCGGGGGTAATCTTAATACCATTTGGGTTTGTGAACCAAAAAAATATTTCCATCATCAGATACATACCCTCTCTAAATTACAAAATCCTACCTCCATATATTGGTATTTAAAATCATTAAAGATAAAACTATCACCATAAAATATTCCAATCAGTCCATTGATTAAGTACTCAAGGAATTAATGGTATAATGAGGTAAATAATGCATGCATATAATGTTGTAACCTTCCTAATAGGACATTGAAGTCTATTTCTTAAAATTAATCGATAAATTCAAATTCATGAATGAGGTCTCAAAAATAAATTCTACGCATGATCCTACCAAGAGGGTTCTACTCACTCTTGTCATACCCTTGAATTGTCAAGTTGGTATGGAATAAATCAACTTCTCCATAACCTAGTCATTATAGAGTCTAGAAAGGTATGAAATTTATTTTAGAACCATTATCAATTAAGTCCTGACATATGTATACATTATTCAGTATTCTAGAGGAATAAAAAGGTTTTTTAATCCCCATTACAGTGATATCTCAATCATATTATTTTAAGAATATATATACATGACATTCAAAAAAACTTATCTCTATGTGACACACATCTTCCATAAAGACCTCAACCTCAAATTCTTCAGGGCACAGAAGGTTTTTAATTATCACCTCTAGGTATTTCTTTGATAAATGAAGGGAATATAGAATTATTTTTTAATTGGGATAGTGTAAATAAACATTAAGATGTCATACATTTAGGTAAGGGTTCTATACTACTTATCATGTGGTTGGTCTCCAGCTTGGTGTTTGGAGTTTGATGATAATTATGTCTGTAGTTCCATACACTAATCCAAATTTTGGGGAATGTTCACTATTTTCATATTATATGAATCTATACTTCCCATATTTAAATTAGAAATATCCATGTTTTCAAATCAACCATACAATTTGATTGGACCTTAATGAGCCATGGAAGATTGTGGATCAGAATAGTGTTCTTCTTAAACCATTCAGGGCACTTATCTCAATGTATCCACACTATATATTTCTTTAACTAAGAGAGTGGATAAATGGAAAGGTATGTTTTGGACTAAACATTATCATTCTACTCCACCCCAATGTTATTTTTCCAATTTATTAATGAGAGGTCAAGGTTTATATTCATCATCTTCATCAGATAAAGTATCTAACAAGTGGATGATGTTAAAAGAATCCTATTGTAACTTTAAATCTTATGAAAATTTCATTTTATGAGATATTTCCCAAGATCTATTTTGGGTGGATTTTTCTCATCCTCCCATTTCAAGGGGTATAAAGTTTTAAGGTTTTTTAAAGAGTTTGGGAATCAGGGAATGCTCTTCTTCTTATGACTTATTATTTTAGAGATGCTGGAATCAAAATTAACTTAACATTGAACATAAATTCGATTCTAATATTTTAGGGGGGGCATAAGACATAAATATATTATACATTTTTTCCTTGAGGAGATTGTATGGTCAAATAACTGATTTCCTAGTCATCCAATAATAAAAAAATCAGTAAGTTTTTCTAGCACTTGCTTCCATTTTCCCTAATTTTTAGATATTCTAGTAGAGTCACAAGCTATTTACAAAAGAGGTTTTACCCAATTCACTTTCCTAGAGTCAACCATTTTCTGAATATAATCATTAAATAATAAATTATGATAGTTACTATACTCTAAAATTAAATGGTAGGTGAAATATTCATGATGACTAGTGTGGTCAATCTTGTTGGGCCTCCTAGGTTATAATAAAATGAGTAAATTTGTCTCTAAATCAGCGACTAAATAACCTATGAATTTATCATTTATAAAAGAAGATATATTATTATTTATATTATTAAGTGTAATATTAACTTGTTACCTTTTTTCCTCTTGATGGGGCACTATTTTTTATTCTACCTCTTAGGACATGGTCCCATGTAATATCGGGCTAGTATAGGAGCTAGAACAGACGCTAAAGCTTGTTTGAGTGTCATAGTTTTTACTTATTCTCTATCTAGTGTCATTTTTTTATCTAAAAACATCATCTAAAATTTATCATTATCCCAATTTATTGAATCTTCTAACCTCTTTGAAACTGTAGAAAACTCTTAGAATCCACTAAGACACCCCTAAGTGACACTCTTGGGTCATATTCTAAAAGAAAGTTCTTTAAATAAAATAATTTATACAAATTTAGTTTAAAATATATTAATTTTACAATATCTCCGTAATTTAATCACTGCATCTCATAAAAATTCACACAATCCAAAGAATTTATGGTTTAATGTCTTTGATGACTGGTTAAATAGGAAACTTATTTTATGATACTTGTGCATACATCTCAATAATTTTATCACACTAGACCACATTCTATAATTTTCATAAGTATACTCATATTCTAAACATGGGTAATAGAAACATAAGAAAAGAGTGAGCTAAAATTATTAGTAATGGAAAACCTATCAACATTTCATCAATGGTTAGGTTATAAGCAAATGTGAATACATGGTTTGTGGAGAAATTTCTTATTAAAAAGAACATGGAATCATAATATTTTTCTAAAAATAATTATAAAAGTACATGAATTCTAAAATAAAAAAAAATATTCCATGTAAAAGGAGTAAAAAATATTGAGATGATAAATAGGATCTGTGGAGAATAATTACGGGAATATGAAATGGAAATCCACCATGACCTTCAAATAAAACATAGTAAAGATCATTTTCACGAACATTATCACATGTAAATTATTCAATTTTAAATAAAAAAAATTACATGTTTAATGTTGTGAACAAACAAAATTTCCATCTTAATATTATAAAAAACAAAATGTCCATGATTCATGTAGTAAACAAAAAAAAATCCATTATTCATGTTGTGGACAAAAAAAATTGTGCATGATTCATTTTGTGAACAAACAAAATGTCCACAATTTTTATTATGAAAAAACTAAATGTTCAAAGTCTATGTTTTGAAAAAATAACCACACTTAATATCCTTATCTCATGAGATATAAATATTTAACAAATTTATTGGAGGATGATATAGGACCGCTCCCCTCAAATAATAATCATACATATCTATACATTATATTAGTATATAAAAAACATTCATACATAAAACATCACTTAATTAACCCATGGGAAAGATGGGGGATTTAAAAACAACTTTAATATAATATTTTTTAAGAAATACTAAGAAATAATTTGTATGGTGGATTAAAATATCCCAAGAGTAACATAAGGAGTATTGAGAATTTTTTTATACTTAAAAAATGACAATTTAAGATCTTGGTATAAATCACTTAAAAACATAGAGGGAATACACCTTTTTGAAAGGCTTGAAAACCCCTTAAAATGATTTCTTTAAAATGAAATACTTGAGCTTCATAAAAAATTTAAAAATCATCATTTATAACCAAAATTAGGTTTGTATAAAAAAAATATAAGATAAATATTATGTCAAAAAAATTCATTGATAATATATAAAAATACTTGAAAATCATTTCCTAAAACAAAAGAATTTAAAACCCCATTTAATATTAAAAATTCCTTTTAAAAACCCAAATCTTAATTCATAAAAATATAAGAATGATTCATTTCATTTTCAAAATCATTAATATTTAAAATAATTTGGAAAACCATTTTAAAATCCAGAAAGGAAGGTTCAAAAATAAGAATTATCATACAGTGAAATAGACCTTAAAATAATTTTTAGAAAACCTTTTTAATCATAGTCGTAAAATAAAAAGCTATAGGTCACATTCAAAAGTTGTTTTTCCCATATAGTAAGAAAAGTTACCATGAATTCAAATCTTAGGGTGGAAGCAACCAATCATGGAATAAATATTTTTAAGATTTATAATTATAACTTAATGAAGGGGTTGAGTTAACAAAAACCATAACAACTTTAGTATCTTTTGAATCCAAATACATTTAAATAAATAACATGATATGGATTTTCAAACACCATGAAATTCCTGAATAATTAGAATTTAATAAATTTTTTATTAGCCGCACCATGTCAAAGATATCATGGTACATAATAGGAAATATGTCTTAAAGAATTAAAATTGATATAAAACCCCCTTAAAATGTATTCCCACTTACTCGAACTCAATATAACCTCATATATAATAAATATAACTATATTAATAATATTTCATAACCTTATTCATATCAATAACCATTTATAAACACCATTTATAATTATTCCCTACATGTCTATTATTTGGTTATTATCTATTTTCAATATTTGGTGTGACTAATCATGATTGTTTTGAACTAATTTTTTAATATAAATGTTATTATTAATTCTTATTCCAATGTTAATCCTTCTCATAATAATGAATATATAATATTAATTGTTTTTAAATGATTCCATAATTCCCATTTCATTAGGTGAAAGACACAGATATGTTTTCTGAAAAAGGGAAGTTCAATGAACTAGTTTCAGAGTGTTTAACAATCGAAAGGTGATATATTAATATATATATATATATATATATATATATTAAACATTAATAACACATTTATATATTCATTAATAAAACTAAAATATATTAATATTTAATGATATTACTATTATATAACATTCCTTAATAATTCATGGTTTAAACATTATAATATATTTCACATATGTGGTAAAAACTGACCTAAATGAGAGCATGTTTTAATGATTTTATGAGTAAGGATATGTTCTTATATAATGTTAATATACCTTTTAAAAAATCGTATACATGTAAAAAGTATAATATTTTTTTAAATATAGGATTCATTGGTCAAAGGCCAAGACACAAAATATAATAATAAAAAGTTTGAGGATTACAAAAGTCTAAATGATGGAATTTTTAGCAATCATTGTCATAAAAAGGGAGAACATCATCAGGTAGGTCAACCTACCAGGTAATGTCCTGGTTAACACCCCTATTAGTAAGGTCTTTTGCCACACTATTGGCTTCATGGAATGCATGAGTAACAATATAACTAATCTCTATGAGTGATTGAAGACAACTCATCCAACGAGTTGTGAGTGGCCAAGAAAGATGCACAACTCCATTCCAAATGGCTTGGAAAATCATGGTATAATCACTTACAATCCAAATATTATTCCAACCCTGTTTCTTGGCGAAGGAAAGAGCATGAATCACACTCATCATTTCATCTTCTAGGGAAGAAGCAATAACACAACGGCCATAGAATCAACCAAGGAATTTTCAAGGTGGTCTTTGAAAATAGCACCACAACCTAAGGGACCCGGATTTCCCATAGAGGTTTCATCCACATTCACTTTAGTCCATCTAGGGAGCTGGGATTTCAAAACCACTTCAATAGTATACCTAGGTTGACGATAGATGTCGTCAACCCTAAGACGACAAAGAATCTCAAAGTGTTTGACAGATTTTTCACAGTAAGCCTTCTGTATTGAGGCAGCTTCACGAATAGTAATGAGGATCTGCATTAGACCTGAATTTAAGTTGAATGAGTAATTACTATGAATGAGAGAAATTCTACCATATTAGATCACATGGAGGAGCTCTGCAATAGTAGCTAGGAAAATATTAGTGATTTGTGGGGAGGCTTCAATATCCACACAGCGCTTTAGAAGTAAGGTGAGAGACTCAATAAAAATCTATCTACGATCAAATATGTCAAAAATGTATTTCCAAAGGGAAGAAATTGTAGAATAAGGGAAAAAATATGGTTAGTATCTTCCCTATGTTGGTCACATATGTTACATTTAGAGCAAATATGAATCCCAAAAGATTAGAGGAAAACATCAGTAGGGACTATGTTGTGATCAGTGTTCCAAAAAAGAGTAAACCAAGAAGGCTTAATCCAAGTCTTATCAAAATATTTTATCCCACTGAAATTAATATCCAAATTTTGAAAATTGTGATTGAAAAAAAATTAGATTTAAGAACACCATTATGAGAAGGTTCCCAAAGAAGGAAATCATCAGAGTTGGAATAGGTATAATTATTAATGATATGGATAATGTTATCAGGAAGGTTAGAGATATGAGAATTTAACACCTCCTAGGTAGTATAATTAGTGTTCTCTGATTTGGAGGAAGTATAGAGATTAAAGGGGTACTAGTCCAGTTGCTAACCAAAAATTCATGGAAGATTCATTGCTGACCATCCATCTTGAATTAATCATAATGTTGGAAAACGTTTGTCTAATAGAAGGCCAAATATAAGAGCTAATATAGCTCGAGGTGCCCATCTTTATCTTATTAAGGAATCAATTTTTTGGAAAAACAATGGATAGTGAATCATTATGAATGAGGTTCCAAGTTAATCTGGATTTCATGGCTTCATTGAAAAGATTAAGGTTATTAATGGCAAGGCCACCTTTTTCCAGAGGCTTACAACAAGTATTCTAGGGTATGGTCACAAGTTTCTGATCCAGCATGCTTCTCGACCAAACAAAATTTTTAATATAAAAATTCATTTTTTAAGGAGAACAACGGGCCATTTTTAGACCATCAAAGATTAAATCATTTTAGAGACAATAGTGGATTTAACCAGATTGATTCTACCCTCCATGGAGAGGTATTTACCCTTCCAAGAGGTGAGATGGATGAGGATTTGGTCCACAGTGTGGGAAAAATAATGAGATTTAGGTCGACCCCAAAAATGGGTACTCCAAGGTAAGTGAAGGGAAATGTGCCTTTTTTGTTACTTAATAGATTTATTATGGAACTTTTTCTCGCATTGGGGAAAAATTTTCCAAAGAAAACATAGGATTTGTTCCAGCTAATGTTTTTTCCAGAGAAATCTTCATAATGGTAAAGGTCCTTTTTTAGATTTTGATTGTTCCTTTTATATCCTTGAAGGAATAGGATAATATCATCAGCATAGAGTAGATGTGTGGGGACAGTTAAGTTTCTAGAATCATTAATAGGTTTGAGTTAATTCTGATCGACAAGGCAGGTAAGTAATCAACTAAGGTAATATTATGCAATAATGAAAATAATGGTAGAAAGGGGGTCACCTTGCCTAACTCCCTTGGTGAATTTCATGTAACCCTTGGGGGAGCCATTGACAAGGATGGAGATAGTAACTGAATTGAATAAAGTATTAATCTTTCCAATGAATGAGTCATTGAAACCAAATCCATGAAGCACTTTAAAAATAAAACTCTGGTCAATGGTATGAAAAGCCTTAATAATATCAAGTTTAATAGAAATATTTCCTCCTCTGTTAAACCTACATAATTTGTTAGTACATTCAGAGGAAAAACAGATATAGTCTTGAATAGACCAACCCTTGATAGAGCCAAATTGATTCCATGAGATAATTCTACTACTTATCTCAGTAATCCTATAGGCAAGGAGTTTGGTGATGATTTTGTAAACAGAATTAATGAGGGAAATAGGTCTGAAAAGATGAATCTCAGAGGTATTGCTCTCTTTGGGAATTAAAGAGAGAAATTTCACATTCAATCCATGGGGGATCTAACCATTTGAAAAAAAAGGTTATAATAATTTTACAAACATCATATTGGATGAATTCCCAGAATTGCTGATAAAACCCATTGTTAAAACCATCAGGGCCTAGGTCGTTGTCTAGTTTGAGACTAAAGATAGTGTCTTTGATTTCATGGTCAAGAGGAATGCTTCAGACATAAGCATTATCTTCCCCATTAACCAAAACAGGAATGAAATCGGTTAATATATCATTGTTGATATGAGGACCATTGAAAATATTTTCAAAATAACTGAAAAAATGATTATCAAAACCTTCCTTAGTGTCAATGAGGTTGTCCCCATCTCTAAGAAAAGTAAGAGGCCTACTAAATTTCCTAATTCATTGCAGAGAATTGTAAAATTTAGTGTTCTTATCACCATCCAAAATCCATTTAGTGTTGAAAACTTGCTTACGCATGTTATCCTTAAGGGAAAGAAAAGAATTAAGTTTCATAGAAGTATTTATTTAATGTTGTGGATCCGCAGTGAAGTGAGAGATAGTATTGGAGTTTTGGAGTTGGGTATGTTCATTTTCAAGAGAGGTAATGTCCCTATCATTCTACTTGGATTTATTAATTCACCAACCTTTAAGGTACTGTTTAAGATGTTTGAGTTTCATTATTCAAGCCAAAGAGTCATTATGATGTTCCATAGACATCCAAAAAAAATTATAATGCTAGAACACTCAAGGTCAAAGGACCAAGAATTATTAAATCTTAAGGGTAGGGAGTGCTTCGTGCTTTTAGTATGAATACTAACAAGGATGGGATGATGATCAGAGTTTAGCCTGGGGAGGGTTATGCTAGAGATAGTGTTCCAATTATTCAAAGAAGATTCAATCGTGAACGCTCTATCTAATTTACTAGCGACCACCCTATTTTAATTTCTTCTATACTAAGTGAACTTGGAATCCATAAGGATGATTTCAATAATGTTATTATCCTTGATAAAATCTTTGAACTCTCACAAAGATATAGAAGAGTGGGTTGGGCCCAATTTCTCACTGGAGTTGAGGATAGAATTGAAGTCACCAATTACAAACCAAGGGTCGTGAATATTGCTAGACTGGAAAAAAAGGACATTCCAAAGAGGTAATATATCTTGGTATATATTCTTAGCATAGACCATAGAGCATAAAATGTGTGACCGCTCAAACAAGAAATCACCAGTAAACATTTTCTCTGAAACATGGAAAATATTCATATTTTTAAGTATGGAGTGATAAAAAAAACCAAAGTGTTTCAATAGAAGTACCCTCTTTGCAAGCACCTAAAAAATTATAACCATAGGAGAAGATATGCATGGTTTTTTAAGCAAAGTTAACTTTAGGTTCTGTAATAGAAAAAATATTAGGTCTATGAGTCATAATAATTATTTTTAGAATAATAAAAGTGTCCGAGTTTTTGATACCCTGACGTTCCAAAAAAAAGATTCATTAGAACCTGGATTTGGAGGAACCCCCTTTTTTTACTTCTAGAGCCTTTTCACATAGCAGATCTTCTGAAATTTTGGGCTGAGTCTGGGATAGATTTTTTACCCTATTTTTCTTTATAAGAAACAAGTAAAACATTAGCATCATTTTCACTCTCATCTTTATCAGTTTCATTAGGTGGAGCAGCCTTCAATGGAGAAAACATTGGGTTGTTACTTAATGCAGTCGAATGGTTTTCATTAAAGTTCAAAGTGGGAGTTGTTCTATGTGTGCCAACAATCTTAAGGATTCCTTCAAGCAGAACATTCACATGAGATGGAACTGAAATAGAAGCAGAATTTGGAAGAAATGAACCTGAGTCTCCAACTGAAAGACTCGATGAATCAGCACTATTTTTGGCAATTGGGTCTGAGGAGGTAAGAGGGACTGGTGTCATTGTGGAGGACTCCTTCATCCTAGGGTCCATTTGGGCTGAGGTATAATTTCAAAGAGATAGCTAGTGCACCTATACTCACACTACCTTGTAGTAGAGAAAGGTTTGTGATCTGCAGTGATGCATCCAAGAAGGGGCTAGGATCCTATATTTAGATTTCGGACCCTCCGCTTGTTGTAGCGTGGGACTACCTGAAGCAATCTGTGAAGAGGAGCCCCCTTCTATTTCTTTCATCAAGGTAGCCTTATCACATGTATCTTTATTGACCATATTAGCTTTAGTGGAGTCAATGACCCCTATAAAATGCTTCCCAGTAACACAAGAGGAGATATTATGGGACTCCTCCAATAATAGATCATATTGAGACTATTCGATGGTCGCAATGATCCTTTTTTCAATGTCTTCTAATATAACATGATCTTCATTAGCATATTCCTCTTCTTCTACAAGTTCAGCCCAGGATTTGCTCAAGTTTTCTCCAATCTGGTTTGGGTAAGCTGGTTTCTTCACCCAAACTTCATTATTTTTCTTGGGAGGGTCAGGTTTACCAATGAAATTACCCGTGTCCTTCCTTTTTCCAAACCTCTATCTAGTCATTATCCTTGGTATGGAGAGCTTGGATTTCCACTACTCTATAGTTTAGGATGGAATGCCCCACAATCTTAAATAGTTCACAAAATGGGGTAATTCTCTCATAGTCAACTCTAAATTCTATCTTATAATCATTTTCATTAAATATAATAACATTTTGGAGTTTAGAATCTAGGTTGACTTCCACCATGACCCTAGAAAATAGGCCTAATTCAGCATGCAGAGTATGCTGATCAATTTTTAAGGGGGGAACCTATATAGGAAGAAATATCATTCAAGATATTAGGATTCCAGAAGAAACAATTAAAATCCTGCATATGAATCAAAACCTATGCCACAGTATTCTTATGTGTGTGAGGATTAAAATCACAGTCCCATTCTAATATTCGGAGGTGACCAGGTTTAAGATGAATGTTCCCAGAATTCCAGACTCGATATAACTCCTCCTGAGATTTCAACAGCATATGAAAATACTCACGACCAATTGGAAGGAAATTCCAGTCAGAGAATCCCCAACAATGAGCGATTCTTATTTTAAGTTCGATATACGTCCAAGGTTTATCCCCCTGAATATATGAAGTATGAACCAAAATTGAGAATTTACATAACTGTGTATGATGTTGAAGGCTGTCGGGATCCGCCTCAACTAAGAAATGAACATAATCCAATTTCTTGCATAATGGAGGTTTCATAAGGGATTTTTTGGACATATCCATACCTTTAAGAGCTTCAAGGAAGGAAATACCTTTTGAAATAACATTATGTTCAATAGCGTATAAGACATGAATCACCAAACTTAAACGACCCACGAAATATATTACCATTATAACCAAGCCGTTAAATTGGTGGGTATGAATAATATTAACTACTTTATAAAATATATATAAAGGTTCTACTAAATATAAATTTAATGAAAAATTATTAATAAATAAGAACTAAATTTTTAATAATGATATGTTTTCCACAAAAAAACATGTTCTCTTAAGAAAATATTTTTATTTCTTTTTTAAATAAAATTTTAGAATTAATTTATGGATCTTTTAGAAATTTTATTTTATGAAATGAATATTATTTTTTAAATCAATGTATCAAAATTAACTTATAGTGAATTTTTGGGATTTTTCTAAAATGTTTCATTTTTCAGTGAATAGTAAAAATTACCAATTTTTTAAATACTGAAATTTATTTTCATTAATTTAAATTTTGTTACTTCTTTGTATTGAATTGGATAAAATTGATTCCATATTTTGATTCTTCATGATTAATGTTATATAATAATTTCAGATAAATTTTTTATCATAATGAATAGTAAAAATAGTAAAAATAGGTTACCACGGTTAATGTTAAAACCAGTTTACCAAGGGTTAAACTAAAGAGGTAAAGGGATTAACAAGTTTAAAACATGTTTAATTATAAATTTTGGAGATTTTAATCAACCAAATAACCCCTTAAATCCATTATTTATCAATTTTTTAGGCACTTCTCTTGAGAGTGACATCCCATTATTGAATATTTTTTGGTATTTACAAAAATGTCACACATCCTCAATTATAAAAGGGTACTCATCCCATCAATTATTCACACCTATCAAGCCATTTTTATTTTCAAAAACTTACCAAAATATCTCTCCAACATCCTTATCCACATTATATAGCTTCTGTTATTCCTAAAATACCATCCTTATGGTTCTTAACAAGAGATCCAAAGGAGGTTCTTCTAAGTGAAGGTAATCATCTTCATCGATCTCCTTCATGTTACTTATTATTTTTTCACCTTAAATTATGTATTTAAAATTAAAATATAATAAAAATATTTTCTACTATATATTGATATTTTATTATGTTTATTTCATAATATTTATCAATCTCCTCATTCATCCACTAGGAAACAAAACCATTGTTCATGTGTGCGGTAAAAAAATCCATGTGAACCAGTGTAATTAATTTTCCATCATCGCCTCCCACGGATGTTCATGATGAATTATTTAATATATATATATATATATATATATATTATTATTACTTAAATATTAATCATTTTTTAAAATTAATATATAATATAGCTTTCATACCATACCACCCATTGAATATTGACAACGTTGTTTATGTGTACAGAGGACTACCACCTTGCAAAGCGATGTGATTTATTTTTTACCACATCACATGGATGGTATATGTAAGTACATTTAAAAAATAATAAGATATTTTTTATATATTTATCATTATTTAATGATAAAATAACACTTGCCAATGAGAATGTACCCAAGTGGTAATGGCTCCTGCTTGGCGTCCAAAAGACCCAAGATCGAATCCAGACAGGGATGAATTTCCAACATACTATAGCAGCACTGTAGCAGTACTGTAGCAGCAAGGTACTGTAGCAGTGGAGGCACTGTAGTAGGAACTATAGCAGCGGTAGTACTGTAGTAGGTACTATAGTAGCTCGGGTACTATAGCATTACTATCCACCAAAGGGCCCTTTGGGCCAAAAAATGGGCTTTTAAGCCTTATATGCAGGCCACTTGGACTTGGGCCTTCGGTCTATGTAATGGGTCTCCCACTACCTAGACAAAATAGGTATTTTATTTAATAATAAAATAAGGCTTCCGCCCCAAACTTTAAAAAAATGATAAAATAAAACTTAACTCCTTTACATTATGATCATTGAAAAATTAAAACTTTACACATGCATACATATGACATTCTATCTCCGTGATTGTAAAGTAGTTTATTTTTCATAAAAATAACTCATGGTAACTTTTAAAAGTATAATTTGTTCATTTAAATGATAATTATTTCATTATTATTATTCTATAAATGATGAAATAACAATATCAATGACCCTACTCAACTTTCCAAGGTGATTTTGGACATATTATTTGAACATCTTCAAAATGTTTGAATTGAACCTAAATGATTAAGTAATTGAATATTACATGGTAATAAATAAAATAAAAAGAATAATAAAATTTGAAAGAGTTATTAAGAAAGTATATAATTAACATTATTTTATTATTCAGGAATATTAATAGCACACATGATGAATCATGCTCAAGGTAAGGGATCTCTCTAACCCATCCATTTCTTTGGGTTATGATCAATCTCTATCTAACTCAATTTATCTCACTCCTTAAAGTTATGTAATGCTTATAAATTATCTATATATGTCTCTCATATATATAACTTTCTTATCATCCCTTACTTTAATGGTTCAATACATGCCTTACGTTTATGTCTCAAATATCTTCATTATGAAATTTCCTTTGATTACGATTTGAGGAAAAATTATGCAACTCATTCTCTTTACGTGGGAAATTATTATGTTATACATTATGATTTACTTCCTTTATGTGGCACACATATATCAAGAACATTTTATGATGGGTTCTTCTAGATAGTTCTCTAATTCATTAGGTAATGTTTTAGTCTCATGAGACATCATGTATGGGATTAAGGAGTAAACATAATACATTATGGGAAATTATCCACCATGTGATATTGTCCAGGTAGTTAGCCTTGACTCAGTTAGTTAGCCTTGACTCAAATGTTATGTTTCCTTATCATGTTAATTTCTTTACTGGGATTTTTAGCTCAACCATTTTTTCATCTATGCCCCAAGTAATACTATAAAGTTTTAGGATCTCAAATTGGATTTAGGATCCCATTATGGATAATAAAATAAATAATTTTTATTTTATCCTCACATTGATGTATTATGAAACAAGTATTCCAATGAAACTAGTCCTCATGAGGAGAAAACAAGCTTAGAGGATCATGTGAAGGCTTGGGATAAGATGGCCCTCACTTTTAGGATCTCATAAAGTATAATTCGGCAATTGAGGTTACCTCCATTGAATGGAATCTATTTCAGGTATAGAATTCTTACAGCATTATATTTTTATGGAATGGATCAAAATTTTCTTATGAGGTTTTATTTTCTGTATTCTGAATCTTTTTGGTTTTTCACTTTTTCCTTAAAAAAATTTTTGAAATAAAAAATTTTATTTGGGGTATACTAGGCCTCATGGTCTTTGGGTTGTATTTAATATATTTTTTTATTAAAAATAATGTAATAAAATGTGTAAAAGGATTGGGTCACTATAACATGTAATTTTAGAATTATAATTTTTAAATATTAATAATATTATTGTATATAATACATTCTTGTTTCTAACCATAAACAGTCATTATGAAAAACTTACCACCTGTTTCATGGTGGTGGTAGCCTGTACGTACACATGATCAACATCGTTTTATTATTATTAGTGGGTAGAAAGAATTGAATGAAGTTTAATACATTAAAATAATAACATTAATTTATATTTATAATAGTTTTTTTATTATATTATTGTGTCTACATGATGTTTTAATCAGAAAATTGAGAATAAAAAATTAAGGAGTAAGAAATACTCACACTGAAATTTTGAGATTTCTTTTGGAAATAACCTTGGAAATAAATTCTTTAATATATCTAATTTAGAATAGATGCTTATTTACTTGATATATTAATATAGTATTAGAAAAATGTAAGAGTTTCAATATTAAATTCATTGGGATAGTTGTGGCATGAATTGGTTGTATTATTCCCCTTTTATAAGTGAATAAATGGGAACTTTTGTGAATACCCTTTATTTTTCAATAATGGAATGAAACAATTAAAAGGTAAATGGATCCAAAATCATTAAATTATTAATATTTTGGTGATATAATGTCTATAAATACTCCAAAACTCATTTTAACACATTTTTCAATCTTTTAATACTTCTTTTTTACATTTTACCATTTTGATTTTGACCTTAGTAACTAGTTTTTTAGCCCATTAGTTTATATCTTATTAAAATTATAAGGTAACACATAATAACCAATATTTTTGTTTTGGAACTAAATTTAATCCCATTATAATATAATTCAATTTATAATTAATATGAAATTAACTTTTAAAATAAACATTTAGTATATATAAAAACTCTTTTATAGAAAAATGTTATTTTTACAATTAATTGTTCTTAATGTTATTTAGTATGGATTACCAATTGAATGAGTGATAATATATATAAAATTTTAAATATTATATTAAATTAGTTTCTAGTCTAAATTAATTTACTTTATTTGATAAAAATTACACAATATTAATAAAATGATTCATTGAAAATAACAATTTTTCCATTATCAGGGTCATTAGCTATAATATTAGTAATCAAAATTTTATACCTAAAATGAAGTTAAAAATATTTCATAATATGAAAATATTGATGTAAAATATAAAATATTTTCTTATATTTAGTTTATGTAGTTTATAAACACTAGTTTTAATATAAGAAATTAAAATAGTTATTAAAGTAAATTATCTCTTATGTTTTCAAAATGTTAAACATTGGTTTCATAAATTAAAAATAGTATTTTTTTTAATTAATTATTTTAATTAATAAATTTAATTTTTATTTAAAAAGTATCAAAAGAGTTTATTTCATTAATTTATTATGATAAAGTCATAAAAGTGATGGTATTAGAAAAATCAATGTTTTTCCACTATTCAGTTAAAAATATATTATTTTAAAAAAATTAATAATTATTCCTAAGAAATTATTTAAAAACATAATACAAAAATGGAATTTACTTTTTAAAATTAAAATTCATAAATTTTTAATTTTAACCTTTTAATTAAAATATAGTATATAAAAGAAAAATGGCTTTATTGAAAAAAATAAAATTTTCATACATTAAGTGATCTTAATCATATTTTGTATGCATTTATAGGGTGCCAAATTCTTCAAGTGATACAAGTTATCAAATATATTATTAATTTAGAGAAATAATATATTCCAAAATTTAGGGTGCCACATTATTCCACACTTAAATAAATTTTGTTCTAAAAATTTTAACTATCATATAATAATGTGTATAAATAAGGGTATTAAAGATTTAGTAATTACTAAAGGTTGAATTTCTAGAGAAATATCAACCATACAAACATAGAGAACATATCTTTTTCCTCAAAATTGGATTATTCTTGATATTCACTTTTTCTCTATTTAATTAAGTTAAGTGTACCTCATGATTAAGTACCATAACTTTTATAATAGAATTATTTTTCCAAGAAAAATTATTATCATTCTTATACTTATGGATGGTCATAGGTTGGTTTGAAATGTGATTTCATAATTTTGTTAATTAATATAGTGTCTAAGTGAAGATAAAAATTAAATTTCCAAAATCACATTAAATTCATCTAAAGGAAGGATAATAAATCTGTAATGAATCATAATCCCAAAAACATGATGGATTTCATATTACATGTATAGAATAATGATACCACCATGAGTTCTTTATTTTTAATTCAATAGAGTAATGATACCACTGGGAATATTTTTTGTAATTGTTTGCATTCTCCATTTACATTACCCTTTTTAAACTTTCTTGAAATAAGTGAAATGATACCATTAAAATATTTATTAACATCATTGGAATTTTGTAACATCATACTGATCACACACTTTCTAATTTCCATCTTTAAAAATTCTTGGATATTTATAGGGAACCCCTCTTTCATATCACTTGTAGATACATAGGTTGTTTGACCACTGTGAGGGGTGGGGGTGAATTAGTGGTCTCTTTTAGGAATTCTATTTCTTTTCAATAAACCACTCAAGATTTTCAAGGTTTCTGATACACTCAAATATATCTCACATAATTTCCTCATAGGAATTATTAATGAGTGAGATATCATCACATAGTATTTACAGGGTTCAGTACTAAGTCCTACTTCATGCCATGTTGGTAAAACACATGAAATGTATTTTCCACAATAATAATGTTAAAAGGTATAATGGAATAGATTGTAATTAGTTATATACACTAGTACTAAATACTCCTATTGATCTTGTTTTTACACTGAAACCAGAAAATTTTCTACCTTAGTCGGTTATACTCCCAAACTATCTTGTTTATCCTCCTCTTCCTAGACTAGTTATACACCCCATCCCTTATGTCTATTCAAAAAATATTAGAAAACCCATTCAAAATATTCTCTTCTTCTTCGTGTTGATCGAGTAGTGGAATTTTATTTATCTCTATAAGGTCCTCCTCTATGATCCTATAGTATCAAACATGCTCCTATATAACTTTAACATCTTTAGTAGATTCCTTGAATAGTTCTGCTAGTGTATAAACTCCTTCTAGATCATATGAGATCAGGATTCTTCTTAGTTTCCTCAAATACTCAATTATAACTCCATAAAGGACTCCTTTATTAAACTTACATTCATTATTTTATACTTTTTATATTAGTTTCTCTCAAAATTATCACCTTATATAAATACAAACACATTCAAACAACATATACATTGCCTATATATTTCATTTATATTCACAATAATGATATCATGAATATTATCCTAAAAATTATCTTAGTAATTATTCAATGAATATGGAAGCACCAAGATCATTTCCAGAAGTTATTTTTCCTCTTTCTAATTTAATCAATTAATTTCAAATAAATTCTCTTTTATTCTAGATATTATTTATTTTTCAATAATCCATAATAATTCCTCATTTAAATTCTATATGAATCATGATATTCTTCATTGAAAACTCAATTCAGAGCATCGTCACACTCTAAATACCTAAAAGGATTTAGTATCTTGTACTACGCCATGTGGATAATAAATAACCACAATATTATCCTTTATTTGATTCTTAAATACTCTACCATTATAATTACATCACTGAACTAATACTTTATGTGATTTATCTTCATTTTTATGAAATGTAGTATGAATGAATATTTTAGGCACCATATTTATATGAGTTTTCTATGGAGTATGCCTTATATTTTTCATGAAAAATTTATCCTCATCACTATACATAACATTTCATTAAAGTAT
Source organism: Viscum album (assembly GCA_963277665.1). Lineage (NCBI taxonomy): Eukaryota > Viridiplantae > Streptophyta > Magnoliopsida > Santalales > Viscaceae > Viscum > Viscum album. The sequence goes on along the minus strand of OY728127.1, from coordinate 399,742,775 downwards.
AAATATTTTATATCTATTTGTGTTCAAAATGTAAAATTAAATCCTATATTTCTAGTTAAATAATTCAATCAAGCATTACCTTGTGTGGATATCGACTTGTTATTTCATCTAAAATATTTGTAATACTTTATGTCCAACATGTGTTCTTTGAATTAATTCATTTAATTTCATACCATGCATGTGTCCGGGACTCACCTTGATCTCAGCACCTAATAGAATATCTCACTCATGAAATATAAATTTAGATAATATTTTTTTCTCAAACTTTTATTCTTCTCTATGTGAACCCTCATTTTACCACATGGAGGATCATATCATACTATACAATCACTTGAACTACTCATGATATCTTCATATTCATATAGTTAGTTGAGAAACCATATGAATCTTGTGGTATATTGATATTATAGTTGGTCTTCTGACCACAAGAAACTTATGGTAGGTTTTACTTTGTTTTTACAGTAATTGGATATTCTTCATGTTGTTAGTTTAGTGATCGTTTGACCATCATTTATGTGGTTGGTTCAAATTTAATAATTTGTTTAGTTCACCTAAGTGAATATGATATCTTGAATCTCATTAATATGGTTAGTATATCAAATATTTAGTGTAGAAATACTCATAGTATGTCAAATAGTTTTTTGTGAAATATGTTATTAGATGTGGTATCTTGAAGAAAATAATGTGTATGATTGAGCATCGTCGGATCATATCTGATAATATGTCTTGTGTTATAAGTGTAACATTATAACGTAGAAATATTAACAAAAATTACCAATCCCATATAAAAAATACATTGATAAATCCTCTACTTAAAATACAAATTTTCACTCCCTATCAGCCATATGCAAGTAACCAGCTCAACTCCGGGAACCTACTGTTGGCACCACCCCATGTCAGATCCCCTACATGCTACTATAGTGAAACATGGTCACTACCTTCTTAAAATATATTCATGTCATACTTGAAATTCTAAATTTTCTATGCATGTTGTGAAACTCCTCAACTAGTATCGGATGGCTAAATCCAGGCTTCCCTAAATCTTGGCTCGAGCATGTCCAGGGCTGCATGGATAGTGGGTTTGGGATAGATTTTCCCATATTTTTAGAAACTAAAAATTCACACACTTGGTAAAATTCTATCTGTAATCACATGAAAAAAGGTAATCCTTCTGAAAACTTCCTCTTAAACATGTAACTCTTCCAAGTGACATATATTTTTAAACTCACAATCAATCTTTGGATATAATGGCACTTAGTCATGGACTTCTCTAAATATGTTCTTCAAGTTGTAGCCTCATGATTATGTTTCCATAGAAAATTGTAGTATTTAAATTATATTATATAATTACATGGATTATTTACTAAACATTAATTGTAATTCCTTCACCATCACCCATAAAAAACACATATTGAGATAAATTGATAATAAAAGTAATTCTTTCTTGTTCTCTTTAGATTCTTAAATCACTATCCCAATATTCTGATTACCAAATAAAACATTTTTCTTATATATTTATTTTATTCCATGTTTATTTTAATGTGATTTTACCTTTTAAAAATTTTATTATACTTTCTTTAGATGAATTTTATTTTAATTTGGAAATGTATTGGTTTCGTCCACTTTGAGGAAACAAATATTTGGAATAATGGGATCAAATTTCTTATCAACCTATTTCAATCTATAAATACAAGGATTATTATGAAAAACCATAGAATATGTTTATATAATGTGGGTTTCAATATCTAATAACTATAGACTCTTTGCTAAAATGGTTGGAGAAAAACATAAAATTAGGATTGTCATATTATGAGGGGAAAAGATATTTTTCATAATTTATCAAATTGATATCTCTATAGAATTTAGATCATGAGTAATGTATATCTTATAGAAACCATTTAATATTTTAGTAGTAAATATTAATTAAAATTTTAAGTATGTAATTTATTTAAGGTTGAGAGAATTTAACACCCCAATATTTTACTATATAATTTTCCTGTAAATAAACATTGTGTCAATAGATTGTTTCACATGCAACACCGAGCTAAAATGAGACATGAGATATTAGATGAATAATATTAAAATAATTAAAAATATTAAAACCTATATTAAATAAAAATAATAATAAATTATAAATTCTTACAAAATAGGATTAAGAGAACTTAATGCTTTAAAAGTTCATTTTTCAATAAAAAAAATTTCATTTATATATTATCTTTTTATTTAAAAGGTAAATATAAAAATTTTAGATATTTTAATTTGAATAAATTAAATTAATTTTTTAATTCATCAATACAATATTATCTTACAATTAATTTTTAGGAATTTTCTAAAATAAATTATTTTAAATTCAATAATGAAAAATACAATTTTTACCAAAATTGTAAATTTGATGACATTATCATTATATAAGAAAAAATTAGAAATTTATTAAAAAATTTATTAATCTAATATGTATTTAAGAAGGAAATTATTAATTTTAAATATTATTTTTATCTGATAAAACCTCCATTTATTTTTTAGAACATAGGTAAAATTTTATTCTAATTTTAAAAGATTTTTTGGTCTTTTCTTTTAATTAAAAATTTTTATGTTGTATGTATATTTTTGTATTGATTTTAAAGTAACAAAACGTTTATATAGTTTATTATCAATAAATTTATGTCATAAAAATTAATAATATCGATAATTTTAACCTACATAGTATATGTAATCTTAAAAAAACACATTTTCTAAAAACTATTTTTATACATCATGTGTCATAATTATGAAATTAAATTTTATAAATCATATATATTTTTATTTGATAAAATTATTTTCATATTTTAAATTATAATTTTCAATTTATCAAATAATTCCAGTTTTAATTTTAGTTGTTTAATTAATTACTAAGGTTAATAATATTAGTTACCACGGTAAAATAAAAAAAGGGTAAAAGAGTTTTACAATGAATAAATGAAGAAAAAAATTAAAAAAACGTGCCTACATGTTTGGGATGATAGGTGGCTCATAAAACCCTCTTACACTCAATTATTTTAAACTTTTGGATCTATTTAACCTTGAATAATGAAATATCTTTATTGAAATATAACAGTTACTTCAAAAATTACACTTCTCTCCACTTATAAAATGGGATCACTTCCCTCACTTAATGATACACCTATCACTTATAATTTACTCATAAAACTATAATATTTAGTATTTTTATAGATTAAAATACAATGTTAATAAACCTATGGTCTCAATTATTTATCCTAAGGCCTCCATTTCTCAACTATATTTCTAAGATAAATATCATGTTCTCAGCATAAGTATTTGTTACTCTTTAGTCTTTTCCTCATAATCAACCCTTTCCAAAAAAAATTATTGAAAACCTAATATAAGGAAATAAGTATTATTAATATACTTAAATTTTATTATATTTATGTATCAACCATTATTCAATCCTTTCCATCCACTATGAAAAACAAAACAATATCAATCATGCATATGTGCAGACTATTGCCCCTAAAAATGATGTGGTTTTTTTTTCATCACCACCTTTCATGGAAGGTAGTAGGGATGGATTTTATAAATTAATATGTAAAATATTTTAACTTTATAATTATTTCATTATAATTTATCATATAACTTAATTCTATACCATTCATTGGGAAATGAAGTCATTAACCATGCTTATATACGGGTCACTACCACCACGAATGTAGATTTTCATTTGTCATCACCACCCTACACTGATGGTTATAAGAGTGAATTTAATTAAATTAAATTATATTTCCAAAATATTTGATCTTATTTTAAATTTATATTAACATTATATAAAAATATTCCCTTACTCATCAAATCAGTATAGCATGCTCTCATTTGGGTCGGTTTTACCACTTATTTGAACAATTGTATAATGTTTATTTCATGAATGATTAAGGAATTTTATATAAAGGTAGTATAATTTAATTAAAATTTAATTAGTATTAATTTAATATTCTATAAATTTGTTAATAATTTTTAATATATTTTTTAATATACCACCTTTTGATCATTAAATGTGTTGAAACTAGTTTATCATAGTTTCCTTTTTCACGAACCATATTCATGTCTCTCACCTAATGAAATTATAATTAAGGAATCAATGAAAAAAAATTATTATATCTTGAATAATATATTAATTATGAAATTTTATCTAATAATAGAAATTGGTCCCTTCCACTATGAAACTTGCATGCAACAAACAATCAGAAAATCCTAACATCCAACGATGAAAATAAACTTTAACTAGGTAAAATATTTATGATAAATATTTTTATAAATTATATATATATAAGGTTATATATTTGAATATTGATATAAAATTAGGGATTAATATAGTTATTATCATTATACAGGAGGTTAGAGTATGTTCAACTAAGGGGGATTTAAGGTAATTTATTCTTTGTATAAAATTTAATTTCTAGAGACATATTTCATATTATGCACCATAATATCTCTCATATGGGTTGATTTCAACCTAATGTATTTATTTTACCATATTCAGGTAATTAATGGGGTTTTAATATCCATATCATATTCTATCTTTAAATAGAATTTGATTCAAAGGATATCATGGTTGTCGGGGTTTTTTCATCACGATTTTTCTTCATTATCATATGATGCATATTCACCAAATGTTTCAATTTTATGGTGTATGTATATATGAAATGGATTTAATTTATCATATTATTTCATGTAATATAAGGGATTTAAAAATATATCTTTAGATCACTTTTCATTGGTTTTCGATTACAGTGTTACTAAAGTCGTAAGGTATTTTGATAACTCAAGTCTCCTTTCTTTGTGTTATAATGCCTCTACTTAAACTTCATTATTTTATTCCTGGTTTCTTATTCCCTCATATATTATATTGAACATTATCATTATCTCAAGTAAAAATTAAAAATTTTATATAAATATTCATCCTCAATGAATTTCTTTCCCAAAAATGAATTCCATTGTTAACAATAATTATCCTTTCCAAATAAACCTCATTATATTTTATTTTATTTTTTAAAATGGTTTTACAAATGATTTTTACAATTGATGGTTTTAAAAATAAAATGAAATATTATTATAATTTTCAATACTAAAATTTTTATATTTTAAATAAAATATTTATTTTAAAAGTGATTTTAAATTATTGTGTTTTAAGAAAGGATGTTTCATGTATTTTTATATCTTCTTAAATAATGTTTTTCAAATAATATTTATCTTGAATTTTTTTTCTAAAAACGTTATTTTTTGTTTTAAATTATTAGTTTTAAGTGTTTTATTAATCTCAATTACATCCTTTTAAAGAAATCATTTTAAGATTTTTCAATCCTTTCAAAAAAGTGGTATTACCTATCATTTTTTAAGTGATTTATCCACAAATAATAAAAAAATCATCAATGATAATATCCTTAAGGATCCTTATGTTTCACTGGGTATATTTCTAATCCACCATCTAAATTATTTCTCATGATTTTATGTGAAATGTTATAGGAATTTTTTTATGAAACCCATCTCTTTTACATGGGTTAATTGAGTGATGTTTTAAGTGTGAATGTTTTGATTTTCTAATGGAACTAATACATATGTATGATTATTATGTGATGGGTGGGGTCTTATATCGCTCACTAATACATTGGTAAAGGATTAATATATCATGATATAATTAGTTTAATTGAGTATTGATAATTTTTACACTGTGAGAATCAGGTAGTGATGTCAGGTCCACTGTGTTTATGGGAATAATGTAGTGATTCTTACTATAATATGGGAATCATGTAGTGATGCTTACTCCCATGTGTTTTAGGAAAAGGGTAGTAATTCTAGCTCCACTATTTTTTTGATTTCTATTCTTATTTTGGTTCCATGGTTTACTATTATTATTAATTTCCATGACATGCCAAATCATTATGCCTATGATTATTTTCCATGGATCAGGTTTAGTGTCTCTTGTTTTTACATTGTTATTCCTTGGTATATGTTTTCTCTTTTGAGATTACATGTCTTGTTATCATGGATTATAGATAAATATTATTGTTCCATGTTCATTTTAATGAGATATTTATCTCATGCTCATGTTTATTCTAATGATAATTATCTAACACTTGATGACATGTTTATGATCTTTCCTTTACTGGGTGCATGATCGCACCCATTTCTTAAGTTTCCATTCCCCATGTTATGAGTATTGGTATAACTTATGGGAAATATATAAGTGATTATACTATGGATCAATTATGGAGAAATATTCACAACTATTGTAAAATGATTTACTTATGTAGATTATCCTCAAAGACACTAAACCTTTAAATTTCAGGGATTGTGTGATTAGTCTGAGATGCAAAGTTTATCTTATGGGAATGATTTCAAAATAAAGATAGTTTCATGTTACTTTTTTAAATATGTTATGTAAAGAATTAATTTTGGGAACCGGATCCTAGACTGTGTGGTTTGGGCATTATATAACCCCCTTTTTAACTGGATTAAGAGGGAACCCTTACATAGCTTGAAATCCTAGAGTACATAGCTTGGAATCCTAGAGGTGAAATTTCTTTTCAGATTATATGGTCTGATGACCAAGAGGAAAAAATTCCTTTACTTGTTCACCTTATACCCTTTACATAAACCTTCTTGATATCTACCCCCATCACCACTACTACATATTCCAATCTATTTAGTAGTGAAATGTATCAGTGATAACACAAAGTGGTGATAAATGTTAATTTTATGAGTGCTAATAAAAAATCGGATAAAATTACACCCTTTATGAACTCTTTTTTGAGTATTGTTAATAGTTTACCTTTATCAATTCTTTTTAAGAACTGATAAAGTATGAATTTTATTAGTGTAGAAAATCGTAGATAAAAAAACTCTGAATAATTTAATTTATGTATAAAATTTTATATAATTTTAAATTTCAATTATATTATAATAAATATATATATAAATACCCCATATATATGTATTTATTAGTTTAAAATTATTTATAATTATATAAATAATTATATATAAATATATATTATAATAACCATGTAGAAGAAAACAATAAAATGAATAGAAAGAGAACTAACCTGATAGAAACAAAAAAAATATAGTCAATTGATGAAGATAATAGATGGTGTCTCCTGTAAGGGAGAAATTTAAACTATGTATGACGAACCATCCTTACCATAAATAGGGATTTATACCACCTGATAAACTTTATGAATCTATAAACTAAACTATCTATATTTTAAATAGAACCAACGCATGCATGATATTATATATATATATATATATATATATATATTTGTATACTGTTAAATATGATTTCATACATATATATGTGAAATAACATATGAGCTGTGTATATATATGTGTGTGTGTATTTTTATGGGTATGTGTTTTTGTGTAGGTGTGTGTGTATTTGTGTGTGTGTGTGTGAGGTATTATATGAATATATGTATGTATTTGTATGCCAATATCTGTGTGTGTCTGTGTCTAGTTGGATACATCCAAGTATGTGCTACTCCCTAATATAACACACAAACAACCATTTCCTTGGGTTATTTAGGCTTGAACTCACTCAAACATACACACATTTACATGTAAATAAATAGTTATATATATACATACATACATACATGTAACACCCAAATCTTTTAAAACAAATACAATGTTCGATAATGTATATGGCATGCAACACTGAGCCTAAGAGAACTACGATATACTATTAAAACATGGATGTTGTAACATAGTCATTAAAATTAGTGGTATGAATAGGAATAAGCTATTTTTTAAAATTATGTATAAAATATTTAGATGAGTAAAATATATTGATAAATTATGACTAAATTTTTAGTAAAATATCTACATGCTTCAAAAATATATTTTTCATCAAAAATATTTGTATTCCATTTTCTGAGTAAATATTAAAATTAAATAATAAAAATTTTAGAAATTTTATTTTATAAAATTAAATTCATTTTTGAAATCCTCATTTCAAAATTAACATTGGGTGAAATTTTTGGATTTTTCTGAAAAGGGTGATATTTTAGTAAATGGTGAAAAATACCCTTTTTTTGTAAAACTGTCATTTCTTTTCAATAAATTAAGTAATATAAATTTAATATTTTGATTTGAATTCTATTTAAAATTAAAATAATTATTATTTAGTTATATTTAATCTAATAAATTTCACTTTAATTATCTTTACACCTGATTTTGGTATATATTTATTTTTAGGATTAAAACGCATTTTTCTAAAAAACGGCTTTTAAGTGCATAATCATTATCCATTTAAATTAATTAATATTTCCCCTAATAAAAAAAATTTTGAATGAAATTTATAGATTATATATATAAATATATGAATTAAAATTCATATAATGATGATTACAATTCATATAGTTAATGTAAGATCATCTTAAGCTTGAAAAATACATTTCTTAAAAAACCATTTCTCGACACGTTTTGCGGGTTAATTTTCAAATTAAAATATGCCAATTATATGGATTGAATTTTATGAAATGGATTAAATATTTAAAAGCATAAAAATTAATATTATTTATTAATTTTATATTAATTTTTAGTTATAATGATTTATAAAAATAGTAATAATTCATCATCGTGGTGAAAGTCTAAATTGGGTTAACTTAGGTTAAAAAATAGTAATAAGGCCACCATTTTTCATTATAATTATTATTTTATGTATTAATTTGTATCCTTATCTCCTTATTCTATGTATTCAATTATTTATGGGACTCTTTTCCAATAAAATGACCTATATAATAATTTAAGTAATGAAAAATACAAAATGTCACTCTCCTTTATTTAAATATATCTTATACATTCACATAGAGATAAAAATATGTTTTGAATGAGTATTAAGGGTTATTATTATTATAATTAATTTTTTTATAATGTTAATTAATTTTTAATTTTTATTGATTATATAGTTACCTTAAATGCTTATACAACGCTGACATAACACTTGTGCAAACAGTGGAAAACTCATGGTAAATAATATTTAAAACATTATATATAATGTATTTGGGATGATTTATGGTTAAAAAATAATTTTATAGTTAATAATAATTTATCATTTATGTTTAAAAATATTATATTCTAAAATAATTATTATTTTCAAGTCTTTGAAGTAAAATTAAATGAATAGTGTCAAAATGACATTAATGATTTTTTATCTTTAATAATATTTTATTAAATTATTAAAAAATCCTAAAAAACATGATAGAGAAAAATTAGGATTTTAAATAGTATAAAATTTAATCCCCCATCCATTTTCAATCCAATTTTTATCTTATATATAAAATTATAACCCTTTCGGTTTGAAAAAGTTGTTATTTCGGTTAAGGATAAATTGGGATTACCAAGGGGTTAAACCAAGAGATAAGGGATAGTTTATAATTAAATTTCTATAAATACTATTTTATAACCATATTTATACCTTATAATATCCAAAAATCAAATCCCTCAACATTTGGAATTAATTTTATTGAACATGTTCTTATTATAATTAAATATTTTAAGAAATTCCAAATGTGTATGTCCCCTCACTTGTAAAAGGGAAACTCCTATCCTCTTTTCATCACACATAAAGAACAATTTGGTTCAAAAAATCCCTATCCAAATATCTTCCTTACTTACTTTACCACATCCTAGAGTTTTTTTTCTGAGAAAACTCTCCTATGGAGGATTTTGGTGTAAACTAAAAGAGGTTGTCAGAAAAAGAGGTGTTGTTCTTAACCAAGTGTCTTTGTTTTATTACTTCTTACACCTTCTTAAAATATCATTCAACCATAATTATATAATAACATCAGTATATCCAGTATATTGATATTTTATTTTGTTAATGTAAAAAACGAACATCCATAAACTCTTCTATCAAATGGGAAATGAAGCCACCATTCGTGTGTTCGGCGGACTGCCACATCACGAACCAATATAATTTTTTTTCCAACACCACTGCTCACAGTTGGTATTAATAATGTATTTAGAATGTATTTATCTATATATATATATAATATTAATTACATAAACATCCTTATATATAGATAATATATCTATAATTTCTTACCTTTCCATTAATTAAAAAATGATAATTTTTCTCGATCATACGTGTGGATTACTACCTCTATTAAGTTATGGAATTCACTTTTTATTATTGAATAATATTAATAATATATATAAGTGTATTTAAATAAATAATATAATATTTATATTATAATTATAGTTTAATAAATTTTAAATAATACTTATTATGTTTCCATTATGATCATTGAAAAATTGAAACGTTGCTCATGCATACGTACAGATTACAGTATTAATGATTGTAACGTACTTCATTTTTCATAACCATAATTCATGGTAGGTTTTAAAACTATAATTAATGTATAAAAACTATAATTATTTCATGATTATTATTCTAGAGACGATAGAACAATAAAATCTTTTACCATAGTCAACCCACCAAAATAAGTAAATATAACATGGTAATAAATAAAATAAAAGGAATGATAAACCTGAAAAAGGTTCTTAAAAAAGTAAAAAATATTACCTAAGTTTATTATTCAGGATTATAAAGAGTGTATGTGGTTATTCAGACCTAACATAATGGATTTTTCCTCAATTTACTTTCATTAAGACATATTTTAATGTTATGTGCCAATTTCTTTTATATGGTGTATAAACTACACTTCTTTATATTATACCATAAATCCTTAATAATTCATGGTTTTTAGAGTTATAATTCATTTCACTTTATCTAATGGTATTTTATTTAAATTTTTCCAAATGGTAAGTGGTTTTATAACACAATTTAAATTCATTATATTATATTACTTCTTCATTTTATATGATATTATAAGATTATGTATGTAATGAATTTTGAAAATTTTATTTTGGATTTACACTAGTTTTATTTGAATGAAAATTTTATACACATAATCAATTAATTGATTAATTCTCACTTCAATGGTATGATCTTTTATAGATATTCCATCCTAATTTATACTCCATTGAGACATTTTTTGTATCATACACCTATTGATTTTTATGAGGTGTATGTACTTCCTATTTGATATGTTATATCATTAATATATTTATATTCAAAGTATTTAGTGTCTCATTTTTAAGTTATTTATTTCATGGTGAATATGATTCAAATGTTACCAAATTGGTAAGGTTTTATTTCACAATATCATTATTATTTAGGATTATTTATGTTTAAGTATTATATAGGGTAATTATTTTATATTTATTTCTTAAACCCAAAAAATTATATTATCTTATGGTTTTTTATAGAAATTATAAGTTTTAATTTCATTTTCCACTATTTATGTACTCAAGATACCGAAATCATGTTTTTAAAGAAAACCGGCATGTTTTTCTACTTGATCAGGGATATTTTTCATCTATATCAATATTTTACCTAAAATGTTTTAAATAATATTTTTAATATTCTATAATTACTTATTAAATTAATTTTTACCCATTTTTGAATTTTTACCAAATGTTTTAGAATCAAACTTATCATCATTTTCTAAATAAGGTACTTTTTGACTTTTATTCAAGAATGTAAAAGGAATCATTATTCTAACATATTCAGCATGAACATATTTTTAAAACTGTCATAACCACCCATTTCATTGAATATTACATAACAATTTTACAAGTTTCTTTTCAAAGAAAATTTACCCCCTTATATTCTAGAGAATTTTAGTTTTTAAAATTGATTTTCAAAGTGAAAATTTTATTTTCCTCAAGAATTTTTTTGAGTATATTTTTATGATATTTTTATTCATCAATGAAAACAACCATTTATTTTACTTATACACTAGTAGTGATATGATTTAATTATACCATCCTCATTAATTCTATAGATTTTTTTATGATCATTTTGTCCATGGAAATTATTGACTTTAAATTTCTTGATTAATTTTGTATTAACTTTCTCTTGAAACATTCACTTTATTGGGATCATTAGACATTATATTTTTCTTAAATATCCATATTAATTTTATCATGGATATTATTATATTCTAAACCAGGTAACATTCCAATATATGGTGTTTTACTTTGAAATTTGTAGATTTATTGAGGAAATATTGATATTACCAAATATTTATTCAATATAGATAGTTTTGACAAGTCATACTGTTTATGAATTAAAATATTCATTCAATATATGAGGAATGCATTGGACATTCACTAATGGGAGGTTCCTGGTTATAGACATCCCCTAGATTCATTGATATTTCTAATGAGACAAATCGGTAAGATAACATTAAATGTGTTTCTTGGTGTATACCTAACCATTAATTAAACTATTTTGGCAGAAAAATTTGCCAAAATAATATGATTTTTGAAATAATAACGTCTAATATTATGAATTTATTTCATTGATAATTCAATTATTATTAACCATGTGATTATCAAAATTATATTATCCATTGATTCATTTTTTTGTCAAGTTATTAATTAAATGACATGTGTTTTCAATTATTTTCCTTGTCGTATTGATTATGCCTTATTTACTCATGATATATTTCACTGTACATAACACTTACTAAGAATTTGATATCATACCTTATTTTTTTCTTTCCCCATGATATGATCTTAGAATTTTTTAAGGATTTAAAGGATATAGAATATGTATTGTCACCATGTTGTATTTTTTTATGTTTTCAAATGTAATGTGAGATTGAAGTATTTATCTAGTTTACTAAGACTAAAAAAAATTTGGTCCTTTGGTATGATATTGATTGTATCTTATAACAAATTAATAATTTAACCACCAGTTATGGGATTCTAGTTTTTTTTTATTTGTAGTTGTTATCAGAGAGATTTTAGTAGAAACCTTGGGAAGTAAATTTAGAAAAATATGGATTATAGAACAAAACCATATGATAGACTTTGCGAACATTCCACAAAGACTCTAAATTTATAACTCAGATGAGGATAGTTTAATATTTTTAGGTACCATAATGGTTTAATAAGTCTAATAATTATTATAATTTTAAATTCATAGATACCCCTTATGAGGTTTTATGTGATAAAGTACCTTGGAGGTATTTATTGTGTTTTAATGGATATTTCGGGTATATGCAACCCTTATGTATAACTTGTGTTTTAGTGAGAATGTTATTTGAGAAATAATTAATTTATATTTTCTGGAAATAAGTTTAAAGTTATTGATAACCTTTATGGATAATATTATTATTGAGTTCAAGTTAATAATATCCAATATATGTTTTTTGATTTTGTGAAAAAAAAGTCGTATAAAAAACCTTTATTGTTAAAAAGTGATTTTAATTATAATTTTATTTTTAAGGATGTTCATAATATTTTTAGGAACTTTATAGGGATTATATTAATGTTGTTTTATAAAAATTAAAACCCACATGTCTGACGATAACCCGTTACATCCAACAAGGTCGTGGGGCTTGAACCCACAACTGAAGAGCGATAAAGGTGTAGTTCCAAACACTGGCCTATGTGATGTCCTGGTTAGTATGAATTTATTTTTTCTTAAAAAAATTTATGGATAGATATTAATATGATTTTGGGAAACAAATTATAGGATTCAATATTTTTTATTTTGATGTGATTAGTGATATTAAGATATTTTTTATTAGTTTGAGGCATATATAACCATTAGGTTTAACAAAATGGATTATTTGGGAAGAATGAAATTAAATTTTTGGGGATTTGAGTTAAAAGGTATGAGATCACATTTTAGGCAAAAAAATTATTTAATATTGAGAATATTGAGGTTAATTGGGATGTATGGTTATTTATTTGTGTAATAATCTAAGTCGATCCTTTGGTGGAAATTTTGAAGTAAAATGTATTATTTCTTTATATAATGGTTTATACATTTTTTTATTATCTTAATTTGTGGTAACCCTTTCAGTTTTGTTTAATATTTAAATATAGGGGTAACTTATTATTATTCTTTTATGGATATTATGATCCATTAAAATTTAAATTTTTAACTTCTAACATAAAAAATCATATTGGATATTCACTTATTAGAGTAAAAGATGAAGTAGAAACTGATCGAAGCACAACCAAAGGATGAAATTATTATTATGAAATAGAAAGATATCAAGTTGGTATATTTCTTTATATTCTTATTATATATGGTAAATGAATTAATCAAATCTAAGAAAAGGATCTTGAAACAAAAATGTTGTCATATTACAATCATTTCTGATGAATTGATCATCTTTTCTCCCATCATGGATCTATAGTTTTATTCTTGTTAAATTTCTATTGAACATGTTATCTATCACTCCATATTATTCATTGATAATTATATTTCTCCTCTATTCCCATATTTTCATGTCCCACTAATGTTCTTTTATTTGGAAACCTAGTTATGTGTTATTCTAAATGACCATTATGTTTCCCTTTCCCTCTTTTCAAGAGGAAGTTTTTTAATCATTTTTAAGATGTGGGTTTTAAATAAAGGAATTTTCAAATATAAAACCCTTGGTTACCAATAAAAATTTCAAATTTTGAGGATTTAATTTATTTAATGGGGAGAATATAACACCTAGACATTTTAAAACAAATACAATGTTTGATGGTGTGTATGACACACAAGAAAAATCCAAAACAAGCCACAATATGCTATTTAAATGTGACCATTATAACCTAACTGTTAAAATTGGGGATGTGAATAAGAAAAATCAATTTTTTAAATTTATGAATTAAAATTTTATTTGAATAAAATATATTGTTAAATAAGTACTCAATTTTTATTAAAGTTTTTACATGCTTCAAAAGTATATTTTTCATCAAAAACGTTTCTATTACTTTTTATGAGTAAATAATATAATTAACTTTTTATTATTTTATAAATTGTATTGTAAAATTTTAACTTAATTTTTTAATCATCAATCAAAATTTAACGTAGGGTTAAATTTTTCGATTTTTCTAAAAAGAGTAATTTTTATTGAATAATGGATAATACAACTTTTTGTATAACTGTCTTTTCTTTTCAATAAAATAATTAATTTACAAGTATAATTGTGATTTTAATTTGATTGAAAAGTAACATAATTAATAATTATTTGCATTAAATATAATTTATTACATTTGAAACATCTTTATACTAGATTTCGGTATAAGTTTATTTTTAGGCTTAAAAACGCATTTTTATAAAAACAGTTTTTAAGTGCATAATGTTTCTCCATTTTAATTAATTAAAATAAACAATAATAAGAAACGATTTAAATTATATTTATATATTATATATTTATATATATTAATTAAAATTTATATAATTATTATTATTATTCATATAGTAAATGTATGATCATCTTATGCTTGAAAAATACATTTCTTGAAAAATCATTTTTCGGTAGGTTTTATGAGTTTATTTTAAAATTAAATTCTTCCACTTATATTAATTGAAATTGATAAAATGGTTAAATATTTTTAATCATCCTGATTAATATTATTTAATAATTTTAACTTAATTTTTTGTTATAATGAATAGTAAAAGGTGTATAAATTTGCCACCACGGTATAAGGGTAAATCGGGTTAACCTTGGTTAAAACAAAGTGATAAGGACACCATTATTCAAATTAATTATTATTTTATGAATTTATTTATACCCTTATCATGTTATTATTGAGATTAAATTATTTATGGAAAAAGTTTCCATGAAAGTGACAAATATAAAAATTTAAGTAAAGAAAAATATAAAATGTCACTTTCTTTCTTTCAAATATATATTATAGTTAACATAGGTATAAAAATAAGTGGTGAATTAATATTAAAGGTTATTTTTAGAATAATGAAATTATTTTCTTTAGGTTAATTTTTTTTTAAATTTTAGTGATTATATATCTTCCTTAAATACTTATACAATGCTGACACAGTTCTTGTGCAGATAGCAGACAACTTAATGTAAATAATTTTTAAAAAAATTTAAAAGTAATTTATTTGGAATGAGTTATTGTTATAATATAATTTTTTTAGTAATGATTTATTATTTTTTGTTAAATTTATTATAATCTAAATTCATTATTATCTTCTTATCTTTAAAGTCAAATTAAATTAATAGTGTCAAAATGACATTAATGATATTGTATGTTAAATAATATTTTATTAAATTATTTAAATATCATAAAAAATAATTTAATGGGAAAATTAGGTTGATAAATGGTCTATAATTCGATACCCTTTTAACTTATTATTGAATATTTATCTTATAAGTAAAATTATAACCCTTTCAATTTGAAAAAGTAGTTACTATAGTAAAGGATAAAATGGGCTTACTGGGGTTAAACTAAGAGATAAGGGTTAGTTTATAATTAAAATTATATAAATACTATTTTATGGACATATTTTGACCATATACTATCCCAAAATCTAATACCTATCTAATTAAAAATATTTTAATTGAATATGACCATATTATAATTTAATATTTTAAGAAATTCCAAGTATCTCTCCCCTCACTTATAATAGGGCACCTCCTCTCCTCTTTTCATTACTCATAAATAACCATTCAGTTTGGAAAATACCTATACAAATATATTAATTACTTCCCTTTCCATGTCCTATAGGGATTTATTTTATTCGAAAACCCTCCTATAAATGTCGTTGGTGTAAACCTAATGAGGTTTTATGAAGAATGGGTATTATTCTTAAACAAGTGTTTTTGTTTTATTTCTCCTTCCACCTTAAAATTTTATTCAACACTGATGATATAATAAGATCAGTATCTCTCATAAACTATGATTTTATTATGTTAATTTCATATCCAACATCCATATTTTCTTCTATAAAATTTTAAATGATTCTATCGTTCGTGTGTACAGCGGACTACCACCACACGAACCAATGTAATTCATTTTCTATCATCACCACTCATGGATGGTTTTAATGATGGATTTAATATGTGTGTGTGTGTGTGTCTATATGTGTTTATGTATTATATTAATTACTTATTTATAAATATTTAAATATAATATATAATATAATTTTTTACCTTTCCAGTCATTTAAACATGATAATATTGTTCGTGTGTATAAATGGATTACCACCTCCATGAAGCGATGTGATTCATTTTTCATTACCGTTTCACATGATTTCATTATATAAGTGTTTTTAAAGAAATAATAATTTATTTATTTTATAAATGTCTTTCTATAAATATAAAATAATACTTATGTTCTTTCCATCCTGATCGTTAAAAAATGTAAATGTTACTCTTGCGTATATATGACATACCATCTCCATGATTGTAATGCTTTTCATTTTTCATAACCATATTTCATGGTTGGTTTTAAAATTATAATTTATATATTAAAATTATAATTATTTAATGATTATTATTCTTTATATTATGGAATAATGATCACTTTTACCATATTCAACCTGTCGACTTCTTTTTGGACATATGAACCGAATATCATTAAAATGTCCGAAGTGAACATAATTGATTAACTAATTAATTATAAAATTGTAATAAATAAAGAAAAGATAATAACAACCAGGAAAAGGGTTCTTAATCATGTAAATAATTGACATAATTTTATTATTTATGAATATAAAGAAAAGACATGATGAGTCATACTTGAGGTAAGGGATTCCATCTCAATTTCCTTTCGTTGATACATATTTTAGTGTTACGCATCGATTTCAATTATATGATGTATATACTATACTTTTTCATATTATATCATGAATAATTCATAATTAATGTTTTTTTAAGTTACAATTTCTTTTACTTCATGCAAGGGTATTTGATTTTATAGTTACCAAGAGGTTAGGGGCTTCATAACCCAATTTATTTTCATTGGGTTATATTAATTCTTCATTATCTTTGATATTCCAAGATTATGTGTGTAATTATATTTAATATATAATAATGTATTCAAAATTTATTTATGTGTATTTATATTATATAAATATAATAAATTCATTGATTAATTCTCACTTCAACGATATGATCTTTGTTATATATTTCATCTCAAATTATACTCCATTGAGACATATTTGGTATTATAAACTTATTTATTTTTATGAGGTGCATCTAATACACCATTGATAGGTTATATAATGAATCTATTTATATTCATGGTATTTAGGGTTTAATTTGAAGTTATTTATTTCATGGGGTATATGATTCAAAAGTTACCAAAGTGGTAAGGGTTTATTTCACAATAAATCGTTATTCCTGATTATTTATGTTTAAGTATCTGATGGGAGAATTATTGGATATTTCTATATTAAAACCATAATATTTTCTTCAAATAATTTTAATTCTATAAATTATATATTTTCCTTTCATTTTATACTCTCTAATTACTGAAGATACCAAAATCATTTTGTTAAGGAAATTTGACTTGTTTTTCTACTCGATTAGGGATATTTTTCCTCCATATATATATTTTACGTAAAATGTTTTAAATAATATTTTTAATATTCTATAATTATTTATTAAATAAATTTATAAATGTTTTAATTTTATCTAAATTTTTTTAAAGGAATGTTTTTTTAGTTTTCTGAACAAGGTACTTTTTTACATTTTTTCAAAAATGTAAATGGAATATTTATATTATCATACTTGGAATGAACAAAATTTTCCCACCATCATGAATACTAGTTTATTAGAATATTACTTTACAGGTTTATGTGGTTCTTTTTAGGTATTTTTTTATAATATTATATACAATTTTATTTTTAAAAATTTATTTTCAATGCGAAATTAGTGTTTTCCTCGAGAATGTTTTTAAAAATATTTTTATGGTATTTATATTATTCAATGAAAACACCCCTTTATTGGGATAATAATCAACTAGGTATATTATGTAATGATACCATACTTATTATTTCTATATATGTTTTATTATGAGTTTGACCATGTAAATTATTGATATACACTTTCTTGATTAATTTTGTAGTCATTAACTTTCTCTTGAAACATTCACTTTCTTATGATCGTTGAAAATTACATTTCTCTTACATATACATTATATTTTTATCATGGATATGATTATTTCCTAGATCTTATAATATTTCTATATACAATTTTTTAATTGAATGATATTTTATTGACTGGAGAAATATTTATATTCTTTATTCTTTATTCTATACAGATATTTATTAACAAGGAATATTGTTTATGAATTAAATTTATCATTTAATATATGATTAAGGAATTGGACATGTAGTAATGGATGGGGCCCGGTTATATATATACCCTCAATTCACTGATTGGTCTCAACTAAAAAATCATAAATCTTTCATTAAATAGGTTTTTGGAGTATACCTTCTCATCGATTAAACTATCTTGACATAATGATTTGATAGTATAGATATCATGATTACAAAAATCATGAACTCCAATATTGTGGATTTTATTAATTGAAAATTCATTTATTATTTTCCATGAGATTGATTAATTGATATTATCCATGGATACATTTTTTTATAAAGCTATTAATTAAATGGAATTGTTTCAAGTTATTTTCCTTTCCATATCGATTATTCCTTATTTACTCATGATAGCTTATATTGTATGTAACCCTTACTGACCGTTTGAGATCACCCATTATCCGATTTCCTTTCCCTTGTATATTAATAAATATTCATTAAATGATTTAAAGGATGAATAATATTTATTTCCACTATGTTTTAGTTTTTATGTTTTCAAAAGTAATGTGATATTCAAGTTTGTATCGAGTATACCAAGACTATTAAACTATTCACTCCTTTAAGATGTGTTTTCTTATATCTTATGCCAATGTAACAAAGTAACCACTTGCTTTATTCTATTAGATTCTATTATTTACAATACACACACACACACATATATATATATATCAGTAATTTAAAAAGGAACCTTTAAATATTTAAATTAATTTAAATTATAAAATGAACTTATGTTTATAATTTTTGTAAATTTACTTTCAATTTTTTGTATTATTAAAATAATTAAATTCATAATTAATATATATATATATATATATATAATTAATTAGTTATGTATATTTTTAATATTTTGTGTATGTATAAATAGAAAAAATATTTACACATCTAAATAAATTAAATTATTCTTACTTATAATTAAATGTTTTAAATAAAGTTGATAATTTATTATACTTCTTATATAAAATCAATACCAAGAAAAAATAATAATTAATTAGTATTAATAATATATATCTATATGTTATAAATCATAAATATATTTAAAAATAATTATTAAAAAATTAAATTAAATTTTATAGTTTATAATTAATGTTATGTTGTGAAAAAATTTATACATAAAATTACTATTGATAAATTTATTAGTGAAAAATTTATAAAATATTTTTTCATTAATATAAACAATAATATTTTTAATTATAATTAATACATTCAGTGCATTAGGAGATGATATGGAATCACCTTCTGGGAGCTCTGCTGCTAAATTTTTCCCACACTTTTGAATAAAATGGTGTTCAGAAGTGTTTCTTATCATCGGAGCTTTAATGATTTTGTTTTCTCCCATTTCAGGTATCAATGATGGTGGGTCTCAAGGGGACATAAAATATCATCCCTGCTTGGGTGATTCAGTAACCTCACTGAACCCCAGTTCAGATCTCACGTCTAGAAAGAGGGTTTCCTTCACACGAGCAGAGCTTGTTAACATCGAGTCACCAGATCCCATGCCTATCCATGATGTTTATTTGTTATTAGATGATATGAAGCCCAATGTTCATTCCTAATCTGATTCCACCTCCATTCTGATTGTTTATAGATCTAAGGAAAATAGTGATATGCGGCCCATTGATAAGGTATCCTTTAATCGAGTGGTGCTCAGCCTAGAGTCACAAGATCCCATGCCCACTGAAAAACCTATGGTATAGGAAGTGATGAAGTCAGATATTGGATCTAGCACACTTCAATCTGATATTGTCTTCTTGAAGTTTCCTGATCAGATATCTGATAAAGATCGTCAAATGAGGCCTGCTGAAAGTATCTAGTTTTTCTTTGGTGCTCAACACGATTCAACTCTTGAGCGCAATCGGATTTTGAGGAATAGTTCAATCGCCTTTGTTGATTATAATCCAAAATTATTCAAGTAAGGAGAGAGAAATGAAATAATTCCATCATTACGAGGCTCTCCCCATTCATAAGTAATGATTCATGGAAGATTGATGATCTAAAGAATCGACTACTACAAATTTGGGGCTTTGATGGCTTGCGAATTGTATTGTTAGGTATGGGCTATTTCCATATAACCTTCTCTTCAAAAGAGCTTAAATTTCATTCTTTGTGTTATGGATTTGTTAATATCTAACCAAGGTTCCTAGTCTTTCAAGATTGGAATCCCTAGTTTGGCCCATCTCGTGCTAGGAACACCATGCACTAATGGAAAAAATTCATAAACCAACAGTTTGGAACCATTGGTAAAGGTCCCCAAACTATTCGTATAGCTTATACCAATGGTTTTGGAAACAATTGGGTGATTTAGAGTTTGGAAAGAACTATCCCAACAGTTTGTAGAAAACTATTGGGAAAGACTTGTCCAACAGTTTGAAACCCATTGGGAAAGGTCTTTCTCATAGTTCTTTCCCAACGGTTTTCCCAAACTATTGGGAAAGGTAAATCTAAAAAAACGTTCCAATGGAGGTTTGAACCCAAAACCTTCATGTTATATATGAAACACTTTACCACTATCCTATAGTTACCATTTTGAATATATTTGGATAAATATATATATTTATATTTATATTTATATATAATTTATATATTGATTTATTTGATGATATTCGGAAAAATAATTCATAAAAAATATGGGTACATATACCAACGGTTCTCAAAATCGTTGGTATAGACCTTTCCCAATGGTTCTCTAAATCGTTGGGATACGTACCTAGAATTTCCCAATAGTTGGGGAAAACTGTTGTGAAATGTGGTCTCAAAGTAGCCTTTCCCAACGGGTTTCAAAAACTGTTGGGAAAAGTGGTCTCAAAGTAGCATTTCCTAATGGTTTGCCCAAACCGTTAGGAAAAGTGGACCCTTTTACAATGGTTTATGAAAACTATTGGGAAAAGTGGTCACAAAGTAGCCTTTCCCAACGGTTTGGGCAAACCGTGGGTAAAATTGGTCTCAAAGTATCCTTTCCCAATGGTTTTTAAAACACCATTGGGAAAAGTGGCCTCAAAGTAGCCTTTCCCAATGGTTTTTCCAAAAACATTGGGAAAAGTAGTCTAAAATTAGCATTTCCTAATGGTTTTGGAAAAACCATTTGAAAAGGGTACCTATACCAACAGTTCGGGTAAACCATTGGTATAGAAGCATTGGTATAGGTAGAATTTCTAGTAGTTATAGATCAATCATGGATTAGAATTAATGGGATGAACTGGTTCTTTTTTTCACCTACACATCCTATGGGATATTTCCCTAGGAGTGGGTTCCCCAATTAAGTTTAATAAATAAAATGAAATAGCTAGATATGGTCATTATGATAGAATAATGGTTTAGTTTGACATCAGTTCAACACTGGCTGAGATAGTCTATTTGAACACTGTAGAGTTTAAATTTCAATTAGGAATTGAGTATTAATATGTTCCAAACTTTTTCTACAACTTCAAGTCAATTGGTCATGTTAAAGCCAGCTTTTAAAGGGGTTTGAGGTGTTCCACTTTTATGAAGCATGGTCATCGAGCTGAGGATTATAAATCTAATATTCCCAATAATTCTACAGGGCATGTTGTTAAGAAGGATACTGGTGGAAGGATCTATAGTCATGGTAGTAATGGTGATATTGTTGTTGAGAATCATGTAGTTTATAAAAAATCATTTGATGATGTTGTTGTCTCGGATAAGGGTGGGGGCATCTCCCTATCAGGTATGGATAAAAAGTTTTTAAATGTGTAGGAAGGAAAGACACCTACATGTAGTGGTGAGCCTCGTGTTCAGATGACCTATCAGACTATTAATGATCAACAAGATTTGTTTTTATTATAACCTCTAATAATTGATGGGGTAAGATCTCTTGATGAAGCTACCATTCCAAACTCTATTGATCAAACGATCATGGAAGAGAAATACATAACTTCCAGAGATCGAAGAGGTAAGAAAAAATTAATTGGAGGATATTTTTCTATGATTATTCAAAAAAAACATATCCAGCCTATGTTGGATGCCAGTGGTGAAAAAGTAAAGGGGTGTCAATCATTTCCATTTATATAAGGGGTTCAACCATTGGATTATATTCCCAGTTACGAGGATGTGTGCGGAGGTATAGTGAATCAGTAGAGATCATTGTTCTGGTGCAAGAATATAGTGGTTGATAAAGAGGGATTCCAAATGCTTATCCCTCAGAACTCTAAAGTACATGATACACAATTACAGGCTGTAAATGTTGTTAAATCTATATCTATAATGTATTATATAGAGTAATATGTTGTTTCATGTGTTAAAAACTCAAGTATTACTCCCCATTCTCAGGATTTATAGGCATAACTTCCAAAAAAAGGGTGTTCAACGAGCATAATGGATTGGTGCTACCCACCCAACTTCTCTGCACTTATGAAAAAGGAGTACAACTCTTTTGGTAAGGATTTTAATGATTAGTGTGCTACTGCATGAGAGAGGAATTCAGTTATAACTATCCCTGATTATGCTGAAGTTGAAAGGCCCATTACAGCCACAAATAAGAAGGAGGCTGATTGGTTCTTTTTACAACTCGATTCCAATTACCCCATTATTAAAATAGATTTTTTTGGCTCTAATGAGTACCATATTATGAATAATTTTTTTGAAACCAACATTGAAGATAGATTTTGGGCTAACTCAGAGATGGAATTTTAGGATCTTTCTTGGAAGTTCTGGATATGATTTATCAATGAGTATTCCTCTGATTAATTATCAAAGGAGGACCATGTTATGCCTCAATATTCCAAGACATGGTGGAGGGGATGACATCCAAAGAGTAAAGGGAGAGATCCTAAAATTATAGGAATTAGAGGGAGTCCCGAGAAGTGAGTTTTTGTTCTTAATGTGGGAATATATACCTTATTATTCTTGTTCTACCCTTTGTATGAGTTACTTTTTATTAATAAATTTGGAGTCCTGGATTTGGTTTCCAAATCCATGACCGAGTCATTCTCAGTAATACATTCAGTAATACATTTATTAATAAAATAGTTATTTTAATATTAATACATGTATTAATACAACGCCATTGTGCTCCACCTGAATGCATGTCATCAATCTTTCCACAATCCATAGTCCTCTTTCCTACGTTGTGGCTGATGCTTGACACCATGGTCACTGACTTGAAACATTGTGTCCTCCAAAAATTCCACCAAATTTGGGGCCTCTAGGATTTGAACCATGGTTGATGCAGTATTATGGGGAAGCCATTACCACTTGGCTATAATCGTAGCTCATTTTGTAATTTATTCACTTCTATTATAAAGTAATTTTCATTTTTAAAATTTATTATAATATCAATAACTTTGTTCATAATAATTATTATAATATTTATCTATTTATTTATGTAATTCTTATATATTCATTTTTAAGAAGTAATTTATTTTAAAAAAAAATTTTATTAATTTCATTTTTTTAATATTATTCAATTCTTATTTTAGTATTTTTTTTCCATTTTTAGTTTATAAATTTAATATTATTTATTCATTTTTAATACTTTTCTAATTTATTCATTTTTCATATTTGTTTATTTAATATATATTTTTAAATTTTTAAAGATTGATTATTAATATTTTAAGAATTTATTCATTTTTTAATATTTATTTACTAATTTTTAATATGTTTGAAATATATAAAATTAAAATAAATTATTTTTTATATTTATTCATTTTTATATGATTATTTTGTATTTAAAAATATATTCAATTGTTATTTATCATTTCTTAATTAGTAATTTATTATTTATTTTTTGTATTTAAGTATAATTTCTTATTTTTTAGTTTTTATTAATTTAAAATTTATGAGGCATATATCAATGCTAAAGTTAATGTTAATATATGATTATTTTATAATTTCTCACTTTAGCATTGACTTACTATATAGTTATCAATTCTTATTTGTTTAACGTTATTAAAGGTTTTATTTATCAGTGCATTTTTATTAACACCGATAAATCTGTTTTTTCTTTTCAATAAACCATAGTCATGCCATGATATCTTTCTCCATTGAATATTTTTAAGGAATTCAAACTCTATTACAACTTTTTCAAAACATTTTTGGTGAATCTAGACACTCAAAACTGAAGGTATGATGTTTCAATCTTGTTTTTATACAAATTTTGTTCATGTTTTTTTGTTTCTTGTCCCAAAAAACAATTCATAGGGCACCCCATTACTAATATTATACTCACAACACAATTTTTCACTACTTGATATTCTTAGTTTGATGTTTTTATTGTAGATATTCTTCTATTTTGTTCCCTTATTGTATCTATCTATATTCTCTTCTCATGTTGGTCCACTTCCCACCCTTTCTTGGTTTAAAAATATTTTTCTAGTTAATTAAAAGGAATGAATTGGTTTTAATTTGGTGCATATGTTCTTTTTATTTTATGGAATGAGGTAATTTGGTATGATATTTTGAAGAAAAATTTTGAGTATCCTTTCATTGGATTAATGGGTTATCAATTACAAATTAAATAAATCATATTGAGATAATAATTAAATATAGGTATTGAAATTATATATCTATTAATAATATATTTTACAAAAATAAATTTGTAAATCTATTTTAGTTATCATGTTAAAAATTGAGTTTAGAATCCATGGGTCTAATTTTTAGAGGTTCTTGATGGAATGGAAATCTATAAAATTATTGTTGAGGTATGTGATGATTCAAGTGGGAATTTAGAGTTTATTTTTTAAAATATGATATATGTAATGAAATTTTACATTATCCTTATAGTGAATTTTAGAATGGGAGGAGGCATGGTGTGTTATATCAAGAAAAAGTATTCTTAAGTAGATCATATGGGTGAAAACCAATAAAAATATGTTTTGTTAGGAATTTTATTTGATAATAAATAATATGGAAAATTAATGGTTAGTGTGCATGGTTTTTAAACTATACTTTTGAAGAAGAAAAAACAGTGGTTAGTGATTTATTAAATTTCATTTCTAACATCAGTGGTTCAACTCTTTCTAGATACGCATTAAATGGAAATGAAGGATTATGTGCTTATTTTTTATTAAATTATGTGGAATTTTTATTTCAAAAATTCCTAAGCATTATTTTAGAGTTTTTCTTACTTCTATTAGTATTTTAATTCCATAAATAATTTAAAAAAGGTTGTCACCCCATATACTGTCCAGGTATTGTGTTTTTGTTAATATAAATTCTTCAACCATATAACAAATTAATAATTAGAAAATATTAAAAAAAGTATATGAAACAAATGTTCACACATCACATGGATGAGTTAAAATTTTAATTTCAAAAATATCTCTTTTGGGATGCATGTTTATTGATATAATATGATATCTTTCATAAATTTTCAAATGTAATAACCATTATTGATGCAATTACTTTGTTCTAAACACTGTATAAACATTGAGAAAAATAAGTAATTTGTTTCTATATATTTTTTTATGGTGAAATATTATTATATATATCTAATACTTATTTATTTTTAGAAATACATAGGATTCATGTGCACATTGATAGTGAGGGGTAGTGAATTTTATCCCTTGATGAATCCATTTTAAAAAATATATAATGATTTAAGATATTTGAATTGTTATAATAAAAAAATAAGTTTTATTATACTTTATATTCATATAGTTCTTCATCTTTATATGTTTTTACAAGTTATTGATTCAATGAAAATTTATATCGAATATGATGACTATATTTCTATATATATAATGAATGGCTTGTGATGATCCTAAGATCATACCATCTAAGTATTTTTTTTATTAAATATTAATATTATTGAATCCAATAGGATGGATATAAATTAAAAATGGATATATTTTAATCTTATTAAAAAAGAGTACGAGGATAGGGTTAAAGAGTTCGTCAAGTTTATAAAAGATCATTCATGTGACCCTTCTAAAATCCTTTGTTTATATAAAATTGTTATTATTTAGGGAAAATTAATCCTAAGGAGTTGTAATAACACTTGATCTCTCATAAAATATATTAAAGTTATAAATGTTAGATTAAACAGAGCTAATAATTTAATTTAGTGGGTTATTGAGATAACATTTTGGTTTATGGATCATTTTACATGATTATAACTATGAATAATGATGAAGATCATATTGAGGATTTGAATAAAAATGTAAAAGATTATGGATATTTTGTTAAGTAAATGACTTGGAAACTTGAATATGAACTTTTTTATTATAAAAATCCATTTGAGAAGTTAAAGAGTTGTGTAAAGATTCAATTATATTATTTTTATACTAAATATACTACATTTTCACCTATACTGATGCTATATAATTTGAAAGTGGAGAAATAGATAGAGTGACACCAACATTTTTTGAACTAATATTCCCTATTTAATGATATGGTTATATAAAATAATGATATTCCTTGGTGAATATATGATTCTAAAAAAATTCTATGTTCAATGGGTATGATATCATGAATAATACATGTATATCTAAATTACATTATAATGTTTCTCAAGAACCATGAACCATATAAATATTCCCTATGTGTGGTGCATCTTGATACAAGAAAGATGAATTATGTCCTTAAAATTTATATGGTAAATTATAATCATTACAACATTTAGGAAACTATATATAACTGAGAATATTTCACGAAAATTAAATTGGAGTAAAGATACAAGAATTCTAGATGGTGAACTTCATCACTCAACATACTCTTCCCAATATAGGATAATTGATCATCGGTATCTTGAATTTGGAAATGATACAAGAACATTTATCTTGTGAAATATATAGATGTAGTTAAT
Organism: Viscum album; assembly: GCA_963277665.1. Lineage (NCBI taxonomy): Eukaryota > Viridiplantae > Streptophyta > Magnoliopsida > Santalales > Viscaceae > Viscum > Viscum album. Next base: position 399,714,819 of record OY728127.1, on the reverse strand, counting down.
CCTTTTGGTATAAAAGTATCACTCATAGTACATGGTCAGTTATGTTGGAAAATTATAACTTCTAGTTGTGGTTGTGAAAGAAGTCAAAATACATTATATTTTCTCTACTTATATTAAGACCACAAAAAATGGGTAATAATATATATTTTTATTTGGATCCATTAATGTAATATCTAAAATTAATGGGGGACTCAGGTGTAACATTTTATGATGCTTATAGAAATGAATATTTTATGTTGAGAGTCATGTTATATGAGATAATTATTGAATTTCTTGCTTATGGAAATTTTTCATGATATAACATTAAAGGAATTATTGGGTGTATAATTTTTTTATAAGGTACTCACTAAATTAGGTTGAAATATTTTTCAAATATTGTATTTATAATACATCCAAAAAATTTACCTTGGTGAAATAAATACTGATCTTGGATGACATCATTTGATGTGAATTCAATTGAATGTACACCACCATTTCCACTAATAGTTGATCAAAGTTTTGAGAAAGTAAAGTATATGGGCATCATATTTTGTAAATCTTTTTTAAATAACCTTAAGAAACTATTTTTAAAAAGAAATCACTCATTTTCATTGCCATACTATAATTTTTTGTACATTATATATTTTTTTTGACATCATTTAAGTAGAAAAAATTTGTGTGATAGTTTCATTTTCACATTACTAAATGTACTTGACAAAAAAATGATAAAATTAAGGCTAGGTTGGAAATTATTTACATGGGGAAAAGATAATATTTGGAGCTAATGAAGGTTGAAGGTAGACTTGTGTTCCTCCAATTTATTACACTCTTTCCCAGAAAGAGATATATCATTTTTCTAACTTCTTGAATGTTGTAAAGGTTTTGTATTGGTATTCATCAAATATAAAGATTATCATATCAATGAATAATTTTATTTTAAAACTCCTAAATTAATGGTTTTCATGTTTTTATACAATATTTACCATTTTTATCATAGCATTTCATTCTTCCTAAAAATGTATGAAACACATTAACCATGATTTGTTTCTTTTTCAAAGCTATATAAAGTGTAATTATAGACTTGAAAAGGTTTAAAAATATAGAAAGTAAATTTCTTTCATATTAAGTTAATTATATATGTTCTTCTCACCATCCTTCTTTGATATAATGGTTAACTTGATGGTAGGCTTGGATAGAGAGATCTAATTATGTGGTCCTTGTCATTATAGATGGATGTACCCAATTGAATGGTATATGAATATTTTTAAAGGGTAAGTAAAAAATCAAATATAAAAAGATGTTTTTATTGTATAGTGATATATTTTTTAGGAAGGTTTTGAGTTTTATATTGATTGTCTTACCAATGTGGATAGCATTGGTATCCCAAAATCATGCCGTAGTCGGTGCCTTGTGGGTGATGGAATTTCCAAATGAGATATTTTTGTAATTACAATTATAGAGCGGGAGCAGGCTCACCTATAAATTTTATAGAATAGTTTAGAGGTTTCTATATATGTAAAAACACAAAATTTAACTCTTAGGAAATTGAATTCATAAAGTCCTGGAATCTAGATATCAAATACACATATTCAATAGTTTATAAGATAGTTTCGAGACCATATTTTAAATGTTCCATATTTAAATCAAAATTCAATTTTAAAATGACTTTCATGTATAGATAGAGGAAAAAATTTCATGTATTATATTTTAATGGTTATACAATTAATGATTATATGTTATGTATAAAGGAATAGGATGAACACAGTACCATGTAATATAGTAGATTTACTCTTGTGGTCGATGTGATGCTTCTATCTGGTACCATGATTAGGAATCCAATTTATGTAAAATTTTCATACTTTGGAACCCTATAAAAATATGGGAGTTGGATTATATAACATTAAAAGTGATGATTTTTTAATTAAAATGGGTTAATAACATGAGCGTAGTCAAAATCAATTAAATGAGATTCATGAAAGTGGGTTTATATAAGGAAGTGTACAATGGAGAACTATTCATAATGGAATCACAATTAGTCTAAGTACTTTTTGTCCTAGCTCCCACAATAATAAAATGGTCAAATATACAATTATCATCCAAAACCACTATAGGGTCAAATTTCAATTCAATTGAGAATGACCCTTTCATTGGGATTTCACAATCATTTCCTGGAAGTATAAAAATAGACAAGGACTTCTGTGTCAAAGGAGTGAATAAGGAGGAATCTAGACACTCAATAGATGTTCCAAATCCCTTCAATATTTAATGAAAAAAAGATTTCAATAAATAGGTTAATGTAATTTTAATATACAAATAATTTCATCATAATATTATGTGGTGACCACTGTATTTATGTAATATAAATTAAATTTTTAACTGCATCTATAGATAATGGCATCCCACTTGTTGAAACTACCAACAATGAGTAAGAACCTATTGAAAATGTTGAAATTTGTGAAATATTATAAAGTGAGTAACATGTGGCTGAAAATATAGGATCATTATAGCCTGAAAGTTTTAACAAAAATCATTAAGGTGAGAAGAAAAGGTATAAAATTTGAGGTTGGATGGAACACATGTGATCAAACTATTGACATCAAAAGGTCTATTTTCATTACTTTTCATTGGTATCACCACTTGAATTCATGTGTCGATTGATATGGATTCAGGGAAAAAAGTTTTGTATGTGATGAGGAAACTGATTTAAGAATATATTAGGGTAACATTATAGTATACTTTTTTTTATTTTACTAAAAAGATTAATAAATGTTATTTTACTCTTTATTATCCCTTACAATGAGCATTTAAAATAGATGACTATTGAATGAAATATATATTAATAGTCAACAAAAAGGATCATATACATTCAAAAAATTATTTTGAAGCATTATCTTAGAGATTCTAAAGGTCCTGTAAATCACCTCCCATCATGTATCGACCCATGATGTTATGGTTGTAAATTATATAGGGAATTTGAGTTTTTTATCTAGTGGATAGAACGTTTAGAGAAACAAAAGTTGAACCAAATTTATTCTTGTTTGAACATCCTTAAAGTGTTCTTTCAGAATTGGATAAGTTCCCAATATCCAACATGAACCTAGGTTTTTATCAGAAAACTCTAGGATAGATGGGTTGTTATAGAAACACCAGCAAGTCTGTACCCCCCACCAGCTTTTTGGTAGGGTGCGAAGAAGTCCTACTTCCCAATAGGTCTCACCATCTAGTTAGTGAGCCTACATTGTCTCACAAGAAATAAATTTAGTGATCCTGCTACTTAAAAGGACACACAGGCCAGTTGGTGTACCAAGCCCCATTAGTTGGTGGGGTGAACTAGGCTCAATTTAACTGGGGTTGTTTTGCCTTTTTATCCACATGTTCCCCCTCAAGTTTAATATTCTTAAATAAAATTTTTGAGGAAAATTCTTCCATAATCTCCTATATTCATACCTCAAAGAGTAACCTTTAGTCCAAGATGGATCTCGATATGAATTATTGGTAAATTTTGATAAGTTCCTTTGATATTCTTAAATTGTTGCCACTTTATTTCTTATATTGTGGTGGATTTTTGTGTCATTTGAGTTTTAGTTATTTTATTCATTTTCAAATTTAATGGAAATCTATTTTGAAATTAAATTTTTAATTTGGATTAAAATGTGAATTTTTAATGATGAAAATACTATGTTTTGGAAAATCATAATTGAATTGGTTGTTTTTTATTTTAAAATTATTTTAAATTGAAACTTAAATTTTAATTGTGAAAAGGCATTCAATTTTTATTTTTAATTTAATTATGAAATTCCATCCCTAAAATTTTTTTGGTTTGTGAATTGAAATGTAGGTAAATGTAAAATTGTGCTACCATCAATGAGACAAATCTATACTACTATTAGTGAAAAATGTATGCTTCCATTAGATTGAGAGGTATGCTACTACCAACTTGCTATAACTTTAGTTTTATCTCCAGTTAATAATTTTCAACCCCCATCCTACTACTGTGAGATTAAAAATCTACCACCTCAAGGGCAGTGTTATCTCCAAAATGAAATGTTGCTACCTCCACCCTCAAATATACTAAAATCCCTTATGTTATTCTACATGTATTTCAAATATATACCACCATATAAAGTATTATTCTATCATTCCCTAGAATTAGAATCCATCAATGAGTTTTTAAAGAGAGAATATGTCTCAAAATCCCACTAAAATCATCCCTAAAATCATCATTTGAAGATCCTATAGAGGGATGTGAACTTTAATATCATATAAAATTTTTTAATGTTAATCTATTGAAGACCAAAACTAATTCTATGTGAATATGAAAAATAAGACAATTGTTTTTAAGTATAATGACTCAAAATTAGGAAATGAGTTTGAAGATGAATATATGGAGCTCTACCAATTCTTCATCGACAATTTTTAGTTGAAGGTGAGGGTAGACCCTATGTGAGTGGATTTTATAAAAAAGAGGAAACTAAGATAATGATCACTGATAGAAAAGGAATATTTCATCATGAGTTTGAGTGAGATTTAAATTGTGATGGATGTAGTTTTTCAAGTCTAATTTATAGATATGAATGGGATTTTGGTCTCCCATCATTGTGGTATATAGGTTGAAGATTGGTGAGCATCTGGTGTCTGATGTAATTCAAATATGTGGATTCCTGAGAAACCAAAAATTTATCATGTAATGGTTAGAACACATGTGTAAAGGTCTACAAGGTTTTTCTATTTCTATATAAGGGTGAATTCCACTTGCGTATAGGTAGTGGAGCTACGTATGCGTCAATATAAGAACATAGTAAAGGTAGTGGAGCTATGTATCGGTAGTGATGGTACCAATATAAGGGAAATTCTATCTATATAAATTTGTTGTTTAGGCTACGTAAATCTATTGGAGAGGCTATTTAAGGGTGAATTTCATCATTTTAAGGGTCATAGAGACTCACATAAGGGTTATTGAAGTATTTCATAAAGGTATAAGTAGGACCCATGTAAGGGTAACATCAAATACCTCACAACAACATATGGGTAGTGTCACTGGGGGTGGAGAAGCCCCTGTAATTGTAAGTTGCATAAGGGTAGTATGGTCAGACTATATAAGGGGCATGAATGAGTTTTGTATAGTTAAGAAAATGTATATTGGTAACATTAGTTCAAGATCCCACTACACTAACATTTTTGACTTCCACTGCACCCAAAAAGTAAGGAAAATTTCACTAGGAAAAATTTAAAAGGAGTATAAGAGTGATTATGGGATGAATATCAGATCTAAGAAAAGATTATTTTTATCGAATTAATCTCCATAGTTGGATGTAATAGATGTAGTATATTCAATTTAAGAAATAACATGGGGATATAAACTGATTCTCAATAATCTTCCCCAATGTTTATAAATATTACCCCATACTCTACTATAAAATAAATATATGGACCTTAGCTTTCATCCTATTTTTGATTAGCTTAGGGTTTATATTCAGTATTTTTAATACATTTTAATTCTAATTCTCGTTCTCTTCATCATTCTATGTCATTGTTTTATTCCTCAATTTATTCATGTTTCGTATCCATACGATGTCTTAGTGATCCCTAACTCCATGATCATGGAGAAATAACCCTTTGTGAGTGGTATAATAGGTATCATTTTGTTCTTGAATTTATATAATTAATTCTAAATCTATCTCCTCTCTAATTATAGTGTAATGATGTGGGTGGAATCTTGAGGAGGTGATTATCACTTTAAATTCCATTAACATTTTCACACTCTGCCAACTGTTTCACTTCAATGTCTCCCTCTATCCAAGTCGCACTTCATACTAGTGGAGTTGTTTGGTTAAAAAGGGAGAATGGTATGTGATAGCTTCTATGTGTGTGAGTAAGTTCATTCACTCAATTGAGGAATGTTATTACCTATTCACGGAGGAGAAAAAATTTAATTACTAGTATGTTTAATAATCTCTCGATCATATTAGAGGTTATATATGAAAGAAAATAGTGTAGGGTGAGTAGGTGAATGATATTGAACATGATCATTTAATTATATGATTTAGAAAAAAAATAATGATATATCCCACTATAATTCATCACTAGGAATATTATCATTTCTCTCAATCATTCAGTATGAATCTTCATTTCCACTTTGTCTCTTTTTTCCACTTAATCAAAAACTAAACAACACTTTTCAATTTTAGCTTCTTTCAAAATTAAGAAAAAAAATAAATATTAATAAGTGATTTAGAATAGTGATAATTTGAAAAACACACACTCATAGTATATGAACTTGGCTAGCCCTATTTTGCATTATAAGATTTAATAAACTAAAAAAATGTTTGAACATGGCCTTTGACAATTGTGCAATCAAATTGGTGATTTTTTATGGGGATTAAGGTTGAAGATTCATTGTTCTTATTCAATTTCTAAATAATTTTATACTTTTAAAAATTTTAAAAATGGATAATCATTCAATTTCATAAATGGTTGAAGGACTTCTTATTCTACTCAAAAAAAATGAATAGTATTGTTACATATAATCATTTTCATGTTGTTAAGGATATATATAAACAAATATTATTGTATTTTAATAGATCCAATACTAAAAGGATGGTACTAGTGAATTATAAACCAAAAAAAATGAATAAATCCTAGAGGTGGGATTTCTAAAGGATCCCACTCTCCCACACATTCTTGTGATAATGCATGAGGCACTCATAAAGAAAAAATAGATAGAAACTAGAAAATTTGAGGGGGATAACCAATCTCTTGACTCACTTGTATTAAATTATTCTCAAACTCAATTTTAATATAACCCCCCTATTTTTATGATACAAATTTAGATTTATTAGATTTTTCTTTAATGGGATAAACATGTAATTCAAACTCTTTTTATTGTAATCTCAGGAAAGCTAAACTCTTGTGGAATAATGTATCTTAATCTTACAGATAAAGTAGTATTACTAGAGGCCCTCCTTAGAAGAGTGTAAGTGTCCCCTTATAAGTATCAAGAAAATCATATAGAGGAATTTATAGTACATAAGGATATCCCAGTAGTCCCTCATGAAGAAACAAAAGTTTAATCTGCTACATATGAAATTGATAATTTAGATTGGAACTCAACATGGTTTAATTTTAATCAATTTTAAATACTTAATGACTCTCCATTTAATGAATACTATGAAGAAGAATTAATGGAGTATCCACTAGAGGAAGAAGTCACTAATTTGGATATGTAACAATGAGAGGACAGATTCACCATCTTTCTAGAACCATGTTCCAATCTATTTTACATTAATATGTGGATAGACACACTGCACTTCACTATAAAAGGTGACCTCCAAAAGAATAAGAAAATTAAGAAGAGCTACAGGAAAAGAATAATGTGGTGTTCCATACCACAGAAACCCCATCCTATGGAAAATTCTAGATATTTATAGGTTTTTTCATCTTTTGATAGTCTAAATAAATCCCCTCTTGGTAGGGTTTCCCCAAGAACCTCCTCTCTTATCCTTATTTTTCCATTTTTATTTTAATAAATAACATTGTGTTTAATTCTATTTTCTATAGGTTTTACCTATAGATATCAATATATGAGGAAGATTCAAGGTTATATTTAAGAACAATAGGGTAACTTAACTCAAACCTTTTGGAAAAATAACACTAAGTTGTACCTATCCTTTTACACTATTATTCACTATAATTATGATGCATGTCTGGTGGAACATAAATAGATAGTGATGAGTAAATATAGAATAGGGTATTCAATCCTATTTAGATCAGTTTTAAGTGTTTTTAGGAACTATTTTATAATCTATAACAAAAAGTATGTTTATTGTATTTAGTGAGTGTTATCAAAAAAATAGTGAAAATAAAAAAAAAATTGTAAATACTGAACATAGACTTTTGTATAGTTTTTATTTTGATTTTTCAAAATTTCTTTGAAATTGAATTATTCCCTTCCTAGTATAAATTTCATTCTAGATTTAATGAATTCACTTATTTTTAAATTGTAATACATAAATTATTTCTGAGTGAAATTGGTCACTGCTCTTATGGAAATTTGATCTTAAAACTGGGAAAGTGAGTATGAGTGAAAATATTTTTATGGAACCAGAATTCTAAATTAAGGACACTGTAGTTTTTTAACATAATCTGAGGAAACTTCAACACTATGAAAAATAACACCTTAGGGATCCAACTCAAAGGAAATTTATATAATTCCTTTGATCCTTGAGTAAAATGGGAAATTGATATTCCATTTTGAATCTTTGAGACATTAGGCACTGGGTATATGAGTTTAATCCCTATGTACATATTAAAATAAGTACCTTTGCATATTTATTTCCACATACATGGCTGGGAAAAATTAAAAATTCAAAAAAAATGAATGAGTTCCTAATAGTCAAAAATAAATTCATTCAGTTGAGAGGAATATTGAACCTAGATGAAAACGTGGATGATTAACTTATAAAAATTCACATTAGTTGTATCAATGAAGTTGAAAATTGAACTTTATTTTGAGAGACTTAGGAGTTATGGATAAATATAAGTGATCCTTTTTGAAACAGTGATTCCACATAAATCTAATTTAATCAACTCATGGACTTAGAAATATAGCATGGATTGAAGAGAAGAGTGAATTTAAATCAATAAAGTTATATGATAATATGAAAAATGGATGAATCAGTAATCCTTTCAATTGTGGATTTTAAATTTAGATCAAGTTAAGATGATTATTACCATATTTTTATTTTTAAATAAATGAAATTCAATGATAAAGATCCGTGAAATAGAAATTGTTAAACTGTGGGGGAGTAATGTGAGTGGAAAATTTCAAAAAAGAAATTCTATTATTCATTTAAAATACCCTGTAAATTAATTAAAACATTGGGAAACCTGGTTATTTTTTGTTACTTTGTAAACTCTAAACATAATTTTTAATTAGATCAAAACATTTTTTTAGTGATTAATTATTTTTTATACATATAATATGAATACAAATTTTGATTTAAATTTTTAAAATAAAATTATTTGATACATTCTGGAACTAAAATTCTTGAAAGGATTTATTTTGATTTTAAATTAATTTATTAATTTTAAATTTAAGGGAAATAAATTATGAAATTAAATTTTTAAATTGGTTTAAAATGTAAATTTTTAATGATAAAAATAATGGGTTTTGAAAAATTTGAATTGAATTAGTTGATTTTTATTTTAAAATGAATTTGAAATTGAATCATGGATTTTAATTCCAAAAATAAATTCAATGTTTATTTTTAATTTAATTTGAAAATTTATGCATTAAAAATTGTTTGGTTTCTGAATAAACATGCATGTGCACAAAAAATTGTGTCACTATTAGTAAAAAACCCCTACTATTGTTATTGAAAAATGATTTCTACCGTCAGAAGGAGGTGTCTGCTACTGTGAGTTTTTAACCACTCTAGTGCTACCACTAGTTAGGAACACTCTACCGTCAGCTTCCTATCGTCAAAGTAAAAAAAAACTAATACAAGGGAAGTTATACTACTATATGGAAATCCAGTTATCATTACCCTTAAATATTCTACCATCCCTTAACTTATGGTAGCAATAGTTCAAATTGCTACCACCAGAGGAAGTATTATGCTACTGTGACCTGGAAAGAAAATCCATGACTAAGTTTTAAAGGATATTTTTTGACTACAAATTCCACTAAGAGAATACCAAAAATCATCATTTGAAGATCTTGAGGGGGGATGTGATCATGAATCTCATTTTTAAACTTTTTATTTCGATTTGTTTATGATCGAAACTAAAGCCATGTGAGTCTAAGAATGAGGATATTAGTGCTTGAGAATAAAGAAATGAAATTCAAAACCAAGGTCAAAGATTAATATAACGAGCTCTATAGATTACCCATCAATGATTTTGAGTTGAATCAGAGGTTCAAACCTATGTGAGTCGATGTTGAACAGAAGAGGAAACTGAGAAAACACTCACTGATATAAAAGGAATATGGAATCATGAGTTTGAGTGGGCTATAAATTTGGATTATTGAAGTTTTTTAGTTTTTATTGAATGAGATGAAGGGGGTTTTGTTCAACCATTGTTGTAGTAGAGATGTAAGAGAAGTGTGACTACTAGGTGCATGATGTAAGGTTGATTTCAGGATGCCTAGAAAACCATGAAACTGATGTGTACGGGTCAAAACATGTGTGTAAAGGTTACCAAGTTTTTTCCAAAGATACATAATGGTGAATTACACTCATGTATAAGTAGTTGACCCACATAAGAGTATAAATCATAATTTTATAAAAGTAGTGGGGCTATGTAACAGTAGTGATGATACATGTGTAAGGGTAATTCCATCTATGTAAAGGTGTAGTAGAGGAAATATAATGGTTTTGGAGAGGATACATAAGGGTGAATTAATTCTATGTAAGGTTCATTCGGACTAACATAAGGGTTATTTAAGGCTTTTGTAAAGGTATAATTAGGACCCATGTATGGGTAACTTTAACTACCTCATAACCATGTATGGGTAGTGTGACTGAGGGTGGAGAAATCCATGTACAGTTAAGTTGTGTAAGGGTAGCATGGACAAGTAGATTGAGGGTCATGTCCGAGTTGTGTATGGGTCATAACCTATATATTGGTAACATTATTTCAAGATACCAAAACACTAAAGTTGTATGACTTCCACTACACCCACAAAGTATAAAAATAATGTCACTAAGAAAATTTTGGAAGGAGCTCAAGTGTTGTCATGGGACGAATGTATGAGCTAAGAAAATAAGATCCTAAATTAATTCATCTACACTATTAGCTACATGGTACGTAATCTATATAGTTTAAGAAGGATCTTAAGAATTTTAACTAATTCCTAAAAAGATTGCTCGATGCCTATAAATATCCCCCCATCCCCCACAATAAAAGTTAGATCCTAACCTTGTATTTAATTATAGTTTTGATTAGATTAGGTTTTATTTTTTATAGTTTTAATAAATTGTAATTATAATAATAATTTTATTCATCATGTTGTTCCATTATTTTCATCCTTAATTTTTTCATGTTTCATTCCCCTATGATTTTTCAGTGATCCCAAACTACATGATCATATAGAACTAACCCATTTTGGGTGGTTCTAGGGGACTCACATTGGAATTTATCAATTTATGAATTTAATTATCAATTTATCTTATCTTTGATTATAGTATGGTTATAAAGGTGGAATATGAAGGATGAAATTTTCACTCTAACTTCCATTGACATCGTCTCACTCTTACAACAATTTCACTTAAATGTATCCCCTCTATTTGGGCCACACTTCATACCAATAGATCAATGTACTTAAACAGTAATAATGGTATGCGATTATTATCATGTGTGTGAGTAAGTTCATTCACTCAGTTGAGGAATATTATTACCCATTCATTGAAGATAACATATATAATTTCTAGTCTGTTTTATGATCTATTGAGAAAATTAGTGGTTCTATATGAATGAAAATATTGGAGGGTGAGTAGCTGAATGATATTGAACCTTATCATTGAGTTAGATGATTTAGAAAAAAATAGTAAATAACAATATATCCCATGGGAACTCATCCTTAGGACCATTTTAATTTCTCATATTCATTATGTGTGTATATATACTTCCAATTTTTCCCATATTTTCACTAAATAAAAAACCAAATAAAACAGTTCAATTATGTAATCATTCAAAATTAAGAAAAAAAATAAATATTAATAAGTTGTTAAAATATTAACAATCCAACCTAGACACACTCCATGGGAAATGACCTTTTTCAGCCCTATGTTTTATTCTAATATTAAATAAAATAAAAAAATTGTTTGATTGTAGCCCTTGATAACAGTGTAATCACCGTTCATCATGGATGATCCTATCAGTATTTCTAATCCCTTGTGATTCTTTAATTTCAAAATTATCTTTGGATCCTCTTTCCCTTTATCATCTTGATTCTCGATTAATGGTTTTCTAATCTCCAAATAGGGAATCATATGAAAATTCCATCAGTTATTGACAAAATATTTTGAGATTGATGGAGATTTAGATCGGTATCGAAAGACAACATCCCTTATAGATGAATTCATACCATTATTGGTTGTTTTTATGAATTTATATCCCTTGATAATTATTTATATTCTTTTTTTAAGTTTTTTTTAATTTTTTATCAAAATATGGAATTGTTTTGGGGATTTTACTCATCATATAATCAGGAGTGTGTCGGGAGTGGACCGAACTCTGTTTCATGAAATTGAAAATATGGTATGTCGTTGAGTTAGTTTATTCAAGAGTTTAAAATGTAATTATATTAAATTGGAACTTCTTCTATTAATTTAAGATATTTTTTTTCTTAAAATGAAGTTAGTTGTATGATACGGACCTTCCAAGGGTGGTTGGTCATGGTTCTGGCTTTGTAACAACATCTGGTATGTCATTCAGTGAGTATACCTTTCACATTTTGTATGTGAGGTTCCTTATAATATTTTAATTAATTATAGTTTAGTTATAATTAATTTGTAATTATTGGGCTTGAGTTAGAACCCTGTGGTGATCAATGGAAGCTAAATATACTTGAGTGACTCAGACAATGTTTTTGGGATTTTATTGGTTGGGAGTTGACATTTTTTTGTGGTAAGTGGTCCCATGTACTCTACCCTATAGTATTATTCATGTTTTTGGCATGTGGTATGAGGTTTTCCCACCTTGGGAGAATAACCCTTAATTCATATTTTTTTATGAATAATAATTAGTGCTTAATTAATTAATGAATCTTAGTCTTAATTAATTAAAGAAACCATTCCTAATGGATTTAGAAAAAATACCAAGGGATATTAAGGAATTTAGTGAATTGGCTTGATATCATACATCGATGGATGGGGTTTGATCACTAATGAGTTCCTTATACATTACGGACACCTTCGGGTGTGTTTTTGTGCTACATGACACCCAGATCCCATGAGACCATGTTTGATGATTTGGTCACAAGTGAGTGTGTGTGTGTGTGTGGAAAATAATACCATATTTGATTCTTGATCACAACTATGATCGTGTGTATCCCATGAGAACCTTATGATGCTTGATTCCATCAGTGTCCTATTGTGGCATTTTATACTATGTTTTATGATTATAAAATGTTGTGTTTATTTATACTGGTTTCATATGCTGACATACCATGTGTTGTGACACTATATGATATCCCATATCACCATATGATGTATTTGGTATATGCAATATTGTGTTGTTATATGCACGGTACCAAGGTGATTGGTGTACCTATTATGGATCAGTATCCCTAGAGAGGGATCATGTTTATATACTACATGTTAGAGGATGACAAGACCGGGTTAGATGGCGGGGCATGATAGCCCATGTGGCCAGGCCTGGGTGCATGATGGTATATGTTGTCTAACCCATGTGGTAACTATAGAGCATGTTGGTCTATGTGACCTTACTAGAGAGATAGTAATAGGGAATCATGGATTATTGTGGCCTCACCTCTGGGACTAGGGAATGTATGGTTATTGAGCATCATTGAGCTTGGCTCCTTAACTTGTGACGTTTCCATGGAAAGTTCACTCGATGTATAATGTCTTATTCTAATATAATCCTGATATCTATTATGATTATCCTTCTGTTGTGGAGATGAAATAGGTATGCTTAGGTTTCATGGTGTGTTGGTAAGTGCACGACTATTCGGTATATAATTGTTGTTATCTTGTTTTTTATTTGGTGATTATATACTATGTTTACACAGTTATGTATTTCCTATTTACTTTCCAATTAAATCATCACATGAATGTACACTACATCTCACCAGTTGTGTATTGGACCATGTCTATGGTGTCATACTAACTTTTACTCACACCCTGATTAGGTTTCCATTGCACATGGGTACCCGAGCATCCCTCACATGTTGTAGGTATTGGTTGGGTTGATGCTCATGTTTCATAATCAAGAAGGATATATCACTATAATACTAGAGACTAGGATGAGATGTGGCTTCAAGTGAAAGTATATCCTCTTGTACATTTTTTTTAATACAACATGTATGTGATCAGCAAGGTGGGTTATCAGTGACTTCTTTCCAGTTGTGATTGTCGAGTCAACTATATCCTCATTCATCCATATAGTTGGTATATTTCTATTTTTTGATTTCTCTAATTATATGATGGTTATATTTTTAGTAATTTATTTGTTTATTTTTACACAAATTGAGGGTGTGGTCTCCCCATGGTTCCATCTTGGACCCTCACTAGAAGTTGGCAGCCTCTAGCGTATGGGGAGGTGTGCCTGAGGTCATGTTGCATTCTGGCTTGGACCCAATGATTTGGGTTGGGACATTACAAAAATGGTATCAGAGCATAGGATATCTTGTTTTCTTATTTTGGTGAGTTGATATATATGTAGAAATGGAATATATCCCAACATGTGATAAAACTCGGCCGGGTGCATCATGAACACCTTTCTCAAGAGAATTCTAGGTTACAAAGGTATGAGACTTATGTCCTTGGTTTGTTCTATTATGATCATAGGTTTTCACCTTGTGTGACACACAAGAATTTTGAGGTTGTGATTTCATATGAATTTGACTCTTTGACATATTGGAAAGAGGCATCATGTAAATCATATTTGGCATATAGTTTTTACATGAAATATACTCATGTGTTATTATACTAAAGAAGTAAGACTCAGCTTCTTGGGTGTCAACATCTTGTACTGTGTTTTCACATATGATTTCCTATAATAATTATAATTAGATAAAACCAAGTGTGTGTCTATGAATGATATTTGGTAATATGAGACTAAGGTATGATGTACCTGGTTGACGATGATGATTCTAACGATGATGGGAAACAACCATGTAAATGATGATTCAGTCCCTCTATGCACAGGCAATTCATTATTCTTTTTAGGTCATTGGTGGGCACCATTATCCTTAGTGTGAACCTTTTTCACAAATCCTTTAGATAGTTCTGATTAATTAAGGTTCCAATTATTATTTATGTGGATTTTTTCATATAGCACCTAGTGTCATCCAAGATAACCAAACTAGGAATCCTTGACTCTTGACATGGTTAGACAAAGGTTGAAGCTATCATGACACATTTTTTGTGTGACTAGTTGATTTTTCATGAAATGTAACCCCTTGTGAAACCATGAATGGGTTTTTTGAAGATCTTGTGGCCTTGTAAGTGACTATGGTTATTATAAATTCAATAACTCATACTTCTTGGAAGTAATCTCAGTGGGGATATTCCTTATGAAGGGATAGTTGTGATTACAGCATTAGGGTTTGTTTTGATTAAAAAATTATCTATGAATGTAAGTGACCTTTAAAATGGATAAACAAAGGTCTTCTATGTTATGTTTCAACCTAGATCATGTAGAACCTTTATTGAAAGTACACATGGTAAATTTTTGGGTTTCAAAGTGCGTGGATGCTAGTGGAATCAAGAGTAGGATTAGGGTTTTCTTGATATATTGTTCTATAATAAAACCCTCATTGTTTTTTGAGTTAAATCATATGTGGTCAACCCTAGGATGGGTGGAGCATTAGTGAATTCTTTGTGTCTTGAATTAATGCCCATATGATGGGTTGTGCACTATGAATCATAATTGAAATGAATTTACTTTTCTGAAGAGGGGTGTTGTGAGTGCTCAGTTTGGTGCAGTCGGTACCTTATGGTGTATGGATAGATAGAAGGAGAGTGAGTCTGGTATGGAGGTTTGTGACTTATGGGAATCACTCTATTTGGAGTAGTAAGTGATGTTGTCTTATCTTTATAGAAATCCTTAATGTATGAACATTCAATCAGTGTTTACATATGTGATTGGTTGATCCATTGGAAGCGGGGTGATGAAAGGAATGATGAGAGTATTTTTTATTCTATAGATGAACCTATAGAATGTAGTGTCAGTTGTCACCGATTTATTTGGTTTAGGTACATCTTTGGAGGTAGAAACTAGTGCATTTGGCATGAGATTGTGGGTCCTAGAAGTCGGTGGTTAATACTTGCAGAGTTATCATTATGGAAAAATATGGTATTGATAATAGATCAGGGAACCATTTTGTGGTCAAATAAAGTTTATCATTAGTGGAGATACAATGTTTTGGAATTATAGCTTATGAGGGGGTGAGTCTTGTCTGGGAAGAGGTCATAAGACGCACTTATACTACTGAAGAAAGTTACTCATTGTCAATATGGGTCATTTAATGAAATGGGATAAATTTTGAGTAATCTAGGTATGCATAGTTTTTTGAGTTTTACTTTGTGATCGGTTAAATGGATGTTGATGCTTAGTCATTATGTTCACTGATGAACTAGTTTTGGACAAGGTAAATCGATGTGTTCACTATGAGGTGGAAATAAGGATATTGTTATGGTGGGTAGAATTGTCCTATTCATGTGTGAATGACCTATGTTTTGGGAAGTATCATGGTCTTGCATAATATTGAACATTGGATGATCATGGTAACTTCAATGAATTGATGTGTAGAGGACCTGATAGTATCTTCTTCCAAAATGAATTCTATATGTTTGATTCAGATGTAGAACTGGATGGATACCAGATACGGTCTTCAAACTAAGTATAAATAAGTGTGAATGGAGGGGGATTAATATTGATATACTTCAATAGGGATGTTAAATTGATAGATTGATGCATCCAGGGCTTAAGGAATCATGATGTGTGGATTGGTGGAGTGTTGGTTGTTTAGGTTGTTTACCTTTGTAGATTATTATCTGGAAATGTACTGACTATAATTTTCCATGTGAACCTATATGTGGTAGATATCAAACACATAAATCTCATCCTATTGAGTATATATGGGGTGTCTAAATCAGATGATAAACATCAAAAAATTAAATCTTATTCAGGTTTAGTTTAGTTAGAAGAGATTTATTTCTTGGTTTGCAATCAAGAATGGGGTGTTGATATCAACTGTTAACCTATGTCCTTGCATTTATTGATCATGATAGAACTAAACCATAATAGAAATGATAATGTAATATTATAATCCTATTCTATATAGAGATTAATGTAGTATAGATCACTATCATGATTCATGAGGAATCAGTTAAGGACGCCATAGTGTGTTCAGTTTGATGGTTTTGGTGGTCATGGTCTCAAAGTTGTGTGACTAAAATATTTTGGCTGGGATTCTGGTGATGATCCTTAGAGTCGTGTAGTGGTGGCATGATGGACATTCAATAATTAGTGCAACCTTGAGGCATTGTTTGATATTTGAGGATGGAACATGGAGAACTTCTTGAAAGTAGTGATCAAGGTAGATCAGAGGTTTTTTTCATATTATACCACAACTTCTCGAGGATGATATGTGATATAGTGGATAGATTACAACAACCCATGCCATTTTGGTTGAATTTTTTTTAGTGAATTTGAGTTTTTCATTAGGTGTAAAGCCTATTCAGAGAACTGGATTTCGAATAGAGGTGATTCTTATTTGAACAACCTTAAGGGATGTTTTTATCCTTAAAAGATGTCTTGGGAAATGACATGAACCTCAGGTTACTAGTATAGAATGGTAGGACCGTTGGGATTATATAGTAGTACTAGATAGGTGGTAGGACCCACCGGCTTTATAATGGAATGAGAAGACGATCTACTTCTAATAAGGTTGCATCGGCCAACTGGTGAGCCTGAATCATCTCACTTCTGAGGCAGGTATTGAGATTTCATTGGGTAGTTGATGGGCCACTAGAAAACTAGTGGACACTGACCAAGTATCCTATAGGGTGCATTGGGATTTGATTAAGTGAGGTCTATTTGGATTTTTTCCATTGAATCCCCTATGAGTTTAATAGTTTCAAATCAAATTTTTGAGACGCATTTGGCTATAATCTCCTCTCTCCCTCCCTTAAAGAGTCTCCTTTGGTCCAAGATAGATCTTGATGTGAAGTGTTGGTGAATATATGTAAGATACTTCAATATTCTTCTATCATTGCCTATTTCTTCACCATACGATGATGTATCATCATGTCATTTTTCAATGTTTTATCCTCTTGGTAAATCTAAGACCTTGGAATAATTAAAGGTTAAAATTATCTTTATATCCCATTTCCTTTGATCATATTGCTTCTTGATTGATCATTTTCTTGTCTACAAATAAAAAATCAAATGAAAATTCCATCAAATATTTATGGAATTGTCCAAGATTGATGATGCTTTGGATCAGCATAGAAACAGGACATCTTATAATGATGAAAGTGTGCCATTGATGGGTTTTTTTATGTAGTTATTTCACTTGATAATTCTTTCTATAGGTTTTGGTCAATTTTTATTGAATAGGACGTCAAAACATGGATTTGATAAAGGGATTTTTCTTGTGTTAGAACCATGAGTGTTCTAGGAGTGGATCGAACTCTATTGGGTGATGTTGCAGCAAATGTATTTTGTTGGGTTGGTTTATTCAAGTCTTTTCAATTTAATTTTATTAAATTGGCCTTTTTGTCATAAGATAGGTTTTATTTGTGGGATGAAGTCTGATGTATGATACAAACCTTCCAAGGGTGGTTGGTTGTGGTTCTGTTTAGGTAGTAACATACATTAAGTCAATCAGTGAGTATTCCTTTCACATTTTGTATTTTAGGTTCCTTATAATAATTTAATTAATTATAATTTAGTTATAATTAATTAATTTGGAATTATTGGGTTTTATTTAGAACCCATGTATATTGATAGAGGCTAAAAAGACTTGAGTGACTCAAAAAATCTGATGGGATTGGATTGGTTGGGGTTGAATTTTTCTGAGGTAGGTGGTCTTGAGTACTCTATCATATAGTATTATGTAGGTTTTTAGAATGTGGTATGACGTTGTCCACCTTGGTCAAACAGCCCTTTATTTACTCATTTTTATGAATAATGATCAATTCTTAATTAATGAATGGATATTAGTCTTAATTAATTATTGAGCCTAATGTAGATAGGAAAGTATAAAGGTCCATGATGGGCCATAGTGAACTGGCTTGACACCAGTCATTGATGTCCGAGGTTTGATCACTAATGAGTGCCTTAAACATTATGGACACCATGTGGTTTTTTTTGTGCTACATGGGACTTAGATCCCATGAGACCACTTTGGATGCTTTGATCACAAGTGTGTACATGTGTGGCCCATGAGGCCATGTTTAATTCTTGATCACATCTGTGTGCATGTGTATCCTATGAGATTATTATGATGCTTAATTACATGAGTTTGATATTTTATCATTTTATACCATGTTTTATGATGATCACATGTTATGTGTGTTTCTATGGGTTCCTATGATGACATTTGATGTATTATGCCTTTATATGATATTTCATGTTTCCTTGTGATGTATTGTGTTGTTCCATACACAATACCAAAGTGACAAGTGGACCCCTTATGGATCATTATCCCTAGAGGAGGAGTGTGTTCAAATTTTTCATGTGATGAGATAATAGGATGAGGTTAGATGATAGGGAATAATGACCTAGGTTTCCAAGCCTAGGGGAATGATAGTCTATGTGATCTAACTAGTGTGTCGAAAATGGGTCTTGACAGTATTTTTAACCTGACCTGAGAGATATCGACAAGGAAGATGACATATTCTGACCTAGCCAGTGGGATTAAGGCTTATACAGCTATTGAGAATCATTGAGGATAGCTTCTTTACTTGTGAAATTTCCATGACATATTCACTCGATCTGTAGTGGATTTATCTCATTTACTCTGGAAATATTTTAGGACTATCCTTCTGATATGGATCCAAATCTGGTAGGTTTAGGGTTCATGGAATCTTTTTAAGTGCATGACTACTCGGTATATGTTTTTCTTATATTTTTTTCTTGTTGAATATATTAAATGGTTATAAAATTATGTATTTCATGTTTAATATCATCTAGGCTTAACAGATGCACATACACAGCATCTTACCAGATGGGTAATATACCACATTATTGGTGTCCCACTAAGTTATACTCACACCTTACTCAGGCATCCATAGTAATTGGGAACCTGGGAAACCCTCACTTATAGATGGTACAAGTTAGTTTGAGGATGAGGTTTAATCATCTAGTGGGATAAGTCACAATGAGTCTAGAGACAGGTATGGGATGTTGAGAAGAGAAAGATCATAGCCTCTAATAATTTTATTTCTTTTCTATAATTTATTAGATTGACCTAGTGGGTGATTGTTAAAAAAAATTAGTTGTGAATATTGAGTCTATTATTTCCACATTAATTTATATAGTTGGTATATAATTGTTTTCTACTTACTCAGATTATATACTGGTTATATTTTTAGTTATTTATTTATTATTTTTTACTATTAATTATAGCATAGTATCCCAATGGTTACACCTAATACCCTCACTGCTAGTCTATAGCCTCTGACATACATGGAGTCTTACCTGATGTCATGTTACATTCCTGTTTAGACCCGGTGATTCAGTTTGGGATGTTACGCATCACATTATGTCTACACATAATAAACCATAAAATACAGGGTTCATTCATTAGTCATCATGGGGATACATCATTTTAAGTATATTATAATTGGTGATATACATTATGTGTATTATTTACCTTTTTAAGAATTGTTAATTTATAAAGAAATAATTGAGTATTAAAAATACATAGCATGCATCAAAACCAGTGTAACCCTACCATAAATCAAGGATGGTATATGATTCACTAGAAAAAAAATGGTATGTATTTTAAATCTACATTAATACTTTTATGAGATATGAAACAACAGAATAATTATGTTTATTTATTTATATTTAGATTAATTAATCAAAATACAAGGACACTTTCATCCCACATCATGTGTTATGAAAGGAGGCTCATGTAAAAAAAGAGGGAAAACTGGTATATAAAAACACACAAATAGTATGGAAATCAAGTGTAAGGTTGACATATTAAAAAGTATTTATCTTTAAACCATTATTACATAATAATGAAATCTTATTTCCATATACTTTTATTTATTTTATAAATTATAATTTTTATCAGATATACCTGATAAATGACAGAATTTTGTTTCCTTGAATTAGCTAGAATTTTATTTCCACATCAAAGGTAAAAGTTTTAGAGTGTTCCCATGAGTATATTTTTAAAAATCAAGACATAGGGGGTAAAGAGAAGAAACTAAATTACATTCATGCATAGATAAATTCATTAATAGAAAAATATAATTGGTGGTCTAGGTAGTTAGACAAGGTAATAATAAGGGATCAAATAGAATAAACAACATAGTAAAAACTACTACATAAAGAGCTATCCCCCCCCCATTTTTGACTCTAGTTGTTCCCTACAAATATACACCTTTTGGAAGGTCATTGATTTTGATATAACCATTTATATGAAAGGTTAATAAAAAATATACAAATACATTTCATGTACTAAAACTATACTTAGTGAAATTTATTATTATTAATTCTATTAGAACATACCCATCACCATGTTTTGAGGGGTATAGTGTACAATATCCAAGGAGATATTATATACAAGAAAAAATTTCCACAAGACCATGTGAGATTAGGGATTCCAGTTTCCTCTTATTTTTGTGTTGAGCTACTAGTTCCCCTTGATGATATGGATGTTCACACATATGGACATTCTATTGGAACATTCATATCAAGGTAGTTTAATCTTTTAAAGATACATGATGATAATGAGGTATTTCCTGCAAATTTTTTTCTAAAAACCCATAAACTATTTTTGGAAAATATTCCGACTTGAGGAATGTAAATACAAAAAGGGAAAGGGGTAAATAGATGGTCAAATAAAATCAATCTAAAGGATCAACTAATAAAATTAAAATACCTTATGAGAGTACCATTAAACTACTAATTAAACTTACACATTTATTAAAATTAAAATTTCATGTTGTTACAACATTTAAATATAATAATGCAACCTAAATTGAATTTGAAGAAAATTTCTTGAATACTCCATTCATGATAGGATTTTCCTTGAGAGGGTAAATTAAATTATAAATTATAAATAGCTGGAAGCCTCAATTATGAATATACACATGAGGTACATTTTCATAATCTATTTTCCAAATACTTCATCTACCATGTTTATTAATATTAAATATTATTCATTTCTACAGGTGTATATGTCATTATTATGTGAAGTGAACCCCCTTTTAACAAAAATTTAGAATCATTAGTCCTCACATCACTTTTATCTAAAACATTCAATGCATTGACAAGAAATTTCAATAATAGTGGATCGACTGGAGATAATGTTTGAAAATAAACTTACAGGTGACATACTCTTCTTAATACCCATGATGTAGGGGTAAAACTATACAATCTAAAATTATAAAATATATTTTCATCTCTTTGGTTAATTATTCCTTTTTTTATTTTTAAGGAAGCATTTTATTCGTCTTAAAATCAATTTGGATACTTTAAAGAAAATCCAAAGTATAAATATTCATCAAATCAACCACACGTGATTTCATTTATCAATTTTTAATATGAAACATTCATTATTTTAAAAATAAACATCAAATAATACATATAATATTATGTTTTAATGGAAATTTTTATATGATGGGGTAGTGTTTAAATATCATCCAAATCATGGTATAGATATGGACTCAAAGAACAAGAAGCATATATATTTCTAAAAAAGATGAGTATTATGCTATATATAATAATATTTCACTATCAAAACATATATCAAAATGAATTAATTATATTTATTAATGTTTTTATAGTGTCTATGATAATGTAATGATAGAGATTATGGTTACTAAGTATGTAAATTTATGAAATATATTATATTCCATAAAAAACTAGAATCCTTGAAGTGGTATTTCTAATGATAATTAAAAATTTATTTAAAATATTTATTAATTGGTTTTTATTTATATTTTTTAGTATAATTATGACTTTTTTTAGTCCATGTATTCAAAATATGATGTAGATTTTTTTAGAAATTAGTGGTTTGAATGCATATTTTTAGAATGATTGCAAATATCATGAAGAGGTGATTTAATATCACATTTTTTATTTTTTTTATTTCATAAAGATCATGGATAATTAGTTGTGTACTAATTATTTAGGATTATGATTGTTGATTAATTTTGGAAATGTATGAATGGATTCCATGTATATTTTAGGGTCATTCTCTTGGAATTCCATGCCTGTGATGATTAAAAATGTGTTCGAATGATGTAGCTAAATCCATTAGATAAAGTTTATCCAACTATAGTTGCCCATACTACACACCAATATGAAACTCTAATGGATCTCCCTCCATAGTGATGATGATAGGGGTTATAGGGGACAGTGTTCCCCTACTCAGGTATCCTGGGGCCGAGGGCCCTAAGCCCAAATTTTGACAGCACTATAAAAATACTGAAAAATATAACAAATTTGATCTACAATGCCTAATTTGGTACTATAGAAGTGTATAATTTGTTGACATGGTACTATTTCAACATTGAATTAAGTGAAAAAGGTATTTTATTTCTTCTATGAATATTTAGACCCAAACACCCAGATTATATGCTAAAAATCATCTCTTTATATAATTTCTTTGATACCAACAAATGTGACTCAAATTTAACCATTCATAATTAAAATGTTAAAAGGAAATATTGAGTCTTTTACATACCCATGGCTTTTAGGTTTATAGTTTTAAAGAATTTTGGAAAACATTAACTAAAAAAACCAATATATTTTTCATCCAATAGAATTTTTCCTATTATATTGAGAACTTATTATTTCCCAATGATCCCTCAACATACCCAAAAAAATCACCACACATTATACCCTTTTATGCATATCATATGCAATAATTTTCTTCATAACCTAGATAAATGGAAACATGTGAAGGGTGAGCTCAAACACTAAGTAAGGGTAAACATATGAATTAACATTAAAAGATCATAAGTAAACCTAATATGAGAATATTGTTATAATAACATAATAAAAGTGCATGCACATAACATAATAGATTCATACCTAATAAATCATGTTTCATAAATCATGATTCATGGAATAAAGGTTTAATATAATATAAGATTCATATAATTCAACAATATATAGCTATGTGAAAAAAATCATTTCTCTAAAAAAACATTTAAAATTGTATCAATAATTGATAACCAAATAAGGTATCTTGTGACATTATACACATATCACCCTTAAAATCACCTCTACAATAACCCTTATGAAGAAATAACCTACCTAGTTGATTACAACATGTCTTTTCCAAAGAATAGATCATTACACAATGAATTGGATAGCTATATCAAGCATACATGTCATCATATATAGTTTCCAAGAACCATAACATGAATAAAACACTTATGGGATTTAAAATTCATCATAAAACTCATAAAAACATCATCATTCCTTCATAGCTTACATATTATGTGTAAAAAAATATGTTTCCTGAAAATATCCTTAAAACAACATCATAAATAATCTGAAAAAAAAAAATGTATGGTATCATTTTATTATATCCCCAGAAAATCATAAAAATCATTAAAGGATGTTGGAATAAATGAAAAATTACTTTATAAAATCATTAAAAATATAATGTAGAAAATAATAAGAAATAACATTTTATTTTTATAACCTTCAAAAAAAGTAAACATTAATGGAAAAAGGGAATATTATTTTATTTGAAAAATCATGGAAACATGGAACATAATATTAATAATTAAGAATGGATATAGTTGTAGGAAAAAGATATTAGGTGGTAAAATTTAAAAAAACATTCATTTAATACTTTTTTAAATATATTTAAAAGTGACCTATATAGAAAATGTTGAGAAGATTTATTTTTAAAACCCATTAAAAGAAATTTAAAAACCATGGAAATAAATTTAAGAAATCATTTAAGTTTAAAAAATAATATTCCTAAAACACGGTATGGAACATGGATATGGAGGGGGATATTTTGGTAAAATACTTTAAAACATTTAATGTGTTGATTTATTATAAATCCCATTATGTATTTTAAAATAAAAACCCACATTTAAATAATTAAATTGATAAAAATAAACATATAATACCATGAGAATAAATAAATTCCTGATATAATCTGTCAAAGATGATTTATACACACCATATAAATTAATATATGCATTTAATTTTGAAACATGTCTCAAAGAATACAATTTTAAATGAGTATCCCTTACAACTTTGGTAATGATTGAATAAAAATACATTGAATGAAATGATGTTATATTTTTATATAAAATACATTATTTTTATTAAATATGTGTCAAAATAAATTCTTGGTGAATCAATTACACCATATAAGAGATAACATGGTGCACAATATAGAATATGTCTCCAGGAATTGAAATTGGGGCCAAGAACCCTTAAAAAGATCGAAACATTTGAAGTATTAATCAATAAAAGAAGTGATTGTGTGTAAAAAATTAAATCCACATAAATAAATTTAAAATAAAACATAAAAAAATTAATTTAATTACAAAATGAATCTTGTTATAATGTAGTCTATAAGGAAGTAATATAACCTAATGAGTGGAAATTGAGTTTAGAATCCCCTTACCTCGAACTTTCACTTAGTCTGACACACTCTAATGTCATATAAAATAAATTTAGATTTATTATTAATCTATTTAAAATTAATTTTGATATTTATCTTTCTATATACTATTCACATATAATTTCCACTTACACATTTATTAATATTATTTTGTTAAAAAATAATATTTATGTGTAAACTGTCCCATTTCTAATGCATGTTTTAAATTTTGTAGTTTTTGTCCTTGAATAGTGTACATGCTTTTAATATCCTATAGAATTTTTATGATGATTTTATATACTTTTTGATATTATTTTTTATTCCCGTTTAAATTTCATAGAACCAGTGGTGATGATCTGTTTGGAATGCTTAAAAATTCCATTTTGAAGAAGTTTTGATTTTATATAAAGAATTTGTTTTATAAACACACACACATAGATATATATATATATTACCATTCTATAATTTATAAAACATCAAAAATTAATAATTGTTACATAATTTTACTATTATATAACATTCCTTGATCATTCATGACATAAACTTTATAATAATGTTCATGCAGGTGGTAAAACTAACCGAAACAAGAACACGTTATAACAGTTGAATGAGTAATAAAATGTTATTATATAATGATAATATCAATATTAAGGAAGATTTTAAATTTTATAAATATCATATTCATTTATTAATTCCATCTAAAAACCATCCAAGTAATATAGTCATAAAAAACGAAATACATCATTCAGGGAGGTGGTAGTCCACATGTACACATGGGTGACGTTTTCATTCTTCAATGGATGGATAAAAAAGGGTAGATAATGATTTTTCCTTCCATAATCATAATTATATCATTAATATAATATATATATATATATATATATCTTTGTGTGTTTGTGTGTGTTCATTTAATTTATCTATATAACCAACCATATAAGGTGGTGATGAAAAATGAAATATGCCACTTCATGGAGGTAGTAGTCTGTACATGCGCATGAGCGCCATTTTATATTTTCTTTAGATAGAAATGAGGTGTAAATTTTGTTTTTCAATCAACATACTAACATTTAAATATATCAATTACACCTATTCCATTATATTAGTATGGTTAGAATGGATTTTAAAGAGGTGTAAGAAGAAATAAATTTGAAATAACTCAGTTAAGACCTTTACCTCTTCCTTTGATATCCTCCTTTGGATTACACCTTATTTCTTTTTAGTTTAGACTTTTTGTGAGAAAAAAACGCTTTAGATTATGGTAAATGTTGTTTTTCTATGATTTGGGTATATATTTTTTAAACTAAGATTCTAAAAGTGTATGTAAAAGTGAGTAGAGGAGACGCTCTTTTCTGAGTGAGGGGAGTGACGCCATTGAAAATACCCATAAACTTAAAATAATATAAATATATTTTCAAAGGAAGGTGAGAAAATGGAAACATTTTAAAATATATTATAATTTAAGTTCTACATCTACTCATACAATCAAATTTAAACTATTTTTATTTATATTTGAAGCATTTTTCTTTAGTTTAACCCCTCTTTTACCCTTTCAACCCTTACTATGGTGACTAACTTTTATTATGGTAAGTTAAATATATGACTAAAAATTAAATGGAAAATATTACATAAATTGAATATTATGATTAGAAACATGTAATTAATTTTAAAATACTAAATTTCAATAGTTTTTAAATGTTATATTTAAGTACGTGTAATACAATGGAAAAAAAATTAGAAAAATTCCTTTTTAATCATAAAAATTAATTTACACCAAAATAATTATTATAGTTGATCCCCATAAAATTTATTGGTTTATAATTAATAAAAAGAGAGTTATTTTATATTAATATAAATCCAAAACCAATTTTATCCTTGTAAATAATTTATTAATGAAAAAGATCTAAAATAGTTCCTTTATTAGAAAAAAATATCACTTAGGTTCTAAAATGTCATACATGGATTTATAAATTCAATATAATATTTTTAAATAATTTATTTTACTTTATAAATATATATTTTTCCAATCAATATATTTTCAAAAACTTTTATTGCATTATTATATCAAGATGATTCCATAAAAGTAATCGTGTTTGTAAAAACTATATTTTTCATTATTCACCAAAAATAATACATTTAATAAAAATCCCTAAAATTAATCCTAAGAAAAATTTGATATTATGAAATAAAAAATATATTTCATTTTATCAATTTAAAATTATAAAATTCATCATTTTATATTTTAAATGAAAATATGATAAAACCAATTTTATATAAAAATCACCCTTTAAAACTTCAAGTGTACTAAACCTTATTGTATTTAAATTACCATGGAGTTTTTATTTATTTTTTTCAAATTATGTATTCATAATTTATTTATTTTTAAATTTCATTTTAATAAATTATTACTTACTTTAGTATGGTGTTGACTATATCACAAGTTATTCAATAAGATATTTATGTATTGTGATAAATACTAAAATTTAGGGGTATTATATTCTCCCCCTTAAAGAAATTTCATCATAAAAATTTAAATTTTCTCTAATAAAAATGAATGTATCTTGACATAGGAATACTCTTAGATATATATTAATTTTTATCATTAATTTCTATGTTACTAAAATATTTCCAAAACAATTCATGTGAATGATTTTTCCAAAAGTATACCTTCAAATATGATTGATAAGACTCAATAGATTTATCTTCCATTTTCTTCAATTTGAGTAATTATTTTACCATTTACATATAGAATATGAGAAAATAAAATTAATTGATTTCATTCCATTCCATAAGTGAAATTTAATTCCTTAATTTTGTTTTTGGGTTATTTTTTCACCTGTATTGCATCTCATATTTAAATAATAAATAAAAATAATTTATTTTTCATGCCTGAAGTATGAAAATAAAATTTTAAAGGATTATGATATCCATAAAAGGATATTTTTCTTATTTTATGTATTTTAGGAAATTTTTTCCCTCCTTTTTCTAGACATCTACTAAAAAATGGTTAGTATAGGTTAAGATAATACTTGATATAAATAAACCATCATGTAAAGAAATAATACATTAATCTCCAAAACATACCTAATGTTTAACTTAAATCATTCCATAAAAATATATCCTTAAAACTCCTCCAAATATTCATATCCAAGTTATGTACCCAAATAATATGAAATATTTTATTACATGTTCTTTTGAGATCAACTTAACATTTATCTCCAAACAATATAACTCATAAAGTTACAAAATAAAAGTGTATAAACCCTAATCATATATTCTTGGAAATAAACTAATATTTTCAAACAAAAATAACTATAATCACCATGAAATAAAACCAAAAAAATAATATATACATCCAAAATTTAAAGAAATCATTATTCATTAAATTATATCAACCACAATGACATAAAACGCAATATTAGCCAATAATTTCACATTCACCTTAATCCTATATTTTTTTCTAAAAATATGATTACTCATTATCCTAATTTCCATAATCAAATCACATACCAACCCAAATGGTACCTATCCATTATTAATTTATTCTTCCTCATAGCCAATTAATATAGCCTAAATTATAATTAATCACCTTATTGTCCAATCACATAAGCACTCAAAAAAGGGTATCTATAACTTTGATCTTATTACCATCCATAAACTTATGAATCCTTAATGATATTTATAACTCTTGAATTATCCTAATAAGTTAAAATCCTTCCCTTTAAATTTATCTAAAATCTACTCTTATACAAATTATGATGCCCCAAACCTGTACATTGGGTTTTTATGCTAAAAATGAACTTTTTTCATGTTGGCTTTAATACTAATAAATCTGACTCAAATTTAACCATCCATAATTACAACATAAAAATTAAATATTGAGTCTCTTATATACCCAGTACCTTTTAGGATAATGGTTTTAAAGAATTAGAAAAACCCATTACCTAAAAAAACTCATATCGATTCTCATCCTATATAAATTTTTTCCATTTTACCAAGAACTTATTATTTCCCAGTAAGCCTTAAAAATATTCCAAAACTTTCTCCACACATGATATCCTTATAAACACATAATATGTGTTAATTTTATTCCTAACCTATGAAAATGGAAACTTGTGAAGGGTGATCAAAAAATCTCAGTAAGGGTAAATGTATACATTAACAATCGAAGATCATAAGTGACTACAAGATGAGATTAAGGTTATGAGAACATAATAAAAATTCAGGTACATAACATAAGATATTTATACCAAAAAAGGAATATTTTATAAATTATGATTCATGGTATAAATATTTAACATAAGAAAAGAGTCATATGAGTCAAAATTCAAGATCCATGTGAAATAAAACTTTTCTAAAGGAAACCATTAAAACTCATAGAATTCATGGAATAAATATGAAGTTATATTATAATATCATACCCATATCACCCTAATTTTTACCCTTATAAGAACCCTTACAAAAGAATGACCTTACTATTTAATTCCAACATATATTATTCAATGAATAAATTACTACCCAATGTGTTCGAGGGATACTTAAGACCCATCAATAAAAATATATAATTTCTAAGAAACATAATATGAATAAAATTCATATGGGATTTATCCTTAATCATAAAACTTACAAAAACAATTATTTTTCCTTTATTTCTTACTTAACCCGTGAAAAAAGATTGATTTTCAACAAAAATCATTAAAACATAATAAAAATACATCCATAGTAAAAACATTGATAGTATAATCTTAGTATATCTCATATTAAATCATAAAAATCATGAAATTATATTTACATAGATGAAACTTAACTTTATAAAAGCATTAGAAATATACTTTAGAAAATTAGAATAAGTTCCTTTTTCTTTTAGTAACAAAAAAATTAAAATTCACGAAAAAAGGGAAATTGAATGTTCTTTAAAAAACCATATAAAATTGGAAAATAATATTAATAATTAATAAATAAAATTTTAATGGGAAAAATGATAATTCAATAAATTTTAAAAAACATTAATTTCATACATTTGTAAAAATAGTAAAAAGTTGCTAGTGTAGAAAAAATTCAGAATATTCCATTTTAAAACATTTTCAATAAAATCAAAAATAATGGAAAAAAACTATAAGAAATAATTTAAGTTCAAAAAAATAATATTCTTGAAACAATTAAAAGAAAATAAACCTGGAGTATAAAGTGCTTGGTTAACTTCTTTTAGACTTTTAAAGTAATTATTTATAATAAAATCCTTTGCAATTTTTAAAATCAAAACCCATTTTAAAAGAAATAAATTGAGAAGGGAAATGATATACCTTGTGAATAAATTTATTCATGATATAATATGTCAAATATGCAGAATATTCACTATATAAATGAATATAGGTTTATAATTTGAAACATGTCTCAAAGAAGGAAATTTGAGACAAGGAACCCTTACAACTTCGGTAATGATTCTATCACAAAGACTTTAAATGAAAGAACATGATATGATTATGAAATACATATAATTTCCTTGAAATAATATTTCAATATATATTCATGGGGTATAAAGTCTACCATATACTAGATAACAAGGTGCACAATATGAAAATGTCAAAGGAATTGAAATTAATACCAAGAACCCTAACAAAGATCGAAACATTTGAATTAAGAATAATTCAATGAAGTGAGTATATGCATAAAAGATTATATGCACATAAAAATGTGGAAATAAAGTATAAAACAATCAAAGGTCAAAACATGCATAATATTAACATAACATGGTCAATAAAAAATAACATAACCCAATGAAAGGAAATTGAGTTATGAATCCCCTTACATTAGACTTCAGATTAGTCACAATCTAACCTCACTTATAATAAATTTAGATTTAATTTTCTTATGTTTCAGATCATGTTTATATTTATAATACCATATAACATTCGTTTTTAATTTCTTCTTAACCATTTATTAATATTTATTTATTAAAAATATGTATTTATGTGTTAAATGTCTCGTTTCCCATTCATGTTTTGATTCAGAGGCTTCATTCCTTACACCTTGGTCATGGTTTCAATGCCTATAGAATTTATATGATGATTTTATATATTTTTTTGATATTATTCTACTATCACATGGATATTTCATGGAAGTTATGGGTCAATTCATATGAAATGATTAAAAATTCCATTTTTCAGATGTTTAGATTCCATATAAAGAATTCACTTTATTAAAAAAATATACATATATATATTACAATTAAATAATTTATAAAAAATAATAAATTAATAATTTTTATATATTATTACCATTACATAACATTCATTAATCATAAAATAAAATAAAATTTATAACAATGTTCATGTAGGTGGTAAAACTGACTGAAATAAGAACACATTATAACGGTGCAATGAGTAAGAAAATTTTATTTTATAATGATAATTCCACTTTTATAGAAGCTTAATAATTTTATAAATATAATATTTATTCATTAAATACATTTTAAAAATCTTCCATGTAACATGGTGATGAAAAATGAAATACACCATTCATAGAGGTGGTTGTCTGTACGTATACAAGGGTGATGTTTTCATTCTTTAATATATGGAAAGAAAGAAGGAAGATAATGATTTATATTTATAAAATAATTATTATTTCATTAATATCATATATATATTATTTAAACTCATCTATATAAAAATTAATGTGAGTAGGTGATTAAAATAGAATGCATAACTTCATGGAAGTGTTAGTCCGCACATACACATGAGCGATGTTTTTATTTTTCCTTTGGAAGGAAATGAGGTAAACAATATTTGTTTCTTCAGAATAATAATAAAAAATTGATATTTATTACATTATTTTATTATGTGAATAATATACTTTAGATATGTGGAATAATAATGGAATTTTAAATGCCTCGGTTAAAACCTTTACCTCTTCCTTGGATATCCTCCTTTAGCTTACCCCTTAAGCCTGATTAGTTTGGTATTTTGGTGAGAGAATAGACTCTAGTTAATGGTTAAAGGGTTTTAGGAAGTGATTTTTTAAGATCATGGTTAAACTAAGGTGATCAATGTGTGTGGAGAAATGAGGATACGGGGTTCCCTTTTATAAGTGAACTGAGTGGCACCCTTGTAAATACCATGTACTTCGAAATAATATAAATTAATTTTCATTGGAATGAAAAATAAAGTGAAAAAAAAAGAATCAAATATAGGTATTTATGGTTAAAATAATCTCATGAAATAAAATTTAGACATTTTTTAGTGATTTTTTAATCCTTATCCTTTATTTTAACCCCCTCATTAACTCGTTTAACCCTTACTGTGGTAACTCACTTTTACTATAGCGGCATAATTTTATGACTAAAAATGAAATAGTTCATATTACATAATTTGAATATGATGATTAAAAATATTTAATACATTCTAAAAGATTCAATTTATAGAGGTGGTAAAATTGAATTTAACATAAGTACATGTCATGCAACAAAAATCGGTTTTTAAAAATGACTTTTAAGCATAAAAATTAATTTACACCAAAATAATTTATAGAATTGATCCCTATAAAATTTTTTATTTATTAACAACAAAATTATATTTATTTGAATGTAAAAAAAATAAAAAAACGAATGTATCCTTATAGATACTTTATTAAATAAAGGGATAAAAAATAGTTCTTTTATTAGAAAAAAACATCGCTTAGGTTCTAAAATGTCAAACATGGGTTAATAAATTCATCATAATATTTTAAAATGATTTATTTTTCCTATTAAATATATATTTAGTATATAAAAAAATTAAAAGCTTTCAATTTATTCTTATATCATGATTATTTCTTAATTGTGATAGTATTTAAAAGAACTGTTTTTTATTATTCACCAAAAAATAGTCATTTCCAAAAAATCCTAAATAGTCACCCTAGTAAAATTTAGATATGATGAATTTATAAATGAAGTTATTTTTATAAAATTAAAATTATGAAATTCATAAATCAATCTTTTAAATTAAAATAGAAAATAAAATCCTCTTTTATAGACAAATGACCCTTCTAAACTTAAAGTGTTCTAAACCTTATTTCATATCAATTACCAATGAGTTATAATTTATTTGTTTTAATATTTTATATTCAAAATGTATTGATGTTTACCATTAATTCTATTAAAATATTATTATCTTTAGTTTTGTGTTTCATATATAATAAGCTATTCAAAAAGATATTTATTTAAAGTAATATATACTAAAATTTCAGGTTTTTGCATCCATGGAATTACTACAACGGTACTCTAGAACTATGGACCAACTATATAGATTGGAATTGGAAAAAATTAGGATATTGTATTATTGTGTTTTTTTATGATATCATTTTGATATAGGGTTTCTATACTCTAGGTATTTTCCAACCAATTTTTCTCCATGACATAGTGAAATCATTATGCCTAGACTAGGATGTGGGGATTATTCTAAAACCATGTAAATACTGTGAGTTCTAGATTTTCATCTTATTATTTTTTATCTTCAAATTTCAATTAATGTTTCCAGTATTTCCATCAAAAAGGAATCGATAAACATTAAAGGGTTTGTATTGAATTATAAACCATGTCCACTTTAGAATCTCCAACTTCATGTCAAATATATTAGTTTGTAATTCATCGAAATTAAAGAAAAAAATATGAATTATAAACTAATGGAGTTGACATAAACTGAGATTCTAAAGGGACGTGATTTTAGTCTTCAAGAAGGTTCCTAAAATACCTATGGATGCCTTTTATGATCTTCATAGACACAAACTTCTTGAAGAAAAATAAATTTCTGATGAATTCTTAAATAAGGATAATTCACATAGGTTATTTTTATTTTCTCAATAGATCTGTTTGTTCTTTATTAGGTTTTTTTATTCTTAGTAGTTATTCAATAAATTCTCTTTTGGGTCTAAGCCCTTTAAATAACATGTTGTGGGAATAAATTAATGTTTTATCAAGAAAATGTACTTGGATTTTCTTTAAACTTCTGAAAACAATTCAAAATTAATTTCTAACATGCAGAAATATTCCACATGTCAGTCTAACATGCGATATAGCAAGTATGAATGAAAATGTGTTTTTTATTTAAAATTTATATCTTAGTTAAAAATAAGTGTCACAAACTCAAAAATAAGAAAAAAATCTTAGATTATATTTATAATTCATGAATAAAATCAAAGTCATTTTTTATATATAGGAATCAATTTCATGTTAATCTGACACATAGTGTGGAAAGTATATCTCAAAGTAAGCATTTTTCATTTAAAAGTGATATTTTAGTTCAAAATGTGCATCACCCACAGAAAACTGATCAAACTGACTAGAATTGTATTGATACTTCAGTAAAATGATACATAAATCATTTTTGATATATAGGAATAAATATCACATCAATTAGATGCACAATGTTCTCAGTATGAATAAAAGTGTGTGTTTTCCATTTAAAAGTGATATTTTAATTTATAATATACATCTATCACTAAAAACCAATAAAAAAACTCATATTGTCGTGATACTTTAAAAAAATTACCCATAAGTTATTTTTAACATTTATCAATTAACTAAACATCGATCTGATCCATGGTGTGTCTGATATGACTCAAAGTGTGTATTTTCAGTTTAAAAGTGAAATTTTAGTATAAAATGTGCATCACTCAGTGAAAACACAGCAAACGCACATATATTTTTTTGATACTTTATTAAAAAAAATCATATTTCATTTGTGATATGTAAGAATTAGACTATTGTCAATCTAACATGTGATGTTGCTTGCGATGGTGGGGGTGCGTGTGCATGATGACGCACAATAGACGGCCAATATAGCTGGGTGTGGTTGGGGGTAACTAGTTCTTAGACCAGCGGGTCTGGGACTATGGGCCATGTTATGGGATTTCAAGCCCTTTGGGCCTCTAGCCCATGTCTTTAGGCATATTTTTCTTGGGCCTATGAGCTACGTAATGGGTATCCCCTACCTAGAAGGAAAGGTGTCTTTGCTTTGTTTAATAATAAAAAAGTGGCTTCGACCCTAATTTTATTTTTATTATATATTGATTTACTATCTATTATTAATTTATTATTATTTTATTATTTAATTATTATTATTTCACTTAATATTTATTTAATATTTTTACAAATTATTTATTACTTATTATTTATTATTAATTATTTATTATGAATTTATTATATATTATAATTTTATAATTAATTATAAACTTTTTATTAACATGTTCTTTATTATTTATTTATTTATTACATATTTATTATTTATATATTATTTAATATTTATTTACTATCTATTTTATTTTATTTTTTAATTTTAATTTTTTATTTATTTTACTCGTATTAGAAACCCTCCCCTTTTTTATTAAATACAAGGAACCCTTTCATTTTTTGGGTAAAGGTATCACATTACATGGTCATCATACACCCAAGGGCACAAAGGCCTATAACACCCCAAGATTTCATGGTACGCTTCTCTTTGAATAATACAGTAGCGTGTGTTGTATGCAACTTCGACTTCTAACACACACCACAGCCAAACAAACTAGCCGTTATGAATAGTAATACCCACTTTTGGAAATTTTATAAATTTTATCTTTCAAAATAGACTTCATTTTTGGATTCGGAATATCGAAACTAGCTTAGGGTGAATTTTTGGTATTTTTCTGAAAACATTCAATTTTTGATGAATAGTGAAAAAACACTGAGTTATAGTTTAAAACTGAATTTTTATTTAAATAATTATTTATTTTATTTAAATTTAATTAAGGTAAAAATAGATACATAATACCTATATAAGTTCAATGTAATTCATTGGAGTTAGTTTAGAATAATTTTAGATATATAAAAATTTTATTGAACTTTCCACCGTCTTTTACCCACCTCCTAGGAGAATTTGGAAATTCACATAAAACTTAATTTTACCGCTTCTCTGAGTGTAATTCTGAAAATCTGAGAGAAATGGTTAATATCAAGGAGTAAAATGTGGTTCAATGAGATGAAAATAATTTTTGGTGAATAGTAACTTTTTACTTTTATTTACCACGGTTAAAAGTAAATAGGGTAATTAAGGGTAAAAATGATATTAATATTACACTAACACAAGTCCTAATCCTATTGGAAAAGTTTATCTCGACCAAAAACAACCTTAGTAATAAAATATTATCATTTAGGTCCACTTGTATTAGATTAGGACATTTATTTTTATTTAATTCAAAGAAGATTTAAAAGAGATAAAATCAAAGTTTAATAACTAAAACATTTTTAATATAGAGATATACATAGGATAAATTAGATTTTAAATATTCATTAGAAATATAAAAAGATTTCCTACATAATGGTATTTTACTTATAATTTTTAGAAATTAAATAATTTAATTTATTTATGACACAATGATGATGCAGTAATTACCTAATTAATGAAATATTAAAATAATTGATATTATAAATATCAAAATAAATGTAATTTGAGACCTTTTATGAATTAAACTAATTTTATAGGTTAATATGACATATTTGGATTAGTTATAAAAAACAATTCGAAGTAATAATGCTGTTATGAAATTATCAAAAACAAAATACCCAATAGTGTCAAAATTGACATAAAAGAGTTTTTAAAACATATATTATATTATTAATTAATATTCTATTCCTAAAAATCTAATGTTCGGCCAAAGAACTTATATAATTATAGGTGTATCATTAATGGACCACTTGGGGGTCTCTTAGAGGTATATAGTAAGTTTATTAACTATATAATATAACAATACAAAGAGACATGGTAAATTTCAAACTATTTAACTAAGAGTTAAATATAAATGATAAGGTTAATATAGTGACCCAAACCTGTCTAAAATCTATTGGTTGAAATGATTTCGACCCATACCCAACTTAAAATTTAAATAATCCACTTTGGAGCCATTAAAAACCGAATATGAATTTATTATAAAATAATATTTCTACCTTTTCCAAAGGTTCCCCTCACCTCTCTTATAAAAGGGCACTCCCCCTTCTCTCAAATTTAAACCTTCAAAGCCTTTTGTCTCATCCAGACCCAAAAAAAATATTTTCTCAACTTCCGTCACTTCAACCTAGAGGCCTTATTTTTATCAGAAAGCCAACCTAAGGAGCCCTTTTGATCAAATCAAAAGGAAGAACCCGAAGAAGAGGTAATGTTTTCACAACCCTCTTTTAAGTTCCTTTCTTCTTCAACTTCTTCTTTCTTTGTTATTTCAATTCTAAAATAATAACTCCAGTATCTTTTATATACTTTGATGTTATTATAAATATGGTACAACCATATTCACTATTATATCCATCCTTTGAATGACATGTCACCATACGTGTGTACGTACGACCTACCATCTCCACGTCGTGGTGTAATTGTTATTAAATACATTATTATTTGGATGGGTATAATAATGATGTATAATTCATGTAAATAATAAGTATAACATGATAATGATTCTGTATATATGATATACCATCCAATTATATATGATTTTAATATCAAAAGAATGATATTATCGCTCGTGCGTACGTACGGACTACCGTCTCCACGAACGTGGTGAGATTCATTCCTCATCGTATCCATACAAGTATAATTATCATCTTATGATTAAAAATAATGTTTAAGGACTTGATATAATTATGTATAAGAATAATATACAATCTATCCATAACAAACACAACTTATGTAACAAAACATATAAAAGAAAACGAGTAAGTTAACACCTGAAACGACGATAATACTAAGATATTATTAACAAAGAAATGATAAAAGATCATATATGATATCATATTAATGTATATTATTCTTTTATAATTAAATAACAATTATTTCACCATTATACATGAGGCTAAACAACCCACGACCAAGGAAAAAGTAC
This sequence comes from Viscum album, assembly GCA_963277665.1. Lineage (NCBI taxonomy): Eukaryota > Viridiplantae > Streptophyta > Magnoliopsida > Santalales > Viscaceae > Viscum > Viscum album. The sequence goes on along the minus strand of OY728127.1, from coordinate 399,676,451 downwards.
AAAGTAAGGGGTTTCTTATCTCACTTTTAATTCTGTGAGATTTCCATTGTTCGCCACTTATTTATTGCATATGGTGTGTGTAATACCCATGTTTGTATTCATTGTGTAATATACATTAATTCATGTATATTTACATCATCATTGTATGATACTTATTTCATGGTTGTGTGTTTCATAATTTAACAAATCAATAAGGGAATTTGAAATTTCAATTTCCACTCATTCGTCTATACGCATACTTCATTGATTATTTTACTCCAAGATTATGTGTGGAATCACTATTCATTTTCTTATGTCATAATTTCCACTACCCTTTATGTGGATATACTTTTGATACACATAATCACTCCATTTATAAATTCTCAAGTCATTGGTATGAACTTTATAAGAGTAATTTTTACTCAATCTCCATTTATTGAGTTAAACATCCAATTCATTGGTATCGTTTTTACAAGAATATGTGTGAATGTCCTTTGATTTTTTTACACTTAATATCCAATAATATTTAGTGTATTTATATTTTTCACACATAATTATGTCATTGATTTATCCTTAACTGAAGGATATGTCCTTTATGAGAGATTTCATCTCAATTTACATTCCATTGGGACTCCTTTGTTGTTATACACCAAATAAATTTTATATGGTGTATATAATGTACTTTGACATAGTATATCATGAATCCCTTTATTCTCATGATATTACAAAGTTTTTATTACCTCAATTATTGGTATTCAATTGTATCTCTTTTGGTTAGGAACTCTAACTAAAATATTATTTTAAAATGTTTTAAAGATTTATTATTCTAAATCTTTCTCACTAATGTCCATGTTTTAAAAATGGTTTTAAGGATTTATTTATATGGACATTAAAGTTTTCAAATCAAAATTCCTTTTAAAATTTTCAAAGTGGTATGGGACACTTTGATACAAAAATCTATTTTAAATGGCTTCTTGACAAATAGTGTGACTTTAAAATATTTTCAAGAAAAAGGGGGATATTTCTCTCAATAGTTTGATGATTATTTTAATATATGTCAATATCCTTCATTATTCTCTATTGAGGTTAATCTTATACAATAAAATCTTCTATATTGTATCTAATGAGTTATGTTTGACTGTGGATGCGCTATTTTTATACAATTCATGGTTTTTGGTTAAAGTATTGACATTTCGTATGATAGTTTTAATACGAATGTTTATGTTATATTTCAAACTTTTCATATGAGGAATGAATTGGACTTAGTAAGTAACAGGTGGAGCCTGTTATAGCTCCTCGATGCATCGGTAGGTCTCATTAGACAAACTAGTGTCTTGGCACAAGGCCTTGACAAAATCTTATTTGTAGCCTTGGCACGAGGCCTTGACTATGTGGTTATGATAGTCTGGCATTATGCATTACATCATTATGAAAGTGGTTGTTGATATTTCATGTGGTTATTCAACTATTATAATATCCATTTGAATAATTAAATGGCATTATTTCATTTTATCTTTGTCATATTATGCTGAAGTTCAAGTTTAAAAGGCTTTTGTTTTAGTTATACATTGCCTTAAATGTTTATGCTTATTTATGAAATTTTCTGCTATTTTGTTATCCCTACTGAGCATCTGAGCTCACCCCTTTCAATGTTTTATTTTTTCCAGGATGTGAAGAAGTTATTTATGAATGACCTGCAGGGATAGTATAAGGGTATATGAAGACAAGATGTTGTTTTAGTTTTTTTTACTTTATGATGTAACGTAAGACTTATGAATATATCTAGTGTTTCTAAGACTACTAAACTAATCGGTCTTTCAAGACTTGATCTTTTGTGATCATGCCAATGTTATGTAATAATTCACCGACTTTGGGTAACTGGGGTCAGGGCGTTACAGTTGGTATCAATGGAAGTTTAGTACAAACCTTGGAAACTATATTTAGATAAACTCTGATTAGAGCACATCCCTAAGAAGATTTTGAGGATTAGTATAGAATAACATCCTAGAATTTTGCTATTGTATTGATTTTGTGAGTTTTCCAAGAAATACATCCATGTATGGATATGAGCAGGTATAGGTGGCTCTGGCACAGATGTACCTAGGGGTAAAATCCGAAAACACCACTTTGATCTAGACTCGAATGGGAACTGGTGCACAACAACGGGCCTTTCTGCACTCTTGGTTACAACACTCCCGGGGGATATGCTTAGGATAATTTACATTTTCTTTACAAACCAATTTGAAGTATTTTAATATACGATGAGAATAAATGACCTTGGTTAATCCAAAGGTGTTTTAAATTGAGAATATGGTGTTAGGATATTCTCTAAATGATTTTATGACTACTTTTACTCACACGATGATTTCTGGTTTTAGTCAATGGCTAGAGTCCAAGGAAGTCATAGTAACTTTGAGAATGATGTACAAGGTGGGAACGGTGGTGGAAATGAGAAAAAAATGGAATGTTGATAGGTGTAAAAGATATCGTGTTCATGCCAAATCAGTTTTCCAAAAATATGATCAACAACATATATATTAACCAACTCCCAGACTCAACAAAGAAGAGAAAGGTGATGAATGATAAGAGCTACAGCAGTGGAGACCATGGAGAAAAGAATCCTAAATTTTAATCATGTAGGAAATGTGGAAGGAGACACCTAGGAAAGTGTCTCAATGGAACAAAGAAATGCTTTACATGTAGGAAAGGACATAAAGTGAAGAATTGCCGAGGAAAAATGAAGAGTACTATGGAAGAAAATAAAAATGGTCCCAAAAATCCATTTACAGATTTTCTGTAAATATAGGGGACCTGGACATTACCCGAGTGAATGCCCTATTCTATAGGATATTTTCTTGGTCAAAGAAGAAGCTATGTGGAAATAAATGGTTGGAAAAATGTTTAAAAGTATTAGTGCTCCTTGTTGATGGGATTAATTTGGAATAATTTTCTCTTGTATTTGTAACCCCGCAGTTTTCCATGTGAGAATGATATTTGTGGAAGACTTATCTTTTCCCTTGTGGATATAGTTATAAATAACCATTTGGTTTTATATGATCATTGGGTTTGAGTCAATTACAAGTTATTATATTTTGGGATGAAAATGCAAGGTATGAGATAACATGTCTGATTAAAATTACGTTATGGTTATTTTGAGGAATTTATCTCATTTTGGTAATTTTATAAAATATAGTTTTTGAAAAAGGACAATACGCATACCGTGTGACAACCCATCGCGTCAAACAAAGCTATGGGAATTGAACCCACAACCAAAGTGCAATTGGGATTTATTGCCTACCACTGGACTACGTGAATTCCCTGGTTAGTGTGACTAATTATTTTTAGTTAAATGATTTTATTGATCAATAATAAGTTGATTTGGGTTCTTATGTCTTATCAAATGAATACCCTTAGTATAGGAAAATGATTTGGTGATTAAGTGATAAATGTTATTTTTTAAGATGTTCACTTTGTTGGGAACACTATATGCCCAAGGAAATTAGAATACTATGGGATTTCATTTGAGGAGTAATGGTGGATTTTTATATACATTTTTATTGTGCATTTATAGTGATTTGGGTTATTTATGGAAATGATTAACCTATAATAGAGAATATGTGATTAGGTTAATTACTTTTAAGTATGTGACTTTAAGAGTAGTTTATGTCATTTGGAGATACAATTTAACGTGGAAGACTACATAACCAAATTCTTCTAAGTTCTGGGTTTCAATATTATTTTGGATTATATTGAAGGATTTTAAGGACAATTGTTTATTAAATTTTATTTATTTGAATTTGGGGTATTGTTGGTTTAATTTTAGAAATTAAGATTACTGTTTCTTTCTCTAAAGAAATATCCTTTTGGGGGATCATCAGATCTTGTACTAACCATTTTGGTTTTGATTAATCTCTAAAGACAAGGTAAATATATAGTTTATCCTTCATGAATCATGTGATTCTATAGAAGTTTATTCTAGCTCTTCCAGTGTGACCAAGTCTTCTTGAATACTCATCATTTAAAAAAATGAGTTAGTGGTGGGAATTTATTAAAGAATGAAACTCTACTTAAAAATTAAGTATATCTCTTTATTTTTTTAGTCAATCTCATAAATGAATTCCTCATCTTTATGTAATGTAACTTAAAAAATGTTGTCCGTATACTTTTCCTGCTGGGAAACTAAGGACCGTTTTTCCCATCACAAGTTTGTGGCTTTCTTGTTGTTAACTTTCTCCTGATCATGTTTTCTATCCCTCTCCATCAGAAATTGAGACTTAGTTTATCTTCCATATCCATGTTTTCCTACATGGAATCCTAGTATGAGTTATCTTGGGTGACCTTTGTACCTCTCTTTCTTTATTTTAAGGTGATAGTTTTATTGACTCTTTTTCCGATGTGGGACTTTCCATTATATTCCCAAGACCAATTTTAAAAATTTTGAGGATGAAATTATTTGAAGGAGAAGAGAATGTAACACCCCAAGCTTCCACAGTATGCTTCTCTTTGTATAATACAGTAGCGTGTGTTGTACGCAACTTCGAGTTCTAACACACACCACAGCCAATCAAACTAGCCGTTATGAATAGTAATACCCACTTTTTGAAATTTTATAAATTTTATATTTCAAAATGGACTTCATTTTTGGATTCGGAATATCGAAACTAGCTTAGGGTGGATTTTTGGTATTTTTCTGAAAACATTCAATTTTTGATGAATAGTGAAAAAACACTGAGTTATAGTTTAAAACTGAATTTTTATTTAAATAATTATTTATTTTATTTAAATTTAATTAAGGTCAAAATAGATACATAATACATATATAAGTTCAATGTAATTCATTGGAGTTAGTTTAGAATAATTTTAGATATATAAAAATTTTATTGAACTTTTCACCATCTTTTACCCACCTCCTAGGAGAATTTGGAAATTCACATAAAACATAATTTTACCGCTTCTGTGATTATAATTTCAAAAATCCGAGAGACATGGTTAATATCAAGGAGTAAAATGTGGTTCAATGAGATGAAAATAATTTTTGGTGAATAGTAACTTTTTACTTTTAGTTACCACGGTTAAAAGTAAATAGGGTAATTAAGGGTAAAAATGATATTAATATTACACTAACACATGTCCTAATTCTATTGGACAAGTGTATCTCGACCAAAAACAACCTTAGGAATAAAATATTATCATTTAGGTCCACTTGGATTTGATTAGGACGTTTATTATTATTTAATTCAAAGAAGAGTTAAAAGAGATAAAATCAAAGTTTAATAACTAAAACATTTTTAATATAGGGTTATACATAAGATAAATTCAATTGTAAATATTCATTATAAAGATAAAAATATTTCCTACAGAATCGTATTTTATTTATAATTTTTTGACATTAAATAATTTAATTTATTTATGATACAATGGTGATGCAGTAATTACCAAATTAATGAAATATTAAAATAATTGATATTATAAATATCAAAATAAATTTAATTTGAGACCTTTTATGAATTAAACTAATTTTATAGGTTAATATGAAATATTTTTATTGGTTATATAAATTTTTCTCGAAGTAATAATGCTGTTATGAAATTATCAAAAACAAAATACTCAATAGTGTCAAAATTGACATAAAAGAGTTTTTAAAACAAATATTATATTATTAATTGATATTATATTCCTAAAAATCTAATGTTCGGCCAAAGAACATATATAATTATAGGTGTATCATTAATGGACCACTTGGGGGGTCTCTTAGAGTTATATAGTAAGTTTATTAACTATATAATATAAAAATACAAAGAGACATGGTAAATGTCAAACTATTTAACTAAGAGTTAAATATAAATGATAAGGTTAATATAGTGACCCAAACCTGTATAAAATCTATTGGTTGAAAGGAATTCGACCCATACCCACATTAAAATTTAAATAATCCACTTTAAAGCCATTAAAAACCGAATATGAATTTATTATAAAATAATATTTCTAGCTTTTCCAAAGGTGCCCCTCACCCCTCTTATAAAAGGGAACTCTCCCTTCTCTCAAATTTACACCTTAAAATCCTTTTTTCTCAGCTATACCCAATAAAAATATTCTCTCAACTTCCCTCACTTCAACCTAGAGGCCTCAGTTTGATCAGAAAGCCAACCTAAGGAGCCCTTTTGATCAAATCAAAAGGAACAACCCGAAGAAGAGGTAATGTTTTCACAACCCTCTTTCAAGTTCCTTTCTTCTTCAACTTCTTATTTCTTTGTTATTTCCATTATAAAATAATAACACTAGTATCTTTTATATACTATGATGTTATTATAAATATGGTACAATCATATTCAGTATTCTATCCATCCTTTGAATGACATGTCACCATACGTGCGTACGTACGGCCTACCGTCTCCACGTCATGGTGTAATTGTTATTCAATACATTATTATTTGTATGGGTATAATAATGATGTGTAATTCATGTAAATAATAATTATAACATGATAATTATTCTGTATATATGATATACCATCCAATTATATATGATTTTAATATCAAAATAATGATATTATCGCTCGTACATACGTATAGACTACCGTCTCCACGAACGCGGTGAGATTCATTCCTCATCGTATCCATAAAAGTATAATTCTCATGTTATGATTAAAAAAAATGTTTAAGGACTTGATATAATTCTGTATATGAATAATATACAATCTATCCATAACAAACACGAGTTATGTAACAAAACATATAAAATAAAACGAGTAAGTTAACACCCGAAACGACGATAATACTAAGATATTATTAACAAAGCAATGTTAAAAGATCATATATGATATCATATTAATGTATATTATTATTGTATAATTAAATAAAAGTTATTTCACCATTATATAGAAGGATAACTAACCCTCTACCAAGGAAAAAGTACAAAGTAATGGGTTTCTTATCTCACTTTTAATTCTATGAGATTTTCATTGTTCACCACTTATTTATTGCAAGTGGTGTGTGTACTTCCCATGTTTGTATTCATTGTGTAATATAAATTAATTAATGGATATTTACATCATCATTGTATGATCCTTATTTCATGGGTGTATGTTTCATAATTTACCAAATCAATAAGGGGATTTGAAATTTCAATTTCCACTCATTCGGCTTTACGCATACTTCATTTATTATTTTACTCCAAGATTATGTGTGGAATCACTATTCATTTGCTTATGTCATAATTTACACTCCCCTTTATTTGGATATACTTTTGATACACATAATCACATCATTGATAAATTCTCAAGTCATCGGTATGAACTTGATAAGAGTAATTTTTACTCAATCTCCATTTGTTGAGTCAAACATCCAATTCATTGGTGTAGTTTTTACAAGAATATGTGTGAATGTACTTTGATTGTTTTACACTTAATATCTTATCATATTGAGTGTATTTATATTTGTTACACATAATTATGTCCTTGATTTATCCTTGACCTAAGGATACTGCCTTTATGAGAGATTTCATCTCAATTTACATTCCATTGGGACTCCTTTGTTGTTATACACCAAATCACTTTTATATGGTGTATATAATGTACTTTGACATAGTATATCATGAATCCCTTTATTCCCATGATATTACAAAGTTTTTATTACCTCAATTATTGTTATTCAAGTGTCTCTCTTTTGGTTAGGAACTCTAACTAAAATATCATTTTAAAATGTTCCAAAGATTTATTATTCTAAATCTTTCTCATTAATGTCCATGTTTTAAAAACGGTTTTAAGGATTTATTTATATGGACATTAAAGTTTTCAAATAAAAATTCCTTTTAAAAGTTTCAAGGTGGTATGGGAAACTTTGATTCAAAAATCTATTTTAAATGGATTCTTGACAAATAGTGTGAATTTTAAATATTTTCATGAAAAAGGGGGATATTTATCTCAATAGTTTGATGATTATTTTAATCTATGTCAATATCCTTCATTATTCTCTATTGAGGTTAATCTGATACAATAAAATCTTCCATATTGTATCGAATCAGTTATGTTTGACTGTGGATGTGCTATTTTTATACCATTCATGGTTTGTGGTTAAAGTTTTGACATTTCGTATGATAGTTTTAATACGAATGTTTATGTTATGTTTTAGACTTTCCATATGAGGAATGAATTGGACTTAGTAAGTGACGGGTGGAGCCCCCTATATCTCCTCCATGCATCGGTAGGTCTCACGAGACAAACTAGTGTCTTGGCACAAGGCCTTAACAAAATCTTATTTGTTGTCTTGGCACGAGGCCTTAACTTTGTGGTTATGATAGTCTGGAATTATGCATTCCATCATTATAAAAGTGGTTATTGATATTGCATGTGGTTATTCGACTAGTAGAATATCCATGTGAATAAGTAAATGTCATTATTTCATTTTAACTTTTCCATATTATGATGAAGTTCAAGTTTAAAAGGCTTTTTTTTAGTTATACATTGCCTTAAATGTTTATGCTTATTTATAAAAGTTTCTATTATATTGTTATCCTTACTAAGCATCTGAGCTCACCCCTATCAATGTTTTATTTTTCCCAGAATGTGAAGAAGTAATTTATGAATGACCTGCATGGATAGTATGAGGGGATATGAAGACAAGATGTTGTTGTAGTTTTTTTTTACTTTATGATGTAACGTAAGACTTATGAATATATCTAGTGTTTCCAAGACTACTAAACTAATCGGTCTTTCGATACTTGATCTTTTGTTATCATGCCAATGTTATGTAACAATGCACCGACTCTGGGTTACTGGGGTCGGGGCGTTACAGGCCCAAGTAGTAGGCTTGAAGAGCTTGACCTGTATCATCTATTTATTTATTATTTATTATTTATTTACTAAAAATTTATTATATATTAATTTATAATTTATTTACTACTTATTTATTATATATTAATTTATTATTCTTTTTTAATTTATTATTTTTTATTACTAATTTATTATTAACATTCTATTTATTATTATTTATTACTTATTTATTATATAATAATTAATTATTAATTGTTACTTATTTTTTATTAATTGATTATTAATTTAATATTTATTTATAATAAATTGATTTTTTATTTTTTATTAATTTATTTTTCAATGGTTATTAATTTTTTATTAATTTATTATTCATTTATTATTTATTCACTATTTATTCATTATTTATTTATTATTTAATTATTGTTTATTAATTTATTTGTTTTTTGTTTTTTGTTATTTATTTGTTTTTTTATTCATTGTTCATTTATTATTTGGTTTTTATTATTTTTTATTTATTTGTTTTGGTTTTTATTTATTTTATACTAATTTATTATCAACATACTATTTATTATTATTTATTACTTATTTATTATATAGTAATTATTTATTTATTTTTTATTATCTATTTATTTTTTGATTTTTATTATTTTTTATTTTTTATTTATTTGTTGTCTATATTATTAATAATTGTTCAATTTTATTTATTAAGTTGTAATACTTTTAAAATGTTTGACATCTATATAATTAATTCATTTAAATGAATATTTTATAATTTTTTTCATTTTTTGAACGTGTTTACAAGTCATGTAATTAATCTTATGAATTAATTTTTTTAAATAGTTTTTTATCTATTAAACATTAATTATTTATTTATAATATTATTTAATCAACATTATTTATTAATTTTTAATATTTATAAATTTTTATATTTTTTGGAATTTAATCATTTTCTAATATTTATTTTTATATATTTATGTACTATGTTTTAATATTTTCAATATGAATTTGTCTTTATTTTAATATATATCCATTTTTATTTTTTTAATAATTTTCATAATTAATAAAACTTATTTATTTTTTATAATTTTAATGTCTACTCATATTTAATTATTCAATTGCACTCATTTTTAACTTTCATTAATTTAAGACTATATATTCATTAATAGTGTTAATTATTTTTTTACTTTTTTCTTAATTTATTCATTTTTAATATATTTTCATTTAATATTTTTGGTATTTTATTTTAAAAAAAATTATCAACACTTTCAAATAATCACTCATAAATATGGGTTTATCAGTGCTATAATATAAAGAACTAATAAAACATATCTTTAACAGCACAAATAAGCACTAATAAATGTGTGTTTTTGTTTGTAATTCATATCCCTAAAAGGATAATGGAAGACTTTCATGACCCATCATTTATCTCACCATGTTCAACAAGTTTTTGTTTCTATTTTTACATACACCGTTCCACTGAGGTGTATAAAGAGGAGCGAGTTGAGATAGGATCCCAAACTCCCTTAAGTAATCAATATAGTATGATTAAGATATTCTCCACCATGATATGAGTGGAGTTTCTTAATCTTCTTACCAAGAAAATTCCCATATTTTTTCTTGTATTCCTTGAATTTGTCAAAATAATCAGACTATTACCTCATTAAGTAGACATATCCATATCTACTAAAATAATCAGTGAAATTTATGAAGTATGAGTACCCACCCCTTGCTTCAATGGGAAATGATCCACGCACATTGGTATGAACTAATTCAAGAAGTTATTTGGACCTTTGACCTTTTCTGCTAAATGGGGTTTTGGTCAGCTTATCTTGTAATCATACGGGACAGAAACCAAGTGGTTTCAGTTCAAAAGAATCTAAATATTCATTTTGGTATAATTTTTTCAAGAAATTTTTGTTTACATGACCTAGCTAGTGATGTCAGGGTTATGTGTGGTATTAGTCATGTGAATTAGTTTCTTCATCGATTTTCATTACTTGGTTTGTGTAATCCAACACATAAAGTCTATTATTTAAATGTGCCTTACCATAAAAAATGTTATCTTTATAAAAGAATCAACATTCATTTAAAAATTTGAAAATAAATCCATTTGTATCATGTATGGATATATAAATAATTTTTTTGGTAATAGATGGAACATAATAACAATCTCTCAAAACCAAGATCATTTCGGTCAGCAACGTGAGGTAGTAGTCCCCAGTAGCTAAAGTAGAAAGTTTATCTTCGTTGGATACTTGAACATCTACCTCTCCTCAATCAATTATTCTGAATCTACTTTCTTTGTATATTTTAATAAATATGTGTGCACCACAATCTCTATCTAAACCCATTTTTTAGAAATGGATAAATTTCACTTGATAACAAATGCATATGAATAAACCCCTTTATTTATTGGCTAGGTGTGGTTTTTTCTTCCAGTGGGCCTTCTTTCCACATGTGAAATAGACAACATCTTGTTCCCTTTATTTCCCCTTAATCTTCCTCTTATTGTAAGGTAATGAAGAAGATTTGGGATTAAAGAACTTCTATTATTCTTTCCATTTATTCACCATAAGTATAGAAGGATTTTCTCACTTTGTATCCTTATCTACATGGAGATGAAGAGTGAAAGGATCTAGCAGAGACTTGTTAATGTTTTTCATATTAAAATTCACAATGAAGATAAATAATCTTTAATAGAGTTATTCTAGAGTGAGATGGTGCCTAGTTCGTTGGGGAGTTTAAACCTTGGAACCTCTGGGTGCTCAATGTAGCCAATGAGCTTGACTATGTGAGGCCCAGCTCAGAAACACTCTCTAAGATTTCTCAAAAATAGCACCTTGGAGATATCAAATTGTTCCTATTTAGCTCTCTCCTAGTAAAGACCATGGAGGTGATCAATATTTCTATACATATCCAGGATTTCTTGAGACTTTATGAGTTCAATAGACATAGTCGAAAGCATCAAACATTGAACATTGAACACATCGCTCAAATTTTTTTTTAGAAAAGAAAATTTCCATCACTTGCCTCATTAGTAGGAGGATTAGGCATTGAGGATTCTAGAACGTATGATTTCCATTCAATGATTATCATAGCCTAAAGGTGTATAAACCACCCATGAAGATTACTATCAGTTAGGAGGTTTTATTTCTCTAATATTGATCATAGGGATAGTGTGGATGATGAGATTTCAATTTTATTCTACAATTCAAAGAGAATATTATTAGTATATTTTCTTGATTACAAGTTATGTGATAAATAATAAATAAATATATTTTATAAAATCTCCCTCTATTTTATCAAGTCCCCATAGCCCTCGCCATTGAACTAATAATTTCTAGTTGCTTTAACATTCCAGCGGTAAGTATAACAACCCATACTTTACATACATTGTTATTACTTCAAAATTGAAGCACACTTATTACAACATATAACAAAACCATGAAAGGACCGTATAGGTATAGTGTCTTTAGAAAATGGTAAATATAAACAACTGGTTCATAAAGTGTCTACATTGTCTCCCATTTATTTTGTCATATCTATAGTCCATTTTGGCATATATTACTTAATAACCTTCTTCCTGACCTGTGGAAAGAAAACATACAAAAGGGTGAGCTCAAATGCTCAGTAAGGGTAAACAAAATAAATATCAATCACATCATATTCATAAGAACATAACATTTTGGAAATCTTAACCTGCAAAAGAGAGCATAATTTCATAACATGGGATAAATCATAGTAGTGAAATGAAATACCAATAATCATAACTTAAAACATGAAACTTTGTGGCATGAACACATAATCATAGAGAATCATTTCTTATTAGTCAAGACTCATTTCCAAGACTATCTTAGTGGACAAAGTCCATTTCTGAACCGAGTTCACTCCTCGTTTAAGTCCTGTTTTACTGAACCGGTTTAACCTACCGTTCCAGCCATGTCTATCTCATGAGATATAAAATATTTACCCAATGCATTGGAGGGATATATAGGTCCCACCCATCTCATAATGATATCATTCTTATGTGTGCCACAAAATCATAAATCATACATCATTGCATAAATCATGAAATAAAAATGGGATTCTTAAACAACATGACATCATAAAACAATTCATATAAGATAAAAGAATTCATAAAAATAATTCCATCACAACATAATCAAATCAATGTAATAATAGGGATAGAAACAGAACCCTATATTATCTTATATGGAAAATAATTTTGATAAAACACTTGAACTCCATTCTTGAGGAAAATATCCTTTCTACTTCAAAAACATTTTCCTTTCTTAACATGTCATACAATTTTAAACTAAAAGAAGTTGATTAAAAATAAACTTGAAAACCTGTAAAGGAAGCTTCTTGGAAATAATGTTTTAAAAATCCATTCATGCCGTATAAGTTAAAAAACATTCTTCTCGTAATTTTGTCGGAAAAGTCAAAAAGTACCTCGTACGAAAAACAACAAAAGATTCCTTTAATATCTTTTACTAAAAACTCACCGAAGGGTAAAATTGGATTTAAAAAATTGTAGGTGGATGGAAACAATATTACATATTGAGGAAACATCTATGTGGATGATAAAATACACCCCATTAAATTCTGAAGTATAAACAATCTCGGATAAAAATTGAGATTGCGAGATTTTCCCTTACCTTAGGTCCGATTTTCTTCGTAAGTGTCCGAACCTCATGTATAATGATTTAAATATTGTTATTGACTTATTCCAGAATCATAATTATTTTTATGATATCATATATGGTCATATTCTTAGTTTCTTATTAGTAATATTTCATTACTACTTGTTATTCGAGTGTTTATTACTTTTTGTTCTTATGCGCATTTTGTCGAATAAATTCTTATTTTTCTTTTTAGGTTATAGATACCTCATTTATAAAATTGTATTATTGTAATATATATCATATTAATTCATTCAATTAATTTATATAATCATTATGCAATGAAGATCATGTAGAACGAGTCGCATCACATTGTGGAGACGGTATTCCGTATGTACGCACGAGCGATGATATTGTTCCCATGATCGTGGAATTGTATTGGAGTGTATATATACTATTTCATAATCAATATAAATTTACAATAATCATATATATTCATTATTTACACCATTATACCCATCCAAGTAAGGTGGTGGTGGAAAATAGATTACACCATGGCGTGGAGACGGTATTCCGTACGTATGCACGCGCGGTGATTTTGTTTTCCGTAGGATGGATAGATGGTGAAATAGGGTTGTTTCATACTTATAATAACATATCAGTATATTATTTATACTGATGTTATTAATTCATAATGAAACAACTAAATAAGAAGAAGTGGAATAAGAAATAAAGTTGAAAGAATCGGTAACAGACATTACCTCTTCTTTGAAGCACCTCTTTGAGATCTCCTCTTAGGGCACTAAAATTGGTCTTTGAAGAAGAACAGGACCTCTAGGATGTTTCTAGGGAAGTGGAGAGGAGATATTGTCAGGTTTTTTCCGAGCTTGAAGGCTCAAAGTGGTGTGAGGAAGAGAGGGAGGAGGTGCCCTTTTATAAGGGAGGAGAGGGGCACCTTTGGAATAATAAAAAATATTATTTTATTATAAAGTCAAATTCGGTTTTTAATAGATAAAAATTGATATGTTTCGAATCTAAGGTTGGGATGGGTCTAAATCCTCTCATAAAATATAATTTAGACAAGTTTAGATATCAATTTTAACCTTATCATTTATATTTAACTTTAAGTTAGATAATTTAACTTTTACCGTGTCTTCTTATTTTCTTACACTATAAGGTTAATAAACTTACTATATCAAGACAAAAGAACCCCAAGTTGTTTATTATTAATATATATAACCTTATCTAATTCATTTGGTCAAACCTTAGATTTTTAGGAATAAAATAACAATTAATAATATAGTATTTGTTTTAAAAACAATTTTATGTCAATTTTGACACTATTTGGTAATTGATTTTTGTGAAAATCATAACAGAATTATTAGTTAGAAAATATTTAATTAAATCAATACTAACATGTCATATTAACATATAAAATTATTGTAATTCATAAAAAGTCTCAAATTACATTTATTTGGGTATCTATAACATCAATTATGTTAATATTTCATTAATAAGATAATTACTGCATCATCATTGTGTCATAAATAAATTAAATTATTTAATGTATAAAAATTATAAATAAAATACCATTATGTTCGAAATCTTTTTATCTTTCTAATGAATATTTATAGTCGAATTTATCTTATGTATAACTCTATATTAAAAATGATTTAGTTATTAAACTTTGATTTTAACTATTTTAACCCTTCTTTAAATAAATTGATAATAAATGTCCTAATCTAATCCAAGTGGGCCTAAATGGTCATATTTTATTCCTAAGGTTGTTTTTGGTCGAATTAAAGTTATCCAATAGAATTAGTACATGTGTTAGGCTAATAATAATAACACTTTTACCCTTAATTACACTATTTACTTTTAACCGTGGTAAAAAAAAGTAAAAAGTTACTATTCACCAAAAATTATTTTCATCTCATTGAACCACATTTTAGTCCTTGATATTAACCGTGTCTCTCAGATTTTTGAAATTCTACTCACAGAAGCGGTAAAATTAAGTTTTATGAAAAATTCAGTTTTTTTTAACTACCACTTAGTAGTTTCACTATTCATCAAAAAAATGGAAGTTTCCAGAAAAATACCAAAAATTAGGCCTAAGCTATATTTGATATTATGAATTCAAAAATGATGTTTATTTTACCAAATTAAAAACATATCAGTTACATTAACTAATTTCAAAATTAATTCCCGTCGTCAAAACAAATAGCATGTTTTTAAAAGATAATAACTATCAAAAGATTGACACTTGTTTATGTCTGGTTTAAATGTGAAATTACATCCAATGAACAACATTGTATTAAATTGTAAAAATATATTCTAAATATACTTTAAAACCACTTAAATTAATAATTTATCACTATTAATTATTTCGATTAAAAAAGTTGTTTTTAATTAAAATTTAGTATTTTTCACTATTCATCAGAATATGAAAGTTATCCGAAAAGTACCAAAATTTCACCCTAAGCTAATTTCGATATTCTGAATCCAAAAATGAAGTCCATTTTGAAAAACAAAAATTTCAAAATTTCAAAAAGTGGTTATTACTATTCATAACGGCTAGTTTTAATAATATTTTAATTGCATATCGTTGTTCAGTGAAACTCGGTATTGCGTACGACGCAAGCTATTGAGAAAGGTCTCGGTTGCATGTAAAGAAAGCCAAGATAGTTTTGTGTGTAGTGAAATATTCCTTTGATGATTTCTATAACATAAAAACAAAATATTTCTCATAAAAGTCTCGGGTGTTACATTCTACGCCCCTTAAAATGAATTTCGCCCTCGAAATTCGTCACTTTGTAACAAACAGATGAGGATACCTTTCCCTCATCATATCCTCAAGCTCCCATGTAGATTATTCTAATTGGTGGTTCCTCCATAAAACTTTCACCAATCGAGTGGTCTTGTTTCGTAGGACTTTTTCGCAACGATCCAGAATCTCTATCGACTGTTCTTCATAAGAAAGATCTTGCTCTAGCAGTATAACTTCTGAGCTGAGTACATGTGAAGGATCAGGTATGTACTTTCTCAGGAGAGACACATGGAACACATCGTGAACTTGAGATAGATTTGTTGGAAGCGTCAATCGGTAAGCTACCTTTCCAACCCGATCCAGTATTTCGAAAGGACCGATATATCTAGGGCTCAACTTCCCCTTCTTTCCAAATCTCATGACCCTCTTCCAGGGAGATATTCGTAAGAACACTTTATCACCCACTTCAACCTCTAGGTCTTTTCTTTGGTTGTCGGCATAACTTTTCTGTCGACTCTGAGATGCTCTTATATGTTGTTGAATAGATCGGACCTTTTCTGCCATCTCATCAACAAGATCAGGTCCTAATAGCTTTCTTTCCCCAACTTCATCCCAGCAAGTTGGAGTCCTGCATTTCTTTCCATAGAGAGATTCATAAGGAGCCATCTGAATACTGGAGTGAAAGCTATTATTATAAGAAAATTCCACCAAAGGTAGGTGTTGATCCCAACCACCTTTGAAATCCATAGAGCAAGCTCTCAACATATCTTCTAGAGTTTGAATTGTTCTCTCAGACTGACCATCTGTTTGAGGATGATAAGAAGCGCTGAAACTCAACTCTATATCCAGAGTATGTGAAGACTTCTCCAGAACTTCGAGGTAAATCTCGGATCTCGATCAGATATAATAGAAAGTGGTACTCCATGCAATCTTACCACTTCCTTTACATATATCCTGGAAAGATGATCAAGAGAGAAATCCTCTCTAATAGTAATGAAGTGTGTAGACTTTGTAAGATGATCAACTATGACCCAGATAGAATTATTGCCTTTGGATGTTTTAGGAAGTCCTGTGACAAAGTCCATAGTGATGTTTTCCCATTTCTATTCTGGTATGGGTAATGGTTGTAACATCCCCTTAGACTTCTATCTCTCAACTTTAACTTGATGACAAACCAAGCATCGAGAGACATATTCAGCAACATCTCTTTTCATGCCATCCCACCAGAAGTACTCTTTCAGGTCCCTATACATATTCGTGCTTCCAGGATGAATAGAGAATGAAGAACTATGAGTCTCATCCAGTAGCTCCTTTAATTCTGGAATGGGAGGAACTCAAATCCGATTCCTGAACTTTATTAACCCATCACAATCAAGGTTGAATTCAGGAACATTTCTCACCTTCTTTTGTAACTCGACATCTTCTTTCTATGCCTCTTGAATATTCACATGTATAGATAGTTGAACATTCATTTGATAAAGATAAGATTTCTCCCCTTCCATTAAAATTCCAAGATCCATCCTTTGTAAATCCATAAATATTGGATCTTTTGTGATCCTCATCATGGATAAGCTAGAATGGTCTTGTCGACTTAATGCATCTTCCACCTTGTTTGCTTTCCCAGGGTGGTAATGAATTGATCAGTCGTAATCCTTAATCAGTTCCAACCATCTTCTTTGGCGCATATTCAGCTCCTTTTGTGTGAAAATATACTTTAAACTTTTATGATCAGTAGAAATATCACACCTTTCTCCATAAAGATAATGCCTCCAAATCATTAATGCAAAGATTACCGCAGCTAACTCCAAATCATGTGTTGGGTAATTTTGCTCGTGGATTTTCAACTGTCGTGAGGCATAATCTATCACCATATCATTTTTCATAAGAACACACCCCAGCCCCTTCTTGGATGCATCACTGTAGATCACAAACCTTTCTCCACTACAATGCAGTGTGAGCACAGGTGCACTGGATAACCTTCTTTTCAAATCCTTGAAATTCTCTTCACATTCCTCCGTCCAAACAAACTTAAATCCTTTCCGAGTCAACCTGGTGAGTGGATTAGATAATCATGAAAAATCTTTCACAAAACGTCAATAATATCCATCCAAACCGAGAAAACTTTGGATCTCGGTTACTGTTGTTGGTCTCGACCATCTTTCGATAACCTCTATTTTTGCTGGATCCATAGATATCCCCTCTTTTGAGATTATGTGACCCAAAAATGAAACTTTTTTAAGCCAAAATTCAGACTTGGTAAATTTGTCATAAAGCTTCTCCTTTCTCAGGGTCTTCAATATAATTCTCAAGTGATATTCATGTTATTCCTTGCTCTTTGAATAAACAAGAATATCGTCTATAAATACTACCACAAACTGATCAAGATAGTCTCTAAAGAATCTATTCATTAGATCCATGAAGATAGCAGGGGCATTAGTAAGACCAAATGCAATCACTATAAATTCATAATGTCCATACCTTGTACGGAAAGTCGTCTTTGGTATATCCTCCCTTGTGACCCTTAATTGATGATACCCTGAATGAAGATCAATCTTGGAAAAGTATTGAGCTACGCATAGTTGGTCAAATAATTCATCAATGTGTGGGAGAGGATATTTTTTCTTGATAGTGATCTTGTTAAGTTCTCGATAATCAATGTATAGTCTCATTGATCCATATTTCTTCTTAACAAACAGAACAGGTGCTCCCCAAGGTGACACACTAGGGCGTATGAATCCCTTATCAAGATTCTCTTGGAGTTGCTTCTTCAATTCCTACAACTCAATTGGGGCCATTCTATAAGGTGTCTTTGAAATAGGAAAATCACCCGGTACGAGTTCTATTGAAAACTCAACTTCACGATTTGGTGGAAGACCCGGAAATTCCTCCGGAAAGACATCATAAAACTCCCGTACAATGGGAATATTATTAATTGTGAGTTTCTCACCAACCATTTGAGATAAATAACCCTCATTTAGTGGAATCAAGACCCATAAGATGGAAGAAATTTCCACTGGAAGGTTATGTTCATCCTTGCATCGATAGACGATCATAGATTGATCTGGAATATGAAATGTGACTTCCCTTATTTGGCAATTGATATGAGCTCTATATAAAGAAAGCCAATCCATGCCAAGAATCACGTAAAATTCCACTATAGGAAGTGTCACAAGATTTGCAGGAAGCACTTTCCCACAAACTTCAATCAGGGAAGAATTATAAACTTTTGATGCGACTGTTGTGCCATTAGGTGTTGTCACAGCTAACTCAACATCTAATTGTTGAGGTAATATGGTGATACTCTTAGAAAATTCTTCAGAAATAAAAGAGTGGGTGGATCCAGAATCAAATAAAACATTTTCTACTTTAGAGTGGATGGTAAGTGTACCTTTCACCACATCGTTATCGTACTCCACATCGCTAATAGAAATTGCATGTGACTTTCCTCTGTCTTTAGCCTTAAGATTTTGTTGATGTCAATCATCATCAATAACCCTTGGATTAGGGCATTTATTGGCATAATTCCCCATATCCTTTCACTTGAAACATTGAAGTGTAGTAGGTTCATTCTGTGTGTCCCTTCCTTTGTTTGCATCATTAGACATCTTCTTTCCATCATTGAGGCATTTAAATGACTGATGACCTTCCTTTCCACATTTGAAACATTTACTTGTCCCTTTAAGACAACTCCATCCATGTTTCTTTCCACACTTTGAGCATAAGGGAAATCTCATCTTCTTTTCAGTGTGCTCTTTATATTTTCCTTTGAATTCAATTTTCCTCTTCTTATCAAACCCATATGACTGATGGGTTACTCCAATCACCATCTCAACTTTGAGAGCACATCGAACTATTTCCTCATAGCTATTGAAGTCCCTTATGGATAAGGCCCTTCGAAGACTTGGTTTTAAGCCACTAAAGAATCGATCGATCTTACTCTCAGGTTGGATAATAATACCAGAAGCGTACCTTGTAAGTCTTGTAAAATTTGCTTCATAGGTACCAACAGATTCATCATCCTTTTGCTTCAGTTCAAGAAACTCTTTCTCCATCTTTTTTCGGAGAATATGAGGGAATTACTTATTGAAAAATAAGTTCTTGAACTTGTCCCATTCCATGGACTCAATTTCATCCCTTTGCCTCGTATTCTTAATAAGATTCCACCATTGATCAGCATCTCCTTCCAAACGATACACTACTAGGATGAATTTATAATGTTCAGAACATTGAAGAACTGAAAATATATTTTCAGTAGTACTAATCCATTTTTCAGCAACTAATGGATCATTAGACCCGCTGAAATAAGGTGGACGCTGCCTCATGAAGGATTCAACAGAATGTTGCTCCTTCCTTTGCTCGTTTGGAAGTCCTGCATGATTCATAGATTGAGAAAGTTGTGTGAGCATGGCTACAAGATTTTGCATTCCAACTCCCATAACGTTTGGTTGCTCATGGGGACAATCATTGCATTGCCCATCGCATTCCACATTAACATGGTTCCTTCAGGTTCCAGCCATTGACTAAAACCAAGAAGAATAGTGTGAGCAACACTAATTATAATAGAAAAACCACATAATCAAGAATAAAATTTCACACTTATGGTCTTATCCTAGATTATTCATGGCCATTTCTAAAACACTAAGATTGTGTTCTATGCTTAGACTTATCCTTAGGGTTCTTACTAAGGCTTTCACATCCTAGTTTCCAAAGGTTGACTATACCTTTCCTCTGATACCAACTATAACAACCCATACTTTACATACATTGTTATTACTTCAAAATTGAATCACACTTATTACAACATATAACAAAACCATGAAAGGATCGTATAGGTATAGTGTCTTTAGAAACTGGGAAACATAAACAACTGGTTCATAAAGCGTCTACACTGTCTCCCATTTATTTCATCATATCTATAGTCCATTTTGGAATATATTACTTAATAACCTTCTTCCTGACCTGGGGAAAGAAAACATACAAAAGGGTGAGCTCAAATGCTCAGTAAGGGTAAACAAAATAAATATCAATCACATCATATTCATAAGAACATAACATTTTGGAAATCTTAACCTGCAAAAGAGAGCATAATTTCATAACATGGGATAAATCATAGTAGTGAAATGAAATCCCAATAATCATAACTTAAAACATGAAACTTTGTGGAATGCACACATAATCATAGAGAATCATTTCTTATTAGTCAAGACTCATTTCCAAGACTATCTTAGTGGACAAAGTCCATTTCTGAACCGAGTTCACTCCTCATTTCAGTCCTGTTTTACTGAACCGGTTTAACCTGCCGTTCCAGCCATGTCTATCTCATGAGATATAAAATCTTTACCCAATGCATTGGAGGCAGATATAGGTCCCACCCATATCATAATTATACCATTCTTATGTGTGCCACAAAATCATAAATCATACATCATTGCATAACTCATGTAATAAAAATGGGATTCTTAAACAACATGACATCATAAAACAATTCATATAAGATAAAAGAATTCATAAAAATAATTCCATCACAACATAATCAAATCAATGTAATAATAGGGATAGAAATAGAACCCTATATTAACTTAGATGGAAAATAATTTTGATAAAACACTTGAACTCCATTCTTGAGGAAAATATCCTTTCTACTTCAAAAAAAATTTCCTTTCTTAACATGTCATACAATTTTAAACTAAAAGAATTAGATTAAAAATAAACTTGAAAACTTGTAAATTAAGCTTCTTGGAAATAATGTTTTAAAAATCCATTCATTCCGTATATGTTAAAAAAAACATTCTTCTCGTACTTTTGTCGGAAAAGTCAAAAAGTACCTCGTACTACGAAAAACGACAAAAGATTCCTTTCATATCTTTTACTAAAAACTCACCGAAGGGTAAAATTGGATTTAAACAATTGTAGGTGTATGGAAACAATATTATATATTGAGGAAACATGGATGTGGATGATAAAATACACCACAGTAAATTCTGAAGTATAAACAATCTCGGATAAAAATTGAGATTGTGATATTTTCCCTTACCTTAGGTACGATTTGCTTCGTAAGTGTCCAAACCTTCTGTATAATGATTTAAATAATGTTATTGACTTATTAAAGAATCATACTTATTTTTATGATATCATATATGGTCATATTCTTAGCTTTTTATTAGTAATATTTCATTACTACTTGTTATTCGGGTGTTTATTACTTTTTGTTCTTATGCGCGTTTTGTCGAATAAATTCTTATTTTTCTTTTTAGGTTATAGATACCTCATTTCCAGAATGGTATTAGTGTAATATATATCATATTAATTCATTAAATTCATTTATATAATCATTATGCAATGAAGATCATGTAGAACAAGTTTCATCACATCGTGGAGACGGTATTCCGTACGTACGCACGAGCGATGATATCGTTCCCATGATCGTGGAATTATATTGGAGTGTATATATACTATTTCAGAATCAATATCACTTTACAATAATCATATATAGTCATTATTTACACCATTATACCCATCCAAGTAAGGTGGTGGTAGAAAATAGATTACACCACGGCGTGGAGATGGTATTCCGTACGTACGCACGCGCGGTGATTTCGTTTTCTGTAGGATGGATAGATGGTGAAATAGGGTTGTTTCATACTTATAATAACATATCAGTATATTAGTGATAATGATGTTGTTAATTCATAATTAAACAACTAAAGAATAAGTAGTGGAAGAAGAAATAAAGTTGAAAGAATCGGTAACGGACATTACCTCTTCTTTGAAGCTCCTCTTTGAGATCTCCTCTTAGGGCACTAAAATTGGTATTTGAAGAAGACCAGGACCTCTAGGATGTTTCTAGGGAAGTGGAGAGGAGATATTGGCAGGGTTTTTCCGAGCTTGAAGTCTCAAAGTAGTGTGAGGAAGAGAGGGAGGAGGTGTCCTTTTATAAGGGAGGAGAGGGGCACCTTTGGAATAACTAGAAATATTATTTTATTATAAAGTCAAATTCGGTTTTTAATAGCTCAAAATTGATATATTTCGAAGATAAGGTGAGGATTGGTCTAAATCCTCTCATCCAATAGAATTTAGACAAGTTTAGGTATCAATTTTAACCTTATCATTTAGATTTTACTTTAAGTTAGATAATTTAACTTTTACCGTGTCTTCTTGTTTTCTTACACTATAAGGTTAATAAACTTACTATATCAATCCAAACGAATCCCAAGATGTTTATTATTAATATATATAACCTTATCTAATTTATTTTTCCGAACCATAGATTTTTAGGAATAAAATAACAATTAATAATATAGTATTTGTTTTAAAAACAATTTTATGTCAATTTTGACACTATTTGGTAATTGATTTTTGTGAAAATCATAACAGAATGATTAGTTCGAAAAAATTTAATTAAATCAATACTAACATGTCTTGTTAACATATAAAATTATTTTAATTCATAAAAAGTCTCAAATTACATTTATTTGGGTATTTATAACATCAATTATGTCAATATTTCATTAATAAGATAATTACTGCATCATCATTGTGTCATAAATAAATTAAATTATTTAATTTCTAAAAATTATAAATAAAATACCATTATGTTGGAAATCTTTTTATATTTCTAATGAATATTTATATTCGAATTTATCTTATGTATAACTCTATATTAAAAATTATTTAGTTATTAAACTTTGATTTTAACTATTTTAACCCTTCTTTAAATAAATTGATAATAAATGTCCTAATCTAATCCAAGTGGGCCTAAATGGTCATATTTTATTCCAAAGGTTGTTTTTGGTCGAATTACACTTATCCAATAGAATTAGGACATGTATTAGGGTAATAATAATAACACTTTTACCCTTAATTTCCCTATTTACTTTTAACCGTGGTAAAAAAAGTAAAAAGTTACTATTCACCAAAAATTATTTTCATCTCATTGAACCACATTTTAGTCCTTGATATTAACCGTGTTTCTCGGATTTTCGAAATTCTACTCACAGAAGCGGTAAAATTAAGTTTTATGAAAAATTCAGTTTTTTTTCAACTACGACTTAGTGGTTTCACTATTCATCAAAAAAATGAAAGTTTTCAGAAAAATACCAAAAATTAGGCCTAAGATATATTTGATATTATGAATTCAAAAATGATGTTTATTTTACCAAATTCAAAACATATCAGTTACATTAACTAATTTAAAAATTAATTCTCGTCATCAAAACAAATAGCGTGTTTTTAAAAGATAATAACTATCAAAAGATTGACACTTGTTTATGTCTGGTTTAAATGTGAAATTACATCCAATGAACAACATTGTATTAAATTGTAAAAATATATTCTAAATATACTTTAAAACCACTCAAATTAATAATTTATCACTATTAATTATTTGGATTAAAAAATTTGTTTTTAATTAAAATTTAGTAATTTTCACTATTCATCAGAATATGAAAGTTATCCGAAAAGTACCAAAATTTCACCCTAAGCTAATTTCGATATTCCGAATCCAAAAATGAAGTCCATTTTGAAAAATAAAATTTAAAAATTTTCAAAAAGTGGTTATTACTATTCATAACGGCTAGTTTTAATAATATTTTAATAGCATATCGTTGTTTAGTGAAACTCGGTATTGCGTACGACGCAAGCTATTGAGGAAGGTCGATGTTGCATGTAAAAAAAGCCAATCTAGTGTTGTGTGTAGTGAAAGATTCCTTTGATGATTTCTATAACATAAAAACAAAATATTTCTCATAAAAGTCTCGGTTGTTACAGTAAGGATCCATATATCCTTTCACATAACCCTAATGAGGGTTGGTCAAGCTACTTGAAGGTATTTAGGTAGGTAGGTCTTTGACAACTGTGGGTTTGTAGCTCCTTGATTCATTGAGTGGACTCCCCTATCCTAAAATCATAACTTAGATTTCCTCAACACTTTCCTCAAAGTTACATCAAGTCTAGAAATGGATACTTCTCTTGATTTAAGATGGTTAAGTCAACCCATAACCTTCATAAGAACACCACAATAAAATTATGTGTCCCAACGAGGGTTGGTCAGACACTTATTTTTAAATATTTTATTCCAAATCATGTAATTGAATTCTAAGTACGAATTAATATTTAATTGATGGATTTTAATTTATTATGAATAAATTTTATCTTATTGTATCATTTACATGTCTTGTTAATATTAAGTGGATGTTAATTAATTAACCATGTTGGATAAAAAAATTACACATAATTCATTTATTTAATTTCTATCTTTTTACATTAATTCATTTATTTATATGATCCTAGCCTTGCATCCAAATAAATAATTTCATATACAGAAATAAATAAATAATTAAATAACTCATTCCTGAGCTTTATCTAATAATTGATTTAATGAGAGAACATTAAATCAATCTTTGGCCTAGGGGAAATAACTCTAATTTCCATTCTTGGTATAATTTATAGTATCCCACAGTTCCACTTATGTAGCACCTGGGATGGAATCATTAAGGTTCCATATTGAACCGTCTTTACATGCCTGGGAAAACTCCATTAATTATAAATATTTATAACTCACATGCAGGTGAGGAGAACCAAAGGATTGGTTAAAGGGTAATTACATAAATATACTAGGACGTGCAAGTCTTACATAATAACGGAGGGTGGGATGAATCATAGACCATTAAATTTAATTTAATAATAAATAATTGCAAACCCATGTAATGAATTAAATTAAATAAATTCCAACACATACACTAGTCTTGGTCAAGATCATGAATGGTCATACATGCAATGTATATGAAAAAGAAAATAAATAACATTAATTTATTAATCATTATTTATTTATTAAAATAAATATTCTTGTGTTAATTAATTAATGAATTCTCTATTATCTTAATGACCATCTGAATCCTTTTAGAGATAACCATCATAAATTAATTAATGTAAAATAAAAAATGAAACCAATAATTTTATATTTATTACAATAAATTAATTCAGATATTAAAATTCTTTAAAATGCTTATTATATTGTCAAATACATAAAGTGAAAATTAAAAAAAATAAGGTTTTAATGCTGCAATTTTCAATTTCAATTAATTTAATTCATCTAGTAATTTGGAGACCACGCGGTAGTTATTATCCATCTAAACAAATTTTAACTCTATTGTCGTGTATATGGTTCACACACATGGGGCTTCGACATGTTGACTCATCCAGACTACATGGTATGTACATGCCAAAAACATGTTTTGTATCTACTTTTTGTGTTCTTGAGATTCTCACCTGGGTTTTTATCATGTATCTCGATGGATTATGCAATGTGTATAGGATAGCTACATGTTGTGTGACTATTAAACCTATAGAAAAAATCATTGTGTTCTCATGTTAGTGACTACAAGAAATATCACAAAAACTACATGTGGTGTATCTATAATGTCATTTTTCCAAATAACACGTTGTGTATCTCATATACAGGAATTGATGAATTACATGTCTTGTACACTGCATACACATTGTGTATATAATAAATTCTAAAAGTTTTCAGTCTCATTCAGTTTAACTATGTATAATGACCACATAGATTGCATGATTTACACCACTAACATGTGTAGACTAAATAAGGTGTACACTAATACATACCATGTAAGCTAAAAATTGTGTTCCATGTTGTTCGGTTAACATGTTGCATACACAGAGTTTAATACCCGCATGGCATGTCATCACATGGCTTGTCGAGGTGTAGCATACTAGGGTACAAAACGTGTACTTTTGAGTATATGTCATGTAACACTATCTAACACAAAAATAATTTGGTAGTTCCCGATGGCATCTCCAGTCATTCTTCATATATTCTTAAACCTTTAAGAAAATAAAACACTAAAAAAAAATGATTAATATGTTGATAACATACTAATTCAAATCGGATTAAATAATGAATAATATGAAATTAAAATTCAACCGAATTTCAAATGGATAAATAATCAAATAAATAGTTATAAATTTAAATGTAACCTCTCTATGATACTAGTTTTTGGTTTTGGGCATAGTGGAAGCATGCAATGGTGGGAGATATATTAAAAAATCATTTAATATTTGAGTTTCCTGAAACCATGAGTGAGGATATTATGAATCAAATTTACAATTAATTAATTTAATATTGGAAGAAATGAATTCCTAGTCTTAGGATATTTCTTCAATGTGAATGTTGATCATATAAAATGACCCTTTCAAATTTCCTTCATTGCGCTGTGAGGATCCAAGGATAGAATCCATCCAGTGGTGATCCACACATGCTCTTTTGATCTCCAAGAAACTCCAATAAATCTATGGGTTCTAGCGTAGATAATTTATTGTCTTGAGTTATTTGTTTTGATCTCTTTCCCTTAGGTATTGAAGTAATATCACTTACATTTCTCTTTCTTAAGAGGGTGAGATAAGGAGAAGTCGAGAGAAAATTATTTGTGTGCAATAGTTCTCTATTTTGATTACACATATCAATTTTTTCACACCCTAAACAACAGACATAACCATCTATTTATAGAGTTATGGTTTAGGTTAAAATAATGATTTAATTTCATATCAACCCTTAAATAATAAAATAACTTTTGATAAACTCCATGACACATAATAATATTATTCTTATTTTGTGTGCCCCAAATTGCGCAATAAAAAATATTATTTAACCATCTTATTATTTAATATTTGTCACTCGATGTGATCTTGGTCTATTCAAACTCCTCTATAATTTATTTAACACATGAATAAATATTTAATTTAAATATTTCATTCCTCGATAAATATATTTGATCAATAAAACGTGAATAAAATTATCCCTCAATCTTGAGAATAATATTTATTCAATTAATTAAATTCAAATAGAATTTAATCAAGATCATTAGTAACACTTAGTGTGTGTGGCCCTCTAGGATTCTTTCTCATTGGAATTAGGTGTGATTGACTAAAGTCTAAGAATACTATCCAGCAACGATCCAAAGAACCTGAGATAAAGAACATAATGTCTCAATAATGACAACCACATATGAATGCTCACTGTGTAATATAATCCCTTTATCATAATATCTCATCATGCAGGTTGCACATCTATGTCACCAACCAATTTTATTGATACACCTTTCTTTGACTATCTGAAATAATCATGTAATTACACCATGTCCCAAGAATTTAATGTGATGGTTCTATTCTAATCAAAGTACTGAGATATCAACTTCAATAAAATTTAAAGGAACAAGTCCTTCCTCGACTTATCTATTAATGACACGTCAATTTCAACGTACCTAATGTATTGTACCCTTTCATGGATGTATTTTGTCATGATTTTCATCAAAAAATCTTATTGTGTGAGTCATGACATGCATTAATGATAATCATAATGTCTAAGAACCATTACACATGCTCACAGATAGGAATATCTGATGACACCAAAACATGAGTAATTCCTACTAGTGGGATTGTTCTCATAATCTCTCATCATGGAGATTACCAAGTGAGAAATTCATGAGAATAATTCACATCCTCTTATGAGTACTCTCACATGATATAATAGGTACTATGTGTCCCATCATAGAAAGGTATCCAATTGTAGAACATTATTTATGAATATTGCAATCACACTTCAAGGTTCAAATCATAGTGGGGAACTTCTATGACCTTATCAATGCGATGTATACACAATGACATTATTACATTAGAGTCATGAAAATAATGAAAAATATGTAATAATAAGTTTTATTAATTTTCTATACATCGAATATAAATGTAATTTAAGTAAAAACATTGGGTCCTGGGATAAAAACTCCAATAGTGTTTCCCTTATTATAAGTATCTATAACTTTATACTTTTTTTATAATGTCTGAGAAAAGGATCAAAGACTCTATCCCATTTATTAGAAGAAAAATTAACAACATAGAAGATGGTGTTAAACATGGTAGATAGATCTCAGAAAAAAAATCAATTTCAAAAGACACAAGAACCAAAAGTCTCAATGAAAATAGCATTGAAGTCAAATTCAACATCTCGAGGATGCATACCCCACTCGTCCTTACAAATAGGTCCACCTCTTCCATATAGGTGTTGTTCATGCTTCCATTTTATTGCTCTATTCAATGGCTATTCTATTTCATCTTAAGTCAATTCAATGTAGTCTATTACACCGAATTATTTAGTGACTTTTCTATGATGAGTAGGGTTGGTGATGTTAGAAACATTCCTTTCACTGACTGGGGTGTCACCCCTCTTAGCGTGAGCATCACTCAAATGGGAAGGATCATCTAGGAGAGAAGAAGATGGATCAGTTCCATGTATATAAAAAGTGTTGGTAGTTAATGTTGAAAATTTAGAAGATATGAAACTCATAACATATTTTGTACCGACCTGTTGTTAGGTCCAAGGTCCCATATCATTGTCAGACTCCACCTCCATGCTTACTAGTTCAAGTAGAACCTCCTTTGAGATAACATCACCTATACCACCAATAGATTTCTACTGGAGACTCTCATCAACCAACACTGGGGTAACCACCACATAGTCCTATTCAGTCATTCAGATATTGGCTACAATAGCCTTTCCCTAATTATCCAGGTTCTTAGTAGTAGCACCACTTCTAACAGTATAGTGTTGAGTAGAAGGTGGTGTTGCAATACCTATATTGACTTCAGGATCACTAGTATGTACACATCCATCCTTCTCTATAGGAGTAGGTGGTCAGATCTATCCTTAGTAGTAAGAGAAATAATTCTAGGGTTTTTTCCCTAGGATGGTCTATGAGTTGAGTTAGAGGACACACTTGAGTAGGGGTTCCAACCAAAGCATGGGTTCCCATAGGATTCAACTTCACTTAGAAGGATGCATCATCCTTACTATCTAACATTTTTTATGGTCATACCTTTCCCAGTGCAAGACATATCCTTTTCCCTTGTGTGTATTTATTTATTTTTTATAAAAAATGAATATTTTATAAACCTAATAGGATAGATATGAATTGAAAATTGATGGATGCTAATCATATGGAAAAATATTATGTGGACGGAGTTAAAGAGTTCATCAAGTTTGAAATAGAGTATGCATATGCCCTTCTCAAATTCTTTGTCTGTGTTTACATTGTTTTTATTCAAGAAAAAAATCATCTATAAGAGTTGGAAGAACATTTTATTAGTAAAAGAATAAATCATAGATATAAATATTGGACTAAACATGGGGATAAACTGAATGTATGTATTTATTAGGATGATACTATGATTTATGGATCATTTGATATGAATACCAATGTAAATGATGATGGGGATAATATGAATGAATTGACAATGGAAATTGAAGATGACATTTGTGATTTTACAAATATGTTTGAGAAGTTAAATAGTTGTTCTATTAGACCATTGTATACTGGTTGTATTAAATACAAAACATTTTTATCTATATTGATGTAATATAATTTGGAAGTTAGCATCGGATAGTGCAACACCATCTTTACAGAACTACTTGGTCTTCTAAATGATATTCTACTAGAATAAATGAGATTCCTTATCGAACATATAACGCTAAAAAAATTCAATATTCAATGGGTATGATCTCTAAAAAAATACGTGCATGTCCAAATGATTTCATATTGATTTTCATAGACTATAAGTCACTCAAAAAATAGACTAAGTGTGGTACGAATCGATATAAGAAAGATCAATCAACTCCTTTGAGATATGTATGATAATTTCTTATCATTACAAGGTTTAGATGGATTTATGGATTTCAGGAAACATCTAGGAAATTGACATGCAATACATATACAAGAATTGATGATGGGAAACTATATCACCCAGCAGACTCTCCTTAGGGGAAGAAAATTTATTATCAATATCCTGAATTTGGAAATGATCTATGAAACCTCCATCTTGTGTTATATATAGATACAATAAATTATTTTAGTATATATAGTAGTCCTCATAGTATATGGCTAGTTATTTTGGTAAATTATAACTTTCCACCATGGTTATTCATAAAGTGAAATTACATTATGTTGTATCTGTTAATATCTAGACAAAAAAATAGTAATGATATTGATGTATTGGGATCCATTGATCAAAAATATGAAATTGATGTGGGATACAAGTGTTACATTATATGATGCTCATAGAAGTGATGAATTCACATTGAGATCCGTATTGTATGGGATGATAAATGACTTTCATGATTATGAAAATTTGGAAGGATATAGCATTAAAGGAATGTTGGGGTGTCCCATTTTAGAATAATGCACACAATTAGTTAGATTAAAACATTTCTCAAAGACTATGTCTTTAGATCATCATAATGTTTTATCTCGATAACATAAATAATGATTATAGATGATATAATTCAATGGGAATACATAATTGGGTAAAACACAGTCTCCACCAATGGGTGATCAGCTATTTGAGAAAGTAATGAATATTGACACTGTTTTCAGTAAAACTTTTACAAAAAAACCTATGAAATCAGTTTGTAAAAAGAAAATAATTTTTTTTTGAATTATCATACTATAATTTTTATATGTTATATATTTTATTTATTTCATGAATGTAGAAAAAATGTATTTAATATTTTTATTATCACATTAATAAATTTTCCTAGAAAAAAATATGGCATCAAGTGTAGTTTATACATGATTGATGTGGGGATAAGGGAAGAGTATTCATTGGTCAAGGGTAAAAGTTGTACTTTTCTTCCTCTAAAATCTTACACTCTATCCAAACAAGAAAAAATGAAAATTTTCAATTTCTATAATGGGGTAAAAGTTAAATAGGTTTATTAATAAAATATAAATAATTTCATGTCAATGAATAATTTAATGTTATAGTATTTACAGTACACAAATTATATGTTTTTATGAAATATTTGATGCTTGTTTCTTTACATTTCATTCTACCTAAAAATGTATGGCATATATTAACCATACTCTGCTTCTTTTTCAAAGCCATATGTCGTAAAGTTATAGACCCGATGAAGTTTCTAATCATGAATAATGAAATTTCAGTCATATTATGTAAATTAGATATGTTCTTCTCAACAATATTCTTAGATATAATAGTCCACCTAATGTTTCACTTGTTTGGAGAGTTTAAACTATGTGTCCCACTCCATTACATATGGATGTACACCATTGAATGGTATGTGAATATTTTGATAGTGTACGTCAAGATTTGAAGTTGACCAGAAGTTCATATTTACGAATGATATATTGTTGAAGATGTTATTAAATTATTTTTAATTAACTATCAGATGTTTATTATATCAGTCTGCAAAAATCTCATCACAACAGAGGCCTTACAAGAAAATGGGTTTCTGAAAGAGATTTTGTTACAATTACCATCATATAGTAGGGGAAATATAACCTTTACATTTTAAATAACAGTGTAGTGGTTTACCCATATTTTTAATCCCATAATTTAATTATTAGACATTTGAATCCAGTTAGGGATGATGTACAGATATCAAATACACATAATCAATCGTTTATAAGATGGTTCTAAGATCCTATTTATAAGGAGTTATCTAAAAATATGAATTCAATTGTCAAACTACTTTGATGGATATCTATGGGACCATATAAAAATAGTATATATTATAATATTTTTGTAATTAATGGTTATATTTTCTACAAAAAGGATTAATATGAATATTGTACAATGAAAAATAGTGGTGTTATGCTTGTGGTGGAAGTGATGCACGTATTTGGTTATAATTATAGAAATATAATTTATGTGAATATTCCATATTTCAGTATCATTTAATAGATATACAAGTAATATTATACAATACTGCATGTAATGATTTTCCATTGAAAATGGGTTTTCAATGGGAGTGTAGTGAAATTTGATGGATTGGGATTCATGAAGGTGAATGTCAATGTGGAAGGGTATAAGGATGATCTATTCAAAATGGAATCACAAGTAGTAAAAATATTTAATATCTCAGATCTAGAAAACAATAAGTGGTCAATTATCCTACAGTCAACTAAAATAACTACAAAGTCATATGAAAATTCAATTGAGGGTGTCCCTTTCATTTATTTATCATAGTAATTTCATGATGATCCCAATGTAGAAAATGTATTTTACATTAAAGGGTGCCACAAATAGGGGATTTTCATACTCGATAGAGGAGCCAAATCCCTTAAACCATTAAACAAAAAAAGAGAGTCTAATGAGTAGTTAAATGGTTTCTTTAATATACTATGGTATTCCTTATAACACTAAAAAAATGGGTCATTCACGGTTTTTATTTAGTGGTATATCGTTTTTTTAAACCACCACCTAATAATTTCATGGCGATTTCTAATACTTGCATGTATTGCAAGATCGCTAGTCATTTAGCAGTTTTTTGTGTTATTTAGTGGTGGTTTTTTTAAGTGTCATTTTTTGAGAATTTCATGGTGATTTTCACTTTAATTAAAGGAAGTTCATTAATTTATACTTTGAATATAAACAAAATAAATTTAACTGATTCTAATAATTTAGAATCATTTATGTTTAACCGTGGTTCCTCATAATCGCTG
Organism: Viscum album; assembly: GCA_963277665.1. Lineage (NCBI taxonomy): Eukaryota > Viridiplantae > Streptophyta > Magnoliopsida > Santalales > Viscaceae > Viscum > Viscum album. Next base: position 399,642,785 of record OY728127.1, on the reverse strand, counting down.
CGAAATATATTCAATATTATATGTTTAGTGGTGGTTACTACAAACCACCACTAAATTTTTTTGTTTTTTTAAATATTTAATAAAAATACTATAAAAATAAAAAAACTAATGTGATATAAACTAAAACATAAATATATGATAACCCCATCATTCATACATCACACATCCAATGTCATATACTTGCACCCATGGTCAAAATAACCTAAGTCTGAGTCACCCCATACATCAATCAATACCTCAATCACAATATATATATATATATAATGTTGGAGTTGGTGGTCTAGAACCAACTACTTTTTACTTTATTCATTAAATAAAAGCCTTATCACATCTTGATTGTTCTTCTGCGTGACATGTCATGTGATAATGTCCTAAGGACAGCCATTGCATTAAAGGGTCGTAGCGGATCCCTGCTATGATGAGAACCCGGAAGTGCCATAACATTGTTCTTGAATGTATGTTCTATGGCCGAATGATATTATTTGAGGGACACAAATAATATAGGTCATTAGGGGTGAGGACTCATAAAACTTTGAGGCACCTTCTCATGGTGTGCGCCCTTGGTAATATCCAGGAGGATATTATGAGAACGAGACCCGCTAATAGGAAATCCACATTTCATAGTGTCATTGGATGTTCCTATCTACGAACGTGTGTATTGATCCTTAGAATTTAATATTATTATTAATGGGTATTACAAATCGCGCACTTAGATGTATTGACGAAAACTGTGACGACACACTGTTCGCAGCGAGGTAGGATACGTTGGGTGCGTCACGAGTAATACTGCATTAATAGATAATGCGAGAAAGGATTTGTCCCTTCCGTTCCATAACGGAAGTAGATATCTCAGGCCCTTTGATGGAATTGATATAGCCTAAATAAATCCATGGCCATGGTAAGGTATGGGAAAGTTCAATTTTGGGAATTCAAAGAAAGAATAATCAAGCACATGGGTTGATGGCACTAGCATACAACCCGCTTGATTGGAGATATCGAGACAAAGGGATTATATTACACGGTAAGCGTTCGTAGGAGGTAACACGTCATTGTGGCATTAACTTCTTTCTCTATGGGTGCCTTGGCGTGTTGCTAGACTCTAACCTTGGACTTTAGGCAGGCTCAGCCTAATTCCACTGAGAAAGAGGCCTAGAGGGTCACACACTAAGTGTGTCCATGTATCTCAGTTAAATATTAATTTAACAAGTTAAATAAATATTATTCCCGACTGTGGTTTAATAATTATTTAAGGATGTCTGATCGCATTTATTTTGACACTAGTTATTCGAGAGAATATATTGTGGACGAAATAATATATTTATTAGCGAGTAATGCAGTTAAATTTATTTAAGAAATAAATAGTCATTACTCAAGGTCTAATAAATGTGGTGGAGAAAAATGGAAAATAAAAGTACACACCGTGTATATTAAATATACACACCGTGTAGTTTTATGGAAAACAAGTACACATCATGTATTAATTATTACACGCCGTGTAGTTTTTCCAGTTGGGATTTTGAGGATTTAATATTATTTTATTAAATGATATTTATTATAATCAGCGTGGGTGCATGTCAAGGAATTAATAATTCGACATGGGGGGGTTTCAATAAGATTTAATGAAATAAATAAAACGTGTAACACATTTATTTATTGTCATAACTCTATTAACCTCAAACATGATTATAAATATCCTCACAACCCCAACATTTTGAAGAGCCATTGGTTGTGCACAACGGATTTGGAAATACTCTCAAGCCAAGAGATAATTCTCTTTCCACCAAGAACGCCCTCAAGTTACGAGAGCAAGATCCTCCACCGGATCAAGGTGGTCAAAGGCGGATATCGCAAGCGAAGGTTCTTCCGTGCTAGCACTCGGAGATCCCTTCGGCGACGTCCGGAGATACGTGACACACGTGTGGATCACCACTAGAGGAATCCTACACTTGGATTCTATGATGCAACGACGGATCACCGAATCGTGACCGGACACATCAACGAAGAAATAATTCCAACGAGGTAATTCTTATGCATTAATTAAATTAATTATAATCAACATATGATGATCCTCCTCAAGGCTTTCGGGACTCTTCTTTTCTTTTCATTCTTCATTATATTCCGAAGATTCGTCGTTTTATATCGTGACGAATCTCGGATTGAACGTTGTTTAACGTTAAAATTAAAGTTGGGAAAACCCACTAACGCGCTTCCGATGCGCCCGGAACCTACAAGTGGTATCATAGGGGGTCATATCATTGGTTATAATTATTTAGTTTTTCGTTGGTGATTTACGCATTTAATAATTTAGTTATTTCAATTCATGTTTAATCGTTCTGAAAATCTGAATCTCGAGATCTGTTCTTCCTCCCTCGTTTCTTGTTCACCTCACAGAAACGGATTTTTCTTTTAATTTTGATTAAAATAAAATAGAGGAACTCATCCGGAGGAGCCAAACGTTTCTGGCCATATAACACTAGAATACACGGCGTGTATTCGGAAGTACACGCTGTGTAGTCTAGGTTCAATGCATTGACTGATCCGCCAAATCAGGCCGTGTATTGGATTCTTTATAAGAATTTAAGACACCGTGTGTTGACCAGAAACAGGTGGCACACAGTTTCCGGAATACACGTTGTGTGGTCCAATGAACACGGCGTGTAGTCCCTTCAGGTTAGGGTTGGGTCGTGTACTCCGTACACGGCCTGCCCGGCTGGAAACCGTGTAACGCGGAAACTACACGGCGTGTGTCCCACTGTACACGCCGTGTACTCCGAAAATTTCTGAAGTACATTAACACGCCTTATCCCCGGGCGTGTACTTCGGATGGACGTTGAAGAAAAGTACACGCCGTGTAGTCGGAACTACACGCCGTGTACTCACCCAAATTACACAGATTTATTAAAATTTATTATTATATTATACAAACCCTTGAGACGTGTACCATGGTGCAGGCGTAAAGCTGAGGCACAACATGTGATAGGTGTTTTATATATATGTGTTTAATTTAACATCTGCGTAATAAATGGGAATTCACCGGGTTGCCTCCAAGGTACAAGTTACGTACAAGGATAATTTTAAATGAATTTATTTGTTTAAAATTATGATGGATGAGAATCTCAAGGAAATTTATAAAATTGAATTAAGATAAAAGGATTGATTAATTAAAGATAATTAATTGATTTGAGCGTGATTTATCTTAAACAAGAACGATTAAAGAATTTAATGCTAGTTTTATTTATGCGTAAATATCGTTGCATGTATGGATGATCATGAGCTAGACCGAGACCATTGTATGAGAATGGTTTCTTTTAATTTATTTATTTAAATTAAATTTGTTGGCATGCGAGCCATCTCCTCATTAATATGTAGGGCATGCGCGCCCAAGGATTATTTTATGTAAAAACCCCTTTTTACCCCTCACCTGCGTGTGAGATAAATGCATATGTAATGGATGGAGCTCCCAAGCTAGTGGAGGCGGCTCAAGTCAGGAGCCAAGGTGAAACCAATCCATGGAGATACAAAGGTGGACAGGTGGAAAGCTGTAGACACGAACCCGAAAGGTTCAAGGTGTTTCTCCCCTAGGTCTTGGGTTAGTTTATCAACCGCCAGATAAACTAACCAATAGAAAAGCTCATGATCATACCATTTATTTTATTTCTGTCAGTTGCATGGTTTATTTATTGTGGGTGTGTTGTCACGATCACACAATTAATGAATTTGCAAGATGGAACTAAAATAAAATTGGCTTATAGTAAATATTATCTGAGACATGGTTAATCACTTAAGTATATCCCACTTAATATTAACAAGCATGTAATAAAAGATAATAAAATGGAAATTTACGTATAAGGATAAAATCCCTCAAGATAAATATTAAGTCGGCATAGCCTTCCCTAATCTTGGTTAGAATCGAACCATAGTTCAAAGTTCTTGACCAACCTTAGTTGGGGTGCTTTCAATTATCGGGGAATTCTAATTTAAGGTTTTGGGTTGACTTTACTTGGTTCACATCAAGGGTTGACTCCCACAGCAGGACTTGGTGTGACCAAGAGGCAAAGGTTGAGGAAATCCAAAAAAGGATTTCAGGATTGGGGAGTCCACTCAGTGGATCAAGGAACTGCGAGTTAATGCAGTTGGCATTTGGAATGCCTACCTAAAACCCTTCAAGTTGCTTGACCAACCCTAGTTGGGGTAATGCGAAGGGCAATATGGATCCTTGCCACTAGAATATTCATGCAACAGAATATTCCAAAGTCAATGGTGAGGGCTATTGGATTTCGATAAAATAGTGGGAGACTAATAAGTATTAATTTATTTGTCTCAATTTTTATAATAAATTACTAAACCTTTGCTCATCTTAATTTGTAGAAATGGAAAGAAAATGACTTCAAACATATCATTGCGCACCATACTCGAGAAAGAAAACCTTCTCACCGGCACCAATTTCAAAGAGTGGCAGAGGCGTTTACGCGTCGTCCTTCGCCACGAAAGGAAATTATATGTGCTGGAAGAGCCTATTCCAGTTGCGCCTGGGAAAGAGGCTAGTGATGAGGAATTATCTCTCTACATGAAACACATGGATGATGCCACATATGTCCAGTGTTTCATGCTATTGGCCATGTCTAATGAGCTCTTGAAGCAACATGAAAACATGGATGTGTATAGCATGATGTCTCACATTAAATATCTCTACCAAGAGAAGGTGAGACAGGAGAGGTATGATATCTCCAATGCTTTGTTTACCATGAAGCTTGGAGAGTCTGCGCCAGCTGGGCCTCATGTAGTCAAGCTTATTGGCTACATTGAATGCTTGGACATCTTAGGGATTAAATTCCCGGATGAGTTGCGTACAGATCGCATCCTATCATCACTGCCCAAGACCTTCTCTAGCTTCATTGTTAACTATAACATGAGCGGCAATGAGAAGATTCTATCGGAGCTTCTGACCTTGATTCGCCAGGTAGATAAGGACATGGGGCGTGAGAAACCCGCGGTCCTTATGGTGAACAAGAAAAGGAAGGACAAGGCAAAGGGGACAAAGACTTATAAACGGTCTGAAGCCCCCAAGCACTGTCCCTCCAAGAAGGGGAAGATCCAGAGGCAGGGCAAGGAACGGGAGGTAGTGTGTTTTTCATGTGGCAAGCAGGGCCATTGGAAGAGGAATTGCACCCAGAAGCGTGGGGACACTAAAGGTGTGTTCGTTATCGAGTGCAATCTTTCTATTTCTACACATTGGGTATTAGATACAGCTTGTGGGGCTCACATCTGTATTAAAATTCAGGAACCAAGTAGATTTAGAAAAATCGTCAGAGGAGAGGTGGATCTTCGAGCTGCCAATGGCGCAAGGCTGGCTGCGTTGGCTATTGGCAACTATCACCTCTCATTGCCAACTGGCATGATTTTTGTTTTACAAAACTGTTATTTTGTGCCTAGTGTTACCAAGAACATAATTTATGTGTCTTGTTTGGATATGGATGGATTTATTTTCAAGTTTGGAAATAAGGGTTGTCTCTTTTATAAGAACAATGTATGTTATGGTATGGCACATTTGAATAATGGTTTGTATGTATTAAATTACGAAAACCAAGTGTTGGCAATCGATAACGAAACAAACTCACATGACTCATACATCACCCAGTTATGGCATCACTGCCTTGGTCATGTAAACGAGAAGCGCTTGACAAAGCTCTACCAAGATGGCTATTTAGACTCTACTGAGCTAAAACCACTTGATATATGTCACACTTTTTTACAAGGAAAAATGACCAAGCCGCCTTTTGGTGGACAAGGTGAAAGGGACACAGAGCTTCTAGGATTGGTACACACAGATGTGTGTGGACCATTTCTAGTAGAAGCTAGAGGTGGATATTCTTACTTTATTACTTTTACTAATGATTTGAGTAGATATGGCTATGTCTACTTAATGAGGTATAAGTCAGAGTCCTTAGAGAAATTTAAGGAATTCAAGAATGAAGTAGAGAATCAACTTGGTAAGAATATAAAGAAGCTTCGATCGGATCGAGGTGGAGAATATCTGAACCAAGAGTTCATCGATCTTCTACGGGAGTCTAGGATTCTATCTCAAGCTCACTCCTCCTTATACACCACAGTGGAATGGTGTTAGTGAAAGGAGGAACCGCACCTTGTTGGACATGGTGAGGTCGATGATGAGTCATGCGGATCTTCCATTATCCTTTTGGGGATATGCATTACAAACTGCAGCATACACATTAAACCGAGTACCAACTAAGGCGGCAAATGGAATTCCATCCGAGTTATGGAATGGAAGGAAACCCACTTTGTCGCAAACACGTGTATGGGGATGCGAGGAGTTTGTTAAGGCCTTCTCAGGCAACAAACTAGCACCCCAGGGCACGAAGTGTATCTTTATAGGATATCCCAAGGAAACGAAAGGATATTACCTATATAACCCCCAAGACAAGAAAGTGACTGTCGCTAGACAAGCCGTCTTTCTTGAGAGGGAGCACATCCTCAAGAAGGATAGTGGGAGCAAGATTGACTTCGACGAAGTTGATGCTCAAGATACACAGGAGTTGGTATAGGAACAAGTTCCACAGGTCCCCATGGAAGAGGTTCCAGAAACACAAGTACTGCATAGGAGCTCAAGAGAGGTAAGGGAACCAGAGAGATTTGGTTTCCTAGTCACCGAGGATGGTGAATCATTATTGTTGGAAAATGATGAACCTCTCTCCTACAAGGAAGTAGTAGAAAGCTCAGAAGCTGCAAGATGGATAGAAGCTATGAATTCTGAGATGGATTCCATGTATCAGAACCAAGTTTGGGTTCTGGTCGATGAGCTAGTTGATGTAAAGCCTGTTGGATGCAAATGGGTATTCAAAAGAAAGCTGGACATGGAAGGTCAAGTTAGCACCTATAAAGCAAGGCTAGTGGCTAAAGGATTCAGACAACGTCAAGGAATTGACTATGATGATACCTTCTCTCCAGTTTCCATGTTTAAATCCATAAGAATCATACTTGCCATAGCAGCTTACCATGACTACGAGATTTGGCAGATGGATGTCAAAACAGCATTCCTTAACGGGAACCTTCAAGAAGATGTCTATATGACACAACCAGAAGGGTTTGTGACACCAGGTGAAGCCAAACGGGTTTGCAAGTTGCAGAAATCTATTTATGGATTGAAGCAAGCATCCAGGTCATGGAACATTCGATTTGATGAAGCCATAAAGGAATTTGGTTTCATTAAGAACGAATGTGAGCCATGTGTTTATAAGCGGTTTAATGGGAATGTGGTCGTCATCCTAGTGGTATATGTTGATGACATATTACTTATTGGAAACGACGTACCAGCCTTACAGTCAGTTAAGGACTGGTTGAACAAGTGTTTCTCCATGAAGGACTTAGGAGAAGCAGCCTACATTCTAGGGATCAAGATCGTTCGTGATAGATCCAAGAGGCTGCTTGGACTAAGTCAGGGTACATACATTGACCAGATACTAAAGAGATTTAGTATGGAAAAATCCAAGAGGGGATTGGTTCCAGTGTCACATGGCTTACATCTTTCTAAGAAAATGTGTCCCCAGACACAACAGGAGAAAGATAGGATGAGAAAGATCCCATATGCTTCGGCTATAGCATCCATCATGTATGCCATGTTATGTACCAGGATTGATGTTGCCTATGCACTGATCATGGTAGGCAGATATCAAGCAGATCCAGGAGAACAGCATTGGACTGTTGTTAAGACTATCCTTAAGTATCTGAGAAGAACTAAGGATATGTTTTTGATATATGGAGGAGACGAGGAGCTTGTCATTAGAGGGTATGCTGATGCTAGTTTTCAAACAGATCAGAATGATCTGAAGTCGCAATCTGGATATGTTTTCTGTCTCAATGGAGGAGCTGTGAGCTGGAAGAGTTCAATGCAGCCAGTTGTCGTCGATTCTACAGTGGAGTCCGAGTATATAGCAGCTTCTGATGTAGCCAAAGAAGCCGTTTAGATTCGGAACTTTGTCCAGGAGCTTGATGTGGTGCCTAGCAGTAAAGATCCCGTTACATTGTATTGTGATAATACTGCAGCGGTGGCTCTTGCAAAAGAACCAAGGTCACATCAACTGACAAAGCACATACTCCGGAAGTATCACCTCTTGAGGGATTTCTATCAAAGGGGTGAAGTTGCAGTGAGCAGAGTATCCACGGAAGAGAACGTTGCGGACCCCATGACTAAAGGCCTATCTCAGCAGAAGCATGAAAATCATGTGAGAGCTAGCGGGTTAAAGGTTGTTAGCAGTTGGCTCTAGTACAAGTGGGAGTCTGTTGGAGTTGGTGGTCTAGAACCAACTACTTTGTACTTTATTCATTAAATAAAAGCCTTATCACATCTTGATTGTTCTTCTGCGTGACATGTCATGTGATAATGTCTTAAGGACAGCTTTTGCATTAAAGGGTCGTAGCGAATCCCTGCAATGATGAGAACCCGGAAGTGCCATAACACTGTTCTTGAATGTATGTTCTATGGCTGGATGATATTATTTGAGGGACACAAATAATACAGGTCATTAGGGGTGAGGACTCATAAAACTTTGAGTCACCTTATCATAGTGTGCGCCCTTGGTAATATCCAGGAGGATATTATGAGAAAGAGACCCGCCAGTAGGAAATCCACATTTCATAGTGTCATTGGATGTTCCTATCTACGAACGTGTGTATTGATCCTTAGAATTTAAGATTATTATTAATGGGTATTACAACTCGCGCACTTAGATGTATTGACGAAAACTGTGACGACACACTGTTCGCAGCGAGGTAGGATACGTTGGGTGCGTCACAAGTAATACTGCATTAATAGATAATGCGAGAAAGGATTTGTCCCTTCCGTTCCATAACGGAAGTAGATATCTCAGGCCCTTTGATGGAATTGATATAGCCTAAATAAATACATGTCCATGGTAAGGTATGGGCAAGTTCAATTCTGGGAAGTCAAAGAAAGAATAATCAAGCACATGGGTTGATGGCACTAGCATGCAACCCGCTTGATTGGAGATATCGAGACAAAGGGATTATATTACACGGTAAGCGTTCGTAGGAGGTAACACGTCATTGCGGCGTTAACTTCTTTCTCTATGGGTGCCTTGGCGTGTTGCTAGACGCTAACCTTGGACTTTAGGCAGGCTCAGCCTAATGCCACTAAGAAAGAGGCCTAGAGGGTCACACACTAAGTGTGTCCATGTATCTCAGTTAAATATTAATTTAACAAGTTAAATAAATATTATTCCCGACTGTGGTTTAATAATTATTTAAGGATGTCTGATCGCATTTATTTTGACACTAGTTATTCGAGAGAATATATTGTGGACGAAATAATATATTTATTAGCGAGTAATGCAGTTAAATTTATTTAAGAAATAAATAGTCATTACTCAAGGTCTAATAAATGTGGTGGAGAAAAATGGAAAATAAAAGTACACACCGTGTATATTAAATATACACGCCGTGTAGTTTTATGGAAAACAAGTACACGTCGTGTATTAATTACTACACGCCGTGTAGTTTTTCCAGTTAGGATTTTGAGGATTTAATATTATTTTATTAAATGATATTTATTATAATCAGCGTGGGTGCATGTCAAGGAATTAATAATTCGACATGGGGGGTTTTCAATAAGAGTTAATGAAATAAATAAAACGCGTAATGCGTTTATTTATTGTCATAACTCTATTAACCTCAAACATGATTATAAATATCCTCACAACCCCAACATTTTGAAGAGCCATTGGTTGTGCACAACGGATTTGGAAATACTCTCAAGCCAAGAGAGAATTCTCTTTCCACCAAGAACGCCCTCAAGTTACGAGAGCAAGATCCTCCACCGGATCAAGGCGGTCAAAGGCGGATATCGCAAGCGAAGGTTCTTCTGCTCTAGCACTCGGAGATCCCTTCGGCGACGTCCGGAGATACATGACACACGTTTGGATCACCGCTAGAGGAATCCTACACTTGGATTCTACGACGCAACGACAGATCACTGAATCGTGACCGGACACATCAACGAAGAAAGAATTCCAACGAGGTAATTCTTATGCATTAATTAAATTAATTATAATCAACATATGATGATCCTCCTCAAGGGTTCTGGGACTCTTCTTTTCTTTTCGTTCTTCATTCTATTCCGAAGATTCGGCATTTTATATCGTGACGGATCTCGGATTGAACATTGTTTAACGTTAAAATTAAAGTTGGGCAAACCCACTAACGTGCTTCCGCTGCCCCCGGAACCTACATATAACATGTCCAACAACAACCCATTCCCAATATAAATCCATGTCACAACCTCCACTATATTTTTCTGCCTCCACATCTCATAAAATGAAACAAATCATGTCATCTCATTAGTTGTAATAAAAAATGAAACAAAAATTAAAACTAAACATGATTAATCATAATTACAATAGAATAATTGATAAAATTTTAACATACCATAGAAACTAAGAACCATAAAGACTACCTTTTGGAGACTATCATGGATATGAACAATAAACCTCCTTTCTACTACCAACACCTTCCACCTACAATGAAAACCAAAACATTTAGGAAAAGAAATGTGAAAGAGAAAAGACATAGAATATAATTAGAATGATTCACATAATATTTGTTATTTTTTGATAAAATAGAATAAATTTTAAAATAAAAAATAATATATATTTCAAAAAACATTGAAAACATAAAAATACTTATTTATGATAATATTCAACACTTGAAACTGAAAAGGGATAAGAAAATATTCTAATTTATTTTTAAAGCAATGTGCGGTGTGTTTGAAATTTATTTAATAAAAAAATTAAAGATTTTGATATCACATCATGTTTTATATTTAAAAAAACTAAGAAGTAGTTTTCTCACTGATTGGGGTTTCATACCTCTTATCTTTAGAATCTATCAAATGGAAAGGATCATCTGGGAGAGTAGAAGATGGATAGTGCCAAGTACAGAAAAAAAAAATGTTGGTAGTTAATGTTGTAGATTTAGAAGAGATGTAACTCTTAAGATATTCTATAATAACCTATTGTCATGTACAAGGTCCCACATAATTTCCATAATCCACCTCCATGTTTACTAATTCAAGTGGAACCTCCCTAGAGATGACTTTTAGGTTGAAATAATACAAAGTGACACAAGAGGGGGGTGAATTGTGTCTTTTCAAAAATATTTTACAATTCAGTATTTTGACACCCTACCTAATTTATGAGAATATGTAGTGTTTTATTCTGTATGAAATATATACAGAAGATGAACAAAAAGTAATAACATAGCTTTTTATTGTGGTTTAGGGAACAAATATACCTTAGTCTACTCTACAAATCACTCTTTTTGTGAGCTTAGTGAATTTCACGAGAATGGTTCTCTTATTACAAGACCATGAATCCACAACTGAGTGCTGGAAGTTGACACCTTTACAACAAGGCTAATAAAATATCCTTTTGGTTCTTTAATAGAGAATCGAATATCCACATCTTATAATAAGAAGTTAGAACTTCACCACAACTGAGTACAAGCAATTCATACTCTCAATAAATCAAAAGAGTTTTATTTATTGATATAGGTTTAACTTTACAATTGCGGCAACAATAATTGATAGTAGATGGATCTTCTTATTAAAAAATTAAATTCTTCAAGAATGAATGATTCTGAAGTGATCCTAGATGAAAAAATATCTTCGATTAAAAGTATCAATAAATAGCACCAGTAATCTTACAGTAGAATGAGATATAACATTTATGTCACTAAAGTGTAGTCTCTTTTGTAAGGTCAATTATTCATAGTAGTATAATATAAAAAGATTTTCAAAAAACTTTTATTGCCCGTATCACGTACACACTTCTTTGAAAATTATTCGATCATATAAATTGGTTTTCTATGGTTGAACGGATCCAATAAATTCTCCAGATAGATCACAAAAATTCAAATTTTATGAACCAGGAAAGTCGTTTATTCCCTTAAGGATAGGAGTGATTTGCTCCAAAGAATACAGTCCTTTGAATAAATTAAAACAAACTTTGAATCATTACTAAAGAAGCTATTAATTATCCTATAAATCAATCAGGACCATTTCATGGGTATCTGATAAAATTGTGAATTTAAAAATCCATTGCTTAGTAGACAATGTAGGGTTGAGCTACGTAGGGTAGGGTTGAGTTATGTAGCATAGGGTTGAATTGTGTAGCATAGGGTTCGTACCAACATATGGTTCCTTAAACATACTTTCATTATCATGTAACATATTGAACAAAAGTAACATATGGATGGTGATCCATACGTTCAACATTTTCAGCATAAGAATCTAAATGTAACATTGATAAACCATACATTCACTTTCCCAAACGTAGGGTATGAACAGTGTTTTCAAAATCCAATCTAGGATTTCTATTCTATATGTTCATTGGTTCCCATACATAGGGTTTCCGATCCATATGCTTAATATCTAACATAGGGTTGTCATTCCATATGCAACTGTTCATCGTAGCATAGGGATGACGAATCATACATTTCATTACTGAACGTAGGGTTTGAACAGTGTTTCCATAACACATACCAGATCTTTTCACTTAAAAAACATAAAGAAAAAAATGATATATATTTATAAAACATACTTAACACAACTTCATTAGAAAACAAACAAGGGTATTTGTGAGTATCAAAATCAATATAAATTATAGAGTATTGTTGAGACAATACTTTCCCAACAATCTCCCCCTTCTTGATGATCAAAGAACCCATAAAATAATTAAGAGAACATATAGGAATTGTAAACATTAATAAAGTATTTCGATTTCGCAATACTATTTCAATTAAAAAAATAAATTTATGTCTTTTAAAAAATATTAAATGTAAATATTCTACCCCTTTTGTGATATCAAAAATAATAAATAACATAAACCATAGTTTTAATATCGCATTGAAATATAAAATGAATATTATAGTCTACTATTAGAAAAATAAGATATGTGATTTAGTAATATAAAGATAAACACAAACAACATAACAAGAAAAGAAAGCAATATAGAATGCAAAAAATATAAAAGTAAAGGAAATTAAATTTCAATACAAATCAAATGATTGAAAAATTAATGAGTTAATCCCAACATAAACATAAGAGGTCTTCAAAATGAAGGGCTCATATCTGATTGGGTTCCTAGATCTGAATCACTATGAGTACTAGTCACTGCATCCAAATTCCGAAAAACACCTTGAATATAAAGAAACTTCACCATCAAACTCTGAAAATGATTTTCAAACACTTTTGTCCATTGCTACAACATCTTCCTTGAGTCTTGACCAAATTTTAAGCTCTCCAACATATTCTCTTTAAATAACTCATTTAAAGTATATTCAGACTAAATAAAAGTTATCAATCTATCTTTGACTAAGTGAATAATTTGTTCCAACTAGGATTCATTAGATGTCAAATGACTGATCACATATTTATGATTGTCTAAAAGTACATTCAGAGGAAAACTATCACACTGGAGAGTATGCATCATATTTTTAAACTTAGCTATGATAGTAGTGATTTCTTCAAATCTATTTATCAAATAATGAGAGTTAGGTTGAGGGGTAGAGGATGAAGCCTGATGACTATCCTTTATTGACTGAAATTATCTCCCCAACATAAGTTTCAACTCATCAAAATCATAGTTTTTCACAGACACTTCTTTCAAAGCTCTAAAATCTCTACCTAAAGAAGTGAGAAAGTATTCAACATCACAAATAGAAACCAAATTTTCTTGTACTTCTCTAAGTTTAGTTTTATGGGATTCAAACTCAGTTCTTGGAATAGTTGAATTCCTTAGCCCCTCAAATTTCTTCTTTTCAGAATCCAATTTTTTCTTTCGAGTCAAATTTTGAGCATTCACATTATTGAAACTCTGAACCAACTCTTCAGTGTTTATGTCCAATGAGTTATAAGACTCAGTAGATTGTGCCCTATATTGACCAACTCCAACCAACTGAAAACTGAGCTCCTCTTCCTCTCTTACTGCAAATATCCCTGCATCAACTGAATCAGAAACAATTAAATATTGATTCCCATGAGCATCCTAATCATTAGGAAGATCAATTTCTCTAGATTGATTAGTTCCTTGAGAAACTTCTTCAATATTTTGATCCAAATGGGCCTATTTCTCAGTAACTTGTTATATTATATGATACTCCTACTATGAAACGTTTTCTTCACTAAATTGTCTAATAGCCACTATCTTATAAATATTGGTCAAAATTATTCTCCTCTATTGAAGACTTTCTTCATCAATTCTAGATTCTACTTCCTCATCTGGTCTTGGATTCACAGAACCAATAGTAGGTAACAAATTTTTCTCCCCCTAAGAACCAGACATCAACCATTCATGTTATTCTTTTCCAATTGGCAGAATATTTTTGTAGGAAATACACAAAAAAAATCCCAATTTTCTGACAGTTCTAGCACTGAGAATTTTGTCATGATGATATCTATGACCAAATTAAATATCCCTTATCTTTCCCAACATCAACAGCAAGAGGGGTAGAATCCTTCCATAGGGGTAATAACCAATCCTGACATCTTTTTTACAGCAATGATTCAGATACCTTAGCATGTATCTACTGAATTTTAGCTTGATATTGTTCAAGAATAAGAATATAATATACATATCTTGATAAATTACTTTCTCAAGATCTTCCATTCTTGGAACTATTCCTGACTGAATAAACTTCATCATAACTCACTAATTAGTATTCAAATCTCTTGTCATCATCATCTTAATAGTTCTAGTTCCAAAAAAGAGAATACATGATATCCTATGATCTATAATTATCATCACCAATATTCCTTAAATCAAAATGAAATTCCCCATCATGGTGAACATCCAAGATTTTAGCAATCTGAACCATATAGAGATAAAACTCATCATGAAAAAACTATGTATTCATCAGATCTAAAACTAAAAGAAGCATTGTGGAAAAATTATTTTACTTCTATATCAAAAACAAAAGGAGTATTGGTGTCATCAAAAATTAATTCCAACCCTTGTAATCTTACAGAATTCTTCAATGAGATATTTGTTTCTTTTAGCCAATAGAAATCAATTATGTTGTCTTGAATAAGCTTTCAATACTTCAACTAAAGAATAGGTTCACTTGGACCAACATCTTCAACTCCTTCTAGAGTTTCCATTTATAAAGGTTTTTGTGATTGAGGGTTTAAAGGTTTTAGGGTTTGGGTATAATGGAATGGGAGATGCTCTATAAACTGAAAGGACGTGAAGAAGTGGGAAGGAGAGCAGGAGAGGGTCAATGGTTTTCTCGCACTGATTGAGGATGCACTCATTACTTTTAAATTTTGAAAAGACAAATAAAAAGAAAATTAAAATTAAATTATTTTTAAATAAAATTAATGTGTAACTGATAAAAATAAAAATCAATAAATAAATATATTATATACATTTTACATAACATAAAAACATAGATATTAACATAAATTATGAAACATTTATTTAGAATTAAATAATCCTAGCTCCCCCTTAATAAAATCAAAAATTGTACTGGGAAGTGTTTTATTGAAAATATCAATTAATTGATATTTGGTATTAACAAATTTAAAATATATATCCTTTTTAAGAACATGATATTTCATAAAATGATATCTTATATCAACATGATTAGTCCTATAATGACTTATAAGATTTTTTGAAATATTTATAGCACTAGTATTATAACATAAAATAGGTATATTGTTAAAATTTAGTCCAGATTCTAGTAGTGTATTTTTCATCCACAATACTTGTACACAAAAACTACTAGTAGAAACATATTATATCTCAGATGTTGATAGAGCAACTGAGTGGTTTTTTACTCGATCATGACACTAAATATTTTTCTAAAAAGTGACAGGTTCTTGAAGTTCTTTTTCTATCTAATCTACAACCTCCAAAATCAGTATCTTAACATGAAATTAAATTAAAATAAGAGGTTTTGGGGTGAAGAATATATTGAAAAAACAGTTACTTGAAAATATCTAAAAATTATTTTAACAGTATTGAGATGGGATTATTTTGGGTTTGACTAAAATCTAGCACATAAACATACCGAAAACATAATGTATGTTCTTATAACAATAAGATATAACAAACTACCAATCATACTTCTATATAGCTTATTTTCTACTGGTTTTCTAGCTTCATCCAATTCAAGTTTTATATTAGTACACGTAGGAGTTGTATATGTCTTGTTGTTTTAAAGTACAAACTTTTTTCAATAAATCAATAATATATTTATTTTTATTTAAAAAATTTCCATAATATTTTTGATAAATATGAAATCATAAAAAAAATTAGTTCTCCCATCATACTCATTTCAAATTCCTTTTGCGTTAATTTTAAAAAATCTTGACAATGCTTTTTATTAGTTGAACCAAAAATAACTTCATCAACATAAATTTTTACTAATAAAATATTAGAACAAATGGTTTTCTTAAAAAGTTTTGGGTCTTAAAATCCAATAGTAAATCCATTTTTCAAAATAAAAGAACTTAATCTTTCATACCAAGCTCTAGGTGTTTTTTTAAGTCCATAGAGAGATTTAGTAAGTTTAAAAATAGAGTTTGGTTTTTTGAGGATTTTAAAAACCCAAAGGTTGTTCAACATAGACTTCCTCTATTAAATAAAAAATTAAAAAGTCATATTTAACATCCATCTGATATAATATAAAACTCATATGATATGCATAGGCTAAAAGGATTTTAATGGCATCTAATCCAGCTACAGGAGAAAAGGTCTCCCCATCATCTATATATTCTTGCTGATTATATCCCTTAAATACTAATTTAGATTTTTTCTAGTTATTATCCCTTGATCATCTTGTTTATTTATAAAAACCCACTTAGTCCCCATAACTAGAAAATTGGTTGGTCTCTATACATGTTCCCAAAACTCATTCCTTTTGAAATGGTTTAGTTATTCTAACATAGCTAACATCCATCTCTCATCTTCTAAGGATTCCTCAAAAATATTAGGTTCTAGCTAAGATAAAAAGGAATAGAATTCATCTAGGTTTCCTATATTTCTTATGGTTCTAATGCCTGTGTCTAGGTATCCTATAACATTTTCTAAAGGATAGTTCTTTAGGGTTCTTAACTGTCTAGGAAAGAAACTTTCAGTCTCTTTAGTTTTATGTTCTTATAAACAAGACTAAATTTTATTAATATCATTTTCAAAATCATTTTTAGGGATTTCAAGTCTCGTGATGTCAAATGAATTATTACCTTCATATGTTTGATCTTCCTCTTTAATAAAAGGGTCGGTTTCATCAAAATTCACATGAACTGATTCTTCAATGATCCTCAACTTTTTATTAAACACTCTATAAGATTTATAGGTAGCTTAATATCCCAAAAATATTCCTTCATTAGAATTTGGATCAAACATACCAAGGTTTTACTTGGTGTTCAAGATATGCACCTTAAATCCAAAAACTTTCAATTACTTTACTTTAGGTTTTCTGTTATTCCAAAGTTCATAAAGATCTCTTTTGAAAATAGGTCTTATTGAAACTCTATTCATGATATAAAAGGTTATGCTTACAGATTCTTCCCAAAAATAGGTAGGAAGACTGTATTCATTTAGCATAGTCCTTTCTATTTCTTGAATAGTTATATTTCTCCTTTCAAAAATTATATTTTTTTGAGGTGTTCGTAGTGCAGATAAGGTGTGTTTAATACCTAGATTTGAGCAAAAAGAATTAAATTCTTGATTTTAAAATGCTCCACCATGATCACTTCTTAATGAAATTATTTTAAAACATTTTTCATTTTGAAAAATCTTACAAAACCTTCAAAAATAGTGAAAATTTCACTTTTGAGTTTTAGAAAATATACCCAAGTAAATCTATAATAATCATCAACTAAAACATAAACATATAATTTACCAGCCAAACTTGATACTCTGGGTGGTCCAAAAAATCCATATAGATAAGTTCTAATGGTTTAGATGTAGCAATTTTGTTAATATATTTTAAAGAAGATTTTTTTCTGTTTACTAATTTAGAAAGAATTACAGAATATATCATTATCAAATTTAATACTAGGAAAATCATACACTAATTGTTTCTTAGATAATTTATATAAATCATAAATATTACAATGTCTAAGTATTCTATGCTAAATCCATGAATTATTTGTCTTATAAGTTAAACAATTCACATTCTATTTACACAAATAATTTAAATACAAGGTATAAACATTATCAGTTCTACGTGCTCAAAATTTAACCAACTTATCTTTAAAGATAGAGCATGAATTGTTAGAAAAATAAACATAAAAACCATCATCAAAAAGTTGAGAAATACTTATCAGATTTTTCTTTATCCCTTTAACATATAGTACTTTTTTGATTGACATTGTTTTTAGATATCCAACTTTTCTAACTCCAATAATTTTTCCTTTGGAATTGTCACCAAAAGTGACTAGACCTCCATCCATTTGAATCAATGTATAAAATTTTGTTGAGTCTATACTCAAATACTTAGAATAGCCACTGTCCATATACCATATATATTTTCTATTCCTATGAATTTTTTCTTTCAAAGTAAATTAAACATGTGTTTATTTTGGTACCCATATCTTCTTAGGTTCTGTAGTGTTATCTAGCAATGATCTAGGAATCCAGATTTGCTTTATTTTTCCATAATTTGTATCACATTATTTAGATAAACTTTTAGAAATAAAGGATCTTTTAATACCACTAATTTGAGTATTTTTTAAATAATATTATTAGTGTAATGAACTTTTGTTCCACAATAATAATAGGTGGTATTTTTTTAATTGGGAACAAAATAGTTTTTATACAATTTTGATTTCTCACTCTTGCTTATTTTTTCAAATATTTCTCTTTTAATGAAATTATTTCCAAGAATTTAATTTAAAAATTTTTCTCCTTTAGTAAAAATAATAAAAGTACTCTTATAAGATTCTACTTAAACTTGAAATTCTTTAGTTCTTTTTTCAAGGTCAATATAGTTTGTTTTAGATGAGCTGAATTTATCAACAAGTTCCTTGTGTTGTTTCAGTAGAGTGCCTCTTTCACTTAAAATAACATTATGAATATTTTTCAATGAATTGTAATTATTTAACAAAGAATCATACTTTTCTTCAAGCATTGAGTAGTAGGCAGCTAATTTATCATTTGAGAAACTATTAGTTTTAGAATCAAAGGAGAAACAGGTTTGTACCTCTTCTTCTTATTCATTTTCTTTATCCATAAGGCACATGTTTGATTTGAGATTTGATTGATTCTTCTCTAAATCAGACTTTGAAGAAATGTTTGAGTCTTCAAATACACTCCATGTATCTTTCATTTCTCTTTTTCCTTTGTGCTCAAAATTATCATTATTCATATATGTATTTTCTATCCTTTTATTTTCATCTTTCAGTTGGGGACAATCATGTCTGATATGACCCAATTTCTTGTATTCAAAAAAATCAAACTTCTCATTGTTCTTTCTCATGTCTCTTAAATGATTTTTTGAATCCTATTTTCTTTTTGTAAAATTTTCTAAACTTTCTGGCTATTTGAGCCAGTTCCATTTTAGAATCTGAGGAATCTAAACTTTTTTCCTCTTTGACTTCTTGTTTTATTCTTCTGTTATGATTTTGAGATGTTAATTTCAGATAAGTATTTTCCTTTTCACAATAATTTTATGATCTTCAGCTTTATCTTGAATCTCATATTCATACATCATCAGTGTCTCAATTAGTTCTCTCATTGTTAGATCTTTTAACAGGCGATGATTGGTGAATAACAGCAGATATGACATTCCATTTTGAAGGTAGTACTCTAAGTACTTTCAAATCATGATCATATAGTTTGATAGGTTCTCCCAAGGCTGTAATATTGTCAACAATTTTTGTAAGTCTTCCATTCATCTATGTGATGCTTTCACCATATAGCATTCTAAATGTGTCAAATTTTAGTTTTGTTGTCTCATACCTCATATGTATGACATTTTTTGTTCCTTCATAGGCAATTGTAATAGTTTTCCACATCTCTTAGGTGGTAGGACATTTTTATACACAATTAAACTCATCTAGTCCAAGACTGCAGATAATAGAATTCATAGATTTTGAATTGATATTATATTCAGATTCTATCTCAGCAGTCCAAGTTTCTGGTTTCTCGTGAATCTTATAAGGAGTAATGATTTTTAGTAGACTCTGAATCCAAGATTATTCATATATATAATCAGAAAACATTTACAAAATCCATAGTTTTTACTATTAAAGTACGGAGCATGTACCATAGACATTTCTTCTCTAGGATCTTTCATTGCCATCTTTTCATAGAACTTATACTTTTCATATTTCTATAGATTTTATTCCAAAATTTCGGCTTTGATACCATTTGATAGGTCAAAATAATAAAAAGTAACATAAGAGGGGGGTGAATTGTGTATTTTCTAAAATCATCCACAATTTTGGCTTTTAACACCCTTTGAGATTTATGTAGATATTCAGTGTTTTATTCTATATGAAATATATGCAGTAGATGAATAGAAAGAAACAATGAAATTTTTTATAGTGGTTCAGGGCAAAAAGATCCCCTTGTTCATTCCACCAATCACTCGCTTTACCAACTTGTTGAATTTTACTAGAATGGTCCTCATATCACAGGACCACAAATCCAAAACTGAGTATAGGCAGTTGAAACCTTTGTAACAAGTCTAATAATAGATCATTCTGGTTCTTTAATAAATAACCAAATATCCACATCTTAGAATAACAAGCTAACACTTCACCACAACTAAGTAAGAGCGGTTGATACTCTCAATAAATCAAAGAGTTTGATTTTTTGATACATGTTGAACTTCACAATTATAGCAGTAGCAATTGACATTAGATGGATCTTCTTCTTTAGAAATGAAATTCTTCAAGAATGAATGATTCTGAAGCATTTATAGTTAAAAAAATATATTCCATTAAAAGTAGAATCAAATAGAAGCATCAGTCTTACAGTAGAACGAGATATAACATGTATGTCACCAATGTGTAGTCTCTTCTGCAGGGTTGATCATTTATAGTAGTTTCACAAAAAAAGATATTCATGAAAAATTGTATTACCCGTATCATGTACTCACTTATTTGAAAATACTTTGATCATATAAATATATTTTCTCTGGATGAACATATCCAAAAAATTCACCTGATAGATCACAAAAATTCAAATTTTATTAACTAGGAGATTCGTTTCTTCCCTTAAGGAAAGGATTGATTTCCTATGAAGAATATGGTTCTTTGAATCAATCAAAACAAACTTTGAATCATTTTTAAATAATATCTTAATCATACTGTAAATTAGTTAGGACCATTTCATGGATCTCGAATAAAATTGTAAATTTAAAACTCTGATGCTGAGTAGAGAATGTAGGGTTGAGCTATGTAGTATAGGGTTGAGCTATGTAGCATAGGGTTGAGCTACGTAGCGTAGGTTTCTACCAACATATGGTTCCTTAACCATACTTTCATCAACATGTAATGTAGGGAACAAAAGTAACATAGGGATGATGATCCATACTTTTAACTTTTTCTGCAAAATAATCCAATCATAACATTGATAAAACATACGTTCACTTTCTTGAATATAGGGTATGAATAGTATTTCTAGACTCCAATGTAGGGTTTCTATTCCATACGTTCATTGATTCCTGAACATAGGGTTGTTGATCCATATGCTTAAAATCTATCATAGGGTTGTTGTTCTATATTAAAACTATTCATCGTAGCATAGGGATGATGAACCACACATTTTGTTACCAAACTTAGAGTTTGAACAATGCTTCCATAACACATCCTATAACTTTTCACTTTAAAAACATAATTAAAAACATGATATATATTCCTAAAACAAACTTAACACAACTTTATTAAAAAAACAAGGGTATTTGTGATCATAAAAATCAATATAAATTATAGAGTATTTTTGAGACAATGCTTGCCCAACAACGACATCACCTATACCACCAGTAGTTGTCTACTGTAGACTCTCATCAACTGACACTGGGGTGACCACCACATAGCCCTTGTAGCATCTTTTTGATATTGGATATAATATACTTTCCTTAATCCTCCATATTCTTAGTAGTAGCACCACTTCTAACAGTATTTTGTTAAGAAAAATGTGGTGTTACAATGCCCATTTTGACTTTAGGATCACTAGTATTTACACATCCAGCCTTCTCTAGAGAAGCAAGTAGGCTAGATCCATCCTTGGTAGTATGAGAAACAATTGCAGGGTTTTTTTCCCCTTCAATGGTCTATGAGCTGAGTTAGAGGACACACCTAAGCAGGGGATCCAACCAAAGACTAGATTCCTGTAGGATTGAACTACACCTCAAAGGATGAATAAACCTTATTGTATAAAATTTTTTACTATCATCCCTTTCCCAATGAAATCCAGATCCTTTTCCATTATGTGTATTTATTTATTTTCTATACAAAATGAATATTTTATAAACATAATATGATGGGTATGAATCAAAAATTGATGGATACTAATCATATAACAAAAGAGTGTGTGTATGGAGTTAAAGTGATCATCAAAATTTCAAAATTTGATGTATCTTCCATCCTATATCATTTTATATAGAATGAGTATACTGTAAATAAATAGGGTAAACTAGTTGATTGGAACACATAAGAAATATGGGAATTATGTGTAAGTATAAAATAATAGTAATTCATTATACTTTATACCATTATTACTTAAAAATCTATATTTATGTTCATATGTTTTTTATATAGTTTAGATATAATAATTAACATCGAATGTACCTAAAGAAAAACTAATTTCAGTAGCTTTGTAGTAGCTAGAACAATATTACCACACCAGAGGTATAGGTTTTAGAGTGTAACCACAACCATATTTTAAGGATTGGAATTCACAAGGAGATACATATGAGTTGATGAAAGACATGTAGGTGAAAATAAATACTTTAAAATATATTATTGACCAATCTGGTTTGGTAGAACAATATATGAAAAAGGGTAAAACTAACTTGTAATGGAACAATAATCATTGCAAAAAGATCCACATGACCCCACTATCTTTGAGGATATCCATTCCCCTCAAACATTTTCCTTACCTGAGGTAATAAATTTTTTCATTACTCTTTCTCTTATATTTGAATCAAACAACTTTGGATAAGTTTATATTACTAAGATTATCCAGGTTTAAGTTGTATGTGATATATATCTAGAAACATCCATGCATCACCTTATTGCAAGGGGTGTGGTGTATAATATCCCAAGAGACATGATATATAAATAATAACTCCCAAAAGGTCACATGAGAGTGGTTATTGAAGTATCTCATGAGTAGAGCACTGATTTTCTTGTTCTTATTGATCATCTGGATATTACCAAAGTTGATAGTGCTATTGGGACTTTCATAGAAAGGATGTATTATCTTATAAACATACATGAGGTATGTCTTTAACATTTATTTCAAATGAAAAACCATTAATATTTGATGAAAATTTTATAAAATTAGGTATGGTATTAAAAATAGATAAAACTAAGGGGAAAAGTAAGGTCATATCAAGAAAATCTGATGAATCAACTAAAAAATCAAATGAACCTTCTGAGATAACTTTCACCATGTCAGTTTCACTACAACATATATTAACATTAAAATTTCATGCATATACGAAATTAAAAGATGTAAATATTTCGTACATTAAATATGAAGAATAAATATATTGGATATGTCAATAAATATGCGGTTATTCAAAAAGTATAAGTGAGATTATCAAGATTGAATGGATGGGAGTCTCAGTTGTGAATACATACATGAGGTACATTTTAATAATCTTCCTACCCAAAAATTGATCTACAATGTTAATTAAAGTTAATAACTATTAATATTTTATATAGGGATATATATTACTAATATATAAAGTTAAATCCTTGTGAATCAATATTTAGACTCATTAATCCTTCTATAATTTTTTCAGAAAAGTTTTATTTGGAATTGTTGAAATTTTAAGAGAAAAAATATCCGCAAAGTGAGGTGTTTGAGAAGAAAATAACAGGAGATGGAATACTCTTAATTCCTGTAGTATAGGGATAAAATTCTCCAATCTAATCATATAAAATATATTTTTATTTTTCATTAATTTTTATTTTTTTAAGGAAGCATTGGATGCTCATCCCAATCCATCTGGATACCCCATATATTTAATTTTTTGATCGAATGGATGGATTTTCATCAAACCAACAACACATGATGTATGTTGTGAATTTTTAATTCACTATAATCAATATTTTATAGATAATATTTGAATTATTTTTTTTATTTTTTGTTTTAACAAGAATTTTTTTTTATGATAGGGCGATCTATAAATATAGGCTAAATCATTGTATGAGGTCATTGACTGAACATAAGAAACCTATGGATTTCTTCAAATGGAAAAAAATTAAAGTATATTTATCAATATTAAACTATAAAAACATATTTCAAAATATTTTACTTATTTTGGTCAATTTTTTTATGGTGTCCGATGAAAATAACAATAATGATTGTGGATATTGTGTTTGAAAATTTATGAAATATATCATATATCAAAAGACTAACATCCTCGACCAGGTAATTTATAAAGGTAATTATAGTTTTATTTAAAATATTTTTTATTCATTTGTCTTTATACATTCTCTTATTACTTTCAAGATTTCCATCAATCTGAATACTTAAAAGGAGAAGTAAATTTGTTTAGAGATGAGTGGGTAGAATAAATGGTGTCATAATGTTTACCAACATCAAGTTGAGGTAATTACCTATTATTTTTGTGATCTAGTATATGATATAACCTTAGAGATAAATTTCATATGTGAATTATTAGTATCATAACGCTTATATATTATTTTTTTACCTATTTCTCAAGGAGAAGTATAATGGAGGGTTATGATCTGTAGATTCTGATAGAGCTTGTAACATGTCCAAAGATGCTTGTGTTCATGAGATATTGGACTTCAAGGATGAAACTAAGATAATGGGGATAGAGAAATGGGTCGATGATCCTTCTACCCACAAATCTAAATATGTATTACCAACTTCTGGGGAAGGTACTTCCATTCTCATAGCATTATAATTTTTAATTTCAACCTTTGAAATAAAAGTTTCAAATTAGTTTAAAACACATGTCACATATCCAAAACCTATAAAATGAGCTCAGATTACATTTAAACATTAGGAAAAATATCTTTTATTCTATTTTGATATTTAGGAATTGACCACACTACAATTTAACATATGATGAGGTCATTATGGATCGATTTCTGTGTTTTCAATATAAAAGTGCCATTTTAGTTTAAAACACACATCACATAGCCAAAACTGAGCAAAGGATTCTGGATTGTTTTTAAAACTTAGTAAATTTATCTATAATTCATTTGTGATGTATATTAATTTAAAACACATCAATCTGACACATGATGTGTCCAGTGTGACTTTAAGTACTTGTTTTCAATACAAAAGTTTCATTTTGGTTTAAAATGCATGTCACATAACCAAAACCAATAAAATGAGCTTGAATTGTTTTAAAATTTCATAAAATAATATATAATTCCTTTTTTATGTATAGGAATTGACCTCGTATCAATCTGACACATGATGTGTTTGGTATGGCTTGAAGTGTGTGTTTTCAATATAAAAGTGGCATTTAAGTTTAAAATGCACTTTACTAGACGAAACAAAGAAAATTAGATCATACTATTTTCAATCTTTAGAAAAATGATCTATAATTAATTTTTTAATTATAGGAATTGACCACATTTCAATCTAATACATGATTTTACCGGTATGACTGAAAGTGTTTCTTTTAAATTTTAAAGTTCCATCTTAGTTTAAAACACAAATCACAAAGACAAGATTAATAAAATAAGCTCATATTGATTTCAAAAATTAGGAAAATGATTTATAATTCATTTTTTATGTGTAGGAATTGAATTTTTTAATCTCACACACAATGTGGTTGGTATTAATGGAAGTGCGTGTTTTCAATATAGAATATCCATTTAAGTTAAACACCTTTTTCACATATCCAAAACTGAGAAAACGAACTCATATTTTTTTAAAACATTAGGAGAAATATCTATAATTAATTTTTATTATGGAGTAATTGAAAACATGTCAATCCAACCCATGATGTAATAGGTATGACTCAAAGTGAATGCTTCAATACAGAAGTGCCATTTTAGTTTAAAACACATGTTACATAGCCAAAACTAAGAAAATGATCTCATATTATTTTCAAACACTAGGTAAATTATAAATAAATCATTTTTTATGTGTATTAATTGACCACACATAAATTCTACATATGTTGTTTCCGTTATTACTCAAAGTACATGTTTTCAATATAAAAGTATCATTTTAGTTTAAAACAAACATCACATAGAAAAAACTAAGCAAAAAAATCAAAATATTTTCAAACTTAATAAAAATGATCAATAATTCATTTATTCCATATAGAAATAAATCACACATAAATCCAGTAGAATATTTGGTCTATTTGATTCAAAGTGCATGTTTTTAATATAAAAGTGTCATATTAGTTTAAAAAGCACACTACATATCCAAAACTATGAAAATGAGATGAGATTGTTTTCAAAATATATGAAAATGATCCATAATTCATTTATGACATATATAAATCAATCACACATAAATATTACACATGATGTGGTTTTTATGACTTGAAGTATGTGTTTTTAATATAAAGGTTCTATTTTAGTTTATAACACACGTCACATTTCCAAAATAAAGCAAACGATATTGAATTGTTTTCTAACATTAGGAAAATGATCTATAATTCTAATGTGAATTATAGGAATTTAATACATTTCAATATGATAGAATATGTGGCTGGTATGATTCCAAGTGCACGTTTTCAAAGTAAAAGTTTCATTTTAGTTTAAAACGTGTATCATTAGAAAAACTATGAAAACGAGATGGGATTATTTAATAAATTTATGAAAATGATCCATAATTCATTTGTGACTTGTATGAATTTTCCACACATCAATATGATACACGATGGGTCCGGTGGGACTTGATGTGCAATTTTTCAATATATAAGTGTCATTTTAGTTTCTAACACACTTCACCTTCCAAAATTGAGAAAACAAGATTGGATTATTTTCAAACATTAGGAAAATTATCCATAATTCATTTATGATGTGTAGGAATATATCATATATCAATCTAACACATGATGTGGCTAGTAGGACTTGAAGTTCCTGTTTTCAATATAGAAGTTTCATTTAAGTTTAACACGTGCAACAAATAGAAAAAACCGAGCATACAAGCTTGTATTTTTCTCAAACTTTAGTAAAATGATCCTTAATTCATTTGGTATGTGTAGGAATCTATCACGTGTCAATATCACACATGATGTGGATAATATGAATCAAAGTGTGTTTTTTCAATATATAAGTTTTATTTACGTTTAAATCCTGAACCACATAACCAAAACATATAAAATGAGATTATATTATTCTCAAACTTTAGGAAAATGATCCATAATTAATTTCAGACATGTAAGAATCGACCGCATGTCAATACGACACATGATGTGGCCAGTATGACTCAAAGTTCATGTTTTCAATATAGATATTCCTTTTAAGTTTAAAACACGCATCGCAAATCCAAAACTAAGAAAACTATATCAAATTTTTTTCAAACATTTGTAAAATAATCCATAATTCATTTGTGATGTGTGAGAATTGACCGCACATCGATATGTCATATGATGTGGTTAGTATGACTCAAAGTGTGTGTTTTCAATATAAAACATCCATCGTAATAATATAATTAATATTATAACTCATAATATCATTAATATATAAAGTAATTAATAATAAAATTTATCATATGTGGATTATATAACATTAAAATTATATTTTTTTATTTTTTTATGTACTATTAATAAAATAAACATTGGTTTTATTGCAGGGACAAGCATTTGTATAGAGGTTGATCATTATAAAAAGTCTAATATGAGAGTTTTATTTTGAATATAGTTTTTTTATTAATTGTAAATATGAAATCAATGTAAATATTTTGAATGTAAATTTTGAATTGAAATGATGGTGCAATGTAATATTTTCATTCCAATCTAGTCTTATGTATATTTCAATTCTTATGTATGTATTCTAATTGGGTTTGTTGTTATGGGGATTTTTCATGGCCTCTGTAGGGATTCAGCTTCATAGAAGCTGATATGGCCTTTATAAGCGCTAGAAAAATCACTAGTAAAGGCCTTGTTCTTTTTATGTAACTTATATTTTCAATGTTTTTTTTTGTGCTCAAAAAACGCATTTTTGTTGTTATTAAAGGCCTCATCTGTAGTAGTGTAAATACAATGTAACCCGCCAGAGGAGGCTTCAGTTGAAAACTTGATAAATGATGCATTTGGATTTTCTAGATACAATGAATAATATTTTAATCGACCAATAAATATTCATTTCATCATGAGCAGGTTAATCTTTATTAGAACTTTAGTAAATAAAAAATGGTGTTTTATGAATTATTTGATCTTGAGATGTCATCCATACACTTTTTCTTGATAAAAAATAAATTTTGAATGAAGGATTCAATAAGTATGATTAGATTATGTAATTTTTATTCTCTATATTGATCATTTTTTCCTTTATTAGATTTTGATTATATTTAGTAGTGATTTAATACATTCAATTTTGGTTCCAATCCCTTGAAATAACATGATGCTCAAAAAAATTTATGTTTTACTAATAAAACTTTCTCTAACTATCTTAATACAAAACAAAAAACAATCCAAAATTCATTTGTGATATGTAGGAATCATCCAAATGTCAATCTGGCGCACTATTTTTCCAGTATGACTAAAAGTGAATGTTTTATTTAAAAATGACATTTTAGTTCAAAACAAGCATCACATACTCAAAACTGAGAAAAAACTCTCTGGTTATATTTATAATTAATGAATAAAATCCACAAGTCATTTTTGATATATAGGAAACAATCGCATGTTAATCTGACACATGGTGTGGCTAGTATATCTCAAAGTATGTGTTTTTAGTTTAAAAGTAATATTTTAATTCAAAATGCACACCAGTCACTAGAAACTAATCAAAAACACTATTATTGTATTGTTAATTCAATAAAGTTATCCATAAATCATTTTTTATATTTAGGAATCGATTTCACATCAATTCATTACATGGTCTACTCTGTATGACTCAAAGTGCATGTTTTTGGTTTAAAAGTGATATTTCAGTTTAAAACATGAGTCACACACTAAAAGACACAAAAATACACTTTTATTATCTTATAACTTTAGAAAAAAATCCATAAGTCGTTTTTAATATTTTGGAATTAAACGAAAATTGATCTGACCCACAATGTACCTTATATGACTCAAAGTGTGTATTTTCAGTTTAAAAGTGACATTTTAGTTCAAAATGTGTTTCACTAAGTGGAAACTGAGTGAACACACTTATATTTTTTTGATAATTTAATAAAACTAATTATATGTCATTTTTTATGTGTAGCAATTAGTCTCTTATCAATCCAACACATATTGTTGCTGGTATGATTGGAAGTGTTTGTTTTTATTTAAAAATGATATTTTAGTTCAAAACATGAATTTCAAACTAAAAACTAAGAAAAGACATTCAAATTGTCTTTATACATCATGAATGAAATGCAAAATTTATTTTTGATGTCTAGGAATCAACCTCGTTTCAATCTATCAGACAGTGTGGATTGTGTGACTCACATTACATGTTTTCAGTTTGAAAAGTGACATCTTAGTTCAAAACAAGCCCCACCCACTGAAAACCTAGAAAACACTGTCATATTTTCTTTATATTTTTGTAAAATGATTAATAAGTCATTTTTTATGTGAAGTAATCAACCACATGTCAATCCAATATTTGGTGTGTCCGATATGACTGAAAGTGCGTGTTTTTTTATTGGACATTTTAGTTCAAAACATTTGTCGCATGCTTAAAATTGAGAAAACACACTTGGATTATATTTTTTTATAATAATGGTCCATAAATAATTTTTTATGTATATAAATCAACCACGCATTAATCTGACACACATTACGCACAGTATGACTCAAAGTGCATGTCTTCAGTTTAAAAGTTACATTTTAGTTCAAAATGTGTGTCATTTAATGAAAACCATGAAAACATGCTTGAATTTTTATTTTACCTCATGAAAATGATCTACAATTAATTTTTGATGTTCAGAAATCATTCGCTTTTAAGTCTGACACACAATGTGGTTGGTATTATTGAAAGCACATGTTTTCATTTAAAATTCACATTTTAGATCGAAACATGCATCACAAACTCAAAACCAATAAAAAACACTCAGATAGTCTTTATACTTCATGAAAATTATCCAAAATATATTTATGATATGTAGGAATCAACCAAACATAAATTCGACACACATTGTGTCTAGTATTACTCAAAGTACATGTTTTCAATTTAGAAGTGAAATTTTAGTTCAAAACATGCATCGCTTACTGAAAACTGAGAAAACCCACTTTGCTTGTCTTTATACTTTTGGAAATTGATCCATAAGTCATTTGTGACATTTATTTATCCTCCACATATCAATATGAGACATAGTCTGGTATGACTAAAAGTGAGAGTTTTTATTTAAAATGGACATTATAGTTCAAAACACATCACATACTGAAAACAAAAAAACAACTCATATTGTCTTTCTATTTTTGGTTAATATGAAATTAGTTTTTTTATGGTTTGATTAGGTAAATCAAGTGACTTATTCATTGATAATGGCTTAAATGGTGTTGACATAAACCAAAACCCAAACCTTGTTGACTCAATTATCATTAATTAATTAATTAATTAATTAATTTTGCAAGAGTTGAGTGGTTATCTATGTTTGATGAAGTACAAGTGTTTTTTATTTGACACAAGCACCCATTTCTAAAGATAATGTTCAATTTATGTCTAAAATTCCTTATCCAATATTTTTAGTATCATAATGTACTCTATGATTTGCACCAGACCATACATTGCTTTTGCAATCTGCACCTTAAGCAGATTTATGGTCATACTTGGGAATCCATATTGACATGTCCTTAAGTGGATTCTTTGATATCTCTCATACAGTTCTAATTTATCTTTATTTCATGGTAAAAATATTGATGCTTTTGAAATTCTAGTTAGATATGTAGATCTTGACTATGCAGGTAATATTTACACTAGAAAATCTTTTACTAGATATGTGTTCACTGCCTATGTGGCCCTATCTCTTGAAATTGCAACATACAGTCAGTGGTTTCCCTTTAAACCATGAAATTCGAGTACATTTCCCTTACCGAGGTAGTATAGGAGGCCTTATGGATTAAATTATTTTCTTCTATACTTAAACTTTTTAATTCATTTATAAATGTATATTCTGATTGTCAATCATCACTTCATTTATCTAGAAATTTAGTTTTTCATGGTAAATCAAAGCACATAGATATTAGACTATACTTTATTAGATATATTATATAATCAGGAACCATGTGTGTCAATAAGATACACACTGATAAAAATCCAGCTGATAGTTTGACTAAATTCATGGTGTTATCTAAGTTCACATTTTGTTTAGATAGTATGAATATGGTTCCTATTCTATAGCTATAAGTGCAATAACATCACAAATTTCAATTTAAAATGGTTGATATCTCTAAAATTTGGGTATTAATTTTAGTTTCCCTATTTAAATTCTCCCTTTAAATTATTATTCCATTTAATTGTTTTTATACATGAATTTTGATTATTATTATTTTTCTCATTTTATTAATCATCTTGTCTTATTTACTAGATTGTGCATTCTCGCATGGGACTGTTTATCTGGGATGTGTATTAGGCCAACTCAGGTCATCCTTCTTTACCTTTTGGTTGCAACCTTGGCAATCCTCTACTTCTCTCGGCCTATATTTCTAGTCCTTGATTTGTTTTTCTGCCCCTATGATTCTCACCATCCATTAATTTTACTTGATTTGATTATGCTATTTCGATTCGGTTCAGCGATGTGTATGTGGCATATTTTGGTTGGACAGGCAGTTTTCGATCTGCAGGCAATGTTGGGGAATTTATCACTCTACACCCGACCTCTTTCAAGTGATTTTCATTTTCTTCTCTCCTTATGTGGTCTTTCTCTCGCTCTGGTCTGGAAAACCCTAGCTTTAAGGGTTCATATTCTTCAGCAATCTGATTTTTGTGCACCACTAGTGTGATGAAACTAGTGGAGTCCCGATGAAAATGGATTCAGCTATCAACTATCATCCAAGGTAGTCAAACTTGAGAGTCTACTTAGACTCGTTCGATGTCAGTAAACTCGACTCACAGACTCGACTCGTAGACACGTAAGAGTCTACTTCAACCCAATCCACAATATCATATTGCACCAACATTTATGAAATCACTTAAACAAATTGGATATCGTTACTAGTGAGTGGTTTTTTTCATGAACATAGGTCCCCATGGAACCGTAGCACGTTAATCAGTGGGTTCCTTGTTTTTTCTTTTAGTTATTCTTTTAATTTATTACATTGTGGTTGCACTGATTTGTATTCGCTGCATTCTATTGGTAATAAATCAATTGTTCTTGGCTCAGATTGGTGTTCTGTTGTTGTTCTGCTACTGTCCAATACACCCATCCTCCTTCTCAAATGACATACGTGTGTATTGGTTCTATGACCACTAATTTTTTATGGCTTCCATTTACAAATTATAATAACTACAATAAAAACACTAGTTTGAACCAGTCGTTTCGAGGTTCGTGGTGGCTTTCTACATCATTCTCCTCCTCCTGTGCTGGTCGGAACTGGATTCCAGTAACCGACCCCTGTATAAAGGTGACATCTTCCCATTTCAAGGTAAAGATCCCAATGACCCAGCCAACCCCTATCAAAGGGGATGTGAGACAGCCGCCACGACGAAGCTCCCCAAGCTTCTGGGATGATGGTTCAGTCCTAAAATGGTGCATCTTTAATTGTTTGATTAAAATTTATTATAAAATATTTAATGGTGCAATGCAACCCTGTCTACAATGGGTTTTGTGACTAAAAAATTTATCCTGCCCCTATTCAATTTCATTTGTTAATTGTAAGCACCAACCCATCTATAGTTTTTTTTTAAACATATATATATATACCTTTGTAATATTTATTTAATTTACTTGGATTTATTTAAATATAATATTATGAATTCATAGTAATAAAATTTATTAACAAATCCAATATCATTCATAATCCAATTAAAATAAATTCATTTTATAATTTACTATCATTTTTAACTATAAAATTAATTAATTAATGACAATTAAGTTAATTAGATTTGGGTTTTGGTTATTCACTGCTACAGCTTCAGCAATATTTAGCACTACCATTTATCAATTCTAAAAAACAATGTAAAGGGGTAGATGTTTATATGTGATAACTAAAAGTGCTAATAAATGTACACTTTATTAGTGCTAAAAACATATATTTATTAAATCATCTTTTAGAACTTGTTGGGGGGGAGGTGCACTACCGAAGGACGGTTTTCATGAACCCTAAAGGACCATTTGGGGTTTTTATTACAAGATTCAAATAAAATAAAAAAACTTGCAAGATGCAATAAATGTAAGAAAGCAATAAAATGAATGTAAATATTTAACGTGTTTTAGTCCCGTTGGGGCCTACATGCACAATCGGAACACCACCCACCCACATGAATTTTATTAATGCTCAAAAATGAGAAATTTAAAGAGTATATATTTAATAAAAAAATAAACACCAATAGAATATTGTAAAATAAAAATCTATTAAAGAAAGAAACAATAATGAAGAAAGAACTTACAACACCATATGTGAAATGTATGATAGTCTTGTTATCTTATTGGTGCTATCGTGAAGTTGTTACTTCTCCGTTGGAACTCACCAGAGGAAGGTATCACTTGGATAGTATGAGTGGTCATCGAATCTAAAACTTGACCACACTTCTTCTTAAGGAAGGATGCTATCGAAAAGTCCACCATGAGATGCACACCAACAGTCTACTCAGAGGACAGCAGGTGCTAAAAGTCTAATATTTGATGAAGATGAACACTCTGGTAGCTGGGTTTTTTTCTAGAACTATATTAAAAGCCAAGAAAAATGGCAAGGGATTTGAGAATGAGCTGAAGGGATGGGTTGAGGGGTGATCAATTCCACTAACACCACATGTGGCTCAAAAAAAGCTAGGTAACCATAAGCTACCATGCACATGAAGTCAAACTGAAATGTAACGACACACTTGAGTGAGAATAAATAGGTGGATGATGCAAATCACACAAGCGGTAGGATAATCAATGTCCATAATCTCACATGTGGCAGATGGATGACAAGGAAAGCTGCGGGATGTCATGTGTTGTAGGAGAAAAAAGTGGACCGAATCCAGTGGCCGAACGCAATGGCCCAAGAAAAAATTAGATAGTCCAATAGAACAATTGATCTAGGAAAAAATGAGCATATAAAATAATTCAACCAATTTTTCATGCATGCATATTATACAATTAATGGGAGAATAATACAACAAACAATTTGAATATGAAAACAATATGAAAGCACCTAATTTCACAAATTTCAACCATTTTCAATTGAAATTGGTGATGTTCTTACACCTATGTTTATTAAATAGGAACCAAATTCAATCTATATAAATAAGATTTGAATTTAGATAATACCACAACTTTAGTCAAACTCTCAGCAGAGTTTTTATTAGTATGTATCTTATCGACACATATGATTCCATATTCAATAACATATCTAATAAAATTAAATCTTATATCTATGTGTATGGATTTACCATAAAATGCTAAATTTTTAGATAAATTTAAAATAAATTGACTATCACTATAAATAGTAATAAAAAATTTAGAAAGTTAGTATTCAGCGAACAAACCCATGATCCATAAGGCTTCCTTACACTATAAGAAAAAAGGGGTTTCACGGTGGTTTGGAAAACCATTGCTAAATATTCCAAAAAAAAATCTTTTCATGGAATCTTTTTAGCAGTCATTCTTAAAACCGTTGCTAAATGTGTTATTTATTTATTTTAATTTTTTTTGCAATAGTTTTTTAGCGATGGTTTTTTTAAACTGCCAAAAATTTATATTTTTTTAGTGAGGTTTTATGAAAATCGCCGCAAAATAACAACAGTTTTTATAAAAGCATCGTTAATTTAATGATAAAAAAATATTAAATTGTGATTTATTATTAATAATAATTATTTATTATTTATAATCAATTATTTTTTTTATAATTTTCATTAATTATAATGTGTTATTTATTAATTATATATAATTATTATTTAATAGTTATCCAAAACTTAAATTAATTCTTGTATAAGTTGAAAATCTGAATTTAATATCAAATGACTATAACTTTTGATCTGGGTGTCCTTTTTAGCTCCGCAACCAGCCAAATTGAAGCTTATGAAATGAACTACAATCATATTAGATAATAACTTGATGATTATTAATAGAATAAAATTTATTATAGTTTTAATAAAAGTGGAAAATCAAACTTCAACATCAAACGGTTATAACTTTTGATTCGAGTTCCCGTCTGGGCTCTACCACTTATCAAATCCAAGACTATGAAGAGATATATACCCTCATCATAGAGGGAAACCCTGGACACATTTTCCAAGTCCAAAAAGTCCTATGAGGCCTCCAAAACTGAGTGTTTAGTTCGGATATCATGATTTTTTAACATTCAATGAGATTTTATCTTTGTTTAAGAGTGCTTTCATTTGTTTTTTAGGTCATCTATGATTTTATTCCACTAATTTACATTCCTATTGATTTTTTGATGTTGCAGTTATTGTGGTTTTCCCTCTTTTGGTGATTTATTATGTATTGTATATATATTCATATACCTTTATATGTGTGTCTGTTTATATATATTTACGTAACATAAATGCGTGTTTATATATATTTATGTAAATTTCATTATATGTATATTTATTTAGAGATATTTATTTCCATTTATTATTTATTATTTATTATTTATTACTTATTCATTTATTACTTATTCATTTATTATTTTTTCCATTTATTATTTATTATTTATTGATTTATTACATATTTATTATATATTGATTTATTATTTATTATTAATTTTTTGTTAAATTATTATTTAATATTCACTTACTATTTATTATATATGATTACATAATATTTATTATTTATTATTTATTATTACTTATTTATTATTTATTATTTATTTATTTTTATTATTAATTTATTAATTTATTATTAATTTATTCTTTATTATTAATATATTCTTTATTATCAATTTATTATTAATGCATTATTTATTTCTTTATTTATTATCTATTTATCTATTTATTAGTTATTATTTATTATTTATCAATTTTTTATTTGATACTTATTTATTATTTATTATATATTGATTTATAATTTATTTACTAATTATTTATTTGATTTTAATTTATTTTTCATTAATAATTTATTATTTTTCATTATTTATTTATTATTCACTAATTTTTTATATATTTCTTATTAATTTATTAATAATTTATTATTTACATATTATTATTTATTTATTTATTTATTTCTTATTTATTATATAGTCATTATTTATTTATTATTTATTAATTTATTATTTATTTATCATTTATTTATTATTTATCATTTATTATTTAATTTTTATTTACTATTATTTGTTACTTATTATTTATTATTTATTTATCATTTATTTAATATTCATTTATTATTTCTTATTAATTATTTTTTATTTAATATCATTTATTATTATTTATTATTTACTTATTTTTATTATTTATTAAATATTTATTTATTTATATTTATTTATTTAATATTTAATTATTAATCATTAATTATGCATTTTTTATTTAATTAATATTTATTATTTATTATTTATTATTCAATTATTATTTATTTATTATTTATCCTTTATTATTTATCATTTTATTTTTATTTATTTATTATTTATTTATTTATTATCTATTATTTAATATTTATTTTTTAATTATCAATTATTTATTGATTATCATTTATTATTATTTATTATTATTTATGATTTAATAAAACTTATTATTATTTATTATTTATTATTTATTTTTATTTAGAGACTATTTATTTTTTGTTTTTTTGTTTTCTTATTTATTATTTTATATTTGATATTTATTTACTGTTTATTTATTATTTATTTATTATTTATTTATTATTTATTTAATATTTATCACTTATTTATTTATTATTATTATTATTATTTATTTAATATTTAATTATTATTTATTTATTACGTATTTATTATTTATTTAATGATTAGCTGGATTCAGTAGCGGACATAGGAAATGAGATGACTGGGGAGGGAGACTCGCTAAACCCTGGTTCAAATAAAGCTCGAGTTACGCTGCTCGACATTCTTAATAGATCTTGTAGTAAAGATGGATTTCATGAGGAATTTAGTCATTTATGTGGCCACTTTGATGGGAAACCATCTTGCATGGTCGTGACCATAGAAAGGAGTAAATCTGGCATGAATGATATGATCTTAAATCAAGATGAATCATTGAAAATGGATCCTATTAGAGGCACTGAATCTCTTGCTGAGGTGGGTGAATCATCGGGCGTGGATGAGCTAACTGATATTGGGAAATCCACAAAGTAACGGCAGAGAGGTAGACATTTGAGGGGCCAAGGCGTCTTTCAGGGCAGGGATGGAAGACATAAAAGGAGACGTTTTTTCTTTATTCAATTGTTTTTTATGACATTTTCTTTCATTTTCATCATTGCTCCCATTTCCTTACATTGTACTTTATGTTTTTATTAATAATTTTTAAGGACCACGGATTTTTATCCATGGTCCATATCATTTTAAGTATATTACATATTGTTTACTCACTAGATGAAGAGTTTGCGGGAGTGGTAAAGTCTTTATACTATATCTAAGAGGTAAGGGGTTCAAATCTCTCCTAGCGCATATTTATGCCAGATTTATGCATGGCATGCATGGAATATGCATGCATGACTGGATAAATAAATAATAATTAATTAATTAATTAATAATAAATAAATAAATAATAAATATGAATAAATAATAATAATAAATAATAAGATTTTCATTTCATAAATTTTTACCTAGAGGATGGACTTTGGGGGAGCTCCCAGTGATTTCAATGGATTTTTTGCTTTTTAGGTTTCCATGGTTGCTAACTCTATTTCTACGGATGCTTTCATTCTTCCCTCGAAGAAGGATGGAAATTTTGGTTCATTTAAGGAGGTGTTGGTCTATTCATCCTTGAATATGTTTGACTCTGATTTAAATATTCTTTATGGTAAGTTAAATGGTTCTTATGATCAAAATGATATCCCTGGTGGTGAAAATCTTGTGATGGAGGGAGGCCATGCTTCAGCTCATGAAGAATTGATACAAGATCACAGTTCCCTTTCCAGATTCTTCAAGGATACTCATTTTGGATCTTCTTATTATAGAAAAAATATAAAAAAAATGGCATGCTGGCATTTTTCAAATAAAATCACTCACTTATTTTGCAAATAACTTCTTAGTAAAAACACTCAATCATTGCTTGGATGGTTTCCTATCAGGGGATTAGTCCATGGAAGTTAGAGGACCTACGATGTCAACTTCTTCATTTCTAGGGTTTTGGTGGATAGGGGATTTCATCTCTTAGTAAGAGATTCTTTCATATTATCTTTCCTTCCTCTGACCTGAAGGTGCATGCGTGGGTATGGGATTTATCCCTCTTAAGCTTGGTGTTCTACGTATTCAAGATTGGGACCCCAATTTTAATCTAGAAACAGTTGGTAATTCTACAAGTTGAGTATGGATATAGGTATTTGGTCTTAGCTGGTATCTATCGAATCCTTAGATCTCGTGGGACATTTCCTCGGTTGTCTGAGTCCTAATCAAATTTGACAAGGAAACTGAATGGGCAAGGTTTGGTCATTATGCTTGAATTCTAGTTGAGATTGATATGAATACAAGTATCATTGATATTTTGGTTTTGGTGGATGGTGCTTTCTGTTTTGATTTTCATGTTGAGATTGAAAATTTACCTGATTTTTTTCCTAAATGTTGTAATATTGGGAATGTGGTTGACAAATGCCATAAAGAATTACATTGTGTTAACTGTAAAAAGTTTGGACATTTGGTTTAGAATTACAAATTCAAGCTTTGTTTTGTAGGACCTATAAATGAAGAAGATAAGAAATCTAATGGAGATGGGAACTATGGACCTATTATGCTTGAGGCTTCTTGGCATGTTGATGCCACTAATGAAAAAAAGGGTGTGCATCATAAAACATCTGATGTTGGGAATCCTTCATAGGAACATATTTCAGGTCTTAAGGATGCTCCAAGTTTTCTTGAGACTCAGGGTCGGAATATGGTTGTTTCATATATACAAGAGTATGTCACTTATTTCATGAACCGGTCCAAAACCTTGCTTGGTGTGTCTTTAATTGATGATACTAATAAGAAGGAGGTTGGGAAATTACTGGAGTCTAGTAATGATTCCATTTTAATGCATCATGAGGTAAGAATTTCACAGGATAATGATCTAAAGTATACTGCAATGTTGGCTAGTACTAAATTCTAGAATTTGGCTATTTCTTCTTTTTTGGAGGATGTATCTGCTTCTATGGATCGATTCATTGTTCAACTTGGTGTATTTGAGACTAATAATAACAAGCAAGAGGCTTGGAATTTACTGGGGTTTATTGATAATTTTTTCACACAAATGCATCCTAAACCAGGGTTTTCGGTGGTGGTTGTTGATGGTGTTCAGATTGATTCTGAAGACAATGAAATGGACACCCCATTGGCTTCAGGAATGGATACATCTATGCTGGATTTTAATAAAGGGGCTTCAGGAAGTGTAACTGGATTTAGGTCCAGATCTCATGAAGAGGATGATAGTGGTGTTTTCAATCTGGTATTCAGATCTGTAATGAGGTAAGTAAAAGTACCTCTTCTTATATTGCTAATTTAATTTTAGGAGTTGTTATTTCCAAATAAGTGATTGTGGAGGTAGTGAGCATAGGGGATTTGGGAATGAGTTCTAGTCAGTAGGTATAATGTCAGAGGGAGGTTTCCTGTTTCAAGGATACTGCTGACACAGATGTCAAATATTTTAATGATCCATGGCAAAGAGAAAAATCTTGGAAGCGTGGAAGACATTCGTGTGGTAGATCCCCTCATGCTAGAGGTTGTAGAGGTATTAACCTAACTCATGTGATTGAATTTTTGGATTTTTAGTACCATTTAATGTGGTTTGTTGATGGAGTTGTTTGGCTCCTTTGTATTTTTTAATGGTGGTTGTTTTACTGTTTTTGTTCTCCTCTCCCTCTATTGTTTTCTTCTTTTCTTAATAAAATGTTTTGTGCCTTTACCTTCAAATAATAATAATAATAATAACAATAAATAATAATAATTAATTAATTAATTACATAAATAAAAAAATTAAAAAAACATCGCCAAACAAACCGTCGGTAAATAAAAAAACCACCGCATAAAAAGTTCCATGAAATGATTTCCGATTCACAAATATGCAGTGCTTTTATAAAGCATCACACATCATTTATCGGTGGTTTAAAACACCACTAAATGCTAAAAAATCACTGTTAAATTCCATTTTTTGTAGTGTTAACAACCTTGGTTAAGAAAATATATTCTGATTATATGGCTGAAAGAGAAACAATAGATTTCATATTTCATTTCCAGGATATAGCTCCACAAGCAGTGAAAACATACCCAGTTAATGATTTTATAGTGTCAATATTACCTGATTATCAGCATCTACACGTCCAGCAATAATTTCAACCATATCGACATTTTTTCCATAACACAAAGATAAATGAGTACATGACAAATACCATATCAGTAACTTTAGGGGCATGCCTTTCACTACCTGTCCCAACAGGGCCCATGCTAGGACTACCCCAATCCCACCTCTAATAGTCTAGGGGTCAGTGACTAGTGCTGAGTAGGCATATCACAAACATGAGAATTCTTATCCTAATGTACATGTACACACACACACATCTCTAAGCATATACAATACTGAAATGTAAAACAACCGATAACCATGCATGCATACATCTAAAACCCCACCATCTGAGTGTGAAAATAAGTACTGGAAAGTAAAATGGTCCAAATAAAATCCCACAAAAAAGAAACAGAAAACACGTCTAACCTGTAAAGTGGGTGTGGACTATTGTCAATGCAACCGCAGGAGTACACCTTAGTATGTTTATCTCACTAAGCTCTGCCTAGTCATAGTCCCTACAAGACTCTTTTAAAAGGTCGATCATCTTCATAAGACACAAAACGCACAAGAAAATCCCATGCAGGGGTGAGTATAACAATACCCAATAGAACACTCCGAAATCACTAAGCATATAACATCAATCATAAAAAACTCATCACATGTATATGTCAGTAACGTATATTACAAAAATATCTAGATATACTCATAGTAGATGCATAGTCTTAGGGTAAGATCACAACTGCATTACCAGCCTAGGATTCCTTCTTTAAGGTTCCACAATAGCACTAATCTGGGAGAACATACTCCATGAGTTAGATACCACTGATGGCGTCCATATGAGATTTCATGCTCATCGAATCTCTCTTTAATAAGCACATGCTAGAAGTATGAAGAGAACGATACACAAAAATGTGATCACACCCAAGGCCATGGGGTAATTCTTCAATCACAAAGACATTGAATGAAATAATATGATATGATTATGAAATACATAGGATTTCCTTGAAATAATATGTCAAAATATATTATTGGGGTAGAAAGTCTAAAATATAATAGATAACACGGTTCAAAATATGTAAATGTCTAAGGAATTGAAATTGAGACCAAGAACCCTTATAAAGATCGAAACATTTAAAGTAAGAATCATTCAGTGAAGTGAGTATACACATAAAAATTTATATACACATAAAAATGTGGAAATAAAACATAAAATAATCAAAAGTCATAGCACATATAATCTTGGAATAACATAGTCAATGAAAAAGAAATATAACCTAATGAAAGGAAATTGAGTTAAAAATCCCCATACATTTGACTTATGCTTAGTCAGGCATGATCTAACCTCCTGTATAATAAATTTTGATTTAATATTCATCTATTTCAAATCATATTTATATTCATCATACCAAATAACATTCAATTATAATTTCTTATTTCCCATTTATTGATATTTATCTATTTAAAATAAATATTCATGTGTTAAATGTCCCTTTTCCCATGCATGTTACGATTCAGAGGCTTCATTCCTTACACCTTGGTCATGGTTTCATCAACTCTGGAATTTTTATGATGATTTTATATATTTTTTGGATATTATTTTATTTTCCCCTTGATAATTCATGGAACTTATAGTGTAAATTTTTATGAAAATATTAAAAAATCCATTTTTCAGATATTTAGATTCCATAGAAAGAATTCATTTTATTAAAAAATATAAATATATACATTACAATTAAATAATTTATAAAACGTCATAAATTTATCATTATTATATAATATTAGCATTACATAACATTCATTAATCATTCATGACATAAACATTATAAGAATGTTCATGTATGTGGTAAAACCGACTGAAACAAGAACACATTATAACAGTTTAATAAAAACAAAAATTTTATTTTATAATGATAATTCCACTTTTATAGAAGATTAATAATTTTATAAATATAATATTTATTCATTGAATCTATTTTAAAAATAATCCATGTAATATGGTGATGAAAAATGAAATACGATGTTCATAGAGGTGGTAATCTTCACACACACATGGGTGATGTTTTCATTCTTCAATAGATGGAAAGAAAAAAGGTAGATAATGATTTATCTTTATAGAATCATAATTATTTTATTGATATCATATATATTATTTAAATCCATATATATAACAAGTCATGGGAGGAGGTGATGGAAAATGGAATACATCACTTCATG
Organism: Viscum album; assembly: GCA_963277665.1. Classification (NCBI taxonomy): domain Eukaryota; kingdom Viridiplantae; phylum Streptophyta; class Magnoliopsida; order Santalales; family Viscaceae; genus Viscum; species Viscum album. The sequence continues at coordinate 399,599,692 of OY728127.1, read as the reverse complement.
GAGGCCTTAGTACGCACATACGCACGAGAGATTTTTTTTCTTTGGAAGGAAATGAGGTAAAAAATAGTTATACCACAAACATAATAAAATTTTTTATATTAATTATATTTATTAAATTATATTATTATTTTAATAATATATTTTAATTAGGTGGAAGAAGAATGTAATTTGAAATATCTCAATTAAGACCATTACCTCTTCCTTGGATATCCTCCTTTAGCTTACCCCTTAAGCCTCCTTAGTTTGGTATTTTGGTGAGAGAAGAGCATATAGGTAATGTTAAGGGGTATTGTTAAGTGATTTTTTAAGATCATGGTTGATCTAAGGTGATCAATGTGTGTGGATAAGTGAGAATAGGTGGTTCTCTTTTATAAGTGAATGGAGTGCCACCCTTGTAAATATCATTTACTTAAAAATAATATAAATTCATTTTCAAAGGAATGTGGAATAAAATGTAAAAAATAAAATATAGGATAATTTATGCTTAAAATACTCTCATAAAATCAAATTTAGACATTTTTAGTGATTTTTTAAGCCTTATCCCATACTTTAACTCCCTCTTTAACCCTTTTAACCCTTAACGTGGTGACTAACTTTTACTACGGTGACATAATTTTATGACTAAAAATGAAATAGAACATATTAAATAATTTGAATATAATGATTCAAAATATTTAATCCATTATAAAAAATTCAATTTATAGAGGTGTTAAAATTGACTTTAACATAAGTATATGTCACGTACCGAAAAACAGTTTTTAAAAAAATAACTTTTAAGAATAAAAATTAATTTTCACCAAAATCATTTATAAAATTGATCCCAATAAAAATTTTAAATTTATGAATAATAAAATTATATTTTTGTGAATTTAAAACCAATAAAAATTGAATATATCCTTATAGATACTTTATTAAATAAAAGGATCAAAAATAGTTCTTTTATTATAAAAAACATCACTTAGGTTCTAAAATGTCAAACATGGGTTTATAAGTTCATCATAATGTTTTAAAATGATTTATTTTACCTATTAAATATATATTTAGTATATAAAAAATACAATCTTTCAATTCATTCTTATATCATGATGATTTCATAAATATGATAGTATTTATAAGAACAATTTTTCACTATTCACCTAAAAACCAGTCATTTCAAAAAAATATTAAAAAGGTACCCAAATAAAATTTTGATATTATGAATTCAAAAATGAAGTTAGTTTTATAAAATTCAAATTATTAAATTCATAAATATATATTTTAAATTAAAATAAAAAAGAAAATCCTCTTTTATAGACAAATGACCCTTCTAAACTTTAAGTGTTCTTAACCTTATTTCATATCAATTACCAATGAGTGATAATTTATTTATTTCCACATTGTATATTCAAAATGTATTGATTTTTACAAAAAAATTTAATAAAATATTATTTTCTTTTGTTTGGTGTTTCATATATCATAATCTATTCAACAAGATATTTTTTTAAATAAATACATTCTAAAATTTCAGGGTGTTGCATTCATGGAATTCCTACAACTGGTAATGTAAACTTGTGGACCAACTGTATAGATTGGAATTGTGAAAAAATTATGATACTGTAGAACTTTGTTTCTTTATGATCTCATTTCTAGCTAGGGTTACTATACTCCAGGTATTTTCTTGGTAATTTTGCTCCATGACATAGTGAAATCATTCTGCCTCGACTTGGACATTGGGATTATTTCAAAACAATGTAAATCCTACGAGTTCTAGATTTTATTCTTATTCTTATTTTATCTCTTATACTCTTATATTTCAAATTCAACTTTAGTTTTATGCTTCTAGTATTTCCATAACAAATGGAATTAATAAATATTAATGGTCCCTTCCTGAAGTATAGAACCATATCCACTTTAGCATTCCACTTCATGTCAAATATATTAGTTTGGAATTCATCAGGATTTAGGAAACAAATTATGAAATATAAATTAATGGAGTTGACATGAAGTGAGATTATAAAGGGGAGATGATTTTAGTCTTCAAGAAGGTTCCTAAAATCTGTATAGATTCCTTTTTTGATATTTATAGACACAAAATTCTTAGATAAAAATCAAATTTTGATGAAGGCTTCAATAAGGATAGTTAACCTTTGAGATTTTTATTCTCTTGATAGATCTGTTTTTTCTTTATTCGGTTTTTTTATTCTTATTATTGATTCAATAAATTCTTTTTTCGGTATAATACCTTTAAATAACATGTTGTGGGAAGAAATGTATGCTTTACTAAGAAAATGTGCTCAAATTATCTTCAAACTCCATAAAAACAATCCAAAATTTATTTGTGACATGCAGGAATATGCCACTTGTTAGTCTAACACACGGTATAGCTAGTATGAATGAAAGCACATGTTTTATTTAAAATTGACATTTTATTTCAAAATAAGTGTCACATAATCAAAACTAAGAAAACACTCTTGTATTATATTTATGATTCATGAATAAAATCCACAAGTCATTTGTTACATATAGAATTCAACTGTATGTTAATCTAACACATAGTGTGGAAAGTATATCTCAAAGTGTTTTTAGTTTTAAAGTGATATTTTAGTTCAAAATATGCATCACTCACTGAAAACTGATCAAATAGACTATAATTGTATTGATACTTAAGTAAACTGATCCATAAATCATTTTTGATATGTAGAAATCAATCTCAAAAAAGTCATGTACTGAAATGGAACCTCACGCTCCTAGTTTCTCCCCAACTCTCGGTCTGGTTTCCCTCTCCTAGGGTTTCGTCTTCTCCTGACGACGGCTCTCTCTCACTCTGGGCTAGGATCTCTCTCGGTTTTTTTCTTTCTCTCTCTCTCACCTTTCCCCACTCTATGCTAGCACTCTGGTTTTCTTCTCGTCCACCTCTCTGCACTCTGATCTTGCATTCCTCAGCTTCTCTCTAGGTCAGATTTGGAGCATGGGATATGCTAAGGTTTTAGGTGAGTGGTTCGGTGGACGATAGATTTCTAGGGGCTATCAGAGTTGGTCCTTCTTTCTACGGTTTCAATCCCACTCCCTTATCAGGTTTTGTCCCACTTTCATCTTTCTGATGGTGACGACTTTCCTTTTATCTCACTTGCCTTTCCCTGCTTTGTGTTAGCGCTCCGATTTTTTCCCCATTCTCCTCTTTGTGCTCTGATATTGTGTTCCTCAGCTTCTCTCTAGGTCGGTTTTGGAGCACGTAATTCACTGAGGTTTTGGGCATGTGGTTTTGAAGATGACATATTTTCTGGTGCTTCAAAGTTGGTCCTTCTTCCTAGGGTTTCAATCCCATTCCCTTATTCAGGTTTTGTACCACTTTCTTCTTTCTTGTTCATGAAAAGGTGTCATTTTTCTCTATTTTGACAGTGGTTTCCGGTGATGGTATGAGGTGGAGATGATGGTGCTCTTGGTGGTGATAGGGTTGGCACCGATGATGGTTTCCAATGGTGGTTTTTAGTGTCAGTGATGGTGTTTATTTCTCTTGGTGGAGACGAGGGATATGATGGAAGATTCTCAATACTGTGTTGATGACCGACGTCTTTGAGATGGTGGTTTCTATTGAATGAGTTTCGAGTATGTTCATGACTCATTTCAGTGATTTTTCCAATGTTGGTTAGGTCTTCACCGACGATATGGTTGTGATGATGAAAATGGTGAATGGTACATATGGTGTGCTACTCGAGGGTCTCAGATGTGGATGTGTGGTGTTTTTGAATTTTTTGAATTTTTAGGTGTGTGTTTTTCTCTTTTTTGGCGCCTCTTGATTTTGGTATTTTTGGTATGGTGTAATGTGGTTTTGGTATTTATTTTTTTAGGTTTCCACTTCATCCAAAAAAGTGCCTTTATTCTGAAAATGAAAAAAAAAGTGATTTAGAGGAGGAATCAATCTCACATCAATTTGACACACAGTGTGCTCCGTATGAATCAAAGTGCATGTTTTCGGTTTAAAAATGATATTTCAATTTAAAACATACATTAGTCACTAAAAACCAAAAAAAATAAACTCATATTATATTGATACTTTATAAAAATTATCCCTAATTCATTTGTAACATTTAGGAATTAACTGAACATCGATCAGATCCACGGTGTGTCTGATATGACTGAAAGTTCATATTGTCAATTTGGAAGAGATATTTTAGTTTAAATCATTCATCACTCACTGAAAACTCAATAAACACACATATATTTTTTGATACTTTAATAATAAAATTCATATGTCACTTATGATGTGTAAGAATTAGTCTATTTTTAATCCAACATAGGACGACGCCTGTGACACGCTACTAGAAAATCTAGTATTTGAGTCCTGTGGAATGGGAGATCGCCATTGGTGGTCACTATTTGGTATCAATAGCGACCTCCAACAATGGTCTTAGGCCTCAAAAAATATGCCACACTATCCCCCCCACCATCCATCCTACACCCCCCCCCCCTGCACGCGGCAAACCCAACCTCCACTGCCTATCCTCTCCCTCATCGTACCCCCCCCCCATAGAAAGCCCTGCCTTCATCATCTTTCCTCCCCCTCACAGCACTTGCCTCCACCTTCGACTCTGAATCCCTCTCGTTCTTCTTCCCTCTCCCTAACTAACTCCCTCCCCACCTCCACATCTACCTCCCTTTCCCCCAAATCCCTCTCCTCATGCCTCATTTGTCATCACAACTGCACCAGGAGCCTTGTGCTTCCCATCTGCCCTCAAACCCACCCCTCCCTTGCATCTCACCCAGCCTCTGAATCCACCTCTATATTCGCTTGGTTCCGGATTTTTTGTGCTATCAGGTAATCCCTAATTTCAGTTTTAAGGTTTTGATTTTGGGCACTTCCATCACTCAGATTGCATGATTTGTTTGTTTTTTATTGTTTAGTATTTGTAAAATGAATTTCTTTCTCATTTCTTCCTTATAATCTTTCAAATTTGGTGCGAAGAACATGAACATCCCTATTTTAAAGCCAGTTTTATGTGACCAATTACATAGAATCTATGATCTATTCTTATATTTCATATTTCCAATACATAAATTTCTGCCAGGTAGTAATCATGGAAAATATTTCTAGTACATTTAACCAAACACACACTTAAAATGAGTATTCTTCCATGATCAGGAGGACTTAACCAACGAATGTATTTTTATTCCCAGACTATGATGATCTATATTTCTCTTCACCAATATCGGATTAACTGAGGCTATATTTAGGAAGATTAATTTACAAAATATTATGGGTTGGGGACAATGCCAATGTAATGTCCAGTTGGTGATGAGTTTAAAGGAGTTAACTCTATATCTTGTTATATCAAAAGTTTATTTCCTTTTCCATCATAGGCTACCAATTAAAAAATTTAGCATTTGGTATCCCAAGGATATTCCTTTGATACCACTTCGTAACATCCCAACTTGGGTGCCACTAAATGGTGCCCCAAACCGGTTGGTCACATGACCTCAAGCATGCCTCCCCATATGCTAGAGGGTTCCAACTAGCATCAAGGGTCTAGTAAGTTAGTCATGGGGAGACTATACCCTCTTTTATCAGAATAAGACAACAATGGAAGAAAACAACAATAAAAAAGTGTGGAAGCATATAAATAACCAGAACAATACCATGTCAAATGATAGTCAAAACAGGAAATACAATACTCAACTGGAAGAGGAAAACATGCTACGACAATGCAAGTGTTGAGTGCCTACAATGAAACCAAAAGTAAAGACACAACGACTCCAAAGCGGGTCCCAAACCACGTCTGGTTCCCTCACCCATGCTCCATTCCCAAATAGAAACCTATCCCGGGTATTTTACCTTATCCTATCCTACAACAACAAAGTTTTCTTGGGTGTCGATCAGGTGGTACGAGTAGGGTGTGAGTACAACTCAGGAGGTAGAGGCGGGTCCTGCATGTGTGGTCTGTCTTTACTGCTTCTCTGCTTGTATGTGCTCTGTTGTTTCGTTTTTCATAATAATAAAGAAACTGTGGTGGTGTTCTTACTGTGGAGTAGGACCATAAGTTCTGAACCACGTAAATCTTGTTTTCCATTTTACTTTCCTACAAACTTCGTCTTCTGTTATCCGACTTTGTTAATAATACATTTTATACTCGACTATGTTTTCTTTGTGGTTATCTCCGTAAATTGTAACGATTCCACAACAAGTGGTATCAGAGCATGTTACTCGTTTTAATTTACAATGTCTGTCAAGTTTGAAATCGATAAATTTGACGGAGAAAATGATTTTAATTTGTGGAGAGTTAAAATGTGTTCTTTACTTGTTCATAATGGTCTTGTTGATGCTTTTCACGGTAGTAAGAAACCTATTGTTACTGCCACTGTGGATGGTCATTACACCACTAGTTTTGTTGGTGTTGATCCTGGTATATTGGAAAAGGCTCATTGTACTCTACTGTTAACTTTGGGTGATAAAGTGTTGCGTGAAGTAGCACCTGAAACCACTGCTAAATCCATCTGGGTTAAACTCGAGCATTTGTATATGACTAAATCTTTACTTGGGCGTCTATATAAAAAAATGTATTTGTATAATTTTAAAATGTCACTTGGATCTTCTATGCATGTTCATGTAGATGAGTTTAATAAAATTTTGTTAGATTTAAAAAATATAGACATCGAAGTTAAGGATGAGGATCAAGCTTTGATTTTGTTAACCTCGCTTGATGATTCTTTTAATTCATTAAGATATTCTATGATTTATGGTCGGGATTCCATTACGCTGGAAGAGGTTAAGTATGTTGTCTAGTCTCGTGATCTTCAAACGCATAGTTTGAAGGAAGAGCCGTGTTCTGTTAAGAGTGAACCTCAAATGTTATATACCAAAGCTTCTATGAAAAATAAGGGTTGGAAGGATAAGAATCGGTTTAAAGGATTTTGGTGTTTTGAGTGTGGTAATATCGACCACATTAAACATTACTGTCCTAATATGAAAGGAAAAGATAGTATGGCCTAGTCTCGTGTGGTATGTCCCGATTATGAGTCTGCCGAAGTTCTTTAGTCTCGCAGCCCCTTCGTTAGAACTTGACATAGGTTCTGTGTAGTTTTTTCTTACGTTCCTAGGACTGGCTCCACTTGTCTTTGTGGAGGAATCGCGGTTAAGAAAAAGGTTTTATGTGGGATTGTCTAAGTCGTTTGGGCTTAGGAGGAGAAGTTGTTCTTCTGATGGTTTTTGGTTCTGTGATTACTATGCTTAGTTTTCTACTGTTTTGATTAATGACACATTGTTTTCAAGATTTGTTTCAATTTCAAGATTTTTTGTATTTTACCCCCGAGAAAGGCTGTTTGAATTTCAGGTCATTAGTGCATGTGGGGCTAGTTGTTCTGGGTCTGAATCAAAGGTAAATGTTGGGTAAGTTTGTTAAATGCGGTTGCTTAGTTTAAATTTCTGAGCATGTTTGATCTATTTAAGTAGTTGAATTGTAGTGTGGGTAGAACATGTGCCCCTACCAGCACATGCTAGGTGATGTTCATACTAGGTGAACATTTGTAGACTTAGGTTTTTCTGTTATAGAGAATCTTCCAACACTAGTGATAAGGTTTATCGGTAGATTAGTTGTTTGCAAGAACACCATCAATGTAGGTTTTTTTAATATTGAAAAGGTGGAGATTTGTGAAAGTGGGTTTTCAAAATTAAAATTTGGATGTTTATTTTTTCCATGCAAAACCCGTGTTTTATTAATTTCATGAATTATGCATATTTCTTTCGAGTTTTTTTCTATTTGTTATGCAATTGGGTTGGGCCTCCATCTTTTGGATTTCTGTTTTGTTGGGCTTCTGGTTTATGACCCGCTTGTTTTGTGGGCTTGTTGTCTGCTTGCCCGTTTTACCTGCGTATTGCCACTGTGGCGATCCTGCTACTCCATTTCATCCTAGCCGTTGATGTTCTGCGATCCGGCGGTCTTGGTTCGCTGGTTTGTGCTTCTTCGATGATCTGAACACCATCGCACATTCGTTTGTGGTCGTCCGCGTGTCTCGAGCTTTGCGGGATTTGTTTCAACCACTACTGCTTCGCGATTCTTCGGTTGGATGGTTACTTGCCATGTGGACCTCGTCGGTTGCGCCTGTCAGTGGTGTCGTTTCGTTTCAGTTGCCATTATCATGGGGCGCGTTGGTTTTTCTTTCGAGGGTTCGTCGTCTTCACCATTCATATCCCGAGAGCTGTGTGAGAAGAGGAACTCTTGCTGGTTCAGAGACCCGCCACCTGTACACCGCCATCTTGACGATTGTTCTGGTGTTTTTTCAGTAGAGACTCCTTCAGAAATCAGGGAGGCAACCATGGAAGGGATCTGTGCTTCTCGGTGCTTATGTGTTTGTGAGATCGTTCTTTATTTTCTTGTCTGATCTTTGCGTTGTATTTTTCTGGTTTCTATTCTGTTATGTTTGTAGTCGGGGTTGCGTGCGTGAGGCTGTCCAGTTCGGAAGAGAACTCTACTATCTCCGAGCCAGGATTCATCACTGGCTCCTGGGGTGGAGTGGTCTTTGTTCACGGATAGTTTTCGTGGTCCGCATGCGTGGTCTGTCTTTACTACTTCTCTGCTTGTATGTGCTCTGTTGTTTCATTTTGCATAATAATAAAGAAATTGTGGTGGTGTTCTTTTCGTGGAGTAGGACCATAAGGTCCGAACCACATAAATCATGTTGTCCATTTTACTTTCCTGCAAACTTCATCTTTTGTTATCCGACTTTGTTAATAATACGTTTTATACTCGGTCGTGTTTTCTCTGCGGTTATCTCTATAAATTGTAACGATTCCACAACAAATCCAAAATTCATTTGTGACATGAAAGAATCTACCACATGTCAGTCTAACACACGGTATAGGCGGTATGAATGAAAGTGCGTGTTTTATTTAAAATTGACATTTTAGTTCAAAATAAGCGTCACATACTCAAAACTGAGAAAACACTACTGGATTGTATTTATAATTCATGAATAAAATCTACAAGTCATCTGTTCCATATAGGAATCAATCGCATGTTAGTCCAACTCATAATGTGGAAAGTATATCTCAAAGTAAGTGTTTTTAGTTTAAAAGTGATATTTTCGTTCAAAATGTGCATCACTCACTAAAAATTGATCAAACAGACTAGAATTGTATTGATATTTCAGGAAAATGATCCATAAATCATTTTTGATATGTAGGAATCAATCTCATATCAATTTGACACATAGTATGCTCGACATGAATCAATGTGCATGTTTTCAGTTTTAAAGTGATATTTCAATTTAAAACATACATCAGTCACTGAAAACCAAGAAAATAAACTCATATTGTTTTGATACTTTATAAAAATGATTCATAAGTCATTTGTAACATTTAGGAATTAATCGAACATTGTTCTGAACCACGACGTGTTTCATACGACTCAAAGTGCGTATTTTCAGTTTAAAAGATATATTTTAGTTCAAATCGTGCATCACTCGGTGAAAATTTAGCAAACACATATAGATTGGTTGATACTTTAATAAAACAATTCATATGTCATTTGTGATGTGTAAGAATTAGTCTATTATCAATCCAACACATTACGGTGCCTGCGACGGCGGTGGTGCATGCGCATGACGACACACAGCAGTCGAGCCAGCATAGCTGGGTGCGGTCGGGGTGGGTCGATTCTTGGACATGCGGGTCTGGGACTATGGGCCATGTTATGGGATTTGAGGTCCTTTGGGCCTCTCGGCCATGTCTTTAGGCATATGTGTTTTGGGCCTATGAGCTATATAATGGGCCTCCCCCTACCCAAAAGGAAAGGGGTATTGGCTTTGGTTAATAATTAAAAAGTGGCTTCCACCCCAATTTAATTTTTATAATATATTGATTTACTATCTATTATTAATTTATCATTACCTTATTATTTAATTATTATTTTTTCACTTAATATTTATTAATTATTATTTATTATGAATTTATTATTTTGTTATTAATTATTAGTTTTTTATTAACATATTTTGTTATTAATTATTTATTTTACTGGTATCATAAACCCTCCCCTTTTTTATTAAATACAAGAAACTCTTGCATTTCTAGGTAGAGGTATCACATTACATGATCATCATAGGTCCAAGGGCACCAAAGCCCAAGTAGGTGGCTGGAAGAGCTAGACCCGCATCATCTATTTATTTATTATTTATTATGCATTTACTACAAATTTATTATATATTGATTTATTATTTATTTACAACTTATTTGTTATATGTTAATCTATTATTCTTTTATAATTTATTATTTTTTATTATTAATTTATTATTAACGTACTATTTATTAACTAAATTAATTACCAATGACCTGGCCATCCCCTATCAGAGAGGTGCTGCGAGACTGCCTCCGTCTGCCTCCGCGGCGAAGCTCCTAAAACGGTGCAACTCTAATCGTCGGATTAAAAATAAATAGTAATAATAAATATTTATTAACTAAATTAATTACGAATATTTATGTTTCCGAAAAGTCATCAATATAAAGCGAGTCCCCACCTGGAGTTCGAAACGGTGATTCCCCTGAAAAGCACCCCGACCCATCCGCATCTCCATTCGCCACTCCCGGTCGACCCCCTTGAACCGCTTTTCCCTGCGCCTGCCCCGATTATTCATCATCAATGGCAGCGGCGGTTTCCAGGCTCGCCCCGGCTTTCTGCGTCCTCCTCCTCCTCCTCCTCTGCCGGACGGAGGTGGCTGCCGGTAACCGGGTGCTAGGCTACGGACCCCTGAATAAAGGTTACGGCTACGCCTTTCACTTTCGCGGCAAAGGTCCGAAGCATCCGGCCAACCCCTATACGAGGGGCTGCGATACAGCCGCCCACTGCCGCCACGAGTACGGCGAACCTCCCCCAGCTGCCGGAAAGACGGTGAAGTCCTAAAATGGTGCAACTCTTATTGTCCGATTAAAATTTATAAAATAATGAATGGTGCCACCCGGCTTCCAATGGTTTTGCAAGCAATTATAGGACAAATCTCATTTGGAAAACTCTCCTCTCCCACCTAAAACATCACATGTAAAATTATATACCAGCACACCCACTCTCACATGTCGGTTGACACATTGTAGTTTGTGTAATGTGTACGCAGTGGCCATACCAAGTGTTGTTTGGCTTCCCTACAGAAATTTTAGGTAAAATATTATATCTTGATGTATGTTAGTGATCAAGATAAGAAAAAAACAGTTGATTAAGACTTTTTATATGTGATTCTGATCTGTTTTTACATACGATCTTACTCAATATGTCCCACTTTTGGCAATTTGGAGTTAAGGATGATTGTATTGTAGGTTTGTGAGTTAAAAAAATTATGCATGCGTTCTTGCAAATGGAGTTACTAGTCACAAGTATGTTAATCAAATGAGTCAAGAATTGTAAGCATAAGGCATCCAACCCTACTTTTTGCAATGCAGGTTTATACTCACTTTATCAATGACATTTCATTTACAGTGTCATGATCTCTAAGTGTGCATGTTCTCATTCCAGCCCAGAATAAGTTTTGGGTTGAGGGTTTACTCCTGTCTAGAGAGATTCTTTGCTTCATCATCTTTGATTCTTGTGCAACCTCCATAAAAAATGTATGCAAACAAAATTTATTATATCTGGTGGCATGTATTTGTGACAACATGATGTAATTTATTTTCTCACATGCCTATTGAAATCTTGCAGGGAGACTCATTTATGAAATTTTGCTTCATCATCTGTGATTCCTATGCAACCTCAGGTTTTACACTTTTTTTCTATTTTTTTTGTGTAAAGTTTCTTGAAATTGGAGCTTATTTTTTAAATAGATTCCTGGTTGTTTTTTATTATGTGGATTGATTTTTTAACTCGGCATGTGTTTCTACCTTGTGATGAGGAGACACAAGACCAGTAGAAAATATAGCAACAGGATCAGGTATAGTTTGGATAGTTATACCAGTGGTAGGTGTAATTGGTGCCACATAAGGATTAGTTCTTAGAGGACTGTAGAAAACTAAATCCTTACTTATAGAAGAAAGTAGAACAAATGTAACTCCTCCAGATTCTGAACACGATTCATGTCATAGAGATTTAGAGGTATGTACTATAGCTTCCTTATAAACATTATACAATAATGTTATGAAGCATTGATTTCATGATTTCCTTAAATTTTCCACCATCGGGATCATCAAGATTGTCTAGTGTATCATTCAATGACTCATCTGTTCCTACACCTAGATTTCTAACTGCTTCCCTGGTGTCCTGGAATTTACCCATAAGATCTCTCATGAAATCTTCCATTATCATTGGTGTTATCATTGATGAGAATATTCTCTTGTCATACAATAGTGATATCCTCTTCCAACTTCCCCAGTATTTGATTCTTTGAATTCCCTACATTTTAGTAAATATCAAATGAAAGGAGATAAGGAGGGGTACTTTCTCTTTAATTAGACCTGGAATGTTGATAGATGTCTCTCTACTAAGATCTTCCATACTTCCAACTTTATCATTGGGATAATACTTAATCCTCTTTTCCTAATTGTATCATCATTTATCTATGTAGACAACATGATGTTCTCACTCTTCTCAATAGGCTTGTTGTGTGGGACCTCTTTTATTGAATGTGCAAAAAAGTGAAATGCAACCTTATATGCTAACTTATTCTTCTTCATCTATTCCTTTTTTCTTGGTAGGAATGTTATACAGTCCTTCAATAAGATATTTATTTGAAGTAATACATACTAAAATTTCATGGTGTTACATCCGTGGAATTCCTACAACTAATAATGTAGAACTGTGGAACAACTGTATATATTGGAATTGTGAAAAAGCAGGATACTGTAGCACTAAGTTTCTTTATGATCTCATTTTGAGCTAGGGTTTCTATACTCTGGGTATTTTCCTGGTAATTTTGCTCCATGACATAGTGAAATCATTCTACCTTGACTTGGATGTTGGGATTATTCTCAAACCATGTAAATCCTATGAGTTCTAGATTTTCTTCTTATTCTTTTTTTTACCTCTTATACTCATCTATTTCAAATTGAACTTTCGTTTAATGCTTCGTGTATTTTCATAGAAAAAGGAATCGATAAAGATTAACGGGTCCTTCTTGAAATATAAAATGATCTCCACTTTATAATCCTACTTCATGTCAAATATATTACTTTGGAATTCATTAAGATTGAAGAAAAAAATTTGAAAAATAAACTAATGGAGTTGACATGAAGTGAGATTCTGAAGGGGAGATGATTTTAGTCTTTAGGAAGGTTCCTAAAATCTGTATGGATGATTTTTGTGATCTTCATAGACACAAAATTCTTGGAGAAAAATCAATTTTTGATGAAGGATTCAATAAGGATAATTCACATAGGTGATTTTTATTCTCTCGATAGATCAATTTGTTCTTTATTAGGTTTTTTATGCTTAGTAGTGATTCAATAAATTCTCTTTTGGGTCTAATCCCTTTAAATAACATGTTGCGGGAACAAATTTTTGTTTTACCAAGAAAATGTGCTCAAATTGTCTTCAAACTCCATAAAAACAATCCAAAATTCATTTGTGATGTGCAAGAATCGGCCGCATGTTAGTCTATCACACAGTATAGCCAGTATGAATGAATGTGTGTGTTTTATTTAAAATTTGCATTTTAGTTCAAAATAAGCGTCACATACTCAAAACTGAGAAAACACTATTGGATTATATTTATAATTCATGAATAAAATCCACAAGTCATTTGTTACATATAGGAATCAACCGGAAGTTAATCCGACACATAGTGTGGAAATCTATATATTTACTAAAGTTGGCATGTTTCTTGCTGACGTGTCACCTTCCTACGCTTCCACGTCACCCAAAACATATAACTCCCCATTCAAACCCTAAAAAAACTAATTGTCTCCCACACCAGGCTTTGCATAAGATTTTCTAGGGATCCCGCTCTCCTCCTCAAAAACCCTATCCCGCTCCCATTCCTGAATCTCCTCTCCAGCCGCCTGCTCCGCCACTGCGTACTCTAGATCTGCCTCCGCATACTCCGCCTCCATATGCTACACCTTCTGCTCCTCTATCTTCGACTCCTCCAAATTCAGCTACTCTGCCTGCACCTACTCCGCCCACGGCTTCTTCACCTCCTCCAACTCGGCCTCCGGTTGATCCGCCTTCAGCTCCTCCTCCTCTTACTCCTCTACCTTCACCTCCGACTACTCCACCTACGCCTGCTCCGTCCCCTCTACCTACAGTAAATCCTCCTTCTTTACACCTGTAACCTCCATGAACTGCAAAACCCCCTACGGATCCTCCATTCCTGACAACCTGCTCGCCTCCCCCTATGTGGCTCTGCATCTACCTCCGCCTTTTTTTCATTTTTGTTCCCTAATTTTTTTTGGTGTTGTTCCTTTCCAGAGGATTTGGTGTCGATTCCTCTCAATAAGAGAGCACATAGCTCTTAATCGGCCAATGGCTCGGCTCGGTAACCCATTTCTTGGTCTTCAACTTATTCATCAAATTTCATCTTGATTCTAGATTTTAGATTTCTATACAAATGTGGTCTATCATGTATAAATTTGTTATTTTAACTATTGATATGTTTACATTATACCATTATATGAAATAAAAATACTCACACTTGTAGTTGTCTTACTTAAATTATAAGTTTTCATTCAGGTCTGTGATTAATTCTTCTCAGCTCGCTTTCTCCAACAATGCATCACATCTCCTATTCCCTCTTGCATCAGCTCCACAGTTCAAGTATGAGATTAATTACCTATTCCAAAACTCAAAACTTTGCTTCTTCATTTGTCCTTTCATTTCACCTATATATTACTTCAGGTTCAAATTTAGTTGTTTGATTTTTCATGTTATGTTTGAAAATAACTAATTTCTACTATGGTTAATTTTAGATCAGTGATTATATATTCTCAGGTCGTTCCTTGCATCTTTTATTCCCTCCCATAACATCTTCTCACTTCAAGTATGAGATTAATTACCTATTCCAAAATATAAATCCTTGCTTCTGCATTTCTCATATCATTTTACTTCTATATTACGTCAGGTTCAAATCTTATTATATGATTATTAATGTTATGTTTGAAAATAATAAACTTCTACTGTGGTTAGTTTTAGGTTATGCCTTGAAACTTATTTTGATTTCATTTTGGTTATGCATGTTGATATCCAACTATTCTTTTCACTATAAAAATTGAAATTTCATAGTGTTTCCCTCTTAGAGATGAAAAATTACAATGCTGAACTAATTCTACTCCTTTTTTGTCTGTTCCTATGATGTTTATTCATATCCATCATCCCTTTGATTATTTATTTTCATATTTTATACTATCCATTTTCTTCGTTTTTTAACATTGCTTTCTTGTAGGTGTGGGAATTTGTAAGTGTGATCCCTCAAAGTGTTTAATTTCTTGACAAAAGGGTACCCTTTTTTAATCTTGGTTTCACATTACTATTCACTGAAGACTCATCTCTTTCTTTTTTATTTTAAAAGAAAAGTTTTTATCTTAATTTTTCCTTGAATTTCAATATTCATTCATGTTTTAATTTTTTTATTCCCTTTCAAAGGAGCATAATAATTTCTTTAGTTAATTACATTATCAAATATTCAATTCATTTTTATATCTCCATGAACCATTTAGTCACCTGTCAAATAGAATTCTGTGATCACCCCCACAAGCCCTAAATCTGAATGCTTCCAACTTTGGTTCTTCAAATGAACCTAAAAAAAGAACCATGCAAAACCAGAATGCTTCTTCCATTGTTAAAGCAGGATTCAGGGGGAGAAATTTTCAACTTATGGGATGAAGACAGGTGTTATCAGTTACTCTTAACATTTATTGATACATGGTTTTTTTAGTTCCTTATATTTCTTTTGACATTTTTATATTATTGTTTTATTTTAGACAACCAATATGTTTATTTTATTAAACCGTTTTAGCATATATGGTATTCTTTGAGAATTTCATATCATACAATTCATGCACATTATATTTTGATTTTAGTAAACAAATAAAATCTTTTATATGCAGCAATATCCACTTTCAATTCACTATTTATAACCTGCATTAAAAAATTTAGTATATGAAATTGTTTTATGCTTAATTTTGTTCAGAGAATAAATGTTTGATATTGAGCGGCTGAAGAATGGGATTTTATATAGATCTAAGACTTAAGTAGGTTCTGGTTCTAGGCCAACCAAAAGTGTTTAAATCAGCATAGGTCTTCTTTCATTTTTCCATTTGTTATGTTTATTGTGTTCTCTTAGGACTTATGTAGGTTCAAGTTCTGGTTTGGGGAATGGTTCCTTATTTTGAAAACAAAGGTTAAGCAATTTTCTCCTTTTTGAATCTCCGATTGTAATTATAGGGAATAATTTTTACACCTTTGAGGGACTAAAAACATGTGTTATGTTGTATTTTTCTGATGAACATGGCATATGTTCAACCTGTTGATGAATATGGGTTGAGTGATTAATTATTTTTTCCATATTTTGTATAAATTTACTCTTCAAATATTTTTTCATTTATTTTAATTTATGTCTGTCTTGAAAACATTTAGAGCCGAACATGCAATGGTTGAATCCCTTGATCAAAACCCTTTCTCTCACTTCCCCATCTTCTCACATTGCATTTTTTATTTTAGCAAAGAGAAATACTTAATTTTGTTCATTGATAACAATATATTTTCAACTTAAATCAAAGAGAAATACTTAATTATGTTCATTGATAACAGTATATTTTCAACTATATATGCATGGATTAAAAGTTAAATCACGTGAAAAATCTTAGAATTTCTATTAATGGTGTATTTTTTTACTTTAAATGTTGAAAAACTACATTTTGACGCCCCTGGGTGCCAAATATCAGTTTCTCTTCGTATGATTGTCAACTTTGTTTGAAGAATATATGTGCAAATTGATTGCATTCTGTTGTTTTATGACTTTTGTTTGTGTATTCAGCTTCTAAACCCTATTTTTCACAAGATTATATTCCTTAATACTATTAAAACACTAAAATTTGGATTCTTTACTAGCTGGTTAATTAGGGTTTCATTTGATAAAACTTATCAAAAAATGCTTATTGCACTTTTTATTTATAATAAGCACTTCCATACAAATGTGTTTGGATTTCTAATTGAAGATGTGTGTTTTTACCATTTATTTAAATATTTTTCTTCTGGAGAACGTGCACATGAAGATGGGTGATGGGTCGTGGTGTTTGGCTGGTTGGGAGTGGGCGCAAGCAGCGGCCACCAGTACGCAATATAGCAGCGCACTTCATCCTCATTTTCTCCAAAAACATAATGTCGATGAAGCTTCTAGCTTTTAGTAACCTAATTATAACAATTACAATAATAATGGAGTCACTCAGTTGCCTTCAATGTAATTATATTAAATAATGATAGTAATAGTCATAATAATGATAAAGTTCATGCATTTTATATATTGTCGTAATGATTGTTAAAAACAGTGTCATCTATTATTATTATCATGTTTTGTATTTCATTGTTAAAAACCATGTTTTCATCAATGCTATATAAATTATAGGCCCGATTGTAGTTTTTATTTTAAATAAATTTTTGATCTTAATTTTATTGAAGAAATTAGTTACTTCTACTTCGATTTAATGTGACTTGGCTTGCAATAAATATTATTTGGTCATTATTTTGATTACTGTTTTCAATTTTTTTTGTCACTTATATGTATTATATTATTACTATAAGATAACATGTTTTGCAATCTAATCATTTATTCCATGTTTTGTTGTTTACATTAGTATGGTCTCAATTACAACATTATTTATCATAATTATCATAATTTCAATTGTCAATTTCAATGCTCTTTCCATTCATTTAATTCAAATCTCCACACTGAAAATAAATTTTTATTTCTTATAGATTATACTACATCTTTTCAAATTTATTTATCCAAAATGTAATCTACTATCATAATGATGTTTCTATATTTTGTCTAATTTGTGTTTTAATAATAAGTATCATTATTTTGTGATTTCAAAATATTGAATATTCATGTTCATTATTAACATTGAAATGTAGTAATATCTTCTTAAAAAAGCATTGAACCATATCACCGTGTGAATGCATAATATAAGAATCGTGTTGTATCACCGTGTGAATTCACGGAGGAGTACTATTTATATCTCAAAGTAAGTGTTTTTAGTTTAAAAGTCATATTTTCATTTAAAATGTGCATCACTCACTGAAAATTGATCAAACATAATAGAATTGTATTGGTATTTCAGGAAAATGATCCATAAAACATTTTTGATATGCATGAATCAATCACACATCAATTTGGCACACAGTGTGCTCAACATGAATCAAAGCGCGTGTTTTCATTTTAAAAGTGACATTTCAATTTAAAACATACATCAGTCACTGAAAACCAAGAAAATAAACTCATATTGTTTTGATACTTTATAGAAATGATCCATAAGTCATTTGTAACATTTAGAAATTAACTGAACATCGGTATGATCCACGGTGTGTTTGGTACGACTGAAAGTGCGTATTTTCAGTTTAAAAGAGATATTTTAGTTCAAATAGTGTATCGCTCAGTGAAAATTCAGCAAACACACATAGATTGTTTGATACATTATGAAAACAATTCATATGTCCTTTGTGATGTGTAAAAATTAGTTTATTATCAATCCAACACATGACGACGCTTGCAACGGGGGGTGGTGCATGCACATGACGACACAAAGCGATCAGGCTAGCATAGCTGGGTGTGGTCGGGGCGGGCCGATTCTTGGACATGCGGGTCCGGGACTATGGACCATGTTATGGGATTTGAGGTCCATTGGGCCTCTTGGCCATGTCTTTAGGCATATGTGTCTTCAGCCTACGAGCTATATAATGGGCCACCCCCAACCCAGAAGGAAATGGGTTTTTGCTTTGTTTAATAATTAAAAAGTGGCTTCAACCCCAATTTTATTTTTATTATATATTGATTTACTATCAATTATTAATTTATCATTACCTTTTTATTTAATTATTATTTTTTCACTTAATATTTATTAAATATTATTTATTATGAATTTATTATTTTGTTATTAATTATTAATTTTTTATTAACATATTTATTATTATTTATTTATTTATTATTTATTATTTATTTTACTGGTATCATAACTCTCCCCTTTTTTATTAAATACAAGAAACCCTTTCATTTTTGGGTAGAGGTATCATATTACACGACCATCATAGGTCCGACCCAAGTAGGTGGCTGCATCATCTATTTATTTATTATGCATTATGCGTTTACTAAAATTTATTATATATTGATTTATTATTTATTTACAACTTATTTGTCATATATTAATTTATTACTCTTTTATAATTTATTATTTTTTATTACTAATTTATTATTAACGTACTATTAATTAACTAAATTAATTACCAATGACCTGGCCAACCCCTATCATAGGTGCAGCGAGACTGCCTCCGTCTGCCTCCGCGGCGAAGCTCCTAAAACGGTGCAACTCTAATCGTCGGATTAAAAATAAATAGTAATAATAAATATTTATTAACTAAATTAATTACGAATATTTATGTTTCCGAAAAGCCATCAATATAAAGCGAGTCCCCTCCTGGAGTTCGAAACGGTCATTCCCTTGAATAGCACCCCGACCCATCCGCATTTGCATTCGCCACCCCCCTGAACCGCTTTTCCCGACGCATCCCCCGATTACTCATCATCGATGGCAGCGGCGCTTTCCAGGCTCGCCCCGGCTTTCTGCGTCCTCCTCCTCCTCTGCCAGACGGAGGTGGCTGCCCGTAACCGGGCTCTCGGCTACGGACCCCTGAATAGAGGTGACGGCTACGCCTTCCACTTTCGCGGCAAAGGTCCGAAGCATCTGGCCAACCCCTATACGAGGGGCTGCGATACAGCCGCCCACTGCCGCCACGAGCACGGCGAACCTCCCCCAGCTGCCGGGAAGAGGGGGAAGTCCTAAAATGGTGCACCTCTTAATGTCCGATTAAAGTTTATAAAATAATGAATGGTGCAACCCGGCTTCCAATGGGTTTTGCAAGCAATAATATTTTTTCCTTTATGTTGTTTATGTTCTTGGGGGTGTGTCGCCCGTCGAGTCCCCGGGCGCGTTTGTTTCATTGCGCGTGTTGTAAATAAATCAAGTTTTAGATTGTCATTTTATTCTTGTTGTATGTTTATGTTTTTCATATTGGATTAATTTACCTAGAAACACATCATGGTTTGTTATTAGTTTGGACAAATTTTTAGATTATACAATTGTAAATTGATCGGTGGATAGTATAATAATAAAATGTGTCATGACTGTAAAATCAAGCCAAGCGTTGGTGGAATAGAAAAGAAATAGATGAACACCAAATATTGAAACAATTTCCTGCTCGATATGTATCTTGGATTTGATATATATAATTCAGGGGTGCGGTGAAACTCTTTCCTTTACCTATTTTGACATTTGCTTTTCCTCTATCACTTTGTTCTTCCTTTGGGTTTGTCTTTGTTGGCATTTTGCGTGGTGATTCTAATGAGTTACCTCTCACCCCATTTGTCAAAAAAGGATTTCATATTTGCTTTTCAATAACGGGGGCTAGACCCTCAACCTGTTTTAAAAATATATATATTGACTAATTAATATTTGTAGACATTTATTTAAAAAATATATAATTAATATAAATATGATATAGTAATATATATTTTAATAATATAAATAATAAACATAAATATAAATGAATATGTATTATTTATATGTGATTTTTGAACTTATATATTTATATCTATGTCTATGTGTGTATATGTGTATGCATTATGTTGTATGTTTTTTTTTTGTATGTGTATCTATATATGTTGTATATCTGTATATCAATGAATGTGTATGTATGCTTATATATGCGTATGTGCACATGTCTACGGGATGTGCATATATGCATGTGTATATATTTGTTTGTGTATGTATAAGACATGTGTATATGTGTATGTATGGAATGTGTTATTCATTTTTAATATTATTTCACATTTAATATGAATATATTTTTGATTTTTGATATAATATTTTTTGAATTTATTCATTTTTTAAAATATATACATATTTATTTACAAAGTATAATTTTTAATATGTTTTTAATTTATATGGTAAGTATTTATTCAATTTTACTTATTAAGTTGTAATATTTTTAAAATAGTTTGAAATATATATAATTAAGTTATTTAAATTCATTTTTAATATATTTTTTTTCATTTTTGTACCTGTTTACAATTCATGTAGTTAATCTTATGGATTCATTTTTTTTTAAATTGTTTTTTTATTAAATTTGATTTATTCATTTTTAATATTCTATCATTTAATTTTATTCATCCATTTTTAATATTTATTAATTTTTATATTTTTTGGAATTTAATCATTTTCTAATATTTATTTATACATATATTTATTTACTATGTAATATTTTCAATATTTTTGTAATTTATATGAATAATATTTATTCATTTTTATTTATTAAGTTTTAACATTTAAAACATGTTTGAAATTTATATTATTTATTTATTTAAATACATTTTTTCAAAATTTTGTAATATAAGTAGTTAATATTTTTTAATTTATCGATTTTTAATAGTATTTTGTTTTTGTTTTTTAATATTTATTAATTTTTAATTTTTTTGGAATTTATTCATTTTTTAAAATGTAT
Source organism: Viscum album (assembly GCA_963277665.1). Lineage (NCBI taxonomy): Eukaryota > Viridiplantae > Streptophyta > Magnoliopsida > Santalales > Viscaceae > Viscum > Viscum album. Next base: position 399,578,042 of record OY728127.1, on the reverse strand, counting down.
ACATATTTATTTACAAAGTTTTAATGTTTTCAATATGTTTGTCATTTATATGATTAATATTTATTTTTTTATTTATTAAGTTTTAATATTTTTAATATGTTTGATGCAATGGCACAGACCTCTCTGGTCCATTCTTTTATGAAAATCTGGTGTCTGAGGTGTTCCGGGAGGTCAATGTGACTTATCCCCAACACTTTTCCAAATTTCCAGTTATGTGAATAGTGCAACGGTAGCCTTAGGTGAACAGTGCAACGGTAACCTTAGGTGAATAGTGTCATCGGTAGCCTTAGGTGAACAGTGCAACGGTAACCTTATGTGAACAGCGTCATCGGTAGCCTTATGTGAACAGTGCAATGGTAACCTTATGTGAATAGTGTCATCGGTAGTCTTATGTGAGGTTCCAACGGTGAGGTTTCAATGGTGAGGTTCATGAACAGTGTTTCCAGAACGGTGAGGTTTCAACGGTGAGGTTCATGAAAAGTGTTTTTCCTTTGCCAAATTTCAAGTTCGTGAACCGTGTTTCCAGCTTCCTACAGTTTCGCCCCTTTAACGTTTCCTTTGATGTAAAATGCATTTAAAGCCTCATTTTAAGGACTCTAAGGCCGATTTAAAGGCCATAACTCCTATATTAATTTCCCTAAGGCTCAGGATGCTTTTACTTGGTCAAACCACGTGGTTTAATGCGATCTGCTTTTAATGGAAAAATCTAGTGTATCTTAAACCGCTGCTCCGTTAAATCTTCTAAAGGGATGATATATCTTCCTCCCTAGTTCTTCCTCGTTCTCGGGTGTGAGATGCTCAAACCTTCCATTCCATCTCATAGGAGTTGCACAATTAAACTTTCCTCCTTGGATTGGTTCCCCTCGGGTTTTGATGCAACCAAGCAGTACCGATCAATCTTCGATATAAGGTATGATCTATCGTCATTATTTTGGGTTTATCTCCTTCTGTTTCTTCTTGCCCTTTTATGGAATGATATATCCATTTTCCTAATGGACTTTTCTTGGGTGTTGACCGGTGTGGTGGTGTCTCTGCATCCTCAGGTGGATACAGTTGTCACGGGGGGAGGAGACCGTAACCTGTTGTGTGGCTCGTTCTTGTATAAAGAATGTTAAGAACCATTTGAGGTAGGGGATGCATTGCTTCTCTTTTATTTTACGTGCAACTGTATAGTTAGCATGTTTTATCTCACTGGATCACAATGGAATTGACATAATAAATATTTGAACCGGATAAATAAATTGATATCGATCGCATGTTATTGCCTCTTGTTTTGCTTGATAGTGTGATATCTATGCTTGCTTTGTTTAGCTTTTCGTTCTTGATGGAACTTGGTAAAGAACGTAAAGCCAGAATTAATTGATAATTGTTTGGCTAAAGATAAAGATGCTTGTAAATGAATCTGATTCTTCTTGTTGTAATTTTGATGTTAATCAAATTGGTGCAGTAAGCATGTTTAATTATTTGTGATAGATTATTGTTTAGGTTTCCCGAAGTTGGAACCTACGAATAATAAATCGGTTAATCTAAGATGGATTAAAGAACTGGTTGTTTGATAAAAGATAATTCTTTGTAGGGTTTTGAGTTACCCTCTTACTTGTTTAAGGGCCAAGAGCCCAATTGATATGATGTTTTTTTCCTGTTGCTTGTGTTGTGATGTGAACCTGGATGGCTGTTGTGATATGTGGGGGCAGGGAGGCCTACTGGTTGTGGCAGCAGTTGACGCCTAGAGTGGCGAGATGCATCAGTTTATGCATGTGGATGTCAGAGAGGACACCAGGGATGATGAAACGGGTTGGATGTGAATGTTTAGATGCTTGCTGATTCTTGTTGGTTGTTTATCTACTTTACTTTCCCCACTGCTTAATGTAGCTAGTTTTTCTTACCCTTCTTCCAAAAGGGGTGAAGAAACGCGGGGTATGCCACATGCTTTCCATGTTTAGCTTCTTGAGAGAGGATGAGTCTATGCTATTTCTATAGGTGGCAAAGACTTGACGGGTAGTTCATCTACTCACTGAGTTGAACCCCCTTGTGTTTTGTAGCTTAGAATGTTTTTCTAGAATGCCTGGGAAAATGGGAAAGTAATGCTGTAAATAAATGATCGAATAAGTGATGTTAACCCATGGGGTTGGAGCTTGCTGGGGCGCAATGCCGAGGTTGCAATTTGAAGGAACAATGAACTTTGGGTGTGATGATAATGAAATATAATGTGGAAATTATTGATAGTTAATTAATGTTTAAAGAATTAATTAACATAAAAGGAAACTGATAAAAAGGGAATAAAGTAATGTAATAAAGATCTTTAAATGGTTGTGTGCTTATAGGATACCTATTCATAGAAGTGGCAGCTGAGAGTCCGAGAGATGTTAGCTGCAGTTGAGTCTAAGACTAGGTTATGCCCATAGTGGGGTTGTGAGCTATAATATATTCTGTACTTCTTGTGTTTCTATACGCTACTCCACCCCGTCAGTTAGGGAAACTGACGTCCCAGGGATTCTAAGCCAAGGGGGTGTGTTTTCCCCAACATTCTAGTGGGAGGATGGATGACTGACTACCCCCTTTGGCCCTGCTCTCTTCTCTTGGTAGTTACTTGTGCTGGTAGGCACAATGATTAGTTTTCCCCATATATGTGTGTAGAGGGTTGTAATGGCTTGTGGTTATTCACACACATATATTCTAGATATACTTTTCTATGGACTACTATAGGTGTAACGTGTATAGGCTATGATAGCTTGAGGATCCTTACTCGGTGTATGGGCTATAATGGCTTGAGGTTTAATACCCAACGTATGATACACATTATGCGAGTCGTGGTGGCTCCCAGAAACTACTTGGTTACTTTTCTTGCATGGACGTGGTGGTTTTGTTGCATGAGGTGCATGTTGTGGTGCTTCGCCCAGGTGTCTGTGGAAAAGTCTTTTTGGAGAGATATGCTTAGGACGTGTGACGCTGGGGCAAAGCGGCAAACCAGTTGGGAAGTAGTAGCGGGGTACCCTTGATATTCTTTATTATATTATATACTCTTTTATGCGATACTTAGTGAGAGTAGCCATGGTGAGGCTGGGAACTTAGTATACCTGTTTAGGTGACGAGTTAGTTTCACTTGTTGTTCACTATGCTTTAGCATGCTTTCTTTACTTTTGCACGAGAGGCTCCAGGGAGGATCCTACTGAGTATACTATTATACTCACCCTATGTATATATAAACCTTTTTTTAGGTTACTTGGAGCAAGTTGGAGATCAGGCTGGTTTCTACTAGCTTGGGGCTGTAGGTGCTTTTTGGGCTTCGTGGTTGTCACGAACCAGGCCGGGTCGTCATCCGACCCGGCGCCCGACCCGGCCTGCGGTAAGGCCCGAAGGGCGTTCCCGATCCCCACGGGCTGGCACAAGTGCCCGGGTATCGTAAGTAACAAGTGGGAACGATTTTTACCCGAGATAAAAGAAAGAAAAACAACTAGCCAGATAAAAAAATTGAAACTACAAAAAAAGGCGACCAAACACGTCTTTAAACTATGAACATTTTTAAAGTCTACAACTCGAACCAAAAACTAAAAAGAAAAGACGACATCGGAAACTAAAACTCTTACTCAAACCACCCGGCAGAAGAGAGGCCACATCGACACCACTCTGCATGAAAAGACCAACTGCAACCTGAACCACCAACGCTGAGCACGAAGTCCCAACCTGAAGTGTAAAAGAAACAGAAACTACATACACCCAAGGGTGTATGTAGGGTGTGAGCTAAAAGCCCAGTAGGATGCCACCGAGAAAAGGTTCCACGCTTAATTATTAAAAGACAAATACATTTGCAATTTAATAGAATAAAAATAAACAAGTGTTTAAAGAATTTTTAATGAAAACAGTTTTTAAGGGGAAACTTCTCTAAAAGGAAAACACCTTAAATTATCTTACACACACGCACGCACGCCCACACACGCACGCACACACACAAACACACGCACACATGTACACACGCACGCACACAGATGCACGCACACACGTATACACACACACACACACACACACACACACACACACACACATACACACACACACACACACACACACACACACACACACACACACACACACACACACACACACACACACACTTTTCTTGGTAACCTCAACGACACACCGTGTGCCGACGGTGAGCAGAAAGCAGAGGAAGAGCACAATACATGGGAGACCCTAAAGATACTAGCGAGAAGTGTGACCCTAGAACCTCACGTCTCGGTGAACCGTATCACAAATTCCCGTGCACGAGCCACTGGTAGGGAAACACCTCCTACCATAGTGGTCTCCAGTCATCATCCAGTGTTTAGTTAGTGTTGTAAGCATCAATCCCGCTAAGTGAAACTGGGTCGAGGCCACTCCCGTATCACTAGCACGCTAGTCTAGTCCGCCCACCTAGTACCCAGGCTTTCCGTTTGTGCTCAAGTAATTCAAAGTTCATGCCACGTGTCGCACTAATGCATAAAATCCAAAAAAGGGTATTTACGCACTCAAAATCACAATTTTCACGCTCAAACATGCTTTTAAAACCATACAGACACCAAAATCTTTTTAAAACATAATCTGCATAGGTTACATAACCAATTAAAACAACTGCACAATCAAAGAAATCACTTTCATTATCAAACACGCCGCTAAAAAAAATTTATTAAGCAAGCTCCGCCACGTCACATGACTTTTAGCACCAAAAATATTGACACAATTTAACTAAAACAATTTTCACCCTTAATAATTATTTAATAAAACAACCCAAATTTTTCATAAATAATTTTTTGAGAGAACAACAAAGCTTTACACACTAGACCGACCCAAACCTGCCCTTACATGACCACACGTACACAACAACACCTCAGGAACACAATCTGCATCACACACGCAATTAAAGAAAACACACACACAATTTAAAATACCATTTCTATAATTAAACAAACTACCAGAAAAAAAAATGTTCCAAACAATTTCAATATATGTCACATGACACCAAATGCCAAAAACTCTTTCAAATGTCATTTCTGACTAAATGCAGATAGTCGGAATAATAAAATGACAATTTGCACCCTTTTTTTTACGCCCTAACAAATTAACTACACAACTTAAAAAAACTAATAACCAGTTCAACATTGGTTTCACAACAACATACTTATTTTATGCACACACTACTAAACACATCAAACACACTAAACCTTATGAAAAATAAAAAAAATCGCATCAAACTAAATTATTAATAAACACGCTGAGTTAATTAAATCAACGAATGAATTCATCAATTAATATTCATGCGTGGAACCACCTACCTCAGCGGCGAACCACAAAAATTGATTTGAAATCTTCAAATCCTAGTGCGAAACCTCAATCGCGCATCGTCTGCACCGCAAGGAACCTAACGTGAACCCAAACACATGAATTCGAACCCAAAAACTTCAAATTAAAACCCTAAAACAAACAATTAAACCTCCAAAGCCGACTCAAAACTCACCGCAAAAACCAAAACACAAATATAGAAGAAAAGAAAATATATAGGAGAGGCCTAACCCGAGGGGTTGCACCTGGAGGGAGCAGCGCACCGGGGAGGCGCTCGGCCATGGGGAGCAGCGCACTGGGGAGGCGCTCGACCAAGGGGACCAACACGTCGGGGAGGAGGAGGTTCCAGCGGCAGTCACTGCGCGTAGGCGGGGAGGCTGGTCGTCGGATAGAGGAGTGCAGGGGTGCGCTGGGGTTCGCCGGACCAGGGGGTATGGGGTTCGCCGGACCAGGTGAGGGGGGGGGGTGTTGGGGTTCGCTGGATGCTCAGCCGCATTGGAAAAGGGGTGCGCCAGCATGGGGCTTCGCACCGGCTAGGGCTCCGTCGGAAGGTAGCGGCGCGACGACGTGAGGGAGCGGTGCGTTGCAGCGCAAGGGAGCAGGGGTGGCGGTTCGCTACGCCGGAAGAGGGAAGTCAGGCAGACGAATCGGTCTCAAAACCATGCCTCTCCCATGCGTCGCATGCTGTCAAGCCCCGATGAGCCGGGCGAGGTCGCGCAACTTCGGCGAAGTCACGCGTCAAGGCCAAAACGTGTGTTTCAAAATAAGAATTCAAAAATTTAAGTCGGGTTTCACCCTGACTCCCCGATACCAAAAAAAAATTGGTAAAATAAATAACGTAAAATTGACGGGTTTGGCAATTCTCCCCACCATAAAGCTTTCCGTCCCCAGAAAGCCACAACTAAGGCAGAAACCCAAACTAGGAAATGACACCCCACTAAGGATCAAATAGGATCCCCATAAACATCAAGCAAATAGAGAAAAAAAAACATCGTGCTAAGAGAAAGTGACTCAAAGACAATATCAAGAAATGCGTAAAAAGACTTTCCGATATGTGTCGACCACCCCAAAGAGCTAGAACGCCTCCAGCTGACTGTTTTAGAAAACGAACTCTTGAACCCACAGGAACCAACTTCATAAGCCGAAACACCTCAAGCACTATGAAACCGAAACCACACCACTTGGCTAAAATGAACAAATTAGGTCAAACCACGTCCACGGAACACTCTTATCACTTATCACCAAGCCATATTTAAAAAAATGAGAAAAAGATCAACATGGGGAGGCCCAAGGGGCTCCCCACCATTAGAAACTCACTGGCGCTCGAGACGAGACTGGAAAACCGACACGGGGTGGTTCGAGTGGACTCCCCACCATTAAAGAAAAGTCCAACACTAATTCATTCTAGAGACATTTGTGTGAGACCCAATGTGGATCTACCCACCATTAAGAACCTACCAACGCCCAAGCCGAGACTATAAAACCAACATGGGGAGGTCCGGGCGGACTCCCCACCATTAAGGAAAGGTCAACCCGATTTATTCCAGAGACCTTTGTGCTAGAACTGTCGTGGGTCTCGCCGCCATTATAACAAACAGAGGATACATGACTTTGAAAAGAAAAAAAAATTGATGGTGACCAAACACCCCACCACAAGGGGCGGGGAGGGAGGGGCCCGACCACTGGGGCGTCAACAGCATGACCCCAGACAAACCGACATCTCCACATACCTGGATGAGCCCCATTCAACTTTGATACTGACTTAACCAACATACCCTATAAAGACCCCTAAAGCGATTACATCCAGTGGGACGCAACCCCCAAGACTTTATGGCGATGCGACGAACACACCTCCACCTAGTCACAGAAACCTTACACAGCCAGATGGTTCGTTTGGAACAGAACAACCATAGAAACAATATAAACTACCTATACTTTCCACACCAATGACAGAAAATAAGGTTGGGTCCCGTACACTCTTGGGGTTCCTGACCACACGCCAGCTTCACTCCGAGGCCTATGGCTGGAGCCCTGATGTTTGAAGCATCTTCAGCCTCGCAGTCAGGCATGGAAGACTCCTGAACAGAGCTTCTCCTTTTGGTGTCACACGCAACCACACTGCAACCGAGATAACACCAGCAAAACACAACACATTAAGACATCCAACTGATCATACACGGAATATTCACCAACACAAGAGCTGAAATGGTGCATGTGCATCACCCTTTGTCGCACTGAATGAGAACACGACACCACAAAACGTCACTGAGCACAATCATTGTTGTCGAGAGAAACATTACACTGAGAAAGACTTTAAACCGCGTCTTGAACAACACGTGATTCCTGCAAATGACCGTAGTATCCCCCATGTGACTGGGTCTACCACAATAGTGGCCTAACATAGACTCTTTCTTAAACGAAACCACGAAGGACCAAAAGTCATTTCAAATAGTGGCCTGCACCGACCACTCTAGGCTACTTCCACCTTTCCCCACTAGAATCTCCTTCACCATTTCCAGGGGAACCTTCAAACACAATAGTGTCAAACTTCATACCCGAAGAGTTAGATACTCCAAATACCAAAACTCCCTTCAACTCCCATCACATTTGTCATCCCGCTGCGAGAGAATCCACTTAGTTGTAAAAAGGAGAGGTGGGTTCAATTCTAGAATTCAAGAAGAGATTCCTCGAATCAACTGGAGGGTCGGCCAAAAGCGAGTTGCCTGTGTCCACACTTCAATCACATGTCAACGCTTTACGGGGGGGCATACACTCGTTAAGAAAGAAAACCATGGACCCAACCAAACGGGTCCAATGGTCAAGACGTACCACAAGAAAACACCAAACATGCAGGGGAAACCACTGCAAGGGCTCCTCGATGTACTCTTCAAAAGAATTTATTAACCACACGCTTGCATGCCGTCTTACAAATAAGAATTCAAACTCAGGACATAAGTCATTCAGAAAGTATCCTCGGCTCAAAACACCTCACAACCGACATTTCCAAAACACAAGGACACATCATGAAAACACCGGTTACTTAAAAACACCAAATTTTTCATTTAATAAAACTTTTTGAAAATATGAAAAGTTGGTGGGTTGCACAAACACCAATGGTGTCCCATGGGCCAAACACATGCATGTTCTCATGCCGCACCGGCACCCACCTCATGTCCATCCAGGCACCCATCCACTCGTTCCATTAACCATTTCTTTTTCCCATATACACTCATGCATGTGGTTACCCACGAGAATACCAAGGGTCAAAACCAAACCTTTCAATTTTTCAAAACCAAAACATCCAACCCACACTTTTCAAACCTCACACACCATTTCATCCATAAAACGCTTCATTTGAAAACATTTTCCAAGACCAAAACATTTTTACTTAAAAACCAAATTTCCACGAATCCAAAACAAAGAGACAAGAAATGACGCAAGAGAAAACTCGTGTCAGCGGGTGATTGGAACATATGGTTGGCGGCCATACGCCAATCACACCACTGCCACAGAGGGTATTCCAGGACAGCGTCCCTAGCTCCGCATGGCTTGCCAGACCCTGAGAGCTCACTAGGACCACTAACCTAACCCCTTTTTCATTTCCCTTAGACACGATTAACCTCAAGAACCAAAAACTCATACAAACCTCAACATACCTTGGTAACTTGAGTCCCGCCACGAGGTGTGCTGGCCAGGCACCTTACTCGTAGCCAGGACGTCGAGTCCCGACAACCTTAACTCAAGTCTATCATGACTCTAACCCAAAAGAACACGAACCAAGAGAGCAAACCTCGCCTCTGATACCATTTTATCATGAACCAGGCCGGGTCGCCATCCGAACCGGCGCCTGACCCGGCCCGTGACAAGGCCCGAAGGGTGTTCCCGATCCCCACGGGCTGGCACAAGTGCCCGAGTATCGTAAGTAACAAGTGGGAACGATTTTTACCCGAGATAAAAGAAAGAAAAACAACTATCCAGATAAAAAAATTGAAACTACAAAAAAAAAAGGCGACCAAACACGTCTTTAAACTATGAACATTTTTAAAGTCTACAACTCAAACCAAAAACTAAAAAGAAAAGACGACAACAGAAACTAAAAATCTTACTCAAACCACCCGGCAGAAGAGAGGCCACATCGACACCACTCTGCATGAAAAGACCAACTGCAACCTGAACCACCAACGCTGAGCACGAAGTCACAACCTGAAGTGTAAAAGAAACAGAAACTACATACACCCAAGGGTGTATGTAGGGTGTGAGCTAAAAGCCCAGTAGGATGCCACCGAGAAAAGGTTCCACACTTAATTATTAAAATACAAATACATTTGAAATTTAATAGAATAAAAATAAACAAGTGTTTAAAGAATTTTTAATGAAAACAGTTTTTAAGGGGAAACTTCTCTAAAAGGAAAACACCTTAAATTATCTTACACACACGCACGCACGCCCACACACGCACACACACACACAAACACACACACACATGTACACACGCACGCACACAGATGCACGCACACACGTACACACACACACACACACACACACACACACACACACACTTTTCTTGGTAACCCCAACGACACACCGTGTGCCGACGGTGAGCAGCAAGCAGAGGAAGAGCACAATACATGGGAGACCCTAAAGATACTAGCGAGAAGTGGGACCCTAGAACCTCACGTCTCAGTGAACCGTATCACACATTCCCGTGCACGAGCCACTGGTAGGGAAACACCTCCTACCATAGTGGTCTCCAGTCATCATCCAGTGTTTAGTTAGTGTTGTAAGAATCAATCCCGCTAAGTGAAACTGGGCCAAGGCCACTCCCGTATCACTAGCACGCTAGTCTAGTCCGCCCACCTAGTACCCAGGCTTCCCGTTTGTGCTCAAGTAATTCTAAGTTCATGCCACGTGTCGCACTAATGCATAAAATCCAAAAAGGGTATTTACGCACTCAAAATCACAATTTGCACGCTCAAACATGCTTTTAAAACCATACACACACCAAACATATATTTAAAACATAATATTTATAGGTTACATAACCAATTAAAACAACTGCACAGTCAAAGAAATCACTTTCATTATCAAACACGCCGCTAAAAAAAATATTAAGCAAGCTCCGCCACGTCACATAACTTTTAGCACCAAAAATATTGACACAATTTAACTAAAACAATTTTCACCCTTAATAATTATTTAATAAAACAACCCAAATTTTTCATAAATAAATTTTTGAGAGAACAACAACACTTTACACACTAGACCGACCCAAACCTGCCCTTACATGACCACACATACAAAACAACACCTCAGGAACACAATCTGCATCACACACGCAATTAAAGAAAACACACACACAGTTTAAAATACCATTTCTATAATTAAACAAACTACCAGAAAAAAAATGTTCCAAACAATTTCAATATATTTCACATGACACCAAATGCCAAAAACTCTTTCAAATGTCATTTCTGACTAAATGAAGATAGTCGCAATAATAAAATGACAATTTGCACCCTTTTTTTATGCCCTAACAAATTAACTACACAACTTAAAAAAACTAATAACCAGTTCAACATTGGTTTCACAACAACATACTTATTTTATGCACACACTACTAAACACATCAAACACACTAAACCTTATGAAAAATAAAAAAAATTGCATCAAAATAAATTATTAATAAACACGCTGAGTTAATTAAATCAACGAATGAATTCATCAATTAATATTCATGCGCGGAACCACCTACCTCGGCGGCGAACCACAAAAACTGATTTAAAATCTTCAAATCCTAGCGCGAAACCTCAATCGTGCGTCGTCTGCACCGCAAGGAACCTAACGTGAACCCAAACACATGAATTCGAACCCAAAAACTTCAAATTAAAACCCTAAAACAAACAATTAAACCTCCAAAGCCGACTCAAAACTCACTGCAAAAACCAAAACACAAATATAAAAGAAAAGAAAATATATAGGAGAGGCCTAACCCGAGGGGTTGCACCCGGAGGGAGCAGCACGCCGGGGAGGTGCTCGGCCATGGGGAGCAGCGCGCCGGGGAGGCGCTCGACCAAGGGGACCAACGCGTTGGGGAGGAGGAGGTTCCAGCGGAAGTCGTTGCGCGCAGGCGGGGAGGCTGGTCGTCAGATAGAGGAGTGCAGGGGTGCGTTGGGGTTCGCCGGACCAGGGGGTATGGGGTTCGCTGGACCAGGTGAGGGGGGGGGTGTTGGGGTTCGCTGGATGCTTAGGTTCATCGGAAAAGGGGTGCGCCAGCATGTGGCTTCGCACCGGCTAGGGCTCCGTCGGAAGGCAGCGGCACGACGGCGTGAGGGAACGGTGCGTTGCGGCGCAAGGGAGCAGGGGTGGCGGTTCGCTGTGCCGGAAGAGGGAAGTCAGGAAGACGGCTCGGTCTCAAAACCATGCCTCGCCCATGCGTCGCATGCTGTCAAGCCCCGATGAGCCGGGCGAGGTCGCGCAACTTCGGCGAAGTCACACGTCAAGGCCAAAACGTGTGTTTCAAAATAAGAATTCCAAAATTTAAGTCGGGTTTCAGCCCGACTCCCCGATACCAAAAAAAATTTGGTAAAATAAATAACATAAAATTGACGGGTGTGACAGTGGTCACTGTTGTTTTCACTTTCTTTTGGGTACTTGCAGATTTGCCCTTTCAGTTGTAGTACTTTTACATGACATTACATATGTGCACTTGGAATTTCTTTTATATTACAGTCTGAGTTGAAGTTGGTTGGTGTCTGTCTTATCTCTCTCCTTCACATCTGTTCTCTTAGAGGGTAATGCCTCCCATTTGTGTGTTTATTATACCCTCAGTGCTAGTCACCGATCCGAGGCCTATTGGAGGTGGGACTTGGGAGTCATTATCTCCCTTCTCACATTGCCGGCCCAGGAGGGGTACACCTTGTGGAGAGGGGGTCATGACATTTGAAATTTATATAATTGGTTCTTATAAATTCATTTTAATTTTAAAATTTTTGTCATCAATATAATTCATTTTTAATAGTTCTATTATTTATATAATTAATAATATGTATTTATTATTTTTTAGTTATTTTTATGTGTCTGTAATTCATGTATTTATAATAAATTCTCTTTTTTATATTTTTTTCAATTTATTCAATTTTATTTATTCATTTTTAACATTCCTTCATTTAATATTATTTTTTCATTTTTAATATTTTCTATTTTTAATATTTTTGGAATTTATTCAATTTTTTATATTTATTTATATAAATATTTACTAATTTTTAATATTTGTAATATGTTTTTTCATTTACATGATTATTATTTATTCAATTATATTTATTAAGCTATAATATTTTTAATATGTTTGAAATTTATATTATTTATTTATTTAAATGCATTGACAAATATTTTCTTTATTTTTGTATGTGTTTACAACTAATGTGGTTAATCTTACGAACTATACATAGTTATTTACTATGTTTTATAACACTTAGTATGTTTTTAATTTGTATGATTAATATTCATTCAATTTTATTTATTATGTTGTAATACTTTTAAAATGTTTGAAATTTATATAATTAATTCATTTAAATGATTTTATTTTTATTTTTTTATTTTTTTAACGTGTTTACAATTCATGTAATTAATATTATGAATTATTATTTTTTATATAGTTTTTTATCTATTAAATATTATTTAATCAAAATTATTTATACATTTTTAATATTTATTATTTTTTATATTTTTGGGAATTTAGTCATTTTTTAATATTTATTTATACATATTTATTTACTATGTTTTAATATTTTCAATATGTATTAATGTTAATTTTCATATGTATCCATTTCTATTTTATTTAATAATTTGTATAATTAATAAAACTCATCGATTTTTTATATTTTTGAAGTCTTCATATTTAATTATTCAATTGCACTCATTTTTAACTTTCATGCATTTGAGATTATATATTCATTAATAATGTTAATTACTTTTTTTACTTTTTTTCATAATTTATTCATTTTAAATATATATTCATTTAATATTTTTATATTTTATTTTAAAAATTATTATCAACGCTTTCAAATAAGCACTCATAAACATGGGTTTTATCAATGCTATATTGTAAATCACTGATAAAACCTATCTTAATCAGCACAAATAAGCACTAATAAATATGTGTTGCAGTTTGTAATTCATATCCCTAAAAGGAAAATGGAAGAATTTCATGACTCATCATTGATTTCACCATGTCCAACAAGTTGTTATTCCTCCTTTTACATACACCATTCCATTGAGGTGTATAAGGAGGAGTGAGTTGATATAGGATCCCAAACTCCTGCAAGTAATCAATGAAGTCTTGATTAAGATATTATCCACCATGGTCTGAGTGGAGTTTCTTAATCTTTTTACCAATATAGTTCTCATATTTATTCTTTTATTACTTAAATTTATCAAAAGAATCTGACTTATACCTCATTAAGTAGACATATCCATATCTACTAAAATCATTAGTAAAATTTATGAAGTATGAGTACCCACCCTTGGATTCAATGAGAAATGGTCCACACACATCAGTATGAACTAATTCAAGAAGATATTTGGCCCTTTCACCTTTTACACTAAATGGGGTTTTGATCAGTTTACCTTGTAATCATGTGTGACATAGACCAAGTGGTTTTTGTTGAAAAGAATCTAAATATCCATTTTGGTATAATTTAGTCAAGCAATTTTTACTTACATGACCTAGCTAGTGATTCCATAGTTGGGTGTGGTATGAGTATTGTGAATTAGTTTCGTCATCGATTGTCATTACTTGGTTTGTGTAATCCAACACATAAAGTCTATTATTTAAATTCACCTTACCATAACAAATGTTATCTTTATAAAAGAATACATATTAATTTAAAAATTTGAAAATAAATCCATTTATATCATGTATGGATACAAAAATAATGTTTTTGGTAATGGATGGAACATAATAACGACCTATCAAAACCAAGATCATTTTGGTTAGCAATGTGAGGTTGTAGTCCCAGATAGCTAAAGTAGTAAGTTTAGCTCTGTTGGCAGCTAGAAGATCTACCTCCCCTCAGTCAATATTTCTGAATCTATTTGGTTCCTATATTTGAATACATATGTGAGCACCACAACCTATACCTAATACCCAATTTTTAGAAACAAATAAATTTCACTTGATAACAAATGTACCTGAAGATTCCCCTTGCTTCATTAGCTGGGTGTAGTTTTTTCTTCTAGTGGGACATCTTTCCACATGTGAAATAGACAACATCTTGTTCCCTTTATTTCCCCTTAATCTCCATCTTCTTGGAAGGTAATGAAGAATCTTTGGGATTAAAGCTCTCCTCTTGTTCTTTCCATTTGTTAACCATATGTACATAAGGATTTTCTAACTTCATATCATTATCTACTTGTATATGAAGAGTGACAGGATCTGGAAGAGACTTATCAATGTTATTCATATTAAAATTCACAACAAAGATAGATAATCTGTCACGACCCGTCCTTGGGGCCCGTGCCGTGACTACCCCAAGCCCGCCTTCCATAGGCCAGGGGCTGGCGACTAGCACCAAAGGCGTAAATCTTGATAACTGGGAAGGCATTGCCTTTATAATAGTAAACAAAACACTACAGAGTACAAGCGGAAGTAAAACACTAAGTACAAAGAGAAGTGCTGAAAGGTAAATGGGCTAGAATACAAACCCAAATGAAAGTACAACTATAACTGAACAAAGTACAATAGGAAAACACAACAGCTGGAAGAATGGAAGCGGCTCCTGGGTCGTCCTCCTCGGATTCTACCTGAAGGGTAGGTACAGATGGCGCAGCTCCTGGATCGGCCACCGCGGATCCTACTTGAAGGGTAGGTACAGATAGCCTCCACAATGCTCTCGCCCGTCAACCTCCTCCGAGTGTTGTCTCGCCGTGAAGTTCACCTCCGGATATTGACTTGTCGTGTAGTCCACCTCCGGGTACAGTCCAGTCCTCGAACACTCGGCCTCCGTCAGCACTGCCGTCATCTGCAACCAACACAACGAGGTGCGGGCATAGCCCGTGCAGGGGTGAGTATAACGATACTCAGTAGGGACCCCGAGACCCTCAAGGTCTCACTAAAACCAACAAGGATAACCACAAGAACATCTCAACAGATAACCTCTACTTAGGTATATGCCCATTCATATACCTAAGTTATCAAGTAACCCATCTCAATCATGAGGAAACACAAAGGACCACCTCGTCATAGGGGTCTCAACGCAACAGACGACGCGTCAATCGGACGCTCGGTCTGTGAGTTATTGGCCTTTTCGTCCCAGGGGCCCAGTTGGTTTCGTGAGCGAACCAACCCGGCCGTAACTCAACTGTACCCCGAACTCTCATAGGGTAAACTCATAGGGACCGTTTCTCAACGAGATCACCAACGCCGCTGACGGTTCGTCAAACGGACGTCTGATCTGAAAGATAACAGCTTTCCCGTTCCAAGGGCCCGGTTGGATTTCGGGTACAATCCAACCCGGCCACTATCCAACAACAACCAAAACTCGGGGCAAATTATGCCAAAAGTTCCGCCTCATCAAGAGGAATTCAACGAGTCAGACGGCGCGTCAATCGGACGCCCGGTCTGTGAGTTATTGGATTTTTCGTTCCAGGGGCCCGGTTGGTTTTGTGAGCGAACCAACCCGACCGCACTCCGATGGCATCCAAACCTCGAGCGGAGTAAGCCAAAAGATCCGTCCCACTTAGAGGAATCCATCAAGGCCGACAGCACGTCAAACAGACGTGGAAGGGCGTCGATGTTACGTCGTCGATCTCCGAGGATCCGGTGTTTTTGTCGACCTTCGTCGGAGGGCGGAGTAAGCCAAAAGATCCGTCCCATTCATATACCTAAGTTATCAAGTAACCCATCTCAATCATGAGGAAACAAAAAGGTCATAGACTCAGCTAAAACCAGGATTTTCATTATTGAAACTGTAACTGCTAAAGAGCTCCGTCTCTGGAGTGTACAGTGGTCCTGTCACGACTCCGAGGTACTGATCACTAACCTAAGACTGCTGAGGTACTCCTCCTGTCGAGTACTGTGGGCCTGCTGCTACAACCAATCGCTTCCCACCATGGGTCTGCCGCTACAACCAAGCGCTCCCCCTCATAGCCTCAAGAGGTACTCCTTCTGTTGAGTACCGCGGGTCTTTCGCTACAACCAAGCGCTCCTCCACCGTGGGTCTGCCGCTACAACCAAGCGATCCCCCTCATAGCCTCCAAAGGTACTCCTTCTGTTGAGTACCACGGGTCTCCCGCTACAACCAAGCGCTCATCCTCCGTGGGTCTGCCGCTACAACCAAGCGCTCCCCACTGGGCTATCCGAAACACATCGAGTCGATCGGTCAAGCAGTTGTCAGGTCTTAGCCGACTACACGGTCTCCGTACTCCGCACGCTCGTCTCCAGGAGGGTCCGCTCCACGAGCTACTGGTCGATACTACAAGTATCACAAGTTCCACGAAGAAGTAACTCAAAGTACTGCCTCGTCATAGGGGTCTCAACGCAATATACGGCGCGTCAATCGGACACCCGGTCTGTGAGTTATTGGCCTTTTCGTCCTAGGGGCCCGGTTGGTTTCGTGAGCGAACCAACCAGGCCATAACTCAACTGTACCCTGAACTCTCATAGGGTATACTCATAGTGACCGTTTCTCAATGAGATCACCAACTCCGCTGACGGTTCGTCAAACGAATGTCTGGTCTGAAAGATAACAGCTTTCCCGTTCCAAGGGCCCGGTTGGATTTCGGGTACAATCCAACCCGGCCACTATCCAATAGCAACCAAAACTCGGGCGAAGTATGCCAAAAGTTCCGCCTCATCAAGAGGAATTCAACGAGTCATACGGCGCGTCAATCGGACACCCGGTCTGTGAGTTATTGCCTTTTTCGTTCCAGGGGCCCGGTTGGTTTCATGAGCGAACCAACCCGACCGCACTACGATGACATCCAAACCTCGAGCGGAGTAAGCCAAAAGATCCGTCTCACTTAGAGGAATCCATCAAGGTTGACGGCACGTCAAACAGACGTCCGGAGCTCAAGATATAAGCGTTTCCGCTTCGAGGGCCCGGTTGGTTTCGTATCCGAACCAACCCGGCCGAACTCAAGGTATTCCGAAACCTTGAGTGCGATATACCGAAATGACCGTCCCGATCCAAGGATCGCTACGCAACTGACGGTATGTCGATCGGAGGTCCGTAGCCCAAGATATGGGCAAAAGACCAAAGAAGGTCCGAAAACGGGGGGTCTGGGCCCGGACCGACCCGGCCCGAACCGGGTCGACCCGACCCGGGTCTGGGTCCGACCCGGTTTGGTGCAACCCGGCCCGGCCTGGGCGCGACCCGGCCCGGAGGGTCGGCTCGGCTCGGCTCGGCCCGACCGAGCGAATGAACTGCGGCCCCCGCGCGGGGGCCGCTCCACAGTACCCGGACGCGGCATGCCAGCCGCGTCCCGCCTCCCGGTTCCGCGCGGCCGTGGAACCGCCTCGCCGCTGCGGCTTCAGCCGCGGAAGGTTTTTCCTGTGGCGCGCCGGGCGCCGCCGCCTCTGGCCGCCGGCACCGCTGCGCCGGCATGGGATTCCGTGGACCACCGGACGTGCTCCGGTGGTCCGTTTTACGTGCGGTCTTCGCCAGTGGTCCTCCCGGGACCCGACCTTCACTGCAAGGCCCTCAAATTGCCCTTGCGGCCTCGTTTGTTGTCATCCGCCATTCCGCACACTAAGAACGAGAAAGAATGCGGTGGTTCAGACTTGTTCGTTGGTCCGCACCCACCGCGTTAGCGGTTTGAAACAACACCATAATATTTCCCATCAATTTGATAAACCCCGAACCGCAATAATAATCCACGGACCAACTTGTTAATTAGTTGGTCCACGTTCATGCCTTGAAGGGAAACAAACATGGAGTATTATCATTCTCAAAACAACCCCTACCTCAAAGTCGTCATCGAGCGTGAGTTCGTCGCGGAATTGACCGTCGTAGAAGAAAAGGATCGTCGCGTCGTGGAAGGGCGTCGCTGTCGCACGGTACTCGGCGTCGCACAAACAAACTTGTCTTTGTTGATCGAAGATTGTCGCGGGGAGGGGATCGTCGATGTTACGTCGTCGATCTCCGAGGATCCGGTGTTTTTGTCGACCTTCGTCGGAGGGCGACGTTCTTCGTTGGTGGCGATGCGTTCTTCGCATTCTTCGTCGAAGAATGAAGAACTTCAAGCCTTGGATCTTTCTCCCAAAATCCTCTCGACCAGCTAACCCCCCAAATAAAATAAGTGTATCTCTTGTTTTATTAACCAAGTCATAAGTTTGCATTTAATAAGATCAAAGCAGTTAATTCAATTGAATTAAATGCAACGCTTTAATCCCCCAAATTTAATAGGGGCGTTTAATAACTTATTAAACGCAAGGGTTGACTTGACATTAAGAGGGGGTGCAGGTGCGTTACTTAGAGGAAAATAAATGGTGGGGCTCGTGCGGGCCCCACCTCACAAATATTCTACCAAAAGGGTAGGATATCTTGGATTGCACCTTATCCGCTTCAACCCAGCTTAAGTAGATTTAAGTGGCTTTAAGTGGTTTTAAGTGAAATAAAATAAAGTTGTCGCATCACTTTATTTTATTTTCTTCACTTAACCCCCCAAAAAATTAAAACCACACCCGAGCAAACGCAACTCCAGAAAAGGCGTTTCTAAGAAAATACCGGCGCTGCGATTCCATCGGTGCCCTCAGAATTCTATTCCGAGCACCGGTCCAGAAGTTAGAAAAACCCACTCGTTCGTTCACTGAACGTACCCGAGCTAAACTTCGGAAAATGATTTCGGGCACACCGGGCCTCAGAATCAGGCGCCGTCAGAAACTACGTTCTTGTAAAATCCCAAAGAAAATTTAGAAAAAAATTTCCCTTGAAATTTCCGGGTCTTTACATAATCTCCTAGGGATTGATTCTATAATGATATTAGTGCCCAGTTCTTCTGGGAATTTAAACCCTAGAATCTATAGGTGCTCAATGTAGCCAATGAGTTTGACTACGTGTGGCCCAACTAGGTAACCCTCTATAAGATTTCTCAAAAATATCACCTTGGAGATCTCAAACTGTTCTTGTCTATCTCTCTCCTAGTAAAGACTAAGGAGGTGCTCAAGATTTCTATACACATCCATGATTTTGTGAGACTTCATGAGATCAATAGACATAGATGAAATCATAAAACATTGAACATAGAAAATATCTCTCAAATGGTTTTTTAGAAAAGTAACTCTTCATCACTTGCCTCTTTAGAAGAAGGATCAGACATTGAGGATTCTAGCATGTATGATTTCTGTTCATGGAATAGCACAATCTAAAGGTGTATAAACCACTTCTAAAAGTTACTGTGAGTTAGGAGGTTTTCTTTCTCCAATATTGATCATAGGGATAGTGTGGATGATGAGATTTCCATTTTATTCTATAATTAAAAGAGCATATTATTAGTAAATTTTCTTGATTTTAAATTATGTGATAAATAATAAATAAATAAATTTTATCAAAACTCCCACTATTTTATCAAGTCCCTATAGCCCACACCATTAAACTCAGAATTTCTAGTTGCTTTAAAATTCTAGTGGCATGAATCCATATACCCTTTCACATAACCGCAATGAGGGTTGTTCAAGCTACTTGAATGTATTTAGGTAAGAAGGTCTTTTCCAACTGTGGGTTTGCATCTCCTTGATTCGTTGAGTGGAATCCCTTATCCTGAAATTCTGACTTGGATTTCCTCAACACTTGTCTCAACGTTACATCAAGTCTAGAAAGGGCTACTTATCTTGATTTAAGATGGTTAATTCAACCCATATCCTTCATAATAACTCCACGTTAAACGTAAGTGTCCCAATGAGGGTTGGTCAAACACTTAGTTCTAAGGATTTCATTCCAAATCAAGTAACGGAAGGCCAAGTTTGACTTAATATTTAATTAAGGTATTTTAATTTATTATGCATAAATTTTATCATGTTGTATCCTTTACATGTCTTGTTAATATTAAGTGGATGTTAATTAATTAACCAAGTTGGATAAAACATTTATGTATAATTCATTTATTTAATTTCCGTCTTTTCACATCAATTCATTTATTTATGTGATCATGGCCTTGCATCCATAAAATAAATAATTACATATATTGAAATAAATAAATAATTAAATGAACCATCCATGATATTCATCTAACAATTGATTTAATGAGTGAACATTAAATAAACCTTTGTCGAAGGGGAAATAACTCATATTTCCATTCTTGTTATAAGTTATACCATCCCACCTTTCCACCCATGTAACATCTTAGTTGGTATCATTATGGTTTTATCTTGAATCGTCTCCACACACCTTGGGAAACTATATTAATTATAAATATTTATAACTCACATACAGGTGAGGGGAACCAAAGGATTGGTTAAAGGGGAGTTACATAAATATCATTGTATATATAGATCCTACATAATAATGGAAGGAGGGATGACTCACAGGTGTTGTACCCCACACTCTTTGATTTTCATGATCACAATCACTTTCATATGTGTTTAACTTTGTTTTTAAGTGTTGTGGATGATAGGAAAAAGATTGCCAAAGGATTGGCCCAAGAATGGACAAGAAGTGGACTGAAATTCAGTCCACCGGCCAACCGGTGTGATAGCACCGGCCAGCCGGTGGAACTGGCAGAGGCATTGCCCACTGCCAGGTTCCACCGGTCGACCGGTGGCTCTGTCACCGGTCGACCTGTGGCATCCAGCCCAAATAGTGTTTGCTACTGTCTTGCCACCGGCCAGCCGGTGGCTCCTCCACCGGTCAGCCGGTGGCACCTGCACAGAGTGGCAAGCTACTGTCTTGCCACCGGCCAGCCGGTGGCTCTGGCACCGGTCAGCCGGTGGCCCCTGGACAGAAATCCTCATCCTTTTTCAAGGCACCGGCCAACCGGTGGGACTGTACCGGCCAGCCGGTGGAGCCAGTCAAACTAGCCGTTGGGGCTTTGACCAGACTGCCCCACTTGCCTCCCAACGGCTCCGAAAGCCTTTACAACGGCTCCAAAGGCCTCCAACGGCCATATGAGGGTTCCCCCTCTATAAATAAAGGACCTTGAAGCCCCGGAACAATAGCCGGACCATAATTAAGCATTGTGAAGCCAACGAACACAATTCTCCTCATTTGGCAAACCTCCGGCGGATTGCTCCAAGGGAACCACAACTGCTCCAATCCAATTCCACATCCAAGGAGCACCACCATAGAAGCTTGGGAGTGCACGTCTTCAACTCCATTCAACCTTTGGCGCCCAAGGCTTCTCAACAATACGGTTTTTATTGTTTTATTTATTTTGAGCTTTAATTTTGGGTTTGTGCCTACAAACCCCAACACCTTTTCTCTTCCCCCTTTCTTTTGGGTTTCACATCACCACTAAGGTGTGAAGAGGTTTCTTCAAGCCTTTCCTTTTAAAAGGCTTGTGTCACGGTGAGCTAGCCTTCACCCGTTAAAAAGGCTAGTGGGTTCTTGCTAAACCAATAAAAGCAAGCTGTAATAGGTCCTAGTGCTAACTCAAAGCCTAGTGGGTTTCTTGCTAAAACCATTGAAAAGCAAGCGGTAGGAATCTCTCAACGGTTGAGTTGGGAGCGGAGACGTAGGCCGGGTTTTTGGCCGAACTCCGTTATCAATTTTGTGTGTCTTGCCTCTTTATTTCCGCTGCACTTTACTTTGATTTTTAATTTGTTAATCAATTTTTTAAAAGGCAATTCACCCCCCTCTTGCCATCATTCCTTGCTTCTTCCGACCCAACAATTGGTATCAGAGGGGTAATTTGAGTAATACCTTAAACGGTTTCAAATTTAAAGATCCTTTTTTTGATGGCTTCTACTGCTTCTTCCTCTCAATCCCCCGAAGGACATTCTTTGGATCGTGCTCCATTCTTTGATGGAGCCGATTATACTTTTTGGAAAACCCGCATGTCAACTTTTCTTAAAAGCATTGGTTATCCAATTTTTAAAATTGTTATGCAAGGATTTTCCCTCTCCTCTCCCGATGAGTCTAAATGGACCCCCGTAGACATTGCAAACTTCGAGCTTGATGGCA
This sequence comes from Viscum album, assembly GCA_963277665.1. Lineage (NCBI taxonomy): Eukaryota > Viridiplantae > Streptophyta > Magnoliopsida > Santalales > Viscaceae > Viscum > Viscum album. The sequence continues at coordinate 399,555,612 of OY728127.1, read as the reverse complement.
AAGCCATGAATGCTCTACATTGTGGGTTAGATCGTTATGTTTTTGATCATATTTCTTCTTGCACATCTTCTCATGATATTTGGAAGCTTTTAGAACTAACCTATGAAGGTACTATCAAGGCTCCAAAGCAAGAACCCGCTCAAGAGTAAGAACTCGACGAAAAATTCAAACCCGCTTGCCCACTTCACAAGAAAAGGGCCAAAAAGAAGAAAAAGAAGAAGGCTTCAAAGGCATCTTGGAGTGATAGCTCCTCCTTCTCTTCTTTCTCCTCGAGCGACCAAGGTACAAAATGCCTAATGGCAAAACATGAGGTATCTTCTTCCTCTTCCTCCTCTTCCTCCTCTAGTTCTTCAAATTCATTTAATCATTTATCCTATGAGGATCTCCAACATGCTAGAGACCAACTTGAAAATGGTTTTCATGAACTCTCTTCAAAATTTGTTGCTTTAAAAAAGAATTTCAAAAAACTCTCTTCCGAAAAAGAACAACTTCTCAAAGAGAAGGAAGAGTTGTCCCTTAAAATCCAAAATTTTCCAAATGTTGATTCCATGGAATCAACCATCAAAGACCTTAGAGAAACCCTAGCTAAGTTCACACAAGGGGAACAAAATTTGAACAATTTACTTGGTTCCCAACGAATTTCTAGAACCACCCAAGGGCTAGGATACACCAACCGAGCTTCCTCCTCCCATGCACCCACTATTTTTGTAAGGGGGAGCTCCGAATTTAAATTTTGTAATTATTGCAAAAAACCCGGGCACCTTATTTATGAATGTAGTTGTAAAAATGCCCGTTATGGCCAACCCAAGTCTTTTTACTTTTCAGACGAATTTTATAAAAGAAGACCCGCCATGAGACAAGTTTGGATTGAAAAATCCCTTATTGCGAGTCTCTCCGGGCCTAAAATTGTCTCTTTTCAAAATCCCTCTCCCCGGTGACTTTTTGTTTTTATTTAGGGGGAGTTTGGTTTGTTTAAGCTTTTTGTTTCAATTCAAACTTTCAATTTCAAATTAAGCCCTTTTGATTTCAATTCCAAAATTTTCGATTCCAACTTTCAATTGGTCTTTTGATTCAAAACTTTCAATTCAAACTGTTATTCAAATTTTCATTTCAATTTCAAAAATCTCAATTCATTTTTCAAATCTCTATCTTGATTTTCAATTTTCCCTCAATCAAGTTTTATGCCCCATTCTATTTTGATAATCACAAAGGGGGAGAAATTTCTTGATTGATTGGGGGAGAATCTTTTCTCTCATGCTTAGTATTTATTTTCAATTTATCATTTAGGCATGCCTTTCATTTAAGTTTTTACATTGCTTTGATAAGTGATTGTGATCATCAAAATAGGGGGAGATTGTTGTACCCCACACTCTTTGATTTTCATGATCACAATCACTTTCATATGTGTTTAACTTTGTTTTTAAGTGTTGTGGATGATAGGAAAAAGATTGCCAAAGGATTGGCCCAAGAATGGACAAGAAGTGGACTGAAATTCAGTCCACCGGCCAACCGGTGTGATAGCACCGGCCAGCCGGTGGAACTGGCAGAGGCATTGCCCACTGCCAGGTTCCACCGGTCGACCGGTGGCTCTGTCACCGGTCGACCTGTGGCATCCAGCCCAAATAGTGTTTGCTACTGTCTTGCCACCGGCCAGCCGGTGGCTCCTCCACCGGTCAGCCGGTGGCACCTGCACAGAGTGGCAAGCTACTGTCTTGCCACCGGCCAGCCGGTGGCTCTGGCACCGGTCAGCCGGTGGCCCCTGGACAGAAATCCTCATCCTTTTTCAAGGCACCGGCCAACCGGTGGGACTGTACCGGCCAGCCGGTGGAGCCAGTCAAACTAGCCGTTGGGGCTTTGACCAGACTGCCCCACTTGCCTCCCAACGGCTCCGAAAGCCTTTACAACGGCTCCAAAGGCCTCCAACGACCATATGAGGGTTCCCCCTCTATAAATAAAGGACCTTGAAGCCCCGGAACAATAGCCGGACCATAATTAAGCATTGTGAAGCCAACGAACACAATTCTCCTCATTTGGCAAACCTCCGGCGGATTGCTCCAAGGGAACCACAACTGCTCCAATCCAATTCCACATCCAAGGAGCACCACCATAGAAGCTTGGGAGTGCACGTCTTCAACTCCATTCAACCTTTGGCGCCCAAGGCTTCTCAACAATACGGTTTTTATTGTTTTATTTATTTTGAGCTTTAATTTTGGGTTTGTGCCTACAAACCCCAACACCTTTTCTCTTCCCCCTTTCTTTTGGGTTTCACATCACCACTAAGGTGTGAAGAGGTTTCTTCAAGCCTTTCCTTTTAAAAGGCTTGTGTCACGGTGAGCTAGCCTTCACCCGTTAAAAAGGCTAGTGGGTTCTTGCTAAACCAATAAAAGCAAGCTGTAATAGGTCCTAGTGCTAACTCAAAGCCTAGTGGGTTTCTTGCTAAAACCATTGAAAAGCAAGCGGTAGGAATCTCTCAACGGTTGAGTTGGGAGCGGAGACGTAGGCCGGGTTTTTGGCCGAACTCCGTTATCAATTTTGTGTGTCTTGCCTCTTTATTTCCGCTGCACTTTACTTTGATTTTTAATTTGTTAATCAATTTTTTAAAAGGCAATTCACCCCCCCTCTTGCCATCATTCCTTGCTTCTTCCGACAAGCTACTGTCTTGCCACCGGCCAGCCGGTGGCTCTGGCACCGGTCAGCCGGTGGCCCCTGGACAGAAATCCTCATCCTTTTTCAAGGCACCGGCCAACCGGTGGGACTGTACCGGCCAGCCGGTGGAGCCAGTCAAACTAGCCGTTGGGGCTTTGACCAGACTGCCCCACTTGCCTCCCAACGGCTCCGAAAGCCTTTACAACGGCTCCAAAGGCCTCCAACGGCCATATGAGGGTTCCCCCTCTATAAATAAAGGACCTTGAAGCCCCGGAACAATAGCCGGACCATAATTAAGCATTGTGAAGCCAACGAACACAATTCTCCTCATTTGGCAAACCTCCGGAGGATTGCTCCAAGGGAACCACAACTGCTCCAATCCAATTCCACATCCAAGGAGCACCACCATAGAAGCTTGGGAGTGCACGTCTTCAACTCCATTCAACCTTTGGCGCCCAAGGCTTCTCAACAATACAGTTTTTATTGTTTTATTTATTTTGAGCTTTAATTTTGGGTTTGTGCCTACAAACCCCAACACCTTTTCTCTTCCCCCTTTCTTTTGGGTTTCACATCACCACTAAGGTGTGAAGAGGTTTCTTCAAGCCTTTCCTTTTAAAAGGCTTGTGTCACGGTGAGCTAGCCTTCACCCGTTAAAAAGGCTAGTGGGTTCTTGCTAAACCAATAAAAGCAAGCTGTAATAGGTCCTAGTGCTAACTCAAAGCCTAGTGGGTTTCTTGCTAAAACCATTGAAAAGCAAGCGGTAGGAATCTCTCAACGGTTGAGTTGGGAGCGGAGACGTAGGCCGGGTTTTTGGCCGAACTCCGTTATCAATTTTGTGTGTCTTGCCTCTTTATTTCCGCTGCACTTTACTTTGATTTTTAATTTGTTAATCAATTTTTTAAAAGGCAATTCACCCCCCCTCTTGCCATCATTCCTTGCTTCTTCCGACCCAACAACAGGTCATCAAATTTAATTTAATAATAAATAATTGCAAACCCATGTAGTAAATAAAATAAAATAAATTCCAACACATACAATGGTCTTGGTCAAGCTCATGAACGGTCATTCATGCAATTTATATGAAAAATTAAATGGATGACATGCATTTATTATTCAATCTTTATTTATTAAAATAACCCCAATTGCATTAATTAATTAATTAGTTAATTCTCTTTTATCATAATGATCATCTGAATCCGCTTAGAGATAACCATAATAAAAGAATTAATGTAAAATAAATGATAGGACCAATAGTTACAGATTTATTAAGTGACACCCCAATCTTCCACAATATGCTTCTTCTTAATAATTTAATAGTTTGAGCTGCATGCAACACCGAGTTTGAGTGCACCATGACCTATCAAACTAGCCGTTTAAAGAGTGGTTATGAATAATATTAACCAAAATTTTAATTATATATATATCCCATATAATTTTAACATTCATATTATGTGTTTCTTAGATATAATATAACTACAAATTCAATTTTTTAGATAAAAGAAATATTTTTCAAAAAAATGCAGTTTTCAACCTTTTATTGGAGAACCATTTTTAAATCCAATATTTGACACTTTTATATATTCAATTTGAAAAAATAAAATTATTATTTATAATATGGATATAAAAATCTAGTTTAGATAAATTTTTGGTATTTTTATGATAAAATCCATATTTTAATGAATAGTGGTAAATACTGCATTTTAATTCAAAACTTCCTTTTCATATAATTTATCTATATAGTTAGATTATCCTTTTAATTGGGTTTAAAGTGTAATTGGATTATGTTTTTATAATTTAATCTAATTTTGGTCATTGTAATTAATTTCACTTTGAAATTTGACATAAACACATGTTAGTTTTTTGATAGTTTTTAATTCTTAAAAACCCGCCTTCTAGATTTGACAATGAGAATTAATTTTAAATTATTTTCTACCAATTCTATGTTTTGAATTTGGAAAAATGGATTCCATATTGGGAATAATAAGGTACAAAATTTTGTAAATAGATACCTTCTATTTTTGGTCATTATGAGTAGTAACTTCAGTAATTATTTTTATTTACCATGGTTAAAAGGAAAATCAGGTAAATACAGGTAAAAAGAAAAATAATAATATAAAACTACCCTAACACATGTCATAATACTATTTTATGATATATGGATGACCATGACCATCCTTAGGTCGATTTTAGTACCCCATGGAGCCACTTGGGTGTGATAATGACCTTTTATAATGTATAATTTAAAGAAAAAGGAAATATAACATAAACATGTATCTCCTAACTAATTTTTTTAATTTGGTTTCTATAAATGAAATCTTAGAATATAAATAGTAATTAAAAATATAATAATATTTTTTACATCATAGTATTTTATTTATAATTTTTACACATTAAAAAAATAACTTTCTTTTTTACACAATGATGATGAAATGATTACCTTATTAACGAATGATTGAAATAAATGATATTATAATTATTAAAATAAATTTAATTTGAGATTTTTTATGCCATACAAGAATTTTTTTGGATAATATTGACATGTAAGGTATGAGTTAAGGATTTTTTTAAGGAATCAAGTTGGAATGACTTTAACAAAAATCAATTACTAAATAGTGTCAAAATTGACATAAATGAATTTAAGAAAAACACTATTTTATTAAATTATATAATAGTTATAAACATCTAAGATTCGTCCATATGACTTATATAGTGTTAAAAATTTAATTAATGATCCACTTGAGGTTCTCTTGGCATTTTATAGTAACTATATTAACCATATAGTATACAAATTCAAGAAGACATTGTAAGAGTTAACTTATTTAACTAAGGGTTAAAGACAAAAGATAAGGTTAAATTCATGACCTAAACTTTTATAAAACCTATTGTTTGAGAGGTTTTTGAGACATCATCATATTATCCTTAAAATAAATCACTTTTTATCCATTAAAAACTGAAAATAAATTTATAATAAATTAATATTTCAAGACTTTCCTAAAGTATCCCTCACATCTCCTATAAAAGTGTACTTCTCCTTATCTTTTATTCACACCTCCAAAGAAATTTGGATTGGAAAAACCCTGCCCAAACCTCCTCAAAACTTCCTCTAATTCATACTAGAGGAAACAATTTGGGAATAAAACTAACTTAATGAGTCCTTTTGTGCAAATCAAAAGGAGACACCTGAAAAAGAGGTAATCGTTTTATCCCTTCTTTCAAAGTTCTTTTCTTCTTCTACTTCCTCTTCCTAAGTTTTTACCATACTAAAATAATAAATACAGAGTATACTAAATTCTGAGTTGTTTTTATGATTATGTTACAACCACACTCCTCCTTTTACCCATCATATGAAAAACAATACCACCATTCGTGGGTACATACGACTTACCGTCTCCATGCCGTGGTGTAAATTGTTTATCATCTATACTTTATTTTGACAGGTATAATGATGAATATAAATGACTTAAATAATAAATATAAAATGATATTATTTATTTATAATTCATATTCCATACAATTCCATACCATTTAACCATTAAGGAAATGATGTCGTCACTCGTGCGTATGCATGGCTTACCGTCTTCACGATGCGATTAGACTCATCTTCCACATTCACCATCCAAGAATGATTATAAAAAATATATATTATGAATAATTATAAAATATATGACATAATAAGTCTATTTTAATAATATATATATAAATATATATGTATTTACATATATTTCATTCACTTACTTCCATTGAATACGATAAGAAAACAGAAACAACGTTCATGCATAAGTATGACCTACCATCCCATGAACGGTGTATTCCATTTCATATATATATATATATATATATATTATTTATATTATGAATATATATGATATATAAATTATATTAAACAATCTTTAAGTAATTAAATCCTGATCTAAGTAATATGATAAAAAACAATAAGTCAAAACACGTACGATAAACAAAGCGATTATTACCCGAAATGTTGCATTAACTTGGAATCGTTAATAAATGGGTAATATAAAGTCATAAAAGAATCATATATTATATCATAAATATTATTATGATTCTAATATAAGTTAATAATATTTTTAAAAACATTATATAGGAGTTTCAGACACTTACGAAGAGCATGAGACCTAAGGTAATGGTTAATTTCACAATCTCATTTTTATTAGAGGTTGTTGATTGATTATCCACTGAATGAGGATAATATTAATTGTTAATATATATAATATCCATGTTCTTTATGATTCATAAACACCATTTTAGTGCATTTTACACTTTGAACATCATTTCACATTATGATTGTAATTCCTTCTTAAAATGCACTATTATGTGGTACATTTTTGAACATCATTTAAAGTACCCAATGATCTTGATTTTATTTTAATATTTAATTTTCAGGATTATAATTATATTGGGAACAATTAATACTTGTTTAGTGTTGGAATATTCACATTAGAAGACCACCAAAATGGGATTTCATGCAAACAATTATGGAGAAGGAAGATTGGACACCATCCCACTGATGAGAATGTGGGGCCCAACATACAGGCCCAATGAAGCCCAAATTTCATTGGATCATATAATACATATATAGGAACAAATAATTCTTTAGGATCCAGTGCAAATGCGGCCTTAATAGTGGTTATTAAGGTGGCCCAATTTGGAGATAAAATTCTGGGCCAGATTCTACGGCCCAGAAAAACAGCCCACCAATTTAATAATATATCGGAAAAAACATATCCATTTGGGCTGAAATTTTACAAAGATCTAGGATAAATCTGAATATTCACTTTTTTCTTCTATATACTACTCCAATTAGGCCATCTAGAAGGACGTTTATACGTGTCTGTTTGGTGGATGAAATCTGGCTTCCACCTCGGGTCAAGGATAAAGAAGTCCACTCTCCCTTACTTTCCACCACCCTAGGACTGCCATAATCAAGTGGGATTCTTTGTAATATTGTTAGTTCGACCAATTCCTCTTGATATTCCTATTTAAGGTAGTTTTGTTGAAGGAGTTGGGCATCTTTGGTGCTTTGTTCAATTGTAATGTTATGATGCGATTTTGTTGTCTCAAGTTTGTCTTCCACATGTAAGTTGTTCAATTCACTTTAGTTTCTTAATAAAAGTTATTCTTATACTCTTATTCTGTTGTTCTACATATAAATTTGATACTTTTGGTTCAATGTGTGAATTTATTCACACCAAACCTTGTGAAATTATCACACAACAGTGGAGTGATCGTTATTTCATTGTTTTTTTACTTCTCCATTTCCTCCCTCATGGGTCTACTTTCTGCTTCCATTGAAACCATAGAATAAATGGAGGGATAAACCACTTATGGGTTGATACAAGGGAGTATCAAGGAGCTGGATTTGATGTTATTTCTCACTCCATTAATTTCTAATCACTTATTTTAATTGATAATTTTGTTTGAAGATCTTTAAAGTCCTTCATCCTTTTTAAATTTAAGGCCACACACTTCAAGTGCTAATATGAACCTTTACATTGAAATGATCAAAACTTTTATCCTTCAAGTGTATAGGTTATTAGTATTAAAGGGTTTTGGTATTAAACCAGTAAGTTATTATGTTGTTTTATCTTCTTAAATGAACCCATCTCAAATATAAGAAATTGCAATAGATGAAAAGGAATGCATATAATCCACCCTAAGTGATAACCTAGGATCAACTAATTATTTTAATTTGAATTAAATTAAGTATCTTATCATTCACTTAAACCCATATAATATCAACCCAAGTTGGCCACCTCATATCCAAAAACATTCCATAGAATGTACGTGTCTGTAGGTTACTTCTTAGGTCTCTGAGGATTCGACAACCCAAGATAAACTACAAGGACCATTCTTCCTTCATCTCTTGGGTAAATTTGAGCGTGAATCATTGATGCATAAGTACATAATAGGAAATATTTATCATCCAAGCCCATTTTTATAAAAATGTTTTCATAAAATGATTTACTATTATCCTATGGATGTTTAAAGTCATTTTTACCCATGCTTGACTTTTTAAAAAATGTTTTTAAAGGAATCTTTCGGTTGCTTTCCAAATGAGGTACTTTATAACCTTTTTGACAAATTAAGGAAAGACTGTTTTTTAACTTATATGCCGTGAGAGGATATTTTCCACCTTTATGTCACCTTAATATTTTGAGTCTTCCCTTATAATATTATAAGGTTATTTTCAAAAGAAATTTTTTATTTTAAAATAACACATCTTTTAAATGATTTAAAGTAAAAAAGGTAAATTTCCCTCAAAGAGTTTTAATGAATTTATTAAATTATTTTCATCTATTTAAACATACTTTGTTGGATTTTATTCTTGTTTGAGGTTTATTTATTATGATACAATCTTCTATATTATGTTGAAGGTTTTGTTATATGTTTGACTGCGAATATGATATTTTTATACCATTCATGGTTTATGGTTAAAGTATTAACATTCTGTATGCTAGTTTTAAATACGAATGTTTATGTTATGTTTCAACCTTTTCATATGAGGAATTAATTGGACTTAGTAAGTGATGGCCGGAGCCTGCTATAGCCCCTTGATGCATTGGTAGGTCTCATGAGACAAACTAGTGTCTTGACACAAGGCCTTGAAAGAATATTTGTGTATAGTCTTGGCATGAGGCCTTGACATAGTGGTTAAGATGTACAATATTATGAATTCCCTCATTATAAGATTAGTTATTGATTTTACATGTGATTATTCGACTAGTATAATATCCATGTGAATGTTTAAATGGAATTATTTGATTTATTCTTTCCATATTATGTTGAAGATAATGTTTTAAAAGTCTTGTGTTTTAGTTTTTTACCATGACTTAAAAGTTTATTCTTATTTGTGATAGATTTCACTATATTTTTTATCTTTACTGATAATCTGAGCTCACCCCTTTCTTATATTTTATTTTACAAGATTCCAAGAAGTGTTTTAGGATTGATATGAATGGTTAAGCTAGGGGAATAATGGTGTTCTCAGAGAATTATCTATCCTATGTTTTATGTTAGAAATTGTAATGTAAAGTTCAGGTATGTAATATACTTTCCAAGACTATTAAACTGATCGGTCCTTTAGGATTTGATTACTTGTAATCATGTCAATGTATTAAAATAATGCACTGGCTTCGGGCTTCTGGGGTCAGGGCATTACATATTACAATAAATTAATTTAGATCTTAAAATTCTTTAAAATGATTATTATATTGTCAAATACATAAAGTTAAAATCAAAATAGTAAGGTTTTAATGCTGAAATTTTCAATTTAATGTAATTTAATTCTTCTAATAATTGGGAGAGTTCATAGATGGTACTATCCATCTAAACAGCTTGTACATATGTTACCTTGTATATGGGTCACACACCTAGGGATTCGACATGTTGATCGGCCAAACTACATGGTGTGTACATTCCAAATACATGTCATGTATCCACTTTTCATGTTCCTAAGATACTCGCCTGGGTCTTCAACATATATCTCAGTGGATTAGTCTGTGTGTACAGTCCGGTTACATGTCATGTGGTTCGAATGCTGCGTGACCATGCAACCCATAGAAAGAATCAATGTGTTCTCAGGAGAGTGACTACAAGACGTGTCCCAATAGATACACACGGTGTATCTCTAATGTCATTTGTGAAGAGAACACATTGTGTATCTCATATGTAGGAATTGATTAATTGCATGTCATGTACGCTGCATACACGTCGTGAATATCATAAATGCTCAAAGTTTTCAGTCTCATGTAGTTTGAATATGTATAATGACCACATGGATTGCGCGATTTATGTTTCCAACCTATGTAGACTCAATGGTGTGTACACCGATACATTCCATGTATGCTGATAACTATGTTCCAGGTTCTCTGGTTAACATGCTGCATACACTGAGTGTAATAACTGCATGTCATGCCATCTATCACACTGCATGTCTAGGTGTAGCGTACTACGGTACACAATGTGTACTTCCAAGTATACGTTGTGTAACCCTATCTAACTAGAAAAAAAATTGGCAGTTCCCGATGGAATCTCCTATCATTCTTTATATATTCTAAGATCTTTAAGAAAATAAAACACTGAACAAACTGGATTAATATGTCGATAACATGGTAATTCAAATCGGATTAAAAAATAAATAATATGAAATAAAAATTCAACCACAATTACATATGTATAAAAAATAAAGTAAATAATTATAAATTTAAATTTAACCTCCATATAGTACCAATTTTTGGTTTTGGGCACAGTGGAAGTGTGTGGTGGTGGGAGATATATTAAAATTCCATTTAATATTCGAGTTTCATGAAACCATAATCGAGGATCTTTCATGTAAAATTTATAATTAATTATTTTAATATTGGAAGAAGTGAATAACTAGGATTATGATCTTTCTTTAATGTGAATATTGATCATCTGAAAAGACCCTTTTAGATTACCTTCATTTCATTGTGAAGATCCAAGGATAGAATCCTTCTAGAGGTGATCCACACGTGCTCCTTTGATCACTAAGCAACTCCAATCGATCTATGGGTGCTAGCATGGAGAATTGATTTTCTTGAGTTGTTTGTATTGATCACTCATCCTTAGGTCTTAAAGGAATATCTCTTTCATTTATCTTTCTTAAGAGGGAGAGAGTAGGAGGAGTGGAGAGAAAATTCTTTGTGTGCAACAATTCTTTATTTTGATTACACCGATCGATTTTTTCACACCCTACAGAATATACATAACCATATATTTATAGAGATACATTTTAGGTTAAAATAATTATTTAATTTCATATCAACCCTTAAATAATATAATAACTTTTAATAAACCCCATGGAACATAATAATAATAATAATAATATTTTGTGGTGAGCGCTGACTTGTGCAATAAAAAATACTATTTAACCATCTTATTATTTCATATTTGTCACTAAACACAATCTTGGTTTGTTCGAACACCTCTAAAATTTATTGAAAACCTAAATAAATATTTAATTTAAATATTTCATTCATTAATAAATATCTGTGCTAAATAAAATGTGAAAAAAATTATCCCTCTCACTCTTAAGAATAATATTTATTCAATTAATAAAATTCAAATATAATTTAATCAAGATCATTGGTAACACTTAGTGTGTGACCCTCTAGGATTATTTCTCACTGGAATTAGGTGGTATTGACTAAATTCTAAGAATAATATCAAGAAACGAGTCAAGGAACCCAAGAGAGAGAACATAATGTCGCAATGACGAAAACCACATATTAATTACCATTGTGCAATATTATCCCTTTATCATAATATCTCATCAAGAAAGTTACACATCTATGTCACCAACCAATTTTATTGATACGTCTTTCATTGAATATATGAAATAAACACATCATTACACCATATCAAAATAATTTAATGTGACGGTTCTATTCTAATCAAGGGACTGATATATCAACTTCCATAAATTTGAAAGGAAAAAGTACTTCCTCAAATTATCCATTAATGACATATCAATATCAACACACCTAATGTACCATACCTTATTGTGAACATATTTTATCATAGTTTTCATCATAAAATCTGATTGAATGAGTCATGATATGCATTAATGATAATCATTAAGTTTAAGAATCATTACACATGCTCACAGATAAGAATATACAATGACACCAAAACATGTAGAATTTCTACCAACGGGTTTGTTCTCATAATCTCTCATCATGGAGATTACCATGTGATAACTTCATGAGAATCATCATCATATGATTATGATTAGTCAACCATTAAAGTCTATGTACTATGTGTCCCATCATATAATGTTGTCCAACTGTAGAATGTTATTTAATAATATCATCATCGCACTTCAAGGTTTACATCATAGTGGAGAACTTCTACGACCTTATCAATGCGACATACACACTATGAGATCATTACATTATATTCATGAAAAATAATGAAAAATATATAATAATAAGTTTTATTAATATTCAATACATAGAATATAAATGTAATTAAAGTAAAAATAGTTTGTCCTTAGACACAAACACCAACAGGGTTCCCCTTATTATAAGTATCTATAACTTTACCCTTTTTTATAATGTCTCGGATAAGGATCAAAGAACCTATCCCATTTATTAGAAGAAAAATTAATAGAATGGAATATGGGGTTAAACATGGTAGATAAATCTCATAAAAAACAAGCAATTTCAAAAGACACAAGACATAAAAGTATCAATGAAAACAACACTCAAGTAAAATTCAATAGCTCAGGGATGAATACCCCACCCACCCTTACTATGATGGGTGTATATTCCATGTGGGTGTTAGGAATACTTCCATGTTATTACTATATTCCATGTATTTTGACTTTCATTTGAAATTTCAATGTCTTTTATTACATCCAATTATTTAGTGTATTCTCTATGATGAGTAGGTTTGGTGATGTTAGAAACATTTCTTTCACTAATTTGGGTGTCATCCCTCTTAGCTTGAGCATCTCTAAAATGGGAAGAATAATCTAGGAGAGAATAATATGGATCAGTTCCAAGTACATAAATCATGCTAGTAGTTAACACTGCAGATTTTGAAGAGATGTAACTCATAACATCTTCTGTCTTGACCTATTGTCAGGTCCAAGGTCTTATAGAATTTCTAGACTCCACCTCCATACTTACTAATTCAAGTAGAACCTATTTGGATACAACATCAATTATACCACTAGTAGATTACTACTGGAGACTCTCATCAACCGATACTGGGGAAAGCACCACATGGCCCTGTTGCATCATTGAGATATTGGCTACAATAGCCTTTCCATAATCCTCCAGGCCATTTGTAGCAGCACCACTTCTAATAGTATACTGTTGAGTATAAGGTGGTGTTTCAATTCCCATGTTGACTTCAGGATCACCAGTATGTACACATCCATCCTTCTCTAGAGGAGAAAGTAGGCTAGATCCATCCTTGGTAGTAAGAGAAACAATTGTAGGGTTTCCCCCCCTGGGATGGTCTATGAGATGAGCTGGAGGACACACCTAAGCAGGGATTCCAACCAAATCTTGGGTTCCCATAAAATTCAACTACACCTCTAAGGATGCATCAAATTTACCATCCAACATTTTTTTGCAGTCATCCCTTTCCCAATGCAAGCCAGATCATTTTCCCTTATATGTATTTATTTACTTTTATACAAAATTAATATTTTATAAACCTAATAGGATGGATATGAATAAAAATTTGATGGATTCTAATTATATGACAAAAGATTATGTGGATGGAGTTAACGATTTCATCAAAGTTTGCAATAAAGTATGCATATAACCCTTCTCAAAACCTTTTTCTATGCTTAATTTTTTTTATTTAAGAAAAATTAATCTTGTAGAGTTGTAAGAACATTTTATTTTTCAAAAAATAGATCAGAGCAATAAATATTGGACTAAACATTGGGGGGAACTAAATGTATGTACTGATTAGGATGATACTACGATTTATGGATCATTTGATATGAATACCAATGTAAATGATGATGGATATCGTATGAATGAAATGAAAATATAAATTAAAGATAAATTTTTTGATTTTTCAAAGATGTTTGAGAATTTAAATAGTTGTTCTATGAGACCATTGTATACTGTTTGTATTAAATAAAAAACATTGTCATCTATATTGATGTAATATAATTTGGAAGCTAGCAGTGGATAGAGCGACACTGGTTTTACAGAACCACTTGGTCTCCTGAATGATATTATATTAAAATAAATGATCTTCCTTATCAAACATATAACACTAAAAAAATTCTACATTCATTGGGAATGATCTCTAAAAAAATACATATATGTCTAAATTATTTCATATTGATTCTCATGGACCATAAATTACTAAAATAGTGAATAGTGTGGTGTGAATCGATACAAGAAAGATCAATAAAATCCTTCAAAATATGTAGGATACTTTCTTATCATTCCAAGGTTTAGAGGTCTATATGGATTTCAGAAAACCACTAGGAAATTTACATAGCATACATATACAATAATTGATTATGGGAAACTGCATCACCTAACAGACTCTCATCATGGGAAGAAAATTGATTATCAGTATCCTGAATTTGGAAATGAGCTATGAAACATCCATATTGTGTTATTTATAGATACAAAAAATTATTTTAGTATATATAGTAGTACTCACAGTGCATGGATAGTTATTTTGGTAAATTATAACTTGACACCATGGTTATGCATGAAGTGAAAATACATTATGTTGTCTCTGATAGTATCTAAACCAAAAAAACCCAGTAATGATATTGATGTATATTGGGATCTATTTATTGAAAATATGAAATTGATGTGGGATAAAAGTGTTACATTATATGATGCTCATAGAAGCGATTAATTCACATTGAGAGCCATGTTGTATGGTATGATAAAAGACTTTCATGATTATGGAAATTTGATAGGATATAACATTAAAGGAATGTTGGGGTTCCCCATTTGTGAATAATTCACATAATTAGTTAGATTAAAACATTACTCAAATACTATGTCTTCAGGTCATCAAAATTTTTACCCTGATGACATAAATACTGATCCTAGATGATATTATTCGATGGGAATATAGAACAAGGTACAAAACGTTCTCCATCAACAGGTGATCAACTATTCAATAAAGTAAAAGATATTGACATTTTTTTCAGTAAAACTTTTTCAAAAAACCTTATGAAAACATTTTGAAAAAAGAAAATAATTTTTTTAATTACCATAATATAATTTTTTATACTTTATATATTTTCTTAATGTCACACATGTAGAAAAAATGTATTTGATATTTTTATTAGCACATTACTAAATGTACCTAGAAAAAAAACATGGCATCAAGTCTTGGTTAGTCATGATTGATATGGTGATAAGGGAAGAGTTTTCATTGGTCATGGGTGAAATGTGTACTTTTCTTTCTCTGACAGCTTACACTCTATCCAGACAAAAAAAATTAAAATTTTCAATTTCCATAATGGTGTAAAATTTATAGAGGTTTATTCATAAAATATAAAGAATGTCATGTCAATGAAAAATTTAAAGTTATAGGGTCTAAAACACAAAAGTTCCATGTTTTTATGTAAGATTTGATTCCCATTTCTTTACATTTCATTCTACCAAAAAATATATGGCATATATTTACCATACTCTACTTCTTTTTCAAATCCATATGCAGTAAATTTATAGACCCGATGAAGTTTATAATCATGAATAATGAAATTTCAGTCATATTATGTGAATTATATATGTTCTTATCACCAATATTCTTATATATAATAGTCCTCCTAATTTTTCACTTGGTTAGAGAGGTTAAACTATGTGTCCCTCTCTATTATAGATGGATGTACACTATTCAATGGTATATGAAGATTTTGAGAGTGTACGTCAAGTGCCAAAGTTGTCCAAAAGGTCATATTATAGAATGATATATTGTTGAAGACGTTATTGAATTATTTTATGATTAACTATCAGATGTTTATTGCACTGATCTCCACAAATATCAAAATAGAGGATGCCTTATGGGAAAATGGGTTTCCAGAAGAGATGTTGTTACAATTGCCATCACAGAATGGGAGAAATATAACCTTTACATTTTATGTAATAGTGTATTGGTTTCTCTATATGTTGAATCCCATTGATCAATTCTTAGATATTTGAATTCAGTAATGGATGAAGTAAAGATATCAAATACACATAATCAATAGTTTATAAGATGGTTTTGAGATCCTATTTATAAGGAGTTATCTAAAAATATGAATTCAATTGCCAGATGACTTTGATGGCTATCCAAGGGACCGAATAAAAATGTTTTATCTTATAATAGTTTTGTACTTAATGGTTAAATTTTCTATATAAAGAAATAATATGAATGTTGTACGATGCAAAATAGTGGAGTTATGCTTATGGAGGAAGCGATTAATGTATCTGGTTCCAATGATAGAAATACAATTTTTGCGAATAAGTCATATTTCGGTATCATTTAATAGATATACAAGTAATATTATACAATACCTTAGTTGATGATTTTCTATTTCAAGTGGGTTTTCAATGGGAGTGTAGTGAAAGTTGATAAATTGGGATTCATGAAGGTGAATTTCAATGTGGAAGAGTATAAGGATGAGCTATTCAAAATGGAATCACAAGTAGGAATATGCCTTTACTTGAGTATTAAAAACCTCATTTTCTAAGCTATAGGAATATGCCTCCAATATTTATAATTAATGGGAAATATCTCTATCTCACAAGTAAGATGCTAGAGAATATTCCCATATATTCTAGTAGCATCACCGGTAGTCACTCTGAACTCATAAAATAGAACGATAATCTTGAGGCCTTTTAGGTCCCACACATATTCTATGTTTATATTTGCATCCTTTCTATGGTTGTCTTTATATGTTTGACAAATTAATTAAACAATTAATAAAATATAAAGTTTTTTTTGAAAAAGGACATATATACCAGCAATGGTAACTCGCCAATATCCCCAATATAGATGGGTGACCAACTGATCCATCATCAGAGATGAATTGGATGGTGGGATACCAACAACATTTGAGGAAATGGCTGGATCTTTAGTAGTCTCAGGTATAATGGAATCACTAGGATCCATAAAAGATGATGGTAGTGGTGGTGTGCTCCGAGATGCTGATCGACTAGGATCCTATAATTTTATTTTGTTCTCAGCATTCCTGCATTTAAAATGGTTAAGCTATATTAAATATATAAAAAATAAAAAAACTAATTTTTTTTTACAAAAAATGGGATGAATCAAAATATGAAAATTTTCTTACTAAACTTCTAATATAAAAACATGAATCAAATAAATTATTATTTCTCACTAACCTAGATGAATGAGATGAATCAAATAAAAGATAATGGTGCATTCTACCCTAGTGTTGTAACAAATAAGTGTTCATTCCACTTAAAAATTAGAGATGTTGATCAATGTCTGAACTATTTCTCACGATCTAAATAAGACCAAGAGAACCCCTTTAAAAATATGAATGAAAAGTATAATTTGTTTGGATATCACGATATGTCATTCATACCCAAAATATTCAATTTTATATGTCAATATTCTATTTAACTGGTTTAGTGTGACTTCATGTTGTTATATGAATTATATAAATCAAATTTTTTCACATAACATCACATCAGTCATTCCTTTAATTTGATATAAACATAAGAAACATGATGTTAACATAAATTTGAATAATTTATATTGTGATTTTCAAATTAAATGATATAAAATTAGTTATCTGACTCAAAAAAAGTACACACTATAATTAGTTCTATTAAAAATCATGTTAGTTAAAATAAAATTAATGAAACTATGTTGGTTGTTCTAGTTACCATAACCAATAATTGATTATCATGAAAAATCCAAACAACACTTTATAAACCAAAATAACATATATAATTACCATCCAATGAATAAAAACAAATTCTATAATGTTTTTATCACCCATGATTGTCATATTATGCTACTCAATAAAAATCTAAGATAACAATAATGAAACCTTTAAGGGGGATTGGAATTGCCACTCAGGAGGGGATTAGATCTATGTAGAGGTTTCTCGGAGGGGGGGGGGGGGGGGGGGGGTCTGCATCACCGTCGAAGAGGGAAACTGATCCAAGATGAGGTAGGTTAGTGGGTGGGGGGGGGGTCGTGTCTCCAGCGAGTTGGCCAGAGACGAGGTCAGAGGGGAGAGGGTCGCAGGGGTATGGGTTGGAGTGGGGGGGGGGGGTCATGGGGGTCTGGGGTCATGGGCTCATACAGAGCGAAAGGGGAGGTGGGGAGGTGGGGGTGGGGGTTACATTGTTGGTGACCCATCCAAAGAGGAGGTAGGGGGGTCAGGGTTGGAGGGAAGGGTCGCGAGTGTTGGGGTCGAAGGGGAGGTCAGGGGAAGGGGTTAGGGTTATAGAAGAAGTAGGGGAGGAGGAGGGGGGGGGATTATGGTTATTTTAAAATGTTTAGCAGTGATTTAATTGAAATTGCAGCTAATTGAAAATGTAAAAAATATAGGGGAGTTTTGATGAAACCACCACTATATTAATTTTTTTAACCAGATTTATTTTGTGGAGGTTATATTAACCACAAAAAATAAACCGCTACTAACCATCATTTTTTGTAGTGTAATATTATGTTTTATCTAATGAGTTTATGTAATTTAAATTAAAATTTTGACTACTCAGGAAGATAATGACTTCTACGCATGATGATGTTACCAATCTATAGGAAGAACACATGATTTATGTTAAAACTGTGGAATTATTAAGGGATCAATAACATGTTTATGAGAAAAACAAGAATGATGTGGCATCATAGTGTTAACTATAATTATCATGGCAAGAATCAAAGGTATAAATTTTTTGGTTTCATAGAATCAATGAAACCAACCTATTGACCCCAACCATTCAATGTTCATTAGTTATGTTGGGATCACAATTAGAATACATGTTCTAATTAATATAGATATGTGGCACAATTTCATTCCTATGTGGAAGGAAACCCTTTGGGAAGATATTAGGGTAATGTTATGATATACTTTCTACATTTTAATAAAAATATATATAATGAAACCTTGATTTATTTTTCATTATCCCATGAAGAGATCATTTACTTTATATTATTTCCATAATAAATATGTCTTATTGGTAGATGGAAAATATCATAGAGGATTTTTGAAACTTTTTACAAAGCATCATCTTAGGGATACTGAGGGGAAATTAAACGTTTACCCACTAGTTACATATGAACACATTATAAACCAAGAAACATATAAATATTTCATTAGTCATTGTGATGAAAATTCATTTCAAGTGAATTTTAGTCAATGATATTTTATTTCAAATTATTTATTTTATCCACTTTGACACAAAATTGTTAATTTATAAAATAGAAAAGGAGTGCTAAAAATAAGAAATGTGCAACAAAACCAATGTACCCCTACCATAAAGCAAGTATGGGGTACACTTTACTTAAAAAGAAAATAGTATGAATTTTAAATCTATAATAAAAGTTTTATGCAATATAAAACAACATATGTTCATTTGTATATATTTATATTGTTGAATCAAAATCAGATGAATCTTCCACCCCACATATTATTCTACAGAAGGAGTCTAGTGTAAATAAAGAGTGTAAACTAGTTAATAAAAACCCATAAGAAATTTGGGAATCATGTGTAAGTATAACATAATAGTAATTTGTTATTCTTTATACAAGTATTACATAAAAATTTCTACTTATGATTTTATTATTTTTAAATAGTTTAGAGATAAGAATCGATATCGACTGTACCTGATGAAAAACTAATTTTAGTATATTTGTAGTATCCAGAACAATATTACCACATTAGAGTTGCAATTTTTGGAGTGTAACCACAACCATATTTCAAGGATTCAAATACACAAGGAGATACACATTAGTTGATTAAATACATGTAGGTGAAGATAAATACTTTAAAAGATATTATTGTCTAGACTGGTTTGGAAGACCAAAATATGAAAAGGGGTCAATGCGAACTGGTAGTGGAACAATATCAGTACAAGAAGAGCCACATGACCCTACTAGCTTTGAGTATAGCCATTTCTCTTAACTTCTTTCCTTACTTGAGGTAATAAATTTTTCCATCACTCTTTCTCCTAAATGTGAATCAAACAACTTTTGATAATTTTATATTACTAAAATTATCCAGGGTTATGTTGTATCTGATATATATCGAGAAACACCCATGAATCACGTTATTGAAAGGGGTGCGATGTATAATATCCCATGAGACGTTATATACAATGAAAAACTCCAAAAATATCACATGATATTGGGGATTTAAGTAGCTCATGAGTAGAATACTTATTTTCTTGTTCTTCTTGATCATCTGGATATTACCACAGTCGATAATGATATTGGTACTTTTGTAGTATGGATGTATAATATTATAAATATACATTAGGTATGTCTTTATCATTTTTATAAATGAAAATAAATTAAAAATTGATGAAAAAAGGTCTGAAATGAGGTATGTTATTATAGAAAGATAAAAATTAGGGGAAAATTTAGGCCAGATCAAGACAATCTAATGAATTAAACAAGAAATCAAAAGGACCTTTTGAGAGAACTTTCACCCTACCAGTTCCACTACCATGTACGTTAAAATTAAAATTTCATGTAGATAAAAAATTCAAATATGGAAATATTTACTACATTAAATATGAATAATAAATATTTGGATATGTCATTATAGACATGGTTATTTAGGAAAGTATAAATGATATTATCAAGATTGAATGGATGGGAGTCTCATTTGTGAATACATACATGAGGTACATTTTCATTCCTATCCAAAAAATGATCTACAATGTTAATAACTGTTAATGACTATTGATATTTTCTACTGGGATATATATTACTATTATATAATGGTAAAACCTTGTGAATGAATATTTATACTCATTAATCCCTCTATCATTTATACAGAAAAATTTTATTTGGAATTGATGAAAATTTTCAAGAAAAAAAAACATGCAAAGAGAGGTGTTTGAGAAGAAAATAATATATTACTGACTCCTCTTGTTTCCTATAGTATAGGGGTAAAATTCCTCAATATAATCATATAAAATATATTTTTCTTTTTTCATTTCTTTTTATTTTTTTAGGAAGCATTGTTTTCTCATCACAATCCATTTTGATACATTGAATATTTATTTTTTTGATCCATTGGATGTATTTTAATCAAATTGACCATATGTGATGTCTATTGTGAATTTTTAATGCACTACAATCAATATTTTATAGATAAGATTTGAATTATATGTTTTAGTTTGTGTTTTAAGAATATTTTTTTTATGATAGAGTGATTTATAAATATAGGATAAATTATAGTATGAGGTCAATGACTAAACATAGGAAACCTATGGATTCATTTAAATGGAAAAAAATTAAGGTATATATAGTATTATTAAACTATCAAAACATATTTCAAAATACTTTACTTATTTTGGTCAATGTTTCTATAGTGTTCGATGAAAATAATGACAATGATTGTGGATATTATGTTTGAAAATTTATGAAAGATATCATATACCATAAAAATACTAACATCCATGACCATGTAATTTATAAAGGTAATTAAAATTTTATTTAAAATATTTGTCATTCATTTTTTTATACATTTTATCCGTACTACCAATATTTCTATCAATATACATACTCAAAAGGAGAAGTAAATTTGTTTAGAGATGAGTGGGTAGAGTACATGGTGTCAAAATGTTTTCCAACATATAGTTGAGGTGATTAAATATTATTTTTGTGATCTAGTATAAGATATAAACTTAGAGATAAATTTCTTATGTGAACTATTAGTATCATAATGATTATATATTATTTTTGATCTATTTCTCAAGGAAATTTATAATGGAGGATTATGATCATGGATTCTGATAGTGCAAGTAACATGTCAAAACATGCTCTTGTTTGTGAGAGATTGTACTTCAAGGATGCAACTGAGATAATGACGATATAGAAATGGGTCAAGGATCCTTCTACCCACAAATCAAAATATGTATTAACAACTTTTAGGGAAGGTAATTCCATTATCATATCCCCATAATTTTTAATTTTGGTCTTTAATATAAAAGTGTTGAATTAGTTTAAAACACATGTCACTTAGAAAAAACTGATAAAATGAGATCAGATTATTTTTAACCATTTTTCCAAATATCTATTATTCTCTTTTGATGTTTAGGAATAAACCAAACTTAAATATAACACATGATGTGGTTAGTATGGCTCAATTTTTGTGTTTTTAATATAAAAGTGCCATTTTAGGTTAAAACACACATCACATATCCAAAATTGAGCAAACAATCTTGGATTGTTTTCAAACCTTAGTAAAATTATCAGTAATTCATTTTTGAAATATATTAATTGACCACACATCAACTCTACACACGATGTGGTCATTATGGCTTGAAGTGATCATTTTCGATATAAAAGTGTCATTTTAGTTTAAAAAGAGTGTCACACATCAAAAACCAAGAAAAAGAGCTCGAATAATTTTAAACTTTTAGAAAATAATCTATAATTCAGTTTTTTTATATAGGAATTGACAACGGATCAATTTGACACACGATGTGGCCGGTATGACTTGAAGTCCATGTTTTCAATATAAAAGTGTCATTTAAGTATAAAACACATGTCACTAGACAAAACCAAGAAAATGAGATCATAATATTTCCAATCTTTAGGAAAATTATCCATAATTCATTTGTGAATTATAGGAATTGACTGCATGTCAATATGACACACGATGTGACCCATATGAATCGAAATGCATGTTTTAAATATAAAAGTGTCATATTAGTTTAAAATGATCATAACATAGACAAAACTAAGAAAAAGAAATCATATTGTTTTCAAAATTTATAAAAATGATTCATATTTCATTTGTGATGTGTAGGAATTTACTTCTTTTTAGTCTCACATATAATTTGGTAGGTATGATTGGAAGTGTGTGTTTTTAATATAGAAGTTCCATTTAAGTTAAAAAACCTTTTTCACATAGCTAAAACAGAGAAAATGAACTCATATTGTTTTAAAAAATTATAAGAAAGATCTATAATTAATTTGTTTTGTGAATTAATTGAAAACATTTCAATCCAACACACAATTTATTAGGTTTGACTCAAAGTACATGTTTTCAATATAGAAGTGTCATTTTAGTTTAAAACACACGGTATATAGAAAAAACTAATAAAATGGGATCATATTGTTTTAAAACACTAGTTAAGTGATCCATAATTCATTTTTGATCTGTTGGAGTTTAACACACATCAATTCGACACATGATGTGGTCAATATGACTCAAAGTACATGTTTTCAATATAAATGTTTCATTTTAGTTTAAAACAAACATCACATAGAAAAAAATAAGAAAAAAAACTTAGAATGTTTTTAAACTTAATAAAAATGATCCATAATTCATTTGTTCCATGTAGGAATCAATCACACGTAAATAAAATAGATTATTTGGTTGATTTGATTCGAAATATGTTTTTTTAATATAAAAGTTTCATATTAGTTTAAAAAGCGCATCACATATCCAAAATTATGAAAGCGAGATCAAAATATTTTCAAACTATATGAAAATGATCCATAATTCATTTGTGATGTATAAGAATTAATCACACATAAATCTGACACATGGTGTAGTCATCATGACTTGAAGTATGTGATTTTAATATAAAAGTGCTATTTTAGTTTATAACATGAATCACATTTCCAAAATAAAGAAAACAATCTTGAATTTTTTTCCAACATTAAAAAAATGATCCATAACTCATTTTTGACTTGTTAGAATTTAATGCATGTAAATATGATAGAATATGTGGCCGATATGATTCAAATTTCCTGTTTTCAATGTAAAAGTGTCGTTTTAGTTTAAAACATGTATCATTGAAAAAAATGAGAAAAGGAGATGGGACTATTTACAAAATTTATGAAAATGATCCATAATTAATTTTTGACTTGTATGAGTTTTCCACACATCAATATGATACATGATGTGGCTAGTAGGACTTGATGTACATGTTTTCAATATGTAAGTGTCATTTTAGTTTCAAACACCTATCACCAACCAAAAATGAGAAAATGAGATTGGATTATTTTCAAAATTTAAGAAAATTATCCATAATTCATTTGTGATGTGAAGTAATCAACCATATATAAATCTGATAAATAATTTGGCTAGTATGACTCAAAGTTCCTATTTTAATTATATAAGTTTCATTTAAGTTTAACACGCACAAAAAATATCCAAAACTTAGCATACACGCTTGGATTATTCTCAAACTTTAGAAAAATGATCCATAATTCATTTATGATGTGTAGGAATCAATCACATGTCAATTTTACTCATGATGTGGATGATATTACTCGAAGTGTGTGTTTTCAATATAGAAGTTCTATTTAAGTTTAAAACATGAATCACATAACCAAAACATATAAAATGAGATTATATTGTTCTCAAAATTTAGGAAAATGATCCATAATTCAATTTTGACATGTAATAATTGACCGTACATCAATACAATACAGGA
This sequence comes from Viscum album, assembly GCA_963277665.1. NCBI lineage: Eukaryota > Viridiplantae > Streptophyta > Magnoliopsida > Santalales > Viscaceae > Viscum > Viscum album. The sequence continues at coordinate 399,530,842 of OY728127.1, read as the reverse complement.
TGTGTCTAGTATGATTCAAAGTTCATGTTTTCAATATAGATGTTCTATTAATGTTTAATACACACATCACATAGAAAAAATTAAGAAAACATGCTTGAATTGTTTTCAAATATCAGGGAAATGATCCAAAATTCATTTGTGATGTGTGGGAATTTACCGCACATTGATATGATGTACAATGTGTTTAGTAGGACTCAAAGTGTATGCTTTCAATATAAGAGTTTTTATTTTGAATGTGGGTTGTAATTGTTTTTGATTAATTGTAAATATTACATCAATGTTAATATTTTTTATGTATATTTGGAATTTAAATGATGGTGCAATGTAATATTTTTATTCTGATATAGTTTTTTTTTTATATTTTAATTGTTATTTATGTATTCTAATTGGATTTGTTTTTATAGGGATATTGCATGGATACTGTAGAGATGTAGCTATGTAGAAGCTGATATGGCCTTTATAAGTTCTAGAAAAATCACTAATAAAGACCTTGTTCTTTCAATGCAACATACATTTTCAAAGTTTTTCTATGCTCAAAAATTCATTTTCTATCATTTTCAAAGTCCTCATATATTGTAGTGGAAACACAAAGTGACCCGTTTGAGGAGACTTCAGTTGGAAACTTGATAAATGATGCATTTGGATTTTCTAGATACAATTAAAAAGGTTTTAATTGAACAATAAAAATATTAGTAGATCATGAGTAGGTTAATCTTTCTTAGAAGTCCAGTAAACAAAAAAAAATGTATTTTATGGATTAGTTTACCCTAAGCAAGAATCCATACACATTTTCTTGATAAAATATAAATCTCTATAGATTCCATTTGTGCTATTCATAGGCACACAATTCTCAGAGAAAAATAAATTTTTAATGAAGTCTTCAATAAGTATGATTTCATTAGGTAATTTTTATTCTCTACATAGATCTTTTTTATTACTTTATTAGATTTTGATTATATTTAGTAGTGATTCAATACTTTTTATTTTGGTTCCACACCCTTTAAATTACATGCTACTTGAAAAAATTTATGTTTTACCAAGAAAATTATCTCTAATTGTCTTCATACACAACAAAAAACAATACAAAATTCATTTTTGATATGTAGGAATCAACCACATGTCAATATGAAACAAAGTTTGGCTAGTATGACAAAAAGTGTGTGTTTTATTTAAAATTGAATTTTTAGTTCAAAATAAGTATCACATACTCAAAACTAAGAAAAAAATATCAGATCTTATTTGTACTTTGTGAATAAAAATCACAATTAATTTGTGACATATAGGAATAAACCACATATTAATCTAACACATGGTGTGGCAAGTATATCTAAAAGTATGTGTTTTTAGTTTAAAAGTGATATTTTAGTTCAAAATTCGCATCAGTCACTAGAAACTAATCAAACACACTATGATTATCTTTATACTTTAGGAAATTTATCCATAAATCATTTATGATATATAGGAATCGATCTCACATCAATTCATCACACTGTATTCTTTGCAGGACACAAAGTGCATGTTTTGGGTTGAAAAGTGATATTTCATTTTAAAACATGAATCACTCACTAAAATACGTGAAAATACACCCGGATTATCATGAAACTATATAAAAAATATATATAAGTCATTTTTAATATTTATGAATTAACCAAACATTGATCTAATCCACAATGTGCCTTATATGACTCAAAGTGTGCATTTTCAGTTTAAAATTGAGATTTTAGTTCAAAATGTGTGTCACTAAGTGGAAACTGAGTGAACACACTTATATTTTCTTGATAATTTAATAAAAATACACATATTTCATTTTTTATGTGTAGTAATTAGTCTCTTTTCAATCTAACACATATTGTCACCGATATGATTAGAAGTGTGTGTTTTTATTTAAAATTGAAATTTTAGTTCAAAACATGAATCCCAAACTAAAAACTAAGAAAAAAATTCAAAATTTATTCATAATTAATGAAAGAAATCCACAATTCATTTTTTATTTTTAGGAAACAATCTCATGTCAATCTGACACACGGTGTGTCTTGTGTGACTCACAATACAAGTTTTTGGTTTAAAAGTGACATATTAGTTCAAAACATGCCCCACTCACTAAAAACCAAGAAAAAACTGTCATATTTACTTGATATTTTAGGAAAATGATTCACATGTCATTTGTGATGAGTAGGAATTGACCACATGTCAATCTAACATACAGTGTGACCGATACGACTGGAAGTGCATGTTTTTATTTAAAATGGACATTTTAGTTCAAAACATTCATCGCATACTTAAAATTGAGAAAACACACTTGGATTATCTTGATATTTTATAACAAGGATCCATAAATCATTTTTTATGTATAAAAATCAACCACACCTTAATTTGACACACATTACGCCTGGTATAACTCAAAGTGAATGTCTTCAGTTTAAAAGACACATTTTAGTTCAAAACGCGTGTCAATCAACGAAAACCTTGAAAACATGATTGAATTTTATTTTTATATCATGAAAATGATCTAAAAGTCATTTTTGATGTGTACAAAACACCCAATTTTAAGTCTGACACATAATGTGGTTGATATTATTGAAAGCACATGATTTTGTTTAAAACTGACATTTTAGATCGAAACACACGTAACATACTCAAAACTAAGAAAAAACACTTGGATAGTCTTTATACTTCATGAAAATTATGAAAAAGTTATTTGTGATATGTAGGAATAAATTGAACATAAATTCGACACATGTTGTGGAAATTATATCTCAAAGTACATGTTTTTAGTTTAGAAGTGAAATTTTAGTTCAAAACACGAATCACTTACTCCAAATTGATAAAACACACTTGGATTGTCTTGATACTTTTGGAAATCGATCCATGATCCATTTATGACATGTAGTTATCTTCCACGTAACAACATGAGACACAATGTTGCTGGTATGACTAAAAGTGTGAGTTTTTTTTAAATGGACATTATAGTTCAAAACACATGTCACATACTAAAAACAAAAAAAGTGCTCATATTGTATTGATATTTTTGGTAAATATGAAATTAGTTTTTTCTGTGGTTTGATTACAGAAATCAATTGACTTATTCATTGATCATGGCTTAAACAACATTAACATAAACCAAAACCCAAACTTGGTTAACATAATTATAATTAATTAATTAATTAATTAATTTTGTTAGAGTTGAGTGGTTATCTATGTTTGATAACATATAGGTGTATTGGTTTTATGACCAATGCTTCGTTATGGCTTCCTTTTACAAATTATAATAACAAAAAAAAAACAAACTCTAGTTTGAACTAGTCGTTTCGAGGCTCGTAGAGGCTTTCTACATTGTCTACCTCCTCCTATGCTAGTCAGAGCTGGATACCAGTGAACGACCCATACATAAAGGTGATAGCTTCCCATTTCGAATAAAATATCCCAATGTCCCAACCAACCCCTATTATAGGGGCTATGAGATAGCTGCCCTCAGTCGCCGCAATGAAGCTCCCTAAGATTCTAGGATAATGGTTTAGTCCTAAAATGGTGCAACTCTAATTTTCCAATTAAAATTTATTATAAAATATTGTATTGTTCAATGAAACCCAGTCTACAATGGGTTCTATAACTGAAAAATTTGTCCCACCCTGATTCAATTTCATTTGTTAATTTTAAACACAAAACCATTTATAGTTTTTTTAAAACACATCTATATACCTTTATAATATTTATTTAATTTACCTGGATTGACTTAAATACCAAATTATGAATTCCTAGTTATAAAATTCAATAACAAATACAATATCATTATAAATACAAATTAAAATAAATTCATTTTATAATTTACTATAATTTTAACTATAAAATTAATTAATTAATGAAAATTAAGTTAATCAGGTGTGGGTTTTGGCTATTCACTACTACAACTTTGAAAATATTCAGTACTAACATTTATAAATGCTAAAAATGATGTCAAAGGGTATATTTATGTAAGTGATAACTAAAATCACTGATAAATTTACACTTTATTAGTGATAAAAACATATCTTTATTATCAAATCTTTTAACACTTGTGGGGGGGGGGGGGAGTTTCACTTCCAAAGTACAGTTTGCATGAAATCTATGTTAGGATCAATTTCCCCCATCCTTAGGTCTTCCCAAACCAAATGCATAAGCCCTTTAGGGGTTCCATACTAAAACCCATGGGTGATAGGAGGAATTTCCCATCCAAGATTATATGTGAGCCACTATAATTTATGGAATATGATGTGGGACTTGGGTTTGTACCCAACAATCCTCTCCTTAAACCAAATACAACATAATTGGGCTTCCCCTTCAAGTATAATGAATTAAATCCAACCATCTTGTACTTATGTTTTTCTCCACCAGGACTCACCGCCCGACTGCCATTTATCAGAAATAATTTCAACACAAGGAACCACAAATTCACATCCTTCAAATGAGAAACCTCTATCATTGTTAAACTAGTTTAGGGAATACACCACACTACATCACACCTAGGTTGCACTGTAACACCCTGAACCCTCTAGGATGGAGCCAGTGCATTACTTGTGACATTGGAATGGTTATAAGGAATGAAAAATCCTGAAGGAATGATCAGTTTAGTAGTCTTGAAGAAACTATATATATAGATGTAACAAAAATTACATTGTAAAAGGTTACAAAATACAATACACTACAAAAACTAAAAACTGCAAGCACATGAACTTAATAAAAGATCACCTCTTCATCACCTGTTGATGGAAAACAATGAAAGGGGTGAGATAAAACACTCAGTAAGGGTTAAAAATATCAGAATAATGAATGCAATAATAAGTGAATCATAATCAATCTGACATAATCAATATGGCATGGTGAATAAATGAAAAACTCACGCCATTAATAAACTGAGAATGAAACTGTATCCATAGATTTTGTCATACTGAAAACCATATGGATAGTAAAAATTGATAATGAATAAAGAGAATGATTATTAATTGTATGTCATGTATCTAGCACATGAAACCATAAAATAGTTAAAATGGTTTAGTTTTATGGGTAGAAACCCGTCTGATTTTTGGAAACAAACTAGAAGGGTTTTTCGCCAACTGATTTGTCTCATGAGACCTACCGATGCATCGAGGGGATATAGTGGCCCCACCCACCACTTCATGTCCAAATAATTCTTTATAAATTGATTCAATACAAGATAAATATGACTTTTCAATATCCGTATAGAGTAGAGTATACAGATTCATCCATATTTCCATAATTAAAATAACTTTCCAAATAAACACCGTATGTAAAATGGTATACGGTTTAGACAAAAAACATATACATGATATGAGATTATGGATATTTAATATAAATATAATTTTAAAATGAAAAGTGATCTCAAATGGGAAGTAGGTACACCACATAAGGATTATTAGGTGCACAATACAAAGTTAGTCACAACAAAATAGTAGTTGAGACAAAGTCTCTTACCACAATGTAATCGAACGAATCATATGACCAGAACTTAATAACCCTAAAATGAATCATTTAATAAAATGAATATAAATATAATCATGTTATTATATATCATATGGTAGTACACATATACCACATAAAATAAATAAGTGGCGAACAATGAAAATCTCACAGAAATGAAAGTGAGATGAGAAACCCCTTACAAACATTTCGGCATGGTAACGAGTGTTATTGCGAGGGATTAATGAAAGGTAAAGGGGTATTCCATTATTTATATGTCACAAGGGAAGTATGGGGTAGGTGAAAAAACATACCCCATCATTAGTAATTAAAAATAAAAGGGCACAACATAGGGGAGATAATTGAACAAAAGTGAGAGAGAGGATCCCTTACCTTACGCTCGAAGGTGTTCTTGTTAGTTTTGAACGACATGAATAATAAAATTTAGCTTAATTAATTAATAAGTACATAACCTCATAAACATTTAATTGATATTATATAACCTTATTAAGTTCATTAATGTCCTTTTTGATGGGTTTATGAGATTCAATTTTATTGTTTTGAAAGCATTTTTTTACTTGGTTTCATGATTTGTTTACTTGTATTCATGAATGGAAGTTCATTTGAAATGTGGTTAAACATACAGAATTATTAATATAAATTCTTAGTGAAATTAAAGATATATAAATGATATTATATTTATTCTGGTTATATACCATGAGGATGACTCATTCGATGAGTTAAAATAAACGCTTGGATTTGGCTTGGCGGTTTTGTGCACAATAAACTTGTTTTGTATTATTATTCCATATTATGAACGTGTAAAGATCCCTGAACATTAATCAAGATAAAATACATATATTATGACCTGTTTCAACCATTGATAAGGTTTCATGACTTGTATTGAAGATAGTAATGCAAATTTAAAACCCGTCTTCCTTGAGTGTGATAAATTTACAAATCTCGGACGGTGTTTGCATTTATTGTATAAAAGGAGGGGAAAAAGAGATATTATGATGAAATAGTACATTAGCAAAATGAAAATAAAGTACATGTAAGGTACTGGAATTATCATGGCATTTGGATGAGGGGAGGTGAGAATGGAGAACAAAATAATGGAACTTTGTAAAAGAAATTGAAAGAAAAGAGAAGGAAGGTTCACCTCTTGAGTACTCTTCCTTGAGAATCTCCTTAAGGCCTTTGTTTTTGGCCTTTTGGTGAGACCAGAAGATCTTGGACGTGGGGAGAGGGCTTGAGAAGGTTATTTGGCAGAATTTAGGGATGGATTGAAGCTTGAGTGGTGTGGGAGGAAGAGGCGGTGAGGGGTGGTTTTTATAGTGGAGGGGAGAGGAGTTTTCTTAATATTATAATCATTAATTTATTTTTTACTCTCAAGAAAACCAATAGTGAGTATTCCATGAACAAGAACAGTAATATATGTATGTGACTTCAGAACAATTGGGCTTGCATCAGCAGATCATCATCAATGACTCAATAAATTCCTTATTTATTATTTATCATAAATTATCGCATTTTACTATTCATAAAAAATTTAAGTATTTAAAAAAAATCCAAAAAATTATCCCTAACCATTTTTTGACGTGCAATATCCAAAAATGAAGTCCATTTTTCAAAAATAATTTTATAAATATGATTAATTAAACATTTAATTAAAATCATTATTTTATTGAAAAATATAAACACTTAAAATTTTCATCTTCATTTTTAAGGTGCCTAAATTCATTTATACACTCAATGGTATGGATACCATTCATAAGATTCATATTACTATTCATAAGGTTAAGTTACTATTCATAAGGGTAGGTTACTATTCACGAGGGTATGTTACTATTCACTGAAAATTGATTTTTCCTTATCGGACTCCAAATAACTTACCGATCACAACCATGTATGTTAGATTTTTGAAATTCACATCATAGAAGTGATAAAATTAGGTTTACTTGGCTAGGTTATGGATATCTATTATAAGTAACCATGTTTTGTTCCATATAGGCTCAGTGATTCATGAAATATAGGCTATAAATAGAATTTATTTAAGAGAAACATACCATGAAGTGTTTGGGGTGCTATATTATTCACTCCTTCGGAAATTTCATCCTCGAAATTTTATGTATGAAACTCACCAAAAAGATGTGTGTGGTTCTTTTTCATAACATCCTCAGGTTCCCATGTTGCTTTCTCCATATTCTAGTTTCTCCAAAGAACCTTTTCTAGACGAGTTGTCCAATTTCTCAATACCTGCTCCCCTGTTTCAATAATCCCGATAGGCTTTTCACAGTATGAAAAATCAGGTTCCAGTTCAATTTCTTCATATGTGAGTACATGCGTTGGGTCTAGCATGTATTTCTTTAACAATGACACATGGAACACATCATGGACTTTGGAGAGATTTGGCGTCATTGCTAAATGGTAAGATACTGCTCTGTTTCTTTCCAGAATTTCAAATGGTCCGATATACATGGGGCTCAGTTTCCTTTTCTTACCGAACCTTAAGACACCCTTCCAGGGAGATACTTTCAGAAAGACATGATCTCCCACCCGGAATTCCAAATCCTTTCTTCGATTATCAGCATAACTCTTCTTCCTACTTTGGGCTGCTTTAATATGGGCTTGGATTGTCTTCAACTTTGTCTTGGTCTCTTTAATAAGTTCTAGGCCTATATGTTTCCTCTCACCAACTTCATCCCAGTAAGTTGGAGTTCGACATCTCTTTCCATATAATGCTTCATATAGATCCATTTGAATACTAGAATGGAAACTATTGTTGTAGTCAAATTCCACCAAAGGAAATTATTGATAACACATACCTTGGAAGTCAAGAGAGCATGACCTCAAAATGTCTTCTAGAGTTTGAATAGTCCTTTCAGACTATCCATCAGTTTGGGGGTGATAAGCAGTACTCATATGACGCTCAGTATTCAAAGCCTTCTGGATACTTTTCCAGAATTTTGATGTAAACTGGGGATCTCGATCGGACACAATCTATATTGGTTCACCATGAAGTCTTACAAATTCATTAATATAAAGTATTTCCAAGCACTCAAGTGGAAAATCCTCTCTTATAGGAAGGAAATGTTCTGATTTTGTGAGACGATCAACAATTACCCATATTGCATCATTACTTCTAGGTTTCCTCAGTAGTCCAATGAAAAAATCCATCGTAATGTTATCCCACATCCACATAGGAATATTTAGAATTTGCATCACTCCTTTGGGATGTTGTCTCTCTTCCTTAACTTATTGAGAAACTAGACATCTTGACACGTAGTCAGCAATTTCCCAGTTCATATTATCCCACCAAAAATATTCCTTGAGATCTCTATAAATCTTGGTGCTACCCGGGTGTATAGAGAAATTTGAACTATGAGCATCATCTAATAGTTACCTTTTTAGCTCAGGTACTGATGGAAAGCATAACCCCTTCCCAAATTTCATAACTCCTTCTTCATACACGAAGTTAGCCAGTCTCCCATCCTTAACTGCATTAATTTTCTTGTGAAGATTCTCATCCTTAGATTGAGAGCTTTTTATCTTCTCTAGTAAATATAGTTTAGCAATAATTTTAATGAGGAGCGATGTTTCCCCTTCCTTAACAATTCATGTATCCTTCTTTAGTAGATCCAAAAATATAGGATCTCTCTCAATCCTCATTTGAGTCAGAAGGCCATGATCTTTTCTGCTTAATGCATCTTCCACCTTATTCTCCTTTCCTGGGTGGCAGTGTATTGAACAATCGTAATCTTTGAGTAACTCGATCCATCTTATTTGCCTCATGTTGAGTTATTTTTGTGTGAAAATGTATTTCAAACTCTTGTGGTTTGTATAAATCTCACATCTCTCTCCATAGAGATAATTCCTCTATATTTTCAAAGCAAAGATTACGGATGCTAACTCAAGATCATGAGTTGGATAATTTTTCTCACGTGTCTTCAACTGTCTTGATGCATGAGCGATAACTTTATCGTTTTGCATAAGGACGCAACCTAGTATATTCTTTGATGCATCACTGTATATTACAAATCCATCACTTCCAGATGGAAGAGTAAAAATTGGATCATTGACCAATCTTATTTTTAATTCTTCAAAACATTTTGTATATTCTTTTGTCCACACAAACTTAACTCCTTTACGTGTGAGCTTGGTTAGTGGGTTAGCTAGTCGGGAAAAATTCTGAACAAAATGCCGATAGTAACCTGCTAAGCCAATAAAACTACGTACCTCAGTTATGTTTGTTGGTTTGGGACATTCTTGGATTGCCTTTGTCTTTGTAGGATCAACTAGGATTCCATCCTTAGAGACAATATGGCCTAAAAAAGAAACTGATTGAAGCCAGAATTCGCACTTTCTAAACTTCCCATATAATTTATTTCTTCTAACAGTTCTCGGAATAACCCGCAAGTGATTCTCATGGTCTTCATAGATTTTTGAGTATAAGAGGATATCATTGATGAATACCACAAAAAAGTTATCAATATATTCCTTGAAAAATATATTAATTAAATCCATGAAAATAGAGGGTGCATTTTTCAGTCCAAAAGGCATCACTGTAAACTCGTAATGCCCATTCCTGGTCTGAAATGCTATCCTAGGAATATCTTCCTTCCTCACACACAACTGATGATATATAGATCAAAGTTCAATCTTCAAAAATTATTGAGCTCCATGAAGTTGAACAAATAAATCATCAATCCGGGGTAGATGATACTTATTCTTTATTGTAATAGCATTTATTTCCCTGTAATCAATGCAAAGCCTCATGGATCCATCTTTCTTCTTGACAAAGAGGACAGGGGCTCCCCATGGAGAAACACTAGGTCGAATAAATACTTTTTCACTCAAATCCTATATATGTTTCTTTAGCTCTACTAATTCCACAGTGCCCATTCTATAGGGAGTCTTTGATATAGGTCTTGCACCAGGAATTAAATCAATAGAGAACTCAACGTCCTACTCTGGAGGATGTCCATGTAAATCCTTTTTAAATACATTAATGTACTCTTTCACTATGTGCACATATTCAATTTGAATATTTACTTCCTCACCCATAGATATTGGTTTATCTTCCTCTACAAGTATTTCATTCAGTGGAGCTACTGGGGGTGGTTCTAGATAAGAATCAGGTGGCTAAGTTTATGCCCTAAAGACAAGGGATTCTACACCATTTTCAAAAATTGTAACTTCCTTCTTCTTATAATAAATCTTCGCATCATAATTTTAAAGCCAATCCATACTGAGAATTATATCAAATTCAGTAATTGGTATGATGACAAGGATAAAAACTAAAGCACGTTTTGGTGTCTAGAGGGGGACTAGTCGACATGCCTTTGTTGCAATGATACATCCCTTGGGAGTTTTTACTGACAACTCCTTTATTAAATCAAATTAAAAATATCTGATTTTCTTGGAAAACTGGGATGATATAAATGAATGCGATGATCCAGAATAAAATAAAGTTTTGGCTAATTTTGATGAAACAATTAAAGTACCTACCACCACATCATTAGAAACTTCAACCTCTGTGGTTGTAATCACATAGGATATCCCTTGTTCTCTTGGCTTTTTCTGAGGCATGTTTCCTTGTATTTTAGGACACTCATTTGAATAGTGTCCCATCTCTCTGCAATTGTAGCATTGAATATCATTAAATTGTTTCTTCCCCTTGCATTCATCAGATCGATGACCCTTTTCTCCATAGTTATAGAAGACTCCCATGCCTTTCAAGAATTTCCCGAGATGATTCTTTCCACAGTTCTCACATAGTGGTAATAGCTTTGTTCCCTTGCTCTTCTTTGGTGCTTATCCTTTTTATTTGTTATTAGAGTACCGCTTCTTATCTTGGTTCCCCTTGAAAAAATTTGATCTAGCAAATTTCTACTCTGTTTTGATGGCACTAATACAATTTCATCATATGATGAAAATGATTGAGAATCCAACGCCCTTCAAAGACTTGGCTTAATACCTTCAAATAAATGATCAATCTTGTCTGCCGAGTCACACACGTAATCTACGACATACCTGGCCAGCCTTGTGAAAGTACCCTCATACTCTGCAACACTATCTTCTTCTCTTTGTTTTAAGATAAGGAATTTAATTTTCATTTCAGTTCATTTATCACGAGGGAAATATTTTTCAAAGAATATTTCCTTAAAATTCCTCCATTCCATATCTTCTATTTCTTCTTCCTCCATGGTATTCTGAATCAAGGACCACCATTGATCAGCTTCGCCCTTGAGACAATATACTGCCAGTACTACCTTTTCATTTTCATTGCATCTTAATTCCATGAATATCTTTTCAAAGGACTTGATCCATTTATCAGCAACCACTTGGTTAGTAGTCCCACTAAAATATGGGGGCTTCTGCCATATGAAATGATCCAACACAGGTGTGGAATGGTTATTCGTTACAACCTGAGTAAGTTGTCTCAATACGGTCATGATCTGATCTACTCCAACATTGACTGTGTTGACTTGATCAGTAGGGAGATCCCTACCTTTCCCACGAGTATTGATTCCCCTTATTCCGTTAGACATCATTTCTAAATAATGGGATACACTATATTAGTTTATGAATCTAAAATAAAAAAGCACTCAACATAGATTGAAATTCTATGCATAGGTAATCTTATAAAGATGGTTTCTCAGAGAAAAAATTTACATTAAACTCCTTCATAATGGATTGAAAAGAAAATTTGAATTATCCTAAGCATATCCCCTAGGAGTTTCATAACCAAGAGTGCAGCAAGACCCATTGTCGTGCACCAGTTCCCGTTCGAGTCTAGCTCAAAGCAGTGTTTTCGGGTTTTACCCCTAGATACATCTATGCCAGAGCCACCTCTACCTGCTCGTATCCAGACAGGGACCTATTGTTTAAAAGATCCACATAATCTATTCCTTACCAAAATACCAGGATGTTCTTGAACATTTATCCTCAAATACTACATTAGGGATTTGTTCCCTACTATATATTTCCTACTCTAGTTTCTAAGTTTCCTACTAAACTTCCTCTGATACCAACTGTAATGCCCTGACCCCTCTAGGCCGGAGTCGGTGCACTACTTGTGATATTGGAATGAATAGAAGGAATGAAAAATCCGAAAGGAATAATGATTTTAGTAGTATTTAAGAAACTTGATACATATATGTATCAAAAATTACATTAGAAAAGGTTACAAAATACAATACAGAACAAAAACTAAAAACTGAAACCACAGGAACTCAATAAACGATCACCTCTTCATCACCTGTTGTTGGAAAACAATGAAAGGGGTGAGCTCAAATGCTCAGTAAGGGTTAAAAATAGTAGAAGCAAGAATAAAATAATAAGTGAATCACAATCAATCTGACATAATCAATATGGCATGGTGAATAAATGAAAAACTCACACCATTAATAAACTGAGAATGAAACAACATCCATAGATTTTTTCATAGTGAAAACCTCATGGATAGTAAAAACTGATAATTAATAAATAGAATTCTTATTAATTTGACATCATGTATATGGAACATGAAATCATAAAACCATTAAAACAGTTTAGTTCTATGGGTAGAAACCCATCTAATTCTTGGAAACAAACTCGAAGGGTTTATTGAAAACTGATTTGTCTCATGAGACCTATCGATGCATCGAGGGGCTATAGCGTCCCCACCCACCACTGCATGTCCAAATAATTATTTATACATTGATTCAATATAAGAGAAATATTCCTTTTCAATATATAAACGATCTTATAATTATTCTGGTTATATACCATGAGGATGACTCATTCGATGAGTTAAAATAAACGCTTGGATTTGGCTTGGCGGTTTTGTGCACAACAAACTTGTTTTGTATTATTATTCCATATTATGAATGTGTAAAAATTCCAGAACAATAATAAAGATAAAATACATATATTATGACCTGGTTAAACCATTGAAAAGGTTTCATGACCAGTATTGAAGATATTAATGCAAATTGAAAACCCGTCTTCCTTGAGTGTGATAAATTTACACATCTCGGACGGTGTTTGTATTTATTGTATAAAAGGAGGGGAAAAAGAGAGATTATGATGAAATATTCCATTAGCACAAATAAAATCCAGTACATGTAAGGTAATGGAATTATCATGGCATTTGTATTAGGGTAGGTGAGAAGGGAGAACAAAAGAATGAGACTTTTATAAAAGAAATTGAAAGAAAAGAGAAGGAAGGTTCACCTTTTGAGTACTCCTCCTTGAGAATCTCCTTAAGGCCTTTATGTTTGGCCTTTTGGTGAGACCTATAGGTCTTGGACGTGGGTAGAGGAATTGAGAAGAGTATTTGACAGAATTTTGGCAAGTCTTAAAGCTTGAGTGGTGTGGGAGGAAGAGGGGGTGAGGGGTGGTTTATATAGTGGAGGGGAGAGGAGTTTTCTTAATATTATAATCATTAATTTATTATTTCCTCTCAAGACAACAAATAGGGAGTATTACATGACCAAGAATAGTAATATATGCATGTTACTTCGAACTAATTTGGCTTACATCAGCAGATAATCATCAACGACTCAATAAATTCCTTATTTAGCATTTATCGTAAATTATCGCATTTTACAATTCATAAAAAATTTAAGTATTTCAGAAAAATCCCAAAAATTCACCCTAACCATTTTTCGATGTGTAGAATCAAAAAATGAAGTCCATTTTTCAAAAATATTTTTCTAAATATGATTAATTAAATATTTAATTAAAATCATTATTTAATCGAAAAATATAAACACTTAAAATTTTCATCTTCATTTTTAAGGTGCCTAAATTCATTTATACACTCAATGGTATGGATACCATTAATAAGAGTCATATTACTATTCATAAGGGTAAGTTACTATTCATAAGGGTAGGTTACTATTCATACGGGTAGGTTACTATTCACCAAAAATTGATTTTTCCTTACCGGACTCCAATTAACTTACTGATCGCAACCATATATGTCATATTTTTGAAATTCACATCATAGAAGTGACAGAATTAGGTCTACTTGGCTAGGTTTTGGATATATCCTATAAGTAACCATGTTTTGTTCCATATAGGCTCAGTGATTCATGAAATATAGGCTATAACTAGAATTTATTTAAGAGAAACATACCATGAAGTGTTTGGGGTGCTACATGCACTATAGCTCTAATACCACTTGTCAGGATCAATTTCTTCCAGCCCCAGGTCTTCCCAGGCCCAAAACATAAGCCCTTATAAGGTTCCATCCTAAAACCCATGGGTGATAGGAGGAATTTACCATCCAAGATTATATGTGAGCCACCATCCTTGATGGAATTTGATGTTGGACTTGTGTTCGTACCTAACACCCTAAAGTACCATTTGGGGTTTTTATCATAAGATTCGAATTGAATGAAAAAAATATACAAGATGCAAGGAATTTAAGAAAGAAATAAAAGGAGAACAATGATTTAACATGTTTCAGTCCCATTGGGGCCTACGTGCATGACAATAACATGACTTTAGCACCCCCAAATTCTATTTAGTAACCCTTTACTTATGATTTTTAAGTATATAAAGTATATGGGTGAAGTTAGGGATATTTTAGAGAAATTTTGGAGGGTTTTTTGGTATTTTCAATAGGTGCACGATTGGTGCATAGTTTAGTAATTTTTTTTAACAACTATATAAAACCATGCACAATGAGACAGGGGAAAAAAGGAGGGTGAATGGGTGGCATGGGGTTTGTTGAAACCATGTGTCCACTTAGGAGAAACTATGCACTTAGAAATTGGTCTTTGGTCTTTTTGAGGTAGTGGTTTTGGCATGGTTGGTGCATGGTTTGGAGATTGTGCGAGTTGACCATGTGTGGGTTTTCCTTAAGGCAATGTATTGCGCATGGTTAACACATAGTTTGCTTAATTGTTTGACTAAACCATGCGTGACAAGGAAACTAGATCACCAAAAAGTGGGTCTAGTTCAGTTTAATGTTTTAATGCCTCATTTTTGTCCCAAAATTCCCTTAACTCGATATTTTTCTCTCTCAAAGGTCAAGGAAGGTTCTCCCATCGATCCAAAGGCAATTCGAAGGCTTCCCTTGGTGATTAGAAGCCAATTCTTCATGGTATGTGATCATTCTTGATGTTTTTCATAGATCTACTTCACCCTCTCTCTCAGGTTCTTAGATCTAAGCCCTCTATGGGTAAATCTAAGGTTATGGATTCCAAATATGTTTATATTTGTAATTTTTGTTGATAAGGGAGGAGATATGAGGTGGGTTCACAAAGATTGAACCCAGTTTTGTGATGTTTTTTGTGATGTTTATCATTTTCACCAAAACTCTCGAGGTAGATGGCTTCACTCTCAACTCCTCTTGATAGAACTGATTGTATTAGTTTCAAATTTATTTAATTGAATGAAATTTATTGTGAAATTGGTGTGAAAATAATGTTTGAAACCTTCTTTAGTGATGGTTTTGGATTTTGTGTGAAATTGTGGAATTTCTATGGAAAGTGATTTGATAAATGATTTTAAAATGGTGTTTTCAAAATGGTAGATTGGTTCAATTTATGGAAAAAGGTTTTCAATAAATTTTTTTTATTGAAATGGTGCTGGCATTGAAATGTTTGGCATGTTGGTATTGGCATGGTTTTTGGGAATACTTGGTGTGTGTGTTCATATTTTCATTTATGAGGTTTGGTTTAAATATGACCTTATACTCAATGCCAAAGGTGTAATGGAACATGGGATAAAATTATATTGTGAATACTTGGCAGATCAACGAGAAACCACTCATGGGTATAGAACATTCATAACGAAGCTTGCATGGTTGGTGGTGTGGATATGTGTAATGGAATGGTTATTCCAAATGGAACTAGTGAAATGGGTTTTAAAGCATTGTTTGGTTACTTTCTTTGAAAAATAGCATTTGTTGGAAAACTGGTTGATATGGAACTTGTTTATATTTAGTTATAAACTATTTTGGAAATGTTTTTATATAAACTATTTTATATAAATATTGCCAACTTTTATATCCTAGTAGAATGGGTAAGGAAGTCATTAGGGAAAACCTACTGATTTTTAGTACTCATCCCTACTTTGGAACTTTGGTGCTTTTACAGATGTCATCTACCAGGACATGGGAAAAGGTAAAGTATCACACATCTTTAGCACTACTGCATGATACTTGAGATGTCCAGTGGAGTTAGATCATTGAGACTATAGAGCTGTGGAGTCATAGTTTTCTGGAGTCTTGTTGGTTTTATAGTCTTTTGCTATTTACTTTGATATTCTAGTCTTATGATATGGTAATTGATTTCATTATGATTTTGATAAATGAAATTTTGAGTTGTATTTCATTATTATCAGGCATCATATAGTGGTTTTTTTGGTTATGGATTGTCTAGTAAGTTGTTTTTTTATTATATGGAAAATCATCCCCCACATGTATTGAATCCCTTCGACATTTATTTCCATCCTTTCGCACTTGGGGATTTCTCTTAAGGCTAAGTAATGTTCCACTTGTTTCTCAAGCCAATGAGAAGGGATGTGATGTTACAATGACCCCACACACACATGCATTTTATTAATTCTCCAAAATTAGAAATTTATGGAGTATAGATTTAAGAAAAGAATAAAAGGCAACAGAAGCTTGGAAAATAAAAAGCTATAAAAGAAATAAACAAGAATAAATAAAGAACTTAGAAAATCTAATGCGAAAGGTCCAACAATCCTATTCTCTTATTGGTGCTATCGTGAAGCTTCTACTGCCCTATCGGAACTCACCAGAGGTAGGTCTCACCTAGTTAGAATCAGAGGTCATCGAATCTAAAACTTGGCCACACTTCTTCACCAGGAAGGATTTTGTTGAAAAATTCACCATGAGATGCACTCCAGTGGTGTGGTTGAGGAAATCAAGTGCTAAATTTCTAATTTCTAATGAAGATAAACACTCTGGTAGCTAGGATTTTTACAAAACTAGAGAGAGAGACAAACACAATGGAAAGGGATATGTGAATGAGACAAAGGGGTGGGGTGAGGGCTGATAAATTCCATTAATACCACCTGAAGATCGAAACAAGCTAGCCAACCAGAAGCTACCACACACAAAAATGTTGAACCAAAATGTAACGACACACTTGAGTGAGATTAAGTAGGGGGATGACACAAATCTCACAAGCGGTAGGATAATCAATGGACATAAGCTCGTACGTGGCATATAGAAGACATGGAAAGCCATGTGATGCCATGGGTTTTTGGAGAATTAAGTGGGATGAAGCTAGTGTCCAAACACAATGGCCCAAATAGAAATTGGAAATCCCACTAAAATAATAATACCACAAAAAATGAGCATATAAAATAATTCAACCAATTTTTCATGCATGCATATTAAATAATTAATGGAAGAATAATACAATGGACAATTTGAATATGAAAACAATATTAAAGCACCTAATTTCAAAAATTTCCACCATTTTCAATTGAAATTGGTGATGTTATTGCACTATCTAAACAAAATTTGAATTTAAATAATACCAAAAATTTAGTCAAACTATCAGCTGAGTTATTATCAGTATGTATTTTTTCGACACATATGATTACATATTCAATAAAATCTCTAATAAAATGTAATATTATATCTATGTGTTTGTTTTTACCATGTCATAATAAACTCTTAGATAAATTTAGAGCAGATTGACCATCACTATACACAATAGTAATAAAATTAGAAATTTGGAGTTTAGAAAACAAACCGTTGATCCATAAGACTTCCTTAATAGACCCAGTTAAGGAAATATATTCTGATTATGTGGTTGAAAGAGAAACCAATAATTGCATATTTCATTTTTATAGCTCCACAAGTAGTGAAAACATACCTAGTTAATGATTTTATAGTTTCAATATAACTTGCATTGTTAAAATCTACATTACCATCAATAATTTCAACCGTATGAACATTTTTACCATAAAAAAATATAAATTATAATTATATTGAAAATAATGTATTAGAAACTTCAAGGAATTCCTGTCACTACCCATACCAATGGGGCCCATGCCGCGACTACCCCAGACCTAGTTCCAATAGGCTAGGGGTCAGAGAACAGCACTGAGTAGGAATATCACACACATGGGAGGACTTATCCCAATGTACCTGTACACACACACACATCTCCAAGCCCATACAACACTGAAATATAAAACAACAGATAACCATGAATGCATACTTCTAAAACCCCACCATCAGATTACAAGAATAAGTACTAGAAAACAAAATGGGCCAAATATATTTTCACCACAAAGAAACAGAAAACATGTCCAACCTATAAAGTGGATGAGGAATATCATCAATGAAACCATAGGAACACACCTTTGTCTGTCCGACTCACTAAGCTGTGTCTGGTCATGGTCCCTCTAAGACTCCATCAAAAGGTCGATCATCTTCATAAGACACGGAATTTGTGGGTAAATCCCATGAATGGGTAAGTATAAAAATACCCAATAATAAACCCCAAAATCACTAATCATATAACATCAATAATCAAAACCATATCACAACTTTTATATGTTAGCATCACATATAACAATAATATCTAGATATACTCGTAGTAGATTAATAGTCTCAGGGCAAGATCACAATTGTATTGCCAACATAGGATTCCTGCTTGAAGGTTCCAAAATAGTACCCATTAGGGAGAATATGCTCCATGAGTTAGATACCACTAATGGTGTTCATCCAACATTTCATACTCATTAGGTCTTTCCATAATAAGTACATGTTGGAAGTTTTAAGATAACTATACATATAAAGGTGATCACACCCAAGGTCATGGGGGTAATTCTTCAATCACAAATACATTGAATAAAAGAACATGATATGATTTTGAAATATATATAATTTCCTTGGAATAATATGTCAAAATATATTCATGGGGTATAAATTCTACAATATAATAAATAACACAGTGCACAATAAGGAATTGTCTAAGGAATTTAAATTGAGACCAAGAACCCTTAAAAAGATCGAAACATTTGATGTAAGAATCATTCAGTGAAGTGAGTATATGAATAAAAATTTATATACACAAAAAAATGTGGAAATAAAACATATAATAATAAAATTTCATAATACACATAATCTAGGTATAACATATTCAATGAAAAAGTAATATAACCTAATGAAATGAAATTGAGTTAAGAATCCCCTTACATTTGACTTCTTATTAGCCAAACACTATCTAACCCCCTGTATAATAAATTTAGATTTAATATTCATCTATTTAATATCATATTTATATTTATCATACTAGATAATATTTATTTATAGTTTCTTCTTTCCCATTTATTAATATTACTCTGTTAAAAATAAATATTAATGTGTTAAATATCCCTTTTCCCATGAATGTTTCGATTTAGAGGTTCCAGTCCTTACACCTTGGTCATGATTTCATCACCTATGGAATTTATATGATGGTTTTATATTTTTTTGATATTATATGGTTGTCCCATTGATATTTCATGTAACTTATGGTTTCAATTCATATTAAAAGATTAAAAATTCCATTTTTCAGATGTTTAGATTCCATAGAAAGAAATAATTTTATTAAAAAATATACACACATATACACACATATTACAGTTAAACAATTTATTAAAAATCATAAATTAAAAATTATTATATATTATTAAAATTACATAACATTCATTAATCATTCATAACATAAACATTATAACAATGTACACGTTTGTGGTAAAACTGACCGAAACAAGAACACATTATAACAGTTCAATGAGTAAGAACATTTAATGTCATAATGATAATTATACTTTTATATAAGATTAATAATTTTATGAATATGATATTTATTCATTAAATCCATTTTAAAAATCATCCATGTAATATGGTGATGAAAAATGAAATACGTCATTCATAGAGGCGGTAGTCCGCACATACACACGATTGATGTTTTCATTATTCAATAGATGGAAAGAAAGAAGGTAGATAATTATTTATCTTTATAGAATAATAATTATGTAATTTATATCATATATATTCTTTAAATAAACCTATATAACAATTCATGTGATAAGGTGATGAAAAATGGAATACATCACTTCATGGAGGCGTTAGTCTGCATATACGCACAGGCGATGTTTTCCTTTTTTTCCTTTGGAAGGTTTTATGGTAAAAAATAGTTGTTCCATAAACATAATAACATTATTTTTATATTAAATATATTTATTAAATTATATTATTATGTTAATAATATATTTTAAGGATTTGGAAGAAGAATGGAATTTAAAATATCTCTGTTAAGACAATTAGATCTTCCTTAGATATCCTCCTATTGGTTAACCCTTAAGGATCCTTTGGTAATTTAGTGAGATAAGAGCATCTAGTTAATGGTAATGGGTTTTGGGAAGTGATTTGGGAAAATCATGGTTGAACTATGGTGATCAATGTGTGTGTATAAGTGAGGATAATATATTCCCTTTTATAAGTGAATGGAGTGCCACCCTTGTAAATATTATTTACTTCAAAATAATATAAAGTAATTTTCAAAGGAATGTGGAATAAAATGGAAAAAATTAAAATATAGGATAATTAATGGTTAAAATACTTTCATAAAATCAAATTTAGACATGTTTTATTGTTTTTTATACCTTATCCTTTACTTTAACCACCTCTTTAACCCTTTTAACCCTTACCATGGTGACTAATGTTTTATACAATGACATAATTTTATGACTAAAAATGAAATAGACCATATTAAATAATTTGAATATAATTATTCAAAATATTGAATCCATTATAAAATATTCAATTTATAGAGGTGGTAAAATTGACTTTAACATAAGTACATTTCACACAATGAAAAATAGTTTAAAAACGACTTTTAAGCAAAAAAATTAATTTTCACCAAAATCATTAATAGAATTGATACCTATAATTTTTTATGAATAATAAAAATATATTTATGTGACTTTAAAACAAATAAAAAACCTAATATATCCTTATATATACTTTATTAAAGAAAAGGATATAAAATAGTTCTTTTATTAGGAAAAAACATCACTTATGTTCTAAAATGTAAAACAAGGGTTTATAAATTCATCATATTAATTTAAAATGATTTATTTTACCTATTAAATGTATATTTAGTATATAAAATAAATTTAAAATATTTAAAGGAATTATTATATCATGATTATGTCATAAATGTGATAATATTTATAAGAACTATTTTTCACTATTCACCAAAAAATAAGTCATTTCAAAAAAATATTAAAAAGTCACCCTAATAAAATTTCGATATGAATAACTAAAAAATGAATTTAATTTTATAAAATTAAAATTATGAAATTCATAAATCTATCATTTAAATGAAAATAGAAAATAAAATCCTCTTTTATAGACAAATGACCCTTCTAAACTTTAAGTGTTCTTAACCTTATTTTATATCAATCACCAATGAGTGGTAATTTATTTGTTTCACATTGTATATTCAAAATGTATTTATGTTTAACATGAATTTTAATAAATTATGATTCTATTTATTTGGGTGTTTCATATATCATAATCAATTCAAAAAGATATTTAATAAAGTAATACATACTAAAATTCCGAGGTATTACATCTGTGGAATTACTACAACCGGTACTGTAGAACTATGGACCAACTGCATAGATTGGAATTGTGAAAAAGTAGGATACTATAGCACTGTGTTTTTTTATGATCTCATTTCAATCTAGGGTTTCTATACTCTGGATATTTTCCCAATAATTGTGCTCCATGACATAGTGAGATAATTCTACCTCGACTTGGATGTTGGGATTATTCACAAACCATGTAAATCCTATGAGTTCTATATTTTCTTCTTATTTTTTATGTCTTATGATCTTTTAATTCAAAATCAAATTTAATTTAATTCCTCCTTTATTTCTATAATAAAATTAATCAATAAATATTAAATGGTCCTTATTGATATATAAAACCACCTCTACTTTAGAATCACACTTCAAGTCAAATATATTAGTTTGGAATTCATTAGGATTGAAGAAAAAAAATTATGAAATATAAACTAACACTACTATAGATAAGAACTTTAAAATCATGAAAATATGGAATTTAAAATGCTAAAAAATCACTGATAATCGAAGTTCTATTAAAAGGTATTCCCTTTTATTAGTGCTAAAAAAAGTGCGGATAAAAGTAAAAAATAAATAAATAAATAAATAAATTCCGAAAATTGGAGGGTAGAACCAATCCTCTTTTAATAACACTTTACCCCAAATTTCAATAGTTCTAGGAATCCCCCTACTCCCTTAACCACTTTAACAGTTATAGGAATCCCCCTCGCCTACTTTAGCAGCACTAGTTCCATTTCACCCAGTCACCCGTGCCCTTGCCTTTGCTGGGTTTCAAACGTGAGACCTCCCCCTTATACCCCTTCACCTTTTCCACTCACCTATACTATTTTCTTTTGTATTTTATAATATATCTATATATTTATATATATTTGGTTAAATTTTTTAATCTATATATTTATTTATATAATTATATATATATATATATTTAAATACATATATAAAATATTTTGTGTGTGTGTGTTTATAAATACATACATACATATATATATATATGTGTGTGTGTGTGTGTGTGGGAATCTATAAATATAATTATACATGTTTGTATTTATTTTCATATATTATATATTAATATTTATATACATATATTAGAATATATAAATAAATATATATTTGTCTGTCAACATACACAATATATATATATATATATATATATATATTAATTATATAGGTATATAAATATTCATACATTTGTATTTTAAATAAAATGGATAATATTTTTTATTTAGATAATATTTATATATTTGGAAAAATATTTTATATTTAAATTTGTTTAAATATTTTTTTATAAAATTAAATTTTTATGTGTGAATATATAAAAAATATGTATATATTGTTATATATTTGATTATAAATAATAGTACATTAGGAAAGATGTTAAAATTTCAAAGTCATAATATCAATATGAATGAAATCCCTAGGAATAAATTTAGTCCCCATTGAAAAAGGGAAAAAAGACCCCCTTAAATGAGGTTGAAATTCCATCAAATGTTATAAAATTTGGGCATCCCGACTAGAAACTCAGTTTTAGAGGCATTTGGGGCCTTTTGAGGATTAAAAAACATGATAAAGGTTTTTTTTGTCACCAGGAGATTAGATCTCATCACAATCTTCAATTTGATATGTGGTAGAGCTCAAATGGACACTCAGATCAAAAGTTATGTCTGTTTGAAGTTCGAGTTATGTTTTCAACTTATTTCAGATCTTTTATTAATTTTTTGTTTTTTTGTTTTCAAATTATTATTAAATGACTATTACTCAATAATAATTAGAAAATTATTAAATAATAATAATTTTTAATTATTTTATATGTCATTTTACTAAATATCTTATATATTAAGTGTAAATTTATGCCCTTGTGGGGGTGGCCCGGTGGTTGGGTCGTTCGCTTGGTTCCTCGGAGTCAGGGGTTCGATTCCCGCTAGTTTCACTTCAACATCATAATTTCACCACCGTTGATTTAATACCCTCTACTATGTTGGGCAGCATGGGGCATGGTGGTTTTACACAACATCAAATGCATGATAAAGGGTGAGACCGGGGCTCTTTAACCAGTTTACTCGGGGTGGGGTACTCAATTGGAAGCTTAAGACGTGTAATGGGGGGTGTTGTGATTTCTGTTAAAAAAAGGTGTAAATGTCCATTTATACTTATCTAAAACATATTTAATATATATATATATATATTTTATTTATATTAATATAATTATATTTATATATTTATATATTAATATATTATTTTTTATGTTTTTTTTGAAATATACCCTTTATCAGTGCTAGTAAAAAATGCTTTGATAAAGACCCCCATTTATTAGCATTGCTAAAGGGGGTATCTTTAACAGTGCTAAAAAATAGTATTGATAAAGGTGTACTTTTATCAATGTTTTTTAGCACTGTTAAAAGTACCTTTTATCAGCGTTTTTTTAGCACTGATAAATGTTCCCCCTTTATCAGTGCTTTTTTTAGCGCTGTTAAAGTGTGGTGCTGTGAAAACCTATTTTTGTGGTAGTGTAATAGATTTGACACGAATTGATATTCTTATGGAGAGATTATTTTAGTCTTCAGGAAGGTTCCTAAAATCTGTATGGATGCTTTTTGTGATCTTCGTAGACACAAAATTATTAGATAAAAATCAATCTTTAATGAAGGATTTAACTAGGATAATTCATATATATGATTTTTATTCTCTTGATAGTTTTTTTGTTATTTATTAGGCTTGTTTATGATTAGTAGTGATCGAATAAATTCTCTTTTTAGTCTAAGACCTTTCAATAACATTTTTCTAGAATAAAATTTTATTTTACCAAGAAAATGTGCTCAGATTGTCTTTGAACTCCATAAAAACAATCCAAAATTCATTTATGACCTGCAGGAGTCTTCCACATGTCAGTCTAATACACGGTATAGCCAGTATGAATGAAAGTGCATGTTTTATTTAAAATTTTCATTTTAGTTAAAAATAAGCATCACATACTCAAAACCGAGAAAACACTATTGGATTGTATTTATAATTCATGAATAAAATCCACAAGTAATTTTTACATATAGGAATCAACCATATGTTAATATGACACATATTCTGGATAGTATATCTCAAATTAAGTGTTCTTAGTTTAAAAGTGATATTTTCATTCAAAATGTGCATCACTCATTGAAAACTGATCAAAGAGACAAGAATTGTATTGATAATCCAGGAAAATGATCCATAAATCATTTTTGATTTGTAGGAATCAATCTCACATAAATTAGACATACAGTGTGCTCGACATGAATCAAAGTGTGTGTTTTTGGTTTAAAAGTGATATTTCAATTTAGAACATACATTAGTCAATGAAAACCAAGAAAATAAACTCATACTATTTTGATACTTTAAAAAAATGATTCATAAGTCATTTGTAACATTTAAGAATTAACTGAACATCAATATGATCCATGGTGTGTCTGATATGAATCAAAATATGTATTTTCAGTTTAAAGGAGATATTTTAGTTCAAATTGTGCATCACTCAGTGAAAACTCAGCAGAAACACATAGATTTTTTGATACTTTAATAAAATAATTCATATGTCATTTGTGATATGTAAGAATTAGTATATTATTAATTCAACAAATGAAGGTGCCTGTGATGGCAGGGGTGCATGTGCATGACGACGTACAATGGTTGGGCCAACATAGCTAGGTGTGGTTGGGGCGGGTTGGTTCTTAGACCTACGAGTTTGGGACCATGGGCCATGTTATGAGATTTTAGGTCCTTTTGGACTCTCGTACATGTCTTTAGGCATATGTGTTGTGGACTTACAAACTATATAATGGGTCTCCCCCACCCAGAAAGAAAGGGGTATTTGCTTTGTTTAATAATTTAAAAGTGGCCTCGACCCCAATTTTATTTTTTTTATATATTGATTTAGCATCTATTATTAATTTTTTATTACCTTATTATTTAATTATTATTTTTGCACTTAATATTTTTTTAATATTTATTACATATTATTTATTATTTATTATTAATTGTTTATTAGGATTTATTTATTTATTTTTATTTTTTTATTAATTATTTTTTTTATTAACATATTCTTTTTTATTTATTTTTTATTTATTTCACTAGTATCAGAAACCCTCCCATTTTCTATTAAATACAAGAAAACCTTTCATTTTCTGGGTAGAGGTATCACATTACATGACCATCATAGGTCCAAGCGCATAAAGGCCCAAGTAGCCGAGTGAAAAGCTATACCTGCACAATCTATTTATTTATTATTTATCATTTATTTTCTACAAATTTATTATGTATTGATTTATTATTTATTTACTGCTTATTCATTATATGTTAATTTATTATTCTTTTAGAATTTATTATTATTGTTTACTAATTTATTATTAACGTACTATTTATTATTTATTTATTACTTATTTATTATATAGTAATTAATTATTAATTGTTACTTATTTTTAATTAATTAATTAATTATTATTATTTTTTTATCATATATTGATTTATTATTTTTTATTAGTTTATTTTTCATTAGTAGTTAATTTATTATTAATTAATTATTTATTAATTATTTATTCACTATTTATTCATTATTTATTTATTATTTTCTTATTATTTATTTATTTGTTTTCTTTTTATTATCAGCGATGATGGCGGCCGTTTCGAGACTCCTGGCGGGTTTCTGCATTATCGTCCACCTCCAGTGGTAGACAAAGCTTGATGTTGGTGACCGGGTGATCGAGTACAAACCCCGGCATAAAATAGTGCAACTCTAATCATCGGATTAAAAATAATTAGTGATAATAAATATTTATTAACTAAATTAATTACCAATATATATGTTTCGGAAAATCCATCATTATAAATTGAGTCCCCAACCAGATTTAGAAACAAGCATTCCCCTGAAAAGCACCCCGACCCATCCACATCTACTGTAATTATATTTACACTTTTAAGTATTCCTATTCTTTTTTTAATTTTAATTATCTGATGATGTAGATTTTCATTATATTTAAGCCTTATACTAAGTTTATTAAAGCATCATGAATATTTTGTCATTAAAATAATTATTAGTATTCAAATCATTTCACAATATGTTATTGATATTTTTAATTTATTTTTCATCTTTTAGTTTTAACTGAGTTTTCCTATCACTATAATTTGTTTGAGTAAATGTTTTTTACACAGTGATGTTAAGAATTGATTGTTCTTGTTTGATTAAAAATTTTAAATATTTATTTTGGAATGCATAGGGAGAAAAGCGATAATCCAATATAGATAGATACAAGTTAGAATAATTTCCCTAGAAACACACCATGGTTTGCTTTGGGGTTGGAAAAATTTTTAGATTACGCAATTGAAAATGGATCAATTGATGGTATAATAAATTTTTTGTGTCTTGATTTTAAATTAAAGTG
The DNA here is from genome assembly GCA_963277665.1 of Viscum album. Classification (NCBI taxonomy): domain Eukaryota; kingdom Viridiplantae; phylum Streptophyta; class Magnoliopsida; order Santalales; family Viscaceae; genus Viscum; species Viscum album. The sequence continues at coordinate 399,503,360 of OY728127.1, read as the reverse complement.
ATAATAGAATAGAAAATAAGTATATGGGCACCATATAGTGAAACATTTTTTCTCAATATGTATGTTTTATTTTCCATAGTGAATCAAATGTTACAAATAGTAAAAATAATTACTCTTTTCAACAAAACATAAAAGGTGAATTCAGTTCTAAAATTGATAAATGAGGCATTTGGATTTGGAGGATACAATGAAAAAAATTTAATAGACCAATAAAAACTTTAGTTGATCCTGATCAGGTTAATATTTTTTAGAACTTTAGTGACAAACAAATCTGTTTTATGAATTAGTTTAAAACATAAATCAAGAATTGTACGAAGGGAGTGCCATGTATTCAAACCTATCTTTTCTACTCAAGTTATACTAATTAATTTGTCTTTATGGAATTACTGAAAAAGAAGTTTCTAGGATTTTGAAGTTTCTTCATGATTCATTTGTTGATGCTAAGATCTTGGCATCATTCTATGAGATGAATAAAATCATAAATAAACATGGAATTTATTATTCAAAAATACAAGCATTCCCTAATGATTGGATAATTTATTTGGGATAAGTATCTGATAAATAATAATGCATAATATTCCAAACAAGTAAATGGAAATCAATGAGAAAAAATACAAATGAATGTGAAACACTAAGAAAAAATAGAAGAAAAAATCTCCATCAAAGGTATTGAATTAATTTCATTCAAAACCATGATTGAAAATACTATTCATTTCATTTATGAATGCATGCAACATGGAGTGTCATGCATTAGAAATTACAACGTTGACTCGATAAGAAATCCAATTAATTCAATATCATGGAAGGTTTTTGATTCATTATATCCATATTTCTCTTCAATTCATAGGAATGTGCATTTGGGATTGGCTTATGATGGTTTAAACCCTTTAAAAAATTTAAGAACTAACTATAACATATGTAAAGTTGTTTTGATCCCCTATAATCTACCTCAATGATGTGCATGAAGAAAATTTCTTTTATTTCTTCAATGATTATTCCAAGAAAAAAAATTCCTGGAAATGGAATTGATGTATACCTTCATTCTATATTCACATAAATGAGAGAATTATGGTATGTTAGTGTGGAAACATTTGATACATTAATGAGAAAACTATTCAAAATTCATGATTCTTTAATATGGAAAATTAGTGACTTTACTAGACTAGAAAACTTATCTTGTTGGGAAACTCATACTGGTTTTTCCTGTCCAGTCTGTAATTCTGATTTTGAACCGTAACGATTACCTCATAGAATAAAATGGTTCTTTATGTGTCATCTCCAATTTCTTAACGCGTCTCATACATTTCAGTTTTACAAGAAACAATTCAAAGGATAACTTGAATTGAGAAAGTCACTTAAGGTGTTATCTAATTTAGATATCATGGGAAAATTAATGAATGTCACTATCAAATTTGGAAAATACAATCAGCTGAAATAATATAGGGCAGGGGAGGGTATAACGTACAATATCTAAACCATTCAAAATATAATATTGGAATAAAATGAGTATATTTTTCAAAAATCCTTATTGGGTGTGTAATATGCTATGTCATAATCTTGATGTTATGAATATTGAGAAAAATGTTTGTAAAAATATATTTTTTTACATTGCTTAATGAGAAGGATAAATCAAAGGGTCACCTTAATGTCTATAATGATTTAGTAGCAATGAATATAAAGTATTATTTGTAGGAAAATGAGAATGGAAAGTGTCCTTTAACTATTTTTGTAATGATTTTTTTGAGTAAGATGTATTCATTAAAAAATTAAAGAATATAAATGTTACAAATGGATATCCATGTAACATTTCAAGGTGTATTGACTTAAGACATTTAAAGTTACATGGATTGAAAATTCATGGCTCACATATTTTGATGTTTCAGTTTCTACCTTTGGCATTCTGTAACACGTTACTTAAAAGACATATCTCAAAATTCAGATTACAACAAAAAATATTGAAATTTAGATTACAAGAATGATTAAAATTGAATTGAAAAACTAAATTATTAAAGCGTAAATCATCAAAAAATTATTTAAATAATTATAAATGATGATGTGATTGCTTAGATACCACTTGAAGGATCCATGGATAGCGGAAACACAGTGTTGGGTGGGGCCCAATTTTTTTTCCATAATCGATGAACAATTTGGGATCGATACAAAAATAAATGCCATTATCCACAGATTTGAATTAAAGATTTAGATAAATAAATAAAAACACATGAACCTTGAGAGAGGATCTTACACATCACGTTTATAATTAATTTAATTAATTTTTGAATAAATTAAATACCTGGGTCTTTGGAACTTTCTTCATTAATGATTTTTGATCATCTGGAATGACCCTTCTGGATTTCCTTCTTTTTCACTCTTGAGGATCCAAATTAGAATCTCTCTAGTAGTGATCCACACGTGCTTCAATGGTCTCTGATCAATGCCACCCGTTCTCTGGGTTCTAGTGCATTGAAGTGAATGTCTTGCATCGATTGTTCTTGATTGGTTGTTCTTTAGTATTGAAGAAGTTCCCTGTTTCTTGAGAGGGAGAGAGAAGAGAGAAGTCGAGAGATAATTTACCAACTTTTGGAACAATAGGCATACCCATCTATTAATTGAATTAGGGTTTCAATTACAATATTTAATTGCATAGCAACGATTAAATGAAATTATAACCATTAGAGAAAACCCATGCAATTTAATAACAATAAGAACATCATTATTTGTTGTGAGCCAAGTTGCACAAAATAGAACCATAAATAAAATCCCACACCACATAATGATAAAACTATTCTTATTATTTCTTACGCCAACTGGATAAGAAATATTTACCAACTTGTAAATAATTAATTTATCATTAGACACGGTCTTGGTCCATTCGAACTCCTCTTCCATTTATCTAACACCCAAATAAATATTTTATTCTCCTAAATAAATATTTTCATTTAAAAACTAGTAAATAAATATTTATTAAATGTTCTATAAAATAAATAAATAAATATATTCACGATCTAGTGAATAAATATTTATTTTAATTTATGAAATCATTTTAACTCGAATAAAATCATTCCTCAGTCTTGAGAATAATATTTATTTCATTAATTAAAATCAAATAGAATTTAATCGAGACCACAAAAAACACTTAGTGTGTGACCCTCCAAGATTATTTCTCACTGGCATTAGGCGTGCTTGCCTAAAGTCCATGATTAATGTTTAACAACGGGTCAAGGCACCCAAGAGAAAGAACTTAAAGCCACAACGATGACATACACATAAAAATTCTCACTATGTAATATAATCCCTTTGTCATAATATCTCATCAAGCAAGTTTCATAATATTTTCATCAACTTATATGCTTGATACACCATTATTTAACTACCTGAAATAAATACGTCATTTCACCATGTCCATGGAATTTAGGGTGATGATTATATTTCAATCAAAGGGATGAGATATCAACTTCCATAAATATGGAAGTGACAAATGCTTCCTTGACTAATCTATTAAGGACATGTCATTCCTCACGCACCCAACGCACCCTACTTCCCACCAACATATGGTGTGACATTTTTTGTAAGAAAATCAAAGTGCGCGTGTTGTGACACATATTAATGATAATATTAAAGTCTAAGGACCATTACACACACTTGCAAATAGGAATATCCAATGGCACAAAAACATGTAGAATTCCTACTGGTGGGACTATTCTCATAATCTCCCATCTTAGAGATTATCAAGTTCAAACTTCATGAGAGGAAGTCTCATATTGTTACAAGTACTTGCACCTGACAGTTTGTATACAATGTGTCCCATCACAGTATGTCATCCAACAACATAACTATATTTAAGAATATTGTCATAGAACATCAAGGTTCTCATAATAGTGGGGAACTTATATGACCATATCAATGCGAAAAATAATCTAGGACATTATTACATCATAGTCATGAATAACAATGAAAAATATGTAAAAATATGTTTAATATTTAAATACATTAAATATTCATGTAATCAAAGTACAAACAATTGATTCTAGGAACCCAACTCTTACAAACTCCCACTTAGACCGAAGCCAACTGTCTACGACTTTTTGTCCTCTAGACCTCACATGATGATTATGTATCTACTAAGTCAAGGATTTATTCAAGGGGTCCGCCACATTTTCATCCATAGAAATACTGATCACTCCAACTTCACCTCTCTGAAAGAAATCTCCCAAGAGATGAAACTTATATAGTATGTAATTTGTATGTTGATGTGACCTTAGATATTTTTCAAGATCCACCACTACAATATTATCACAATAGAGTGTGATGGGATCTTTAATACTAGGTACCACATCCATGTCTTGGATGAAGCTCCACATCCAAACTACTTCTTTATCTACCTCAGAAGATGCGATATACTCAGACTCTACTATAGTATCTGCGACCACACCCTGATTTGAACTCTTCCAGCTCAAAAAACCTCCAATCAATGTGAATATGTATCTTGTTTGCAACTTAATGTAATCTTGATCAGTATAGAAACTAGCATATGTATATCCCATGATGTATAGTTCCTCATCTCCTCCATAAACCAAGAACATATCCTTAGTACGTCTCTTATACTTAAGGATAGTCTTGACTGCCATCCAATGGTGGTCACCTGGGTCAACTTGATATCTTCCTACCACACTTAATGCGTAGGTGACATCTAACATTGTACATAGGATGTCATACATGACTGACACACTCGAAGATGCGTATGGAGTCCTTTTCCATTATCTTTATTTCCTCCTATGTCTGAGGGTACATTTTCTTGGAAATATGAATACCATGTGACATTGGTTACAATCCCCTCTTGGATTGTACCATACCGAATCTATTCAGTATCTTGTCAATGTATTTACTTTGACATAGGCCCAAAAATCTATTGGATCTATCATGATAGATCTTGATCCCAAGAATATATGCTGCCTTATACAAGTACTTCATAGAGAAGCATTTGATTAGCCATTCATTAACATATAGTAAGACTGGTATCTCATTTCCAATAAGTAATATTTCATCAACATATACTATTAGGAAAATGATTACAATCCCAATAAACCGTTTATAGACACAAGGTTCACATTTTTTATTTATAAAACCAAATTACATTATGGATTCATCAAAAAGAATGTTCCATGACCTGGATGATTTCTTTAATCAATAAATGGATTTTTTAACTTACATATCTTATTAGTATCCTTTGAAGTTACAAAACCTTCAGGTTTTTTCATGTAGACATCTTCCTGAAGGTTCCCGTTAAGGAAGGTTGTTTTGAAATCCATTTTCCAAATCTCATATTTATGGTATTTGGTAATGGATAGTATGGATTTCAGCATTGAAACTGGTGAAAAGGTTTCGTTGTAGTCAATGCATTGATGCTGTTTAAAACAATTTGTAACCGGTCCTTCCTTATAGGTACTGAATTGTCCTTCCATGTCCATTTTCTTCTTAAATACCCATTTGAAAAAAACATGCTTTACATCTAATTCAGGATCTACCAAAATCCAGACTTGGTTTTGGTACATGGAATCCATTTTAGAATTCATGGCTTGTTGCCACTTGGAAACATCTGTGCCACTTATTTCTTACTTGTAGGTTAAAGGATCATTATTATCAACTAATAATGAGTCACCATCTTTATTAACTAGAAAACCGTACCATTTTAGTTCCTTAACCTCTGTTATAATCCTACGCAGTTCTTGTGTCTCTGGAATGTATTCTTCTTCCACAGGGATTTTTGGAATCTGTTCTTATACCAACTCTTATGTGCCTTGATCCTTGACTTCATCGAAGTTTATCTTGCTCCCACTATCTATTTTGGAGATTTTCTCCCTCTTAAGTAATATGGAATGTCATTACACTATAACCTTTTTTGATGGGTTGTATAGGAAATATCCTCTTGTTTCCTTAGGGTATCCTATAAAGGTACACTTTGTGCCTCGGGGTGCAAATTTTTTACCTGAAGAGGCTTTAATAAATGATTTTCTTCCAAACACATGTAAATTCGATGACATGGATTTTCTTACACTATAGAACTCATACAAAATACTTTTTATCGATTTAGTTGGTACTTGGTTTAGTATGTGTACCACTGTTTGTAACGCATATCCCCAAAATTACAATAGAAGACTTTCACAACTCATCATTGATCTCACCATGTCCAATAATGCATGGTTCCTCCTTTCGCTTACACCATTACACTGAGGCATGTAAGGAGGAGTGATTTGGGATAGGATCCTAAACTCCCGTAAGTAATAAATGAAGTCTTGATTAAGATATTCTCTACCTCATTCTGAATATAATTTCTTAATCTTCTTACCAAGATGGTTCTTAGCTTCATTCTTGTATTATCTGAACTTATCAAAACAATCTGACTTATACCACATTAAGTAAATATATCCATATATACCAAAATCATCAGTAAAAGTTTTGAAGTATGATTACCCACACCTTGCTTCAACTAGAAATGGTCTACACACCTCGGTATGAACTAATTCAAGAATCTCTTTAGCCCTTTCACCTTTCCCACTAAATGGAGCTTTGGTCATTTTCCCTTGTAAACATGCATGACACACACCAAGTGGTTTTAGTTCGAATGAATCCAAATATCCATCTTGATGTAATTTTGTCAACAATTTCTCATTTACATGACCTAGATAATGATGCCAAATTTGGGTGTGGTATGAGTCATGTGAAATAATTTTGTTATCGATTTCCATTACTTGGTTTATGTAATCCGACATGTAAAGACCGTTATATAAATGTGCCTTAACAAAACATATGATATCTTTATTAAATAAGAAACATTAATTTCTGAACTTGAAAATAAATCCATCAGTATCTAGTATGGATACATAAATAATGTTTTTGGTCATAGAGGGTTCATAATAACAACTTTCTAACACCAAGATCATCCCAGTTGGCAACATGAGGTGGTAATACCCGAAATCTACAATAATAAGTCTAGCTCCATTAGCTACTTATAGATCTACCTCCCCTCAGTCAATTTTCTTGAATCTACTTGGTTCCTGTATTTGGGTACATATGTGAGCACCACAAGTTGTATCTAATACCCAATTTGTAGAAAAAAATAAATTTCATTCAATAAAAAACATACCTAAATATTCCTCTTACTTATTTGGCCGGGTGTAGTTTTTCTTTATGTGGACCTTCTTTCTACATGTGAAACAAACTAATTTCTGTTCCCTTGCATCCCCTTTGATATTCCTTTTCTTGGAAGGGCGTGAATAAGATTTAGGATTAAATCTCTTTTCCTTCCCTTTCCTTTTATTCACCATAAGTATATAATACTTTTAATGATTCATGTCTTTATCCACTTGTTGAATGAGGATAAGAAGATCAGGTAGAGACTTCTCAATGTTGTTTATATTAAAATTCCCAAAAAAATTGGTGAACCTTATAGGGAGTGATTAAAGAATGAGATAGGTGCCCGGCTCTCCAGGGAGTTTAAACCCTAGAACATCCTGGTGCTCAATGTAGCCAATGAGCTTGATTAAGTGAGGCCCAGGTGAGAAACCCTCTCCAAGATTACTCTAAAAGAGTGCCTTAGAGACCTCAAACCATTCCTTTCTAGATCTATCTTGGTAAAGACCACAGTGGTTCTCAAGCATACTATATGTATCCATGTTTTCATGAGATTTTATGAGTTCACTAGAAATTGACGATAGCATCAAACATTGAACATTGACCATGTCATTAATATGTTTCTCATAGACCAGGAAATCTTAATCACTCGCCTCTTGGGAAGGTGGATCTGGTAATGAGGACTCCAACATGTAAGATTTCTATTCATGGCATAGAATAACCCAAAGATGACTAAACCATTCTTGAAAGTTAATTCCTGTGAGGATGTTGTCTTTATCCAGTATTTATCGGAAGGATAATGTGGTTGGAGAGCTTGTCATTTTTGTTCTATGGTTGCAAGAGAATATTATTAGTACTTTTATTGATTAAAAATTTGTGAGAAATAATAAATTAATTAAGACTACCACTATTTTATTGAGTTCCAATGGCCCTCACCATTGGACTCATAATGTATAGTTTCTTGGAAATTCTAGTGGCAAGGATCCATATTCCCCTTCACATAACCCAACCAAGGGTTGGTCAAGATATTTGAATATATTTAATAGGTAGGTATTTTCTAACTGTAGGCTTGCAGCTCCTTGATCTATTGAGTGGACTCCCCAATCCTAAAATATTTACTTGGATTTCCTCAACTCTTGCCTCTAATTTTACACCAAGTATAGAAAGGTATACTCTTCTTGATGAAAAATGGTTAAGTCAACCCAAAATTTTCCTAAAATATTCCAGTATAAAATTAAGTGTCTCAATAAGGTTTGGTCAAACACATCATTTTATTGAGTCTTTCTCTTAATTAAGAACTAAAAGGCTTAGTTTTACTTAATATTTTATTGAGGGATTTTTTATCATTTATGCAAAAATTTCCATATTATCTTTATCACATGATTATTAATATTAAGTGGAACTTAAGTGATTAACCATGTCTTAGATAATATTTACACAAAAGCTAGGTTTATTTTAGTTCCATATTGAATGATTGTTAATTAATTAATTATGTAGTCACGATAATAAATACATAATGAAAAACCATGCAACTGATAGAAATAAAATAAAGCAAAGGGCATGATCATGATCATTTCTAATGTTTAGTTTATCTAACAGTTGATAAACTAACTGATGACCTTGGAGAGAAACACCTTGAACCTTTTTAAGGTTCGTGTTTAAAACTTTCTATCTATCCACCTTTGCATCTCCTTGGATTGGTTTTTCCTCAACTTCTGGATTGAACCGCCTCCACAAGATTGGGAGCTCCATCCATTACATATTTTTTTAACTCACATACAGGTGAGGGGTAAAAAGGGGGTTTACATAAAATGAAACCATGGGCATGCAGGCCCTACATATTAATGAAGAAATATGGCACGCATACCAAAAAATTAATTTAATTAAAAACCAAAAAGGAAACGAATCACATACAAAGGTCTAGTCTAGCTCATGACCATCCACATACATGCATTATATTTGTATACTATTTTCGTCTTGTGGAATATGACATACATGATTTAAGCGTACTATAAAAATGTGTAACTCATGGATGATTACACGAATCACATGATTTTTTTTAGACATGGGTTATGCTTCAATGTATAGAGTAACAACTTTTAATATGATTTATAAATGATATGCAGATCGAACATTACACAAAAATTAAAGTTTTAATTTTGTGTAATTTGGTAAAGTACACGACATGTAGTTCTGACTACATGGTGTGTACTACCTTCATCGTCTTATCCAAAGTACATGCCTAGGGACTCGGCATGTGAACTGTACTTAGAAAATCTCAGATTACACGGCATGTCCAGTGGGCCACATGTCATGTTATATCCAGGTTACACGATCATCGGTCTTATGTGCTGTGTGTGGGATACACGGTTTCATCCAGACCCAAAAGGGACTGCATGCCATGTACAGTGGGCCACACGACATGTAATATGGTAACCGTGTTCCTATGTATCATATTCAACATGCAGTATAAGAATTAATTACACCGCTTGTAATAAATGCACACAACTTGATTAATTTCCAAATTACACTTGATGCACTGAAAAAAACTACACAGTGTGTAATACGGATTACATGGTGTATATGATATATTACACGACATGTAACTCTGAATACATGGAATGTAATTTTGTGTTACTTGGACATAATCATCAGTGCCTCCTGATGAGATCCATGATTTAATTTTAATAAAAAAAATATTCATTTTTTGAGAGATTTGTGAGAAACAATAGAGGAAGAATAGATCTCAAAATTCAGATTACAAGAATGATTAAGCTTGAATTGAAAAAATAAATTATTAAAGAATAAATAATAAATGAATTATTAAAATAATTATAAATGATGACGTGACCGATCTGATACCACTTGAAGGATCTGGGTGCAGTGGAAGCGTGACGTTGGGTGGGGACCGACTTTCCTTTTGCCACAATCAATGACCAATCTGAGATCAATATGACGATGAACGCTGGTATCCACAGATTTAAATCAAATATTTAGACAAAAGAAATAAAAATTCCATAATATTGAGAGAGGATCTTTTACATTATGTTTATAATTAATTTAATTATTTTCTGAATAAATTAAATACAGGGTCTTTGGTACTTTCTTCGTTGATGATCGTTGATCGTCCGAAATAACCCTTCTGAATTTCCCTTGTTGCGCTTACGAGGATCCAAATTAGAATCCATCTAGTGGTAATCCACATGTTCTTCAATGGTCTCTGATCAACAACACTCGTTCTATGGGTGCTATCAAGGCAAAGCTAATGTCTTTTGTTGATCGTTCTTGATCGCTCGTTCTTTAGTCCTGAAGAATTTATATCATTCTTGAGAGGGAGAGAGCAGAGAGTAGTCCAGATAGAATTTACCTACTATTGGCACAATAGACGCACCCTTATATTAATCGAGTTGGGGTTTCAGTTACAATATTTAATTATGTAACAGTAATTAAATGCAATTATAACCAGTACAGAAAACTTATCCCATTTAATAACAATAACAACATCATTATTTGTGGTGCTCCAACTTGTGCAAAATGAAAACATAAATAAAATCCCATGACACATAATGATAACACTGTTATTATTATTTATTTTTTTAATAAGATAATTAATATTTACCGACTTGTAAATAATTAATTTATCACTAGACATGGTCTTGGTACGTTCAAACTCCTCTTCTATTTTTTGAATACTCGAATAAATATTTTATTCTCTTAAATAAATATTTTCATTTACAAACCAGTAAATAAATATTTATTAAATGTTAAAATAAATAAATAAATATATTCTATCCATGATCTGGTGAATAAATATTTATTTTAATTTATGAAATTATTTTAACTTGAATAAAATTATTCCTCAGTCTTGATAATAATATTTATTCTATTAATTAAAATCAAACAGAATTTAATCGATACCACAAAAAACACTCATTGTGTAACCCTCTAGGATTATTTCTCATTAGCATTAGGTGAGATTGCCTAAAGCCCAAGATTCCGATCTATCAACGGGTCAAGGCACCCAAGAGAAAGAATTTAAAGTCATAACAATAACATCTACATATGAACACTCACTGTGTAATATAATCCATTTGTCACGATATCTCATCAAGAAGGTTTTGTGATAGTTTCATCAACCAATATGCTTGATACCTCATTCTCTGACTACCTAAAATAAAAATGCCGTTGCACCATGGCTATAGAATTTAGGGTGGTGGTTCTATTTCAATCAAAGGGCCGAGATATCAACTTCCATAAATTTGGAAGGGACAAATCCTTCCTCGAGTTATACACTAATAACATGTCATTCATGACACACCCAATGTACCCTACTTCCTGCCAACATATGGTGTGACATTTTTCATCATCAAATCAAAGTGAATGAGTTGGAACATGTATAAATGATAATCTTAAAGTATAAGGACCATTACGCCTGCTCATAGATAGGAATATCCGATGACACAAAATCATGTGGAATTCTTACTGGTGGGTCTGTTCTTATAATCTCCTTTCTTGGAGATTACTAAGTGCGAACTTCATGAGAGGAAGTCTCATCTTCTTATGATTACTCTCACCTAACAGTCTGTATACTATGTGTCCCATCATAGCATGTCATCCAACTACAGAACTATATTTAAGAATATTTTCATAGCACTTCAAGGTTCTCATCATATTGGGGAACTGCTATAATCTTATCGATGCAGAAAATACTCTTGGACATTATTACATCATAGTCATGAAGAACAATGAAAAATATGTAATAAGATGTTTAATATTTAAATATATTAAATATTCCTGTAATTAAAGTACAAACAGTTGATTCTAGGACACCAACTTTTACAAAAAGTAACTGCTATTCTAGTGGAGTTGTGCACCTTTTTGAGAGATCTTTATGGAGAAAATCTAAATCCAAATAAGCTTGAAAAACATCAAGAAAGTATTTTTTTGACACTTTTCCATTTGAGGATGTTATTTCCCCCCCATCATTTTTCACTATCATGATTCATTTGATTGTTCATTTGGTTGAGGAAGCTAAACTTGTTGGACCAGTACACTATCAATGGATGGATTCAATTGATACGAATGTATATGTTATTTTTATTTTCATTGAAGAATTAAATTTTATCAAATAATTGTTTATTTTTTTTAATTTTTTTATCATATTTTTTCCATCAGGTACATAAGTCAATTGAAATCATTATTAAGCAATAACCCTCAAGAAGAAGTCTCTATTACTGAAGTTTACATAGTTATAGAGTGTATTACCTTCTATTTTAGGTATTTGGATGGGATTGAGACAATATTTAATCATGGTAGACATGTTTATGACCCATATGATAAATATTATAATGAAAAACAATCATAATTATTTCCAAATATAGGATGACCATTTAGAAATGGCTCAAATTTTACACTGAATTAATTATAGTTACTATAAGCACATACATACGTGCTTCTCAATAGTTTTATTATAGAGATAAATTCTAAAATAAATCCATGACATGCCCAAGTGACTATTTCTTTTATAATTATAATGATATTGTATCTTGTTGGGGTCACTTCCATGAGTGGGAGTTGGGGTAATGTGGGATGAGTGTTCTCTTTGAATTACATGGGTTTAGATTGATGTGAAATCATAAGAAACCGTCGTCGAATCATTTTTTATGTGTAAGAGGGGATGATTGGTTAATCCAATGTGCGGTGTGGTTGGTATGAATAAATATACGATTCTAAAAGATATAAAATGCTTCCAAAAAATTTCATGAACAAAGAGGCGCGAACCCCATTCACACTAGTTCAATTTTTTTTGCAATATAAGTTAATAAGTAATATTTATATTTTTTGATAAGTCTTTGTGAATTTTTTATATACTTGTTAGTAATTTATTAATTGCTAATATATTTATTAATTATCAATTGTATTATTTATTATTAATTGATAATATATTATTAATTTATTAATATAATTAATAATACTATAAATAATAGTTATTCTATAATAATATAAATAAAATAATTTGAATTGAAAAATATATTAACTAGTTAATAATTATAGTAGTTTTAATATTTTATAGTGTATTATTAATTAATTAATTATATAATTAATAATATAATATTTATTATTAATATTAATAATAATTATATAATTAAAAATAATAATATTAATAATATTTAATAATAAATTTAATATGATTATTTATTATACATAATAAGGATAATAATACTAATAAGTACTAATATAATTAACAAGGAGTAATTATTATTATTACCAATGTAGTTATTAATATTAATGTTTCTTAATCATAATATTTATAAATTATTATTTATAAATCTTTGTGAAGTTTTTGTTGATTTAAATATTAGAAATTTATGAATAAGTAATATATTTATTAATAAGTAATATATTTATTAATTATAAATTTTATTATTTATTGTTATTTAATATTATATTATTATAGACTCGAGCTCCCACCAACTATTTCTCAACTAAATAGAATGTTAATCATATCCCCTTGAGAAACTACATACTAGATCCCTAACATTTAACGAATCCAAAGGTTTTAGAGTTGGAGCATGAATTTTCTTATAAGTACTAATAGGGGAAGATCTTAGACCTTCGAGAAAAATTTCTATGCAACAAGATTACTTTCCAAGTTAATGTACTATAACAGAACCATAAGTGTGAGGATGTGACATGGGAATTTGAGGAATCAATGAAATAGATGTACCCTCATCTATTTTAATCTTATTTTGTGAAATGAAATTTTGTGGGTGAAATTTTTTAGGAGGGAAGAATATAAAGACCCAAAATTTTATAAATTGAACTTCCCTTCTTATTATATAATTGTATCATATCTAGTAATGTAGTATTACAAAAATCACATTCACATCATGATATAACCAATTTTTTTTTATTATATTGGCTTGAAAATTACATTTAGAGAATAAATAAAACCGTAATATTTAAAAGTGTTATAATAGAGAAAATATAAAATAATGTGACTATAATATGAAAATTTTGATCAACTCAATCCCCTAGAATGACCGCACTAACAAAAAATAGAAATAAAAAATAATATTAGTAAGGAAATATTCGTTTTGGAAAATAAAATATATATAACCTTTATAAAAAACATAAATGAGTGAAGAATGAATGAAATATGAGGTATTTATAGAATGTAGGGAATCCATATAACTGCTAAAAATCTAACCATTGGAATTGTAATCTAACTGTTAGGGATGGTAAACTAACTTTTAAAATAGTATCCCCACCTATGATTGTATAAAATAATATTTAAGTATCCTATAAAATGAAAATATAGAAATATTTTGTCATCTTATAGATAAATAAGTGTTTTTGAAATGATCAAATAATTATTTACATTTTTATAAAACATGAATTTTTTATTTGTATTTATATAAAAATATAAAAACTGGAAAGGATACTTATTTTCATAATTTTTTTATAATAAAATACTATATTTTATTATAATGATAATATAATTTTATGTGATTATAATTAGTTTTTAAGGGGATAAATATTTAATCATAATATTAAGATTAATAATTTTAAAATAAACAATAATTTTATTTAAAAACTAAATATATTGTTTTTATAAAATTTTATCCATAAAATGGATATGACTTTTGGATTCCAAAAATCAAGAAATTTTTGAGGTTAATTTTTTGTATTTTTCTAAAATAATAGAAATTTTGGGGAATAGTGGAATACGAAAAAATATGATATTTTTCATTATAATAAAAATACATGAATTAGTGAGTCATGTGTGATGTATGAAACTATTACCTATAGTAAAAATGAACCAATTACTCTATAAATTCACAATAATCAACACTATTGTTAGTCTCTATAAAAAATAATAAACTAATCGAAATTATATTCAGAAACGCTCTTCTCCTCCCCTTATAAATACCACCCGTCACCACCCATTATCTCTACACATTATAAGATTATTATCTTTCCCATATTCTATCAAAATATCCCTACATACATCTCTCTATGTTCAAGGTTTTTCGATTTTACCAAATTACCACACCAAAGTTTCTTATGGTGTCATCCAAGAGAGGACATCCAAAGAGGTAATGTTCAAAATAAAACTATTATTTAACCTTCTCTTCTTCTACCTCATTATAGATTATTATACAAAAAATGACATAATTACTTTATTATAATAAATATTATGGTATTTTATTATTTTAATGGAATAATAATTACCAAACAACTTTTCATTTTATTCTGAGACAAAAATGATTGTTCATATTATGGTGGGTTCACTTCCTATATGAACAACATACTTTTTTTCTACTCTTACTCCATGGATGGTTATATAAATAATATTCTACTTAAATATGATGATAATAAGTATAAAATAATTTATTTAATATTTTAGGATGTAGTATTAATAATTTAATTAGATAAAAAAATCGTGCTCATGATGATCGGTAAAACCACCTAAATGCACTACTAGAAACATACCCTATACCCACAGTTTGAAACCATGGGTATAGCCCAAAATTCATTGGTTATTGTATATAACCATGATTTTAAGAATCTTGGATTATAGAGCTACTAGTATGGGGCTATACCCACTGTTTCCATAGAAACCACTGGTATAGCCTAGGTGGTTTTATCAAACCCACGGTTCTGGTTAAACCGTGGGTATATATCTATACCCATGGTTCTCCAAACCATCGATATAGATTTTACCAGTACAAAAAATATACCCCTAGTTCATTGAACCGCGGGTATAGCTAGTTGTCCCCATTTGGCAGCAACATGCCTTCCATCCCATCCTGAACCTTTTAATAAAATTTAAACCAAGTTTTACATTCAATGAAATATGTATATTGTATATTTGGCATTCAACCAACTTCTTGAAATTATTTACAAACCATTTATAATACTATAACATATATATAAATCTATATATATAATCAATTCAATTCATTAATCAACATCCACATGTGTATTTACTACTAAGTCAAAAATGGAGGGGATCAATATCTCCCCCATCACCAACATCCTCATCCTCATCCCCATAAATAAAATCCCCATCACAAACAACATCATCTAGAGCATGAAATCACCCGGGGCATCATTTAAAGAGTGCATTGATGCCATATATGAATCAATAGTAGTATAAGCCTCTGATAGAAGTGACTGACTTATAATAGAAATATATTTTAAGAAGTGTTTGGTGAGAAGTTAAATTATTTCATGCTTCTATACATATATTTCTTTGGCCTTAGTTGCTTCTACCTGAGCCCTTTATATCTCAGTGGTCTGAGAGGTTTTATAGGATCCCAATGATGATCCATACATAGTGGTGGTGATGTTTTTCTAGGGTCAACATCAGACTCTCCTATGGTTCTCTTCTCCTAATTCCTAACTCAAATGACCATTTGGCCTAAAGTTGTCATCTTATTTATCATCATTTTCTTATTGGGAATACTATTTAAAATATAAAAAAGATACTTAATTATGAATTACATATAAATATTTGAAATATAAATAAAAAAAATCACAATCTTTTCTTATGTTTGTCTATTTTTTGCTCTTCCATCCTTTTTCCTTCCTACTCGAGAAAAATAATTTTTCTCAAGGTACACGACCTTTGATGCCCAACCCAACTTTCTTAAAATGACATTTATTAGTATAATACTACATTATTGAATAATATGAAGGTGAAAAACATATAATGAATTAAAATCTTAGCTGTTGTAGAAATCCATATAATGAAGAATCATCTAAATATACATTTAATTAGAAATTTAATACTTGTGGAATAACATAAACAATACATAAAACTTGGAATCCTAAACATGGGTTTGATACAGATTCCTCTTGTATGTTTATTTCAGTCAAATTCCATTTGTGTTATGTTATTTGGTTATTTGTTCACTTGATAATTTTTATCATTTGGTCATTAGGATTTTTTTAGGTTAGGTTTTTTTTGGTAAATTGGTAAATTGGCCAATTGATCATTTGGCCATTTGGGAAATTATTCCATTTCATCCATTTAGGAAAATTAGTCCAATTAATCCCATTATGCCAAGTAGATCAATTAGGCCATTTAGGTCCATTAGGCTAATTAGGCCAATAGGACAATTATCCCATTTAGACCAATTATTCCATTTAGGAAATTTAGTCAAATTTGTCCATTTTGGACATTTAGTCTAATTAGGAAATTTAGGTCATTTAGGGCATTTAGGCTAATTAGAAAATTTAGTCAAATTAGTTCATTTCTTCCATTTCATCCAGTTTAGGTCAATTAGGAAATTTAGGCCAATTTAGGCCAGTTAGTCCATTTATTTGGCCAATTTAGGCCAACTAGCCATTATTACATTACACTAATTAGATTTTATTCCATTAGGCCAATTAGCCAATTGGCCATTAGTCCATTAGTCAAAATTGTCCATTAGGCCATTAGAACATTAGGCAATTAGTCATATTAGAAAATTGACCATTATGCCATTAATCCAATTGTCCAATTATCCATTAGTTCATAAGGCCATTAGGATAATTCTCTATTTTTTCATTAGGACATTAGGACAATTGGTATTAGGCTATTATGACATTAGTCCATTAGGCCATCAGTCCATTATTCCATTACGACATTAGGCTATGAGGCCATTAGGCCATTAGGCCATTAGGAAATTAGGCCAATTGGTCATTAGTCCCTTAGGCCCATTTTCCATTAATACATTTGGACAATTGTCCATTAAGACATTAGGCCAATTGTCCATCAGTCCAATTGTCCATTAGGACATTAGGTTATTAGGCTAATTAGACAATTGGGCTTTAGGCCATTAGGCAAATAGGAAATTGGGATAATTTTACATTAGGCCATTGGTCTAATTGTCCATTAGGACATTAGGAAAATTGGATGTTAGGCCATTATACCATTAGGAAAATTTTCCATTAGGCCATTAGGCCAATTTTCCAATTTTCAAGTAGGACATTAGGACATTATGCCTATTGTCCATTAGTCTATTAGGCCAATTGAACCTTATTCCATTATTCCAATTGGACATTTTTCCATTAGGACACTTTTATATTAGGACAATTGGACATTAATCCACTAGTTCCTTAGGCCATTAGGCCATTAATCTATTAAGAAATCAGGCAAATTATCCAATTGGAAATTACGCGATATGGCTTATTGGCCATTAATCCATTATGAAAATTGTCCAATTTTCCATTAGGACATTTGGAAAATTTGTTGTTAGGCCATTATTCCATTTTTTAAATTGGACAATTGGATATTATGACATTAGGCCATTAGAAAAATTGGATAATTGGTTATTAGGCCATCGGTTTGACTTTCCATTAGTGCATTAGGCCAATTGGCCAATTGGCCATTAGGACATTAATCCAATTGGTCAATTAAGCCATTATTCCATTTTTCCAATCGGTCATTAGTCCAATGGGACATTATAACATAAGGACATTATGCCAATTAGACAATTGGATATTAGTCCATTAGTCCATTAGGCCAATTGGTTGTCAGGACATTATCCCATTAGACTAATTTTTTAATTAACCATTAGAACATTAAGACATTAGTCCATTATTCCATTAGGAAAATTTGTCATTAGGAAATTAGGACATTAATCCAATTATCTAATTAGGCCATTATTCCATTAGTTCAATTGTCCAATTGACCATTAGGCCATTAGAAAGGGGTGTTTTCAACCTTATATTAAGGTAATTAATTATAATGAAACTTAAATCTCATAAAAAAATTTAAGTAACAATATAAATATAGATATTATTTATAATAATATTAAAGTACTAGAAACGTCTCATGCTCAGTAATTTTAGTGCGCCCAAAAGTGTAAAATTACGTCATTGAATATTTGTTCTATTTTTTTCCGACGCATCCTAAAAAAATTAATATAAGTAATAATAATTAAATTTTATATGCAAAACATTAAATAATGGGAATACCTTAAACTCATCACTCTTCCAATATGAAATCAATTTTTGATATTTTGTTGTTGTAAAGTCAAGTAATATTAGTACACCCTCTAAATATGAACTAGATCTACTCCTCCAAACAATATATAACTCGTTCTTATATGAATGCTAGAATTCCCCAAGATCCATAAACCTTGAAACCTTAGTAGCTTCATAGTCGGGAAAGTTAAACTAATGCTGGAATGATCATTTTTAATTCATATAAATAAAAAATAATATAGATATAAATTTAACAAATTTTCTTTCCCATATCTCTTCCCTTGCTTTATCTTTAATGTCATTACTGATATATCTCTATGAGATTGGTTATACGAGAATGATATTATTGTACTTGGTTATGTTCCCATGAAACTTCTACACCGTCTTTCATTTTTAACTATCATCTGATTTCATTCAATGTAATCCACTATTATTTATTTTGGTGATTATATGCTTCTTATATAGAGGTGAACCCACATCACCAAGTAGAAGATCCCACTGAATAAGATAAAAGGGAAAAATTATAATTAAGTCACAATACAACAGAACAAAAATTATGTGATATAATTTGACATGCTTATAGTAAAAAATGATAATGTAGGATGCTCAATAGGCTCTAATAGATCTATGGATTTTCTTAAATTAGTAGCCTCTAAAGGATTTGTCTATTTTAATTCATTCTTTGGGAGATCTTCATGAACTGGAGTGGAAGATAAAGGATTAAAATCATCAAATATTGGATGGATAGTAGGAAATGGAGGTGGTGTATACATTATAAGATATGGGTAGTAGGGTTGTAGATACATCAAAGTATGTCCATATGGTAAAGGTGGGAACTTCCCTGGAGGTGGTGTAGACATGGTATGGGAATAAGAGGCTAAATGAGATGATGATGGAGGCATGGGGGGAAAGTACCCAGAGGATGAAGCGTAGGATGGAGAGGTGTGGTAGATGGTGTGTCAACTGGTCGTTCAAGGTGGGAACAGGTACAACATGTTCTCTGTCTGTGTCTAAGAGCACCCCTGCTTAGACCCATACTAGTAGGGTTAAGAGGAGTCAACTTCGGTTCAATTTAACATCCCTAAAAATTGATAAATAATGTGAACATGAAATTATATGTAATTCAGAAGAAAATATTTCAATTATTATACTCACTAAGGGAATAAGAGGAGGCAACCCACACTCGCACATCTATCTATCAATATCAAATAATTTCTTCCTTCGAACTTATTTAGTATTTTTCATAATATACATAAGAATTAAATGTAAATTTTTTATAAATAGTTTTAAAAAATCATGCATATAACTTAATATTCAAATAATTCATAAAAAAATTCATAACATTTTTTAGAAACAATAATTTAAAACCAAGTTATACATTTTTTAAAAACCCATTTTAAACCCAGGTTTTTAATTGAAATAAATCTAATTAAATCAAATGAAACCAAACAATACTAAAAAAACAAATCATTCCAAACTAATACTAAATTAAAGTAATTATAGTAATACCAAAATGAAAAATCCATGTCAAGGTAAAGTGAATAAACTATGAACATATATGGTATATCTATATATTACCCGCCACTACTTCAAGTTCAACCTCAACTCTCATAATGGGTAAATTTGAGTCATCAAATGAAATATTATATTTAACACCAATGGGGGAATTAATGGTTTCAATTTCATCCTCATCATCACGAAAAATATGTCTTGGGATTACAACATTAATGACAATGTAATCATGTCTCATATGATCTTTCACATAAAACACTTGTTTTTACATTGGTTCCAAACTGTATGGGTCATCGATAGCCACAAATAAACTCATTTAAAGAACCTTAAATCCACAATCATCAATAAATGTACCAAGTCACATCATTGAATCAAACCATTTACATTTAATCTTATTGATTCAACCATGATAGTAGTAACCCAATAACAATGTTTTCTCAACAAGTGAAAAATAAGACACCTTTTCATATCAAAGATGACTATATAATGCACTATAATTATAGAATTTTATAGTAGTTAGTAGAACTCCATCACGTTGTGTCCTCATTTTCACCACTCGATGAGTTGTTAGAAATTTATATCCATTGATTATTAAATATTTTCATTCAAGAACCAAATAATTGGAACCAAAATCCAACACTCTTAATTCTTGATAAAAATTTTCAATAGGTAAAATCAATGCAAGAAATAAATGTGAATAATACAATTAAATGAATATCTATATTTTAAATTAATTAAATTAATGGCCATACCCATGATTTCAACCTAACATTAAATTGTTGGCTATGAAAATCCACTCTCCTTATCAAAGTCACGGATCGATGAACTCAACGTATAATTTTTTTATGTTCCCTATATAAAAAAATAATAAATGTTTAAGGTATATGTGAAATTTTATAGTTGAGATAACATAAATATTCAAATTAATTAATTGATATAGTCATAAAAAACCATAGTTAAACAAGAATACGTGATGTTCCATATCCCACTCTTCAAGGCTCAATGTAACCAATGTATATGACCTTGGAATTCCTTTTGTTTGGTGAAAACATAGAAATGATGAATAAATTTACCCATAATAATCATCTTCAATTCTCATTGTCTGGTTATATATTTTTCTCACATCAGAAAAATACATTAAACAAAAATCAATACATTCTTAAGCCATATAACCTCTCCCAATTGAACCTTCTAGATGATTCTTATTTCAAACATAATATTTCATTGTGAACATATTTCTATCAGTAAGATATATCCACTTAAAAGAAACAGGTCCCACAATAAGTGTTTCAGTTCAGAGATAAACTGTTAAATGCATCATTAAGGTAAAAAATAAAAGAGGAATTGTTTTTTCCAACTCACAAAAAATTAATTTTTACTATTGATTAATATTTTTCAAGAAATACTTCTATAAAATTTTATAGCAAAGTTCTCAAAAAATGGAATAAGATAATCACTATCACCCTTGCATTAATGGATATCAAATTCCAGATTTCTTTTGGAATCAATTCACGAAGTTGGATGTGATAATCATTATTTTTAAGGATTTTAGTTTTAAATCCCTTATATTGACTCATTTAGATATGATGCTAGAATAACCATTAAAAACCTTGATATTATCCCATTTTCCCAAAAATTGATTTTTCTCAAAAGGTTTCATCACATAAGAAGAAAAAGGAACCTTCCATTTTTTTCACTAATACACACATGATGCAATTCTCATCGAATACACCAATATAACAAGTCTCGTTGAGATCAAAAGTAATATTTGGTCTTCCCCTTTAAGTTTAGAAGTACTTAAAGAAACACATCACATATATTTTTCTCAATGTTAATTACTTCTAAACAATGATTTAAAAAATTGGTAGAAAAATATGGAAACTGAAAAAGTTACTTCTATTTTTCAAATTGTAAATGGATTCAGTGTCAACATTCTTACTCTTTTTATATTTCATCTATCCATTACTGAATAAAAAACCGAAATCTTTTAATTAATTAAGCACATCAGTTCTATACATACATTGATTTAGCTGTTTAGTGTCAATAAAATTGTGAATTCTCCAATGATTCTTCTTGTATTTATGATCCATTAGAATGAATCTTCTATGCCATATGAAATAGAAACTAAGATGATATTTAATCCTTATCAATCATTTATAATTCATAAAAATAGGACATGAAATTTTTCCCTTTGTGCTACAACCAGAGATCATTTTATAAGATGGGAAATAATTTATAGTCTTTAGAATGGAAAAAAACATATGAAATATATTCTTCGAAGAATAATCCAATGTGCACACACCCATATAACAAAGCTACTTGAACTCTCTAATTAATGGTTTTAGGTAGATGTTTATATCATTTCTGTGATCAAACGTTCTAGATATCAGAATACTCAAGGAAGCGAATGTTTTTTCATTAAAATCTATGGAGGAAGATTATAAACATGGATAGAAACTGGCCACGTTCTTTGAGAAATAAGCATATGACCAAATAGATTAAATATCATCATCTTTAGTGTTTTCCTCATGTGTGTTTCTATCATTGCCTTCTTACACTGGCATAATATATCTCTCATGATAATGAAAAAAAGGAAACCGATCAAATATAAAATTCACCATACAACTTATTTCTTTATGTTTATAAATAGTAGAATATTTTCTTATCTCTCCATTATGATACCAAACATAATAGTTTTTTTAAATACAACCTTTTTATATGGTATCTAAATTATTCTATGATTATCTATGGTCCTCCAACACAATTATATCATGGACACTATATATAACCTCCATCTAAAGAATTGTTAAATGAAAAATATAAAATAATTTCCAAATTCTTATGAAACACAGTTAAAATATCATTGGTATGATAAATCCATTTTCTATACATTATATTATAGGGATTGTTTTGGTTCTAATCAATAATTTAATCCATAATTACAATGCTATCCAAATTTAAAGACAAGTTAAAAGTTTAGTGTAGAGGAAATTAAAGAAAACTAATATGAAACCAAATTAAATACTATGAATATGTAAGAAACCATTATAGAATACTATTATCCATCCAATTAATGAACAAAAAATATCATAATAAAAAACCAATACATTCTCATATAAATGCAAACAAGGTACACGTGTTGGAATAATTAAAAACTAAGGAATACTAGCATAAGAATGTGTATTTCCTATTCATAGAGGTCCTCTCATTTGAAACATAATTGAGGATAACATTTAGTTATGAAAAGATTTTATTTAAGGTTAATATTACTTATATTATTAAAACATCAAGAAAATATATATTACATTATTTTATATTTTAATTTAAAACATATTTAATTTTGGGAAGATCCATCAAGACTATTAATTAATCCATTCCATCTAACTTCATGAAAATCATCCATTACTTTACGACTTATGAAACTTTTTAATTAAGTTAGAGTTTAATGAGATGGATTTATATTCATTGAACATGAAATGGAAATATATGTATAACTACTCAATACATGATAAATGGATAACTGATAATCAAACAACTATATCTTTTTGGGTCAAAAAAATCCAATAAATACTTAAACCATGGTTCATGATAAGATAAATTAAATTTCAATAATTAAATCCCATAACTCTAGGATAATAAAAACCAACATTAACCCATGTAGTTAACTTTAATATGACTCCAAACTCCAAAAATATCTAAATCCCGAAAATATTCCACCAAAGGACTCTAAAATTTAAGTTAAATCAGTAAGAATCCCTAGGAAAGTTTTCAAAATAAATAAATTATAATCGAAATAGTACTTTTATGAAATTAAAAGACTATATTCGATCTGTATTAGACTATAAATTAAAAAATACAATGACATAAGTGATGAAAAAATGCTCTAGTAGAATAACATGTATAGATGAAAATGAAAATAATAGCCAGTAAAATCGAAGATAGATTTGGAATTCATTAATCTGATGTCAAAGAAGATCATAATAAAAAATATTTGAATTGGGAGAGAATGCTAGAGAAGGAAATTTCCTGTCCCTCAGGTGAGGGGAGAATAAATAAAAGGAGGGAAAGAAATGTTACCTATCAAAGGTCTCAAAAAAATGCCACAAATAGAGGAAGAACACCCTAGTTGTAGAGACCCAAATCTCGACGTTCATGGAAATTACATTACTTTTGTGGAATATATAAAACATAACAAAAACAGACGCCCAAAGACCGTGTTAGTTTAGGGTATTTAGAAAATCGGAATATAATCTACTAATCATGGTGAAAGATCTTCAACATCTCCCATAATAATCTTCCCCTTTTATTTTCCTACCTAAAACCTTCCTTTATATCCTGGGGAAAATAAAACATAAAAAGGGTGAGCTCAAATGATCAGTAAGGGTAAAAACGGAGAACTTAAAAACAATCCATAAACATTTGAACGTAAAAAAATGAACATAAAACATCAAAATCTTGAGCAATGACATAAATCTTGGTAGTACATAAGGCATAGATCATAAAGGAACATTAATCATGATAAAATGGAATGGGAATAAAACATGGAATTATGGAAAACCATTAATCACTTGATATTATTTCCATAGTAGCCAAGGCATTGCTTCCAAGACCATCATAGTGGATAAAGTCCATTACTAAACCGGGTTTACTTTCTGTTCCAGCCCTGTATTACTGAACCATATTCACTTCCCATTCCAACCATGTCTATATCATGAGATATAAATCTTTACCCAATGCATTGGAGGGAGATATATGTCCCACCTATATCATAATGAAACCATTCTTTTGTGTTCCACAAAATAAACATAAATCATTCATCATAACCCAAAGGGTAAAATGAGTTTCATGAACATCATCCCATCATAACATAATCCATATAAAACAAATGGATATCATTTCATAATAAGAAAAATAAAACCATGTAAATAATAGAGACATTATACTTGAAACATAAAAATACTAAATAATTTCATCTTAGATGGAAAGTAGTTTTGATAAAACATTTGAAATGAATTCTTGATGAAAATATCCTTCTTCTTCAAAATCGTTTTCTTTTCACAATATTCCATGCAATTTTAAAAGAAAAGGATTTTTTTGAAAATAATCATGAAATCTTGTAGAGTAAGCTTCATAGAGATAAGGCATTATGAAACCGTAAAAAAATCCATTCATGCCATATAAGTTAAAAAAAACAATCTTCTCGTACTTTTGTCGGAAAAGTCAAAAAGTACCTCGTATGGTAAACAAAAGAATGATTCCTTTCATACCAAGTGTTAAAAGTAAAAAAGGGTAAAAATGACTTTAAACATACATGGAGGAATAATAAACATTTTATGAATTTTTTTTTATAAAACATGGACATGGATGATAAACATAACCCCAATAAATACTTATGAATTAACAATCCCAAATAAGAACGAGATTTGAATAATCAGCCCTTACCTTAGGTCCAATTTCTTCCGTACATGTCCAAAATTCCTGTATAGTCGGTTTAAACATATTATAAACTTGTAATAGAACTATAATAATATTTATGATATCATATATTATTCACTTAGGTCTTTATATTACCCGTTCATTTGTCAATTTCATGTTAAAGCAACGTTTTGGGTAATAATCGTATCATTTATCATTTGTGTTTGGACTTGTTGTTATTGATTTTATTATTACTTATATCATTATTTACTTAATTAAATAATGTAAAACATGATTTATATATCATATATATTCCGTATATATATGTATAATAGATAGAAAAATGAAATGAAATACACCGTTCATGGAGATGATAGGCCGTACGTACGCATGAACGTTGTTTTCATTTCCTTATTGAATTGAATGGAAGTAAGTAGATGGCATACATACATATATATACACACATAAATACAGTAGAATTATTATTTCATATATTTCATTATTATTCATTATATATACTTTATAATCATTCTTGAATGGTTAACTTGAGGAATGAATCTCATCGCGACGGGGAGACGGTAATCCGTATGTACGAACGAGTGATGATATCGTTCCCATAATTATTGAATGGAATTGGAGTGGATGATATAAAATCTCAGAATTAGTATCATGTTATAATAATCATATATAGTTATTATTTCCACCATTATACCCATCCAATTAAGGTGGTGTTGGAAAAACATATTACACCACGGCGTGGAGACAGTAAGTCGTACGTACGCACGTGCGATGATTTCGTTTTTCATAGGATGGATAGAAGGTGAAATATGGTTGTTTAATATTTATAATAACATATCCTTATATGAGTCATACTGATGTTATTATTTTATAATGAAACAAATAGAGAAGAGGAATTAGAAGAAGAAATAAATTTGAAAGAATCAGTAAAGGATATTACCTCTTCCTCGACGCGCCTCTTCTTAACCTCCTCTTAGGGCACTAAATTTGGTCTTTGAAGAAGAAAAGGACCTATATTAGGTTTCTATGGAAGTGGAGAAAATAAATGGACAGGTTTTGGCCAATAATGAAGGCTCAAAATGTTATGAAGGGGAGAGGGAGGAGGTGCCCTTTTATAAGGGAAGAGAGGGGCACTTTTGGAAACCTCAAAAATATTAATTTATAATAAATTTAAACCCCACTTAAAAACCTCCAAAAATGACTCAATTATAATATGAGATGATATAGGGTTGTAATATAATAAACTAATAAAATTTATACATGTTGGTAATTTATTTTAAACCTTATCAACTTGATTTATCCTTATTTAATCCATTTAATTTTATTTGTGGTAATAATATTCTAAATTTTAAATTGTTATAAATAATTACTTATGTGTTGTGAATTATCCATAATTGGATACTTTATGAAATTTTATACCATATAAAGTTAAATTTATAATGTTTAAATATTTTAGTGATTTTTAAACAATTTAGTAATATTTTATTTTTATAAAATAACAATAGTGTCAATTTTGACACTATTCATTTATTTGAATTTAAATAAAATCCACACAGAGGATATATTCGAAAAAAATATTTAATATATTCATAACATGTCATATTTGTCTAGAAAATTAGTGGATCACATTAAATAGTTCATATAATATTTATTTTAATATTTTTAAAACCATTTATTTGATATTTCAATCAATAAAATAATTTCTACATCACTATTGCATCATCATTAATGATAATTATTTAATCTTTAAAAATTATAAATAAATTCACATGATGTAGATAATTTTATTATATATTTGGAGACTATTAATATTTGATGTTTTATGATGTTTATCACTAAATTAAAATTATTACACTAAAAAGATATAAGACAGTGACATGTTGTCACTTTCTTCGATTTTAATAATAATTACATCATTTTCATGGTAAAAAGTCCATTAAATGAATATATTCCGACCATCAGGTGATATGGGTTAACTTTTATTCATCCAATATAATTTTTTCAGGTGTTAGGGTAATTTTATAATATTATTGTTACCCTTAATTGCCTGATTTACCTTTAACTGTGCTAAATATAATTTATCGTAGTTACTATTCATAATTCCCAAAAAAAAGTAGCCTATTAACATAATTTGGAACTAATGATTCCAAATATGGAATCAATTTTTCCAAATTCAAGACACAGAAGATGCATTAATTAATTTAAAATTAATCCTGTGTCGAAAAAAATAGGTTTTTATTTAAAACATTGCAAAAGATTAAAATGTTTTTACCTATGAATTCAATGTAAAATTAATAAAAATGACATAGATTATATTAAATGGAAAAAATATATTCTATTTATACTTTAAACCATTCAATATTATAATTTAACCATATAAATTATCTTGATGAAAAAAGTTGTTTTTAAATAAAATTTAGCGTATTTTTACTATTCATCAAAATATGAACGTTATCAGAAAAATATCAAAACTTTATCCAACATAAATTTTTATATCCTGATTCACAAGAATATGTTTTTTTTGTAAAATTGAACTTATAAAATTGTTAAAAATTATATTTAAAATGGGTGCGCCATCAAAAGGCGCAAAACTGCATTTTTTTGAAAAATACTTATTTTACCTGAAAAATTTATTTTGTTCTCATACCATGATCTAAAAAATATGTAAGATGAATGATAATGTTATAAAATTCAAAATTTAGTTAATACTATTCATAACGGCTAGTTCATAATAATATTATAATAATATATCATTTAGTGAAACTCGGTATTGCATACAACACATGCTATCGAGGAAGGTCGCGCTTGCGTGTAATGAAAGCCAAGTCAGGGTTGCGTGTAGGGAAAGATTCCTTTGGTGTTGCGTATAACACACTAAAAATATAGTTCAGTTATATATTGATCAAAATTTATACTTAGTGTTGTGTAAAATGAATTTTATTCGAAAGAACTTGAAATTGTGTGCATCACAAGCCAAGAATAGTGTTGCATATACTACAAGCTAATACGGTGTTGCGTATAGCACAAGATAATCTTGATGAAGCGTACAAAAAAAGATATCAAAGAAATTAAAAATAATAATTCTCATTAAATCTCAGGGTGTTACATTCTACCCCCCTTAAAATGAATTTCACCCTCAAAATTCGTCGGGGTTATAAATGATTTTCTACTTGAAAGTTTCTTTCATAGAAACCCACATCGTAAAAAGGAATACTAAAACATAATTTTAAAATGGAACGTTAGAAATATAACGGATACCCAAAGTAACTCATCACTGGGTTTCCACATAGGATAACATAGGTGAAAACATGGATATGGAAGAGAAATCTGACCATCAAGTTCTGATGGAGAGTGGCAGAGAACATGACTATGAAAAAGCCAAAAATTACAAAGCCATAAATTTGTGATGATCTAAGGTACCATTTGATTCATCAGATATGAGAGTACTAGGACAACATTTTTGGTTTTCAAGATCATTTCCCTAAATTTGATGAATTTTTTCATAAGGAGAAATACTTACTTGATTTCAGTGTAATATCATTGTTGGTCATTCCATGAACAATTTCCACTTAATCTCTTATTTAAAGAAATGAAGTTGAATTTTTCATTCTTGAAGTGTTAGTAGATCATGAGATAGAATGATAGGTCATTCCATCTGTCTCTATCACAAAAAGGTTAGCACAAGTTATTAAATATACATAAGTCCATCTATGCTGAGATTAATCGTATATGGTTCCAAAAAATTGAATTATACTTCATCTATCATACCTCTTAATAAAATAAAATTAATTTATACTAACCATGGACTTCATGTAGGCCAGTGGTAGGCGATAAAGGCCTGTTTCACTTCGGTTGTGGGTTCGATTTCTGCAACCTTGTCTGACTCGACGGGTTGTCACCCATCCTACGGGTTTTCCTTTTTCTAAAACTATACTATTATAACTTTCCAAAAATAATATTGAAAAAGTTCTCACCTTAAACAATACTTTATGATGTCTAACCCAATATATTCCAATATTTAGGCTTATCCAAAATACTTATGTCCAAGCTTATAGTATAAATAAAATGATTACTAGAAATGTCATCTACCGATCATGTGAATACCATCATTTATCCCTCATATATCATACGATATATCTTGTTGGTCACATTCTAAACATGTGAATACCTTAATCATGTATTATGTTGAAACATGAATTACCATAGAACCTTTGTGAAAACATGAATGCCATCAAAAGTTAACTCTTTCTTCATACCAAATTCCCAAAATTTCTATACATTCAAACCCTGATGTCACTTTGTCCTTATATCAGTCATGAGATCATTAGTACTATCAAACATATTATTTTATCCTTATCCCTTAATTATGTGCATATCATCTGATTTCCAAAAATATTTCAATCATTTTTCATGGTTACCGGTACCATACAATTATTGAAAACCAATACATAGATATTCCAATATTCCATGATACTATAAATGAGATTCCACAACACTATTTTGGAATCCCGTTACATAAACACTTAATCATTCCACAAATTCATTGTCATATTAAACATCACCAATAGTGATCGCATGTGACTTCCTTTTGTCCTTTTCCTTAAGAGGTTTCTCACATCGATCATCATTAACCCTTGGATTAAGGCAATGATTAGCATAATGAACCATTTCATTTCACTTAAAGCATTGAAGTGTTGGTGGTGCATTCTCTGTAGTCTTTTATCTATTCACATCATTAGCTACCATTTTCCCATTACTTCGACACTCATCTACTCGATGAACATCTTTTCCACACTTAAAATATTTTCTAGTCCCTTTAAGACAATATCCACCATTATTCTTTCCACAATTTGAGCATAAAGAAACATTCGTCTTCTTTTCACCATTGTTTTGAGATTTTTTCTTGAACTCCATCTTTCGTTTCTTGTCAAAACCATGAGATGGATATGTAACAAAAACTTCCAGTTCTACCTTGATACCACAATGCACAATTTATTCATAGCTACTGAAGTCTCTTATATCTAATTCCCTTCAAAGACTTGGTTTTAAGCCACTAAAAAATCGATCAACTTTACTTTCAAGTTGGATGATAAAGCCAGATGCATACCTTGCAAGCCTTGTAAAATTCACCTCATATATACCAACATATTCATCATCCTTTTTCTTAAGCTCAAGGAACTCCTTTTCTATCTTTGTTCTAAGAATACGAGGGATGTACTTATTGAAAAACAAGTTCTTGAATTCGTCCCATTCCATGGATTCAATTTCATCTTGGGGCATTGTATTTTTAATTAGAGTCCACCACTGGTGTGCTTCACCTTCTAAACGGTAAACATCTAAAATGAATTTTTCATGTTCCGAACAATGAAGTATGGAAAATATAATTCCAATGGTACTTATCCATTGTTCAGCAATAAGTGGATCAGAAGACCCATTGAAAGAAGGTGGACGTTGCCTCATGAAGGACTCAATAGAATATTGGTCCCTTGTATGCTCATTTGGAAGTCCAGAATGATTCATAGTTTGTGTAAGTATAGAAATAATATTTTTCACTCAATTTTCCATAAAATTTGGTTGTTCAGGAGAACAACCATTGCATTGTCCATTACATTTATCAACACGGTTCCTTCGGGGTCCATCCATCGTCTAAAACCCAAAAAGAAAAGTGTGAGAGGCAAAAATCATTCTAGGAAAACAACTTAATAAAGGGGGCGTACCTTAAATATCTAAGATCTTAGGTTTAATTATATGATTTTTACCATAATTATAGAACTATAACCTATACTTATACTTAACCTTAGGGACATCCCTAGACATAACTTAGAAATATCTCTAGTAATCTCACTAAAGTTTTTGCATCCTAGTTTCCAAAGGTTAACTAAACCTTCACTCTGATACCAACTATAGAGACCCAAATCTGTATGTACATGGACATTACATTACTTTTGTGGAAAAATTTAAACATAACAAAAATAGATGCCCAAAGACCGTGTTAGTTTAGTGTCTTCAGAAACTCAGAACATAATCTACTAATCATGGTGAAAGATCTTCAACATCTCTCATAATGATCTTCCCCTTTTGATTTCCTACCTAAAACCTTCCTTTATATCCTGGTAAAAATAAAACATAAAAAGGGTGAGCTCAAATTCTCAGAAAGGGTAAATATTTAGAACTTAAAAACAATCCATAAACATTTGAACGTAAAAACATTAACATAAAACATCAAAATCTTGAGCAATGACATAAATCATGGAAGTACATAAGGCATAGATCATAAAGGAACATTAATCATGATAAAATGGCATGGGAATAAAACATGTAATTGTGGAAAACCATTAATCACATGATATGATTTCCATAGTAGCCAAGGCATTGCTTCCAATACCATCATAGTGGACAAAGTCCATTATTAAACCGGGTTTACTTGATGTTCCAGCCCTGTATTACTGAACCAGATTCACTTGCCGTTCCAACCATGTCTATATCATGAGATATAAATCTTTATACAATTCATTGGAGGGAGATATAGGTCCCAACCATCTCATAATGAAACCATTATCATGTGTGCTACAAAATAAACATAAATCATTCATCATAACACAAAGAGTAAAATGGGTTTCATGAACATCATCCCATCATAACATAATCCATATAAAACAAATGGATATCATTTCATCATAATCAAAATAAAACCATGTAAATAATAGATACATTATAATTGAAACATAAACATACTAAATAATTTCATCTTATATGAAAAATAGTTTTGATAAAACACTTGAAATGAATCCTTGAGGAAAATACCCTTTCTTCTTCAAAATCATTTTTTTCACAAAATGCCATGAAATTTTAAAAGAAAAATATTTTGTTGAAAATAATAATGAAATATTGTAGAGTATTCTTCATGGAAATAAGGCATTATGAAACTGTAAAAAAATCCGTTCATGCCATATAAGTTAAAAAACAATCTTCTTGTACTTTTGTCGGAAAAGTCAAAAAGTACATCGTATGGTAAACAAAAGAATGATTCCTTTCATACCATGTGGTAAAAGTCAAAAAAGTGTAAAAATGACTTTAAACATACATGGAATAATAGTAAACATTTTATGAAAACATTTTTATAAAACATGGACATGGATGATAAACATAACCCCAGTAAATACTTACGAATTAACAATCCTGGACAAGAACAAGATTGGAATAATTATCCCGTACCTTAGGTCCAATTTCTTCGATACGTGTCTAAAACTCATGTATAGTGGGTTTAAACACATTATAAACTTGTAATATAACCATAATGATATTTATAATATCATATATGATTCACTTAGGTCTTTATATTACCCGTTCATTTGTCAATTTCATGTTAAAGCAACGTTTTGGGTAATAATCGTATCATTTATCGTACGTGTTTAGACTTGTTGTTATTGATATTATTATTACTTATATCATGATTTACTTACTTCCAGAATGTAAAACATGATTTATATATCATATATATTTAGTATATATATGTATAGTAGATAGATAAATGAAATTAAATACACTATTCATGGAGACGGTAGGCCGTACGTATGCATGAATGTTGTTTTCATTTACTTATTGAATTGAATGGAAGTAAGTAGATGACATTCATACATATATATATATATACATAAATCCAGTAGCATTATTATGTCATATATTTCATTTTTATTCATTATATATACTTTATAATCATTCTTGAATGGTTAACATGGAGAATGAATCTCATCGCGTCGTGGAGACGGTAATCCGTATGTACGCTTGAGCGATGATATCGTTCCCATAATTATTGAATGGAATTGGAGTGGATGATATAATATCTCAGAATTAGTATCATGTTATAATAATAATATATAGTTATTATTTCCACCATTATACCCATCCAAGTAAGGTGGTGTTGGAAAAACAGATTACACCATGGCGTGGAGATGGTAAGCCGTACGTACACACGCGCGGTGATTTCATTTTTTGTAGGATGGATAGATGGTGAAATAGGGATCTTTATTATTTATAATAACATATCAATATATGAGTGATACTGATGTTATTACTTTATATTGAAACAATTAAATAAGAGGAAGTATAAGAAGAAATAAATTTGAAAGAATCGGTAAAGGATATTACCTCTTCCTCAATGCGCCTCTTCTTAACCTCCTCTTAGGGCACTAAAGTTGGTCTTTGAAGAAGACCATGACCTCTAGTAGGTTTCTAAGGAAGTTTAGAAGAGAAATGGATAGGTTTTTTCCAAGATTGAAGGCTCAAAATGTGGTGAAGAGGAGAAGGAGGAGGTGCCCTTTTATAAGGGAGGAGAGGGGAACTTTTGGAAACCTCAAAAATATTAATTTATAATAAATTAAAACACCTCTTAAAAACCAAAAAAAATGACTAAATTAGAATATGAGATGATATAGGGTTGTAATATCATCAACCAATAAAATTTAGACATGTTTGTAATTTATTTTAAACCTTATTTACTTGATTTATCCTTATTTAATCCATTTAATTTTATTTGTGGTAATAATATTCTAAATTTTAAATTGTTATAAATAATTTCTTATGTATTGTGAATTGTCCATAATTGGATACTTTATGCCATTTTAGACCATATAAATTTAAATTTATAATTTTTAAATATTTTTGTGATTTTTAAACAATTTAATAATATTTTATTTTTATAAAATAACTATAGTGTCAATTTTGACACTATTCATTTATTTGAATTTAAATAAAATCCAAACAGAGTATATATTAGAAAAAAATATTTAATAGATTCATAACATGTCATATTTGTCTAGAAAATTATTGGAGCACATTAAATAGTTCATATAATATTTATTTTAATATTTTTAAAACCATTTATTTGATATTTGAATCAATAAAATAATTTCTACATCACTATTGTGTCATCATTAATGATAATTATTTAATCCCTAAAAATTATAAATAAATTATAATGATGTATATAATTGTATTAGATTTCTGTAGACTATTTATGTTCGATGTTTTATGATGTTTATCACCAAATTAAAATTATTACACTTATAAGATATAAGAGAGTGACATGTTGTCACTTTCTTTGGTTTTAATAATAATTACATCATTTTCATGGTCAAAAGTCCATTAAATGAATCTATTCCGACCCTTAGGTGATATGAGTCGACTTTTATTTATCCAGTATAATTTTTTTAGGTGTTAGGGTAATTTTATAATATTATTTTTACCCTTAATTTCTTGATTTACCTTTAACTGTGGTAAATAAAATTTACCGTAGTTAATATTCATAATTCCCAAAAATAAAAAGTATCCTATTAACATAATTTGGACCTACTGATTTTAAATATGGAATTCATTTCTCCAAATTCAAGATACAAAAGATTCAGTAATTAATTTAAAATTAATCCCGTTGTAAAAAAAACAGGTTTTTATTTAAAACAATAGAAAAGATTGAAATGTTTTTAACTATGAATTCAATGTAAAATTAATGAAAATGACATAAATTATATTAAATGGTAAAAATATATTATATTTATACTTTAAAACCATTCAGTATTATAATTTAACTATATAAATTATCTTGATGAAAAAAAGTTGTTTTTAGATAAAATTTAGCGTATATTTACTATTCATCAAAATATGAACATTATCATAAAAATATAAAAATGTTATCCAACATAATTTTCTATATCCTGATTCACAATAAGAAGTTTATTTTGTATAATTGAACTTATAAAATTGTTAAAAATTATATTTAAATTGGATACGCCATCAAAAGGTGGCAAAACTGCATTTTTTGAAAAATACTTATTTTACCTAAAAATTTTATTTTGTTCTCATACCATGATCTAGAAAACGTGTAAGATGAATTATAATGTTATAAAATTAAAAATGTATTTATTACTATTCATAATGGGTAGTTCATAATAATATTATAATAATATCTCGTTTAGTGAAACTCGGTATTGCGTACAACACACGCTATCGAGGAAGGTTGCTCTTGCGTGTAATGCAAGCCAAGTAAGGGTTGCATATAGGGAAAGCTTCATTTGGTGTTGCTTATAACAGAATCAAAATATAGTTCAGTTATACATTGATCAAAATCTATACTTGGTGTTGTGTAAAATGAATTTTATTCGAAAGAACTTGAAATTGTGTGCATCACAAGCCAAGAATAGTGTTGCGTATACTACAAGCTAATACGGTGTTGCATATAGCGCAAGATAATATTGGTTAAGCATACAACAAAAGACATCAATGAAATTAAAAAGAATAATTCTCATAAAATCTCAGGGTGTTACACTAGTTGATGGGTGCAATGCCTCCTGAGAGGAGGGGGGATGCCGAGGCTCATACATGGGAGAAGGTTAGGGATTCAAAATGAGGATGAGAGGGGGATATCGAGTGTTGGATGAATATTTAAGGAGATATACACACCATTTTTGAAAACCCATTGGTATATCTCAACCTATAAAAATGATTTTTTTAAACCGTGGGTATCCATGGGGATAAAACTTGTTTTAGGTAGTGATGAACTAACCATATTACGATAACACTTATACTAAATGAATCATACCTATGTAAAAAGAATATAAATATTTTGGGCCATTTAAACTTGTGTAAGGGAACGAATTTGATTTCATTTCACTTATGGTGTTTTATTCTCATTTGATAAGAACATCAATAATTTTAAAAAATACTAATGTAACCTTGGTGCCATGAAATAAACCACTTTGGGATAATGATTATAGACATGGGGTATTAGTTAAATGACTATAAGGTATCATAAAAGTTTAATGATAAATCATGTATATTTTAATTAGATTATTTATCAAGGGTTTAATAAATCTAATTTTATCATTCAAGATGTTAATTGAAATTCTAGAATGCATTCAGAACTGAGGTATGATAACTCTCCATACCATCCATTTTTCTTTAGGTCATGACATATATCTCTATAACTCATTATATACCTCCATTAAATTTAAATTAATTCATACATCTGACATTTAGAAGACCAACTTTAGAGTTATTTATGTCCATTATGAGTATCTTGTTATGTCATTTTCTCTAACTTCTTCCCCTATTGTTTTTATGGAACTGGTGAATATGATATTCCATGAATTAATTGATTCATTCATGGTAGTTTTTTTGGATAAAATTTTCTTTAATTTATGTTTGAGGAACATTATATACATAATTTGAGAGAATTTATGGAAATATTGAGAAATACCCGACTTTACATAAAGTGTTCAAAGTGTAATTTATAGATACAAGAAGTGAAATTTTCAAGAAACATGGTCTTAGAACATAATATTTCAATTTATCTTGAGAAGGTGAATCTTTTCATGGCTTGTGATAAATCGCATAATGTTTTTTAGATTTATATCTTCTTGGATTTTATGGGGGACCACCACATGTTTTTGAAAGTTTTATTAATGCTGGCTTCTTTGATGACTATTCTCACTCAAAAAGGAGTGAAATTATTATAGGATAAGAAATGTTAGAGTTATTTTGTTTAGTTGAAATGTATTTTTTACATCTACACTATTGTTGAATATTCTATAGGTTGTGCAAGACTATGTGTTTTTTAATTATTCATCATATTTGGGTGTGGGCTATGTCCTCATGTAGGGTGATCATGGGGTAGCCTATGGTTATAAAATGCTTAGGCCACATGAGAATAATTATCCGAACCTTGATCTTGAACTTGAGAATTTGATGCATACTCTTAATATTTTGTGTCATTAAATTTTTGGATAAAGGTTTACAGTTTATTATGACCATAAAAACATGTGATATATCTTCTCTAAAAAATATCTGAACCTCAGATATAGGCACTGGGTGGAATACTTGCACTATTTTGAGTTTTACATTTCTTACACCCCTGTTTATGTGAATTTAATTGCTGATACATTGAGTTGAAAAATTCAAACCTATGATACTAAAGAATCATCCAAAAATTGTAAATTGATGGATCACTTTGATCAGTTGAATTTGTGAGTCTGGGAGAATGATTCTGAGTTTTTTTTGGGGAGCATACTGTTGCACTACTCTCTTCTCAAGATGATTCTTCATGAGTTGCAGTTTGATGATTAATTCCTTTTCATTAAGGACTCTTTTTTGGTGGAAATACCATTGGTACGTGGTAATTATATTTAGGGGGTATCCAATGTTTTCAGAAATGATATATTGTGCCCTTTAATATGAGAGAGGATGTCATAGTGGACTATCATAGTTCTTAGTGAGAAATGAACCTGGTAACCACAAAGATGTTCTATAGAATTCAATGAAGATTTTGGTGTGTTGTTATTAGGAAATACATCATTGACTTAATTTCATGTTGTTATAATAGCCAACATGGTCAAATCTAAGCACTAAATACCTTTGTGTTTACTTCAGCTACTTCTAGTGTCGAATGGGAAGTGGGATGAGATCTCTATGGACATTTTGGTTGGGTTACTATGTACACTATGAGGGAAGAATTAAATTAGGGTTGTGATTGATCACTTCACCAAATCATCTCAGTTTATACCCATTCAAGATACATCAAAAGTTCAGGATTTGGGAAGTCTCTATGTGAAATAGGTCATTAGATTGCATGGATTTCCATTTTTTATAGTTTCTGATAGGTATCCCTGGTTCACTTCTCATTTTTTGAGAGGCCTCCATAAGGTTTCCTTATCCCAGGTACATTTCAGAATGACATATCATCCATAGAATGCTGACCAAACATAATGATCTATATTTATTCTAGAGGACATGTTAAGGGCAAGTGTTCTCAACTTTGGTGGAGTTTGGGATATCCATTTGGTATTTTTTTAGTTTTCCTATAATAATAGTTACAAAAAAACTATCAAAATGGAACCTTCTAAGGCCTTTTATGGTAGTTTATATAAATATATTTTGTGTTGGTTAGAGATTGGTGAAGCTTCCTTGGTTGGAATTATTTTTTTTCTAGGAGATAACGATGAAGATTTACTTGATTCATTTGAAAATGGTAATGTAATAGAGACTGTATAAGTATTATGATGACAATATTTGAAAGCCTTTAGAGTTTTCAGTTGGTGACTCAGTGTTCTTGAGAGTTTTACCTTGGTTAGGTCATTAACATCTTGGGGTATAATGAAAGCTTGATATAGGGTTTGTGCGTCCTTTTGAGATTGTTGAGCTAGTGGGGAAAGTGGATTTCTGTTTATCACTTAAACTATAGTTGACATAGATCCACAATGTGTTCCATGTATTATAGCTTCAAATGTATCTTTAAGACCCTTATCATGTCCTGATATGGGATAATCTTGATATTGAACCTAATTTATCTATGACTAAGCATCCAATAAGGTTTTTAATGGTAATACAAAGTTTTTTCATGGGAAGATGATAAATTTGGTCTATATTCTATAGTATCATGGTTCTAGTTCACATGATACATTTCATCTTGAGTCACTTATGAGGTATTATTTTCATCATCTGTTTGATAAAGAGCTTTCTTGATATGCATTTTATAGATGGAATGTTTTTATGGTGGGGAGGTGGTAACACCCTATTAATTTATTTCAAGTACTTATTGACACTTTTTTTGATAGTACATTTGTTGAGGATTGTGAAAAGTATCATTGGGTGAATTTTGAGAAATTTTGGAATACCCTGGGACTATGTATATTTGGAATGCAATTTGGGAAAACCATGTGGTTTGGTTTAGAAAATTGTGCACCATATTATGAGGAACCTGGAGGGTGGCACATGGTTGGTGCATGGTTTTTACAAAACATGCACACATATAAAGTTAGGGTTTATATATTTATAGCACGGTTAAAATAACCATGTGGGAAAACCAATCACCCTATATAGATTTCCAGTAGGGTCTCATGGTTAAGTCACATAATTACTACTAACCATGTGATAAGCCCAGTAAACGGTGTGTACAGTTTTTAATTCCCCAGAAATTTGTTTTAAAATCATGGTACCCCTCATTTTAACCTCTAATAACTCCCATTTGACCCTAATATGATTCCTTTTTTATTTATGTATCTCAAGAGGTGATTTTTACTCCTCTAATCTCTTATTTTTCAAATCAATGTTTTGATGATATCATTGAATATCTTTCCCATAAGTAAATCTTCTCCTATGTGGTTTCTATTAATCGTATTATTCTCTTATATTCATAGAGTGATATATCATCATGTTATTGATGGATTTATTCTTTGTTTGGATGAATCTTGATTCAAGATTTTATTCCTTGATCTCCTTCACCTTCTTTATTCATTAATATTCATTTTTTCACACATCTAATCATTGGATCTCATGACTAAAAGTTTGTGATTCCATAAGTCTTTACCCTATATCCCCCACAGGTGGCTGGGGTGGCATGTGGGGTTGGTGTTTGGGGTGTGCGTCTGGGGGTTGAGTCCCAGGGAATGTTTCTTTCCTTACGTGTGTTGTAAATAAAAAATAATAATTATTATTTACCCTATAATTGAAATTATATATTTATTTATTTATTTGAAATCAGTTTTTAAATGATTTTAAAACCCTTATTTGGGACAATTTTATGTTAGAATTTAAATGGTAATGGAAATTGTGAAAACCCCCAATTTCAATGGAATTTAAATTATTGGAAGATTTTTAAAAAATGACGGATTGATTTAAAACTTTATTTCATGAAATGATTGAATGTTCATTATTTATAAAATTGGATTAAACTAAAGTTTATTTTACAGGGAATTAATTTTATGAAAACCCATGATTTGGTTCTGAAATGAAAAAGGTATCTTGAGTATTGAAATTTGGGAAACTAAACTATGACTAATGAAATGATTTGAAAATAATGATCTTCCCCAAGATTGATTAATCAGTTAACTAAAGAACATTTGATCATGGGTAGTTAGTGGAAGTTTTGTTAAGCATTATAGGACTATGAATTACTATAAAATTTATTTACAATGAAAACACTAACTATGAATATTTTGGAATGATTTCCCATAAGGTAATCTTATGGGGGGTATTGATTCAAGTGTGTACACCTATCTTGAGTTGTGATGATAGTTGAGATGTGTAAGGATCCAATTACTAGAAACTAATGTACCATAAGGATTATTAAATAGTTATATGATATGTTTTTATTTTATGACTACATTTCATTTACTGTAGAACTTTACTATTCATTCCAATTGATTTATAAAAAAGATTTTATATAAAATGTTCATTTAATAATATTTTGATATATCTCTCATATTTTTTAATAAAACCATGTTTTATTGAAAATATGTAAATGAAATTACATTCTTTATTTTATTTAAATTGAAATCATAAATGGTTTAATGTTAAGGTATTTCTTATAGAGAACTTGGTGTAACCCTACTCATCTATTTATCTCAAAACCTACCTTTTCCTTCGATCATTTATAGATTATCTTAGGAATGTTTCATGTAAATGGAAATCAACTCTTGGAGTGTGTGGATGTACTCGATTCACGATACCTAGAGTGATGGAGGTGTCCATTTGATGTATGATCCACTTGTTACATGGGCTTTTCTCGGATTTTATATCTTGGTAAATGTTATGTCACTTAATGATGTACTATTTGAGTTTTGTTCTACTAGTTTGACTCTAGTACTTTCTCTTTGAGTATTGTTGACATACTCATTTTTATTTTTCATATTCCTATATTTTTTCTCAAATACATCCTGACATGATCTTGATATGATGCTAGGTTATTGTCACTTACGAATGGGGGATAGGAATGCACGTCGGTCCATTTCAAGACCATCTCTGGTATCAGTGCACCAGGGTATTCGAGCTAGTTTGCGATACCTATCTATAATTATGACATGAAGCAATAATTATAGTTTGAAATTATCATCAAGGGAACTCTATGGAAGTAGAATATCACCGACATGTAAAGACATCCCAAGAACTCTACCTAACTCTACTCTCATATTTATTGGAAGTGGACTAACATAGTAAGTTGGTCTATGGTCACCTAGATAGAATCATGATCTCTCAAAGATCATGGAATTATATTCATGAAATCCATGTATATACCATCCCACTTCTACTCAGGAACCTCAAGGTGTGGGGTTAATCCTTCTAGAACATAGTTATCCACCTTCACCAGCTAACAAGTGAGGCATCAATAGATAAAATCTAAAAAACATCTCCTCATCCATATCCATCTGAACTGTCATTAAAGGTATCATAACATCTTTTCCACTATAGAATTTATCAATATTTGGGATTTATTAAACTCTCTCATCACCACCTCTCTCAATGCAACTCGTACAATCATTCATGCTCAAAAGAGATAACATGCTTAGCACCTTTAGAAAACCCATCAGGGGATCATCTTGTGGATATCTAAACATTAATATCCTCATAATAAATATCTCTAATTTGTACCTCCCTAACTCACTATCGAAGAAAAGGTGTAACAACCATTAACTAGAGGTAGTATACACAATCCTTTTCCACTAAGTAAAACTAAAATTATCTTAACTTCTCTAATGCCATTCTCAAACATTTTGAACAATCTCTTTTAGTAAGAGAATATTCTACCATTCTCCCCTTCCTGGGGGTATAAACTATCTCATAGTCATAATTATTTAAGAAATTTATCTATATACACTACCACTAGTTGAGATATTTCTATGAAAAGATATACCTGAGACTATTTTGGTTAGAATAGATGATAAATTTCTCTCCCTTAAGGTATCATCGCCACATATTTATGGTGAAAACACCCACTACTTACTGCAAATCATGGGTTGTATAGTTATTTTCATGAGGTCTTATCTGTCGGGAACCATAAGTAGTCACTACCTACCTCTACATCAGAACTCTCTTGATCATATTCCCATAGGCATCATAGAACACTATATAATAAATACCCTCCCTTGGAAGTCCAAAGAAGGGTAAAATCATCAACCACTACCATAACTCCATAAAAGACTACTAGAACCTTTCCATACATGTGAAAGGATGACCCTTTTAGGTCAAATCTATCAAGGGTGCTAAAATTCTAGATAAATTAGGAAAAATATCTAGATGTAGCCTATCAATCCAATGAAGCTTTGTACCTTAGTCATTTTCTTGGTTAGCTCCCAATATAGCACCACTTGAACCTTTTCTTGGTCCACTGATACTCCCTTTTTTGAGATGATTTGTCCTGGGAATTCATCCTCCTGAATCTAGAACTAAAACTTTGAAATCTTACAATAAATTAGGTTCTTTCGAAGTATGTCTAGAACCATCCTGAATTGTCTTGTGTGCTCCTCCTATGACATCGAGTACAATTGGATATCATCGATGTGGAATACAATGAACTAGTCAAAGAAAGGCCTAAAGTTCTAGTTTATGAGTCCCATGAACACTGCTGGGGTTCTCATCAAGACAAATTTCATAGCCAAATACACATAATGATTGTAGAGACATTAGAATGTCATCTTTAGTATATCCTCCTCATGAAATCGGAGCAAGTGATAACCCGACCTAAGGAAAATCTTTGAGAACTATCTACCCCTTTCAACTAGTCAAAATTTTCATCAATTATCAAAAGTGGATACTTATTCATAATAGCCACCAGATTTAGGTAATGTAATCCATGCATAACCTCAAGCTCTCACCCACCTTCTTGGTGAAAGAACTGGGGATGCCAAAAGAGACACACTGGTTTGAACAAAGAGCTTCTTATGAAATTCCCACAACTACACCTTCATCACAATAAGATATATGGGATGCATCCTATAACACATCAATATTTTATGATATACTTTTTCAAGATATATTTAATTTTTTTGATAGATTTCATTACACAAAACACTGGGATTTAATGAACTGTAATATAGTATATAGTTATAACCTAGAAATAAAATTTGTTCATTTGAATAGGACTATCTATGTAATGAAAATTATAGGTTTATAGATGAATAAAATAAATTAATTTGTTATCCATTGTCTAGAAATGAAAATAAAAATCATTTTAATGTAAAAGTAATGTTTTTTTTTGAAAAAATATTTTTATGGAAAAATATTTTTATGAACACGATTTAGTTTTATATAAGTGAATTAAATTATTCACAATTGGTGAATGCTTTTAATGAAATTTATATATTATATATTAAAACAAATTTTATATCATTTATCTATTTTTTTCTATACATGAGATAATAATAAATCCATTTTTATGCTTAAAAACTATATTTCTCTAAAAACGATTTTACCGTGATTTGAGTACTTATTTTAAAATTAATATTTTACATTATAGTAAATTATATTTAGAAAAATTAAATTCATTATTCAGAACCAAAATATTAAAATTATTTTAATATTTTTTGATAACTTTCTAAAAAGATTAATTTTCAGCAAAATAAAGAAAAATAACTATTTTTATTAAAAAATAATTTTAAACCATTTACATGGTTAAATTTTTTTTAAATTTTTTTTAAGGTAAAATTAATTAAATTATATTATTATTAATCCAATTTAATACATTTTAATCAATTTCATGTTGAATTTTTATATAATTGTTTTATACTTATGATAACTTTTTCTTTGGCAAAGTGCTTTTTCATTGTGTCTACGGGATTAATTTAAATTTAAATTCTACCACATCGTTGAATTAAATCTCATAAAATATATTCTATATTTATAATAATCATAATTAATATTAGGTATTAATACCTACTTTATTTTTTTCAAAATTAATTGTAAAAATTATT
Organism: Viscum album; assembly: GCA_963277665.1. Lineage (NCBI taxonomy): Eukaryota > Viridiplantae > Streptophyta > Magnoliopsida > Santalales > Viscaceae > Viscum > Viscum album. The sequence goes on along the minus strand of OY728127.1, from coordinate 399,458,571 downwards.
TGCTGCAGTTAATGTTTAAATGGGTTTACCGATAGTTAAAATAAAAAATAAGGGTTAAAATAGAAACAAAAAACTTGAATAATTCTTATTTTATGGAAATATTTTGACCATACATCATCTAAGTCTTGATAATAAGTCATTTTTATTCTTTTTTCAAGAAAGTGAGAAGGAATTATTGTAAAAATTTGAAAAATTTCAAGTGTTTCACTCACCTCAATTATAAAAGGGAACCCACTCCCCTCTTCTATTAACACTTCAAAAGCCTTTTGGTTAGGAAAACCCCAAAAAAAATACCTTCCCTAAATCATCAACCAATACCTATTGTATCTATATTTATCATTAAACCATCCTAGGAAGGGTTTAGCTATAAACCTGAAGAGGTTCTCCAAAGAAGAGGTATAGGTCTTAACCATCCACTTTCATTGTATTTCTACTTCCAATTCCTTAAAATATCCATTAAATATGATGAAATGATAAAAAATTATATTAAATTTATTTATATGTTATTATCATAATTTAATAACCTATATCCATCTCCTAATCCATTAAATGGGAAACAAAACTCTCTCGCATGTGTACGACAGACTACCGCCTTGCGAATCGTTGTAATTCATTTTCCATCACCGTCAATCATAGAGGTGTATAATATGGATTTAATATATATATATATATATGTGTGTGTGTGTGTGTGTGATATTATATTAATTTAATACTTATAATTTTTAATTATAATAATACATATACCTTATTACCTTTTAATCCATTGGAAAAAAATAACGTCGCTCGTGCGCACGTGTGGACTGTAGCCTCGACGAAGCTATGAGATATAATCTCCTATTTTATTTTGAAAAATAAGGTACCAAGGATATATTTAATGAATATAATATATATATATATGATATTAAAATTATTTTTAAGGGTGAATTAATATTTACCTTTCTATCATTCAATCTGTTGAAAAATGTAAATAACGTTCTTGCGTATGTACGTCTTACCATCTCCATGAATGATGAAATTTATTTTTCTATATCAAACTTTTATGGATGACTCTATATATGAATATAATTAATATATAATATATTTATATAATTACTAACATTATTGATATTTTGTAACAATAATCAAATTATAAGTACCAAAACTACCAAACCAAAACATATACGAAAAATTAAGCAGTTATCACCAAGAATAATGATTTTAATAAATAATTGTTAATAAACAGGTGATAAAAGTTTATAAGTAAATAATAAATAATATGATATATATTATTATGGTTCTAAAATATATTTATAATATACCTATATTTATTATAAAGGAGGTATGAATGTGTATGAAGGAATTCAATTCATGAGGTATGAGATTTTTTCACACTTATTTCTATGACACATATGCCATATTCACCACTTGTTTCTTTTATGTGGTGTTTATAATACACATGAATGTATTTTATGAATTTTATATTAAAAATTATGTGATATAAATATCCATCTAATGTTATTTATTTTATGGGGATTGTTATTCAAAAGTTAGCAAAGTTCTATGCCTTTTATGATACAATCTCATTATTTGCGATTACGTTTATGATGATGAAATCTTATGATATATCTCTAAATAAACCCATGAATTTTCTTATACATTTTTTATTTATTGATATTAAATATTTTAAATTCATTTTCCTCTATTTAATAACTCAATAGAGAGAAATAATGTTTTTAAGGAAAATCATATTTATTTCTCCCTTCGGTCAAAAATCATATCTCTTCAATGTCTATGTTTTCTAAAAATGTTTTAATAGTTTTTTTTACTTTTAAAAAATGAATTTTTAAATTCATTTTTACCAATGTTTTATTTTTTAAAAAATGGTTTAAATGGATTATTCTTTTTATTTTCTAAATGAGGTTATTTTGACTCTTTATCGAAAATGTGAAAGGTATATTTGTTTTTCCAAACACAGCATGAAAAAATTTTCTATTATCATGACCACTAAATTGTTTGAACATTTATTTAAATGGCTCCAAGATTATTTTAAAATGAAATGTTTTTTTTAATATTTCTAATTTTTTATATTTTATAGAATTGGTTTTAAAATGAAAAGGATAGTTTCATCTATAAAATTTTAGTGATATTTTTATGGTATTTTTTATTCTATAACAACAGAAACCTCAGATGATGTTTATGATTTACTTGGGATATGATCTAATGATTCCATCCTTACCCTTTCCCTAAATGTTGAAAAATTATGATGGAAATATTTTTATGAAACATGTTTCTTTTCTATGGGTTATGCTATGATGAATTGATGAAATGTTTATGAAACCTATTTCTTTTCCAAGGGTTATGCCATGATTAAGTGTTTATGAAACCAATTTTTTTCATGGGTAATAATACGATGAATGTTTTATGATCATTTTTCACACATATATATGATTTTAATTATATTATATGTGGTATATAAATTATATATCTCTATAATTCATTGGGTAAAGATGGATATCTCGTGAGATAAATAATACTGGTGCAGGGAGTGAACTGAGTTCAGTAAGGTACTATATCCACTCTGATAGTATTGTTAGTGAACCTTGACTACTACAATGGTATGGAATGTGAACCCATTACCCTATGATACTTTTGTAAATGAGGCTTGACTAATTTGGAAATGATTTTCTATGCTTATGTGTATTCCACTAATTTATGTCTTATGCCAATGTTATGCTCTCATGGACTATGTTCATTGATTAAATTATCATTAATGTATTATGAAATTAAAATATTTATTATAAGACTTAAAACTATGATATATGATATATATGGTATAGTTTTTAAATTTTATTCCCATATTCTCATACCCTTATTCTCATTTTATATTGATATCTCCCTTATTTACCCTTACTGAGCATCCAAGAACCCCATTTTTTAAATTTTATTTTCACCAAGTTATGGATAATGGTATTATATATGATATGTCTAAGGAGGGTTATATTTAAGAATAAAATAATGAGAGATTATGTCATTTACTTTTGATCTAGTTCTTTATGTATCCAATTTTCCAAAGATACCAGACCAGTATGATTTTAGCCTGGATTGTTATGCTATTTAATAAATATTCATCTATTAAGGTGTGATATCTATGTATGGAAAGTGTGGCTCTCTATAATTGGTATTAGAGAAAGGTTTAGTTAAACTTTGTAAAGTGGGAAGAGAAAATTTTAGTAAGATCTATAATGATACAATAAAGTATTGAAAAATGTACTAGAATTTTGGTGTTGGATAGAGTGAGTATTTTTCAAGAAATTACATCCTGGTATGGATACTACATGTGGATATGGACCTGGTATAGTTATAACTAGGTGTAATCACTCTGAAAATGGAACATTGAGACTTGACTCGATCATCACCTAGCGAAAAAAGGGCCTTGATACACACCTAGTTTGATAATCCATGGTGATATGTTTTGGACATTCACAAACTCTCTATTAACTATTATAAAGGATTTGAATAGATAATAACCATGAATGATCTAGATTAAACCTAATGTGTTATATATTTAAATGAATGCATCATCATTTATAAATACTATAAATTATTTTTTTATGATTATATAGTTCACCAATATGGATATTATTTCTCATATCATTATTAATGGTTTAACTCAATGTTTGGAACCTGAAGGAACTATATTAATGTTGAATAAGATGTAAAATTAAATGGGTTTCCTTTTGATAAAAAAAATGTTATGGGAGTAGGAATGAAAAATAATGTTTCTATACTCCCATAAATTTCTTAGTATATGAATCTTCCTAAACATCCAAATGAGTAAAGGAGGGAACAAAATTCTGTTGAGTCCTTATTGAGGGAATTCTATCCTTTATTAGTTTTGTTAATCTATAGATTTCCAAGCAATGGATCAGTACCATGGGAATGTTATTTTTTCCTCCTTTGTTTGGAGCATGAAATGCTCATTTTTGGTGTCTATCATCTATAAGGTGAAGCACATCAATGATGGACACTACCGAAGAATAAAATACATTGTGAAGAAATTAACTCCATGGGGTGGGACCAGTTTAATAGATTATATTTCAATAAGTAATTTCCTCATATTATTTATATGAAAATGGATAAGTTATTCCTTGAGTTAATGTCAGTGGATGGTAAATTTATTGGTACTAATGAGGAAAATTTTAAAATACTTGTGATTTATGCTTCAGAAATTTTCATCCAACATGAAATTATGGTTGATTTATTCTTAAATAGATTAAAACCATGTCTCTTAATAGTGTTATTAATAAGATAATTCAGTAGCTATGAATAAACTATTTTATTTTTATGAAAGTGAAAATGGATATTGGAGTTACCCATCAACCTCGTGGTTTTTATAAGAAAATAATGATGGAATTAAAATGAAATTCTATAAATCATGGGGAAAATAAGTTGATATTTCCTTTATGCTTAAATTGTGTAAGGAAACATGGAGGAAATTTTCTTGTGGGGAAAATAAAATGTTTTAAGTGTTGAAAGTAAGGTCATTATAAAATAAAATGCTAAAGTGATGGTAATAATTTGTATAATTATACGAATAGAGAGAAATCTCCATAGAATACACCACCCATAATCTAGTGTTTCAAATGAAAGGAGTATAGGAATTATGCTTACCAGTGCTCAAATCTAGATGTTAAATAAGACAATTTATTTAAAAAACCACTTAAACTAAGGTACAAAGAGAAATATCATGTGATCACTATTTATAATGTGGGGTATTATAACGATGTGGTGAAAGGTACACTTACATCCTCTCTATAAATGTAAATGTATTATTTGGCTATGGATCCACACACTCTCTAATATCTGAAGAATTTGATAAGGTTATCATAATACCACTAGATGGATTGGATGTTGAATTAGCAGTGAAAACCACAAATGTCATGATGACCATATCTTAATTTTATTATACTTATCCTGTTTAATTTTGTGAGAAAGTGATTCCAAAAAAAAAATTATTCTCCCTTTAGTTTAATTAGATGTTATCTTAGATATATATTTAATTTCTTTATATAAATCCCACATAAATTTCCTAGGAAGGTAATTTACATTTGATCTTCCAAACCAACCTATGATCATCTGTCAGTGTGATGATAAATACGAACTTTTGAAAAAAATAAAATCTATTTTATGCGTCTTGATTTATATTCAAAAGGGGTGTTTATCTCAGTTGACCAGGGATAAAATCCACATTGATGATTTGATTATTGTGTGGGAGTTTGTTTTTGTATTTCTAGATGAGTAACCAAGTATTCCATTGAATCGTGAAGTTGAGTTATAAATATATCTCATACCCAGTGCCAAAACTATTTCAAAAACTCTAAATATAATATCCATGATCGAGTTATAGTAATTAATAAAGAATATCTAGGAGACTCTTGAAAAGGGTTTTATTCAGCTAGGTGTGTAACCTTTTAGTTCACCTTTTCTTTTGTTTCAAGAGGAAATATGGTTCAAAACAACTCAATATTGAATATTTTGTACTAAATAAGATCACAAACAAGAATAGTTATGATCTACCCCATATTGATGAGTAGTTTGATCAAATACATGGAGATTAATAATTTTCTAATACTGAAATTTGTTCTGGTTATCCTTAATTGAGGGTTATGAAGGAGGATATACCAAATACGACATTCCGTACATGGTATGAACACTATAAATTTATAGTGATTCAATTGGTCTTACTATTTATCCAACTATATTCATGGATTTAATTAATATATTCTTTCGTGATTACGTTGATCAGTTTGTGGTATTATTTATAGATGATATTATTATCTATTCAAAGATAAAGGAAGAGCGTGATGATCACTTTATAATTATACTGAAGACCCAAATAAATGATAAATTGTATGAAAAATTTACAATATGTGAATTTTGCTACCAAATTTTTCATTTTTTGATAATATAATCTCAAGGGAGGGTATGTAGGTAGATCCATCAAAGACTGAAGTTATTGAACATTTCCCCAAACAAGCCACTTTGAAAAATATTCGAAGTTTTGTTATTTTGGGTGGATATTATTGATTATTTTAGGAAAATTTATCACTACTAACAAATCAAATGAAAAATTTAACTCAAGCGGGAGAAAAGTTCATTTGAAAATATGAATTTGAAGAAAATTCAAGGAACTAGATACAATGTTATTCAACACACATTTTCTTACATTATCTTTCAATGGAGATTTTTTTTAATTTATAGTGATGCATCGAATAATGGGACGAGATTAGTTCTCATGAATAATGATATGGTTATAGCTTGTTCCTCACTAAAATTGATGGATAATGACTAAAATTACCCAAATCAGGATTTGGATTCAGTTGTAGTAATTTTTGAATCAAAGATATGGAGGAATTATCATTACGGATAATGATGTGATATATATACTAATCATAAAAGTTTAAAGTATATATCCACATAGAATGTGTGGAATATGTGGAAGAGAAGATGGTTGGAACTAATTGAGGATTATAATTGATTAATACGTTAACACCTTCGGAAAGTAAACAAGGTGGTTAATGATTTGAGCCAAATAGACCATGATATATTTTTAATGATGACGATAAAAAAGACACAATATTTATGTATTTTCAAGGGATGAATCTTGAAATCATGAAGGAATGGGTAAACACATATCTTTCTCAAATTAGTGTTTAACCATCTATCCAAGTAAGGATTAAATAGGTAAAAAAGGAAGATGTATGGATTTTTAATAATGTGATAAATTTTCCTAGGTCTAACCATGATTATGTTGGAATTATAAGTTTTCATGGAGTACCACATTCTATTATATATCATTAAGATTTTAGGTTTAACTTAATACTCTAGAGAATTATTCAAAAATATCAGGACGAGGAGTTAAATTTTAGCACAACTAATCATCCTCAAACTGATGGTCAATATGGTAGAACAATTCAAACACTATATGATATACTAATATCATTTTCCATGGATTTAAAAGGTGTTTGGGATTAACACATTCCTCCAATTGTGTTTTTATTCAATAATAGATTTCATTCGAGCATTCAGATGGCTTCATATGAATCCATCAATAGAAATAATTGTATAACTACAATGTGTTGGGATGAAGTTGGAGGAAGAAAGCTATTACGAGCTAATATACTAGAAGAAAAGATAGATAATGTTAGAACTATTTAGAAACACATAAGGTTATCAAAAATTTTATAGAAAAGTTATATAGATAGTCATCAGTGAGATCTTGAGATCAAATTTTGTGAGAAGGAATTTCTATGAATTTATCCATAGAAGAAGATTATGATATTTTGGAATAAATGAATTTTTATCCATATAATATTTTACTTTTTAAAATTCTTAATTGGTTTGGGATGATAACTTATCACTTGGTTCTGTTATAGAATTTATCTTAATTCCATGATGTGTTTCATGTATCTCTCCAGTGGAAGTACATAAATGACCCTTTACATCTAATAAAAATAAAGGTCATACCACTAGTAAAATATATTTCTGAAAATGAACAACTTATGGATATTTTGGATCATAGATAGAAAGTTCTATGAAACAAGACCACTCACCTGGTCAAAGTTTTATAGCGAAACCACCAATTTGAAGAAGATACATGGAAGCCTAACGATTTGACGAGGAAGAAATAACCTAAGTTTTTTGTATCAAATTGAAATAATTTTGTGGGAAAATAATTTTAATGGGTATAGAATGTAAATCCTTGAGATTTTATTAAATCCTTTTTTCAAATCAATTTAATTTATTTGATAGCTTGTATTACACCCAACACCGAGATTTAACAAACCATAATATAGTATACCATTATAACATAGACATTAAATTAGAGAGTATGAATATAAATGAACAAATTATTATAAATATATGTTCTATACATGAATAAAATAAATTCTTTGTTTTTCAATTGATTAGAAATAAAAATAAAAATCATTTTAAAGTAAAATAAATATTTCACTTGAAAAAATGGTTGTATACGTGCAATGGGTTTTTATATAAATAAATTAAATTAATCACTATTTTTGAATTATTTTAACAAAATTTATATATTACATATTCAATTTAATGTTTTATCAATAATATATTTTTTTTCTATGCATTCGATAAGCATAAATCCAATTTCATGTTTTAAAAATATTTTTTTTTCTAAAAGCAATTTCATCATGGTTTGTAAAATTATTTTAAAATTATTTTCTACCAGTATTATAAAAAATTATTGAAATAATAAACTTAAATTTTAATTCCCCATTCCAATATTATCTTACAATGAATTTTTAGGAATTCTCTGAAAAGACTATTTTTTTGAGGAATACTGAAAAATACATATTTTTATTAAAAAAATTATTTTCATTTAAAAAATTTAAAAGTTCTATGTTGTTTTAAAATTGTTTGAAAATTAAAATTAGTTTAATTATTTTATTATTAATCCAATTAAGTAATTTGAATCAGTTTAATATTTAATTTTATTATAAGAACTTTTTATACTCATGAAAACCTTTTCTTTTGAAAATCACTTTTTCATCACGTCAATGGGTTTAATTTTAAATTAAAATTCTAAAATTATTTTAATTGAATTAGATAAAATATATTTTTGTATTTTTAATCATAATAATTAATATTTTTTAATAAGTCCAACTTAATTTTTTTCATAATGAATAGTAAAAACAATAAAAAATAATTACCATGATTATGGATAAAATAGTTTTACCCGGGGTTAAACTAAAAGTTTAAGGGTTAACATGACCTAATAAATTATATAATTCATATTTTATTGCCATATATAGAACTTATCTCATATTAGGTCTGATAATTATCCATTTTAAGCCTATTATCTAGGAAAGTGACATGGAATTATAATAGAACTTCAAAAAATTATAAGTTTCTCACTCACCTCAATTATAAAAGGGCACCCCGATCCTCTTCACTTCACACTTTAAAATAATTTTTATAAAGAAAAAATTAGCCAAAATACCATCATTAAATAACTCAACATGAACCATAATACATGTATTTGTTATAAAACTATCTCAGTAAGGCTTTGGGAATGAACTTAAAGAGGGTCTCTAAAGAAGAGGTGTAGTTCATAACAATGAATTTTTATTTTATATTTTCTTAAACCTCATTAAAATATCCTAAAAATAATCTTAAATATAAATGAAACTTTATTACATATAATAATATTTTATTGTGTTAATGGAATAACTTATTTTCATCTATTCCTTCATCTAATGGGAAACGAAATCGTCGATCGCGTGTACGAAACTCTACCACATCATGAACTAATGTAATTAATTTTCAATAATAACATATCACTTAAGGATATAATGATGTATTAAATATTTATATATATATGATATTTTTTTCATAATTATACTTCTGTAATTATAATTTCTCTACTAGCTTTTTACCTTCTAATCCATTGAAAAATGATAACATCGCTTATGCATACGTGTGGAATACTGCCTCCATGAGGCGATGTGATAACATTTTTATTTGATTTTTAAATGGATGGTGATAATAATATATTTAATGGATATATAATGTCTATTATATAAAAATTATTATATATTGTTGAATTAATATTTACCTTTTTTTTGTTACATACATTGAAAAAATGAAATAGTGTTCATGTGTACGTATGAGCTACCATCTCCATGAATTGTATAATTCATTTTTCTACCTCTAAATTTTATGGATATCTATAAATATGTATAAAATGAATATATAATATATTTATATCATCATTAAAATTATTTTATTGATGGAACCTTAATCAATATACAAGTACAAAAACTACCAAACCAAAACATACAATAAAAATGAAGTATTTTTCACTCAAAACAATGATTTTAAATAAGAATTATTAATAAGTGAGTGATAAAATTTTATAATTAAATCATATATGGTATGATATATATGATTATGGTTCTATAACAGATTTATAATCACCTATATTTATTATTCAAGAGGTTTTAACATGTATGAAATAAGTAGATAGTTGAGGTTTGGAATTTTCACCTCACTCTTATTTTTTTGAGACACATGACACAATCAAAAATTGTTTCTTTTATGTTGTGTATATACTTTCCATGATCATATTTTTTTATTTTTATTTTAAAAATTAATGGATATATATATCTATATAAAGCTATTTTTTTCATGGGGCTTATAATTCAAAAGTTACCAAATTGGTAGGGGTTTTATAATAAAATCTCTTTGTTTGTTAAGATTTTTTATGATTGAGTTTTAGATGAAAAAATATTATGATATATCTCTAAATAAACATAGGAATTTTATATTCCTATATTTATTTCTAGATATTAATTTTTTTTCAATACATTTTCCACTTTTAAATAACTCAGGAGACATGAATAACATTTTTAAGAAAAATCTACTTCAATTCTCTCTTCAGTCGAAAATAATTTCTCTTCCATGTCCTTGTTTTGTAAAATATTTTAAATAATATTTTTAGTATACAAAATTATTTTTCAAAGTTATTTTAACCAATATTTTAATTTAAAAAAATATTTTAAAATTAATCTTCTTGTTTTTTTTGAATGAGTTTTTTTGACTCTACCAAAAATGTGAAAGTCATATTTGTTTCATCGCACACGACATGAACCCAATTTTCTTCCATCATGACCACTCAATGATTTAGGTATTTATTTACAAGGTTCTTATATTGTTTTCAAATATATATTTTTATAATATTTGGGAAATTTTTATATTTTATATAATATGTTTTAAATTTGAAAGGATATTTTCCTCAAAAATGTTTTAATGGTTTTTATGTTATTTTTATAAATTAATGAAAACAACCTCAGATGTTTCCTATGATTTAATGGGGATATGTTCTATTGATACCATATATATCCTTTCTTTGGATTTCTTATAATTATTATGGAAATATATTTATGAAATGTGTTTATTTTCAATGGCTTATTCTATGTTGAATTGATGAAATGTTTATGAAACTCATTTATTTTACTTGGGTTTTTTCATGATGAAATGTTTATGAAAATAGTTTATTTTTATTGGGTAATTATATGATGAATTTTTTATGATCTTTTGGAACAAATATATATTTTTATCATTCTATGATGGGTGGGACCGAAATTATATAGTCGTCCAATTCATTGGGTAATGATGAAAATATAATGAGATAAATAAGACAGGAATGGAGAGTGAACCCAGTTTAGTAAGGGACTTTTTCCACTATGATAGTCTTGGGAGTTATCTTTAAAAATAAAATGGTTTGGTGAGTGAACTCATTCCACCATGATAATATTGTTAATAAATCTCAACTACTATGGAATTTATTTTCTATGCTTATGTTTAAGCCACAAATCTATGCTTTATAACAATGTTATACTCTCATGGATTATGGTATTTGATTCCTTTATGATTCATGTCTTATGAACTTCCATGATTTATTCCATGACATAATATTATTATCTATGATATGAATGGTATGGTTTTCAAATATTATTCTCATGTTCTCATACCCTTATGATCATGTTATGTTGATATCAATCATTTTTATCCTTATTGAGAATCTGAGCTCACCCTTTTTTATGTTTCCATTCTATATGATATAAAGAAATTTATTATTTATTATATGTCTATGAAGTGTTATATTTATGAAGAACATAGTGGAGGATGATATAGTTCCCCTATAAACTAGTTGTTTCTGTCTCCAAGTTTTCCAAGATACTATACCTATATGATTTGGCCAAGGATTGTTATGTTATGTAATGAATATTAATCTAATAAGATGTGATATCTATGTATTAAAAGTGTGGGATGATATAAATCTAATATGATGGTGTAGATATTGAGGCAGTCAATGGGTGTAAGTTTATAAAGAAATTGATCTCTTGGTGGGAAGGTAAGCCTAAAACATCCTTAAAAAATACTTCCTCATAATCTTTCACCACTGCGCAAAACTGAATGTTCGAAACATCCATTTCACCATGGGTAATACTATCCAACGAGTAGGTAATAATATTTATTCCCCTATTCACAAGCACATCCTCTTCTGTCTATAATTCATTCTCTCTGATGAAGGAAAACCTTTTCCCATAAATGTAGACACACTGAATACTCCGCCTGAAATAGTCAATTTTGGAATGGACTATTGAGAATCGTTCCACAAAATAATGACATAATAAGGTCTAAATATTTATATGTAAAGTTCCAATGAGAATACCTCTCTTATAAGAGTTAGGTCACACTATTAGTATTAGTGTGTGATACTTTAATCTCATTAGGTAAGAGAATCCAAATGTATGGTTTAAGACATGGGATCTACTAAAAGATTTAGATACCTCACAATAGGTACATAAATAAAAGAGTGGATTACACCTATTTATATCAGTACTATATCTAAAGTAGAAAAGAAATAGATCATGACTTGAATCATTCTTAGTGCCTCTAGGTAAAAATACTCTAGAGACTGTAACTAACCATATCCCTAAACACTAGCTCCTTGAGCCTTGAGTGGACCAACTGGAGTTAGTGGTGTTGGAAATAGATCAAAGAGATGATATCTCAACTCCTATTCCACATATACCACCCTATGGAGCTCCCTACTCAAAGCACAGCCTCTACCTCAATGGTCCATTCATTGCCACTTTTCTACCAACTCAAAGGGTTGGGTAATCTTACATGATATGACCTCACCCATCACAAGAGCATCATCAACTCTCCCTCAATTGGATAGATCCATCCTAAGAACCTTGAATAATAGATCCTCTATCCTAGGATATACTCTTGAAGAGCCTTGCGTGCCTAGATCCATGAATTTTCTATTATCTACTAAATTCCAATGTCTCAGCTCCAGTGTTCCAACTATTAGTACCAACTATCTGTGTCTTATCAACAAGGAAGATCTCCACTAATAAGGTCCACCCCAACAAATCAACATAGGATAAAATAAAAATAGATATAATAGTAACCCATATATATCAGCGTAGATCACACTTGATGTTCTGTGATCCGAAGAATGCATCCTCAACTATATCAAATGAGAATGACAAGAAGTTAATGAACTGTGATTCATTTTATTACACTATCATGTTGCCCTACTAAATCTCTAGAAGGTCCTATTTGTGTACTTCTCACAACATGGAAGGATAGAACTCCTCTTAGAATATACACTTTAACCCTATCCAAGAAATAGTGACATAATCTTGCCTCTTAGTCACCAGACTCCACCATCACCCTATAGGGCCCAGAATAAGGTTCACCACTAAGAACAAGATATGATTTGAGAGGAGTATTAACATGGTGAAATAATCTTCAGACTAACTCAGGCCAATCCTATACTTCATAGATGTTCTCATGATGGATTTTTTAAAGGTGGGGAGAACATTATCCTTTTTTAGGGTAGGTGGTGGTATAAGTTGTGCTGAGATAGGAGGTGCGAAGAGAGTTTCATAATTTCCCCTTATTGGTACATCAAGGAGTGAAAAATATGTTTCAAGACCTTTGACAATAGTTTTAGTGGCCAAGGACGAAGAGGTGTGTAAAAAATTTTGTTTCTTGATGTCTCACTTGTCCATATGTGAAGCTCGAGAACTAGGATCTAGTAGGTTTAGCCCAAACCATTAATGTTATAAAGTGAAAGTGGGAGGGTATATCCATGGATTTTAGGATGGTACATCCCTGATCTATGAAAGGTCATGATGTAATCTATGTGTTCATGTAAAAAAAATTCAATCCATCTTACTTATTATCTATTCGAAGGTAGATTTCAGTAGAAAGAATGGGATGCCTTTATATTTAGGATACAGTTCAGATCCATGGAGTTCCCTTGATGATCATTTCATACCATGATGATAGCTTCACACTATGATTATGGATATTATTCAAGAGACCATTCAGAATCATTTTCATTTGAGCACGACATTCCACCCCCAAATTAACGGCCATATAGAGTGGACCATATAGGTCTTAGATGAAATTCTTCAAGATTTTATGTAATACATTGGTCATATTTGGGAGTATCATCTAGCCTTGATGGAGGTTTCTTATAAAAACAGTTACCAATTCATCATTGGTATGGTTCCATTTAATTCCTTGTATGGTATAACCTAAAATTCAACAACATGTTGAGCTGATGCTGGAGAGTCCGTACTCCTAGTCACAAATTTGCTGTGAGTGATAAAAGAGAAGGTACATACTATCCATGATCAGATGATAAATTCCCAAGGCTATCATAAGTTTGATGTGAACTGAGAATAGATGCCTTTAGAGCTCTGTAAAGGGGAACATCCGTTCTTGAAGGTCTCACCTTATTGTGGATAGTGGAGATTTGGATGATACAACAGGTTACTCATGAGATTCATTATCCCTTTATAGATACTATGTAGAGATGGAAAGTTAGTTTACCACTTAACTCTACCTCCACAGTTACACCAGATATATGATGTCTTCTACATGTCGCAGCTAAGGAGGTATGTGCATGACCCATCACATGTTATCGACTGATGCGAGCTGGATATTAAGGATGAAGCTACCTTTTTTGAGAACAAAAAATAACTTGTTGATTAAAAGGAGAAGATCATTTTTAGGTGAGTGATTCTCAGGGTGCATATCCAATGATAGCATAGGAATCTCCAAGAGAGAACCTGAGAGTGGTAGAACCAGATGCGAGCTTATTACCCTCATCTTTTTAAGTAGGTTTATTTAATTTTTGTTTTATAATACGTAAGGTGTGAAGAATTTAATGTATATATTTTTACCTTGTAATACTTTCAAATATTATAAGGAATATTTTTAGAGTCCGGTGTTGAGACAACATGGGATTCCAAGATCCCAAGAATTATAGTGTTGACATAATAAAAATATTAAAACAATTATATCATAATAACACAAAATTTAAAAAATAATGGAACAAATCTTGAATGGGAAATCAAATGTGAAATTTTACACTTCTATTGGATTGAAATTTTAGGTTAACCATAGTCATTACATAATCCTTTTAAGTGTTGGGAGTTTTTTTCTGGTCATGGGATGTTTGATAAAGAAGTAAATAAATTTGTTTATTTATTATTTATGAAATTTCCAGACCTTATCTCCTTTATAAATACGTGATTATCCTAAAACCATATGGTTAGCCACATAACCCTATGGATTTGAGAGGATCATGTTGGAGAGTTTTTTCATATGATGGGGGATCATATATCGATGATTATGATATTTTAGTAATCACCAACAGTAGTGTAGTTCATGGATTTAAACAATGACAATGATGTGGAACCTCTATTTATTAGTTACAAATCTAAACATGAGGTATGAACTTATTTTAGGTGGATTTATCACTATTTGTTTTATCCAATGTCCAATAAAAATAAATCTCTTAAAAAATAATTCAAGGTTTGATGATATATTTATTGATATTGCTTTATCATTCTAGAAATATGAATTGATGATATTCAATGATTACTTTCTTAAATTTATCATCATTAATTGATTATACATCAATATATTGAGGAAAATTCAAATAATATTGTAGAGACTCGAGTTTTTGGTCCTGTCAGACTTTGGAATATTTCTAGGAATAATTCCAGAGCTAGGTGCGAAGACAGCGTGCGATTCTGAGGTCCGGTGTGCCCAGAATTAATTTTATAAAAATATTAAGTATTTTTATACTATGCACGTGGCGGGGGTGTGATATATCCTAAACGGTAGCTCAGAACGGGAATCCGAGGGCACGGTTGCGTCCGAAACGTGCCGTTTACCCTAGGCGAGGTGTAAACTTTGCGGGCACGGGCCTGCGGTGAGAAACACCACTAGGGGCATTTTCGTAAATAAGTGGAAAAGTCCATTTACGAGCGTCGTCTCGAATAAATTCTGAACGGAGTCTCGGATCGCAAATCTGAGTCCGCCGTTGGGTTCACAATGGAGCGTTTTCCTTAGGGGTGACCTTAACTTTGTCCGCGTCGGGCGCGGAGTCGGGGGCGATGTTTTAAATGAAGGTTTTTAAATAAAAAAAAAGAGGAAAAGGAAAAAAACATATCCTCTCCCCTCCCTCACCACCTACGTGCAACTCCGGACGAACCCCTCCCCACCTCCTCCGTTCTTCACCAAATCAAGCTCCATGCGTCCGTTTTCAGCGCCGATCGTCAGCAGATCGAGCTACAGCGCGTCGCAGGCGCCGTTCTGCATCCAAAGCGTCGGCGATCCGCCAACAGGTAGGCGTTTACATTTTGAATGTCCCGGATCCTGTTTATGCGTTGTTTTTCTTCAAATCGTCATAAGGGTTGGGTAGCTTGGGTCCCGAGTTTTCCGAAACTTTTTTCGGATCTGAATTTGGAGCACCGGGGTGCTCCCGGTGGCTCCCGAAAGTTTTCCGGCGAAAACCCAGTTTTCCGGCAAGACCCACGGCGGCCATGGAAGAATCCAGCGAGTTCCGCGGCGGCGCGGCGGCGGCACGGTGGTTTCCGGCTCCGGCACGGCGGAGTCCGGCGGCGGCGCGGTTGTTTCCGGCGACCCTGCGGTGGTCCGACCAGTTTGTTTCGGGGGTTCTTTAAACCCCCGTAACTCGCAAACCGTAACTCCGATTTGCGAGCCGTTTGCAGTGACGCGCTCCTTGCGTCGAGACAGACCTTTTGAAGTCACTTTGAGGGTTTAAGGGTTCGGGATCGTGGCCCGGGAGTTAGAAACGTCGTATAAAAAAATAATATTTTATTATTTTACGACTTCGGGCCGTTGTAACTTCTACCCGGAGCGTCTGATTGACCTTCCGTCAGTGGCGTTGTGACCCTGATGGTACAAAGGAATTTTTGAGATGGTTTACAGGTGTTGGGACTGTGAACGGGGTGCGGGCCCCACGAGGCCGGGTTTTGGCGTTTGAGGAGAAATGTACCTTTTGCAACAGGAGTCCGATTTTGGCGGATGAATAGTCGATCTTGTGTGTTTTTCCGAGGGGATCGCAATGGTGCGATCCGTTCGATGAGTTTCAAAATCCAGGCGTGGGTCCCACCCGAGCTGGCCTATGGTGAATAGTACCTTTTTCACTGGGTGTCCGTTTTGGACGAGCGAGTAGTTGATTCCGCTTGTTTTTCCGAGGGGATCATCGTGGTATGGTCCGCTTGATGAGTTTCGGGATCATTGTGTGGGCCTCGCACGGGCTAGCTACGGTGAATAGTGCATTTTTCACCGGTGCTCTGTTTCGAGCGAGTAAACAGCCTATCCTGCGTGTTTTTCTGCGTGGAGCGCGATGGTGGCCTCAGTTTTGGCCTAAGAGGTGCGCAATGTTGCGTTGTGGCGGGTCGCTCGGGTTAGCGACGTTTGGACCAGCAATGGTTGAGGGTTCTCCCTTGGTTCGTTCCTACGGGAGTTCGTGTGGCATCACAACCTTCGTATGTGTTTGTGATCCTCTCGATGGTATGTTTAAACTGTTAGAGTTGTGGTATCCCTCCGGTGGGCCCGGAGTGGATCCTCTAGCATCTTTACCATAGATCGGGTTCTTGGTATCGCTATGACCGCTTATTCACGGGAGGCGATCCGCTATCTAGCAGGTTAACCCTGTAGGGTTTGTGGCATCATCAGAAATATGATCCCCTACGCGGTGGGCCGTGCTCAGTAGGGTTGCGGCATCGTCGGGTATACGATCCCCTACTCAGCATGAAGTTTATAGTAGGGTTGCGGTATTGTTGGTTATACGATCCCCTACTCAGCGCTTGGTGTCGGTAGGGTTGTAGTATCGTTGGTTATGCGATCCCCTACTCAGCGCGTGATTTCGGTAGGGTTACGGCATCATTGGTTCGATCCCCTACATCGCGAGTTATACCAGATAGGGTTCCGGTATCGTCGTGACCATCTTTATATGGATGATGATCCTCTATCTGAGTGTGGAGTTTCTGTCGAGCGCCAGATCGGGTTGTGGTATCCCCCAGAAGATCCTGGGTGTGATCCCCTATCTGTGAGAACTACGTATGCCAGATCGGGTCGTGGTATCCCCCAGCGGACCCTGGGAGTGATCCTCTATCTGTGAGCTACGTAAACCGGAGTGGGTCTTGGTATCCCATAGCGGACCCTAGCAGCGATCCCCTATCCGAGGAGTTGGGTGGTTATGTTGTTTCAACGATGATTCCTCAGTGATGCTATCTGACGAGCGTGATCTCTCGGGTGAGCGTCTGTGAGGTTTGTGAGAAACCTGATGGAGTGTATCTCTCGGATGAGTGTCATCTGGGATGACAGTGATTGTGTGGTGTACTCTCCTGGTTGTGGAAGGTTGCTGGTGACGAGGTCGGTACCTCTTGTGGCATTGTGGCGTGATATGAGTATATTTGGATTGTTCAAGGTGTATGTATGAGCATACACCTGAGCTGAGCTGAGTTGACTAATTGTGTTTAGCCGAGGATGGTCACGAGATGGAGTTTCTCTCTCGTCTGGGTTCCCTCTGGCTGGGTTGAGCGGACTGTTGCCATTCAGTTGCTCCCTTGGGTTTTGGGTTTTTGGGGTGCCTACTGAGTATGTTTATACTCACCCCTGCACGGGCTTTGCCCGCACATGTTTGTGTCTTGTGCAGACCACAGTCCTTTCGACGGAGACCCAGGAGGACCCAGAGCAGGCAGAGCTTAGTGAGCGTGTTGACCGGGGTGTTTACCGGAGCTGTGCCGAGGGAGCTTTCCAGCGGGAGTTTGTGGCAGCGTTCCCCTTCTTTAGAGCAGGTTGGACGCGCTTTTGTAGTTTTCTTTTGGTGGGACCTGTTTTTCCCTTTTGTACTTCTGTTGTACTCTGGTTTGGGATAGATGTATGCATGCATTTCCTTTTTAGTTTTATATATCTCTGCACTGTTGCATGGAGGTGTTTGTGTGTGCGTGTGTACAGGTACCTTAGGCTAATGCCTCCCATGTGTGTGATAGCCTACTCGGCACTGGTCGCCAGCCCTTGGCCTATTGGAGGCGGGCTTGGGGAGTCGCGGCTCGAGCCCCGTTGGGTCGGGTCGTGACAGAGTGGTATCAAAGGAGGTTCAACCTTTGGGATCTCAGAGCGTAGCTGGTCTAGCTGTGAGCTTGGTTCGGGTTGCATATCGGCAGTGTTAGGATGTTTCGAGTTCGGCTTTCAGGCCAGAGACTCCAGTGTTAGTGCGGCGGCCGACGTATCCATACACCAGGACTCTGATAACCTGCCTTTCGACTCGGGACATTCGTACACTGGTCGCGGGGACATAATGGTACATGCATCATATATGAATGGGTTTTTGGGTTTTCCTTGTCCTTCTTGAGTCAGCTCTCTAGATATACTCTTTGACTGTGGTGTGTCTTGAATGTATTTCAGGATGCCTCCACGACGACAACCAGTGAGGGTTCCGCAGCAGGATTATGCTGATGACCCACCCCGTGTAGAGGCTGTGGAGCAGGGCGCAGGCTCTGAGGTTGCACCTCCAGGTGGTCTGCCGGTTGATCCACCACCTGTCGAGTAGCTGATTGTGCCGGCGGTGCAGGACGAGGTTGCGCGCAGGCTGTGTGCACTGCACGAGTTCCAGAGGCAGCAACCTCTGAGGTTCTGGGGTGATCCAGATCCCCAGGCAACTGATGACTGGCTTGAGGCAGTCACCCGAGTTTTCCGCCTAGTGAGGACACCTCCAGATCAGATGGTGGTCCTAGCGGCGAGCCTTCTGCATGGTTCTGCCGGGCGATGGTGGAGTTTGGTGACGCAGTCCCATGACGAGGAGACGCTCACGTGGGCAGAGTTTGAGCGGCTCTTCTGGGAAGAGTTATATCCAGTGACGCTGAGGTCAGTGCGGATCCATGAGCTTCTGCAGCTTCGACAGGAGAGCATGACTGTGTTGGAGTACTCAGTGAGGTTTACAGACCTGTCACGCTACTCCCTGGATATGGTTCGAGACCCGTTCTTTAGGGCTCAGACCTTCGAGCAGGGCTTACGTAGGGACATCCGGGCAGGTGTGGTTTCCTTGTGCCTGCCCACCTATACTGGAGTGCTGGAACGAGCATTGGTGGTGGAGAGTTTTTTAGCAGAGCAGATTCCCCCTATTAGTGCTGGGCACTCGAGAGCTGAGACTTCGTCGGTCGGATCGACATCTGGTAACCGACGACAGACTCAGGGGTTTGGACGTGGCCGACGTTTCAGGAGGCGACCCCAGGATGGAGGATTTGAGCCTCAGGGCTCACAGGGCTTACAGGCCAGTTTTGGTTAGCCGCAGGAGAGGCGGTGTTACACTTGCGACGGTCGAGGACATTTTGCTAGAGATTGTCCGACCCGATGTGATGCTGAGAGGGAACCGGTCTATGGACCGCCTTGGCAGAGGCAGCGTCTCGAGCAAGGAGGTCCGCAGGGCGGCGGACGTGGCGACGGAGCTGGTGCAGTGGGAGGCGGTGGTAGACAGTACCAGTTGCCACCACCCCCACCCCCAGGTGGTCCACGCCAAGCTCAGGGAGCTGGTGGCCGAAGGCGAGGACAACTGCATGCCCTGGAGGAAGTCAACCCAGAGGCACCGCGGATGGATATAGGTACGCCTTGTGTCTTTTCTACTTATTGCAGTAGTTTGTTAGACACTGTTTAGCGGTACTCTTTCCTTTTGTTTCTTGCTCGAGTTTTGTTCAGGGTGTTGATAAGACCATGTGTGGGAGTTGTTCCGCATGCTTTGAATGCGTGAGGAAGAGGGATCCTTCCCCCACCGAGACACGTTTTTGTGACGTGATTAAAATCGTGTGGGCGAGTCAGTGCCGCCCAAAGTGGATAGTATTGAGGTGTGGCGGATGAGTTCCTCTGAATTATACGTTCGAGCATGGGTGTTTGTTGGTGAGCTCGCTGGTGTGTGAGACCCAGTTGAGAGTCCGGTCGCTTTCCTTGTACTTAGGGCTTTTCGGGGACGAAAAGTCCTAAGGGGGGGAGGATGTAGAGACTTGAGTTTTTGGTCCTGTCAGACTTTGGAATATTTCTAGGAATAATTCCAGAGCTAGGCGTGAAGACGAAGTGCGATTCTGAGGTCCGGTGTGCCCGGAATTAATTTTATAAAAATATTAAGTATTTTTATACTATGCACGTGGCGTGGGTGTGATATATCCTAAACAGTAGCTCAGAACGGGAATCTGAGGGCACGGTTGTGTCCGGAACGTGCCGTTTACCCTAGGCGAGGTGTAAACTTTGCGGGTACGGGCCTGCGGTGAGAAACACCACTAGGGGCATTTTTGTAAATAAGTGGAAAAGTCCATTTACGAGCGTCGTCTCGAATAAATTCTGAACGGAGTCTCGGATCGAAAATCTGAGTCCGCCGTTGGGTTCAGAATGGAGCGTTTACCCTAGGGGTGACCTTAACTTTGTCCGCGTCGGGCGCGGAGTCGGGGGCGATGTTTTAAATGAAGGTTTTTAAATAAAAAAAAAGAGGAAAAGGAAAAAAAACATATCCTCTCCCCTCCCTCACCACCTACGTGCAACGGTGGACGAACCCCTCCCCACCTCCTCCGTTCTTCACCAAATCAAGTTCCGGGCGTCCGTTTTCAGCACCGATCGTCAACAGATCGAGTTACAGCGCGTCGCAGGCGCCGTTCTGCATCCAAAGCGTCGGCGATCCGCCAACAGGTAGGCGTTTACGTTTTAAATATCCCGGATCCCGTTTATGTGTTGTTTTTCTTCAAATCGTCATAAGGGCTGGGTAGCTCGGGTCCTGAGTTTTCCGAAACTTTTTTCGGATCTGAATTTGGAGCATCGGGGTGCTCCCGGTGGCTCCCGGAAGTTTTCCGGCGAAAACCCGGTTTTCCGGCGAGACCTGCGGCGGCCATGGCAGAATCTGGCGAGTTCAGTGGCGGCGCGGTGGCGACACGGTGGTTTCCGGCTTCGGCACGGCGGAGTCCGGCGGCAGCGCGGTTGTTTCCGGCGACCCTGCGGTGGTCCGGCCAGTTTGTTTCGGGGGTTCTTTAAACCCCCGTAACTCGCAAACCGTAAGTCCGATTTGCGAGCCGTTTGCGGCGACGCGCTCCTTGCGTCGAGACGGACCTTTTGAAATCACTTTGAGGGTTTAAGGGTTCGGGATTATGGCCCGGGAGTTAGAAACGTCGTATAAAATAATATTATTTTATTACTTTACGACTTCGGGTCGTTGTAACTTCTACCCGGAGCGTCCGATTGACGCGCCATCAGTGGCGTTGAGACCCTGATGGTACGACGGACTTTTTGAGATGGTTTCCGGGTGTTGGGACTGTGAACGGGGTGCGGGCCCCACGAGGCCGGGTTTTGGCGTTTGCGGAGAAATGCAGCTTTTGCACCAGGAGTCCGATTTTGGCGGATGAATAGTCGATCTTGTGTGTTTTTCCGAGGGGATCACAATGGTGCAATCCGTTCGATGAGTTTCGAAATCCAGGCGTGGGTCTGACCCGAGCTGGCCTTCGGTGAATAGTACCTTTTTCACCGGGTGTCCGTTTTGGACGAGCGAGTAGTCGATTCCGCTTGTTTTTCCGAGGGGATCGTCGTGGTATGGTCCGCTTGATGAGTTTCGGGATCGTTGTGTGGGCCACGCATGGGCTAGCTATAATGAATAGTTCCTTTTTCACCGGTGCTCCGTTTCGAGCGAGTAAATAGCCTATCCTGCGTGTTTTTCCGCGTGGAGTGCGATGGTGGCCTCGTTTTTGGCCTAAGAGGTGCGCAGTGTGGAGTTGTGGCGGGTCGCTTGGGTTAGCGACGTTTGGACCAGCAATGGTTGAGGGTTCTCCCTTGGTTCATTCCTACGAGGGTTCGTGTGGCATCACAACCTTCGTATGTGTTTGTGATCCTCTCGATGGGATGTTTAAACTGTTAGAGTTGTGGTATCCCTCCGGTGGGCCCAGAGTGGATCCTCTAGAATCTTTACCATAGATCGAGTTCTTAGTATCGCTATGACCGCTTATTCACGGGCGGCGATCCCCTATCTAGCAGGTTAACCCCGTAGGGTTTTTGGCATCATGAGAAATATGATCCCTTATGCGGTGGGTCGTGCTCAGTAGGGTTGCAACATCATCGGGTATACAATCCCCTACTCAACATGAAGTTTATAGTAGGGTTGCGGTATCATTGGTTATACGATCCCCTACTCAGCGCTTGGTGTCGGTAGGGTTGTAGTATCGTTGGTTATGTGATCCCCTACTCAGCACGTGGTTTCGGTAGGGTTACGGAATCGTCATTTTGATCCCCTACATCACGAGTTATACCAGATAGGGTTCCGGTATCATCGTGACCATCTTTATATGGACGATGATCCTCTATCTGAGTGTGGAGTTTCTGTCGAGTGCCAGATCGGGTTGTGGTATCCCCCAGCAGATCCTGGGTGTGATCTCCTATCTGTGAGAACTACGTATGCCAGATCGGGTCGTGGTATCCCCCAGCTGACCCTGGGAGTGATCCCCTATCTGTGAGCTACGTAAACCGGAGTGGGTCTTGGTATCCCCTAGCAGACCCTAGCGGCGATCCCCTATCCGTGGAGTTGGGTGGTTATGTTGTTTCAGAAATGATTCCTCAGTGATGCTATCCGACGAGCGTGATCTCTCGGGTGAGCGTCTGTGAGGTTTGTGAGAAACCTGATGGAGTGTATCTCTCGGATGAGTGTCATCTGGGATGACAGTGATCGTGTGGTGTACTCTCCTGGTTGTGGAAGGTTGCTGGTGACGAGGTCGGTACCTCTTGTGGCTTTGTGGCGTGATATGAGTATATCTGGATTGTTCAAGTTGTATGTATGTGCATACACCTGAGCTGAGCTGAGTTGACTAATTGTGTTTAGCCGAGGATGGTAATGAGATGGAGTTTCTCTCTCATTTGGGTTCCCTCTGGCTGGGTTGAGCGGACTGTTGCCATTCAGTTGCTCCCTTGGGTTTTGGGTTTTTGGGGTGCCTACTGAGTATGTTTATACTCACCCCTGCACAGACTTTGCCCGCACATGTTTGTGTCTTGTGCAGACCACATGCCTTTCGACGGAGTCCCAGGAGGACCCGGAGCAGGAGGAGATTAGTGAGCATGTTGACCGGGGTGTTTATCGGAGCTGTGCCGAGGGAGCTTTCCAGCGGGAGTTTGTGGCAGCGTTCCCCTTCTTCAGAGCAGGTTGGACGCGCTTTTTTAGTTTTCTTTTGGTGGGCCCTATTTTGCCCTTTTGTACTTCTTCTGTACTCTAGTTTGGGATAGATGTATTCATGCATTTCCTTTTCAGTTTTATATATCTCTGCACTGTTGCATGGAGGTGTTTGTGGGTGCTTGTGTACAGGTACCTTAGGCTAATGCCTCCCATGTGTGTGATAGCCTACTCGGTGCTGGTCGCCAGCCCCTAGCCTATTGGAGGCGGGCTTGGGGAGTCGCGGCTCGAGCCCCGTTGGGTCAGGTCGTGACAAATATATTAGGTTCAATCCTCTCATTTATGTTTTTCACTTTGGTTACCTCATTCTTTGTGTGATCATCATCGATATTCTATTTAGCCAGCGGTTTAAAAAATACTAGGTGACCGATCATTGCACTATCATTATTTTCTGAAATGGATAAATACTGTGGGTTTGGGTTTAAGATTAATAATGTTATTTATATGTGTGATGATAATGATGGATTAGGGATCAGATCAAGATTTCTAATTTTATGGGTATGGGCATTCAAATGATGTAGTGCTATGAGAATGATGCATGATAAGATTGGTTGATGGAATCTAGCTATCAGTAATAGTTAATGCTCATTTGAATATAGATAAAAAATATATGGGTTTGATTTTTGGGGGATCCAACTGTAGCAGCAACATAGGTGATGTGCATAGAATAGCCTTTGATTTCTGTGAAAATACCTACTATATTGCATGTTCTCTATAAGAACACATGGAGTGTGGTCCCCTCGTATGGAACTAGGGTTTTCAGAAAAAAATAATATCACACACCGTGTGACATGTGTCAGATATAGTGTGACCCGAATTTGGAGACTCGACATGTATTCCAGTGGTACATAGGCATGGACATAGTCAGGAACATATACATGGCCACAGACACAATCATGAATAGTGTACATGTGCATGGGAATAAGAACACAAGTATGGATACTGACACGTCTTGTTTTAATGGTACATTTCACGTACTACCTATGCACCCCATATACTTCCAATGAGGAAGTTTGGAAACCCATTTCTCTTAAATCTAGTGGAATTTCAGTTGGGTGTGTTCCCTCTTCCACTTCAATTGGATATTTTCCCTCTTTTAGTATCTCTTAGGAGACTACCCACTTTCCAATTCAATGTGGGTGAGTACCATTATTCCAATATGAGTTTAATTAGTCCTCTCCCATGAGGGTTTAGTGTGACATCTAGTCCTAATTATTAGGTGGAATATCCCCTCAGTAGATTAGAATAGGTATCCCTCTGTGTGTCCCGGTGGTTGATCCTAATTCCCATATTTCTCTCTAGGTTGGGTTTATGGTATCCTATGACCAACATAGGTGGGTTTTTAGTCCCCTAAATAAAAATTTAATCCTTTGTATTTCAGGTGTCTTTTAGAGTCCCTGATTGTGATCCCCTAAGTGCGTATCAATATATTCTAAGTTTTAAAATTTAATTCATTATGGTGAGGCCCGACGAGCATGACTTCTCAAATAAGCACCATTCAGGTTAGTATGGATTGAGGAGAATGTTATCCTAGACGAGTGTTGCCTTGAAGCCTCAAGAATAATCCTTGGATGGAATTGACTTTGTGACCTAATTTTATGCTGAGTGTCTATCCTAAGCATATTTGGTTTCTATTATTGTATTTTATCATATTCTGATTGAAATATCTTTGTGGTGTTGAGATAACCCTTTACATCGATTCTTTGTCTTCAGTGATTTTGGGGTGTCTTACTAACTATGTTTCACACACCCATTTATGGGATTTTCCCACACATTTAGTGTCTTATATAGATGATAGGATATTCAATGATCCTAGGAGGACTAGGAGTATTCAGATCATATATGACATAGAAAAAATAGTTGGTACCATGGGTTTCATTTTATACCTGTCCCCTCCTTACTTTAGCAGGTTGGAATAATTTGTAGTATTTTGGTAGGATTGTATTTATCCTTTTATTCTTTCAATAATTTTCTCGTAGTTTGGTGTGGGATAGGTTTTATGAATTCATTTATAGTATTAGTTTCTTTATTTTTCATTACACTAGTGTATGGATATGTGTGTTTGTACATAAGTAATTTAGAATAACACCTCCCATGTGTGTGTTATGCATACTCGACATTAGTTAGTAACCCCTAGCCTATTGGAGGTGGGATAGGGGTGTCATAATTGTATTATCACCATCCAGATTCCTGTGACTAGATCTGAGTTGGTATAACACACACATTGGAG
Source organism: Viscum album (assembly GCA_963277665.1). Taxonomy (NCBI): domain Eukaryota; kingdom Viridiplantae; phylum Streptophyta; class Magnoliopsida; order Santalales; family Viscaceae; genus Viscum; species Viscum album. The sequence goes on along the minus strand of OY728127.1, from coordinate 399,432,238 downwards.
GCATTACCCTAATGTACTTGTACAAATGAACACATCTCAACACACCAACATAATTTTGAAAGATATGAAATTGATACTAAAAAATACATACATAACATCTATCCCACACCAGAGTATGAAAAAGTACAAAAAGTAGAAAATGGCCTAATAAAATCCCATAGAAAATACAAATAAGTCCAACCTAATAATGTAAGGAGGGGGCCTCTATCAAATCAAAATCATAGAACCAGCCCGAATGTCTAACTAAACTATGATCCACCTTATCCTTGAACTCATATGGCACCATAAAATGGCCTATCATATGCACAATATGTGACATGTATGGGAATATCCAATGTAGAGGTGGGTAAAACATATTTAGTAGGATACCTCAAAATCACCAAACACAAGGCAACAATATTGAGGTTTAGTGCATCACTCTAGAGATATGTTAATTAGAATATGTGACAATACAAAAATAAAAACAAAATATTATCAAGATTGAAATGCTACCTAAAATAAGGTCATAACCACACTACCACCCTAGGATTCTTCTTAAGGAGTCAAGGTAATGATTTTATGAGAGAACATACTCCTCGAGCTTTACTAGAACTAATGGTTCTCATCTAAGAGGTCATGATCGTCACAACTTTCCCTAAATAATCCCCTGTTGGAACTCAAAATATTTTGATACATAGATTGAGGACTACATTTAGGGCCTCTAGGGGACACCCAAACCAAATTAGATTAACTTTCTAGATAGGGGATCAAATGCCCTTGTAGGGAGAAAGTTGTGAATAAGGATCAACTATCTGGAATTATAGATACATACCTACTAAAATCCACTGAGGTAATATTCCATCCGATACATAATACTATATTTCAAAAGAAACCATCATGTGTGAAGACTGAGAAAACTCATCCGAGAATAAGGGAACTCACCCACACTAAACTGGAAAGAGGGAACACACCATTTAGATACTGGAAGAGGGAATATACCCAACCGATGTGGAAGAAGGAACATAACTAACTAACATTCAACTAACTTGGGGAGAATGGGGTCTCCAAACTATCTAATAGGAAGTACAAGGCATGTATATTTAGTACATAGCATGTACTTATAAACTAGAACCTACCCATGTATGTTACCATGTTCCTTTTACCATTCCCATGTACACTAGTCAAGACCATATAACTGGTCATGTTCATGTTCCCTAGTCATGACCATGTGTTTGGCCAAGTCCATTCCTATGTACCTATATGGTATATTCTAGGCCAATAGTATTTGTTCACATGGAGTGTGACACATCTCACATGGAATATGATATTCTTATCCATGCATAAACCCTAACACTGCTAGAGGGGACCCCATAGTGTGTGTTCTTCAAGAGAACATGCTGTGTAGTTAATATTTTCCTAGAAATATCTATCTGTTTTATGCATCTCACCCATTCTACCAACACTATTAGTTCCTACATAAATTTTGAACAAAGATTTCTAATATATAGTCAACCGATCTCGAACCAACTATGGTGGCCAGATTCTAGCCACCAATCTTCTCATACATCATTTCTGTAGCACTAATTTTTTTGAACGCTCAAACCCCTGAAATGAGAACTCCCAATCTGACCCATAATCCATCACCATCCTCACAGACATAAATCATCTCTCCGATCTCAAAATCAAACACATGGTATCAATCCATTATTCTAAAGAATGATTGTGCAATGATCATTCACCGAGTATTTATTGAACCACCGACCAAACATAATGTCAATTATGATGACAAAAATAATGTGTGGAGAAAATCACAAAACATAAACAATGAATCCTTGAATATTATCAATTCATATTTATAGAAACATAAAGAAATATCCACAAATCAACCATCAACTATAAAATCAATTTGGCAGGAGATTCATTCATGTTTGATTTGGGATAAACAAATGGGGATAAATACATATAAAACAATGTCCTAAATTGATTTTTATCTATTATTGATGAAGAAAAGTTCCACATCATCATCGTTAGTGATATCCATAAATATACTATCATTGGCAATTCCTACAGTATCCTGACCAACAGTCCACTATCTTCAACCAATGATCACCTCCATGATCCTCTATAATCCCTAGGGTTATGCAACTAACCCTCGGGTTTTTGAATAACCATGTATTTATAGAGGAGATTTTTTTTGTACATTTGAAAAATAATAAATAAATAAATGTATTTATTTCTTTATCAATCTGGTCATGACCACAATTAAACAAACCACTCGATGCTGAAAAGGATTATGTTGTGGATTCGGTAAAACCCACATCCTGGATTCAATAGTGGAATAAAATTTTCCATCTAAGTACACATTCAATAGTTATTCCATCATTTTGGTAAAATTATGCACACTTGATACAATATATTTAATTTATTTATTATATAAACACAAGGATCTTGGGTCCTCGAAATCTCATGTCATCTCAATTCTTGGCTCTAAAAATATTTATTATAAGTCATACAAGGAATGAAAGGATATGTTACATTCTCCCATTATTATGGAATTTCATCCCAAAATGAGAAAAACCTAATAAAAAAATGAGGGTACTGATCTCACATATGGTTTCCCCACTCCCAGGTCCTATAATGAAGATACTTGAGTGTCTATAAAACATTAACTATGTGAATTACTCACCGATTAAGGATCTTCTCCTTTCAATCATTAATCTCTATTAGTTACTTAGAAAAGGTAGCTCAATCCTTGGTGTCCATATTTCCCATATCGATAACATGTGACAGGTTGTTCACATACCTCCTCATTTATGACACATAGAAGACATTGTGTACCCATTTTAATTTTTGAGGTAGATAAAAGCAGTATGCTACCTCACCAACTCTACATAGTATCTGGAATGTTCCAATGAATCTTAGAGATAAATTGCTAACCCATCCAAATATTTTCAAACCTCACATAGGTGAGACCTTCAAGAATGCATGTTATCCCTCACCAAACTTCAAAGGACTCATTTATTGGTTCTCATAGGAATTATAATGACTTTGGGTCTTTCTCATATGCTCCTAGATGATCTGTACCTTCTTTATTTTCACTCACACTAACTCTTGTCCCATGATTGCTGAATCTCTTGGATCATTCAAACATAATGGTGACCTGTAGGGTCTCCCATACAATGAACCAATGGTTCCACACCAATGGTGAAGTGGTAATAGTTATTATATGAAAACATAACCAAGGATATGTATCCCTACAAACTATGGAAAAATTCCAACATTCAAGTCCAAAGCATGTCTTCTAGGTCCTGGATAGTCCACTATGTCTGGCCGTCAGTATGGGGGTGAAATATTGTGCTCAAATAGAATTGAGTCGTAAAGGTATCCTACATTCCTCTCTATAATCCTGACATAATGAAAGGGTTATAATCTGAAATGACCATCAAGGTTAATCCATGTAGCTAGACTATATTCTTTATGTAAATTCATCCTAATCTCTCAATTGAAATTGGATCTCAGATGTCTAAGATACAGACCAAATCTGTGAGTCGGTCTACGATCTACCAGATAGCATCATGAACTCTTGTTGGTCATGGAATCCCCATAAAAAATTACATGGATGTAACATTTAACCTACACTCCATTACCTAAAGGGGATGGGTTATGTATAATAGAGCATGGTTCTTTCCCTACACCTTCTAAAAAATGAGGCATTGAGAGAGAAAATCAAATGCCTTAATCCCCAACCACCATAATTTTCAATAAGGGTCCTGATACATATTTTACAAACTAGGATGTATTGCTAAGGTGGATATATGAAACACCCTCATCACCTCCTCTATCATGAAAACGAGTACTTGTGTCCACCCTTGAAAAAGGATGACGTGATCCCCACTTTAGAAAATCCATTAGAAGCGTGTCTAGTTGATTTATAAACACACATATACATAGAATTGATATCTCCAAGTTATTATTTCCTAACTTTATGTAGAAGCACAGGGGTAAAGACCATCAAATAGAGGCAGGCTGAACTATCCTCATCCTCTATGTAAAAATACAATGAGGCCAACTGCTCCAAAACCTCACTCAACTACGAATATGATCTCTTATTGAGAGAATTTTATACCACCTTAACATTCCTTGGATTATAAACTATCTCAAAGTCATAATCCTAGATGAACTCCAGCCATATCCTCTACTTCAAGTTAATATATTTTTGTGAAAATACACACTTTAGAATCTTTTGGGTAGAATAAATGATAAAAACCTCACCCATATGTTATTGTTTCCACATCTTTAGTGAAAACTAACCAATAATAACTCTAGATCATGAGTCGTATAGGTCTAGTCATGAGGTGTCAACTACCAGGACCCAAGATAATTTAGTACCTACCTCTACATCATAACACACATGAGCCCAATCTTGGAAGCATTGTAGAATATCATATAGTCAATACCCTACTTTGGTAGTCTCAAGATGATGGTGCTCATCAACCACTACCAAAACTCCTAAAAATCTTGTTGGAACCTTTTCATATATATGAAAGACTTCCCTTTTCAGGTAAAATCCATAAAGGGAACTGAAAATCTAGAGAAATTTGACATGAATCTTTGATTGTATCTTTCCTACCAAAGGAAAATTCATACCTTAGCCACACTCTTGGATGGATCCAATGTTATAACTCCTTAAACCTTTTTCGAGTCCACTACCACTCCCACTTATGATATGATGTGTCCTAGGAAGTGGACCTAATAAATCCATAAATAACATATCAAAATATTACCACAAATATATTTCTCTCAGAGTATGTCCATAACCATCCTCTAGTGTCTCACATGCTCCTCCTCATACACTGATTATATGAGGATATCATCAATGAATACTACCATGAATTGATCAAAGAAAGGATGAAAGATCCATTTCATGAGTCCCATGAACACTACTGATGTTTTCTTCATGATAAAGGAAATAACCAAGTACTCATAGTGACTATAGTGACACCAGAATGTCATCTTTGGTATATCCCCCTCATGAACTCGGATATGATGACAACCAAACCTGATTTCAATATTTGAGAACCACCAAGACCCTTTAAAATGGTCAAGGAGTGTATCAATTATCATAAGTGGATACATTTTCTTTAAGGTCATCAAATTTAGTTGATGATAATCCACACATAACTTCATGCTCTTATCAACCTTCTTGGTGAGAATATTGGGGCTGCCCGAGGAGAAACATTGGGTCTGATAAGACCCTTCCTATATAAGTTCTATAATAATATCTTAAAGTCATGAAAATCTACAGGAGAGATTAGATATAATGGATTAAATATCAAGGTCATCCTTGGGTGAAAGTATGTTTATAAATTGATCTCTCAGTGGGGATGTAGTCTTAGAATATCCTCAGGAAAGGCATCCTCAAACTCTTTCACCACTGAAGAAAACTGAAAGATCGAAAAATTAATTTCATCAAGGGTGATACTATCAAACTGGTTAGTAATCAACTATATCCTCATATTCCTAAGCACATCCTACTCTTTCTATACTTCCTTCTCTGTGATGAAGGAAAGCCTTGTTTCACCAACATGGACACATCGCATCCTCTGCCTGAAATAGTCAATCTAAACATGGAATAAAGGGAGACAATCCATACCAAAAATGATTTCATAATGTATCATTGTGTATAGGAAAATCTCCCATGAGAATATATTTCCTTTAATATTAAATTAACACTACCAACATAACTGTGTGATCATTGAATCTACTCTGGTAGGAGTCTCTAAATTTAACGGTTGAGTCAAGGGATCCCCCAAAAACTCTAGATCCATCACAAGAGATGTTTCAAGGAAATAGGGGCTTGTACCAGAGTCTATAAATACTTAAAAATAATTTTTAAAGATATATATCATACATCAAATCACTCCCAGATCCCCTGATTTATAAGCCTCAAGATCTTGTAGCTACCCATGTCCCTGACCACCATCTCCCTAAGGCTAGCATATACCACATGGGGGTGATGGTGATATAAAAATATCAAAACACCAACCACATACTACTTATCACCTAGACCTCTTCAATTTTTTCCACCCTCTAGGCCCCCATACTCCAAGTTTTACCTCTTCCTCAGTGATCAATTAACCATCTCTCTATCAGTAGATCCATGGGTCAGGTAATATCATATGATATTACCTTGGTCATCATTGGAGTAACACCACATCTACCTTGGATGGTTGAATCCATCATTAGAACCCTAAATAGTAGATACTCTTTCCTAGGACTACCTCTTAAAGATCCTCACACACCTTGATTCATTCATCTACTAGTGGCTACCAACTGCTGAAGTCTTAGCTCCATTATACCCACTGCCAGCACTAACTTCCAACATCATCTCATCCAAGAAAATATCCACTAATAAGGCATGATTAATCACTCAAAAATAGGTAGGAATGAAAATAGATATAAATCAGTACCATCTATGTCAGTATAGTCCATACATGAATTTATTTGGTCTAAAGGAATAATCATAAACCTTATCCATGAAGTATCACACGTGGTTTGTGAACCTCGATGCATACTCTGTCGCTATCATACTAGCCTACCGAAGCTTCAAAAGTTCTTGTATGTGTATAGATCACAACATGGTTGGATATAACTCGTATATTAATAAATACTTGAATTATTTCTAAGAAAGTGTTTTCTTTTTATGCATCTAGGTCACTAGACTATACCATCCCCTTGTAGGTCCATGTAGAACGATCGTCTCTAGGATCACCATTTGACTTGGAGGCATCCTAAAAAGGTGAAAAACTATCCCCACTAACTCAAGTTAGTGCTGTAATTATTTTGGGTCTAGATCACCCAAAAAATATGAGGTTTCTCTCACTCTGAAACTCATTTAGGTTGATTAGACTTCACATGTTATCTATTAGAACTATGAGTACAAATGCCTGCTCAAGGGGTGAAGGTAAGATTGGAAAACCACCCAAAAGTAACAAATCCTATACAAGTACATATACTAAAGCCTCTTCACTATGAATATCATCATCACGATCCTATTTCAGAATCCTGGCTTCCTATCACCATAGAGGAATCCTAAAAAGTCAAGATGTACTATGGTCAATGATAAAATCTAGTGAGTTAACTCAAGAAGTACATGGAAACCAGAACATATTTTCATAGGATGCATGTATCAATTTTTTCCTTTCAACTTTTTTCTACATGTACCAAGTAATCAAAAAGTTTATTAGAGTCTTTCTAAATGGATACATTGTCTTCCGCATCACCATTGGATTCCCTGGCCTAAGAGTAAAACTTAAAACACTTTACCACTATTTCCCTACCTCTCAAACAAATCCTCACAGCTAGACAATCTCCAAACTCTTTTAATAAGGTATAATCGACTCCTTTGATACCACTCTATCATGAACCAACCCACTAGGGACCTTCTAGTGAGTGATAAGATGATTGTGAGACTCCAATACCACCTTCAATAGGTTAGGGGTTGGAGACTAGCAACGAGTAGACATAAGACACACACAGGAAGCCTTATTCTAAATTACCTATACACACGAACACATCTTTATGCACTAGTATAATGAAGAAATATAATTAATTGATACTATAAATTCATTCATAACATTTATACCAAACTGGAGTATGAAAAATGTGTACAAAGAAGAAATGGTCCAAATACAGGCCCATTAAAACTTCAAAGAATTTCAAACTGCTAAAGTAAAGAGGGGACCTCTGAAAATTGAAAAAGTTTGAACCAAGTAGTATATATATCTCATCAATGTTCTACCTGATCTTGTTTCTCTTATGAATCTGTCAAATAACATTTCCTATATATATGACAATACTTGTATGGGTAGATCCCAGATAAGGGGTGAGTACGACATACATAGTGGGACACCCCAAAATCACCAAACACAAAGCATCAAGATAGAGGGTCAGCTCAGCACCACCAAGATATGTTAATCAAAATATGATACAATAGAAACCAAATATGTTCAAGATAGACAATAAATATCAAAGTAGGTCACAACTAACCTGTCTTACTAGAATTTTTCTCAAGGATTCAAGGAAATTCTCATCCTTGAGAACACACTCCTTGAGTCCTGCTAACACTTATTTCACTCATCTAAGAGTTCAAGCTCTTAAGGGCTCCCATAAAAAGTGCACATTGGAACTCATAATATCTTGATAAATAGATATGTGATCACACCCAGGGACTCTGGTGGACACCATAACCCTATTAGATTAATCTAAAAGATTGAGGATCAAACACCCATATATGTTGGCCAGGTGATACCATAATCCCCACCGAAGTAGAAAGATGGAAATTAGGATCAAACATCTGGTGTCATGAAGGGATAACTACTCTAATCCACTGAGGGGATATTATGAACAAAACTCGGGACTAGATGATACTACAAACCCTCATGGGATAAGACTATGAAAACTCATCCTAGAATAAGGGAACTCACCCACAATGAATTGGAAAGAGGGAACATTACCTACAGATGCCAGAAGAGGGAACATACCCAAATAAAGTGGAAGAGGTATTGAACCAACTGGAATTCCACTTGCCTAAAGATAACAAGGTATCCAATCTACCTTAGAGTAAGTACATGGCGTGTAGAGGTAGTTATGACAATTAATACTTAACTCAAACTTGTCAGTGTCTGTTACTGTGTTCCAATTCATGTTCCCATGTACACTAGTTGTGTCTGTGTACCTGGTTGTGTCCATGTACCCTTCCCATTATTTTTTATGTACATGTTCATTATTGTGTACTCACGGAGGAAATATCAGGCCATTGAATTTTGGTCACATGGCTTGTGGAATGTGTCACTTAGCATGTGGTATTATTCTCTTCACATAAACCATAGAACTGTATGTGGGGACTACACAATGTGTGTTCTTCTGAAGAACATGTTTTGTATTCATGATTTTCACAAAAATCCCATGATTCTCTATGAATCTCATAAATTCCACCTCCACCAATGGATGTAATACAAATTATTTATTTAGATTTTAGATCTATGGTTAACCAAGCTCAAACCTTCACTAATGGCTATATTATATCCAACAATATACTCACACATGATTCTCATATCACTGCTTTGTCCAAACGCCTGAACCCATAAAAAGAGAAATCCCAATCAGATCCTTGATCCATCAACATACTATACAAAGAAATCATTCCCTTGATCTGGAACCAAAATCCATTATATCGATCCACTACACCAAAGAATGATTTTACAAGGATAGTTTATTGGGTAATTTTCGAACCACCATCCAAATGGAATGTCAATGATCATCACACAAAGAACAAGGGGAGGAAAGCACAAAACATAAAAATGAGGAATGATCTGAGGACATTATCTGTATTAGCCTAAATCCATTGAAATATAATTGATGAATGAAACAAAAATTAAAAAAGGAATCATTGAATCTCATCAATTCCCTTTTCTAGGAAGTTAAATAAATATATGAAACTCAACCATTGATCCGTAGATCAATTTTTTATGAGAGTAATTCATAGTCAATATGATATAAAAAATGATAAATCCATATAATACAACATCTTACCTTGAGTTTACATGTATCACTAAAGAAGAACAGTTCCACATCATCATCATTGGAGATATCCATAAACTCTGATATTGTTAGAGATTCCTGTGGTATCCTAATTATTAATCCATGATCTGCCATCTTCCTCCAATTCTATCCACCATGATCCTCTCAAATCCTTAGGGTTATATGGATAACCCTAGGTTTTTTGATTAATCATGTATTTATAGTGGATATTAGTTTTATAAATTTAATAAATAATATATATATTTATTAATTTCTTTATCAATCTCCCCAAAACCAAACATAAACTAACCACCTGATGAAAAAAAGGATTGTGCCATCCCTAGGGATAAACATTTATTCCAAATTCAATTTAAGTCTTGGATTTCCCAAATGATTCATCATTCTAGAGTTATTACAAATTTTTCTAAACAATTTTGTGAGTTTGAAATAATATATTTAATATTTTATTTATATCAACACCAAGGCTCCTAGGGCCTCAAAATATCATGTCTTCTCAAAGAATGGATCTGAAAATATTCCTTACATTATTCCAAATTGTTACAAGAAAAAATAAAATCCCACCAAAATGAAAAATATGTCCAATATACTCAAGTAAAGAGGAAACTAATATCAAATGAAACTCTTAGAACCAACAAGTATGTATATCTTATCTATTCTCTAACTACTCATGGACCTCCTAAGAAACCATCGAATAACATATATCCTATATAATTCATAACATGTGTGGGAATATCCCTTGCAGGGATAAGTATAGCATACCGAGTAAGACATCCAAAGATCACCAGAAAAAAGTCATCAAGATAGAGGGTCACCTCATCCACATGATGATATATCAATAAGAATATGAGAAAATACAAGAATATAAACCAATTATGCTTTGGATAGATAATCAGTCTCAATGTAATAAACAACCACACTATGAGCCTAGGATTTTGCTAAAATATTCCAGGTAATGCTCATCTAGGAAAAAATACTCATCACGCCTTACTTAAACTAATGGATAACATCCAGTATTTTATTATCCTCAGGCCTCTCCATAATTAAGTACATGATGAAACACATAAGATCTTGTTATATAGATAAGGGATCCAAACCATGTTCTATAGGGGACACTTAATCCCTACTAGATTATCCTATGAGATAGGAGATTGAACCCTCACATATATTGGTCAGGTAATCCTATAAACCCCACCAAGGGAGAAATATGGGAATAATGATCAACAACCAGGCCTCACATAGGCTTAACTACTATAATCCTGTAAGAGGATATTAAAACCAATACTAAGGACTGGATTCCAAAGTAAAACCTCATGGGACTAGATTGAGGAAACTTATCCTAGAATAAGAAAACTCACCCACACTGAATTAAAAAGAAGGAATCCACCCTATAATCCCTGTAAGGGGGAACTTACATAACTGAAGTGGAAGAGGGAACATGCGCTACTAAAATTCTATAATCTTGAAGGGAATAAGAACTTAAAATGGACCTAGGGTAAGTAAATTTTGTTTATTGGTAGAACACGACGTGTAATACTAAACCCACACCTTCTTGTGTTCGTTACCATGATACTCTTCCCATTAACATGTGATTTTTATATGGTCATGTACGTCAATGTGTCTGTATACGCTGGATATGCTTGTGGGTATGGTTGTGTACATTCTCATGTACCTATGGAGTACACTCTGGGACATTGGATTTGATTCACATAGACTGTGACATGTGTCACATGGTGTGTGATAAATTTCTCTATGAGTATACCCTGGAGATATAAAATGGTCCACATAACATGTGTTCTTACAAAGAACACATCATGTAGTCAAAAATTTCATAAAAATATCATAACTCTTCATGTGTCTCATTCATGCCACCACCACAAGTTTATCTTCAACAAATCATACCCACAGATTTCATATCTATCATCAACCGAGCTGGAACCACCATTGTTTTTGGGATTTCAGCCACCAAATTTGATTAGGAATCATTTCCCATCACACCTCCATGCCGATCTTCAAATTCCCATAGACCAGGGATCACTAATTATGAACTCGATCCTATTTTATCACTTCACCCCACAACCATTTCATCAACCCCAAACATGTAGTGATGATTCATTTTTCCAAATAATGATTTTTAAATGATCGTTCACTGAGTATTGTTTGAACAATCAACTAAATGAAACTTTGATGATGATTATACGTAGAATGGGGAAAGAAAACTAAAAAACATAAATGTGAAGAATGAACCTCAAGCATTATTTGGTTTGGACTCAATCTGTTGATGTATAATAGTTTAATGAAGAGTAGTTTAAATAAAGAATCATTTAATATAATAAATTCCTAATTCTATTAAGATACAGAAAAACCCTCAAATCAACCTATGATATTAAATAAATTTTTTAGTAGACTGATTTGTGTTTTCCTTGGGATAAACAAAAAAGGATAAATCTATATAGAACCATGATATACATAGTGTTTGGATCGATCTCTAAAAAAATATCTCCCTTGTTGTCATTGGTGAGATCCCCAAACTTCATTGGTGAAGAACACCCTTTGGTAATTCTTTTATAATCCTTGATCCTATTTTTTCTACCAAACTCTCCTCCATGCTCTCCTCACAAATCCCTAGGGTTATGTGGATAACCCTAGTATTTTTTCATAAACAATATTTTATAGAGGAGGGTTATGTCACGACCCGTCCTCGGGGCCCATGCCGTGACTACCCCAAGCCCGCCTTCCATAGGCCAGGGGCTGGCGACTAGCACCAAGGCGTAAATCCCGATAAAAAGGAAAGACATTGCCTTTGTAAAGTAAATAAACACCATAGAGAAAGCAAGAAGTAGAAGTAAACACTAAGTAAAAACGGATACAAAAGTAAGTGTGGAAAAGTAAGTGGGCCAGTATACAAACCCAAACTGAAAGTAAAGTACAAATGGAAAGGGAAAACAACAACTGAAAGTAAAGCCGCAGCCTCGAGCCATCCACTGGAAGTCCCACCTGAAGGGTGAGTACAGATAGCCTCCATAGCTCCTCGGGTCCAGCCGTCCGCTCCGAGTACGTCCCGCCCAGTGGTCCACTTCTGGGTATCGACCTGCTCCACAAGCCTCAACCGCGATCAGCGCTGTCCGTTGTCTCCAACCAACACAACGTAGTGCGGGTATAGACCGTGCAGGTGTGAGTATAAGCTACTCAGTAGGGACCCCGAGATCCCCGAAGATCTCCCAGAATCCACAAAGGATAATCCACAAAGGAAAGATACAATCACGAAGTAACATCTGACACTACTTAGGTATATGCCCATACATATACCTAAGTCATCAATTCTCATTCGGCTCCAACATCCGAGCTCAAGTACAACCCATTCCACACAGGAAATCACAATCCAATCCACACAAGAAAGCATAACGTAATCCACACAGGATATCAAGTCAATCTTATCGAAGATAAGGATTTAAAGACAAGATTCAGCTCACACAGGTATACTTCTTCGTATGATGATAGAGATGATCAGATATAGCCACTAATTCATCTAAGCCGTCGGACCCACACAGGATCGATAGGTACTAACCCCCGTAATGACCCACAAAGGATCGATAGGTAACTAACCCCCGCAATGACCCACAAAGGATCGATAGCTAACTAACCCCCGCAATGAACCACAAAGGATCGATAGGTAACTAACCCCCGCAATGACCCACAAAGGATCGATAGGTAACTAACCCCGCAATGACCCACACAGGATCTGTAGGTGCTGGCCCACACAGGACCGCTGAGCGCTGAACCACACAGGATCTGACCCACACAGGATCAGTAGCACTGATCCACGTAGGATCGTTGAGTGCTATAGTCGTCGTCGTCGAATCCACAGAGGATTTCTGCATAGTCGTCATCGTCGTCGCAGTCGCAGCCAGCTCTAGGGTTCCCGCATAGAGCAAGCTCGTTCAGGAGGGTCCGCTCCATGAGCCGAAGGGCTGATACATCAACTGACACATAGTATGGAGTTGATGTATCCGAAAGTTCCATATCGTCAACAGGAACTCAACGTCACTGACGACGCATCAATCAGACGCCCGGTCTGAGAGTTATTGGCTTTTTCGTCCCAGGGGCCCAGTTCGTTTTTAAGACAAAACCAACCCTATCGTACTCCAACTGCATCCAAACCTTGAGCGTAGTAAGCCAAAAGGTCCGTCTCACTTAGAGGAATCCAACAAAGTCGACGACACGTCAATCGGATGTCCGAAGCTCAAGTTATAAGCGTTTCCGCTCCGAGGGCCCGGTTGGTTTCGTGTACGAACCAACCCGGCTGAACCCAAAGTCCTCCAAAACCTTAAGTGAGATATACCAAAACGATCGTCTCGTTCCAAGGATCGCATCTCCACTGACGGTGCGTCAATCGGAGGTCGAAAGCCCAAGATATGGGCAGAAGACCGATGGAGGTTCGGTAATATGGTGTTTGGGCCCGGTCCGACCCGGCCTGATACCCTCTGGGTCGGCCCGAACCGGTTCGACCCATCCCGGGTCCGGGTCCAGGCCGCTTGGGCGCGGCCCGGCCCGGCCAGGGCGCAGCCCGGACTGGCGTCCGGTCTGGCGGACCGGCCCGGCGCGCTGGCGCCTGCCAGGGGCTCGGCCATTTCTACCAAGCGAAGGGATGCGGGGGGAACTGCCCCCCCGTTTTTTTGAAGTCACGGCCCCACGTGGGGGCCGCTTTGCTAGCCAGCCGGGGTTTGTAACCCCCGACTCTTCCGCTGTCTGGCCGGTTCGCTCCTGCCGGCTGACCGTTGCCGCCACGGGACCGGCAAGGGCCGGTCCCCCTGCTCCGACACCGACGGCCCGGAACCGGCCGCCGGTTCCCCTGCTCCGCCACGGCCCGGAACCGGTCACGGCCTTGGTCCGTCCGGCACGGGGCGACGGTGCCGCGCCCATCCACCGCGGCCCCACTCTAGCCGCGGTGCTCTTGTGGTTCTCCGGCACGGCGTGACGGCACCACGTCTTTGGTTCGCCTTCAACGATGCAGCGCGACGTCGCCGCGTCTGTGGTTTGTCTTCAATGGCGCGGTGTGACAGCGCTGTGCTTCTTCCCCTTTCCTTAATAATTCCCGCGCTGTGCTTCGGCACCACGTTGCTTTGTTCATGCCGCATCAATATCAAACAACCAAAAAGGGGAGGAGAGTCAGCCGTGTTCGTGCGGTCCGACCTCCTCCCGTTATTGCGATAATAGGCGGCCCCAAATAGACGATAAACCAACGATGAAGTAATCAGGAACAAACGAAATAATAATTAAACCCCTACCTCGTCGAATCGTTGAGCGAGGGTTTGTTGCGGAAATAACTGTTGCGGAAGAAGGCGTCACAGAAGGAGAGAGTCACGTCGTGGGGAAAATGATTCGTTGGCGTTGCGTCGTCGATCTCCGAGGATCCGACGTCCTTCGCGTTCTTCGTGTTCTTCGTCGAAGAAGAAGAAGAAGTTCTTCAAGCTCCTCAACTTTTCTCCAAATACTCCTACAACAAGAACAACCAAAATAAAATAAGTTCAACACTTATTTTATTAACATAACTTAAGCTTTTGAATTTCAAACATTCAATTTAAACACACCTAATTAGTTAACTTAAGTTATCAAATTAATGGTGAGTTGAAGGAGTTAAGGAATATGAAGGGGTGGGGTTCGTGTGGGCCCCACCACTCTCATAACCTCCCATGGGAAGTTTTGTGGTTACCCCAACTTCCACTCAAAGCTTAAACCACTTAGAAATAAAAATTGTAGCTAAAATTTATTTTAGCTTCCACAATTTTTATCAACTTCTCTCGTGAAAACGCAACTCCAAAAAAGGTGTTCCTAAGCAAAAACCGGCACTACGAATTTATCGGTGCCCTCGGAATTCAATTCCAAGCACCAGTTCAAAAGTTAGAAAAACCCACTCGTTCATTCACTGAATGTACCAGAGCTAAACTTCATATAGAAATTCCAGGCACACCAGGCCTCGGAATCAAGTGCCGTCAGAAACCGCATTTTTGTAAAATCCCAAAGAAAATTAAGAAAAAATTTCCCTTGAATTTTACGGGTCTTTACATTACTCCCACCTCAGGGATTTGCGTCCCTGTAAAGATACATCAAAAAATAGGGGAACAAATGTGGGTACTGGGCACGCATCTGAGCCTCCCGCTCCCAAGTGCTCTCCTGGAGGTTCCCGTGCTACCATCGGATGCGCACTAGAGGAATCCACCATCCACGTAGGACCTGATCCTGTTGATCCTCGATCTCCACTGGGACCTCCGCAAAAGTCGTCCCATCATTAATGTCCAGCTCCCCATGGTCAATGATATGCATTGGGTCGTGCACGTATCTCCTCATCTGAGATACGTGGAAGACGTCATGCACTCGGTGCAACTGAGGTGGTAGAGCCAGGTGATAAGCCACCTCGCCAATCCTGCTGAGAACCTGGAATGGTACGATGAAGCATGGAGACAACTTTCCGCCTCGACCAAATCTCCGTATACCACGTCGAGGTGAGACCCGCAAGAAGACGTGGTCACCATCCTCGAACTCCAGTGGCCTCCGCCTCCTGTCAGCATAAGACATCTGTCAGCTCTGATCTATCCTCATCTGCTCCTGGATGACCTGGACCTTCTCTGTCATGGCCTGGACCATCTCTGGTCCCACAAGTGCTGACTCCCCAGGGTCTGTCCAGCACAGAGGCGACTTGCAAGGTCGGCTGTATAACGCCTCGTATGGTTTCATCCTGATGGTGGAGTGGTAGCTGTTGTTGTACGCGAACTCCACCAAGGGTAGGTGGTCCTCCCAGTTGTGACCAAAGTCGAGGACACATGTGCAGAGCATGTCCTCGAGAGTCTGAATGGTCCTCTCTGTCTGACCATCTGTCTGAGGGTGAAAGGCGGTACTCAGCCATAGCTACGTCCTAAATGCCTCCTGCAACCCCTTCCAAATCCGGGAAGTAAAGAAAGCATCTCGATCAGAGATGATAGATGATGGAACACCATGAAGCCGTACAATCTCCTGAATGTAGAGACGTCCCAGGCTCTCCACTGAGCCCTGCTCTCTGATGGGTAAGAAGTGATCCGACTTGGTGAGTCGGTCGACAATCACCCAAATGAAGTCGTGACCTCTGGAAGTGCGTGGAAGTCCAGTCACGAAGTTCATAGATATCCCGTACCACTTCTACTCTGGAACCTCCAAGGGCTGTACCAAGCCTACTGGTACCTGGTGCTCTGCCTTCACCTGCTGGCAGGTGAGGCATCGAGAAACGAACTCTTCCACAACCTTCTTCATGCATGGCCACCAGTGTTGTCGTCTAAGATCCTAGTACATCTTCGCCACTCCAGGATGTACCGCCAAAGGGGAAGTGTGAAACTCTCTTATCACCTCCTCTCGTAAAGAAACTGGTACCAAGGTACGTCCTCTGAAAAGGACATCGTGCTCTCCTCCCACGGAGAATCCATCAGGTGCCTGTTCTGAGGATATCTGTGCACGCCGCATCTCACAGTCGGCGTCCCCACGTTGTGCCTCTCTGACCCGCTGCAGTAGTGGAGGAGTGACTGTGAGTGACTGAAGGAAGGCTGCTCCATATCTATCCACGAAGAATATCCGCAAAGTGGATAGCTGCTCTATCGCCTGCCCAAGTAGCTGGATGCCCGTCCTCCTGCTGAGAGCATTGGCTACTACGTTCCCCTTCCCAGGAGTATAGACTATCTCAAAGTCTTAGTATTGGAGGAACTCGAGCCATCCCTTCTGTCTTAAGTTCAGGTCCTTCTGTGAGAAGATATACCTGAGACTCTGATGGTCAGAATAGACTGTAAAGTGCTCGCCTATCAGATAGTGTCGCCACATCTTCAGAGAGAATACCACTACTCCTAACTCTAGGTCATGGGTAGCGTAGTTTTGCTCATGCTTCCTCAACTGACGTGATCCATAGGCGATCACGACCCACTCCTGCATTAGGACACATCCGAGTCCGGTCCCTGATGCATCGTAGTAAACTACGTACCCTACTCCCTCCTCCGGCAACCTCAAGATAGGCGTGCTGGTCAATCTCTATCTCAGCTCTTGGAAGCTCTGCTGACATCTGTCTGACCATACAAAGGGTTTACCCTTCTTTTTCAAAGCTGAGAGTGGTGCCGAAACTCTGGAGAAGTCTGGAACAAATCTCCGGTAGTACCCAGCTAGTCCCAAGAAATTCCGTACCTCCGTCACGCTCTTGGGTGGCTCCCAAGCTAGCACGGCCTCGATCTTCACAGGATCCACCACAACTCCCGCCTCAGAGATGACATGTCCCAAGAAGTGGACCTTGTGTATCCAGAACTGACACTTCTAGAGCTTTCCATAAATCTGGTGCTCTCGGAGTGTGTCTAGTACAACTCGTAAGTGGTAGGCGTGCTCCTCCTCAGTTGTCGAGTAAATCAAAATGTCATCGATGAAGACCACAAAAAATCGATCGAGGTTTGGCTGAAATATCCTGTTCATGAGGGCCATGAATACTGATGGAGCATTGGTTATGATGAATGGCATAACCAAGAACTCATAGTGGCCATACCGACATCTGAAGGCCGTCTTCTGCACGTCCTCGTCCCGAACTCTGAGATGATGATAGCCTGATCTAAGGTCTATCTTCGAGAACCACCGTGCTCCCTTGAGCTGATCGAAGAGGTCGTCAATCCTCGGTAGCGGATACTTGTTCCTCACTGTCACCTGGTTCAGGTGAAGATAGTCGACACAAAGTCGCAAGATCCTATCCGCCTTCTTGGTGAACAATATCGGGGAAGCCCAGGGTGAAACACTGGGTCAGATAAATCCCTTGCCTTGCAAGTCCCCCAATTGTACCCGTAGCTCTCGAAGATCGACGGGAGCCATCCGATATGCTGGTGTGGATATCAGGGCTCTCCCGGGGTACAAATAAATATAAAAGTCTACCTCTCTGCGAGGAGGTAGTTCCAGAACGTCGTCAGAAAAAATGTCTGCATACTGATCCACCACTGCAGGAAAACCAGGACTCCGCACATCAACTGCTCCTAGTATGAGGCTAGCCAACTGATGAGTGATGGGTTGTCCTCTCCTCTACGAGAGTCCATCCTGTGCTTTGAAGGCTCCCTTCTTGCTGGTGAAGGTGAACCATCTCCCGTTGGTGCGTACACACCGCACCTTGCGCCTAATACAGTTGATATGAGCATGGACTGTAGATAACCAATCCATGCCCAAGATGACGTTTTAAGGCCTCGATGACACCACAAGAAGATCACATCCAAAGCTCTCGCCTCCTAGAGTAAGCTCACACTGCCGGCACCAGTGCGTAATCATTGAGTCTACTCCCGTAGGAGTCTCTAGCCGTAAGGATCGAGCCAAAGGCTCTGTCGGAATATCCGAGCTCCGAACAAGGGCAATGATTATGAAAGAATGACTCGCTCTTGTGTCTATAAGAACTGCAGCAAGGGTGGAATAGACACAGATAGCACCTCGAATCATCTCGGGAACGCCGTGGTCGTAGGACTCCGCTACCTGAAGCTATGCCTGTCTCTGCCCGCCAGCTCCCTGTGGTCGGGGTGGACCTCTTGGAGGTGGTGGTGGTAGAGCCTCAAAGCGTCGCCCATCACCTGCTGCTCGACCAGCTCCTCTGCCTCGTCCGCCTGCTCCCTGCGGACCGCCACAGTCGACCCTCTGCCTCTGCCTACGGGGTCCCTCAACCATCTACTGCTCCTCTACACGACGGGTCGGGCAGTCACATGCCATGTGGCCTTACCCGCCGCATGCGTAGCACTGTCCGCCTCTCGAAAGACTGGCTCTGCGCTGTGTGCCCCGCACCACTGAGCCAATGTCTTGAGGTCGTCTGCCTGAGGGTCTGGTCTGCATGGACCCATGAGTCATTCGTCGACTGCCTGCTGCAGAAGACTCTGCTACGTGCCACCCTGCGGTAGGTCTCGCTGCTGATGTAGGCTCAGCAAGGAAGCTCTCGATCAGAAGGGCTCGCTCCAGTGGCCTCCGCCTCCTGTCAGCATAAGACTTCTATCGGCTCTTAGCTGTCCTCATCTGCTCTTGGATGACCTGGACCTTCTCTGTCGTGGCCTGGACCATCTTTGGTCCCACAAGTGCTGACTCCCCAGGGTCCGTCCAGCATAGAGGTGACCTGCAAGGTCGGCCGTATAACGCCTCGTATGGTGGCATACCGATGGTGGAGTGGTAGCTATTGTTGTACGCAAACTCCACCAAGGGTAGTTGGTCCTCCCAGCTATGACCAAAGTCAAGGACACATGCACTGAGCATGTCCTTGAGAGTCTGAATGGTCCTCTCCGTCTGACCATCTGTCTGACGGTGAAAGGCGGTACTCAGATGTAGCTGCGTCCCGAATGCCTCCTGCAACCCCTTCCAAAGCTGGGAAGTAAAGCGAGCATCTCGATCGGAGATGATAGATGATGGCACACCATGAATCCATACAATCTTCTGAACGTAGAGACGTCCCAATATCTCCACTGAGCCATACTCTCTGATGGGTAAGAAGTGAGCCGAATTTGTGAGTCGGTCGACAATCACCCAAATGGAGTCGTGACCTCTAGAAGTGCGTGGAAGTCCAGTCACGAAGTCCATAGATATGCCATCCCACTTCCACTCCAGGACCTCCAAGGGCTGTACCAAGCCTGCTGGTACCTGGTGCTCTGCCTTCACCTGCTGGCAGGTGAGGCATTGAGAAATGAACTCTGCCACAGCCTTCCTCATGCCTGGACACCAGTGCTGTCGTCTAAGATCCTGGTACATCTTCGCCACTCCAGGATGTACCGCCAAAGGGGAAGTGTGAAACTCTCTCAGAACCTCATCTCTTAAAGAAACTGGTACCAAGGTACGTCCTCTGAAAAGGACATCGTGCTCACCTCCCACGGAGAATCCATCAGGTTCTTGTCCTGAAGATATGTGTGCATGTCGCGTCTCATAGTTGGCATCCCAACACTGTGCCTCTCTGACCCGTTGCAGTAGTGGAGGAGTGACTGTGAGTGACTAAAGGAAGGATTCTCCATCTCTATCCACGAAGGATATCCTCAAAGCGGCTAGCTGCTCTGCCGCCTCCCCATGTAGCTGGATGCCCATCCTCCTGCTGAGAGAATCGGCTACTACGTTCACCTTCCCAGGAGTATAGACTATCTCAAAGTCATTGTCCTAGAGGAAATTGATCCATCGCCGCTATCTAAGGTTCAGGTCCTTCTGTGAGAAGATGTACCTGAGACTCTGATGGTCAGAATAGACTGTAAAGTGCTCGCCCATCAGATAGTGTCGCCACATCTTCAGAGCGAAGACCACTGCTGCTAACTCCAGGTCATGGGTAGTGTAGTTATGATCATGTTGCCTCAACTGACGTGATACATAGGCGATAACGGACCGCTCCTGCATCAGGACACATCCGAGTCCGGTCCTTGATGCATCGCAGTAAACTACTTACCCTACTCCCTTCTCCGGCAACCTCAAGATAGGCGCGCTGGTCAATCTCTGTCTCAGCTCTTGGAAGCTCTGCTGACATCTGTCTGACCACACAAAAGGTTTCCCATTCTTCGTCAAAGATGAGAGTGGTGCCGCAACTCTGGAGAAGTCTGGCACAAATCTCCGGTAGTACCCAGCTAGTCCCAAGAAACTCCGTACCTCCGTTGCGCTGCTCGGTGGATCCCAAGCTAGCACCGCCTCAATCTTCGCAGGATCCACTGCAACTCCCACCTCAGAGATGACGTGTCCTAATAAGTGGAACTCGCGTATCCATAACTGACACTTCGAGATCTTTCCATAAAGCTGGTTCTCTCGAAGTGTGTCTAGTACAACCCGTAAGTGGTAGGTGTGCCCCTCCTCAGTCGTCGAGTAAATCAAAATGTCGTCGATGAAGACCATGACAAATCGATTGAGGTATGGATGAAAGATCCTGTTCATGAGGTCCATGAACACTGCTGGAGAATTGGTTACGCCGAATGGAATAAACAAGATCTCATAGTGGCCGTACCGACATCTGAAGGCCGTCTTCTGCACCTCCTCGTCCCGAAATCTGAGCTGATCATAGCCTGATCTAAGGTCTATCTTCGAGAACCACCATGCTCCCTTGAGATGATCGAAGAGGTCGTCAATCCTCGGTAGCAGATACTTGTTCCTCACTGTCACCTGGTTCAGGAAACGATAGTCGACATAAAGTCGCAAGCTCCTGTCCGCCTTCTTGGCGAACAATATCGGGGAAGCCCAGGGTGAAACACTGGGTCAGATGAATCCCTTGCCCAGCAAGTCCCCCAACTGTACCTGTAGCTCTCGAAGCTCGGCGGGAGCCATCCGATATGCTGGGTTGGATATCGGGGCTGTCCCGGGGTACATATAAATATAAAAGTCTACCTCTCTGCGAGGAGGTAGTCCCGGAATGTCATCGGGAAAAACGTCAGCATACTGATCCACCACTGCAGGAAAACCAGGACTCTGCACGTCAACTGCTCCTAGGATGAGGCTAGCCAACTGATGAGTGATGGGTTGTCCTCTCCTATGCGAGAGTCCATCCTGTGCTGTGAAGGTTCCCTTCTCACCGGTGAAGGTGAACCTGCTCCCGTCGGTGCGTACACACTGCACCTTGTGCCTAATACAGTCGATCTGAGCATGGACTTTAGATAACCAATCCATGCCCAAGATGATGTCGTAAGGCCTCTACGCCGCTACAAGAAGATCTCAGACGAAGCTCTCGCCTCCTAGAGTAATCTCACAATGCCGGAAACAGTGCGTAATTGTCGATTCTGTTCCTGTAGGAGTCTCTAGCCGTAAGGATCGAGCCAAAGGCTCTGTCAGAATCTCCAAGCTCCGAACAAGGGAAGTGGCTATGAAAGAATGACTCGATCCTGTGTCTATAAGAACTGCAGTAAGGGTGGAATAGACACAGATAGTACCTAGAATCATCTCGAGCGCGCCATGGTCATAGGCCTCTGCTGCCTGAAGTTGTGCCTGTCTCTGCCCACCAGCTCCCTGTAGTCGGGGTGGACCTCCTGGCGGTGGTGGTGGTAGAGCCTCAAAGCGTCGCCCACCATCTGTTGCTCGACCAACTCCTCTGCCTCATCCGCCTGCTCCCTGCGGATCGCCACGGTCGACCCTCTGCCTATGCCTGGGTGGTCCCTCAACCGTCTACTGCTCCTCTGCACAGCGGGTCGGGCATTCACGTGCCATGTGGCCTTACCCGCCGCATGCGTAGCACTGTCTGCCTCTCGAAAGACTGGCTCCGTACAGTGTGCCCCGCACCACTGAGCCAGTGTCTTGAGGTCGTCTACCTAAGGGTCTGGTCTGCCTGGACCCATGAGTCATCCGTCGACTACCTACTGCAAAAGACTCTGCTACGTGCCGCCCTGCGGTAGGTCTCGCTGCTGATGTAGGCTCAACAAGGAAGATATCGATCAGAAGGGCTCGCTCCAATACTCCTACCTGTGTAGGAATGCTGGGGGAGATCAGCGATACCCTGATCTCCTGCCTCAGACCCTGCTCGAAGGTCCAGGCCCGGAAGAATGGGTCCCGTACCATGTCCGTCGAGTAGCACGAGAGATCGGTAAATCTCGCCGAGTACTGGGCGACCGTCAAGATGCCCTGCCACAGCTGAAGAAGCTCCTGGATGCGCACCGCATGGAGGGTGGCTGGGATGAAATTCGAGCGGAAGAGGCTCTCAAAGTCCGTCTAGAGGAGAGATTCCTCGTCATGAACCTAGAGCATAAAGCTCCACCATCTGCCTGCTTCCGCGTGCAGTAGGCTCGCTGCGAGGATCACCATGGGGTCTGCTGGTGTCCTCACTAACCTGAAAACCCGTACAATACCCTCCAGCCAATCCTCGGCTGCCTGAGGGTCCGTCTCCCCGCGGAACCTGGGTGGTCGCTGACGCTGAAACTCGTGCAGTGCACTAAGGCGACGTGCATCGTCAGCGGCTGGGGCTGGTAGCATCGATGGTTCAGCGGGTAGAGGTACCGCCTGTGCCTCTACTGTCAAAGGGCCCTGTACCGAGGCCTCGTCGCTCGGTAGGCTGTTGTCGCACACAACTCTCGGAACCCTAGCTGGCTGCCGTCGTGGGGCCATCCTGAAAAGAAACAAGTGCGCCACGGTCAAAACAGTATACCGGGTGAGCTGACACAAGTAATCACAAAGAAAAATTGAAACACACAAGCAATCAATGTTTTCGTGCATTAAGTCGGAAATCAGAATTCAGGGTCCTGGTGTACGGGTACGTTGGCCGCCGCACCAACACTGGACTCCCCGGACTGATAACCACACCCAATACGTTTAACACTATTTCTTCACATAGAAGAAAGATAAGAGTCCAAAGTTCTGTGGTAGAACTGAACTCCTTTAATACCAATTTGTCACGACCCGTCCTCGAGGCCCATGCCGTGACTACCCCAAGCCCGCCTTCCATAGGCTAGGGGCTGGCGACTAGCACCAAGGAATAATTTCCGATAAAAAGGAAAGGAATTGCCTTTGTAAAGTAAACAAACACCATAGAGCAAGCAAGAAGTAGAATTAAACACTAAGTAAAAACTGATACAATAGTAAGTGTGGAAAAGTAAGTGGGCCAGTATACAAACTAAAACTGAAAGTAAAGTACAACTGGAAAGGGAAAATAGCAACTAAAATTAAAGCCGCAGCCTCGAGCCGTCCATTGGATGTCCCACCTGAAGGGTGAGTACAGATAGCCTCCACATCTCCTCAGGTCCAGCCGTCCGCTCCGAGTACGTCCTGCCCAATGGTCCACCTCTGGGTACCGACCTGCTCCGCAAGCCTCAACCGCGATCAGCGCTGTCCGTCGTCTGCAACCAACACAACGTAGTGCGGGCATAGCCCGTGCAGGGGTAAGTAGAAGCTACTCAGTAGGGACCCCGAGACCCCCGAAGGTCTCCCAGAATCCAAAAAGGATAATCCACAAAAGAAAGATACAATCACGAAGTAACATCCGACACTAATTAGGTATATGCCCATACATATACCAAAGTCATCAATTCTCGTTCGACTCCAACATCCGAGCTCAAGTACAACCCATTCCACACAGGAAATCACAATCCAATCCACACAGGAAAGCATAACGTAATCCACACAGGATATCAAGTCAATCTTATCGAAGATAAGGATTGAAAGTCAAGATTCAACTCACACATGTATACTTCTTCGTATGACGATAGAGATGATCAGATATAGCCACTGATTCATCTAAGCCGTCAGACCCACACAGGATCGATAGGTACTAACCCCCGCAATGACCCACAAAGGATCGATAGGTAACTAACCCCCGCAATGACCCACAAAGGATCGATAGGTAACTAACCCCCGCAATGACCCACAAAGGATCGATAGGTAACTAACCCCCGCAATGACCCACAAAGGATCGATTGGTAACTAACCCCAACAATGACCCACACAGGATCAGACCCACACAGGATCTGTAGGCATTGGCCCACACAGGACCGCTGAGCGCTGACCCTTACAGGATCTAACCCACACAGGATCGGTAGCACTAATCCACGTAGGATCGCTGAGTTCTGTAGTTGTCGCCGTCGAATCCACGGAGGATTTCTGCACAGTCGTCATCGTCGTCGTAGTCGCAGCCAGCTCTAGGGTTCCCGCACACAACAAGCTCGTTCGGAAGGGTCCGCTCCACGAGCCGAAGGGCTGATACATCAACTGACACATAGTCTGGATTTGATGTATCCAAAAGTTCTGTATCGTCAATAGGAACTCAACGTCACTGATGGCGTGTCAATCGGACGCCCGGTCTGAGAGTTATTGGCTTTTTCGTCCCAGGGTCCTGGTAGGTTTTTAAGACAAAACCAACCCGACCGTACTAAAACTACGTCCAAACCTTGAGTGGAGTAATCCAAAAGGTCTGTCTCACTTAGAGGAATCCAATAAAGTCGACAACATGTCAATCGGACATCCGGAGCTCAAGTTATAAGCGTTTCCGCTCCGAGGCCTCGGTTGGTTTCGTGTACGAACCAACCCGAACGAACCCAAATTCCTCCGAAACCTTGAGTGCGATATACCAAAACGACCATCTCGTTCCAAGGATCGCATCGACACTGACGGTGCGTCAATTGGAGGTCCACAACCCAAGATATGGGAAGAAGACCGATGGAGATTTGGTAATAGGGGGTTCGGGCCCGGTCCAACCCGGCCTGATACCCTCTGGGTCGGCCCGAACCGGGACGACCCGTCCTGGGTCCAGGTCCGGCCAGCTTGGGCATGGCCCGGCTGGCGCGGCCCGGCCTGGCGTCCAGTCTGGCGGACCAGCCAGGGCAGCCAGCCCGGTGCGCTGGCGCCAGCCAGGGGCTCGGCCGTTGTGGCTGAGCGAAGGGACGCGGGGGGGGGGGGGGGGGGGGGGGGGGGGGCGCTGCCCCCCATTTTTTTGAAGTCGCGGACCCACGTGGGGCCGTTTTTCTGGCCAGCCGGGGGTTGTAACCCCCGCCTCTTCCCCTGTCCGGCCATCCCGCTCCGGCCGGCCGGCTGTTGCCGCCACGGGACCGGCAAGGGGCGGTCCCCCAGCTCCGACGCCGGCGGCCCGGAACCGGCCGCCGGTTCCCCTGCTCCGCTGCGGCCCGGAACCGGCCGCGACCTTGGTCCGTCTGGCGCAGCGCTACGACACCGCGCCCATCCACCGCGGCCCCGCTCTGGCCGTAGTGCTCTTGTGGTTCTTCGGCACGGCGCGACGGTGCCACGTCTTTGGTTCGCCTTCAACGGTGCGGCGCGACAGCGCCGCGTATTTGGTTTGTCTTCAAAGGCACGACATGATGGCACTGCGCTTCTTCCTCTTTCCTTAATAATTCCCGCACGGTGCTTCGGCACCGTGTTTCTTTGTTTGTGCCGCATCAATATCAAACAACCAAAACAGGGAGGAGAGTCGGCCGTGTTTGTGCGGTCCGACCTCCTCCCATTATTGCAATAACAGGCGGCCAAAAATAGACGATAAACCAACGATGAAGTAATCAGGAACAAACGAAATAATAATTAAACCCCTACCTCGTTGAATCGTTGAGCGAGGTTTAGTTGCGGAAATAACTGTCGCGGAAGAAGGCGTCGCAGAAGGAGAGATTCGCGTCGCGGGGAAAATGATTCTTCGGCGTCGTGTCGTCGATCTCCGAGGATCCGGCGTCCTTCGCATTCTTCGCGTTCTTCATCGAAGAAGAAGAAGTTCTTCAAGCTCCTCAACTTTTCTCCAAAGACTCCCACAACAAGAACAACCAAAATAAAATAAGTTCAACACTTATTTTATTAACATAACTTAAGCTTTTGAATTTCAAACATTCAATTTAAACTCACCTAATTAATTAACTTAAGTTATCAAATTAATGGTGAGTTGAAGGAGTTAGGGAATATGAAGGGGTGGGGTTTGTGTGGGTCCCACCACTCTCATAACCTCCCATGGGAAGTTGGGTGGTTACCCCAACTTCCACTCAAAGCTTAAACCACTTAGAAATAAAAATTGTAGCTAAATTTTATTTTAAATTCCACAATTTTTATCAACTTCTCTCGTGAAAACGCAACTCCGGAAAAGGTGTTCCTAAGAAAAAACCGGCGCTGAGAATTTATCGGTTCCCTTAGAATTCGATTCCGAGCACCAGTTCAAAAGTTAGAAAAACCCGCTCGTTCGTTCACTGAACGTACCCGAGCTAAACTTAGGATAGAAATTCCGGGCACACCGGGCCTCAGAATCAAGTGCCGTCAGAAACCGCGTTCTTGTAAAATACCAAAGAAAATTAAGAAAAAATTTCCCTTGAATTTTACGGGTCTTTACAGGTTAGGTTATGGTGATTAATTAAATAATTAAATAATTAATTTTTTCACTAATCCACCCATGACTACTTTTAAATGAAGTGGAAACTTTCACATAGGTTACATTACACCTGGGGTAAAACCCACATTCAGGGTTCAATGGAGGTCTCATATTTAATATATGAGTCCCCATTCATGAGTTATTATTTTATTTCAGAAAAAATACACACATATGATATAATTTATTTAATATTTTTATTATATCACATTGAGTCTCCTTGGACCTCAGAATCTCAAGCTAACATAGAACCTGACTCTAAAAATATTACTTCATATATTCCAAAATATTACAAGGAAAAAATAGAGATGTTACATTCTCCCAACCGTAGGTATTTTCATATCGAAAATAGAAAAAGTATACTCAACAAGATGATGGTACTGATCTCACTTCAATTTCTCCCAGTCCCAAGTTCTCTTTTAAAGATTCCAATGCTAAAACCAGTTAAACATAAAGGGAATCTCTCATTAATTAAGTATCTTATCTTACTAATCATTGATATCTTTTGAGTATTAAGTGAATTTATCTCCATCCTTGTTATAAATATTTCTCTAGTTGATATCATGTGGTGAGTTATGAACATAACTCCTCAACTGCGAAATGTGGAAGACATCATGTACCTAGTCTAGCAGTGGTGGTAGAGTTAAATAGTACACCACCTAAAAAACTATACATAGTATCTATAATGTTCAAATTAATATCAATGATAACTTTCCACCCAAACAATTATCAAGAATTCTCACCAAGGTGAGATGTTCAGGAACACATGGTCTCCCTTAGGAACACCAAAGTCCTCTATCATCATTCCGTATAAGATATATGAATGCAATAAGAAGTCTACATCTTCTCCTAGATGATATAAACCTAATCTATTTTTGGTCACACCAAATCTAGTCCCATGAGTGTTGACTCTTGTAAGTCAATCTAGCATATCATAGACTTGTAGGCTCTCCCATACAAGGCCTTAGATAGTGTCATAATAATGGTGGATTGGTAACTGTTATCATATAAAAAACACCACAAAAGGTAGATAATCCCCCAAACAATGATCAAAGTCCAAAATGTAATCTAGAAGCATGTCCTCCAAAACCTGGATGGTTCACTCTATCTGGACATTAGTCTAGAGGTGAAACATCGTTCTCAAATACAACTAAATCCTAAAGGAATCCAGAAATCCTCTCCATAATCAGGATATGAAGAATGAATCATGGTATAAAATGATCATCAAGGAAACTCTATGGATATAGAATATATTATCCACTTAAATTCATTCCATGCCTTCTACTGAGCTTTGCTGTCAGATGGATAGGAAGTGTATGAACTTGGTGAGTCGGTCTATGATAACCAAAATAACATAGTGACCCCTCATTAGTTATGGAAACCCCATCCATAAGTCTACAGATATACCTTACCACCTCCAATATGATACCTTGATTTGTTGGGATAAACCCTCTAGAACGCACTGCTCAACTTTAACCTACTGAAAAGTGTGGCATCAAGAGACAAACTTTACTACACACATCCTCATACATGGCTACAATAACTTCCACCAAAGTTCTTGGTATATCTTTTACAATTATGGATGTACCACTAAGTGGAAAGTTGGGAACTCCCCTAATACCTCCAATATCAGCCAAACTAGTACCATCATCCACCCTTAGAAAAAGTTGAAATAATCCCCAGCTTCGGAGTATCCATCAGGAGCACATCCAGTAGATATCTGAATATGGATAGTATCAGAATTAACATCTCTATGTTGTTCATAACTAACTCACTGTAGAATCTTAGGGGTAATAACCATCAACTATAGGTAATTTTTACAATCCTTTTACACCAAGGGAAACTATAATGAGGATAAATACTATGACTCCTCAGTCAAAAACTATGAAGAATATCTCATACTAAGAGAATCTTCTACCATGTTCCCCTTACAAATAATATAGACTATCTCAAAGTCATAATCCTGGAACAACTCTAGTGATCACCAATACCTCATGTTAATATCTTTCCTTGAAAATATATACTTGAGACTATTTTAGTTGGAATGAATGATAAAATGATCACCCATATTTAGAGTTATAACAACTAGTTCTAACTCAAGATCATGGTTTGTGTAGTTCTTCTCATGAGGCCTCGACTACTATGACCCATAAGATATCACTTCCTATACACACACAAACATCTCTATATGACAACATAATGGAAAAAAATAAGAAACTAATATTAAAAATGTATTAATAACATCTATTCCATGCTAGAATATAAAAAAAGTATGGAAATCAGAATGGGACAAATATAAGCCAACCAAAATACTTCAAATAAGTCCAACATGCTAATATTATAAGGGGATGACTATTAAATGAAACTCTTGGAACCAAACATTTTTTCTAGATCAACTATTCTCTGCCCACTGCTAGTCCTCCAAGGACACTATAAAATGAAATTTCATCTATATAATAATTTACATGTGTGGGTAGAGCCCATGTAGGGTTGAGTACAACATACTCATTAGGACAATCTAAATCACCAAACATAATGCATCAAGATAAAGGGTTATCTCAATACTAGGGAGGAATGTCAATTAGAATATGATAAAATAAATAAAAAAACCATATATTCCCCTGATACACACTTAGTATTAAAGTAGGTCAAAAACACAAAACCATCCTAAGATTCCTCTTGAGGATTCAAGGTAAGACCTATCCAGGAGAACATATTCCTCAAGAATTAATAACATTGTTGGTACTCATCTAATAGGTTGTTCACATTAAGCATATCTATAATGAAGTACATGTTGGAACTCAAAATATCTCAATACATATATAGGGGATCACACCCAAGGCCTCTGGGGGACACATGATCCCAACTCAATTAACATGGTAGATAGGGATTGAACAACAATGTATGTTGGTCATATGATACCATAATCCCCACCTAGGAAAAAAATGGGAATAGGGATCAACCACCAGACCTCACTAAGGGATACAAGCTCTTATTCGTTGAGGGGATCTTATACCCAATACTCCTGACTAGAAGACATACATAACCCTTAAGGGAGAAGACTAATTAAAATCATCTTTGAACAAGGGAACTCATCCACCCTATATTGAAAAAAAGGTAATACACCCTAAAGATACTGGAAGAAGGAACATAACCAATTTAAGTGGAAGAGGGAACACAAAAAACTAAAATTCCACTAGCCTAATGAAAATGGGGGATCCAAACTACATCAAAGGAAGTATATTATGTGTATAGATAGTACACAATGTGTAATACTAATCCTAAACACGCTCATGTCTATTCATGTGTTTCTCTTCCCATGCCTGCGAACACTGGTCATGACCATGTACTTGGATTTGTTCATGTTTTTAGCCTTATCCATGCACGTGAACCTTGGGAGTTCATGTTGAGTCCCCATATTTTGGGAACAAGGTGTGTAATATTATTCTCTGAGTCTCAAACCTAGCTCTATGAGAGGGGACCACATGGAATGTGTTTTTTTAGAATGTTTCGTGTAGTAAGTATTTTCACATAAATATCAGTCTATTCAATGTATCTTATTATCTCTACCACCGTAGTTGAATCCGCTGAAAATCACACACCTAGATTTTTCATCTACAATCAATTGAGTTCAAATTGTCGTCGATATCTATATCCCATCCACCAATCTACTCACGTGTCATTCCCATAGAACAGTGTCATCTGAATTCCAAAACGCAAAAAAAAACTCTTAATCAACTACCTGATTCATCATTGTACTCTTAGAAATCAATCACATTTTCTATCTTCATCCCAAACCCATAGTATCTATTTTTTTCCAAATAATGATTGAAATATGATCATTCACGAATTATTTATCAAATTGATGACCAAACAGAATGTCAATGATGATCACATGAAGAATGATAAGAGAAATGCACAAAACATAAATGTGAGAAATAGACAAATTCCATTGTTTGGATTGAACTCAATCCATTTACATATAATAAAAAAAAGTAATTTAAATAATCCATCATCAAATATCATAAATTCCTTTTTCTGTGAATATAAAGTAATATCCTCAAATAAACCATAGAACTGTGAATCAATTTGTTAGAATATTGATTCTTGTTCGATATGGAATAATCAAAAGGGGATAAAAATATACAAAAAAACTTCCTAACTCATGCTTGGATCTATCATTGATGAAGAACTATTCCACATCATCATCATTTAAGGGATCCACGAACTCCATTCTCATTGGTGATTCGTACGATATCCAAATCATCGATCCATAGTCCATTATCATCTACCAATGTTATCCTCCATGATCCTCTCAAATCCATATGGTTATGTGGATAAACATATGGTTTTTTATAATCATTTATTTATAGAGTTGATTAGTTATGTCCATTTAATAAATAATAAATTAATAAATTAATTCATTTCTTTATCCATCCACCCAAAACCACACATAAACTTACCAACTAAATCCTACAAGGATTATATATCACTTAGGGTAAAAGACTCATATAGGATTAAATGAAGGTATCTTATTTATCATCTAAGTTACCATTATAGATTTATTCCATCATTTACAAAAACAAATATGCATGTGTTATATAATATATTTAATATTTTTATTATATCAACACTGAGCCGCCCAAGTCTTTAGAATCACATAGCTTGTCAATTCCTGGATCTAAAAAATTCCTTATATTATTCAAATATATTACAAGGAAAAAATTTATTTTTCATGTCCTAACACATGAATCAATGTGGGTGAATTTTTTTTTGTGAATCCTGAGAATAAAACAAGGAAGAAACTATTGTAAATTATAAACCGATTGTACCATGACTAACGTTTGGTCACTATGGGGATAGAAACTCCATAATATACAACTCCACAAACCTAACTCCTTTTCCTCTCTTTAGATGACCCCCAAAACCATGTTATATCCTAGGTCTATAAGGATTAAGACCATATTGTTATTAACCTATAGAAGCTTCTTACTCCCTTGGCTACTGAGAAAACACTAGCAGCCTCTATCCTTGTTCTGGATGGAGAGAATCTAGACTTATTAAATTAAATTGACCTACCTATGTATATATACCCTAATACTAATAATTTTCATGAATCCTACTAGCATTCCCACCTCCAAATCTTACCAACATCCAATGGAACCCATTATTAAACTTGATCCTAAAACATACTAAAGGAAATATCAAGATCCTCTAACCAATGCTCTATATAGAGATAAAAAACACCCCTTCATAATTATCTAGAACCTAGAGATGGAAAGAACACAATTCACTTTATCACATATCATCCCCCTCTATTAGATTGATCTTCCAAAAATTGAATGGTTCAGATTACTAACCTCTACTTCCTAAAATACATGTAAATGAAGACTATAAACCATCACTAAAAACCAAAGAGAAGAAATCCTAATCCGGGTAAAATGGAAATTAAAAATAATTCTTTAATTGAACTTATTTTAATTACTTAAAACACCACATTCAAACATAATTACAAAAAATAATAATGCATATACCTCTTCTAGGTCTCTTCCTCCCCATCAACATTATCTCACCTCAGGTGGTTGGTAAGATGAAGATATTTGGATTTGATCATAGGGGGCCCAAAATGCATGTGTCTTATCTAGTATCCCTTGATACATCACACAATAGGTTAAGAAATAATTTTTATCCTTACATACCCATATAGGACTCATTTATTCCTAATTACTAACACCAACATATGTATCAACTAAAAACATTTTGTAGCACAGTTTCATGACCCCCGATCTAATGGTACCACATTGGGCCTATATTTTAGAGGAGTGACCCCAAGTATATCCTCTAATAGGCCCCAGTTTGGTGACTAACACCAAGGGAATAAAACACTCATTTGATAGGCATTACCCTCAAAATGATTAAAATGATCAATATATAAGATAAAAAACCACTAAAAAATTAATCGTATAATATAGAAAAAACCAAAAAATATCACAATTCATGAAATTCAATACAAATAAAATTCTCTAAAATAACACCCAAGGGAAACCTATAGTAGAAAACCCAAAAAAGTTTGGATCTCTATGATAGTAATTCCCATCTCAATCTTTAAAACCTCCAAGGAAACCTGAAAAAATAGTTTCTATTTTTTGGGTGGGAATAACATATATACTCAGTAGGATCATATCTAGGGTCTCCATAGAAAATGTGGAAAAATTATACTAATGTTCTAATAAAAAAACAGTATAATCAACAAAAACCTAAAAAGTTTAACTATCCATCCCTACCTCATTATTTCTCAATCAATAAATAACTCAAAAATTAAGTGAGATAATATAATGAGTGCATCAATAAAGGTATCCCAGATCCACTTCTCCCACTATGTTGTGGATATCATGTCCGAATGTCAAACATATGGTTCTCACATACCTTCCAATACATCTCATCACCATAGAACCATTCATATATGATACTAGTCTGGTCACAAACCTACCTATCCTATCCTCCCAAGGGGACCAACATCCTATGATGACATCAGTGTCATCATCCACATATTGTATGCCACTACCATATCATTATATGTATCTTCATGTATCCAATCATAACATCACAACCCAGTCAATAGAATATCATGAATGTGATGGGTATCAACCCTATTCCTTCCTCCTACCACTCATAACCCCCACTACATATCACATTCATTCATCTCATAGCATCGCCACAAACTATGAAATCACCAATTGTCATTCTCCACTGACAAGGTTCCAACCCTACATATTGTTTCCAAACAAAGAGTGGGGAAGTGTGTGTATTGATCTATCACTTCATCACAATCCATATGTTGTGGAGAACACCCCAACACATTTGGGTGTTAGTACATAGTACTTGATGTGGGTGGGGTTCATTTAAAAGTAAAATAAAATTACAAGAATATTTATTTAAATAGATAGAACACAAGATAATATTAATGTATTCACATGAAAACTTTATCATATCTATATATCATCAAAACCATTATATTTTTTCCACATAATTCTACTAATAAATGAAACTCAACCACACCAAAAAACCACAAATATACCACTATTTCCATTATTTCCATTTCAGATTCAACAATTCTTATAGATTATTACATTACCATAAATTGTTCATTAATTACTAGATTTTACTTAATATTTAATGTTAAACCACTCAAACTATTCATGTTTAAGTATAACAAATTTATTAACACCTAAAACATCATTTATATTTACAAAAAACAATTCCAGCCCATACTATTTATTTTCCATTTATTTATTTTTTAATTTAAATATTTTCATGTTCATATTACATTAATACCATAAAACTACAACAAGGAAACACACAATAACCCATTCACCCTATTACATCAACCAATGAATCCCCTACCAAATACAAAACCACAATCCAACCATCCAATGTGAACAAAAAAGACAAAAATAATAAACTAACCAAAACATTTCAACGTAACCCAACCACTATTGGCACCAACAACATCTCCCATTTTAGAACTAGTTACCTCTATCACAGTGCAAACCCTAAAAAACCCACAAAATGATAAGGCCAAAAAATCTTACCATCATTATAAAAAAATAGATTCCCTATATTGTAAATTAAATAACTCATTTAAGAGGTGATTTCACGCTCTTACATCATTTATTTTTGGGGAATTTTACCAAAACTTCCAGATTTACACAAAACTAATAATTTATACAAATGTGAGTGAATAATATTTTATAGGTGGTGGGTTAAACCACTATTCTCAATGGGGGTTATCACCCCACATTAGTTACATCATGGGTATTATAATGATAATCATGTTCATGGATTGAAACAATAATATAAATAACTAAATAAGTAGTATCCATGTGTGAGAAGACTCATCCCCTCCAAATCAATTTTAATCAAGTTCATTAACTTCATTAGTTTATCTATAGTATCCACCTAATTAAAAATAGAACATTTATATGTTAATTGATGTATGGAAATAAAAGAGGATAAGAATCCCCCACTTGTAGTTTATTATAGATTGTGCTATATCAAAAAACAAGGGGAAATATGGATGATTTCATGATCTAGATATCATAGTGGTAAGGGCTTGATAAAATGAACATCACTTACAGAGATATAAGAGATAAGTGGGATGGAAAACTTCTACCTCTAATCCCATAAGTGCATAAATTTTTTGATGAATAAATGGTTGAAAAACACATCGAGAACCACAAAAAGTGGGACTCCCAGTCAAGGATGATATCTCTCAAGAACCAGGAACTTCTTCATAGACTTCGCAGACTCAAATGAAACAAAAAATTTATAGAATTGAGGAAATACCATAAATTAAGATTCAATATATATTTTTCGTAAGATCCCTGAGATGTTAAGGTAATCAACTTCCATTTTTGTATATCTTACATTTGGTTTCATTAAAAACACACAAAAAGTCCCATTTAAACTCCCTAACTTCATGGAGAGTATAGGGGTTGGAAAACTTGATTTAGTACATAAAAAATGATTCATAACCTATATTTAATACTTAAATTAATTATGATTTTCATATTCTATAAAATACTTGATTATTTTAAAAAATTTGATATTTCGTAAGCTCTTTAGGCTGCTATATTAAAGGATTGACCACACGAAGAAGTCAAGTGACCATACAGACATAAAACATGAAGGGTTGACCAAAAAACCCAATAGTCTGACCAAAGAAATAGACTATAAGAAGTAAATTGATTGAATTCATGAACAAAATACATACCAAAAGAACAAATCAGCTGACCACATCACCAAACTAGGTGATCGTATGAAGTGAATGATTGAATGCCTGAAAGAATCAGTTAATTGCAAGAGAAAATGGATTGATCAAATGAATAAATCAATCAAAATTAAGACCAAATAGATCAAACACATGAATTAACTGACTGACCACACGAAGGAACCAATCTACCTCACAACTAACCCAATCGAATATACAGTGGGACCGATAGAACACTTGAACAAACTGATCAACCACATGGATAATCAATTGATCGTGAGAGAAAAATATAAAATTCAATGTGGAAAAATATCTAGGCACCTTATTGACACTTTCGGGTCTTAGTAAAACACAAATAAATGAACTTTGGAAATCTATGGCATTATAATTTAAGTATATGTTTGTGTAAGTATGTTTATATATGTTCATGTGTTTTTGGGTGTGTGTATGCATGTATGGATATGATGTGTAGTGTGTGTGTGTTTATAAATGTTTATGAGTGTATATGTGTATATGTATGTTTGTATGCATGTATGTGTTTGTGTATGTGTGTGTGTGTGTATTTGTGACTATGTGTATGTATATATGTATGTGAGTATAAATGTGTATTTGTATATATATATATGTATGTATTTTTATGTGTATATATGTGTATGTGTATGTGTATGTGTATGTGTATGAATGTGTATATGTAGGTATGTATGTGCAAATATGTTTTTGTGTATATTTGTGTATGTATATGTATATTTTTGATTGTATGTTTATGTGTATGTCTGTATATTTATATGTATGTATGTTTACATATGTGTTTGTATGTGTGTGCATGTGTTTGTAAACATGTATGTAAATGTCAATGTATGTGTATGTGTATGAATATATCATTACATTACACAAAATTTCTTTTTTTTTTCTTTCAATTTCACATATCTCATTATAACATATATATATATGTACATATATGTATATATAATCACACAAATTTGGGTCAACATAATAATATATATAATTATCAATATAGATTTATACTTAAATGAAAACAGTAGTATTAATTTAATAAAATGAATACAAAAACAGAAGATTAATTATAATAAATTAATTATAAGGAAAGATTTCATATTAAAATATATTATTAAAATTTTTATTATATATATTTCATCATTTATAATACTATTAATTTATGTCATTCAAATATAATTTATAAAAGTTTTTGAATGTTATTTAAAATATTTAAATAAAATTATAATTAATATTGTATTTTTTTCATATAATTGGAAATTTATTATAATTTTTTTGGATTTAAATATATTTTTATAATTTATTAATTTTTATTTAATTTTTTTTAATTTATTAATTTTCATGCTTATTATTTTTTAATTTACTCAATGCTTACTATTTATTTATACATTATTATTGATTAATATTCCATATTTTCAATATCCTTTTAATTTATATAATTATTAATTATTAATTAGATTTTTTTATATTTTTTATATTTAATTTTTATACAATTATTATTTATACATTTTTTGAATTGAAATTTATTATAAATATATTGAACATTATTGTATTTTTTAAAATTTATTAATTTTTTTATATTTAATAATTTTTAATATTTTTGAAATTCGTGTAACTAATATTTATAAATCATTTTTAACATTTTATTAATTTATTCATTTTTAATATTCATATAATTAATATAATTAATATAATTTTTTATTTTTATTCAATTGGGGTATTACCTAAGTTGTAAAGCCTCCAATGACCCTTCATCTAACCCTTCTTGAAATTTGGGTAAGGATAAATTTTTATGGCACTATAGCATTATAGGGATTAAATCAAGTACTATAACAATAATATTATTCATCAAAAATGGGCATTTAGGCCATGTCATTAGGGATTCAGGACACTATGTAACGCCCCGACCCCCCCAGAGTCTGTGCATTATTACATAACATTGACATGATTTCAAAGAATCAAGTCCTAAAGGACCGATTAATTTAGCAGTCTTGGAAAATAGATTACGTACATGAACATTACATTACACTTTAGAAAATAAAACACAACATAAATAATCCTTTTAGAATTCCATTAATACCTAAGCTTAACCCCGATTATCAATCATAATACACTTCTTGGAATCTTGGTAAAATAAAACATAAGAAAGGGGTGATAAAAAATGCTCAGTAAGGGTAAGTAATATAGCAGAAGATAACATAAACATTACGCGTGGTGAATAATTTAGAACACATGCCTTTACAAATAATAAACATGAACACTTTATGGTAGGAATAGGATATGAGTTAATAATGCCGTAATAAAACATAATTATGGGTATTCTACTAGTCGAATAACCACATGAACCATCAATATTATTTTCATAATGAGGGAATGTATAATGCCAGACATTCTGAAACATTTTTTCAAGGCCTCGGCCAACACATCTAAAAATGATTAAGGCCTCAGCCAAAACCATATATCAAATTGGGAAAGGTCTCATCCAATTACACATCTAATTGTCTCATGAGACCTACCGATGCACCGAGGAGCTATAGCGGTCTCCACCCGTCACATACTAAGTCCAATACATTCCTCATATGAAAAGGTTGAAACAAAACATAAACATTCTTATTAAAACTAGCATAAGAAATGTCAATACTTTAACCATGAACCATGAATGGTATAAAAATAAAACATCTACATTAAAATATATCACAAAACTTTCAATACAATACATATGATTTGTATCATAATGAATCAACTTCAAACAAGTTTAAAATCCATCAAAGGATGTTGACATAGATGAAAATGATTTGTAAAACTCTTTGAGAGAAATATCCCTTTTCCATGAAAACATTTAAAAGTCACGTATTTATAAAGGAAGTATTTTAAAATAGATTTTTGAATCAATGTTTCCCATACCACTTTGTTAATTTTGAAAATAATTATTATTTCAAAACATTTATGTCTATATAAATAAATCCTTAAAATAATTTTGAAAACATGGACATTAATTAAAAGGATTTAGAAAAATAAATCATTAAAACATTTAAAATGATGATATAGTTAAATAGGACCTCCCATATAACCTTAACAGATTCCTTTTGAAAATATTTTTATGAAATATGGGTATCGATGATAAATATGTCCCAGTAAATACTTACACATAAACAATCTCAGATAATAATGAGATTGAGGAAATGACCCTTACCTTGCACTTTTCTTCGATCGAGGGTACGTTTAACCTCTTGTATAATGACAATAGTATGTTATTAAATTATACCAGAACCATATTCATATTTATTATATCATACATGATTCATTTATGACTTTATACTACCCATTTAATAATGATTTTCATGTTAAATTAAAAAATTTGGTATTAATCGCTTTCTTTATCGTACTTGTTTTAAGTTGTTATTCTTGATCGTATCATTTATATCATGATTTAAATACATTGAGAATATAAACCATGATTTATATATCATATATATTTAGAATAAAAATATTTATAATAGATAGAAATATGAAATGGAAGACACCATTTATGGAGACGGTAGGCCGTACGTACGCATAAACGCTGTTTCCGTTTCCATATCATATTGAATGAAAGTAAGTGAATAAGATATATGTAAGTATATATATATATATATCTCCAGTAGAATTATTATGTCATATATTATATACTTATTAATAATATATATTTTTATAATTAGTGTTGAATTGTGAACATGGGAATGAATCTCATCGCGTCCTGGAGACGGTAATCCGTACATACGCCCGAGCGAAAATATCCTTATATTAATGGTGAAATCATATGTAATTGGATGTTATATCATATGTACAGAATAATTAACTTGTTATATTTTTTATTTACATAAGTTATACTCATTATTATACCCATCCAAATAATGAAGTGTTTGAATAACAAACTACACCACGACGTGGAGACAGTAAGCCGTACTTATGCACATATTGTGACTTTGTCATTCATATGATGGATAGAATAATGAATATGTATGTACAATTTTTAAAATAATATAATAGTATATAGATGATACTAGAGTTATTATTTTAGAATGGAAACCACAAAGAAAGATGAAGTGGAAGAAAAAAAGAACTTGAAATAGGGTGGTAAAATTATTACCTCTTCTTCGGGTGTTTCCTTTTGAGTTGATCAAAAGGGCTCCTTAGGTTGGCTTTATGATAAAATTAAGGACTATAGGATGATTTTAGGGAAGTTGGGAGGATATTTTGGCAGGGTTTGGCTGAGTTAAATGGCTTTGGAGGTTTGATTTTGAGAGAAGGGGATGTGACCTTTTATAAGGGAGGCGAGAGTCACTTTAGGAAAAGATTGAAATATTATTTTATAATAAAATAAT
Organism: Viscum album; assembly: GCA_963277665.1. Classification (NCBI taxonomy): domain Eukaryota; kingdom Viridiplantae; phylum Streptophyta; class Magnoliopsida; order Santalales; family Viscaceae; genus Viscum; species Viscum album. Next base: position 399,391,713 of record OY728127.1, on the reverse strand, counting down.
TTTCGGTTTATAATGGCTCAAAAATGATTTATTTATAGGATATGGTGTTTATGGGTCGAAATACTCTCAAAAAATGGGTTTTAGACAAGTTTGGGTTACCATTTGAACCTTATCTTTTAGATTTAACTCATAGTTAAATAGTTTAACTTTTACCGTGTCTTCTAGTATTCTTTCACTATATGGTTAATAAACCTACTATAAACTTACAAGAGAAACTAAATTGGTTCATTAATAACATATATAATATTATTTAAGCCATTTTTATTAACCTTATATTTTTAGGAATATTATATCAACCAATAATATAGTATTTGTTTTAAAAATTAATTTAGGTCAATTTTGACACTATTTGGTATTTGGTTTTTGTGAAAGTCATCGAAACTTGATTACTTAGAAAAAGATATATTTAATCAACCTGAAAATGTCATATTCACCTAGAAAATTCTTGGTGGTCATAAAAACTTTGAAATTATATTTATTTTAATATTTATAATACCATTTATTTTATTCTCTCAATAATAAGGTAATTACTGCATCATCATCGTGTCATCAATAAATTTAATTATTTAATGTATAAAAATTATAAATAAACTACCATGGTGTAGGAAATTATTTTATATTTATAATGAATATTTATAGTCGAATTTATCTTATGTATAACCCTATATTAAAAATGGTTTTGTTATTAAACTTTGAATTTAACACTTTTAACTCTTCTTTAAATAAAATAATACTAAATGTCTTAATCTAATCCAAGTGGACCAAAAAGGATCGTATTTTATTACTAAGGTTATTTTTGGTCTAATTATACTTATCCAATAGAATTAGGACATGTGTTAGGGTAATTATGATGTATTTTTTACCCTTAATTACCCTATATACTTTTAACCATGGTAAATAAAAGTCAAAAAATACTATTGATGAAAAATTATTTTCATCTCATTGAACCAAATTTTACGTAATAATATTAACCATGTCTCTCGGATTTTTGAAATTCAACACACAGAAGTGGTAAAATCATTATGCAAATTTGCAAATGCTCTTAGGAGGTGGGTAAAAAAACGTTAAAAAGTTAAACAAAATTTTATACATCTAATTTTATTATAAAATGACTTCAATGAATTACATTGAACTTATATAGGTATTATATATATATATATATATTTACTTAAAATAAATTTAAATAAAATAAATAATTATTTAAATAAAAAGTCGGTTTTAAATAATAACGCAGTGTTTTTCACTATTCATCAAAAAATGGAAAGTTTTCAGAAAAATACCAAACATTCACCATAAGTTAATTTTGATTTTCAGAATTAAAAAATTAATTTTATTTTAACAATTTAAAAACATAGAAGTTTCATTTATTAATTTAAAATTAATTCCCTTTGTCAAAACCAAAATGTGGTTTTTTAAAAATTAAAAACTATCAAAAGATTGACATGTGTTTATGTCAAATTTAATTGTGAAATTACCTATAATGACCTAAATTTTATTAAATGATAAAAATATAATCTAATTATACATCCAAACCATTCAAATTTATAATTTAACACTATAAATTATTTCGATTAAAAAATTTGTTTTCAATTAAAATTTAGTATTTTTCAGTCTTCATCAAAATATGAAAGTTATCTGAAAAGTACCAAAAATTTATCCAAAATAAATTTTTATTTCTATATTCTAAATAATAATTTAATTAAATTAAATTTAATATAAAAAAGTGTCAAATATTTGTTTTAAAAAGGATTCTCCATTATATAGGAGGTAAAATGACATTTTTTAAAAAATACTTCTTTTATCTGAATAATTGACTTTGTCCTTACATTATGTCTAAGAAAAAAAATATGAATGTTAAAATTATATAGGATATATATAAAATTCAAAATTCAGTTAATACTATTCATAACCGCTTTTTGAACAGCTAGTTTGGTAAGTCGTGGTGCGCTTGAACTCGTTGTTGCGTGTAGTGCAAGTTATTGAATTACTTTGAAGAGATAACATACTATGAATTATTGGGGTGTTACACTCTCCCATCCTTCAATAAATTTCATAATCACAATTTGAAATTTTTTTTTGAAAATAAAAGGTTATAAATACAAAAATACCTTCGTGGAAAACCCACATTAGAAATTGGTTCAATAAAATTTAGTCTTAATAAGAGGGAAAGGAAAATTAAAAAGTCACCACCAAATTATGATCTCGATTAGGAGAACATTGGTGGAAATTAGAGACACATAATTGGAGGAAATTTTTTAATATTTATAGGGAGTGATTAAGGTCATCAATCATAGACAAGTGTATAATTGAGGCCCTCAAAGCCATCGATCTATAATGATTTAAAATATCATCAGTTCAACAAAACATAATGTATTTGGATAACAAATTTTTGATTTTAATACATCTTCCCTAAAGTTAATGAATTAATTTATTCATAGAATAAGATAAAAAAATATACTTGACCAGTAGAGTTTCATCATTCAAGTAATTATTATCGTAAACTCATATTTCACTACAAAAGATAATATAATTCAAAAATATTCTATTTATCATAATCATATAAAGTTCCAAAAATAATTAATTTATAATTAATTTGTCAGACTATTTTAAAAAAACCACATTATAAAATCTAGGACATCACGTAGGCCAGTGGTAGGTGATGCACCCTTGTCGCCCTTCAGTTGTGCGTTCAAGTCTGACAGCCTTATCATACACGACGGGTTGTCACCCAACCTATGGGTTGTCCTTTTTATGACAGTCCAAAAATAATTTCAAGAAATGATTTAACCTTAACAATAGTATCCAATGTAAAACATAATCGATTAAAACCTTTATACTTATACAAAATACTTCTATCCAAACTCACATTCCAAAATTTATAAGGAAGGTAAACACAATTAAGATCCTTTTTTCCACATAATAACATGTGAATACATTCATCATGTATTCTTTTAAAACACTCTAACACCCTAAATTACCATAAAACCTTTTTGATTACATTCATGCTCCCTTATTCCATATAGAATACTGGATATACTCCTTCTATCCAAAATTGTTGTAAACTCCAATGATGATGGAATATATGAATCATTAATCCATTTTAAGGTAGTCAAGAATATACAATATAATTTATCCAAATCAATCACATATTATTCAAAAATCTCTACCTCATTATAAGAACCATATTATGGTTTATCTTTCTTTCAACCATATATTTTCCAAAAAATTTAACCTGCTATTGAGTCACTTTTCTTGGTTCCACACAATCTCAAGTCCTTAATAAAATAGTATTGTAGTTCAATCCTTATATACTCTATAATTATTATAACATGTACATCATTAATACAACACTCAAATGACACAATATTTTAATAACAACATAAGAACTCTAATCATTCCTCTTTATCTTCGGTATTATCATAACTTGATTATTATACAATAGAAGAATTTAGGGTATACTCTAATGATTTGGACATTGATTCGCATAGTCTCCCAACTCCATGCAGATGAAGCATTGTACAATTGAAACTTTTTTCTTACCCTTGTAATCTCATACTTGGTATCCTATTTCTCCACACTTATAACAATCTCTGATTTCCTTTAAGCATTTACCAAGTTGATTCTTTCCATAGTTATCACATATGGGAAAATCCTTCTTTCCCCTATTCCCTTTATCCATCTTTCTCTCTTCCATCCTTTTCTTATCTTGCTTCCCTTCAATTCCATAGGACTCAGAGAATTATTTACTTATCTAATTAACACATGATACAATTTCTTCATATGATGAGAATACATGGGAGACTATTTCCATTCTAAATGTTGTCTTAATTCCATGAAATATATGATCCTTATTAATCATTGGATCATTCGTATTGTTGGAGTTCTCATTACTTCTACTAGGATCCATTTCTAAATAAAGAAATACACTAGGTTAGTTTATGAATCGAAATGCATAATTCAAAACTTGTAAAATACCTAATGTAAATTGAAAAGATTATACATATAATCTATAATCAAAAAATGTGTTCTTTGAGGGAGTATTTACTCCTAAATCCTTCATAATGGCTTGTAATGAAAATGTGAATTATCTTAAGTATATCCCCCAAGAGTTTCATAACCAAGAGTGCAGTAAGGCCCATTGTTGTGTACCAGGATACCCCACGTCAAGCCCAAAACTCCTTGTCAGAGTTTTCACTCCAAGGTACATCTGGGATAGAGCGGCCTCTACTTGGTCATATCTATACATGAATGTATTTCTTGGAACATACAAAAAATATCTACATTACCAAAATTCTAGGAAGTTCTTCTATACTAATCCTCAAAGTCTATCCTAGGGTAATGTTCTGTAATCAGAGTTTATCTAAATCTATTTCCAATGTTGTTGCTAAAATTCCTCTGATACCAACTATAATTCCCCAATTCCAGTTACCCAGATTCTATGCATTATTACATGACATTGGAATGATTACGAGGAATCAATTCTGGAAGGACCGATTAGTTTAGAAATCTTGGAAAATAGATTAGATACATGAAAGTTACATTACACCTTAGAAAATAAAACACAACATAAATGATCCTTTGATAATTCCATTAATACCCTAGCTTAACTCTACTTATCAATCATAATACAATTCTTGTAATCTTGAAAAAATAAAATATAAGAAAGGGGTGTGCTCAAATGCTCAGTAAGGGTAAGCAATACAGTATAAGATAACATAAACATTAGGCATGGTGAATAATTTAAAAAACATTCCTTTACAAATAATAAACATGAAAACATTATGGAAGGAATATGATATGAGTAAATAATTTTATAATAAAACATAATCATGGATATTCAACTAGTCGAATAACCACATGAACCATCAATATTATTTTCATAATAAGGGAATGTATAATGCCAGACATTCTGAAACATTTTGTCAAGGCCTTCACCAAGAGGTCTAAAAATGATTAAGGCCTCGACCAAAACCATATAAAAAATTGGGAAAGGCCTCTACCAATTCCACGCCTAATTGTCTCATGATACCTACCGATGCACTGAGGTGCTATAGAGGGCTCCACTGGTCACAAAATAAGTCCAATAAATTCCTTATATGAAAAGGTTGAAACATAACATAAACATTCGTATTAAAACTTGAATACAAAATGCCAACACTTTAACCATAAACCATGAATGGTATAAAAATAACACATCCACAGTCAAATATATATCAAAACAATAAATACAATACAGAATATTTTTATCATAATAAATCAACTTCAATCAAGTTTAAAATCCATCAAAGTATGTTGACATAGATGAAAATGATTTGTAAAACTCTTTGAGAGAAATATCCCTTTTTCATGAAAACATTTAATATTCATACATTTATAAAGGAAGTAATTTAAAATATATTTTGGAATCAAAGTTTCCCATACCACTTTGAAACTTTTGAAAAGAATTATCATTTCAAAACATTCATGTCCATATAAATAAATCCTTAAAATCATTTTGAAAACATGGACATTAATTAAAAGCATTTAGAAATATAAATCGTTAAAACATTTAAAATGACGATATAGTTAAATATACCCTCCCATAAAAACATAAAATATTCCTTTTGAAAACATTTTTATGAAATATGGGTATCTATGATAAATATTTCCAAGTAAATACTTACACATAAACAATCTCTGATAATAATGGGTTTGAGGAAATAACCCTTACCTTGCACCTTCCTTTGGTCGAGGGTATGTTTAACCTTCTGTATAATGAGAATAGTATGTTATTAAATTATACCAGAACCATATTCAAATTTATTATATCATAAATTATTCATTTATTACTTTTTATTACCCATTTAATAATTATTTCCATGTTAAATTAACATTTTAGGTAATAATCGCTTTCTGTATCGTACGCGTTTTAACTTGTTATTCTTGATCGTGTCTTTTAGATCATGATTTAAATACTTCCAGAATATAAACCTTGATTTATATAACATATATATTTAGAATATAAATATTTATAATATATATACATATGAAATGGAAGACACCATTTATGGAGACGGTAGGTCGTTGGTACGCATAAACGCTGTTTCTGTTTCCATATCGTATTGAACGGAAGTAAGTGAATAAGATATATGTAAGTACACAAGCACACACACACACAGATATATATATATCCAGTATAATTATTATTTCATATATTACATGCTTATTAATAATATATATTTTTATAATCATCGTTGAATGGTGAACGTGAGAAAAAATCTCATCGCGGCTTGGAGACGGTAATCGGTACGTACGCATGAGCGAAAATATCATTATATTGTTGGGGAAATAGTGTGTAATTGGATGGTATATCATATATATAGAATAATTAACATGTTATATTTATTATTTACATCTGTTATACTCATTACTATACCCATCCAAATAATGAAGTGTTTGAATAACAAACTACACCACGATGTGGAGACGGTAATCCGTACGCACGCACGTATGGTGACTTTGTAATTCATATGACAGATAGAATAATGAATATGGTTATACAATTTTTATAATAACATCACAGTATATATATAATATGGAGTTATTATTTTAGAATGGAAACCACAACGAAAGAGGAAGTGGAAGAAGAAAAGAACTTGAAAGAGGGTGGTGAAATTATTACCTCTTCTTCAGGTGTTTCCTTTTGAGTTGATCAAAAGGGCTCCATAGGTTGGATTTATGATCAAAGTAAGAACTCTATTTTGATGTGATAGAAGTTGGGAGGATATTTGGGTAGGGTTTTTCCGATCCAAATGGATTTGGAGGTGTGATTTTGAGGGAAGGGGAAGTGCCCTTTTATAAGAGATGTGAGAGTTACTTTAGGGAATGCTTGAAATATTATTTTATAATAAAATAATTTTCGGTTTCTAATGGCTCCAAAATTAATTATTTCAAGTATAATCTGGTTATGGGTCGAAATAATCTCAACCAATAGGTTTTAGACATGTTTAGGTTACCATTTTAGCCTTATCTTTTATATTTAACTCTTAGTTAAATAGTTTAACTTTTACCGTGTCTTCTTGTATTCTTTGACTATATGGTTAATAAAATTACTCTAAACTTACTATAGAACCTAAAATGGTTCATTAATGACATATATAATATTATTTAATCCCTTTATCTGAACCTTATATTTTTAGTAATATTATATCAACCAGTAATAAAGTATTTGTTTTAAAAATTAATTTAGGTCAATTTTGACACCATTTGGTATTTGGTTTTTGTGAAAGTCATCACAACTTTATTAATTCTAAAAATATATATTTAATCCACCATAACATGTCATATTCACCTAGAAAATTCCTATATGTCCTAAAAACTTTGAAATTATTTTTTATTTTAATATTTATAATACCATTTATTTGATTCTTTCATTAATAAGGTAATTACTACATCATCATTGTGTCATAAGTGAATTTAATTATTTAATGTCCCAAAATTATAAATAAAATACCATGGTGTATTAAATCATTTTATATTTATAATTAATATTTATAGTCTAATTTATCTTATATATAACCCTATATTAAAAATGGTTTAGTTATTAAACTTCGAATTTAACACTTTTTACTCTTCTTTAAATAAAATAATAATAAATGTCCTAATCTAATCCAATTGGACCAAAGTGAATAATATTTTATTCCTAATGTTGTTTTTGGTCGAATATTACTTATCCAATAGAATTAAAACACGTGGTAGGGTAATTACGATATCATTTTTACCCTTAATTACCCTATTTACTTTTAACCGTGGTAAATAAAAGTCAAAAGATACTATTCACCAAAAATTAATTTCATCTTATTGAACCAAATTATACATAATAATATTAACCATGTCTCTAGGAGTTTTAAAATTCAACTCACAGAAGCGGTAAAATTAAGTTTTATGCAAATTTGCAAATGCTCCTAGGAGGGGGGTAAAAAAAACCATAAAAGGTTCCACACAATTTTATACATCTAATTTTATAATAAAATGACTCCAATTAATTACATTGAACCTATATAGGTATTATATATCTATTTTTAATTAAAATTAATTTAAATAAAATAAATAATTATTCAAATAAAAAGTCGGTTTTAAATAATAACGTAGTGTTTTTCACTATTCATCAATAATTGAAAGTTTTCAGAAAAATACCAAAACTTCACCCTAAGATAATTTTGACATTATGAATTCAAAAATTAAGTTTATTTTACCAAATTAAAAACATAGAATTTTAATTTATTAATTTAAAATTAATTCCCATTTTGAAAACCAAAAGGTGGGTTTTTAAAAAGTAAAAACTATTAAAAGATTGACATGTGTTTATGTTAAATTTAAATGTGAAATCACTTATAATGACCTAAATTGTATTAAATGAAAAAAATATAATCTAATTATACATCAAAACCAATAAAATTTATAATTTAAAACAATAAATTATTTTGATTAAAACAGTTGTTTTCAATTAAAATTTAGAATTTCTCAGTATTCGTCAAAATATGTAAGTTATCAGAAAAGTACCAAAAATTTATCCAAACTAATTTTTTATGTCTCTATTTGAAATAATATTTTAATTTAATTAAATTTAATATGTAAAAGTGTCAAATATTTTTTTTAAAAAGGATTCTCCATTAAATTGGCGGTAAAATTGCTTTTTTTGAAAAATACTTATTTTATCTGAATAATTGAATTTGTCCTTATATTATGTCTAAGAAACACAAAATATGAATGATAAAATTATATAGGATATATATAAAATTTAAAATGCAGTTAATACTATTCATAACCTCTTTTTGAACGGTTAGTTTGGTAAGTCGTGGTGCACTCGAACTCATTGTTGCGTGTAGCGCAAGTTATTGAATTTCTTTGAAGAGAAATCATACTATGAAATCTTGGGGTGTTGCAACTGTGTCTCTGGGAATTCACAAATCCATATAGTGGAGCCATGAAAAGCATCTGGATGATGGATTAGTACAACGTAGGATGGTATATGGTGGTCGAAAATGGGCATTAACACAATGTGTGATAGTTAGCCGTGGAAGGTGCTCTCATGTAATTCAATGAGCCCCCACCCACTCATGATTTTGATGCGGGACAATGTGTGTTCTGGTTGGACGTATCACCATGTGCATGTTTTGAGCATTATGGGGAGCCCCATAAGGAGCTCCATGGTTCTGGAAAGGTGTTCCATAGGGAGCACTATGAAGAGACCATGTCGTAAGTATTGGGCATGGTTCATCACTAGCAGCACCATAGGGACCTCTATAATCATCGACAAGTCAGAAAACTAGGAACCAAAGCATTTCCATGGGCATGGTGGTTCCCCTTAAGGACCTCCATTGTGCAGTCCATACAAACCCACAATGCACCACTACATGGTGTGGAGTATGGGGATGTGATAAGGAAAAACACACCCTCATGGAAAGGTGTTGGGCAACGAGCCATGACCTAGTCGGGCTGGCCATGATGTATGTGAGTGTAACAAAGAGAAGTGTGTTTTGATGTAGCATGCCACAAGGTATTTGGGTCTTTAGCTTCATGTGCCTTCAAGGTCCATCAATATATAATAAAATAGGTCTTGTGGGTTTCTGATAATCGTGGTGGATATGGATGAGGTTTGACCCACTAAAGTTCCTTGGTGTGGGTGTGTGTTTTTGGTTATTTGAATCCCCTCTACCATGTATATACTATTTAATCATTTATATATAATTGGTAATTTATTTTAATTTTTATACATATTTTATATTTTTAAATTTTTAGTAGTCATTTTTTGTATTTATTAAATGGGAAAGGGTGTTTATCAATTCTAAATTTAGCACTCATAATTTATACAATTAACATTTTAGTGCTGATAAATTTAAATTTATCATAACTTTTATGGTGTTAAGAAAACATGCATTTATCAGTGCTTAACATTTCAGAATTGATAAAAGTTTATTTTATCGATTCCTTTTCAGTTGGCATTGATAAACCCCTTTCCCTATTTTAAAAATATCCCTTACAATTGTGCCACTCTTTCTTTCAACTCAAGATTTTATGGATCCCAAACCTTTCTACCACCTATCCTGAACATTTTGGATGAATCAACCCTCAAATCTGATATTATACTATTTAAAACATGTTTTAACGGTTTCTCAACTAATGTTTCATGATTTTATTTTGTTTCTTCACATTTTCATATATAAATTAATGCAATCCTTGATTCTCTATATATGTAAATCTATATATCTTTATCTATATTTTGAGTATGTTCTTATAAAAAATTATATATACACTGCAAATATAATAACATATTAAAGGCAGTTTTTAGAGGGGGTTATGCACAACCCTTGCTAATCATTAAATTAAGAGGGAGTTTAAAACTCCCTCTAAATTTTTTAGCATTATTTTTTTAATATTTGGTTAGTTTTTAGAGGCAGTTTTATCAAAACCACAACTAATTTAAAAATTAGTGGCTCTATTTGTTCGGTTGGATTTCAGAGGCGCTACACACACACAAATATATATATATACACACACACATAGACACACACACACACACAGACACACATATATATATATATATATATATATATATATATGATGTAATTTATTTTTTAAGGAAATAGTGAGGGTTAATAACCCCCTCTAATCTCTTAAATTAGAGGGGAAATTTGAACCCCCTCTAATATAAGATATTAGAGGGGGTTCATGAATACCACTAATCCCTTAGATCCGAGGGGGTTTTGAACCCCTTCTAATTTAAGAAATTAGATGGGGTTGTGAATAGCCTCTAATTTGTGACATTAAAGGGGTTTTTGAATCCCCTCAAATTATTAAATTTGAGGGGGATGTGAACCCCCTCTAACTCAAGGAATTAGAGGGGGTTCATGAACCACCATTAATCACTTTGATTATAGGGGTTTTAACCACATATATATATATTTTAAAAATATCATATGATTCAAAATTTATAATATATATGCGTGCATGTTCATGTATGTGTATGTATATATATATATATATATATATATTACATAAACACATCATATAAATGTATTTAAATACATTATATATATATGTAAAGACATTATATAAATACTTTAAATAAATAATATAATTGTATATATAATATAATTGTATATAATTACATACATAAATAAATAATAAAATTGTATTTAATATAATATATATATAATATAAATCATAAAATATATAAATGTATAGTATTCATAAAAGCGACACACAATTTTTTTTCATTCAAAGAATATTTATAATTATAATATTAATTAATAATATTATTTTCATAGAAACACACACATGTCTAAGTATAAAAAAATAATTATATATATATATATATTATAATTATATTATATCTATAAATATTATATAATTACATAAATACCCACACACGGAAATATAAATGTATTTGTAAATATATGTATAAATACATGTTTATATATGTAATTATAATTATTTATATATATTTTATATGTCATGTTTCCTTTTATTTACATAACTTTTCATTACATTTTACAAATAGAGGATCTTTAAAGTCAAGTGTCTTGGAAATCATGAACAATAAACATGAAAACATTAAAAATTAATCTAATACACATGTAAGGCTTCATCAAAGGTTCATCCTAAGTACAATTAGTGTATCTCATAACCTGGAGACATACATCAAAGGAAATGGTGAGCAGAAGGCCCAATAAAGAGAACAAGGGAATCAATTTACTTATGATATCAATAAGAACTTGATGAAAAACATAAATCCATTAGAAATGGAAGTATAGGCATATCATAATGAAAAGAACTTGAATTATAACTTGAATAAGTGGTTACAAAATTTAATTTAGATATTCATGAACATATCACCAAGGTTCATCCCTAAGGTGTCATAAAAATTACCAAGGTTATTCACTAAGGTATCGTGAAACTTGTCATCTCTAAAGATTAAATTATTTACCCAATTCATTGGAGCGATATCAAGGAACACCCTTAATATGTCTTTATTTTCATGTGATACACAAATATCATAATCATACATTTCATAAATAATACAAAGAGAATAAAAGAAATGGGTTTCAGGTCAAAATCGTGACGTTTTAAAAAGTGCTTAAAAACAAGATCATCATGTCACTTATAACACATGGAAAGGGGGTGAGGGTTATTTGTATGTAAATTATAGAATAAAATATATCAATATTATGTCTTGATGAATACCCCTGGAAATGAAATTGGATTTGGTATTCACATAAATAAAATAAGATTATTTCTTAAAAAAAAGAGAGATTGTGAGATGGAAATTCTGCAGCATAACGGCTATGCAACATGGTTTTAGAAAATATTAAAAAGAGTGGGGAAAAGGGTAACCCATTCATAATAGATTAATAATACAGTATTAGGATATACTAAAATGGATATTAGAAAATGGTATGGATATTTAAATTACATACCACATGAAAAGAAAACTTGAAATAAAAGAGAAGATGTGATTTCTTTTATGAAAATTCGGCAGCCTAACGACATCACTTAAAAATTCAAAAAATAAGTTTATGATAGTGGAAAGTGTCTATCATAATTTGGACATAAAATTGAAAACAAAAAGGACATATAAGAACATACCCCAACATAATAAGACGGAAACTAGAAGACACAACATAAAGAAAGTCATGGCTCAAAAGAGGAGGGTGAAAGGTACCCTTAACTCGAAGAGTAACATAGAAAGATCGAAGGTTGGGAACTTGGGGGGATTGAGGGAACCATGGGAGGACTCCTTGGGAGTTAAAAAACCATACCTTTTTTTAGGGGGAATTTGGAATGAAATTAATGAAGTAATGGGTTGGTATTTATAGAAAAAGTGAAGGAATATTTAATTAATTTCCAAGGGACACCTTATCGGTGGTATTTTCAAAACCATGGGCTTCACATTTTATTTGACCACGGTTGTAACAACCTGATATTTTATGAGAATTATTATTGTTAATTTCATTGATGTCTTGTGTTGTACACGACACTAAAATTAGCTTGTTCTCTACGCAACACCGTATTAGCTTGCAGTATACACAACACTAATTTTGGATCATGTTACACACAATTTCAAGTTCGTTTGATAGATGTTATTTTACGCAACATTGAGTATATATATATATATATTCAATGTATAAATGAAATATGGTTGGATTATATTATAAGCAACAACAAATGAATCTTTCACTACACACAACCCTGACTTTGCTTTCATTACACGCAACTGCAACCTTCCACGATAGAGTGTGTTATACGTAATACCAAGTTTCACTAAACAACGATATATGGTTATAATATTATTATAAACTAGCCGTTATGAATATTAGTAAATAAATTTTGAATTTTATGACATTATAATTCATCTTACACATTTTATAGAACATCGTATGAGAATAAAATAAATTTTTCGGGTAAAATAAGTATTTTTCAAAAAATGCAGTTTTGCCACCTTTTGATGGTGCACCCATTTTAAATATAATTTTTGAAAAGTTTATAAGTTAAATTTTACAAAATAAACTTCTTATTTTTAATTAGGATATAAAAATTTACATTGGATAAAGTTTTGATATTTTTCTGATAACTTTCATATTTTAATGAATAGTAAAAACATGCTATATTTTAATTAAAAACAACTTTTTCATCGTAATGATTTATATGGTTAAATTATAATATTGAATGTTTTAAAGTATAAATAGAATATATTTTTACCATTTAATATAATTTATGTCATTAGCATTGATTTTACATTGAATTCATAAGTAAAATCATTTCAATCTTTTGCAATGTTTTAACCTTTAAAACTCGTTTTCTTAACAACGAGATTAATTTTAAATTAATTTCTGAAACTTTTTTGTATTGAATTTAGAAAAATGGATTCTATATTTGGAATCAGTGGGTCCAAATTATGTTAATAGGCTACTTTTTATTTTTGGGCATTATGAATAGTAACTATGGTAAATTTTATTTACCATAGTAAAAGGTAAATCGGGTAATTAAGGGTAAATATAATATTATAAGATCACCCTAACATTTGTATTAATATAATTGGATGATTATATTTCTTCCTAAGACATATTTCGGATGAAATGGAATCCATTGAAACCCACTTGTAGGTGATTAAGACCTTTAGTTTATTTTATTTAAAGGAAAGTGAAATATGTCTCACTAAACTTTAATAATTAAAGTATTTTTAATATACGTTTATAGTGAATGTAAATTCGGTTATAAATACCCATTTGAAATATAAAATGTTTTTATCTATCATGGTAATTTATTTATAATTTTTAATAGATATTTAATTACCTTAATATCTTATACATTAATAATGCAGAAATTATTTATTTAGTGAAAAATAAGTAATATAGTTTTTATTGAAATAATAATACCAATTAAAAGGATCACAAACCTGAACAGAACTTATTGGTAGTGTATATATACACCATAATCATCCAATGACCTAATATATTACCGTTGGGAGTCTTATAAAAGTGATTATGACACTTATATTATTTTATTTTAAATGATGTCAAAGTTGTCACCTTCATAATTTAATAAATATATCATTTTAAAATTTGGGTGTTTTAGAATATAAATCTGACTAAAAGTATTCTTATGAAATATATAATATTTATATTCATCCTAGTATTTTTTTTAATTTTTATGCAATAAATAAGTATATTGAATAATTTTACAAAAATGTTGTAGAAATTATTTTATTAAGAGAAGTATCAAATAAATGGTTTTACAAATAGTAAAATATATATTATATGAACAATTTAATGTGATCCACTAATTTTCTAGATGAATATGACATTTTAGGAACCTATTAAATATTTTATTTCGAATATATCCTCTGTGTTGATTTTATTTAAATTCAAATAAATGAATAGTGTCAAAATTGACACTATTTGAATTTTATAAAAATAACATATTATTAAATTGTTTAAAAATCAAAAAAATATTTAAAAATTATAAATTGGAATTTATATAGTATAAAATATCATAAAGTATCCAATTATGGAAAATTAACAACACATAAGTGATTATTTATAACCATTTAAAATTTAGAATTTTATTACCACAAATAAAATTAAATAGATTAAATAACGATAAATCAAAATGATAAGGTTTAAAATAAGATAAAAACATGTCTAAATTTGATTGGTTTATGAGATTACAACCCTATATCATCTATTCTTATAATTTATTTATTTTTGGAGGTTTTTATGTGGGGTTTGAATTTATATTAAACTAATATTTTTGAGGATTCCAAAGGTGCCCGTCTCCTCCCTTATAAAAGGGAACCTCCTCCCTGTCATCTTTACACAACTTTGATCCTTCAAGCTCGGACAAACCCTGAAAATTTATCTTCTAAACTTCCCTATAAATATTCTAGAGGTCCTGGTGTTCTTCAAAGACCAATTTTAGTGCCCTAAGAGGAGGTTTCAAAGAGGCGTGTCGAAGAAGAGGTAATATTTGTTACCGATTCTTTCAAATTTATTTCTTCTTATACTTCCTCTTATTTAGTTGTTTCATTATGAAGTAATAACATCAGTATCAATCATATACTGATATGTTATTATAAATATGAAACAACCCTATTCCACCTTCTATCCATCCTACGGAAAACGAAATCACCGCGTGTGCATACGTACGGAATACCGTCTCCATGCTGTGGTGTAATATTTTTTCGACCACCACCTTACTTGGATGGGTATAATAGTGTAAATAAATAACTATATATGATTATTTTAAAGTGATATTTATTCTGAAATATTATACATACACTTAAATACAATTCCATTATCATGAGAATGATATCATCGCTCGTGTGTACGTACGGACTACCGTCTCCACGACGCGATGAGATTCATTCTCCATGTTAACCATTTATGAATGATTATAAAGTATATATAATGAATAATAATGAAATATATTACATAATAATGATACTGGATTTATTTATATATATATTTATGTCATCTACTTAATTCTATTCGATTAAATAAGGAAACGAAAACAACGTTCATGCGTACGTACGCCCTACCGTCTTCATGAACGATGTATTTCATTCCATTTATCAATTTATCATATATATATGTATATGATGAATATATATTATATATAAATCATGTTTTACATTATGAAATTATTTAAATCATGATATAAGTAATAATATCAAGAACAACAAGTCGAAACACGTACAATAAATGAAACGATTTTACCCAAATCACTACTTTTACATCGAATTTACAAAAGAATGGGTAATATAAAGTCATAAGTAAACTATATATGATATCATAACAATGAATATGATTCTGTAATAAGTCAATGACATTATTTAAATCATTATACAGGAGGTTCGGATACATACGAAGCATATTTGACATAAGGTAAGGGATAACTATTCCAATCTCGTTCTTATCCGAGATTGTTTATTCTTAAGTATTTGATGGGGTTATTGTTATCATCCATGTCCATGTTTTCTAAAAATATTTTCATGTATATTTAATGTCCTTTTTACCCATTTTTTAATTTTACCACATGTTATCAAAGGAATATTAATTTTGTTTACCACACGAGGAACTTTTTGACTTTTCCGACAAAAGTACGAGGAGAATGTTATTTTTAACTTATACAGCGTGAATAGATTTTTACGGTTTCATAACACCTTATTTTAAAGAATATTACTCTACAAGATTGCATGATTATTTTCAACAAAATTATTTTCTTTTAAAATTGCATGGCATTTTTTGAAAAGAAAATGATTTTGAAGAATAAAGGATATTTTCCTCAAGAATTCATTCTAAGTGTTTTATCAAAACTATTTTCCATCTAAAATGACATTATTTAATATGTTTATGTTTTAAGTATATTTTCTACATTATTTAAAGGGTTTGATTGTTCTTATGATGAAATGATATCCATTTTTTATGGATTATGTTATGATGGCATGATGTTTAAGAATCCCATTCTATTACATGGGTTATGCTATGATGTATGATTTACGATTTTGTGGCACACGAAAGAATGATTTCATTATGAGATGGGTGGGACCTATATCTCCCTCCAATTAATTGGGTACTGATTTATATGTCATGAGATATACGTGGCTGGAATGGTAAGTTAATCCGGTTCAGTGTTACAGGACTGAAATGAGGAGCGAACTCGATTCAAGAAGGGACTTTGTCCACTAAGATGGTCATGGCAGCAATGCCTTGGCTACTATGGAAATCATAACACGTGATTAATGGTTTCCATAATTACATGCTTTATTCCTATACTATTCTATCATGTTTGATGATCCATTATGATATATGTCTTACGTACTTCCAAGATTTATGTCTTTACTCAAGATTTTTATGTTTAGATTTTATGTTCAAGTTTTTACATTCAAATGTTTATGGATTGTTTTATGTTCTCTATGTTTACCCTTACTGAGAATTTGAGCTCACCCCTTTTTTGTTTTCTTTTCCCCATGATATAAAGAAATGTTTTAGATAAGAAAACCAAAAGGGGAAGATATTTATGGGAGATTTTGAAGATCTTTCACCATGATTAGAAGATTACGTTCCGAGTTTCCAAAGACACTAAACTAATACGATCTTTGGGAGTCTGTTTTTTTCATGTATTAAGTATTTTGAAAAAGTAATGTAATGTCCATGTACATCAAGATTTGGGTCTCTACAGTTGGTATCAGAGTGAAGTTTTAGTTAACCTTTGGAAACTAGGATGCGAAAACTTTAGTGAAATCCCTAGAGATATTTCTAAGGAATGTCTAGGGATGTCTATAAGGTTAAGTATACGTATAAGTTATAGTCTTAGAATTACGATAACGATATTAGAATTAAACCTAAGATGTTATATATTAAAGGTACTCCCCCTTTATTATGTTGTTTTCCTAGCATGATTTTTGACTCTCACACTATTCTTTTTGGGTTTTAGAAAATGGATGGAAATAGGAAGATTCGCGATAATGGAGGATATGATGGACAATGGAATGATATTATTCATGAGAAACCAAATGAAATTGGATCTGGAAGTCCACATATCATTATTATGTCTAATAATAAATCTCATAATATGATCAATAATCTCCACTTTGGTAAGTTTTGCAACTCAGATAATAAGAGAAAGATGGAGTTTCATGATGATCATAGAAGAAATAAAGTTCAATTTCCCTCATTTAAATCATGTGGGAAGAGGCATCAGGGAGATTGTTTCAAAGGAACTGGAAGATTCTTTGGGTGTGGAAAAGAAGGACACAAAGCCAGTAAGTGAAAAAGAAAAGTTTCAGTTAACACCATGGACAAGGATAATGGTATTTCTAAGACATCAACAATGGTTAAATGTTTTAAATGTGGAATGTATGGGAATTATGAAAACCGATTCCCTAAGGGAAAATATCATGAAGAGAATCAGCATGGTCGTACGGGTAATATTTATGTTGATGATGATTAAGAGACTACAAATGATATATGAGATGAAAGAAATGATGAAGCCCAATCAGTGGTTTAAGAAGGTAGTGGAATGATTTTATGTTAATCAAAGGTTATGTTGTATAGGTAATTTAATGGTACTATGGAATAAAGAAACATCTAAGGATTGTTACACTATTGTTTTTCCTAAAGTATTTGAAAGTATATTTTGAATGGTACCGGTAACCATGAAAGGTTAATTCATATATTTTTGGAAAGTAGATGATATGCACATGATGAAGGGATTAGGAGATAAAGAGATTTTTTATAGTATTGATGAGCTCATGGCTGATATAAGGACAAAGTGATATTATGGTTTGAGTATATAAAAATTTTGGGATTTTATTATGCAGAAAGAGTTAACTTTTGACGGCATTAATGTTTTCACTAAGGTTCAATGGGTATTCATTTTTCAAGAGAATACATGATTAGGGTATTCACATGTTTGGAATGTGACCAACAAGATATATCTTATATGGGGGATAAATGATAGTATTCACATTCTTGGTTGATGAAATTTCTAGTAATCATTTTCTTTATACTATAAGATTGAACAAAAGTTTTTTATATAAGCTTAAAGGTTGGAATGGATTAAATTTGACATCAGATATAATTGTTTAAGGCTAGAATTTTTTTTGATATTATTTATGGAATGTTATAATAATGTAGTTTTATAAAAATGACAACCTGCAGGATGGGTGACAACCCGTCGCGTCGGACAAGGATGTGGGAATCGAACCCACAACCGAAGGGCGACATGACTTTATCGCCTACCACTGGCCTACATGAAGTCCCTGGTTAGCATAAACTAGTTTTATTTTATTAAGCGGTATAATAGATGAAGTATAAGTCCATTTTTGGAATCATATACAATTAACCTCACTATATATGGACTAATGTATATAACTTTTGATAACTTTATGTTTGAGACAGATGGAATGACCTATCATTCTATCACATGATCTGCTAACACTTCACGAATGACAAATTCAACTTCAGTTCTTTAAGATATGAAGTGGAAATTTTTCAAGGCACGAACAACAATGAGATTGTACCAAAATCAAGTAAGTATTTCTTCTAATTCAAAAATTTTCAAATTTAGGGAAAAGATATTGAAAACCAAATATGTTGTCCTAGTGCACCATATATGATGAATCAGATGGTACCTTATATCATCACAAATTTATGGATTTCTGATTGTTGGATTTTTCATAGCCATGTTCTCTACCACTCTCCATCAGAAATTGTGGTTAGATTTCTCTTCCATATCCATATTTTCACTTATGTTCTCCTATGTGGAAACCCAATGATTAGTTAATTTGGGTAACCGTTACGTTTCATACTTTAGTTTTTAAAGTTAAGTTTTGGTATTCCATTTTATGATGTGAGTTTCAATTAAAGAAACTTTCAAGTAGAAAACCATTTATAACCCCGACGAATTTCGAGGGAGAAATTCATTTTAAGGGGCGTAGAATGTAACAACCTGAGATTTTATGAGAATTATTATTATTTATTTCATTGATGTCTTGTATTGTACGCGACACCAAAATTATCTTGTTCTATACGTAACACCGTATTATCTTGTAGTATACACAACACTAATCTTGGATCGTTTTACACACAATTTCAAGTTCGTTTGATAGAAGTTATTTTACGCAACATTGAGTATATATATATATATATATATTCAATGTATAAATGAAATATGGTTTGATTCTATTATACACAAAAAAAAATGAATCTTTCACTACACGCAACCCTGAATTGTCTTTCATTACACACAACTACGACCTTCCACGATAGCGTGTGTTATACGCAATACCATGTTTCACTAAACAACGATATATGGTAATAATATTATTATAAACTAGCCATTATGAATATTAGTAAATAAATTTTTAATTTTATGACATTATAATTCATTTTAAACATTTTATAGAACATGGTATGAGAACAAAATAAATTTTTCGGGTAAAATAAGTATTTTTCAAAAAATACAGTTTTGCCGCCTTTTGATGGCACGCCCATTTTAAATAAATTTTTTGAAAAGATTATAAGTTAAATTTTACAAAATAAACTTCTTCATTTGAATCAGGATATAAAAATTTACATTGGATAAAGTTTTGATATTTTTCTGATAACTTTCATATTTTAATGAATAGTAAAAACACGCTATATTTTAATTAAAAACAACTTTTTTAATAGTAATAATTTATATGGTTAAATTATATTATTTGATGGTTTTAAAGTATAAATAGAATATATTTTTACCATTTAATATAATTTATGTCATTATCATTTATTTTACATTGAATTCATAGGTAAAATCATTTCAATCTTTTGCAATGTTTTAACCTTTAAAACTCATTTTCTTAGCAACGGGATTAATTTTAAATTAATTTCTGCAACATTTTTTGTATTGAATTTAGAAAAATGGATTCCATATTTGGAATCAGTGGGTATAAATTATGTTAATATACTACTTTTTATTTTTGGGCATTATGAATAGTAACTACGGTAAATTTTATTTACCATAGTAAAAGGTAAATCGGGTAATTAAGGGTTAATATAATATTATAAAATTACCCTAACACTTGTCTTAATATAATTGAAAGCTTATATTTCGTCCTAATACATATTTAGGTCGAAATGGAATCCATTGTAACCCACTTGGAGGTGATTAAGACCTTTAGTTTATTTTATTTAAAGGAAAGTGAAATATGTCTCACTCAACATTAATAATTAAAGTATTTTTAATATAAGTTTATATAGAATATAAATTGGATTATAAATACCCATTTGAAAGATAAAATGTTTTTATTTATCATGGTAATTTATTTCTAATTTTTAAGAGATATTTAATTACCTTAATAGCTTATGCATTAATAATGCAGAAATTATTTATTTAGTGAAAAATAAGTAATATAGTTTTTATTGAAATAATAATCCCCATTAAAAGGCTCAAAAACCTGAAAAAAACTTATTGGTAGTGTATATATACACAATAAGCATCCAATGACAGAATATATGACCGTTTGGAGTCTTATAAAAGTGATTATGACACTTCTATTATTTTATTTTAAATGATGTCAAAGTTGTCACCTTCATAATTTAATAAATATAACATTTTAAAATTTGGGTGTTTTAGAATATAAATCCGACTAAAAGTATTTTTATGAAATATATATGATTTATCTTCATCATAGTATTTTATTTTTAATTTTTATGAAAAAAATAAATATATTTAATAATTATACAAAAATGTTGTAGAAATTATTTTATTAAGAGAAGTATCAAATAAATGTTTTTAAAAATAGTAAAATAAATATTATATGAACTATTTAATGAGATCCACTAATTTTATAGATGAATATGAAATGTTAGTAACCTATTAAATATTTTAGTTCTAATATATCCTCTGTGTAGATTTTATATAAATTCAAATAAATGAATAGTGTCAAAATTCACATTATTGTTATTTTATAAAAATAACATATTGTTAAATTGTTTAAAAATCACAAAAATATTTAAAAATTATAAATTGAAATTTATATAGTCTAAAATGTCATAAAGTATCCAATTATGGAAAATTAACAACACATAAGTGATTATTTATATCCATTTATAATTTATAATTTTATTACCACAAATAAAATTAAATAGATTAAATAAGGATAAATCAAAATTATAAGGTTTAAAATAAGATCAAAACATGTCTAAATTTGATTAGTTGATGAGATTACAACCCTATCTCATTTAATCTTCGAATTTATTTATTTTTGGTGGTTTTTATGTGGGGTTTGAATTTATATTAAACTAATATTTTTGAGGATTCCAAAGGTGCCCCTCTCCTCCCTTATAAAAGGGCACGTCCTCCCTCTCATCTTTAAAAAACTTTGAGCCTTAAAGCTCGGCCAAACCCTGAAAATTTCCCTTCTAAACTTCCCTAGAAATATTCTAGAGGTTCTTTTCTTCTTCAAAGACCAATTTTAGTTCCCTAAGAGGAGGTTTCAAAGAGGCGTGTCGAAGAAGAGGTAATATCCGTTACCGATTCTTTCAAATTTATTTCTTCTTCTACTTCCTCTTCTTTAGTTTTTTCATTATTAAGTAATAAAATCAGTATCACTAATATACTGATATTATATTATAAATATGAAACAACCCTATTCCACCTTCTATCTATCCT
Organism: Viscum album; assembly: GCA_963277665.1. Lineage (NCBI taxonomy): Eukaryota > Viridiplantae > Streptophyta > Magnoliopsida > Santalales > Viscaceae > Viscum > Viscum album. Next base: position 399,369,018 of record OY728127.1, on the reverse strand, counting down.
ATGGAAAATTAAATCACCACGTGTGCGTACGTGCGGAATACCGTCTCCACGCTGTGGTGTAATCTATTTTCGACCACCACCTTACTTGGATGGGTATAATGGTGTAAATAAATTACTATATATTATTATTGTAAAGTTATATTGATTCTTAAATATTATATATACACTTCAATACAATTCCACGATCATGATAATGATATCATCGCTCGTGCGTACGTACGGACTACCATCTCCACGACACGATGAGATTCATTCTCCATGTTAACCATTAATGAATGATTATAAAGTATATATAATGAATAATAATGAAATATATGAAATAATAATGATACTGTATTTATGTATATATATATATGTATTTCATCTACTTAATTCCATTCAATTCAATAAGGAAACGAAAACAGCGTTCATGCGTACGTACGGCCTACCGTCTCCATGAACAGTGTATTTCATTCCATTTATCGATCTATCAAATATATATGTATATGATGAATATATATTATATATAAATCCTGTTTTACATTATATAATTAATTAAATTAGGATATAAGTAATAATATCAAGAACAACAAGTCAAAACACGTACAATAAATGAAACGATTTTACCAAAATCGCTGCTTTTACATTGAATTTACTAAAGAACGGGTAATATAAAGTCATAAGTAAACTATATATGATATAATAACAATTAATATGATTCTATAATAAGTCAATGACATTATTTAAATCATTATACAGGAGTTTCAGATACATACGAAGCATATCATACATAAGATAAGGGATAACTATTCCAATCTCGTTCTTATCCGAGATTGTTTATTCTTAAATATTTACTAGGGTTATTGTTATCATCCATGTCCATGTTTTCTAACAATATTTTCATGTATTTTTAATGTCCTTTTTACCCATTTTTGAGTTTTACCACATGTTATGAAAGGAATATTACTTTTGTTTACCACACGAGGAACTTTTTGACTTTTCCGACAAAAGTATGAGGAGAATGTTATTTTTAACTTATACGGCGTGAACAGATTTTTACGGTTTCATAACGCCTTATTTTCAAGAATATTACTCTACAAGATTGAATTATTATTTTCAAAAAAAAACTTTTCTTTTAAAATCACATGGCATTTTGTGAAAATAAAATGATTTTGAAGAAGAAAGGATATTTTCCTCATGAATCCATTTCAAGTGTTTTATCAAAACTATTTTCGATCTAAAATGACATTATTTAATATATTTATGTTGTAAGTATAATGTCTCCATTATTTACATGGTTTTATTCTTATTATGATGAAATGATATCCATTTTTTTATGGATTATGTTATGATGGGATGATGTTGAAGAATCCCATTCTATTACATGGGTTATGCTACGATGTATGATTTATGATTTTGTGGCACACGAAAGAATGATTTCATTATGAGATGGGTGAGACCTATATCTCCCTCCAATGCATTGGTTAAAGATTTATATCTCATGAGATAGACATGGATGGAACGGTAAGTTAATCCGAGTCAATGTTACAGGACAGAAACGAGGAGTGATCTCGATTCAGAAAGGGACTTTGTCCACTAAGATGGTCATGGCAGCAATGCCTTGGCTACTATGGAAATCATAACACATGCTTAATGGTTTCCACAATTACATGCTTTATTCCCATGCTATTTTATCATTTTTGATGATCCATTATGATATATGCCTGACGTACTTCCAAGATTTATGTCTTTGCTCAAGATTTTGATGTTTAGATTTTATGTTCAAGTTTTTGCATTCAAATGTTTATGGATTGTTTTATGTTCTCTATGTTTACCCTTACTGAGCATTTGAGCTCACCCCTTTTATGTTTTCTTTTCCCCAGGATATAAAGAAAGGTTTTAGGTAAGAAAACCAAAATGGGAAGATATTTATGGGAGATGTTGAAGATCTTTTACCATGATTAGAAGATTACGTTCTGAGTTTCCAAAGACACTAAACTAATACGATCTTTCGGTGTCTGTTTTTGTCATGTATTAAGTATTCCGCAAAAGTAATGTAATGTCAATGTACATCAAGATTTGGGTGTCTACAATGGTATTGGCCACTTGGGACACATTATAACATATCTTAAAATTCACAAGTATACCAGATTTATTGCATCATGATTACATCATTAATGATGTCATTAATCACACCGAAACTCAAAACCATATTTTTATTATTCACCGAAAAAAAACATTTAATAAAAATATCATAAATTCACTCTAAACTAATATCGATGATATGAATTCAAAAACAAACTCCATTTTATAAAAATAATTTTCTAATTATGAGATATTAAATTTTTAAGTGAAAACACTATTTATCCGAAAAAATACTAATACTTATCTAATAATTTCTAAAACAATTAGTTACTTATGCTATTAAATCACATTACAATTCAAGATTCCTAAATTATATTTTACTTTCTTAAGTGAGGTTACTATTTTATTGGTCACATTACTATTCATAAGTGTAATATTACTATTCATACATTGTTATTCACTAAAAAAATATGTTGATCTTATTAGACTATAAATTTATTACTAGACACAACTGTGGAAGACCATTTTTTGAAATTCATTTCACATTATTAATTTGTTAATGTATACAAAAATATTTTAAAATACCCTTTTTCCAAAATTCACCAATAATATGGAAGCTCTATAAATTCATCCTATATTTATTTTAACATTTGAAATTCAAAAATTTAACATGATAAGAAATAACAATTTTATTTATACAAAAAGGATTAAACAAAGTAACTAAGGCCTAGTTACATAGCCCTTATAACACCTAAATAAAACCAAAGTGTAAGATGTGTTATGGTGATAGAATCTTGCGGCGGCTCAGACAACATTTCCCGAGTGGTGATTTCTATCAGCTTGAACTTCTCCCTTAGGAAATTCCATTCAAGCTTCACATGTTGAAGCTGATATTGGGCTTGGTCTAGAGCAAATCCCAAAGATTCTACCTCCTTCCCAAGCTTTGAAAGATGGGCTTTGTACGACCCAAGTCTACTGGATGAGGCCATTGACTCTTCCTTCTGTATTAATTAACCAAGATCACTTGTATTTATAAACAATAATCGTAACCTTAAAAGTTTAGTTTCCAATGGTCATATTTACCAAAAATCATATAACTGTAAAAACCCAATAGTATCATTTTAATTAAAATCACTTCATTTATTAAAGGAAATAGTTTTGTTGAGTATAAAATAAAACAAAAATTTAGGAAAAAAATATTATTCAAAAGTTTAGGTCATTACATTCTTCCCCCTTTAAGAAAATTTCCCCCAAAATTTTAACTCATACCCTCAGAAGGGAAAAGGTGTGGGTACTTATACCTCATAGACTCCTCTGGTTCCCACATGGTTTCTTCACATTTATGGTTTCTCCATAACACCTTAACAAGGTGGGTAGTCTTGTTGCCTAGAACCTTGTCTCTATGATCCAATATCTCCATCGGTTTCTCCTCATATGAGAGGTCATGTTTCAATTGAACCACATCTGGGTTTAGTACATGTGAAGGGTCAGGTATGTACTTCCTCAAGATGGATACGTGGAAGAAATCTTGAACTTGTGATAGATTTAGAGGAAGTGTAATCTGATAAGCCACTACTCCTATGCAATCAAGGATTTCATAGGGGCCAATGTACCTAGTTTTGAGCTTCCCTTTCTTCCCAAAACTCATGACTCTCTTACACGGTGAATTTCGAAGAAATAATTTTTCACCAACATCAAACTCCAAGTCCCTTTGAAAGTTGTCGGCATATCTCTTTTTCCGACTCTGAGCAGCCTTAATGTGTTGTAGGATGACATGAACCTTTTATGTTATCTCTTTCACAAGATTAGGCCCCATAATCATTCTATCACAAGCTTCATCCCAACAAGTAGGAGTTCTACATCACTTCCCATATAGAGCTTAAAAGGGTTCCATTTGAATGATCGAGTGGAAGCTGTTGTTGTAAGAGAACTCAACTAAAGAGAGATGTTGATCCCATCCACCTTTAAATTCCATTGATCATGTTCTCAGCATGTCCTCGAGTGTTTGAATAGTCCTTTCAGATTGGACATTAGATTAATGGTGATAGGCCGTACTGAAATTCAATTCATTGATCAGAGTATGTTAAATACTTCTCTAGAATTTTGATGTAAACCATGGATCATGATCAGATACAATGGAAAGTGGAACTCCATGCAGCCTTACCACTTCCTTCATGTAAATTCAGGAAAGTTGATCAAGAGATAAATCTTTCCAAATTGAGATAAAATGGACAGTCTTGGTGAGACAGTCTACAATAACCCCTATCGCATTGTTTCCTTTGGAAGTTCTCGGGAGATCAGTGATAAATTCCCTATAGGAATTTGTCACTCTGCCTTCACTTTCTGACATACTAGGAACCTTGAAGTGTAGTCAGAAATATCCCTTTTCATATTGTCCCACCAATAATGATCCCAATGTTCTCTATACATTTTCATGATTTCTAGATGTATATATAAAGTAGAGACATGAGATTCATCCATCATCTCCTTCTTTATTTCTAGAATAGATGGAATGAATAGTCTTGAATGAAATTTCAATACACCTTCTTGATCAATATTGAACTCAGAAAACTACTCATCCTTCATAGCCTCATACTTCTTCTCTATCAAAAGATATTCTTTCTGATATTTCTTGATCTTCTCTAGTAATGACAGTTGATAAATCATTTGGGTTAGGGTTGATAATGTCCCTTCCCTTATAATTCACATGTTTATCTTTACTAGGTTACTGATCAAAGGATCTCGTTGAATCCTCATCATGGAATGAACAACCAGGTATTTATTTCTTAATGCATCAGTGACTTTGTTTGCTCTTATGGGATGATAATGAATTGAACAATCATAGTCTTTAAGAACTTACAACCATCTCCTTTGTCTCAGGTTCAATTCCTTTTGTGTGAAAATATACTTCAAACTTTGATGATCTGTGTATATATCACATTTCTCCCCATAAAGATAGTGCCTCCAGATATTTAGAGGAAACATGACCGCAGCCAGCCCCAGATCATTCATAGGATAGTTTTTCTCATCAGTCTTCATCTATTGAGATGCATAAGCAATGTCTTTTTCATTTTTCATGAGGATGCACCCAAGCCCTTTTAGAGATGCATCGCTAAAAATAACAAATCCTTATCGACTTGAGGGAAGAGTTAACATGGGTGCTGTAACCAATCTCTTTTTTAACTCTTGGAAACTTTCCTCACACTCCTTTTTCCAGATGAAATTGAACCCTTTTCATGTTAACTTTTTTAATGGATTAGAAAGTCGTGAAAAGTTTTTCAAAAAACCTCTTATAATATTCCGCTAATCCAAGGAACCTATGAATCTCAATTATTATTGTAGGTTAAGGACACTCCTCTACTACTTTTGTCTTTGCAGGGTCAACTGTGATTCCTTCATTGGTTACAATGTTCCCCAATAAAGCAACTTTTTGTAACCAAAATTCACATTTTCTGAACTTTCCAAAAAGCCTCTCCTTCTGTAGATATTTAAAAATAACTCTTAGATGATCCTCATGCTCCTTGTGACTTTTATAATATATCAGAATATCATCAATAAAAACTAATAAAAAGTTATCAAGGTAGTCCTTAAAGACTATATTCATCAAATCCATGAAAATAGCAGGTGTGTTAGTGTAACACCCCAAGCTTCCACGAAATGCTTCCCTTTGAATAATGCAATAGCTTGCGTTGTATGCAACTTGGAGTTTTAACATACCACGACCAATCAAACCAGCCGTTATGAATAGTAATAAAAACTTTTTGAAATTTTATAATTTTTTTTCAAAATGGACTTCAATTTTGGATTCAAAATATAAAAATTAGCTTAGTGTGAATTTTGGGTATTTTTCTGAAATCTTTCCATTTTTGATGAATAGTGAAAACACTACGTTATTGTTTAAAACAGACTTTTTTAAATAATTAGTTATTTTATTTAAATTTATATTAGGTAAAAATAGATACATAATACCTATATATGTTCAATATAATTCATTGGAGTCATTTTATAATAATATTAGATATATAAAACTTTATTGAACTTTTTACCGTATTTTACCCACCTTCTAGGTGCATTTCCAAATTTGAAAAAAAAGTAATTTTACCCCTTCTGTGAATTGAATTTCGAAAATCTAAGAGACACGATTGACATTAGTAACTAAAATTTGGTTCAATAAGATGAAAGTAATTTTTGTTGAATAGTATCTTTTTACTTTTATTTACTATGATTAAAAGTAAATAGGGTAATTAAAGGTAAAAATGATATTATAATTACCCTAAAACATGTTCTAATTACATTGGATAAGTGTATTTCAACCAAAAAAACATTAGGAAAAAAATATGATCCTTTGGGTCCACATGGATTAGATTAGGACATTTATTATTATTTTATTTGAAGAAGAGTTAAAAGTGTTAAATTCAAAGTTTAATAACTAAACCATTTTTAATATATAATTATACAAAAGTTAAATTTGACTATAAATATTAATTATAAATATAAAAATATTTCCTACATAATGGTTTTTTATTTGTAAATTTTAGACATTAAATAATTAAAATTATTTATGATACAATGATGATGTAGTAATTACCTTATTAATGAAAGATTAAAATAATTTATATTATAAATATCCAAATAAATGTAAATTGAGACTTATGATGAATTCCACTAATTTTATAGGTTAATATGACAAGTTAGTGTTGATTAAGTAATTTTTTTTCTAAGTGATAAAGTTGTTATGACTTTCACAAAAACAAGATACCATATAGTGTCAAAATTGACATAAATGAGTTTTTAAAACAAATACTACATTATTAATTAATATAATATTCTTAAAAATCTAAGGATCGGAAAAAGGACTTAGATAAGGTTATATATATTAATAATTTACTGCATGGGGTTATTTTTTCTTTTTATAGTTATTGTATTAACCATTTATTATAATAATACAAGAATACATGGTAAAAGTTAAACTATTTAACTAAGAGTTAAATATAAAAGATAAGGTTAATAGGGTGACCAAAACTTGTCTAAGAACTATTGTTTGAGATTTTTTGACCCAAACCCTCCTTAGAATCTAAATAAACCATTTTGGATCCGTTATAAACTGAATATAATTGTATAATAAAATAATATTTCAAGCTTTTCCTAAAGTGACCCTCACCTTTCTTGTAAAAGGGTACATCCCCTTCTCTAAAAATCACACCTCCAAAGAAATTTGACTCAGCCAAAACCTACTCAAATATCCTCCCAACTTCGCTCAGTTCGACCTAGAGGCCTTACTTTTATCATAAAGACAACCTAAGGATCCCTTTTGAACATCTTAAAAGGAAACACCTGAAGAAGAGGTAAAAATTTCACCACCTCTTTCAAAGTTATTTTCTTCTTCCACTTTCTCTTTCTTTATTGTTTTCATTTCAAAATAATAACTCCAGTACCTTATACATATTGTGAAGTTATTATAAATATGGTGCAACCATATTCATTATTCTATCCATCCTATGAATGAAAAGTCACCATACGTGCGTACGTATGACTTACCATCTCCACGTCATGGTGTAGTTTGTTATTCATACACTTAATTATTTGGATGGGTATAATAATGAGTATAACTGATGTAAATAATAAATATAACATGTTAAGGATTATTTATATATTATATACCATCCAATTACATATTATTTCACCATCAATAGAATTATATTGTTCCTCGTGCGTACGTACAGATTACCGTCTCCACGAACGCGGTGAAATTAATTCCCCATCATAAACATTAAAAAATAATTTTCATTTTATGATTAAAAATTATTTTTAGGAACTTAATATAATTCTGTATATGAATCAAATATATACTATCCATAACAAACATGTCTTACATAACCAAACATATAAAGGAAAACGAATCTGTTAACACCCGAAACGATGATACTATTGAAATATTATTAGCAAAGCAATATTAGAAGATCATATATGATATCATATTTATGTATGTGGTTCTTGTATAATTTAATAAAAATGATTTAACTCTTATACAGGAGGTTAACATACCCTAGATCAAGGAAAATTACAAGGTAAGAGTTAATTTTACAAACTCTTTATTATCTGAGGTTGTTTATACGTGAATATCTACAAGGACCTCTTTACCATCCACATCTGTGTTTCTTAAAAATGTATTTGAAAACATTTTTAATATTTACTACACTATGGGTTAAATTTATTTATACCCTTCTTTTAATTTTTATAAAATTTTTATAATGGAATATTTTGGTCGTTTTCTAAACAAGGTACTTTATGACCTTTTCGAAAAATTAATGTAAGAATGTCTTTTTTAACTTATACGGAGGGTGCAGCTATTTTCTGCAGTTATGACGTCTTTGAAGCATACCTTAAAATCTTATAAGAATATTTTCAGTATAAATGTTTTTTATAATTATGTGACTTATAAATGATTTAAAAATATAAAGATATATTTATCTCAAATAGTTTTGATTTCATCTATGTCAACATCCTTTGATGGATTTTACACTTGTTTGAAGTTGATTTATTAAGATAAAAATATTTCATATTGTATTGAATGTTTTTTGATATGTTTGACTGTGGGTGTATTATTTTTATACCATTCATGGTTTATGGTTAATGTATTAACTTTTTGTATTCTAGTTTTAATATGAATGTTTATGTTATGTTTCAGCCTTTTCATATGAGGAATGCATTGTACTTAGTAAGTGATGGGTGGAGCCAGCTATAGCTCCTCGATGCATCGGTTGGTCTCATGAGAAAAACTAATGTCTTGGAAAAATTCCTTGACAAAATCTTATTTTTAGTCTTGGACTGAGGCCTTGACTATGTGGTTATGAAGTCTGGAATTATGCATTCTGTCATTATGAAATTGGCTATTGATATTACATGTGATTATTAGACTAGTAGAACATCAATGTGAATAAGTAAATGGAATCATTTGTTTTATCTTTTCCAAGTTATAATAGAGTTTGTGTTTAAAAGGATTGTGTTTTTGTCTTATACGTTGCATTAAATGTTTATGCTTATTTATGAAAGAATCCACTATATTGTTATCCTTACTGAGCACATGAGCTCACCCCTTTCTATGTTTTATTTTGCATAGGATGTGAAGAAGTATATTATGAATGACCTGCAGGGATAGTCTAAGGGTTATGAACATGTTCAAAGGAGACAATGTTGTTGCTGTTTTTCATTTTATAATGTAATATAAAACTTATGTACGTATCTAGTACTTCCAAGGCTACTAAACTAATCAATATTTTGGGATTTGATCCCTCGTGACCATGCCAATGTTATATAACAATGAACCGAATCTAGTTAAATAGGGTCAGGGCATTCTAGTTGGTATCAGAGGAATTTTAGTATAAACCTTGATGCTATATTTATAAAATCTATGATTAGAGAACATTACCCTAAGATAAACATTGAGGATTAGTATTGAAGAACTTCCTAGAATTTTGGTAATATAGATATTTTGTGAGTTTTCCAAGAAATATATCCTTGTATGGATATGATAAGGTAGATGTGGCTCTGGCACATATGTACCTTGGATTGAAAACTCTGACAAGGAGTTTCAGGGTTGACCCGGGATATCCTGGTACACGACAATGGGCCCTGCTCCACTCTTGGTTATGAAACTCCCAGGGTATATGTTTAAGATAATCCACATTTTCTTTACAAACCATTATGAAGGATTTATGATTATATACCTCCTCAAAGAAGACATTTTTATTATTATGGATTATATCCATAAACTCTTCAATTTATGTTAAGTGTTTTACAAGTTTGGAATTATGTATTGCGATTCATAAACTAATATATTGTATTCCATTGTTTAGAAATGGCACCTAGTGGAAGGAATGGAAACAGTATCAATGCACATAATACATGTATGGATTGATATCCTACTCAAGATAATTATAGTGGAGCTGATGATGCTATTGGTGTTGATCAACTTATCACCATACTGGGACAACTCACTCCGGTTATGAATAATAACCTTACCTGTATAGAGCACCTTGATCCACAATGCGGAAGATCAATGTTAGACCGCTTCATGATGAAACAACCACCAATATTAAATGGGACTATAAATCAATTTTTAGATGAGAAATGAATAAGTTCCTTAGATAAAATATTTCAAGATTTGGGAGTAGCAAAAGGGAAAAAGTTATCATGGAAGTTTATTGTCTCTCAGGAGATTCAGATCAATGGTGGTCATTAATTCAAAAAACAAAGGAATATGAATAAGTATAAAATATGGAATGGAGGGAGTTTAATGATCTTTTCTTAGAATAATACTTTCCTCATAACCATCATGAAGATATGGAAATACAATTTCTGAGTCTGAGGAAAAAGGAGGATGAGAACGTCCCAAAGTATGAGGCTAACTTTACAAGGTTAGAAAGGCATGTAGTAGATTATATACATAACCCAAGGAGTAATATTGATCAATTATTTTATGGTTTAAAACCGTTTTCTCCATAGAGAATTAGTCTCACAATCCTTCTCATCGTACAAATATGTTGTCTCATGTGCTATCAAGATAGAAAAGAAATTCTCTATGTCTTACGACATTAAAGCAAAGCAAGAGAAGAATAGATCTGCTGAACACTCTGAAAATGGAAATAAGGGGAAGAAGGGAAAAGTTGAATATCAATACTGCGATAAATGTGGGAAGAAACACCCTGGTACTTTCTTGAAGGGAATGGGAGTCTATTAAAATTATGGTGAAAATTTTCACCAAGATCGTGATTACAAGGGAATGAAAGAGGCTGTCAATGTTGAATGCTACAATTGTAGAGAAATAGGTCATTATGCAAATGAATGTCCTAAGAGCCAATTAAACATATCTTAGAAGAGGCCAAGGGGGAAAGGCCAAGCTTATATGATCACTACTGCTGAAGTTGATGCTCCAAAAGACGTGGTGGAATATAATTTAATGGTTTTTCAAGTTTATTCAATGATTTATTTGATTCTGGATCATCGTATTGTTTCATATCTTCCCATTTTTATAAGAAAATTAGATACTTCCAATTTGATTTAACAAGGGAGTTGTCAGTCAAAACTCCTAATAGAAGTATCATTGCAATAATGTTTTCTGAATCAGTTCCAATTAGGTCATATAAATGTTCTTTATCTGCTAATCTCATCATCATACCCATGATTGGATTTAATATAATACTTAGTATGTATTGGATTTTGGACCATGATGTGAAAATTTATTGTAAGAAGAAGAAGGATACAATTTTTGAGGATGATAAAAACTACCTCATCTTTAGAGAAGAAACATCACCCCCCGATTCTTATTTAGATCCACCCCCAGTAGTTCTACTAAATACAATTTTTGGGGAGGAAGAGAATGAAATAACTATGGGTGAGGAAAATAATTTTCGAATAGAGTACATACCTATTGTACAAGAATATGTTTATGTGTTTCCAGAGGATTTACTTGGACATCCTCCAGAATGAGAAATTGAGTTTTTCATTGATTTAATTCCTAGTTCAAGGCCCACATCGAAGTCCCCTTATAGAATGGCCATTTTGGAATTTGTTGAACTAAATAAAAAACTTGAGGAATTGAGTAATAAAGGATTTATTCACCCAATTGTTTCTCTATGGGGAGCCCCTATTCTTTTTTTTAATAAGTAAGATAGATCTATGAGGTTGTGCCTTGAATACAAGGAGATCAATGCTATAACGATAAAGAAAAAGTATCTCCTTCCTTGCATTGAAGATTTATTTGATGAACATAATGGAGCACAATATTTTTCAAAAATATACCTTCAATCTAGATATCATCAATTATGTGTGAAGAAGGAAGACATTCTGAATACATCATTTCATACTAGGTATGGGCATTACGAGTTTACAGTAATTCCTTTTGGACTAACTAATGCACTGTAGAGACCCAAAGATTGACGTACATGGAAATTAAATTACTTTTGTGGAATACTTATTACATAACATAAACCAACACTCAAGGATCGTAATAGTTTAGTGTCTTTGGAAACTCGGAACAAAATCTTATAATCTTTGTGAAAGATCTTCAACATCTCCCATAAAGATCTTCCCCTTTGGTTTTCTTACCTAAAACTTTTCTTTATATCCTAGGGAAAAGAAAACATATAAAAGGGTGAGCTCAAATGCTCAGTAAGGGTAATCATGGAGAAAATAAAACAAACCATATACATTTGAACTTAAAAACATGAACATAATGTTTAAACATCAAAATCTTGAGAAATGACATAAAACATGGCAGTACATAAGGTATATATCATAATGGAACATCAATCATGATAAAATAGCTTGGAAATAAAACTTGTAATTGTGGTAACAATTAAGCACATGTTATGATTTCCATAGTATCCAAGGCATTGCTGCCAAGACCATCTTAGTGGACAAAGTCCCTTTCTGAATCGAGTTCACTCCTCGTTCCAGTCCTGTAACACTGAACCAGATTAACTTACCGTTCTAGCCATGTCTATCTCATGAGATATAAATCTTTACCCAATACATTGTAGGGAGATATAGGTCCCAACCATCTCATAATGAAATCATTCTTACTTGTGCCACAAAATAAACATAATTCATTCATCGTAACCCAAAGAATAAAATGGGTTTCATAAACATCGTCCCATCATAACGTGATCCATATAAAAAAATGGATATAATTTTATCATAAGAAGAACCAAACCATATAAATAATAGATACATTATACTTGAAACATACACATATGAAATAATTCCATCTTATATGGAAAATGGTTTTGATAAAACACTTGAAATGAATTCTTGAGGGAAATATCCTTTCTTCTTCAAAATCATTTTATTTTCACAAAATTCCATGTAATTTTAAAAGAAAAGAATTTTTTTTAAAATAGTCATTAAATATTGTAGAGTAAGCTTCATGAAAATAAGGCATTATGAAAACCATAAAAATACGTTCATGATGTATAATTTAAAAAAAACATTTTTCTCGTACTTTTGCCAGAAAAGTCAAAAAGTACCTCATATGGTAAAAAAAAGAAATATTACTTACATACCATGTAGTAAAAGTCAAAAATGGGTAAAAAGGAATTTAAACATACATAAAAACACTTTTATAAAACATGGAAATTGAAGATAACAATAACCCTAGTAAATACTTACGAATAAACAATCTCGGATAAGAATGAGATTGGAATAATTATCCCTTACCTTATGTCAGATATGCTTCATATGTATCCGAACCTCCTGTATAATGATTTAAATAATGTAATTGACTTATTGAAGAATCATATTCATTGTTATGATATCATATATGGTTTACTTATGACTTTGTATTACCCGTTCTTTTGTAAATTCGATGTAAAAGCAACGATTTGGGTAAAATCGTTTCATTTATTGTACGTGTTTCGACTTGTTGTTCTTGATATTATTAATTATATCCTGATTTAATTAATTCCAAAATGTAAAACATGATTTATATATAGTATATATTCATCATATACATATATATATGATAGATCGATAAATGGAATGAAATACACCGTTCATGGAGACGGTAGGCCGTACGTACGCATGAACGCTGTTTTCGTTTCCTTATTGAATTGAATGGAATTAAGTAGATGAAATACACATATATATACATAAATCCAGTATCATTATTATGTCATATATTTCATTATTATTCATTATATATACTTTATAATCATTCATGAATGGTTAACATGTAGAATGGATCTCATCGCGTCGTGGAAACGGTAGTCCGTACGTACGCACGAGCGATGATATCATTCCCATGATCGTGGAATTGTATTGAAGTGTATGTATAATATTTCAGAATAAATATCACTTTAAAATAATCATATATAGTTATTTATTTACACCATTATACCCATCCAAGTAAGGTGGTGGTTGAAAACAGATTACACCACGGCGTGGAGACGGTATTCCGTACGTAGGCACACGCGGTGATTTCATTTTACATAGGATGGATAGAAGGTGAAATAAGGTTGTTTAATATTTATAATAACATATCAGTATATAAGTAATACTTATGTTATTACTTTAGAATGAGAAAACTAAAGAAGAAAAGTAGGATAAGAAAGAAACTTGAGAGAATTAGAATAAGAGATTACCTCTTCATCGACGCATCTCCTTTAAGATTCCTCTTAAGGAAGTAGAGTTGGCCTTTTGAGAAGACCATAACCTCCAGAATGTTTCTATGGAAGCGGAGAAGAGAAATGTTCAGAGTTTGGCTGAGCTTCAAGGCTAAAAAGGGTGTGAAGAGAAGAGGGAAGGGGTGCCCTTTTTATAGGGGAGGAGAGGGGCACCTTTGGAAAAACATAAAATATTATTTTATAATAAAGTCATATTCGGTTTATAATAGCTCTAAATTGATTTATTTAGAAGATAAAGTGGGGATGGTTTGAAATCCTCTCAACCAATAGGTTTTAGACAGGTTTAGGTTTCTATTTTAATCTTATATTTTAGATTTTACTCTAAGTTAAATAATTTAACTTTTACCGTATCTTCTTATTTTCTTACACTATATGGTTAATAAACTTACTATAACCCACCAAAAGAACCCCAAGTGGTTCATTATTAATATATATAACCTTATATAAGTCATTTAGCCGAACCTTATATTTTTAGGAATATAATAACAATTAATAATATAATATTTGTTTTAAAAACTATTTTATGTCAATTTTGACACTATTTGGTAATTGATTTTTGTGAAAATCATAACAGCATGATTAGTTTGAAAAAAGTTAATTAAATCAATACCAACATGTCATATTAACCTATAAAATTAGTTTAATTAATAAAAAGTCTCAAATTACATTTATTTGGGTATTTATAATATCAATTTTGTTAATATTTCATTAATAAAGTAATTACTGCATCACCATTGTGTCATAAATAAATTAATTTATTTAATGTCAAAAAATTATAAATAAAATAAAATTATATAGTAAATCTTTTTATCTTTCTAATGAATATTTATAGTCTAATTTATCTTATGTATAACCCTATATTAATTTTTTTTATTTATTAAACATTGATTTTAACTATTTTAACTCTTTTTTAAATAAAATAATAATAAATTTACTAATCTAATCCAAGTGGACCTAAATGGTCATATTTTATTCCTAAGGTTGTTTTTGGTCGAATTAAACTTATCCAATAGAATTAGTACATGTTTTAGGGTAATAATAATACCATTTTTACCCTTAATTGCCCTATTTACTTTTAACCGTGGTAAATAAAAGTAAAAAGTTACTATTCACCAAAAATTATTTTTATCTTATTGAACCATATTATACTCCTTGATATTAACCGTGTCTCTCGAATTTTTGAAATTCCACTCACAGAAGCGGTAAAAATAAGTTTTATGTAAATTTACAAATTCTCCTAGGAGGTGGGTAAAAGACGGTGAAATGTTCAAAAAAAACTTTTCTATATGTCTAAAATTATTATAAAATTACTCCAATGAATTACATTGAACTTATATAGGTATTATGTATCAATTTTGACCTAAAATAAATTTAAATAAAATAAATAATTATTTAAATAAAAAGTCGGTTTTTAAGTAGTAACCGAGTGTTTTCACTATTCATCAAAAATTGAAAGTTTTCTGAAAAATACCAAAAATTCACCTTAGGATAATTTTGATATTCCAAATCCAAAAATGAAGTCCATTTTGAAAGATAAAATTTATAAAATTTCAAAAAGTGGGTATTTCTATTCATAACAGCTAGTTTATATAATATTTAAATAACATATCGTTGTTTAGTGAAACTCGATATTACGTACAACACACGTTATCGTGGAAGGTCGTGATTGTGTGTAATGTAAGCCATGTCAGGGTTGCGTGCAGTGCAAGACTCCTTTGTTGTTGCGTATAACAGAATCCAACCATATTTCATTTATACATTGAATATATATATATATATACACTCAATGTTTCATAGAATAACTACTATCAAACGAACGTGAAATTGTGTGTAACACGATCCAAGAATAGTGTTGTTTATACTGCAAGATAATACAGTGTTTCGTATAGTACAAGCTAATCTTGGTGTAGTGTATAATAGAAGATATTAAAGAAATTAAAAAGAATATATCTCATAAAATCTCGGGGTGTTACATGCACCCTCTGTTTTCATGGATCTAATGAATAGAGTTTTCAAGGAATATCTTGATGGGTTTTTAATGGTATTTTTTGATGATATCTTGGTTTACTGAAAAATCTACGAAGTTCATGAAAATCACATGCGCACTATTCTGAAAACCCTCAGAAGAAATGAATTATATGTGATGTTTAGAAAGTGTGAATTCTAACATCAATAAATTTCTTTTCTTGGTCATATTTTCTCTAAGGACGGAATCTCTGTCCATCCTTCAAAGACCAGGGAAATCCAAGAATGGCCAGTACTAACGAGTATAACTGAGGTACACCGTTTTATTGGTTTAGCAGGTTATTATCAGTGTTTCGTCCAGAAGTTTTCCTGATTGACAAACCCATTAACCAAGCTCACTTGTAAAGGAGTTAAATTTGTTTGGAAAAAAGATTATGGATAATGTTTTGAATAACTGAAGAGAAGATTAGTCAATGCTCCTATCTTGACTCTACCATCGGGGAATGGTGAGTTTTTTATTTATAATGATGCTTCAAAGAAAGGACTTGGTCGCATCCTTATGTAGAATGAGTGAGTTATTGACTATGCATCATGACAGCTAAAAATTCCTGAAAAAAACTATCCCACTCATGATCTTGAGTTAGCAACTATAATATTTGATTTTAATATTTGGAGACACTATCTCTATGGTGAAAATGTGAGATATATACTAATCACAAGATCTTGTAGTATATTTTCTCACAAAAAAACTCAACATGTGGAAAAGGCGATGGCTCGAGCTACTCAAGGATTATGATTTCACTATACTCTACCACTTTGGGAAGGTAAATTAGGTGAAAGATTCTTTGAGTAGAAAGGATCATGGAGTTTTGAACAAGGTAAGAGTTGAAAGAGATCCTATGTTTAAGGATCTAGTAAAGATGGATATGGGAATAATCATGGAAGGTGAAACATCAATACTTTTTCAAATGGTTGCCAAACCATATTTACTAGAAAGGATAAAAAGTTCTCCAGCTGATGATGAAGAGTTTCAAAAGAAAATTAAAGCTGTGAATGATGGGAGATTGATCGAATTCATATAGGAAGACAGAATTTTGAAATTTGGGAAGAGACTTTGTGTTCCTGACATACCTGATCTAAAAAGGGAATTGTTCGATGATGCTCATAGCTCCAATTTCTATATACACCCTGGTAGTACTAATATGTATAGATATTTGAAAAAATATTTTTGGTGGGATAACATGAATAGGGAGATTGCTGATTATGTGTCAAGATGTATCGTTTGTCAATAGGTGAAGGCTGGAAGACAACATCCTAGAGGAGTCATGCAACCTCTTCCCATACCTGAGTAGAAATGGGATGATATTAAGATTGACTTTTTCATGGGGCTACCAAAGACTCCTAGAAGGAATGATGCAATATGGGTCATTGTTGATCATCTTACCAAGTCAACACATTTTCTTTCTATAAGAGAATATTTTCCATTTGAATGTTTAGAAAGACTATATATTAATGAAGTTTTAAGACTTCATGGAGTACCCCTATCAATTGTTTCTAATCAAGATCCCCATTATACATCAGGATTCTGGAAAAATCTTTAGAAGGCCTTGGATACTGAACTTTGTTTGAGCAATACCTACTACCCTCAAACTGATAGACAATTAGAACTAACTATTCACATCTTAGAATACATGTTTAGATCTTTCTCACATGACTTTCAAGGTATGTGGGATCAATATTTACCTATGGTAGAATTTTACTATAATAATAGCTTCCATTCAAGTATTAAGATGACGCCATATGAAGAATTATATGAAAAGAGATGTCACACACCAACTTGTTGGGATGATGTTGGTGAAAAAAAAACTCATAGTCCCAGAACTTTTTGAGGAAACAATGGAAAAGGTGAAGGTTATCCAAACCCAGATCAAAGCATCTCAAAGTAGGAAAAAGATCTATGCCCATAAATAAAGGAAGGATTTGGAATTTCAAGTAGGAGATCATGTTTTCTTGAAGGTATATCTGTGGATGGGTGTCATACATTTCGGTAAGAAGGGTAAATTGAGTCCCAAGTACATAAGAACTTTGAAAATTCAAGAATGAATTGGAGTTTTAGTTTATCATTTGGAAATGCCTCCAAGTCTCTCCAAAGTTCCTGATGTATTCCACGTATCACTGTTGAGAAAATACATACCTGACCCAACCCTTGTACTCACCTTTGATGAAATAGAACTGGAACACAAACTGTCTTATTGTGAAGATCCTTTCAAGATTCTTGATACTAGAGAACAAGTGCTGAGAAACCGAATGACTTGTCTGGTGAAAGTTATATGGAGAAATCATAAGATGGAATAGGCAACGGGGGAACTAGAGGAACTTATGATGAACAACCACCCGAATCTTTTTATGCAGTAATATTCTAGAAATATCATGGACTAAATTATTTGATGGAGGAAATAATATAACACCCCAAGATTCCACGATACGTTTCCCTTTGAATAATGCAATATCTTGCGTTGTATGCAACATGGAGTTTTAACACACCACGACCAATCAAACTAGAAGTTATTAATAGTAATACCCAATTTTTGAAATTTTAATTTTTTTTTCAAAATGAACTTCATTTTATGATTCGGAATATCAAAATTAGCTTAGGGTGAATTTTTGTTATTTTTCTAAAAACTTTCAATTTTTGATGAATAGTGAAAAACGCCACGTTATTGTTTAAAACCAACTTTTTATTTAAATAAATAGTTATTTTATATAAATTTATATGAGGGAAAAATAGATACATAATACCTATATATGTTAAATGTAATTCATTGGGTCATTTTATAATAATATTATATATATATGAATTTATTGAACTTTTTACTGTCTTATACCCACCTTCTATGCGCATTTGCAAATTTTCATAAAACGTAATTTTGCAGCTTCAGTGAATTGAATTTAAAAAATCCAAGAGTCACGGTTGACATTAGTAAGTAAAATGTGGTTCAATATGGTGAAAATAATTATGGGTGAATAGTAACTTTTGACTTTTATTTTCCATGGTTAAAAGTAAACAGGGTAATTAAAGGTAAAAATGATATTATAATTACCCTAATACATGTCCTAATTCTATTGGATAAGTTTATTTAGACCCAAAACAACTTTAGGAATAAAATATGATCCTTTGGGTCCACATGGATTAGATTAGGACATTTATTATTATTTTATTTCAAGGAGAGTTAAAAGTGTTAAATTCAATGTTTAATAACTAAACAATTTTTAATATATGTTTATACAAAATATAAATTATAATATAAATATTCATTAGAAAAATAAAAATATTTCCTACATAATGGTATTTTATTTATAGTTTTTAGACATTAAATAATTAAATTTATTTTGGATACAATGATGATGCAATAATTACCTTATTAATGAATGATTAAAATAATGGATATTATAAATATCCAAATAAATGTAAATTGAGATTTATAATGAATTAAATTAATTTTATAGGTTAATATGACATTTTAGGGTTGATTAATTAATTTTTTTTCTAAGTGATAAAGTTCTTATGACTTTCAGAAAAATAAAATACCAAATAGTGTCAAAATTGACATAAATGAGTTTTTAAAAAAATACTATATAATTAATTGATATAATATTTCTAAAAATATAAGGCTCTAAAAAAGTAATTAGATAAGGTTATAAATATTAATAATTAACCTCTTGGGGTTGTCTTTGTATTTTATAGTATGTTTATTAACCATTTATTATAATAATACAAGAATACATGGTAAAAGTTAAACTATTTAACTAAGAGTTAAATCTAAAAGATAAGGTTAATAAGGTGAACTAAACCTGTATAAAACCTATTGGTTGAGAGGTTTTAGACCCATCCCCATATTATCCTCAAAATAAATCATTTTTGAGACATTATAAATAGAATATAACTGTATAATAAAATAATATTTTAAGCTTTTCCTAAAGTGACCATCACCTCTCTTATAAAAGGGTACTTCCCCTTCTCTCAAAATCACACCACCAAAGCCATTTGTCTCATCCAAACCCTACTCAAATATACTCCCAACTACCCTAAATTCTATCTAGAGGCCTTACATTGATCAGAAATCCAACCTAAGGATCCCTTTTGATCAAATAAAAAGGAAACACATGAAGAAGAGGTAATAATTTCACCACCTCTTTCAAAGTTGTTTTCTTCTTCCACTCCCTCTTTCATTGTTGTTTCCATACCAAAATATTAACTCCACTCCCTTATACATAATTTTATGTCATTATAAATATGTTACAACCATATTCATCATTTTATCCATCCTATGAATGACAAGTCACCATACGTGCGCACGTACGACTTACCGTCTCCACGTCGTGGTGTAGTTTGTTATTCGAACACTTTATTATTCGGATGAGTATAATAATGAATTTAACTGATGTAGATAATAAATATAACATGTTAATTATTATTTATATGTGATATACCATCAAATTACATATTATTTCACTATCAATAGAATGATATTGTCGCTCGTGCGTACGTACGGATTACCGTCTCCACGAACGCAATGAAATTCATTCCACATCATAATTATTCAAAAATAATTTTCATTTTATGATTAAAAATAATGTTTGAGAACCTAATATAATTCAGGATATGAATCAAATACATCCTATCCATAACAAACATAGATTATGAAACCAAATATATAAAGGAAAACGAAAAGGTTAACTCCTGAAATGATGATACTACTGAAATATTATTAACAAAGCAATATTAGAAGATCATATATGACATAATATTTATGTATGTGGTTCTTGTATAATTTAATAAAAATGATTTAACTATTATACAGGAGGTTAAAATACCTTCAATCAAGGAAAATTACAAGGTAAGGGTTAATTTTACAATCTCTTTATTATCCGAGGTTGCTTGTATGTGAATATCTACTGGGACCTCTTTATAATCCACATCTGTGTTTCTTAAAAATGTATTTCAAATTTTTTTTACTATTTCATAGACTATGGGTTAAATTCATTTATACCATTATTTTAAAATTTATTAAATTTTTATAAAGGAATATTTCCATCATTTTATAAACAAGATACTTTATGACCTTTTTGAAAAATTAAGGTAAGATTGTCTTTTTTAACTTATACGGCGGGTGCAGCTATTTTCCACCATTATAACATCTTCAAAGGTTCCCTTACAAGCTTATAATAATATTTTCAAAATAAATGTTCCCTTACACTTGTCTAAATTTGATTTATTAAGATACAAATAATCCATATTATATTGAAGGTTTTGTGATATGTTTGACTATAGATGTGTTATTTTTGTACCATTCATGGTTTATAGTTAAATTATTAACATTTCATAAGCAAGTTTTAATATGAATGTTTATGTTATGTTTCAAACTTTCCATATGAGGAATACATTGGACTTAGTAAGTGACGGGTGGATCCCGCTATATCTCATCAATGCATCGGAAGGTCTCATGAGCCAACTAGTGTCTTGACACAAGGCCTTGAAAAAATCTTATTTGTAGTCTAGGAATGAGGCATTGACTATGTGGTTATGAAGTCTGGCTTTATGCATTCCATCATTATAAAATTGGTTATTGATATTACATGTGATTATTCTACTACTAAAATATCCATGTGAATAAGTAAATGGAATTATTTATTTTATATTTTCCATGTTATGATAAAGTTTAAGTTTAAAAGGCTTATGTTTTAGTCTTATACATTGCCTTAAAATTTTATGCTTATTTTTGAAAGTTTATGCTATATTGTTCTCCTTACTGAGCACCTGTGATCACCCCTTTCTATGTTTTATTTTTCCTAGGATGTGAAAAAGTATATTATGAATGACCTGCAAGGATAGTCCAAGGGATATGAATGTGTTCAAAGGAGACAATTTTGTTGTTGTATTTTATTTTATAATGTAATGAAAAACTTATGTATGTATCTAGTACTTACAAGGATACTAAACTGATCGGTCATTCAGGATTTAATCCCTTGTGATCAGGTCAATGTTATGTAGTAATGCACCAACTCTAGGTAACTGGGATCGGGGTGTTACTATTAGTTAGTATGAAGGGAATAACAAAAAACTCATAATTCCCATATATTGAGAGAAAAGTAGTTTTTGGAATATCTTCTTTCTTCACCCTCAATTGATGATAACCAGATCGAAGATCAAACTTAGAGAAGAATTGAGCCCCATGAAGTTGGTCAAATATGTCATCAATTCTTGGAATATGGTATTTGTTCTTTACTATGATCCCATTCAGTTCTCTATAATCAATACATAGCCGCATTGATCCATAATTCTTCTTCACAAAGTGAATAGGTGCTCCCCAAGGAGACACACTTGGTCGGATAAACCCCTTCTCCAAAAGGTCTTGGAGTTGTTTCTTTAATTCCTACAGCTCCACATTTCCCATCCTATATGGGGTCTTTCCTATCAGATGATATCTTGGTACGATTTCAATGGAGAAATATACCTCTCTTTCTGGGGGAGGTCTGAATAACTCCTCAGAAAATACGTCAATGTATTCCCTAACGATGGGGAAATTTTCTATCCTTATACTCTCGTTTCCTTCTTCTTCTTCTTCACCCATCAACTACATAAAGAAGGATATAAGAGGTTATTCTTAACAAAGTTGAGGTTGATATATATCTCCTTGGAGGAAAACTCTATGTTTTCCATTCGAGACTACTGATATTTCCTTTTCTTCTACATTTGATCTTAGAATTATACATTGAGAGCCAGTCCATCCCTAGTATAATGTCAAATTCCAAAATGGTAATGACTAATTGATTTGTGATAATATTGTTCTCACTAAAGTAAATAGTAGAGTTTCTAAACACTAATGATGCTTGGATAACCCCACCAGGATCCTTGACTAATAACTCTACTTTTAGAAACTCGGGGGATGATTCTAAATTCTTTGAAAACATGGAGGAAATAAATGAATGCATAGAACCAGAATAAAATGAAGTACTATCTAGCTTTGAGAGAACAAAAAGAGTACCTGCCACCATATAATTTGGCGCTTAAACTTCAGCCGTGGTGATTGAAAAAGTAAGACCTTTCTCCCTTGGCCTTTGCTGAGGCTGATAGTGATTCCCCTCCACTGCCCTCGGATTTAGACAGTGATTGGAAAAGTGCCCAAGTTTTACACACTTATAGTATTAGACATGTAGTAGGGTCTGCACCATCTTCCCTTTATTATTAGTGTTTGGAAGTTGAGGCTTCACCTCACTACAACAATTCTGCACAATATGGCCATCTATTCCACACTTGTAGCACTTCCTACTCTTGAGCTGGCAGTTCCCCAAATGCTTCTTCTCACATTTATTACACATGGGACATTGCAATTGCTTGCCTCCTCTTCCCTGATCGATGATCCTACCTAAGCTTGGCTTCATTGATCTCTTCTTGTCATTTTATTTATGAGAAAATTGTGTCTCACAAAACTCCATTTCAACTTTCATTGCACTCTTCACGATTTCCTCATAGCTATCATAGTCTCAGTTGGCTAGATTTTTCTACATATGAGGTCTCAGTCTACTGAAGAATCTATCAACCTTACCATTTGGATCCATGAAAAATCTAGAGGTGTAATGTGAAGCCTTGTGAAGTTCATCTCATAGCTTCCAATAGATTCATTCTCCTTCTGCATTAGCTCGAGAAACTCCTTCTCCATTATTGTTATCATAGAATGAGGGAAATACTTATTGAAGAATATCCCTCTAAATTCTTCCCCCTCCAAATATTAAACCTATACTTTTGGCCTCATGTTTTTCATCAGCTCCCACGACTTATCAGCTTCTCCCTCTAAGTGGTAAACATCCCAGGTGACCTTCTCTTACTCTGAACAGCGGAACACATAAAGGATCTTCTCTATAGAGCGGATCCATTGTTCAGTAATCAATGGGTTAGTCGATCCACTAAAGGTTGGTGTTCATTGATGCATAAAGGACTTAATATAATGTAGTTCCCTTCATGGTGAGATCGTTATCTTAGCTTGATTCTAGTTATTACCCATAACTTGAGTCTGTCGGTTCATCATTCTCATGAAATTTTACATTTAGGCTTCCATAGGAGGGCCATTAGCGCATGGTTCATTGTTGTCACCATTTGCACCGTTCCTCCTATTTCCCACCATTTTCTAAAATAATAAAACCTTAGTTATAAGTTTATTTCATTTATGAATCATTTAATTATAAAGGATTTTATGTCTTAAAAATTCATTCTTAAACAATCATATTTCTCTATAAATCCTTTATAATGATTCATAAAAAGATTTTGGTTAAAAAACCATATCCCCCGGGAGTGTCAAACCCAGAGTGAAGAAAGACCCATTTTTTTGTACCAAGATAGCTCAGGTCAAGATTGAAACTCCTTGTCGGAGTTTTCAGTTCTAGGTAAATCTCTGCTAGAGCCACATCCACTTGTTCGTATCCAGATATTGATTTATTTGTTCAGAATCCACTTACTTAATATTTCACCAAAAATACTGGAAGTTTTCCTATATTTAAACCTTTATATTGGGTTCTTCCTAAATTTTTGATAGCCTAATTTCCATAAATAACTAAACCTCCCATTGATACCAACTATGGAATCCCACCTTTTATTTACATAACTTTTCATTACATTTTACAAACAAAGGATCTTTAAAGTCTAGTGTCTTGGAAATCAAGAACAATAAACATGAAAACATTAAAAATTATTCTAATACACTTGTAAGGCATTATAAAAGGTTAATTTTAAGTACAATTACTACATTTCATAACTAGGAGACATATATCAAAGGAAAGGGTGAGCAGAAGGCCCAGTAAGGAAAGCAAGGGAATCAATTTACTTGTGATATCGATAAGAACTTGATGAAAAACATACATACATTATCAATGGAAGTAGAGGCATATCATAATGAAAAGTACTTAAATCAAAACTTGAATATATGGCTACAAAATTTAATTTAGACATTCCTGAACATATCACCAAGGTTCATCCCCAAGGTGTCATAAAAATTACCAAGGTTATTCACCAATGTATCGTGAGACTTGTCATCTCTAGAGATTAAATTCTTTACCCAATGCATTGGAGAGATATTAGGGAACACCCTTAATATGTATTTATTTTCAATTTATCCACTTAGATCATAATTATACACTTCATAAATAACCCATAGAGAATAAAATAAATGGGTTTCATGACAAAATCGTGACATTTTAAAAAGTGCTTAAGAACAAGATCATCATGTCATTTATAACCCATGGAAAGGGAGTGAGGGTTATATGTATGTCAATTAGAGAATAAAATATATCAATATCATGTCTAGATTAATACCCCTAGAAATGAAATTTTATTGGGTATTCATAGAAATAAAATAAGAGTATTTATTTAGAAAAAGAGAGATTATGAGATGAAAATTCTGTAGCATAACAACTATGCAACATGGTTTTAGAAAAAATTAAAAAGAGAGGGGACACGGGTCACCCATTAATAAGAGAGTAATAATATCTTATAATGATAGGCTAAAATGAAGATAAGAAAATGGTCTGTCTATTTGAATGAAATACCACATGAAAAAAACTTGATAGAAAAGAGAAGATGAAATTTATTTTAAGAAAATTCGGCAGCCTAATGAGGTCACTTAAAAATTCAGAAAATAAGTTGATGGGAGTGGAAAGGGTCTATCATTATTTGGACATAAAATTGAAAACAATAAGGAAATATAAGAACATACCCCAACATAATAAGATGGAAACTAGAAGACACAACATAAAGGAAGTCATGACTTAAAAGAAGTGGGTGAAAGGTTCCCTTACCTTGAAGAGTAACTTATAAAGATCAAAGTTTGGAACCATGGGGGGCTTGAGAGAACCTTAGGAGGACTCCTTGGGAGGTAAAAATACCAGAGCATCGTTGAGGAGGAATTTGTAATGAAATTAATGTAGGAATGGGTTGGTATTTATAGAAAAATTGATGGAATATTAAATTAATTTCCAAGGCACACCTCATCAATGGTATTTGAAAAACAACAGGCTTGGCCATGATATTGGCCACTGGGGACACCTCATAACATATCTTAATATTCACAAGTAGACTAGGTTTATTACATCATTATTACATCATTAATGATGTCATTAATCACACCAAAACTCAAAACTGTATTTTAAGATTCACTGAAAAAGAAAACATTTTATAAGAATATAATAAATTCACCATAACCTAATATTGATTCTTTGAATTCAAAAATGAACTCCATTTTATGAAAATAATTTTATAATTATGAGATATTTAATTTTTAAGTAAAAACACTATTTATCCAAAAAGATACTAATACATAACTAATAATTCCTGAAACAATTATTTACTTATTCTATTATATCACATTACCATTCAAGATGCCTAAATTATATTTATACTTTCTTAAGTGAGGTTACTATTCCACTTGTCACATTACTATTCATAAGGGTTATATTAATATTCAAATTTTACTATTCACTAAAAATTATGTTGATCTTATTAAAATCTAATTTTTTTACTGAACACAACTGTCAAAGACCATTTTTTGAAAATCATTTCACATTACTAATTATTTAAGGTATACAAAAATATTTTAAAATACCCTTTTTCCAAAATTCACCAATAATATGTAAGTTCTATAAATTCATCCTATATTTATTTCAATATGTGAAATTCAAAAATTTAACATAATAAGAAATAAAAATTTTATTTATACGAAAAGGATTACACAAAGTAACTAAGGAATCGTTACATATCCCCTTATTACACCTACATAAGACCTAAGTGTAAGATGTGCTAGGGTGATAGAATCTTGGGGAGGATCGAACAACATTTCTTGAGTGGTGATTTATATAAGCTTGAAATTATCCTTTAGGAGATTCCATTCAAGCTTCACATGTTGAAGCTCAGCGTGGGATTAGTCTAGAGAAAAGCCCAAAGATGCTACCTCCTTCCCAAGCTCTGACAGATGGGCTTCGTACAACCCGAGTATACTAGATGAGTCCATCAACTCTTCTTTATGTATTAATCAACCAATATCACTTGTATTTATAAACAATAATCATAATGTCAAGAGTTCAATTTCCAACGGTCATATTGAACAATGGTCATATAACATTCGAAACCCAACAATATCATTTTAATTATAATCACTTCATTTATTAAAGGACATAGTTTTGTTGAGTATAAAACAACAAACAAATTTAGGAAACAAATATTATTCAAAAGGTCGGGCCGTTACATTTTATATATACACACACACACATATATATATATATTATAAACAAATATATGTTATATATAAATATTTTATACAAATACATTATATATTATATCGAAATATATTATATATACATAAAATATGATATTTACAAAAATATATTATATTATTTATATTTATATAAATAAATATATAAATATATAGTATTTATATATTTAAATAAATATAATTGTGTGTATTTAAATAATAAAATCTTGATTTCCAGAGTGGTTCCATGGAAACCCTCCAACGGTTCGGTACAATGTTTTGAATCCCAGAGGCGATTATTTGTTGGCCTTCAGTTAGCCGTTCATGAGGGAAGTGCATTGTCATGTGCGTGATAGTGGCAATTAGTTTGTCTAGGGTTTTTGGGTTGTCCGATGGAGCTTAGTTGGGTTGTCAGTGGTCTTCAGAGGGGGTGTCTGGTGGGGCATGTAGGGGTGTCTAGTTAGGTGGGTGGTTGTACCATGTTGGGTGTGGGGTATTGGGTGGGGAGTGGTTTTACAAGGTCTTGGGAAGTGTTTTGTGGGGAATGGGGGTGTCTGGTCTTGGGTGTTGCCTAGTTGGATGGGTGATTGTCCAGTATTGGGTGTGGGGTCTTAGGCTGTGTGTGTGTGGGGGGGGTGTCAGCAATCATCAGGAAGGGTAAGTGGGGGGGTGTGTGGGGTGTGTGAGGGTGTCCTGATTGTCTAAGTGGTCTTAGGCGGTGTCTGGAGGGGTGTGTCCAGGCTTGGGTGGGGTGTCTATAAAACATTTCCTAGTTTAGGGGTAGAAATGGTGTAACTTCCCCTAAACTAACACCTTCAAAGGTCAAGTAGGGGTGGTTGTAACTACCCCTAATTCAAATATCAATTTAGGGGTGGTTAAAACCACCCCTAAATGACCAGTTTATGGTGAATTTGGATCAATATTGAAGGGAGTTAAACCCCCCTCTAATCTAACAGCTGCTAAACACACACCTACTTTACCAAAACTTTCCCATAACCACCCCTAATCTAAATGGGTGGACACTTTAGTGACCATTATGGGTAATCAATGATAATTTTTAAGAAGGTCTTATAACCCCTTATAAATGAAAAATTTTCCCCATATAATCACCCAATTTTTTATAGTGATAGTCAATAGTATTAATTCAATCCTTAATCATTTTTTTGTTTTTTCACACACACACACATACACACAGATATATATATTTGTGTACACACACACATATAAATGTGTGGGTTTCATATATTTTTATATGTATAAATATGATTATATGTTTTTTATGTGTGTGTGTATGTGTGTGTGTGCATGTAAATATATATATATAAATTTATATATTGAAATTATTTAATATTATATTTATTTTTTATTTTTTATTTTTATTTAAATTTATAATAGACTACAATTGTATATACAAAAACAATGATTCAAATGTTTATATTATTTTATATATAATGTATTTTCTCTATTTATATATATGTATAATAAAAATATATAAAAAGTTTCAATGGACACTTTTAAAATTTGATTTGAGTAATTCAATAAAGGTTATAGAACTTTTTTATTTTACTAAATTCACATTACAAGACACATGTTAAAATAAAATCTCAATTCTATTGTAAATAATTCTATTACCCAAAAACATTAGTAAATTATTAAAATCACTTAAATTATTTGGTAAATTTACAAATAAGGACAACAACACAACTAAAATAATATTAAAAATAGCCAGAACCCCACTATTATTCTTATTACAAGGGTTTACAAATAATTTTACAGAAAAATCTATGCACATGTAAAAAAACCAAAATATAAATAATAAATGAAGAAATAAATAAATAACCTAATAAAATAATAATGAATAACACATTTGGAATAAATTTTCATTTCATGAGAATGTATACAATGACATGAAGTATTTTAAATACAACCCAATAAATCCAACAAGTGGATGATAACCATACCATCCTCGATACACTGAAATGAAAAAAACTATCATTAAAAATATGATAATCAACTTCATCGATTAGTCTTATCTACACATTATCATTAATCTTTATTATATGAGGAAAATGTTGGGATTCATTTTTGGTGAAACTATAATTATAACAACAACGAGATGTGATTCAATCCCATACCAAAATCACCCAAGAAAGAAATATCAAACCATGATAAACCTTGAAATGACGAAATATAGTAAAATGTGTTCCATTCACTAAAGAATACACTAATATATATTGATATCCATCACATCAGTTTCAAAGAGATTGTTAAAGGGGTAAAAAAATATATCACACCTCTGAAAGTATCCACATGTTAATTTGAATCATAAGATAATCACATATAACATAATATTCCTATATGAAATGATGGTTCCATGGGAACAAAGAAGAATGATGGAGAGATCTTCTAGTTCCATTGAATATCAACCAATAATTGTGAAAACACTCACTCCTTTCCTAATCCCTATAATCATATGGAAGTAAGGTTTATATAGATCTGTGGAAGTGGTATTAATTAACTCACTCATTAATTCCTTTCTCAATTCATGCTTATAATTCATTAATATGTTTGAAATTTTTTGTCTGATTTATGCATCATATGTATTACTCCATTATGAATTTTACCATATAAAATATAACTTTAAATGATGGCTAATGTGTAGATGATTTACCTGAATAATAATCATTTCTCATTCATCCACAATAGCTATAATCATAAGCTATATAGAACGATATACCCCATTATGAATGAAAATAATAATTTTTATGAAATATGATATTTCTTATACATATTATATAAATATAAGTATTTAGGGATTATATCCTTTAATATACCACTTTTAATGAAGGTAAAAAAACTTTGTGTCATTGGGATTATATTTTATCAGATACAATAACTTGCGAAATCATATCCAAAACTCTTTAGGATATCTTCCAATATTTTTTGAAATCAATCGTTAACTTAAACTTATTCACATAATATAAAATACATTTTGAACCTATCCATAAATTGTTTTGGGTTAACTCTAAAATTTTTTAGATATTCTCTCTAATTCAAACTCAATCCTCATTCACTCAACCATAAAGTGTGACCCCACTATAATTTTTATCATTAAAAAAATATGAATCATTGGACCAGAAAATGTTAGAAAGGAGTTTCATATATAAAAGATTAAATGATTAAAAATCTAAAAATGGATCCGGCATGATCTCCATCAAACACATTTATCTCTAAACCTATGTTCACCAGTTTCATCACATCTATTCATAATCACATATTTCCCTTTGTCCAAGACATCAAGTGAACATGGGACATGAATTTTGTCAATCCCATATGGTTCACTCATATGTTATTAATTCTAAGAGTATATAATGACATGTTTTATGAATACATAACATTTTAATAACCTTTCACATATGATCACATCACATGCCCCTTATTAAAATAGATAATTACATCAAATATTCCTTTTAGGTGTGTCCATATAGTCAATCTCAATTGAGGGCCCATGTGTCATACTCATCATACAGGAGGAAAAATATCATCTCAGTTAATATCCAACTAATGACATGATAAGAAACATACCCAACCACCCCATGATTATATTAGTTTATATTTTGTATTTCATAAGTAGGGTATCAAAGTATAAAGGTTCTCATGAAAGGTCTCTCACTAACATCAAGTAGTTGGGAAAAACTTTTATCCACGCACCCCAACTGTACAAATAACATTATGTATAACAATCCATTTGGTATACTTAGTGAATCATCCAACAAAAAAACACCTTTTGGGCTTTATGATCATATTATTTATATCTTTTAAGAATCCTACTAACACTAATATTGATATTTCCTCATTATATATAACACTTCAAGACGAAATTTGGTAATGGATAAATAAATTTGATAATTTGAGAGGTCAATTATCATTAAACATCATAAAATTTATATCTATATATACACTTATGTAACCTACATGAAATAATGATAAATTGGAGATTTACATTAATATGAAATTTTTTATCTCCTTAATCATTTTTAGAATAATGAAAACCCCCCGAAAAGTGCCTTTATATCATATCAAATATGAAAAACAACCAAATTGGCCTTATGTATGCTTCAATTTGGGGGGGGTGGGGGGGGGGGGGTTAACTCATTAATTCTATATGTAACCCTTTTCACACCCATAAGTAACCATTTAAAAAAACACTCTAACTAAATATTTAGTGGGAAACTTATATTAAGAAATATTGTTTTAATAATGATAATAAATAAGAATAATATTCCCAATGATTAAATCTTTTTACATATTCAAACACCATAGCTTCACAATAATAAATTTTCAGATTTCAACTTTTATTATCTTCTAAAAAATCTTTCTATGTACATCATCATCATCCTTGGAACCCTTTCTATTAAAATTTTTGTTGAAATAATTTCATAAATAATATAATTATTTAAATTATTATTTGATGATTATGTTTTTTTCATGTTACCATAGTCTATATTTTACCCTAAAAATATAGCATAGTGGTGACCAGAGGGTTATGTCATGAGGTGGTTGTAGACTAAGTTGTCAAACTATCACTTTTTTAATTTGTTTTTGCTAAATGTTAAAAAAAGGGGATTTTAAATGAGTTAAAATAAGTTAAATTAATGGAAATATTATATAAATAATAAATCTAGGTTAGTTATTAGAAATTAGAAGTAAACCAAATAGGATAAAAATAAACTAAAGAAGGCAGTGGTGGAAAAACATTGATCTTCAGACACTCTCTTTGTCATTGTTGAAATAAATTATCCAATTGTATTTATCATTGTATAACTCATGATATCAATGGATATACCTAAATTACCTAGAAACCATATTGATACTTAAAAAATGGGTCTTTATCCTCTTATGAATTTCATCTGATAACCTAAAGAGCTCTGAGAAAACAAAACATATTACAATCACTATTCTCAATGGGGAGAGCTCACCCAAAGAAATTTAAACAATGATCATAATAGATTTACATTCATAAGACAAACAAAAATCCAGAATAATTTATAATAAATTGAATTTAATATATAAAGGTACCTCATTCATTCAAGAAAAATAGTTTCCAGAGATGTACAAAGGAAAACAAAGAAAAGGACAAACTCAAAAGAGAAGTGTCATCAGATCTCAACTTTTGACCACAACATGGAGTATATCCCTTCATTTCTTGATTATATTCATTTTTAAATCTTATTTTATATAATATATTCACTATTATATCACCTTCATTAAATCCAACCCCTATGTAATGATGTTAGTATGATAAATATAAAGAGAAAGGAGGTGGAAATATTTCTGTCTAGATTCTATATCAAGAATTATGTCTCTACTTTGAGCCTCCTATCAGCTGAATCTCCCTCTAATGTCTCCTATCTAGTTGATTTTAATTAAATACACTTTAGACCCTCTAATATTTATATTATTTTGTAAAGTGGTGAAAATGTTATGAATTAATTACTGAAGATATATTTATCTTCTTAAGAGAACCCTTCATCTTTCATTTAATTAACTTGTTCATTAGATGAATTAATGATCCATTATATACTTGAAACTCAGAATACACATGTTATGTTGAGTCTTATTTCATATAAAATTATAATCAATTCATTTTCACACCTATAGACATAGTTATAACTCATTCAATGATGTGGGGTACATCTTGTCGGTCAAAATACCATTATTTAATGATTGATTTATTCAGGCTTCTAGAAGCTCGAATCAATACTTATCCTTGTTAAAAAATATGTATCCCCAAACATATTAATCATAGAAAAGAAAGAATCAGTACATTTAGAGAAATATGGAAAAATATATTCCCAAATACAAAAGCAATTGAAAATAATTCAAATTATAGAATTGTGTATTTTTTATTTTCATGCTCAAAACATCCATAAAATACAAAAACAATGAAATTTAGATCAAAATGTTATATTTTTGGGGTTTAAATAATTGAAAAGGGTATTAAAAATAGTGTAAATATTATTTCTATCAATTCCCCAATACTTAAGACTTGGAATCTGGGACAATTAGGCATTAAAATCAAATCAAAGAAAATTCAAAACCTAAACTAATGAGGTTCACTAATTAATCACCAAGAACCAATAGATATCACGACTCATCAAAAGAAAATATTTCACAATATTAATTCATTTCATTTAATCCATTTTTACTTATTTTCTCCTCCCATGCACACAACACACTTACCTCAAAATAATTTTCTCGGAACACAAAAATATGGATTTTCTACAAGTGTTTTCTCATCCAAACACATGAAAGAATCACTATAGGCTTTAGAAATTTCAAAATCTCCACCAAATGTAAGAGAAGAACATGTGATTATAATGATGAATTTACAAGGTTGTTCTGTGGGTTAAGGTTGATGTGTTTCAAATGGGAAAAATTCTGAGTCCGAATAAGGAGGTTTTGACTCTTTCTGAAGTAGGAATGGATGATTCTAAATTTCACTCAAGTATGGTCTCCTACTTACTCTCCTTGGAAAAATATCATCTCTAAAAAAAATTGAAATTGTATTTTCCATCAGATTTAATTAGTATATCAACAGAAAAAATGACCTGGGTCTTCTATTTTTTTTTTGAAAATCTCTAGATAGAAACAAATTTATTCCGTTGAGAGCTCTGGTTCCTTTGAGAGATCCAGATGTGCAAAAATATCAGAAAAACATTCTCTATAACTAATAATATCTCTTAAAAGTTGTAATCTCCACCCAAATAAACACTAAATGAGGTTTCACACCACAATTCATCTCCACCCCCCTTAAGTTCAACTAGACCATGATTTCCAACTTCCAAAGCATGTTTGAAAGGGAGAATTGGCATGTAATATGGCTAACCTATCAGGATTTACATGTATACAAAGGGATCATAGTGATCAAATGTGCAGGTAAGCCTAGAATAAAAAGTATGATCATTAAAATGGGGATAAAAAATCCAAATAATTTCCTAAATCATTTAAATCACAAGAATATCATCCCTCAATATTTGATATAAATAAATAAAATTTTGTTTCAAACAAACATGGATTGGTTCTTTTAAGAAATTAGGTGAAAGTAAAGAATATTTCATGAATGGTTTAGATGCCTCATAGGAATGGAATTTCAAATATAAAGATAGTGATATGCGGCATGAGATTAAAAAATAATAGGCATTTTCATGAAATTTCCAAAAATCTTGAACTTGTAAAAAAATCATATTCATAAATAATTTATGTTCATTTTAAAGGGATCAATTCGTTCACTCTTTGACATTGGTTTCAAAAGTGACAAATATCTTCATTTAAACTCACCAGTTGTTTTACAAAATTTTTAAAGAAAACACACAAATTCATAATCTACCATGTATTTTCCTCCCCCACCCTTATTTTGTTCAATTTCCCCATTGTGCATAGTAGTTCAAATTTTAAGGTGAAAATCAAGAATATAAGACCTGAAAAAAAAGTTGAGAGGAAAGATATAAACTAGTTTTCATTTAGCAATATAAACTTTGATCTAGTATCCTAAATATTACAACTTGGAAACCTACTTGAAAATTGAAACAAAGCCTTAAAATTTTATTGAAATCATGGAAAAAAAATAAAAAAAAAGTAATAGAAGGGAAAAGATCCTTTGTTTGACCCCCCCCCAGTTGGTGCTAGGATTTCACCATGCTTAGTCAAGCCATTCAAGTTAATCATAATCAATACAAAGGTGGGTGTATTTTCTTTATTATAAATCAAAAAATTGATTTTTCTCCAGTATTATTCATCTCACATAACTTAAAGAAGTTCCCAAATTCAGATATCCTTAGGTTCCCCTCCATGACTCTGTGGTTCCAATGATGTAGTTGAAGTAAGAATAAAGTGTAAAAGTAATTTCTCAAAACCATATCCTTGGAAAATACCTTCAGTGGTTGAAAACTTTTACTCATAGGATCTGGTTCATCTTCAATTTCATATTAAAAATGGTTTCTTCTTAAAAAAACAGCTCATTACCACAATCCTCATATAAAAAATGTAATCTTCAACCTAACACACCATTATTTATTCCATTTCATCCTTAAAATCATCTTCACCTGAAAAATAATTCCTTTTATAAGTAATGGGCACTAAATCTATATAGGGAGAATCAATTAGTAGTTTATTATCAAAATAATCTGGAAAATGTGGATCAAGAATTGAGATATATCCCTATGGCATCTTGGGTTCCAGCTCTATTTTAAAATGAATGAAAATTGTATTAAAATTTGTCAGTAGATCGAGTTCATCCATATGTTCTTCAAAAATGAATAGATCGGGTTTATCATCCTCTCTATTCAAATTTTTATAAAAATGTTTTGAATTGTCAATTTCAAAATATGGGGCTTTAGATGAAATTTCATTTTCAACCAAGTTAGCCCAATAATTTTCCAAATACATTTGATTTCAAAAAGGAACTTCAATTAGTGATCGATGACAATTTCTTCCATTATATCTGAAAAAGGTGATTCCAAATCATTTTTCAACTCACCCACAAAAGGTTCATCGAAATAAAAAGTTGGTGGGAAAATATTTTTTATTTCTTGAATATCCTTTAGAGATTTAAATTCTTTAAATTCTTTAATAGTAGTGGAAGTAATTTCAACTTGTTTTCTTAATTCTTGAATCATAATAGCATTTTTTTTGAATAACCATATTCTCTTGTTGTATAATAGAAGTGCTTTTATTTAATTTAGATTTTAAAAATTATTCATTACTTGGATCCTTAAATGGTTTATAATTAGGCTAGTATTATGATAAATCACTATGAAAATCCATATTTTTAGACAACAAACTAGAGTTTAAGATCCTAGAAATGAAAAAAAACAAGAAAAAAACTAAAACCTCTACAGAAATAGTGCCATGTAGACAATAGGGTTTTTATCTTGTTACCCCAGTCATTTTTCCCCTTAAAATATAGCACAATGGTGACCATATGGTTGTGTCAAGAGGAGGTTACAGACTAAGATATCAAATTGTCACTTTGTTAATTTTTTTTGATTAAATGTTAAACAAGAATTGCAGATTTTATGTGGAGACTCATGTTTTCACCCAAAGGACTTCATAATATTTCAAAAAATATTTCTGGAGCTGGGAGATGACTCGGCATGGGAAGTTGAGCCTCGGGGAGCCTCAGTGTGGTGATATTAAAAATATTAAATACATTTTGTCTCACATGCACAATTTTTCTTAAAATGTAAGTAACTCTTATTCAGAGTCTTGGTTAGTATTTATGAGTCCTTAGTTGACTCTGGAATGTCGTGTTTACCCTAGGTGCGACCTATTGTTGTCTACACTGGGAGGTTTGGTCAGTGGAAAGTTTGGGGGTTGTTTTGTGGTGAAATAATTAATTAAATTACAATATGAAGAATTAAAATAATCTAAACCTAAATACCCTCACCCCTCCCTGCATTTCAGACACATGACACAAAATAGGATTGACCCCCCCCCCCTCCTCTCCTATCCTACATTTGGCGACGAATGGAAATAGAGCCAAATCCATGCAACGAGGTGTCTTTGATCTTCATTTCTAAAGAATATCATCATTTGATCGAGAACCATAATCATTCGTGAATAATTCTTGATCCAAATATATGGTGTTTCACAATGAGGTAGGTGGATTTGAGTTTGGGTGATGATCCATTTTTTTGTCTTGTTCTAAGATTCTAGAGCCCTATTGCAATTTTTGTTGATCCCTACTAGGTAGATCTATGGTTTTGGGTTGAATTGGGGATAATCAGGTGATTTTTCAATTGATTCCTAACTGGGATCACCATCTATATAGCGTTTGGTTCAGTAACACATTCCATATAGCACTTCCTATTTGAGGAAGATGATATTTTTGGACTACTTACCGTGTTACACGCCATGTAGTGACCTAAACCATGTAATCTTGGGACATGTCTTGGGATAGCCATGTAAAAATACGTGGACTTGTAGTAAAACATGACCAAGATACAAATACACAAGGTCTGGTACATAGACACAAGAAAACTACATGGGAAAGTTTTCATTTATCTGAACATGATGTATAGTATGGGATACAATGCATGTGAGGGACATAGTTGGCCGGTCTGTATAGAAGAGGAGCACGTCTAGGGGCTATGTGATGAGGGATAGGTGTGTACCTCCTCTACACATAATGTACCAATACATGGGTTGGAACCAGTGTGGACAAGATACATGGGCAAGTGCTTGGGAGAGATCACACACCATGTGTTCCCCGGTGCACAACATGTACTACTAGGAGATCCTCTAGGGATCTTCCGCCTTTTGTATCTCCTTCAATGGGACTCAGATTTAGACATGTGAGTAGTCTATCCTAAGTGGGTTTTTTCATAAGATGTGATGGTGAAATCTATTACAACTTATGAGATATAGGGTGGTGTAAATAGAGAAGGACACTTGTGGAGCTGTACTAAGACGATTTTTGCAGATCAGTGTGGTTCATATAGAGAGAATCTAGGTCTGTTACTCCCCTATTGGACTAAGGAATGGGTTTTATTTACCTCTATTCTTAGGTGAATATGGGACTCCCCATGTCATGGGTGTGGGTCCGTTACCTTTGGGTAGTTTCCTCCGGGGGTGTTACTTCCATGATGGAATGGGGTGAGGGTTTCCCCATGACATTCATGAATCTAGAGTTGGTAATCCCCTGTTTGACTAGGGAGTGGGTCCTCTATCCATGGATTCAGTACTCCCCTACTAAACTAGGGAGTGGCTCTTCTATATATGATTTATAGATATAGTGGGTACTCCCCTATCGCACCAGAGTGTGGGTCCTCTATTCTAGGAGTTGGTATTTCCCTGTTGTTCTAGGGTGTGGGTCCTCCATACGTGTTGTTTTGAAAGATTTGGTACTTCCCTACCATGTTAGGGATCATGTATTCAATGAAGGGGTCGGTAATCCCCTACCGTGTCAGGGTGAGGGAACCCCATAGTGAGGGAGCTAGCAGAGTCGGTACTCCCCTGTCCTACTAGGGTATATGTCCTCTAGTCACTGAGTGGTACTACCCTACTGAGTAAGGGTGTGGGTCCTTAATTTATGAAGTGGTATCCCCTATCATATTAGGGTGAGGTTTCTTAATTATTAGTACTTCCCTGTTTTATTGGGGTGCAAGTCCTCACTTACAGAGTAGTACTCTCCTATCTTCGAGTAGCAATGGGGAGCATGTCCACCATTAGGATTGGAGCTCCCTCAGTTGTGGGATATAATTATGAGGAGTGGGACCATCCACTAGATGTGAATGATACCTAGATAGGGTTTTATTATCCCTCAATAGATTGAGGTGCGGTCCACTCCTTACAGGAGT
This sequence comes from Viscum album, assembly GCA_963277665.1. Lineage (NCBI taxonomy): Eukaryota > Viridiplantae > Streptophyta > Magnoliopsida > Santalales > Viscaceae > Viscum > Viscum album. The sequence continues at coordinate 399,330,150 of OY728127.1, read as the reverse complement.
GATATAGGTTTCATAAGTTAGTTAGGAGCAGTACGCCCTTGACTGTGGGGAAGCGGTGAGGCTAGAGTCCCTTAGTTCTCTCTCATTAGAGTGGATTGACGTGGTTCATAGTCTGGAGTATTGCTCCCTCAACTTTGTTAAATTTTGAGGGGTGGGCGTCTTCACTTGGGTTTCTTATGATTGGAGTGGGTGAAAGGTAGCAATGATAGGACCTCTATTTTTGGGTGCAATAGTGGGACCTAATAATATGTTCTGATGGGACACTTTCTATCATATGTACAACTAGAAATACTGAAGTTGTTCTATATAGAATGAATCTCTCATACGAGTTCCATCTAGGATTGATGATCTCTTGGAGTGTGTTTTCCTAGATTTATGTTATATTTAGAATCTACAAATAGAATAATGTTTCTAGTTATGATGTTAGAAGATTATGAGACTTAGAGTCTAAGACGAGTATATCTGGGTGAATTCTGGGATTCCATGTGGTGTTATCACAAGTCAAGGTTGACCCCACTTTTAGAAATAACTGAGTTGAAATGTACAACTGAGGATGGTTTTATATGGAATTTCTCTCTTGATTGTGTTTCCCTCTATCTAGGTCGAGTAGACTGTTGACTTTCAATTGCATCCTTTTTATTTTTGGGGTTTTGGGGTTCCTACTGAGTATTTTTATACTCACCCCTACACAGTATTTTCCCGCACATTTTTTGTGCAATGTGCATACAACGGGCCTCTCAAAGGAGTATATGGGGGACCTGAGGCAGGTGGATCTTAGTGAGCTAGATAGAATGAGGTGTTTACCAGAACTTGAATGCGGATCTTTTCGAAAGTTGCAGTTGACAGTGATCCCCTCCTTCTGAGCAGGTTGGATGCTTTTACAGTTTTCTTTAGTGGGTCTTTTTTTCCTTATTTTTTATTTCAGTACTTCTATTATACTCTTGTAGTGGGATATATTTGTATGCATACATTAGTTTCTTTTGGTTTTTAAATTTCCACATTTTTTGATCTTAGATGTATGTGTGTGTGTGTACATGTACATAGTCAATGCATACCATGTTAGTGATATTCCTACTCTATGCTGGTCGCCAACCCATGATCTATTGGAGGTGGGCTTGAGAAGTTGTGACCTAGGACACGTCAATTCGGGTCGTGATAGAGTGGTTTTAGAGGAGTTCAGATCAAAATTGGGACCATAGTGTAGTGAGCTTGGTTTGGGTTGTATAGTGATTGTCTTAGGATGTTTTGATTCTGAATCTTAGGCCAGAGGTTTTAGTATTGGTGTAGTGGCCGACTTATCCATTCACTAGGACTCTAGAAACTTGCTTTTCGACTCAGTACTTTATGATACTAGTCACTGTATAATAAATGGTAAATGCATCATATATGATAGTATTTTGGTTGCTACTGTCCTTCTTGAGTCTGATCCCTAGATATACTCTTTGATCGTGGTACATCTTGATTATATTTGAGGATGAATTTTCATAGTCATCCAGATAGGATTATACAGTGTGATCATGATGAAAATATGCCCTGTGATGAGGCTTCATTACAGGGCACTGATTCTAAGGCGTTGCCTATAGGTGGTCTTTCGGTAGTTCCACCACCTGTTGAGTAGTAGGTTTACTGGTAGTTCAAGCTAAGGATACATGTAGGATAAGTGTTATGCACGAGATCTAGAGGCAACAACCTCTGAGGTACCAGGTTGATCCAGACCCCCAGGCGGAAGATTTCTACCTTGAGGTAGTCACACAAGTTTTCCATTTAGTGAGAACAGTTCCCAATCATATGGTGGTCCTAGCAATGAACCTTCTATATATTTCAGGTGGGTGATGGTAGAGTCTGATGCTAGAGGTTCATGATAAGGTGATGCCCGCTTATAAGGATTTCTAACAACTCTTTAGGGAAGAGTTTTACTCAGACACATTGAGATTTGTGTGTATCTAGGAGCTTCTACATCTTCGTTAGTGTAGCACGATAGTGGAAGATTTTTTGTCGAAGTACCCAAACTTTTCACAATACTCCATGACCTTCGAGCAGGGACTGAGTCAGGATATAAGGGTTTCTATTTTTAAGTTGTGAATTCCCACCTACACTGGAGTGCTATAATGAGCTTTGGTGGTGGAAAGTTTCCTCACTAAGGAATAGGTAGATATGACCCACAACAGTGGTAACGAGGTTGAGGCATCTGTAGGAGATGGAAGATGATAAGTAATAGGATCACGATGTTGGAGGAATACCCATGCCTAGACACAGACGCGTGGTTATATAGTATAGGGGAAACACTGAGGATTAGAGTAGCTATAGGAGAGGTGGAATTACGCTTGTGACGGTTGGGGTCATCTCATTAGAGATTGTCTTACCCACCAGGATATTGAGAGGGAGATGATTGAAAAGACAACCTGGTAGAGGTAGCTCTTGGAGTAAGGATTTAATCAAGGTGACAAGTGATTGGGAGGAGTTGGAAGGGAGGTTGGAGGTGGTAGGTAGTTCAGGGTGTCGCCACAACCACCACCAGGTGGTTCTCACTAGCCTCAGAGAGCTAGAGGACATGGGAGAGGACAACTAAAAGCTTTGGAGTCCTTTGATCTGGAAGCTCTGAGGATGAATAAAGGTACACCTTTTTCCCTTTCTACTTTATGCAATAGAAATTGTTAAACACTTTTGTGGATACTTTTTTTCTTTCTGGTCAGGAATAATGTTTAATCAAGGTGACTCAGGGTGTTGGTAGAACCCCATGTTGGTAGTTATAATAGAGGGGTTAATAAGACCTAGTGTGTGTTCGGGTATCCCTTGTTTCTCATGAGTATCCTCATGTGTCTGGAATCAACTTTTTATGTGACAAACTCGATGGGGATGTGGTGTAGTTTAATGTAGCTTTGAACTCACGAGTGAAGGGGATTATTTCCCCACCAAAACACATTTTTGTGATGTGATCAGTATCGTGCAGGTGAGTCAATTACTAAATAATTGGATAGTATTGTGGTTTGGTAGATGAGTTCCTTGGACATTCATTTTCAAGGCAAGGTTATGTGAGGAAGTGTCCGAGAAGGTCCTGGTTCTGCCAACAAAGTTTTTCTTTTCAACCCCATTTAATTTTGTGGGCTTGGGAGATGGAGATCCATGCTTAGAATCGTTCTATAGTGGCAGAATTAGACCCTATAATGTTTCCATAGTGTGTGTTGGTTTCCAATAATCTACACTTAGCAGGGATTCAACTATTGGGGGTGGAAGTGTTTCTGTTTTTGTGGGATGTGTTACAGTTGGAGGTTTTTAGATGAAGGGCCTGGTAAGACCTCATGTTTACTCTTGGACATCCCTATTTTGTTTTTGAATACCCTCACATATTCAGCATCAATATTGAACAAAAAAACTTGAAGATGATGTTGTACAGTCCATCTAGGGGTGGATATGAACTGTTGGGTTCCATTAGTACCTGATTTCGGATTAACGTGGTGGTGTACTGCTAGAACCCCTTACTATAGATGGAACATGGTGATTGGTGATTTCATACATATCATAGCTAAGGAGACATGTGCCCATTTTTTTCACAAATTTTCCGTATTAGAAGACAAATATAAGAGCGTTTTTATCTTGGTGGTTCCTTTGTGTGCCTTCTTGTAAGCATCACAGGAACCCCAGGTGAGCTTGATGGCATGGGAGTCTATCGGGGAGCTCAGTTTCTTCCCTTGTGCTCCTTATTTTTCATTTATGGGAGGAAAATACCTAAGGTGTGGAAAACTTAACGACTTGGGTTTTGGCCCAAAGTACCTTGGAATATTTTAGATAAATTTTCTGCAGCTGGGTGCTGAGTCAACGTGGGATGCTGGGGCCTAAAGAGCCTCATTACAACAATATTGAAAATATTTAATTTATTTTTTCAAATGTGTGATGCTTCATTTAAAATTTAAATCACTCCCATTATGAGTCTTGGATCATATTTCTAAGACCGTGGTTTGAGTCTGGAATGTAGTGTTTACCCTAGGTGCGACCAAAGGTTGTCCTCACTAGGAGGTTTGGTTGGAGGAATGTTGGTAGGTTGTTGTGTGGTGAAATAATTAATTAAATAAAAATTTAATTAATTAAAATAACCTAAACCTAAATACCCTCACCCCTCCCCACCTTTTGGATGCATGACACAAAGGTGGAGTGACTCCACCTCCTCTCCTCTCCTCCCTTTGGCAGAAAATGAGAATGGATCTGAATCCAGGTGATGAGGTGTCGTTGATCTCCGTTTCTGAAGTAAATCATCATCAAATCAAGAACCAAAATGATTCAGGAATTTTTCTTAATCCAAATCATCAGTATTTCACCGAAGAGGTATGAATATTTGATTTTTGGTCTCGATCCAATTTTTTTGTACCTTTTAAGGTTCTAGAGCCCTATTCAATTGTTTTCTTATCCCTTCTTGGTAGATCTATGTGTTTTGGGTTGAATCGGGGTGAATCAAGAGATTTTTCAGGTGATTCCTGACTAGAACCACCATCTACATGGTGGTTTGTTTAGTGAAACATTTCTTGTAGATCTTCCTATTCGGGGAAGATGAGATTTTGGGACTACACACCGTGTATAGGGGTTATATGCCATGTAGTGATCTAAACCATGTAATCTTGTGACATGGATTGGGATAGATGTGTGAAAACACATGGTCATGTACTAAAACACAACCAAGATACATGGACATGTGGTTCGGTACATAGACATGGGAAAACTACATGGGAAGGTGTCCATTTATCCTAACATTCCATGAAGTATGTGATACATGGCGTGTGAGGGACACTATTTTCCGGTCTGTGTAGAAGAGGAATGCTGTCAGGGGCCAAGAGATGATGGACATGGAATGTACCTCCTCTAGATTCCATGTACCACTACATGGGTTGGAACTAGTGTGGAAAAGATAAACAGGAAGGTACTCGGGTGGGCTCACATGTCGTGGGTTCCCCAGTGCTCTCCATGTACTACTGTGAGATCCTTTGGGGATATTTTTCCTTCTGTATCTCCTTCTCTGGGACTCTGATTTTGTCTTGTGAGTAGTCTATCCTATATAATTTTCCATTTAAGGCATGATGCTGACCTTTATTATGGCTTATGATATAAGATGTGGTGTAAATCGACCAAGATTCTTGTGAAGTGGGACTGAGCTGATGTTGGAGATTTTTGTGGTTTGTATAGAGATACACTAGGAATATTACTCCCCTGTTGGAGTAGGGTGTGGGTTATGCTTACCTCGCTGCTTGGGTAGAGATGGGAATCCCAACATCATGGGCATGGGTTCAATACATTTTGATAGTTTCCTCCAGGGGTGTTACTCCCCAGATGGACTAGGGTGTGGGTTTCCTCATGATGTTTGTAAAGGTAGAGTTGGTACTCCCCAGTTGGACCAGGGAGTGGATACTCTATCCATGGAGTCAGTACTCCCCTGTTAGACTAGGGAACGAGTCTGCCATTTATGATATATATATAGAGTGCATACTCCCCTTTCACACTAGGGTACGAGTCCTATATTCTAGGAGTTGGTACCCGCATGTCGTTCCAGGGCAGGAGTCCTCCATACATGTTGTTACGGTAGATTCAGTACTCCCCTACCGTGTCAGGTAGTGGGTCCACAATCATTGGGTCAGTACTTCCCTATCGTGTTAGGGTATGGGTCCCCCATAGTGAGCGAGTTGGAAGAGTTAGTACTCCCCTATCCTACTAGGGTGAGGGTCCTCTAGTCGATGAGTGGAACTCCAAAATCAAGATAGGTGTAGGTACTCAATTCATGAAGTGGTAATTACCTATCGTATTAGAGTGCAGGTCCTTCATGAGTAGTGTTCCCCTATTGAACCAGGTCATGGGTCCTCACATACTGAGTAGTACTCCCCTGTCTTTGAGTAGCAACCGAGAGTGGGTCCTCCATTGGGATTGGAGCTCCCTCAGCTATGGGATATAGTTACAATGAGTGGGACCATCCACTAGATTTGAATAATACCAATATAGGGTTTAGTGATCCCTAGATATAATGAGGTGTGGCCCACTCCTTATAGGAGCGACAACAGTTTCTCGAGTTAGTTTGTAGCATTACTCCCTTGACTATGGGGCATTGGTGAGGTGTGTTTCCCTCCATTCTCTCTCATTAGAGAGGATTCAGATAATGCATAGTCTGCAGCAATTCTCCCTCAACTATGTGTTGTGGCGAGGGGTGGGTCTCTTCACTTGTGTTTCTTAAGCTTGTGTTGGGGGAAAGGTATAAATGGAAGGAACTATGGTGCTGGGAACTAGAGAAGGACCTAGTAAAATTTTTGTATGGGGAACGACCTCTCATAAGTTCCACTAGAAATGGTAGAATTATTCTGGATGGAGTTCATCTCTCAGATAGGTTCCATCAGGGATGGATGAGCTCATGGAGTGTGTTCTCCTAGACTTATGTTATGGTTATGATATTTGAAGATAATCCTATTTCTAGCTATGTGTCTAGAACCTCATGAGACTTAGAATCTGAGATGATTATATCTAGGTGAACTCTGGGAGTCCTTGTGGTGTTGTCACATGTCGGGTTTGACATCCCTTGTAGACTAAGATAACTTCTTATGTACAGCTAAGGATGGTTAGAGATGAATTTTATCTCTTGATTGGGTTCCATATAGAAAGGTCAAGTAGAATGTTGCCTTTTAGTTTCTCCCGTATTATTTTGGGAGTTTTTGGGTTACTACTAAGTTTTATTATACTCCCCCTGCATAGGCTTTGCCCGCACATGTTTTGTGTTTTATGTAGAACATAGGACTTTCAACGGAGTCCATGGAGGACCTGAGGTAGATGGAACATAGTGAGATAGACATACTGAGATGTTTAACGGATCTTGGCCAAGGATATTTTTGAAAGTTACAGTTGAAAAAGATCCCCTCCTTATGTGCTATATGGACTCTAACAGTTTTCTTTGGTGGACATTGTTTTTTCCCTTCTTTCCCATTCAGTACTTCTGTTATACTCTGGTTGTGGGATATAGATGTATGGAAGCATTGGTTTCTTTTGGTTTTTACATTTTAGAATTTTGTGAGCTTAGATATGTGTGTGTACTTATAGGTATATAGGAAATTCCTCCCACGTTACTGATATGCCTACTCAGTACTAGTCTCCAGCCCCTGGCCTATTGAAGGTGCACTTGGGGAGTTGTGGTCTCGGCCCCATCAGGTCAGTTCGTGATATTTTAAATTATTAAAATTAAGGTAAATAAAAGGAAATAATATTGAATTAATAAATATACATTAGTTATAAGAAATAATAATCAAACCATACTGGATAACAACAAACTAAAGAAGGTACTGGGGAACAAAATTTGATCTCTGGATACTCTCTTTATCATTGTAGAAATGAACTATCCAATTTTACTTCTTAGTTTATACCTCAAGACCTCAAGGGATACACCTAAATTACCTATAAACCATATTGTGACTTAAAAATGAGTGTATATACTCTTATTAATGTTATCCGATTACCCGAAGACCTCTGAGCAATCGAAACAAATTACACTCATTTTGGTCAATGGGGAGACCTCACTGAAAGAAATTTAAACAATGAGAATAACCAATTTAAATTCATAAGATGAAAATAAAACAGGAATAATTTATAATACATTTAATTAAATAAATATAGGTACCACTTCATTCATGAAAAATAGTTTTCATAGAAATACAAAGGAAAACAAATAAAAGGACAAACTCAAAAGAGAAGTGTCATCAAATCTCTACTGACCACCGCCACATGGAGATTATTCTTTCATGTATTAATAATAATCATGAGTAAATCATAATTTATGGAATATATTCACCATCATATCACGTTCCTTCAGCCCAACCCCAATTAAATGATGTTGAGATGATAAATATAAAGAGAAAGGGGATGAAAATTATTCAATCCAGATTTTTTATCTTGAATGATGTCTCGGTTTTGGGCCTCCTCTCAACCGAATATCCCTATGGTATCTTCTATATAGTTGTTCCTAATTAACTCCTCTACTGACCCTTCAATTTTAAGATTATTTTAACACGTGGTAAAATTGTTACCAATTAATTACCGAAGTTATATTTTTAAACTCCAGGGAAACATTTATCTTACTTTCCTTTAACTCATTCATAGTCCACCTTAATGATCAAAGTTATACGTTCAACTCATCATGAACGTGTAAAGTTGAGTCTTATTTCATATATATTTTGAATCAAGGAATTTTGAAACATGTATCCAATGTTATAATGAATTCAATGAAGTGGGTCCATCCTGCCATCCAGAAAAACTTTCAATAAGGACTGATATATATGGGCTTCTAGAAGCTCAAATAAATACTTTTAATAGTTTAAAAATGTGTATCCCATGAATATATAAATCCTATAAAAAATTAATCAACCCATTTGAATCAGTATGGAAAAATATATTACTAAAATAGAGATGTGATTGAAAATATTTGAAATTCTAGAATTGTGAAATTTTCAATTACAAGCTCAAAATATTCCTAAAATCCAAAAAATGAAATTCAGATAAAAATGTTAAATTGGTGGGGTTTAAATCAATGAAATATATAATAAAAATAAGATAAATATTAGCTCTATCATTACTTTACCAGCATATGCTAAACTATTTTTGGATAAATTGACCTTCACTTTACAACAATAACAAAATGTAACTTTTTTACTTTAATCTTTTACATCATATACTAAAAATATTTTAAGATATAATGTGTAAGAGAAATTGGGTTTTTTATAGAATAATCCTCTAATAAATAGTGATACTTAATTTCTCATGGTAACTAAATGTAAGATTTTACATTTTTCTTTGATGTCACTTATCCTAAACTCTTTGGGATATTAAGTGAAAATCGCATTAATTTTAGAATAGTATAATATTTTATTTATTAAATTTTATCTTCTAAAATCTAAAAATATTCCCACTAGACTCTTAGACACATTTTTTAAAATATATCTTGATATGATACACCAAAAACTTTGTTTTCATAACACAACACTTATTTCCTTTTTATAGTAATATTTATAAAATAAAATATTTTTTCTATATCATATATGGTATTCTTTATGTTTATAGTTTTTTAATTTTTGATAGGTTTATTTTATTAAAATATACCACAGATGGGTGGGGGGAACACTTTACCTCATATTTTAATAAATATTTAGATTAACATTTTATCATGGATAAATTGTTTTTACCCTGGTGTCCTTTTTTAAAATATTTTATAAAATCCAATGAATAAAAAACCATTTGTATGAAAATTATTATCATATTTTTTTTCTTAAAAACTATTTGTTAATTTAAAACTTCTCTAATCTATTAATAGAAATCAGATAAAGATACACATATTTTAAAGACCCATATGAACTTCCTTTAAATTCAAATTATTAAAATAGAAACTATTTACTTCATCACTAGAATGTAATTTATAAGATCTATAAATTTTTCCCTTGATTTTTAAGAATTATATATTCACCATACATGTAAAATATAAAATTGGTATCACATACCCTTTAAAAATTAAGTATAAATTTCTATAAAATTAATACCTTAAATGAACATTCTATGGAGTTTTCAAATTTTTTTAGGTATTCTGGATAATCACATCATATTAAATTATTACTCCTACTTCATAAAACCAAATTTTCATAAAAACCTTAACAAGAGACTTGAAGAAATATTTCTGGAATTTTCTAAAAAACATTTTTTTTGTTTGAAATTTTACCCACTTGAACTATCTACATAGTACCAAAACATAAAAATCACATAACGAGTTAATCTATTTTAAACATGTTGAGAATATCTTGTAAAATTTTATTGAACTAATTCATATTGTTTGAAAATTTCTACATATGAAATAAATAATAATTCTTTAACTATAATAAGCATTAAAGAAACTTTTTGTATTAAAAAGTCATTGGTATACTAAATTATATTAATCATACAAGTGTAAAATAATGTTACTTGGGTTATTTCAAGCATCTAATGCCTTAAAAAATATAAATTAATCATTCTATGCTTCTATAAGATTCTATGGTCACTTTTTTGAAAAATATCACCAATTGCATACTTAGAAACATACTACTCTAACACATAGAATTTTCCTTAAAAATGATTCCTATGTTATGAGTCATATAAGTTTCATACATTAACTTTTTAAAGAATTAATATCAATTTTTAGTTTGATTATGATGATGATTTAATTATATATAAAAATATATTTTATCATAAGGGTATATTTTCTTATTAACATTTAATTTGGACATTTATTAAATGGGTTCCCACAAAATTGGTGACTGTGTTTATATTCACCATATCCATTAGTGGGGAAAGATCCATATTTCACTAAGAAATGAGGATACTATGTATTTTTTCTCATAAATTTGTTATTTGGGCAGGGATTCATCCCAATCATATCATATATGACTCTTAGATAGTCAAGCAGATAACTCTTTATCTAATTCATTATATGGATAAACTCAACTCTCTTCCTCTATTAACCTAATTCTAGTCTGGCCACCGTACTAGTGTAACCTAAAGAAAATAGTAAGAATAAGATAACAAATGATAATACATTGGAAACCATTTATGGAACGACCAACCCAATGATGTTCCAATGTAACCCATCACATTATTACCTTACACAAGATAATCCATGGGAGCCTATCTATGAAATAACCTACCTGGTTGGATGATAGAGTTCTTGAAAAGTGATTCTTTAGAAATAATATCATACATTGTATTTGAAGGGGATTAAATCTCACTACTTAATATAATGTTTATTACCTTGTGTATGAATTATTAAAATTAATTTACTTTTGGAATCTAATTTCTTCTACCAAATCAATATATTCAAACCATATTGATATGTAACTCATTACACTATACACTATTTATTTTACCCACCCAAAAATGATAACTAAACATATTCACATATTTCCAAATGCATCATATTCCTATTGTAAATAAACCTTTAATGTGAAGGTATATAATTATATTAAATTAAAAACTCTACATGAGTAATACTAGAGACACATATTTACAACTCCACCCTTCAAGAAAAAGGAAAAGGCCACTAGGCTAGTGGGACATATGACCCAAAGTCCCCATACCTGGGGAAACTTTAATAAATATTAAAACCATTTCACAATATTTATAACATTTAATATATATAAACTATATTATAAAATTAAATTCAAACTCATATGATCAATTAATAACTGAGTCAAGGTAGATTAAAATCTAAATTCATTATCATACGTAGATTGTAACTACTTAAATACTTGTATAAAAATTCCATAAAACAAGTTTAACATTTAAACCAAAGAATAAATCATTCAAAATATTAAAAATTATAACAATGAATAGAGTATGGAATAACATTTAAATAAATGAAAAATCTAAATATTTAAACACCAAACAACAATTTATGAAAAATTCAAAAATAAAAAAATAAATATAAACCATTTTATAAATTATCTACCATTATGGACACTCCTTAATATGGAATATAATATCTTTTATACTCAATCCAATATGAACTCTTTCATATTCTTTGTTATATGGAATTTTAAATTTAAATACATGATATTATTATGAATTCTAAAAAAAATTATAATATCATGTTATATATTCATTTTAAAATATCATATATCTAAATATTATTTAGAAAAATATTAAATTATTCATCAAAAACATTTTGATGGAGTTTGAATAATTTATCCAAATAATTCCCATATTTAATTTGAATAATTTAATATCTATTAATTTTGAATAATTCTTCATTTTAAATATTATTTTCTTTTTATTTTGGCCTTATTTTATAATATATAATATCTTTATAAATTTCACTTATTATTTTTAAATGAACATTTTATTTATAGATCACAAGGTAGGCCTTATAACTTAGTGAAAAATAATTTTAAAAACTAAGATTTAACATTATTCGGGTATATTTTAAAAAGAAATTTTTCGTAAACATTTATATTATTAATTTGAAAAAAATTAAAATTAATTAATTTTTAAACTCTATATAATTTAAAATATTCCCAAAATATGATTTTCTATGACCTAGAAACCTTCTATAAATCTTAAGAATACATAAAAATATCCATTTTTTAGTTTTTTCACTTTACCCTAACATAAGAGTGATCACTTGAGTGAAGGTAATAACATTTTCCTATGGACAGGTCACCAGTATGATTGTAATGGAATAATTTTTCTTGTACATAAAGGTAACACATATATTAAAATACACAACAAGATTCACTTAACGCATAATGATCGTAACCCTAGTACCCCCAAAGTTGGTAGTTTCTTTATTATACTGGCATATTATACAAGAAATCAAATCTTGAAAGTCATAATAGTTTAGAAGTTTTTGAAAACAAGATACATACTTGAAACATAAATTACAATTGAAATTATAAAATTAAACATAATGATTCCTTAAAGAAAATTATTATTGTCCTTGATTATCCCTAAATTTCAGTCATAATATACGTCTTCTAATCCTAGAAATAATAAAACATAAGAAAGGCGTAATCTATGATACATAGTAAGGTTAGGAATAAAAAAGAATATATCATGACTAAATAAGAATAAACATTAAGGAAAAGTGAATATCTAAAAAACAAGCCATTTAAACATAATCTTGAGCATAATATGGAAAGAATAATTGATAATCAAATAATTCTATATAAATAATCACATAATAATGAAACTTAACCATGGATATTAAACTAATAAAATAATCACATGGAATATTAATAACTAGTATCATAATTAGGTAATTCATAATTCCATACATCATAAATATACCGTCAAGGCTTTGGCCAAGACAACATACACAAACTGGCAAGACATCAGCCAATACCCAAACTAGTTTATCACATGAGACCTATCAAAGCATCTAGGGGCTATATTGGGCCCCAAAAATCACTTACTATGTACAATACATTACCCATATGGGAGGTGTGAAGCATAAAAACAATAAAAATTCATATTGAAATTCAAACATATTAAATGTGAATATTTTCTTCAATTAATAACCATATACTATCTAGAGTAATATGATGAATGGTTTCAACACAGAACATCCACTATCAAAATGATCATAAAACATTTAATAAATATGGTATATTTTATCATAATAGGCCAATATTTATGAATCATAAGATTCAACAAACGGTTTTGTAATATATAAAAATACACTAATAAAATCAATGAAAAATCAAGAGAGAAATACCTTTTCTACTTTGAAATCATTTATTTAAATGGACATGAAATTATAAAAGAAAAAAATTTTATTTAAAAATAACCTTGTAAACTTATAATGTATTCCACAATAAATTAATGTGTTATAAAATAGGAAAAATCCATTCTTTTTTATAAGTTAAAAAAACATTCCTTCCATGTATATTTTTGTCAGAAATGTCACAAAGAGCCTTGTCTAAAAAACAAAAAATATTCTTTTCAAACCATTTAATAAAAAAACATTTGTAAAAACAACATTAAATATTAATAATATAATAGTAAAAACCTTTTTTATTTTTTTATAAACATGGACTTGGAAGACAAATATTACATAGTGGATACATAAACAAAAACAACCCCAAATAATGACGAGATTGTGAAATAAACCCTTACCCTATTATAATCAGTTGAATCATAATCCCCATAAAATAAATAACTTCAAATTAAACTTTATATAATATTTATAAAATTATATTCATGATATAATATATAAAAGGGCATAATATAAACCACACAAAAGAAATTAGTGGTGAATAAGGCATATATCTCACAAAATTAAACAGTGAGATGACAAACCCTTACCTTGCACTTTATATTAGTTTAATGTGAATTAAATTACTGTATAATGGTTTAAAGAATGTTATTAAATTATAAGATAATATTTAGGATGTTATATATGATCCTCTTATATCATCTTATCACTTGTTTGTTAAAATATATCATTATTACCATTGTTTTGGGTGTTAAATACTTTATTTTCCTCTGCATGTTTTGTCATGTAAGTCCTGGTTCTTGGGAATATGATATAGTTATTCCATATCCAGAATGATATTAAGTTCATATATATTATACTTATCCACTATATATATATATATATTTAGTGTCAATATAGAATATTGAACATGGAAAATGAATCACATTGCGTCATGGAGATGGTAGGTCATGCGTACGCACGAGTGACTACACCATTCAATTAATGGGTGAATCTACAGGGAAGAAGATGATATATTAATTTATCTAGAATAAATATCAAGTTATATATATTAATTATTTTCATTATTAGAACTATCCAAGTAAATTAGTGATGAAAAATGAATTACACCACTATGTGGAGATGGTTTGTTGTACATACGCATTTGTGGTGCTTTTGTTTTTCATAGGATGGATAAAAGGTAAAATATGGTTGTTTCATAATCATAATTAAATCTTAGTATATGTATGATACTGTATTTATTATTTTACTATGGAAATAACACATGAAGAGGAACTGGAAGAAGAAATGAACATGGATGAGTTGGTAAAAATGATTACCTTTTCTTGAGTGGACTTCCTTTAAATCTCTTCTAATGGGATAGAGGATTGGAATTTTTCGAATATCAGGACCTAAAATTCATGTATAAGGATGTATTTAAGATACAAGTTCAGGTTTTGGTCGATATATAAGGCTCAATGTGGTGTGAATAAGTGATGGAGGAGGTTCCCTTTTATAATTGAGGCGATGGACACTTTTGGAAACTCTCAAAATATTAAATGAATATAAATTAATTTTCAATTACATATGGACCCAAAGTTATTTATTTATAATATAAGATTAGTATGGGTCGAAATCATACTATACAATAATTTTTATAAAATTTTAGGTCGCATTCTTACCCTTATCTTTTGGGTCTAACACTTATTTAATCCCTTTGACTCTTACCCTTACAACATGGATTTTCACTTTTTGAGGGTCAATATTGTTACTATAAATTGAGAAACGAAACACGAATGAAATATTAATCCTTATATAAATTATTTATATGTTTTTATATTTTTATAAATTTTATATCATGTAATAAAATATTATTTATTCTAATATAACATTAATGTCAATTTTGACAATATTCATTACTTTGAGTTTTACAGAAACCAATAAAACAATATATCTCCAACTATTTTAAAAAATAAATAACATGTAAAGTTTACCTATAATATTATTTTATGACATTAATTATCTGAAATTATAATTTTTTTAATATTTTTAATATCATTTATTTGATATTTCCATTAATTAATCAATTACTGCATCATCATTGTGTAAGCCTTTAATGTCATTATTTGTTTCATAAAAATTAAATGTAAATTACTATGATGAATAGAATCATTTTATATTTAAAATTAATATTTATAGTCCAATATATTTTCTAAATAATCACATACTAAAAATGTAATACTTTTTAAAAACATTTGTGTTATATGTTTGACTTTTCTTAAAATAAAATACTTTAAAGTTCTTAAAGTATTCAAAGTTCCTAAATAAATCCATAAAATGATCCCAAGAATTATTTTTCTCAATAATAAATCATTAAATAAAATTAGAATAATTTTTATGGTAATATTTTAGTATTTAAAATATTATTTTTTCCTTTAATTACTTGATTTACCTTTAACCACGGTAATTAAAATTACTAAGTTTTCTATTCATATTGTCCAAAAATAAAATGGTACTATTCACTAAAATTTTAAAATATGATTCAAAATAATTTATCAATTTTTAAAAAATAAAAACCTAGAAATGGATATTTTTAATTAAAAATTAAACCCCTAGATGAAATGAGAAAATGGGTTTTTAAAGTGAATATGTTAAAAAATTTGAAATGTTTTAATATACGAATTCAATATAAAAATGATTCAAATGAAATAAATTTAATTAATATATGAATAATTGATCCATTTTTAGTTTAAAAATAATTTAAAAAATAATTTATCTTTTAAAATTATTTAGATGAAAAGTTAGTTTTCAATTAAAAACCAGTATTTTCCCGATTCATCAAAAAATAAAACTTATTAGAAAATACCAAAAATTCAACCTAATATAATTTTGAAATTACTGTTTGAAAAATTTAGTTTCTTTTTTCAAATAAAATTTATAAAATCATCAAAATTGAGTTTTTAAACAAATGCGTCATCAAAAGGCGACAAAACTGTAATAATAAAATACTGCTTTTTTATGCATAAAATGGAATTTGTTCTTATCTTTTGTTTATCAAATCTATTAGATGAATTAAAAAACATTATGTTTAATATATAATATATAAATTTATTAATATGCTTAATACTATTCATTCCCTCCAATTTAATGGCTAAGTTATAATAATATTTCATTTTTCATTTAAGCTGGGTGTTGCGTTCAACGTAAGATATCAAAGATATTAAATTTAAAAAGTGACATACCATAAAATATTAGGGCGTTACATTCTCCCCTATTACAGGAAATTTATTATTAAATATTTTAAATTTATATTCAAAAAAAAGGTTGATACTTGATGATTCTTATTTGGGAAGCTCACATCGAAATAGGGTTACTAAAACATCCTCTTAATAAAATTGAAAGGGAAATACAAAGGTCACAAAAAATTAATCTTTACAGTAGGATAGAATTAGTGGGAATCGGAAACCCGAACATTGAATATAATTATATCTATCATATTATGATGTATATTGATAGATAACCTGGACATTAGAAAATTAAACATCACAAAACCATAAATTCATGAACTGTTAAAAGACAATTTATTTCTCGAAAGGTGAACAGATAACATTTTTATTCCAAAATCTTTTTCCTAAAGTTGAGGTACTATTTTATTATTCAACTAATCACTTGATTTAATAAACATACTTGATTATAATTCCATTTAATGGGAATAAAATCATCCTTTGGTTGTGATTCGATCTATTTTCACCTTATTTCGTACATCTACAGATGGATATTCAAGATGAATTTTTATTCCTAAATCACTTTTAACAAATCATAATGTCTACAGGTAATTCTTTGATCCTATAAATGTTTACTGAATCTAAAAATTTTAGTACATAGAATCCAATAAATCATACTTTAACCTCAAAAAATAACATTCATTAATTAAATTAATCCATTCCAACCATAAAAATCATCCAAAATACATCAATCCAAATTCATAGTCCAAAATTATTTAAATAATGTCACTAAATTTCCCAAATAAACATAACAAAATATTCTACCCAAACAATATTATTTATATATTTTTTTCACATTCCAAATATATGAATCTATTTATCACCATTAAAAATTTATAAAAACATACATGCTTTTAATAATAAAATCTCAGTTTTATTTCTTAAATCCAAACATGCAGTAAAATCCGCAAAGACAATATAAACCATTAAATAACTAACCACATTCATTATCGATAATAATATCCTGTAAAAATCCCTTTTTCATTATTATCTAAACCCAAATCATATATTAAGGAATATATTCTCTTAATCATATATTTTACAAAAGATGAACTTTCCACTAAATCACTTTTTTCGGTCATCGGTGTTATTTAACTTATGCTCTGAAATCATTAAAGAAGAAGTAATATTGTAAAATCATTATATATCACAAGGTTATTATAACCATTATATCCTTGATAAAATAATTTTAAAATATAATTCTTGAATCTAAACAAAAACACCTTAATCATTCCACTTTGACTGTAGTAACAATATAACATTGACCTTGATCCCTTTGTTTCTTCTAAGATATATTTCCTTGACTCTAGGGACATTAGTTTTCAAGCTATTCCATTTCATTACAGTTGAATAATTTGAAATTGGAAAATTCTTTCCTTTCCTTTCAATCATGAGACTAGTGTATTTTCTCTCCACATTTATAACAAACTTCTATTCTCTTCATTCATGTATTGGGATGGTTCTTTCCTCAGTTATCACAAGTAGAAAATTCCTTCTTTATTTTCTTCCCCTTATCCATTTTGTGCTCTTTATTCCTCCACTTATTTTATTTTCTGTCAAAACCATTAGACATGAATAATTATTTTTTTGTCTTTATAGCATAAGATACTATATCCTCATATGATGATAATGTTTGGGAGACTAGTTACCTTTGGATAATTCTATTAGACCATCAAAAAATAGTCAATCTTACTCTTTGGATTATGTACGGTGTCCACAACATGCCTGGATAACCGTGTAAATTAAGCTTCTTACATAAAAACATTTTACTCTTCCTTTTTTCATAAACCCAAGAACTATATCGTCATATCATCTTGTTTTTCTCAAGGAAAATATTTTTCCTAGAATATTTCCTTAAAATCCTTATATTTTGCGCTTATTATTTCTTATAAAACCTTAGTGTTTTGAATATATTACCACTAATTATCTGAATCTCTCGAGAGATTATAATTTTCCCTAAAAACCTTCTCTCATTCATTACTTACCAAAGAGAGAAATATATTATCTATTGTTCAGCTTAAAATTGATTTATATAACCATTGATTAATGGAGGTTGTTGTCGCATGAAGCGATCTAACATTATTACTCTATGTTGTGGATCAGGCTGCTCCATGTGAGTAAGGTTTTTTCTAATAACCCGAGTTAGTTGTCCCACTATTGTTGTAAGTTTTTCAACTATAGTTTTTTCTCTAGGTCTAATATCATTATCTTGAAAAATAAGAAAATCCCTACATGGATTACATGTGTTGATACAGTTTTGATTCCTTCCAAAGCTTCCATTTCAAAATAATGGCATACACTTGATTAGATCATAACATTATGAAACATATTGTATAATCTGAAAACTAGTTAATCACATAATCTAGATTAAAAATTTAGGTATAACTAATCTCTAAATCATAATCATAATTTATTTAAATCTATTTACAAATTCAATCCCAAGGTTTCATTACCTAATCTAGGTTATCCTAAATCTCGTTTCCAAGGAATCTAGTAAACTTTATTTTATACCAACTATAAATACCCCAACCCCAATATCCCAAAGCTAGAGGTTCCTTTATTATATTGGCATATTATATAATAAATCATATACCTAAGGACCAAATAGTTTAGTAGTTTTGGAAAACTATATACATAATTGAAACATACATTAAAATTGAACTTATAAAATATAACATAATGATTCCTTTAAGGACAACATTATTCTCTAAGTATATCCCTATATTTCAATTATAATATACATCTTAGAATCTTGGGAAAAATAAAACATAAGAAACGGGTGATCTTAGATGATATGTAAGTGTAAGTGTATAGAGGAAACTATCATGAATAAATAAGAATAAACATTAAGACAAGGTGAATATTTGGAACACAAACAATTTAAACATAATCTTGACCATAATATGGAAATAATAAATGCTAATAAAAATATTTCATATAAATAATCACATTAGAATGAAACATAACAATCGATATTCTACTAATTGAATAATCACATGGAATATCAATAACTAATCTCATAATGATCGAATGCATAATGTCAAACATCATAAACATATTGTCAATGCTTCGACCAAGACACCACACATAAATGGGTAATACATCAGCCAATACCAAAACTAGTTGGTATCATGAGACCTAAAGATGCATCAAGGGGATATATTGGGCCCCACTGATCTCTTACTAAGTCCAATGTATTAATCATATGAATGTTTTGAATCATAAACACCATAAACATTTGTATTGAAATACTATCATATTAAATGTGAATACTTTCTCCAATTAATAACTATAAACCATCAAGAGTTACACGATGAATGGTATAAAAATAGCATTTCCATTGTAAAATTGATCATAAAACAATTAATTAAATATGGTAGATGGTATTATAATAGAAAAACTACAAAGAATCATAATATCCAACAAAAGGGTGTTGACATAAATGGAAATTATCTAATAAAATCATTGAAAATTTCTCAAGAGAGATACCTTTTTTATTTTCAAATAATTTATACAAAAAGACTTGAAATTATAAAAGTAAATATTTTCTTTAAAAAAAAGTTATATTATAAAGTATTACTCAAGTAATTAAGGCGTCATGAAAGAGGTAAATTCCATTCATGCCATATAAGTTAAAAAACATTCCTTTGGTCTATTTTTGTCTGAAACGTCCCAAAGATCCTTGTTAAGAAAATGATAAAAATATTTTTTTCAAGCAAATTCATAAATATTAAATCATTGGTAAAATAACTATAAATATATATAGGATAATATTAAAAATATTTTGATTTTTTTATAAAACATGGACATGGAAGTTAAATATTCCCCTGTGGATACTTAAATAAAAATAATCTTGAATAATGATGAGATTGTGAAATAAACCCTTACCTCCTTGTAATCAGTTGAATTTTAAGACCCATGAAATAAATAAATTCAAATAAAATTTTATATACCATTAATATAATATTATTCATGGTATTATATATCAAACAGTAGAATATACACCACACATAAAAAATTAGTGGTGAATAAGGCATATATCTCACAGAAGTAGAAAAAGTGAGATGAGAAACCCTTACCTTGCACTTTACTTTATTTGAATATGATTTAACTTACTTTATAATGGTTAAATAATGTTATTAATTTATTCTATATTATTTATGATATCATATATGATTATCTTATATCATCTTATCACCCATTTGTTAATAATATTTCATTATTACCCTTGTTTCTAGTGGTAACTGCTTCATTTTCCTCTGCATGTTTTGTCATGTAAGCCCTTGTTATTGGGAATAGGATATATTTTTCCATATAAATAACAATATTAAGGTCATATATATCATATTTATTCACTATAAAAATCTTTAGAATCATTCTGGAATGTTAAACATAGAAAATTAATTACATCGCATCATGGAGACGGTAGGTTGTATGTACGCACGAGCGGCGATATCATTTCATTAATGGGTGAGATGATAAAGAAGTGGATGATATATTAATTTTTAAATAATAAATATCAAGAAATATATAGTCATTATTTACATTATTATAACCATCCATGTATTGTGGTGATGAAAAATGAATTACATCGCTACGTGGAGATGGTAAGTCATATGTACACACCTGCAGTGATTTTGTTTTTCATAGGATGGATAAAGTGTAGAATATTGTTGTTTCAGAATAATAATAAAATATATGTATATAGGTGATATTATGGTAATTATCTTCTGGTGGAAAAAACATATAAAGGGGATTAGAAGAATAAATAAATTTTAATGAGTTGGTAAAAACGGTTACCACTTCTTTGGTGGAATTCCTTTAGATATATCCTAAAGGGATCAATGGTTGGTATTTTGGGAAGATTAGGACGTCCTAATATTGTCTAATAATGTTTTGAACAGAAAATGGAGAGGTTTGGTCAATATATAAGGCTCAATGTTGTGTGAATAAGTGTGATATAAGGTACGCTTTTATAATTGAGGTGAGGGACACTTTTGGAAAATTTCAAAATATTAAATTAATATAAATTAATTTTCAGCTACATAAAGATAAAAAGTAATTTATGTAGAATATAAGATTATTATGGGTCTAAATAATCCAAAAATATAATTTTTATACAATTTTAGGTCACATTATTACCCTTATCTTTTGGTTTTAACCCTTATTTAGTCTATTTAACTCTTATTGTGATGACATGGATTTTTACTCTTTGTGGGTCAATATTATTAAAATAAAATGCCAAAAGACCATAAATGAATCATGTATGAAATTTTGAACATTTTATAATTATGTTTATGTAATTTTATACTTTTATGAATTTTATATCATTTCATAAAATATTATTTATTTTAATATATACTTAATATCAATTTTGACACTATTCATTACTTTGACTTTTTAAAAAAATCAATAAAACCATATATATTAGAAAAAAATATTTTAACACATCAATAACATGTAAAATTTAGATATAAAAGTTTTGGGTGACATTAACTGTATCATATTATATTGATTTTAATATTTTTAATATCATTTATTTGATATTTCTATTAATAAAAAAATTACTACATCATCATTGTTTAAGCCTTTAAGGTCATTATTTATTTTCTAAAAATTAAAAAAAAATTACCATGATGAATATATATATTTTATATTTCAGATAACTATTTATATTCCAAGATATCTTCTAAATAAACACATATTAAAAATGTAATACTTATTAAAAACAGTAGTGTGATAAGATTGACTTTTCTTAAAATAAAATACTATAAAGGCCTTAAAGTACTCAAAGTGGCTTAAAGATACCATAAAATATTCCCAATGATTATTTTGGTAGAAAATAACTCATAAAATAAAATTATGAAAAGTTTTAGGGAATTTTTATGATATTTATAATAATATTTTTACCTTAATTACCTGATTTACCCTTAACCGTTGTAATTGTAATTGATAAGTTTACTATTCATATTGTTCAAAAATAAAAGGGAAATATTTCATTAATTTTTAACTTCTAATTAAAAATATGGAATCTATTTTTCAAAATTTAAAACAAAAAAATTTATACAATTAATTTAAAATTAATCTTGTAGATGGGGTGAGAAAATTGGTTTTTAAAGTGAAAATGTTCAAAAGTTTCAAATATTTATATTTTAAAATTAATTATAAAAATGATTAAAATGACATAAATTGGGTTAATAGAATTATAATTTATCTAATTTTACTTTAAAACCAATTAAAAATATAATTTAACATTATAAATTATTTAGAAGAAAAGTCAGTTTTCAATTAGAATACAGTATTTTTCTCTATTCATCAAAAACAATTATCAAAAAAATACCTCAAAATCACCCTAATTTTATTTGTACATCAATATTTAAGACAAGAAATTTATTTTTGAAAATAAATTTTATAAATGTGTAAAAATTTGGTTTTAAAATAAGTGCACCATTAAATGGCCGCAAAACTGCCTTTAGAAAAAAAAATATTTTTATGCGTAAAATTGGATTTATTATTATCTATTTTTTATCAAATATATTGGATGAATTTAAAAATAACATTGAATATATAATATATAATTTTTTTAATATATTTATTTTTTTTCATTCCCTTCAATTTAACTATTATATTATATTAATATTTCACTGTTCATTTAAGCTAGGTATTGCAGGAAACATAAGCTATCAAAGAGATTAACTTTAAAAAGAGGCATAACATAAAATTATGGGGTGTTACATTACTGTATAATGGGTTTTTAACACTAGTATAAAATCAAAACATAAAATACCTCTATGCAACCTCCTTCGCATAAGGGTAGAATGAGAGTTACCTCTTATATAAAGGTAATGCAAATTCTACTATTAAAAAAACTCTTTTTTGTAAGAGTGTAATGAGAGTTACCACTTGTGTAAAGATAATAAAATAACTAGCTCTATATATCCTTCTTAATGTAAGGGTATCACATGAGTTACCTGTAGTGTAAAGGTAATACAAAAACTACCTTTACAGAGGTCCATTATGTAAAGTTATTAATTATTACCTTTACAAACACCCCCTCTATATAATGGTACATTAATATGAACTTACACCAAAACTTATATATGAATGTAAATAAATATTATAATTATTGAAAACCATCTATGTAATGGTAAACTAGGTGAACCCTTAAGCAAGGTTGGGGTTTTTCAATGATGGTAAAAAACAATGGAATTCACGAAACACCGATCCAAATGATGTTTTGTTTTTCACATTTTCAAAATATTGTGCATGATTTCATAAATATAGAAACATGGGTCATAATAATACCACTATTGGGAACCATTATGGGATTAATAACAATTATAATAATAATAATAAATAATTTAATCCAATTCTCATGATCTTCCATGAAAGAAATATGAAATCATGCTAAAACAGGAAATGAATAAATACTGTAAAACATTTTACATTCAAAAAATAATCCACTATAAAATATCAATCACCATCACATGGGTTTAATAGAGATCACTAAATTTTAATCCAAAATCCACCCCACGTTTTGAGATATCCGTAGGTTGAGCTGAATCATCTGATTCTCATATGGGATCTGATCTTCCTCCATGACAAACAAGTTCCTCGAGTACAAAGGATAAATGTGGAGAGAGATTTGGGTTATGAGGAATATTAATTAGACATCATAAAAATACCCAAACATCTCACAGTCCCTGTTATTATAAAGATGTTATGATTATATAGATCTGAGGACACAAAAATAATCATCAAACATGTTAAATCCTTAGTCAATTCATGCATGTAATGAATGTGGAATTATTTTATTCCTTATCTGATTTATGTGTAATATGAATTAATTATTTACGTGTTTTATTATTAAAACCCCACATAAAAAATATTATATAATTTGGATATGATTTACTCAAATTATAATACTTTATCATTCATCCATAACAACTACAACCATAAGTTACACAGAATGATATATCCCATTATGAATTCAAGTAATAATTTTCACAAAATATGATAATGCTCATATATATCATATACATGTAAGAGTTTAGGGAATATAACCTTTATAAAACCACACGAATATAATAAATAATAGGTAACCTCTCAATATAGACATGATAAATATTTGGTAACCTCAACCTTGAATTGGAAGGCACTTTATATTGATAATCATTAAGAAACCTCCTTTGAGGTGAAGGGAAATAAACTAAGCTTGTTGCACCCCTTATTGTAACGACACAAAGTTTCATTAATGGAAATCCATCTTGATCTAATTAAATGTATATTTATGTAAAATGTTTATATAAAATGTCAACTTATTTGGTTTTATGTTAATAATTATGACCGTTGCTATTATAGTCGTTGAACAGTGATCACATGATTAGTATAAATATAGGGATTTAACAAACCCAATTTACTCAGAAAAAGGAAGCGATGACCTCATCCAGTAGAATTGCTCCATACAAAGCCCATTTATCAGAGCTCGGAAAAGAGGTGGCATATTTGGGCTTCGCTCTTGACCAAGCCCAAGCTGAGCTTCAGCATGTCAAGCTCGAACGGGGCCGTCTACGGGAAAAGTGGAAGTTGATAGAGATTACCACTCGAGCGATGTTATCTAAGCCACCCTAAGAGTCTATCACCATCGCACACCTTACCTGTTGAACCCTCTAGGAATCTAGTTGGTTTACTATATTTTGATAATCCCAATTATGCTTTATTATATGTTGATAATCTCAATATTTCTTATTTATAGTTTGATGATTCTTATTGTGGATAAATACTTACTTTAGTATTTGTGTACTTCAGACACATATTTATATGTTATGATAATTATATTATAATCAAAGAATTTGGTTAAGAAATGCTCTATTATTTTATGTTTAGTATTAGACTTTCGGTTACTGGATGTATGTATACTAGGACTTAACTCATTCTACCAATAGAATTCTTAAACAGAATAGAGCTACCGATACAGAACAGAGCTACCGATACAGTTAAGTCTACCGCTATGTGAGAGTTACCGGTACAGATTAGTCACCGTTACACAAGTCTACCGATACATCAAAGTCTACCGATACATCAAAGTCTACTGATACATCAAGGAAGCTACCGATAGGGACTTACCGCTACTGATACAGACAAGTCTACCGCTACTGATATAGACAAGTCTACCTCTATTGATACAAGACAAGTCTACAGCTACCGATACAAGAAATTCTACCGCTACCGATGCAATCAAGTCTACCGACAGAAAGTCTACCATTACAAATGAAGTCTACCGATAGAAGGGTTACCTATAGAAGGGTTACCGATGGAAAGGCTACCATTACAAAAAAGGCTACCGTTACACAAAGGGATACCGTTACACAAGAAGCTACCGATACTCAGACCTACCGATACACAAGGCTACCGATATCCAAAGCTACCGTTCCAGAGACAGAACCAGATGCTGTTTTAATTTCTTTTATCATTATTTAATCTAACAAACGGTCATATCAGGCATATTTTAATACACTGACATTTATTTAATGTGTGTTGTTGGATGTCAGGGAATCATACCTCGTACCTGCAAAAAGGAAATCACTTCTATTGCTGGAGCTCGTGCTTTAAATAAGAGATGCCCCTACTGCTAAATGGAGAGGTTGGAAAAACAAATAAGAGCGTGACAAAAAATAAGAAGGTGCTGAAAATTGTGCATGAAAAGAGACGACTGAACTTACACAAAGAGCTCATACATTACTGCATACCATAAAGAGCTGAGAAAGCGGACGAGAACATCCATACAAGAACTTCATCGACTACTTTCTCCTCTGCCTCTACACCTGGAAGTCAAGGAAGTAGACGACACTCTGTTTTCCAGAAAAAACCAGAAGAGGAGTCAGAACCAATTCTGATCAATCCAAAGGAGTCCAGAGCTACACTGAAATCACTAGAGCCATTCTAAACTCTACATCTTTTCCTCTGTGATTTATTATTTACATTTTGAGCAGTGTGTGTCATCTGCTGTATTTTACACACACACTGTCTCCTGTACTTTAACTGGAGGATCTGTAAATCCTCACTCAAACTCTTACATCTTTTATTTCCCACTGGGATAGTGGTAGAGGTCGTGTGTGACCTGGACAACTGGTTTGTTGTTGTGTTTGTTTCCCATGAATAACATTGGTAGAGGTATTAGACCTGGACAGTTGTATACTGTTGTAATCCCCGATCCAGGGTGTGGATCACTTTTATATAAAGTTTTGAGAGGACTAAGTCTCAGCTTGAGACTGAACCTCTTGGTTATATCTGATGTGCTTATTTCTTTTCAAAGTTATTTTTATTCCACTGCAAACTACTTTAAAACCAAAAACTGTTTTAAAGTCACTTTGATAATTAAACTTGCAAGTGTTTATATTAGTTCTAAATTAGTAATTTAGTTTCAAAAGTTAATCAACTCTTCTGATTTGATTAACTTGGAAATAATCAATCCCTTGAGAACCTAACAGAACCTTTACTTTGATATAAATTCACTATAACTTAATTCTGTGTTTTATTTGGGGGAATTTGGTAAATGATTTTTAAACAGAAATTTTAATTGGAACTCAATTCACCCCCCTCTTGAGTGTCCACTCTAACCAACATTTGGTATCAAAAGGATTAAAATATTTTCTGAAGTACTCTGTTTTTCAACTGTGATTTTAGTTGTATTTTAAAGTTCTTAAAATTACTGTTATTTCTAAATTTTTATCTCTTTAAAATTTTTATTTTAACCTAGTTATCATGGATAACAGACTTGAAGGTGTTGCTACTAATAGACCACCATTTTTCAATGGAAACAACTATGCTGAGTGGAATATTAAGATGAAAATTCATTTAGAAAGCATGGGTTTTGATATTTGGACTGCCATAGAATCAGAATATAAAATTCCTACTACTGTTAGATCCACTTGGAATGAAGCTACTAAGACAACCTACCATAATAATTGCAAATCTATGAATGCTTTGTATTGTGCTTTAGGAGATGAGGAATTTAATATAATATCTGCTTGTAAGACTGCACATGAAATTTGGGATACTTTAAGTGTTTCTCATGAAGGAACAACTAATGTTAAGGAAATAAGATTGAACACCTATACTATTAAATATGATAATTTTAAGATGAATCCTGATGAACCCATTTCTGATATGTATCTCAGGTTTAATGAAATTGTCAACACAATGATCTCACTGGGAAAAGATGTTTCATCAAAGGAGAAGATCATGAGAATTTTGAGATGCCTACCTGAAAGATGGAGGGGCACTTCTATTTCAATTAGAGAATCTTGTGATATTGGTGAACTTCCAGTTAAGGAACTTATTGGTAAGTTGATGATGTATGAAGAAGATCTTAAAGTAAACAAAGAATAAGAAGATGAACCAAAAAGGAAGTCAGTTGCCTTCAAGACATCTACTTCAAAGAATAAGGAGAAACTTCAAACTATAAGTGATAGCTCAGGATGTGAAGAAAGTGAAAGTGCATCTGACCGTGATAAAGAAATGGCTCACATAGCCAGAATATTTAAGATGTTTTATAGGAAAAAGAAGTTTTTCAGAAAATCAAATTACAAAGGTAAGTATGACAATAAGAGACACTGGAAAAAGGACTGGAAGAAATCTGACAAATTTGATGAAGTTGTCTGCAATGAGTGCAATAGAAAAGGACATATAAAAATAGATTGTGCAAAACTGAAATACAAGAAGAAATATGAGTATAAGGATAATAAGTATAAGAAAGCCATGAAGGCTACTTGGAGTGCTTCTGAAGATAGCTCCAGTGAATATGAAGCTTCTAAAACTGAAATCAGAAATAAGGAAAACATGTGTTTTATAACAAACACCTCTAAGGTAACATCTGAAACTCCTACTTTAAATTCTTATTATTCTGGAGATGATTATGATTCTGAAAATATGTCAAAATCTGAACTATTTGAATACTGTGATATGTTGGAAGAAACCTGTAATGAGTTGAAAGACAAATTCAAAGGTTTAAAGAAACAGTATGCTTTAACTGTTAATCATAAATCTGATCTTGACATAGAAATGGAAAAGAATGCTTGGTTACTTAAAGAAAACACTGAACTGAAATTGTCAAATGAGAAGCTTAGAAAGTATTTGGAAAAGTTCATAAATGGAAAAGATACTCTTACTAAAATTCTAGGTAAGAATATTTCACCTAGATATACTACTGGCATTGGATACCAACCTGGACAAAGAAAAATTACCAAAACTAAATTTATTCCTAAATCTGGACAGAATGTAGATAGTTATAATTCTGGAGGTTCATATGCTTCAACTAGTTATATTCATAGTTACGGATCTAATAAAGTTTATCTTTCAAAATCTGTTGATTATAAAAATTTTATGAGACCCATAAGACAAATTTGGGTACCTAAAGTTTTATTGGATAACCTGTCTATACCCAAGAAAATCTGGGTACCAAAATCATTTCCTGTCTAAATCTATTTTGTAGGGAACTTTTTTAAAGAGCTCCTATAGAAAGACCTGGTACTTGGACAGTGGATGTTCAAGACATATTTCAGGAGACTTCTCATGCTTTAAAAGCTTAGTCAGAGTTGATGGAGGTTTTGTCACTTTTGGTGATAATTGTAAATGGAGAATCATCAGCTTAGGCCAGATTGGTAACACTGACTTAGTATTAATTTCTAAAGTTCTATTTGTTGATGGACTTAAATATAATTTACTAAGTATTTCTCAGTTATGTGATGATGGTTTCAATGTTAAATTTGAAAATGATTCTTGTAATGTTTATTCTAAAAATGCTTTAGTATTTTATGCCTTGAGAAATGAAAATGTTTATGCTGTTGATTTGAATTCTTTAGCTATGAAAAATATTACTTGTTTAAATGCTTTTCATAAAGAGTATTGGCTTTGGCACATAAGATTAGGACACTGCAATGTACATTCACTTATAAAACTCACTAGGAAGAACTTAGTTAGAGACCTACCAAAACTTGAATTCCCAGTAGATAAATTTTGTAATCCCTGTCAAAAGGGAAAGAAACATAAAGTTTCTTTCAAATCCAAGAAAGAAGTATCAAATTATCAACCTATCGATTTGGTTCACATGGATTTGTTTGGACCTTATAGAGTTTCTAGTTTAAATGGGAAGCACTATGTCTATGTTCTAGTAGATGACTATTCTAGGTATACTTGGGTATATTTTCTAGCTCACAAAAGTGAAGCTTTTTCTTACTTTGTTAAATATTCCAAGTCTGTAGAGAACCTTAGTGGACTTAATATTAAAACCTTGAGAAGTGATCATGGTCGTGAGTTTGAAAATCATGAGTTTGAATCCTACTGCTCACACAATGGCTATAGTCACAATTTCTCTACCCCTAGGACACCCCAGAAAAATGGTGTAGTGGAAAGGAGGAATAGAACCCTTCAGGAAATTTCTAGAACCATGCTCAATGAGTATAACCTACCTGTTTATTTTTGGGTTGAAGCTGTCAATACAGCCTGTTATATTATCAATAGAGTCTTGATCAGACCTGTTCTTTAGCAGACCCCTTATGAGTTGTGGAACCATAGGAAACCTAAGGTTAACTACTTCAGAGTTTTTGGTTGCAAAGTCTTTATTTTTAATACTAAAGATAATCTTGATAAGTTTTCATCCAAGAGTGATGAAGGAATTTTCCTAGGTTACTCTATTTCTAGTAAAGCCTATAGAGTTTTCAATAAGAGAACCAAATGTGTGGAGGAATCTTTTCACATCAAATTTGATGAAACTGATCCACATGAATCTAAGACCTCTCTTGAAAATCTTGAAGACGATCTCTATATTTTGAACCTTAATGATAAAGATAGTGGACCTATAGTTAAAACATCCAGTTCTGGAAATTTTCCAGAACCTGCTTCTGTTGACTCCCAACCTGTTGATGAACCTGAAATCTCTAGCCCTACCTTTCTAAGACCAACTAGGATTCTAAAGAACCATCCTTTAGATGTTGTTGTAGGAAATCTTGATAGAGGAACACAGACTAGAGCTTCTCTAAGAAATCAGGTTGAACATCAAGCTTTTCTTTCACAGTTAGAACCTAAAAATATCAATGATGCTATCAATGATGAATTTTGGGTAATAGCTATGCAAGAAGAACTAAATCAATTTGAAAGAAATAAAGTCTGGGAATTAGTAGAAAGACCTAAAGACACTTTGACCATAGGCACAAAGTGGGTGTTTAGAAACAAAGTTGATGAATCTGGAATTATCATTAGAAACAAAGCTAGACTAGTTGCACAAGGTTATAATCAAGAAGAAGGAATTGACTATGAGGAAACCTTTTCACCTGTAGCTAGATTAGAGGCAATTAGGATCTTACTTGACTTTTCATCACATCTGAATTTCATGTTATATCAAATGGACGTGAAAAGTGCTTTTCTAAATGGTTTTATTATTGAAGATGTTTTTGTAGAACAACCACCTGGTTTTTCAAATCCTCAATTTCAAAATCATGTTTTTAAACTTTCTAAAGCTTTATATGGTTTAAAAGAAGCTCCAAGATCTTGGTATGAAAGACTTACAAATTTTCTAATTTCAAAAGGATTTACAAAAGGAATTGCTGATCCCACCCTTTTTATAAAAAGAATTTCAAAAGATGTTTTAATAGTACAAATCTATGTTTATGATATTATTTTTGGATCTTAGACAATTTCTTTATATACTGATTTTTCAAAGGTTATGCAAAATGAGTTTGAAATGAGCTTAATGGGAGAGCTTAAGTACTTTCTTGGATTTCAAATATTTCAAACTAAAGATGGTATTATTTTAAATCAAAGTAAATATACTAAGGATTTATTAAAACGTTTTGGTTTGGATAGTATTAAGGGAAGTGATACACCTATGAGTACCACCTGTAAATTGGATATTGATGAAACTGGTAAACCAGTAGATCAAACTAATTATAGAGGTATGATTGGGAGTTTACTTTATCTTACTGCTAGTCGACCTGATATTATGTTTAGTGTATGTATGTGTGCTAGATTTCAAGCTAACCCTAAAGAGCCACACTTACTTTCTATTAAAAGGATTTTTAAAAATCTTAAGTATACTGCAAATTTAGGTTTTTTTACCCAAAAGAACAATCATTTGATTTAATAAGTTATTCAGATGATGACTTTTCTGGATGCAAGTTAGACAGAAAGAGAACATCTGGAACATGTCATTTACTTGGAAAGTCCCTAGTATAATGGTGTAGTAAGAAACAAAACTCAATTGTATTATCTACTAATGAAGTAGAGTATATAGATGCTGGTAGTTGCTGTGCACAGATTCTGTGGATGAAACAAACTTTATTGGACTATGTATTTGAGTTTAAACATGTTTCAATTAACTGTGACAACACTAGTGCGATCAACATCTCAAAGAACCTTGTGTCTCACTCTAGAACTAAACACATTGATGTTAGAAACCACTTTCTAAGAGATCATTATCAAAGAGGTGATATAACTCTTGAATTTATAGGCACTGAACTTCAATTAGCTGATATTTTCACTAAGCCTTTAAGTTCAGAAAGATTAAGTTTCATTAGACACGAATTAGGAATGATAACTTACTCTTAAACTGTTAGAGAATCCTCACTGTTAGGGAATCCTCACCGTTAGAGAATCCTCACCGTTAGAGAATCCTCACCGTTAGAGAAACCTCACCGTTAGGAGACCTCACCGTTAGAAGACCTCACCATTAGGAGACTTTACTGGTACATCTCGCGCTGTTTTAAACTTGTGTAAAGCCGAGACT
Organism: Viscum album; assembly: GCA_963277665.1. NCBI lineage: Eukaryota > Viridiplantae > Streptophyta > Magnoliopsida > Santalales > Viscaceae > Viscum > Viscum album. Next base: position 399,297,863 of record OY728127.1, on the reverse strand, counting down.
TCGAACCGTTTTTAAAAGATTTATTTTATTTGTGAATGCTAAATGATATTAAACCCGATATTAGACTTCACTCAATCTCACCGCGAACTCGTCTGTTCGAATCCCTCCAACCTCAACCTCTCAATCCGCAAAACCCTAAACCTCATATCTGAAATGGCCCGCGTTAAGAGACCTCAGGTTACAGATGGTAGTGATGAGCTGCAAGCGAAAATATAGAAGGTGACCATGTTGATGCCAGTGGAAGTGGTGAAAGTGTAGCTCGAAGGAATCCAGTAAACCCGCATTTCTCAAGGTGAGATATTATCGTTGAGAAAGAGGTGTGTGCAGAATGGCTCATGGAGAGAAAGTCCTTGGTTCTTAAGGTTTTAAAAGAACAAGGTTGGCTCGAGTGCTTCACAAACAACAATGGACCTTATTATCCAGGACTGCTGAAACAGTTCTATGAGTTTGTTCGTTTTGAGAAGTCCGAAGAAGAAAAAAAGATGTTTTCTTATGTAAATGGTCACAAATTTTCCTTTACTTCGGTTGAATGGGATGGGAACTTAAAAGTTCCACATGAAGGTGATTATTTGGTTTATTCAAAATCCATACCCTCAACCAGTGACTTGTTTAAGTATGAAGATTCTTTGTTAGAGCTGACAGGGAATGAGACCCCTAGAAAAATCATAGTTGTAGAGATGGAAGGGGAAGATAAACTTCTTTTCAAGTTTATTAAACATGTAGTTAGTCCAAGGAGAGGAGACTTTGCTACACTGAGATTCTAGGACATTTATTTGTTGCATCTGTTGAAGCATGGAGTTAAGGTAAATCTATATAGATTGATTATGATTCAGATTGAGGATATGACTAGACCGAAGTCTAAGTCAAATGCACTGTTCTTCTCAAAGTTGATTTTCTATTATGATGAAAGAAAAGGAGGTGGCTGGACCTCAGGATGAAATGATAGTAGTTAAAGATAACTTCTGCATCACAAGGACTATCTGTAAATATATGAAAGTCATCTGGAATCCTTGGAGAAAATCATGGTTGAATGATGAAGGAAGAATATATGATAAGTTCACACCAAAGGACCATCCCTATAGACCAAAGAATGTGAGAGATCCTGGTATTGGACCAGATGAGCCATAACCGGTCTACATTGATGATGAAGATGAGGAGGAAGAGACATCAGTTGAGGAAGGAGGATACCCTAATTTAACTCCTAGTCTTATGCCTCAAACCATTTCCTATGGAGCAGCTAGCCCTCCAAAATAACTACCAAGGAGAGAAACTATTTTGAAGGACAATGATACTGAGACTAAGGAAGAAGAAGAAGAAGCATGTCAGTATGTTGTTAAGGACACCTCTAAAGAGGATGAGGCAACCAAATCCGATCGTGTCATTAATGGAGAAAAGGAGGCTTCTGGTGAAGCAAATGATGAGGAAAATGAAGAAGAAGAGCTCAGTTTGAGCCCTCTGATAGACAGTACAATCATGATAGTTCCTGATTAGGAAGCAGAAGTAGCATCTGTTGTTGAGAGAGTTCTTGATCCATCAGAGCAAATAGCTATTGAATCTGCTGCAGTTGTAGAGGAAATTATAGAATTACATCAAGCAGAACAGTTGGAGGAGATACCTCAGGAGAATATTCTAAGTGAGGGGGAGCATCTTGGTTCAGTATCTGTTTTGTATGACATTGATGGTTGGACATCAGATCCAGGATATATGGTTCTTGGACTTAATTATTAAGATTCTGATGAGGAAGACCAGCCCCAAAGAGAATCAGTTATCCTACCAGATGTGGCTGAAAATTTGGAAACCAAGGAGGACCTTGAGTCCTTAAAGGCTGAATTGAAAGAAGCACTGAGAGAGTCAGTGGAAGATTTGAAGACAAGTCTGGCTGAAGAGATGAGAAGTGTGGAGAAATCCCTGGAGCTATCTCTGGGATGTGTTGTTTCTAGTCCAGTGAAAAGAATGATGGATGAAGTTAAAATATTCCATACTCAGATTGAGAGTTGGACAGGAGCTGTAGTGGCTCTAAGACAATCGATTGCTTCATTGACTGCTTTAAACAGTTCTCAAACCCAAGTGCACACTGATATCAGATATATCAAAGAAGTAGTCAAGAAATTTATGGAATTTTTTGAGGCATTTAAGACTTCATTCAAAGAACATTTTAACAGTCAAGATGAACTTGTCCAGAAGGTGGTTAGTAATCTAACACAATCTTTCAAGGAGATAGTATCTTTCTCAGTTAAACCCCTTCCCTCATCCAGATCCTCTGTGAACCTTGACCAGATCAGAACTGTTATTCAGGAAGAGTTGGCTAAGGCCAGTACCATTGGCTCCTCAGATACTCAGATCCTTTCTACCACTAGGTAAGTTAGTAGTTTTGTTCGTGATCACCTACGGGTAGCTACTTCTTCTCAAGAGGCAATTAATAATAAAGTGGACGCTTATTTTGAGAAGGTTTGCACCAAGCATCAAATGACCAACCATTTCAAGCTCTTGATGGAAAATATGAAGTTGCCTCCAGTGACTCAGGCCTTCAGAGAACAGGTTAGTAAGCTCAGGGAGCTTGCTCCTGCCTTGGATAAATTCATTGAAAATAGAGATGATTTTGTGTCTGCAATGGAGAGAGGAGGGAGTATTATCATGGATTTCAGGAACCTATTGCTACCCTTCTTGCATGTGGATGACATACTTGTGATTGTACCTCCTGATCTTCCTGCCTCTGCCTTTGGGAGTACACCTCAGTTGACTCCAGTTCAGGCTATTCGCAACTTGACACCTATGATCCCACAGAAGAGCACAGATTTCAGATCTGGAATAGTTTCAGTGGCTGACCCTCCGGTTGTTCTTTCAGCTATTCCTAAGCCTTCTACTGAATCTGACCCTGCACCCTCTTCTGATCCTAAGGGAAATACTCATGTTCAAGAGGAATATTGATTGATTCTAGATATTTTTGATAGGATTCACTTTTATTTTTGACCTTCTGATTTTATCAGTGTATCTCTTGTCCATTAATGAAATACCTCTTACTTTCTCTACTGTACTATGTTTCTATTACTTTGCTAGTCTTTATCTTTTCTCTGATCCCTTCTTTTTGTTAATCAAAAAGGGGGAGAAAAACATGAGTCCTAAGAGTTAACAAAGGGGAGAAAAACACAAAGGGGAGAAAAACACAAAGGGGGAAAATGAGACCTAAGAGAATCTTGTAGTACATTTGAAAGGGGGAGGAATATGGAAGCGTTGTTTTAATAAAATAAATCTTTTTCCTCTAATTCTAATTCTTCTCTAATTTTAATTCTTTTCATTTTTGGCATAAGTTGTGATTATAAAAAAGGGGGAGATTGTTGAACCCTCTAGGAATCTAGTTTCTTTACTATATTTTGATAATCCCAAATATTCTTTATTATATGTTGATAATCTCAATATTGATTATTTATAGTTTGATGATTCTTATTGTGTATAAATACTTACTTTAGTATTTGTGTACTTCAGACACATATTTATATGTTATGATAATTATATTATAATAAAAGAATTTGGTTAAGAAATGCTCTATTATTTTATGTTTAGTATTAGACTTTCGGTTACTGGATGTATGTATACTCTGACTTAACTCATTCTGCCAATAGAATTCTTAAACAGAATAGAGCTACCAATACAGAACAGAGCTACCGATACAGTTAAGTCTACCGCTATGTGAGAGCTACCGGTACAGATTAGTCACCGTTACACAAGTCTACCGATACATCAAAGTCTACCGATACATCAAAGTCTACTGATACATCAAGGAAGCTACCCATAGGGACTTACCGCTACTGATACAGACAAGTATACCGCTAATGATACAGACATGTCTACCGCTACTGATACAAGACAAGTCTAAAGCTACCGATACAAGAAAGTCTACCACTACCGATGCAATCAAGTCTACCAACAGAAAGTCTACCATTACAAATGAAGTCTACTGATAGAAGGGTTACCGATAGAAGGGTTACCGATGGAAAGGCTACCATTACACAAAAGGTTACCGTTACACAAAGGGCTACTGTTACACAAGAATCTACCGCTACTCAGACCTACCGATACACAAGGCTACTGATATCCAAAGCTACCATTCCAGAGACAGAACCCGATGCTTCTTTAATTTCTTTATCATTATTTAATCTAACCAACGGTCATATCAGGTATATTTTAATACACTGACATTTATTTAATGTGTGTTGTTGGATGTCAGGGAACCATACCTCGTACCTGCAAAAAGGAAATCACTTATGTTTCCAGATCTTGTGCATTAAATAAGAGATGCCCCTGCAGATAAATGGAGAGGTTGGAAAAACAAATAAGAGCGTGACAAAAAATAAGAAGGTGCTGAAAAGTGTGCATGAAAAGAGATGACTGAACTTACATAAAGAGCTCATACATTCCTGCATACCAGAAAGAGCTGAGAACGAGAACGAGAACATCCACACAAGAACTTCATCGACTACTTTCTCCTCTGTCTCTACACCTGGAAGTCAAGGAAGCAGACGACACTCTGTTTTCCAGACAAAAACCAGAAGAGGAGTCAGAACCAATTCTGATCAATCCAAAGGATTCCAGAGTCGCACTGCAATCACTAGAGCCATTCTAAACTCTACACCTTTGCCTCTGTGATTTATTATTTACATTTTGAGCAGTGTGTGTAATCTGCTGTATTTTACACACACACTATCTCTTATACTTTAACTGGAGGATCTGTAAATCCTCACTCAAAATCTTACATCTTTTATTTCCCACTGGGATAGTGGAAGAGGTCATGCGTGACCTAGACAGCTGGTTTGCTGTAGTGTTTGTTTCCCACGAATAACAGTGGTAGAGGTCTTAGACCTGGACAATTGTATACTATTGTAATCCCCGATCCAGGGTGTGGATCACTTTTATATAAAGTTTTGAGAGGACTAAGTCTCATCTTGAGACTGAACCTCTTGGTTATATCTGTTGTGCCTATTTCTTTTCAAAGTTATTTTTATTCCGCTGCAAACTGCTTTAAAACCAAAAACTATTTTAAAGTCACTTTGATAATTAAACTTGCAAGTGTTTATATTAGTTGTAAATCAGTAAGTTAGTTTCAAAAGTTAATCAACTCTTCTGATTTGTTTAATTGGGAAATAATCAATCCCTTGAGAACCTAACAGAACCTTTACTTTGATATAAATCCACTACAGCTTAATTCTGTGTTTTATTTGGGGGAATTTGGTAAATTATTTTTAAACAGAAATTTTAATTGAAACTCAATTCACCCCCCTCTTGAGTGTCCACTCCGACCAACATTACCCTTAGGTCTTATGCGGCTGTTTTAAGGGGTTATGTAACAAATCACTAGTACTATGTTCATGTACATCATTTTTTGTACATAATAATGAATATTCTTTCTTGTCATTATTGATACATTGTAAATAGTTTTTAAAGTACAAATAGTGTTTTTAGTTATTTTTTAATTAAGAATTATATTTTATTCAATTAAGGGATTTTTGAATTAAATAATATTTTAATAAAATAATAATATTATTATTAAATTAAATTTTATTAAATATAAATGATCTTATAATTTTATGAATGCAATTGTAATTTTTATTAAGGTTTGAAAGCCATTTTTGTCAAAACCCGCGAATTTTCGATAAATGTCGGTTTTTATTTTAAAAGTGAAAATTAACATATTTAGATAATTATTTAGATAAAATAAATGTTATTTATGGAATCATGACATTGAAATTATCCAACGGTGAATTTTTTATAATTTTCTGAGACAGTCAAATTTTTGGGTAAAAATTAAATACCATTTAAATATATAATGTGTTTTATGACATAATAATGACCCACTAGTGATGTAATAAAATACTATAAGCTTTATGTTCGGCCAATATATGTTTTAAAATTAAAATAATGTGATTTTGGGTTTGTTTTAATTATTTTACAAATCATTAATGGACCCCTCAGGACTTATTAAATATTTTGTCTTTTTAAATTATTTTCCATGGGAGTGTGACTCACCTCTACATAAGCAACCCCATTATTTTAATAATTTAAGACTTTGGACCTATAAAATATTGTCTTCCTATTCCCTTTTAAAAAAACCATGGGCAAAAACCATGAGAAGATTTGTGTTTTGGATTAGTTTAATGTAAGGGTTCCCAAACCTAAATAATAAAGAATTCACTCACCTTTCCTATATAAACCTACCCAAGCTCCCAATTCCTCCTCACTCAAAGCCTTTGGAGTTCATCCAACCTCTGCCATACTCTCTCTATAATCCTCCCAAGGTGCCCCAAGCTCCCAAGAAGCCTCTCTCAAGCCTCTCTCAAGCCTTTGGAAGCACACTTCCATGTAAGGGTTCTTCTTCCTTTCACTTCTTTTGTCCAATTTCCTTAATATTTTTATGACCTTTTAATTTGAATTATAAATGCTGGGGTATGGTTTCTCACCTCCCCCATACTGCCCTATTATTTTTTGAATGATTGGAGACCCCTTTCTCTCTCATTAAATTCCTCCCATGTACACCCGTTACTATACCGAGATTCCAAAAGGAACTTCTCTCTCTTCATTTACATTCAAGCAATACCTTTGTATCATGAATATAAATTCCATTAAAATTGTTTGGACATGTATATATATGACCCCCTTACTATCCATTTCATGTAAATATTATTTGACACCCCTTTCTCTCTCATCAACCATTTTTATGAATTCTTATGTCACGCCGTTACGCTGTCGAAGTTGCACTGATTTTCTAAGACAATGCCTTTGCGTAGTGAATACCATGCCCATTTCTCCATCAAGGGTATTCACATTTATGCACATTTACTTATTGATTATAAAGTTTCATTTATTAATTCCACATTCCTTTATCATGGTATAAATGATTATGTTTAATGAATCCATGTTTTATGATCCATGTGGCACACTTATGCATGAAATGAAATGTTTAAGAAGGGTGCGTCCTTATAGCGCTCCAATGCATTGGGTAAAGTATAGTATCATGATACACCATGTGCAATGATTGTTGACTCATGATAATTCAAGTGAAATTAGGGTTTACTCATGCTTCATGTGTAATGAGAATTTACTCATGCTCCATGTGCAATGAGCCTTGGGTCATGCTAATTCCATGTTAAGTGTTGTTGCCACATTTCCATGTTATGATTATCATGATTTATCATGCCTTTATGTTCATGTTTCTCTTGTGCTCTATTGATATGACTATTTACTAACATGTATTGTACTCCTCATGTATTCCATGTTTATTCCCTTACTGGGCTTTATAGCTCACCCTTTTCTTATGCATGTCCTCAGGTTATCCCATGCAATGCTAAGTACGAGGGAATGTAGTGGTCATGTAAAGGAAGTTTTTAATAAAGATGTTGTAATTCATGTTTTAAGTTGTTATGTAAGGATCCTAAGCCCTAAAGACACTAGACCTCTCAATATTCCATGTTGTATCAAGTGAATAGTTTATGTAATAAATCATGTTTAAGTTTGTAATAAAAGCAGGGTTGTCATACTTATCACAACCATTAAATGGATATTATATCCCCTTACACTACAACATAGACTTATATATATAATAGTAAGTATTATAATTAAATTTATATTTATTTTTATATACTTTATTTATGTATGTATTCAAATTTTCAAGGATATTCTTTAAATGTTTTGTTTATACTTTTAAATTATTTATTCATATACACACACATATACATAATTAAATATTTACTGATACGTGTATTTCATGCATATTTTTTAAGGTGTATTAATACATTGATTTTTTTAATATAATTGATATTATTTCCAATATTTGGACTGTTTAACTTGTTTTTTATGGCAGGATACAACCGATATATGGAAAAGAAATAAAAGTAGATATTTTTACATGCTGATAGACACTAGAATATTGAAGCCATAAGACAAAATCACATGGAGCCAAAACAGACTATAGAACTATGAAAAATTCATTTTCATGTTATGAGTTTCATTCATGGGTTAGAGATAGATTTGATCCATATACCTATGGTTATCGCACTTCCGATGCCATTAAACACTAATAAGATGTGAAAAAACTAACACAATGTGACAATATTACTTGAAGTAAAACCATTTTTGGGTGAGAAACTGTTTTAGGACAGGAATCCTATTCACAAAATGAGAACATTGCACACCATGAATAACTTACACAACGTGAAAGATTTGAGACAACCAAAAAACAGAAAAATTCAACACAACGTGTAGCAGAGACATATTTTATGACCATAGGACCACCCAAGATGACTTTATAACCCATTAGGATTATATTTAGTACTAAATGAGACCAATGAGAGTATATAAATAGGGATATGATCAACCTCCTACAAAAGAATATGAAGACCAAACCTTGTGGACAGAAGCTGCGTTGTGCAAGGTCCTCACCTGTTCAATGTCTCTGCTCTATTCTTTATGTTTTATTTTTCTTTCTTCCTTCCCCTTACTCCCTCATTACTAGGATGTGAGGGTAATTCATTCATTTTTCTATAGTAATGTATCTGAAGGGGTTATGTTTTGTTGTATTTTATTCATTTATTTGTTTGTTAGTAATCTTTTTATCCAATTCCCATCCCTTTAATTTCTTTTTATCGAAACCAATGATAATTGAATATGAAAGAACATTTATAATTAAAAAACCAGTTACCCTGAATTGAGGCATAACCATTTTCTCCTTCATGGAAACCTAGTTTAAAAATGCTATCAAGACTACCTTGATTGGGTGAAACCCTAAATTATTAGACCATGGGAAATAAGGGGTTTTCAGGTTAAGGATGGGTTGCCCTGACCATTGGATCCACCTTGTCTTGATTCTAACACCAAACATGGGTTAATCAGTTTATTTTCTAAAAATCCAATTTTACCTAAACTATAAAACTATAAAACCTTTCAAATATGATTTCAAACTAATCAATCTCATTCTCTTTCAATTCTTTCTTTCTTCAAACTGTTTCTAAAACCCTAATCTCATTCTTTTCCCTTTTTAAAAACCAAATTTATTTTAAAAACACAACAAATGTAATTCACCATCTCTATAGGTTCAACCTCAAGCCTTAATAATACTATATTTTAATTAATTATGTAGAATAGGTTGAGTTTTTATAATTTTTTTATTTTTATTAGACCTATAGGGAAATAACAATTCCCTTTGGGAGAGTCATTTACCAACAAATATCGATTTTGTTTACATATCTTTACATTTATATATTATATAAAATTATACTTATATATTCTAGTTTTATTATATGTATATGTAGGGTAATATATTATAAATATTAGGAATTATATGTTTTATTTTATATTATATATATTACTATTTATTATTATATTTTTTAATGTTATAGATTAAATAATGTATGCATGTAGAAATAATGCATTATATTCATACCCTAGGTGTATTTATTTATTTATTAAATAATATTAATATTTTTAACCTATTTATGATGGATATGAATTGAAAATTTTTGGATTCCAATCATATTACAAATGAGTATGGGGATGGGTTTAAAAAGTTTATCACATTTGAAAGAGAGCACATAAAGAACTATTCTAAAATCATTTATCCATGTTTACATTGTTGTTATTCAAGATGAATTTGTCTAGAAAAGTTATAAGAACACTTAACCTATCATGGAATAGATCAATGTTATAAATATTAGACTAAAAACATGGATGAACTGAATTTATTTAGTGAAAGGAATAATACTATGGTTTATGGATTATTTGATATGAGTGAAACCATAAATAATCAGGGAAATCTTATTTAATGAATGGAAAATGTATTTGAAGATGAATTTCATGATTGTCCAAAGATGATTGAGATTTTAATTATTTTCTCAAATATTCCATTGTATCATGATATTACAAAATATTCAACATTATTATCCACATTAAATTCATATGATTTTAAGGCTAGGAATGTATGGAGTGAAAAAAACATACTAAACTACTTTCTCTCTTTAGTGATATGTTAAGAGAAGATAATGATATTTATTGTGTATCATATGGTGCTAAATTCAAGATGGGAAAATTCATCACCCAACAGACTCTCCATAGTGAAAGAAAATTTATCATGAGTACCCTAAATTTGGAAACAAGTCGAGAAACCTCCATCACACTCAATCATTGTATATAATTAATCTTTATGGTGTATAATGTAGCACTCATGGTTTATAACCAATTTTTTTAAATTATAAATTTCAACCATGGTTATGCATGAAGTACATGTACACCATGTTGTCACTTATTATATCATGACCAAAAAAATATGGTAATGATATCAATGTTTCTCTAGATCCATTTATTTAAGATCAAATATTGATATGGGATTTAGTTGTTAAGATTTATGATTCTTATAGAAATAATTAGTTATCATTGACGACCATGTTATTTGTGATGATAAATGAATTTCCTTATTATCTAAATTTTCAAAGATATATAATTAATTGAATGTTAGGGTGTTCTACTTTGGATAAAGGTACACACCTAGTTAGGTTGAATTATATATTAAATCCATTGATTTTGGGAAATTAGTACTTTTCTCCCAAAAGACATAAATACTGATCTTAGAAAAAACTATTCAATGTGAATTCAAAAGAATGCACAACACATTATCTATAGACACGTGATGAAAAATTTGAGAAATTAAAGGTTATTGCCACTATTTATTGTAAATAATTTTTTTTATAAAAATAGGTTTTAAAATGAGATTAGTTTTCTTGAAATACTATATTATAATTATTTACAAGTCATACATTTTTTTGATTTCATTCATGTATAAAATAATTTGCGTGATAGTTTCATTGGAACATTATAAAATTCCACACACAAAAATAAAATATGGAATGAAGGAAAGGTTAGAAAATATTTATAAGGGGATAAAAGAATATTTGGCACTGATGAAGGGTGAAAGATGAACCACTCTTACTCTATTGTCTTACATGATTTCCAGTCAAGAGAGATTTTAGATTTTCAACTTCTTTTATAGTATAAATGTTTTATAGGGGTATTTGTAAAATATAAATATTATTTTTTCAATGAAATTTTTTTTCTTAAAGGGATTAAAAAATATGAATGTTATGTTTTGTTTCAATATTTAGTACCAATGTTTATACATTTCATTCTACCTAAAAAATGTGACATGAATTAAATTGAATTTTCATCTTTTTCAAAGAAATATTTAGTAAAGTTAAATATCCAATTATGCGATTACTAAAATTATATGATAGAGTGGTTTACATGATGGTTCAATATGATAGAGAGATCAGACTATGTGGTGTTATAAAATACAAATTGATGTACCCAATTTAAGGATATATAATAAATTTTAAAGGGTATTTCAAAAATAAAATATGGTCATATGGTTGAATTTTAGAGAGAGAATTTATTGAGGAATCTATTTAATTCTATACCGATATTCAATTTGGATAGAATTGGTCACCCAAGATATCTTCACAATAGACACCTTCTGAGTGAGGTAATTTCCATTGGAGATTTGGTCACAATTACCCTTATAGAGTGGGAATAGTATTAACTTTACATTTTAAATAAAAATATAGAACTTTAACCATATTTTGAAACTCCCAAAGTGATTCTTAAGTATTTAAATCCATATACGTATAAAATTTATTTATCAAATAGACATAATAATTTTTTTATTGGATGGTTTTGAGGATATTTTTTAAGATGTTATCTATAAATATGAATTCAATTTTAGAATAACTATAATGGCTAGAAAAAAGACCAAATTTATATTTATTATCTTCAAATAGATTTGTAATTAATAGTTATATATCCTATACAAAGAAAAAAGATAAACATAGTATGATGAAAAATAGTGGAGTTACTCTAGTGGTGGAAGTGACGCATGTATCTGGTGCCAAGGAAAGAAACTTTATTTATTTGAATATGTAATACTTTGGAATCATCAAAACAATATAGGAGTTGAAGTGTAAAACATTCCAAGTTCTGATTTTTGATTCAAATGGTTTCATAAAAAAGGATTAGTTAAAATAAATTAATTGGGATTCATGAATATGAATTTCACAAAGTAAAGTTACAAGGATGTACTGATAGTTATCAAATCATAGGTTGTTTAGTTATTTTTTAATCAAATCCTACAAAAAAATTGGTCAATTATTCTATTGTTAAATAAAAAACTATAGGTTCAAATGAGAATTTCATTATGGATAACCCTTTCATTGGAATGTCACAATAATTTTTAAGGTCATATTATTAATAGTTTCTTGTATATCAGAGGGAATCACAAGGATGGTATTTGGATACTCTATTATAACTCCACCCACCTAGTTAGATATTCAGTAACTGTATTATAGGGCCATAAGAACTCATATTCACCTTCCCATATGCCCGAGGTTTCTGATTAGTAGTGAGGATCTGTGATGGTACCATTGGAATATTATATTCTCTTATCATAGAGATTAATAACATTATAAATATAGATAATAACTTGAATATAGAAAAATAAAGAGATAAAAACATCACAAGAAGTCCCAATAAATAGTATTCACAACCCTAATTTATAAAAATAAGGGGTATATAAGTCATACATAGTATATAGACTACATCAAAATCCATTTTAGGTAGATCATACGCATAAAGCTCCAAAAAAATAAAAATAAAAGAAATAGAAAAATACTAAAAAATTAATCCATAGACTAAGAACAATCTCATCTCCCCTGCTTTATCTTAGCTAATTTAATCAACCCTCGAGAATAGGTCCCTTACCCTTGTCATTTCCTATATTCATGAAGTCTCCTTGGGTAACCAAGGTGGAACAAGAAGGGTATTAGTACAACTAAATATTCTACAACTAATAACAACACTAAATATATCAAATATAATCATAAGTTTATTCCTATGTTAATAGTAAATAAAATAAATCAAAATAAATGACCATATTCTATCATTGAGTTCTATGGTGGCCCTTGGAATTTACCATACATTCTTCGACCACTCCCGAATATCTATGAATGTGATATATATATATATATATATATGTATGTATGTATATGTATGTGTGTGTGTGTACATCAAGGGGAAATGGTGCACATATCTGTGATGATATCATATCATATAATACCTGGAGGAAAGGCATCCACCTCATAGATCCTATTTATAATACTCGAGGGGAATGAAACCCACCACATAATCCTCATAACATGTAATCAAGGATAATTACACCCACCATTTAAATATCATAACATAAAACCATGGGAATAGTTCCCATCCCATAAATCACACTTTACAAAACTAGGGGGAATGAAACCCACCCCATGAGTCTCATAACAAATAACTGAGGGGAATGGTTCCCACCTGTGAATCTCATTACTCTTAACAGGGGGTAATAACACCCACATCATGAATCTCATAACACATAATTGGGTGGAATTCCCCACCCCATTAATCTCATAACACATAGCTTGGGGGAATGAAACCTACCCCATGAATCTCATAAAACATATATAGGGGGAATGTCGCCCACCCTAAGAATTTCAAACCACATAACCGTGGGAATGGAACCCACACATTTTATAACATATCATATAACTAAGGTTAATGAAACCCAACCTTGTTATCTCACATGTAATGGATTTAGTGGCCCTCAACAGCTCTCCCTATGTGTTTCATGCCCTTGGTGATCCCTCCTCAGATATGGTGATTTTTGCTCCTAATCCTTCTGTGGCAGCTGAATTCTCCCCGCATTGTGTGTATATGGTTTTTTCTATGGGTGGATTTTCATAGAAATACTTCAAGGTGGATCTGATCCACATTCTGAAGTCAGATCCCTCTTCACTATTGGAACAAATTCCTGTTATCGATCTATCTCCTAGTTGTGCTAAGAAAGTTGAAGGTTTTCCCTTGGTTGACCTTACTGAGGGAGAGATTTGGGAGTTATTAGTGTTTCATGATTCAACATTGGTTACCCATTTTGGCCATAAAGAACCACCCCTCAGATGGTTTGGGTGTTTTGTTTTTTCTTGGGATCTCATACAATCAGTGGTGGTCTCAGAGATCCTGATATTTTCTTTCTATATTCATCTGCAATATAGGGAGGATTTTGTTTGGGCATGGTCTAGGGAAGGTCATATTTGTGAAAAATGGTTCTTATCACTGTCTCATTGGTCCTGGGACACACACTTTGGCAGCGAGTCCAGTATGGTCATGGTGTGGATCCACCTTCCAGTTCTACCTCTACCTTTCCATAATCTGGACATTCTACAGTTTATTGGTAATCCGATTGGATCTTTTATCTACGTGGATGCGAATACCAAAATCATGCCGTTGGCATCTTGTTGTTAGATTCACATTGAAATGAACATAGCTATGAAATTCCTTTTATAGATTCCTTTTCAAGATGGAGATGGTCTCAAGTGGTGGAAACACCTTTTTTTATTGAACCTATTAATTTTTTTGTCATTTTCATCTTCCAGGGTCATTTAGAGGTTTCATACAGGAAGATATCTGGCCAAAAAGGTTTTTTCCATCTAGAATTGATTCTTAGGGGGCTTCTTATTTGGGTGGTGCTTCTAGTTCCTAGGAGGAGCTAAGGGTTTCCACTTGTCTGGGGAAGGATCTGGCAGCTCTTTCTCCCTCGAGATGTGACAGATTCAATCTGGTGGGCCCCTCAATTCCAATTTTTGAATCTTTTTTACCTCTCTCCAATAATCCTTCCAGCCTGTCCAGGATAGATTCTAAGGATGTTCATGATCCTATTGGGATATTCTTCCCAAATTACCCTCTTTTTAGTCTGATGAGGATTATGGTTGCTTCCGCTCAAGAAAACGGTGTGTCTTCTCCTTAGATGTTAGGAATTTTTAGGTACCTATATTAGTTCAGCCTTCGCTAAGGATTCTTTCCAGTCCCACTACATATTCTTATCGGAGGGAGTTCTGAAGGAGATTCGGGAGTCTTGACATGATTCGAAGTGGGATATTCTTATTTCTCTTTTCCAAGATTGGTTTCTAATCAGTTTCTGGAAATATTACATTTCTTATAATAGTAAGCTTCTATCTCTTGAAGATTTCATGGAACTAAAGATCTTTGAGGGTGATACTACTCCTTTGGATGCTCCTAATTCTATCAAGTCAAATGTAATTTCTTCTATTTAACCTATAACTCGATCCAAATTTAGGGAATCCATAAAGGGGGGATCTTCATAATGCTCATGAAATATTAGTCAAGAGGCCCTTCCTCTATTCTTCTAATGTGTTCAGTTTTATTTTGGAATGAAAAATTATTGGGGGTGAGGGCCAAATGTTCTTTCATTGCTATAGAAATTAGGTACTACCATGCTTCTATGGTGGTGATTCTTGAACCTAAACAATAGTTAGGTCGTATTTATCTCTATACCAAGAGCATTGGTTTTCTCTAATACTTACATGCCTCTCCTTGTAACATCCACATTTGGGTCTTTTGGAGAAAATATTTAGATGTCCAATTGGTGGATGATACTTACCAATGTTTAACTACTAATGTTTTTTCTAGAGGAATTAAAACCCGATTTACCTTTTTTTATTATAGCATTGAGTTTGTGGAAAGGAAAGCTCTTTGGAAGCATCTTTAAATATTTTATGTAAGAAAAAGTCCTTGGTTTTCTAGGTACTTTAACTCTATTATAGATACATCAGAGTAGAAAGGAAGAGTGGGAGGTTTCCACAATGGTATGCAGGAATTTATAAATTTTATGTCTTCTACTGGGCTAATGGGACTGGGATTTGTTGTTAACAAATACACTTGGTGTAATAATAAAAAAGGTATGAGTAGAATTTGGAGTTGTATTGACTGATACATCTCTAATATTCATGGATTGGATTCTTTTAGGATGGATTTAATTAATCATCTATGTAGGTCCCTTTTTGACCACAGTCCTCTTCTGGTGGAGTTGAAAAAAGTGTTTCAAGGCAACATAACTGTTTCTACTCAACCTGCTGAAACCAGAGGGAAGGATTCATGAAAATGATGAGATCCTATTGGGATAGTGAAGAAGTTGGGAGTAATTGGATTGACCCATCTAACCATCTAAGGAGACTCAAGAAATTAGTTTAGGATTGGCTAAGGGTGAACCCAATAGAGGAGGTGAATTTGGAGGTTTTGAAGGGTGAAAAATAAATTTTCGAGGGGGGTATTCAAGATCATTGTGATGATGATGTATTCTCTACACTCCAATACAAGCACAAGTTGTTGGATGAGAAACTTTTGGAGGTTAAGAGGGCCTATGGGAAAAATTTGAGGGATATTTGGTTGAAGTAAGGGGATCAAAATACTTATTTTTTCCATTCTTGTCTGAAAGAAAAGAAAAGAAGTATTTACATCAATATGGAATTGTAATATGGCTCATTTACCTCAGATTTGGAGGTTTTAGAGAAAATATATCTTGAAAAATTTAATGATATATTGGATGATCCCAGTAATATCAAGAGAGATGGATCAGATAACTATAATGAAGAATATTCCTTTCTGAGTTTCATGTAGGAGTTCATTAGTGTCTATGAATACAATTTTTTGGTGAAAATCATGAAGGAGAAGGAGGTGAAGGTTTCCATTCTATGCTTAAAAATGAATAGTGAACCCAGACATGATGGCATGCCTGGTGCTTTTAATGTAGTATATTAAGACTTTGTGAATGCTCATCTTGTTTGTTTCATTTAGTAATTTTTCATAGGAGGTTCAATTCCGAGAAGGGTGTGTGCTTCTAGTGTGGTCTTAATACCAAAGGTTAAGGATCCCACTATGGTTAATCTGTTCCAAACAATATTATTATGTAACTTATCTTAAAAATTATCACTAGTCTTATTGGTAGAAGGTTGTCTGGTGTCATACCAAGACATATATCAGAGGAGAAGGATGAATTTTTTAAGGGTTGGTTCATTTAGGAGGTGATCGGTATTACCTAAGAAATGGTTAGGGGTCTTAACAAATGATCCATTGGTCCCAATGTCATCATTCATTTAGATATGAAAAAATTATATGATCAAATCAAGTGGGGATTTATCATTTTCATGATGAGAAGTTTGGGATTTCATGAATGGTTCTGTGATCTATGTTTTAAGTGTTTCTCATCTCCTTGGATCACTATTTTTCTCATGGGTAAGGGTTTTGGTTTCTTCAATAATGTGCATGGTGTCAGATAGGGAGACCCATTATCTTGGGTTTTCTTATTATTGACTCATGAGGATTTATCCAAGAACATCAATCATAGCTTGGTGTAGGGGCTTATGTATCCTTTTATCAATAGAAATAGTTGCAATATGGTCTCTCATTGATGTTTATTGATGACATTAATGTGTTTAAAAATGGATGGAGAATATCCTTATCCTTGTTCATGGACATCGTGTAAACTTATGGTAGATTCAGTGGAAAATCATCAACTTTCAGATGAGTAATGTTTTCATATATAATAAATTCTTGGCCAACCGCTATGGATACATTCATGACATCTTAGGGATGAATTGGAGGCCTCATCCAATGACCTATCTTGGTGCCCTAATTTCTAATAGTCAAATTAAGAAGGGTTTTTAGGCTCTTATCAACAAAATTACAAGAAGGATTAATAATTGGGAGAAAAAATTCCTTTCCTCTAGAGGGAGGGTTACCCTGGTTAATCTTGTGATGACTTCTATCCCAATGCATTTCCTATCGATTGTTGGGATGCCCAAGGGGACAAATGCCATGATGGAAAGTATCATGAATTTTTTTCTCTGAGATGAAAAGGTGGAAGGAAAATGTCAATGGGATTCGGGGATTTGTAAGGATATATCCATTGAATAAGGGGGCATGGGCATACAAAACATCTTCGAAACTATGAATTATAAGAAAGATTGTCTACAATGCGATGTGGTTGAAGAAATTTTTTTATGTGCCAGATTCATGTGCTATAGAAATGGGGAAAGATGGGAGGTCTGGATGGGAAATAGGGTGCTTTCCAGTCATTCTAAATGCATACTAAACCATGTGGTTGACATGTAGGATTACTCTTGCTAGGTGATTGGAAAAGGTGATATCAATCTTTGGAAGGACAATTGAGTGGGAAAGAAATTTTATTTTCCTAGGTGCCCAATTCCTGAAACCTCTTTCAATGAGGCCAACCGACATTCAACCTCGATGGATGATATCCTTAATGAGGATAAAAAGGTAATTTTTGAGGTTATTTTCTTTTGTTGATGCCCCTAAAAGGTGTTTCTTCATAGGTTCTGCTTCACAGGTTTTGTTTCAATTGATTCTCCATCTGGGATTATAGAGACATTACCTGAGAACATAGCATGTCAGACATGTGGGATTTGACACTATAGTGCAAGGAACTTCCAACTAAAATGAAATTTATCATTTGGTGCATCAGGAACCAAGATGTTCCCATGGATGAAAACATGTCGTGCAAAGGTATTAATCTGGTCTCTAATTTTTTTCAATGTAGTAGAATGAAGAGGGTGTACATGGTGAATCTATTTTTTCAGAGTGAGTGGGTAGCATGTTTATGGGATTTAGCGGGGTTTCACAGCTTGGTTGAGGGACATACTATCACAGATTTTATATCACGATGGTTGTAAGGTATGAGCTCTCATTCTATGGAAGTTTGGGATAATTCCCTCATTCATATGATGGTTTTTGGTCCCTTTTGGAGGCACACAATGCAAGGAGGGAAGGTGATATCCATTTCACCTTGTACCTACCGATCCAGATGAATTTGATGATTGCATATTTGGGTCCTCTTATTAGAGATGGTGGTAAAATTGATTTGCTTTCAAGATTTCTTACTAGGTTATTAGTGTCTGTGGGTGTTTCCCATTCTGTGCAGGCTCATTGGGTCTACGAGATTCCTCTAGTTAGGGGACTAAAATTATATTTGTATGGATCCTTCATAGTTGGGATGATGAGGGTTGGTGGACTAGTTTGAAATGGTAATGGTTTAGTTCTAATTGGTTTCATCACTTTTTATGGTCTTGAAAATTCCATGGGAGCAGAGGTAAGAGCCATTATCTCTATTCTTTACCTTTTTGAAAGGTTTAATATTGCGATTGATGATATTAAATCAGACTTTGAAGCTCTGTTTTTGATTCTACACGGTTCATCAGAACATCCTTGGGAGTTAGAGTATTATTTTAGGAAGTGTAAAATAATTATCTGGCAGGACAACGCTGTTGGGAATGTATGAAGATAGAAAAACTTTGTGGTAGATGGGTTATCTTGAGCAGGTATAGACGATGAGGATCTTATTATTTATAGTATCATAGGATCTCTACCTATTAAATTCATGCAGGCTATGAAAGAAGACGCTCTGGGGATGCATCACTTCAGGCCTCCTTGACTGGTTTCTCTCTTGTTTATTTTTTGTTTGTTGTTCTTTTTTGACTTTTTGATCAATAAAAAGGTAAATTTATATCAGTATATTATATATAAAATATCAAGAGATTTGTTCTATACCCTGTAATTTCATATAACATTAATATGAGGAATGTGTTGTTTTCCTGATAATCTCTTTTATAAATGATTTGAGGGAAGTGAGGACCACCTAGTAATCAGATAAATATATTAAAATATATCATGTATAATATTTACATCCTAGGAATCATCCTAGGATATCTACATTTGTTTTATAAGTCACCAATATGTTTAGGGAACCTTGTGGGTCACCCCAATAAAATACTATTTTCTCTAAAATCTTGATCACCTCACATAATATCTAAGGGTTTAGGTTTATATCTATAAATGGGTTATTTTTATACTAATGAAGGATTTAGACCTGATGAATGAAAGTGAGATACATTTATTTATATTTTGTTCAAGTGTTCATTATTTTGGATTGAACACACATCACACATACTTAAAAAAAGGAAAGACATTAGGGATAACGTAAGGACCACTTATCTTAGGCTCATAGACAACCACTCATTTAATATCATTCATCGATTTGAGATCAAATGGTAGGAATCTAATATTCATAAAAATAACTAAAATAAAGAACATGTTTCCATAAATATCACAAGACCACAAAACAATAATAAAAACCAATAAAGGATGGAAAATTAGTGTTAGGATTACATATATATATATCTATAATATTGAATGATGTGATAATTCATCATTGAGAAAGGGAGAACACACTTTTGAGGAGAGGAACTCAATAGAAAAAATGTGTAATGTCATATAAACTTCATGAGAAGAGGATCCTCTTATATTTCATTAATAATAATAAAACAATTTATTTAATAAATTATTTAAAAAAATGATCACCATGCGTATCATTGCATGGCCATATAGGTTGAGGTGTGATGATCGTTCAATTCCTATTCATAGTGTGGCTTTCAGTTTATGACATGGTGTGTCCCACTTAGTAAGAGTGAAGGGAGCCTCACTCCTTATTCCATAAAAATGCGAAAACCATGGTTGTTGTGTGAAGAGACTTCTTGGTCTATCTATGAAATGAAACACCTCACCATTATTTTCACCCTCACCATGACTCATGGTGTGAAAATAATTTTTTTGGCATGATCTATGTTTCCTCAAAAAAAATTCAAAGGAAAAAACTTATGGTTTTTAAATACTCTGTAAGGTTTTAGGACTTTTCTCAATTTTAAAAAATCATGTTTTTAATGGTCAGAGTAGTGAATCTACTAATCCCATTATGGTGTGACCTACATTATAAGGAAATTTAATATACTTATTATGGTTAATAGTTAGGATGTGATTTCCACTTCATGGACTGATATAGGATTTCTTCTAAAAAATATTCAATGGAAAAAATGGTAGAAACATCTTATGATTTTCAAATTTCTTCTAATGTAATGTTTTTCACACTAGGAATCCCTAGTAATGACGTTACACTTAGGTACATATGTAAATAATTTACTCAAATATCCATCACAACACTATGAATACCATTTATGATGAAGCAAACCTCTTACAAAAAATTTAACAATTTTTAGACTTAACAACTAAAAAAGCTCTAAGGCAATGCTAACATCTCCATCAACACATAATGCTTATATAGATATAGGAAATACAAGATTATTGACGAAAATTTTAATTTTTCTTAATAATATCTATTATTTTACAACCTACCCACCTTATATTTTCTCAACCTCAAGTTTTGTCATCAACCATTATAGAAACACATCAGTGAATAACTCCTTCCATTATACTGATATATCAAACTCTCAATCCCATGTATCTTCATATATAATGTCTTGATACAACTACACCCATATTAGAGGAATCATCTTTCCATTTATCATATTTTTATTATGGTCCAAAATTCCTATAGGGAAGTCCTCGATAGATGTGTTAGCCTTGACCTCTGCATCCTTGATACCGATGATCAATACAACTGATGTTGAGGAATTCCACTAAACTGATCCTCTCCATGACCCCAAATGGCCCCAAATACCTTTGAACTAAATACCCCTACATCAAAACACAGTGACTCCCCATCCTCAGTGACACCCATAAAAATACCTTTTCAGCCACCTTAAAATAAAAATTATGATGTTTTTAGATGCTATAAAAACTCTATCTATTCTAAGTGGTCTCTAGACACTTCTAGATATACCAAATGTTTTCTAAAATATCTTTAATGAGACTCAATCCAATAATCGATGACACTTTTTTCTCTAACTAGCGTAGAGTTAAATACCACAACCTACTATATATATCTTCAAAAGGATCCATCTAAAATAATGTACGATAGATGTTTCTTTAAGATAAATCTATAAGAGATAAGTGGTTTTCCCAAGTACCACCAAATTTCAAGATTCATTCTCCCAATATTTCCTTCAAATTTTGAATGGTGTGGTTAGACTAACTATCCATATACAATTCATAATCAATTATTAAGTTCACATATGTACCAAATGAATTATAAAATATATTCTAGAAGTTTGGCATAAAGTTGGTGTCCATATCTAAGATAATACTCCTAGGGATTCCACATAGATGTTCTGTCTATTAAACATAATGCTTATAAAGATCATTAATTGGTAAAGTTTAAAAAATAAATAATAAATTAGAGAATTTATTTAAATAATACATGAAAAATCATACGACCTCATTTCCTTGAGGTGTTCTTGTTAACCACATCATGAAGTCTATTGTCACGTTATCCAACTTTATCTTAGGATAGGGTACTAGATATAAAAGGTCAGTTGGCATCTTGTGCTCATCCTTCAACTGAATACAAGTGAAGCACCATGTGATATAACTCACAATGTCCCTATTTATCCCAAACCACAAATATTTCTTGTATATATCATCGTTCATATTAGTCAATAACTTATAAATAGACCTATTTTTGGTATGTGATTCCCTCATACACTCATCATCCACACTCATTAGGACCACAACATGACCTTAGACATGAAGTATCTCATCAACATAAATAGAGTAATCTTATGGTGGATCCCATACATAAATGTTATGTCTCATAACTAGACAGTTTGAATCAAATATTTTAATCCTCTTGACCCATATAAAAAGTTAATATAAAATAGATAATTGTTTAATGGTCCCTTGGTCTAGGTAATCCTTGATTTCAGGATATATTTAATCTAAAAGGTTTATTATCTTCCACTCACTACTAGACTTATTCAACACTTGATTCTAATTCCTCATACTCAAAGCATCAATAATGATCTTACCAATCATAGAAGTATATTATATCTGAATGTAAAAGGAATGATAACACTTAACCCACCATTATTCTTGAAGGTTTATATCCCGATGTGAGAAATATATATCTTGGGAACTTATGATTTGAATACACCACAATTATCTTAACAAAAATGTAATTATTCTAGTATATCATGGTATACACCATTTCATATAGCTTGGCATGACCAGAGGTCATCACAGCCCACAAAATTACATTTATTAACCTACACTAGCACAGTAATGTAGGGTCGATCCATGGAGAAGGAAGGTGAGTGCTCTAATGTTTATTTAAAACCCCCATTGTTGTCAGCAGTGTGGAAACATTTAATTACTTTTCATCTTTTTATATTTTTTAATATTTTATTTAATATGAAGTGAAAAAAACAACATAAATTCTATTAATCTCCTATTTACTTAACTAGAAATTGAAACAGTTAGAAGCAATAGTGTTAACCAAAGATAAGATAAAAAGTAAATAGAAGTGTTGAGAGTTGATCAAATGGTAAGCTCGATTGGATTAAAATCTAATATTTATAAAAATTATTCTTCATTATATTGAATTCACACCTTGAAAATTAGTGGTTAACTCTTCCTCGCCAGAAGAAATAACACTCTTTGTTACATTTCTTGAAGATGGCCACATCAAAAACCATATACAACATGTTGTTTTAACAATGTTAACAGAAATATATCTCATGAAAAGTTTCTATAGTTAGAAATTTAAAACTTTGATAAAAATAATCCAAGATCAATCTCACCAAAAGATCAAGGATTGAATTTTTAATTTCAAGAAGGTGCAGACTCAAATTTAGATTTGAGAATCAGATCTAATCTCACCGAAGGAATCCGAATCTCATTGGGAGATATTTAATGAAGAAGATGAAAATATGAACCAATAGATATTCCAATTTCACAAACAAGAAGTTAAGAAAAAATAATTTTCAATTCAAAAGTAGAAAATACAACATAAATAAAAACAGAGCAGAGGAAGAAGAATTCTCCCTCTGTGAATGATGTTCATGATTTTCTTCCCCGCTCCCGCAACTCCATGTCATCGGTACCCTCTTGGTGTCTCCCAAAAGTTTATCTCTCAAATTGTGTGGCGTGGAAACAGAATGAGAGTCCCCCATCCTAAATCAGATGATTTCTCTATTATAAGTACATATTTTCTTCTGCTGCTTGTCACCGAACATTTTCCACTGACTTCAAAAGCCCTTCACAAATGCACTACACACATGCCTTTTTTGACGACTAACATGTCGCGCCATCTTTGCCCACGAAACTAACTCCCACTGAGTTAGTTGAATGAATGTGGATGTGTTTTTGAGTTTGATATGAAACTTCAAGTATAAAACAGAGGATCATTAAATCAGCTAAAAAGAAAATTTAAAATAATTACTTAAATAACAAGATAGATTATAAAATATTGTCATTAATTAAAAAAACATAATTTTTTTATTTTAGTTATATTATTAAATAATTTTATATAAGTAATTATTTATATTTGTTAAATTATTATTAAAATAAATAATTACATTAAAAAATTTTATTATAATTACTAATAGATTCACAACAGTAATTACTACGATTAATAATTTATTTTTAAATTATCATTTTAATTTATTATTATATAAATTTTTATTTTAACATTAAAATTTAGTTATTAAAATTTATTTATTTTAAAATAATTTATAAATTATTATTAATTACTTTAGTTTATTTATTTAAAAATTCTGTTTTATTAATATTTATTATCTTATATTTATTATTTATTTATAATTATTATCATTTAACATTTTAATTTAATTATATATTTTTTTAGTTTTTATTAAAGTTTATTTATATTTTTTTTGAAGTTAATTATATCTCCCCCTCAAATCAGTGCAAAGTAGGGGAGGGAGTAGGGTTCTTCGACTCTTCTTCCTGAAGGTGGCAGCTCCATAGAGAAACCTCGAAGGCAGCTAACTCTCCTCCGATGAACAATGGCGGTGAATGGCTCATCTGGCTCGGATATCTCCAGCAAAGTAGCAGCTATATGTGATTTTGAGGAGGGACGAGAGTCAAAAACTCAAGCAGAGGGTTTTAGATCTCCTTCAGGAGGTGGATTTTTTAGAGGTGCACAGAAGGAGGAGGTATTTCTCGGTTATTCCAGAAGCTTCTATGAGGCAGTGGTTCCCTCCGGTGAGACCTCCCTGCACATCCTCGAAGTGGAGGCTTTTCTAGTGTGTGGCGGAGCTTCAAGTTCTTCACAACGGAGACGAGTTCATCTGGATGGGCTCACCTCCAGTGGACTAGTGGTGTACGACTCTGGCCTTACAGAGGACTCCTCAACCCAGCATGGCTCATGTTTATAGCCTCTCCTCGTGGCTTCAACCAGTGGCGGGTTCAACCCATTTAGGTTCACATCATCATGGCCGTGTTCGAGATCAACTTCAGTGACCTAATTTGACTTCACAGCATATTATAATACAATTACGATGGCGGCGAACTCCTATACTTCAATAGAAGGTTTTCAGTTTTGTCTATAGATACGAAAAAGAGTTGAGTTGAAAGTATAATTGGTTCATTGAAATTGAAAATTGACTTGATTTTGTAAAAGTGTTGATTCAATTATGTTTGTGGAGGAATGCATGAATTCCTGGACCATGTTTGCATCAGGTAGCTTGGGTTCGAAGAAGATATTGAAGTGGTGAATCAATGGCTTCGTTGAAACCCTGAAGAGAGGAGGAAAAGTGGATGTGAATTGTGTCAGAAAAGGAATGAATCTGCGTGAGGAGAGGAAATGTGAAAAATCAGGGAAGAAGTGAAAGACGATGGATAGAATCATATAATGGTGAGGTACGACTCACCGTTAGGGGATTGGAAGCAGGGGAGTGGCAAAGGAGAGAGGGGGAAATTCAACAGTGAGGTGTAGGGGAGAAATAAAGGGAGATGATCGGTCGAAGGCACCTAATAGTGAGATGAAAAAAATGAACTATCGGTGAGGAGGAAAAACCAACGGTGAGGTGCAGGTGAGAGCACAAGGTCACCGATGGATTATAGATAAGGTTACTGATAGATAAAAGGGTGGGTCACCGTTAGTTTAAAAATAAATGAGGAGTTGTGTAAGGTAACTGATAATTTAAAATATAGAGGTTACCGAAATAAAAATTTAAGAGTAAACTATTCACCCGGTAGCTTCCAAAATCTAAGTCTACCGATAGACAAAAATAAGGGTCACTAGTGGCTTTAAAATCAAAAGTTCACCATCGCGCAACAAAAATAAATAGGGTCAGCAGTACCAATAATGTAACACCCTAAGATTTTATAAGATATATTATTTATAATTTTTTGGATGTCTTCTATTATACACTACATCAAGATTAGCTTGTACTATACGCAACACCGTATTAGCTTCCAGTATACGCAACACTATTCTTGGCTCGTGTTACACACAATTTCAAGTTCGTTTTGTGGAAATTATTCTACACAACATTATGTATAGATTCTGTTTAATGTTTAAATGAAATAAGTTTTGATTATGGTATACGGAACACCAAATGGAGATTTCACTACACGCAGCCTTGACTTGGCTTGCATTACACACAATCAAGACCTTCTTCGATAGTGTGTGTAGTACGCAATACCGAGTTTCACTAAATGAGATATAATTATAATATTATTATGAACTAGCCGTTATGAATAGTAATACCCACTTTTTGAAATTTTATAAATTTTATCATTCAAAATGGACTTCATTTTTGGATTCGTAATATCGAAATTCACCTAGGGTGATTTTTTGGTATTTTTCTGAAAACTTTCAATTTTTGATGAATAGTGAAAACACCGGGTTACTATTTAAAAACCAACTTTTTATTTAAATAATTATTTATTTTATTTAAATTTATCTTAGGTCAAAATTGATACATAATACCTATATATGTTCAATGTAATTCATTGGAGTCATTTTATAATAATTTTAGATATATAAAAATTTTATTGAACTTTTCACCGTGTTTTACCCACCTCCTAGGAGAATTTGAAAATTTACATAAAACTTAATTTTACCGCTTCTATGAGTGTAATTTTGAAAATCCATGAGACACGGTTAATATCAAGGAGTAAAATGTGTTTCAATAAGATAAAAATAATTTTTGGTGAATAGTAACTTTTTACTTTTATTTACCACGATTAAAAGTAAATAGGGTAATTAAGGGTAAAAATGGTATTATTATTACCCTAGAACATGTCCTAATTCTATTGGATAAGTTTAATTCGGGCAAAAACAACCTTAGGAATAAAATATGACCATTTAGGTCCACTTGGATTAGATTAGGACATTTATTATTCTTTTATTTAAAAAAAGAGTTAAAATAGTTAAAATCAAAGTTAAATAACTAAAACATATTTAATATATGGTTATAAATAAGATAAATTAGACTATAAATATTAATTAGAAATCTAAAATTATTTCCTACCTAATGGTATTTTATTTATAATTTTTAGACATTAAATAATTTAAGTTATTTATGAAACAATGTTGATGCAGTAATTACCTAAATAATGAAATATTAAAATAATTGATATTATAAATATCCAAATAAATGTAATTTGAGACTTTTTATGAATTTAACTAATTTAATAGGTTAATATGACATGTTAGTAGTGATTTAATTAACATTTTTCTAACTAATCATGCTGTTATGAGTTTCACAAAAATCAATTACCAAATAGTGTCAAAATTGACATAAAATAGTTTTTAAGACAAATATTATATTATTAATTGTTATTATATTCCTAAAAATCTAATGTTCGTCCAAATGACTTATATAAGGTTATATATATTAATAATGAACCACTTGTGGTTCTTTTGTCTGGTTATAGTAAGTTTATTAACCATATAGTATAAGAAAACAAGAAGACACGATAAAAGTAAAATTATTTAACTTAGAGTTAAATCTAAAAGATAATGTTAAAATAGTAACATAAACTTGTGTAAAACCTATTGGTTGAGAGGCTTTCGACCCATACCCACTTTATATTCGAAATAAATCAATTTGGAGCTATTATAAACCGAATATGACTTTATTATAAAATAATATTTTAAAGTTTTTCCAAAGGTGCCCCTCTCCTCCCTTATAAAAAGGGCACCCCTTCCCTCTTCTCTTCACACCCTTTTGAGCCTTTAAGCTCGGCCAACCCCTGACCATTTATCTTCTCCACTTCCCTAGAAACATTCTGGAGGTTCTGGTTTTCTCAAAAGACCAACTCTACTTCCTTAATAGGATTCTTAAAGGAGGTGCGTCGAAGAAGAGGTAATCTCTTCTTCCGATTCTCTCAAGTTTCTTTCTTCTTCTACTTATTATTCTTTAGTTGTATAATTATAAAGTAATAAAATAAATGTTAATTATATACTGATATGTTATTATAAATATTAAACAATTGTATTTCACCATCTATCCATCCTATGGAAAATGAAATTACCACGCGTGCGTACGTACGGAATACCGTCTCCACGCCGTGGTGTAATCTGTTTTCGACAACCACCTTACTTGGATGGGTATAATGGTGTAAATAAATAACTATATATAATTATTTTAAAGTGATATTAATTCTGAAATATTATACATACACTTGAATACAATTCCATGATCATTGGAATGATATCATCGCTCGTGCGTATGTACGGACTACCGTCTCCACGACGTGATTAGATTCATTCTCCATGTTAACCATTCATGAATGATTATAAAGTATATATAATGAATAATAATGAAATATATGACATAATAATAATACTGAATTTATGTATATATATATTTTTATGTCATCTACTTAATTCCATTCAATTCAATAAGGAAATGAAAACAACGTTCATGCGTACGTACGACCTACCGTCTCCATGAACGGTGTATTTAATTCCATTTATCGATCTATCATATATATATTTATATGATGAATATATATTTTATATAAATCATGTTTTACATTCTATAATTAAGTAAGTCAGGATATATGTAATAATATCAAGAACAACAAGTCGAAACACATTCAATAAATGAAAAGATTTTACCCAAATCGCTGCTTTTACATCGAATTTACAAAAGAACGGGTAATATAAAGTCATAAGTAAACCATATATAATATAATAAAAATGAATATTATTCTGTAATAAGTCAATGAAATCATTGAAATCATTATATAGGAGGTTCAGATACATATAAAGCATATCAGACATAAGGTAAGGGATAAATATTCCAATCTCGTTCTTATCTGAGATTGTTTATTCGTAAGTATTTACTGGGGTTATTGTTATCATCAATGTCCATGTTTTCTAAAAGTGTTTTTATGTATGTTTAAAGTCCTTTTTACCCATTTTTTACTTTTACTACATGGTATGTAAGGAATCTTTCTTTTGTTTACCATACAAGATAATTTTTGGCTTTTACGGAAAAATTATGAGAAGAATGTTTTTTTTAAATTATACGACATGAAAATATTTTTACGGTTTTCATAACGCCTTATTTACATGAAGCTTACTCTACAAGATTTAATGACTATTTTCAACAAAATTCTTTTCTTTTAAAATTTCATGGCATTTTTTGAAAATAAAATGATTTTGAAGAAGAAAGGATATTTTCCTCAAGAATTAATTTCAAGTGTTTTATCAAAACCATTTTCCATATTAGATGAAATTATTTCATATGTGTATGTTTCAAGTATAATGTATCTATTATTTACATGGTTTGATTCTTCTTATGATGAAATGATATCCATTTTTTTATATGGATCACGTTATGATGGGATGATGTTTATGAAACCCATTTTATTCTTTGGGTTATGATGAATGAATTATGTTTATTTTGTGGCACAAGTAATAATGATTTCATTATGAGATGGGTGAGACCTATATATCCCTCCAATGCATTGGGTAAAGATTTATATCCCATGATATAGACATGGATGGGATGGTAAGTTAATCCGGTTCAGTGTTATAGGACTGGAACGAGCAGTGAACTCGATTCAGAAAGGGACTTTGTCCACTAAGATGGCATTGGCAGCAATGCCTTGGCTACTATGGAAATCATAACATGTGCTTAATGGTTTCTACAATTACAAGTTTTTTTCCAAGATATTTTATCATGATTGATGTTCCATTATGATCTATTCCTTACGTACTGCCATGTTTTATGTCATTGCTCAAGATTTTTATGTTTAAACATTATGTTCATGTTTTTAAGTTCTAATGTATATGGTTTGTTTTATTTTCTCCATGCTTACCATTATTGAGCATTTGAGCTCACCCTTTTATATGTTTTCTTTTCCCCAGGATATAAATAAAAGTTTTAGGTAAGAAAACCAAAGGGGAAGATCTTTATGGGAGATGTTGAAGATATTTTACAACGATTATAAGATTTTGTTTTGAGTTTCCAAAGACACTAAACTATTACGATCCTTGAGTGTTGGTTTTGTTATCTAATAAGTATTCCACAAAAGTAATGTAATGTCCATGTACGTCAAGCTTTGGGTCTCTATAGTTGGTATAAGAGAAAAGGTTTAGTCAACCTTTGGAAACTAGGATGCAAAAACATTAGTGATATCCCTAGAGATATTTCTAAGGTATGTCTAGGGATGTCCCTAAGGATAAGTTTATGTATTGGTTATAGTCCTATAATTACGGTAACAATCTTAGAATTTAACCTAAGATTTTAGATATTGACGGTACTCCCGCTTTATTATGTTGTTTTCCCTAGAATGATTTTTTCCTCTCACACTATTCTTTTTGGGTTTAGAAAATGGATGGAAACAGGAAGATTCACGATAATGGAGGATATGATGGACAATGGAATGATATTCTTCATGAGAAACCAAATGAAATGAGATTTGGAAGTCCAAACATCATTATTATGCCTAATCAGCAATCTCATAATATGATCAATAATATCAACTTTGGTAAGTTTCCTGACTCATCTAATAAGAGAAAGATGGAGTTTCATGATGATCATAGAGGAAAGAAAGTTCAATTTTTCTCATGTAAATCATGTGGGAAGAGGCATCAAGGAGAATGTTTCAAAGGAACTGGAAGATGATTTGGGTGTAGAAACGAAGGACACAAATCCATTAAGTGCAAAGGAAAAGGTTTAGTTAACACCACGAAGAAGGATAATAGTATTGCTACGACATCAACAATGATTAGATGTTTTAAATGTGGAATTAATTGGAATTATGCAAACCAATTCCCTAAGGGAAAATCTCATGAAGAGAATCAGCATGGTCATATGGGTAGTGTTTATGTGGATGATGATGAGGAGAATACAAATGATATATGAGATGAAATAAGTGTTGAAGCATGGTCAATGGTTTAAGAAGGTAGTGTAATGATTGTAAGTTTATCAGGGGTTATGTTGTATAGGTAA
Organism: Viscum album; assembly: GCA_963277665.1. Lineage (NCBI taxonomy): Eukaryota > Viridiplantae > Streptophyta > Magnoliopsida > Santalales > Viscaceae > Viscum > Viscum album. The sequence continues at coordinate 399,266,763 of OY728127.1, read as the reverse complement.
TTTAATGGTACTATGGAATAAAAAAACATCTAAGGATTGTTACACTATTGTTTTTCCTAAAGTATTTGAAAGTATATTTTGAATGGTCCCAGTAACCATGAAAGGTTATTCAGATATTTGTTAGGAAAGAAGATGATATGCGCATAATGAAGGGATAAGGAGAAAATAATATATTTGATAGTATTCATGAGCTCATGGATGATAAAAGGACAAAGTGATATCATGATTTGAGTACATATATTTTTTTGGGATTTTGGTATGTAGAAAGAGTTAACTTCTGATAGAATTAATGTTTTTGATAAGGTTCTATGGTAATTCATGTTTCAAAAGAATACATGATTAAGGTATTCACATGTTGTGAATGTGACCAACAAGATATATCTTATGATATATGGGGGACAAATGAAGGAATTCACATGCTCGGTAGATGAAATTTCTAGTAATCGGACAGAAGTATTTTCGATAAGCCTAAAGGTTGGAATGGACATCATTTAGCATTGGTTAAGTATATAACTTTTTATTTCTTAAATGTTATGATAGTTAAGTTTTAGAAAAAGAAAAACCTGAACAACGGGCGACAACCCGTCGCGTCAGACAAGGTTGCGGGAATCGAACCCACAACCGAAGTGCGACGGGCCTTTATCACCTACCACTGGCCCACAGGAAGTCCCTGGTTAGTAGAAAGTAGTTTTATTTTATTAAGCAGTATGATAGATGAATTATAAGTCCATTGTTGGAATCATATACGATTTATCTCACCATAGATGGACTTATGTATTTTTAATAACTTATGCTAACCTTTTTATGATAGAAACAGATGGGATGACTTATCATTCTATCGCATGATCTGCTAACACTTCATGAATGAAAAATTCAACATAATTTCTTTAAATAGAGATGAAGTGGAAATTGTTCACGAAATGACCAACGATGATAGTACACTAAAATAAATTAAGTATTTCTCCTCATGTAAAAGTTCATCAACATTAGGGAAATGATCTTGAAAACCAAAAATGTTTTCCTAGTGCTCGTATATCTAATGAATTAGATGGTACCTTATATCATCACGAATTTATGTATTTGTGATTGTTGGATTTTTCATAACCATGTCCTCTACCACTCTTCATCAGAAGTTGATGGTTATATTTCTCTTATATATCTATATTTTCACCTATGTTGTCCTATGTGGAAACCCGGTGCTGAGTTACTTTGGGTGACTGTTATGATTTTAACTTCCCTTTTTAAAATGAAGTTTTAGTATTCCTTTTTAGTATGTGGGTTTATATGAAAGAAACATTCAAGTAGTAAACCATTTATAACCGCGACGAATTTCGAGGGTGAAATTCATTTTAAGGGGGGTAGAATGTAACACCCCGAGATTTTAGGAGATATATTATTTTTAATTTCTTGGATGTCTTCTATTATACACCACACCAAGATTATCTTGTACTATACGCAACACCGTATTATCTTGCTATATACACAACACTATTCTTGGCCCGTGTTACACACAATTTCAAGTTCGTTTTGTGGAAATTATTCTACACAACATTATGTATAGATTCTGTTTAATGTTTAAATGAAATACGTTTTGATTATGTTATACACAACACCAAACAGATATTTCACTACACGCAGCCTTGACTTGTCTTGCATTACACGCAATCAAGACCTTATTCGATAGCGTGTGTAGTACGCAATACCGAGTTTCACTAAATGAGATATAATTATAATATTATCATGAACTAGCCATTATGAATAGTAATACCCACTTTTTGAAATTTTATAAATTTAATATTTCAAAATGGACTTCATTTTTGGATTCGTAATATCGAAATTATCCTAGGGTGAATTTTTGGTATTTTTCTGAAAACATTCAATTTTTGATGAATAGTGAAAACACTGGGTTACTATTTAAAAACCGACTTTTTATTTAAATAATTATTTATTTTATTTAAATTTATTTTAGGTTAAAATTGATACATAATACCTATATACGTTCAATGTAATTCATTGGAGTCATTTTATAATAATTTTAGATATATAAAAATTTTATTGAACTTTTCACCGTCTTTTACCCACCTCCTAGGAGAATTTGAAAATTTACATAAAACTTAATTTTACCGCTTCTGTCAGTGGAATTTCGAAAATCTGAGAGACACGGTTAATATCAAGGAGTAAAATTTGGTTCAATAATACAAAAATAATTTTTGGTGAATAGTAACGTTTTACTTTTATTTACCACGGTTAAAAGTGAATAGGGTAATTAAGGGTAAAAATGGTATTATTATTACCCTAACACATGTCCTAATTCTATTGAATAAGTTTAATTTGACCAAAAACAACCTTAGGAATAAAATATATCAAGGAGTAAAATGTGGTTCAATAAGATAAAAATAATTTTTGTTGAATAGTAAATTTTTACTTTTATTTACCACGGTTAAAAGTGAATAGGGTAATTAAGGGTAAAAATTGTATTATTATTACCCTAACACATGTACTAATTCTATTGGATAAGTTTAATTCGACCAAAAAAAACCTTAGGAATAAAATATGACCATTTAGGTCCACTTGGATTAGATTAGGACATTTATTATTATTTTATTTAAAAAAAGAGTTAAAATAGTTGAAATCAATGTTTAATAACTAAAACATTTTTAGTATAGGGTTATAAATAAGATTAATTCGACTATAAATATTAATTAGAAAGATAAAATTATTTCCTACCTAATGGTATTTTATTTATAATTTTTAGACATTAAATAATTTAAGTTATTTATGACACAATGGTGATGCAGTAATTACCTAAATAATGAAATATTAAAATAATTGATATTATGAATACCCAAATAAATGTAATTTGAGACTTTTTATGAATTAAACTAATTTTCTAGGTTAATATGACATTTTATTATTGATTTAATTAACTTTTTTTAACTAATAATGTTGTTATGATTTTCCCAAAAATCAATTACCAAATAGTGTCAAAATTGACAGAAAATAGTTTTTAAAAAAATATCATATTATTAATTGTTATTATATTCCTAAAAATCTAATGTTCGGCCAAATTAATTAGATAAGGTTATATATATTAATAATGAACCACTTGGGGTTCGTTTTTCTGGTTATAGTATGTTTATTAACCATATAGTGTAAGAAAACAAGAAGACACGGTAAAAGTTAAATTATTTAACTTAGAGTTAAATCTAAAAGATAATGTTGAAATAGTAACCTAAACTTTTCTAAAACCTATTGGTTGAGAGGTTTTCGACCCAGCCCCACTCTAGATTAGAAATAAATCAATTTTGAGCTATTATAAACCGAATATGACTTTATTATAAAATAATATTTTAAGTTTTTTCCAAAGGTGCCCCTCTCCTCCCTTATAAAAAGGGCACCCCTTCCCTCTTCTCTTCACACCCTTTTGAGCCTTGAATCTCGGCCAAACCCTGACCATTTCTCTTATCCACTTCCCTATCAACATTATGGAGGTTCTGGTCTTCTCAAAAAACCAACTCTAGTTCCTTAAGAGGATGCTAAAAGGAGGTGCGTCGAATAAGAGGTAATCTCTTCTTTTGATTCTCTCAAGTTTATTTCTTCTTCTACTTCTTATTCTTTAGTTGTATCATTATAAAGTAATAAAATCAGTGTTAATTATATACTGATATGTTATTATAAATATGAAACAACCATATTTCACCTTCTATCCATCCTACGGAAAACGAAATCACCGTGCGTGCGTACATACGGAATACCGTCTCCACGCCGTGGTGTAATCTGTTTTCGACCACCACATTACTTGGATGGGTATAATGGTGTAAATAAATAACTATATATGATTATTGTAAATTGATATTGATTCTGAAATATTATACATACACTTCAATACAATTCCATGATCATGGGAATGATATCATCGCTCGTGCGTACGTATGGACTACTGTCTCCACGACGCGATGAGATTCATTCTCCATGTTAACCATTCATGAATGATTATAAAGTATATATAATGAATAATAATGAAATATATGAAATAATAATGATACTGGATTTATTTATATATATATTTTTATGACATCTACTTAATTCCATTCAATTCAATAAGGAAACGAAAACAACGTTCATGCGTACGTACGACCTACCATCTCCATGAACGGTGTATTTCATTCCATTTATCGATCTATCATATATATATGTATATGCTGAATATATATTATATATAAATAATGTTTTACATTATGTAATTTATTAAATCATGATATAAGTAATAATATCAAGAACAACAAGTCGAAACACGTATAATAAATGAAACGATTTTACCCAAATCACTGCTTTTACATCGAATTTACAAAAGAACAGGTAATATAAAGTCATAAGTAAACCATATATGATATAATAACAATTAATATGATTATTTAATAAGTCAATGACATTATTTAAATCATTATACAGGAGGTTCAGATACATATGAAGCATATTAAACATAAGGTAAGGGATAATTATTCCAATCTCGTTCTTATCCAAGATTGTTTATTCGTAAGTATTTACTGGGGTTATTGTTATCATAAATGTCCATGTTTTATAATAGTGTTTTTATGTATGTTTAAAGTCCTTTTTACCTATTTTTTACTTTTACTACATGGTATGTAAGGAATCTTACTTTTGTTTACCATACGGGGTACTTTTTGACTTTTCCGGAAAAAGTATGAGAAGAATGTTTTTTTTAAATTATACGGCATGAACATATTTTTACGGTTTTCATAATGCCTTATTTTCATTAAGATTACTCTACAAGATTTAATGAATATTTTCAAAAAAATTCTTTTCTTTTAAAATTGCATGGCATTTTGTGAAAATAAAATGATTTTGAAGTAGAAAGGATATTTTCCTCAAGAATTTATTTCAAGAGTTTTATCAAAACCATTTTCCATATAAGATGGAATTATTTCATATGTGTATGTTTCAAGTATAATGTATCTATTATTTACATGGTTTGATTCTTCTTATGATGAAATGATATCCATTTTTTTATATGGATCACGTTATGATGGGATGATGTTTATGAAACCCATTTTATTCTTTGGGTTATAATGAATGAATTATGTTTATTTTGTGGCACAAGTAAGAATGATTTCATTATGAGATGGGTGGGACCTATATCTCCCTCCAATACATTGGGTAAAGATTTATATCTCATCAGATAGACATGGCTGGAACGGTAAGTTAATCAGGTTCAGTGTTACAGGACTGGAACGAGGAGTGAACTCGATTCAAAAAGGGACTTTGTCCACTAAGAAGGTCTTGGCAGCAATGCCTTGGCTACTATGAAAATCATAACATGTGATTGATGGTTTTTACAATTAAAAGTTTTATTTCCAAGTTATTTTATCATGATTGATGTTCCATTATGATCTATGCCTTACGTACTGCCATGTTTTATGTCATTGCTCAAGATTTTGATGTTTAAACATTTTGTTCATGTTTTTAAGTACAAATTTACATGGTTTGTTTTATTTTCTCCATGATTACCATTATTGAGTATTTGAGCTCACCCTTTTATATGTTTTCTTTTCCCCATTATATAAAGAAAAGCTTTAGGTAAGAAAACCAAAGGGGAAGCTCTTTATGGGGGATGTTGAAGATCTTTCACAATGATTATAAAATTTTGTTCCGAGTTTCCAAAGACACTAAACTATTACGATCCTTGAGTGTTGGTTTTTGTTATCTAATAATTATTCCACAAAAGTAATGTAATGTCCATGTACGTCAATATTTGGGTCTCTAAAGTTGGTATCAGAGGAAAGGTTTAGTCAAACTTTGGAAACTAGGATGCAAAAACTTTAGTGAGATCCCCAGAGATATTTCTAAGGTATGTCTGGGGGTGTCCCTAAGGATAAGTATACATATAGGTTATAGTCCTAGAATTACGGTAATGATCTTAGAATTTAACCTAAGATGTTATATATTGACGGTACTCCCCCTTTATTATTTTGTCTTCCCTAGCATGATTTTTTTCTCTCACACTATTCTTTTTGGGTTTTAGAAAATGGATGGAAACAGGAAGATTCACGATAATGGAGGATATGATGGACAATGGAATGATATTCTTTATGAGAAACCAAATGAAACAGGATTTGGAAGTCCAAACATCGTTATTATGCCTAATCAGAAATCTCATAATATGATCAATAATATCAACTTTGGTATGTTTCCCAAATCATCTAATAAGAGAAAGATGGAGTTTCACGGTGATCATAGAGGAAAGAAAGTTCAATTTCTCTCATGTAAATAATGTGGGAAGAGGCATCAAGGAGAATGTTTCAAAGTAACTAGAAGATGATTTGGGTGCAGAAAAGAAGGACACAAATCGAGTAAGTGAAAAGGAAAAGGTTCAGTTAACACCATGGAGAAGGATGATAGTATTGCTACGACATCAACAATGATTAGATGTTTTAAATGTGGAATGTATGGGCATTTTACAAACCAATGCCCTAAGGGAAAATCTCATGAAGAGAATCAGCATGGTCATATGGGTAGTATTTATGTGGATGATGAAGAGGAGAATAAAAATGATATATGAGATGAAAGAAGTGTTGAAGCATGGTCAATGGTTTAAGAAGGTAGTGGAATGATTGTATGTTTATTAGGGGTTATGTTGTATAGGTAATTTAATGGTACTATGGAATAAAGAAACATATAAGGATTGTTACACTATTATTTTTCCTAAAGTATTTGAAAGTATATTTTGAATGGTCCCGATAACCATGAAAGGTTATTCAGATATTTTTTTGGAAAGAAGATGATATGCGCATAATGAAGGGATAAGGAAAAAAATAATATGTTTGATAGTATTCATGAGCTCTTGGCTGATAAAAGGACAAAGTGGTATCTTCATTTGAGTACATAGATTTTTTTTTTGGGATTTTGGTATGTGGAAAGAGTTAACATTTGACAGAATTCATGTTTTCACTAAGGTTCAATGGTAATTCATGTTTCAAAAGAATACATGATTAAGGTATTCACATGTTTGGAATGTGACCAACAAGATACATCTTATGATATATGGGGGGAAAATGAAGGAATTCAAATGATCGGTAGATGAAATTTCTAGTAATCGGACAGAAGTATTTTCGATAAGCCTAAATGTTGGAATGGACATCATATATTATTGGTTAAGGATATAACTTTTTATTTTTGAAATGATATGATAGTAAAGTTTTAGATAAAGAAAAACCTGTACAACAGGCGACAACCCGTCGTGTCAGACAAGGTTGCGGGAATCGAACCTACAACCGAAGTGCGACATGCCTTTATCGCCTACCACTAGCCTACAAGAAGTCCCTGGTTAGTAGAAACTAGTTTTATTTTATTAAGCACTCTGATAGATGAATTATAAGTCCATTGTTGGAATCATATAAGATTGATCTCACCATAGATGGACTTATTTATTTTTAATAACTTATGCTAACCTTTTTATGATAGAAACAGATGAGATGACTTATCATTCTATCGCATGATCTGCTAACACTTCATGAATGACAAATTCAACATAATTTCTTTAAATAGATATGAAGTGGAAATTGGTCATGGAATGACCAACGATGATATTACACTGAAATCAAGTAAGTATTTATCCTCATGTAAAAGTTAATAAACATTAGGGAAATGATTTTGGAAACCAAAAATGTTGTCCTAGTCCTCTTATATCTGATGAATCAGATGGTACCTTAGATCATCAAAAATTTATGGATTTGTGATTGTTGGATTTTTCATATCCATGTCCTCTTCCACTCTTCATCAGAAGTTGAAGGTTATATTTCTCTTATATATCCATATTTTCACCTATGTTGTCCTATGTGGAAACCCAGTGTTGAGTTACTTTGAGTGACTGTTTTGATTCTAAAATCCCTTTTTAAAATGAAGTTTTAGTATTCCTTTTTAGGATGTGAGTTTCTATGAAAGAAACTTTCAAGTAGTAAACCCTTAATAACCGTGACGAATTTCGAGGGCTAAATTCATTTTAAGGGGGCTAGAATGTAACACCCCGAGATTTTAGGAGATATATTATTTTTAATTTCTTGGATGTCTTCTATTATACACTAAACCATGATTAGCTTGTACTATACGCAACACTGTATTAGCTTGCAGTATACGCAACACTATTCTTGGCTCGTGTTACACACAATTTCAAGTTCGTTTTGTGGAAATTATTCTACACAACATTATGTATAGATTCTGTTTAATGTTTAAATGAAATAAGTTTTGATTATGTTATAGGCAACACCAAACGGATATTTCACTACACGCAACCTTGGCTTGGCTTGCATTACATGCAATCAATACCTTCTTCGATAGCGTGTGTAGTACGCAATACAGAGTTTCACTAAATGAGATATAATTATAATATTATTATGAACTAGCTTTTATGAATAGTAATACCCACTTTTTGAAATTTTATAAATTTTATCTTTCAAAATGGAATTCATTTTTGTATTTGGAATATCGATATTATCCTAGGGTGAAGTTTTGGTATTTTTCTAAAAACATTCAATTTTTGATGAACAATGAAAACACTGAGTTACTGTTTAAAAACCGACTTTTTATTTAAATAATTATTTATTTTATTTAAATTTATTTTAGGTCAAAATTGATACATAATACCTATATACGTTCAATGTAATTCATTGGAGTCATTTTATAATAATTTTAGATATATAAAAATTTTATTGAACTTTTCACCGTCTTTTACCCACCTCCTAGGAGAATTTAAAAATTTACATAAAACTTAATTTTACCGCTTCTGTGAGTGGAATTTCAAAAATCCGAGAGACACGGTTAATATCAAGGAGTAAAATGTGGTTCAATAAGATAAAAATAATTTTTGGTGAATAATAACTTTTTACTTTTATTTACCACGGTTAAAAGTAAATAGGGTAATTAAGGGTAAAAATGGTATTATTATTACCCTAACACATGTCCTAATTATATTGGATAAGTTTAATTCGACCAAAAACAACCTTAGTAATAAAATATGACCATTTAGGTCCACTTGGATTAGATTAGGACATTTATTATTATTTTATTTAAAAAAGAGTTAAAATAGTTAAAATCAAAGTTTAATAACTAAAACATTTTTAGTATAGGGTTATAAATAAGATAAATTCGACTATAAATATTCATTATAAATATAATATGATTTCCTACCTAATGGTATTTTATTTATAATTTTTAGACATTAAATAATTTAAGTTATTTATGACACAATGGTGATGCAATAATTACCTAAATAATGAAATATTAAAATAATTGATATTATGAATACCCAAATAAATGTAATTTGAGACTTTGTATGAATTACACTAATTCTATAGGTTAATATGACATGTTATTATTGATTTAATTAACTTTTTTGAACTAATCCTGCTGTTATGATTTTCAAAAAAATCAATTACAAAATAGTGTCAAAATTGACATAAAATAGTTTTTAAAACAAATATCATATTATTAATTTTTATTATATTCCTAAAAATCTAATTTTCAGCCAAATGACTTAGATATGGTTATATATATTAATAATGAACCACTTGGGGTTCTTTTGGCTGGTTATTGTAAGTTTATTAACCATATAGTGTAAGAAAACAAGAAGACACGATAAAAGTAAAATTATTTAACTTAGAGTTAATTCTAAAATATAATGTTAAAATAGTAACCTAAACTTGTCTAAAACCTATTGGTTGAGAGGTTTTAGACCCATACCCACTTTAGATTCTAAATAAATAAATTTGGAGCTATTATAAACCAAATATGACTTTATTATGAAATAATATTTTAAGTTTATCCAAAGGTGCCCCTCTCCTCCCATATAAAAAGGGAACCCCTTCCCTCTTCTCGTCACACCCTTTTGAGCCTTGAATCTCGGCCAAACCCTACCCATTTCTCTTCTACACTTCCCTAGAAACATTCTAGAGGTTCTGGGCTTCTCAAAATACCAACTCTACTTCCTTAAGAGAAAGCTTAAATGAGGTGCGTCAAAGAAGAGGTAATCTCTTCTTCCGATTCTCTAAAGTTTATTTCTTCTTATACTTCTTAGCCTTATTTATCTCATTATAAAGTAATAACATAAGTGTTACTTATATATTTATATGTTATTATAAATTTGAAACAACCGTATTTCACCTTATATCCATCCTACGGAAAACGAAATCACCGCGCGTGTGTACGTACGGAATACTGTCTCCACGCCGTGGTGTAATCTGTTTTCGACCACCACCTTACTTGGATGGGTATAATGGTGTAAATAAATAACTATATATGATTATTTTAAAGTTATATTAATTCTTAAATATTATACATACACTTCAATACAATTCCACGATCATGGGAATGATATCATCACTCGTGCGTACGTACGGACTACCGTCTCCACGACGTGATGAGATTCATTCTCCATGTTAACTATTCATGAATGATTATAAAGTATATATAATGAATAATAATTAAATATATGACATAATAATGATACTAGATTTATTTGTATATATATTTTTATTTCATCTACTGAATTCCATTCAATTCAATAAGGAAACGAAAACAGCGTTCATGCGTACGTACGGCCTACCGTCTCCATGAACAGTGTATTTCATTCCATTTATCGATCTATCATATATATATGTACATGTTGAATATATATTATATATAAATCATTTTTTACATTCTTTAATTATGTAAATCAAGATATAAGTAATAATATCAAGAACAAAAAGTCGAAACACGTACAATAAATGAAACGATTTTACCCAAATCGCTGCTTTTACATCGAATTTACAAAAGAACGGGTAATATAAAGTCACAAGAAAACCATATATGATATCATAACAATGATTATGATTATTTAATAAGTCAATGACATTAATTAAATCATTATACAGGAGGTTTGGATACATATGAAGCATATCAGACATAAGGTAAGGGATAATTATTCCAATCTCGTTCTTATCCGAGATTGTTTATTTGTAAGTATTTACTGGGGTTATTGTTATCATAAATGTCTATATTTTCTAAAAGTGTTCTTATGTATGTTTAAAGTTCTTTTTACCCATTTTTGACTTTTACTACATGGTATGTAAGGAATCTTTCTTTTGTTTACCAAATGAGGTACTTTTTGATTTTTCCGACAAAAGTACGAGAAGAATGTTTTTTTAAATTATACGGCATGAACATATTTTTACGGTTTTCATAATGCCTTATTTTCATGAAGCTTACTCTACAAGATTTAATAACTATTTTCAACAGAATTATTTTCTTTTAAAACTGCATGGCATTTTGTGAAAATAAAATGATTTTGAAGAATAAAGGATGTTTTCCTCAAGAATTTATTTCAAGTGTTTTATCAAAACCATTTTCCATAGAAGATGGAATTATTTCATATGTGTATGTTTCAAGTATAATGTATCTATTATTTACATGGTTTGATGCTTCTTATGATGAAATGATATCCATTTTTTTATATGGATCACGTTATTATGGGATGATGTTTATGAAACCCATTTTATTCTTTGGGTTATGATGAATGAATTATGTTTATTTTGTGTCACAAGTAAAAATGATTTCATTATGAGATGGGTGGGACCTATATCTCCCTCCAATGCAATGGGTAAAGAATTATATCTCATGAGATAGAAATGGCTGGAACGGTAATTTAATCTGATTCAGTGTTACAGGACTGGAACGAGGAGTGAGCTCGATTCAGAAAGGGACTTTTTTCCCATAAGATGGTCTTAGAAGTAATGCCTTGGCTACTATGGAAATCATATCACGTGATTAATGGTTGCCACAATTACAAGTTTTATTTCCAAGTTATTTTATCATGACTGATGTTTGATTATGATCTATGCCTTACGTACTACCATGTTTTATGTCATTGCTCAAGATTTTGATGTTTAAACATTATGTTCATGTTTTGAAGTTCAAATGTATATGGTTTGTTTTATTTTCTCTATGCTTACCATTACTGAGCATTTAAGCTCACCCTTTTATATGTTTTCTTTTCCCCAGGATATAAAGAAAAGTTTTAGGTAAGAATACCAATGGGAAAGATCTTTATGGGAGATGTTGAAGATCTTTCACAATGATTATAAGATTTTGTTCCGAGTTTCCAAAGACACTAAACTATTACGATCTTTGAGTGTTGGTTTTTGTTATGTAATAAGTATTCCACAAAAGTAATGTAATATCCATGTATGTCATGCTTTGGGTCTCTACAAATAATGTCACAGATGCAACTAAATTAAAATGTTATCGGTGCTTAAATAAAAAGGGATACCGATCGATAGAATAGATAAAGGGTTACCGATGCACTACATCGGTAACCTAAAGAAATAAAAATAACAGTGAATTAAAAAAATTAAAACTGTGTCAAATGAATTTAAAATCAAAACATAAGTAGTTAAAAAAAATATTGAAAATAATTACTTGGTTAAAAACAAAAAATCACAAATACAAAGATTGAAAATTAAAGGTAGGCTAAACAAAATAAATTTAAAATAAGATTATTATTAAACTTAAACTTTGAAGTGTTAATTTAAGTTTTTAATTGTTAACACTTAAATTAAAAGCTGGGTAATTGTTAAACTAAATTGATAGAAGACTTAAATTAAAATTACAATATAAATTAATTATAGGGTAAAAAATTAGTGAAAAAGGATAGCATCAGTGACTCAATAGGTCACCGATGGCTCTTGTCTACCTCACCGGTAGACTAAAAACACAAGTTAATGACTTAAAAATTTAACTGCATTATTAAAATTAAATAATTAATGTTTTATAACTCTAAATTAATTAATTAAACAACTATTTTAATTCTTAAAGTTAAAAGCGAACTATTTCATTTATTTGAAACTAAAATTCTTTAATTAATTAGGAGAATGGTTAAACATATTATTCTAATAAAGTTAAAATATTTTAATGAAACTAAGTTAAAGGATAAATTATAAAAATAAATTCTAAGTTAATTAGATAGAAATACAATGTTAAAATAATTGTTTAAAAAATTGTTAATTTATTAAAAAGTCTAGCAGATTTTAATTAACCAAACTAATTAAGAAATAAATAAATTAGAAAAGTAATGTAAGAATAAAATTATTATTTTAAATACTAAAAATACATAATTAATTATAAAAATTCTTTAATTAACAAATTTAATTATAAAAATAAAAAATTACAATTATTTATTATAAAGTGATTAAATAATTAATCAAATCATTAAAAATTAAGTAAAAAATATGTGGAAAAACTATGTAAAAATAGAGCCACATCAAATTCTCCCACACATAATCATTTTTTGTCCTCAAACAATCTTTTTCTTTATTATGTTTGAAAAAACTGATTGTATTTTTTATGATTCAACCCAAACTGTAACATGTAAAACACTTAAAAATAGAAGACAGAAGTATCAATAATCTTTTATAAAATATTTTCAAAACAAATCGTGCCTCAAACTAGTACTCAAAAAGTAATCAAGATAGCAAAGATTCATCAATAAATTACATGACATACCTCATATGTGACTTTTCTTAGTGATCGTTTCAATCCAAAATCAAGTTCTAAATCCAAGAATGACAAGAGGTAGACTATTAATGGAAGCAAGATCTTAACTGAGGAACATTGTAATTTAATTTTTCACCTAGGTTCCAAAAATAAATATATATTTTTTGAATCACCTTAATGATGAAACCTCAATGACTCCCATATAAACCAATTGACCCCCTTTTTATATGGCATTCATCATTCCCCTCACCTTAAGGAACTCATTTTTAAACCGAGACACATTATTTATTTTTCCCTAGAATTGTATCATATTCTAAGAACAGTTCATAAGAACTTAATCAAGGTGTACATATGGATTATATTAAACAAAAAAACCTAGCATCTAGGGTCTCATAGATTCACCATGGGATCCCAGATGCCCAAATTACTCCAGTTTCAAATGTTTTATATAAAAATCATTCACATTGTCTCACTAAGGTAATTAATTAAATAATTAATGGAAAAATGAATCCCCTAGGATTAATATCAAACTTCCAATTCCAAGGCTATGATCATAATTCCACTAGTAGGTAATCCATATCACTTTCAAAGATAGTCCCTAAACCAAGATATCCATTCAATCACTAAGTAAAACCACTCAGCAATCATCCATTATCATTAATTTCAGATTCAATGCACAAATTAACTACTAAAGAAAAACTATCCATAGGGATGACTCATTTAAAAAATAGTGAACAACCTAAAATTATGAAATAATTTTGAAAATTTTTAACAAACAGTCTGAAGTGAAGTGGGAATTGATGAGCTTACATTTAAGAACAGTTTAGAACAGTCAATAATTGACCCCACTCCCCCACACTTAAAACCCAACTTTGTCCCCAAAGTTGACTTCTAAAGCGAAGAAGAACAATTAGAAAAATAAGGTTCAAAACTGATTTTCAATTTAGTAAATTAATGACATGTTGAAAGGGTCTCTTTAAAGTCTAAGAAATATTGTTTTCCACAATGTTTAATTTACAACATGTTCATAAGTAAGCACATGCATTAATATTTATGTGCAATGTATATTTTTTAAATACTGCTCAAAATTAACATGTGACGTGTAAGTGCACTGTTAATTGGGGTGAAAGAAAGTCTAGTAGAATTAATTCAGTTGGGTATTCAACAGAGCAGACAAAGTTCAATCTTAACACCCCAACCAAAGTAGATTCAAAAGACAAGCAACATGTACCCCCCAACACTTATTTTCATGTTGTGAATGGTTTTGAAAATAATGAAATTATGTTTTCCGCAGTGAAGTACTTGTATAATTTTTATTTCATAGTGACATATAGTAGAATTTTTTAAATTTCAGTATCAAGACATGCATCAAAATTTTCATTCCAAAACAAGCAAAATTTTTAAACTTATGAATATTTTTTAAAATTTCAATATCAAAACACGTAGCAGAATTTAATATAGTTCCCACATAATTTCCAAAAGCAACAATATATAGAAGATAATTTTCATGTAAGAGAAGTAGATTATTTTTTAAAGCATTAAGAAGCAGAGAAATGAAACAAAATTTAACCGTAAAATACTTGACTAGTTTTTTCATTACTCATTCAGCATAGGATTTCCACTCCTTAGATGACAGTAGAAGCAATATCTGAAAAATCACAAGGAAAGCAGAAAGAGGCAAAAAATTCTAGCTGAGACATATCCAACATAAGGCATCAAAGCAACACATTATTCAACACAAAACAGTATAAAAGTGAAAATAATAAAAGATCATCAGTTGACTCCGATGAAGCACTGAATTTAAAGTCTTTAGTTAGAATTTATTTAATCACAATTTTTTAATTTATTAACACAACAAAAACCATGGTTTGCCTCCCATATAGCGCTAGTTTTAAAGTCCCCAACCGGAATCACCTTTCAACTAACTGTAGTCACTAGGTGGATGTGGTTTCCTTAATAAGAACCACCACATATGTTTGGCCCTTTTTTTAATGGAAGAATGAAATCTATGGGAACCAAAGTATAGGTAAACCAAAACCGAATTCTCATAAGATGCCAAAATCCCTAAATAGAACCCTTTATAAATCATGGACATGGTGCTGTCGACTTCCAGAATTGTTTTAGATTTGACAAAATTAACATTTTTAGGTAGAGACATCAATGGATTGGGTACTTCAAAGGATGATACATTTTCCTCACAAAAATCTCTCTCAACTTAAACATTAATAGATTCAAATTCAAGGGTGGAAATTGGTATGTTCTGATTAGTAGGTTCAAAATTAGATTCATTAAAGTGATGAACAAAATCATGTACAATGGAACTCAAGTGTGATTCCCCCTCTAGACTACTAACAGTATCATAAGAAGGCTCAACACCCTTCACAGTTGAGGACGACAGTGATAGACATGGAAGAGTTTTTATTTTTCCATAAGGAGATTCAGGTTTAACAATGTTGTAAATCTATTCCAAAAGATCCTCATATGTTAACTCACACTGAATAGCTATTGCTTTTGTCAAATCAATTATGTGACCATCAAGTGTGTGTTCAACCAATATTTCATGATCAAGTTCAAAATGCTCACTTTCTAAAACCATGTCATTTGAGTGTGGGAATTCAATTTCAGGAGAAGAATTGTACAATTCGGTTTTAATAAGTTCAGTTTCTAGAATACTCAAATTAAGAAAATTCTCTTCAAGATGGTCAACACTGATATCCATTTCATTTCACAAAGTTTCAGAAAATTGATTACTATGAAAATAGGGAAATGAAAACTCATCAGTTGGTCTTTCTTCAAATATCATTCCCTCATCTTTATCATCCAACAACATTTCAAAAATTATTGGGTTTAAAGGTTCAAAAAATGGAAGAGAAGTGTTCATTTCAGGTTCAAAAATTTCAGATTCTATATTTTCTAGCTTAAGGTTATCTTCCAAAGTGTTCCCATTATCATTTTCAGACTCTTTGCTCACAAATTTAGAAAATTTGGGTGAAGAGTTTTTAACACTCAAATTTTCATTTTCTAGTATATCTTCAACCTGAGTGACATCCTTTTTAAAACTCATAAAACAATGATTTTTTTTTCAAATGTAGGAATTATAAAAAGAACTGGTAATTCCTTTTCAATCTGTTTCAATTCATCTTCAGAATTGTCCAGATCAACATCATTAAAGTTCTTTTTGGGGTCTTCAGTAATGTGTTCTTCATTAGGTGAGTTGGTTATTTCCAGATTTAGTTCAACAGAATAAGATTTTTCAAAGAGAGCGGTTTCTTGCCCAGTTTCACTATCACTTTCCTCATCCACTTGATTTTTAAATCTTTTATACACAATTTTCCTTTTCAATTTCTTCAAATTCTTCTTGTCGTTTAACATTTTGTTGTAATTCCCAGAGCATATTTTCTAATCTTTTGTTTCTTTTATCTTGATGTTGAGTTTATATAATTTGAATTACATTGGTTTTATTAAACCAAGAGTTCCAAACATCATCTCCATTATCCAATTTGATTTCAATTAATTTAGGTTTAGCTAGTAATTCAGGATTAAATTCAATGTTTTCATCTTCTTTATTGTACCAATATGTTGTGGCTAGTTATAAACACCCTTCTAAGAAGTGTGCCAATAACAGCCACAACATACACAAAAAGGCACCGATTGATCCCAGTTTTCATTAAATTCCATTTTTAAACTAAAACCAGGTGGGAATAAACACACAACAGTTCACAGTGAAGTAGATTTTTGATGTTCAACAGAAACAACAATGAAGCTCGCAGTTTTTTAAGAGTTTTTTAATGTTTTTAGTGCGTTTTTTCCTATTTTTATTGATTTTTAACTTTTTATTATAACCCTAAACTCTAAGCTTGTGCCTTTTCTAGAAACTAAACCAAATTTTGGTATGACCGAAGGTCATCACGGCCCTCAAAATTACATTTATTAACCTACACTATCACAATGGTGCAGGGTCGATCCACAAAGAAGAAAGCTGAGTGCTCTAAGGTTTTTTTACATCCCCCATAGTTGTCAACAGTGGGGAAACATTTAATTTTCAACTTTTTATATATTTTTAATATTTTATTTAAGATGAAGTGAAAAAAATGACACTAAATCTTTAAATCTCTAATTTACTTAACTGGAAATTGAAACAGTTAGAAGCAATAGTGCTAACTAAAGATAAGATAAAAAGTAAACAGAAGTACCGAGAGTTGATCAAATGGTAAGCTCAGTTGGATTTAAATCTACTGGTTATAAAAATGATTCTTCATTAGATTGAATTTTCACCTTGAAAATTATTGGTTAACTCTTCCTCACAAGAAGAAATAACACTCTGTATTATAGTTCTTGAAGTTGGCCACATCAAAAACCACATACCTCAAGTTGTTTTAACTATGTTAATAGAAAGCTATCCTACATAAAGTTTTTGTAGTTTGAACTTTAAATCTTTGATAAAAATAATCCAAGATCAATCTCACCGAAAGATCAATGATTGAAATTTTAATTTCTAGAAGGTGCAGACTGAAATTTAGATTTTAGAATTGGATCTAATCTCACCGAAGGAATCCGAATCTCATTGGAAAAAATTTAATGAAGAAGAAGAAAATATGAACCAATAGAAATTAAAATTTCACAAACAAGAAATTAAGAGAAAATCATTTTTGATTCAAAAGAAGAAAATACAATGTAAATAAAATATAGTAGAGGAAGAAGAATCCTCCCTCTGTGAATGATGTTCATGATTTGCTACCTTGCTCTTGCAACTCCATGTCACCGGTACCCTCTTGGTGTCTCCTGAAAGTTTCTCTCTCGAATTGTGTGGTGTGGAAATAGAGTGAGAGTCCCCCCTCCGAAATCAGTTGCTTTCTCTATCTTAAGTAACTACTGTATTCAGCTGCTTTTCAAGGAACATTTTCCACTGACTTTTAAATACCTTCACAAATACACCGCATATGTGCATTTTTCCGTTACTAACACGTTGCAATATCTTTTCCCATGAAAAAAACTCCCACTGAGTTAGATGAGTAAATGTGGATGTGTTTTCAACTTTGATATGAACCTGAAAGTATAAAATAGAGGGTCATTAAATCAGCTAAAAAGAAAAGTTAAAATAATTACTTAAATAATAAGATAGATTATAAAATATTATCATTAATTTAAAAAAACATAATTGTTTATTTCAGTTACTTTATTAAAAATTGGTATATGAGTTATTATTTATATTTGTTAAATTATTACTATAATAATTAATTACATTAAAAGGTTGTATTATAATTATTAACCAATTCACAACATTAACTGTTATGGTTAATAATTTATTTTTAAATTATTATTTTAATTCATTTTAATAAATAGTTTTATTTTAAACATTACAATTTAGTTATTATAATTTATTTATTTTAAAATAATTTATAAATTATTATTAATTACTTTTGTTAATTTATTTAACAATTCTATTTTATTAATATTTATTATCTTATATTTATTATCTATTTATAATTATTAACATTTAAATTTTTAATTTAATTATATATATAGTTTAGTTTTTATTAAAGTTTAATTTTATTTTTTAAAAGTTAATTCTATCTACCCCCAAATCGGCGCAAAGCAGGTGAGGGAGTAGGGTTCTTCGACTCTTCTTCCCGAAGGAAGCAGCTCCGGTGAGAAACCCCCAAGGCGATTAACTCTCCTCCGATGAACAACGGCGGTGAATGACCCATCTGGCTCGGAGCTCTCCTACAAAGCAGCGGCTACAGGTGATGGCGCGGAGGGACGGGAGTCAGAAACTCCAGAGGAGGGTTTCAGATCTCATTGGGGTGGTGGAGTTTTCAGCGGCGCACATAAGGGGGAGGTATTTCTTGGTTATTCCATAAGCTTCTGCGGTGCAGCGGTTCCCTCCGACGAGACCTACCTGCTCGGCCTCAAAGTGGCGGCTTTGCTCTGGTGCAGCGGAGCTTTAGGTTCTTCGAAGCAGCGGCAAGTTGAGCTGGATCAGCTCCCCTTCAGCAGACCAGCGGCGTACGGCTCTGGCCTGAAAGAGGACTCCTCAACCCAGCATGGCTCTTATTTATGGCCTCTCCTCACGGCTTCAACCAGTGGCAGGTTTAACCCCTTTGCGTGTGCATCATCATGGCGGCGCCCAGGATCAAATTCAGTGACCAACTTTGACTTCGCAACGTAGTAGACTCCAATTGCGATGGCAGCGAACTCCTCTACTTCAATTGAAGGTATTCGGTTTTGTTTCTATATCCTAAGAATAGTTGTGCTGAAAGTATAATTGGTTCATTAAAATTGAAAATTGGCTTGAGTTTGTAAAAGTGTTGATTCAATTGTGTTTGCGGAGGAATGCATGAATTTCTGCATCGGGTTTGCAGCAGGTAGCTTGGGTGCGAAGAAGAGATTGAAGTGGTGAATCAACCGCTTCGGTGAAACCGTGAAGAGAGGAGGAAAATTGTATGGGAGTTGTGTCGGAAAAAAAATAAATCAACGTGAGGAGAGGAAATGTGAAAAATCAGGGAAGAAGGGAAAGCCGATCGATAAAAGTAGAGAACAGTGAGGGACGACTCACCGTTAGAAGATTGGAAGCAGGGGAGTGGCAAAGGAGAGATGGGGAAATGCAACAGTGAGGTGTAGGGGAGAAAGAAGGTAGAAGATCAGTCGAATAAACCTAACAGTGAGATGAAAAACTATCAGTGAAGAAGAAAAACCAATGTTGACGTGCAGGGGAGAGCGCAAGGTCACCGATGGATTACAGATAAAGGTTACCGATAGATAAAAAGGGTGGGTCACCGTTAGTTTAAAAACAAATGAGGAGCAGATAATTTAAAATATAGAGTTTATCAAAATAAAAATTAAAGAATAACGATTCATCGGTAACTTCCAAAATATAAGGCTACCGATAGACAAAAATAAGGGTATCAGTGGCTTTAAAATCTAAAGCTCACCATTACACAACAAAAATAAAAAGGTCACCGGTACCAATTAGGTCACTGATTCTGATAAATTAAAAGGTTACCGGTGCATAAATAAAAAGGTTTACTGACCGATAGAACACATAAAGGTTTACCGATGCACTGCATCAGTAACCTATAGAAGTAAAACTAATAGTAAATTACAAAAATTAAAGCAGTGTAAAATGATTTTAAAATCAAAACTTAAGTAGTTAAAAACAAATATTGAAAATAATTACCCGGTTAAAAACATAAAATCACAAATAAAAAGATTGAAAATTAAAGTTAGGATAAACAACATAAATTTAAAACAAGATTATTATTAAACTTCAAATTTAAAGTTATAATTTAAGTTTATAATTGTTAACACTTAAATTAAAAGCTGGATAATTGTTAAACTAAATGGATAGAAGACTTATATTAAAATTACTATATAAATTAATTATAGGGTAAAAAATGAGTGAAAAAGGATAGCATTGATGACCCAATAGGTCACCGATGACTCTTGTCTACCTCACTGGTTGACTAAAAATGAAAGTTAATGACTTAACAATTTAACTTCATTCTTAAAATTAAATAATTAATGTTTTATAACTCTAAATTAATTAAATAAACAACTATTTTAATTCTTAAAGTTAAAACCAAACAATTTCATTTATTTTAAACTAAAATTCTTTACATAATTAATTAGCAGAATGGTTAAACATATTATTTTAATAAAGATAAAATATTTTAATGAAAAGAAGTTAAATGATAAATTATTAAAATAAATTCTAAGTTAATTAGATAGAAATACAATGTTAAAATAATTGTAAAAATAATTAATTATAAAAATTGTTTAATTAACAAATTTAAATATAAAAATAAAAAGGTACAATTATTTAGTATAAAGTGCTTAAATAATTAATTAAATCATTTGAAATTAAGTAAAAAGTTGTGGCAAAACTATGTACAACTAGAGCCACATCATAGCTCATGCTCATGTGTTGGGTAGTTACACTTCTGTAACCTCAACTAGATGGACCCATAAGTGACCACATGAGCATCCCACATTAGAAATAATCCCAACTCAAATCTTTATGCAACACAGTACAAGGTATGCTCTTTCCCCACGCGTGTAAGGTCAAAATTAATATAGATGTCAACCACCCTTCCAACTCCTGAAAGGAATATAATAACTATCTATCCCAACAAACATTTCACCCTACTTGGAAAAGCTTATCATCGACACTATGAAGTTGGAGAAATCCTGAATGATTCTTTGGAAATAATTTACCAATCTCTAAAGGATAAGAATCTTTAAAACATTATTAGTACTATACCAAGGAACCACTTACTCTACTTTCTCAAGGTCCATTCATACTCATGCATCTAATATCATGTGCCACAAAAAGGTCACATAATGAATGAAAGGGTACCACTTTTAAATCTCATCATACAATATTGACTATCTCAGTGTTCTCAAAACAATCTAAATGTGCCTATTATGTTCCCCCTCAACTTGTAGTTAATGAGGATATCATCAGTGAACACAGCCAGAAATGTATCAAGATAAGGATGAAAGGACTAATACACCTTGGACAAAAACACCATACATGCATTCTTCAGACTAAACAACATCACTAAATACTTGTATAGACCATATCTTCTCCAGAATACAGTGTGAGGTATGTCAAAAGACCTCATCCTCAGTCGATGATAACATAGTCTCTAATAAAACTTAAATAACACTCTATCTCCTCTAAGCTGATCAAATAATTCATCAATACGTGGAAGTGGATATCGATTCTTGACCATCACTTGGTTTTACCACTTATAGTCCATATATATCCTCAAAGAGCTATCTACCTTCAAAGAGAATATAACTATAGATCTTCAAGTTTATATACTTGACTATATATGAGGAGGATAAATAATTTAATACATATATATATTTATATATTCTATCATTTTTTTGTGAATATTAAATACATATCATAATAAAAACCTTTCCTAGAACTGTAATAGTTTAGAGTCTTTGGAAACTAGATACATAATAATCTAATTTCATGAATGATCTTCAACATTTCCCACGGAGATTTTTTAACATATTAAACATCTTATAAAAATGACATTGAAAACTTTATTTTGAATTTCATGGATGGAAACATAAGAAATGGTGAGCTTAGATGCTCTATAAAGTAAAAAAGGTATATGAATTCGTGATCATAAGTGGGAATAATATAAGAAAAAAGGTATGAAAACATTATTATAACTTAGAATAATTATACCCAATGAGTAAAAGATCATTAACCATAAATCATGGAAAAAGGATTTTTCATAATGAAAACATAAGTCATAAGTTTTCACAATCATCAATAATCATTCATGATCAATGATTATATATCAAAATCATAGGACATATGTTTTCGGCATGAAAATAATCCTAGAAAATCGTTTCCATATTTAAGTATCACTACCAAGGCTATCATAGTGCATTGGATTCACTCTCATTCCATAAAATCATTTGTCAAAGTTCAATCCCAATACTATCATAGTGGATAGAGCCCCCTTACTAATCTAGGTTAACCCCCCATTCAAGTACTTATCATCTCATAAGATATCCGTCATTACCCTATACAATAGATGGATATATAATTCTTGGACCAGACATCATGTAATGAAAATAATACATATGTGGTCCATAAGATCATAAATTAATAATCATATAATTATAGAAAAAATCCTGTAAAATAAATGGGTTTTATAAACATCTCATCATCCCATTGTATCGTGACCCATGAAAATAAAAAGTGTTTCACCATGTTTTCATCATAACTTAATTAACCCATGGGAAAGAAACTAGTTTCATAGAATTATCATCATCTTAATACATCTAGGGAAATAAATTGGATGGTATCATAAGATTTTATCTCTAGTGAAGCATGATAATTATGAAAGTAAGTTAACATAAATTAAAAATACCTTTAAAAGATCATTTCAATGTTTCTGTGAAAACCTAAGAAAATATCTATTTTTTTATAAAATGTTAACTAAAAATTCCATGAATATTGAGAAAATAATTATCATTGAAAATAAACAAGGAATCATCTAGAAGAATATTCAGTGAAAATAACAGCCATGATGGTGGAAAAATCCTTTCATGTAGTATACATGAAATGAAAACATTCCTTTTACACCATTGTAAAAAGATAAAAATGAATTGTTTGCAAAAAGTCATTAAAAATATTCATTTTTATATCCTTGTAAATAAATTCAAAGGTATTGAAAAATTCCTTTGAAAAATATTTATGTATGGGTAATAATTTTGATAATTTTTTTTAAATATTATGGATATAGAAGAATTTGTTTTTCAATCAATGAGGAAATAAAGTAGTCTTATCCTTAAAAAACATTTTCTCTTTAAATTTATGTACCAAAGAGAGGAAAATGGTAATAATATATAAGAAATTCATAAATAATCATAGTAGAATGAAATATATGAGGTTCACATGATATGATATATATATTTCCCTTAATTTAAATTTGGTATAGACAATCCAAAAAAGAAATGAGATTATAATATAAACTATTACCTCATATATCATCTTACATTATAAAAATTAAAATATTAAATATATTAAATATATATTTATTATACATATATTATAGAACCACATTAATACATAACATAAAATATATCAATCCCTTATAATTTACCACAATCCTTTTATTAACAATTTCTTCATTAAATTGAACATTAATGTGAAAAACAATCTTTTTTCCAAGTATGTTTTGGTTTGATGGTTTTTATAATTTTACCTTGGTATTGGTTTCATAATATATAGAATATTAATGATAAGATAATTACTATATTTATTCATCTTATAAACTTTTATTATTATTCATATAAATCATTGATAAAAAACAAATCACATTGCTACTTGGAAGTGGTAGTTTACATGTATGCACTAGCGGCATTATCATTTTTCAATGAATAGAAAGGTTAGAAGGTATATAAATATTATAATTATATAAGAATAAATATATAATAAATATCATATATAAACATTAAATCCATAAAGAAAAACCAACCATGAATGATGATAACATAAAATGAATCAAATAACAACATGGAGGTCGTATTCCACACATACGCATGAGAGATACATTAATTTCCCATTTGATTGAAAATAGATATAAAGTGGTTGAACCATAATCATAATAAAAAATAAATATATTGAATATAATTGTTTAATTATTTTATGATGTATACCATATATTTATAGGGGTAAAAGATATGATAACATTTAATGTACTCGGTTAAGAGTTATACTACTTTGTTGAGAAAGATTTTTGACCTACATATTATGCCTTGAAAAGATAGTATTAGGATAAAAAATATACCTATAAGTTGTAGGTAATGATTTTAGGAATGTATTATTATAGGGACTGGTGAATCTATAAATCTCTTGTGGTGTGAAGAAGAGACGAGAGGTGGTATCTTATTATTAGGGAGAGAGATGACATAATTGGAATTTTTCACAGGATTAAAATAAAATAACGTCTTACGAAATTTAACTATCTCCAAAATACCAAATAATAGAATATAAAATTTATAGGTTTGAAATAACATTAAAAAAATAAAATAAAATTAAGTGTTTTTTTATATTTTAAATCTTATATCTTAAGTTAACCCCTTATAATCCTCCTTTAACCCTTATTGTAATAATAAATTTTTACCACGATTATGATTAATAATGACCAAATATTAAGATGAAATTATTTTATAATATTAATTATGATGATTCAAAATATGGAAAAAATGTTTCCGTATTAATTCTCTATAATTTTCAGATTTTTTTTAAAATAATCCTGTAAAACACGTGGAATTTGTTTTTCCAAAAAAATGCGTTTTTAAGTATACAAAAGTAGGTATAAAAAAATTAAGAATAATATTGATCCTAATGAAATTAATTGGATTATATTTAACCAAAATTAAAAATATAAATATTAAAATAAATTCACGGTAAAATGGTATATTTAAAATACTTGAATTAAATAGACAATTTTCTATAAAAAACTTATTATTTTTACAATTCACTAAAAATTAATATCTTTAGAAAAATTCCATGATTTCAACTTAAGATAATTTTTATAATTTTTATTTTAAAAATGAAATCGTTTTTATAAAAAAAATTCTAAAATTGATACAAATTATTTATATCATTTTATAAGAAAAAGTAATAAAACCAATTTTTGAAGGATTAAATTTCATCCCTAAAAATTAAAATTTTAATTGTTAAGCATTAATCAATACATTTTTATTGAGTAATATTGTTATAGATATATTCTATAATGTTGATAATACAAATAATATACACCGATCAAAAGACAAGGTTATAAATGTATACAATAACATGTTTCCCCTCACCCATTTCCTTGGGAAGTAGCGGTAGTTTTACTGACCATAGGTGATGAGCCTCAGACAACAAAGGCTAGAAATATGTGACAATGGAATACTATATTATTAGGGGGATAGTTTAAATATTATGAGAGAATATTATTTAAGATAAAATAAAGAAAAAAAATTCCATGAGATTCATGTATAGTAATACTATACAACTTAAGTGAGAAAGCAATATTAGTTAACAGACTAAATAAAAAGGCGCAAAACTGACACAAAAACTGAAATTATAACATAATTATAAAAAGTTGGAATACCCCCCAACATTATCCCAAATAATATAAAATCTTTTTATCAATTTCCCATAACCAATGCATCATGATTCATCACTAGGTAAGTATGAAACCTTTCATTTACCTTTATCTTAGTACCTAACATGTCCAAGAACACTAAAGTTCCCAAGAAGGGGTGAGTATGAAATATAGTATGTAATCCCAAAATACATCCCAACACACACCACTGGGAAAAATAATATGTTAGTTCAAATATATATTTATAACAATATATATGAAGAAGCAGTTCTAGAATAATTCCATAATAGAATAGTTAAATAGTTTCCAAAACCATAACAACCTGGCATCATCATTCCACAACTCACACATCCTTGCAAGCCCAATGATAGTACTAATTCTCATTATAAGTGACTTGTCTCATCACTAATTCATCACTTGGGGGATCTAAAATGTTCCATTTTAACATTGTCCCCATGTTCAAACCAATAAGTGGCTTCAATGAAATTTGATGAACTTACACTGATCACACTTTCCAAGTTCTCAAAAAAATATTTTCAAAATAATTTTATTTTAAGAAATTTATCAAAAACCTTATGTGAAAAATTTTAAAACCAGGTATTTATGTAATATAACCATGTAATTTTCCAACAAATTAAGGGATATTGTAAACATAAATTCTTGAAGTTTGAGAATAACTAGTGTTGAAGAAAATCTACCCACCTCAAAATGGTTAAAGAAAATGAGGAATGACACACAAAACCTCCAGACATATCATTTCACTATATATTGAAGAAGGTTCACAATATCCCCTAACCATGACCAAAACATGCACTCTTGAAAACCCTTCCAAAACACTAAAAACCATCCAAAAACTCCCAAAAATCAACCCAAGTACTATATAGCTTCAAAATACATAATAAATGGGTAAATAAAATAAAAAATTTGGATGTTAAATTATCACAAACATTGGTATTTCTACCCTCATAAATTTGGTGACTACATTACTTTGGAATAGCTTAGGCCATTGCTCCGACATTTCCTTCTCATGTTCCAATATCTCTTATTGAATTTGACCATGCTACCATAAGACTCATACCAAACAGATAATTTTACTATGAAATATATTATCTTGTTTATCCACAATCTATATTGGCATAAGAATAAACATATCATAATGAAAAAAATCAACATGGATTCATTGAATAACATGGTCGTGATCGCGATGGTACTTATTTAATTAAGATACATGAAACACATTGTCCAAAAAGATGGATCTTTGTGGTAAATGAATTAGATAATCCACATAATGAATTTTTTCTAGTATCTCAAAAGTTATAGTGTAATTAGGATAAAATTTAACTTATTTATCCAAACAATGATTCCCTATCCTTAGTGAGACACTCAAGAAAACATGATCACCCACAAGAAATGATAATAGATGGTGAAGATGATCAAAATATTTTTTGGTTGCTCTTAGTCATTTTCATCTTCTTCCTGGGCATTATCATCTTCTATTTTGTCTCATGCACAATGATTTGTTGGATAAGTGAAGTCTCACCCATTCCCCCCCAACAAAAGTGAAGAATGATAAGGACGACCATACAAAGATTCAAAATGAGCCACATGTTTTAAGACCTAAAAATTGTTATTGTGTGAGAAATCCACTAATGGTTAATTATCCTCCCATGAGCCTCTAAAATCCATAATGCAAGCTTTAATAATGTTTTCCAAATTTTGGATCTTCCATTAGGTCTAGGCATCTATTTGAGTACGATAATATGTGTTCATGAAAAATTTGGTTCTGAGGGCTTACTGCATGGATTTCCAAAATCTAGATATAAACATGGGGTCATGTTTAGAAACAATTGAAGATTCCTTACTGAGAAACATTATAAATTCCTAAATGTATTGTTTTGAAATGTCTACCACTATATTGGATTCATGGATAATGGTAAATTGATCTGAATTTTTCAGTCCATCCATAATCACCCATATAGAATCATGAATCCTAAACATTCTTAGTAAACCTGTGACAAAATCTCTAGATATCTTCTACCATTTCAACATGGGTATAAGTAAATATTTACACACAACAGCTGGTCATTGGTTCTTTGAATTAGTGAGATATTAGATGAGGCATCTCAAGACATACCCTTCCACCCTTCCTTTCATGGAATCCTACCATAACTATGTTCTCATCTACTTATGTATATTTTAAATTCATGGATGAAAAAATTATATCTAGTGGTGGTAGATAGAAATAATATATTTATGATAAGTCAAAGAAGCTATAATATAATCTCTAAAAGGAAACACAGATCACCCATCTTGCATCCATCCCTCAATGGTTTCCCTACAATTAGGTTTTAACCTCATGGATAGATATTCAAGATCATATTTATGAGCATCTAGAACCTTCTCAATCAAATATGGAACAAAAAAACCGGAATCAAGATTAAAACATGACATTTATTTACACAATCTAGATGTATATTAGTTATGACCATCATCAGCTACCACTAATCCAGAACCTCATTAATTAATTAACTATATAACTCCCTACTAAATAAATCAAACATATAGTTTCTTTTGCCCTATTTATGCATCAATTAAAAATAAAACACCTAAATATATTCCATTTATCTTCATTGCTTTAAATTAAAATCTCTCTATGAGAAAATGTGTTTCAATATTTTATGATCTATGAATGTTTTTAACATCTCACCAAAAATATAATGATTCCATGTTTACAAGGCATGGACCATATAATCTAATTATAAAACATATGTTGGGTAATTCTTCTCATGTACCCATAAATATTGTGACCCATAAGATAATTATAATAACTCTATATAATATCATGTCCAAAACCAAACTGGTATTTATAACAATAAAGAACATAGCCTCATCCTAAATTTGGAAATATAAGGATATATATGCTGATGTTAACTGAGCCTTATGCTCTTGAGTTTTTTTTGGAACATAATCCACCATTGAAAATGAATGAGTTTCCTTGTAAATGTTTTCATTGGATAGCCTAGTTATGAAAATTCATAAATAAAGAATCAATAATACCATACTAAGATAAGGAAACTTCTTAATAAAAGGTGTTCTTCATTGGTTTCCACGATATAACAACTTCTACCTTTTAAAATTCTACTGAGAATCCTCTTTTATAAATGATGTGGCCAAGGAAACATACCTATTGAATCTAGAAATAACACTTTTAAAGATAATCATAAAGGAAATGTTCCCAAAAGATACCCAAAACTATGATAGAGAAAATATTCCTCTAAAATATCCAATTAATTAATTCCATAAATGTTTTTGGTGAATTCATAAGGCCAAAGGGAATAACAACATATTAGTAATTATGATAATGAATATTTAATGTCATATTTGGAATATCTTCTTTTTTACAATGATTTTAGTGATACTCTGATCCTAAATAAACCATAGAGAACCATTTAGATCCCATAAAATGATCAAATAAATAATATATTCATTGAATAGTATATTAATTCATTATCATCAACTAGTTTAAATTATGATAAACCACACAAATATGAAGAGTTCCATCTATTTTCTGGACATAAAGAACTAGTGGTTCCCATACAGATATACTTGGTCCAATGAATCCTTTTCATTATAACTCTTATAGTTGAACCTTTAATTACCATAATTCCATTGGTTTTGTCTCATAGGATGGAATTAAAATATTACTCATCTCTGGTTGGATAATAAGCATAAATTCTACTATCCTTTCATGTGGTAACCCATAGAAATTGTCAGGAAAGACATCACAAAATTGATCCAAAATTCAAGGAAAATATCTTTTTTTTTGATTTCATCAATAGTATACATTGTAATTTCTTCCAAATAGTAAGATATAATGTTGAAAACTGGTACCAAATGTCTTTATAAACTTTAATTAACATCCCAATATCCTTTAAATAGATTCCCTGTATCATCCAACAATGTGAAACCGACTTTTTAGGCATAATAATTGATGTGGGCCTTGAAGGATGTCAACCAATCCATTCCAAAAATCATGTCATAAACGTGCATCCCAAGAGAAGATAAATCCTAAATAAATTTAGCCTCATCAACGGTTATATAACACACTATACACTTAATTTCTTGAAACACTTATTATCTTAGATGTGTTTGGTGTTTTAAGATATGATATTTCATTTCAATATACAATCCCATATGATTCACAACATAGGAAAAAATAAAAGAGAGAGACACACTGGTGTAAAAAATTCTTACATGAGGGTAGAGTTTAAGAGATTAGTACCTCACACCATTGAATAACTAGATTGATCTTTCATGGTCATCTTCTTAGTTCCATACAACTACTTACTAGGTGTTCCTGACAATTCATTATTACTATATTGTGGTTGTGACGATTGTGGAAGTGGAAAGGTGACATGAGAGTCACCCTATGTCACTTGGTTCTTGAGTAAATAGACATTGGTTTTCAATATAAATGTATAAACACAAAAATATTGGTACATGTTTGATCCATTATCATATGTCAACCGTGGAGTGGACATACAATAACGTTTCAGATGTCCCATATTACCAAAATTGTGACATTCTA
The DNA here is from genome assembly GCA_963277665.1 of Viscum album. Classification (NCBI taxonomy): domain Eukaryota; kingdom Viridiplantae; phylum Streptophyta; class Magnoliopsida; order Santalales; family Viscaceae; genus Viscum; species Viscum album. The sequence goes on along the minus strand of OY728127.1, from coordinate 399,235,995 downwards.
GATTAGGAACAATGTATTGCAGCTTGATATTCTCAAAAGATATAGACTGATAATATCATGATTGACTATAGTAGTGATGTGGAGAGGATACTGAACCAATAGATTAGTTTCCCAGATCTTTACTTTCTTGAGAAAAAATATCCCTCTTCCTTTTATTCCCCATGTTGTAATTCCCACTTATAATCATGTATATAAAAGTGTTTCCTCTAATATTGGTTCCCTATATATCCTTTTTCACTACCAAATCACTATTCACTATCCCCATATATATATAAATACCGAATAAAACCACTATGAAGTGAATATTTGGTCATGGCCCTACCCCAAGAATCATCACATTCATGAAGTCAATGGTGGAAACTTCCAGAGAAAATGAACGAAACTCATGAATTAAGCTTCATACTCTATCAAAAATAAATTTTACTACTTCAGAGTAAATAAATATTTTATCCTTGTGATATTGAAGGTGTGGGGATATAATTTTTTATTTAAAAAATCCTCAAAGATAGATCATATCAACTCTTAGTCTTTTTTAGGATGAAAAATAATTTCTCATCACTACCTCACAATGTTATCATGTATAAAAATTGATAGATTCACTCTCTATTCCAAATAAGGTTCTGAATAAATCAAAGATTTTACTTATCTACCCTATCCATTCCTTTACCTAATAAAGTAAAACAAAATCCTTGATAGGTTGATGGAATCTATTTTTGAAGGTCCATGGATGAATTTTCTTGTTATTACTATAGATTCTAACTTTCTCTATCCATGGCTTGGAATGATTGAACTATGCTTCAGGTGATCACTAATTTATTTGTGGTTTAGTTTAGACTAGATTCTAATATTCTTATTCCAATGGGTCCCCTCATCATCAAATTGGGGTTATTTTATAAATAGAACAACAAAACTTATAAATAATAGAGAACTATTACTGAAAAGAAAGCTTTATATATCAAAATCATCAAAGTAAACAGTCATCAATACCAATTTTAAAAAATAACCAAACATAATTTGATCGCTATAATCCTAATGGGAAGTATCATTAATAACTTATGATATTATAAACTAATCATATAGACCCATGATTATGAAATAAAAACAAACCTTGAAGTTTCATAGAATAAATTTTGTACTTGTACCACCCTGGTAACTTGACATTCAAAAAAAGAGGTAAGTTGTGTCTTATTGTGTTATATATTTCATGTTTTGAAATTCCTATCTTCTTAATACCATACCAAGATGACTAACCAACCAAGAATGATATCATTTGTAATATCTCACCCTCACCCATTAGCATTGTAATATGAGGTATTATTACTGGTCTTTAGTGACATCCCTAGAACACCAAAGGTAGGAAATAGGTTCCAAGTGAATACTAGATAATTTGGGAAAATTTTCCCTAAGATGAGAAAAAATTATGAAAATAATAATGGAAAACAATGTTATATGATTTATGTAGAGTAATACAATATAACTCAATACAAAAAAGAAATATCATACTATCAGATAGAGTGAAAAGGTACAACATTTACACTATAAAAAAATATAACTCAGTGAAAGTGAAGTGGCATCACCCTAAGAATCACTCCAAACAGGATCTAAGTTCATACTCCAAGTACCATTCCCAATTCATCATTATTAATCACTATATAAGTTTAACACCTTATATTTACTTGTATCTCAGTACAAAACATCCATTAACATACCGAAGTTCCCAATAATGAGGTTAGTATAAAACTTAATATGTAATCCCCAATGATTTTTCAACACATTCCAATTGGAACAAGTAAAAGTTAAATTATATTTATAATTATAAAAAATATATAAGAAGTGGTAGTTATAAAACATTTCCATAATAAAACAATTAAATAGTTTCTAAAACCTTTACTAATTGGCATCATTATTACACAAATCACACACCCATGCATTCTTAATGACTCTCCCAATACCCCTAAGTGGTAACTGGTTCCACCACCATGACATTACCTAATGGAATATACCATGTTCCACACTGACATTGACCCTAAGTCCGAACTAACACGAAACTACATTGTAATTTCATGAACTCACAACAACCACACCAATAATTTTCTCAACAAATACAGTTTATTTTGATAACCATTTTCTTTCAGGAAAAATACAATCACGTTATGTGATGAATTTCAAAAAAAAATATTTAGGTACAAAAACCAAAGAAGTTTTCTAAAAAAACATGTTATTGTGATTTAAACATCAAGCCGTCATGTTATAGAATAAGTTGTGTTGAAGAAAATCCGCTTACCTTACAATGAATAATGAAAATGAGGAATAATGTACAAAACCTCAATATCCATCCTGAAAACATATACCCTTCATTAGACACCAATAAGATCTCATCAAAATATACATAATTTAAAATGGATATATCTACAACATATTATAAAAATGGATTAATGAGTGATAAAATTAGTAGATCTAGAGTGGACAAGCATTAATGAGGAAATACCATCAATTTTGAAGATCCAATGCACCTTGATTTTTAAAAACATGCTTATAAATAAAAAAGAACCTTTAAGAATTATTAGGGAAGGATAAGAGTTTGAGGGACTGAGAGAGTAAAATAAAAATGAGGGTTTTATGGGTAAAATATGAGTTAAACTGTAATTTTTAGAGCATTTAATGATCATTTCATGGTAGGCCATACAATTTATTGAACTGTCTGCCAACCATGTTCCGGCTACTAGACATCATGTAAGGAGTCTCATGGTTGTGCTGAAAGGTTCAGAAAACCATGTTCTAACTATACACGATCTAATATCTAAATACTCACCTCTTTCACAATTTATTCTGGTCACCCATATGGTTTATAAAAACCATGCACCAACTATGTTCCTGCCTAATGACTCCCAACATCTCCTTGCGTGGTTTTCTACAGAAGGGTGCATGGTTTTCCGAAACCATTCTCAAACCATGAACTCTTAAAACCACTTCTTAATAATTCCAAAACTATCCAAAAACATTTAAACTCAACTGAAGTGTTATATAACTTCATAATAATTAATAAAATTGCAATGCACTTGAAATTGATATGTCAATTATACTATATCACTGTTATTTTAGGCATAGGGTTGTATTTGGAGAAATATATTAAAGAAATAGAATTTATATAAAGGGAAATATATCATAAAATCTTAGGGTGTTACATTCTATGTCCTTATAATAATTTCTCCCTCAAAATTCTATCACTCCAATATAAACAATTGAGGATAATTATACCTTGTTACATGTTTTAGTTCTCATATAGCTTCATCAAATTTATGTTTTCCCCAAAGATACTTGACTGGGTTAGTGACCTTATTTTATATCACTTTCTCTCTTTAATATCGAATCTCCACTAGATATTACTCAAAACATAGATCATTCTTTAGAGGTATAACCTTTGTGTTTATGAAATGTGAAGTGTTAAGTATGTACTTCCTCTTGAGAGATACATGGAACACATTGTGAACTTGAGAGAGATTAAGTTGAAGCATGAAACAATAATAAACCATTTTGATACAATAAATAATTTCAAAGCGTTTGATAAATACAAGGAATAACTTTTCCTTCATTATAAATATTATAACCTTATTCTAAATAGATATTTATAGGAATACCTTGTCACCAACATTGAACTCTAGATCACAACTTTTCTACTAACTCTAAACCACTATACCATTTCCTCAATTAGCTCAGGTCCTAATAGCTTTATTTATCAAACTGTATCCCATAATGTTTGAGTTCAACACTTCCTTCTATAGTGGGATTCATAAGGAGTTGTTGGTCCCAGTGAATTACTCAAGAGTGGGTTAAATGGGTTTCCAATGAAATTTCCATTCAAAAATAATTTAAAAACTTAAATCCCCTAATTTTATAAAATGTCCTAGTTAACAAAAATAGTAGGATTATATAATTTTATCTTTTGAAAATATTATCAAAATCTCGACCACTACTCAGTTAAAATAAATTTGAAAATAATTCAACATTTGAAACTAATCTATTCATATCAAATACAATATATAAAACAATAATTTGAGTTAACTACCAGAGTAATTTTTTGTTTAGTAAACTACCAATAGAAGCGTATTTTATTTATATATAAAGAATAAATAAATAAATAAATCAAAATAGAATTTTAACAAGTGGTTTGATCACAAGTTGAGAAAAAATTCCCTCCACTTTCCAATCACTTTTTTCCATGTAGTTTATTATAAAATTAATTAATCCACAACTTGCCAGCGAGCCTATACCCGAGTAGTAAGGGTTTCTGCTTGGCATCCAAGAGACCCAGGTTAAAAATTGGGTGGAGGCGAATTTTTGAGCACTGTAGTATCACTATAGTATTAATGTAGCATTTACTGTAGTAGGTATTGTTCGCTACTATAGTATCCGAAACTATTCATCCGATTTGGGCCTTCGGGCCACCGGTTTGGGCCTATGGATCTCAAGGGCCTTCGGGCCATCAATGGATTTCAGGCCGGAGGGCCTTTGGGTCATAGAGGCCATGGGGTATCCCAGTTCACACAGAGCAGTCCCTAGAAGAGGATTAGAGCAACAAAAAGAAGTCACCAGAAGCAGAGCTAACTAGATTGAAAGAATGAGAGGGTATGGAAACCACCATTGGGACCAGGCACCGTGCAGCTTTGTACAGGGAAATTTTAGCCGATCAGTAATGGAAGGTAGAGATCTTGGCGATCAATGATGCAGAAGTTGGGGAGGGGAAGTACTTGTGGTTTGGTCCTATGGGTCATTTATTTGGCATGGTATGCCTCAGGGCCTTCAGGTCATGTATTGCAGGTCATGTCGGGCCTTGTGCCTTGGCCCTATGGGTCATGTACGGGTTCCCCTTCAACCCTTAAAAGGGGGATTATCCATAATAAAATAAAAAATAAGGCCTTTGGGCCATTCATGTTTGAGTAAATAATCCACAACCTTTATTGGGTTTTATAAAAAATAGAACACAAGTTTGTCTAGCCACATCGCCTCTTCCATAGTTATGAATGTAATAAAAACAAGAACATTTCACACACAATATCTTCCACAATTTTTTGTTGGCATACAGATGAAGGCAAATAGTTATAGTGTATCAAGAACTCTCTAGTTTTTCACAAGAGACCATATTTTAAAAATAAATAGAGTAAAATAAAAGCACAAATTGAATGTAAATCATAAATAAAAATAGAAATAGTTCATAGATGAGAATATATAGTGCTGAAAAATCTATAAAGATTTATTTGTTTGAGTCCTTGAGTTTTTTCTTTAGAATGATCTTGAAAAATTTGCACAGAAATTGCAGTAAAAATGGGGGTTTGGAATTCCGGAATATCTTTATATTCCTAATTTCTAAAAATTTATAGTGATCTTCAACAAATATGTGCCTATTGTATATCTCTTTAGTAAATCATGATAAAGTCAATGATTCAATGTTTGATAATGTTTATTTCAATTTTTCTAGTGCATTAGGAATCCTATAATCAATTTATATCATTCTAGGTCCAATTATCCACTGAAATAAAATAATAGAATAAACCTCGTATTGATAAAAAAATCAAAAAGATCTGGAATTTTTGTTATAATAGTCATGAAGTTGTTCAAGAATAATGATTCTTAAATCCATGTGTTTTTTACATTATTAAATTCTAAAACTATCTATGGGAGAATTAAATTTTAAATTAATTCTAGATAGTTACATTAGTACTCTAGTGGTAGCTTCACTAGTGGTAAATCCTTAATAGTGATTTATCCTCACCAATAGTAGATCCATCTAATAGTAGTAGCATATTTGATATGATGGAATCTCTTTAGAATGGTAGCTTCACCAAGAAACTGTATATTCACCACATTGTATCAATACTTAGTGGTAGATGCATATAGAGGTTGATTCATTTGGCACTAGTACTGTTGAATTTGTTGTAGGTCCATCTGATTGTAGATCAGTTTGAAAGAATTATCATGTGATGACTAAAGTCCTAGTTGGTAGATCTATTTTACTTGTGGTGGAAAAAATGTACTAATGCTAGAATCTATCTAACAGCGTTGGTAGCTCCAGTCTGCGGTAGTACTACTTGACAGAGGATCGCAAAAGTCATAGGATTGATCTAGCGATGGATATTTGAACTATTGGTATATCCATAAATAGAAACTTTTCATAATTTATATAGAAAATAAATTATTATCATAAATTATTAAATTCATTAGAATAAAAAAAAACATGATTTTTGAACACTAAAATAAAGATAGCTCAACATTCTACCCTTTTTGATGATAAAAAATAATTGAATTTATAAAAATATAACAAAACAAATTAATAGATAAGTAAATAATACCTATGAATATTATTATTAATAGCCCAATTCAACATGATATGCACATTGTTATACATTAAATCCATTAAAGTATTCATATGTGATATCCCATATAATTATCATAGGAAATGCCGATCAATACTCCCCCATTTGGGATCATCAAAAAGGTAAAGAGAATAGAAAACTAAATGAACGACATAGAAATGAATAAAAAAGAAGATTTTCATTATATATTAAATTCAAAAGGGATTAGAAAAGGGATTAAAATATAAAATAAAAATCCCTATCAATAATTAAACAGGTTCTGATGACTCCTCTACAGCTCAATTAGAGGTAGGTTCTACTAGATCCATCCATTTTATAAAAATTGGGGGTTTAGGTCATGGAGGGGGAGGAGGTGCTATGGCTGAAAGACAATGGTAGATTCCACTAGTTGAATATTCCTCACTACCCCCATAAGATTAATTAAAAATGGACTGACTACAATAGATATAGTTTGTAAATAGGAAGAAATTGGTGTAGAAATGGATCTAGTGGGAGTTATGGAAATCTAAGGTGTTTTTGGAGATATCACTACTGCCCTGGTGGTGTAAAAAACTATTTCATAAACTCTAAAAACCATTTTATGACTTGACCACCATGCTTCATATCTTTGAAGAAATCCATTTTCTCTTCCATGAAAAGCTTGATTAGAGGGGTCAAGGTCTTCAGTTGGGTTATCTACTCCTTGAAGGCCCATGTGACTTGATCTGGAGAATCTCATCCTAGTGAGATGAATAAATTGTTGGAGTTGGTGACCTTGAACCAACTACTTTGTTCTTTATTCATTAATAAATACCTTATCACATATTGATTGTTCTTCTGCGTGACAATGCATGTGATAATGTCCTAAGGACAGCTGTTTCATTAAAGGGTTTGAGCAGATCCCTACTATGATGAGAACCCAAAAGTGCCATAACACTATTCTTGAATATATGTTCTATGGCCGAATGATGTTATTTGAGGGAAAAAAATAATACCGGCCATTAGGGGTGAGGACTCATAAAAATTTGAGGCACCTTCTCATGGTGCGATCCCTTGGTAATATCAAGGAGGATATTATGAGAATGAGACCCGCCAGTAGGAAATCCATATTTCATAGTGTCATTGGATGTTCCAATTTGTAGACGTCTGTATTGGTCCTTATACTTTAAGAGTATTATTTATTGGTATTACAACTCACACACTTATATGTACTGACGAAAACTATGATGACATACTATTTGCATTGAGGTAGGATACATTGGGTGCGTCACAAGTGATATTGCATTAATAGATAATGCGAGAAAGGATTTATCTCTTCTATTCCACAATGGAAGTAGATATCTCAGGCCCTTTGATTGAATTGATATAGCCTAAAAAAATCCATTACCATGGTAAGGTATATGCGAGTTTAATTCCAGGAAGTCAAAGAAAGAATAATCGAGCACATGGGTTGATGGAACTAGTATGCAACCCGTTTGATTAGAGATATCGTGACAAAGGGATTAAATTAAACGGTAAGCATTCATATGAGGTGACACATTAATGCGGCGTAAAATTATTTCTACTGGGTGCCTTGACCCGTTGCTACACAGTAATCTTAGACATTTGGCAAGCCCGCCTATTGCCTACGAGAAAGAGGCCTAGAGGGTCACACACTAAGTGTATCCATGTATATCAAGTAGAAAAAAGATTATTCCATTATGTGGTTTAATAATTATTCAAGGAAGACTAAATAGTTTTAATGTTAGAGGAAGAATAAAATGAAAAACAATATGTACATGCCGTATTCATTGAATGTACACACCGTGTAGTTTTCATTTTTAAAGGAAATGAAAAACAAGTACATGCCGTGTATTAATAATTACACACCGTGTAGTTTTTCCAGTCGGGATTTTGAGGATATAATATTGTTTTATTGAATGATATTTGTTATAATCAGCGTGGTCGCATGTCAAGGAATTATTGACACGACTTGGGGGTTTTCAATAAGAGTTAATGAAATAAATAAAACACGTAATTCATTTATTTATTGTCATAACTATATAACCTAAAACCCGATTATAAATATCCTCACAACCCCAAAACTTTTCCATGAATTGTTGTGCACAATAATTCTGGAAAATTCTCTCAAGATCTAGAGAAATCCTTCCTCCAAGAACGCTCAAAAAGACTGAGAGAGATCCTCCTCCATCCGATCAAGGCAATCCAAGTAAGACAACACAAGAAAATGCTTCTCCATGCTAGCACCTAGAGATTCCATTGGTGATGTCCAGAGATACATGGTGTACATGTGGATCACCTCTTGAGGAAGTCTACAGTTGGCTTCTGCGATGCAATGACGAATCACATTGAAACGTGACCGAAAAACATCAATGAAGAAAGAATTCCATCAAGGAAATTCTTGTCAATTAATTAAATTAATTATAACCAACACATGATGATCATCTCGATGGTTCTGAGACCCTTATCTTTCTTTTTGTTCTTCGTTCTATTCTGAAGATCCAAAAATTTATTATCGTCATGGATCTCGGATTGAACGTTGTTTAATGCTAAGATTAACAGTGGAAAAACCCACCAATGAGCTTCTGCTGTTCCCAGAACCTACAAGTGGTATCAGAGGGGTAATATCATTGATTATAATTATTTATTTTTTCATTGGTGATTTACACATTTAATAATTTAGTTGTTTCAATTCAAGTTAATCATTCTTTAAATCTGAATCTCGAGATCTGATCCTCCTCTCTCGTTTCTCGTTCAACTTACAGAAATGGATTTTTATTTTAACATTTATTAAAATAAAAAAGTGGATCTCATCTAGAGGTGCCAAATGTTCCTGGACATACAACACAAGAATACATGGCGTGTATTCAAAAGTACACGCTGTGTATTCTAGGTTCAATGCATTGGACTGGTCTGCCAAATCAGGTCGTGTATTGGAGTATACCTAAGTCATAAATAACACCGTGTGTTGACCAGGATCAGGTGGCACACGGTTTCTGGATTACACCCCATATGGTCCACTAAACATGATGTGTAGTCCCTTCGAGTTAGGGTTGGACTGTGTACCCCGTACATGGCTTGCCCGACTGGAAACCGTGTAACAAAAATACTACATAGCATGTGTCCCACTGAACATGTCGTGTATTCCAAAAGATTCCGAAGTACATCTACACGCCATGTCCCTAGGCGTGTACTTTAGATGGATGGTAAACAAAAGTACACACCATGTAGTCAAAACTACATGCCGTGTACTCATCCAAATTATGCATATTTATTAAAATTTATTATTATATTATAAAAACCCTTGAGACATGTACCATAGTGTAGGCGTAATGCCGAGGCATAACATGTGATAGGTGTTTTATATATATATGTTTAATTTAACATCTGTGTAATGAACATGAATTTACTGGGTTGCCTCTAAGGTATAAGTTATGTACAAAGATAATTTTAAATGAATTTATTTGTTTAAAATTATGATGGATGAGAATCTCAAGGAAATTCAGAAAAGGGTTTAAGATAAAAGGATTGATTATTTAAAGATAATTAATTGATTCAAGCATGATTTATCTTAATAAATAACGATTAAAGAATTGAATGCTAATTTTATTTATGCGTAAATATCGTTGCATGTATGGATGATCATGAGCTAGACCAAGACCTTTGTATATAAATGGTTTATTTTAATTTATTTATTTAAATTAAATTTGTTGGCCTGCAATCCTTCTCCTCATTAATATATTGGGCATGCGCGAACCATGATTCTTTTATGTAAAAACCCGTTTTACCCCTCACCTGCATGTGAGATAAATTCATATGTAATGGATGGAGCTCCCAAGCTAGTGGAGGCAGCTCGAGTCAGGAGCCAAGGTAAGAAAAATCCAAGGATATACAAAGGTGGACATGTGGAAAGCTGTAAACACAAATCAGGAAGGTTAAAGGTGTTTTTACCCTAGGTCTTGGGTTAGTTTACCAACCTCTTGATAAAATAACCAATAGAACAAGCTCATTATCATACCATTTATTTTATTTCTTTCAGTTTCATGGTTTATTTATTGTGGGTGTGTTATCACGATCACATAGTTAATGAATTAAACAAGCATGCAAGATGAAACTAAAATAAGACTGGATTATGCATAAATATTATCTTAGACATTGTTAATCACTTAAGTATATCCCAATTAATATAAACAAGCTTGTAATCAAGTATAATAAAATAGAAATTTACGTATAAGGATAAAATCCCTCAAAGAAATATTAAGTCGGTATATCCTTCCATAATCTTGGTTAGAATAGAACCATAGTTAAAAGTGCTTGACCAACCATAGTTGGGTTGATTTCAATTAACGAGGAATTGTAATTCAAGGTTTTGGGTTGAATTGACTTGGTTCACATCAAGGGTTGACTGCCATAGCAGGACATGGTGTGACCAAGAGGCAAAGTTTAGGGAATCCGAAATAAAAGTATTTCAGGATTATGGAGCCCACTCAGTGGATCAAGGAGCTACAAGTTAATGCAGTTGGAATATGGAATGCCTACCTAAAACCCTTGAAGTTTCTTGACCAACCCTAGTTGGGGTAATGCGAATCACAATATGGATCCTTGCCACTAGAATATTCTGGCAATAGAATATTCCAAATTCAATGGTGAGGGCTATTAGATTTCGATAAAATAGTGGGAGACTAATAAGTATTAATTAATTTATTTGTCTCAGTTTTATAAAGTACTAAAACCTTTTATCATATTAATTTGTAGAGATGACAAGAAATATGACTTAAAACATAACATTATGAACCATATATGATAAGGAAAACCTTCTCACCGACACCAATTTCCAAGAGTGGTAGAGACGTTTAAACATCATCCTTTTCCATGGGAGGAAATTGTATGTGCTGGAAGAGCCTATTCTAGTTGCGCCTGGGAAAGAGGCCAGTGATGGGGAAATATCTCTCTATGCGAAACATATGGATGATGACAAAGATGTCCAGTGCTTCATGCTATCGGCCATGTCTAATGAGCTCTTGAAGCAACATGAAAACATGGACGCGTATAACATGATGTCTCTCCTTAGGGATATCTACTAAGAGAAGGCGAGACACGAGAGATATGAGATCTCCAACGCTTTGTTTACAACTAATCTTGAAGAGTCTGCGCCAGCTGGGCCTCATGTAGTGATGCTTATTGGCTACATTGAACGTCTGGACATCTTAGGGATTAAATTCCCAGATGAGTTGCATACAGATCTCATCCTATCATCACATCCCAAGACCTTCTCTAGCTTCATTATCAATTATAACATGAGAAAAAATGAGAAGTGTCTATCAGAACTTATAACCTTAATTTTCCAGGTAGATAAGGACATGGGGCATGAAAAACCCGCAGTCCTTATGGTGAATAAGAAAATTAAGGACAATACAAAGGGGCCGAAGAATTATAAACGGTCTGAAGCTCCTGAGTGTCATCCCTCGAAGAAGGGGAAGATCCAGAGGTAGGGAAAGGAACAAGAGGCAGTATGTTTTTCATGTGGAAAGTAAGGCCAATGGAAGAGGAACTGCACTTAGAAGCATGGGGATGCTAAAGGTGAGTTCATTATCGAGTGTAATCATTCTATTTATACACATTGGGTATTAGATACAGCTTGTGGGGCTCACATCTGTATTCAAATGCAAGAACCAAGTAGATTTAGAAATATTTCCATAGGAGAGGTGGATCTTCGAGCTACCAATGGCGCAAGGCTGGCTACATTATCTATTGGTGATTACCACCTCTCATTACCAACTGGGATGATTTTGGTTTTACATAACTATTATTATATGCCTAGTGTAACCAAGAACATAATTTCTGTATCTTGTTTGGATATGGATGCATTTATTTTAAAGTTTGAAAATAAGTGTTGTCTCATTTATAAGAACAACATATGTTATGGTATGGAACATTTAAATAACGGTTTGTATTTATTAAATTACAAAAACCCAGTGTTGGCAATCGATAACGAAACAAACTCACATGACTCATACATCACCCAGTTGTGGCATCACCATCTCGGTCATGTAAACGAGAAGCTCTTGACAAAGATCTGCTAAGATGGTTATTTGGAATCTACTGAGCTAAAAACATTGGATAGATTTCATGGTTTTTTACATGAGAAATGACCAATCCACCCTTCGGTGGACAAGGTGAAAGGGCCATGATGCTTCTGGGATTGGTGCACACGGATGTGTGTGGACCATTTCCAGTAGAAGCTAGATGTGGATATTCTTACTTCATTACTTTTATTGATGACTTGAGTAGATATGGATATTTATACATAATGAGGTATAAGTTAGAATCCTTAGAGAAATTTAAGGAATTCAAGAATGAAGTAGAGAATCATCTTGGTAAGAAGATAAAGAAACTTCGATCGGATCTAGGTGGAGAATATCTGAACCAAGAGTTCATAGATCTTCTACAGGAGTCTGGGAATCTATATCAGCTCACTACTCTTTATACACCACATTGGAATTGTGTTATTGAAAGGAGGAACCACAGCTTGTTGGACATGGTGAGGTCGATGACGAGTCATACCGATCTTCTATTATCCTTTTGGGGATATGAATTACAAACTGCAACATACACATTAAACTGAGTACCAACTAAGGCAGAAAATGGAATTCCCTCCGAGTTATAGAATGAAAAACCCATTTTATTGCATACATGTGTATGGGGATGCGAGGAATTTGTTAAAGCCTTCTCAGGAAACAAAATAGAACCCTGGGGAATGAGGTGTATCTTTATAGGATATCCCAAGGAAATGAAAGGATATTACCTATATAACCATCAAGACAAGAAAGTGACTATCACTAGACAAGCCATATTTCATGAGAGGGAGAACATCCTCAAAAGGGACAGTGGGGGCAAGATTGACTTCGATGAGGTTGATGCTCAAGATACACAAGAGTTGGTATAGGAATAAGTTCCACAGGTCCCTATGGAAGAGGTTCTATAAACACAAGTACTACATAGGAGCTCAAGAGTGGTAAGGGAACCAGAGATATTTGGTTTCCTAGTCACCAAGGATGGTGAATCATTATTGTTGGACAATGATGAACCTCTATCCTACAAGGAAGCAGCCGAAATATCAGAAGCTGCAAGATATCTAGAAGCTATGAATTATTAGATGGATTCTGTGTATCATTACCAAGTTTGGATTCTGGTTGATGAACTAGTTGATGTAAATCCTGTTGGATGCAATGGGTATTCAAGAGAAAACTAGACATGGAAGGTCATGTTAGCACCTACAAATAAAGGTTAGTGGATAAAGGATTCAGACAATGTCAAGGAATTGACTATGATGAAACCTTCTCACCCTTTCCATGTTTAAATCCATAAGAATCATACTTGCCATAGTAGCTTACCATGAGTATGAGATTTGGAAAATGGATGTCAAAACAACATTCCTTAACGGGAACCTTCAAGAAGATGTCTATAAGACACAACCATAAGGGTTTTTGACACCAGGTGAAGCCAAATGGGTTTACAAGTTCCATAAATCCATTTATGGATTAAAACAAGCATACAAGTCATGAAACATTTTATTTGATGAATCCATAAAGGAATTTGGTTTCATTAAGAACAAATTTTAGCCATGTGTTTATAAGCGGTTTAATGGGATTGCAATCATTATCCTATTAGTATATGTTGATGACATATTGCTTATTGGAAATGATGTACCAGTCTTACAGTCAGTTAAGGACTGGTTGAATAAGTGTTTCTCCATGAAGGACTTGGGTGAAGCAGTCTACATTCTAGGGATCAAGATTACTTGTGATAGATCCAAGAGGCTACTTGGACTATGTCAGGGTAAAAACATTGACCAGATATTAAAGATATTTAGTACGGAACAATCCAAGAGGGGATTGTTTCTTGTGTCACATGACCTACATATTTATAAGAAAATGTGTCTTCAAACACAACAAGAGAAAAATAGAATGAGTAAGATACCATACGCTTCGGCTATAGGATCCATCATGTATTCCATGTTATGTACCAGGCTTGATGTTGCCTTTTCACTGAGCATGGTAGGAAAATATCAAGAAGATCTAGGAGAACAACATTTGACTGCTATTAAGACTATCCTTAAGTATCTGAGAAGAACTAAGGATATGTTCCTGGTTTATGGAGGAGACAAAGAACTTGTCATCAGAGGGTATGCTGATGCTGGTTTTCAGACAGATCAGAACGATCTGAAGTCGCAATCTAGATATGTTTTCTGTCTCAATGGAGGTGCTGTGAGTTGGAAGAGTTCAAAGCAGGCAGTTGTCGTCGATTCTACAGTGGAGTCTGAATATATAATGGCTTCTGATGCAACCAAGGAAGCCATATGGATTCGGAACTTCGTCCAAGAGCATGATGTGGTGCCTTGTAGTAAAGATCCTATCACATTGTATTGTGATAATACTGCAGTGGTGGTTCTTTCAAAAGAACCAAGGTCACATCAATGGACAAATAACATACTTCGGAAGTATCACCTCTTGAGGGATTTCTATAAAAGGGGTGAAGTTGTAGTGAGCAGAGTTTCCACGGAAGAGAACGTGGTGGACCCCATGACTAAAGGCCTATCTCAGCAGAAGCACGAATATCATGTGAGAGCGAGTGGGTTAAAGGCTGTTAGAAGTTGGCTCTAGTCCAAGTGAGAGCCTGTTGGATTTGGTGGCCTAGAACCAACTACTTTGTACTTTATTAATTAATAAATACCTTATAACATTTTGATTGTTCTTCTGCATGATAAGGCATGAGATAATTTCTTAAGGACAACTGTTTCATTAAAGGGTCATAGTGGATCTCTACTATGATGGGAACCTGAAAGTGCCATAACACAATTCTTGAATATTTTTTCTATGGCCGGATGATGTTATTTGAGGGACACAAATAGTACATGCCATTAGGGGTGATGAATCATAAAACTTTAAGGCACCTTCTCATGGTGCGTTCCCTTGGTAATATCCATGAGGATATTATGAGAACAGGACCCACGAGTAGGAAATCTACATTTCATAGTGTCATTGGATGTTACTATATGCAGACGTTTGTATTGGTCCTTAGAATTTAAGATTATTATTAATGGGTATTACAACTCGTGCACTTAGATATATTGACTAAAACTGTGATGACACACTAATCACAGCAAGGTAGGATACGTTGGGTGCATCTCGAGTGATACTGCATTAATAGATAATGCGAGAAAGGATTTGTCCCTTATGTTCCATAATGGAAGTAGATATCTTAGGACATTTGATGGAATTGATATAGCCTAAATAAATCCATGTCCATGGTAAGGTATGGGCGAGTTCAATTATAGGAAATCAAAGAAAGAATAATCGAGCACATGGGTTGATAGAACTAGAAGGATACCATCTTGATTAGAGATACCGAGACAATGGGATTAAATTATAGGGTAATCATTCGTATGAGGTGACACATCAATGTGACATCAAATTATTTCTCTTGGGTGACTTTACCCATTTCTAGACAGTAATCTTGGACTTTAGGAAAGCCTGCCTAATGCCAACGAAAAAGAGGCCTAGAGGGTCACACACTAAGTGTATCCAGGTATCTCAAGTAGAATAAAGATTATTCCCATTTGTGGTTTAATAATTATTCAAGGAATCCTAAATCATTTTAATGTTGGAGGAAGAATAAAATAAAAAACAAGATATACATTCCATATACATTGAATGTACACTTCGTGTAGTTTTCATTTTGGAAAGGGAATGAAAAACAATTACACACCGTGTATTATTGATTACACGCTGTGTAGTTTTTCCAGTCAGGATTTTGAGGAAATAGTATTGTTTTATTAAATTATATTTATTATAATCAGTGTGGGTGCATGTCATGGAATTAGTGATTCGACATGGGGGTTTTCAATAAGAGTTAATGAAATAAATAAAACGTGTAACATGTTTATTTATTGTCAAAACTCTATAACATCAAACCCGATTATAAATATCTTCACAACCCCCACAATTTTCCATGAGTCGTTGTGCACAAAAATTCTGGAAAATTCTATGAAGGCCGGGAGAACTCCTTCCTCAAAGAATTCTCTCTAGACCGAGAGAGATCCTCCTCCTTCAGATCAAGGCGATCCAAGGCAGAAAATGCAAGAAAATGCTTCTCCACTCTAGCACCTGGAGATTCCTTTAGTGACGTCCCGAGATACATGGTGCACGTGTTGATCACTACTAGAGGAAGTCTACACTTGGATTTTACGATGCAATGACGAATCACATCGAAACGTGACTAGAAAACATCAACGATGAAATAATTCCATCAAGGTAATTCTTGTTAGTTAAATAAATTAATTATAACCAACATATGATGATCCTATCGATAGTTCTGGGACCCTTCTCTTTCTTTTCATTTTTGTTCTATTCCAAAGATCTGGCGTTTTACTATATTGACAGATCACGGATTGAACGCTGTTTAACTCTAAAATTAAAGTTGGGCAAACCCACCAACACACTTTTGCTGCGCCCAGAACCTACATAAATACCATCCATTAAAGCATGAATATCCTCTATTAAAATGGATCTAATAAAATAAATATCCACTGATGATGGAGTAGAAGGAGGAGGAGCTCTAGAAGATGATTATCCAGGAGTGGAAAGAGACTCCAACCTCTAAAAAGGAGATATCTACCACCCAATAAAGATAGAAATCGTATCCTCCATAGTGATTTGGATGTCTTCCATCTACTGTTTCAACCTATTATTCTCCATCTTAGGTTGTTCCGTCTTCAATAACATAGTATGATGAATACGAGAAATAACTAGGTTGACTATCATCCTAACGTCCTCTTCACTAAGAGTAGTCTTATGAACTATAAAAGACCTAAGAAACCAACAAAGTTAGGAAAATAACCTAGCCTTAAAGGAATCCAAATCAACATCAGTCAAATACTTGTAATGAGTATGATAAGAGGGGAGAGAAGGAGGAGTCCTCTCTTAGATGGGTAAAATAACACCCTCATATATAATCTCTATAACAGGTTCCTCATAATAAAAAAGGTTCCAACTGACCACTTGTATCCATCATCTCTAGTAATGATCCATTAGTTTCCCTCTCCAGAACAGTAATGGTAGGTCCACCATGCTTGGGTATACTTCCCTAATCATCATCACCATCATCATATGATGACTCTGAATACTACAAACCAATCTTAGATGGTCTTGTGGATTTCTCTACCTTAAAAGGTGCTCCATCCTCATCTCTATTACATGTAGCTGGCTCAACATGAATTCTTGAAGCCTAAGTAACTTATTAATATCTATCATTGGATACTTTTCTAGTTTATGTATAAGGAGATCAAAATTTATACCCTATACTAGAATATCATTTGTCCTTAGTAATATTTTGGAAAGGATTATACTATTCAACCTCATTACCTACATTGAAATTGAACTCTGAGTCATCTAAAAGTATCACCACATACTCAAAAATATTAAAAGAAGATCCATCAAAATGATCATAAATATATACCACATTCTCATTTAATTAATCATCTCTCCTCAGCAAATATTCCCTAGTGGGGATGGAAAGTGGTGGACTAGTGGATCCACAAGATAAATCAGGGCTCTTAGCCACATCAGGTTCACTTCCATCTTCTACTTAAGCAGCCACCAATCCTTCTTCCTCAACTCTAGCTTCTTTTTCTTCCAATACTTCTTCAAGATTCTCATTAATGGAATACAATGTAGCCTCATAGGGCTCCATTATAGGGTCTATAATGTCTGTGGATCTATTAGGAGAACACAAAAATTTAAACTTCTCATAAATTTTATCATTATCATCTACCCATTTCTTTATCCAAGGGTTCTAATTAACTATCATCCTTTTCCATGTCACTTGACATTGGATGAAACCACCACACTTGGTCTATTTTTCTATACCTTGAAACACGAATCATCTACCTTATAATATATCAAAAATCATCTTAGTGTATGGAAAATAGTTTTAACTAGAGTAAGGCTTTCCCAACTCCATCATATGAACCATTAAGTATCTACACTTATTTTTATTATATCATATTTTCATAATAAATAAGAAAAATACATCTTGACACCTCATTGTATTAATAAACCCTTCATAGGAAAAATCATGTGTTGTATAAACTTGAATACAAACCTGAATTCTCCATCAAGATCTATAGTTGTAGGACTTAGCTGATTTTCATTCCTATTTAAATCCAACAAATCATCCTCAAATAAAAAATTATTTTGGGTAATTGGGAATGAAACTTTATATTCATCATAAATACCCTTCTAAAGAATACCCAACCATTATACACACTATATAGAAGATAAGGTGACTTATTTTCCATCAATAACATTATTCCCTACATCCTTTTTCTTATTGAAATTATACTATGAAAATTGATAAAACTTGTGAACCAACCAAGGATAGAATAGTCGATCATTCCTTGAGAACAATTCAACCCATCCCTGGTCCTGTATCACATTCCACATGAGTGATTTTTTGGAACAAACCATACAAAAACAATATTTTTCTCAGTTTTTACTGAATGGGATGCAATTTGAGGGTTCTTCAGTTATATTGAAGACCGACTAAATTATCCTCTATCTTTCTTCAAGGGGAATGGTTTTTCAAGAGACAAGAAAAAAGGATAGTTGACTCCTTACATTTTATAACAAGATAAAGGGATGGTTAAGGAATTTAGAAGGTTTTGGGTTGAGAGAGAAAAGAGAAGGTAAGGGTCAAAGAAAGTGTATGAGTGAGGGCGCTCAAACTCTTCTTTTAATCCAATTTTATCATTTAGGGTTTTAAATAAAAAATTGAATCTAATATTAACAATAAAAATAATTAATTAAATAAACTATATAAAATTTTAATAATTAATAACATGAATGATAGGTCTTGTAACAGTGGTTCTTAATTATATGTTGCACTGGTAGCATCTAAATGGTAACATAACAGAGGTAGTATGCAACAGTCAATAACAATTATCGATACCAACAACAGTTCCAATGGTAAATCACTATTAGTAGATCATGAATGATATATTAACAATTCTATATTACCAATGGTGGATCACCAATGGTAGATTACCAAAATTAGATAAGCAACAGTTACCAACAGTAGATCTCCAATGATAAATCCAATCCAATAATGTTTCTCAACCAGAACCAAAATAAATCAAAGAATAGGAGGATAATATAAAATTATCATTCCAAGTTCATGTTTGATATATTCAATCTCTAAAAATTGAAAGGATAAATGAATTTGTCAGTGAGATGACGTCTAGTATCTATGAACTCAAGAGTTATACCACCCTTTCGAAAATGGTCTCTTAAGAATTGATGCAATATATCAATTTTTGGTTCTTTAAAGAGACAAAAGGTTCTTAAAAATGTTAATAAAACATTTATTATCACAATTAATAGGGGAATATTTTCATTTATATCCATGGTCAATTAAATTTATTTATTTTTCATAGAATCTATGCATAACAACTTCTTACAATTATATGTATTCAACTTCAGTAGTGGATAATGCAACCAAGTTCTGTTTCTTACTACACCATGAAACTATAGAATTTCCCAAAAAATTATATGTTCTAGAGGTACTTTTTCTATATAACTTGAAAATACCTAAATCAACATCTATGTAACTCACTAAATCAAATATCTATCCCCAAAAATTGAATAGTCCTAAATTGGTTCTACCTTTTACGTATTTGAAAATTCTTTTTATAGAAACTAAATGTGAATATTTTGGATTTGTATTTGAAAATGATCACACATACTCACACTAAAAATTATATCTATTAAACTAGTAGTTATATATAGTAAACATCCAATCATTTTTCAATAAATGGTTTGATTGACTAGTTTCCTAGTTTCATCATGATCCAACATACTACCGTTTTTCCTCGGTGTACCACCACCTTTAGTACAATCAATTGCTAAATGTTTTAAAATACATTTAGTGTACTTTATTTGATTTAAAATAATTCTATACTTATTTTGAAAAAACTAAAAACTAATAAAGAATTTAAATTCAACCATTGAACTCATTTCATAGTCACTTTGCATATTTTTTGAAAAATAAATACAAAAATAATTTCTTGAATATCCAAAAATAATTTCATCAACATATATTTGGACAACCAAAAACTCTTTTGAAATTATTTTAAAAAATAAGGTTTGGTGATATATTCTATTAGTAAAATATTTGGAAATAAAAAATGAGTTGAGCCTATCATACCAAGATCTAGAAGCTTTTTTTAAACCATGTAAAGCTTTTTTAATTTGAAAACATCATTTGGAAATGGAGTTTTTTAAAATATAGGGGGGTTTTCAACAAAAATATCATCAATAACAAAACCATATAAGAATGCACTATTGATATCCATTTGATATAATTTAAAATTCAAATGTGTTACATATGAAAGAAAAATCCTCATGGAATCAAGTATAGCCACTAGGGAAAATGATTCTTTATAATCTATATGTTCTTATTAACTATATTATTATGAAAATATACTTTCTTTATTTACAAATATTGTTCCAGAATCATCAACCTTATTTCTAAATAGCAAATTAGTGACAATATTTAGGTCATCCTTGGGTATTTAAACTAGTTCCCATACACTATTTCTTTCAAACTGATTAAGTTATTACTGAATTTTAATTAGCTATAATTAAATATTAATTACTTAATTTATCTACTTAGTTTTAATATATGACAATAAGGCTTGATTTTTATCCTGATTTATAAGAGAATCTCTAGTCAGAGTTCCATTATCTAGGTCACATACAACAATATCTAAGGGATGATATTTGTGAGTCCTAACATCTCTAGTGATATAAGTGCTTGAAAACTCAATATAATCTACATTTCTGGGTTCAAACAGTTTAACATAATTGGGATATTTTTCAACATAAGGATGGGAAGAATTGTCAGCAGTTTTAACATTGATGTCCAGGTTGGAAAGGTCATCCTCTAGATTTTATAATACCTTCATAGAATCATGTGGGTTTATTTCATCAAAAATTACATGTAAAAATTATTCCACAATCATATTAATTATATTAAATACCCTATATGGTTTACTAGTTGTAGATTATCCGTGTAAAATTATTTTATTTCATTTAGATGAAAATTTTTCCAGATTCTATTTTGTGTTGAGTAAAAAGAGTTTACAACTAAACACTAAAAAGTAATTAAATTTTTGTTATTTACCATTGTATAATTCATAAGTGAGTTTCCTTATAAAATTTCTAATTTAAATTCAATTAATTATATAGAAATATGTGTAAATATCTTTTTTCCCAAAAATAGGCTCGTAAATCATACTCATTAAGCATGGTTTGGGAAATATCTTAAATTATTCTATTTCTTATCTATACTAAAAAATTATGTAGTGGGAACCTAGGATCAGAAAATTTATTATTATAGTAATGTTTTGAGTATAAATATTCAAAATATTGAATTTCTAACTCATGAACATGATCACTTCTTAAGGTATTAATTCTAAGTCCACTAAGAGTTTCTACATATTTATCATATTTAGAAAAATAAGAAATAGCTTCAATTTTACGATTAAGGAAAAATAAACATGTATTTATTTAATAATAATCGACTAAAATGTAGGAAAAATGTTTTTACAATAGACAAGAAAGTCTATAAGGTCCAAAAAATACATGTGAACCAACAGGAAAGGCTGAGAATTTAATACTTATTTATTTAGATTGAAATATATTTTGTATTTATTTTCCTTTTAAAAAGAATTACAGACCTTATCTTTTGGGAATTCTAGGTTTGGTAGATCCTTGACTAATAATATATTAGTTAGATTTATAAGTGAGTGTATGATGAGATTTCCTATAGTCTAATTCCCAAGTGAATATTATTGGTAAAATGCACTCAAACATGAAAAATTATAAGAAAATATAGAATTTAAATCTACAACATGAACATTATAATTTATCATAGAAATAAAAAAAAATATCCATCATAAAAACTTTTTAGAAATAGTTTTCAAACATGACATGATAACCACCAACACACAATTTAGAAATTCTAAGCATGTTATTTTTTAATCTATCAATAAATAAAACCTTAGAAGTTAAAATTGTACTAGAGTTACTGATTTTTTCGATTTTAATAATTTTTCCTTTTTGAATTTTTACCAAAGTGACATGTCACCCATCTAATTTGATTATATTCTTGAATCTAGAGTAATTCCCAATCATAATTTAGAAACATCCACTATCGAGATACTATAATTTATTACTGGAAATTTTCATACAGGTTTCCTTTAAAAGATATTTAAACCAAAAATGATATTGGTACCCATATTTTATTAGGTCCAGATATTTTTGTAATAAGATATTTATGAATCCATAATTTTTGGACTAGTTTCATATAATCTGACCTTACACTTTTTAAAAAAAAGTCTTTATAAAGTCTAATAGAATATGAACTATTAGCATAACGGGAACTTGAGAAAAAATTCTTATATTTTTCCTCTCTCTAGGTTTGTATCATATTTTGATAGTATATTTAAGAGTTATTTATTTAACAAGAATCTGGGTTAGAGTTTTTCTTCTTTTAGCTATTTTCTCTAGATCTCTCTTTAGTTGCACATTTGATAATTTCAATGCTTTTTTAAGAATTTGAGCATCCTTATCCTTTTCTATTGTAAGATCAATGTTAAAGTGAGAAGACATAACATTATACTTCTTTAAAATTTTATATTTATCTTTTAAGTCATGAAACATATCTTCCATCATGTTACAGTATTTGAATGATTTATCCCTAGACATGTTTTCATCATTATTTATTTTCAAATGGAAGAGAAAAATGTACATAATATTTAGGTAAAAAATTCAGTACCTTAGATATTTTATTCATTAAACAAATATTAGATTTTTTTTCCTTTCTTCTATGATCGATTCTGAATAACATGAGATATCCTTAGAGTCTCTCTTAGTGGATTTCCTAGAAATTTTATTCTTTTTTATTTTTCCTCATATTTATTATCATATTTGATCTTGGGAAATTTTTCTTTGATGTGTCACTTCCTTTTATACTCATAGAATGTTGCTTCATTGGTAGAGTGATCCTTTCTCCATTATTTTCTCAAATTTCCTATATTATCATATTTACCCTTATAATTTGTTTTCTTGAAGAAATTATTATTTATATAAAACATCTTGAAATATTTTTCTAGGTTATCCATTTCTTCATAATTGTCTAATGGTGATTCTTCATCACTTGAACTCTCCACATTGATCTTTTCATTGTGTTTAGAGACTTAAATCTTAAAAGATACTAACTTTTTTTTTCGTATATCCAATTTTTATTTATTAAATCCATGTTTCTATTCATATTTCATGAAAATTACAAAGATATATTTAACTAGAAATTTAATTATATCACATGATTCCCATATGGAAATAGATTGTTCTCTCCATTTGAATGGTAGACATCTTAGAATTCACATGACTTGATCATTATTAGCAATTGTATTCCATAGGGTATGCATTGTATTGTTTATTTCAATGAAGTGGAGATATATGTCAGAAATATATTCATGAGGATTAATGTTAAAAGTATCACATTTAAAAGTATAGATATTTAAGATATTTTCTTTAACATTGAATGTTCCTTTATAAGAAACAATTAGTGTATCCCAAATTTCAATGGTAGTACTGTTGGAAGATATTTATTTAAATTCATCCTCACATAAGATATAGTACTAATCATTCATATATTTATATTTACATTCATAGATAGCCTTAGTATCATCCCTCCAACATTTTCTAGGTTCTCTAGTTATTTCATACTTAATATTCAATGATAGTCCAGATATCAAACCCCATGATCTCTATATGAATTTTAATTTTAATATTATATTGAGCATAGTTGGTTCCATTAAAATTAGGAGGTCGATAAGTGGCATTTACTTTAATCATAGTACTATCTATAAAGATATAATTTTTTTTAAATAGAAATTTCTGATTATAGATAAATCTGGATCATAGTAAAAGGTATTTTTGAAGAAACTCTGAGGCTAAATGTTGGTCCCATTGAAAAACTCAAGAGGAGTGAGAATCGAGTTTCCAATGAAATTTCTATTTTAAAAAATTAAAAACTTAAATCCAACTATTTTTTAAAACTTCCCAGTTAAAAAATAGTATTATATGATTTGATCTTTTTAAAATATTCTCAAAATCGCAATCACTTCTCAGTTAAAATATGTTTGAAAATACATTATCTTTTGAAACTAATATACTTGTATCAAACACTAAATATAAAACACTATTTTGAGTTAACTTTCAGAATATTTTTTTAATAAACCACCAACAAATACTACTTTTATTAGAATGTGAATAAAAAAATAAAAAAATAAAAGTATAATTTTAAAACGGGATTATATTTCAATTTGAGACTTAATCCCATACACCTATAAATCACCGAATTCCTAGCATCTCATTATAAAATAAATTGGTCCACTATATAGATCATGTTTTATAAACAACGGATCACATTTCTATCTTAGAAAATATTATCTTCCAGAATTATGCATGGGATATAAATAATCACAAGTTACATGTGACCTCTTAAATTGTAGTTGATTGGAATAAAATTGCGGAAAAATAGAAATAGTATGTAAAGAACTCTCTAATTTAGTGTTAGGAGACAATGTTTTGTAAATAAACAGAGTAAAAAAAACAAAACTTGAATGTGAAGCATAAAAAAGGTTAAAGAGTTTGGAGATGAGAATGTATAGTGTTACTCAATATTTTAGGCTTCAGTTATCCAGAGTCCTTGAGTTTTCTTTTGAATGAGATCAAACAAGTTTCATAAAAATTGTGATAAAATAGGGGGTTGTAGAAGATCAGAATAAATTTATATTCCCAATCTCCAAAAATTTCCAGGGATCATCCACAAACTTGTGATGTTGTACTTCTATTTGGTTCAATGTGGGAGAGTCAGTTATTTAGTGTTTAAGAATATATCTATTAGATTCTGTAGCACATATGGAATCCTATACAATATTTTTAGTTCCCCCTGTCCAATTTTTTATTGTAGTATATTAAGAGAATAAACCTCATATTTGGTAAAAAATCAAGAAGTTATGAATTTGTTTTCAAGATAGTTATATTGTTTTTTAAGAATAATCATTCTTAAATCCACATGGCTCTATCTAACATTAAATTATTAATCTATCTATTGTATAATTAATTAATTAATTAATTATAGATAGCTATGGTATCAACTTGGAGATAGATTCACTGGTAGTAGATCATCACTACGGATAGATGTTCACTAGTAGTAGATCCATCAAATGGTAGTAGTATATTTTATTTAATATTATCTTTTAAAAATATTAGCATCACCAAACTATAGTAGATGCACCTTTTGGTAGAAACTCTTAGAGGTAGATCCATATAGTGGTAGGTTCGTCTAGAGGTTGTAGTGTTGAACTGGCGATAGGTCCTTCCGATGATAGATTAGTCAAGAAGAATTACATTGTGATATTAATAGTTCTTGTTAATATCCCCATTGTAATATATGTAGGTAAAGTTTAATTATGGTATAATCAAGTTAATAGTGGTGGTAACTCCACTTGAAAGTAGTAAAACATGATGGTGGATCATGGTGGTTGTAGGATTTAACTAGTGGTGGCTACTTAAATTAACCGTAGATCCGTACACATACCCCTTTCAAAATCTATCCAAAAAATAACTTACTATCATAAATTATTAAATTCATTTGAAACATAACATACATGAGTTGTGATCATTAAAATAAAGAGGGGTTTACCAGGATCCATATGTATGCTTGAGTGAAATCCATTATTGTAATAAAATTCCACCAATGGAAGGCTTTGATCCAATCTACCTTTGAAATCCATATATAAAGATCTAAAAATGTCTTATATAGTTTTAATGTTACTCTAAGACTGACCATCTATTTAAGGATGATATATAGTAATGAAACTCAACTTTGTATCCGGAGCTTACTGAATATTTATGTAGAACTATAATATAATCCTTTGATCCCGATAAGATATATAAAAGTTGGAATTCCCTACAACCTTACAATTTTTTTTAATTCTTATCCTGTTAATCTAATCAATATATAAATATTCTCCTTTGTAAATGAAATTTACTAATTTTTTAAAGAGATTTACTACAACCCAAATAACATTTTTCCCTTTAAATGTTTTCAAGAGTCTGATAATGAAATCTACGATAATATTTTTCTTGTTTCCATTCTAATATGGGTAATGGTTTTAACATATTTTTAGACTTTGATATCTTATAATTGACTTTTTGATATACTATTCATCAAGATACATAATCTACAATATCCCTTTTTTATGTTAACCCACAAAAAAATCTTTCAAATCTATTTAAATATTCATAAATTCTACGAAGAACAGAGAATGATGAACTATGATATTTATACAAAAAATATTTCTTAAAGTATGGTATTAATGGGACACATACACAGTTCATAAACCTTATCAATCCGTCATAGTCATGGTTGAACTCAAGAATATTTCCCACCAACTTCTACAGTTCCACATCCCCTTATGCATCTCTTTGATCCTCACATGGATGGATGGTTGAACATTATTCTGATAAAGATATGTTCTAACATCATTCCTCATGATTTCAAGATACATATTATATAAATCCATAAATATTAGATCTCTTTCTATCCTCATCATGTAAAATATATCTTGGTCTTTCCAACCTAGATCTTTAGCCACCATGTTCGCTATTCCTAGGTTATAATGTATTGAGTACTTGTAGTATTTTGGTAACTTCGACCATATCCATTGGAATATATTATAATATTTCTCTTAAATATATAATTCAAGATTTTATGATCAATTTATATATCACGCCATCAATAATAAAGATAATTTCACCATATTTTTAGTGAAAAAATTACTATTGTTAACTCCAAATGAGTCTAATAATTTTTATTGAATTTCCAATTGGCAAGAAGAATAAGTGATCGCTGTATCATTATACACATGGAAAAACCACAGTATCATCTATGATGTATTAATAAATATTAAAAAACACTTTTCACCATCAGGTACTATAATTACCAGTGAACTATCCAACCTTATTTGCATCTCTTTGAAATTTTCCTCACATTTATATATACAAAGAAACTTGTCTCCCTTATAAGTCAAAATGGTTATTTGATTAGAAATCCATGTGAAATACCTTTTAAAGAACCTATATTATTTATCCAACCCATCAAAACTATGGATATATGGGACAATTTTCAATAACTTCCATTATTTATGGATCCAACGATACACCCTCGCATGAGATTATATGACCCAATAATGAAACATTCTCTTGCTATAATTCACACATGGTAAATTTAGCATACAACTTATTCTTCCTCAAGGTCTTCAATAAAATACTTAAATGTTATTCATTTACATCCATTCACTTAAAATATATATGAATATCATTTATAAATACTACCACAAACTAATCAATTTAATCTCTATACTCAATTCATTAAATATATGAAGAGAATGGGAGCATTGGTATGTCCAAATGAAATCACTATAAATCGAAAATGACCCTTCCTCATATAGAAGTATTTATTGGATATATCATACTTATTGAATCTCAATTGATTATATCCATATCAAAGATCAATAATGAAAAAATATTGTGCTCTTCATAATTGATCAATCAGATCATTGATATGAGGTATATGGTACTTGTTCTTAATAGTGATCTTGTTAAGTTCTCGATAATATGTATAAATATGCATTGACCCATATTTATTATTAACCAAATGAATAGGCAAACCCTATGGTAATAAACTAGGTAATATGAATATTATATTAAGATTCTCTAGGAGTTACTTCTTCAATTTTTATAACTCAGTCTAGGCTATTCTATATAAGGTCTTTAAAAAAGGTGTAGCACCATGTATGAATTCTATTGAAAAATTATCTTCATTATTAAGTGGAATACTATGAGATACCTTTAAGATATGCATTATCATAATCCTAAAAAATATTCATATCTTTGATGTTAATTTTCTCCTTAACCATCTGATATAAATATCCCTCATGGTAATGTGATAAGGCTCATTCAGTAGAAGTAATTTCCATTGGAAGTTCGTATTCATCCTCACACAGAAAGATGATCATAGGTCGATTAAGAATATAAAATTTGATTTCATTATTATTTAAATTTATATATAATCTATAAATATAGAGATAATTAATGTACAAAATCCAATACAATTCCACTAAATGGTGAATAACAAGATTTTTAGAGGGTATATTCTTGAAAACTTTTACATAACATCCCAAACTCTGGAGTGGATGATAAGTGTTACTTAACAATAATGATTCACTTCAGTTATTAAAATAGTATAAGACATTAATTATTCTATGATTTATCCCATATATTAGGTTATTAACTCAGATAATTCCAATATTCCCCACACATAAGACAATGATCTATAAATGGCACTGTAAGATGTGATTTATTTCCCTCCATTGAACTCTTCATTTTCCCTCAATAATTACTTTCTATATGTCCTTCTTTCACACAATAAAAACATCTTCATATTACTTTTAAATATTTAGTTGGGTGATTGATCCCAAATTCTTCAAATCTTGGAAGCTGGATCATTTTTCATCCATACTCTTTATCAACTGAACTCCCAATAAACCCAATTTTTTATCTTAATAATAATGTTAAGAAACTCACCCAAGTTGAGTTTGTTAATTATATAATGAGATATCTAATTAGGAATAATCACAAGGTTTCACATTCCATATCCCATTTAAATTGGTTTCTCATGAGGACTATCATTTAATTGTTCATTACATTCAATGTTAATAAGATTTCTCCCAGTTCAAACCAGTGAATAAAAATTAAAATTATAGTGTGGGAAATAATAATAATAGTCAGTAATAATGTAATCAAGAAACATAATTCATATTATGTCTAAATAATTATACAATTTTTTTTAATTTATTACATGATACGTTTAACCTACACTACTAGAATTTGAGGTTATACCCATTCCTTTATACCGACTGTTTTTTGGAACTATTGGTATAGATTCATATACAATATCCTATACGAAACATTTTTTAAAAACCATTGGTATATGGATAAGTTATAATTATCAAAGAATATTTTTATCTTCTCCCCACCCATGATCCCTAATTCTCTCTGCCCTGAGAAGTGTCCTCCCCTCTATTCTCCCCCATTTATCTCCCATTATTAATTGATTTTTTTATTCATTTATTCATAAAAATAAAATTAGTGAGTTTCAAATCTATAATCTCTCATACTTAGCCTCATTTTCATTTTTATCTATGCATAAAGACCTTAATGAGATCCGCTTAGGTCAAAATTCTTCCAGATTGGTTGAACATAGGTTTTTTTAGTTTATTTTTGTTATATTATTTCATAATAATTGTGATTTTACAATATTTTTTCTATTAAACTATTCATAACATTTTTTCTACTCCCTTTAGTAATTTTTATGTAAAAGTTCATATTTGGTGTGAAATACCCATGTTTTAATTTAGAATATAATTTTTGAGAAACACTTGACTTAATACAATTGAGTCAGTTTAATTTTTTTATCACACCTCTCATCATAATGATCCAAATTGTGTGATTATTCTTTTTTAGGGGTTCTTATTCAATATACAACACATCATTAAATGGAATATTTTCCCAATTCTTCCAGTTGAAGGGTATTATGGTTCACATAAGAAGGCCCCAAAATCTGTGATGAAACTAGACCAGTCATGAGATATAATTTCTAAGCTCAATCTATAAGCCCAAATCTGATGGAACTACCTAATAAATTATTTACTATCTAAATAAATTATGGATAAGAATTTCAAATCCCAAATACAAAAAATAGGACAAACATATGGTTTTAATTCCATCCCACCATTCTGTCTGGAATTTAAAAGAAGCACACAAATACTGACTTTTCTACTGATATAGATATAAATTAGAGCTAATATTTTGTAGTGTGAAATCCAGGATATCATTGTATGACGTTTTAGAATAAAATGTTCAAATTTAAAGGCATCTTCCTAGCCTAAATTGCGTTCACATGTAGACTAGAGAAATATTTGATAGAAAAATGGACATAATGAAAGTATTTGGTAAAATAAACATAAATTTGGATAAAAAAGTCCAATGGTGGACAAATATTTAGGGTCGATAGTCCACATCAATTTCAATAACTTTTAAGGAGAATATATCCCTATATCAAGATTTCTGGATGTCCAAATTGGCATGCCAAGTGGATGGTCTATTTTGGAATGAAAAAGTTCACATCCATGGGAAATAAATACATTTCAGTCTTCACCTTGCAAGGATTTGTAATTTAAGAATAGAGTAGGATACATTGGCATGACCAAATCATTTCCAAAGGCCTAGGAGGACCTACAAAACTCATTTTTTCACTTGATAGACCCTTCCTCCTCTCTTCATTTTCATGTTCTTTTGTGTTCTTCTTATTTGTAATCATATAAGTTTGTTTTCATTTAAATATAATTTTAATGAATATTTATTCTTCTTCATATCTTATTTTTATCCTCCTTATGTTTCATAATATTCATGGTCTTAAAATATTTTAAATAAATTATAAAAAACCTTTTCTTTTCTCACATTCTCATTCAATCGAAATGCTATATTTAATTTTCTTTGCTATTTGTGTGTGTGTTCGATGCACTAATCTTATCTTATATCTTTATTTTTATATCTTTTTAACTCATTACCCTAAAAAACTGAATCTAGATTATTACCATCTCAATGGTTGAGTAAATCTACTATTGGGGTGAGTCATAAATTGGTGATATTACGATATTGATGGCTTTTTTTCGTTGAGTATTCTTTAGGTTAACATTTTTTATATTGAACTTAAATTGTCATGGATTAATTACATGCTTTGTTTAACGTATGGATTTCATGGATTATTGGAACAAAAAATTAGCTACCAAAAATATGTAATTATTATTATTCTACCCCTAGTCAAGTTATGTCTTTGATTAATGCCTTAACATTAGGGAATTCTGATCAAAGTCAGTGGGTGTTAATTTAATGAAATATAAAACAAAGCTTAATGATATCATAATACTAAATACCCAATAAGGAACTCACCATAATCTTTATAAAATTCATAAATCAATCTAAATTAATTAATCATTTCATTTTATCTCTATAAACCCCCCATTAAAAACAACAATTGACTATTAAAAAGTATCATCGCCGAGGATTTGACCCGAGTGACACTATACACATTATCAGAGCACCGTACCCTTGAACAGTTGATATATGAAAATCATATACACTTTGGAACATCCATTAATTCCTTGTTCATGCTGGTTTCTGTCAGTGATTTTTCCATAACATCAGTAGGATTTCCCACCCACTCACTCAGCTACTCTAAAATGATGTTGCATTCCATTTAGATGAGGAATGAAAGATATCCTTCATTTAACTCAATGATGTTATTACTTTTTCCCCAATAATCCAACCCCCAGATTTATCTTTACCCTTTGAATTGATGTGTGATTCTTTTGATAGGTCCATTGGATCTGTTCTTGGCCAAAGAAGATAAATGATTCTCATGTCATTTATTCTGCATCAAATACATTCGATGAAACTCAATCTCACTACACTGTGACTAAGAAGGAACTTTTATCTACATTTTTTCATTGGATAAATTCTAACCCCATCACTTAGGTGTTAAATCACTAGTTTTATATAGCATTACCCTTTAATGTTCTTACTTAAGAAAAGTGATTACAAACTGAGGATAATGAGATGAGTCTTGATGATCCAAGAGTTTTAAATAGTGATTAAAGATATACCTGGAAAAGAAAAACCTATAGCTAATCACCTGAGTATAATTTTTAATTCTTCTCATTCTGAAAGAATTGATCCCGAATTTCTCATTGATCACCTCTCATATATCACTCCAATGCTACCATGGTATGACCCAATTATAAACTACTTGGTTATTGGTATTTTTTCTAAATTTTATTCAAAAGAAGAAAAATTGAAGTTTAAAGGTGATTCAAAATTCTATTTTTGGGAAGAAAATAAAATTTGGGAAACTAAGGATGATATGGTAATTAGGAGATTTGTTGATGGAGATGAACATTCCCCCTCTTGGAATTTTGTCTCTCAATTCCTGGTGGTGGCCACTTTGGACCAAAAAGGACCTCCCAAAAGTTCGTAGACTCTAGATTCTCATAGCCTTCACATTTCAAGGACTCAGATGAGTTTTTGAAATCATGTCCAACATACCAAAAGTTTGGCACAATTTCTAAAAGAAATGAAAGTCCCCAAAATCCCTTAATATTTTTTGAGATATTCTATCTTTGGGATATATATTATATGGGACCATTTCCACCATCCAATTGATTATCATACATTTTTCTTATAGTTTATTATGTTTTTAGGTGGGTCAAGGCCAAACTCACTAAGAAGGATGATGCACATACTATAAGCGAGTTCCTGAAATCCCATATTTTCCATCAATTCAGAACACCATGGGCCTTAATAGGTGACTTATGAACTCATTTTAGTAACCAGACCATGGAATATCACTTGAAAAATAATGGGGTTTACATAAAACATAAATTGAATATCACTCCCAAACAAATGGCATGGATTAACTTTCTAACAGAGAAGTGAAAAGGTGCTTGATAGAATTGTAAAACCCACCAGAAAAGACTGGCCCACAAGACTTGGTGAAGTGATTTGGGATTATCCAACTACCTATAAAACACCCATTGGAATGTCTCCATTTGGGCTAGTTTTCTGTAAAATTTCATTTACTAGTTGAAATCTATCATAATCCTTTTTGGGCTGTGAAAACATGTAATTTTGATCACGAAAAATTTGAAAAAGATAGTTTTTTTAGTTGAATGAATTGGAGGAGCTTCAACAAGATTCTTATGAGAATTACAATATATACAAAGAAATGGAAAAGTCACTCCATGAAAATTATATCCTATGAAATACATTTCGTGAAGGTGGAAAGGTAATTCTTTTCATCTATCGATTTAGGCTTTACCCTGGTAAGTTTAATTCTTGTTTATAAGGTCCTTTTATTATTTTTAATGTTTAGATATTTGGCGTAGTGTAATTCCAAGACACATCTTTCAAAAGTACATTCAAAATAAACAAATATCAGTTAAAGCATCACCATTAGAGGACACACATCCCAGTAAGTACATAAACTTCCAATGAATCCCCTACTTCTAAAGTTGACCCACCACTAGATGGAAATGATGACCCATCAAATCAAAACCAAGTGCACCCCTTTCCCTTTAACTGTTATATATATATATATATATATATATATATCTATTATTACTCTCTCATTCCCACTTTTTACCACTTTCCTCGTCAAAAGTTTTATTTAATCTGTCTCTTTAGTGTGGGTGAATCTTTTTAAAAATCTAAAAAAACATAAAAAACTAAAAAAATGTAAAAAAAGAGTCATGATAACTCACCATCCGCTTTTGAATTTTTTTCAAACCATTTTGGGGAGTCAAAGAACATTATTTAATCTCAATTTTTTTTTTCATTAGATATTTTGATAAAGAATATTATTTCAAACATAGGAAAAAATTTGAATTCTTAGTTTTTGATTTGGAAAATGATTCTTCCCCAACCTTGAGGAACAAAATTATCTTTTATGCTAAGGTCACCTATGCACATCTTTTATTTTTATATGTTTTCACCCCAATTGTGAGTCATGAGTTTGCAGACTTTTGATTTTAATTCCCTAATTTAGTTTACATTTCTATGATAGATCTATTTCCTGATCCACATGAGAATCAAAATATCCAAATAGCCTCTCATTACCCTTACATTAATCATCAATTTTAAATCCCCTTTGAGCCTATGAAATTTTTTTTATATCCACATTTAAAGCCTAATAAATTGTCCCACCCAACATCTACATGTATTTACATTGCATTTTTTAATGAAATTTATGTTTGGGGGGAATGGATTTCATTTTGGGTATCGTTTTGTGGATTACCCATGTGTTATAATATGCTTGAGGGAAATAATCCATTTTATTGTGGGGGAGGTTCTCATTCAGTGGGGTTTGGTAATTTATATACGATTATGATATATCATACAAATAGTATTAACAATTGTTAAAAAAACAAAAAAAAACAAAAAAAGGGTTGTGTCCTGGGAATTTAAAAATAACACTTCCTCATCCTTTTACCTTATCATAAATTTTAAAATTAGTTTTGTGAGAGGATCAAATATTGGTTATATGAGTGTGAATTTTTTTTCAAGTTCAACTAGAAAAAAAAATCAAAAGAAAAAAAGCACTTATGTCATTAAGAGAATTTTTGAGTTTTGTAAATAATTCCTCTTATAATCCCCTTAAAATTTTCTTCCTCATTTATGTATTTCTTCACAAAATATTTCCCTTTTAAATATGTTTTTATATTTCCTTCCATGTTTCATTTCAAAATATATTTTTTATTGTTTTACCCATGTTGGTGTTTGACCCATTTTTTCCACTCTTTTGGACATTAAATTCCAAAAATCCCATAGACATAGAGAAACCCCTAAAAAAACCTCTTGGTTATTCTTAACATTATGATAGGGAATGGAAAATGGGATCTCTTTCAAACTCTAAGATTTTCACTTTTGGTTGGTGAGTGAGTAAACCTCTATAACTAAATTTTTATCATTTTGAGAGGAGTGAGTTCTCAGTGCCCATATTTTTCATTTCTAAATTTGAGATTGAAAAATAAATTGTTTTTGGAATATTTTTCTATAACAATTTGTAGTGTAATTAAATATGGATGAGTGAAATGGTATAAAACTCCCCAGACTGGGGAAAACAAAATTTTAATATTTGTTGGTGAGTGAGAAAGGTTTTCTTGTGTTTTAATATTTTTTCAACATGACAAAATGCACAAGACAAAGTGTGGGTGTGTTTATGTTATTCATATTCATAACTTTTTTTATACTCACTTTAGTAATTTTCATGTAAAAGTGAATAATTGGTGTGAAATAGCCATGTTTTAATACAAAATATAATATTTGATCAATATTTGATTTTATCCAATCAATTCAGTTTAATGTTTTAATAATACCTCTCAATATACTCATCCAAATTGTGTTACTATTAATTTTTGTGTTTCCTTATTCAATATTCAACATATAATTAGAAGGAATCTTTGGCCAACTCTGCCATTTGATGGGTCTTATGGTCCATAGAAGAAGGCCCAAAGAAACTGTGAAGAAACCAGCCCGGTCGTGAAGACAGAATTTATGGGCTCGATCCAAAAACCCAAATATGATGAAACTCTATAATTTATACTTTATTATCCAAAGTAATCATGGATAAAAATTTCAAATTCCAACTCCAAAAAAAGGGACCAACATATGGTTTCAATTCCATCCCCCTATTCTGTCCAAAATTTAAAATCATCTCACAAATACTGAATTTTCTACTGATATAAATATAAGTTAGAGATGATGTTTTTTAATGTGAAATCAAAGATATAGGCTGATTAAACTATAGAATAAAGTGTTAGAATTTGAATGCATATTCCTAGACTAAATATCATTCACATGTTGACCTTGGAAATATTCTACAGAAAAAATAGATAGAATTAAATAGTTTAGTAAAATAGCCATAACTTTTGCTACAAAAGTCCAATGGAGGCCTACATTTTAGGGTTGATAGTCCACATCAATATATTCAACTTTTATGAATATTAAATCTCAGTATTTGGATATATTAATGTCCAAATCATTGAACAGAGTATAAGGACTGTTTTGGAATGAAAATAGTCCACATTCTTAGGCTATAAATATATTCCCCTCTTCACATTGCAATGAAATCAATTTTGAAAATATATTATGATACATTGGAATAAAAGAATCCATCCAAAAGGTCTGGTAGGACCTTCTAAACTCATCTTTTTTATTTTAGATACCATTCCTCCTCTCATTATTTTCATGTTATTTTGTGTTCTTCTTATTTGTAAATGTGTTAGTTTATTTTCATTTCAATAGAATTTTAATGGATGTTTCTTCTTCTTCATATCCTATTTTCATCCACCTTCCATTTCATAATATTAGTGGTGTAAAAATAGTTTATATAAAGTATAAAAAACCTCCCCTTTTCTCACTTTCTCACTCAATCGAATTTTTTTATTTAATTCTCATCATATTTTGTGGGTGTGTTCAGGGAACTACTCTTATATTGTCTCTTTATTTTTCATATGTATTTCAATAATTACCCTAAAAAATTAATCCAGATCAATAAAATCTCAATGGTTGAGTAAATCTACTATTTATGTGAGTCATATATTTGGGTGATTCATAATTTGGGTATATTAAGTGAATGAGGTATTTTTATCATTGAGTATTATTTAGGGTAACATTGTGTATATTGAATTTAAACTATCATAGATTAATGAAATGTTTTTTTAACATGTGGATTACATGTATTATTGGAAAAAAATACACTATCATAAATAATTAAGGATTATGATTAGACCCCGAGTTAATTTATGGCTGGGATTAAATCCTTAACACTTGGGAATTCTAATCAATTTCATCTTGGGAAGTGGGTTTTAATTTAATGCAATTTAAACTAAATCTCAATGATATCGTAAGCATAAATGCAAAATAATGAACTCAACAACATATTTATAAATTTTTTAAATCAATTTGCATCAATAAATAATTCATTTTAGCACTCCAAACAATCCCCCATTAAAAAGAAAAATGACAAAAGAAAACAATCCACTATTAAAAAGTATCATCACTGAGGATTCTTCTTGAGTGTCATTATACACATTAGTAGAGAACTGGACCCTTTAATGGTTGATATGTGATAAATGGCCACACTTCATAGATATATATGGTTATTTAATTTATATATTTTATATTTTTAAATAAATTCAATATAGAGTTTTTTAATATATATTAAATGATTATGTGATTAATTATTGTAGTAATTTTTTTTGTTTTTTAATGAATTACATGGTTACAAAATTATTCATTTAATTGTTTTATTTTCATAATTGAATAGTAAAATTTTCTTTATAATTTATTTAAATCTTATAGTATGTGTTAGTTGTGCCAATTACATGTCTTATACATTGTTTGGATTATTTATAATATGGATCAATTTTACTATATCTCAACTATTATTGTTTTTTGGTGACCTAATGGTATGGTTTAATGAATTTCATTTTACAATTGGTATTTGGATTATCTTATTCTAATTAATTTGTATAAATATTATACTAATTTATGAATTGATACTATTTTGAATGTTTAACTAATAAAAACATATGAATGAAAGACAAGAGTTTTCATATTGAATGGGATATTATTATGTGACTTCATAAGTGAGGAGAAAATGGATTGGTTATACAAGTGGGCAGAAATTTTTTAGGTCTAAATAACACTAAAATCTAATAAAAGGCTATTATTTTGTGTCATATAATTAGGTAATTATTAAATTAATTATTCTAGTACATTGGTTTTTGAAATTATTCATTTTAATTTTTTATTTTAATATTTGAAAGATTAAATTTTTTGTATAATTAATTTCAGTTTAATATAGTATGAAATGTTTGAATATTCATTTTTCTAATAAATAAAATTTCATTAAATAGTCACTTGCTACCTCTACCTTATCAAATAGTATGTACTAGTTGTTTAGTATTCCATATATGAAGGTGAATATTGGTTGTAATGAATGTAATTATTCTTTACTATGTTTATATCAGTGTAAAAAAATAATGTTATAGAATTAATAGAAGATGGATGTACCATACTGATTATATCTCAACTGATTTTCAAAAGAATTTTGATTTTTTTGTATTTTTTATTTAACAATTATTCAAATAAAGGTATTATACATTTTAAATGTTATAATTTTGTTGGATGACCATATGTATTTCACGAAGATGCTAGATTTTATATAACAAAGTTTGGATTTCAGACAAACTATTTTGTTTGGTGTCATAATGAAGAGATGGTGTGATAATCTATTGTTTATTAATGGAACAAAAGGAGTGGAATGAATAATTTCATAGTAGATTAGTTTCCATTTGTGAATAATCATGAAAAATACAGTATTCTAATGAAATAAGAAAATGATATCAATACACATGAGGAAAATGCTTAAAATGATGATGTCAATAGTGTGAGAACAAAAATTAATGGATTATTCTTGGGCTCATGTATATTGGGAATGATTTTTATTTGAGTTATTATTCCTCCCTCTTTGAGCCTCTGAGCGGCGTCTTCCTTCACCTTCGCGGAAGCTAGGGTTTCCCATCGTTTCTCCGTCTTCTTCCCCCTCCGGCTTGGATCGACTCGCCGCTCCATCTGGCCTCGGCTCGTCGTAGGTGTGGCTTGGCATCGGGGGTGTGCATCGGCATCTGGTGGTTCCCCGGCTCCCGTTCTCAGCGTCGTCACTCGGTTCGACGTGTCGCTTCCAAACGAGGGCCAAAGGTGGATCGGTGAGTCCTTTGTGACCTTGCCTCGCTTTCGGAAGGCTCCTTGTGTTGCTCGACGTCGATTCCGTGTTCCCGGAGGGGGGGGATTTGGGCTTCGGATTCGATGAGCTTTTGCCAGTTCTTCGTTTTGGTTGTTTTGGATATTTCTGGTGATTTGGGTTTTCGTCGATTGGTTTTGAATCTGGTGGATTTTTGCTGATTTATGTCGCTGGTCCCTCTATTTTCATGCTGATTTTATCAACATCGCGAATGGCCTACTTCAGAACCCGGTTAGGGTTCATCCATGGTCTGATTGGAACAGATCTATCTCCTTGGTGTCGTTTCTGGTTCATGACGACTCAGATCCTCCCATCGGTGGCTTTCCTTTGGTATAATGTTGGACTATCCAGTCTTGGTGATGATGGCGTTATCACGTGTCCCTTGGAATGTCTTCTGAGCTTATGCACTGGTGATGGTGTGATTTCTCATGGAGTACGGTGGTACTCTCCCATGATGGTGGTAATGTGTTGTTGAAAGTTGGATGCAATGGTGACTTTTTGATGAAGCGGGAGAGCTGTTGGTTGAATGTCTTGACTCTGTTGAATGGTTTTTGTTGAATGTGTTGACTCACTTGAATGGTTTTTTGGTTTTGTGGTAATATGGTGGGGACTCTTGATTGGGTTTGGGCAAGATGTTCGCCCTCATCCATTTCCTTGTTTACTGCACTTTTTATTTCTATTTAATAAATGGTCAGAGGTTTTCCTCTGACTGAACTTTCCTGGTATTATATTGGGAATGCACTAAAATGAAAAAATGGAATTTTTAATGTGACTATATAATGTATTGACCTTGTGTGTGATTTCTAATACATCCATTGATTATATTCTTACATTTTTTTAGGGAATTACTTCCTGATAATAAATATTGTCCATCAAATAATTATATAGAATTTAAGTTAATTAACTAACATGGATTTTCTACTAATAAAATGAATGATTTCCTAAAATACTATAGCATATTTTAGGAGGAAATTTCAGACCTAAATGACTATAAAGAATGTGGTATAACTTAATGAAATCCTAATACATTTAGAACATCATCTCACGTGACAAAAAAAGTCATGTTTCACATTCCATTGATTCTTAGGCTTCAAAAATTTATTCATGACTACTGAAATCTCAACAAATATGTGATGAAATGATGTTTATAGGATTAAATATAATAATGAGTCAGATAAAATTGAACATGGATTGTCATGGAAGAAATTTGATGCATGACATCCTAATTTTCTAGCTAAGGTGTCTACTGTTATGTTGGTTTTGTCTTATGATAGTTTTAATCTGTTTGGTAATATGTTTACTTCTCACAACATGTGGGTAGTTTTTATTCATGTTTATAATCTTCCTCTATAGATTTATTTGAATAATACATTAAATTTATTGAGTATACTAATATCTGGAACATCTGATCCTAGAAATTATATCTTTGTCTACTTCCAAACTTTAATAAAATAGTTTAAGATGCTTTGGGATGTGGGTGTGCATAAATTATATGCTTCTTTAAAAAATAAATTTTAGAAGTGTGTTGTGGATCTGTGGACTATAAATGATTTCCCTTCTTATTTAATTATGTTTTCTTTAACAATTATTGAAAAAATATACTTTCATATTTTTACGAAGAACATAATATCTAAAATACTTAAATATTAGCATAGTTTTAGTTTTGTTGGGAATTAATGATTCTTTCTAATAGATCATCCATACAGGAAAAATTTCCCAATGTTTGATAATATTATTAACACTTAAAGGCTACCTTAATGTATCTTAGGAACTAATGTGCTTAATTAAGTGTATGGTATCTGTTTTTCATTAGATAAAGGTCATTTTAAATATATTAAAAAGATGAATTTTGGAACTAAATCCACTTACAATAGGAAAAGGAAAAGTAAATTTTTTTAGTTAACATATTTGTAAAAAAATACTTTATTATTTATAAATAATTTTCATTGATAAAAATATACATGAAATAATGCCTTCAATTCTTATAAATATCAAGGAGGATGCTAAAGATGACTTATGATATTTGTGTTACTTGTTGGATTTGGTTATTAAACAAAAACTACATGCTATGTGTATTAGTAATAATAAATGAAAAGTTCCATGTGCTTCTTATGTGATGAAACCTTCAGTGATAAATCAATTTTTTGATATACTGGATAATATCATAGTTAATGATTTCTATTCATGAAAAATATCTAAATGAGTCAACATAATAGAGTTGAAACGAAAATCCCTAAAACCTCTTGATTATCACATCCTTCTTCATGAATTGATTCAAATAGAAATCCATCATCTGATATCCAATATTGTAAGGGTGACAGTGATTTTATTATAATATTTTTATAGATAAAATTTTTATAAATGTTTTTCCAATTCATTCTTGAAAAAAATGAAGGAAGACAATCTATTTTTGTGTGTTAGAGAAAACTTTTCCTCAATCAATTTCACTTGCATGCTGAATCTAACCATCCATCTTCAAAATGAAACACTTCTTGGGGGCACTGTTTTTTGATGGATGTATCCTTCTAAAAGAAATATGTTGACAATGATGTATTATTTCCGAAACAAGAATCATTCTGAAGGTTTTTTATTTTGAGAGGTTATCTAGCTCAAGAATGTATAGATTTCTATTCAATGCATTTTTTTGATGTGAGCATAAGAAGTAATTGACCAATAAGAAATGAATATAAGCAGTATGGGGAAAAATCGATCCTTTAAGAGTGAGATATGGAACATCACACAATCTTGTTTAACTATTATTTTTTCGATGACTATATTAAGTATGTAATTTTAATATACATATGTTTTCTCATAATACATAATTTCACATTTACATTAAACTTTTATTATCATTTTTTATTGTGAATATAAAAAATTATAAGTATTTTCCATCATTATTTTCCATTAAGGAGGGAGAGTTTTCATAACAAATATTTTCCTACTCAGTTAAAATCCCAGGAATGACCATTACTTTAATCAATATAAAATATTAATAGTAATTTTATTTTATTATTCATAAATATTTTAGTTACTGAGTTTACCTGTTGGATTTGCCTCTCAAGAATAAAAACCATTTGATTTTAGTCACAATTATTTAGTTTATGAATGAAAATATTTGATAATAAATGGGTACAAATTTATTCCAATTGATTGAGAAGTCAACATTAGAACATAACATGGTGGAGTTATGTTAACTACAAAAACAGACTATTAT
Source organism: Viscum album (assembly GCA_963277665.1). Classification (NCBI taxonomy): domain Eukaryota; kingdom Viridiplantae; phylum Streptophyta; class Magnoliopsida; order Santalales; family Viscaceae; genus Viscum; species Viscum album. The sequence goes on along the minus strand of OY728127.1, from coordinate 399,193,815 downwards.
TTCAGTGCATCAAAATGTATGCCTTGATATGAAAATGTGTATTATTATGGTGTTGTTGAGGAAATACTATTACTGGATTACTACCCTCATGGTTGATTCACTATGATGAAATGAAAATTGTTTGATTTAAGGATGTGACATGGTATATTTATTGATTACTATGGATTTATAGTTACTGAAATAACATGGAACTTCACTACCTATGAACAATATATTTTGGAATCAATGGAAAAAAAGTTTTTTTTTATGTAAATAAGAATATGAAATTTGATTATGTTGTCATTATTGAATTAATACAAAGATATATTTTTGATTATGGTGGGGATTAAATGTGAACCAATGATTCCCCTATTGGTTTTAACCAAAATATTATATTTAATGATTGAAATTATCTAATTGTTAGAATTGACGTTGAACCTAAATTAGAGGTTGGTAATGTATATAAGAAACCATATATGTTTTGAATTCATTTAGTTTATCTTAACATTGGATTTTTAGGTTGGTACTATTATAATGAAATTAATTTGTTCAATTTGGAATGGTATATTTGTTTTAGTTTTTTTGGTTTTCATTTCATTTAATTATATTTTTTTCAATTTATAAAACCATGTTTAAAACTATTTTTGAAAACATGTATAACTTGGTTTTAAATTATAGTTTCAAAAAACAAGATCTTAAATAAATATATTTAAAAAAGTATTTTAAAACTAGTTTAAAATACTTTTTCCAAAAAGGTTTCAACTGGGTTCTTAAAATTGTATTAAACTAGGTGTATACAATAGGATTCTATGATATTATTTATGTATTTTTGGATTTCAAATTTGTATGAATAGTATTTAAAACTATTTTTAAATTTTTTTGATTTTATTCTTATTAATATTTTGGAATATATTGAAGAAATTTTATAGAATATATTGTTTGATAATGAACGATGAATACACGACCTAGGGATGCCACTTCCAGTTCCTTTAGTGACTATAATAATTGTAATATTTTTTTATTGAATTATTTTTAATATAACGTTCTTCCTATTCAAAAATTTTCAATTTTGAACCTTCGTCTAAAAAACCATTTACCTCTACTAAACTTTCTAATTGGTTTCAGAAGCATGGCCGATCGAGTGGGGGTGTTACTAGAGTTACCTGGAGAACCTGTCTTACCTATTCACAACATTACCCATAAGATAACATCACATTGACCAAAATCAATCCTCCTAACCCTAATCCACTATGGTTTTTCTCACCCATTCCTCCATCATCATGTTTTTAAGGATCCAATTCCCATATACGATTTCTATATCTTATAATGTATCCATATCCCTTATATCGTTATCTTATCATGTATACACCTCCTCAATTTCCTACTCCTATTAATCCATGATTTGATTAGTGAACTCCTTGAATTTATACTCTACATAATGTAGATGACCCATACCATTTATTGTAATCAGAATATCCTTTATATGAAACTAATCTAGAATATATCATAGGTCTATTGGAGGCTAATGATCATCCTGGATTAGGATTATGTTTATAAGTGTGTTAAATTATATCACATTAAAACATTTCAGTTATAAAGTGTATTAATTATAATTTTTTATTTCATCTTATTTAATGGGATCTTTCAATAGGTGACATGGGAGCACCACCTATACGTGTGAATCCTATAAACATAAATAATGGTATATTATAATAAATATAACAAAATGTTAGGTAAAAAATCTAGAGAATATAGAATTTTCTTGGTGATGTTATCTAAGTATAATGATATCATTTTGTTTGAACTAGTATCATATAGGAATATCAGTAATGAAATCATGGAAAATGCATGGGATAAGGTATGGGAAAGAAACTTGGTTGAATTGAAATATATTTTATTATTTTATTTATTTGAATTAACATGTTTGTCGTAGAATCAATTTAAATTTTCCAATAGCCAATATGAAAAGGTGACATGGTTAATGGAACATATGGAATTGTGGAGATCATATAAACATTGGATATATGTTGGTTGGAAGGGTAGAGTTTACACTAAGTTAAAGGGTGTACGAATCATCAATTTCTATCCAACTATAAAATAATAATAAATAATGGTTTATTGGAAGAGTGATGAGTTTAAGGTAAAATTCAACTTTAATTTTTGTTTGAAATTGTAGTTCTTATTATTTATATTTTTTTTCAAGGTTCATAAAAAGAAACAAATAGAACAATAGTGTTAAAAAGTGCAAGCACACTTTGGCGTGTAGTGAAATAAAGGAGCATGAGAAATGACATGTACATTTAATGACCAATTTAATTTTTCTTGGTACTATAAAAACTGAACGAAACCAAATATTTGTTAAATTGAACTAAATAGAAGTTAAAGAAATTAAGTGGAATAGAATAAAAATATTTATAACCAATTAGAAAATCCTATGACTAATAGTCTATTACATACTAAAACCAAATAGAATATATCCTAATCAAACCAAATAAACCTTATATAATCAAAATTGAACCAATAATATCCAGTTAAATCCACCCTAAAATGAATTTGATCAATACAAACAAAAAAATATTTATCCAAAAGAAATAGCATGTAATCAATTTAAATATAATAAAACCTAACAAGAGAAACAAAGCTCTATAAACCTCTTCCTAATAAAATAATATTCACTTAAACCAAATGGATGAAGTTGAAATGAAAATAACATAACTAAACTATGTTAAACAAATATGACACAAACAACACTACCAAAAAAAAAAAAAATCGACAAAAACTATATTTATATGAATTGGGTTAAAGTGAAATAATGTAAAATATATATATTAAAACTAAAATAATTCAAAATTAAATATAATTAATCATCATGAAATGAATTAAGGGTAAAAAAACTAAATCATATAGGGTAGAAGGAAAGAAAATAACATTGAATAGATCTAAAAAATACCAAACAAGAAAAAACTAAATGAAAAATAACTAACTCATACCACAAAAAACTATAAAAATACAAATTAATTTGGATAAAACTAAATGAAATTGATTCAAAAAAAATTGAATTGAGTTTATTAGAAGTAAATCCAACTAACACATAGAAAATAGAAATAATTAAAACTTAATTTTATTGAATTGAATTGAATTTAGATGAAATAAAATAGCTTGAAATCGAATATATTGAACCAAATCGATTAGATTGGAATTGCACTTAATTAATCTGGATATAAATTTTGAAATCATACTAACAAATGTTTCTTGAAACTAAACTTACTAAAACCCAGTCAAATTAATACAATATGAACAAAAATTAAAAAAAAACTAAATTTAATATCCAATGCAAACTAACTTAATACAAAAATTATTAGAACTAATATAAATATACAATGACCGTTGTAATAAACATTCATTGAAATTTAATCAATTTAATTTTTAAATTTGATCAGTTTAATATTGGTTATAATGAGTTAATTTTTTTATCAATTTAATTTTATTAAATAATGTAGACTCATAGTAATCAATTCCATTTGCAGCAAGAAAAATTTATCATCGGAGTTGTGTTCCTCAAGAAAAATTATTTCACTAGAGTATGAGGAAATCATATGTAAGTGATGTAGCTGAACAAACACAAAAAAGATTGTAACTCTTATTATTTTCATTTGAAATTTTGATACCTAATTGAAAAGTAAATATCTTATTTATATTTTCTATAGTGTTCCCTGGAGTCCATAAATGGTAAAGAAGATGAAAACTTTGGTCCAAATGATCTTTTGAGATAGATATTAGGTTAGGGGAATTAGAGGGGAGTTTGATGTTGATTGAAAAAGGACATAATCCTCACTGGGTATTATCACCCATCAAGTGCCTCTCAAATCTATGGTAGAATCAAGCTGCAAAATGCTTGTGCAGAAGTATTTGAGGCCAAAAAATAGCTATACAAGAGTGTGAAAGAGGTAAAACAACCATAGTGTAGTTCATAAATTCTATGATAGATTTATTTCTACCACTTACAAAAGATCCTTCTATAGTAATTGATTCATATATTTGAATAATTAGTAGTTTATATAATGCATTGAGTTATGGGAATGATAGTTCTAGTGGTAGTCTAGGTTATGAAACTCTTAGTGGTGATGATGATGATGCTAAAGATGATAATTCTGCTGAGGATGTACATAAAGAGAGTTATTATTATATTGGTAATGGATGTGATGAGGAAGATATTGACCCACTCTATTTTTAGTTTACTATAAATAGATAATTGTGTTGATGGAGTTTAATGACTCAAATTGATTGATTTTCTAGATTTTATATGTTTTTTATATTATTTTGAATGGTTTTAAAACTATTGATCTAGTTATAAATTGGTTAAATGATAATTATAAAATATACGTGTTTCATGGAATGCATACTATGATTAGTATTTTCATATCAGTTGTGGTATTGATTGTGAAAATTTGTTGGGAGATTCTCAATGGGTTTATAGTGTAGGTCCGGGAGGAAAACCTACACTAAGTTATTTCACTTAACTATTGGTATTTAAAATATATCACGGTATATACCAAGAATTTCCATAAAAACTATTGTCATAGACCCTATGCTGATGGATATTGACCCCACAGTTCATTGAATCATTAGTATAACCTATACCAACGGTTTTATGGCCTATACCTTTGGCTTAGTACCATTGGGATAAGGTAATTTTCCTATACTATTGGGCCATTCTTTGTCTTTATCTATTCAAATTATTTATAATGGTCAATAAAGAAAATATGAATTAAATCATGCCTATCCCTATAGATTTTTTATCCAAGTATTCAGTTTTAATCCTACTCATCATTCATCGAAGATGATTATGTTATTACCCAATATTCCACTTATTAATTTTTTACTCATAGATGCATTTTTTCAACAACTGCATCCATTTCTTCATATCTAGAAAGAGATATATTTTCTAGGAAAACTGCATAATATATTATTTACCCAAGCTTCCTGATGTTATCATATATAAAGACTTATCCCTAAGGTTTTCAAATACGTTCTTTAATCCCAATCTATAAAGATTAACTGAACCCTTCTCTGATACCAACTATGGAGACCATATCATTTCATACATATATATTAAATAATATTATTTGAATATTTAATATATATCATAAAAAACTCAACCTAGCATCATAAAGGTTTAGAGCATTTGGATACAAGATACATAGTGATATAATTTCAGGAATGATATTCGACATATCCTACAAATATCTTCTTATATAGTTTACATATTACAAATACCCAACATAAAACATTTATTCATAACCTATGGAAAGGAATCCTAAGAAAGGTTAATCTTAGAATATTACTATGGCTAAAAATAAGGGATATAAATCAATGATTATAAGTGAGAATAAGGATCTAAACTTAACCATTCTTATGAGAATAAGAGTGTGAGAACATGATCATAACATTTAATAATCATACCAAATCAATCAAAGATCATTGATCATAAATCATTGAATTAGGATTTGTCAAAACAAAACTCAAAATTCATAATTTTAAAGAATAATAAATAATCAATCACGAGCCATGAGAACATATGATCATAAGACATAATTTTTTTGAAAACACATAAGAATATAAAATAATTTCCTTAGTAATGGATCACTACTAAGGATATCATAGTGGATTAGGTTCACTCTCAACTCAATCATTTCAATAATCAGGATTCAAGATGAAGACTATCATAGTGGAAATTTTCACTTACTAAATTGGGTTTACTCTTCATTATAGACCTTACCATCTCAAGATATATTCATCCTTATGCAATTCATTTGATGTATATATAATTATGGACCTACCCATCACATAATGAAAATATTAAATATGTGTTCCATATGTGCATAAAATAATCCTCATATCATTATAGTGTATCCCATAGAAGATAAATGTGTTTAATAAATATATCATTATTCCATCATAGCATTGACCAGTGGAAAAAAAATAAGTTTCATGAATGTTTCATCAAAACTTACTTAACCCATGGGAATGAAATGGGTTTCATAGAATCATACTTAAATAATAATCATCCAAATCTATCCCCAAAAAGAAATTGGATGGTATTATAAGATCATATGCCAAATGAAGTATACAAATACTTAAAGGATCTTGATATTGATGAAAAATAACTTTAAAATATCATTCTAACTTTCTTCAAAAACATGAGAAAATATCCTTTTATTTTGGTAATATTTTAACTAAATATTGCAGGAATATTGAAAGATTAATTTTTTTTTAAAAATATCAAAGGAATATTGTATAGTAATCTTCAATGAAAATAGTGACCTTGAAGGTGGTAAAATATATTCATACCAAATATTTTAATTAAAAACATTCCATTCTGACCTTTATAAAAAGAAAAAAATAACTTGGTCAAAAATCATTTCATTAAAAAGATTATATTTAATTTTTTTAAAAATAAAGTCAAATATAGTGAAAATTTAATTTTTAAAAAATTCCATATATAATTAAGAACTTCAATAAATAAATTTCTATGATTGTAGGTTTAGAAGAAAAAATTATAGACCAAAGTAGAAATATGGTCGACATTTATCTAAAAAAATATCGATTATTTTAAGTAACCAATAGTGTAAAATTGTAATAATACATAATAAATTTAGAAATAACCATATTGGAAGATAATTTATGGGGTTTAAAGGTTAATATACATAAATTTTCCCTCAATTAAAGTTTTTATAGACTATCCCTAAAAGAAATGTTATCTTAATATAAACACTTACCTCAAATTTCATTTTTCTTTATACCCATTCAAAACTCCTATATAATAAATATATAGTTATTATAAATACATTCCCAAACCATATTAATAAATAAATTAATATTTATAAATATTTTATAATTTTTAATTTTCCTTTTATTAACAAATTCATTATTAAAAAAAATATTTGGGTTAAAATTGCTATGTTTTCCATACGGGTTTTGGTTTAATAGATCCGGTACTTGAACCATGGTCAGGGTTGCATCATCTCCATAATTTTAATAATGAAATAAATATCATTTTTATTCATTCTAAAAAATTTTATAATTATTCATATAAATTAGTGATCAAAAAGGAATCACATCACTATATGGAAGTGGTAGTCCACACGTACAAATGAGCGGGATTATCGTTTTCCAATAAAAGGAAACGTAAGAATGTATATAAATTTTTATATTTAAATAAGCATAATTATGTGATAAATATAACATAAAAACATAATATTTTTCATAATAACCAACCATGAATGATGGTTATAGAAAATGAATCATTTCCCTATATAGAGAAGGTAGTCCCTACGCACGCAAGAGTGATACATTCATTTCTCATTTGATGGAAAGAAGGTGGAAAATGGTAGATACATCATAATAATAACAATTTTTTATATTTAAGATACTTAATTATTTATTTTACAATGTATACCATATATTTAGATGTGGTAGAATAAGAAATAAAATGGAAAGTACTTTTTTAAGGGTTAAACCTCTTCATTGAGAAACTTCTTTTGGATTATAAATTAATACTCAAAAGGATGGTATTATATTAAAACTAGGAACCATATAATATGGGGAGGTATTTTATTAATGGATTAGGGTAGGTATTTTTTTTGTTATAGAAGGATCATGAATTTTGCAGAAGTGAGGATAGGTTGTATTATTTTGTCAGGGAAGGAGAGGACCCGATTAATTTTTTTTAATATATTAAAATATAATAATGTATTACTCAAGTCAAGTGGATCCAAAATTAATAAGTATAAAATATAAAAAGGTTTCAGAAAAATTAACATCAAAAATCAAATTAATGAAATTATTTTTTTATATTTTAAACATTAGGTTAACCCCTCGTTAACTCATATTAACAATTATCGTAGAAAAGAATTTTTACTACAACTATTATTCATATTGATAAATAATTAAGTTACCTTTATTTTATAATATAAAATATTCTAATTAATCATATGGAATAAACTTTAAAAAATAAAAATTATATAAGTGGATGAAATTAATTTTAAAATAAACCCACAAAACGGGATGAAAAATGGTTTTAAAGAAAAATGGGTTTTGAAGAATAAAAATGTTTTCATACCAAAATTAAGAATAATGTCAATTCAAATGATATTAATTGGATTAATTTTAATAGAAAAAAACTATTGATATTTTAAAATAAATTCAAAATAAAAATTTACATTGTAAATACTTGAATTGAACATATGGTTTTTATAAAATTGGTATTATTTTACTATTCATATGAAAATTAAGCTTTTCAGAAAGATCCCAAATTTTCACCTTAAGTTAAATTCAATATATTGATTTAAATTATGATATACATTTTATAAAATAAAATATATAAAATTGTTATAAATTAATTATAATGTCTTCTCATAAAAATAAATTAAAACTACTTTTGAAGAAAATTATTTTTTAGGCATAAAATGGTATAAATAAAATTATGCTTAATTATTATGAATTAATCAAAAAATTTGTATTTATTAAGACCATTATAAATATATTTCAACATTTAGTTAATTTTACAATTGGGTTTTGATTTTTACTTGGTTTCGACTTGGATCAGGTTCTCAGTTGGTTTTCTCGACAACTGGGTTGGATGGGTTTGAAGTTTTTGGGTATATTTGGTTATAGCTCAGGTTTGGGGACCTGTTTAAATTATTGATGTTTGGAAATTTTAGGGTGTTTTAGGTAGGTTCACAAGCACCACACAATTAGCGGAAACCATGCGGTCTACCCTGATACCCATTCGACCACTTCTGGAATGGACAGAAGCTACCACACAGTCTCTTGATTTGTGTATGGACTGTGTGGTTGCCCAGTATAAAAAATAAATAAAATAAAGGAAAATGAGATAAAAATTAAAATAAAGAAAATAAAATGTTTTAACCATAGTATTATTATTATGAAAAATAATAAAAATATTATTAAATTTTTTATTGTCATTTTAATAATTAAAAATTATTATTAACATTATTATTATTATTATTATTAAGATTATTTTTATTGTATTATCAATATTTTTATTATGTTATCATTATCATTATTAATTTATTTTTTATTAGGGTTTTATCAAAAATAAAAGAAAATAAATAAACCATAACTCTCCCACTCTCTCCTCGTTCCATTCCATGCACAACCCTCCCCTTATCCCCTCTTGCACAACCCAACCACTACCATGTGCACATCCCCTTCACTGAAACCCTCATATCTAGCACGCCACCCTCCTATGATGGCCCTTCCTACAGCATGCCACCCCATTCGGTGACACTCCTCTTCGTCACACCACCCCTAGCAGTGACCTCCTCCCTAGCACACCACCCCAGCCAACCCCCCTCTTCAGTGTGTAGCCTCACCAGCATGACCCTCCTCTGGCGGTGACTCCTCCCTCATGTTAACAGATTCCCTTCAAAGTAACATTATTTATGGTTTTCTCACACTTTCTTGGGATCTTGTTTCTCTAGAAGTTAGAGTTTGATTTTTAGGGATTATTCCTAAAACTTTAGGTTCAATTTTAATGATTTAAGTTGTTTTTAGCTTCCCTTGGGTGTGATTGTAATTCTGCACCGGTTCTCATAATATTTTCCTCATTTGAGGTAGGATTCTTTTGTATTTTACCTTCAAATTTAATATTTCCTTGATTTCATGTTTTTACACCTTCCTTAGTTATTGATTAGTGATGCATCATTTTTAAAAAAAATGTTCTATGTAAAATGAGTAGTTATGTTAAATTGTTTAGAATATATGGTGTAAAATTGTTGAGTTGTGCAAGCCATGTGTTTTATAATTTTCCCAATTGGACTTTCAATGTGGTTTAAGAATTTTAGAATCATGTTTTGATCTTGTAAATGTATTTTTGTTGCCCAAAATGATTGTTCATGTTTCCAAAATGGGTTTTTTCACACCAAGTGCCTAATGGAATGCCTCTTTGGAACTTTTAATAATGCTTAAGAATTATATGATGGTTTTAATTGATTAAATGAGTTTACAAAGTTGTGTCTGGTTTTGAAATTGGTTTGTGTATGGCTATTTTGTGAAGAGGATTATTATGTGAAAATAAAGTGAGGTCTAATTGGAACCTTTTAATTGGTTTATTTTTGAAAACCCTTATTATAAAAGTTCAATTTACTTATGGTGGAATAAGAGGTGGGAATTTTCTCGATTTGGGACTCCACTTGTGTAATAATTATTTTAAGGAAAGTGGTGATTCTGTGAGGGGTCAAGGGTGGTTTCGGTTGTGTGATTGTTTGATGATATATATATATATATGTGGAATATTTCTTGAATTGTTTGAAACAAAAATTTATGAACAAATCATGGGAATCTAGAATAGAAAAGAGGAATTTTGAGAATTTTTTCTTCACTAGACTATGTTATTACACTATATAGTGGCCCATAGAAGGGGGTTATTTTTTTATCAATTCTATGGGATTGAGCCCCTTGGTTATGATAGGTAGGGTGATGATCAGGAATTTGGGAATTATAATGTCATCAAGTAAGTAATGCCTTCATAATGAGTCACATGTATAGTATGGTCTCGTTATCCTCTAAGTTCTTAGGTATTCTCATGTTTCTCTAATACTAGTATAGTTAGTTCTATTTCCCTCATTTTGTAGAATTATATTTATTGTACTCAGTTTTGGTTCTTTATTGAAAAATATTGAATGTGTATCCTGTTAATAATGTTTTCAAGAAAAGTGTTTTGAAATAATTAGTATTTCCCCATTTTCAATGTTATAAAAAATTATCTTTTCTAACACGGTCCCTCTTCCCCTTATTTTATTGAGCCTTATTTTAAAACATGAGGGTAATAGATTATGATTCTGATTTTTATACATTAAAATGAAAAGTTTGGGAAAAACTATATTTATAAATTGTATTTCAAACCTGAAAATAAAAGTTTCATTATTTAAAGTATGTGCAATGGGTATAGATGTATTCAGTATTACCTACAGAGTTTCAATACAAATTCCTATAGTATTTTATTCTATTCAGTTTCAACTGTAGGTTTTGGCTTAGGTTCGATCACCTTGGGTGATAGTTGGTTGGGGATTGGAGAGTGAAACTCAGGGGAACATGGAGGCGTCTTGGTTGTTAGGTTCAGTTTTCTTGTTTTAGTATTGTTTGTTTTTCAATTTTTTTTAATTGTAAATGTAAATAATTTATTGTTTGGAAATCATATTGAGTTTGGTTTTCTCTTTTATTTATTTAGTTTTCTTGTTTATTTTATTGGGCGAAACTATTACTAGTGTGTCTTATGATTCCCTTTCTGCTAGTCTCTAGCCCGGGAGGATCAGTAATGCCTCTCAGGCCTTACCATAGATTAGATCATGTGACCATTTCAGGGTTAACCTTAGTCGGTTCACGAAAAAATGGTATCAATGCAGTTCGACACTTTAGTGGACCTTTATTTTTAGAGCTTCCATTGTAATTTAGGGATTTTGAGGTAGAAGTAGGATTGTCAAGGATGAAGATATAGGAATGGTAAGGACATCATGAACCATTTCCCATTATGAACCTAGGGTTATGATGGGATTTCTGGGTTTGTTAGTGTATTTTTTCTTGTGGGTTTTTTTGTGTTGAGAAATGAAAATGGAGTTGGATAAGTGGACTCTCTGAGATCAAAGGGCCTATAAATCCATGTGGAGCTGGGTACATGGTCCTAAATAACTCCTCGTGATGGTGGTGTGATGTTAATATAGCCACCAACCATATGTCCAAGTCACCCATTGACATAAGTTTCCCCCTTGTGAGTTGTTTTGGGTCTTCATTAATTTTGAAAAAAATTGTTTTGAAAATTACTGATTTGGAACTGTGAAAAGATGAATTTAAAATGGTATTGAATTTGTTTTGGGAATAGTAAAATGGATTTTCATTACTTATCTTAATAAGGTCATAGAAAATTGGTTTTTTTTTAAATTAATTTCGTTGAGGTAAAATAAAAATTGTTTATTGGATGTGTTGAACTGCTGAAAAATGTTTTGAACTATACAATTGGTATGTGGAAACAATTATAAGCAGGATTTGATGTTTGAAAAATAAAGTTTTTTAGTTTTTAAATGGTTTTCAAAGGGTGTTTAGTGAATCTTTGATAAGTTTTCTAAATTTTTGAAATTAATTAATTGAATTATATTTGATGTGAAAATATTGGAAATGGGTTTTTAATTCAATGGTTGTAATTTTTATAGACAAAAAATTTGAGCTTTGAATTTTTTTTGGATCTGTGGTTAGTGGTTTCTGAAAAGAGGATTTGTGGGGTTTGAAAAGGAAGTATTATTTTAATTTTTTCCCTTGAAAAGTGTTATTGGCCTTTGATATTTTTTTGGGTAACCACATTCATAGGTATGCATGAGAAAGTGGATGGGTGTTGAGTGAGGCATGAGAGTATGCAAGGGTGAGGCCCATGGGATACCATTGGTGAGAGTGAAATACTTTAATCTTGTTTCTTATTTCAAAAGCTATTTTAAAGGGAAATGTAATTTTTTTAGATTTTAGGGGCTCATTGTGTCCCTTTTATTTTTGGATTAATGTTTATTTTATAGTGTTTGAGAGGAAGAATCCATGTTTTTGGATTTGTCTTGATCAGGCTCCTTGTTTCCTTGTTTATTAGTATTCTACCCCACAATTATTAGATGGATACCCAAGGTATAGATTCAGGTGATTCTCATTTAGTAAACAATCTTGCAGACTAACCTATAGACTACGTTATTGAATTCCAGATGTTAAATCCTCCTCTCATCCATGGTCCAGTGGATCCTATCGAGGCAGAGGAGTAGATGTAGAGGATTGAGAGGTAATTTAGTTTCCTTGCATTTCCTGAGTCATTAAAGGTAATGTTTTCTACCTTTAGGCTCGAAGTTCCAACATGGAAATGGTTAAAGTTTGTGTCTTTAAGAAATCCCCAGGACGATCTTACCATGGATCTCTTCAAGTCATCATTCATCCAACAATATTTTTCTGAGATGACCAAGGTGGGGAGGAAGATGGAGTTGTGTAGTATTTAGTAAGGTGTTGGATCAGTGTTGGAGTTCTATAATCACTTCTTAGACCTGGTTCTGTATGATCTAGGGTATGTGGAAAATGATCATGTGAAAGCTCAACATCTTGAGTTCTTGCACCATTCTGATCTGTAGTTGAAGGTGTAAGAGCTTAACTTAACCAATTTATTTGATGTGGTGAGGTGATCTTTTTGTGCTAAAGCTGAGTTATCAAGAGGGATTTAGATGGAGAATATTCCTCTTGTGTTTGGAAGTGTTGAAGAGTATTCTAGTAAGAAGAATGGGAAGTGGCTTGATACTGGTGGTGTTGGTAGGGAAATTAAGAGACCTTTAAACTTTACATCAATATCTTTAAGGTGTAATACTATGATTTGTCATCATTATAGAAAACTTGGTCCTAAGAGGCCATCATGACAAAGTTCTCCAAGAACATGCCACACCTGTGGGAATGGGGTTCACTTGAAGTATTTCTATTAGGGTGTTTCCAAGATTCTCTGTGAAGCTAGAACTAACTCTTCAAAGGTCACCCCAGCCTGTTTATGGGAGTAGGGAGATGTTTGGGATTCAATTTAGGTTTTCTCTATATAATGTTATGTGAATGTAATAGTCATATTTGGTGGAATTTGTAGTGTTTCTTTCTCTTTCGATTGTCAGAATGGATGTTGTTGAACCTTAAGAAACCTCCATATTAATGGAATAATTTTTGTGAAATTTTGATTCATGTGTTTTTTCAGGGGTTTCTATTGAATGAATGTGAAGTAAGATATTCTTTAAACATTAGAGCTCTAGACATAGGTCTCAGAGTGAATATGGCATGTAGTCAGGAACCCCCAAGGGTGCAATGGATCCTAATCTATTTTTCATATTTAGTGTAGGATGTGGAAGTATTTTAAGCCATCTATATAGATGCTTTGTCCCAAATGGATTTTTGGGTGGATAGAGGAGTGGGGATCTCACTTTCATGTTGTGACCCATGTGTGTGAAATATGTTATCCTCAGTTATAAAGAGGCATGACCATCCCAATTTCCTAAAACTCTAGTGGTTGTGTCTCAATAATTGTGAGTCTCTTTTTGGGGCCCCAATATGGCCAGCCTTGTGAATCGACCTCAGTATTGGTTTGGGCTCATCTGTAATGGCCCAAACCTCTCCGGACCATTCCTTTGTCAAAAGAAGTCCATGAAGTGTTCTGGAGGGTAAAATGGACTTTTCCACAATTTCCAGAATTTTGAAACAACACACCGTGTAGTTTGAGTACACGCCGTGTACCCCCTTTCTGGGTATACCCCGTGTTGAAGGCCGTGTCCTCGCCGTGTGAAGTAAATGAGTACACGCTGTGTAGCTTAACTACACACCATGTACCACCTTGCTGGGTATACCCCGTGTTGAAGGTCGTGTCCTTGCTGTGTAAAATAATGGGTGCACACCGTGTGTCCAGTAGTATACGCCGTGTAGTCCTTCCCCGCGTATGCGTTACTAGTCAACTGCCATATGCCGTGTTGGAGTTGTGTCCCTGCCATATGCAATAAATGGGTACACATCGTGAGTCCAAACTGCATGCCATGTAATCCCTCCCCACGTATGCGTTACCCTCAAACCGTGTGTTGACCAGTCAACGGCCGTGGAGCCATGTTGGAAGCCGCGTGGAGACCGTGTGAAATAACTGAGTACACGATGTGTACCATAAAGTACATGCCTTGTACTTTTGCTTTTCTCGCCTATAAAAGGAGGGGTCCCCTCCTCCTTTCAACTCACCCCTCTCCTCCCCTTTCCTCTGATCAGAGTTCTCCCAAGAGACTCGAAGGCTCCTTCTTCCTTAACTTCTTCGTCCAACATCCGATATACGATCCATTAGCGGCCACGAGATCATAACGATGAGGTGGAACTTCCGAGCCTGGGTATGTTGTCTTTCCTTCGGCCTTTCCTTTCCTACTTCCACCCGAGGAGGTTTTTCCGGGATCCGACATAAGTGACGGACGCCGACGGACGTCTTCTAAGGTTGATCTAGGGGAGAATTGTGATCAGAACCTGTTGAGGTAGGGATCTTACCTTCGTCTCTCTAATTTGTGCATCATGCAGGGTGGGTGTTATCTTGTTTATGTGAAACACTTTTGAACTGGTTTAATAAAGATAATAACTGGCTTATGTAACAGGGATGGGACGTTTGTGATTACTGTTACTTTACTTTTTATATCCTGTGATATTATGATGTGAATTGAATGAGCTTCTACCTACTGAAAATCATGGTCATTCGGGGCATTTTCTTATGCAATTAAATGTTTCCCTCTCCTTCTGTATTTTCTTATGGATGGAACTTTGTGGAATGTGGAAATTGGTTAATCACGTAAAGTTTGCTGATTAAATGAAAATCTCGAACCCTTGTCTGATCACCCCGGTTAAACAAAAATGGAATAATGAACATGTGGGTGTTGGTTTGGATATGTGGCATGTGATGGGGGGTGTTTTGTGGGTTGTTGTGGTTTGGGTGAGCAGTGGGGCTGCGGTTGTCTTGGTTGTGGGTTGGTGTGAATGTTATGTTGGTGACTGGAAGTGGGGCTGCGATGAATGGTATTAAAGGGATATTGATGTACAGTGCGGTTATGGTTATGATGTTTTGCAGCGGGGCTGCAGGGATTGGTTTGAATGTGAACAGACTATGGGTTGTGAATAATAAATAAAAAGTGAAAGAGTTAATGAATGGTGGGGCTTGGTAACGGAACAGAATTAATAATCAATGGGGCTGTTTGGTTAATAAGAAAGACTTTGTTGTGTTGCTTGTGTTTTCCTAACTTGATTTGTGGATGGTAGGGATATGTTTTTCATATGATCGATGTGGTTGGTTGTGGATAGTTACCTTGTAGTTAAGGAACTAAATCAACTAATTCTTCTGAAACGTGAAAACCTAAATGGGGTTGGGGTTGTTTGTTGTATGAATGCTTCGTAGAAGCAGTGCCGAGGCACGTTCTCAGTTTCTATGTTTAGAAGCCATAGGTTGGGCTATGTGTTTGGTATACATATATATATATATATATATCTGTATCTTTTATGTTTTATCTCACCTCACCCATGTTGAGCACTTAGTGCCGAACACTCCCATTTCATGTGATAGGGTGTTCTTCCCTTAGTCACTAGCTCCTTCCTACTTCTTCTCCCCTAGGCTGTGATGGCTTGAGGCGACCTTACACCTAAGACTCTTAGGGTAGGTTTCAATTGGGGTGGCTTTAGCCCAAGACTCTTCAGGAAAGTTCTACTGTTTCCCAAGAATCTTCGGGATGAGGCCCATGTGTGTGCGAGCGAGATACGTGGTTGTGAGGCCCATGTGTGTGTGGGCAGGATACGTGGTTGTGAGGCCCAGGTGTGTGCAGGCGAGATATGTGGTTGTGAGGCCTAGGTGTGTGCGGGCAGGATACGTGGTTGTGAGGCCCAGGTGTGTGCTGGCGGGATACGTCGTTGTGAGTACCAGGTGTGTACAAGCTGGGAGAGTGTGGTAGAGTCAGGAAGTTCATCGTTAGGAAGAGCAGCTAACTAAAGGGAAATGGTGTGGGGTACCCAATACTCTTGTTCTTATATACTACTACCTGTTTTGATTATGTTATTGGTGAGTGTGGCTGGTGAGGTTGGGTGGATAGAATTCCTTGCTGGGTTTATTCTATTGTTCTCACGGGACATTAGGATGTCTTCCCACTGGTGCACGAGAGCTTTAGGTTTCCCTACTGAGTATACTTGTATTCTCACCCTATGATTACTTTCAAGTTTCTAGGAGGACTACCAGGGCTGTGCGGGACCCTACTAGTCGGACAGTTGGAGTTGTTGCAGTTTCTCTACTCTTGTTTATTTTTTGTATTGTACTTTGAGATTTCTTGTAATTGTACCTTTTTATAAAATTTTTTAACATGCATGTGGGCTTGGTTTGGATTTATTTCTATACACTTTTTATTTTCCTTTTTGGTGGTTGAATTGTCCTATTTCCCGGTCCTAATAATAATAAAAAGGGTAATGCCTCCCATATTTGTGAAAACTCATACCCTTGGTGCTAGTCGCCAACCCGGGGCCTACTAGAGGCGGGACTCGGGGGTCATTATCTCCCTTTCACTATTGCCAGCTCAGGAGGGGCATCTTTGGTGGGAGGGGGTCGTGACATCATCTGAGGACAGTGATGCCCTATGGAAAAAGAGAATCTCTTTGTGTGTTTTTGTCGGTCCTAGAGTCTTCTTTCGTCGAATCCCTTAAGATATAGGATCTATTCGGTGTGGGAGGTTTCAGTGTTAGCCATGTCAGTTTTTTTATGAGCTCATGATAGTGGATTTAATTAGTTAGTCCTTATAGTTGGGTGACCCATAGTGGGCCTCACTAGGTTTCCTCTAAAATGTTCTTTTGTTAGATTATTCCTTATGGAGAGGATTCTGTTCAGGTCTCCCTATGTCAATAATTAGGTTCTTATCACAATGTTTGTTTGGTTGTATGTAGCCTCATTCAGAGATATCTAACCCTAAAAATCATTCTTGGGTAAACGTTGGGATTGAAGAATACCTAACAGTTTCATTGAGTTAATGTTATGAGATTATTTATTGGATTTTGTATGGTCAATTTTGTTATATTAGATAGGTTATGGGGGTTACTCTTGGAAAAAGTATGAGGTGTTTTGGTTTTAGAAATTGGATTGTGTGTGGTGAGAGTATCCTTTACTTTTATCGATCAATTAGAGGTACTTTTTTCTATTGGGGGTGGGTGACACTTATCAAATATTCCATTTTGGTTCCACGAAGTTTAATTTTCAAGTCCTTTTCTTTGTTCATAGTGTTCTTGCCTCTTCACTTTTGTCATGCATTGGGAATCTCCTTGAATTGTAAAGGAGTATCAATTTTTGTTTTTGGGTTTCTCCTTGTTATGGAATTCCAGGGGCATAAAGAATTATAGTGGGGAGAATTATCACACCTGTGATTTAATTTTTCCTTGGTTCTAGCTCAGGTTGGGTTATAGATTGTTTTTCTCAAGAACCGGGTGTGATGGGTTTGAAATTTCGATGTATCTTTGGTCGAATCTTGGGTTTGGGGACCGGTTTAAAATTTTTTGTTTAGAAGTTTTGGTGGGTTTTAGGCTGATGCACAAGCACCACATGATTTGAAGAAATCATGCGGTCAGCTTGAGTACCCATGCGAGTGCATTTGGAATAGCCAGAAGCTACCAAATGGTTCACACAGGTCCTCTTGAGTTGTGCGTGGACTACGTGGTTGCCCGATATTCAAATAAATAAAATAAAATAGATAAAAATGAGATTAAAATTAAAATAAAGAAAAGGGAACATTTTAACCATATTATAATTATTATTATTATTGTGAATAATAATAATAATAATAATAAATTTTTTATTGTCATTATCAATATTAAAAACTGTTATTAACATTATTAATATTGTTATTATTTTTAATAATAATAATAATAATATTATTTTAGTATTATTATTTTGTTATCATTATTATTAATAATTTATTTCAATATTAAGGTTTTAAAAAAAGAAAAAAATAAACCCTTACTCCCACCTCTCTCCCCCTTCCCTTATATGAAAACCCCTCCCCTTCTCCCCTCCTCCATGACCCGACCCCTACTCTACACACCTCCCATTTTCTGGCGCCCTCCTCTCTGGCATGCCACCCTCCTCCGATGGACCTTCCTTCGACACACCATACCAGCCAGCGAACCTCCTCTCTGGTGCACCACCCCTGCCGACGACCTCCTCCATGGCGCGCCACCCCAGCCCCTTCACCCCCCAACACATGGACACACCTTTACACCTCTCCTCATGTGGTGGCTCCACCCTCATGTGGCCGACAACCCTTCCAGGTAAAATATTTCTAGGGGTTTATCCCTCTTTCTTGGGTCCTTGTTTCTCCATTGTTTAGTGATCAATTTTTAGGGTTGATTCCAAAAACATTGGGTTCAATATTGATTCTTTTGGTTGTATTTAGGTTCCCTTGGGTGTATTTGACATGCAATTGAGGTTATGCACTAGTTTCCGGAAGTTTTTCATCATTTAAGGTAGGATTCCTTTGCACATTGCCTTTAAATTTAATATTTCATTGATTTCTTAATTTCTCACCTTCTTTAATTATTAATTAGCTATGTATCAATTTTATAAAAGACATTTATGTGAAATGAGGTCTTTTCATCAATTGTTTTGAATATGTGGTGTGAAATAATTGAGGTGTGCACACCATGTGTTTTCTAAATAGCCCGGTTGGCCTTTGTATGCAGTTTAAGATTTTTACAAGCATGTTTTGATCTTGTAAATGTATTTGTGATGTCCAAAATTATTATTGGTGTTTCCATAATGGTTTATGCACACCAAATTCCAAATAGATTGCCTATTTGGACCTTTAAAAAAAATTAAACTTAAATGATGGTTTTCATTGATTAAATGAGTTTCTAATGGTTTTCTCGGGTTTTAAAAAGTTTTTTGTATGGCTATTTTTTGAAATGGATTATTTTTTGAAAATAAACTGAGGCCCAATTAGCATGTTTTAAGAGGTTTCTTTTGGAAAACCCTTATTGGAAAAGGTTACTTGCCTTATGGCGGATAAAGAGTTGTTAGTTTCCTCAGTTTGGGACTCCACTTGTGTAATAATTATTTTAAGGCATAGTGTAATTATTTGAGGAGGCTCAGGTGGTGTCAATTGTGTGATTGTATGATTACATATCTTTATATCTTCTTGTTTGAATTGTTTGGAAAACCCCTTTTTGAACATAGCATGGGAACCTGGAAGAGAAAAGTAGAATTCTGAGAACATTTTTTGCACTAGTCTAGGTTATTTCACAAGTTGGTTTCCCATAGCAGGGGTTGTTTTGTTATCATTGCGAAGCAATTAGGCCCCTAGGTCAGGCCATGTAGGGAAAAGATTGGGCGTTTTGGAATTATGATGTCATCAGGTAAGGCATTACTTTGGGATGAGTCACATGTATAGAATGTTCTAGTTCTCCTATAAGTTCTAAGGTATTCTCGCTCTTCTTAGATAATAGTATGGTTATTCTCATTGCCATCACTAGTTAATATTATTTTTCTTGTACTCTATTTTGGTGATTTATTGCAAAATCGTGAATGCATGGCTAGTTAAAAAGTTTTTAAAGAAGTGTATTTTGAATGAACTATTATGTCCCCTTTTTTAATATCATTAAAAATTATCATTTCTTACTTAATCCCTATTTCCCTTATTCCCTAGAGCCTTATTTTAAAACATGAGGTAATTGGATTATGATCGTGATTTGTATACTTGAAAATGAAAATTCTGGGAAAACCTATATTTAAAAATTTATTTCAAACCTAAAAAATAATGTTTCTTTATTTAAAGGATTTTCATTTGGGGTAGAATTATTTTGGCTTACCTAATAAGTTTTAATCCTCATGCATATAATGTTTTCTTGTTTTTAGTTTATGCTACAAGTTTTGGCTTGGGTTTGATCACCTTTGGGGATAGTTGGTTGTGGATTAAAGAGTGATCCTCAAGGTCACATGGAGGTGTATTGGGTGTCGAGGTCAGTTTGGTTATTCATGTATTGTTTATTGTTCAATTTTTTGTTTCTTTAATTGTTAATGTAAATAATGTAATGTTTTGAAATAATATTGAGTTTGGTTTTGTCTTTTATTTATTCAATTCAATTGTTTATTTTATATGGTAAAATCATTCCCATTATGTCTTATAATGCCCATGGCACTTGCATCCACCATGGGTGGATTAGGAACATCTCTTGGGCCTTTCCCTGAATTGGCTTGGGTGATCGCTTCAGGGTCGACCAGGGTTGGTTCATGACCGTTAGAAATATTCTTACCTATATGATCCAATAGTTATTGTATAAAGGTATAAGATATCATGAATCTTTTAGAAATGAGGTTTCTTGTAGAGTAAACGATCAAAGAAATATAATTTATTTAAAGAGAAATATATGATAAAATATTAGGGTGTCACAATATAAACCCATTTATCTCTAGGTCCTATAGCTAGGTCATCATCCCTTAGAGATCCATTACAACTATAATATAATGATAAATGGAAATAGGATCCATTCTTAGAATGAATGTGATCAAAAAATTAATCTCTCACTATAGTTGAAATAATGATAAGTACTTGGGAAAAGATCTTGAAAATGACCAGCCTTCAGATGAAAGATCACTTGATTCATCTCCCCATCATAAAAAAATATTAGGTACATAGGTTATGATCCAAACTAGTTTTTTTGGTTAGGAACAACATTACCCACCTATATATCCAACTCTCAGTCATAGGCATAACTTCCACCCATAAGAGATGTAAATGGCACCCATAAATGACAACAACTGACACGGGATCTGTAAAATACTGACTAATCAATCCCAATGATCAATTCAAAACCAATAATCTTGAGCATAAATAAAGCCCAAAGTAATATTTAATATCCAATCTCTTTGTCACATGACCTACATTATAGAAATACCTCAAATCTCACCACTAAAGGTTCATTAATCGACATAACTACATGTAAAATCTATATGTCCAACCGACACCATCCGTGTACTTTTGATTTTCTCGCCTTTAAAAGGAGGGGTCCCCTCCTCCTTTCAACTAACCCCTCTCCTCCCCTTTCCTCTGAGCAGAGTTCTCCCAAGAGACTCAAAGGCTCTTTCTTCCATAACTTCTTCGTCCGAGCTCCGATTTACGATCCGTCAGCGGCCACGAGATCGTAACGATGAGGCAGAATTTCCGAGCCTGGGTCTGTTGTCTTTCCTTCGGCCTTTCCTTTCTGACTTCCACCCGAGGAGGTTTTTCCGGGACCCGACATAAGTGACGGACGCTGACGGACGTCTTCTAAGGTTGATCCGGGGGAGCGTTGCGATCAGAACCTATTGAGGTAGGTATCTTACCTTCGTCTCTCTAATTTGTGCATCATGCGGGGTGGGTGTTCTCTTGTTTACGTGAAACACTTTTTAACTGGTTTAATAAAGATAATGACTATCTTATGTAACGAGGATGGGAAGTTTGTGATTACTGTTACTTTACTTTTTATATCCTGTGATATTATGTTGTGAATTGAATGAGCTTATACCTACTAAAAATCATGGTCGTTGGGGGCCTTTGCTTACGCAATTAAATGTTTCCCTCTCCTTCTAGATTTTTTTATGGATATAACTTTGTGGAATGTGGAAATTGGTTAATCATGTAAAGTTGGCTGATTAAATGAAAATCTGGAACCCTTGTGTGATCACCCCGGTTTAAAAAAATGGAATAATGAACATGTGGGTGTTGGTTTGGATTCGTGGCATGTGATGGGGGTGTTTTGTGGGTTTTTGTTGTTTGGGTGAGCAGCGGGGCTGCGGTTGGATTGGTTGTGGGTTGGTGTGAATGTTATGATGGTGACGGGAAGCAGGGCTGCGATGAATTGTATTAAAGGGATATTGAAGTACGGTGTGGTTGTAGTTATGATGCTTGGTAGCCGGGCTGCAGGGATGGGTTTGAATGTGAACAGACTATGGGTTGTGAATAATAAATAAAAAGTGAAAGAGTTAATGAATGGTGGGGCTTGGTAACGGAATGGAATTAATAATCAATGGGGCTGTTTGGTTAATAAGAAGGACATGGTTGTGTTGCTTGTGTTTTCCTAACTTGATTTGTGGATGGCAGGGATATGTTTTATGAACGATCGATGTGGTTGGTTTTGGATAGTTACCTAGTAGTTAAGGAACTAAATAAACTAATTCTACTAAAAAGTGAAAACCTAAATGGAGTTGGGGTTTTTTGTTCTATGCATGCTTCGTAGTAGCAGTGCCGAGGAACGTGCTCATTTTCTCTATTTAGAAGCCATAGGTTGGGCTGTGTGTTTGGTACATATATATATATATATATATATATATATATATTTATGTATCTTTTGTGTTTTATCGCACCTCACCCATGTTGAGCACTTAGTGCCGAACACTCCCATTTCACGGGAGAGGGTGTTTTTCCCTTAGTCACTAGCTCCTTCCTTCTTCTTCTCCCCTAGGCTATGATGGCTTGAGGAGACCTTACACCTAAGACTCTTCGGGTAGGTTTCGATTGGGGTGGTTTAGCCCAAGACTCTTCGGGCAGGTTCTACTGTTTCCCAAGAATATTCGGGATGAGGCCTAGGTGTGTGCGGGCGGGATACGTGGTTGTGAGACCCAGGTGTGTGCGGGTGGGATACGTGGTTGTGAGGACCAAGTGTGTGCGGGCAGATTATGTGGTTGTGAGGCCCAAGTGTGTGTGGGCAGGATACATGGTTGTGAGGCCCAGGTGTGTGTGGGCCAGATACGTGGTTGTGAGGCCCAGGTGTGTGTGGGTGGGATACGTAGTTGTGAGGCCCAGGTGTGTGCGGACGGGGAGAGTGTGGCAGTGTCAGGACATTCGTCGTTAGGAAGAGAAGCTAACTAAAGGGAAATGGTGTGGGGTACCCAATACCCTTGTTCTTATATACTACTACCTGTTGTGATTGTGTTGTTGGTGAGTGTGGCTGGTGAGGTTGGGTCGATTGAATTCCTTGCTAGGTTTCTTCTATTGTTCTCATGGGACATTAGGATTTCTCCCCACTTGTGCATGAGAGATTTAGGTTTCCCTACTGAGTATACTTGTATTCTCACCCTATGTTTACTTTCAGGTTTACAAGAGGACTACTAGGGCCGTGTGGGACACTACTAGTCGGACAGTTGGAGTTGTTGCAGTTGTTGTACTCTTGTTTCTTTTTGGTATTGTACTTTGAGATTTCTTGTACTTGTACGTTGTTATAAAATTGTTTAACATGCATGTGGGCTTGGTTTGGGTTTATTTCTATACACTTGTTCTTTTCCTTTTTTGTGGTTGACTTTACCTATTTCTCGATCCTAATAATAATAAAAAGGGCAATGCATCCAATATTTGTGAAAACTCATACCCATGGTGCTAGTCACCAACCTAGGGCCTACTGGAGGTGGGACTCGGGGGTCATTATCTCCCTTTCAGCATTGCCAGCTCAGGAGGGGCATATTTGGTGGGAGGGGGTGATGATAGAATGGTATCAAAGGTGATGGTTGAGAGATAGGATGGAGTCTGGAGTTAGGAACAGTGAGGATTGCATGGGATGGTAGGGCAACAATGTTAGTTAATCTTGGTGTGTGACATAGGCCGGGGAAGACCGGCTAGGACACAGGATTTTAGGGCCCCCCCTGTGATCCGATGAAAGGACTTTGAGCCTACCGAACGACCAAGTGAGACTAAATTTATTGCAGGGTAGAGACCCTAGGGAAGGTACATGCATCATCATGATTGTGTTTTACTTGATTTGGGTGTTCTGGGAAGGAAATTGAAATAAAATGATAAAATAAAACCTTGAATTTCCTTACTACTTGGTCTTAGGCGATCCTTGTTTACCGTACAGCTATGGCACCTGGACGTCTTCCCCGGGTGGCTCAGACGGCCGAGGCTCAGCAGATTCAGGTGGTCGATCAGTTGAGGATTGACTGAGAGGAGGAAGATAGCCAGTGGCAGAAGACTCTTTGTTCTTTCCAGCGGCAGACCCTCAAGAAGTATGAGGGTAGTACTTCAGATACGAAGATGGAGGGGTGGCTTGAGGAGCTAGGGATCGCTTTTACCTTGATCCGTGCTCCGAGGGAGTACTGGGTTCCCCTAGCTGTCAGTCAGCTGAGATGTGCGACACGATAGTGGTGGATGCTCTACCTCGGAGAGAGGGTAGAGGCAGAGGTTCCATGGGATGACTTTGAGAAGGAATTCTGAGAGGAATTACTTTCTTCCATGATCAAGGAGGAGAAGCGGCAGGAGTTACTCTCCCTTCAGCAGGGGAGTATGTCAGTATGAGAGCTGGGGATCAAGTTCAAGGATCTTTTGCGCTTTGCTCCGAATCTCTTTCCGGATGAGGAGTCAAGGGCGAGATGTTTGGAGGAGGTGCTTCGTCCTTCGCTCCAGTATGCTGTCACCCCCTTCACCCTTCCGACATACTTGGTGGTACAGAAAAAGGTAGAGGTTGTAGAGAGGATTCACTCACTTGGAGGTGCACCCCGAGAAGGGATCCAGCTAGGCTCGTCGAAGGGAAAGGCAGTCAGAAGCAGGTCTCCTGCGACGGGACCTTCCAGGTTCAGACCAGCGGGGAGCAGGCCCCAACAGTTCCAGTTCAGATCTTCGGGTCCTCATCCCTTTTTCATGAGCCCAGGACCGAGGTGTTTTTCTTGTTGAGGTTTTGGGCACGTTCAGAGTCGGTTCCCGACCCGAGCTTAGTACGGTGGAGGTGGGCAGGTTCAGCGCCCACCTCAGTAGCACTAGTTTCCGGCGAGACCCTTCCAGTAGCAGCAGGACCATGCTCTTCCAAGGACAGACTTTGCGGGAGGAGGCCGACCTTAGGGTGCTCCTCAGGGACCTCGACCAGGTCGTGGTCGGAGAGATGGATGACCTCAGAGAGGCAGAGGAGCTTGGTGTGGATAGTTTCACGCATCAGAGTTGACAGCTCCAGCAGGACCAGAGGTGGTGAGAGGTACGATTTGTTTGTTCAGCACTCTTGTTTCTTCTTTGTTCGATTCGGGAGCCTCACACTCCTTTGTTTCACCTCATCTAGCCCATGTTTTGGGGCTAGAAATAGAGAGACTTTCTGTACCACTAGTGCTGAGTACACCAGTGGGAGGCCAGACCATCGTATCTTGTGTTTTTCGGGGATGTGGGCTGATGTTGGGACCACATCGATCTAGTGGGGAACTTCTTCTCTTACAGATGCAGCCATACGATGTCATCCTAGGCATCGACTGGTTGTTCTCTTTTAGTGCTGTTATCGACTGCTTCTAGAGAAGAGTCATGTTCTCCGACATAGATGGGCAACACATATCTTTTGTTGGCGAGAGGAGCTATCAGGTGGGAAGCCGACGTCTGGAGACTCTCCTTTCCTTGTTAGGCGGGTTATCAGTAGTTCCATCTGATACATAGATGATGGATATTCGGGAGGTTGTTTGGGAGTTCCTCGATGTTTTTCTTGAGGAGGTTGTGACTCTACCCCCCGACGTGATGTTGAGTTCGGGATAGACTTATAGCCTGGTGCCCGTCTGATTTCGATGGCCCCTTATCGGATGGCACCTTCGGAGTTTCAGGAGTTGTGGATTCAGATTGATTATCTGATGGAGAAGGGTTTTGTTCGACCTAGCGTATCGCCATGGGGTGCTCCAGTTTTGTTCGTAAAGAAGGCAGAAGGTGGTCTCAGGCTATGCATAGACTACCAAATGTTGAACTAGGTAATGGTCAAGAACCGTTACCCCCTTCCAAGGATAGATGATATCTTAGACCAACTAAGGGGAGCAGGTTGGTTTTCCAAAATTGATCTATGATCTGGATATCATCAGCTGAGGGTAAAGGACAGTGACATCTCGAAGACAGCTTTCAGGTGCAGGTATGGACACTTCGAGTTTTTAGTGATGCCGTTTGGAGTTATGAATGCACCGGCTGTGTTCATGGGACTTATGAACTTTGTCTTTAGAGAGTTTCTGGTCCGGTTAGTCTTTGTGTTTATCGATGAAATCCTGATCTACTCAAGATCAGAGGAGGATCACGTTGAGCATCTCAAGGAAGTCTTGGAAGTCCTTCGACACCACCATCTCTACAGGAAATTGTCGAAGTGTATGTTCTTGATGCAATAAGTACACTTCCTTGGGCACGTGGTGTCTCAGCATGGAGTGTCGGTGGACCCGTCAAAGGTGGAGGCAGTTGTTTCTTGGGAGGCACCCAAGAGTGTGGCGGAAGTTCATAATTTCTTGGGGTTGGTAGGTTATTATCGCAGGTTCGTTTCAGACTTCTCTCGAGTTGCTGCTCCATTGACAGCTTTGACTAGGAAGAACCAGGTCTTTTTATGGAGCGAGCAGTGCCAGGGGGCTTTTGACTACCTGAAGGAGAAGTTGGTCAGTGCTCCCGTAATCAGGTTTCCAGAGGAAGGGTTGTTGTATGAAGTGTTTTGTGATGCTTCTGGCCTTGGTCTGGGGTGCGTGCTGATGCAGAAGAAGGGAGTGATCTGTTATGGGTCTAGGAAGTTATGCCCTCACGATCGTAACTATGCCACCCATGACCTAGATCTTGCAGCATTAGTGTTCGCACTGAATTTGTGGAGACATTACCTCTTTGGGGAGTGCTTTGTGGTCTTCTCATATCACAAGATCCTGCGTTATATCTTCTCCCAGCGTGACCTGAACTTACGACAGTGGAGATGGGTCGAGTTTCTCCAAGACTATGAATTTGAGATCTCTTACACTGAAGGTAAGGGAAAAGTTGTGGCTGATGCCCTAAGTAGGAAGTCGCATCAGGAAGTGGTTTGGGAATCCACTGATTCTTGGAAGGTTATGGGAGAGTTGGCTGCCTTGCACTTGGATACCAAGGTAGAATGTGTTAGAGGCTGTTTGTTTTAGATGACAGTGCAGTCCTCCTTGTTACAGCGGGTGGAAGAATCTCTATGGGGGGACTCCGAGGCAGAAGTGATGCGTGATCTTGTCATCAGGGGAACTCTACAGAAGGATGGTCATAGGACAACCGACATCGAATGCTTTTCCATGGAAGGTTGTTTTTCCCGGAGATAATGCGCGAGGGAGTTCTCCATGAGTTCCATAGCTCAGCCTTAGCGGTACATCCAGGAGTTTCAAAAATGTACCAAGGCCTGATGGAACAGTTTTGGTGGCCCGGGGTGAAACGGGAAGTGGCCGAGTTTGTGGCTAAATGCCTAGTGTGTCAGCAAGTGAAGTCTGAACACCGTGTTCCCAGTAGTTTGTTGTATCCTTTAGATGTCCCCGAGTGGAAGTGGGGTGACATCTCAATGTACTTCATCACAAGACTACCTAGAGCTCAGGGTGGTTATGATGCTATCTGGGTAGTGGTGGATCGACTGACTAAATCAGCTCACTTATTAGCAATTAAGGAGTCAGGCCCGGTGAGTACCTTAGCACAGAGGTACGTAGACGAGGTTGTGCGGTTTCATGGAGTCCCAAAGACTATCATCTCAGATCGGGATACTCGGTTTACCTCATGAGTCTGGAGGGGGTTACAACATGATTTTGGCACCCATCTACGCCTTAGCACTGCATTCCACCCCTAGACCGATGGGAAGACAGAGTGGACTATCCAGACATTGGAGAATATGCTACGAGCATGCATTCTGGATTTCGCAGGATCATGGGTACAACACTTGCCTTTTGTAAAGTTTTCCTACAACAACAGCTTCCACTCTACTATTGGCATGACACCGTTTGAGTCTTTGTATTGGAGATCATGTCATTCACCCATTTGCTGGGCAGAGGTTGGTTAGACAGGTGCTCTTGGGCCAGAGGTAGTGCAGAGCACCACAGAGAAAGTCCAGCTTGTACGTGAGAGGATGAAAGCGGCTCAGGACCGACAGAATTCTTATACTGAACGCCGGAGGAGGCCCTTGGAGTTCGAGGTGGGAGATCATGTGTTCTTGAAGGTTTCCCCTCAACGGGGGAAGTATAGGTTTGGGAAAGGGAGAAATCTCTCACCAAGGTTCATCGGACCTTTTGCGGTGCTGAGGCGAGTTGGTGAGGTGGCATATCAGCTGGCCCTACCACCTCAGTTGGAGAAGGATCATGACATCTTCCACGTCTCCCAGCTTCGTCGGTACTTACACGAAGACTCCCACATTATCAAATGGGGATATTTAGATATGGGAGATGATGCGACCTTCAAGGAACGACCAATCAGAATCGAGTATTGTAAAGAGAAGGTGCTCCGTGGATGAACCATTCCGTTGGTTCGTGTGTTGTGGAGGCATGGCGGACTCGACGAGAGAACTTGGGAGCGGGAGACCCAAATGCACACTCAGTACCCGGAGTTGTTTTGACTTGTGTTTTACCTTGTTCTTCTGAGCTTTGTGATTGATGTTGTACTATGTACCATTGATATATATGGAATTCTTGGCTTGTGAGTTGTGAGAAATTTTGTTTCCTTGTTCTCTGGAAGTGTGTAGCATTTCCAGATATGTGGGGAAAGGAAAAAACCTGACCCATAATTGAGATGCATTAATGCGGATGCGACTGAAACTGTGCAAGCGAGTCAATGCCGCCTAAAGCGGATAATATCTCGACATAGGAGAAGGAATTTCCCAAAACCACGTGTTCGGGTAGTGAGTTGGTTGTGTGGTGTTGGGGGTAGTACGAGTTGAAAAAAATCCTAATGTATGAAAGTGGGAAGACCCAATTCTTAATAGAGACGCATTAATGAGGATGCGATTGAACCCGTGCAGGCGAGTCAGTGCCGCCTAAAGCAGATAATATCTCGACATAAGAGAAGGAATTCCTAACAAATATGATTAAGGTTGTTGGTTGGGTTCCTTTTATAACAAGAACCCTAAGAGGTATCTTGTTGGGTTCCTCTGGGTTGGTTTTGAATTATTGGGGACGAGAATGTTTTAAGAGGTATCTGATGTAATGTCCTGGACCTCTTCGACCCATTCCTTTTTTCAAAATAAGGCCACGAAGTGTTGTGGAGGGTAAAATGGACTTTTCCACAATTTCCAGAATTTTGAAACTACACGCCGTGTACCCCCTTTCCGGGTATACCCTGTGTTGCAGGCCGTGTCCTCGCCGTGTGATGTAAATGTGTACACGCCGTGTAGTTTAACTACACACTGTGTACCACGTTTCTGGGTATACCCCGTTTTGAAGGCCGCGTCCTTGCTGTGTGAAATAATGGGTGCACGCCGTGTGTCCAGTACTACATGCCGTGTAGTCCTTCCCCGCATACGCATTACCAGTCAACGGCCATGTGCCGTGTTGGAGCCTTGTCCCTGCCATGTGAAATAAATGGGTACATGCCGTGTGTCCAAACTACATGCCGTGTAATCCCTCCCCACGTATGTGTTACCCTCAAACCATGTGTTGACCAGTCAACGGCCGTGGAGCCGTGTTGGAAGCCCGTGTGGAGACCTTGTGAAATAACCGAGTACACGCCGTGTACCATAAAGTACACGCCGTGTACTTTTTCTTTTCTCACCTATAAAAGGAGGGGTCCCCTCCTCCTTTCAACTCACCCCTCTCCTCCCCTTTCCTTTGAGCAAAGTTATCCCAAGAGACTCAAAGTCTCTTTCTTCCATAACTTCTTCGTCTGAGCTCCGATTTACGATCCGTAAGAGGCCACGAGATCGTAACGACGAAGAGGAACTTCCGAGCCCGGTTCCGTTGTCTTTCCTTCAGCCTTTCCTTTCTGACTTCCACCTGAGGAGGTTTTTCCAGGACCCGACAAAAGTGATGGACGCCGACAGTCGTCTTCTAAGGTTGATCCCGGGGAGAGTTGCAATCAGAACCTATTTAGATAGAGATATTAATTTCGTCTCTCTAATTTGTGCATCATGCGGGGTGGGTGTTCTCTTGTTTACGTGAAACACTTTTGAACCGGTTTAATAAAGATAATAACTGTCTTATGTAATGGGGATGGGAAGTTTGTGATTACTGTTACTTTACTTTTTATATCCTGTGATATTATGATGTGAATTGAATGAGCTTCTACCTACTCAAAATCATGGTCATTGGGGGCCTTTGCTTACGCAATTAAATGTTTCCCTCTCCTTCTGGATTTTCTTATGGATGGAACTTTGTGGAATGTGGAAATTGGTTAATCACGTAATGTTGGATGATTAAATGAAAATCTGGAACCCTTGTGTGATCACCCCGGTTAACCAAAAATGGAATAATGAACATGTGGGTGTTGGTTTGGATATGTGGCATGCGATGGGGGTGTTTTGTGGGTTGTTGTGGTTTGGGTGAGCAGCGGGGCTGCGGTTGGCTTGGTTGTGGGTTGGTGTGAATGTTATGTTGGTGATGGGAAACGAGGCTGCGATGAATGGTATTAAAGGGATATTGATGTACGGTGCGGTTGTGGTAATGATATTTGGAAGCATGGCTGTAGGGATGGGTTTGAATGTGAACAGACTATGGGTTGTGAATAATAAATAAAAAGTGAAAGATTTAATGAATGGTGGGGCTTGGTAACGGAACAGAATTAATAATCAATGGGGATGTTTGGTTAATAAGAAGGACTTGGTTGTGTTGCTTGTGTTTTCCTAACTTGATTTGTGGATGGAAGGGATATGTTTTACGAATGATTGATGTGGTTGGTTGTGGATAGTTGCCCATTAGTTAAGGAACTAAATCAACTAATTCTGCTGAAATGTGAAAACCTAAATGGGGTTGGGGTTGTTTGTTGTATGCATGCTTCGTAGTAGCAGTGCCGAGGCACATGCTCAGTTTCTCTATTTAGAAGCCATAGGTTGGGCTGTGTGTTTGGTATACATATATATATATATATATATATATATCTGTATCTTTTTTGTTTTATCGCACCTCACCCATGCTGAGCAGTTAGTGCGGAACACTCCCATTTAATGGGAGAGGGTGTTTTTCCCTTAGTCACTAGCTCCTTCCTGCTTCTTCTCCCCTAGGCTGTGATGGCTAGAGGCGACCTTACACCTAAGACTCTTCAGGTAGGTTTCGATTGGGGTGGCATTATCCCAAGACTCTTCGGGCAGGTTCTACTGTTTCCCAAGAGTCTTTGGGATGAGGCCCAAGTGTGTGCGGGCGGGATACACGGTTGTGAGGCCCAGGTGTGTGCGGGCGGGATACGTGGTTGTGAGGCTCAGGTGTGTGTGGGCGGGATACGTGGTTGTGAGGCCCAGGTGTGTTCCGGCAGGATACGTGGTTGTGAGGCCCAGGTGTGTGTGGGAGAGATACGTGGTTGTGAGGCCCAGGTGTGTGCGGGCGGGATACGTGGTTGTGAGGCCCAGGTGTGTGAGGGAGGGATACGTAGTTGTGAGGCCCAGGTGTGTGCGGGCGGGGAGAGTGTGGCAGAGTCAGGACGTTCATCATTAGGAAGAGCCGCTAACTAAAGGGAAATGGTGCGGGGTACCCAATAATCTTGTTCTTATATACTACTACCTGTTGTGATTGTGTTGTTAGTGAGTGTGGCTGGTGAGGTTGGGTGGATAGAATTCCTTACTAGGTTTCTTCTATTGTTCTCACGGGACATTAGGATGTCTCCCCACTTGTGCACGAGAGCTTTAGGTTTCCCTACTAAGTATACTTGTATGCTCACCCTATATTTACTTTCAGGTTTCCAGGAGGACTACTAGGGCCTTGCGGGACCCTACTAGTCGGAAAGTTGGAGTTGTTGCAGTTGCTGTACTCTTGTTTCTTTTTGGTATTGTACTTTGAGCTTTCTTGTACTTGTAACTTGTTATAAAATTGTTTAACATGCATGTGGGCTTGGTTTGGGTTTATTTTTATACACTTGTTCTTTTCTATTTTGGTGGTTTACTTGTCATATTTCCCGATCCTAATAATAATAAAAAGGGTAATGCCTCCCATATTTGTGAAAACTCATACTCTTGGTGCCAGTCGCCAACCCGAGGCCTACTGGAGGCGGGACTCGGGGGTCATTATCTCCCTTTCACCATTGCCAGCTCAGGAGGGGCATCTTTGGTGGGAGGGGGTCATGACATCATCTGAGGACGGTGATGCCCTATGGAAAAATAGAATCTCTTTGTGTGTTTTTTTCAGGCCTAGAGTCTTCTTTCGTCGAATCCTTTAAGATATAGGATCTATTCGGCGTGGGAGGTTTCAGTGTTATCCATGTCAGTTTTTTTATCAGCTCATGCCGGTGGATTGAATTAGTTAGTCCTTATAGTTGGGTGACCCGTAGTGGGCCTCACTGGGTTTCCTCTAAAATGTTCTTTTGTTAGATTCTTCCTTATGGAGAGGATTCTGTTCATGTCTCCCTATGTCAATAATTAGGTTCTTATCATAGTGTTTGTTTGGTTGTAGGTAGCCTCATTCAGAGATATCTAACCCTAAACATCATTCTTGGGTAAACGTTGGGATTGGAGAATACCTAACAGTTTCATTGAGTTAATGTTATGAGATTATTTATTGGATTTTTATGGTCATTTTTGTTATATTAGATAGGTGATGGGGGTTCCTCTTGGAAAAAGTATGAGGTGTTTTGGTTTTAGAACCTGGATTGTGTGTGGTGAGAGTATCCTTTACTTTGATCGATCAACTAGAGGTACTTTTTTCTTTTGGGGGTGGGTGACACTTAGAAAAGATTCCATTTTGGTTCCACAAAGTTTAATTTTTAATTCCTTTTCTTTGTTCATAGTGTTCTTGCCTCTTCTCATTTGTCATGCATTAGGAATATCCTTAAATTTTGAAGGAGTATCAATTTTTTTTGGGTTTCTCCATGTTATGGACTTCTAGGGGAAGAAAGCATTATGGTGGGGAGAATTGTCACACCTGTGATTTAATTTTTCCTTGGTTCTAGCTCGGGTTGGGTTCTAGGTTGTTTTTATCAAGAATAGGGTGTAATGGGTTTGAAATTTTGATGTATCTTTGGTCGAATATTGGGTTTGGGGACCAGTTTAAAATTTTTTGTTTGTAAGTTTTGGTGGGTTTTAGGCTGATTCACAAGCACCACATTATTTGAAGAAACCATGCGGTCAGCTCCAGTACCCATGCGATTGCTTTTGGAATAGCCAGAAGCTACCAAACGGTTCACACAGGTCCTCTTGAGTTGTGCGTGGACTACGTGGTTGCCCGGTATTCAAATAAATAAAATAAAATAGAGAATAACGAGATTAAAATTAAAATAAAGCAAAGGGAAGATTTTGAAAATATTATTATTATTATTATTATTATTGTGAATAATAATAATAATAATAATAATAATAAATTTTTTATTGTCATTATCAATATTAAAAACTGTTATTAACATTATTATTATTGCAATTATTTTTAATAATAATAATAATATTATTATTTTAGTATTATTATTATGTTATCATTATTATTAATAAATTATTTTAATATTAAGGTTTTTAAAAAAAGAAAAAAATAAACCCTTACTCCCACCTCTCTCCCCCTTCCCTTATATGCAAACCCCTCCCCTTCTCCTCTCCTCCGTGACCCGACCCCTACCCTATGCACCTCCCATTTTCTGGTGCCCTCCTCTCTGGCATGCCACCCTCCTCCGATGGATATTCCTTCGACACACCATACCAGCCAGCGAACCTCCTCTCTGGTGAACCACCCCTGCCGACGGCCTCCTCCATGGCGCGCCACCCCAGCCCCTTCACCCCCCAAACACATGGCCTCTCCTGCACAGCTCTCCTCATGTGGTGGCTCCACCCTCATGTGGCCGACAACCCTTCTAGGTAAAATATTTCTAGGGGTTTATCCTTCTTTCTTGGGATCTTGTTTCTCCAGTGTTTAGGGTTCAATTTTTAGGGTTGATTCAAAAAACATTGGGTTAAATATTGATTCTTTTGGTTGTATTTAGGTTCCCTTGGGTGTATTTGACTTGAAATTGAGGTTATGCACAGGTTTCTGGAAGTTTTTCATCATTTAAGGTAGGATTCCTTTGCACATTACCTTTAAATTTAATATTTCATTGATTTCTTATTTTCTCAACTTCATTAATTATTAATTCGTGATGTATCAATTTTATAAAAAACATTTATGTGAAATGAGGTCTTTTCATCAATTTTTTTGAATATTTGGTGTAAAATAATTGAGGTGTGCACACCATGTGTTTTCTGAATAGCCCGGTTGGCCTTTATATGCAGTTTAAGATTTTTACCAGCATGTTTTGATCTTGTAAATGTATTTGTGTTGTCCAAAATGATTGTTGGTGTTTCCATAATGGTTTATGAACCCCAAATTCCTAATAGATTGCATATTTGGACCTTTTAAAAAAAATTAAACGTAAATGATGGTTTTCATTGATTAAATGAGTTTCCAATGGTTTTCTTGGGTTTTAAAAAGTTTTTTGTATGGATATTTTGTGAAATGGATTATTTTTTGAAAATCAAGTGAGGCCAAATTAGCATGTTTTAAGAGGTTTCTTTTGTAAAACCCTTATTGGAAAAGGTTACTTGCCTTATGGCGGATAAAGAGGTGTTAGTTTCCTCAGTTTGGGACTCCACTTGTGTAATAATTATTTTAAGGCATAGTGTAATTATTTGAGGAGGCTCAGGTGGCGTCAATTGTGTGATTGTATGATAAAATATCTTTGTATCTTTTTGTTTGAATTGTTTGGAAAACCCCTTTTTGAACATAACATGGGAACCTGGAATAAAAATGTAGAATTCTGAGAACATTTTTTGCACTAGTCTAGGTTATTTCACAAGTTGGTTTCCCATAGAAGGGGTTGTTTTGTTATCATTGCGAAGAAATTAGGCCCCATGGTCAGGCCATGTAGGGAAAAGATTGGGCGTTTTGGCATTATGATGTCATCAGGTAAGGCATTACTTTGGGATGAGTCACATGTATAGAATTTTCTAGTTCTCCTACGAGATCTAAGGTATTCTCTCTCTTCTTAGATAATAGTATAGTTATTCTCATTTCCATCGCTCGTTAATATTATTTTTCTTGTACTCTATTTTGGTGATTTATTGAAAAATCGTGAATTCATGGATGATTAAAAAGTTTTTAAAGAAGTGTATTTTGAATGAACTATTATGTCCCCTTTTTTAATGTCATTAAAAATTATCATTTCTTACTTAATCATATTTCCCTTATTCCCTTGAGCCTTATTTAAAAACATGAGGTAATTGGATTATGATCGTGATTTGTATACTTGAAAATGAAATGTGTGGGAAAACCTATATTTAAAAATTTATTTCAAACCTAAAAATTAATGTTTCTTTATTTAGAGGATTTTCATTAGGGGTAGAATTATTTTGTCTTACCTACTGAGTTTTAATCCTCATGCATATAATGTTTTCTTGTTTTTAGTTTATGCTAAAAGTTTTAGCTTGGGTTTGATCACCTTGGGGGATAGTTTGTTGGGGATTAAAGAGTGATCCTTAAGGTCACATGGAGGTGTATTGGGTGTCGAGGTCAGTTTGGTTATTCCGGTATTGTTTATTGTTCTATTTTTTGTTTCTTTAATTGTAAATGTAAAGAATGTAATGTTTGGAAATAATATTGAGTTTGGTTTTGTATTTTATTTATTCAATTTAATTGTTTATTTTATAAGGTAAAATCATTCCCATTATGTCTTATGATGCCCATGGAACTTGCATCCACCATGGGTTGATCCGGAACATCTCTTGGGCCTTTCCCTGAATTGGCTTGGGTGATCGGTTCAGGGTCGACCAGGGTTGGTTCGTGACCGTTAGAAATATTCTTACCTATATGATCCAATAGTTATTGTATAAAGGTATACAATATCGTGAATCTTTTAGAAATGAGGTTTCTTGAAGAGTAAAGTATCAAATAAATCTAATTTAGTTAAAGAGAAATATATGATAAAATATTAGGGTGTCACAATATAAACCCATTTATCTCTAGGTCCAATAGCAAGGTCATCATCCATTAGAGCTCCATTACAACTATCATATAAGGATAAATGGAAATAGGATCCATTATTAGCATGAGTGTGATCATAAAATTAATCTCTCACTATATTTGAAATAATGATAAGTACTTGGGAAAAGATCTTGAAAATGATCAGCCTTCAGATGAAAGATCAGTTGATTCATCACCCCATCATAAAAAAACGATTATGTACATAGGTTATGATCCCGACTAGTTTTTTATGGTTAGGAACAACATTACCCACCTATATATCTAACTCTCAGTCATAGGCATAACTTCCACCCATAAGAGATGTAAATGGCACCCATAAATGACAACAACTGACACAGGATCTGTAAAATACTGACTAATCAATCCCAATGATCAAATCAAAACCTATAATATTGAGCACAAATAAATCCCAAAGTAATATTTAATATCCAATCTCTTTGTCACATGACCTACATTGAAGAAATACCTCAAATCACACCACTAAAGGTTCATTAATCGACATAAAACCATGTAAAATCTATATGTCCAACCCACACCATCCCTGAATTTTAAAAATATAAATGAACATGATTAAATTATATAAAATGATTCCAATGATTGAGTTGAAGTTACTAGAATCATAACTCAATTGTTTAATGGTTTGGTAGCCCAACCAATAGGGGTAGGCTTTATGGAAGGAAACTACTGTGTGCCTCAACCTTGATCCCCCTCCTGGGTTCCTAGAGAATCACCACTTTTCTAGTATTTCTACTCTTACCTATTGGCATTATATACTTTATATTGACTAGGATTACCAGTGGAACTTAAAATACCTAATTTCTATATTATATTATATCCTAACCTCAAACACTATACTATTTAGGATCCTATATCAATGGGTAACCACTGATAAATCCTATAAAATATTTAAATATACCCCATCCTCCTTTATAAATGGAACTCAATGTGACACTGTTAAAAATGCGGTTGGATATTTATAGGTCTAATTTATTAATGAAACTCTAGTAAACTACCTCTGTGATGAGGATGAGATGATATATTGACATAGCTACATTACCTACTACCATCCTTACATGAAACATCAAAACAACATTTCCTATTTATTGAAGACCCATTACCTGTTCTTCCAGTAGGATCCATTTACCAAGATCCTCAACCCACACTGATGTTCCTCTCTACAATAAGGGTCTCTTTCACTACCTTAGAAAATTAATGAAGGTGAAAAATATTCACTTCAACCCTAATATAATATCTCATCCCATCCCCAAAATGTATCAGCCAAACTATTTAATACCTATATAGAATATTGGGAAAAAAATTAAAAATAAGTCATGTTTATTTTATAATAAATGAATAAAATACCTTTATATTTAAGATACATGAACTCATGATCCTTTTCTACCCTCACAGACTCTATAAATAAGTGACAAAAAAACAAGGACTAAAATTCCATCGAAGACAACCCCTTATTACGGTCCACCTAGACATGAAATTTCCTCAAGTACTTCATTCGACCTTGAATCATGTACACTAATAACTCCACCCTCCTATATGGGGGATGTATTTATGTGTTTGAATATTATATAATGAAACTCCACTCATAGATCCACCATTTATGGGTCATTGTCTCCTATAAATAATGATTGTTTTTGTATCTAAAACTATCTAGTCAAATCAAGCATGGTTCATGATGTATCTATCTCTAAGGGCTATGTAACATGTAATAAGATACTATAGTGATGATTTTCCAATTTCTCCCCTAATTTTATTGTTCGATCTAACCCAACCATTAATGGTGAATACACATCCCATCCCTATTGGTTCTTCATAGGTGGTCTTCATTGTGTCATATGTATACAACAACAAACACCCACATAAAAACACATTTTTATTAAAATTAATGATATCCTAGTTTAGGGAAAAAAGAAATATTCATAGCATCCTGATGTCATATACTTCCCATAACACAATGGTTTCATAAAATTTTTTCTCCCTATCGAACCATTTACCCAACCCAGGGTCACATTCAAGTGTACATTGAATCAAAATAATTCACATTTATTTACTTTATTTCATTCCTTTATAAAGGATATCAAAATTTCTACTTTCTTATATGAAATTAATTTTACAAGTTATAATGTAAAACATGTTATATGTTTCACATGGAATTTTATTTAATAAATAATATGTGATTCAATTACTAGTAACTATAATAAATCATCTAAATAATTGGATAGATAATTTTCAACCATTAATTTATATGATATGCCACCATATAAATTATTACTAACAATTTAAATAACTAGCCTTGATATTATAACCAAAATAATAAATCATAAGTAATAATTTGAGTAAAATATGAATCCTTTATTCTTGATATGATATATAAAAAAATTCCCAATTTTCATTCATCCTATGATTATAAATCCTATGAATTATAAACCCAAGATCATGTGTCTCACATTAGGTGAAGTAGATCAACAATAAAAAAGAAACGCAAGAACATAAATCCCATACCTAGTAATATAGACTTCACTCATATGAGGGTTAACTACCCTAATACAAAAGATCCATCCCATGTTATATTAACATCATATCTTTTTACTATACCAATAGTAAAAACAAGAAAAAGATGTGATAAAAACAACTTTATAACTCTTGTTTCTCTTTATTGTGACTGGATCAAAGGGTCATGGGACTTAATACACACCTCCTAACATACCAAAGGTTGTAGACTAGAAGTAATGGTCTATGATAGAACCATGGGGTTTCTATATCCTCAAATAAGAGTGAAAAATTACACTTAAAATAATTAAAATAACCTGCATCTAGATAAATGAATTGATAATAGAAAAAAATAAATATGTCAATAAATAGCATATATTACCCATTATCTACCAAAATGGATGGTTTACAATTCATAAATTCCAAAAAGACTACATCAATATGCCCTATGGGTTGATCATATACATTAATATCTGAAATAATCAAAATAGATAAAACTATGAAAGACTATAAAATTGTTGTTGTGTCCATGAATTGTCTCATCTCCTATGATACATTATAACTAACCATTTTGACCATCAACCATGTATATCTTTAACTTATAATATCCTACTACTATGGTTTCTACTTTGGTACATAAGGAGGTTTTTGCATTCTGTGAGTATAAATTAGTTGGTCACCACCAATGGTGTTCCTAAATATAACTACACTTAGTGGAAGCACATGCCAAAATATATTGTAAATAAAAGAAAACAACATAAATTTCGTTTTTTGATCCTCATGTTCTATGGAGACACCTAGGATTGACCATACCTACTTTGTATAGTTTCAGATGTCTATAAATATAATATATATATATATATATAAACAATAAGGTGAAATAGTTCCCATCTCTGTGACTATCTCATATTATATCATTCTTATAGAAAAATGTGTCCATCCCGTAAATTTCATGTGTAATACTCTATAGGAATGTCTCTCACCCCATAATCCTAATAACACATAATCTTGGGGAATATTACTAACCCATATATTACAAAACAAAAAAACTAGTGGTATTGGCCCATACCATGAATCTCACAACACCAAACAAAGAGGAATGAAACCATCCTTGTGAATCTCATTACACATAACTTGGGGGAATGAAGACCACCTAATAAATCTCAAAACACGTAACCAGAGGAATGGTACCCACCAAATGAAAATCAAATCTCAAAACCAAGAAGAAATTATCCCAACCCATGAATATTATAACATATAACGAGGATGAATGGAAACCTCGTCATGAATCTCTTAACACATGAGAGGGGGTAATGGTGACTTCCTAACCAATCTCATAAAACATAACCATGGAAATTGGTGCCATACCATTTTATCTAATATCACATAACTATGTGGAATGGATCCCACCAATTGTATCTCATATATAAATAGCCTCTCGAGTTCTCATCTCACCTAGTAATATCATATAAAAATAATATAGGGGAAGTGTGTCCCACCAGGTAATATCATTGATAAATCATATGGGGGTAGTAAAAACCATCCAATAATCTCTTATAGATATTAAATCATCTCATGTATAATCATCACATCCTAGGAAGAATCATAAAGAATCTAGATTTTTTTTACTATATCACTAATAAGTTTTGGTCACCCCATTGGTCATGACCTTAAATTCCCATATTTCTCCAAACTCTTGCTAACATAAAAGGGTATTTGGGGTTCAAGGTTTATATCCACCAATGAGCTACTCACAGTATGATGAATAATTTAGTAATGAGATATTAAATTGATATCAATTTATTTAGTTTTGGTCAAGTATGCATATTATTTGAAATGATTACACAATACACATAGTTGGAACAACTAAAGGAATTTAGGAATAACTTAAGGACCACTTACCTTAGGTTCATAAGAGT
The DNA here is from genome assembly GCA_963277665.1 of Viscum album. NCBI lineage: Eukaryota > Viridiplantae > Streptophyta > Magnoliopsida > Santalales > Viscaceae > Viscum > Viscum album. Next base: position 399,153,012 of record OY728127.1, on the reverse strand, counting down.
ATATTAAGTAAATATCATTAATCAATTTGAGATAATATAGTTGGAACCAATGATTTAGAAAAAAACGTAAAAATCTTGCACAAATGACCATAATTAACATAAGACCACTAAATAGTAATAAAAACCAAGAAATGTTGGAAGGTGTGTGTTAGATCCTTCTATAGTTATCTTCCAAATTTAATAATGTAAAATTTCATTAAGGAATATATGGGAAATCACTCTAGAATATAGGATCTCAAGAGGAAGATGGAGAGGGTCATGGATTATATAGTAAAAGAGAAACCTCCCATATTTGATTAAAAAAAAATATTAATTGATTATTATTTTTTTAGAAAAATAACCATGAAACTACTCAAGATGTGAGTAGATAGGTCATAATATGATAAAACTTTAGAGTATCTTCATGGTATGAATTTTTGTTTCCGTCACGGTGCTTCTCTCTTAGGTATAACCAAGGGAGCCACATTCTTTTGGAATTTATTGTATGGTTTACATGTTCATGATATAGAGTACCTACTCTATCTATCCATATGGTGTGTCACTTGACCACGATGATCTCCCACACCAAGAGTCATGAGGTTACACCAATGTTCATGGAACTACCCTCCCTCCCTCTCAAATTTTTAAAATGAAATACATATGTTTATAAACTTATTAAAATTTTATAAGACTTGTCCATATTTTGTTAATTTAAAGTTTATAAGATTACATTTTTTGGCATAATAGATCCATTAATGATGTAAAAAAATATAAATATTTTTGACCCTAGCCTAAAAGGTTAATATTCATGGCATGAAAATCTCTTCACAATGTGACTAGGGTTTTCTTCCCAAGACATTCAATGGAAAAAACAAGAGATATATCATAAAAATTAAAAAAATTCAATAATGTAATGATCATCACACCACAAAACCATAACCATGACATGACCCTTTCAGAATTAGGTAAGTACTTTTCCTAGGCACCGATCACATTGTGACATATTCACATTATGATATGATAACCCTCCAACTAAAACCAAAAGTAGTTTTCTATCCTCCATCCCTGAAGAATTTCCAATACAACCAAGAAACCCCTTCTAACACCTTAAAACATAATAAGAATATAAAATACATGAGTTTTAACAAATATTTAAATGGATCTATACTACAATAAGATCTTGGTTATAACATTGATAGAGGGGGTAAATCATTTCAACCTTCAACTAAATAAAAAGTGTTCAATGAACACGTTAATTATATAATATTAGTTTTTTATATGCAGTGTATTTCCTCCAAATATTATGTTTTCAATATTATATTAACATAATATGAATTAATTATATAACTAATTTTTAAAATATTGGATTCTAGAATTTATAATAATACCTATATTGATGAATATTAGGATATTGAAATTGAGTAAATGTTATATGATGAGGAACACATGTTTGATAGAATATAAGATTATTTTAGAGTGATAATGTTTGTAAAAATTATTCAGGTGATTAGTGAAGGTCTAAAATTTGTGGTTGGGTAGAATGAACATGCACAACCTATTAACCCCAATAATTCTATTTTCATTAGTTACACTAGTGTTAGTACTCAAATACATATATTGATTGAGCCATCGAGGATGTAACCGAGTGGTAGAGACCCTTTCTTTGTATCTGAGAGACCCAAGAACAAATCCTAGTGTGGGTGAATTTTCGGGTTACTGTAGTATTCACTATAGCAGGTGTTGTTCAGTACTATTGTAACAGACACAATTCATCCTATTTGGGAATTTCAGCCACATAGTTGGTCCTATGAGTCTGAGGGACTTCAATCAACCAAAGGTCTTCAAGACACAGAATTTTTGGGATATTAGGTCCTTCAGGACACCAATGGCCTTCTTTTCATATGGATTTTGGGCCACAAAAATGACAAAGAAGCAACTGGGAAACCACACAAAAGTAGGCCCAAATGAGAATTCAGAGAAAAAAATAGCAACAACCTGAGTAGAGATAACCAGATTAGAAGAATGAGAGGGTATATCAACCACCATTGGGACCAGGCACCACAAAAATCTACATGGGGAAATGTGTGTTGATCATCCATGCAAGTTGGGGTGTTATGCTCCTTCAAGATGCAGAGGTTGGGGGGGATGTTTCAAGTGTGTCCGGTCTTGGGAATTTAAGGTCATGTATTGAGTCATTTATGGGCATTGTGCCTTGGACGTACAAGTAATGTAAGGGTTATTTTTCAACCCTTAAAAGGTGGATTATCCAAAAATAAATAAAAAAATTCCTTCGGGACATTCGGGGCATATATTGATTTATATAGACACATGGAACAATGTTTTTTTCTTGTATTAAATATATTAAATTAGGAAGACATTAGGGTAATATTATAATATAATTTCTCTATTTTACCAAAAAAAAGTAATTAAAAATTGATTCAATCTTCATTATCCATTATAGAGTACATTTAAATTAGACATATTTTAGATGAAATTCATAATGATGGTCTCTATAAAGGATCAGAAAATATTTCAAACACTTTTTAAGTAACATATTTGGGATACTGAGGAGAATATAAATCCCCAAACAATTTCCAAATACAAACACATCCTAAACCATTAATACTGAGATTATTTTGTTGTCCATCATGAAGAAGAAGAATGTAAGGTACATTATAATTGGAATTATTTTATTTTACATTACATATATATATATCACATTGAATTATAGTTTTTATTTTAAAAAATAGAAAAAGATTATAGGAAATAAACAAAATTCATTGAAACCAATGAATCCCTAACATAAAAAAATATAGGGTATGATTTAAATAAAAATTACTATGTATTTTAAATCTATAAAAAATCATTTATGTGATATTAAATAGTAACATATTTATGTTACTTTTTTATATAAAAAGTGATGAATTATAATCTCAAGCCACTTCTATCCCATGTCATGTTTTATAGAAGGAGGATCATGTAAATAAAAAGAGACAAATAGTTGATGAAAGAACATAAAAATGAAGTGATACATGTATAAGTATGAAATAAAAGAAATTATTTATTCTTAAAAATAGTATTACAAAACAACAACCAATTACATTCTAATATTTTTTATATAGTTTAGAAATAAGAATCCTCACTTAATATACCAGATGAAAAAATTCTTTCAATGGATTTAAAGAGACCAAAATAGTATGGATGCATTAGATGTATGGGTTTTTTAGTTTCACTCTTAGCATACTTTGAGAAACAAAAGACATGGGTGGAAAAGAAAAAGAAAATGGAAAAAAAGAAAGTATACATAAATAGTCTAAAAGAAAAGTTACTTAGTAGGATGAAGTGATAAACTAGTTACATCTAATGGGTCGAAAAGAAGAATAAACATTTCAAAAACTAGAACATGAAGATCCACACCCTAAATTTATAGTTATTCACTCCCCTCAAAGGCCTTCCTTACTAGAGAGAATTGATTTAGTTATAAATAATTTTTCTAAATGTGAATGAAACAACTACTCATACCAATATTATACTAAAATTCAATAAGGTGAAAATGATTATGAATTATATTTATCAATACCCACTCATTGAATTATTTATATAGCTACAGTGTAAAAAATCCATCATGATATTTTACATAATAAACAACCTCCAAAATATCACCAGATAGTAGGGATTTGAATATCTCATAATTTAAGCAACGAGCTACCTATTATCCTCGATGATATTGATGTTTAAACTCTCAAAATTTATATTTGAATGTACATAACATATTCTTTTAATATTATAAAGATACACGACAATAATGAGGTGTTCCATTTCTATATTTTTATATTCAGTACAATTTATAATTAAATAAATTTTTTTGAACTAAGATATATTATTACATAAATAGAAACATAACGGTAAAAAGGTTTACCGATGAAAATCTAAATGATCAACTAATAGATCAAACTGATCTTCCAATAGTACTTTTAGTGCACAAATTTTCCTATAAAATTTATTAATTTTTCATGTTTATGTCGAAAAAAATTCCAATATTTAAATGTGGCCTACATTGAGTTTGAAGAAAAAATATATTGAGATTTCACTATTACCAGGATTGGTCATGAGAACATAACTAAAATTATCCAACCTAAATGGATGGGAACCTTGGTTGGGAATGTATACATGTAGTATAATTTCATAAGTAGTTTTTCTAATAATCAATATACTATGTGAGTTAAAAACTAATACAATTCATATTTTATATAGTCGTTTATGTCACACAAATATAAAAGGAAGACACTATAATGTAATTACTTTTTTTTTCATCATGTCACCTATAAAAAAATATTAATTGAATAAGATGGAATTTTTGTAAAAGTGAATTAATTAGCCACAATATTTGAAAAGGAAATAAAAAATGATAATATATTTATAATAAATCCAATGTAAGTGTGAAACAATATAGTCTAATCATATAAAATATATTTTCATTATTTTCCATTAATTGTTCATTATTTTTTAAGGAATCATGGAAATGTCATTGAGTCCAATTTGAAAATTTCAAAGATACATTTTTAATCTAAATCCTGGATATGGAAGTAGTAAGCCACACATGATGTGACTAATGAACTTGTAATACACTACATTAAACTTTTTAAAAATCAAAATTAAATTATATATTTTATAATATATTTAGTAGGAATTTTATTATGATATGGAATTTTTTATTTCTTATCAAAATATTGGTATAAGGATAACCAATGCACACAAAAAACATTTGGTTTTCTATAACTTGATACGTATTAAGGCACATATAATAACATTTCACTATCAACAGATATAAAAAAAATTAGATATTTTTTACAGTGTTTTTATTTCATATAAAACTATGTAATTATAGTGATTATGGTTATTAAATGTATAAATTTTTTAATAATGTTAGATTCTATCCAAAAAAACTCACATCCTCAAAGTGGTATCTTAAAATATTATTATAATTTAATTAAAAATATTTAATGACCATTTTACCTATATTTTTACAATATATAAGGATGGTAAACAACCCAAATATTTAAAATATGAATTATATTTTTTTATGAATGAGTGGGAAACTTATATGATGTCAGAATATTTATAGACATCGTGAAGATATGGTTTCCTATCACATTTTTTTTCTTTTCATAGAGATAATAAAGAGTTGGTTTATTAATTTCTTATTTAGTTAATTTTCTTATAATTTATAAGTATTTTTTAAATGTTCCAGGTTAAAAAAAATTGTGAGGATAGGAAATATCCATCAGGTCCCACTAATGTAGACTATTACAACTACTTATTATTAACAGAGTAATATCTGTAAAAGTTGAATATTTCTACATAAATGTTTCTTGTAGTAAATAATACATTATTAATAAAATATTATTTTTTATGAATCTATATAAATATAGAATATACTTTGTCTGAATGTGTTATTCAACTATTTATAAAATCAAATATTTTATGTTGTTTCATATTATTCTATTCTATATCATCTATTTGAATCAGATTCATTGAGATTACATTAATATATTAAAATGTGGTTATTAAATAGTACCAGTGAATAAAAATTGTTGAAATCATGGTGAGATAACATTAAATGATAAATCTCACTGTAGCATCGATGGAATCCTAGTTTCTTGATCAAGAAATCATCATCAAAAGTTTCTTGTGGTGGTCCATCACTAAAATTTAAATATTGATTCAAATAACCAAGATGATCTTGGTGTGATTCTTAAAATCCAATAGGTAATCCCTAAACTCATTTATTATAATGAATGAAACTATTTGAAATGAAAAAAACAACCGTACTTGTTATTAGTTTAGCCTTTGATTTTTATTTCTATCCTTCTCATCCTTTTAATACACTTCATTATATAAATATTTCATAGAAATAAATAACAAAAGAATGATTCAAAATAAATAATGAAAAATATGGAATTATAAATATAGTCATCATATATGAATAACCTATAGTCTTCTAAAGTATGAACAACAAAAATATTTTATGTTTTCATATGTGCTCAATGAAAGTTGTTAAATAAGTAACATGGGTTGATGACTGAGAGATGATTAATATTTTTTAAACTTTTTAGAAATTTATATATACATACACCTATTCATATCATAATATTAATGAAAAATGCACTTATTAAAAAGAGTATAGGTGTACCTAAAGGTCATTTTAGTTCAAAACAAAAATTACATACTCAAAACTAAGAAAAAACACTCCTATTACATTGAAAACTTAGTAAAATTTTCCCTAATTCATCTTTAATATATAAGAATTAACCTAATTACAATTTAATAGATGGTGTGACCATTTTTATTCAAAGTGAATGTTTTACATTAAATTTTATATTTTAGTTCCATAAAATAATAAAATAATACAAACATTAAAAATTTACTTGTATTATGTTACTAGTTTAGGGAAAATATTGTTAATTTATTTATGATATGAAAAAATTAATCTCACATAAATATGTTATAAGGTGTAAATGGTATGATTTAAGGTTCTTATTTTTTTTAAGAGTGATATTTTTGTTCAAAATGCTTGTCGTACAGTCAAAACTAAGAAAACATTCATAATGTAGTAATACATTAGGAAAATTATCCTTGATTAATTTGTAATGTTTAGAAACTAACCAAACATTAATATAACAGATTGTTTTTTTAGAAATAATAGTCTGTGTTTTAATTTAAATGTGACTTTTTAGTTCAAAACATACATATTATTCTCAAAACTGAGAAAAAACAGTCATATTGTCCTGAAATTTATAAAAATATCAATATTTTATTTTATTTATGTGTTATAAGTAACATCGCAATAATATGACACATGTTGTGTCTAGTATGATTAAAATGTTATGTTGTTAGTTCAGAAGTGAAATTTCAGTTCAAAACATGAGTCACAAACTCATAATCATGAAAATTCACTCAAACTGTTGCAATATTTTTGAATAATGAATAATTATTTATTTTTTGAATTATAGGATTTATACTAAAATAAATATGAACATGTTGTGGTTGGAATGGTTGAATTTATGTGTTTTCATTTAGATGTAACCTTTTAGTTTAAAACATGTTTCAGGTACTCAAAACTGATCCAACACACTTGGATTAGTTTAATTATTTAATAAAATTATTCTAGATTCATTTTTTACAAACAAGAATTAATCAAACATTAATATGACACATGGTGTGGCTAGTATAACTTAAATTTCATATTTTCTTTTAAATGTGACATTTTAGTTCAAAACATACATCACATAATGATAACTAAGAACAAAAGATCATATTTTCTTGATAATTCCTGAATTTCATTATTTTAATTGTGATATTTAGGAACAAAACTCATGTAAATATTATATATATTGTGTCTTGTATGGTTGAGAGTGAATTATTTTATTTTAAGTGTGATATTTTAGTTCAAAACATATGTCACATATTCATAACTAATAAAATACACTCTGATTATCGCTATACATTATAACAATGATTGATTATCCATTTTTTGAATTGTAAGATGTAACCTCACTATAATATGTTTTATTGTGTGACCGATATGACTGAAAGTCTGTGTTTTGATTTTCAATGGCCAGTTTAGATTAAGAAATATTCACATACTCAAAACTGATCAAACAAACATAGGGTATATTGATACTTTTTCAAAATTATCTGTTATTCATTTTTCATTTATAAGAATTAACCACTTATAAATCCAACACATAGTGTTTCTAGTATGATTAAAAGTGTGTATTTTCAGTTAAAAGTAACTTTTGTGTTTAATACATGAAAAACAAACTCAAAACAGAGGAAACACAATAAAATTGAATTGATACATTGAAAAAAGATATCTAATTCATTTTTAACATGTAGGAATTTACAACAAATCAACTTAACACACAGTATGAATAATATGACTATGTGTGCTTGTTTTCATTTAAAAGTGACATTTTAGTTAAAAACACACATCACATACTCAAAATTGAGAAAACAAGCTCATATTTTCATGAGACTTTAGAAAAATGACCGATTATTCATTTTTAACTTGTAAGAATTGAAATATATTATTGATTATACAAGGATACAATTATAATTTAATTTTTATTTTTTATATATTATTAGAAAAATAAAAAAACTGTTATAGGAACACATTAATTTTTATGTATTTGGATTTATTGTTAGTTAATACATAATATGCAAGTTTTTTTTGTTTTTTTATTATTTTAGTTTTAAAGAGAATTAAAAGATAGTATAATTTTATTTAATTGGAGTTTTTTAATGAAATATTTTTACTAAAATAATTGTGTAATGTAAATATACTATATATAACATATTTTTATTAAAGTTCCAGAATTTAATATGATTTTTATATTTTGTTACGTATTATTGTAGAGTGATATATATGTAGATGATATCACATTAAAATAGTTAAAAATTAATTTTATCAACTCTCGGTGTAGCACTAATAAAGGATTATTTTATCCGCGTGAAATATTTTTCTAATAAAAAAACCTTTATTAACACTAAAGGGGAATTTTTAGAAGTCAGTATACAAGATATGACAATGATATAAGAGGATTATGCATGAATGTGACTACACATTTACATACATATACAATAAAATGACGTTGTAAATCAACATACAAGATATAATAGTTGATCAATGATATGGAAATTCATAGACTAATAATAGTTATAACGGATAACTCCCTATATCAGGAGGATCCATATATGTACTATCGACCTCTTTCATTATCTTTGGATTAAAGATGGTCATTTAGGGATATCCCAAAGCAAATGAATTATCAGTAACTAAAAATAATGTACACATGTACATATATGAAACCAAACACAAGAGTAGAAAATGTTAGGATTGGTCTGAGATGTTTTTTTTCATCTAAGTGCTTAGGTTTTTCGAAAAGAGTAAGCCAACGACTAATGATTTAAAAATTTATTTACCTTTAAATTAATAATATGTTTGATAACATATGTCACACACGACACCCAATATAATTGAGCCATGACATATTGGACAATAAATATTAACAAATATATAATAAAACCTTTATAATGGTAATAAATTATAGATTATTAACAATATATTACATATAATTAATTTAATTTAATGATACAAGGGTTATTTAAAATAAAAGGAGCATTTATATTTTGAATTTTCATTTAAAGGAAAATTTATAGAATTTATAACCTTAAACTAAGGAAATGAACATAATTTTTGAATTATTCATATAAAAATTATATTTTATTGAATTTTATAAATTTTTCTTAAATGGTTGATTATTAAGAAAATAGTGAAAAAATATAGTTTTTACAAAAAATGAAAATTTTATGAATTGTTAATTGTATAAGAAACATATCAAATTTTATTAAATATTTAAATTAATAAATTATGTATTTATGGGGAAAATTTTAATTTTAAATAATATTTTAAATATATATAACTTATGCTTAATTTATAAAACTTAAATGATATTTTACTCAATTTAAAAACATTTTTCAAATACTTATTTTAGATATACATTTATATGTTAAAATTTGGTTTTAGATTGATTTTAAAGCCAAAAAAATTATTTTCTTTATAATAAACCATTTTATGTGATGTAAATTAATAACATTGATAATTTTATCCTACACATAAATTTTAAACATAAAAACAAACATTTTTCTAAAAACTGTTTTCACACACGATATGTGTTAATTATGAAATTAACATTTCACATCAATTTATTTTAAATTTTATAATATTATTTTTAAAATTTTAAATCATAGTTTACATATTAAGTAATAATTATGACTTTAATTTTGGTATGTAATATTAATTTACAAGGTTAAAAATAATTTTTATTTTGGTAAAAGTAAATTGAGTAAAAAGAGTTTTATAAGGTGTAAAAGACTTAGATATTTTAAAACCCATGAAAAAAAATGTGTGGATGAGCTTTTTCTTTGAAAAAAAAACCCTTATACTCTTCTGTTTTACACTTTTGGAGCCTTTTACTTTATAATAGTTTCATACCCTAACTGAAATATAATAAGTACATCCAAAATTGTCCTTCTCCTCACTTAGAAAAGGGGATGAATTACACCACTTCATGCTACACCTATTTCATTAAACATCCTCATTAAATCTTCCATTTTACTCCACCAATAATATACACACACTTTAATAATCATATGCTATAATTTATTTATCCAAAATATTCAATTTCCATGGAGATATCCAAGATAAATTCCAAGTTCTCAATGTGGGTATTTATTAATCCTTATACTTTTCTTCTTAGTCCTCCTATTACAAAGTTTTTCTATCCACATTAATAAAATAAAATCGGTTTTATTAATATAATATAATATTATTATATTAGTTTATCAATAATTATTCAATCCTTTCCATCAACTAAGTAAATAAAAACAACATCAATCGTGTGTACGTCAAGACTACCACCTCCAAAAAGCGATGTGATTCATTTTTCATAACCACCGATCATTGATGGTAAAAATGATGGATTTTATAAATTAATATGGTTCCAATGTCATTATTATAATTATTAAATAAAAATTTATCATATTCTTTTATCCCATAACATTCATTGAGAAATAGAAATTTTAATCATGTGTAGGGGTAGACTACTACCTCCATGAATGATGAATTTTATTTATCAACACCACCCATTAGGTATGGTTCTAAGAATAAATAAAATAAAATTATTTTACATTTATTAAATTTTTAAGATTCTGTAAAATTTATATTATCATTTCATGAAAATAATTTCTTACTCATTAAATCATTATAATACCCCCACGTTTGGGTCGATTTTACCACCTACATGAATGGTGTTATAATATTTATGTCATGAATGATTATGGAATATTATATAATGTAAATATATTTTAATTAAAATATATTTATATTATTTATATTATTTGGGAAAGGTTTTATTTATATTTAATATATTTATTAATATATCCCCATTCAATTACTAAACATGTCAAAACTAGTCCTTCATAATTTCCATTTTCACAAACTAGACGCTTATAATTCACCAAATGAAAATTGGATATGATTATAATTGAAACACTATGATTATAGTATCTTTTAAAATCTTTTAATGCTGAATTTTTTTATTAATAAACAAAACTTCAGAATTCCATTGCAGAACTAGTACAAAACCAGAAATTTAATTTTCTAGAGTACAATGATGAAAAGAAATCATAATTTACTAAAATATTTTTAGTAAATTGTTATAAATTAATTGTATAAAATGAAAAATAATTGAATAAGTTTCTATAATAAGTAATTAAGATAATTATTTTTATTACACATAATTTTTTAGCATGCTGTAGTAAGCGGGAATACAAGGTAAGGGTTATTTGTCGCTTTTTTTAATTTTGTGAAACATGTTTGAGGTTTCAAACAATAATTTATTTTTTATAGTTTATTAATGTGATTTCTAAGACTTAAACAATATATAATCTATTTAATTTAAACTTTAATTAACTTTCATTCATTCCCAAATATCTTTTAGTTTTTTATTTTTATATAGTTAATCCACAAATCTACACATGAGCCTCAACCCAATTGGTGAGGACACCTTAAGTGCATCCAAGAAACCCAGGATCAAATCCAAGTGGAGGCTTATTTATGGGGTACTATAGCAGTACTGTAGAAGTAATATATTGGGTACTGTAGTAAAAACTGTTGTATGCACTGTTTGGAATTTTAGCACCAGGGACTATTCCCCCATTTGGGCCTTCGAGCCATCGATTTGGTTAATATCCGCAACCATATCCCATTATCTTGTCCAAAGATAGTATTTTTAGGAATTTAAAATCTTTTAATAAAATATTATTTATTATAAAATATCATTCATATAAATTTTAGAACTATTTATTTAATTTTAATTTAATAACATAAATAAAAAAAGGATTTTTAATCCAATTAATCCAAACCTCTCTAATATTTCATGTTCATCTAAAAAATATCCAACACGAGTGTCCATTAAAATCATACTATTTTTAAATTTTTTAAAATAATTTATTTTATTTTTCTATAAATTGAATAACTACTACATTGGTATTGGTTAAGATTTTGTGGTAATTATTTATTCAATAAAAATTAAAAACAAATTAACATAATAAAAAAATAATTAATATTTAAAATTAATATTTATAACCAAACACTTCCTATCTTTATCTCGATGTTAAAAATATTATAGTCATTAAAATCAAGAGTGTAACATTTTTTGGATTATATTCATTTAAATATTATAATGGTTTAAATAATTTTAAAATGAAAAAAGGCCATATATTTTACTTCTAGATGATTATGGATGAGATATACACATCCAGTAAAATTAATGCATGTTTTTGGGTAATTTTTTAGTCCTTGTCATTTTATTTTATCTTTAATTTCTCAAATTACCCTTTATTATGGTAAAAGAAATTACTAAGGGTAATATTTTTATTGACCAAAAATAAAATGGAAATATTTTTCAAATATGGGCCTATTTATTCTAAATATGTAATAATTTTTTAAAAATTTAAAAACCATATGTGGCGTAATTTAATTTAAAATTAAATCATCAAAACTTGATGGGATTTTTTTTAAAAAACACCCTTTTAATTATGTTATGTTGTTATTCTAAATTCAAGTATAAAATTCATTTAAAAAAACCATAATTGTATTATTTTAAAAACAAAAAAACTAATAAAATTTTAAAATTAATCCAAAATAGAATTTTTATTTTAAAATAATAAAAAATAATGTAAAATTTTCAAAAAAAACGGTATTTTCCACTATTCGTTGAAAAATGAAACTTTTCAGAAAAATCCCGAAATGTCTCCGTAAGATAATTTTTATATTTTTATTTCAAAAATGATATTATTTTTATCAAATAATATGTCTAAATGTTACAGAAATTAATTATAAAATTTTCTCATGAAAAGATATAAAAACATTTTAGAAAAAACATATCTTTGAAGAATAAAATGGCTTTATTAAAAATTGAGTGCTTATTTCTTCAGAATTAATGACTAAATTAATAATTATTAGAAAATATATATATATTTTAAAAAAATTAGTTAACCATATTCATACTCTCTAAGTTAAAAATAATTTTATAATTTTCATATTTAAATAATAATATTTCACTATTATTTTAATCTCAGTGTTGTATGTCGTACACATTATCAAACATAATTTTATTCTTTTAAAATATTTGGATATTAAAATTTCCCCATCCACTCATTTAATAAATTTTAACTTCTCAATTTGTACTTGATCTTGATAATCAATGGTTTCCGTTTGAAAATATCTTTTTTGAATTCCCACATCATAAAAAGGGCTAATAAAACTTTCTATTGAAAAAAGGGAAAGGGAAATGTGAAGGTCATGTATAATAAGGCATAACAATGTTAATATGTATTAAAAAATTGATGAGAAATAAAAATATGGACTTGTATGAGAAAAATAATTCCTAATAACTAATATAAAGTGATGGATAATATGTTCAAGAAAAATTTAAAGACCACAAATCCATAAATTTGTGATGGCTGAAAAGTCCATCGATTCATCGGAAATGAAGGTAATATAACGAAATTTTGTTCCATGATCATTTTACCAGGATTTTAAAAACTAAAATACAATTTATAATAATAACTTATGTAAATATTCTTACTTGATATGCACAATTTCATCCTTTAATCAATTTCCCCCATAACATCTTCTTTTGCTCTAAATAATGAGTATTCAAGATAAATTTTTATGCCTAAAGCACTAAAATAAACTTCTAATGAATCACATAATCCACAAAATAAAAATATATATTTCTCCTATCTTTATACATTAACCAAAACCAAAAAAACTTTAGCACAAGTTAATATAAATCATTAAAAAAATATAGCTTTATATGAAGAAATAATACATTAATCTCTAAAATTCAATCGTAATACCCAAATTTCAAACTAAAACATTATTTAAATAATTGTTTATAAATTTAATTAATATATTCCTTAATAATATTGAAGCTAAAATATTATAATTATTTGATCACATATTCTACCAATATTTATCTCTAAATCATGTCTGTCACACTAAAATTCTCATAATAATAATTTATATGACATAGTCATGTAATCTCCAAGATATGATAATCATTACATAAATGACTTGATTCACCATAAATCCACCTTAAAATATTATATTCCTCTAAAATATAATTAAAACTTTAATACTCAAATAAAAAACAATAATTTTTTTGTTTACCTTAATCGTATAAGGTTCCCAAAATAGTGAACTTCTTCCAAAATAACATTAATTACCTTATCACCAAATAAATTTTCAATCACATGGTTATCTATATGATAAAAAATATATTCCTAAAATCAACATAATCATAAAAAAATCACACTAACCAGGACATCATATTGGATAGCGGTGGTTGTTGAACTTTTGTCACCCTTTGGTTTTGGGTTCAAGTTCCAGAGCCTTACCGGATGCGACGAGTCATCACTAGACTTATGGGTTTTCTTCTTCTAATACTATATTAATATAAATCCTATAAAATTACTAAAAATATGATGAACATCCTCAATAATATCATTAATCATCCTAACACCTTTAAAAATATTAGGTTTTCTATACAACTATTTTTTCGATAAAATCAAATAATATTAATTTACTATCATTTTCTTAGCATGAATAATATATTACCTCAAAGGTTTATTTATCCCATTTTAATATTTCATTAATTGCATGTCTCCAAAAACAATTACTTTTTTGCTACACCACTTTTTAAAGGTATTGATTCCATATATAAAATGTTTACAAAATTTAAAAGATAAATCTATTATATAATAATTTTTAGGTATTTTATGATCCATATAACATTAATATTATAGAAAATTATCATTGATAAAATCCCACCACATCATAGTTCTAAAAACTAGATACATAAACACATCCTTCATTTAACTTCTTTCCTAAACCTCTAACTATTATATTCTGTCTTATTCTATAATAATTTTTTCATATAAATAAATTATATAAAACACGTCCTTATAATTCATTAATATCAACTCAATAATGTTTTGTACTTAAGATATAAGAAAATAATTCATACCTTAAATTCAAAACATTAGGGTTTTCTTTTATGGTGTTGAAATCACATTTATATTTCAAAATGAAGTCCATATCTCTAGAAAAGAAAAAGTCAATACCTAGGAGGTATTTCCATTTATCAATGATATGGATGATTTGAGATTTTGAAATCAAATAATAGGGATTCCATGACCCATATGAGTTTTGGAGAAATAAAAGGTTTTTGATAGATCAATTAGTTTCTTATAGGTGCTTTGGAATTTTAAAAATCAATCAAAATCATTAGAACAACATTTGTCCATGATAGTGGTTATTAAATAATTTGAAATGTATAAAAATTTTGAGTGAGGTAATTTTCCTTTCATATTGATAAATTATATTTAATCCATAGAAAAGAACATAATTAAAACATGAAATAAATTAGTGCACATTAAAATGAAAACAGTCCTTTTAAAATGAAATACCCGTATAAGTTCTATAATACATTGACTATTAATTCCTAAAAATCATCCTTAATAACATCTAATTTTATCTCAAACCATTCCTCTTACATCATAAAAATATAATATAATTATTCTAAAATAATAATTTATGTTAAACATAAGGCTAACACATACCTTGAATCAGTAAAATGTCTCAAAAAATATCATTTTTCACTTTAAAATTCCACCACTTAAAACGTTAAAAGGGGATGTTTATTCCTTTCACTTTCTATAATTAACAAAATATTTTTTATGTTTAGAGTTTTATAGAGTTAGGTCATATCTCTTACATGACAAACCCATATATCACAAATTGTACACTTATATTATGTATCCATTTTTCATAAAAAAGTCTTTTAAAAATATACATGTTTACTTCTCGTGATACATCTTCACAATTTTCATCTTAACCCCATTATTGTCCCTAATCATATTTAAAACCATGTGAAAAATATTTTCAAATGTGGTATGAGAAAAAAAAGTTTGGGACATAAAAACAAAGAACAAAAACCATTACTCCATGGATATTTATAAAAATTTTACCCTCAAAAAATAAACTTTGGGTCAAAATAAATATTTTCTTACCCAATAAATAAACTTATATAACCAATTATTTTCACAAAATAATTCATAATAAATATTAAAGGAAAACTAAAACTCATAATGGTTTCTTTAAACACATGAATTTATTTTTTCACAAAAACATATTTTTCACTCTTAAGAAGTAGAACATACTTTGCCCTTTTCTTCAGAAATAAGCTCATTTCATTCCTTTTTGAAATCCCAATATTTCCATAAAAATCCATTGCAAGAATAGATAAATCATATAGTTTAATTGAGGTATAATTTTCATATCACCCGTACATATGGAATAACCATCATGATTATAAATGGAATAACCTATAGAGTTCACATGAAATAACAATCAAAGTTATACTTGGAGTAACCATCAGACTTTTAGTTGAAATAACCACCATGGTTATACTTATAATAACCCTCACATTCAATTTGAAAAAATAATTCATACCCAATGCATTATATTGCTATCATGTAATCTCCATTGGTTTATAATAGAACCACCAATCATTATAAATAATTATCAAGAACCATAAAATAAGCAGAACACATAAAATCTTATAGTTTTAAAAATAATATTTTTGACCATAATAAAACATTTCTCAATATTGAAATATCTATTCCTCTTTAAAACCCATTTTGAAAATAACCAAAACATACGAAAAGAGGATTTTTCATTAAATAAAACATTTAATTTTTTAAAGTAACCAAAAAAAATACAATGGTTATGGTGGTGGAAAAATTCCATGTCATGATATATGTCAAAATCAAATATTCCTTTTTTTTCATTTGTAAATAAATTCAAAACATTCCATAAACGATTCATTATGAAAATATTTGAAAGAATGTAAAAAAGAGACTTAAAATGTAATTTATATTTCTTTTATTTCCATATAAATAAATCTATAACATAATTTTAAAATTATTTAAATGGAATAAAAAAATTTAATGGAAATTTTAAATTAGGGTTTTTAAAAGAAATAAAATTTCCTTGAGTCTAACTTGTCAGGTACATTTTTTATCTTCCTCTTCTTTAGACAACCTCCTTTTCTTTACACTTTAATCCCTATAAGGTTAGTATTATTCGAAAAATAAGAGCTATTTAAAGTGTGTAGGTATTTTAGGAAAGCATTTGTTTAGATAGTGGCAGAAAGAATGTATTTTAAGTGTAAATAAATGAGAAGAAGTGGTTCTATTTATTAGATAAGGTAGGGGCACACTTGGAATTTCTTAAAACATTAAATTAATTTAAATTAATTAAGATGTAAAAATGGATCAAAATTGATAAGATTAAAAGATGATATTAGTATGAGTTGAAATAATGTCATACAATAAAATTTGGATAATTTTTTTTATCACATTTTTACCCTTATAGATCTATTTTAACCCTTTATTAACCCTTTTGACAATTATGGTGATATCAATTTTTTTAATGGTAAGGGATTAATAAAGTTAATATGAAATGAAAAAGTCCAATGATGGACTATATTTGATTTAATAAACCATATCCCATGAACATGTATAAATATAAGATTTTAAGGAATTTTAAATCATTAAATAAAATATTTTTTATTATAAAATTTCATTAAAGTCAATTTTAACACTATTCATTTACATTGAAATTAATAACATCAATACAAAAAACAAATTTTAATAAAATGAAACAAAACCACTATAATATTTAAGTTTTATCTAAATTTTTTTAAGTCAATTATTCATTAAAATAATATTATATTTAACATTTTTAAAATCATTTATTTAATTTTTATATTAATTGAATAATTATTGCATGAGTGTTGCATAATCTTATAAGATAAAAATTTCTGCACAAAAAATTATAAATAAATTTCCATTAAAAAAATTATATATTTCTAATTAGTATTCATAAATAAACTAATCTTTTATTTATCCCTATGTTAAAAAAATATTATATTTATTCAAAGAAATAGTGTGGTGTTTTTGGTTTTATATTCACATAAATATTATAAATGTCCAAATCATGTCCAAATGGAAAAAAGGATATATATTTTACTTTTTGAGGATTATGGATGAGAAATATTCATAAGAAAAGTAATTTAAGTGTTTGGGTCATTTATTTCATTATATGTTTTTTAATTTTAATTTCTTGATTTACCCTTTATCGTGGTAAAAAAAATTATTAAGGTTACTATTTACATTAACCAAAAATAAAAGGGACTTATTTAACAAATTTGGACCTCATGGATTCAAATTCGGAATCCATTTTTCAAAATTAAAAACACATAAGTGGTATAATTTAATTTTAAATTAATTCTAAAAATTTAACAAGAGAATAATTTTTCAGAAAAACTCCATTTTTAAGTATAAAACGTGTTTTCACTAAATTCAAGTATAAAATTCATTTAAAAAACCATAATTTAATTATATTAAATAAAAAAATAATTAATTTATAAAATTAATAAAATTAATAAAATATATAATTTTAATTTTTTAATAATCAAATCAAAAATACAATTTGCAATACAAAATCAGTATATTCGACTATACATTGAAAAAACAAAATTTTCTAAAGATTATTAAAATTTTACTATATGATAATTTTGATATTTTGATTTAAAAAATGGTATTATTTTTATTAAATAATATTTCTAAATGTTATAAAAATTAATTATTATATTTTCTCAAAAAAATGTAATAAAAAACATTTTCCAGGAAAACATTTCATTGAATAATAAAATTTATCTACTCAAAATTGAGTGATTATGTCCAAATAATTAATCAATAAATATGTATTTATTTGAATATAAATATATATATTATCAATAAAAATAGTTATTCCAATTAATACCCACTAATTTAATGGATATGTTATAACAATCATCTTTAAATAACAATATTCCACGATTCATTTAAGCTTGATGTTGTGTGTCATACACGTTATTGAATATAATGTAATTATTTTAAAAAAAGAGGACATTACAATTAAATAAAATATTTCCTTTAGGTATAATTAATTTATTTCATTTCAAGGTATTTGAATATAAATTTCTGGTTATCCTTCTTAGAGTCTTTTGATTATTACGTTACCATTACCGTAATGGTTTTTTCTTCAATATTAATTTCAAATCAGGATTGTTTTTGAAAGATAATCCACCAAGAAATTTTTTATTACCTTTATTTAAAAAACCCCCATCATTTTCTCAAACTATGATTATTTTTGGGGTTTTATCAGTCTTATAGCTATTTTCCCCCAAGGATCATTATTTACCCATTGTAAGGAATCTGACATCTCCTCTTCTTTTCGGTCATAAATCCTCATATTCCATTGTATTGTTAACTTTATGATTTTATGAATTTCCTTATATATATACACATAATTTATTAAGGATATATTCTACTACATTTACATTATTTATATTTTTTGATTAAAATTTTAATGTTTTTTGTATAGTTCATTTTCATCAAAGTGTGAAAAGAATACATTTTTATGGTTTTCTATGTGAACACATATTTCAACCATTTTTTTCATTTTTAATGAGACATCATATCTATTTTTTCATGTTTACAAAAATAAATTATCATTTAATGGTTTTATGAAATATTTACATTTAAATAAATGTTTTTAATAAAGATCAAAATTTTTAGTTATTTACAAAGATATTATCCAAATGCTCCAAATTGTTTTTTTCAATTAAATTAATGCCCTTTGAAATATTTTTTCATGATAAAGGATATTCTTCAATTGATATCATGCACCTTATTAATCAGGATAAATTATAAAATTTTCTTTTCTATCAGAGGAAATTCCCTTCACTATTTTTTTCTTCCCTAATCATTCATTATGTATAAATATAATCTTTCTTCTAATACATTTCCTATATTAACACTCTATTTTTATTTTCATTGATTCAAGGACATTTACCTATAATCTATATAAAGCATGATAAGGGAAATTATTAATTAAACCTTATACATTTTATCTATACAATATATATACCATATACCTTCTAATCTTAATTCCAGGGTATTTACATAGAATGTTACTGAATATATTTGGATACTCATTTATTTTCAATTGGTTTTTCATGTAATGATTATTGATGGAATTATGAATAATTTCCTTATGTTAATTAGTTTTAAAAGGATATAAACCCCCTTTTATTTTTAGGGGGTAAATATGTTATGATGAATGATTGATTTAAAGGGGCACAAACATATGTATGAATAGAAAATGGGTGGATCCTTTATAAACCAAGGGATGTATGTTTTATTATAAAACAATGACATGTGTTCAAGTTATAAACCATATATGGGTGGTTTCATTATAAACCAAGGATGTGTAAATCTATTATAAAGTAAGGATGGTCAGTTAAGTTATAAAAAAAGAGTTGTGAGAAAATTTTATCACTAAAATACATTTATTAAAAATCTTTTATCTCATGAGAATTATATATGTGGGCACAATTTAGTTTCCTACAAAAGTGGGTGAAATTGTGAGACTCATGAAGGTGATGTTTCCTTATGATACTATTTTTTCCATATTTATATAGTATCTTGATGTTATGCTCTCATAGATCATGTTAATTGACTAATGTTTTAAAAATATTTTTATTCATGTCTTATGTTCTGTCAAAACTTATTTGTTGAATCATGATTCTTTATCTATGATTTATTGGGTATGATTATATTATATTATTTCCATGGGCCTTGATTATAACCATATGATCATCTTATACCCATATATGATGTTAAATTTTCATCACTTATATTCACCCTTATTGTGCAGTTGATCTTACCACCATTATTAATTTTCCACTTTACTAGGTTGTGAAAATGAGTGTAATTTTGGATAAGGATTAAAGGGAGTCTAGTGTGGATCAATTAATGAATAATTTTCACAAGTATCATAAAATAAGTTTCTAACGTAGTTGTTCCCCAAGGAAACTATTCCTTTTGTTCTTGATATTGTCTTTTTATTTGTGAGATGTAATGTTTCACTTATAAAGATGAAATAAAACAAAGATATGTTTACCTTATGTCATATATTTTTGTATCAATAAAATGTTTAAAGAAAGTTTTTTTAGTACCCAACTTAGGAGTATGGGTCTAGAGTTCCATAGTTCGTATTAGAGAATGATTTAGTTAATTTTAAGGATTAGTTTTGTTATTTTTAGGGATTTTGGATATGATAATTTTAGCGAAACCCCAATGGATAAGTCTAAGTATAGGATAAAATTTTGAAATTTTGGTGAAGTTTTGAGTATGTGGTTTCCGTATAAATGAAATCTTTATCTAGATATTACAATTATAAATAGGCGCTAATATAGATGTAGCTATGGGTAATAACCATGAAGATGGACAATTGGGTATTAACTTAATTGTCACCTAGTGCATGAAAAATAGGATTGACTGGACACTTGGTTTGAAACTCCCACTAGATATTCTCTTATTAATTATAAATATCTTTAATAAAACGTTATGAAATACTTAATTATAATGTAAACTTATTAGGATAGATAATATAATAGTCTAATGACCATGGATAACCATTGATTGAACAAATATAGTCATATGTTGAACCAAAATTATCATATGTTTAAAATGAAGGTGTCATTGGGGAAGAAATCTTCAAATTGATATTTTCATATTTATATTTTGGATATTATTATAACCATTTTCGTTTTAGTGTTTTTTTTGAAATATAATCATGAAAATGAATATGATAAATGTATGTATCTAGATATTTATATGTATTATAACTGAATAAGGGAGAATATTTAAATAGTTTAGAATCTTTGTATATGACTAGTATTTAGAAAATGTGATTTTAATAGTCTTACCTAAGGTAGTGATGTTGATATATTAATATAAATTATATATTGATAATATTGACTATTTTAATTAGTGAGTGATATTTATCAATGTCATTTTGTTATATTATAAAAGTTATAAGGATTATTTGAAGCATCTAAGGATTTTTTTGTTGTAGTTTTACTTTAAAGGTTTAGAAACATATACTAAAGGGTATCAATAACCTTCAAACATGATTTTATGAAAAATTTATATTTTCAGGAATTACTATTAAAGAAAAAATGATTGATGGATGGATAAATATTAGGTTTAATATACTCATAATGTTTAGGTAATAAGAGTTGATTGATTTTTATAAAAGTGAGTTAGATATCATTGAAAACATTTTAATTGATTATTGATTTATTAGGAAAGTGATCCATTCTATTTTGTGAATTTTATCTCATTTTTGTATTATAATGTATATTGACCAGTGTCTGAATTTATTAACTAGTGGTTAATTAATTTTATACATAACGAAAAAGTTTATTTTTTAAGGAATATATGGTTTTATTATTGTTTATAGTCATGTAGATTCTAATGGTTTTGGGAAATGTATATTATAGAGAATATATGTTTAGGTTATATGCATACTTTGGTGTATGGTTTAATGAATGATTAAATCATTTTATTTGAGAAAACATATGTTACTTGATATATCAAAAGAGGGTAAGGTAGATGTCATTTTAGAATTTATATCCCAAAATATGAATATGATATAACTACACTCACTTACTTTCAACAGTGTGTAATAATAAAAATTATGAGGTCGCAATTTATTTAAGGTGGAATAATTTAACAACCCATGATTTTAAAATATATTTACCTTTAAATTATTAATAGTTGAGGGGATTACATGATTAAAACCGAACCAACTCACTCACCCATGAACCCTAGGGGTCAGGCCTCATGATTTCCTGGTAGGATTGACAAGCTCTCCTTGAACTATTTTATTATAGTATTGGGGCCCAAATGAACCATTTATTTTAATCCTATAACATTATGCCTTGAATGACCATAATGCATGGTCCATTGAAATAAGGCCCAAAAATAGAAACTAGATGGAGGGCCCAGTGGTCCAATGATCTATATTGTAGATAATTTCTCAAAATCTGGATCATAAGTCTACTACGGGCCATCACCAGATCTCATCATTGATGGTATTAATACCTATGGAAAAAAAATTATTGATATATAGGTGGGTGCAGATATGATTTTTTCCATTGCATGATTTTTGGGAAGATAAGAGACTATTTTTCAATTTATTAGATCTCTATTTAAATTTAAAAAATGATGAGTAACTAATTCTATATGAAACAGTCTATGTAAATGAGCCAAAGAATACTGAATAATAATTAAAAATCCTATCATAAAACCTCTAACATAGTAATCAATTGAAAATTGTTACATATAGAGGGAAAATAATTAATATGATTTAATGATAAAGGGTTATTTTCAAATAAAGATTTTTTTTATATTTTTTTATTTTAATTTAAATTATAAATTTAAATATATTAAAATTTTAAATTTATAAAATGATCCTGATTTTGGAATTCTTCTTATCAAAATTATCTTAGTACGTATTTTATTGGATTTCTTTCGAATAGTTGACTTTTAAGTGAATAGTGAGAAATAGAGTTTTTACCAAAACTGTAATGCACCTAAATTATAAAATAATAACATTTTATTATATAGAATATAATAAATTTAACATAGAGCTTAAACAACCCACAAAATATATTTCTTTAAATTTAATCTCTTTGAAAGCTTATGTAACACACAACCTTTAGTTTAAATGAATCATAATATAGTAAGTTGTTATAGTTGAGATGTGAAATTTTATGGTATGAATTATACTTACTAAATTATAAAAATTTTGATTATATATTACATATAAATAAAATATGAATCAGTTTAAATAAAATTAATGTTTTCTGAAGAATAGTTGTTTTTTCTCAATGGTAATTTAATCACTCTTTGCGAGCATAATTTAAATTTAAATTTTACCACTTTTAGATAAATTATTTGATAAAATGAAAATAATTTTTTAAATCATCATATCAAAATTATCTTAAGGTGATTTTTTAATATTTTTATGAAATGTTTTAGTTATTGATGAATAGTGAAAAACCCTAATTTTTATTTAAAATCACCTTTTCGTTTAAATAATTTATAAGTTTAAATTATATAAAAAATTAGGTTTAAAGTAAAATTTGTTTGATTATATTAAAATTTAACTATTTTATATCGTTTGAATCAACTTTATATTGAATTTTGATTTTAAAACCTTCTTTATTAATGATAATTTTGTCTTTGAAAACCTGCTTTTTCATCGCATTTGCGAGTATAATTTAAAATTAGATTCTACTGATTATGTGAATTGAATTTGGAAGAATGATTTAAATATTCTTAATTTTAATAATTTATATTATCCAATTAGTTAAACTTAATTTTTAACCATTACGAATGGTAAAAGAAGTAAAAATTAGTTATCACAATTATGTCAAAAACCAATTTACAGAGGGGTTAAACTAAAATGATAATTGTTATAATGACCTAAAAACTTAGTAAACAAAAAAGTTTTGTTCATATTTACACCTTATAACATCTAAGGTTCTAAAATAACCCATTTTTTGGATTTTTCATTATAAAAATGTGGGAGTAATTGAATCATTTCAAAACTTCTATTTGTGTCCTCTCCCCCACTTATAAAAGGACACCACTATATTCTACAATTAGAACTTACAAATCCATTTGGATCATAAAATAACTATATAAATAACTTTATTTCTCCACTAAAAACAAACTAGATCCTTTTTTTGTTCATAAATACATTCCAGTAATGTTTTTGGTGCAATCCAAAAGAAGTTTCCCAAAGAAGAGGTATTGTTCTTAAACAAGTGTTTTCATTTTATTTCTTCTATAACATCTCTAAAATAATATTTAATAATGATAATATATAAAAAACATTATATACTATATAATTATATGTTATTATTCTAATTTCATAACCTATATAAATCTCATATTCTATCAAATGGGAAATGAAACCATTGATCGTGTGTACGACGAACTACCACCTCAGGAACCAATGTGATTCTTTTTACATCACCACCATTCAAATCTAGGTATAATTATGAATTTAAAAAAATTATATGATATTATTAAACTTATTTAATGTTAATATCACATATAAATTTTTATATTCTAATTAGTTTAAAATGTGATAATGACGCTTGTTTGTATGGCAGACTACTACCATTCAAAGTGATGTGAATTGTTTTTCCCTAACACATTACATAGAAAAAAATAAGTATAAATTTAATGAATATATGTGTTATATATAAAATTATATTTATTATGGAATATTAATATGTCACTCACTTCCTTACCCTTTCAACCGTTAATTAAATGATAACGTCACTCATGCGTACATACGACCTATCGTCTCCACGAAGTGATGTGGTCCATTATCCTTGTTTAAATTTAAATAATGATTCAAAAAAATTTATTGAAAAAAATTATTTATCACATTAGTATAATTATTTATATGATATATCCATATCATATACCCAATAAATAGAAATTTCATGAAAAAACACGCATGAGAAAACAAGGAAATTAACACCTGAAATAGTGAAAATAATTAAATACTATCAGTGAACGAGTGTCAAAATGTTATAATAGGATCATATATGATATTATAAATATTAATATGGTAATGGAAGCATGAGGTAAGGGAGTTCTTCTCAATTTCTCATCATTGTGGCATATTATAATGTTATGCACCTAATTTCTTTTATATGGTGTATATAATACCCCTTTTACTTTTAATAACATAAATGCTACACACTTTGTGGTATTGAATGTTTAAATTTTAATTATTTAACCTAAGGTAATTTTAAATGAAAATTACCATGTGGTAAGGAATTTAATAACTCAATTTCTTTTAATTAGGTTATATTACTTCTTTTTAATCTTTTATATTCATAGATTATGTGTATGATAAAATTTTAATATATTATGTTTTATTTCATATTTTTTATTTGGATTTATATTTTATACACATAATAGATTCATTTATTAATTCTCACTTTAATGTTAATATATTTGTAAGGCTTTATTTCACAATCTCATTTAAATGGGGATTATTTATGGTTGAATTTACATTAATATAAATTATTTAATCATTGGATAATAAAACCCTTTAATTTTATTATCCTATATTTATTCATAATGATTTAATGTAATAGTAAAAAAATCTCCCCACGTTTCTACTTAAAATGAATAAAATAGAACATTATTTTTCTCTTCGGTCGACAATCCTTTTCTTTTAGATCCATATTTTTATAAATGATTTCAAAAATATTTCTAACATTCTAAAAATTATTTATTAAATAATTTTTACCCATTTTTACATTAAAAAAAATAATTTGAAATGAAAATTTATGTAATTTTCCGAGAAATTTCCATTTGTATTTTTTTTGAAAATGTGAAAGGAATATTTGTTTTAATGTTTACAGAATGTAAAAAATTTCCCACCATCATAAAAAATAAATATTTTAATGATTTAATTATAATTCACAATGTTTATTTTCAATGAGTGTTATTTTCAATTTTTTTATAATTTAGTTTTAAAGTGATTTTCAATGTTAAAATAATATTTTATTCAATAATGTTTTTAATGATCTTTTTTGGTTTTTATATTCATCAATGACCAAAAAACTTTATTTTACTTGTACAATACTGGGGATATATTTTATTTATGCCATAAATATTATTTTTATGGATGTTTAATGATCATTTTGATCAAGGAAAAATTTTAAATTTACTTTCTTGATTAATTTTTGTAGTCATTAACTTTCTATTTAAATATTAACTTTATTGTGATCATTGAACATTACATTTACCATAAATATCCTTATTATATTTCATGGATATTATTATCTCTTAATCCATATATAATTTCTATATATGGTATTTTACATTGAAATTTAATTGATTGAATGGCGGGAAAATTTATAAATCTATATCCTTTACTCAATACGTATATTTGATGATAATGAATATTGATTCATGAATTAAATTGATTATTCAATATATGAGGAATGATTTGTATATGAAAATATAGAAGGGGACCAATTATATATAACCACTCGATGCATTGGTAGTCTCACGAGATGAATCAATTGTATAGAATTAGTTAAATGGATTTATGGTTTATAACTATCTATCAGTTTTAAACTATCTCAAGAAAGGTCTTTATAGTAGTGATATCAGGATTCCTAAGATCAGGACATCCAATAATTAAGAATTTAATTCATTGAGAATCTAGCTATTATTATCCAAGAGTTTTGGTAATGATAGTATCTCTGGATTCATTTCATTCTTAATTTCCTTGAATAATTATCGTGGGTTTTAAATTATTTACCTTTCTATATGAATTATAACTTATCTAGTTATGATAATCATGTTATTGATTAAATGGAATTTTATTCAGTTAGTTACCTTTCCATATTGATTATGGTAGTCAACCCATTTGAATTTTATGTGTTTTTAGTTATTTACCTTTCCATGATTTTGATTATTGATTAGTGATAGCTTTTAATTTACTTAACCCTTACTAATCCTTTGAGATGAACCTTATTTTTTCCTTTCCCCAAAATCCATGAATTGTACTAAGAATAATAATATAAGGATATTCATGGGGGAATAATTATATTCTCAAAAAAATAAAAAAATATTGAAATTTGTGTTTTTAAATATATTATTGGAATCATGTATGAATCTAGTATAACATGACTACTAAAATATTTGGTTCTTCCGGATTTGATTCCTTGTATATTATACTAATGTAATAAAGCAATACACTTCCTCTAGGATACTAGAGTTGGGTTCATTATAGTGGGTATAAAAGGAACTTTAGAGGAAACCTTGGGAACCGGATTTATAAAAATGTAGATTGGGGACCATAACCCTATGATAGAATTTGAGGATAAGTATATAAGACCATCTTATAGTTTTGTTAAGTTAGATATTATATGGGTTTTTCTGAATATACATCCTTGTCTTGATACTAAATGTGGACATCGTTCTATGATAGATGTACCTAGGGGTAATAACTTTAAAAAGGGTGTATTGGGCTTAACCTGATCATCACTGGGTTCATAAAAATGGGCCTTACTGTGCTTCTAGTTTGATAGTCACTGGGGATATGCTATGGATAATTCACATTTTCTTTATAAACCATTATAAATTATTTGAATATATGATGAAAATGAATGAAATAGGTTAAACCTATGGTGTCTTAAATTAAAAATAATGTTTCACGATTTAGACATATTATAAATGATTATATGTTCTTCCTCATATGATTTTTTTTCACACTATGATTTTTGGTTTTAGTTAATGGTTGCAACTCGAAGGAATCGGGTTAACATTGAATATTAAGGACATTGTGGTGACTATGAGAAACCAAATCAGATTATGATAGGAGTGAAAGATACCATGATTATTTCTAATAGGTTATCCCAAAATAATATTAACAACCTATACTTTTACTAACTCTCAAACTCACCAAAGAAGATATAGATGATGTTTTTTAAGAGCTCAAGTGATAGAGACCATGAATGAAAAATGAGTCGATTTCTTTCATTTCATAAATTTGGAAAGTGAAAAAAAGAAAAATTTATGAAAGGAATGGTAAAAATATTTATGTGTGCAAAATAAGGTCATAAAGTAATGAATTGATGATGAAAAATTAAAAGTATGATGGAAGGAAATAAATTTCATTATAGGGATATATTTGTAGTTTGGTGTCTTAAATGTTGGGAACTTGTGAATTATTAGAGTCAATACCCTACTCTAAATTTTAACCCCTACTCTATGGAAGGACCTATGTTGAAATGAAATGCATCAAGTATTTATGTATTGTGATTAAATAATTAAATTGTCAATTTTTTTACTAATGGTATTTTGATGAAAATAATTATAAAACATATAATTATTTTTTAAAAATTTATAAGCACATATGTCTCTATTGACATTAATTTTATATATACTATCATGGGTTTATGACAATAAGGTTTATCATAAATTAAAAGTCTTAAAAACTAATTTTAAAAATTCTTGTGGTAATAATGTTACATGATTAAGGATATCTCTAGAAAACATGTATGGGAATATAACCCATTGGTTTAATATATGTTCTAGTAAAAAGTTATTTAGGGAAAAATTCCATTACATTTTGTGGGAATAAATTTAAAGGTACTCATAACCTTTAGGTTTTATCTTATATTTTATGTTAAAGAAATTATAGGTTATTACACTTTGGAAATGAAATATGAATTATATTAATATGGTTTTAGAAAAAGGAAACCCAAATATAGTGTTACAACCCATCACATCCTGGAAGGTCGCAGGGGCTTGAACCCACTATCGGAGGACGATAATGGATTAGTTCCTACCATTGGACTATGTGATGTTCTGGTTAATTTTTCATTATTCTTACTTAAATGATTTAAAAAATAAATATTAATTATGAGCTGGTGGTGTTACTGTCAGGGTTTATAGATTAATGTATTATATTGGATAACATTTTCTGACCATATTGGTTTTGTAAAATAGTTAGAGACATACAAAAAAAATAGTCACTCTTTTATAGATATTATTATTTGTTAAAAGTAAATTTTTGTGCTTTAGGGAAACAAATAATTTTTTGATATTCATTTATTGGAGTAAGAAATGAATTGGAATTTGGTCAGAGCAAAACCAAATGGTGAAATTATGCTTATGAAATAGAAATATATCATGTAAGTATATTTCATTATATTCATAGATAGTAAAATAATTCCTCGACATTAGGAAAAGGATCATGAAACAAAAATTTTCCGATTACTTTAATATTCAATGAATCAAATGGTATTTTAAATCCTCACATATTTATGGTTTTGAGGTCTTTAACATTCAATTGACCATTCACTTTTTTATGATCGATGACCTATGTCATTCTCCATAATTATTTATGCTTTTCTGTTAGGTACATATTGTAAATTTACACCAATTATCTCCTACATTGAAACCTAGTAATGTTTTATTCTACATGACCTTTTTATTTACCTTTCTATATTATTAAGAGGATGATTTATTATCCCTTTTACAATGTGGGATTTTAATAAAAAAAATTAAAATATTAAATCCTTTATTTAAGAGCACAAGATCAAATTTTGAGGATGTGATTTATTTTAGGTTGGGTAAATGAGACACCTAATAATTATAAAATAATAAAATTTTATTCAATATTTTATGAATCACATAACACCGATCCTAAACAACCCATGAAATATATTTCTTTAAATGTAATATATTTGATAGCATATAGAACACGGAACCCCTGGTCAAAATGAAACATAATATAGTATATAGTTTTAAAATAGCTATTTAATGGGTAGGTAAAAATATTACAAAATAAATTATTAAAATTATGGTCATATATTGATTATAATTAAAATAAAAATCATTTGAATGAAAGGAAATTTCTTCTGTGAAACTGTATTTTTTTTCTAAAAGGCAGTTTAGTCACGCCTTGCTCACATAATTTAAAATTAACATATACTAATTTTAGAAACATTATTTGATAAAAATATATTATATATTGAAATCATAATATCAAAAATATTTTTGGGTAAAATTTTGGGGTTTTTTTTGAAATGTTTCATTATTTGATGAATAGGTAAAAATATTGATATTTATTGAAAACTGTATTTCTATTTAAATAATTTACATGTGTAAATTATATTTTAAACTATTTTTAAAGTAAAATTGTTAATATGTATTATAATTTTAATATTATAGATTATTTTAATCATGTTAATATTGAATTTTTATTTTAAAACCTTATATACTTATAAGAGTTTTATATTTGAAAAACTGTTTTTTCATCGGGTCTGTGGTAATAATTTTAAATCGAAATCTTCCAATTCTACGAATTGAATTTGAAAAAATGGAATTGATATTTTTAATTAGAATAATTTATATTATCTAATAAGTTAAACATAATTTTTGATCATTATTAATTATAATAAAAGTAAAAGTTAATTACCGTAGTTAAGGTAAAAACTATTTTACCAAGTTCAAACACCCATTTTATGGAAAAATTTAGACTTTATTACATATTAGGTTTAATAATGAAGCATGTTTTAGTCTTTTTTCATGATAAAAACATTGGTGTAATTGATTTTTTTTTCAATAATTCCATGCGTGTCCTCTCCCCCACTTATAAAAGACCACCCCCTCTCCTCACCTATTCACAATTCCAAATCAATTTGGTCCAGCCAATAATTACATAAATAACTTTCCTTAATACCCTCAAAACATCCTAGATACCTTTTTTTATAATAAATCCATCCTAGTATGGATTTTGGTGAAAACCTAAGTAAATCCATCGAAGAAGAGGAAACATTCTTAAATGAGCATTTTCATTTTATTACTTATTATACATATATAAAATATTATTTGATCATGATAATATAATAAAACTATTTTCTACCATATAATTAGTTTTTATTATTTTAATGTGATACCCTAGACTCATCTCCTCTTCCATAAAATTGGAAATGAAACCATCGATTGTGGGTACGACAGATTGCTGCCTCACAAATTGATGTAATTCGTTTTCCATCACAACCATTACTAGATATATATAATGAGGGATTTGAAAAATTTATATTATATTTATGATGTAATTATTCTTATTTAATTTTAATATAACATATAACATCTTATGTTCCATTCTGTTTACAATATGTTAAAATCACTGGTGTGTACAACGGACTACTGCCTCATGAAATGATGTCATTCATTATTCACTTACGGTTTACCTAGAAATTAATAAGGATAAATTAAATGGATATATGTGATATATATGAAATTATATTTATTCTATAATATTAATATATCATTAAATCTCATACCCTTTCACCCGATAAGGGAATGACAATGTCGCTCGTTTGAACACACGACCTACCGTCTCCATGAAGCGATGTGATCCATTCTCAATGTTCAAATTTAAATAATGATTATAATAAGGTATCTATTAAAGAAAATATTTATAAAATTAATATCATTATAGATATTATGGATCTATATCATTTAGCTATGAACCAAAGCATTCATGACAAAACTTGTATGAGAAGACAAGGCAATTAACACCCGAAACAAAAAAATAATGAAATATTATTAGATAATGGGTGGTAAAATATTATAATATGGAAATATATGATTTTATAAATAATAATATGGTTCTATTATAAATTAATAACATGATTAAAATAATATCTGATGTTAAAGCACATTCAACTAAAAGGAAGTGTGAGGTAAGGGACTTCGTCTCCATTTTCATGTACTGAGGCATATTGTAATGTTATGCACCTAATTAATTTTATTTTTTGTATATAATTACTCTTTACATGTGTTGTAATAAATACTTCACACTTAATGGTACAGTATTTTTTAATTTTAATTAATTCTCACAAGGGGATTTTACTTGAAAGTTTCTTAGTGGTAAATAATTTCATAATTCTATTTATTTTTATTATGTTATATTACTTCTTATTTGTCTTTGATAATATTATATTATGTTTTTAATTAATTTTTAATATATTATATTATATTTAAAATTTTTTATGCTGATTTAAATTTGATATACATAATCGATTCATTTATTAATTCTCAATTCAACATTATGATCTTTCTAAGGTTTTATATCACAACCTCATTTCAATCTAGATTATTTATGCTTGAATTTATATTGAATGAAATTATTTGATCATTAGATAATAAAACCCATTTAAATTATCATACTATGTTTAATAATGTTATTTTAAAGTAATAATACCATTTTCCCACTAATTAAAACATAAAATGGTAGAGAAAATATTTTTATCAAAATCTAACTTCTTTTCTCTCTTTAGTCCAAAATCTTTTTCTTCAAAATCTATGTTTTCATAAAATATTTTCAAAATATTTTTTAACATTCTCAACATTATTTATTAAAGTTATTTTTACCAATTTTATTAAGTTTTATAATTTTATTTAAAATTAATCTTAATGTCATTTTCCAAACAAGGATCATTTGGATTTTACTAAAAATGTAAAAAGAGTCACTATTTTAATGTGTAAATCATGTACATAATTTCCCATCATAATGGCCACTCAATATTTAAAAGATTTAATTATAGATTTCAATGGTTTTTTTAAAATAAAAATATTTTCAAAATTTTTAAGAACTTTTAGTTTTAAAATGATTTTCAAAGTTAAAAAGATATTTCGATGAAGAATTTTTTTAAAGATATTTTTATGGTATTTTTATTCATTAATGAAAACAACCCTTTATTTAACTTATAATACTCTAGAAATATGTTTTATTTATACCATCCATATTCTTTTGATGGATGGATTTTGATCATTTAGACCAAGTAAAGTTTTGAAATTCAGTTTCTTGATTTATTTTTGTAATCATGAACTTTTCTTTGAAATATTTACTTTCATATGATCATTAGACATTAAATTTCCCATAAATATCTAGGTTATTTTTAATGGATATTATTATTTACTAAATTATATATCATTTATACATATTTTGTTTTACATTTAAATTTATTTGATTAATTGGGGAATAATGATATATCTCTATCCCTCTTTCAATATTGATATTTGATGATCATGCAAAATGAATCAGGAATTAAATAGATTATTTGATATATAAGGAATGAATTAAACATGATAATATTGGTGGGGACTAGTTATAGATATCCCCTTAAAGAATAATTAGTCTCATTAAATGAATCTATTGAATAGCCTTAGTTAAATGGGTTTTTTGTGTATACGAACCCATCAATTTTAAATTATCTCGAGAAAGGTATTAACATTAGACGTATCATGATTCCTGAGATCTTGATTTTCAATATTTAAGAATTTACTTCATTTAAAATTAATTTATTATAATATGTGATATTGTTTCCATGATATTATATTTGTAGGCATTTTATTCTCAGTTTATTGATTAAATGGAAAGTTTTTTCAGTTATTTACATTGTTCTATGTATTATTGTTTATCGAGTTATGATATTCATGTTATGAATTAAATGTAATGTGTTTTAAGTAATTTAACTTTCCATATTTATTATTCTAGAAAAATTATTTAAATAGATTGAGTTTTTAGTTATTTATCTTACCATGATTATTTTTATTGATTCTTGATAACTTCCACTATACATAACCCTTACCAATAATTTGATCCCACCCTTACTTTGTTTCATTTCCCTGGAATATAGGAATTGTTACAATATTCATAATTTAAGGATATTCTTGCGGTAATAATGATATTATACAAGAAAAATAGTGTAGTTTGTGTTTTCTAGTGTTATATGTGAATCACGTATATATCTAGTATACCAAGACTACTAAACTATTTAAACCTTTGGGATGATATTCCTTATATCTTATGCCAATATAATATCATAATAAATCAGCTCTATGTTACTAGATTCGTGGTTATTACAAAAAAAGTATAATTTTTTTGTAATTTATCATTATATAAGAAAGGAATATAAATTTATTAAACATTTTGATTAATAAAATATGCATTTAATGGGAAAATTAATCATTTTAAATATTATTATGAACTTATAAAACCAATTTTTAATTTCTAGAACTTGAGGAATATTTTTCCAAATATAAAAAAAATTTATTTTATTAATTAAAATTTTTTAAAGTGAAATTTAGTTTTTTATTGATCTTAAAGTCAAAATAATTTTATTTATATTATAATAAACCAATTTATGTCTTGAAAATTAATAACATTAATTATTTTAAACAAAAAATAAATTTTAAGCTTAAAAACATACTTTTTATGGATAATAATTTTACACATCCATATTTTGGAAACCAACATGATCAAATTAATCAATAAGGTTGATTTTTATTTTGATCATTAAAATTAATTAAAGAGGTTAAAAATATTAGTTTCCCTGATAAAAGTAAAAAAGTTTGAAAGATTTTTACAAATTTTAAAATACCCAAAAGATTTTTTTTAAAAATCCCTAAAATGTGTTGATGAGAGGTGGATAATCCAAACTCTTATCCTCCATTATTTTCATATTTTGTATCCTTTTACCTTATAATAGTGACAAAAAATTTTGAAATAAAAGGGTTACTTCAAAAATTTCCATTCTCCTCACTTTTAAAAGGGGGTCACTCCCACCACTTAATGAAACAAATATTCCTATGAATTTTCTCTTGAAACTCTACCATTTATAACCTTATAGATTACCCTCACTCTTTTATAATCCTTGGTCTCAATTTGTTAGCCTATTTCCTCTATTTCCAAAGATATTTTCAAGATAAATCACAAGTTATCAACGTGAATATTTCTTACTCTTTAGTATTTTATTATTAATATTTATCTTGTTAAATTTTTATACCTACCATATTATAATTAAAATTTTCTTATTAATATAATATAATTTTATTATATTAATTTATAAACTATTATTCAATACTTTCCGTCTACTACAAAAACAAACAACATCGGTCGTGCATACATTTTAACTACCACCTCCGTGAAGTGATGTGGTTTTTTTCCCTAACATCCAATCTTAGATGGTAAAATAGGTTATATTAATTGAATTATTTTGTTTAAAATGTCAAAATTATAATTAGGAAATGATAATATATCATATACCTTAATTCCATCCTATTTTTTAACAAATGGAAGCATTAATTATATGTATATACAAATTATTGGCTCCACAAATAATGAATTTCATTTATCATAAACACTATTCATTTATGGGTATAGGAATTAATTTAATAAATATATGTGATATTTATGATATTTTTAATCTTATATAAAAGTTATATAATGATTAAATAAAATTTTATCTCACCCATTAAATCATTATAAAACCCTCTTATTTGGTCCAGTTATACTGCCAACATGAATGATGTTATAATGTTTATATATTTAATGATTAAGAAATGTTTAATATTTTTAATATCATGTAATAGTAATATATTTAAGTTAATATAAGTATTATAGAAAGGTGTTATTTGTTTTTAATATATTTATTAATATATCACTTTTTGATCATTAATCACACTAAAACTAATTCTTCCATATTTCAATATTAAAAAACAATAACTTTATCATTCATCAAATGAAAATTGGATATATAATATGATAATAGTTAATGTTTTATAATAAACAATAATTGACAATAGCATTACAAAATTACTATGAAACAAGAAATGAGGATTTCTAGCATGTGGTGATGAAAATAAACCATAACCGACTAATATAATTGTAATATATATATATATATATATATATAAACTTTGTGTATGAATGTATATATATACATATATTAATACTATTATTTAATAAGTATTAAAAAAATTTATGTTTATTATATGGTATATTGGAGTATGTTCGAGTAAGTAGGAATATAAGATAAGGGTTATTTTTCTCTATTTTCAATTATGTGACACATGTTTGATATCACACAACATAATTTCATTTATAAGATATATTAAATTCCTTATTTCATTCAAGTATAATTATTATCACTTATTTAATGATATTTTTATTCCTACTACATGGTATCCCTATTGTATTTTTTGATTCTAACATTACTATTACCATAAGGTTTTCTTCTCCAATCTAAATTTCAAATTGTGATTAATTTTGAAATAAAATCCATTATGATAATTTGAATGAAAGATATTTTTTAAAACCCTCATAAATTTCTACTCCTATAATTATTTTCTGGGTTTTATATGTCTTCTTACAATTTTATTTTCCCACTTGGATTATTATTTACCCAATATAAGAAAAATAAACCTCCCCCCTTTTTTCTATTGGGAATCCTCATCTTCCATGACCTTATTCACTAAATGATTTTATGAATGTACTTGTCTATTCCTTAATAATTTAATAAGGTCATATTCTAATACATTTACCTTATTTAAAATTTCTAATTTTTTAATGTTTTCCTTATGATTTGGTTTCAATAAAGTGTGAAAAGAATATATTTTCAACCTTTTTCAAGTGATCACATATTTATTTCATTTTTTAAAATTTTATATGAAACATAATTTATATGTTTTCTTTCTTTATGAAAAAAATGATTATAAACTTTATTTAAAAAAAAAATCTATTTAAATAGGTTTTTTTTCAAAAAGATCATAATTATTTCTTATTTTCAAAGTATTCTATATAATATTCCAAAAAAATGTTTTCCCATCTAAGTCAAAGTCCCTTGACATATTTTATACTTAAGTATGGATAATATTCAAATGATACAATCCAACTTATTTATTATGATGTCTTATGAAATGTTATTTTCTATCATAGGAATGATCTATTGTTGTTATTTTATTGGTTAACCATACATTGAGTATAAATATGATTTTTATTCTAATTCCATTACTATGGTAACAGTCTAAATTTCTTCCCATTAATTTACGGCTGTTCACCTAAATTCCATACATCAATTTCTAGGGTAAATTATTAACTAAACCATATAACTTTTATCTATACAATGTAAATAGTATATTACTCATTAACTTAATTGAAGGGTATTTACCCAGAATGTTACAGAATATATTTGGATACACATTTATTTTTTATAGGTCAATCGTTCCATGATTATTACTAAAAATAAGATAGATTTATTTATGTGAATCCATTTTAAAATGATATGAAACCCATTTTCCATTCATAGGTTGTTCATATTATGATGAATGATCAATTTCAAGTGTCACACACATATGTATGGTTGAGAGATGGGTGCTTCTATGGTAATCCAAGGATGTTTGGTTCTAATAAAACCCAGGATGGCTGGTTTCATTATAAAGTATATAGGGGTGGTTTTTTATAAACTAGGGATTTTTTGTTCCATTTTAAACTAATGATGGGTGGTTTTGTTATAAACCAATTATGGGTGGACATATTATATATATCCAATGAATTTGTTAATAGTTTATATATCATGAGAGCTGTATACGTGGGAATAATTTAGCTGCTAGAAAGTGTGGGTAAATATGTGTGACTCATAAATATTATTTTTCTGTATTTTATTATCTCTGATAACTTTATATGGTGTCCTAAAATCACAATATCATGGATCATGTTTATTGACTAATGTTTCCCAAAAAATATTCATGTTTTATGTTATGTAATGAATTATACCATGAATTATGATTTGTTATTTATGATTTGTTATGTATTATTCTTTTATATTATGTATATGTTCATTAACTATAACCACATTCTCATCTTATGCTGATCTATGATCTTTAATTTTTATCACATATTATTTACCTCATGGAGAAATTGAGCTCACCCCTTATATAATTTATCAATTTAACTAGTTTAGTAAGTTGTGTTTAATTTATGATAAGTCTATAAGGGAGTATACTGTAGCATAATTATGGAAAAATGTTAAAGTGTATTATAAAATATGTTTCTTATGTAATATGTCCTCGAATACATAAAACCTTCTGTTCATGGGATTTTATGTTTATGTGTGAGGTGGGATGTTTCACTTGTGAAAATAATGTAAAATAAATATATTTTTAGCTTGTTTTATCTCAATTTGTATCAATATGGTGTTTAAAGATTTGTATTTTAGCATCAGACCTTGGTGTTTGTGTCTGGGGAGCCTCAAGTAACTTCTAGAACATGAGAGTATCCTTGAATTTCTTGGAAAATATTATCTTGAAAACAGAATTATATAACATAAAATTGATTATGTTGAATATTTTGGAGGATTTAAGTATTGGCGTTGGATGATGAGTTCAATATGATATCATTAATATGGGTGATAGTGACATAGAGATGAAAATGAATTACATAATTTTCATTATTAATTATATGTAATAGTCTTCTGGAAGAAATTTAAGATTTAATATTTGGATACTTTAAAAAATTTCACTACACACCTAAAGATCCAATTTATATTGATATTTACTTCGACCATGTAGTATGATTACCATAAAGATTAGGTCTATGAGGTGTTTACTCTATGAATATCAATTCACTATAGAACTAAGAATAATGGAATATTTCATCAATATATGTTTAGAATGGTTTCATTTTAACTATGTAATAGTGTGATTAATCAAGATTAATCTTCTATCAGTATATGATTTGTAGTAAATTTTATTGTTTCAACTATTATTTTCTAATTCTAGTAGATTTTTTATTCCCATGGATTTGGAAATCATCCAAACCATATAAATCCTTGTGTTTCTTCAATATTTATTTATATATGTTCATTTAATGTTTTGTTTTAACTATTTTTTATGATTTCCAATTGTGATTTTTATATGGTTTGTAGTCGAGATGTGTGGTTATGTTATGTAGAGTACTCATTCTAGATACATATTCAATTTCTATAATATCATCCAAACATTATAGTAACCTTGATCTACATTTAATTATTATTATTTTGGTTTTCCAGAAGATATGTATCTTGGAAGAATAATTGGTATGAGATCTTGGTTTGGAGTTCTGAAGGTAATATCAGATAGTTCCTTCCAAAAAGCACAAGTTACTTTTCATTTAAAATATTATTTATTAATTCAGTGAGTGTTTTCATTCTTTGAAATTTGGAATTAGAAGAAATAATATTTAGTGTAAATATGTTTTATAGTTTAGACTTTGGTTTCTGGAGGATGCAAGTGGAGGACTACATATTTCAGAAGGAATCTAAGATTCTAATAATTAGGATGATATTGGTATAAATATAAAAGATTGATTGGTAAAGGATTAATAGGAACACATTGGGTGTGTTTTAGATGATTTTATCCTAATATGTTTCCTTAAAAATCTGTGATGTTGGAATAACTAAAAAAATATGTCCAGGCTTGAAAAATATTTGATAAGGCTTCGATGATAAAATTTTTTGTTCATGTTGAATTGACTTGTTAGTTTGAAGATGTTAGAAGTAAGTTTTTTGTATGATCATGTAAATGATTTCAATGTGATAAAAAACGTCTAGAATATGTTATGGAGAATTTCATTGAATGATTGTTTTCCTTTATTATATAATCATCAGATCTAGAATTAGGGGTTGTGATGGTGATTTCTTTGAGTAATTTCAATAAAAAATGAATTATTCTTTGAGAATAAGTATGATCTTTTATTGAATTAAGTGATATAAATAATTAGGTCTCAAAATACTCTGTATAAGCATTAAGTTTCTTTCAATAATTTTTGTTTCTTTATTATTTCACACTTCACAATTGAATGGGATGGTGGCACGTTCTTTCTAAGTATCATGAGTTTGATAAAGTTATGGATTTTTGATTCTGGAGCCTCATTTCATTCAACATTCAAAAGTGGATGAATTCGAAATTATGTGTCTGAAAGCCTTATAATTTTTCTTCTTATATATGTAGATTCATTGGATGTTTTTTTT
Organism: Viscum album; assembly: GCA_963277665.1. Lineage (NCBI taxonomy): Eukaryota > Viridiplantae > Streptophyta > Magnoliopsida > Santalales > Viscaceae > Viscum > Viscum album. Next base: position 399,112,528 of record OY728127.1, on the reverse strand, counting down.
GAAAATTATATGTTATCATTTTAATGAATAATCAATTTATGATGAATTTTTAATGCATTCGACATATCCTAGGACTGTGGAAGAACCAAATTTTTTTGGTTCAAATTGATGATATTGGTTTTTTTATAATTTTTTAAGATTGTGTGTGGAATATCACACAAAGTCATATGGTGGTCTTAATTAGTTTTAAGGAAAAATATTTCTAAAAAGCTAGTGCTTCAAAGGGTATCACACTTGTTAGAGAAATAAAATCCATAACAATAATGTTATGGAATTACCATCTTGGTTATATAGGGGGAAATAATTTCAGACCATGAAATTCTTGAGGATTTGTGAGTCTTGATCATTTAAAGTATAGAACACTTAAGGGTTTTATATATTATAAAAATAATAAGGTATTGTAAAATTTGGATTAAAGAACTCTGAAGAATCAAAATCTCAAGATAGTTTACACGGATCTATAGGGACTAGCACATGTTCAATCTCATGGGGTCTGACTAAATTAAATTACCTTAATTGATGATTAAATATATATAGTTTGGTTATTTTTCCTTAAACAAAAGCCTATGGTCTCCCATAATTTCATTATATTGAGAGTAGTGGTAAATATAGAGAGTAGAATGAAGTTGAAATGTCTTCAGTATGATTATTTGGAAGAGTATGGAGTAAGGGAGTTCCATGCATTTTGTTTCATGATTAGAATCTTGATAGAGAATACTATTACTATAAAACATAACAAAAATGGTTTTTTTGAATGAATGAATTGAAAATTGAATGATAGATACAAAAGAATAACATTAGGTTATGGTTTTATAAAGGATTTCTAGGATAATGTATTTAATTTTTCAGTTCATAGTATGAATTAGAGCCCTTCTTAACTTTAGGCACATTAGATTCTAGAGGAACTCTGAACTGGATTAAAGGTATACGTTACACAAATGATAGTTTTAGATTGTATGTGTATTCTAATGTCAATTCTAAGGATAAGTTCATGTTTTAAGGTAATCCACCAATAGTATTCCTTGTGGTCTATGGTGATGAAAAATTTGGTTTCAAAATTTTCAATAATAGTCAATGAATGTTATTAGAATATAGAATTTACTCTTCAATGAGTATATCTTGTGTAAACATCGAAACTATTTGGAAGAAACTTCAAGGAACAAATAACTTGTTAATAAACATGATGTTGAGTTATTTAGAGTTTGTTTGGTGTTGGGATATTTTTAGGGCAAAAAATATTGAATTCGGTATGTAAAACCATGATTTGAAAATGAGGGTGCTAATGAAGTGTAAAGATTACCAATGATTATTGTACTAGAATTCCCAAGAACCACAGATTACCAGGGTAGTGTTTTTAGAAGCACGATGTGTGGAATGAGATGAACCTCATGAGCTGATGTGAACTACAGGGGTTATTAGGACAATGCAAAGGTTCTATTCCAAGATGAATATTATACTTCTCATAAATTATGGGGAACATAAAATCCATGGTGAGTAACAATTTCTTTTTGTTATTCTTGAACTTCTACAAGTTTTAATCACCCCTAAATCTTAATCATATGAAGGTTCCAAGCATAATAGAAGTGTGGTTGGGCTGGTGCCCAACTTTAAATTTTATCATGATCAATGATTATTTCAGAATCAGTATAATGATGAAATCTAGTATCCACAGAATAAAATAAAATATTTAGATATAGAAGAAGGAGGCTCAGAACCTTGAGAGAGGATTTACATATTTTGTTTATAATTAACTTAATTTAATTAAAGAAATACCTCTAAGGTTTTCTTTCTTCAATGATGTGTCTGACAACAGATCGACGGTGATCCTTTTGTATCTTTGTAGATATCAAGAGTAGATCTCCAATATAGGTAATCCACATGTGTTACATGAATCTATAGACATCACTGAAGGAGTCTTTGGGAACTAGCATGGAAGGTCCTTACCATTGCATTGTCCACCCTCAATCACCTTGAGAACTGCTTCCAATGTCTTCTCGAATCCGGTGGAGGATGGCCACTCTAATTCTTGAGAGAATTCTTAGAGAAAAAAGAGATATCCTGTATTGAGATATTTTTATCTAAAAAAATGTTGTGAACAACCAAAATTGGCTATCTAGCATATGGGTTTCCCCTTGGCTAATAAGAGAATAATATGCACCTGGGAATTTAATTCACTAGGTAATAATAAATAATTAGTACAAGTTTCGTTACATATTATATTATTCGATGTGAAATGCTCATAACAAATAATAACAAAAATACAATTATTTCCATAACATGTTCTTAGATTGCAAGTTATAATTAAATATTAATTCAATAAAATAATATTTAATATTATTTTCTCACTGGACCCATTTACTTGGTCTGCCCATCCTCAAAAATATTTATCAGACCTTGAATAACTTCTATTTAGTTATTAAATAAATATAACTGAATTATTCACCAAAAGATAAATAAAATGAGATCAAGCATAACTGAATAATTATTAAACCACAACTGGGAATAATATTTATTTATCTAGTTAAATAATAAATTATTTAATAGAGATTCCAGATAAACTTAGTGTGGGACCCTTTAGGCCTCTTTCTCAGTGCATTAGGAGAGCCTTCCTAAAGTCCACGATTAGTGTCTAGAAACATACCAAGGAACCCGTATAGAAATAAGTTAATACCACAATGAAATGTCACCTCATACAAATGATTACCAAGTGATACAATAACTTTATCACAATATCTCCAATCATCCAAGTTACATGCTAGTGTAATCAGCCTATATGCTTGATAACTCATTCTTTCAATTTTCAGAAACATGAATTGCCTAGAAAAAATCATGGAAAATGATTTATTTTCGCTATATAATTTCCATAAAAGGGAATGAGATATTACTTTCATTAATGGACAGAAGGGACAAATCCTTTCTCACATTATTCATTAATGTAATACTACTCGTGATGCACCCAGCGTATCCTACTTCGCTGCGAGCATATGTCATCACAGTTTCTTACAATACATAAAAGTGAACAAATCATAATATCCATTAATAATAATCCTAATGTCTAATGGCCATTACACATATCTGTAGATAAGAACATCCAATGAAACTTATAATGTGGATTTCATATTGTCGGGTCTCGTTCTCATAATATCCTACTAGATATTATGAGGGCGTACACCATGAGAAGATTCCACAAAGTCATATGAGTCTCCACCCTCGATATCCTATATCATTTTTTCCCTTAAAATGATATCATCTGACTATAGAACATTTATTCAAGAATAGTTTCATGGAACTTCTGGGTTATCATAGTAGAAGGGAAATGTTATTACCTTTTAGTGTGACAACTTATCTTGGGACATAAATACATGCTATGTTACACATGAGAATAATCATGATGTGATAAAAAATTTAATAATGTTAAAAATCATGAATATATGCTTATCTTAAAGTACAAAGAAGTTGGTTCTAGGGAACCGACTTCAACATAATCCCACATGAACTAGATCCAACTGCTAAAAACCTTTAGTACTCTAGCTATCACATGATATTCATGCTTCTACTGAGATACACCTTTAGTCCCAGGGTATACCAAATTATCTTCGGTGGACCCTCAACTCACTGCAACTTCACCCCTCTAATGAAAATCCCTCATGAGTTGATACTTTTGGAGTATTTTCTTTGTATTTTGATGTGACTTGTTCTCTTTTTCAAGAGCCACCGCTAAAGTATTATCACAATACAATTTGATAGCGTCTCTACTACTAAGAACTAAATAAAGATTCTAGAAAAAGTTCTTAATGAATACAGATTCCATGGCTACATCAGAAGCTGCTATATATTCAGACTCCACTGTAGAATCAGTGAAAACTTGATACTTTGAACTCTTCCAGCTCACAGCTCCTCCGTTGAGATTGAAAACATATCCTGATTGTGAATTTAGATCATTATGGTCTGTCTGAAAACCAACATCAGCATACCCAAGGATGAAAAACTCCTCGTATACTTCATACACCAAGAACATATCCTTATTTCTTCTCAGATACTTAAGTATAGCCTTAACATCAGTCCAATTTTGTTCTCCTAGATCTACTGATATCTTCCAACCATGCTCAGTGCAAAGAAAAAATCAATTCTATTACATAGCATGGCATACATGATTGATCCTATAACCGGAGCATATGGGATATTACTCATTATATCATTCTCATGTTGTGTTTAGGGACACATTTTCTTATAAAGGTGTATTCCATGAGACACTGGAACTAATCCCATATTGGATTGTTACATAATAAATCTTTTTAGTATTTGGTCAATGTATGTACTCTGACTTAGCCCAATCAGCCTCTTGGATCTATCACGGATTATATTGATCCATATAATGTAGGCTGCTTCACCTAATTCTTTCATGTAAAATCACTTGTTCAACAAGTCCTTAACTAACTACACGACTGGTATGTTATTTCCAATAAGTATTATGTCTTAAACATATACTACTATGATAATGGACACATTCCCATCAAACCATTTGTAAACACATGGCTCAAATTCTTTCTTAATGAAACCAAATTCCTTTATGGCTTCATCAAATAAAATATTCCATGACCTAGATGCTTTAATAAATCCATAAATGGATCTCTGAAACATGAAAACCCTTCTTGAATCACATGGAGTTACAAACCCTTACATTTGTGTCATATAGACATCTTCTAGAAGGTTCATATTAAGGAACATAGTTTTGATATCCATATTTCAAATCTCATAGTCATGGTAAGCTGCTATGGAAAGTATGATTCCGATGTATTTAAACACAGAAACTGGCAAAAAAAACATCATATTCAATTACTTGACATTGTTTAAAACCTTTAGATACTAGCCTTTCTTTATAGGTACATACTTTACATTCCATGTCCGATTTCCTCTTGAATACTGATTTACATCCTATAGGATTTACATTAACTAATGTATTGACCAGAACCCAAACATGGTTCTGATACATGGAGTACAACTCAAAATTCATAGCTTCTAGCCATATCATAGCTTCAAATATCTCTACTTCCTCCTTATAGGACATAGGTCCATCATTTTAAAACAATAATGATTCACCATCCTCATTGACATAAAAACCATCTCTATTCTTCCCTTACCTCTCTTACACTCCTATGCAGTAGTTGTGTTCCAGGAACTACTTCTTCCATAGGGACATGTGGAACTTGTTCCTGTACCAACTCCTGTATTTCTTGAGCGTCAACTTCATCTAATTAAATCTTTCTCCCACTATCCATTTTAACGATGTGTTCCTTCTCAAGAAAGATGGATTTTATAGAAACAATCACTTTCTTATCTGAGGGGTTGTATTATTAGTATCACTTTTATTACTTTGGATACCCAATAAAGATACACCTTGTGCCCTGGGGTTCTTTTTTGTTGCCTGAGAAATCCTGAACAAACACCTCACATTCTCATACACGTGTATGAGACAAAATGGGTTTCTTTCCACTCTATAACATGAAGGGGATTCCATTTTCTTCCTTAGTTGGCACTTAGGTTAATGTGTATGTCATAGTTTTTAATATATATCCCCAGAATAATAACAGAATATTTTCATGACTCATAATTTAAATTTCCCTCTCCAACAAGGTAAAATTCCCATTTCACTAACACCATTCCACTATAGTGTATAAGGTGGAGTGAGTTGAGATAGAATCCCAAACTCCCGTAAAAGGTCCATGAATTCTTGGTTAAGATATTCTCCACCGTGATCTGATTGAATCTTCTTTATCATCATACCAAGATGATTCTCTACTTCATTCTTGAATTCCTTGAATTTCTGAAAGGACTCGGACTTATAACTCATCAAGTAAATATATCCATATCTACTAAAGTTATCATTAAAAGTTATGAAGTAAGAATACCCACCTATATCTTCTACTGGAAATAGTCCACACACATCAGTGTGTACCAATCCTAGAATCTCTTTGGCCCTTTCACCATGTCCACTAAATTGTGGTTTGGTCATTTTCCCTTGTAAAGAAGTGTGGAATATATCAAGTTGTTTTATCTCGGAAGATTCTAAATAACCATCTTGATAGAGCTTTATTAGGCCCTTCTTGTTTATATGAAAAATGTAGGGATTCCACAACTAGGTGTAATATGATTCATTTAAAATTTATTCATTATCTATTTCCAATTTTTTTTTGTAATTTAATACATAAATTTCGTTATTTAAATGTTCCATACCATATCATATATTGTCCTTATTAAAGAAATAACTTTTATTTTCGAATTTGAAAACAAACCCATCCATATATTAACTTGATGTATAAATTATGTACTTGGTAGAATTGGGTACATAATAACATCCATGTAAAACCAAAAAATCAACCCAGTCGACAGTGAAAGGTGGATGTCACCGATGGAAAGAGAAGACAACCTTTAACAATTGGCAGCTCATAGATCAACCTCTCTGTCTATTTTCAGAAATCTACTTGGTTACTGCATTTGAATATAGATGTGATCACCACAAGATATATCTAAAACACAATGTGTATAAAAGAAAAGATTTCACTCGATGATGAATGAACCATTGGCTTACCCCTGCCTATAGGTGTAGTTCATCTTCTAGTGACCTGACTTTCCACATACAAATCATACTTCTTCCTTTTCCTTACCCTACCGTGGTATCTTTTTCTTCTTCTTGGTCAGAAGTTTCTTGGGGGCTTTAGACTATTTATAAATATCATGCCTCTTTTCCATTTCCTTCCACTTCATATTCACCATAATGATTGAGTGTTTGTCACGCCCCATGTCCTAATCCACTAGGTGAATCAGGGTCTGATGTTCCGATAATATCTTCTCCTTATTTATAATATTATAATTCAAAATAAAACTAGAGAAAGACTTGGGTAGTAATGATAGTATGATATCTGCACACAGATCATCCAGTAATTTAATCCCTAAGATGACCAGATGCTCAATGTATCCAATAAACTTTACTACATGTGGTCCAGTTGGTGCAGACTCTCTAAGATTAGTAGTGAAAAAATAGTTGGAGATATCATACCTCTCTTGTATTTCCTTCTCTTGATAGAGATACCATAAGTGAGACATCATGCTATCATCATCCATTTCCTCTTGTTGCTTTAAGATCTCATTGTTCATCGATGATAAAATGTGGAAATGAACATTCTTAGAATCATTCAGATATTTTTGGTACATAGATTTATCCTCATCACTCACTTCATTCACAAGCCCAAATAGTAAAGGTTATTCAGGTACATATAGTTCCCCTTCATGGTGAAGGATGACCTAACACAACCTTTTCCACTCCTAGAAATGAGTGTTGGTTTGAAGGTTTTCCTTCTTAAGTATGGATCGTAATGATATGTTTTATTTCATCTTTAATTATGTTTTTACAAATAATATGTATATAGCTTTTGTACTTTATCTGATAAAATTAAGAAAAATAAATAAATAAATATTCATTAGTCTCCCACAATTTTATTGAAATCCAATATCCCTCACCATTTTCTTTAGAATATCCTGTTTCTTGGATATCCCAATGGCAAGGATCCATATTCCATTATCATCACCCCAACTTTGACTGGTCAAGAAACATGAATTGTTTTAGGTAGGAATTCCAAATTCCAACTACATTAACTCGTAGCTCCTTGATCCGTTGAGTGGACACCTCAATCCAGAAATCATTATTTTAGATTTACTCAACACTTGCCTCTCAGTTATACCAAGTCATACTTTGGCAGTCAACCCTTGATGTAAAAAAAGTTAAGTCAACCCAAAACCTCAAATTATAATTCCTCGATAATTGAAAGCAGGGAAAATTTGTTGTTTAAGAACTTTGAACTATTGGTTCAGTTCTAACTGAAGTAATGGAAGGCAATACCGACTTAATATTTTATTGATGGATTTTATCCTTTATGCATAAATTTCCTGTTATTATATTTTCACATGATTCTTAATATTAAGTGGGACATACTTAAGTGATTTACCATGTCTTGATAATATTTACACATAAAGAATTTTATTTTAGTTCCATATTTCATGCGTGTTAATTCATTTAATTATGTAATCGTGATAATATGTCCACAATTAATAACCATGCAACTAATATAAATAAAATAATGGGTATGATCATGAGATTTTCTAATGGTTAGTTTATCTAGAAATTGATAAACTAATCCGGACCCAGGGGAGAAACCCCTTGAACCATTTAAGGTTCGTGTTTATAACTTTCACCTTTCCACCATTGTATCTCCTTGGATTGGTTTCACCTCAGCTCCTAACTTGAACCACATCCATAAGATTGGGATCTCCATTCATTACATATGATTTTAACTCACACGTGGGTGAGAGGTAAAGGGGGGGTTCACATAAAAGAAACCATGAGCACACATGCCCTACATATTAATAAGGAGAAGACATCCCGACCACCAATTTTAATTTAACAAATAAATTAAAAGGAATCCAATCACATACAAAGTTATGGTCTAGCTCATGATCATCTACAAACTTGCAATGAATTATGCATTTAATAAAACTAGAATTAAATTCATTAATCATTCTTATTAAAATAAATCATGCCCAAAATGATTAATTATTATCTCTAATTAATAAATCCTTTTATCTTAATCCTTTTTCTAAATTTCCTTGACATTATAATCCATTATAATTTCAAACGATTTAATAAATTCAATTAAAATTAATTGTGTACATAACATGTATCTTAGAGGTAACCCGATGAATGCCCATCCAAAACTACCCAACATTTATTATACTTGTATACACTTAATTCTTTGTGACATGTAGCATGAATGTAGAATTTTGATTGTAATACAACTCATACATGATGTGATGATATTTGAACATTAAATAGATGTTAACTAAACATATATATCAAACACCTATCACATGTTGTGTCCCAGCTTTATGCCCACACGAAGGTACATGTCTCAAGTGTTACGTAATATAATAATAAAATTTAAATCTGTGTAATATAGAAAAATGTACACATCATATAGATCCGACTACATGGCGTGTACCCTCCTCACTATGTATCTGAAGTACACACCAAGAGAAACAACATGTGAGGTTTAATTCAGAAATCTTTGGAGTATACGGAATGTTTAGTGGGCCACACTCCATATAGAATCTGTATTACATGGTCACGAGTCGGGCAAGCTGTGTATGGGATACACGACTTGACCCAAACTTGAAGGGACTACACATCATGTCTAGTGGGCCACATTGCGTTAAGTCTAGGTGACCATGACACAATCTATATTGGAAACACATGGTGTAATATTTTACTACACCACATGTCATTAATGCACATGACTTGAATAATTTCCGAATTACTTCCAGTACATTGAACACAACAACACGGTGTGTAATTTGTATTACACAGTGTGTGTTGAAGAATACACGACGTGTAGTTCCAAATACACGGTGTGTTCTGTTATGTTACTTGGAAGGAATCATCGGTTCCTCCTAATGAGATCCTCGATGTAATTTTAATCAAAAAATTATTCATTTCTATTTGATCTCTGAGATACGAAAGTGGAAGAATATATCTCGAAATTTAGATTACAACAATGATTAAACATGAATTGAAAAACTAAATTATTAAAGAGTAAATCATTAATGAATTATTGAAATATTTATAAACAAAAATATTACCACTTTGATACCACTTGAAGGTTCTAGGAACTGTAGAATCGTAGTTGGACCGACACCCAACATTAAATTTTTCCATGATAAATGATTATTCTGGGATCAATATGATGATGAGCACCAATATCCACATAATAAAATCAAAGATTTAGATAAAGAATAAAGATTCCTAGAACCTTGAGAGAGGATCGACATATTTTGTCTATAATTAATTTAATTAAATTAAAGAAATACCTCTAATGTTTTCTTTCTTTGTTGATGTGTCTCACCACAGATCTGTGGTGAACGTTCTGTTTCTCTGTGGAGATCAAGAGTAGATCTCCTCTCGTGATAATTGACAGGTGTTCCATGAATATATGTAAATCACTAAAGGAGTCTCTGGGTGCTATCACGGAAGGTACTTTCACTTGCATTGTCTTCTCCCAATCACCTTGAGAGCTGCATCCAAAGCATTCTATAATCCGGTGGAGGATGGATACTCTCATTATTGAGAGCTTTATTGGAGAAAAAAGACCCTTTAAGGCTTTATAAGTTTTTCTCTAAAAAACTTTTGTTCACAAACAAAATTGGATATATAGCCTGTGGGTTTCCCCTTGGCTAATAAGTGAATAATATGAAACCAGGAGTTTAATTTACTTGTTAAGAATAAATAATTAGCACAAGTGTCCTTACTTATTTTATTATTCCATGTGAAACTCCCAAATAAAATAATAACAACAATACCATTATTTACATGACTTGTGCTTATCTTTCAAGTTATAATTAAATATTATTTTATTCAAATAAAATTTAATATTATTTTCTCACTGGACCCTTTAACTCAGTCCACCCATCCTCCTAAATATTTATTAGACCGTGAATAGAGAAAATTTATTAAATAAATAAATAAATAAATCTAATTAAGTTATTTTCTGAAAAATAAATAAAATGAGATCTAGCATACCAGAATATTTATTATACCACAACCAGGAATAATATTTATTAAACTTGTTAAATAATAAATTATTTAACTGATATTCAGGATACACTTAGTGGGTGACCCTCTAGGCCACTTTCTCAATGGTATTAGGCAATCTTTCCTGAAGTCCAAGGTTAGCATCTAGCAACATGCCATGTCCCCCCATAGAGAAATAAGTTAATGCTACAATAACATGTCACCTCATATAAATTCTTATTGTGTAATATAATAACATTATAAAAATATATCCAATGGATCAGGTTGCATGCCTATGTCATCAACCTATATACTGGATAACTCGTTATTTGAATTTTCGGAAGAGAACTTTCCAAGTGAACATCGCGGCCATAGATTTATTTAGGCTATATCATTTCCATAAAAGGGCTTGAGATATTGACTTATATTAATGAACAGAAGGGATAAATTCTTTTTTCTCATTATTAATTAATGAAATATTACTCGTGACGCACCCAATGTATCCTACCTCGCGTCGAGCATATGTCATCACTATTTTCCACAATAGATGAAATTATACGACTCAAAATATCCATTAATAATAATCTTAAATTCTGTGTACCATTACACTCATCCGGAGATAGTAACATCTAATGACACTTATAAATTAGATTTCCTACTGCCAGTTATCGTTCACATAATATCCCACTAGATATCACCAGGGGCGTACACCATGAAATGGTGCCTCAAAGTCCTATGAGTATCCAACCTTGGAAGCCTATATCATTTGTGTCTCTTCAAATGATATCATCTAGCCATAGAACATTTATTCAAAAATAGTTTCATGGAACATACGGGTTCTCATCATTGCAGGGAACTTCTATGACCTTTTAGTGTGACAATTACTCTTGGGACATTAACAACTAATATGTTACACATAATAAAAATCATGATGTGATAAGGAATTTATTAATATTAAAAAATTAATATATGTTTATCATAAAGTACAAAGATGTTTTTTCAAGGGAACAAACTCCAACAAATTATATATTGCATCTCAATAAATATACTAGTGCAGTCTGCAAACACTTTTTGTTATTTTTATTAGTAGGGTTATATAAATACTATCCCATGGTAATTTAGGACATCAATCACATAATAAATTTTCTAATTTTTTCAAATATTATCATAATACAGTCTTTTTATGTGTGCATTGTAACCTAAAATCTTTATAAAAGATGTTTTGGAACATTTCCCATTCTAAATATGATATATGTATTTATGAATTCTTTAGATGGAACATGGTTAAAAATGGATGAAATAGTATCTAGATCATAACCATAGAATGAAATAGGAAAGTCATTATAGCACCCCAAGATTTTATAATATTTTCCTTCAAGAATAAATTTAATATTGTTGATAGCTTATAATGCACACAACACTGGGTTTATACAAAACCCTATTTAGTCTTGGTTTTCCTGGTAAATTAAATTATAAAAATTTTATAGAATTTATATAGAAAATTTATATTTTATATATCCAATAAAAAAAATTACACTCATCAAATATTTTTATAAGTATAAGATAATAAAAAATACAATATTACAACTAAAAACCTATATTTTTATTAAATTTGTTTTTATGCCTTTTAATGGTTTACCTATTTTAAGTATAAATTTTGAAAATTTTATAATTTTAATATGGAAAAATAAAATTCATTTTTGAAATATAAACAACAAAATTAGGTTAGGGTTAATTTTTTATATTTTTCTGGCAATTTTCATTTTTTGATGAACACTGAAAATTACTAAATTTTAATTCAAAACTACTTTTTATTCTAATTTATTTATAAAGTTAAATTATATTGTTTATTGGTTTTAAATATTAATTATATAAATTTTATAACTGTTAATCCAATTTCTATCATTGGAATCAATTTCACTTTGAAATTGGATATAAACGCTTAGAAATTTTTCGAAATTTTTACGTTAAAAATCTGCTTTGTCGTCCCATCTGTGGGATTAAATTTAAATTAATTTCTATCACTTATTTGATTTTAATTTGGAAAAATTGATTAAATAATTTTATTCAAAATAATTTATAATTTATAATAATATTTAATTAGGTTTGAACAAAAATATTAGTGAAATAAATTAAAATTAATTTTAGCGATTAAGAGAAATATTAGCTTAACAAGTGACTAAACCTTAAAATTAAAGCCCAAAATGACCTTGAAACATCTCCAAAATAATTTTTGTGTTCTTTTTCTACCGTATAATCTATTTTATTTTATTTTTACCATTATTGGATCCAATTTACATGAAAAAACATGGGTGGGATTACTTTTTAAAAATATTACAAGAATGTCACTCCTTCACTATAAAAAAGAAGTCACCCCTCTCACTTATTCACACCTCTCAAGCCATTTGGATTAGAAAAAAGTTTCTCAAGTAATCTCCCAAAATACCTCCCCTAAACCTAGAAGTATCCCTTTATGTATAAATCTATCCAAGGAAGACCTTTGGTTCAAACCAAGAGGAATTACCCAAATAAGAGGTAACATCCTTCCTTAATCTATTTTGTATCCACCCCTAGAATATTCTTATTCCTTTAGTACATAATAACATCATTATCCTAAATATACTAATATGTTTTTATATTAATTTTACTACCTACACTTAAAAAAAATTCCATCAAATGGGTAACAAACTTACAATTTGAGTGTATGGTGGACTACCGCCTCACAAAACGATGTCGTTCATTTTTTACTTTACCACCATTCATGGTTTGGTATTATTCTTGACATGATATTTTTATATGATATATATTATATATATGATTTTAATATTTTATTAATAAATATATAATTCTTATATAACACATACGTTCATGATTTTCATTTTTTGTAAATACGATAATATCATTTCTAGACGTGTAGACTACCATCTCCTCAAAGTGATGTGATACATTCACACTTTATATGGAATTTATTAATGATGGTTATAATAAAAATAAGTAACATATATGACATAAATACGATACTAAAAATATAATGTAAATATATATAATTTAATTTTAATTCTTTTAAATACGACACAGAAATGGAAATAGCAATGATGCGTACGTATGACCTACTGTCCCCATGAATGGTGCATTTCATTTCCTGTCTACAAATATTATATATTATTATAAATAAATATAAAATGAATATATATGATAATAAAACCATGGTTTAAATCAATTATATTATTAAATCATTATCTAAGTAGTAGTAATATCAAGTGACAAGTGAAAACCTACTCAAGAAAGTTGGCAATTGACAACGAAAATAGTGAAAATAATGAAATATTACTAACAAAAAAGTAATAAGATATTGTAAGAATATAATATACAATATTATAAATCTTATTATGGTTATTTTATAAGTCATAAACATAGTTAAAACCCTTATACAATATTTAAAAGGGTTTTCAACAAAAAGGAAATGCAAGGTAGGGGATTTTTGTCTCACTTTTCTTTTTGTGAGGCATAAATCTATTTCACTAATTACTTCTTTTGTGTGGTGTATATACTACCCATATTGATATATTATATCATGAATTATTTTATTTTCATGTTATTTTAAATTTCAATTTGAAGTACCTTACCCAAGGGGTTTATGTTGAAAATTACCATGTTGTAAAAGTTATCTTTGTAATATCACTTTATTTTTTTATTGTTAACTTACTCTTGAAATAATCAATATGTTGTAACAAATTTTTGTTTTTCATTTCCTTAAATATACCCATTATTGGGTGATATATATTATTATATCCTAAAACACATATTATTTTCACATATGATTTTTACTTTAATATTTATTTTTTTATTTTTAGAATTATCAATAAATATGTATCCTTTATTCAATATGGATATTTTATCCAGCATATTGTTTATTAATTGAATCAATTACTCAATATAAGAATTTTTTTTGATATTAAATAATGGGTGGGGACTATAATTTATATATCCCCTTGATTCATTGACAGTTTCTCAAGAGGAAAATTAGTTTTCCAATATAAACGGGTTTTTACCTATAGTTTTAAACTGTCTTATGAAAGGTCTTGATGGTGTAGGTTTTCATGTGCCTCAGACATGATGTCCAATAATTAAGAATTTAATTCACAGATATTTTAGTTATTATTGTTATTATATATGATATTTTCATATGATACAATCTATGTATGAATTTCATTCTCAGTTTATTTATTAAATGTCTTCAGTTTTAGTTATTTACCTTTCCATATTGGTTATTTCATATCTAGTTATTTGAATGGCATGTTTTATTAGTTATTTACCTTTCCAAGTTAATTTATTCTCTTCAATTCAGTATTTATTCTAATTTAATTTCCCTTACTGGTCATTTAAGCCCACCCTTTTTATGATTCTTTTCCCCATGTTATGAAAAAGATTCATTTGAATGTGTTTCAAGTATAATGAGTTTTTTCTTATGTTATTATTTATTTATTTTTCAATGTATTATGGGTTTAATGTATGTAATATAAATTTTAAAAACTACAAAATAGATCGTTCCATTGGAAATTTATTCCTTGCTATCATTCTAATGTAATAAAGTACTACACTGGCTCTGGGCTTTTGGGGTCAATGTGTTAAAGTTGTATCAAATGATGTTTAACAGAAATCTGGGAATCTATATATGACAACCCTGCTTTTTATTACAACTTAAGCATGATTTATTACATAAAACTTCACTTGATACAACAAAGAATATCGATAGGTTTAGTGTCTTTGGGGATTAGGATCAATACATAAAAACATGAAACATGAAATACAACATCTTTATTGAAAACTTCCTTTACATGACCACTAAATTCCCTCGTACTTAGCATTGCATGGGATAACCAGAGGACATGCATAAGAAAAGGGTGAGATATAAAGATCAGTAAGGGAATACACAAGGATTAACATGAGGATTAAAATACATGTTAGTCATTAGGAATATCAATAGAGAATAAGAGAAACATGAACATAAAGGCATGAAAATGTATGATAATCATAACATGGAAATGTGGGAATAACCCTTAACATGGAATTAGCATGAGCCAAGGCTCATTGCACATGGAGCATGAGTAAATCCTCATTGCACATAAAGCACGAGTAAACCCTCATTGCACTTGAATTAGAATGATTCAACACTCATTTCACATGACGTATCATGATACTATACTTTACCCAATGCATTGAAGCACTGTAAGGGCACACCCTTCTTAAACATTTCATTTCATGCATAAGTGTTCCACATGGATCATAAAACATGGATTCAATAAACATAATCATTTATTCCATGATAAAGGAATGTGAAATTCATACATGAAACTTTATAATCAATAAGTAAATGTTCCTAAAGGTGAATACCCTTGATGGAGAAATGGGCATGGTATTCAGTACACAATGGCACTGGCTTAGAAAATCGGTGCAATTTCGGCAGCATAACGACGTGACATAAGAATTAATAAAAATGGTTCATGGGAGAGAAAGGGGTGTCTCATCATATTTACATGAAATGGAAAGTAAGGGGGTAATAAATATGCATGCCCAAATAATTTTAATGTAATTTAGATTCATGATAAAAAATTATTGCTTGATTGTAAAAGAGGAGAGAGAAGTTCCTTTCGGAATTTCGGCATAGTAACGGGTGTACATGGGAGGAATTTAATGAGAGAGAAAGGGGTCTCCCATCATTAAAACATAAATAGGAAATTAGGAGGGAGGTACAAAACAATACCCCAACATTCATAATTGAAATTAATAGGGAAAACAACTTAAAGAAAATTAGACAAAAAAGAGAAAGGAAGAAAAAACCCTTACTTGGAAGTGTGCTTCCAAAGGCTAGAGAGATTCTTGTGAGAGACTTATTGGGAGCTTGGGGAGCCTTGGGAGGATTCTAGAGAGAGTACGGCAGAGTTTGGACGAACTCCAAAGGCTTTGAGTGAGAAGGAAGTGGGATCTTGGGTGGGTTTATACAGGAAAGGTGAGGGAATTGTTTATTATTTAGGTTTGGGGCCCCTTATATTAAATTAATCCAAAACACAAACTATACCATGGTTTTTGCCCATGGATTTTCGAAAAATCAAAGAGGAATACAATATTTTATATGTCCAAATTATTAACTTCTTAAAATAATAAGGTTGCTTATGTGGAGGTGAGTCACACTCCCATGGAAAAGAATTTAAAAATACAAGGTGTTTAATAAGTATTGAGGGATCCATTAATGCTTTGAAAAGAAATTCAAACAAACCAAAAATCACATTATTTTAGTGTTAAAACATATATTTTCCGAAAATAACTCTTATAGTATTTTATTACATCACTATTGGGTTATTATGATGTCATAAAACACATTATATATTTAAACGGTATTTAATTTTTACCCAAAAATTTGACTGTGTCGGAAAATTCTGAAAAATTCACCATTGGATAATTTCAACATCCTGATCCAGAAATAACATTTATTTTATCTAAATAATTTTCTAAATATGTTAGTATTCACTATTAAAATAAAAATCGACATTTATCGAAAATTCACGGGTTTTGAGAGAAATGGCTTTCAAACCTTAATAAAAATCATAATTGAATTCATAAAATTATTAGATCATTTATATTTAATAAAAATTAATTTAATATTAATAATATTTTATTAAAATATTATTTAATTCAATAATCCCTTAATTTAATAAAATATAATTCTTAATTAAATAATAACTAAAAACACTATTTGTTCTTTAAAAACTATTTACAATGTATCAAAAATGACAAGGAGGTATATTCATTATTATATACAAAAATAATATATATGAACATAGTACTAGAGATTTGTTACATAACCCCTTAAAACAGCCACATAAGACCTAAGGGTAAGATGTGTGATGGTGACAGACTCTTGGGGTGGCTCGGATAACATCGCTCGAGTGGTAATCTCTATCAACTTCCACTTTTCCCATAGACGGTACTATTCGAGCATTACATGATGAAGCTCATCTTGGGATTGGTCAAGAGCGAAGCCCAAGGATGCCACCTATTTTCTGAGCTCCGACAACTGGTCTTCGTATGGAGGAATTCTACTGGATGAGTCCATCACTTCTTTTGTCTGAGTAAATTGGATTTGTTAAAGCCCTATATTTATACTAATCATATGATCACTGTTCAATGGATATATTAGCAACGGTCAAAATTATTAACATAAAACCAAAGAATTTGATATTTTATATAAATATAAAGAGACATTTAATTAGATCAAGAGAGATTTCCATTCATGAAACTTTGGGTCGTTACAATATTCCCCCTTAAGAAATTTCGCCCTCAAAATTTCCTTTATCCCACACTAAAACAGATGTGGGTAACATAGCTTCATTATTTCCTCCGATTCCAAAGTTGCTTCTTCAAACTTGTGGTTTCTCTACAACACCTTTACAAGGGGCATTGTCTTATTTCATAGAACTTTTTCTCTACGATCTAAGATCTTCACTGGTTGCTCCTCATAAGAAATATCATCTTCCAATTGCACCACCTCAGAAGAGAGTACATGTGAAGGGTCTGGTATGTACCTCCTTAATAGGGATACATGAAATACATCATCCACTTTGGCCATGGTAGGTGGATATACTATTCTATTGGCCAAATCCCTGACACGATCAAGAATCTCAAAGGGGCAGATGTACCTTGGACTTAACTTCCCTTTCTTTCTAAACCTCATGACCTTATTCCATGGAGATATGCGTAGAAAAACCATGTCTCCAACTTTAAACTCAAGGTATCATCGAGGGTTATCTGCATAACTCTTCTGTCCACTCTGGGCTGCCTTGATATGCTGCTGAATGGTTTTCACCTTCTCCACCATTTCTTCGACCATTTATGGTCCAAGCAGCTTACATTCACCGACCTCATCCCAACATCCGGTGTTTTGAACCTTTTCCCATACAGGGCTTCATATGGTGCCATTTGGATGCTTGAGTGGAAACTATTATTATAAGAGAACTCAACCAGAGGAAGATGTTGATCCCATCATCCTTTAATGCCCATTGAGCATGCTCTCAACATGTCCTCAAGTGTTTGGATAGTCCGCTCGGACTAGCCATCAGTTTGAGGATGATAAGTTGTACTGAAGTTCAGTTCAGTATTCAGAGTATGTTGAAGACTCTTCCAAAACTTGGAGGTGCATCTTGGATCTCGGTCAGACACAATAGATAGTGGTACTCCATGAAACCTTACCACTTACCTGATATATATCCGTGCCTGTTGATCTAAAGAGAAATCCTCCCGAATAGCAATAAAGTGTGCAGTCTTTGTAAAATGATCCACAACAACCTAGATTTCATTGTTTCCTTTGGATTTCCTTGGAAGTCCAGTGACAAAGTCCATGGTGATGTTCTCCAATTTCCATTCTGGTATGGGAAATGGTTGCATCATCCCCTTAGACTTCTGCCTCTCTGCCTTCACTTGATGACACTCCAGGAACTTTGATGTAGATTCAGCGATCTCCTTCTTCATATTATCCCACAAAAAGTTTTCTCGGAGATCTCGATACATCTTTGTGCTCCCTGGGCGAATAGAGAAATTTGAACTATGTGAATCATCCAAAAGTTCCTTCTTCAGCTCCAAACCTGATGGAACACATAGTCTTTTTCCAAACCGTACAATTCCTTCTTCATTAACATTATACTCCGAGGATTTCCCTTTTTTATAGCTTCTACTTTTTCCTGAATTCCCACATCATCCTTTTGAGCATCCTTTAACCTTTCCAAAAGAGATGGTTGATCAATCATTTTTTAAAGGATTGATGATGTTCCCTTCTTTATGATTCCCATTTCCATCTTCATCAAGTCTAAGAAGATTGGATCCTTCATAATTCTCATCATTGATAGAATCGCTGGGTCCTTTCTACTTAGGGCATCTGCCACCTTGTTCGCTTTCCCAGGGTGGTAATGTATTGAACAATCATAATTCTTGATGAGATCTATCCATCTTCTATGGAGCATATTAAGCTCTTTCTGTGTGAATATATATTTAAGACTCTTGTGGTCAGAATATATCTCACATTTCTCCCCATAGAGATAATGCCGCCAGATTTTCAAGGAAAAGATCACCGCTGCCAACTCCAGATCATGCGTTGGATAGTTTCGCTCATGGATCTTCAACTTCCTTGAGGCATAGGATATCACTTTATCATTCTGCATCATAACACAACCAATTCCCTTCTTCGAAGCATCAATGAATACCACAAAAAGTTCCCCACTTGTGGGTAAAGTGAGCACGGGCGTAGTGATAAGCCTCCTTTTAAACTCCTTGAAGCTTTCTACACTTTCATCACTCCAAGAAAACTTTATTCCCTTCTGAGTTAGCTTGGTAAGAGGGTTGGAAAATCGTGAGAAATTCCTCACAAATCATCGATAATATCCACCTAATCCCAAGATGCTATGGATATCCGTTACCGATGTTGGCCTCGACCATCCCTCAATTGCATCTATTTTGGAGGGATCCACAGATATCCCATTGCTTTTGATGATATTTCCCAAGAATGAGACCTCCTTCAACTAGAAATCACACTTACTTTACTTTTCAAAGAGATTCTCCTTGCGCGAAGTCTCTAGCACAGTTCCAAAATGTTCCTCATGATCCTCCTTGGTTTTGGAGTATATTAGAATATCATCTATAATGACTTCCACAAATTTGTCGAGGTAATCTCTAAAGACTCTGTTCATTAAGTCCGTGAAGATTTATGGAGCATTAGTGAGTCCGAAAGGCATTAATATGAATTCATAGTGCCCGTATATTGTGCGAAAAGCAGTCATGGGGATATCTTCCATCTTCACCCTTACTTGATAATATCCCGACTGCAAGTGCACCTTGGAGAAGTATTGTGCTCCACGCAGCTAATCGAACAAGTAATAAATTCATGGGAGATGATACTTGTTCTTTATCATGATTTTTTTAAGTTCACGATAATCTATGCAAAGCCGCATTGACCCATCCTTCTTGACGAAGATGACTGGTGCACCCTATGGTGAACCACTTGGGCGTATAAACCCTTTATCCAGATTCTCTTGTAGTTGTTTCTTTATCTCTTCAAGATCTAAAAAACCATTCTATATGGAATCTTATATATTGGTAAATCCCTGGGTATAAGTTCAATTTAGAATTCAACATCTCTTCTAGGAGGACGACCATGCAGTTCCTCTGGAAACACTTCAGCGAATTCCCTCACAATAGGAATTTCTTCAAGGATGGTTTCTTCTTTGGACTCAATCATTTGAGCCAGAAATTCATTCTCATAGGGCTGTAATATCCATGCTTGATATGATGGATCTAAAGGAGATTCATCTTCCTCCTAACTCTTGTAAAGAATTGGGGGTCAATTCTCCATATGGAGTGTGATTTCCCTCTCCCGACAATTTATGTTGGCTCTATAAAAGGAAAGCCAATCCATGCCAAGAATTGCATCAAATTCCACCAGAGGGAGTATGATGAGGTTTTCCGGGAAATTTAATCCACAGATTATAACAGGGGAGGAATTATATTCATGGGATGCAATGATGTCCCAATTTTCCGTACTCACCAAAATCATCACTTCCATGATTTGTGGTGGTGTTGGGA
Source organism: Viscum album (assembly GCA_963277665.1). Classification (NCBI taxonomy): domain Eukaryota; kingdom Viridiplantae; phylum Streptophyta; class Magnoliopsida; order Santalales; family Viscaceae; genus Viscum; species Viscum album. Next base: position 399,091,281 of record OY728127.1, on the reverse strand, counting down.
TTGTTCTACTAAACTTTCAAGATATAAAAGAACGCATATAACTTGAATAAAAAAGTAAGTTCGCTATTCTTGAATGAATAACTAGCGTACATGTCACCACTTCATTGTCGGGGTTCACTTCGGAAGAAGTGATGGAAAAAGCCCTTCCTTTCTGCCTTGGAGGGTGTTGGTTGCCTTCGAAAACCCTTGGATTTGGCCACTGATTTGAAAAATTCCCTGGTTCTTTTCATTTGTAGCATTGAACAATGCGTTGAGGTTATAACGGAGCATTCCTCTCCTCTGTTGCAGCCGCGAGTCTTTCTTGCCGACAGTTAACAGCTAGGTGCCCTTCTCTTCCACACCTGAAGCATTTCCTCATCCCCTTAAGGAAATTTCCAGGGTGATTCTTTCCGCACTTTTGGCAAGTGGGGTGCTAGATCTTCTTAGCACCGTTGGATTTATCCATCGGACCACTAGGATTGAAGTCCACCTTACACTTCTTATCCCCATGATACCCATGTGATTCTCCAATCTCCATTTCGACCTTTAGGGAACATCGTACAATTTCCTCATAGCTGTTGAAGTCATGGATCTCCAACGCTTTCTGCAAGCTAGGCTTCATCCCACCAAAGAAGGGGTAAACTTTGCATTCGCGGGTAACGACAAAGCCAGAAGTGTATCGTGCAATCCTTGTGATGTTTTCCTCGTACGCTCCAACATATTCTTCATCTTTTTTCTTGAGGGAAAGGAAGTACCTTTCCATATTAAGCCGGTGGGTGCGCGGAAAATATTTATTGAAAAACATCTTTTGGAAATCCTTCCATTACAACGCCTCAATCTTCTCCTCAGGCTTCGTATTTTCGATCAATGTCGACCATTGATCAGCTTCACCCGCCATACGATAAGCTGCCAGGAGAACCTTTTCTTGTTCAGAACATTGAAGGATGGAGAAGATCTTTTCAATGGAGTTGATCCATTGTTCAACGATCGTGGGATCAGATGATCCACTAAAAGTAGAAGGCCTTTGTCACATGAAGCTCTCGATAGCGGCTTGTTCTTTCTTGGGGGGGGGGGGGTTGAACGTTCCTCTTGACCAATGTTTCTATTAAAAACTTGAGTTATCTGAGTGAGAAGTGTGACAATGTTCACGATTCCCGCTCCCATTGGATTGGGTATCTCATTAGTATAGTCATCACTCTGATCCTCACATTGGTTGTTAGCCTGAGTCCTCCTATTACCGTCCATTGGCTGGAATAAAAGGAAATTTAGGGGTAACACATAAGGGGTAATCCAAAGAAAAAAGTTGATGACTTATAAATAAACTTTTATTTCCTTAACTCATGAGTCTATATGCTTCAATCTAGGCTTTTCATGATCTACTTTCTAACATATATTCTTAGGGGAATTATTTTAATTCCCTTAATAAGAGTTCATACTAAGCTTATGAATTTATCAAAACATATCCCCTGGGAGTGTCGTAACCAAGAGTGCAGCAAGGCCCATTTTCATTCACCAGTTCCCATTCGAGTCTAGCTCAAAGCGGTGTTTTCAGGTTTTACCCCTAGGATACATCTGTTCCAGAGCCGCCTCTACCTGCTCGTATCCAGACATGGATGTATTTGTTTGATAAACCACTTAATCAGTACTTTCCAAAACATAGGGATGTTTTTATTATACTTAGTCTTGTATCTAAGTCTTTACTAAGGTTTTCTAATCCTAATCCCAAAAAAAACTAAACCTATCCTCTGATACCAACTATGGCTACCCTGCTTTTTATAACAACTTAAACATGATTTATTACATAAAAATTCACTTGATACAACAAATAAGATCAAGTGGTTTAGTGTATTTGGGGCTTATGATCAATACATAAAAACTTGAAACATGAAATACAACATCTTTATTGAAAAATTCCTTTACATGACCACTATATTCCCTCATACTTAGCATTGCATGGGACAACCTGAGGACATGCATAAGAAAAGGGTGATCTATAAAGCCCAGTAAGGGAATACACATGGAATAAAATGAGGAGTACAATACATGTTAGACATTACGCATATCAATAGAGAACAAGAGAAACTTGAACATAAAGGCATGATAAAGCCTGATAATCATAACATGGAAATGTGGCAACAACACTTAACATGGAATTAGCATGAGCCAAGGCTCATTGCACATGGAGAATGAGTAAATCCTCATTGCACATAAAGCATGAGTAAACCCTTTTTGCACTTGAATTATCATGATTCAACACTCATTTCACATGACGTATCATGATACTATACTTTACCCAATGCATTAGAGCGCTATAAGGGCGCACCCTTCTTAAACATTTCGTTTCATGCATAAGTGTGCCACATGGATCATAAAACATGGATTCAATAAACATAATCATTTATTCCATGATAAAGGAATGTGGAATTAATACATGAAACTTTATAATCAATAAGTAAATGTGCATAAAGGTGAATACCCTTGATGGATACACGAACATGGTATTCACTACACAATGGCATTGGCTTAGAAAATCGGTGCAATTTCAGCAGCGTAACGACGTGACATAATAATTCATAAAAATGGTTGATGAGAGAGAAAGGGGTGTCTCATCATATTTACATGAAATGGACAGTAAGAGGGTCATAATGATACATGTCCGAACAATTGTAATGGAATTTAGATTCATGATACAAAAGTATTGCTTGAATGTAAAAGAGGAGAGAGAAGTTCCTTTCGGAATTTCGTCATAGTAACGGGTGTCCATGGGAGGAATTTAATGAGAGAGAAAGGGGTATCAAATCATTCAAACATAAAGAGGAAAGTATGAGGGAGGTGAGAAACCATACCCCAACATTAATAATTGAAATTAAAAGGGAAAAACAACTTAAAGAAAATTGGACAAAAATGAGAAAGGAAGAAAAAAACCCTTACTTGGAAGTGTGCTTCCAAAGCTAGAGAGAGGCTTTTGAGAGACTTATTGGGAGATTGGGGATCTTTGGGAGGATTCTAGAAAGAGTAGGGAAGAGGTTGGAAGAACTCAAAAGGCTTTGAGTGAGGAGGACGTGGGATCTTGTGTGGGTTTATATAGGAAAGTTGAGGGAATTCTTTATTATTTAGGTTTGGGAGCCCTTATATTAAATTAATCCAAACCACAAACCATCCCATGGTTTTTGCCCATGGTTTTTTGGAAAAAGGAAGAGGAAAACAATATTTTATAAGGACAAAGTCGGAACTTATTAAAATAATAAGGTTTCTTATGTGGATGTGAGTCACACTCCCATGGAAAAAAATTTAAAAAGACAAGGTGTTTAATAAGTCTTGAGGGATCCATTAAATCTTTGAAAAGTAAGTCAAACAAACCCAAAATCACATTATTTTAATGGTAAAACATATATTGTCTGAACATAAATGTTATATTATTTTATTACATCACTATTGGGTCAGTATGATGTCATAAAAGACATTATATATTTAAACGGTATTTTATTTTTATCCAAAAATTTGACTGTCTCAAAAAATTATGAAAAATTCACCATTGGATAATTTAGAAATCCTCATTCCAGAAATTACATTTATTTTATCTAAATAATTTTCTAAATATGTTTATTTTTCACTTTTAAAATAAAAACCGATATTTATCGAAAATTCACGGGTTTTGACAGAAATGACTTTCAAACATTAATAAAAATTATATTTGCATTCATAAAATTATAATATCATTTAACTTTAATAAAAATTAATTTAATAATAATAATATTTTATTAAAATATTATTTAATTCAAAAATCCCTTAATTTAATAAAATATAATTCTTAATTAAATAATAACTAAAAACACTATTTGTACTTTAAAAACTATTTACAATGTATCAAAAATGACAAGGAGGTATATTCATTATTATATACAAAAATAATATACACGAACATAGTACTAGAAATTTGTCACATAACCCCTTAAAACAGTCGCATAAGACCTAAGGGTAAGGTGTGCGATGGTGACAAACATTTGGGGTGGCTCAGATAACATCGATCGAGTGGTAATCCCTATCAACTTCCACTTTTCCCGTATACGGTCTCGTTTGAGCTTGTCATGATGAAGCTCAGCTTGGGCTTGGTCAAGAGCGAAGCCCAAGGACGCCATCACTTTTATGAGCTCTGACAAATGGGCTTCATATGGATCAATTCTACTGGATGAGGCCATCACTTCTTTTTTCTAAGTAAATTGGATTTGTTAAAGCCCTATATTTATACTAATCATGTGATCATTGTTCAATAGCTATATTAGCAATGGTCAAAATTCTTAACATAAAACCAAAGAAGTTGAAATTTTATATAAACATAAAGAGACATTTAATTAGATCAAGAGGGATTTCCATTCAAGAAACTTTGGGTCGTTACACTATATTTAGAAAACAAAGATTAGGTAACATAACCCTAAGATATATTTGAAGATAAGTGTTGAATAAAATCCTATAATTTTGGTAAGGTAGAGACTATGTGGGTCTCCCTAGAAATAATTCCTTGTCTGGATGCTACATGTGAATATAGTTTTGCAAAATATGTACAAAAGGGAAACAACTTTGACAAGGTGTGTCGGTTGTAACCTAGTATACGACAATGGGCCTTACTGCACACCTGGTTTGTCACTCCCATGGGATACACTCAGGATATTTCACATTTTCTTTACAAACCATTATGAAGTATTTTTTTGAGAAAACTGTTATGAAGTATTTAAAAGTAAATATGTCCCCAAAGAAACAAAATTTTATGATTCTATGATTTATGATTAATAAATTTATGTTATGTGTTATACCATATTTTTAATTATACATCACGAACTTATGAGATAATATAGTATGTTTCACTGTTTATAAATGGTGCCTATAAGGACGAATGGTATCAATACTTGTGGAAAATGTAGATATTTACCTGTTGAGGAAACCAATATAGCTGGTACTGAAATGGATCAACTTTAAGAAATATTAAGGAAACATAATTAGGTTATGAAAAATAACATTTATTTAATAGATAAACCTATTACACATAGATAATATCTTATTATGGATCACTTTATGCGACAGAAGCCCCCATCATTTAGTGGTACTACTAATCCAATTATAGCTGATCAATGGATTATTTCTCTGGAGAAGATATTTATGGACTTGGGATATAGTGAAATGAAAAAGGTTATACTTGTGGTCTATTGTATCAAAGTTGATGTTGATCAATAGTGGACCTTGTAAGGATCCATATTTTTTTTGACTGTATTTTTTAGCAGAATTTAGATTCTTTTGCTTATCAGATGTTTTTAAGGGGTAAAATGAATTTTTCCTCTAGAATATGATCTTAGATAATTTTATTGACTACTATGTTGGTCCTATAATAGGGTGTTTAACCTAGGATAAGAGTTTGGTTGAAATCTGAGCTGTTCAAATTTTAGCAGAATAATTTATATTTAATATTCAATAAATTATATATTAATTTATATTTGTAAGTTTGTTTGGTCATATATTTAGTTCAAAGAATAATATTAAGATTATTTCTCCACTATTGAAACTATAATGGGTATTTTTTCCTCGGCAATGTGTGAACTCGATCCAAGAGATAGGGCTAGGCTAGGACCCCTTTTTTCTTTTTTCTTTTCATTTCTTTTTAAATTCTTTTTCTTTCATTTCTTTTATTTCCATTCATCCGTATTTAAGATTATCATGTACAACCACTTTAATATCATTCTTCATGTGTCTAATATATAAATGAGGGATGGTGAGAAAATAAAGTGAGTAGGGGAAAGAAAGGTATCGTCACAGACCTCGGGATGCATAAATTTGTCGTGTGGAAATCGTGGACCATGGAAATGGACGAAAGTTTGGAATATTCCTCTTAAAGGTAGTATGTTTATAATTTTTTCCATAAATACATGTATTTAAATAATTTTAAATATTTAATACCCTATTATTCTTTCTTAGGGACCCTTGTGGCCGAATCTACTACTTTTTGGTGAAAATGAGGGTTTCATGGCTTTTTAGAGTTTTTTTGTTTGGGGAAACCCATCACCACAGCTTGTTGTTCTGAGAACACACATCTTGTTCTCTTTTATTTTGTAGAAGATGAACTTTTCAAATTATACAATGTGTATGGGTCATACACATTGTGTACCTGTACTCGACTGTGTAGCTGAGTACCCGACCAAGGCTACCCATGTAGAGGCACATAGTCATGTAGAGTACATGGAAATACCCTATGTCATTCTCAACCTGTGTAGAAGTACATGGAAAGTCCATGTGAGGGACACAAGAAGGTACCCCATTATGGGTACATGCCGTGTACCCTTCCTACATGCAATGTACTTGGGATTTTACACACCAAGTTCAAGAAAAACTACACTCCCAGATGGGGCCTTGTGAGTACATGCCGTGTATGGTATTTAGGAACTTTGTACTCCTCTTTTGGTACCCTTTGAGGGTATTTTCCTATTTTATAACCCAGAGTCAGATTTGGATGTAATAGTATCCCATTCTAATTAGTTTTCCATGTAGATCGTGATGTCGAAACCCTTCAATTGATTTGATAAATATTAATGGGTGTTTTCGAATTTTATCTAAATATAGTGGTTCTTCCTCCAGTAATTTAATTCATTCATTTCATTAGAGAGACTTGAAGCGAGAATGATGGGTTCGGTGTATGGACCAATAGAGTTTAAGACCTTGATCTGTGATGGGCTATGAGTTATCTTTATTGACTGATGCCTTTGGAAGTTTTCCTTTGAGGATTTCTCCCTAGAGAGATGTTTCCTTCTGTCCTAAGAGGTCACAAGATCAGTTTTTTTAGGATCCCCTACAGGATTCCTCTTCTTACATTTCAACCAAGGGATCCTGTGTAGGATGTCTCTAACGTATTTTTGTTACCAAGGGTCCCTTATGGGGTCCCTTTGCTTTCGTGTTGAAATAAGGAATCCCTCAAAAGATTCCTTACTTGTATACCATTTTTAGGATCATGTATATGATTTATTTGAATTCATATTTAGTTGTTGAGGGTCTCCGGATGAATTCCCTTCTATACGTACCATTTGAGGATCTCATGTAGTATTCATCCTTTACCTTTTCACCTAAGGATCCTAAGTAGTATGCCTTAAATTCTGTACAGACATTGATAATCCCATGTAGGATTACTTTTTTACCTTTTCTATTGAGGATCCCAAGTAGGCTTCCTCTTTAGTGATTGACTTGAGGGACCCAATGAGTACACCATTGTTTGACTGACCCTGAGCCAGTGAACTGCGTTTGGGTAGAGATGGTATCAGGTGTCACCATAGAACCCATGCCAAACTTGTATGCCCAAAGAGTTATGGAAATAGTGATGGGTTTAGGCATTCATCCACCCTCACTCTCTTGTTTATACTTTCACATATTTATTGTTGATGTAGTGATTTTTACCAAAGGTGATTTTTGGTCAGTGGTTGTTTATCCTTATGTGATGATTCTTTGTTTCTCTTTTGTATTCTCACACATTCTTACTAGTATCCATCTTATTCATTGGAATTCCCATATGTGCTTTCCTAGGATCCCGATTTTCAATCATGTTATTTTCTATATTTATTTGTATACCCATAGGTAATAACTGGGAAAAAGATGTTGAACTTGTATTTATGATAACTATATTATTGGGATGTCCATAAGTGTTTCTCGAAATCTAGATGTTGAGCCTACTATTATGATGTATGGGTGTTACATCCATAGACATGATAATCATGGATTATTTCTCTCTTCCAAGTGATGAGGATGATTCCATTATCCATAGTTTCATATATGATGAGGATTATTATACTCTCCTAGAATTATGGTCTATAGAGGATGATTAAACTATCCTCAACATATGGCATACGATAGGGATGATTACGATATCTCTGATTAGTTTATTGACTATGGTGTTAATCATGGAGTCTCATATCATTGGATGCATAGAATGATTACACTCTTTTGGATGGTAGGGATGATTCCACTCTCCCTTATTACAGACTCCAGGGGTGGTCATGGCATCTCACTGGTGAGTTCTCCTTTTAGATTGCCTAAGCTTCAGACCCTTAGGTATTATCTGAGTTTTTAATGTCATGGCCGACTATGAATAGGAACATATGGATCATACAGTGGACTTGATTTTCCTAGAATGAGAATTATGACAATTAACTTAGAAAACATTTACTGGATGTCTATGTGTGCTTCCCTAGAATCCATTTTATAGTGATTGGTGGTGAGTACAGGTGAACTCATGTATATAAAGAGTATCCCCTATGGTGATGTATATTTCTCATAGATATTCCGAGATTTGGCTAAAGAAGGTATATGTTGATTGGGATTATGGACCTAGATATCAACTTAAAGATTCACGGATTAAGTGACATGAGATACAACTTAATTACCTTGCATAGGATTTCCATGAAATTAGGTTTATAGACCCAAGGATCAGTTTTCATTTGGTTTCAGGTTATTTGATTCACATACTCATGATTATTAATATTTATGTATATATGTAATGGTATGGGACTATACACGTATACACATATAGATATAGACATCCATGGTGGCACTTGGCCAATTGACTAGGATTATAGACCCGAGGTTGATTGTGGTTTCATGTTTATTTGTTTTACATACATTTTTAGATGTGTCTCAGCAAGGATGAGAACTTTTCTTTTACATGCACTTATAACCACATATTGATAGTTTTATCATTGGGGTTGACCTAATGGGATTATTTTTCACCCCTTCACATGAACCTCAATGTACATGTAGGCCTTATGCCTACTTTTCAGGTTGAGAACAGTTTCATGGTGGATAGGGCTAAGGCCCGGTGTTTCATGATCGATCAAAGCTACTCATGTGGTTCCTGATTAGACTGATGTAGTTTGAAAGTGTTTGGAGACCGAGTACGTGGTCTGGATCAGAGTTAGTTGTATTGCCTTATACTTTTATTTCAGTTTATTTTTTTCTATATCTTTATGGTCGGACTAGTAGGTTACTAGTGTTGTATGTATGACATAGTTGTTTGGGATTTTATATCCTTTTCATTTGTTATTACATCTTGTCCTATTTTAGTTTATTTACTACTTCCACACTGTATTTCTTTACTATTGGGTATGATACATAGCTATTTCTGATATTTTATTACTCTGATATAATGGAATAGTCGACCCATTGTCACACCCTAGGTCATCGCTACTAGTCATCATCCTCTAACGCATGGGGAGGTGCGATTTATGCCTCATAAACCACCATCTTGGGAAAAAATTTTAGTTACATCCAGGTCAGGATGTTACAAAGTGGTTTCAGATATGTTCTTTTCCTAGTCTTTATTATTTGGGTATTTGGTATACAAGAGTATTAGTAATTTTTTTACAAAGTGGCGTCTCATACATCTTACTCAACATGTAGGATTAACAACATATAGGCATCCTGGTGTGAAATTTTCAATGATTACTAAGACATATTAATTTGTCTATATATATATAAATATACTTCTGAAGGAAGTTATGTGGATCTATATTGATATATTTGTTGGTGAGGCTAATGACTCGGTCCTTGTGTACGAGAGTTGTTGTGACCCAAGTAGGTCAATATATCACATGATTCCTCCTGTTATACCCCTTGAAGGGTGTTTTTTTTCAGTTCATAGTTATCTAGTCAGATCACTGAGTATGATGCTTATGGATACTAAGAATTTTATTTTCAACTAGTCATCCATGGGGTATTACTATATAGATGCCCATTTAGTGTCAGTTCAGTCTCTTTTTCTACATTAGTATCATGATCTCAAGGTAGTAGTTCCCTTTGAGTATTCTCAGCATGGATTAGGCCCTTATATTCCATGTTTTTAGTTTTAATCCTCATAGGTTTTTGTGATAATTATCTCCATTTTGGATAGGTTTTATCTTCTGGGTTAGGTGGTTAGACCTTGTGACCCAATTATGAGACTTAATCTATAGGGATAGGTGGGAGACCTAGAGGACCTTAGTTTTGACTCAGAACCTTGTAGGTCAAAATTTATTTTGTTACAGGGTAACCTGTGTGAGAGGTTGGCCCATGTTTTTGAATTCCTTTTTATGAAGTGATCTTGGTTTTTATGCTTGTTTTGAGATCAAGTCATGGTAGGTTCTTAGGTCCTTGAATTATAGGCATGTTGATGCCTTTATCTTTTGATGTAGCACCTTGAGTGCTTTGGGTATCAAGACTGGGTTTGATAGGTAGGACTATTTGGGTACCTAGCCCTTATGACAATTTTTTCAACTATTATTTATATAGTCATAGCATGGGTAGATGGTTTTAGTTAGAATGACACTAGGTGGTGGGCGTCATGGAATAAATCATGGTACGTGTGAGCTTCCCAATTTTTAAGAGGAGTTCCAAGGGACAATTTGGCTAGTTTAAGCCAACATGTCATGTTTCATGATCAGATAAGACTTGTAATGGATGAATCATGGGGGTGTGATTCTAGTGATAAAGGTATAAACATGTTAAACATGGTACCACTTAAATCGTAAATTGGTGAGCGGCTAGGAGTGAGCCAAGGACCGATGTTTTCAAAACGTTTCATGGGATTTGTTTCTAGGAAGTTGTGTTTAAATGGAAAATTTCCCTCTCTGGTAAAGGATACACTGATAATGGATGGGTTACCATAAGAAACTTGACCCATGGATGGATCCTTGTTAGGTATTGATAGGATGGTGAGCATGGATCCGAGAGACATGTGTATGCCATTTGTTGGAATCTTAGTGTAATACTAGTTAGAGATGACCAGGAACTATCTTGACTTCATCTTGAGTACACTGAGAGAGCGTTGTCTCTATACTAATTTTCTTTTCTTTTAAATGATCTTCCCTAGTTAGTGAAGGATACTTGTTGATGTTGCACTCGAGGAGCAGTGTAAGATAATACATATGGTTTCGAGTGAACCATTGTCCATTTGAGGGAGGTGAACCTCATTTTTAGTCGAAATATGTAATTTTCCATGACCCTTTGTGATCATAGTTTGGTTTTGAGATAATGATAAGAGTATTACTATGGTGGGGAGTACCAAATCGGTTGTTGTTTAATTTTATCCATGTGTGAGACAGTTGTTGAAACTATAAGGATAGTCATTGAACATTCCAGTTATCTTGTTTGAGAAGATTCTTAGGTTGAGAACATGGCTTCTAGTCCCACCACTAGGCTTCTAAAGGATGAGATGTTTTATGGAGGGAATATTGTTAGGACTTGTATTTTTTAGACTGTAATTTTGAGATTAAATTTGAATTTTCTTTATTGGATTCTTATAATGGGTAAAATAGACTTATACTATAGAATATAATATCAAATAATTTTTATGACCACTCCGTTGGACCCAGAATATGGTGTTTACCCTAGGATAATTGTTTTGTGGAAATCTAAGCTGTTCAAATTTTTGCAGAATAATTGATATTTAATATTTAGTAAATTTGATATTAATTTATTCATGTAGGTTCATTTAGTCATATATGTTGAACTAATTGGTATATTGAGATTATTACTCCTCCATTGGGTCTAGAATAAGAGTTTTTCTATTAAAGGCATAAACTCAAGTTGGGTGCTAGGTCAAGGTCAGACCCCCTTTTTCCATTTTCTTTTCTTTTCGTTTTCTTTTCTTTTTATTCTTTTTCTTTTCTTTTCCTTCTTCCTCTTTCTGGATTCTCACATATTCCCCACTATGGGGTCATTTTTTAAATGAACTATAGATAAAACAGGGAGAGCGAGAAAGAGAAAAATAGGTTCCATCATAGAGCTCAGGATGTGTCGGTTGGTCATGTAGAAACCGTGGATTGCAAAAATGGGTGAAGATTCTGTGGATTCCGCACAAATGTATTTCATTTTTCTATTTTTACATAAATACCTATAGTTAAATCTATCTCAAATTTTAATCCCCTATAATGCTTTCTTGGGGCCCCTTATGGTCTGATCTACTACTTTTGGGGTGAAACAGGTGTTTTGGGTCGTTTCGGAGGTTTTCCATTCAGGAAAACCCATCTACACTGCATATCGTTTAGGGAACACTTTTTGTGTGCTCTTTCCTTTTGGGGATGACTATATTTTTTAAGTACATGACCTATATGATTCATACTCACCATGTACTTTTACATGGACATATAAACGAGTACTCGGACAAGGATACCTGTGTAGGGGCGCATGGTCTTGAAGAGTAGACAACCAGACCCCGTATGGGTCACATTCCATGTATAAGTACATGGATATGCCAAATACAAAGTCAGGACACACGAGGGATGCAAGAAGGTACACCCTTTAGGGTACACACTGTGTACCCATCTGATACATTATGTACTTAGGCTTTTATATGCTAAGTATAGGAAGAAGTAAAAGGCCAGATGGGACCTTGTGGGTACACGCCGTGTATGGTATTTACATGTTGTGTACTCCTCTATTGGAACCCTTTGAAGTTTTTTCCTGTTTTATTCCCCGGAGTCATATTTGGACATAAGATTAATCTATTATGAGTATTTTTCCATGTATATCATGATAGAAAACTCTTGTATTTATTTGAGAACTTCTAATGGGTGTTTTTAGGATTTTTTCTACATGTATATGTTCTTCCTCCAATAATTGAATTCAGTCATCTCCAGAGATAAACTAGGTGTGAGAATGATGAGTTTGGTGTTCAGAACAACATAGTTTGAGAAATTGATTTGAGATGGGCTATGAGTTGTCTCAATTGACTAGTACCAGTTGTATTTTTTCATTGAGGTCATCTCTCTAGGGAGATCTTTCCTCTTGGCTTCTTTGAGGTCATCTCTCTAGGGAGATCTTCCCTCTTGGCCTAAGAGGTCGTGAGACTAGTTACTTTCAAGGATTCCCTGTAGGATTCCTCTACTTACATTTCAACCTAGAGGGTCTTATATAGGATGCATCTAACCTATTTATATTACCAAGGGTCCCCTATTGGATTCCTTTGATTTAATTTTGACTAATAGAATCCCTTTTAGGATCCCTAGCATGTGTACCATTCTGAGGATACCAAGTAGGATGCCTCTATCATTGTATTCAGTTTTTGTGGGTCCCCTATAGGATAACCTTCGGTATGTACCATTTGAGGATCCTGTAGAGGATTCCTCTTTTATATTTTTAACCAAGGATCTAAAGTAGGATGACTTCACATTTTCATGGACCTTTAACATCCTATGTAGGATTTACTCTTTACCTTTTTTTCTAAGGATCCCAAGTAGGATGCATCTTGAGTGTTTTACTTGATTGACCCAATGGGTCCCCCATAGATTGAACAACCCTAAGATAGTATGTTGGGATTGGGTATAGATGGTATTGGGGGTCACCTTAGAGCCTATTCCAAACTTGTAAGCCCATGTGGTTATGAATGTAGTGTTGGGTTTAGGCATTCAGACACCCTGACTCTCTTGTTTATAATTTCACATGTTAATTGCTAATGTAGCAATGTTTACTAGAGTTGATTTCTGGTTGGTGGTTAAGTGATGCATATTTTTTTCCCTTTTGGATGCATGGACTTTCTTCTTCATATCTATATTATTCATTGGTATACCCAGAAATTCTTTCCTAGGATTCAGCTTTTGAGCCATGTTATTTTTTATATTTACTTGTATACCCAGAGGTACTACCTAGGACTCGGTTGTTGATCCCGTATATATGATCATTATATTATTATAATGTCCATAGGTGTTTTATGGAATCCGGCTACTGATCCTACTTTTGATATATATTGGTATGACATCCCTAGTATTGATACTCATGGATGATTCTACTCCCCCAAGTATTGAGGATGATTTTCTCTCCTCGATTTGATATAAGATGAGGTTTATTACACTCTTCTCAACATGTGGTCTATAGATAATGATTACAATCTCCTCGACATATAGAATATGATAGGGATGATTACACTCTCCCTGACTAGTTACTATACTATAGTGTTGACCATGGCATCTGATATCATTATATACCCAAAATTATTATGCTCTTCTGAATGGTGGGGATGATTTATCTCTCCCATATTAGAGACTCTAGGGGCTCGCATGAAATATCAAAATTTATTTTTCCTTTTATATGGACTAATAGTCAGACCCTTAGGGATTATCTGGGATCAAAATGTCATGATCACCGATGGACTGGGACCTAGGGATCATACATTAGATAGGATTTACATGGCATGAGCAGTAAGATGACTAGCTTAGTGAACATTTAAAATATGTCAAGATGTACTTCCCAAGAATCCATTATTACAGTGATTGGAGGTGAGTATGGGTGAACTTAGGTGTAGGATGAGTGTCCCCCTATGGTGATATAGCTTGTTCAGATATATTCTCGGTATTGGCTAAGGTAGGTATATGTCGATTGGGATTAGGGGCCCAGAGATTGACTTAATGATACACGGATTGAGTGACACAATTTATAACTCAATTCCCTTGTACAGGATGTCTAGGTGATCAAGATTATGGAACCAAGGATCCGATTCTTTTTTGTTTCATTTTACTTGATTCAATTACTCATGAAAATTAATATATATATTTGTGTATCTATGTATAGCTATGGGACTATATATCTATACACATTTTGATATGGACGTACATGGTGGAACTTGGCCAGATGAATGGGATTACAGACCCAAGGTGGACTATGGTTTCAAATTTATTTGTTTTACATACCGTTTCAAATGTGTCTTTTTATGATGAGAACTTTTCTTTTTCATGCACTTATAAAAACATATTGATGGTTTTATCATTGGGTTTGGCCTACTGATATTATTTCTCACCCCTTCACATGTACCTCAGTGTACATGAAGACCTTATGTCTACTTTTTAGGATGAGCACAATTTCCTAGTGGATAGGGATGAGGACTAATGTTTCATGATCAAGTAGAGATACTCATGTGGTTCTTGATCAGGATGATGTAGTTCGATAGTCTCTAGAGATTGGGTATGTGGACTAGCTCAATGTTAGTAGTAAAGCCTTGTATTTTTATTTTAGTTTCTTTTGTATTTCTCTATCTGTATGATTGCCCTACTGGGTGACCAGTTTTATATGTATGACATATTTTCTTGAGCTTTTATAGATTTTTCATTTATTATTACATCATGTTCTATTTTAGTTTATTTACTATTTCAACACTCAATTTCTTTACTGTTGTGTATGATACTTATATATTTTCATTTTTTTCTTACTCCGATATGAGGGAATTGTATCCCCAGTATCACACCATAGGCCCTCATTGATAGTAGGTAGCCTCTAGAATATGAGGTGGCTTGCTTAAGACCTCCTAACCAACTGTATTAGGGAACCATTTTAGTGGAATCTAGGTTGGGATGTCATAAACCGTGATCTATAATACTTGGGTGGAAGAAGAAATATAACTCATGTAATAGAGAACCTTTAAGTAGACATTCATTGAAAAATATGTCCCTCGTGAATGAAAAATTGATATTAAGATAAAGTTCCATGACTTAAATCAAAAGGAATAAGAGAGTGTTGCTAATTATGAATCCACATTAATAAGATTATGTTGGTATGCTATGTATTACAAATGAAACACATAGTGCAATATTGATCAATTTTTTAAGGACTTAAGTCAATCATCTGAAGAAAAAAAATTTCCCAAAGTTTTTAATCATTTGATGAAATAGATTTAGGTGAAATCAAGATGGAGAATGAATTTTATGGAATCAATATATTCAATAGAAACCATGAAAAGAAGAGGACATCTAAGAACTATGGAAAAGGGTATGAATCGAATAAGAATAATATGTTTTATAGATTTCTATATTGTGAAAAATATGGAAAAAAGAACCTTGGGAAATGTTTAAAGGGACTGAGTGTTTTTTATAAGTGTGGAGATAGGGGTTACCATGATCATGAATGCAAGGTGAAGGAGAAAATCAATGATGTCCAGTGATACAATTGTAAATAGATATGGCAATACATAAGACAGTTCCTTAAACATTAATGTAATCTACCAAAGAAGATGCCAAGGGGATATGGCTATGATATTGAAATCATAATATATAAGGTATAAGTACCCAATGTTGTGATGGGAAGTACATTATTCCCATATTCAAATTTATCCAATGTGTTATTTGATTCAGGACCATTAAACTCTTTTATATATAATAAGTATTCCAATAAAATTATACATTTACCTTTCTATTTAATAAGGGGGTTATTAGTAAAAACTATTAACATAAGTATTATTTTAATAAAGATGTGTCAGTTTGTCCCAATGATGAAATATAAACGTTATTTAATTTATAAGCTCATTATCATGCCTATAGTTGAATTTGATATAATTAATAGTATGGACTAACTCTCAAAATATGATGTAAAAATTTATTTTAAGAGAAAGGATGTTACGGTTTGTGAGGAAGATATAGAATCCCTCATCTTTATAGTATAATCTTATTCACCAGATTTTTATCTAGATCAACCCATAGTATCTCTAATGAATGAAATTATTGGAGAAGAAGAGAAAACAAAATATAATGATGAAGAAGGTAATCTTCAAATATATATGTACTAATTTTTTAGGAGTACATTGATGTATTTCTCTAGAAATTACCAAGACATCCCCCAGTGTGTGAAGTTGAATTTTCCATTAATTTAATCCATGATGCAGGGCCAATATTAAATACTCCCTAAAGAATCTCTATTGTGTAATTATTATAGTTAAGGAAACAACCAGAGGGTTTGGGTAATTATAGACTTATCTTCTCTACTATTTCACCATGGGGATACCACATCCTCTTTATCAAGAAAAAATATGGATACATGAAATTGTGAAATGATTATATTGAATTAAGTTCTATTATAATAAAGAAAAAGTATCCCCTACTTTTAATTGATTACTTTTTTGACCAACTTCACAGAGCCCAATATTTTTAAAAGATTGATCTCATTCTGGGTATAACCAATTGTGAGGAAAAAAGGAAGACATTCCAAAAATAGCATTTTAGATTAGGTATGGACATTAAGAGTTTATAGTAATTCCATTTGGATTGAATAATGAACCATATTTTTTTATGGAACCAATGAACACAGTATTCAAGGAATATCTTGATGATTTTGTTGCAGTAGTCATTGATGATTTTCTGGTGTATTCTAAAATCTATGAGGACCATGAGAATAACTTTCATATCATTATTTAGACTCTTAGAAAAGAAGTGTTATATGGTAAATTTAGTAGCTGATATTTCTAGCTTCAAGAATTTTCTTTTCTTGGATATATTGTCTCCAAGGATAGAATATTAGTTGATCCTTCCAAGGAAAAGGCTATCAAAGAATGGAATACACCAAAAAACATAACTAAGGTATGTAGTTTCATTGGTTTGGAAGGTTACTATGAATGATTCATTCACAATTTCTCCTGATTGGACAACCCATTATCCAAACATGTAGATAAAGAGATTAAGTTTGTTTGGATAAAGAATGTGAAGAATGATTTTCTGAATGAAAGGGGAGATTATTAAATGCTCTGATTTTGACTTTACCATTTTTAAATGAGGTTTTTTTTCATATATATTGATGCATTGAATAAGGGAATTGGTTATATATTCATGAAAATGATAAATTTATTGCATATACATTAATGAAATTAAATAAAAATTAATATAACTATCTAACCCAGGATCCTGAGTTAGCGGTTATAATCATCGTTTTGAAAATATGGATCCATTATCTCTATAGTGAAAGATGTGATATAAACATGAATCATAAAATCCTGAAATACATCTTCTCACATAAAGATGTCAATATTAGAAATAGGTGATGGCTCAATATACTCAAGGATTATGATTCCTCAATACACTACAACCCAGGAAAAGAAAATAAGGTAGAAGATGAATTGAGTAGGGATGATCATGAAGTTCTAACCCAAATAATGATTCATAAAAATACTATGTTCATGGATCATTTATAGATGGATACGGGAATTTATAAGGAAGGGGATACATAAATAAATTTTCAAATGATTGAAAAACATATTTATTAAAGAACATAAATAATTCTAATTCTGATGATGAGAACCTTTGGAAGAAAATTAATTTCATGAACAATGGAAAATTAGTAGACTTTTTTTGTGAAGATGGTGTTCTAAAATTTGGACAGAGGATATGTTTTCCATATATACTTGAGCTAAAAATGGAATTTTTTGATGATGCTCATAGCTCAAATTTCTCTATACACCTTGGTATCACAAATATGTATAGTGACTTCAAGGAATACTTTTAGTGGGATAACATGAAGCGAAAAATTTCTTCTTATGTGTCCATATGTTTAGTTAATCAAGAATTGAATGTTATAAGGTATCATCCTAAAGGATTCCTAAAACATATCCCTATGACTAAGTATAATTGGGATGTAATTACTAGGTAATTTGTCATGGTATTACCAAATACTCCTTGAATGAATAATGCAATATGGGTTATTGTTGGTCGCCTAACCAAATATTCTTATTTCCTTACTATAAGGGAAGACCTTAATCTTGATCACCTTGGAAGGATCTATATTAATGATGTTTTAATACTTCATGACTCACCTCTATCAATTGTTTCTCATCAAGATCCCAACTTTACATAGAAATTATGGAAGATTCTTTAGAAGGATATTGACACTGAGCTTCATTTGAGCACTGCCTACCATCCTCAAACTGATGGATAGTCTGAAAGAAAAATTAAAATAATGGATTACATTTTGAGTTCATTCTCACTTGACTTTAAAGGTAAGTAGGATAAGTACCTACATTTGGTAGAGTTTTCCTATAATAATATATTCCATTCAAATATTCAAATGGTGTCGTATGAAGCATTATATGGAAACTGATGTTGTAGTCCAACATTTTGGGATGAATTTGGTGAAAGGAAACTCATAGGCCCAAAAAACATTGAAGATAAAAAGACAAAGGTTATGTCTATTGAGGATCCAATTAAAGAATCTCTATGTAGGAAAAAGAGTTATGCTAACAATCAGAGGAATGATTTAGAGTTCTAAGTGGGAGATCTTGTTTTCTAAAAAGTATCTTCATGGAAGGGTTTATAAGGTTCAGTAAGAAAGTGAAACTGAGTCCCAGGTATGTTTGAACCTTCAATATTATTGAAAGGGATAGACTTGTTGCTTATCGTTTAGCAGACTCACCAAATCTCTCAAAGGTACACAATGTGTTCCTTATATCTATGCTAAAGAAGTACATGTCAGAACCAACTTATGTGATCATATTTGATGATATAGTACCGGAAAATGACCTTTCATGCTATCAAGAATCCATCTAGATTCTTCATAACATAGATTAAGTATTGAGGAATTAGATGAATCATCTGGTAAAGGTACTCAGGAGAAATCAAAAAATGGAAGAAGCAACATGGAAACCAGAGGATTATATGAAGGATAACAACCCACATATTTTTGAAGTTAGTACCCTTTTTTGAGGAAAAAATGTATCACCCCAAAACTATACTATATTTTTCTTTTAGAATAAATTTACTTTTGTCAATAGCTTGCAATTCACACAACTTCGAGTTTAAGAAAAACACTATTTAGTCACATTTTGCACGGTCAATTAAATAATAAAATATTTAGATAATTTATATATTAAATTTATATGATATATATCAAATTAAATTTTTTACACTCATATAATATATTTTATAGGAATAAGATAAGAATAAAATCAGTATTATATATAAATACCTATATTCTGAAAAAGCAGTTTTACCGCCTTTTAATGGCGCACCTATTTTAATTATAAATTTTCATAATTTTATAAATTTAATATGAAAAAATTAAATTCATTTTTTAATGAAAAACATCAAAATTAGGTGAGGTATATTTTTTGGTATTTTTCTCTAAAGTTTCATTTTTGATTGAATAGTGAAAAATAAGGAATTTTACTTCAAAATTGTTTTTTAATATAATTTATTTATGATGTTAAATTATATTTTTATGGATTTTAAAAATTAATTATATCAATTTTATAAATATTAATCCAATTTATGTCATTTTAATCAATTTAACTTTGAAATTGTATATAGAAACACAACAATCTTTTGGAAATTTTTACTTTAAAAACCCACTTTGTCATCCCATTTGTACGATTAAATTTAAACAAATTCCTGCCACTTATTTGAAGTGAATTTTTTAAAATGGGTTCTATATTTTGAATCAGAATAATTTATAATTTATAATAATATCAACATAGTTTTTAACCAAAAATATTAGTGAAAGTGATTAAAATTAATTACATGGATTAAGAGAAATATTAGCTTAATAAAAGACTAAAACTTATCATTAAGAACCAAAATTACCTAAAAACGTGTTAAAAATCAATTTTATGTTCCTATTTATACACTATACTCCATTTTATCTTATTTGACCACTATTGTTTCTACTTTCCAGTGAAAAACGTGGATGGAATTCCCATTTCAAAAATTCACAAAAAATCCACTTATCCTCCACTATAAAAAGTTACTTACCCATCTCACTTATTCACACCTCTAAATCTCTTTATATAATAAATAATATTATAAAATAAGCTCCCAAAATTTCTCCTATCAACATATAATCTTCTCTTTTTTCACAAATCCATCAAATGAATCCATTTGGTACAAACCAAAAGGAGTTACCCAAAGAAGATGTAATATCCTTCCACAAGCTATTTTGTATTACTTCCATTCTTAACCCCATATAATATTATTATTTCATGATTAAATAATACCTTAGTATACTCAATATAATTATATGTTTTTATTAAAGTGTCAAACTACACTTACATACACATCCATCAAATGGGCAATGAACTTACCGTTGGTGTGTATGGTGAACTACCACCTCCCAAAATGTTATCATCCATTTTTACTTTACCACATTTAATGGTTGATAATTAGGATGAAAACAAAATTTTTATATTATATATATTATATTTATATTTTCTTAATAATTATTTTATTTTTATATAACACATACATTCATGCTTTACATTTTGTGTAAATACGATAACATCGTTTGCGGACATGTGGACTACCGCCTCCTCAAAGTGATCTGATACGTTCACAAATAAAATGGAATGAATTAAGGATTATTATAATAAAAATATGTGAAATATGAAAAAAATATGATACTATAAATATAATATATATATATATCATTTAATTTTCATTTATTTAATTACGATAAAGAAAATGTATTAGCGTTCATGCATACATATGGCCTACCATCTCCAAAAAGAGTGCATTTTATTTCCTATCTCCAAATATTATGGGTTATTATAAATACATATATAATGAATATATATTATAATTAAATAATTTTTATATTCTTTTGGTTATTAAATAATGATATAAGTAATAGTAATAATAAGTTGCAAGTCAAAACTTACTTGATAAACTAGGCAATTAATGCCCAAAATAGTCAAAATAATGAATGATTACTAACAAATGGAAAATAAGATATTATAGGAAGATAATATATGATATTATAAATATGATTATAGTTTTTTTAATAATTTATTAACTTTTTTAAAACCCTTATACATGAGTTTAAAGGATGTTCACCAAAATGGAAATTCAAGGTAAGGGATTCTTATCTAACTTTTCTTTTCATGAGGCATATGTCATTTTCACCACTTATTTATTTAGGGTGGTTTATCTACATCCAATATTAATATATTATATTATGAATTATTTTATCTTAATTCCATTTTATGTTTCTCTTTTAATTACCTCACCCAAGGGGTTTAGCTTGAAAATTACCATGTGGAAAAAGTTATCTTTATTATCACACTTTCTTTTGTGATTGTTAACTTTATCTTGAAAAAATTACTATATTACAATTATTTTTCACCTAATATTTACTTAAATATTCATATTTTTGGGTGATATATATTATTTTTTCCTAAATTGTATACCATTTTTACATATAGTGTTTACTTTGACATTTATTGGATTATCTATGGAAATGTTGATAAATATTTATCCTTTATTCAATATAGATATTTGATAAAGAATATTTTTTATTAATTTAATTTATTACTTGATATGAGGAATGGTTTGGATAGGATATTAATTTTTGGTCCCTAACTTTATATATACCCTTGATGCATCAAAATGTTATAATGAGACAAATAAGTTGCCTAAATTAAACGGGTTTCTACCTGTAGTTTTAAATCATCATGTGAAAGGTCATCATAATATAGGTCTTTGTGTGAATCGAACATGAAATCAAATAATTAAGAATTTCCTTAATATATGTTTATGTTCTTATTTTATTATCCATGATATTTTCATATGATAAAATCTGTGGATGCATTTCATTATTATTTTATTGATTAAATGGTATGTGTTTCAGTTATTTTCCTTTACATGTTGATTATTCCTTATCTATCTATTTTAATGGTATGTGTCATCGATTATTTAACTTTCCATGTTGATGTATTTTATTCAATTCATTATTGTTTTTTATTTAATTACCCATAATGATTATTTGAGATCACCCTTATTATGTTTCTTTTCCCCAGGTTATGAAGAGGAATCCTTTGATTGAGTTTCAAGGATGATGAGATTTTACTTATGTGATGATTTATTTTCTCTTACCAATGTATTATGAGAATCATGTATGTAATATAGCATTCCAAAACATCTAAACTGATCAGTACTTTGGGAATTTATTCCTTGTAATCATACCTATGTAATAATGTATTGTGATCGCTCTAAGATTTTGGGGTCAGGACGTTATAGTCATATAGAGTAATCATCGATTAAATCAATCCTAATTGGGTATGATTACTCCATTAATACAAACAAATATATTTTAGTGTTCCAAGATGAGTGAGTTATAAAATAATACCACAATATCTCAGATGATCAGTGAATTCCTAAATCAATTATTCACCACCCCAAATTGATTACAAAATATTAATACATTTTCGCACCTAATTTTGTTCTTCATTCTAAAACTATTTCATTTTTTCAAAAGTTTAAAACTTTTTTATCATAGGAATAAAACAACCATAGTTACTAAATTCATTGGTAAAGGCAATGAAGTACTCAGAAACACTACTTTATTTTGTGCTCATTGGTCCATATATATCATTATGTATAAGTTCAATCAGACCAAAATCGCTTTCAAATTTTCTAATAAAATTTGTTTTGGTTATCATTCCTAATAAAAAATATTGACATGTATCAATTGATGCATAGTTGTATTGTTTCAAAAATTCTTCTAAATTAAGGATTTGGATGTGTTTCACATTTATATATCAATGGAAACAATTCTATATATAGGTGAGAATAGAGACTATCTTGGAATTATATATATAAATGATATAAACCAGGTTATCCATATATATAAAGTATAAACTTATAACAATATTACCATTTACATAAAACATTTCTTTATTTTTATATATAAAAATTATTCTTCATAATAATGATTGAACATCCCATCTTATACAAGAAAGATCCATAAATCAAATTTATGTTTTTGGTAAAAATATAATAATAGTTCTCCAATTGAGGCTTAATCCACTTGGTACACTTATATTATAAGTGTTGGATTATAATTTAGAAACTCCTACACCATTTTCGACATGAATATCTATTTATCCCTTCATCAATTCACTCATATATCTAAATCTACGTTTATTATATAAAATTTATGATGTACACCCAATATAAAATTACCATGAGTTAGTGGTAGTGGAATTGATTTATATATAATTCACATTAAAATTATTAGAATTATTTTCTTTGAAAACACTTCTCAACCCAAGATACCAATCTCAAACTATATTATAGTTTTCAACTTTTAGGGATCTCAATATGATTATTAGGATGTTTTCTAAAATATATAATAAATAAATTTTTGTTAGTGATTATCATGTTTTATATTTTTCCATCAAGTAATTTTAATGAAATTTCTATAAATAAAAATGATAACCCAATACATAACATATATTTAGTGATTCAAGAATCATATTTCATAAATAAATTTTTCCCTTTTGGATTAAAACTCACTAATTTAGTTATTTAGGTAACAAATCATGATAATCACAATAGCTATGACTCTTGGATAATTGATTGGAGAAATTATTTTCCATATCAATCATATGGAAAATAATCAACTCAATACCTCTACCATTCAAATAAAAGGGGTTTCCCAATAAATTCTAACCCAAATTACACAATGGGATCTGGTTAACTATCCCTTAAGATTAACAATTCTTACCTTTATACAGAAAATATCGTTTATAGGTACCTTTATTTGGCCCAAAACTAACCAATTGGATGATTTATTTCTTGATATGTTTAAATTTGGAAGGAATATCACAATTAGTTTTTAAACAATTTTCTTACAAATACTCACCAATTTAATATATAAAAAATAGATAGTAAATTCATAAATATTTAATCATATTAAATATTTATCTTCTTATGTTTTATTCCACTATGTATGAATTCTTCTAATGATTTCGTTTTGGAATCTCATTCCATCCACTAAATTAATGTGTTCAAACCACATTAATGTGTATCCTTTTACACAACCCAAAGAATGTGTTACTTACCTAAACATATAATCCAAACCTATATATATACATATCCAAATTAAACCTATGCATAAGTTGGTTGAATTAATCATGTAAGGGTTTTAAATTATATCAAATATAAAATCTTCACATGAGTATTCCTGAAGCCACTTATAGACAACCTCCACATTTCTAGATGAAGTCATAAGCCTCTATACCAATAAAATGTTCGACCAAAATTCCCTCTACCGATAGATACCTTACATAAGGGAAAATTAAATTCATAATATTTCTAAAACTGAATATTATAAAATGATATCTTATAACTAAATTAAACCAATAACGTTAATTTAAAATTAAGGAAAATTTAGATGGAAAATAAATCTTATAAATTCATAGAAAGAATGTAATTCATGGATAGATATTCAAATATATAAAATTTATCATATAAATACATCATACTTGATATTTAATTTAAAAAAAATTAAAACAAAAAAATTCTAAATGAATAAAAAAATAAATAAACACTTTATTTATGTGTGAAAACTTGAGATAAAAAATATAATTTTTTTCATATATATTTTAGGCGTGATAAATCTCATTTTAAAGTTCTTAACAATTATAATTTATAAAAAAATTATAAACTATAAGAAAAATAGATAAAATAAATGATTTATTTAATTTTGGTTTGGAATAAAAACTTCATAATACATTATCTCATAACATATTGTCAAGGTGGAATCCCACACTATGATATCTCATAATGTAATTTCAGGAAAAGTACCCAAAATTAAAGTACATTGTCTTACAACATAATACCAATATTAATATAACATATTACATTATCTCATAATGTAATGTTAATAAGTCAAAAATATGATACTTTTTTCATGACATAGGATGCAATCTACACTATCATATATCATATATTGTGCCTAAAAATCCATATTAAGTTATCAATATAATGTAAAATCGAGACCTAGTGCATGTTACATTATCTAATAATCATAAAAAGAGAGAATTTCATGATATTATGTTATCATATATTGTAATTTCATTCTATATCATTGAAAAATATATTATTTAATAAAATTTTTCAAGAGAAAATATAGGATATTATATCACATAATCATATCTTCAATCTCTCTCTTGAGTGTACATTAAAACATAATGTATTCTAATGTATGAGAACCTCTGATTTTGTTATCACATAATGTAATGTCATTTAAGATGTTACTGTCATGTTATGTTAATCATTTTCCTTGTAAAATTATAAAATGAAAATTTTGAACCTTTTAAGAATCGAGGAATCTATACAATTGATGGGGTTTGGGTTTTCATCATATGAACTCGACTGTAATAAAATAGATGGAATGATTGATGTATATTTAATCGGTTAAATATTATATTAAATTAAATTAATAGAAACTAGTTAACACCTTTACAACCATAAGATCTATCTTCAATCATTAATAGAGTACATTATATTTGGATCACTAAAGTAGAAAAAAGTTTTTTTCCATTGAGTTGATTACGTCGGCCTTGAATCCTCAATCATATCAAGAGAACTCTGGATCAATGACGAGGTGTTAGAACCTTATCCAATAGATAAATGTTGATCCAAAATATAAGATAGATTTATCTAGATTTCAATAAATGAGTATATATCCAATGAACGGAAATCCTTCCTATTTATAGTTCATCCCAAACTTTCTTCATTAAATCAAGAGTGTCAGCCTTATTGGGTTCAATATCAAGGAACTCATACATTATATATCATTGGAGTAATGTTAATTGAACACTTAAATGAATGATAGAATCCATATATGAATGAACTATTTTATTTATAACTGAATAAATATGGTGGAGATATTTGGTTATGCTAGCCATAAGACCAGGTTACATTGGGTGTAATGTAATCTCATTATTTACAAAACTTTCAATCTAGACTACGTTGGAATCAAAATATGATATTGTTTTGTTAAGGTTACATTAGAGAAATATCCTCAAGCCCTTTATTGCAGATACATTAGTGAAAAAATATTCTCAATCACATATAAACCACACTTGTATTGCCTACCAATACACATCAAACAATGTAAATTGTTGTTATAACCAAAAGGTGAATAATTAAAAAGGTTTCTTTATAGTTATTCTCTATATTTACAAATTTCTATTGGTTAGACCTATGATGGAATGAATATAATAGTTTAAGTGTTAATTTTCAGTAAGTTTCCTGCTGAATAATATTGGTTCCTCTATATAGACATTGGGGATGTAGATCTGAAGACACTAGAGTTCTATAATATAGTTCCTTATTAGCTAGAGTACATTTATAAGGAACTTGAGATATTCTAAAAGAGTGAGTATAATCATGTGATTATTCCCATTGAAAAAAATTTCAAACTTACAAAGTATAAGACATCAAAAATTTAAGAGTATGCTAAGAACAAGGAAAATGTTCTATATTAATCCACCATTGGATACCTAGTGTTTGGAATGGTTTGTACTAAGACTGATATCACATAATTGGTAGGTATGGTTAACATATTCACAGAAACTCGTAGAAAGGATCAGTGGGAGTTTATTATGTTGATATCATGTTATCTCAAACATTAATGGGGTATTGAAATATGTTTTGGAATATATGATACCTTGCATAGGTCTTCATATGCTAAATTTGGTAGAGATACTAATTCTCAAAAGTGAACCACTAGTTTTTGTTTAAATTATGAGGCACTTCCATGAGATGGATTTCATGGTTACAACCGGTAGTTACACTATTAACCATAGAAGATTATTATATTGTACTTATGAAAGTAAGGAAATATTTGGTGTGGCTGAAGAATTTGATGGAGTAAATCAAAATAGGGAAAGAGATCTCCAAGTTGTACTATGATAGTCAGAGTGTGATTCACTTAGACATGAATCTAAGATTTTATACCTAAATGAATAATAATTAATAGAAATTGTAATCTATTTATTATATTATAGAGGATGGGATGTTTGTACTATGAAAGGATTAAGATAAGTAGAATCTATAACATAAAATTACAAATGTTATAGCACATGAATGTCTAAAACACTAGTGTGCATCAATAGGTCCTAGATAATATGGCGGTCTTAGGATATCAGAATATTTAACTGATTGGATGGTGTATTTTGAAGAATATAGGTATTAATATTAGTATTTGTGACTCATGGAACTCATTGATGAACCCTGAAAATAACCTCAAGTGGTAGGTTGTTAGGATTGGTGTGCGAATACATTTTTATGATAAGTATTATTGTTCCCAAAAATAAGTAACTTTTAGAACCTGTTAAAATCACCATATGTTAATTTTATAGTTAATTCAAACCCATAAGTCTAAAACGTAATAGCGATAGTAATATAGGGACTATAGAATGTAAGTTTTATTGCTAGAGGATGAGTTCCTGAAGATAGAAATGATATGGGAAGTCATGTGATAGAGAAAAAAATAATTATGTAAGATTCATTATTTATGATATGTAAGAGTATTCTAAAAGAAATTTAATATCCAATCCTTATAGTCTCTATAATCATTCACTACTAACTAGCAGATCCATTTGAGACTACTATTAACATTTATTATGGGGCTTTATACCCATGAAGATTGGATCCATGATACATCCACCTCATGATTAAAACATTTTAGTTGAATATGGATAACCATAAAATTTTTATTTTATATGATTGGGATGAGGTCATTTGTACTATGGGATAATGTGATCTTTAGAGCTTTTTGTTTGATTTGGGGTTGATTTTTGGTATTATAGTTTTTATTTACTCTTTATTGTGATTTTATTGTTTCTTATGGATTAAAATTTTGTTCAAACCATGTAAATACTTTGGTTCCTTTATTTTTTATTTACTTTGATTTATTTCTTATTTTCGTGGAAGTAAAATTATAAGTGCCACTTGATAGTTTCATATGGTTTAGGGTTAGGGTTCATGGCTATGTCATGTGGCATCGTAATTTTAAAGACAACTTCTTTGGGGCATATATGATCTAAAACTTCTAGTGACCTTGTTCCACACTTTAGGATGAGAGGGTAGGTTTTTTGGAAGATAGTTCATCTGAAAGAATACATGTGTGCAAAGAAATCAAGTTCATAGTGACCCATCCTAGTGTAAAATAATTAAGTCTATCCATTTAGGTAAATCTGGTAGCCCATCCCAAAGAATATGGGAATGGGTATAATAAGTTAAGAAAATCTTCTGGTCTATTTTATTAATGATTTGTGGTGTTGAGATCACATACAAATATATTTGACCTCTTCACCTTATAAGGAGTACTTTTTTATGCAATCTATAACAACAATATACAATATCTAGGCCATCCACACATGCTTATAAAAAAAATACACAACCCTATTATCCATGAAACGGTCGACGTGTTTAATATAATTTCAGGAGCAATATCAACCAACATACTAATAAAAATATATCAATAACATGATTGATAAAATACAACAAAAATATTAATAAATTCAAATCCATTCTCAACACACCAATTATTAGAACATATAACAATGAAAGTAACCTTAATGGTTTACAATCTTGGAAAAAGTAATAAATTAGTCTTAGAATAGGGTAAAATAATAAAGAAATGAGGAATGTGCTAGAATCATCCAAATGGAACTGTATCGGTATAATATTCCCAAATACCAATACATACATAGATGATTTTGATTAAGATGGTTGGAAATTAATTATGTCAACTCTGTTGAGATCTGCACTACACGACCAGGGAACACTAATGGTAGTTCTCAAAATCACATGGGTAAGACATAACATATAGTGTGGGGTCAAGTTAGTAGAAAATTATTTATTTAAATGGTATAGGTTCAAGGAATTACACCAATGAGATTAAAATTATAACATAATAAAATAAAATATCAATTATGTGATCACGTTTCAAAGATGAAAGACGAGTATCATTGAAAATATATTTTTTCGAATAATTTTTGATTAAGACATAAATGAATAAATAGAGGAAACTAATTTTGAATGTATTTTCAAAATAGAACATTTAGAAAAGGGTTTTTCATAAAACTTCACATAAGACAAGCCTTTATAGAAGACAATGGAAATTTTCCAGTGTCGGGTTAGGTAAATGTTAAATTACAATCCTTTCATATTGAATCACATCCTTCCACCTCATAAACCCAGCCACCACACAACCACAAAATAACTCTCTTAACCATATTTTAGGTGTTGTTTATTTAATTATATCTCATTTTTGATTATGTGGTAATTGTTTATTCTTATAATAGAATATAGGTAGCACACAACAAAATACACCTTAGTTATATATATACACACCAAGATAGTTTAGTACAAGTGAGACTCTTTACTTATAATATTTCCTAAAAAGGATTGAGATAAAAGACACACAAATAATCCTCATTTTAATCCGTGATTAAAAAAGGTAATTTTACAAAAAATTGAAAAAAAATCATTTTGGAACAAGGATCTAGAAGAAGTTACCCTACTCACATATTAATGGGGATCTAAAACCATGGTCAATGACTAGAAAGTAAACCACAAGTACAATATAGTTTAATGTATTTTATAATTTCATCAAGATTAAATGAGTTCTAGTTACATAATTCCCAAAAAAACATCATTTTAAAATATTATTGAAATTCATCCAGTAATATCTTAAAAATATAAGTAGGATTATTTATTAATTTAATAAAAAATGTAAGATATCCTATTAGTGGCATATCTCGAGAATCACTCAGTGTGTTGAGACCACCTAAAAATACTAAGGTGAGATTTATAGTTCCAACCAATACTTAATAAGAACCTAAAAATACACTAAACCACAATTACATAAACAAAGGAACCAAATTATATATCCATTAAAACACTAAAATAACTAAAACTCAAAGGAAAATAAGGCAATAAATTCTAAAAATACCTCAAAAATAACAGTAACCTAAATCCCTCAATATCATTAATAGAACAACCCAAAATATACACCTTGATATATTAAAATCCCTAACTAAAACATGCCTCAATAACTTACAACCAATATGATGATAATGAAGGGAAAAAACACTCACACAAGCCTTAATGTTACAAATGAAGAAGAAACAACTTGGTTTTTAGTGAATTCCACCATGATCTAGTGGAACTCATCATGAAATCCCACTTTAAAGAAAGAGATTTGAAAAGAGTTTGGAATAATTGCTAAGATAAGAGAATAGGGGAGACTGAACTTTGATTTCAATATGAAAAAACTCTTGTGAATATCCCATGAAGAATGGGGAACGAAGGAGGGGAAGATTGAAACCAAATAGATCCATGGGAGGTCTCTCAATTAGATAAGAAGTGAAGTGGATTTAAGGAAGGGATGAAAGGATTAAATTGATTTCAAGTGAAAAGACCAAATTTCCCCTACTTTGAATGATAATAGTTTCAGACCATAAGGTACTCATTTTGGGTCTACTGAGTATTAGCTTCATTTAAGATTGAATTATTATATATTTTTGATGGTGAAAAATTTATTCCCCATGCTTACCTGAATATGGATGTTATGTTGTAACATCCTAGGAATTTGGAAAATATTTTTCATTTTTATTTATATAGGTACAACTATCCATAGCAACTCACACACACTACCAGAAATTTAAAATAAACCCACTGGCCTAGGTACTTGAGCACATGACCATACCCCAAACCCAAACCCACCCTCACCACCGCAACTGACCGTGGGGGGAACACATATTTTCATTTTTTGTAAATGTTAATTTAATGGTTTATTTTATAATTAAAACAAACTAAAGTATGATTTAACATAAAATGAAATTCCTTTCTTCAATCAATTTTAGTTTTGGTTATAAATTAGGATAAAATATTACTTTTATTTTCAAAAAAGTTTTATTTTATTGAGAAATATTTTGATGAAAATATATTAAATTTTTAGTAAATATTATAATCCAAAAAACCTAAAATATTTTTTTATATATAATTTCAAATATACAATTCTTAATGCTAAATTTTACATTAATATTTTCAATGAAAAATATTTAATTTTATATGTTAATTAAAAAAACTAATTTTAATGTTTTTTCTCAAAAATAAGAATTTAATGTTTTTTTGTGGTACAAATTTATATTTATTTGAACGAAAATTGTTTTAATATGATTAAAATTAATATAATATAAATGTTAAGGCTACTTAAATATTTATACTTGTAGTAAAATATTTTAGTTGATAAACAATGACATTTATATTAAAATCAACACATTTCGCATTAATATCATTATATTATAACCTTAATAAACAAAATATAAGTAACTCAATTACAACAATAATAAAATTATAGAATCATATGCATAAAATATTATATATTTTTTATTTTAATTTACTTAATTTACTAAGTATATATATATAATTTTCCAACAATGATCCCACTAGGGACCCACCCTAACCACATGTGTGGGACCAGAGGTTGACCACGTGGAAGGAAGGTCAACCCATAAAGACACATAACAATAGATAGGTGAATAGAAAGGATATTGGGGTAATATCAGCTGCATAGCATGCTCGGGTGATCACGTGGGCATGGGCAACACGGGTTGGCATGGATTTTGAGCCTATGTGTGTGTATGTGCATCTAGGTGTTGATCCCCTGATTCCTTGGTGGACTCTCCTTTTGAGAGTGGTTATTATAAATAGAAATGGTCGAATGGAAAAAACATTGATGTGGAACACATGAACTTAGGTACTATTCAACTAACATAAGATCATCAATTTATAACGCCACCATCTGATCAAATGAATCTGAGCAATCCGATCTTCTCATCATGGTCCATCTTAAACCTTCTACCCGAACTAGTAAACCTCAATGCCATTATCTTCTCCTTTTTCCTCCCAACACAAATAATTTCTTCTTCAATTACCACATCACCCTTGGTTGCCTCCATAATATTACCACCCTACGAACCCATTCATTCATTCTCTATCTTTAGTAGGTCATATTCAACCTCTTTCTAGTAGTGTTTCTTGTTTTTGAAAAATGTATATATTTATGAATGTGTGTGTGTGTGTGTGTATACCCTCCATCATTATCTCAAAAAATAAATCCTCTTGGAATCATTCTTAAATAATTCAACAAAATTTGATGGTACCCTATGATTCATTGGGTTTCTTCAGTTGTAACGATAAGTTATATGTATATACATATTCCATCAATATATATGTATACTATATAGAACAAGGTGAAATTTGAATTTGAGATATCTAAGTGAAAAATTAATAGAAATATATATATATATCTATAACCATTAATATTAAAACCAGGTTTTTCCACATATTATTTATCTTACTCTGTAAGACAAAATAATTTCAAATTCCATAAGCTTCGTATTCATATTTTTATAGGATATTAATTGTTCGGATATTCTATTGATCCAAAGTGTCTACTTCACGGGATATATATAACAAAATTTATCCTATTGAATATTACTAGATGTATTTGGAAGAGATATATATACATATATTAATATAGAAATCAATATTCTGGAATATTCACTTAACATTATATATATATAATTAAATAGTCAATATTTTAGGTATATATAAAGAGGTTTTCTTTAAGAAATACCCACTTAGAAACCTTGATGTTATATCTTTCTAGTTGGGGTGTGTTAGAAGATGTGAGAAATGGGATAAAACCAATATAAATAGATTACCTTAAAAAAGATATGAATTTGTGCATGGTTTTAAGGTAAGTGGGGATTATTATGAAATTAAAAATTTTATAAGATAATTTTATTTATGAAACTTTTTCTTTTAAAAACCCTCTTGTAAGGGAGAGTCTCTAAATTTTACCAAGAATATATTTTCTAGAAAAACCTAGATGAAGGTAAATGTTTTATTTTTTTAATTCTTCTTACTTTAAAATTTTAGCTTCAAGAGTTTTCACTTATGAACTTACAAGTTAGATTTAAAGTGTTAATGTTATCATTTTATGCATTTAATAATCTTTAAAATTTATGGATTTTGGTCCTGATAATAGGTATTTCAATCAATTTTTCATGTTATTAACATTCCATTCATGTTTAATAATGTTTTTGTTATAATAATTATAAAGTGGTTTTTGAAATGTAGAATTTTCTCCTTTAAATGAGGTAAATTATATTTTTTATGTAATTATTTTTCTTTTGAAAATAAGTTACATATATGTAAATTTTTTAAAATAATGTTTTCCTGGATTATAATTAGAAAATAAGAACTTATAAAAATGTTTTATTAAAAATTTTGAACTTGGGTATCATATGAGATTATGAGGAATGGGGAGAGAAACCATGAACTCATGGGGATTTTTCCAACAAGTGTTACTACATATAGCCTCATAGATTTATTCTGGTTTTCTCAATATCATTAATCTCTATATAATTGTTATTATTTTCAAAGTAAATATTTAAAGTTTTAAAAAGGGAAATCCATTTTTGTTTCAATGTTTTATATATTTATAAATTGAAAATATTTTTTCAAAGTGATATGTATTTCTTAAGGTTTTGTATTGTATTTCCTATAATTATATTTTTAGAAAACAAAATAATTATTTTCGAATATTATTTAATTATATAAAATGTTTTATATTTGATAAAAAAATTCAAAGAGTTTTTATGGTATTTATAAAATAATTTTTAACCATAGATTTAAAACCCCTTATTTTAAAATTTTATACTCACCCTGTATTTTAAAATATTTTTCACTGGCTCATTAGAAGTTCTAATAGTGTGTGGATTTTTTAAGGAACATGAGCGAGTGAATTCAAATAATTTTTTTAAATTTTTATTAGATTATTATATGATATGAGGTTTTTTATAATCCTATAAAAACATGACATGAAAGATCCTCAATTTTGTAAATAACTATATATATTTTTAGTTTATTTTATTATAAAACAAATATGCAACATGTTTTATCAATGGATCTAGGAGTTTGGGTATTTGGCCATCTCATTTCATATCATAGGAATGGTTTTTAAAACATTGGATATTATAATGTGTTTATTGATGATAATTTAATAAGTTAGAGGTATTATTTTGAAGTTCAATGAAAATTAAATTCTACGTGGTTATTAAGATTATAGAATTTCATCCACCTTAGATTTCCTAAATTTTGAGAAGTAAAATTTAGACTTTCATAAAGTAAGAGAAATAATTATAATGTTTAAATTCCTTTATGTGGTGGGAGAATGTAACCTCCTTAAAATTTTAAGAATATTATTCCTTTTAATCAATGTTAGTTTAATGGTTTTTTATATAATTAAAATAAACTAAAGTATGATTTAAAATACAATTAAATTTATTTATGCAATCAATTACAATTATGATTATAAATTAGGATAAAATATTCAAAATATTATATATTTATTTTATTTTCAATGAAATTGTATTTTATTGAGATATATTTTGGTGAAAATCTATTAAATTTTTAGTAAATTATATAATTAAACAAAATGAAAATATTTTTTCATCAATATTTAAAATATATGATTCATTATGATGAATTTTACATTATTAATTGTAATGATAAATATTTAATTGTATAATTTAATACTAGAAAATAATTTTAATTATTTTTTCATAAATAAGTATATAATGTTATTTGTGTCACAAATTTATATTAATTTGTAAGTATTTCTTAAAAAATAATGATAAGTAATCTAATATAAAATTTATGGTTACTAAAATATTAATACCAGTAGTAAAATATTAAAAATGATAAAAAATGACATTTTTATTAAAATTTTTACATTTAGAATTAATATATTTATGTTAGACCCATAGAAAAAAATATAAGTAACTCAATCAAAAAAAGAATTAAATTATAGATACCAATGCCTAAAATATTATATGGCTTTTATTTTAATATCCTTAATTTAATTAGTATATATATAAAAGAAATTGGCCTACTATGATCCCACAAGGGACCCACCTCATCCACAGTTGTGGGACTAGAGGCCAACCACATGGGAGGAATGACTACCTGACAGACCACATGACATCAGAGAGGTGTGAGAACCTACGTATGGGCAGACCAATGGGTGAAAAGAACCTACATAGTACAATTGGGTGAGCGCGTGGGCATGGGAAGTGCAGGTCATCGTGGCTTGTGAGCCTGAGTGTGAGTGTGAGTGAGTGTGTGTGTGTGTGTGTCTATCTGTGTGTGTGTGCGTGTCTGTATGTTTCTGTGTGTGTGTGTGTCTATCTTTCTATCTCTCTATCTCTCTGTCTCTCTATCTCACGTGTGTGTGTGTGAGAGTGCGAGTGTGTGTGTTAGTGTGTTTGTGTGTGTGTGTTTGTGTGTGCATGTGTGTGTTTGTTTGTGTCTCTCTATGTGTGTGTGTGTGTGAGTCTTTGTACATTTTTGTGTGTGTCTCTCTCTCTATGCCTCTCTGTCTTGTGTGTGTTTGTGTGTGTCTATGGCTTTTTCTATGTTTGTGTGTGTCTTTGTGTGTCTTAGTGCCTCTGGGTCTCTCTGTCTCTTGGTCTCTATGTCCTTGTGTCTCTGTATGTGTTTGTGTGTCTGTGTTTGTGTATGTGTATGTATGTATGTATGTATGTTTTTCTGTCTGTCTGTCTCTCTGTTTGTGCATGTGTGTCTGTGTCTGTGTCTATATTTTTCTATCTCTTTCTATCTCCACGACTCTCTATCTCTCTGTCTCTCTAATTATTTGTGTCTGTGTGTGTGTGTGTGTGTCTGTCTGTCTGTGTCTGTGATTGCATATGTGTGTCTGTGTCTGTGTGTGTCTGGGTGTCTATGTGTCTGTATCTATGTTTTTCTGTGTGTGTTTTTGTGTTTTTGTGTCTGTGTTTGTTCCTGTGTCTATGTCTATGTGTGTGTGTGTGTGTGTGTCTATGTATGTTTATGTGTCTATGTTTGTGTTTGTGTCTATGTCTATCTGTGTCGGTTTGTGTCTATCTGTGTCTGTCTGTGTTTTTCTGTGTCTGTATCTCTGTCTCTCTCTCTAGGTCTATTTTTCTCTCTCTCTGTGTGTGTGTGTGTGCGTGTCTTTGTGTTTGTGTGTCTGTTTATGTGGGTGTATGTGTGTCTCTATGTCTTTATATGTGCCTATCTTTGTGTGTCTGTGTCTGTGTCCGTGTATGTGTATGTGTATGTGTATGTGTATGTGTCTGTCTATGTATGTCTGTGTCTGTCAGTGTCTACCTTTGTGATTTTGTCTGTGTGTCTATGTGTCTGTCTCTGTCTCTGTCTCTGACTATCTTTGTCTCTCTCTCTCTCTCTCTCTCTATGTCTGTCTGTCTGTCTGTCTGTCTGGGTCTAAGTCTATGTGTCTGTGTGTCTATGTTTGTGTGTGTATATGTGTCTGTGTGTCTATATAGGTGTATTTCTATGTGTATCTGTGTGTTTATGTGTCTTTGTGTTTGTATCTGTGTATGTGTCTGTGTCTGTGTGTGTGTCTGTGTCTGTGTTAGTGTTTGTGTCTGTGTTTGTGTATGTCTTTGTCTTTCTGTGTCTATATGTGTCTGTATTTGTATGTCAGTGTATGTGTATCTATCTGTGTCTATATGTGTGTGTGTGTGTGTGTCATTGTGTGTGTCTGTGTGTGTGTATGTGGGTGTTTCTATGTGTGTCTGTGTGTGAATGTCTGCGTTTGTCTGTGTCTGTGTCTGTGTATATGTTTGTGTCTGTGTCTTTGTGTGTGTCTGTGTCTGTGTCTGTGTCTGTGTCAGTGTCTGTACCTGTGTATTTTTCTGTGTCTGTGTCTGTGTCCATATCTGTGTTTGTGACTGTGTCTGTGTTTGTGTTTGTGTCTGTTTATGTGTCTGTGTCTCTGAATGTTCCTGTGTATGTGTGTGTGTGTCTGTGTCTATGTCTCTCTGTGTGTGTGTGTGTGTGTCTGTGTCTATGTCGGTGTCTGTGTCTGTGTCTGTGTTTGTGTCTATGTAAGTGTTAGTGTTTGTGTCTGTGTCTCTCTCTGTGTTTGTGTTTGTGTCTGTGTCTCTATATGTCTATGTGTGTATGTGTGTGTCTGTGTGTGTGTGTGTTTTTATGTTTGTGTCTGTGTGTGTCTTTGTGTGTGTTGTTTTTGTGTTTGTGTGTGTGTGTGTGTGTCTTTGTTTGTCTGTATTTGGGTGTTTATGTGTCTATATGTGTATGCATGGGTATGTATGTGTTTGTTTGTATATGCATGTGTATGTGTATGTGTCTAAAATTCTGATGTATTAAGGGGCTATAACGGGCTCTTTTGGTCACTAAATCTAATTCATTTATCATTCAAAGTTAATAAATAACAATTCAATACATAGTAAACATGAACATTCATATTGAAAATCTAAAATAAAAAATATTAACATTTTCCTCTGTCAATAAATAGAGAAACATGATCCTAAGTCATCAAGAGTAATATGATGAATAATATCATTAGATTATATCCCCAAAAAAGCATAATATTTATCAAAATATGCTGTCACAGATGAAAATACTTTTAAATGATCACTGGAACATTTCTTAAATAAAAATACCACTTATTTTGAAATCACTAATTTAAAATCTAAAAATTTCTAGAATATTGGAAAAAAAAATCCATGAAAATAACCATGAAAACTTTTAAATGACGGTTATGGAAAGAAATAGTCATGATGGAGGGAAAAGTCGTTCAGGTGGTAAATGTTAAATTAAAGATTTTATTCAAACCATTGGTAAAAGTACCACATTCAAAAAATGAATACTTCATTTAATTTTTTTAATAGAAAGTAAAACATGGGTAGAAATGACTAAAAAATAATTAGAGAATATTAAAAACATTATTCAATACATCTTAATGAAAATATGAACATGGAAGAAAAATATTTCCAATCAGATAGAAAAATAGGCGGTTTTTCTTAGAAACATTATTTTGGAATTTTGGGTAAGATAAAAATGAAAGATAAACCTATAATTTCTAGAAAAAACCTAAGGGGAATAAAATATATGGTGTTTAAGATAAAAAAATATCAAATAATTCCCTCAACATAATCTTAAACATAAACAATCTCCAATAAGGATGAAATTTCAAGATACTCTTACCTCCAGTTCGACTTGTTTTGTATGTTTTTTATCATCATGTAAAATACATTTAAATTTCTAATACATCTATAAAAGTATCAAATTTATACTTATAATACCATAAATTTTTTCTTATAACATCTTATCACCCATTCATTAACAATCTTTAATTAACACCATCATTTCGGGTGCTAAATGATTTGTTTTCCAAGTATGTTTTGATTGTACAGTTATGGTATTTTCATCTTCATCATGGATAAATACTATAAATAATGTTATTCATGATATAAATATCACATATATTAATTATATATATATATATATATATATATATATTTAAAACCATAAAATAATGGATTATTTGAAAATGAATCACATTTCTATGTGGAGGTTTTACTCCACACATACTCAAAGATAACATTATAATATTTTAATGGATGGTAGGGTAAGATGATAAGTGATATATTATATTTTTATAATCATAATTATATTATAAATAATATATATATTACTTATTTTTATCTTTATAACCATCCATGTAATGTAGTGATGAAAAATGAATTACACAGCTACGTAGAGACGATAGGTCCTTAATACACAAGCGATATTTTCATTTTTCCATTGGATGATGTGGAGGTTTAAATTGGCTTCCTAATATTCATTGTAAAATATAATTTTGTTTATGATGCTACTG
Source organism: Viscum album (assembly GCA_963277665.1). Lineage (NCBI taxonomy): Eukaryota > Viridiplantae > Streptophyta > Magnoliopsida > Santalales > Viscaceae > Viscum > Viscum album. The sequence goes on along the minus strand of OY728127.1, from coordinate 399,052,008 downwards.
TAATTATTTTATAATGTGTACAAAATATTTATAAGAAGTATAACAAGAAATAACTTTCAAAGAGTCGGTATGGTCGATTACCTCTTCTTCGAGAGACCCCCTCTGGCTTACAACTCAAGCTTTCTTAGCATAGGATAAGAGAATAAGCTCAAGAATTAAGGGATTTAAACTAGACAGGTTTTTGGGAAGGTATTGTATAATTTATAGTGCTCAATATTTATAAATAATGAAGGATAATATGTGGCCTTTTACAGGTGAGGGGAGGGACACACATCGAATTACATAAAAGATTTAAATAATATAAAGTCATTTTGTTGGGAAATAAGAAATTAATTATTATAAAATTGAAGGTAAGATGTGATAAGGTCATAAATCTTCCACGAATAAGAGTTACACAATTTTATGAGGCATTTTCACCCTTATCTCTTAGTTTAACTGTCACGTAAACACTTCTTAACACTAATCGATGCATCAAAGTTCAATTATGTTTAATATTCATTTTTACGGACAATTAATTTTATAATATTACCTAATATTAAATATGATGATTTTAAATATTTAATCCAATTAAAAATTTTCAATTTGAATAAGTTTACGAAATTAACTTTAATATAAGTGCACAAAACGCAACGAAACTCACTTTGAGAAAAATATTTGTTTTATGTATAAAAATGGTTTTACTGAAAAATAATGTATAATGTTGATTCAAATGGAATTAATTTGATAGTATTAAATATATTAAAACATATTTTTCTTTTAATCTATATCAAAACTAAATTTAAATCTATATATACTTGATTAAGAGATAAGAACTAAATACAATGTTTATTTGAACAAAAACACTACTTAGATTTCAAAAATGTTAAGCATGTATTTATAAGCTCAAAATTGTATTTTTATATGAAATATATTAATTCATAAAAATATATTTTGGGTATAAAAATAGTTTTAATCATTTATTTTATCCTTATATCATCATAATGACATAAAAGTGTCAGTTTTGGTAAAATTGTAATTTTCTGTATTCACATAAAAATCAACTATTTTTGAAAAATCAAAAAAATTCACCATAAGATAATTTTGAAATGATCAATTAAAAAATGAAATCAATTTCATTAAATTTAATTTATTAAATTGGATAATTTAGTTTTAAATCACATTTTTGAATAAATCTATGTGCATTGTGTTATTGTTTCTCTTGAACAAAAAGCTTTCTATAATTGAATATTAAGTGATACCTTCTTCCCTCCACCAAAAATTTAGCCTCAAAATTTCTAGAGTGTAACATCATTAATAGATGTAGTTATTTATCCATTATAACATATTTAGGTTCCTACTTCACCTCTTCTATATTATGATTCCTCCAAAGTATCTTTACCAACCGAGTCATGAGATTCCATAACACTTGTTCTCTAGATTCAAGAATCTAGATATGATATTCACTGTAAGATAAATTTGGTTCCAATTATCTTTCCTGAGAGGTGGATACATGCATTATTCCAAGAATGCACTTCCTCAATAAATAGATATATAACACATTATGAAATTTTGATATTCTAGGGAGATACCTTCATGAATACATGATATCCCACTTGAAATTATAAATCTTTCCTTCAATTATTAGTATAAAAATTATTATCTACTGTGAGATTACTTAATATGAATATCGAGTAGTCTTCACTGTCACCATTTTCTCCCCAATATTATCTGGTCTTACAAGCTTACTTTCACCAACATTTCCCCAATAAATTAGAGTACACCACCTATTACCGTACAATAAATCACATGAGGCCATTTTAATTCTTGAATAGACGCTATTATTTTATGTAAATTCCATATAAGGTAAATATGGATCCCACACACCATTAAAGTCAATTGAGAATTAAATCAACATTTATTTTAATTTATGAATAGTACTTTCAGATATCCCATCGGTTTGAGGATGATATAATGTTCTCAAATGTAGCTCAGTGTTAAGTTCCTTCTGAACACTCTTCAAAAAATTCATTGTAAATTTCAGATCATAATCGGATAAAATCAAAACAGGTGCATCAATCAAAAAATAATTAATATAGATATGAACAAGGTGATCAAGAGGTAGATCTTACCATATTGTGAATAAATTTTCAGAATTGATAAGACGATCAAAAATAACTCATATGACATCATTATTTCAAGGAGTATTTATAAATTCATTGCAAATGTATATAGTAATGTCATCCAATTTCCACATAGGAATATATATAGATTGAATGAATCCCTTGGGAGGTTTTCACCCAGACTTTACCTATTGAAAAGTCAAGCATCACGATACATAGTCTACAATTTCACATTTCATATTATCCTACAAATAATATTAGTTCAAAACCTGATACATCTTGGTGTTATCATAATGTATAGAGAAATTTGAGCTATTTTATTCATCTAATAATTATCCTTTCATCTTTTGTATGGATGGAGAACATATACTCCTTCCAGATTTCAAAAATATCATATTCATAGATGAAGTCTACCAACTTCCCATATTCTATGACTTTAATTTTCATTTAAATATTATTATTGTAATTATTAAGACTTTTATTTTCTCTAATAAGGATGGATTGAAAATAATTTGGAATAAATGTGATGTTTCCCATTCATAAATGAATCTCATATAAATCATTACCAAATCCATGAGAATATGATCTTTTAAAATTCTCAATTTAGTAAAAACGTGGTTATCTTTCCTACTCAACATATTAGCGACCTTATTTTCCTTTCTAAGGTGGTGGTGTTTTTAGAAATCATAATCCCTGATATGTTTTAACCATCAACTTTGCATCTTGTTGAGCACTTTATATGAGAATATTTATTTCAAACAATTATGATCTGTATATATTCTATATCTCACACCATAAAGGAAATTCCTCCATATCTTGAATGAAAAAATTACCACTACCAATTCAAGATCTTGGGTTGCATAATTTTTTCATGAATAATTAACTGCCTTAATGAGTTGGAAACATCTCTATCATTCTATATAGAGACTCATTCAAGTCCTTTTATTGATGTATCATTATATATCACAAATATATCACTTCTTGATGGTAAATTCAATATCGGTGGATTGACCAATATCCTATTTAATTCTCCAAACCTTTCCATGCATTATTATAACCATATGAACTTAACCCCTTTACATGTCAACTTGGTTAGTGGGTTAACTAATGGGGAATTGTTTTGAACAAATAATCAATAGTAAATTGTCAATCTAAAGAAGCTACGTACCTTGGTTATATTCGTTAGTGTTATCCATTTCATCACTACCTTTGTCAATGAAGGTTTAACTGATATTCTATTCTTATAGAAAATATCGACAATAAAATATACTTCATGAATCCAAAATTCACATTCACTAAATTTTCCATAAAACTCATTTCTCTATGATTCTTAAGAATAATTAGAAAATGACTCTTTTTCTCATCATAGCTTTTAGAGTATATCGAGATATCATCAACAAATACCAAAACAAAATTATCAAAATAATATGTGAATACTCTATTCATCATATCTATAAAAACCAAGGGTGTATTAATTCATACAATATGAATTATGGTAAATTTATAATGCCCAAAACTCATTCAAAATGTCTTTGTTAGAATATCTTCCTTATTCACTTGTAGTTGATGATACCCAAAAAAGGGATCAATCATTCAAAAATATTGAGCTCCATGAATTTGATCAAGAAAGTCATAAATATGTGGAAGATTAAACTTTTTCTTTATATTAATTACATTGATTTCACTATATTAAATGAAAATATCATTGAACCATCTTCCTTATTAACAAAAAGAACAGCGGATACCCATGGTGAACCACTAGGGCATATAAATCCATCATCAAAAAACTTCTGTGGTTGTTTCTTAAGTTCCACAAACTACCTTTTGGTCATCCTATAATGAGGCTTAGTTATAGGTTTTTCATTAGGGTTGAGATCAATGGAAAACTCAACTTCATGCTCAGGTGGGTGTGTTGGTAGTTCTTCAAGAAACACATCAATGTATTCCTATAAAATAGGTATATCCTATATTATATGGATATGTTTCCCATTCATAGGTTCTATATAGTATTATTCTATAAGTATTTAATTAAGGTGACCTGCTAGAGGTGGAATCAGACATGATTTAGTTAATGTATTCCCCCCTTTGAAGACAAGGGATTCCATATATCTATCACAAAGCTTAATCTCCATCTCTTAGTAATAAATTTTTTTTCATTATAATTTTAAAACCAATCCATACTAAAGATTATATCAAATTCAACCATATTTATATTAATCAAGTTTCCAACGAGGGAATGTATATGTGTTATATTGTGGACTAAATGAAATATCTTTGTTTCAGAATTATTTACACGTGAATTATTAATTAAAAACTACCTTTTTAGGGTGATAGGGAAATGTATAATATTACTGGAAAACATTGGTGATATAAAGAAGTGAAAAGATCCAAAATAAAATAAAAAATTATATAAATTTTAGGTGGTGATCAACGTACCACCCACTATATCTTTAGGTAATTTAGCATCAATTGTAGTGATTACATAATTTTATTCTTTATCCATTGTAATTTTATAAGGAAAATTCCTTTGACACTTGGGGAATTTATTAAAATAGTGACCCATATCCTTACAGTTGAAGCATCAAATATTGAATACTTATTTATTTCCATTGAAATCATGAGACCAATTGACTTTTTCCGTACACATGAAGAAAACTCCTATTCCCATGAAAAATGTTCCATGTTGTTTCATTCCAAAATTAGTACAAGTTGAAAATTACACCGTTCCCTTCTTCCCTTTTACTATTTTCCTTTTTAAAAGTTCTCAACCACCCTCTTGTTTTCATTTTTTTACTTGGAATACATGAAGCTTGGAGAATTATCTTTCTATATTTATGGTATTTGATAATATAAATTCATATATTTAAGATGTATAATAGACCAATGCCTTTCAAAGGCTTTTATTTATCCCATGAAAGAAACAATCTGTCTTACTCCTTGGACTAGATACATAACATATTGCATGAGTTTATAACCTTGTAAAGTTAGATTTATGTTCAGTAACATTTTCCCATTAAATTTTATTTAGATTGAGGAATTTCCACTTTATATCAACTCATTTCTCATGATAAAATTATTTTTCAAAAAATATCTCCTTGAATCCCTTCCACACCATACAATTTATTTCCTCTTACTCTAGTGTTCGGGATCAATAAACAAAATTGATCAGATTCTCCTTTAAGATGATAAAATAACATGATGACATTGTCTCTTACACAACTTCCCTAAGAAAGAAATATCATATCTTGGGACTTGATCCATTTCTTGACTACTGATGGTTTAGTATCCCCATTGAATGATGAAGGTTTTTTTTACATGAAGAAATGTTACATTGTTTCACTATATTAGGGACTAGTAGGATGCTCTATAGGGGTAAGGTTATTAGTCTTAACTAGAGTTTGATACCCTAATATAATTATAATTTTTTCATCTCTAGATATAGCTCTAGATATAGTTCCATATTCATTGTCTTTTCCTATAGGTAAATCCCTAAATAGATAACATGCATTAACACAGTTTCCATTCGTTCCATTAGGAACTATTTCTAAACAATGGAAAATAGTAAATTAGATAATAAAATTATGAATTATAATTATAAATATGGAGTAACACTAAGCATAAATTGATTATTTACACACAGATAATCTCATAATGATAAGATTTATATCTTTGGTAATATCTTCAAATAATAAAAATATTCTTAAATCTTTCATAATGTTATGAAAATAACATGTAAGTCAATCAAATCATATCCCCTGAGATGGTCTAAAATAATGATCAATATTAATCCCACTCATTGTGAACTGGTGATGATTGAGTTAATACTCAATACTCCCCTTTTTAGTTGTTAGTCATAGGTGCATCTATGCCAAAACCACATCCACTTACAAGAATATATACATGGACATAGTTTCTAGAAATACCACACAATCCCTACATTACCAAAGCTTTATGATATTATCCTATACTTAGAATTACCCTCAGAGTTCATTATAGGGTAATGTTTTTAATGTATTATTTCCTAAATACAGTTCCCAAGGTTTATACTAATCTTCCTCTAATACCAATTATAATTCCCTGACTACATTAATCTTGATTAATTAGTTATTTTACTACATTGGGACAAGATACATGAGATCACATCCCAAAGGATCAAATATTTATGTAGTCTTGGGACCCTAGATACAAACATGATACTCACATTACATTTAAAAACATGAAATACATATTAATATTATAGTGATAAATTTTTCATTTCTGATAGTATATCACACAAACCATTCACAAATCCCATGATTATCAGGGGGAAAACATAATAAGGGGTCAATTAAAATGATCAATAAGGGAAAACTTATAATATAATCTATCACGGTACAAATAAATCATGAATAATATAATAGGGAAAAATAATAATCCAATATTTCATATAACCAATTTCTCAAAAAGTCGACTAAATATTGGGATGATATAGGAACATAAATAATCACAAGGATAACAAAAAAACAGTTTCACAACGATTGAATGCATAATTACAAACATTGTAAACTTATAACCAAGGATTTATTCGAAGACATCCTACATAAATAGGTAAGGTAGATGCCATATAACCTTACTATATTATCTCATGATACCTAATGATGCATCAAGTAGATATAATGGTCCCTACATATTACTCACTAATTATAATTCATTCATCATATAAGGGAAATGAATAATAATTAAATATATAATAAACATAAAAATTCATATTAAAAAAATATTATATGAAATGTTGATATTTTTTCCAATAAATAAATAGAAAAACATGATCATAAATTATCCAGAGTAATATGGTGGATGGTATCATTAGATTATATCCCTAGTAAAGAATAATATTCATCAAACGATATTGACATAGATGAAAATACTTTTAAAAGATCACAAGAACATTTCTTGAGGGAAAATACCCTTTTCATTTGAAAATCACTTATTTATAATCTTAAAAATTCAAATACGTTATGAAATAAATTTTATTTGAAAATAACTATGAAATTTTTTAATGGACTCTTAAAGTAAAATAATATTCATGATGATGAGAAAAGTTTTTCGCATGGTTTACATTAAAATAAAGTTTCTATTCACATCTTTTGTAAAGGTACCTTATTTGGAAAATGAAAAGAATATTATTTTTTTATTTTTTTGAACAAAAAACATTGGTAAATGTGAATTTAATCAATAATTTAAGAATAAAGAAAATTCTTGAAAATGTCTTAAAGGAAATATGGACATGGAAGAAAAAGTTCTTCGACTGCATTGAAAAACAAACTTAGTTATTCATCAAAATGTTATTCCAGACTTTTGAGTACTTTAAGAGAGAAAAATGAATGGAAAACTTATAATTTATAAAAAAAATTGAATAAAATAGATGGGGACTAAGATAAAATGGCCATATAATTCCTCTAATATAAACTTAAACATAAATAATCCTGAATATGGATGAGATTGTGAGATAAACCCTAACCTCAATTTTAACCTGCTTCATAAGTTCTTTTAAATTATTTTATAACAAATTTAAATTAATTATAATTCAATTAATAATCATATTAAAAATTATTATACCATACATGGTTTTCTTATAACATCTTATCACCCATTTATTAACAATCATTCATTATCATCATTATTTCGGGTGATAATTGATTCATTTTTCATATATGTTTTGATTCAGAATTTATGGTCCTTACATCTAGATGATGGTTCCATCATCTATAAAATTTTAATAATGATATAAATATCATATAAATTCATTATATATATTTTTATAATCATTCGGGAATGGATAACTTGAAAAATGAATCACATTGCTTTGTGGAGGTGGTAGTATGCACGTACACATGAACGACACTTTCATTTTTTAATGGGTAGAAGGTTAAAAATAAAAAGAATATATTATATTTTTAGAACCACAATTATTCCATAAATATCATATATATTCATTATTTTCATCTTTATTATTATCTATGTAAAGTGGTGATGGAAAAAAATTACACAGCTACGTAGAGATGGTGGGTCGTACAAAGGCACATGTAATGTTTTCATTTTCTATAGGATGGAAAGGTGGAAAATGGCGGTGTAACATCTTGGATTTTTCATGTATTATTTTTAAATAATATATTGATTGCTTTTGAGACTAGGAGCTAATATAGTGTGTGATTCCGAGACTTGAAGTGTCCTGAACAAATGTTTGACAAATATTAAAAGATTTAATAGCACACGCACGCAGTTTTTCTAAAAAAGTAGAATAACTCCAAAATAGTTTCCAATATATGAAATTTGAGTGAACCATTGAATCCAGAATATCATCTTTACCTTGTCCAGAACCTAACATTGGTCGGCATGGGTTGTTTGTGAAAAAATTGTTGGGGTGTGAAAATAAAAACTTAAATTAATTGAAATATTTATTTTATTTTTCTTTGATATATCAACATTCTACTATATAAGTATGAGCCTATAGATTTTGTCTTAGGGTTGGATGCTAAACCCTAGAGACATAGAAATCATTATATGAGAGTGTTTTTTGTGGGCTATAACCGAATGTGGACTATTGTGCCAACAGAGTTGGCAGATCTTGTCAACGATGACAACCCAACTGTTCTTCATCAACAGTGTTTTGGTAGGTTGTTTTTTGATCGAATTTCTTTCTTTTATTAATCTCGGATAAATGTGTCCCAATTCAACAAAAAATACTTGATGTGCACATCATCGGTATATTTAATTAGATAGAATTTTTAAATGTTGGTCCATCAATTTCCCCTCTTTGATTATCCTTCTACAATAAAAAATTGAGGAAAAAACAACGACCGAGCTTCATTCCTCTATTTTCTAGTGTATATATTTCTCCACAATTTTTCTTTATGTGATCATCATCATAAATACCTTGTCCAATGGTTCGAATGATACCCAGACCCTGATTATTGCGCAACCATTATTTGGTAGAACGGATCCAAACCGTGGGTATAGAATGTGATGATGGATGTGAATCGAGGATTCTACGGTGGCGATGGGATGATAAGGGATGAATGGGAACATATCTAGGGTTCCACACCCTTCTCTAGAAACATACAGAAAATGAACATCGGAGGTGACTTCTCGATGTGTTTTGAGGCCATATTCTAAAAAGCAACCAGCAGCAAGGTGCAGTCGACATATATCTGGGATCTATGGAGTGATTTCAGGAAAAATTTGAGGCAGAAGATGCACGTGAAGAAATATGGATAAGAACTCCAGATCTTAAAAATTATGAGAAATGAAGTGTGTAACTCTGTATTACAAATCTTGTAGGGTCCCATCAGCAGTTTCTAGGGTTTCAGGAAAGAGATGTTGATCACAAAGCATGTGATACTCCTCAGACGACTCGACATGTACTCCATAGAGTAGACAGACACAAGTAACAGTACATGGATAGATGACACATCGTGTACTCCCACATGGACATGTATTGGAATACACGGTCAAGGCTAGGTGACACAGGTAGGTAACTGTGTGTCTCTATACGCCATGTACACATCCTGCACACTATATATTTCGAGAATACATGCTGTGTGTGGTTTTCCACATGGTCAAGACATGGGATAGGGGAATGGGTTATGTACCCCCTGAGACACAGCATGTACTCCCATAAAGAGTGTGTAAGGCTCTTCATCTTCCTACATTATACCATTATAGGTTGAGTTCATTTCCCTTTCCTTTTCCTCAATTGTAAAGTGCGGAATTACATCCATAACATTGGATTGTAATCCCCTCTAGAGTTCAAGTCTAATATAGAGTTGTGGTTTCCCTCCACAAGATAAGAGTGTGATCCTCTGTCATCCCTAGTAGAGTTTTTCAAATCATTGTGACCTCCCTGAGTAGGATTTTGACCATATATCTAACAAGACACATCAGTAGGGTTTGGGGAATCATTACCATATGATCCCCTACATTGTAGGTTGATCCAGATTGGGTTTGTGGTGTCCCCCAGGGGTTCTGGGTGTGAAAACCTCTCTGGGTATCATAGTTTTCTTAGACCAATACATTATCATTGGGGCGCGATGGTTCTAAATGATTGACCTCATATTAGGATATCATCAGTGTAATGCCCCGATCCCAGTTACCCAGATTCGTTGCATTATTACATAACATTGGCATGATCACATGGGATCAAATCCTGAAAGACTGATTAGTTTAGTTTCCTTGGAAGAAATAGATACATACAAAAGTTTTAAATTACATCATGAAATTAAAAAACAACATTTTATCCCCTTTGAACAAACTTATATTCCTTAGCCTATCCCTACAGGTCAGCTATAAAATACTTCTTCACGTCCTTGGAAAAATAAAACATAGAAATGGGTGAGCTCAGATGCTTAGTAAAGATAATAATACAGCAGATACTTTCATAAATAATCATAAACATTTAAGGGAATGTATAAGACTAAAACATAAGCCTTTGAAGCATAAATATCATCATAATATGGAAAATATAAATCAAAGAATTCAATTTACTTGTTCACATGGATATTATACTAGTTGAATAATCACATGCAATATCAATAGCCAATTTCATAATGATGGAATGCATAATTCAAGACATCATAACCACATAGTAAGGCCTCGTTCCAAGACTACAAGTAAGATTTTTTCAAGGCCTTTTGCCAAGAAACTATTTTGTCTCATGATACCTATCGATGCATCGAGGAGCTATAGTGGGCTCCACCCATCACTTACTAATTCTAATGCATTTCTTATATGAAAATGTTGAAACATAACATAAACATTCGTATTAAAACTAGCATACAAAATGTCAATATTTTAACCATAAACCATTAATGGTATGAAAATATCAAATCCATATTAAAAAATATCACAAAACCTTTAACACAATATGGAAGATTGTATCATAATAAATCAACTTCAAAAAAACATAAAATCCACCAAATGATGTTTACATAGATGAAATAAAAATTATTTGAGAGAAATATTTCTTTATATTTTGAAATCATTTAAAATTCCTGTAATTTTAATTGAAAACATTTATATTGAAAATATTCTTTTAATCTTGTATGGAAATCTTCGAAGATGTTACAATGGCAGAAAATAGCCTCACCCACCGTATAAGTTAAAAAAGCTTTCTTTCCTTAATTTTGTCGAAAAGTCCGTAAAGGACATTGTTTGGAAAACAAAAACACCATTCCTTTATAAAAATATCATAAAAAGTCAAAAAGGGTATAAATGACATTAAACCATAGTTTAGGAAACAGTAAAAGTGTTTTGAAAAACATTTTTAAGAAACACAAATGTTGATGATATAGAGGTCCCAGTAGATACTGACGTATAAACAACCCCGGATAATGAAGAGATTGTATAATTAACCCTAAACTTGTAATTTTACTTGATCTAAGGTAAGTTAACCTTTTGAATAATAGTTAAATCATTGTTATTAAATTATAAAATAATAGTATATATAAATATGATATCATATATGATCTTCTAATATTTCATTGTTAATAATATTTCAGTAGTATCATTGGTTCAGGTGTTAACTGATTCATTTTACTTTATATGCTTGGTTACATAAGCCATGTTTGTTATGAATAAGATTTATGTGATTCATATCTAGAATTATATTAAGTTATTAAACATTATTTTTAATCATAAAATGAAAATTATTCTTGAATGATTATGATGTGGAATGAATCTCATCACGTTCGTGGAGTCGGTAATCCGTACGTATGCACAAGCGACAATATCATTATATTGATGGGAGAATCATATGTAATTGGAAGGTATATCACATATAAAGAATAATTAACATGTTATATTTATTATTTACATAAGTTATACTCATTATTATACTCATCAAAATAATGTAGTGTTTGAATAACAAAGTACACCACGACGTGGAGATGGTAAGTCGTACGTACGCACGTATGGTGACTTGTCATTCATAGGATAGATAGAATAATGATGTTTGTTATACCAGATTTATAATAACATCAAAGTATCTATAAGGTACTAGATTTATTTTTTTTATATGTAAACAACAAATAAAGAGGAAGTGGAAGAAGAAAATAACTATGAAAGAGGTGGTGAAATTATTATCTCTTCTTCAGGTGTTTCCTTTTGAGTTGATCAAAAGGGCTCCTTAGGTTGGTTTTATGATCAAATTAAGGCCTCTGGGTAGATGTGAGGGTAGTTTTCCGGATATTTGGGAAGGATTTGGCCGATCCAAATGGCATTGGAGGTGTGATTTTGATAGAAGGGGAAGTACCATTTTATAAGAGATGTGAGGGTCACTTTAGGAAAAGATTGAAATATTATTTTATTATACAATCATATTTGGTTTATAATGGTACAAAAATTATTTATTTCGAGGATAAGATTGGGAGGGGTCTAAAACCTCTAAACTAATAGGTTTTAGAAGAATTTAGGTCACCAAATTAACTTTATCTTTGAGATTTAACTCTTAGTTAAAAAGTTTATCTTTTACCTTGTATTTTTGTATTATTATAATAAATGGATGATAAACTTACTATAAAATCTCAAGAGAACCCCAAGTGGTTCATTATTGATATATATAACCTTATATAATTCTTTTGTCCGAACATTATATTTTTGGGAATATTATATCATTTAATAATATAGTATTTTTTAAAAAAACTCATTTAGGTCACTTTTGACACTATTTGGTATTTTATTTTTTTGAATGACATAAAAAATTTATAACTTCGAAAAAAAGTTATTTAATAAACCTTAACATGTCATATTAACCTATAAAATTAGTGTATTTCATTAAAATTCTCAATTTATATTTATTTGTAAATTTATAATAACAATTATCTTAATCTTTCATTAATAAAGTAATTACTGCATCATCACTGTATCATAAAAAAATATAACATTTAACATATAAAAATAATAAATAAAATACCATAATGTTGGAAATATTTTTTATATTTTTAATAAATATTTATAGTTTAATTTATCTTATGTATAACCCTATTTTAAAAATAGTTTTTTATTAATCTTTGAATTTAACATTTTTAACTTTTCTTTAAAAATAATAATAATTAATGTCATAATCTAATCCATGCGAACCAAAAGAATAATATTTTATTCCTAAGGTTTATTTGGGTCAAAAAAACTTATCAAATAGAATTAGGACCTGTTTTAGGGTAATTATAATACTATTTTTATCATTAATTACCCTATTTACTTTTAACCGCGGTAAATAAAATTCAAAAGTCACAATTCAGAAAAAAATTATTTTCATCTTATTAAACCACATTTTATATACTGATGTCAACTGTGTCACTTGGATTTTTAAAATTTAATTCACAGTAGCGGTAAAATTTCATTTTATAAAAATTGCAAATGCGCCTAGAAGGTGGGTAAAAGACGGTAAAAAATTTCAATAAGATTTTATATATCTAATTTTATTATAAAATGTCTTAAATGAATTAAATTGAACATTTATATGTATTATGTATATATTTTTACCTAAAATAAATTTAAATAAAATAACTAATTATTTAAATAAAAATCAGTTTTAAACAATAACGCAGTGTTTTTCACTATTCATCAAAAATTGAAAGTTTTCAGAAAAAATATCAAAAATTCACCCTTAGATATTTTTGATATTAGGAATCCAAAAATGAATTCCATTTTGAAAAATAAAATTTATAAAATTCAAAAAAAGTGGGTATTACTATTCATAATGGCTAGATTGATTAGTCGTGGTTTGTCAAAACTCCAAGTTGCGTACAACGCAAACTATTGCATTATACAAAGGGAAAAATACCATGGAAGCTTGGGGAGTTACATTCTCTCCTCCTTCAAATAATTTTTTCCTCAAAATTTATAGAGTATGACTGCATAAAAATATTCTTGTGGTTATTCATCATAAGTTCCTCAGGTTCCCACGTTGCCTATTCCATCTTATGATTTCTCTATAGAACTTTCACCAAACGAGTCATCCGATTTCTCAACACTTGTTCTCTGGTATCAATAATTTTTATAGGCTCTTCATAATAATCCAAGTCGGGTTCTAGTTCTATTTCTTCATTGGTGAGTACCTGCATTGGTTCAGGCATGTATTTTCTCAATAGTGATACGTGGAACACATCATGAACTTTGGAGAGACATGGAGGCATTTCCAAATGATAAGATACAACTCCAATTTATTCAAGAATTTAAAAATGTTCGGTGTAGTCAGGAATTAATTTTCCCTTCTTACCAAATCGTATAACACCCTTCCATGGAGATACCTTCATGAAAACATGATCTATTACATGAAATTCCAAATCCTTCCATCAGTTATGGATAATGTTCTTTTCCCTAATTTGATCTTCTTTGATGTGGGTTTAGATAACCTTCACCTTTTCCATTGTTCCCTCAACAAGTTCTGGGCTATGAGTTTTCTTTCACCAACATCAGACATCTCTTTCCATATAACGCTTCATATAGTGCATTTTGAATACTTGAATGGAAGCTATTGTGATAGGAAAATTCTACCAGAGGTAAATATTGATCCCACATACCTTGAAAGTAAAGTGAGGAAGATATAAACATGACTTATAAGTTTTGAATAGTCTATTCTGATTGTCTATCAGTTTGAGGGAAGTAGGTAGTGTGCAAACAAAGTTCGGTATCCAAGGAATTCTAAAGACTTTTCCAGAATCTGGATGTAAAATGGGGATCACGATCAAAGAAAATCAATAGGGGTGCACCATGAAGTCTTACAACTTAATTAATATATAGTCTTGCTAAACGTTCTACTGGTAAATCTTCTCTTATAGCAAGAAAATGTGCTGACTTGGTAAGACGATCAACAATGACCCATACTGCATCATTCCTTCTATGAGTCTTTGATAGTCCCATGAAGAAGTCCATCATAATACCATCACATTTCCACTCAAGTATGGGATGAGGTTGCATGACTTATCTAGGATGTTGTCTTCCAACTTTCAACTGTTGACAAACCAAACATCTTGACACATAATCACCAATCTCTCTCTTCATTTTGTCCCACCAAAAATGTTCCTTCAAATCTCTACACATCTTAGTGATACCTGGGTGTATAGAAAAATTGGAGCTATGAGCATCATCCAATAATTCCAATTTTAGATTAGGTATATCGGGAACACAAATTCTCTTCCCAAATTTCAATATTCTATCTTCATATACGAAATCAATCAATCTACCATCGTTCACAGCTTTAATTTTCTTTTGAAACTCCTCGTCATCAGTCTGAGAACATTTTATCCTTTCTAGTAAATATGGTTTGGAAACCATTTGAAAAAGTATTGATATTTCACCTTCCATGATTATTCCCACATCCAGCATTACTAGATCCATGAACATAGGATCCCTTTCAACTCTCATCTCGTTCAAAACTCCATGATCGTTTCTACTCAAATAATATGCCACCTTATTTTCCTTCCCCAAGTGGTAGTGTATAGTGCAATCATAATCCTTTATTTGTTCAATCCATTGTCTTTTCCTCATGTTGAGTTATTTTTATGAGAAAATATACTTCAAACTCTTATGATTAGTATATATATCAGATTTTTCACCATAGAGATAGTGTCTCCATATCTTCAAAGAAAATATTACAGCTGTAAACTCAAGATGAAGAATGTGATAGTTTTTTTCACAAATTTTTAGCTGTTGTGATTCATAGGTAATAACTCTATTATTATGCATAACGACACAACCAAGTAATTTCTTCAAAGCATCAATATAAATAACAAACTCATCATTCCTCAATGGTAGAGTAAAGATAAGAGCATTGACCAATATTATCTTCATTTCTTCAAGACATTCTTAACACTCTTTTTCCCAAAAAAAATTAACACCGTTACGTGTGAGCTTGGTTAATGGGTTAGCTAATCAGGAAAAACTCTAGACAAAACGCCGATAATAACTTGCTAATCCAATAAAACTGTGTACCTCAGTTATACTCATCAGTGCGGGCCATTCATGGATTGCCTGGGTCATTGAATGATCGACAGAGAGTCTATCCTTAGAGACAATATAGCCAAGAAATGAAATTTCCTAAAGCCAAAATTTACACTTTCTAAACAGTCCATATAATTCATTTCATCTGAGGGTTTTCAGAATTGTGCACAATTGATTTTCATGATCTTCATAGATTTTTTAGTATACCAAGGTATCATCAATAAGTACAACAAAAATGTCATCAAGATATTTTTTGAAAACTCTATTCATTAGATATATGAAAACAAAGGGTGCATTATTCATTCCAAAAGGCATTACTGTAAACTCATAATGCCCGTACCTGGTTCAAAATGTTGTTTTCAGAATGCCCTCTTTCACACACAACTGATGATATCTAGATCGAAGTTCAATCTCTGAAAAATAATGAGATACTTGAAGTTGATCAAATAAATCATCAATTCGAGGTAGGGGATACTTGTTATTTTTTTTATAGAATTGATCTCTCTATAGTCAATGCAGAACCTCATGGATCCATCTTTCTCATTAACAAAAAGAACATTGGCTCCCCATGGAGAAACACTAAGCAGAATAAATCCTTTATTACTCAATTTCTCTAGTTGTTTCTTTAGTTCCACTAATTCCATGGTGGCCATTCAATATTGGGTCTTCGATATGGGCCTTGAACTAAGAATTAAATCAATGGAAAACTCAATTTCTTGTTTTGGAGGATGTCTAGATAAATCCTCTAGAAACACATCAACATATTCTTTCAAAATAGGTGTGTCCTCTATTTGAACATTCGTTTCCTCACCCATTGTTATTTAATTCTCTTTCTCCCCAATAATTGAATTTATTTGAGCTACTAGGGGTGGATATAGAAAAGAATCAGGTGGTGACGTTTCTACTCTAAAGATAAGGTACTTATTATCATCACAGAAAATTGTATCCTCATTCTTATTACTATAAATTTTTGAATCATGGTACAAAATAAAATCTATACCAAGGATTATATCAAATTAAATCATGGGTATGACGATGAGATCAGTATATAAATAACAATTATATGCTCTAATGGGAACTGATTCACAAAACTTTGTTACAATGATACTTCCCTTGAGCGATTTGACTGAAAACTTCCTTGTTAAATCAAATTGGAAATATCTAATTTTATTAGAAAACTAAGAAGATGTGAAACAATGTGATGATCCAGAATCAAATAAATAATTGGTTAAATATAAGGAAACCATTAAATTACCTGCCACCACATCTTTCGGTGCTTCAACTTATGCAGTAGTGATCTTATAAGCTTGGGCTTTCTCCCGTGGCCTTTTATGAGGTAAGTTTCTTTGGCTCTTTGGACATTCATTTTCATAATTCCCATTTTCTCTACAATTGTATCATTCAACATTGATAGCCTTTTTATTTCTCTTGCCATCATGAGTTTGATGGCCTCTTTTACCACACATATAATAGACTCCCATTCCCTTAAGGAAAGTACCAGGGTGTTTCTTCCCACATTTACTACAGGATGGAAATTCAACTTTTCACATCTTCCCCTTATTTTCATTTCTAGAGTGTTCAGTAGATCTCTTCTTCTCCTGCTTTGCTTTAAATTCATAAGACTTAGAGAGTTCTTTTTCTATCTTGATAGCTCATGGGACAATATCTTCATATGATGAGAAGGATTTTGAGATTATGCTCGACAGAGAAATGGTTATAACCCATCAAATAATTAATCAATATTTCTTCTTGGGTTATGTATATAATCTGCTGTATGACTTTCTACCCTTGTAAAGTTAGCCTCATACTTTGTGACTTTCTTATCCTCCTTTTTCATTAGACTCAGAAACTACCTTTCCATATCCGCCCAATGGTCACGAGGAATGTATTTTTCTAATAAAATCTCTTTAATCTCCCTCTATTACTTATTTGATACTTCTGAATCTTCCTTTGTTTTTTGAATTCATGACCACCATTGATCTTCATCTCCCATGAGGCGATAAACTTCTAAGAAAGATTTTTCCCTTTCACTATACCCCAAATCATGAAATATTTTATCTAAGGAACTTATCCACTGATCATCTACCAATGAATTTGTAGTCCCATTGAATGGTGGTGGTTTTTCTTCGTAAAGCGGTCTAACATTAATCTTCTGTGTTGTGGATCAAGGTGCTCCATACAAGTAAGGTTATTATTCATAACCTGAGTGAGTTGTCCTAGTATGGTGATAAGTTCATCAGCACTAGTTTCATCACCATCTCCACTATAATTATCTTGAGTAGGAGGGAAATCCCTAAATGTATTACATGTGTTGATACAATTTTCATTCTTCCCAATAGGTTCCATTTCTAAACAATGGTATACACTAGATTAGTTTATGAATCGGAATACAAAATTCCAAACATGTAAAACACTTAACATAAATTGAACAGTTTATGGATATAATCCATAATCACAAAAATGTTTTTTTAAGGAGCTATATACCCAACAATCCTTCATAATGGTTTGTAAAAAAAATGTTAATTATACTAATCATATCCCTTAGGAGTGTCATAACCAAGAGTGCAGCAAGGGACGTTGTCGTGTACTAGGATTCCACGGGTCAGACCCAAAGATCCTTGTCAGAGTTTTCACTCCTAGGTACATCTGTGTTAGAGCTGGCTCTACCTGCTCATATCCAGACATGGATGTATTGCTAGTAAAATACACAAAATCTCTAGACGACCAAAATTCTAGGAAGTTCTTATATACTAATCCTTAAAATTGATCTTAGGGTATTGTTCTCTAATTATAGTTTTTATAAATCTAGTTTCCTAGGTTTGTACTAAAATTCCTCTGATACCAAATTTAATGCCCTAATCCCAATTACCCAGAGTCATTGAATTATTACATAACATTGGCATAATCACGAGGGATCGAATCTCGAAAGACCAATCAGTTTAGTAACCTAGGAAGAACTAGATACATACATAATATTTAAATTATATCATGAAATAAAAACAACAACATTTTATCCCCTTCGAACACACTTATATCCCTTAGACTATCCCTGCAGATCAACAATAAAATATTTATGCATATCCTAGGAAAAATAAAACATAGAAAGAGGTGATACCGGATGCTCAGTAAGGATAAAAATATAGCAAAAACTTTCATAAATAAGCATAAACATTTTTAAGGAAATGTATAAGACTAAAACATAATCCTTTTAAACATAAAATTTAGAATAATATGGAAAATATAAATAATATAATTCCATTTACTTATTCACATGGATATTCTACTAGTTGAATAATCACATGCAATATCAATATCCAATTTCGTAATAATGGAATGCATAATGCCGAAAATCATAACCACATAGTCAAGGCCTCGTTCCACGACTACAAATAAGATTTTTTAAAGGCCTTATTCCAAGACACTAGTTTGTCTCATGAGACCTACTGATGCATCAAGGAGCTATAGTAGGCTCCACCCATCACTTACTAAGTCTAATGCATTCCTCATATGAAAAGGTTGAAATATAACATAAACATTCGTATTAAAAATAGAATACACAATGTAAATACTTTAACCATAAACCATGAATGGTATAAAAATATCAAATCCACAGTTAAACATATCACAAAACCATCAATACAATATGGAATATTATATCATAATAAATCAACTTAAAAAAAGTGTATAATCCAACAAAGGATGTTAACATAGATGAAATCAGAACTATTTGAGAGAAATATGACTTTATATTTTAAAATCATATAAAAGTCCTATAATTTCAAAAGAAAAATTTTATTTTGAAAATATTCTTATAATCTTTATGGAAAGATTTGATGATGTTACAATGGTGGGAAATAGCCTCACCCACTGTATAAGTTTAAAAAAGAATTACTTCCTTAATTTTGTCGAAAAGGTCGTAAAGGACCTTGTTTGGAAAACGACAAAAAGATTACTTTATAAACATCTCATAAAAATTAAAACAATGGTATAAATTACTTTTACCCATAGTATACGAAATAGTAAAAGTGTTTTGAAATACATTTTTAAGAAACATGGACGTGGATGATAAAGAGGTCCCCATAGATACTCAAGTATAAAAAACCTCGGATAATGAAGAGATTGTAGAATTAACCAATACCTTGTACTTTTCCTTGATCGAGGGGATGTTAAACTCTTGTATAAAAGTTAAATCATTTTTATTAAATTATACAATAACCGAATACATAAATATGATATGATATATGATCCTCTAATATTTATCTCTTAATAATATTTCAGTAGTACCATTGTATTGGGTGTTAACTGATTCATTTTTCATTATATGCTTGGTTAAGTAAGCCATGTTTGTTATGGATAGTATGTATTTGATTCATATACAGAATGATATTAAGTTCTGAAATATTATATTTAATCATAAAATGAAAATTATTCTTGAATGATTACGATGGGGAGTGAATCACATCACATTCTTGGAGATGGTAATCCGTACATACGCACGAGTGACAATATCATTATATTGATCATGAAATAATATGTAATTGGATGGTATATCATATATAAAAAATTATTAAATTTTATATTTATTATTTACATCACTTATAATCATTATTATACCCATCTAAATAATGAAGTGTTTTAATAACAAACTACACCACGACGTGGAGACGGTAAGTCGTACGTACGTGCGTATGGTGAATTGTCATTCATAGGATGGATTTAATAATGAATATTTTTGTACCATATTTATAATAATATAAAATCATGTATAAGGTACTGGTGTTATTAATTTTGGTATGGAAACAACAAAGAAAGAGGAAGTGGAAGAAGAAAAGAACATAGAAAGAGGTGGTGAAATTATTACCTCTTCTTCGGGTGTTTCCTTTTGAGTTGATCAAAAGGGATCCGTATGATGGATTTATAATCAAAGTAAGGTCTATAGGTATATTTGAGGGTAGTTGGGAGGATATTTGAGCACCGTTTGGCCAAGACAAATGGCTTTGGAGGTGTGATTTTGAGAGAAGGGGAAATACCCTTTTACAAGAGAGGTGAGGGTTACTTTAGGAAAATCTTGAAATATTATTTAATTATACAATCATATTAGGTTTATAATGGCTCCAAAATGATTTATTTAGAGTATATGGAGGGTATGGGTCTAAAAACTTTCAACCAATAGGTTTTAGATAGGTTTAGGTCACCATATTATCCTTATCTTTTAGATTTAACTCTTAGTCAAATAGTTTAACTTTTACCATGTATTTTTGAATTATTATAATAAATGGTTAATAAAGTTACTATAAAATGAAAATATAACCCCAAGGGGTTAATTATGGATATATATAACCTTATCTAAGTCCTTTGGCTGAACCTTAGAATTTTAAAAATATTATATCAATTAATAACATAGTATTTGTTTTAAAAACTCATTTATGTCAATTTTGAATCTATTTGGTATTTTGTTTTTGTGAAAGTCATAACAACTTTATAACTTCGATAAAAATTTATTTAATCAACCCTAAAATTTCATATTAACCTATTAAATTAGTGTAATTCATTAAAATTCTCAATTTTTAATTATTTGGATATTTATAATATCAATTATTTTAATCATTCATTAATATAGTAATTACTACATCATCATTGTGTCATAAATAAATTTAATTATTTTTTGTATAAAATTTATAAATAAAATACCATTATTTAGTAATTATTTTTATATTTATAATGATAATTTTTAGTCAAATTTATCTTATGTGTAACCCTATATTAAAAATGGGTTATTTATTAAACTTTGAAATTAACACTTTTAACTATTCTTTAAATAAAATAATAATAAATGTCCTAATCAAATCCAAGTGACCCAAAGAATCATATTTTTTTCCTAAGGTTTATTTGGGTTGAAAAACAGTTATCCAATAGAGTTAGGAAATGTGTTAGGGTAATTATAATATCATTTTTACCATTAATTTCCCTATTTACTTTTAACCGGGGTAAATAAAAGTCAAAAGTTACTATTCAACAAAAATTATTTTCATCTTATTGAACCACATTTTACTTACTGATGTCAACCATTTCTCTCAGATTTTTGAAATTAAATTCACCAAAGTGGTAAAATTATTTTTTATGCAAATTTGAAAATGCGCCTAGAAGGTGGCTAAAAGACGATAAAGAGTTCAACAACATTTTATATATCTAATATTATTATAAAATGACTCGAATGAATTAAATTGAACATTTATATGTATTATTTATCAATTTTTACCTAATATAAATATAAATACAATTACTAATTATTGAAATAAAAAGTAAGTTTTAACCAATAACAATGTTTTTCACTATTTATAAAAAATTGAAAGTTTTCAGAAAAATACTAAAAATTCACCCTATGATATTTTTGATATTCTGAATCCAAAAATGAAGTCCATTTTGAAAAATAAAAGTTATAAAATTTCTAAATGTTGGTTTTACTATTCATAATGGCTAGTTTGATTGGTCGTGGTGTGTTAAAACTCCATGTTTCGTACAACGCAAGCTACTGCGTTATTCAAAGGGAAATGTACCATGGAAGCTTGGGGTGTTACAATCAGAAATGAGTATGGGATAAGGATATACCAAAGAAGACCATTAGATGTCATTATGAGTACTTGGTCACTCCGTTTGGCATGGTGAACACCCCAACCATGTTTATGGGACTCTTGAACAGGATCTCTCATCCTTAATAAGACTGGTTCGTGGTAGTCTTTATTGATTTCATCCTAGTGTATTCGATGTTTGAGGAGGAACACATGAGATAATTAAGGATTGTTTTAGACACACTCTGAGAGCACCAACTTTAAAATAATCTCTCAAAGTGCATGTCTTGGATTCAGGTGTCCATTTTCTGGGACATGTTACCTAAGCCGAAGTAGTGGAAGTTGATCCAGCAAAGGATGAGGTAGTTTTTTTTTGGTAGCCATCCATGAGTGTTGCTAAGGTGAGGATTTTCCTTGGGTTTTCTGGGTACTATCAGAGGTTTGTACCTAAATTCATCATAGTCGCAGCACCCTTGACAGCTTTGACATGAAAGGGGAATACTTTCATGTGGACAGAAATGTTGGAACCATGATCGTTCTATACAAGAGATGGAGTTTGGTTTGGGTTTTTTTTCCATCCTCATTGGATGTTTATAATGTCTTCCAGGAAAGGGATCATATAGTTCAAGTGGACAACAATACTAAATTTGGTGCAGTTTTCCAATGTTTTCCAAATTTTTGGGCCTGAAAATCAAAAAATGGATAGATGGGTCCATGGAAAAGGAAGGTGCATCAAATATTGGAGTGGTGCGTGAAAAGCATGGAATGTGTGCTAAAATGGGTTTTCATGGAATATTGAAAGTATGTAGGATTTTTTGCACAAAAGGTATTTCAATATCAGAATGACAAAAAATTGCAAAGGCATGAGCTATGCAAAAAAATCTGGAGTTGGGCACAGGAAATGGTTCCCACATGAAAAGAATTGTGCATAGAATGAGAGGTTTTTCATGACATGGTGGGGTTTACATGTGGGGGTCAGCAATACCTATAAATAAGAGGTGACCCCCGTCATTCGGAGGGGATTAATACTTAGTGAAGATCCAATTTCTGATGTACATATATGTTGCGCGAAAATGGAGTTTCACAGAAAAGTTATAGTAGCGCAGAAAAGTTAAAGTTGCACGCAAAAGTTAAAGTTTCATGAAAAAGGTAAAGGTACAAAGAAAATTTAAAGTTACACGAAAAATTTAAATTTACGCACAAAATTGAAGTTTGCGCATAAAGGGTGTAGTTGCGAGAAAGATTTTATATAAGAAAAGAAAAACTTGCGTGCAAAATTAAGATATTGAAAGCATAAGATAGGTGTTTCACGCAATTGTTAGTATATGCTGAATACATATTCTAAATATCCAATTCAGTGGTTTAGTGCTTTCATGTGGATCAATTTTGAAAATCGATACAAGTAGTGTCTCATGCTGAATAGAGACAAAGACTCCAATGATAATCTATTGAAGCGGCCTTCAAGTCAATAAACTGAATTTGACTTCTCTCAAGGCAATGAGCTAGGGGAGTCGAGGGAAGTGATCTAAGGGACATAGTGAGCTATCCCTGGACCTTTGTAAAGGTAATGTTCCTAGCACGTAGTGACTATAACCAAATCATGTAATCTTGAAACTAGTAAAGATTAGTGGATTTTGGTATGACCGACACACTGTCAGCGTATTCTCCTTGAACATAGCCCTTTGCGGTGAACCAAGTAAAAGTGATGTGTCATCTCCCTACTTTCATTTATTTGATAGATTTATCAAGTTCCTAGAAATGTTGGAAATAGATTCCATCCTGTAAAAAGAAAAATTTTACACCCTGATTCATCCCTCCGCTCTCATGGTGTTCCGGGGTCCTTCAAGCAAAGTGGTAGTAGTGCTTTCTGGAGATGAGGTAGAGGTTGACGAGAACTCAAGTATTGAGGTTACCAGAGGAAGGCTTCAAGTACATGTTATTTTTTGATGCATCAGGAACCAGAATAGGTTGTGTCTTGATATAGAGTAAAGCAGTGATTGCCTGTGGTTAATGCTAGTTGAGGCTGTATAAAGAGAATTATGTGACCCAAAATGTTGAGTTAGTAGTGGCAGTATTCTCTTTGAATATGTGGTGACACTACCAGATGGGTGAGTGGGTTTTCATATACTCTGACCGCAAGAGTCTCTAGTATATCTTCTCTCACTAGGATCTAAACTTGATATAGTGGTGATGTCAATATTTCCTCTGGTAATATGACTTTGGGATTGACTATACTCTTGGGAAGGGGAATGTGGTAGAAGATGATCTTAGCAGGACTTCTAGTTCACAGTTCTTGAACAAGGCATCCAAGTAGTTGGCCTCATGGTTGCTATCCTTTATGGATGGAGATGCAGTAGTTTACCTCCAGTCAACGTTTATCTCCCCTCCACTATTACAGCATGTAGGGGAGGGACAATATGGGGATACTAATTGTGGGATGCTACATGCTCAGATGTCTATAGAGCATGCTCTTGAGGGATATTCAAAAGTTTGGGAGCACATCGTTCTTTTCAGATGATGCATAGTAGTACCAATGGTATTGTGGGAGGAGGTTATGAGGGAGTTTCATACATCCCCTTTGGAGGAACATCTAGGTGTGGAAAATTTGTACCAAGACCTCCAATGTTAGTTTTGGTGTCCAGGGATAAAGAAATGAGTTACAGATTTTGGTTCTCGATGCCTTACTTGTCAGTAATGTTTGACCACCAGGTTATAGAGGGTTTAAATAAAACCATTAAGGTACCAGAATGGAAGTGGGATGTGATATATATGGACTTCAGGATGGTCTTACCATGTACATCTAGGGGACACAATGCCGTATGTGTGATCATTAACAGACTCACCAAGTCATCCCACTTCATAACTATTAGAGAGGAGAGTTTGGTAGAGATTTTGGGAAACCTCTACATTCAAAAGATAGTTCTACACTATGGAGTTCCATCAATAATTGTTTTATATCCTGATGCTCTCATTACATCCTAGTTGTGAAGGGATTATATGATGTGTTTGGGACCCAGTTGTGCTTGATCACAGTGTTTCACCCACAAAAAGACGGCCAGATGGAGCAGACAATTCTGGTTCTTGATGGAATGTTGTGGGATTGCATGTTAAACTTTTTCCATATTTTGGAGGATCAACTACCACTGGTGGAGTTTTCATACAACAACAGACACGATTCCACCATTATTGTGGCACCATTCAAGGGTTTTTATGGGAGACCCTATACGTCACCACTTTTTTAAATTGAACTAGGAGAGTAAGCACTCCTGGGCCCAGAGATGGTGCAAGCTACTACAGAGAAGGTATAGATTATCTAGGAGTGGATGATAACAACATAGAGGAATCATAATTCGTATGTTGATTGGTAGCGGAGGCCTTTAGAGTTCGAGGAAGGAGACCATGTGTTCCATCAAGTTTCACCTCGATGTAGATTATAGAAATTTGGGTGGGGATACAAGCTATATATGAGGTTCATTGGACTATTCTAGATTCTACGTATAGTTGTAAAGGTTGAATACCACTTGGATCTACCTCCATTGTTAGACCAGGTACACGACATCTTCCACAAGTCATACCTAAGGATGTACGAGCATGACCCATCACGCATCATCGATTAGGGTGAGATAGACATCAGGGATGGAGTGGATTTTGTTCAGTACCCTATAGAGATTGAGGATTGTAAGGAGAGTATCCTTCCTGGGTGATTGATTCATTTAGTGCATGTTTGGTGGTAGCACAAAAATCTCCAGAAGAGAACATGAGAGTGGGAGGCTTAGATTCATGCTCAGTACCCTCATCTGATTATATATCCCTTGTTTTGGATTTTAGGGACATAAATCTCCAATGTGGGGAGAATGTAATGTCTTATATTTTCCATTTATTATTTTTAAATATTATATGAATTTATTTAGAGACTAGGCACTGATACAAAATGCAATTTTGAGGCATGGAGTGCCTGAATTTTTTTTGAAAAGTTTTAAAAGATTTAAGAGAATTGGCATGAATTTTTTTCTAAACAAGTAGAATAACTCCTAAATGGGTTCCCAGGTTAGAAATCCAAGGGCACCATTGAATCCATAATAGCATCTTTACCTTAGTTGTGATCTTACAGTTGTTGGAATGTGTCCTTTTTTAGAAATTTATCAGGGGAACAAACTTAATAAAATAATTTAATTGAAAGATTTATTTTATTTTTTTTCGACACAAATACTTTATGCTCTATAAGTATACAACTATATATTTTTTATTTGGGTTGGATGCTAAAACCTGGACATCTAGACACCATTATAGGATATTATTCTTTGAAGATGACAATGGATCATGGATCACCCTACCAGTGGAGTTGGGGGATCTCATCAACGATGGTAATACAACCATTCTTCATCAATGATTCATCCAAATTCCATATAGGGTGTTTTTTTTGTGAATTTCATCATTCTATTAATCTCAAACAAATTCAAGTAAATTTAATGAATAAAAATATATCTATTCATTGTGGATATATTTAATTGGATTGAATTGTAAAATTTTGGTTTTTGATTTCCCCTCTTTGATTATCCCTATATGATAACGAATTGAGGCCAAATGAAAAATGAAATAGGTCCATTACTCACTTCCTTGGTTTATGGATTTCCCCCCAATTTTTCTTCATGAAATCATAGTTGGAAATCCCCTATCCAATAGTTCGACATATACCCAGTCTCAGATTGTTGCACAACTATTCTTTGGTGCAATAGATCCAAACCGCTGGTACAGAATGTGCAGATGGCTATGGATCAAGGATTAGATGGTGGCGATGGGTTTATCAGGGATGAATTGGAGTAGATCAATGGTTCCATACCCTTCCGGAGTGGTTCATGGAAAATGTTGTCAGAGGTGAATTCCTGATGCATTTTGAGGTTGTATTCTGGTGAGCTATCCGCAAAAAGGTGTAGTCGGCATAGATTTGGGAACAAAAGAGTGATTTATGGTTGAAATCAAGGCATAAGAGGCACATGGGGAAGAATATAGAGGAACTCAGGATTTGGAAAATCCTGAGCAACATGACATTTAACTTAGTACTACACACAGTGTGGGGCCCCTTCGAGTA
Organism: Viscum album; assembly: GCA_963277665.1. NCBI lineage: Eukaryota > Viridiplantae > Streptophyta > Magnoliopsida > Santalales > Viscaceae > Viscum > Viscum album. The sequence goes on along the minus strand of OY728127.1, from coordinate 399,024,274 downwards.
AGCTACGGTTTCCGGAAGGAGATGTTGATCACAAAACATGCGACCCCTATCACATGGTGTGTAAAACTACCCATATTACTCATTGTGTACTATGGATAGTACACGGACATGAGTACATGGCCGGATGGCATGTCGTGTACTCCCACACAAACATGGCTTGGCATACATGGACATAACCAAATGACGCAGGCATGAAACATTGTGTCTCTACATGCTGTGTACCCATCCTATATGCTGTGTATTTTGAGACCACATGTCATGTGTGTTTTTACACCTGGTAAATACTTGGTATTATAGAACACACCATGTACTCCCATCCAGAGTGTGTGAGGATATTTATTTTCCTAGTTTGAACTAGTATAGGTTGAGGCCATTCCATTATTCCTTTCTTAAAGGGTACAATGTGGCATTACATTCACATCACTAGATTGTAATCCAATATAGAGGCTGAGTCTCAGAAAGAGTGGCGGTGTCCCTCCACAAGACTGGAGTGAGATCCTCTATCATCCCTTGTGAAGTTTTTGGAATCATCGTGACCTCCCTAGGTAGGATATTGATCCTTTATATAGTATGATGCATCATTGTGGTTTTTTGAATTGGTATCATATGATCCCCTACATAGTGGGTTGATCCAGATTGGGTTTTTGGTGTACCCTAGTGGTTCTAAGTGTGAGCCCCTCTCTGGGCATCACAGTCTTCTCAAACCATTACATTCTCTTTTGGCGGGGAACAAATGAGATAGACCTTCTCATTGAGTGTGTCTGATGACAACATGGCTCATGGAGTGAGTTCTCCCATAACAATCATTGATTCTAGTAGAATCCAATGGCTGGTAGTTGGTTATGACTGCCTGATGGCATCGTGTCTTTCCTGAGTATATCTAGGTTTTTGTACTATTTGTATATGTGATACATTGTTACTTTTTTTGAGATGACTATAATTGGTGCTTCATGTTTAGGGTTTTTAGGGTGTCCTACTGAGTATTGTAATAGTCATCCACACACAGGCTTTTCCTGAACGTGTCGTGTCTTGTGTAGATGGTGTCCCTTTTGATTGTGTATTTGGATGAAAAGGAGTGGGTTGATCATATATGGAGCTAGGTAGACCAAGGTGTTTTCCTGGATCATACCTTTCACTTTTTCCTCTCCCATGGAACATGTTTTACTCTTTACAGTTTCAGATGGACTTGTGTATAAACTCTCTTTATGGGGGGCTTATATTTGACCCTTTTTACTTTTCATTTACTTTCTGTTGTACTCAGTAGTGGGATATTAGATGTTTTCATGAATTATTTCAGTTTATTACATTTCATTATTGTGTGGGATTGGAGACTTTTTCACATGTATAGGTACTTTAGTATAATGCCTCCCTTTTCTAGGAAATTCTTACTCAGTTATAGTCACCAGCCCCAGGCCTATCGGAGGCCGGCTTGGGGTAGTCACGGGTTGGACCCTGGTGGGTTGGGAAATGAAAGTTGGTCCCATTTTATTAATAAAATTTTAGTATATTTATTATAATGGATTAATTTTGTTAGTATGATTATAATATATTTGGAGGAACTTGATGAAGAAATAAACATTGGAAGAGTTCCTAAAGATGATTGCCTCCTCTTTGAGAGACCAAATTTATCTTACACCTTAATCCTTCATAAGATGGTCTTTGTAGAAGATAAGAAGATAAAGATTTAAGGTAAGGAATCTAGGAAGGTTTTGTAGGAAGGTATTGTCTGAACTAGAGTGCTCAATGTTTGTGAATAAGGGAGGATAATAGGTGACCTTTTATAAGTGAGGGGAGGGATACACAAGGAATTACTTAAAAGAGTTAAATAATATGAAGTAATTTTCTAGTGTAAGTGAAAAAATGTGGAAAATAAATATAAGTTAAGATAATATAAGGTCTAAATATCTTAAACCAATAATATTTAGACAGGTTTAAGTATCCTTTTTATCCTTATCTCTTAGTTTAACCCCATGATAAACCTGTTTTAACCCTAGTCGTGGTAATTTTTTTTATGATTTTTACTATTAATTTTGTTTAAAAATTATGTTCACCTTATTACCTAATATTAATTATTCTTATTCCAAATATTTATTCCATTTTACATGATTCAATTTTTATAATAGTTAGAAATTAAATTTAATCAAAATGAAAAAAACGGAATGAAAACTATTTTTATAAAAATGTTTTCTTTAGTTATAAAAAAGATTTTACAAAAAAAAATAAAGCATAATAATGATTCAAATGGAATTAATTGGATTACATTAAATCAAAGGATATTTATTTTTCTTTAAATCAAATCAAAATTTGAAGGGGACCTTGTATATACTTGATTAATTGATAGGAACTAATTTTTTTTAAACTATAACATTACTCAGATCTCCAAAATGTTAAACATATATTTCTAAGTTAAAAATTATATTTTTATATTCATAATATTATTTATTAAATATATATTTGGTGTATAGTTTTTTTTCAACAAAATTTCATCTTATTGTTATGTCCTTATAATGTCACAAAATAGATAGTTTTATTAAAATATATATATTTCTTACCCACCCAAAAATTAACTATTTTGGAAAAATCTCAAAAAATATCCTAAAGAAGGATTTTACATGATGAATTCAAAAATGATAATAATTTTACGAAATTCAATTTTCAAAAATTTTTATTTTTGGTTTAAATCAAATTTTTTCAATATATTTATATTCATTGTGTTGTTTTTTCTCTAAAAGAAAAACTTACTATAATTAATGATCCAATATTACAATATATATGTCTAAATATGTAAGTATGTTTAGGTATATATATATGTGTGTGTATTTGTATGTTTTTGTATGTTTATGTATATATGTATGTGTATTTATGTATGTGTATGTGTATCTATATATATGTGTGTTTTTATATGTATATATGTGTATTTATATATGTATGTGTATGTATATGTATGTCTATGAGTATTCATGTGAATGTGTAGGTATATATGTGTATGTATGTGTATGTGTATTTATGTCTATTTATGTGTAAATATGTGTATATATGTATGTGTGTGTGTGTGTATTCTTATGTATGCACATGTATTTTTTTGTCTATGCATGTGTATGATTATGTATCTGTATGTATATGACTATATAATTATATAATGGAACAAATCATTTTGTTTTTCTATTTTACATATATCATTTTAGTTAATATATATATATATATATAGACACACACATACAAATATATAATGACAAACATTTGAGTCTAGATAATAATATGTATGTATGTATGTATACATATATATTATATATTTAAAACACTTATAAATATGAATAAAAATTTATACTTCAGTATTAATAACATCTTTAATCTAATAAAATGAATTTGGAAATTGAATTCTTATTATAAATAATTAATTACATAGAAATTTTTAATATTTTTATATATATATATTTCTTAACCATATAAGAGTGGCACAAACTGCTACTCCACATCGAAGAGGCTGGGGGTTTGAACTCCAACGGGCCCATGTTTGGGTGATTTTCTTGTAGGTATTATAGCAGTGTTATAGAAGGTATTGTAGCATTTGTAGCTACGATGGGTACTATAACAATGATGGGTATTGTGAAACTACTATTCAGAGATGGGACTTTTGAAAAAAAAGGGGTGTTTGGTTCTAACTAAGGGCATCCATGTCACGACCCATTCCACATGACCCGTGCCGTGACTACCCCAAACCCGCCTTCCATAGGCCAGGGGATGGAGACTAGCACTGGATAGGAATATCCCTAAAACCAGGAAGGCATTTCCTTTTTAACCTGCAAACTCACTCAATCCTAGAACACAGTAAAATAAAAACACAAGGTAAACTATATAAGAAATAGGGTGAGTATCGTAAGTAAAGGGGGCGGAATACGTGCACATCTAGAATGTAAAAGTAAAACTGAGAACAACTCCAATGAACGCCTACCAAGGATCCTACCTGAAGAGTAGGTACAGCTCTCGAACAGTCGTCTCTGCTGTATGCCTCGTCTAAGGTCCACCACCAAGTAGCCTCCAGTCCTGTTACCCTCAAACGCGATCATCACTGTCCGTCGTATGCACAAGACAGAACTAGGTGTGGGTGTAGCCCATGCTGGGGTGAGTATAACGATACACAGTAGGGACCCCGAGACCCATAAGGTCTCTCAGAATCCACATAGGATAATCCACAAAGAAAGACTACAATTATAAGCACAATGTAACAGTCAAATCCACTTAGGTATATTCCCATACATATACCTATGTTACCAAGTATAACCATCTCATTCATGAGGAAACACAAGCCCCAACTCTTTAGCTAAAAGCACAACTGTTCCATGAAGGAAATAATACCACGATGGTAAGTACCACAAAGGTATCACCAAAAAATAGTTTACCACAAAGGTAAAGACTTAGCTCACACTAGGTATAACTTAAGTACAGAAGTATAAATGATCAGTCGAAAGCTAGATCATATTATTCTATTTAGTAACACTACTTCTGACCCACACATGATCGATAGGTAACTAACCCCCGATGACCCACACAAGATCTAACCCACACAAGATCGGTATATTCTGATCCACATAAGATCATTGAGTGCTGACCCACAAAGGATCTGATAGAAGATGAGCCACAGAAGCTCTGATGATGACCCCCATAGGATCTGAAGATGACCCACACAGGATCTGAATATTCTTCAAGTACAACCAGCCACAGGGTTCCCACACTAATCTCTCTTGATTCCAGGATACTCTCCTCAAGAAATTTTTCTATACTTCAACTACCACGATGTCCTGCAAAGAAGTTTCACAATGGGTTTTCATGTCATAAGGGACCCAATGTGATTGACTGCATGTCAATAGGATGTTCGGTCTGTAACTTATTTGCATTTTTGTTCCGATGGCCCGGTTGGATTCGGGTTCAATCCAAACCGGATGTACTCTAACTTTATCCAAAACTCAAGTGGAGCATACCAAAAGGACAATCTCAATCCAAGGATTCTGTCATCGTATATGGTTCAAAAAATGGACGCCCGGTTCTCAAGATATAGCCAAAAAGACATATTTGGGTCCGGCTGGGCCCGTGTCCGGTCTGACCCGGTCGGTCCGACCTGGCCTGACCCAGCCTAGGACGACCCGACCTCACCTAGGTCCCGCCCGGATGGGCCGGACCATGGTGGTCACGACTGCTGGGCTGCGGTCCAGCCCGGTCTGCTCAGCGCAGCCTGCTGGGTGGTCCGTGTTGCGGCCTACTGGGCGACCCCCTGGGTGGTCCGCGGTGCGGCCCACGGCCGGGGTGGCAAATCTTGGCTATAACACCCCATGTTTTTCTAAAAATAAATAGAAATGCATGGAACTTTTTTTAAGTAGATATTTATTACAATCCTTTAAAAAATAATTTTTCTACTTCTATCTTTTGAATTTCAAGAAACTATCATCTTCAATTATGTTTAGTATGTTATTTCGAGTCTACTGGAACCAACTTGTTTTTTGGTGATTTGTAACATACCCGTATGAATAGTTTTATGAATACTAATATGACCCTAATGAATATAAAAATTTATTATTATTTTATTTTCTGAAGTATTTAAGATAATAACATCTTTGTTAATTTTTCTTCGTGATATAAAAGTAGTTAAAGAATTAGAATTGTTAATTTTTGAATTAATTATGCTTTTATTTAAAAATTAAATTAACAATATTTATGAAATTAATTTCAAAAAACGGAATTTATTTTTGGATTCTAAACATCAAAAAATCATTTGGGTAAATTTTTGGTATTTATTTGATATTATTTAATTTTCGATGAATATTGAAATAAGATAAAGTATTGTATAATCAAATTATCAGAAAAATTAACTATTTATGACAACATAAGTGATGCAAGGATACTTGGTTCAAACTCACATTCCATTATTACTATTTGAGGTCACATTAACTAAGACTATTTATAATCTTGGGCCAAAATATTATAATAATGATTAAAATAAAGAAAAATACCCCTCTCCTCCACAATAAATACCACTCTCACTCCCCTCTTCTTCCCATACCTCTCAAGCCTTGATCCATGCCTATGTCCTTCCAAATACTCCTCCCAAGGCTCTTCCCACGTCCTGGAGCTTCTGGTCACACCAAAAAACCAAAACCAAAGCCCTTAATAAGGATCTCAAGGAGAAGAGATCAAGAGGTAAACGTCCTATTTTATTTTCATTCTTTTCATTCATTTTATGTTATTCTCTTCATTTACTTTGGATTATGTGGGGATTTTTAATTCCATATCCCCACTTACTATCCATATTATTTAAGAGTGATGATATATCCCTTTTCTCTCAACAATATATTATTATTAAAATTTTAATTGATGTTGTTAGGCTGCCAAATTTTCGTGAGAAATTTCTCAAGTTTTATTTTATTTAAGGATTCATTTATTTTCTTCTTATTTACTCACCTCCTCTTAAACAAGTGGCATGAAAGATCAAAAATCTTGTATATTATGGATGTTTTCATGTTTATGGAAAATTCATCATCATTATTCTCCTCATCTCCCACTTATTCAAGGAATTAAAACATTGTCTGTGATGTGTCGAATTACCAACATCGTGGAAGATGTGATTTCAATTTTCATTAACACCTTCAAGTATGGTCACAAAAACATTTTTATGGTTGAACTAGGTTATAATATATGAATTATTTCTCATCCATGGTTTTGGAATTCTTTTGTACACATTGTTTTAATTTATAAAACAAAATGAGGTCATTATTATTAAAGAACCACTAAAATGATCTAAATGAACATCATTAATGTTTTAACTTATGAATAATCCTCAGGTAAAAATTCAAAATGATAAATGGTATGATTTATGGTACTTGAAATATTAAAATACTACTCCAATCCAATTCTGTATTTTCACTTCCAATCGATATGAACATCCATCATGAACCAATCTTGGAAATCATGTAAAGAACTCACCCAAAAATAGTGCAAGGAGCAAAATGATAACAACTAAATGGTGAAATGATGTTTTTAAATGATCATATAAGATTTTATAAACATGAACATGTTTCTTTAAAATACTTATAACACCCTTTTAACCATTATACTATAAGTTTAAACAAGTTTTATGTAAGACAAGCCTTAGGTAAGTGAATTCTTAACTCAATTTCCATTCTTTGGGTTAAAGTTATTATTCTTTATTTATGTGGTATTTAAATTGTTTGGGTGATGAAATCTGGTTATACTACGTTTAATTATGCATATTTATAGATTATATACATATTCCATCCACTCTATTAAGTCTCATTTCAATTATATGATATTTATATGAGACTTTTCTTTTAAAACCATCTTTTAAAATTCTGTTATACAAAATTCAAAAGTTGTGTTTTTATGATAATATTCAGGTTGTATGATTATGTTTTGGTTATTGGGAATTGTTTATGATGAAGGGTGGGACCTATATTTACCTCAAATTCATTGGGTATGTGTAAGTTAGTGGTCGGCCGTATGGTTACTCCAAGTGTAACTGCACTGGTTACACAAATAGTAAGGTAGCCATGAGGGTTACAAATTATAAGGTAGCCAAGAGGGTTACACGATTATGTAAGTAATTCCCCAAGATAAATTTATGATTATATTTATGTTCTCAAGTTTTGTGTGGATCTTGTGTAAATATCATGTTACACAATGTAAGTATATATATATGGGTGACTATCATATTTTTTTAAATGCTTTCGTATGTTACGAGTATTCAGGGTCTGATGTGCTCTTTCCTTTTTCATCCCTTACTGAGCTTTTGTGCTCATCCCAAGATTTAAAATTATTTTTCACAGGTTAATGTATGTTTAAGACAAAGAAGGAATCATTGTTAAATGTTGAAGAATTTTCAAAGAGTCATGTTTAAGTTTAATGTTTTATATTTGGAAAAAAATGGAAACTATTTTTTATGGTATCCATTCTGTAACAATGTGTAATGTTATGAATGTATTTTACCAATTATCTAAAGATCTAAACTTGAAAATTTCCTCAATGTAAGAGTAATTGTTTTCTTGACTAAATTCAAGATTATGTATGTTATAAGGCTGGGTCCTTACAGTTGGTATCAGATGATGGTTTAGATAACTTTAGGGGTTAGAGTGATGTTAATAGAATAACATAAATGATTTTCACTTTATGATTATTTTGAAATGTTATATAATTTAAAGATTACCATGTTTCTTCATTTAAGATATGTTTTTTAGAATGGTTGTCTGCAGAAGAAACAGGGAAGCTCAACAGGAGAGGCACCGACAGAATGACATCCTTCCAGATCTACAGCCCAGAATGGTAGGCATTGGAACCAAGTAGATTGTGAAGGTAATGGATCATATAATGTAGTAAATAAATGGTTGTGGAATCCATTAAAGAGAAAACAATTATGTACCAAAATGGAACATGACAATAGTGGAACATTTTAGGAGACAACACCCTCCCTCTTTGAATGGATCTTCTGACCCAGTAGCAGTTGATGGATGGATCAAAGCCCTTGAAAAGATATTTGATGATGTGGGATGTTAAGACAATAAAAAGGTAAGTATTTATATTTATCATTTTGAAGGGGAATCTAATCAGTTGTGGTCAATGGTAAAGAATATCAGGGGTAGAGAATATTTTGATGCCTTAGAGTGGGATTAATTTAAATGCCTTTTCCTTGAAAAATATTTTCCTAAGGGGGTGCGACTTAGGATGGAGAAGAAATTACTTGAATTGAAATAGAAGGAGGAAGATGCTATGGTCCTGTATGTAGAAAACATCACTCAACTAGCGAGGTATGCTCCAAATCTTATTATGGATCTTGATAGAAAAATCAACCGCTTTTACTCAGGACTGAAGCCAAGGTATTGAAGGGCGTTGGCATCCCATGAATTCAAATGTTATGAGAAAATTGTCAGATGTGATGAGAGGGTAGAGATGGAGTTTTCTGACGATCATGTGAATTTTGGAAATAAGAAGAATAAGAGGTCTAGATGGCAAGAGATGGGTAAGAATCAACCAAAGAAATATGATGGTAAGAAAATCCAATTTCTAGTTTGTGAAAAGTGTGGCAAGAAACACCCACGGTAATGTCTTAGAAAAACTGGGAAGTGTTTTAAATGTAATAAGTTTGGACATATGGCCTAAGATTACAATTAAAATGATCCTAATACTAATCATGATAAGTAGACTGTAATGTTTTTTAAATGTGGTGAAATGGGCCATTATGAAAATTCATGCCCAAAGAGAGATCTGAATGATGCAAAGAAGCTAGAGTACAAGCAGAAAGGGGTAGTGATATCCTTTTCCACTATGTCAGTAGATGTCAGGCCACACAATGAAGTTGTATCAGGTACTTTTTTTGTTCACTCGTATTTTTCTAATGTTTTTTTTGATATGTAGTGTACACATTCCTTCATCTCTATGAAATTTTTTGGTAAATTGGAAATATCACCTCAACAAATGAGAACCGAACTTATTGTTAAAACACCAGGGGGAAATATTATTTCAAAGAGGAATTATAAGAATCTTTCTATTGTGGTATGTGGAAATACTTTACTTGAAAATATTGTTGTTTAACCCTTAGTCAATTTTGGTGTTATTCTGGGAATGGATTGGCTTTCTGTTTATCATGCAAAGATTGAATATAGAGCTAAAGAAGTTATTTTTTAGAAAGAGTTTCTATTTGTATACTAGAAAGAACCCATACAATTGATAAAATATCAGGAATTTGAGAAACTATTGAAAGATGAAAATGAAAGCTGTCATTCTCATATTGTTGAAAAAAAGGGAACTAGTCAGATGAATGATGTGCTGGTAGTAAATGAATACCTTGATCTTTTCTCGATGAGTTACCCAGTGTCATACATGATCGGGAAGTCTAATTCACAATTGACTTAATTCCTAATGCTAAGCCAATTTCAAAATCCCCATCTAATATGGCTCAAATAAAACTTGTTGAATTGAAAAATCTGTTGCAAGATTTTCTTGAAAAAGGCTTCATTCATCCTAGAAATTCACCATGGGGAGCCCCTGTTTTGTTTATTAAAAAGAAAGATGGTTATAAGAGACTTTTCATTGATTATAGAGATTTGAATAACATAATTGTTAAATACAATTTTCCATTGCTTCATATCGATGACTTGTTTGATTAGATCCCGGGAGCTCAGTACTTTTCCAAAATTGACTTGAGATCTGGGTACCATCAGCTGAAAGTGAATGAGGATGACATCCCGAAAAAAACATTTCGTACTAGATATGGGCAATATGAATTTTTTGTTATTCCCTTTGGATTAACTAATTCACATGTTATATTCATGAATATTATGAATAGTGTATTTCATGAGTTCTTGGATAAGTTTGTGGTTGTATTTAGTGATGAAATTCTAGTATTTTCTAAAAATAAATAGGATCACGAAAAACATATAAGGGTTGTTTTACAAACCATAAAAGAAAATAAATTGAATGGAAAATTCAGCATGTGTGATTTTTTGTTACCAAGGTTTTCTTTTCTTGGGAAAATTGTAGATAAGGATGGAATAATAGTTGATCCTGCCAAAAAAATGGTGGTTGATGAATGGCCAAGACTCACAAATGTTACAGAGATTTGTAGTTTTCTCAGGGTAGCATGTTATTAGCAACATTTGGTTAATAACATTGTTCGGTTATGTAGCCCGATAACTAGGTTAGCAGAGAAAGGGGTTAAATTTGTTTGGACAGAAGAATGTGATGTTTATTTTCAGGAACTGGAGAATATATTGGTGAATGCTTTGGTTTTGGCATTACCTTCTTGAAATGGTGAGATTTTCATCTATAATGATGATTCATTGAAGGGAATTGGTTGTGTTTGGATGAAAAATTATCAGGTAATTTCTTAAGCTTCAATAAAACTAAAACCTCATGAGTTAAATTATCCCACACATGATTTGGAATTGGAAGCTATGGTTTTTTCTTTGAAAATTTGGAGGCATCATTTATACAAAACCAAATGTTGAATGTATACAGACCATAAAAGTATGAAGTATATATTCACTCAGAAAGAATTAAACCCGAGGCAGAGAATATGGCTTAAACTGATAAAAGATTATGATTGCATGATTAATTACCATCCTAGAAAATCAAACAAAGTGGTGGATGCCTTGAGTCGGAAACATCATGCATCATTAACCATGTTACATTTGGAATATGATCCCTTGATTAATGATTTGATGAATTTTGGCTTAGAAATTGTTGGTGTAGTGAATAAATCTCTTTTATTTCAAGTTTCAGTGTAGTATTCATTGTCAGACAGAATTAAGCGAGCGTAGAAGGAAGACCGTGAGCTACAGAAAAAGGTAGAATTGTTTAAAATGCGTAAGTTTCCAGAATTTAACCATGATAAAGATTGCGTTTTAAAATTTGGAAAAATGTTTTGTGTGCCTAGTGATTCTTAGTTGAAGAAATATTTGTTGTGTGAAGCTTATAGTTCTCCATTTTCATTTCATCTTGGAAGTAATGAGATGTATAGGGACCTACAGAAGTATTATTGGTGGGTTGGAATGAAAAGAGATATTGCTGATTTTACCCTGAGATATTTGACATGTCAACAGTTTAAAGCAGAGCGGCAGTTACCAAAAGAGGTGATTCAACCTTTCCCAGTCCCAAAGTGTAAATGGGAGAATTTATCCATGTACTTTGTGGTGGGACTACCAAATAATTCTTGAGGTAACAATGCGATTTGGGTTATTGTTGATCGGCTGAAAAAATATGGACATTTTCTTTCTGTTCGAGATACAATGTCTTTGGATCACATTTCTTGATTGTACCTCAAGGAGATTATTAGGTTACATGGAGTTCCTCTTTCCATTGTATCTAACCAAGATCCTAGTTTCACTTCTACCTTTTGGAAGGGACTACAGAAGTCGTTGGGTAGAGAGTTAAATTTCAGTATAGCTTTTTTATCCTCAATCAGAAGGGCAGTCAGAACGAACGATTCAAAATTTGTATGATATGCATAGATATTGTTAACTGGACTACTAGGGAAGTTTGGATCAACATATTTCTTTATTAGATCATTCTTATAATAAAAGTTTTCATTCCAGAAAGCAAATGGAACTATTTGAGGCTTTGTATGGAAATTGGTGTCAGAATCCATCGTTTTGGGATGAAGTCGGTGAATGAAAGTTGATGGGGCCAGAATTAGTAGAAGAAGTGGCTGAGAAAGTGAGGATGATTCAACAGCATATGAGGACAACTTAGAGCAGGTAGAAAAGTTTGCAGATAACTGAAGGAAGGAATTTTCTTTTGAAGTAGGTGACCATTTTTTCCTTAAAATCTCTCCTTGGAAATGTGTGATGGGTTTTTTAAGAAACGGAAGCTAAGTCCATGGTTCATTGGTCCTTTTGAAATTTTGGATAAAGTTGGAATAATTGCATACCACATTGCTTTGACTCTGAGTTTGTTTCAGGTACACAATCATTTTCCAGTTTTGATTTTGAGAAAGTATGTGCCAGATTCATCACATGTTTTGAGGCCAGAAGCAGTTCAGCTGGAAGATAACCCTTCTTATGAAGAGAAACCAGTTCATATTCTTGATTGAAGGGAACAAGTATTGCAAAATAAGGTAATCCACCAGGTAAAGTTTTTGTGGATAAACCACATGGTTGAAGAAGCAACATGGGAGACTGAAAATGAAATGAGGGAAAACTACCCTCAATTGTTTAATAAATAAATAAAATTTCTAGGACACAATTTCTAGAAGGTGGGGATAATGTAACACCCCAAGATTTTCAAAAAATAAATATAAATTCATGGATTATTGTTTTAAGTATATATTTATAACTATCCTTTAAAACATAATTTTTCCACTTCTATGTTTTGAATTTCAAGATGCTATCATCTGCAATTGTGTTCAGTATGTTATTTAGAGTCTATTGGAACCAACTTGTTTCTTTGGTGAATAGTAACATACCCTTATGAATATAAATATAACCCTAATGAATCATAAATTTTATTATTATTTTATTTTATTAAGGCTTTAAGATAATAACTTCATGGTTAATTTTTCTTCGTGATATAGAAGTAGTAATAGAATTAGAATTGTTAATTTTTGAATTAAGTATGATTTTATTTAAAAATTAAATTAAAAATATTTAAAAAATTATTTTCAAAAAATGGAATTCTTTTTTGGATTCTACATGTTGAAAAATGTTTAGGGTAATTTTTTTGGGATTAATCTGAAATTATTTAATTTTCGATGAATAGTGAAATACAATAAAATACCGTATAATCAAATTATTAGTAAAATTCACTATTTATGACATCATAAGTGATGAAAGGCCACTTGGTTCAAACTCAAATGCCATTATTACTATTTTAGGTCACATGAACTAATACTATTCATAATCTTTGGAAAAAATATTATAACAATGATTAAAATAATGAAAAATACCCCCTCTCCTCCACTATAAATACCAACCTCACTCCCCTCTTCTTCCCACACATTTAAAGCCTTTATCCACGCCTAATTTCTTCCCAATACTCCTACCAAGTTTCTTACCCATGTCCTAGATATTCTGGTCTCACCAAAAGACCAAAACCAATTCCCTTAAAAAGGATCTCAAGGAGAAGAGATCAAGAGGTAAACATCCTCTTTTATTTTCTTACTTTTCTTTCATTTTATGTTGTTATCATCATTTCCATTGGCTTATGTTGTGATTTTTCATTCCATATCCACCATTACTATCCATATTATGTATGAGTGATGAGATATCCCCTTTCTCTCATCAAACTATTCTTATGAAATTTTAAGAGACGTCGTTAGGCTGCCGAATTCTCGTGAGAAATTTCTCAAGTTTTCTTTTATTTAAAGATTCCTTTATTTTCTTCTTATTTCCACACCACCTCTTAACCTAGAGTCATGAAAGATCCCGAATCTTGTATATTCTATATTTTCTCATGTTCATGAAAAATTCATCATCATTCTTCACCTCCTCTCCCACTTATTCAAGGAATTAAAACATTGTCCGTGATGTGTCGAATTACTGACATCGTGGATGTGATTTCAATTTTCATTAACTCTTTCACGTCTGGTCATGAAATAAATTTTATGGTTGAACCAGGTAAAAAAATATTTATTATGTCTCATCCATGGTTCTGGAATTATTTTGTACAAATGGTTTTAATTTATAAAACAAAACGAGGTCGTTATTGTTAAAGAACCACTATAATGATCTAAACGAACATCATTAATGTTTTAACTTATGAATCATACTCATATAAGAATTCAAAATGATAAATGGTATGATTTATGGTACTGGAAATAGGTAAATACTACTACATTCCAATTCTGTAGTTTCACTTCCAATCGATACGAACATCCATCATGAACCAATCTTGGAAATAATGTAAAGAACTCACCCAAAAATAGTGCAAGGAGAAAAATACTAACAATTAAAGGGTGAAATGATGTTATGAAATGATCATATAAGACATTATAAACATGAAAATGTTTCTTTAAAATACTAATAACTCTCTTTTAACCATTATACAGGAAGTATAAACAAGTTTTAAGTAAGAAAATCCTGAGGTAAGGCAATTCTTAACCAGATTTCCATCCTTTGGGTTAACCTTATTCTTCTTTATTTATATAGTTTTGAAATTGTTTGGGTGATTAATTATGATTCTAATAAGATTAATTATGTATATTTATATAGTATATAGATATTCCATCAACTCTATTAAGTCTCACTTCAATTATATGATATTTTAAAGGGACTTTTCTTTTAAAATCATCTTTCAAAAAACTGTTTTACAAAATTCCAAAGTAATGTTTTTATGATAATATTCATGTTGTGTGATTATTTTTTGGATCATGGGAATTGTTTATGATGAAGGGTGGGACCTATATTTCCCTCCAATTCATTGGGTATGTGTAATTTGGAGGTTGGCCGTATGCTTACTCCAAGTGTAAATGCAATGGTTACACAAATAGTAAGGTAGCTGTGAGGGTTACAAATTATAAGGTAGCCGAGAGGGTTAAAAGATTATGTAAGTAATGCCACAAGATACCTTTATGATTATATTTATGTTCTCATGTTTTGTGTTTATCTTGTGTAAATCTCAGTTTACACAATGTAATTATATATAGATGGATGAAAAGCATGTTTTTTTTAAAATGCTTTCATACGTTACGAGTATTCAGGGTCAAATGTGCTCTTTCCTTGTTTTTCATCCCTTACTGAGCTTTTGTGCTCATCCCAAGTTTTTAAATGATTTTTCATAGCTAAATGGATGTGTAAGAAAAAGAAGGAATCCATGTTAAATGTTTATGAATTTTCAAGGAGTCAAGTTTAAGTTTTAATGTTTTATATTTTGAAAAAAATGGAAACTGTTTTTATGGTATCCACTCTGTAATAATGTGTAATGTTATGAATGTATTGTCCCAATTCTCTAAAGATATAAACTTTAAATGATATTTAATGTAAAAGGAATCGTTAACTTGACTAAATTCAAGATTATGCATGTTATAAGGCCGAGTCTTTATATTGGCGGGGCCCGCCCTAGCTGACACCCGGGGGAGGCGCCCCTCAGATTCCAAAATGGCCCAAGGGACATTCAATTTCGGTCAAACCGGTGACACAAAATGGTGCCGCATTCTTGCATACAAGACCCGCCGCAGTGGGTCCTACTCAGTGTGGTGCGGTCAACTGGAAATTCGGAAGGCTCTACTTCCAACGGCGTAACGGTGTAGCTGCCCTCCCATGGCTGACCAGTTGTCGGCCGCCCTGGTGCGCTGCCGTAGCTCGAAAACTACGGCTTCCTCCTCTACCGGCGGCACGGACGTGTTCCACCCTACCTCCACGTAGCCGGTCAACATGTCGGCCGCCAGCTTCTACCACCGCAGCCGACGGACCACAACCTTCTTCAGTGGCACGGTTGCGCTGCCACCAGCATCGTGACTGGCTGGTGTGTCGGCCACCACCTTGCATCCTACTGGTACCAGTGACCAGCACTGGTCGCCAGTGTCATCGTGCCTGTGGGCTTCCGCTCAACCCAAAGCTTCACCTGCGAATAACAACTTAAACAACGAAGTTGCAGTGGGATCAGGTCATGTTCATTTGGCCAACACCGTCTGTGTAAGACCGATAGCATGCATCTCAAGAAGAAATATTCAACAGAAATTAATGAAGAAAAATCATAAAATAACCCTAACTCGATCATTTGTTGAGGATGTCGTGAGGAAGAAGATGAAGACGATGAAGGAGACATCGGTGTTTGTCGCTCCCACAACACACTTCCAATCCGAGCTCAAGCATTGATTCCACATTTTTGATTAGGAGGTTTGTTCTTCATTAGAGGAGGTTCTTCATTGGCGGATGTTCTTCCTCCGAGAATTCTCCAAATTTCTCTCTTCCCTATTCAATTATTTTCCAAGGAATAACCCCCTAATGAAGAGAGAAGCCTTCTTCATTAAATTGTGGGTTTCAGAGTTACACACATTGTGTAATTGTGAATTTAATGCCTGACCAGCCTCGTGTGGTCCCCACCTCCAAAATTCAAAAGATAGGTTTCAAGAAAGAAATATAAAAATATATTTATCTTATTTTTCAATTCTATCATTAAAAAATAATAATCCAACTTCCACAATTGACCTACTACGGTCAAGGTGATGGTTCCCTAAGAGAATATCGGCTCTGCGAGTTCAATGGTATCCTCAGATTTCAATTCTAAGGACCTGTTAAAATGTTACAAAACGCCCCTCATGTGTTTAATCAACGTACCAAAAAAAAGTTCAAAAATTCATTCTAGGCACACCGGGCCTCGGAATCACACACCATGAATTTTTGCAGACTCATAGTATTTCCATATATAAAAAAATTAAATGAAAAATTCCAGGTCTTTACATTCTCCACACCACAGGGCTTTGCATCCCTGAAATACACCACACAAACTAGGGAAACAAGTGGGGGTACTGAGCACGAATCTAAGCCTCCCACACTCATATGCTCTCCTGGAGGTTCCTGTGCTTCCATTGAACGTGAACCAAAGGTATAGATTTCCCACAAAGGACTCTCTCTCGTCGTTCCTCAATCTCTACTAGAACCTCTGTAAACGTTGTCTCATCATCGATGTCTAGATCTCCTCAGTCAATGATGTGCGAAAGATCACGTACGTATCTCCACAACTGGGATACGTGGAAAACATCGTGTACCCTATGAAACTGAGGGGAAAGTACTGGGTGGTATGCCACCATTCCAACTCTATTTAGGACCTAGAAGGGTCAGATGAACCTCAGAGATAACTTGCAGCCCCAGCCAAATCCCTACAAACCTCATTGACTGAGGAGAGATAGACATCTGCCTGCTTTGTGCAGTCTTCATCTTCTCCTAGATGATATTCACCTTCTCTGTGGTAGCCCATACCATCTCTGGTCCCATGAGTGCTGACTATACAAGGTCAGTCCAGCCAAAGTTGATCTGCAAGGATGACCGTACAATGCCTCGAATGGTGCCATATTGATGGTGGAGTGATAATTGTTTTTGTACGCAAACTCCACCAAGGGAAAGTGATCCTCCCAACTGTGTCTGAAATCAAGGACGCGAGCACGCATCATGTACTCAAGGGTCTAAATGGTCTGCTCCGTCAGACCATCCGTATGAGGATGAAAGGTGGTGCTCAATCGAAGCTGAGTCCCAACCGCATCCTGCAACCCCTTCCATAGCCAGGAAGCAAAACGTGCATCACGATCGGAGAAAATATTAAAAAGAACACCATGAAGTTGTATAATCTCCCATACATAGAGGCATCCCAAGATCTCTACTAATCCCTGCTCTCTGATAGGTAGGAAGTGGGACGACCTAGTGAGTCGGTCAGTGATCACCCATATAGAATCATGAAGCCTGTACATGTGTTGAAGTCCTGTCATGCAGGCCATGGAAATTTCATCACACTTCCACTCTGGAACCTATAGTGGCTGAACTAAGCTTTCTGAAACTTAATGCTCTACCTTCACTTGCTGACATGTGAGTCACCGTGAGATGAAATTTTCCACTAATTTCTTCATTCCCGGCCACCAGTGTTGACACTGAAGGTCCTGTTACATCTTTTCCACTCCTAGATGTACCACTAGAGGGGACGTATGGAAGTACCTCAACACTTACTCCAGTAAAACTAATGATACCATAGTATTCCCTCTGAAGTGGATGACGTGCTCTCCACCTTCGGAAAATCAATTAGCTGCATGTACCGTGGATATCTAAACATGTAAAGCCTCGTAGTCAGTGTCCCCAAGATGTGCCTCCCTAACTCACTGAAGGAGTGGGGGAGTGACTGCCAGAGAGTGAAGGTAAACTGCTATATCCCATTCCACGTAGGATATCCACAAAGTTGAAAGATGCTCCATCGCCTCACTCAGCAACTGTATACCATATCTCTTGCTGAGTTAATTGGCTAATATGTTCTCCTTTCATATATTATAGACTATCTCGAAGTCATATTCCTGGAGGAACTCAAGCCAACACTGTTGTCTCAGGTTGAGATCCTTTTGAGAGAAGATAAATTGGAGACTCTTGTGATCAGAGTAAACTATAAAACATTATCCCATAAAGTAATGTCACCACATATTCAAGGCAATGACCACCGCTGCAGACTCTAGGTGATGGGTAGCATAGTTCTGATAATGTTGTATCAACTGTCAAGAACCATATGTGATCACTGGTCACACTAGAATCAGGACACATCAGAGCCTGGTCCCTGATGCATCTCAGTAGACTACATACCCAATTCCCTCCTCCTGTAGCCTCAAGATAGGGGCACTCGTATGTATCTGCCTCGGCTCATGTAAACTCCGCTGGCATTTCTCTAATCACACGATGGGTTTCCCCTTATTCGTCAACGCTGATAAAGGTGCCACAACTCTGGAAAAGTCAGGCACAAACCTCCGGTAGTAACCAACCAATCCCAAGATACTCCGCACCTCTATAACACTACTTGGTGGATCCCAAGAAATCACAACCTCAGTCTTCACTGGATCCACTGAAACTCCAGCCTCCGAGATGAAAAGTCCCATGAAGTGAACCTATAGGATCTATAACTGGAACTTCAAGAGCTTACCATATAGTTTTTGCTCTCAGAGTGCGTCCAAAACTATCTGCAGATGATAGGCAATATCCTCCTCTATAGCTGAGTATATCAGGATGTCATCGATGAAGAAATCCACAAAGAGATCATGGTATGGCTGGAAGATTCTATTCATGAGTACCATGAACACTGCTGGGGCGTTGGTCACACCGAATGACATAACAAAGAACTCATAGTGGCCATACCAACATCTGAAGGTTGTCTTATGCACATCCTCATCTTGTACCCTAAGCTCGTGATAACCCAATCTGAGGTCAATCTTCGAAAACCACCTTTCTCCCCTCAGTTGATTAAAAAGATCATTAATCATCGGTAATGGGTACTTGTTCTTCATAGTAACCTAGTTCAGGCACTGATAGTACACACAGAGTCACAAACCCCCATCCGCCTTCTGGGAGAACAAAATTGGGGCTGCCCAAGGAGAAACACTGGGCCTAATGAACCCCTTGCTCTGCAAGTCCTCCAGCTATACTCGCAGTTCTTGAATCTCTACCAGAGCTATCCAATATGCTAGTGTAGATATCGGTGTCATCCCAAGGTACAAGTCGATATAAAAATTTCACCTCTCTGCGAGGAGGTAGACCTGGTACATCATCAGGGAAAACATCAGTATACTGGTACACCACTACAGGATAGTTCAGACTCTCAACATCAACCGTTCAGAGGGTAAGTCTATCAAACTGATGTGTGATCGGCTGCACCCTCCTCCAGGTAAGTGTATCATGTGCTGCAAGATCCTAGCCGAAGCTCTCACCTCCTAGAGTAAGCTCACACTGCCATCACCAGTGTGTAATCGCCGAATCCTATACCATTGGGGTCTATAGCCATAAGGATTAAGACAATGACTCCACCAGAATCTCCGAGCTCCGAACGAGGGAAGTGGGAATAAAAGGGTGACTGGAACTTGTGTCTATAAGTACTGCAGCTAAGGTAGAGTAGACACAGATCATACCTCGAATCATCTCCGGAGTGCCGTGGTCATAGGCCTCAGCTGCCTGGAGTTGAGGTCGTCCCTGTCTACCTACTCCCTATGGTCGGGGTGGACCACCGGGAGGTGGTGGTGGTAAAACTG
The DNA here is from genome assembly GCA_963277665.1 of Viscum album. Classification (NCBI taxonomy): domain Eukaryota; kingdom Viridiplantae; phylum Streptophyta; class Magnoliopsida; order Santalales; family Viscaceae; genus Viscum; species Viscum album. Next base: position 399,004,068 of record OY728127.1, on the reverse strand, counting down.
CGAATCACAGCCCACTTCCAGCTACTCGGACAACTCCTCTACCACTTCTATCTGCTGCCTACAGATCTCCTTGATAGAATCTTTGCCTCTGCACAGCCAGTCCTTCGATGGTCTATTGGTCGTCTGTACAGCGGGCCAGGTAGTCAGGAGCCATGTGAACCTACCTGCCGCACGAGTAACATTGTATACTTCCCGCCTATCCTACTTTGTCCCAGGAACCACGCACAACCGACCCTTTTTCCTGAATTCATCCACCCGTAGGTTTGGTACTCTTTGAACTATACATCATTTGTCTTCTTCCAACAGAATATGACTCTACTAAATAACATCTAGTGGTGGGTCTCGCTACTGGTGACTGCTCAACAAAGAAGTTATCCACTAAGAGTGCTCGCTCTAAAACTCACTCCTGCATCGGGATGCTGAGAGAAATCATCGAATCTCTAACCTCCTGTCTGAGACCCTGCTCGAAGGTCCAGGCCCAGAAGAAAGGGACTTTCACCATGTCAATGGACTAGCGTGAGAGGTCGATGAACCTCACTGAATACTAAGCCACGATCATACTGTTCTAGTGAAAGTGGAGAAGATCCTGTATACACACAATGTAAGGTCATTGGGATGAAGTATACCATAAAAAGGGTCTCGATGTCCGCCCAGATGAGAGTCACCTCATCATGAACCAAGATCATCATGCTCCACCATATTCCTGCTACTTCCTGAAGAAGACTGGTGGCAAGGATCACCATGGGATCACATGGTGTTCCTGCCAGTCAAAAAACTCTAACCATGGCCTCTAGCCAGTCCTCAGCCTCCTGTGGATCCATATCTCCCTAGAAACTCAGTGGACTCTGGCACTGAAACTCATGAAACATTCTCAAGTGGCATGCTCCCTCTTCTTCTAGGGCTGGTGGCATCAACTGCCCAACAGGTAGTGGTGCTGCAGGTACACCACCTGAAGGTACAACTACCGAAAGGGGGCCCTGCACCGAAGCCTCGTCGCTCGGTGGGCTATCATCGTGTAATCTACCTGGAACCCTGGATGGATGTCTGTGTAGAGGAATCCAGAAAAGAAACAGGTGTGCCGTAGTCAATAAGTTATACTTGGTGAGATGACTCAAAGATATCACAAATAAAACTTTTTAAAAACACACACGCAATTAGTGTTTTCGTGCACTGAGTTAGAAATCATGAAGTCCAGGTCCTGGTGTTTGGATATGTCAGCCGCTGCACCAAAACAAGATTCCCCAAACTGATTACCACACTCATAACACTTATCACCATTTTCAATTAAAAGATCAGAGTCTAAGTTCTTCGGTAGAACCAACATATCTGATACCTATTTTTCACAACCCGTTCCCCAAGACCTGGGCCGTGACTACCCCATGAACGCCATCCATAGGCCAGGGGCTGGAGACTAGCACCAGAAAGGTATATCCATAAAACCAGGAAGGCTTTTACTTTTTAACCAACAAACTCACGCAATCCTAGCACACAACGAGATACATACACAAGGTAAACTATATAGAAAAAATGGTGAGTACAATAAGTAAAGGGGCCAAAATACAAGCCCAACAGGAAGGTACAAGTAAAACTAAGAACAAATCTTATAAACGCCTGCCAAGTATCCTACCTGATGACTAGGTATAACTCTTGAAAGGTTGTCTCTACTGTATGCTTCGTCTAAGGTCCACCTCAAAGCTACCTCCAGTCCTGGTACCCTCGACCACGATCCACATTGTTCGTTGTCTGCACAAGACACAGTAAGGTGTGAGCGTATCTCGTGTAGGGGCGAGTATAACGATACTCAGTAGGGACCCTAAGACCCCCTAAGGTCTCTCAGAATCCAAAGAGGATATTCCACAAAACAATAATACAATTACAAGCACGAAGTAAAAATAAACTCTACATAGGTATATTCCCATACATAACTAAGTTACCAAGTATAACTATAACACCCCAAGCTTCCACGGTACACTTCTCTTTGAATAATACAGTAGCGTGTGTTATACACAACTTTGAGTTCTAACACACACCACAACCAATCAAAGTAGCTGTTATGAATAGTAATACCTACTTTTTGAAATTTTATAAATTTTATCTTACCAAATGGACTTCGTTTTTGTATTCGGAATATCGAAATTATCCTAAGTTGAATTCTTTGTAATTTTCGGAGAACTTCCAATTTTTTATGAATAGTGAAAAATACTTAAAAACAACTTTTTTAATCAAAATAATTTATAGTGATAAATTATAATATTGAGTGTTTTAAAAGTATAATTAGAATATATTTTTACCATTTTATCCAATGGTGTTCATTAGAATTAATTTCACTTTGAAATTGGACATAAACAATTGTTAATCTTTTGATTGATATTCTTTCTTAAAACACGCTAGTTGTTGTGACAGCGGGAATTAATTAGAAAATTAATTAATGAAACTTATATGTTTTTAATTTTTCAAAATAGACATCATTTTTGAATTCAGAATATCAATTATATCTTAGGGTAAAATTTTGGCACTATTCTGAAAAACTTCAATTTTTGATGAATAGTGAAACCACTAAGTGGTAGTTAAATAACTGATTTTTTCATTTAAATGAAATATTACCACTTCTCTGATTTGATTTTCAAAAATCCGACATACATGGTTGTCATTAGGAAGTAAAATGTGGTTCAATGGGATTAAAATAATTTTTTGTTGAATAGTAACTTTTAAGTTTAATTAATTGCGATTAAAGGTAATTAGTGTAATTTAAGGTAAAGATAATGTTATAATAATATGAAATGACCTTTACACTTGTTCTACCACTATTGGATGAGTCATGGACGACTAATACAATCCATGGGTCAACTTGGGGACCCCATGGATCCACTTTGGTAGGAAAATGACATAAATAACTTTTATTTAAAGTTAAAATAAAAATGTCACAAACATAAGTTGTTTTACTAAAACAATTTTTAAATGGTGTTATACAAGTCATATTTTTTACTATAAATATTCATTAGAAAGATAAATAGATTTACTACATCATGATAATTTTTTTATAATTTTTAGACTTTAAATTATTTATGACGCCATGATGATGCCGCGATTACCTCCTTAATTAACGATTTAAATAAAATGAAAGGATAATGTAAAATCTAAGGCTTACACTTGTCAAAAACCTAATGGATGAGGAGATTTCGAACCCTTATCACCTTATCCTCGAACTATATCATTGTGGGACATTTATAATCAGAAAATCATTTCTTAATAAAGTAACATTTCATGACATTCCAAGAGTGCCCCTCCTCTCCACTTAAAAAAGGCCCCCACCACTACCACCTTACTCACACTTTCAAGCCATTTGACTCGGCCAGACTCTGCCCAAATACTCTCCCAACTTCCCTCCCGTACTCCTAGAAGCATCACTTTGGGCAGAATTCTTCCCAAGGAAGCCTTTGGCTCAAATCAAAAGAGTTACCCGATTTTAAGGTAATGTCTTCGCTTATGTTATTTTGTTTTATTTTTCTTATCCAACCCCGTAAACTCTTTTTATTAATTTCTTTTGTAACAACACCAGTATCCTCAATATACTAGGTTGTTCTTATAAGAAGTATTCGAGCTACACTTACACACACCTACATCTAATGGTTAAAGAACATATTGTTTCTGTGGATGGTGAATTTCTGCCTCATGAAATGATGATTGTTCAACACTCATATAACATCTTCAAAGGTGGCCATTAAGATGTAACTCTATTTATAAATAATATATAAAATGTTTATGTTTTACTTAAGGTTCTGTATTTTTCATTTATGGAATACCTTTATTGTTTCCATTATGGGTAAACACGATATTTTCATTTTTGGAAGTGCGGACTACCGCCCCCTCAAAGTGATTTGAATCGTTAATGCCATATGTGGGATGTATAAAGGATGGAGTAAATGATATTATATATGATATTATACTGGAATTATAATATACCTTTATATCATTATGATTTCATTAAATACGAAATAGAAATGAAAGTAGCGTTCATGCGTACGTACGGCTTACCGTCTCCATGAACGGTGCATTTCATTTCTTACCTCTAAACGTTAAGGAATATTATAAATGCATGTATATACTGGATATATAAGAGATATATGATATATATATCATGAATATAATTCTAGATATAATGGATATATTACCACATGAACAAAGTGTAATTATAAGAATTTTATTTTTGACTCAAGTACCTAAGATTGTCAAAACGATTGTTATTAACTTAAATAATTACATAATGTTCATAACATGGTAATAAGTGATATAAAACGAATAAAAAACTTGAAAAAGGTTCTTAGGCAATTATAAATTAACTCAAGTTTATTATTCAGTAGGTTAAAGAACGGTCGAGTCAAGACATGACGCAAGGTAAGGGAACTTCTTAACCCAATTTCCATTCTTTGGGTTAATATCCTATTTTAAAATTATGTCATGATATTATTATGTATTATCTTGTACTTTCTTTATGTGTACATATAGTGAATACACATTATAGATCTATTTTATTTAAAAAAATGACATTTGTACGGGACTTCGTCTCAATCTCCATTCATTGAGGCATATTTTGTTTTATACACAAAGTTCTTTTATACGGTGTATAAACCCCTTTGAATTTTACGTTTATTCAAAATGAATCTTTTTATACAAAGCGTTTTACTAAATGACAAAAAGGAATGTTTTTCTTGTCGTACGTATGCGGCGACAACGACCTCTCCGCCGCCGTGACCATTATTTGAGTTTCAGGTTCCTCTACAAGCCATAACTTTTTCTTAAATGAAAAGTAAATACAGAGTTTTAATTTTATTTTGGTATTGAAAATGGTTTTGATAATGTTTTTATTATATCAATGTGTTGTATTGATATCTTGTGATTGAAATGTGGAAATGTTATGTTTCCTTTATGCATGTTTTATGTGATATGATTATGTTATGGTTTATGATATGTTTAAACCTGTTCAGATGATTAATGAATTGGACTTAATAAGTGACGGGTGGAGCCTGCTATAGCTCCTCGATGCATCGGTAGGTCTCATGAGACAAACTAGTGTCTTGGCATGAGGCCTCGACAAAATCTTATTGTAGACTTGGCACGAGGCCTTTGCTACGTGGTTATGATAGTCTGGAATTATGCATTCCATCATTATGAATGTGGTTATTGATATTTCATGTGATTATTCGACTAGTAGAATATCTATGTGAGTAAGTAAATGGCATTATTTCATTTTAATTTTTCCGTATTATGCTAAATTTCAAGTTTAAAAGGATTTTGTTTTAGTTATACATTGCCTTAAATGTTAAGGTTTATTTATGAAAGCTTCCGCAATATTGTTATCCTTACTGAGCATCTGAGCTCACCCCTTTCAATGTTTTAATTTTTCCAGGATGTAAAGAAGTATATTATGAAGGACCTGTAGGGATAATATAAGGTGATATGAAGAGAAGATGTTGTAGTTTTGTTTTACTTTATGATGTAATGTAATACTTATGAATGTATCTAGTGTTTCCAAGGCTACTAAACTAATCGGTCTTTCGAGACTTGATCTTTTGTGATCATGCCAATGTTAAAAAGTAATGCACTGACTCTGGGTAACTGGGGTCGGGGCGTTACAGTTGGTATCAGAGGCAGTTTAGTACTAACCTTGGAAGCTATATTTATATAAACTCGGATTAGAGCACATAGCCCAAAGATAGACTTTGAGGATTTGTATAGAAGAACTTCCTAGAATTTTGGTATTATAGAGATATTGTGAGTTTTCCGAGCAATACATCCATGTATTGATATGAGCAGGTAGAGGTAGCTCTGTCACAGATGTACCTAGGGGTGAAACCCAAAAACACCGCTTTGATCTAGACTCGAATGGGAACTGGTGCACGACAACGGGCCTTGCTGCACTCTTGGTTACGACACTCCCGGAAGATATGCTTAGGATAATTCTCATTTTCTTTACAAAGCACTATGAAGTGTTATGAGTATATACTTCCTCAATGATAACATTTTTATGGATTATATCCATAAATAGTTCAATTTATGTTAAGTATTTTACAAGTATGGAATTATGTATTTTGATTCATAAACTAATCTAGTTTATGCCATTGTTTAGAAATGTCTCCTAGTGGAAGGAATGGAAACCGTATCAATGCACGCACTCCGTGTAGGAATTTCCCTCCTGCTCAAGATAATTATTGTGGAGCTGGAGATACAACTGGTGCTGATCAACTTATTACCATACTGGGACAACTCACTCATGTTATGAATAATAACCTTACTCGTATGGAGCACCCTGATCCGAAACGTGGAGGATCAATGTTAGACCACTTCATGAGGAAACAACCACCAACATTTAATGGGGGTACAAATCCATTAGTAGCTTAGCAATGGATAAACTCCTTAGAGAAAATATTCCACGCCTTGGGGAGTAGCGAAAGTGAGAAGGTTATCATGGCAGTTTACCGCCTCACTGGAGATGCCGATCAGTGGTGGTCATTGATTAAAAATACAAAGGAAGATGAAGAAGTATCAATTATGGAATGGAGAGAGTTCAAAGATCTTTTCTTAGAAAAATACTTTCCACATGACCATCGAGCAGATATGTAAAGGCAATTTTTGAGTCTGAGACAAAAGGAGGATGAAAATGTCGCAAAGTATGAGGCTAACTTTACAAGGTTAGTGAGGCATGCAACAGATTATATACATAACCCAAGAAGTAAGATTGATCATTTCTTTGATGGGTTAAAACCATTTCTCCGTCGAGAATTAGTCTCACAAAACTTCTCATCATACGAAGATATTGTCTCATGTGCTATCAATATGGAAAAGGAATTCTCTAAGTCTTATGACTTTTAAGTAAAGCAAGAAAATAAGAGATCTTCTGATCAATCTGGAAATGGAAATAAGGGGAAGAAGGGAAGAGCTGAATATCAGTCCTACAGTAAATGTGGAAAGAAACACCCTGGTACTTGCTTGAAGGGAATGGGAGTCAGTTACAAGTGTGGTGAAAAAGGCCACCAAGCTCATGATTGCAAGGGAAAGAAAGTTGGTGTCAATGTGGAATGCTATAATTTTAGAGAGATGGGGCATTATGAAAATGAATGTCCTAAGAGTCAGGGGAACTTACCTCAGAAGAGGCCAAGGGATCAAGGCCAAGCTTATGCTATCACTACTAGTAAGGTTGAAGCTCCGAAAGATGTGGTGGCAGGTAATTTAATGGTTTCCTCGAGTTTAGAAAATGCATTATTTGATTCTGGATCATCGCATTTTTCATATCTTCTCAGTTTTCTAAGAAAATTAGATATTTCCAGTTTGATTTAACAAGATAATTGTCAGTCAAAACTCCTAAGGGAAGTATTATTGCAACAATGTTTTGTGAATCAGTCCCCATTAGAGCACATAACTGTTATTTATCCGCTGATCTCATTGTCATACCTATGATTGAGTTTGATATAATCCTTGGTATGGATTGGCTTTCAGACTATGATGCAAAGATTTATTGTAAGAAGAAGGAGGTTACGATTTTTGATGATGATGATAAGGAACACCTTAATTTTCGTGCAGAATCGTCACCACCTAATTCTTATTTAGATCCACCCCCAGTAGCTAAACTAAATTCAATTATTGGGGAGGAAGAGAATGAAATGACTAATGGCAAGGAAAGGAATGTTCAAATAGAGGATGTACTTATTGTGAAGGAATACATATATGTGTTTTCGGAAGATTTACCTGGACATCCTCTAGAACGAGAAGTTGAGTTTTACATTGATTTAATTCCTGGATCAAGGCCCATATCGAAGACCCCTTATAGAATGGCCACCGTGGAATTAGTTGAACTAAAGAAACAACTAGAGGAATTGAGTAATAAGGGATTTATTCGCCCTAGTGTTTCTCCATGGGGAGCCCCTATCCTTTTTGTTAAGAAGAAAGATGGATCTATGAGGTTGTGCGTTGACTACAGGGAGATCAGTGATATAACGATAAAGAACAAGTATCCCCTACCTCACATTGATGATTTATTTTACCAATTGCATGGATCTCAATACTTTTCAAAGATTTACCTTCAATATGGATACCATCAGTTGTGTGTGAAGAAGGAAGACATTCCGAAGATAGCATTTCGAACAAGGTACGGGCATTACGAGTTTAAAGTAATGCCTTTTGGATTGACTAATGCACCCTCTGTATTCATGGATCTAATGAATAGAGTTTTCATGGAATATCATGATGATTTTGTGGTGGTATTTATTGATGATATCTTGGTGTACTCTAAAATCTCTAAGATCATGAAAATTATTTGCGCATTATCTTGAAGACTCTTAGAAGGCATGAATTATATGGGAAGTTTAGCAAGTGTGAATTCTGGATTCAGGAGATTTCTTTTCTTGGCCATATTGTCTCTAAGGAAGGAATTTCCGTTGATCCTTCTACGACCAAGGGAATCCAAGAATGGCCAGCACCGATGAGTATAACTGAGGTTCGCAGCTTTATTGGTTTGGCAGGTTATTATCGACATTTTGTCCAGAATTTTGCCCAATTGGATAACCCATTAACAAAGCTCACACGTAAATGGGTTAAATTTTTCTGGACAAAAGAGTGTGAAGAATGTTTTGAAGAACTAAAGAGAAGATTAGTTAACGCTCCTATATTGAATCTACCATCAGGGAGTGATGGGTTCGTTATTTATAGTGATGCATCAATGAAAGGGCTTGGTTGTGTCCTTATGCAGAATGATTGGGTTATTGCCTATGCATCACGACATCTGAAAATTCATGAGAAGAAATATCCTACTCATGATCTCGAGTTAGCTGCTATAATCTTTTCCTTGAAGATATGGAGACAGTATCTATATGGTGAAAAATGTGAGATATAAACTGATCACAAGAGTTTGAAATATATTTTCTCACAAAAAGAACTCAACAATGAGGCAACAACGATGGCTTGAACTACTCCAGGATTATGATTGCACGATACACTACCACCCAGGGAAGACAAATACGGTTGTAGATGCTTTGAGTAGAAATGATCATGGAGTTTTGAACATGATGAGAGTGGAATGGGATCCTATTTTCATGGATCTAGTAAAGATGGATATGGGAATCACCCTGGAGGGTGAAACATCAAAAAATTTTCAAATGGTTGCCAAACCAACTTTACTAGAAAGGATAAAGTGTTCTCAGGCCAATGATGAAGAGTTGAAAAAGAAGATTAATGTTATGAATGATGGGTGATTCAGTGACTTTGTGTATGAAGACGGAATTTTGAAATTTGGGAGGAGACTTTGTGTTCCCGATATACCGGATTTAAAGAGGGAATTGTTGGACGATTCTCAAAGTTCCAATTTATCTATACACCCTGGGAGCACCAAAATGTATAGAGATTTAAAGGGACATTTTTGGTGGGATAATATGAAGAGGGAGATTGCTGATTTTGTGTCAAGATGTATGGTTTGTCAACAAGTGAAAGTTGGAAGGCAACTGCCTGGTGGAGTATTGCAACCTCTTCCCATACCTGAGTGGAAATGAGATAATATTACGATGGATTTTTTCATGGGACTACCAAAGAATCCTAGAAGGAATGACGCAATATGGGTCATTGTTGATCGTCTCACGAAGTCAGCACATTTTATTGCTATAAGGGAAGATCTACCACTTGAACATCTAGCAAGACTATATATTAATGAAGTTGTGAGACTTCATGGAGTACCCATGTAGATTGTCTCGGATCGTGATCCTCATTTCACATCAAGATTCTGGAAAAGTCTTCAGAAGGCCTTGGATACTGAACTTCGTTTGAGCACTACTTACCAGCCTCAAACAGATGGACAATAAGAAAGAACTATTCAAACCTTAGAAGACATGTTGAGATCATGCTCACTTGACTTTCAAGGAATGTGGGATCAATATTTACCTATGGTAGAATTTTCCTATAACAATAATTTCCATTCAAGTATTCAGATGGCACCATATGAAGCATTATACGGAAAGAGATGTCGCACACCAACCTGTTGGGATGACGTTGGTGAAAGAAAACTTGTCAGCCCATAACTGGTGGAGGAAACGATGGAAAAGGTGAAGGTAATCCAAAACCACATCAAAGCAGCTCAAAGTAGGCAGAAGAGCTATGCTATCAATCGAAGGAAGGATTTGGAGTTTCAGGCAGGAGATCATGTTTTCTTGAAGGTATCACCATGGAAGGGAGTTATACGTTTCAGTAAGAAGGGTAAATTAAGTCCCAGGTACATCGGACCCTTCGAAATTCTAGAACGAATTGGGGCTGTAGCTTACCATTTGGCAATGCCGCCAAGTCTCTCTAAAGTTCATGATGTATTCCACGTATCACTGTTTAGAAAATACATGCCTGACCCAATGCATGTATTCATCTATGAGGAATTAGAACTAGAACCCGATCTGTCTTATTGCGAAGAGCCCGTCAGGATTCTTGATACAAGAGAACAAGTGCTGAGAAACCGGACGACTCGTCTGGTAAAAGTTATTTGGAGAAACCATAAGATGGAGGAGGCAACGTGGGAACCCGAGGAACTTATGATGAAGAATCACCCGAGTCTTTTTATACAGTGATATTATATGAAATTTCAAGGAAGAAATTATTTGAAGGATGAGAGAATGTAACACCCCAAGCTTCCACGGTACACTTCTCTTTGAATAATACAGTAGCGTGTGTTGTACGCAACTTCAAGTTCTAACACACACCACAACCAATCAAAGTAGCCGTTATGAATAGTAATACCTACTTTTTGAAATTTTATAAATTTTATCTTGCCAAATGGACTTCGTTTTTGTATTCGGAATATCGAAATTATCCTAAGTTGAATTCTTTGTAATTTTCGGAGAACTTCCAATTTTTTATGAATAGTGAAAAATACTTAAAAACAACTTTTTTAATAAAAATAATTTATATTGATAAATTATACTATTGAGTGTTTTAAAAGTATAATTAGAATATATTTTTACCATTTTATCCAATGGTGTTCATTAGAATTAATTTCACTTTGAAATTGGACATAAACAATTGTCAATCTTTTGATTGATATGCTTTCTTAAAACACGCAATTTGTTGTGACAACGGGAATTAATTAGAAAATTAATTAATGCATCTTATATGTTTGGAATTTTGAAAAATAGACATCATTTTTTAATTCATAATATCAATTATAGATTAGAGTAAAATTTTGGCACTATTTTGAAAAACTTCAATTTTTGATGAATAGTGAAACCACTAAGTGGTAGTTAAATAACTGATTTTTTCATTTAAATGAAATATTACCACTTCTGTGATTTGATTTGCAAAAATCCAACATACATGGTTGTCATTAGGAAGTAAAATGCGGTTCAATAGGATTAAAATAATTTTTTGGTGAATAGTAACTTTTAAGTTTAATTAATCCAGATTAAAGGTAATTAAATAAATTTAAGGTAAAGATAATGTTATAATAATATGAAATGACCTTTACACCTGTCCTACCCCTATTGGATGAGTCATGGCCGACCATGACAATCATTGGGTCAACTTGGGGACCCCATGGAGCCACTTTGGTAGGAAAATGACATAAATAACTTTTATTTAAAGTTAAAAAAAATGTCACAAACATAAGTTGTTTTACTAAAACAATTTTTAATTGGGTTTATAAAAGTCATATTTTTGACTATAAATATTCATTATAAAGCTAAAAAGATTTTCTACATCATGAATTTTTTTTATATAATTTTTAGACTTTAAATAAATTAAATTATTTATGACACCATCATGATGCCGCGATTACCTCATTAATTAACGATTTAAATAAAATGAAAGGATAATGTAAAATATAAGGCTTACACTTGTCAAAAAACTATTGGATGAGGATATTTCAAACCCTTATCACCTTATCCTCGAAATATATCATTGTGGGACCTTTAAAATCAGAAAATCATTTCTTAATAAAGTAACATTTCATGACATTCCAATAGTGCCCCTCCTCTCCATTTATAAAAAGCCCCCACCACTACCACCTTACTCACACTTTCAAGCCATTTGGCTCAGTAAAACTCTGCCCAAATACTCTCCCAACTTCTCTCACTTACTCCTAGAAGCTTCAATTTTGGCAGAATTCTTCCCAAGGAAGCCTTTGGCTCAAATCAAAAGAGTTACCCGATTTTAAGGTAATGTCTTCGCTTATGTTATTTTGTTTTATTTTGCTTATCCAACCCCCTAAACTCTTTTCATTAATTTATTTTGTAACAACAACAGTATCCGCAATATATTAGGATGTTGTTATAATAAGTATTTGAGCTACACTTACACACACCTACATCTAATGGTTAAAGAACATACTGTTTCTGTGGATGGAGAATTTCTGCCTCACGAAACGATGATTGTTCAACACTAATATTACACCTTCAAAGGTGGACATTAAGATATCACTCTATTTATACATAATATATAATATGTTTATGTTTTACTTAAGGTTCTGTATTTGTCATTTATGGCATACATTTATTGTTTCCATTATGGGTAAACACGATATTTTCATTTTAGGAAGTGCAGACTACCGCCCCCTCAAAGTGATTTGAATCGTTAATGCCATATGTGGGATGTATAAAGGATGGAGTAAATGATATTATATATTATATTATACTGGAATTATAATATACCTTTTATATCATTATTATTTCATTAAATACGAAATAGAAATGAAAATAGCGTTTATGCGTACGTACGGCTTACCGTCTCCATGAACGGTGTATTTCATTTCTTACCTCTAAACGTTATGGAATATTATAAATGAATGTATATACTGGATATATATGAGATATATGATATCTATATCATGAATATAATTCTGAATATAATGGATATATTACCACATGAACAAAGTGTAATTATAAGAATTTTATTTTTGACTCAAGTACCTAAGATCTTCAAAACGAGTGTTATTAACTTAAATAATTACATAATGTTCATAACATGGTAATAAGTGATATAAAAGGAATAAAAAACTTGAAAAAGGTTCTTAAGCAATTATAAATTAACTCTAGTTTATTATTCAGGAGGTTAAAGAACGGTCGAGTCAAGACAGGACGCAAGGTAAGGGAGATTCTTAACCGAATTTCCATTCTTTGGGTTAATCTCCTATTTTAAAATTATGTCATGATATTATTATGTATTATCTTGTACTTTATTTATGTGTACATATAGTGAATACACATTATAGATCTATTTTATTTAAAAAAATGATATTTTTAAGGGACTTCGTCTCAATCTCCATTCATTGAGGCATATTTTTTTTATACACAAAGTTCTTTTATACGTCGTATAAATCCCTTTGACTTTTACGTTTATTGAAAAGGAATCTTTTTATAAAAAGAGATTTACTAAACGACAAAAAGGAATGTTTTTCCTGTCGTACGTATGCGGCGACAACGACTTCTCCACCACCGTGACCATTATTTGAGTTTCGGCTTCCTCTACATGCCATAACATTTTCTTAAATGAAAAGTAAATACAGAGTTTTAATTTTATTTTGGTATTGAAAATGGTTTTGATAATGTTTTTATTATATCAATGTGTTGTATTGATATCTTTTGATTGAAATGTGGAAATTTTATGTTTCCATTATGCATGTTTTATGTGATATGATTATGTTATGGTTTATGATATGTTTAAACCTATTTATATGAGGAATGAATTGGACTTAATAAGTGACGGGTGGAGCCCACTAATGCTCCTCGATGCATCGGTAGGTCTCATGAGACAAACTAGTGTCTTGGCACGAGGCCTTGACAAAATCTTATTGTAGAATTGGCCTGAGGCCTTGGCTACGTGGTTATGATAGTCTGGAATTATACATTCCATCATTATGAAAGTGGTTATTGATATTTCATGTGATTATTCAACTAGTAGAATATCCATGTGAGTAAGTAAATGGCATTATTTAATTTTACTTTTTCTATATTATGCTGAAGTTCAAGTTTAAATGGCTTTTGTTTTAGTTATACATTGCCTTAAATGTTAATGTTTATTTATGAAAGCTTCCGCAATATTGTTATCCTTACTGAGCATCTGAGCTCACCCCTTTCAATGTTTTAATTTTCCAGGATGTGAAGAAGTATTTTATGAATGACCTGCAGGGATAATATAAGGGGATATGAAGAGAAGATGTTGTAGTTTTGATTTACTTTATGATGTAATGTAAGACTTATGAATGTATCTAGTGTTTCCAAGGCTACTAAACTAATCGGTCTTTCGAGACTTGATCTTTTGTGATCATGCCAATGTTACGAAGTAATGCACTGACTCTAGGTAGCTGGGGTCGGGGCGTTACAGTTGGTATCAGAGGCAGTTTAGTACTAACCTTGGAAGCTAGATTTAGATAAACTCAGATTAGAGCACATAGCCCAAATATAGACATTGAGGATTAGTATAGAAGAACTTTCTAGAATTTTGGTATTATATAGATATTGTGAGTTTTCCGAGTAATACATCCCTGTCTAGATACGAGTAGGTAGAGGCGGCTCTGGCACAGATGTACCTAGGGGTAAAACCCGAAAACACCGCTTTGAGCTAGACTCAAACGGGAACTGGTGCACAACAACGGGCCTTGCTGCACTCTTGGTTACGACACTCCCGGGGGATATGCTTAGGATAATTCTCATTTTCTTTACAAACCACTATGAAGGGTTATGAGTATATACTTCCTCAAAGAAAACATTTTTATGGATTATATCCATAAATAGTTCAATTTATGTTAAGTATTTTACAAGTATGGAATTATGTATTTTGATTCATAAACTAATATAGTTTATGCCATTGTTTAGAAATGGCGCCTAGTGGAAGGAATGGAACCCTATCAATGCACGCACTCCGTGTAGGGATTTCCCTCCTGCTCAAGATAATTATTGTGGAGCTGGAGATACAACTGGTGCTGATCAACTTATTATCATACTGGGACAACTCACTCAGGTTATGAATAATAACCTTACTCGTATGGAGCACCCTGATCCGCAATGTGGAGGATCAATGTTAGACCGCATCATGAGGAAACAACCACCAACATTTAATGGGGGTACAAATCCATTAGTAGTTGAACAATGGATAAACTCCTTAGAGAAAATATTCCACGCCTTGGGGAGTAGCAAAAGGGAGAAGGTTATCATGGTAGTTTACCGCCTCACTGGAGATGCCGATCAGTGGTGGTCATTGATTCAAAATACAATAGAATATGAAGAAGTATCAAGTATAGAATTGAGAGTGTTCAAAGATATTTTCTTAGAAAAATACTTCCCACATGAACATTGAGCAGATATGGACAGGTAATTTCTGAGTCTGAGACAAAAGGAGGATGAGAATGTCGCAAAGTATGAGGCTAACTTTACAAGGTTAGCGAGGCATGCAACAGATTATATACGTAACCCAAGAAGTAAGATTGATCATTTCTTTGATGGGTTAAAACCATTTCTCCATCGAGCATTAGTCTCCCAAACCGTCTCGTCGTATGAAGATATTGTCTCATGTGCTATCAAGATGGAAAATGAATTCTCTAAGTCTTATGACTTTAAAGCAAATCAAGAAAAGAAGAGATCTTCTGATCAATATGGAAATGGAAATAAGGGGAAGAAGGGAAGAGCTGAATATCAGTCCTATAGTAAATGTGGAAAGAAACACCCCAGTACTTTCTTGAAGGGAATGAGAGTCTGTTACGAGTGTGGTGAAAAAGGCCACCAAGCTAATGATTGCAAGGGAAAAAAAGTTGCTGTCAATGTAGAATGCTATAATTGTAGAGAGATGGGGCATTATGAAAATGAATGTCCTAAGCGTCAGGGGAACTTACCTCAGAAGAGGCCAAGGGATCAAGGCCAAGCTCATGCTATCACTACTGCTGAGGTTGAAGCTCCGAAAGACGTAGTGGCAGGTAATTTAATGGTTTCCTCATGTTTAGCAAATGCATTATTTGATTCTGGATCATCGCATTGTTTCATATCTTCTTAGTTTGCTAACAAAATTAGATATTTCCAATTTGATTTAACAAGAGAATTTTCAGTCAAAACTCCTAAGGGAAGTATTATTGCAACAAAGTTTTGTGAATCAGTCCCCATTAGAGCAATAAATGTTCTTTATCCGCTGATCTCATTGTGATACCTATGATTGAGTTTGGTATAATCCTCAGTATGCATTGGCTTTTGGACTATGATGAAAAGATTTATTGTAAGAATAAGGAGGTTACGATTTTTGATGATGATGATAAGGAACACCTTATTTTTAGAGAAGAATCGTCACCACCTAATTCTTATTTAGATCCTCCCCCAGTAGCTCAACTAAATTCAATTATTGGGGAGGAAGAGAATGAAATGACTAATGGCGAAGAAAGGAATGTTCAAATAGAGGATGTACCTATTGTGAAGGAATATGTAGATGTGTTTCTGGAACATTTACCTGGACATCCTCCGGAATGAGAAGTTGAGTTTTCCATTGATTTAATTCCTGGATCAAGGCCCATATCTAAGACCCCTTATAGAATGGCCACCGTGGAATTAGTTTAACTAAAGAAACAACTAGAGTAATTGAGTAATAAGGGATTTATTCTCCCTAGTGTTTCTCCATGGGGAGCCCCTGTCCTTTTTGTTAAAAAGAAAGATGGATCTATGAGGTTGTGCGTTGACTATAGGGAGTTCAATGCTATAATGATAAAGAACAAGTATCACATACCTTGCATTGATGATTTATTTGACCAATTGCATGGATCTCAATACTTTTCAAAGATTGAACTTCGATCTGGATACCATCAGTTGTGTGTGAAGAAGGAAGACATTCCGAAGATAGAATTTCGAACAAGGTACGGGCATTACGAGTTTACAGTAATGCCTTTTGGATTGACTAATGCACCCTCTATATTCATGGATCTAATGAATAGAGTTTTCAAGGAATATCTTGATGATTTTTTGGTGGTATTTATTGATGATATCTTGGTGTACTCCAAAAGCTACTAAGATCATGAAAATCATTTTCGTATTATCTTGAAGACTCTTATAAGGCATGAATTATATGGGAAGTTTAGCAAGTGTGAATTCTGGCTTCATGAGATTTCTTTTCTTGGCCATATTGTCTCTAAGGATGGAATTTCCGTTGATCCTTCTAAGACCAAGGCAATCCAAGAATATCCAGCACCGACGAGTATAACTGAGGTACGCAGTTTTATTGGTTTGGCAGGTTATTATCGACGTTTTGTCCTGAATTTTGCCCGATTGGATAACCCATTAACGAAGCTCACACGTAAAGGGGTTAAATTTTTCTGGACAAAAGAGTGTGAAGAATGTTTTGAAGAACTGAAGAGAAGATTAGTTAACACTCCTATATTGACTCTACCATCAGAGAGTGATGGGTTTGTTATTTATAGTGATGTATCAATGAAATGGCTTGGTTGTGTCCTTATGCAAAATGATTGGGTTATTGCCTATGCCTCACGACAGCTGAAAATTCATGAGTAGAACTATCCTACTCATGATCTCGAGTTAGCTGCTGTAATCTTTGCCTTGAAGATATGGATACATTATCTCTATGGTGAAAAATGTGATATATATACCGATCACAAGAGTTTGAAATAAATTTTCTCACATAAATAACTCAACATGAGGCAACGACGATGGCTTGAACTACTCAAGGATTATGATTGCACGATACACTACCACCCAGGGAAGGCAAATAAGGTTGCAGATGCTTTGAGTAGAAAAGATCATGGAGTTCTGAACATGATGAGAGTGGAAAGGGATCCTATTTTCATGGATCTAGTAAATATGGATATGGGAATCACCATGGAGGGTGAAACATCAAATTTTTTTCAAATGGTTGCCAAACCATATTTACTAGAAAGGATAAAGTGTTCTCAGGCCAATGATGAAGAGTTGAAAAAGAAGATTAAGGCTGTGAATGATGGGCGATTGAGTGACTTTGTGTATGAAGATGGAATTTTGATATTTGGGAGGAGACTTTGTGTTCATGATATACCGGATTTAAAGAGGGAATTGTTGGATGATTCTCATAGTTCCAATTTCTCTATACACCCTGGGAGCACCAAAATGTATAGATATTTAAAGGGACATTTTTTGTGGGACAACATGAAGAGGGAGATTGCTGATTTTGTGTCAAGATGTATGGTTTGTCAACAAGTGAAAGATGGAAGGAAATTGCCTGGTGGAGTATTGCAACCTCTTCCCATACATGAGTGGAAATGGGATAATATTACGATGGATTTTGTCATGGGACTACCAAAGACTCCTAGAAGGAATGACGCAATATGGGTCACTGTTGATCGTCTCACGAAGTCAGGACATGTTCTTGATATAAGGGAAGATCTACCACTTGAACGTCTAGCAAGACTATATATTAATGAAGTTGTGAGAATTCATGGAGTACCCCTGTCGATTGTCTCGGATCGTGATCCTCGTTTCACATCAAGATCATGGAAAAGTCTTCAGAAGGCCATATATACTGAACTTCGTTTGAGCACTGCTTACCACCCTCAAACAGATGGACAATCAGAAAGAACTATTCAAACCTTAGAAGACATGTTGAGATCATGCTCACTTGACTTTCAAGGAATGTGGGATCAATATTTACCTCTGGTAGAATTTTCCTATAACAATAGTTTCCATTCAAGTATTCAGATGGCACCATATGAAGCGTTATACGGAAAGAGATGTCGCACACCAACCTGTTGGGATGACCTTGGTGAAAGAAAACTTGTAGGCCTATAACTAGTGGAGGAAACAATGGAAAAGGTGAAGGTAATCCAAAACCACATCAAAGCAGCTCAAAGTAGGCAGAAGAGCTATGCTGACAATCGAAGGAAGGATTTGGAGTTTCAGGCAGGAGATCATGTTTTCTTGAATGTATCACCATGGAAGGGAGTTATACGTTTCGGTAAGAAGGGTAAATTAAGTCCCAGGTACATCGGACCTTTCGAAATTATAGAACGAATTGGGGCTGTAGCTTACCGTTTGGAAATGCCGCCAAGTCTCTCCAAAGTTCATGATGTATTCCACGTATCACTGTTGAGAAAATACATGTATGACCCAACGCATGTACTCACCTATGAGGAATTAGAACTGAAACCTGATCTATCTTATTGCGAAGAGCTCGTCAGGATTCTTGATACAAGAGAATAAGTGCTGAGAAACCGGACGACTCGTCTGGTAAAAGTTCTATGGAGAAACCATAAGATGGAGGAGGTAACGTGGGAACCCGAGGAACTTATGATGAAGAATCACCCAAATCTTTTTATACAATGATATTATATGAAATTTAGAAGATGAAATTATTTGAAGGAGGGGAGAATGTAACACCCCAAGCTTCCACGGTACACTTCTCTTTGAATAATACAGTAGCGTGTGTTGTACGCAACTTCATGTTCTAACACACACCACAACCAATCAAAGTCACCGTTATGAATAGTAATAAATACTTTTTGAAATTTTATAAATTTATTCTTTCCAAATGGACCTCGTTTTTGTATTCGGAATATCGAAATTATCCTATGTTGAATTCTTTGTAATTTTCGGAGAACTTCCAATTTTTTATGAATAGTGAAAAATACTTAAAAAAAACTTTTTTAATCAAAATAATTTATAATGATATATTTTACTATGGAGTTTTTTAAAAGTATAATTAGAATATATTTTTACCATTTTATCCAATGGTGTTCATTATAATTATTTTCACATTGAAATTGGACATAAACAATTGTCAATCTTTTGATTGATATTCTTTCTTAAAACACGCTATTTGTTGTGACAACGGGAATTAATTAGAAAATTAATTAATGCAACTTATATGTTTGGAATTTCGAAAAATTTAAATCATTTTTGAATTCATAATATCAATTATATCTTAGGGTAAAATTTTGGCACTATTCTGAAAAACTTCAATTTTTGATGAATAGTGAAACCACTAAGTGGTAGTTAAATAACTGATTTTTGCATTTAAATGAAATATTACCACTTCTCTGATTTGATTTTCAAAAATCCGACATAAATGGTTGTCATTAGGAAGTAAAATGTGGTTCAATGGGATTAAAATAATTTTTTGGTGAATAGTAACTTTTAAGTTTAATTAATCGCGATTAAATGTAATTAGTGTAATTTAAGGTAAAGATAATGTTATAATAATATGAAATGACCTTTAAACTTGTCCTACCCCTATTGGATGAGTCATGGCCGACCAAGACAATCCATGGGTCAACTTGGGGACCCCATGGAGCCACTTTGGTAGGAAAATGACATAAATAACTTTTATTTAAAGTTAAAATAAAAATGTCACAAACATAAGTTGTTTTACTAAAACAATTTTTAAATGGTGTTATACAAGTCATATTTTTGACTATAAATATTAATTAGAAATCTAAATAGATTTCCTACATCATGATAATTTTTTTATAATTTTTAGACTTTGAATTATTTATGACACCATGATGATGCCACAATTACCTCATTAATTAACGATTTAAATAAAATGAAAGGATAATGTAAAATATAAGGCTTACACTTGTCAAAAACCTATTGGATGAGGCGATTTCGAACCCTTATCACCTTATCCTAGAAATATATCATTGTGGGACATTTAGAATCAGAAAAGCATTTCTTAATAAAGTAACATTTCATGACATTCCAAGAGTGCCCCTCCTCTCCACTTATAAAAGCCCCCCACCACTACCACCTTACCCACACTTTCAAGCCATTTGGCTCGGCCAAACTCTGCCCAAATACCCTCCCAACTTACTTCCCTTACTCCTAGAAGCCTCACTTTGGGCAGAATTCTTCCCAAGGAAGCCTTTGGCTCAAATCAAAAGAGTTACCCGATTTTAAGGTAATGTCTTCGCTTATGTTATTTTGTTTTATTTTGCTTATCCAACCCCCTAAAATCTTTTTATTCAATTCTTTTGTAACAACACCAGTATCCTCAATATACTAGGATGTTGTTATAAGAAGTATTCGAGCTACACTTACACACACCTACATCTAATGGTTAAAGAACATATTGTTTCTGTGGATGGTGAATTTCTGCCTCACGAAACGATGATTGTTCAACACTCATATAACACCTCCAAAGGTGGCCATTAATATGTCACTCTATTTATAAATAAGATATAATATGTTTATTTTTTACTTAAGGTTCTGTATTTTTCATTTATGGCATACCTTTATTGTTTCCATTATGGGTAAACACGATATTTTCATTTTAGGAAGTGCGGACTACCGCCCCCTCAAAGTGATTTGAATCGTTAATGCCATATGTGGGATGTATAAAGGATGGAGTAAATGATATTATATATGATATTATACTGGAATTATAATATACCATTATATAATTATGATTTCATTAAATACGAAATAGAAATTAAAGTAGCGTTCATGCGTACGTACGGCTTACCGTCTCCATGAACGGTGCATTTCATTTCTTACCTCTAAACGTTATGGAATATTATAAATGCATGTATATACTGGATATATATGAGATATATGATATCTATATCATGAATATAATTCTGGATATAATGGATATATTACCACATGAACAAAGTGTAATTATAAGAAGTTTATTTTTGACTCAAGTACCTAAGATCGTCAAAACGATTGTTATTAACTTAAATAATTACATAATGTTAATAACATGGTAATAAGTGATATAAAAGGAATAAAAAACATGAAAAAGGTTCTTAAGCAATTATAAATTAACTCAAGTTTATTATTCAGGATGTTAAAGAACGGTCGAGTCAAGACAGGACGCAAAGTAAGGGAACTTCTTAACCCAATTTCCATTCTTTGGGTTAATCTCATATTTTAAAATTATGTCATGATATTATTATGTCCTATATTGTACTTTATTTATGTTTAAATATAGTGAATACACATTATAGATCTATTTTATTTAAAAAAATGATATTTGTAAGGGACTTCGTCTCAATCTCCATCCATTGAGGCATATTTTGTTTTATACATAAAGTTCTTTTATACGGTGTATAAACCCCTTTGACTTTTACGTTTATTTAAAAGGAATCTTTTTTTACAAAGAGTTTTACTAAACAACAAAAAGGAAAGTTTTTTCTGTCACACATATGCGAGGACAACGACTTCTCTGCCGCCGTGGCCATTATTTGAGTTTCGGCTTCCTCTACAAGCCATAACTTTTTCTTAAATGAAAATTAAATACAGAGTTTTAATTTTATTTTGGTATTTAAAATGGTTTTGATAATGTTTTTATTATATAAATTTGTTTTATTGATTTCTTGTGATTGAAATGTGGAAATTTTATGTTTCCTTTATGCATGTTTAATGTGATATGATTATGTTATGGTTTATGATATGTTTAAAAATGTTCATTTGAGGAATGCATTGGACTTAATAAGTGATAGGTGGAGCCCTCTATAGCTCCTCGATGCATCGGTAGGTCTCATGAGACAAACTAGTGTCTTGGCACGAGGCCTTGACAAAATCTTATTGTAGACTTGGCACGAGGCCTTGGCTACGTGGTTATGATAGTCTGGCATTATGCATTCCCTCATTATGAAAGTGGTTATTGATATTTCATGTGATTATTCGACTAGTAGAATATCCATGTGAGTAAGTAAATGGCATTATTTCATTTTACTTTTTCCATATTATGCTAAAGTTCAAGTTTAAAAGGCTTTTGTTTTAGTTATAAATTTCCTTAAATGTTAATGTTTATTTATGAAAGCTTCCGCAATATTGTTATCCTTACTGAGCATCTGAGCTCACCCCTTTCAATGTTTTAATTTTTCCAATATGTGACGAAGTATATTATGAATGACCTACATGGATAATATAAGGGGATATGAAGAGAATATGTTGTAGTTTTGTTTTACTTTATGATGTAATGTAAGACTTATGAATGTATATAGTGTTTCCAAGGCTACTAAACTAATCGGTCTTTCCAGACCTGATCTTTTGTGATCATGCCAATGTTACGAAGTAATGCATCGACTCTGGGTAACTGGGGTCGGGGCGTTATAATTGGTATCAGAGGCAGTTTAGTACTAACCTTGGAAGCTAGATTTAGATAAACTCTGATTAGAGCACATAGCCCAAAGATAGACTTTGAGGATTAGTATAGAAGAACTTCCTAGAATTTTGGTATTATAGAGATATTGTGAGTTTTCCAAGAAATAAATCCCTGTCTGGATACGAGCAGGTAGAGGCGGCTCTGGAACAGATGTACCTAGGGGTGAAACCCGAAAAAACCTCTTTGAGATAGACTCGAATGGGAACTGGTGCATGACAACGGGCCTTGTTGCACTCTTGGTTACGACACTCTCGGGGGATATACATAGGATAATTCTCATTTTCTTTACAAACCACTATGAAGGGTTATGAGAATATACTTCCTCAAAATTTTTTTTATGGATTATATCCATAAATAGTTCAATTTATGTTAAGTATTTTACAAGTATGGAATTATGTATTTTGATTCATAAACTAATATAGTTTATGCCATTGTTTAGAAATGGTGCCTAGTGGAAGGAATGAAAACCGTATCAATGCACGCACTCAGTGTAGGGATTGCCCTCCTGCTCAAGATAATTATTGTGGAGCTGGAGATACAACTGGTGCTGATCAACTTATTACCATACTGGGACAACTCACTCAGGTTATAAATAATAACCTTACTCGTATGGAGCACCCTGATCCGCAACGTGGAGGATCAATGTTAGACCGTTTCATGAGGCAACAACCACCAAAATTTAATGGGGGGTACAAATCCATTAGTAGCTAAGTAATGGATAAACTCCTTAGAGAAAATATTCCACGCCTTGGGGAGTAGCGAAAGGGAGAAGGTTATCATGACAGTTTACCGCCACACTGGAGATGCTGATCAATGGTGGTCATTGATTTAAAATACAAAGGAAGATGAAGAGGTATCAAGTATGGAATGGAAAGAGTTCAAAGATCTTTTCTTAGAAAAATACTTTCCACATGACCATCGAGCAGATATGGAAAGGCAATTTTTGAGTCTAAGACAAAAGGAGGATGAGAATGTCACAAAGTATGAGGCTAACTTTACAAGGTTAGCGAGGAATGCAACAGATTATATACGTAACCCAAGAAGTAAGATTGATCGTTTCTTTGATGGGTTAAAACCATTTCTCCGTCGAGCATTAGTCTCAAAAACCTTCTCATCGGATGAAGATATTGTCTCATGTGCTATCAAGATGGAAAATGAATTCTCTAAGTATTATGACTTTAAAGTAAAGCATGAAAAGAAGAGATCTTCTGATCAATCTAGAAATGGAAATAAGGGGAAGAAGGGAAGAGCTGAATATCAGTCCTATAGTAAATGTGGAAAGAAACACCCCGGTACTTGCTTGAAGGGAATGAGAGTCTGTTACAAGTGTGGTGAAAAAGGCCACCAAGCTCATGATTGCAAGGAAAAGAAAGTTGATGTCAATGTGGAATGCTATAATTGTAGAGATATGGGGCATTATGCAAATGATTGTCCTAAGCGTTAGGGGAACTTACCTTAGAAGAGGCCAAGGGATCAAGGACCAGCTTATGCTATCACTACTGCTGAGGTTGAAGCTCCGAAAGACGTGGTGGCAGGTAATTTAATGGTTTCCTCAAGTTTAGAAAATGCATTATTTGATTCTGGATCATCGCATTGTTTCATACCTTCTCAGTTTTCTAATAAAATTAGATATTTCCAGTTTGATTTAACAAGAGAATTGTCAGTCAAAACTCCTAAGGGAAGTATTATTGCAACAAAGTTTTGTGAATTAGTCCCCATTAGATCACATAACTGTTCTTTATCTGCTGATCTCATTGTCATACCTATGATTGAGTTTGATATAATCCTTGGTATGGATTGGATTTTGGACTATGATGCAATTATTTATTGTAAGAAGAAGGAGGTTACGATTTTTGATGATGATGATAAAGAACACCTTATTTTTAGAGCAGAATCGTCACCACCTAATTCTAATTTAGATCCACCCCCAGTAGCTCAACTAAATTCAATTATTGGGGAGGAAGTGAATGAAATGACTAATGTCAAGGAAAGGAATGTTCAAATAGAGGATGTACCTATTGCGAAGGAATATGTAGATGTGTTTCCGGAAGATTTACATGGACATCCTCCAGAACGAGAAGTTGAGTTTTCCATTGATTTAATTCCTGGATCAAGGCCCATATCGAAGACCCCTTATAGAATGGCCACCGTGGAATTAGTTGAACTTAAGAGACAACTATAGGAATTGAGTAATAAGGGATTTATTCGACCTAGTGTTTCTCCGTGGGGATCCCCTATCCTTTTTGTTAAGAAGAAAGATGGATCTATGAGGTTGTGCATTGACTACAGGGAGATCAATGCTATAACGATAAAGAACAAGTATCCCCTACCTCAAATTGATGATTTATTTGACCAATTTCATGGAGCTCAATACTTTTCAAAGATTGAACTTCGATTTGGATACCATCAGTTGTGTGTGAAGAAGGAAGACATTCCGAAGACAGCATTTTGAACAAGGTACGAGCATTATGAGTTTACAGTAATGCCTTCTGGATTGACTAATGCACCCTCTGTATTCATGGATCTAATGAATAGAGTTTTCAAGGAATATCTTGATGATTTTGTGGTGGTATTTATTAATGATATCTTGGTGTACTCCAAAATCTATGAAGATCATGAAAATCATTTGCGCATTATCTTGAAGACTCTTAGAAGGCATGAATTATATGAGAAGTTTAACAAGTGTGAATTATGGCTTCAGGAGATTTCTTTTCTTGGTTATATTGTCTCTAAGGATGGAATTTCCGTTGATCCTTCTAAGACCAAGGCAATACAAGAATGGCCAGCACCGACGAGTATAACTGAGGTACTCAACTTTATTGGTTTGGCAGGTTATTATCGACGTTTTGTCCAGAATTTTGCCCGATTGGCTAACCCATTAACGAAGCTCACACGTAAAGGGGTTAAATTTTTCTGGAAAAAAGAGTGTGAAGAATGTTTTGAATAACTGAAGAGAAGATTAGTTAACGCTCCTATATTGACTCTACCATCAGGGAGTGATGGGTTCGTTATTTATAGTGATGCATCAATGAAAGGGCTTGGTTGTGTCCTTATGCATAATGATTGGGTTATTACAAATGCATCATGACAACTGAAAATTCATGAGCATAACTATCCTACTCATGATCTCGAGTTAACTGCTGTAATCTTTTCCTTGAAGATATGGATACATTATCTCTATGGTGAAAAATGTGAGATATATATCGATCACAAGAGTTTGAAATATATTTTGTCACAAAAAGAACTCAACATGAGGCAACAACGATGGCTTGAACTACTCAATGATTATGATTGCACGATACACTACCACCTAGGGAAGGAAAATACGGTTGCAGATGCTTTGAGTATAAAAGATTATGGAGTTTTGAACATGATGAGAGTGGAAAGGGATCCTATTTTCATGGATCTAGTAAAGATGGATATGGGAATCACCATGGAGGGTGAAACATCAAAAAAATTTCAAATGATTGCCAAACCATCTTTACTAGAAAGGATAAAGTGTTCTCAGGACAACGATGAAGAGTTGAAAAAGAAGATTAAAGCTGTGAATGATGGGCGATTGAGTGAATTTTTGTATGAAGATTGAATTTTGAAATTTGGGAGGATACTTTGTGTTCTCGATATACCGGATTTAAAGATGGAATTGTTGGGTGATTCTCATAGTTCCAATTTCTCTATACACCCTGGGAGCACAAAAATGTATAGAGATTTAAAGGGACATTTTTGGTGGGACAACATGAAGAGGGAGATTGCTGATTTTTTGTCAAGATGTATGGTTTGTCAACAAGTGAAAGCTGGAAGGCAACAACCTGGTGGAGTATTGCAACCTATTCCTATACCTGAGTGGAAATGGGATAATATTACGATGGATTTTGTCATGGGACTACCAAATAATACTAGAAGGAATGACGCAATATGGGTCATTGTTGATCATCTCATGAAGTCAGCACATTTTCTTGCTATAAGGGAAGATCTACCACTTGAACGTCTAGAAAGACTATATATTAATGAAGTTGTGAGACTTCATGGAGTACCCCTGTCGATTGTCTCGGATCGTGATCCTCGTTTCACATCAAGATTATGGAAATGTCTTCAGAAGGCCATGGATACTAAACTTCGTTTGAGCACTGCTTACCACCCTCAAACAGATGGACAATCAAAGAAAACTATTCAAACCTTAGAAGACATGTTCATATCATTCTCACTTGACTTTCATGGAATTTGGGATCAATATTTACCTCTGGTAGAATTTTCCTATAACAATAGTTTCCATTCAAGTATTCAGATGGCACCATATGAAGCGTTATATGGAAAGAGATGTCGCACACCAACCTGTTGGGATGACGCTGGTGAAAGAAAACTTGTAGGCCCAGAACTGGTGGAGGAAACGATGGAAAAGGTGAAGGTAATCCAAAACCACGTCAAAGTAGCTCAAAGTAGGCAGAAGAGCTATGCTGACAATCGAAGGAAGGATTTGGAGTTTCAGGCAGGAGATCATGTTTTCTTGAAGGTATCACCATGGAAGGGAGTTAAACGTTTCGGTAAGAAGGGTAAATTAAGTCCCAGGTACATCGAACCCATCGAAATTCTCGAACGAATTAGGGCTGTAGCTTACCATTTGGAAATGCCGCCAAGTCTCTCCAAAGTTCATGATGTATTCCACGTATCAATGTTGAGAAAATACATGCCTGACCCAACGCATGTACTAACCTATGAGGAATTCGAACTAGAACCTGATCTGCCTTATTGCGAAGAGCCCATCATGATTCTTGATACAAGAGAACAAGTGCTGAGAAACCGGACGACTCGTCTGGTAAAAGTTCTATGGAGAAACCATAAGATGGAGGAGGCAACGTGGGAACCCGAGGAACATATGATGAAGAATCACCCGAGTCTTTTTATAAAGTGATATTATATGAAATTTCGAGGACGAAATTATTTGAAGGAGGGGAGAATGTAACATCCCAAGCTTCCATGGCACACTTCTCTTTGAATAATACAGTAGCGTGTGTTTTACGCAACTTCGAGTTCTAACACACACCACAACCAATCAAAGTAGCCTTTATGAATAGTAATACCTACATTTTGAAATTTTAAAAATTTTATCTTTCCAAATGGACTTCGTTTTTGTATTCGGAATATCGAAATTATCCTAAGGTGAATTCTTTGTAATTTTCGGAGAACTTCCAATTTTTTATGAATAGTGAAAAATAATTAAAAACAACTTTTTTTAATCAAAATAATTTATAGTGATAAATTATACAATTGAGTGTTTTAAAAGTATAATTAGAATATATTTTTACCATTTTATCCAATGGTGTTCATTATAATTAATTTCACATTGAAATTGGACATAAACAATTGTCAATCTTTTGATTGAAATTTTTTCTTAAAACACGCTATTTGTTGTGACAACGGGAATTAATTAGAAAATTAATTAATGAAACTTATATGTTTGTAATTTTTCAAGATAGACATCATTTTTGAATTCAGAATATCAATTATAGCTTAGGGTAAAATTTTGGCACTATTCTGAAAAACTTCAATTTTTGATGAATAGTGAAACCACTAAGTGGTAGTTAAATAACTTATTTTTTCATTTAAATGAAATATTACCACTTCTGTGATTTGATTTTCAAAAATCCGACATACATGGTTGTCATTAGAATGTAAAATGTGGTTCAATGGGATTAAAATAATTTTTTGGTGAATAGTAACTTTTAAGTTTAATTAATCGCAATTAAAGTTAATTAGTGTAATTTAAGGTAAAGATAATGTAATAATAATATGAAATGACCTTTACACTTGTCCTACCACTATTGGATGAGTCATGGCCGACCAAGATAATCCATGGGTCATCTTGGGGACCCCATGGAGCCACTTTGGTAGGAAATGACATAAATAACTTTTATTTAATGTTAAAATAAAAATGTCACAAACATAAGTTGTTTTAATAAAACAATTTTTAAATGGGGTTACACAAGTCATATGTTTGACTATAAATATTCATTAGAAAGATAAAAAGATTTCCTACATCATGATATTTGTTTTATAATTTTTATACTATAAATAAATTAAATTATTTATGACACCATTATGATGCCGCGATTACCTCATTAATTAACGATTTAAATAAAATGAAAGGATAATGTAAAATCTAAGGATTAAACTTGTCAAAAACCTATTGGATGAGGAGATTTCGAACCCTTATCACCTTAGCCTCGAACTATATCATTTTGGGACCTTTATAATCAGAAAATCATTTCTTAATAAAGTAACATTTCATGACATTCCAAGAGTGCCCCTCCTCTCCACTTATAAAAGGCCCCCACCACTACCACCTTACTCACACTTTCAAGCCATTTGGCTCATCCAAACTCACCCAAATACTCTCCCAACTTCCCTACCTTACTACTTGAAGCCTCACTTTGGGAAGAATTATTTACAAGGAATCCTTTGGCTCAAATCAAAAGAGTTACCCGATTTTAAGGTAATGTCTTCGCTTATGTTATTTTGTTTTATTTTGCTTATCCAACCCCCTGAACTCTTTTTATTCATTTCTTTTGTAACAAAACCAGTATCCTCAATATACTAGGATGTTGTTATAAGAAGTATTCGAGCTACACTTACACACACCTACATCTAATGGTTAAAGAACATACTGTTTCTGTGGATGGCGAATTTCTGCCTCACGAAATGATGATTGTTCAACACTCATATAACACCTTAAAAGGTGGCCATTAAGATGCCACTCAATTTATACATAATATATAATATGTTTATGTTTTACTTAAGTTTCTGTATTTTTCATTTATGGCATACCTTTATTGTTTCCATTATGGGTAAACACGATATTTTCATTTTAGGAAGTGCGGACTACCGCCCCCTCAAAGTGATTTGAATCGTTAATGCCATGTGTGGGATGTATAAAGGATGGAGTAAATGATATTATATATTATATTATACTGGAATTATAATATACCTTTATATCATTATGATTTCATTAAATAAGAAATATAAATGAAAGTAGCGTTCATGCGTACGTACAACTTACCGTCTCCATGAACGATGCCTTTCATTTCTTACCTCTAAACGTTATGGAATATTATAAATGAATATATATACTAGATATATATGAGATATATAATATCTATATCATGAATATAATTCTGTATATAATGGATATATTACCACATGAACAAAGTGTAATTATAAGAAGTTTATTTTTGACTCAAGTACCTAAGATAGTCAAAACAACTGTTATTAACTTAAATAATTACATAATGTTCATAACATGGTAATAAGTGATATAAAAGGAATAAAAAACTTGAAAAAGGTTCTTAAGCAATTATAAATTAACTCTAGTTTATTATTCAGGAGGTTAAAGAACGGTCGAGTCAAGACAGGACGCAAGGTAAGGGAACTTCTTAACCCAATTTCCATTATTTGGGTTAATCTACTATTTTAAAATTATGTCATGATATTATTATGTACTATCTTGTACTTTCTTTATGTGTATATATAGTGAATACACATTTTAGATCTATTTTATTTAAAAAAATGATATTTGTAAGGGACTTCATCTCAATCTCCATTCATTGTGGAATATTTTGTTTTATACACAAATTTCTTTTATGCGGTGTATAAACCCCTTTGACTTTTACGTTTATTCAAAAGGAATATTTTTATACAAAGCATTTTACTAAACGACAAAAAAGAATGTTTTTATTATCATACGTATGCGGAGACAACGACTTCTCCGCCGCCGTGACCATTATTTGAGTTTCGTCTTCCTCTACATGCCATAACTTTTTCTTAGATGAAAAGTAAATACAGAGTTTTAATTTTATTTTGGTATTGAAAATGGTTTTGATAATGTTTTTATTATATCAATGTGTTGTATTGATATCTTGTGATCGAAATGTGGAAATGTTATGTTTCCTTTATGCATGTTTTATGTGATATGATTATGTTATGGTTTATGATATGTTTAAACCTGTTCATATGAGGAATTCATTGGACTTAATAAGTGACGGGTGGAGCCCGCTATAACTCCTTGATGCATCGGTAGGTCTCATGAGACAAACTAGTGTCTTGGAACGAGGCCTTAACAAAATCTTATTGTAGACTTGGCACGAGGCCTTGGCTACGTGGTTATGATAGTCTGGCATTATTCATTCCATTATTATGAAAGTGGTTATTGATATTTCATGTGATTATTCAACTAGTATAATATCCATGTGAGTAAGTAAATGTCATTATTTCATTTTACTTTTTCCATATTATGCTAAATTTCAAGTTTAAAAGGATTTTGTTTTAGTTATAAATTTCCTTAAATGTTAATGTTTATTTATGAAAGCTTCTGCAATATTGTTATCCTTACTGAGCATCTGAGCTCACCCCTTTCAATGTTTTAATTTTTCCAGGATGTGAAGAAGTATATTATTAATGACCTGTAGAGATAATATAAGGGGATATGAAGAGAAGATGTTGTAGTTTTGTTTTACTTTATGATGTAATGTAAGACTTATGAATGTATCTAGTGTTTCCAAGGCTACTAAACTAATCGGTCTTTCGAGACATGATCTTTTGTGATCATGCCAATTTTACGAAGTAATGCACTGACTCTGGGTAACTGGGGTCGGGGCGTTACAATAACCATCTCATTCTTAAGGAAACACTAGGCCCAACTCTTTAGCCAAAAGTACAACTATTCCACAAAGGAAAGAATACCACGGAGGTAACACCACAAAGGTTAGTACCACAAAGGTATCACCACATAGAAGTTTACCACAGTGGTAAAGACTCAGCTCACACTTGTTATAACTTAAGTATATATGTAAAAATGATTATTCAAAAGCTAGATCATCTTATTCTGTTTAGTAGCACTACTTTAAACCAACACAGGATCAGTAGGTAAATAACCCCCACTGACCCACACAAGATCTGACCCACACAGGATTGGAAGGCGCTGACCCACATATGATCATTGAGGGATGACCCACATTTGGTCTGATAGAAGCTGACCCACACATGATCCGAAGATGACCCATACTAGATGTAAAGAAGACCCACACCGGATCTGAATATTTTTAAAGTACATCCAGCCACAAGGTTCCTTCACTAAGCTCGCTTGATTCCAGGAGGATCCGCTTCTCAAGCCATTGGTCGATACTTCAACTTCCACGAAGTCCCGATAATAAGTATAAAAACGTTACGTCACATCATAAGTGACCCAACGCGACAGATGACACGTTAATCGGACACACGGTCTGTAAGTTATTAGCATTTCTATTCCGAGGGCCCAGTTGGATTTGGGTTCGATCCAACCCGGCCATACTCCAAAATTATCCAAAAATAAACTAGGGCATAAAAAATGGACCATCTTGATCCAAGGATTATAGAGCCATAGAAGGTTCGTAAAACAAACCCCCAGTTCTAAAGATATGGCTAAAAAACGCGTATCTGGGTCTAGATGGGCCTGAGTCCGATCAGAGTTGGGCAGTCTGGCCCGACCCGACCCGGTTCGAGTCGAACTAACCCGAACCAGGTCCCGCACAAATGGGATAGAACATGGAGGTCCTGACCATTGGGTCGTGGTCCAGCCCTTCCCGCAAAGGGGGTAGCCCGGTCGGCTGGGCACGTCCCGCTCGGTGCAGCCCACTAGGTTGTCCGCAGTGCGCCCCGCAGCCGGGGTGGCTCCCCATGGCGGGGCCTGCCCTAACCAACACCCGGGGAGGCACCCCCCGGTTTCCCGAATGGCCCAAGGGCTATTCTGTTTCGGTCAACCCTAGGACGCCACGTGGTGTCACCTACTGGCACACAGGACCTGGATGAGCGGGTCCTACTTGGCGTGATGCGGCCCGCTGGAAATCTGGTTGGCTCTCCTTCTAGCAGCATGAGAGCGCTACTGTCCTCCTACGGCTGACCAGTTTCCAGCCACCCTGGTGTGCAGCTGCGGCTTCCTCTTCTACCGGTGGTGTGGACGCGTGCCTCCCGGCCTCCACGCCGCCGGACAGTGTGCTGGCCGCCAAATTCCACCGCCGTAGCCAACAGGCCGCGCCATTCTTCAGCGGAGCGGTTGTGCCTCCGCCACTATTGCGGTCGGCCGGTGTGCTGGCTTCCACCTTGCATCATTCCGGTTCCAGTCACTGGCACCAATCACCGGTGCCGTCATGCCGGTAGGCTTCCGCTCTACCTGGAGCTTCGCCCGCGAAGAACACGTCAAACAATGAAGTTGTGGAGGGATCTGGTCGTGTTCGTTTGGCCCACACCATCCACGTTAGGCTGACAACATGCAGGTCTAGAATAAATATTCAACATAAATTAACGAAGAACAATCATAAAAAATCCCTACCTTTATCATTCGTTGAGGATGGCGTGAGAATGAAGAGGAAGACGAGGAAGGAGACCTCGTCATTCATCGCTCTCGTAACACGCTTCTGATCCGAGCACAAAAGTCAGTTCCTCGTTCTTGATCCGGAGGTTTGTTCTTCGTTAGAGGAAGTTCTTATTTGGAGTATGTTCTTCCTCCAATATTTCTCCGAAGTCCTCTCCTCCCAATTCAATTCTTTTCCAATGAATAACCCCCGAGGGAGGAGAGAATCCTTCCTCATTAAATGGTGGGTTTCATGGTTACATAATTTGTGTAACCATGCATTTAATTCCCAGAAGTAAATGCCCGACCACTCTCATTTGATCCCCACCTCCAAAATTCAAAAGGGAGGTTTCAAGAAAGAAAAATAAAAAGTTATTTATTTTATTTTTAAATTCTCCCCTAAAAAAATGAAAATCCAACTTCCACCCTCGACCTACTACAGTCAAGGTGCAGGTTCCCATAAGCGAATATTGACACTACGAGTTCAACGATATTCTCGAATTTCAATTCCGATGACCCGTTCAAAAGATACAATACACCACTCACGCGTTTACAGAACGTACCAAAAAAAGTTCAGAAATTCATTCTGGGCACACTAGGCCTCGGAATCACGCACCATATTTTTTCGCAGACTCATAGTTTTTCCATATATATATATATATATAATTACATCGAAAAGTCTAGGTCTTTTCAATCAAATCCACATGGACTTTGGGCTATCAAATTTATAATGTAAGGGCTAGTTTGATGGGTTATCCATGGGGGTGGGGGGGGTATGACCAATCCTCTCACCTTAATGGCATGTGAGTTTGCTTCTTTGTATTGTACTCCAAATAAATAATATATATATATATATATATATCATCATTTATAATATGAAAATTAATGTTATTCAAATTTCATTGAAAAAGGATTTTAAAAAATAAAAAAAATATCTAAATGGAATTATTATTAATATTATTTAGATTTATATGATTAGAAAATTATTGTAAAACTTATGTATTTAAATGTAATTATCAATATTATTCATTTCTATTTTAACATTTATTAATTTTTATTAATTTTTTAATTAATTCATTTTTAATATTTATTCCATTTACTATTTTTATAATATAATCATTTTTAATATTTATTTACACATTTTTATTTTTTTTAATATTTAATATTTTTTTAATTTTATAATTTATATAAATAAAATTTATTAATTTATTAATTATAATTTTAATATTTTTTATTTGAATATATATACTATTATTATTTATTCATTTTTATTTAGTAATTTATTTAAAAATTTTGATTTGAATTATATTTTTAAATATTTATTCATTTTTATTTCAATAAATAATCATTTTAATATTTTTGGTAATTTATATAATTAATATTATGTATTAAGTTTTAATAATTTATTAATTTTACATTATTCATTTCCAATTTAAATATATATTTTTTAAAATTTAAATAATTGATATTATTTATTCATTTTTATTTTTTTGTTATTTATTGATTTTTTATATTTACTAACTTATTAAAATGTCTACCATTCATTTTAATGTGTTGATTTTTTAAAGGGAAAATGTGTTTGTATGGTCTAAATTTAGTGTTGATAATGAATTCTTTTTTCAATGCTAAATTTAGCATCGATTAAAGCTACCCTTAACATTTTAGCATTAATAAAGTTAGTTTTGTCAGTGCTTTTTTAACATTGATAAAATATGTATTTATCATCACTGAAGACTTTAGCACTGATAAAATTTTATTTTATCAACAATTTTCAATTAGGGATGATAAAATCTTTTCCCTCTTTTAAAAATAAATCTCAATCATGTTTCTCTTTCTCACTATTTATGATTTTGAGGAATCTAAACCGTACTGACGCCTCTCTCGAACATTTTTAATGAGTTGACCACCAAATTTGAAGGTATGATATTCATAATTGGTTTTTAGGGATTTCCTAACTAATATTGGAATAGGTTTTCTTGATTTTTTTGGTTCTTTAAGTATTATTTTGTAAAGTCACATGATCTTTGATTCTCTATATATGTATATATTTGTTTATATATACATTTATACTGACAATATGAATAATGTGATCCCTAATTAATTTGGTTTCTTTCCACATGATAGTTTTTATATATTTGTGTACATATACATAAACACCCACACACAAACACACACTCATATATATAAATACGTGTGTTTCATCTGTTTTTATATGTATAGATATGTTTATTTGTTTATTGTGTTGTGTATTTATATGTGTATGTGTAAATGTTTATATATTTATATATTTAAATTTATATACTAAAACTATTTAATATATTATTTAATATTTAATATTTATATTTATATTTAAAATAGACTTTAGTGATGTATAGTAAAAAACATTATTAAAAAAATATGTTATCTTATATATAATATTTTTGATATAAGAATAATAGTAATAATAAGTCAAAAAAGGGGTTCAATGATCACTTTGAAAATACGATTTGATCACTTTAATAAATATTAGAAAACTGATACATTTAATAAAATTCATAGATGGAAATGCACTTTAGATGGATAAACAATTGGCAACTTCCTCCCAGTTAGAGGGAAATAAAATCAGTTCATGGAACCACTTATTGTAACTATTAAATGGATTTAACCATCCCTTACTCCACAAAACAAAGAGACATGATTCTATGTATGTTAATTAAGTTTATATGTATTTTTATATACTTTATCTATGCATTGGTCAAAATTTTCATGCATATAAGTGTTGAAAAAGTGGGTTCCCTAGACCCAACTATGAAGTAACTTTGAATACCATATCATGTGTATAGTTATTTATACATGATGTATTATTTCCATTATTATGTATATATTTCTATGTTCACTATTTATTGTTAATTTCAATATATTAGTTGTCTTATTAAAAGTTTATAACAGATCCCATGCTATAATGAGAACCTATAAATACAATGACATTAATCATAAATATATGTCTTATGGTGTGGATACATCTTACTAATTGGACATAGTAGATTCATGACTTTCAGGTGCTAGGGGATCATAAACATTGATTCTTCATCTAATGAATTTCACACTTAGTGATCTCTAGTAGTGATATCGCGAGGTCAAACTTGCAAATAGAAACACCACATGTTTTGGATGTCATTGGATGTTCCTATTTTTGGATATGTGTAATGGTCTCCTCACTTGAGATCATTACCAATGTGTGTCATTTGATTGCATACTTTGGTGCAAGGAAAGAGTTAGCTTTTATTGGGTGCATAACTGATGGTGTGACACTAGTTGAATGATCAAGAAATGATTTGTTGATTCCATGTAAAGGAAGTAATATATCTTGGGCCTCATTGATCGGGATGAAATTACTTTCATAAAATCTTGGAAATGGTAGTCAAGCGTAAATCCATCCAGTTAGATCATCAAATAAATAAGCAAGAAAAGGGCGATGAAATGTGTGTACGCCCTGATTTATGTGATATTAAATACAAAGATATTATATTAAACAATGCATTTTTTTAGGTTGGTTGTTTTTTGTGTGATTATACTTTTCTATTTTGGGGCCATGATGGGTTGCTAGATTCTACTCTTCGTCTATGAATTGTATTCACTGCTACTGAGATAATGGCCTAGAGGGTCACACACAATAGTGTATTCAAGAATCTACCATATTCAGTTGAATAGGAGTTTTGGACATGGTGGGACCCACCACTGGGGTCCGGGGTTTTTATTAGAATATATGATCTCCAAAGTGATAAATAAATTCACATTATTCAAGTTAAGAATAATTGGAATTGATTTTATTGATTAAATATATTTACAAGTTTTAATATAAATACAAGAAAATATTAATTGAACGAATATTAGTTCAAATATTCAAGGTTAATTAAATATTTGAGGGAACAAATAGTTTAGTTATCGGTTTAATTATTATCACGAAATTTATTTATTATATTACATGCAATTGATAATAATATTTATGAATCAGTACAGTAATCATAATTTTTTGTTTATAGAGTTTTAATTATTCGTGGTTGGGGAGCAATACTGTAAAATTTTTTAACACCTTATAAATAGAGGAGTGGGATTTTCCAATAACTATTCATAGCCTCTCTCTCTCATCTTCTATCTAATATACTCTAGAGAGAGAGTTTATGGATCCAGGATCTCGGATCATGCTCCCTCTCATGGATCATAAGAAAGACGATGTGGTGATCTTTAGAACATCGAAGGAGTTATTGGAACTCGATGCTAGCACTTGGATTTCAACAATTGACTCTACTATATATTTTTGAAGCACGTGTGGAAGATATAGAAAAATTCAGCTTCAGATTATTTGAACAGTGATCGCCAACAATGTGTATATGTCGAGCACGACTTCGGTTCGAACTAGGTATTTTTGTTTTTTTTTTTTTTGAGTTCAAAATTAGTCACATGATATCCTGGAATTATAACAGAAAGCGTTTCATCGACGATGACAAAGTCATGATGGCCATCATTGGAAAAATTTTAAAATCCCATATTGGGGCTTCTACTACACGCCAAATTCCTTCAATTGGTATCATAGCGACGCATGAATATTTTATGATAAGAAAAAAAATTATATTTTCATTAAATTTTAAATATTGCATCATTTTGGTCCCAATGATGCTGATATTGATTATATCCCACATCATATGACACTGTTATGGTCATACGATGTTTTTAATATGGATTTAATTTCTTTTAATGTGTATTTATTTTGAATAGTGTAAATATTTGTATATATTCTTCTACCTGAAGGCAGTCTAAAGAAAAAAAACTACATAGAATTCATATAATTGGAATAGTATTTTTTCATGAAATGATATCATAATAATTTTATTAATTAATTAATTATTTTTACAAATATGCCTAATTAATAGGCTGAAGAAAATTTTTATGAGTGCCTGGGCAGCTGTGGGAAAAACAACTAAGTTAGTGGTGTAAAAGAAAATCATTCGGACTGGGTGTGTGTTTGTCAAAGGGGTAAACAAAAAAAATAAAAAAAAAATATATTAGAGGGATCACCATGTCTATCTAGTGGGCTATTTAAAATATTAAAAAGTTTATGGAAGACTCAAATTTGATTTTCCTGCCAATAGGGCGAGGCTGCCCTTCCTTGACCCAACGGGACCCCACCTGCCACCCTGGGCTGGCCACACCCCTGGCCAGCTCCTGCCAGCTGATGTCCCCACCTCCCGTGGCGGGGGTTTTTTGTATATATTAATTTTAATATTTTTTTATTGAAAATGGATAGGGTTTGAAATATTTTTAAAAATGGGTCTCCATATGCGTGAACTCCCTTCACGCATCCTCCCCGTTGAAGATGCGTGAATAGGGTTTACGCATCTGGATGAGAAAATCATTAAAAGGGGGTCCCCTCAAAATTTATTCTTCTTCTATGGATTTTGCTGCGAATCCCTGAATAATTTCTTTCTCAACAAATTTTTGCTACTTTTAAAAATGTAAAATTTATATTTTAATTTTCAATTGTTTAATTGTGTTTATTTATTACATTTGTATGATTTATTTATTTTATTTTTGATATATAGAAACTAGTTTTTGTTTGTATGGTTTATTTATTTCATAAGTATTTATGTGTAAATCAGTGTCTTTTGAATTATTTAATTTATGAATGATGTGTTTTTTTGTATGAATTTATATTGAATGTTTAGGAAAATTAATCATGTCATCTCTAAAATGTTGTATGAATTCATATTGAATTTTTATGAAAATTAATTATTTGATAAAAAATGTTATTTTGAAATTCATATTAATTTAAATTATAATATTTTATACACTAGTAATATAATTTGTAAATAATATATTAGTTATATGTTTCATATTTAAATTTATTAAAAAATATATAGAAATTTTTATCTGTTAATGGTATAAAAATAGTTTTGTATAAATAAATTTTTTAAATTATATTAGTTATAATTACCTTATTAAAAATAAAAGAGGTGTAGATATTTAATATGTATTTCATATATTAATAGATATAATAAGTACACCCACAAACATGGTAAATTGTGTGATGACTGATCTTGAGATGACAGACTGACGCATAATTAAAAGTGCATGTCTTGTTTTGTGAATGTGGTTATTAAATTTGTAATAATCACATTTATTTTTCTATATTGATGACATCTGAGTCATATCTAACTAAGTATGTGTGTACTTGCATGTCCGCTTAAAAAAATTTATGTATTTCATACCCCTAGACCCCCTCACATGCATGTGAGTAAATTTTTAATTAAAAGGAAATCAACAAGAGGTGTCCCTGAAGAGGCATCCCCAGAGAGGTGTCCCCGAAGAGGTGTTCGAGAACAAGAATTAGACATGAGGAATTTATATTTGAAAGGATACTTATGGTTGCTGAAAGATTTGATAATAGAGACTCCGTGAGTGTACCCATTGGTTTTGGTTAGTTTATCAAATAATGATAAACTAATCATAAGTCTCAAGATGAAGTCATGGTTAATTATTCATAACTAATTAAAATATATAATGTTATATTAAATAATGTAAAATATTGATGTAGTATATAATATTTTATTAATTTTTTTTATATGTAATAATTTCTGCGCAAATATATTGCAACAGTGAGACCATTTATATGGAGCATATATTCTGCTATAGTGTGCCACCTGTTAGAGTGATAAATCTTCATGGTTGTATGACATTGGATACAGTTTTCAATAAGATTTATAATAGGATAAAATTGAGGGTTGATCAATCCATTTCTTCAATCACATATCGATATCTACAACATCATGGACGTTTCTAGCACAATGAGTACCCTTCAGTCGATGATGATGATTGGATGGATGCATCTTCTTTATTTAGACAGTAGTGTGCTAATGGTTTGATGGAGTTGTATGCAGTGATTTCTGATATAGATATGGTGCAACTCACTACTACAGAACCTTGTTTTGTGAGCTCTGTACAAGTTGGTCTTTTGAAATCAGTCTTTTTCATTTCCTTCTTCTCATTTGACTCCAGTAATAAAAGAAAATTATGAAGAAGATGATAAAAATTTATAAGGAAATGTAGATGACATTCCTTTGTGTACTGATATAGTGAATGAAATTTTATATGAGGAAGAAGAATTTGGGGAGCCATCAGGAGATGATGTGGGTGGGGGTGATGTGGGGAATGAACCTTCTGAGGTTCCTTTGAGAGATGTGGGTGAGGGTGATGTGGGAAATGAACCTTATGAGGTTCCTTTGAGAGACATAGATCCATGAAATCCACTAGTTTGTGGCAATCATCCTTCAATATTGAGTTCCTTAGTTAAATGAAAGTCTCATGAACAAAATTTTGGTTGGGATTTCATTACACTGGTTTTGAATTCTCTAGAATTATAGGGAATAGGTCTGCATCAAATAATAACTTCATCTATGTCAGGAAGGAGTTTGAAAGTAAATTTTTCATTAAAAATGTGATAAAGCAATATCAAATTGAGTGACATTTCACATTTTTGGTTGATGAGTAAAAGAAGAAAAAATATATCATTGTTTGTGAGAAATATGGGCTATAATGTAAATTTAAATTAAGGGCAATATTTGATAAAAAATTTCCTGTTGGAGGATAACCAAATTAGAAGGGCCACACACTTGTGTGCATCTAAGATTGTCACAGGATCACTCTTCCCTTGATTCAGAGTTTATATCAAATTCTATTTGTGATATGATATGAACATTTCAAGATGTTCCTATTGCCCTTGTTCAGGAAAGAATTCAACAATTGAATAACTACAACATATCATATACCAAATCATGGAATGCAAAACAGAAGGAAATTGTAAAAGTTTATGGTGATTGGGATGAATCTTATGCTATGTTTCCAAAACTTATGGAATTGTTATATCTCAAAAATCAAATTGTTTATCAGTTGGACATTGTTGATTATGTAGCCCCCAATCACTGATTTGATCAGACAAAAGTGA
Source organism: Viscum album (assembly GCA_963277665.1). Taxonomy (NCBI): domain Eukaryota; kingdom Viridiplantae; phylum Streptophyta; class Magnoliopsida; order Santalales; family Viscaceae; genus Viscum; species Viscum album. Next base: position 398,962,627 of record OY728127.1, on the reverse strand, counting down.
AGTTCAGTAGAGTTTTTTGGGCATTCAATCCATGCATTGCTACCTCTCCCTATTGTAAACTATTTATCCAAGGCGATGGCACTTTCCTATTTGGCAAGTATACAGGTGTTCTACTCATTTCCACCACACAGGATAGTAATTGTGCTCTTCTGACATTTTCTTTTTCAATTGTTGAAGAGGATAATTTTTAATGTTGGAGCTTGTTTTTGGCATGTGTACGTGTTCATGTCACACAAAGCATTAGCGTGTGTCTAATATCTGATCGCCATCAAGCAATTATAGAGGACGTGGATAGTGATGGGGTTTCATGGACTGAGCCGAATGCTTATCATGATTATTGCATTAGACATATTGCAAGTAATGTGCATAAGAATTTTAGAGATGATTCCTTAAAGAAGGTGATCCTCAAGTTGGGTATGTTTTTCTAAACTTATTTTTTTTTAAAATTATTCTCTATTTTAATATATTATTATCTTATGGTTTTAGTATATGATCCCCTACCAGAAAGGTTTGATCGACGCCTTGAAGAGATCTGAATTGCTAATGAAGATTTGAATGAATATATGATGCAGATTTTGAAGGAAAAAATGGTCATTAGCATATGATGGTGGCAGAAGAAATGGCCCTATGACCACTAATATAGTGGAGTGCATAAATGGGGTCCTTAAGGTTGTGCACAAACTTCCGATCATAGGGTTAGTGCAGGAGACATTTTATATATGTGTTCACCACTTTGTTGGCCAGTCCCAAAAGGCTTATCAAAGGATGGAAAACGGAATGCGTTTTAGGAAACATTTCCAAAATGATATTGATTCGATACTGAATGAGGCTTCAAGATGGACTGTTCTAGCCTTTGACTGAGAAAAGATGAGTTTTGAGGTAATGTTGTGCTACAACCAAGCTACATGCACTTGTGGTTGACTGTTTGTAGTGATGTTAGATAACAAATACTCTGATTGCGAAAACATTCATGCATTTAGATATCCATGTGCAAATTTTATCACAGCTTGTGCTTCATTAAATATATCATGGGATCCATATGTTGACCCAATATATCACATGAGCACTTTGGTTAACTTTTATAGTGCATCTTGGATGCTTGTTGGTGACTTTAATTCTATCTCATTACCTGCTGATCAGTCGACTATCATCCCTAATATTCCCAGGTTACATAATTTGGTTCTGGTTTCATTTATGATTTTTAAATGTATGTCATTTTTTAAATTATTGGCTTCATACTACTAGGTTACGACCATGAGGAAGACCAAAATCAAGTCAAATCATAAATTAAATGGATTTTCCTCAACAATGAATATGGAGAACACAATGCAATATTTGTCATGCATAAGGACATACTCATAAGATATGTCCCCAAGTGGAATCACAGAGCTCCACATCTCTTCAACCATGATCGAGTTTCTGTATTGTATCATGAATATGTATATTTTTATTTTTATGTGGAAGTTTTAGTATTGAATCCTTTTATTTCAAACTTTATCTATCTCTAACATGTTTGAATTTTGGTTTGTCTTGTTTTTTGATTCTCTAATAAAGAATTTTATGATACTCAAACTATTAAAAAAACATAGAACAAAAATAAATATATCATGCTTCCACATGTAACAAAGACAGTAATCCACACACAACAAATGAAGTATAAATCGAAAATATTAACACAATCATTTTTCAATTGACTATTCTAGATTTATTTAAATAACAATTGAAATTTTTTATTGAACCTCTCATACCACATGCACCAATGCATAATACCTTGAGATTATAAGATAAAAAAGAAATATCATTGATACCAACCATATTATTATCATCCCTATGAATTCAAGTATCGTATGGGCTATACAAAAGAACTAGCTCATGGAATCCCACATGAAATTCTTAGAAGACCTCTTTACGTTTTAATTAATGCAGACCTCATGAATATTGAATCTCAAAATTAGGTAAGAGGGTGATTTATTTATTGAGGGTATTTTTCATGTAATAAAAACAGTAATCCACATACTACAAATCAATTATAAACCAAAACTATTAACACAATCATTTTTCATTTCATTATTCTAGATTTATTTTAATAATAGTTGAAAATTTTTATTGAAGTGACTATAATAAAGTAATGATGATATCATTTGTGCAGATGGTAGATTTTCCATTGCTCACATCTTAGGCTACTCATGTATCATTACTACTTTTAGAGGGACGTCCAGTGCCTCCGTTGAGAGTACCAGATCTCACCATTTCCATCATACCGCACTGCCTCCCGCTATCATCCCTCATCTTCACCGTGCTGGATTATATGGCGTACTGATGTGAAACTTCCCCTTTCTCGATCATCAGCTCATTTCTGTGCTTGTATAGAGATGGAGGACAGAGTAACATACATTCCATTTTAGAGAGGGGGAGATGACTATTACCTTGTAGTATGTTTCCATTATGTTGGGCCTCTCCATCGATGGTGCGACTCTGACTGGCCGAGATGGAGAAGATTAGCTGGAGCTTGTTCATAGACTATTGGGCATAGAGGTACCTAATGATGGAAGGACCATCATTGGTGGTTGATTATGCATGCCTGGGTTAGACTATCACTTCACACAGTTTACATAGGATGCTTCTGAGATCACCGTTTTCCATTTTCACGTGCATATATTTTTTAGGCTGATCTGTGGCATGCTTTTTTTGTTCACTCCACTACTTTTGTGCATTTGATGTATTTAGCTTTTTTAGAGGATTTTTACAAGGCCAGATGATGTAGCTGGAGGTCTTCTTGTATTGAATATACATACATGGAGTTATTTAGTGCATGTCGCATCAATAAGATGCAGATCTCAGGATGCATGGGTCATCAACAGATGCGGGTTTTGGAGCACATCCCTCATTTAGCTCCACATTCTCATGTGCCATTACTAGAAGATATTGCAGTAGATGCTCCGCATGGATTTTGGTCTGTTATTCCTTCCTTATACTATCTAACTTAATTGTATAACTTTCTAATATGAAATGTAAAAATAAAAATATTATCTATAGGCGAAGTCAGCCACATCGACATTCAGATTCACCCAGACACGACATCCATGCCTACAGACTTATGTTGGAAAAAATTAGACCACACGATGTAAGTGATTATTATTTATATTTTTAAATATTTATTCTTTACTATACATGTATTCATTTATTAATTGATTATTTATTTTTTCTTTCAGATTTTATAGATGCCATATACAGATGCTATTTTCCAGAGTCTTCCATCGTACTATACGACGATGATTGCTATAGGATCCAGTAGGGTTCCATCGATTCATTTTCATATAGTCGAGTGGCATCATACCGATAGAGTTATGAGGCAGTTCGGATTCTTTCAGCCTGTTTTTGAGCCACCCAGTCAGTTAGATTCACTGCATTCCCTGAAAATTCCAGGGAATATAGATTTCGATTGGAGGAGATACCATGCAAGATATATTTATTTCTAGGATAGATGATAGGACTTCCAGTTGCGAGGGATAGGGACAGTGCATTTTCATTTGGTGGATCAGATGGATTACGCAGCTTGGTACTACAGGTCTCCAGTCAGATTTCAGACATGACACAGAAGAGGATTTCATGAGCTGGTATACATAGTTCCTTCCACAATTCAGTGGAATTTTTATTCATATTACTTAACAGTATAAATTTTTTTCATTGGATGCTCTTATATGTCATCTATTACACATATCCGATATAGTAGAGAACACCGTATTTGACCCATCATATTTTCACAACCTTGTATCACAGTTGATTCCTTCAATGGATGAGATTTATCATGGAATTTTCTTTGATCCACCACATGCTGTGGAGGCTGCGAAGCCTATTGAAGCTCATATAGATGTACCAGGGGTGATGACCCTATTATAGATATTGGTGTTCCATAGGAGGAGGATGTTCATATTGATCAATCAGATGCTACTGTTCCACAGGAGGAGGGTGTTCCGCATGATCAGTCATATGCTCCTTCTGTTTATCAGGCTCAGCTATCGGTAGATACAGATGTTTACCGGTTTGATCTTGATTATTTATTATGGACATCCTCATAACAATAGCCATCTTCTTTCTGGGTTGGTGAGAGTTCTAGCCAGCCTCCACTATCATTAGATGCAGTACATGATACAGATGGTGAGACTGTACATCCACCACCTGTAACACAGGAGGATGTGGTGGTGGCTGCTGAGGATGATGTGCAGCGTACACCAGAGTGCAGATAAAGATAGACACGATGTGGATGCGTCCAGTATAGACCTGCCTGTGGGATAGAGGATAATCCACTCCAGAGGCATAGATTAGGTTTATTTTTGATTTATGATACATTATGTATGTGCATTACTATTATAATTTATAGAGTTCTACTTTTTTTAATAAGTGTCTTACTGTCATCAAATTATCTTCCAAAATTATTAATTTCTATTTGGTAATCATTAATAAATATTAATACTCTGAATGAAAAGATATATGAACATCAGGAAATCTGGAAAAATATTATTGATCTCAATTATTTGAAGCCTAAAATCATGGAACATGATTCTTTGATTAAAAAAATGAAATTGCATGAAGAAGAATTTCAATTAATAATGAATAATTATGAAGTGTAGATGATTATGATTGAAGATAAAAAAACCACAATATGAGATATATGGAATTAGAAGTTCTTTTGGCCAATTTGGAGAAAATACATATTCAAACTTTATAAAAGGACACGTGTTTTACTTGTACACAGTCCTTAATGGAGGATTTTACTATTAAATTACCTCCGTCATGTGATAAAATTATGTACATTATGAAAAATATTTATTTCATATTTTTCTAAAATAAGAAACAATTCTTATGAGGTTTAAGAATGTGTTAGCGTATGTAAGAATAAGTATTGAAGAAGATATTCCTTGGTGATGTTATATAAGATTTCAAAACTGATGTTTATGAGTGTTTCTCTTTAGGGGGAGGTAAATGAAGAAATAATAAATTAATGTCAGAATTAATATATCAATTAGAATCAAATATAATTATATTCGAACATTCAGGAAGATCATGTTATAGAAATATAAATGTTTTTATAAATCTCCCTTCCTTTGTTAACAAATAAAATACTGAATAGGATGGGGTTGCAATTGAACTAATCAAATACATAAGAATTTTTTTTCTTCTAAATTAATGATGATTTTTTAAACATTTCTGTAGGATGAATGAACAGTTTTCACCCATCCTTTAGAGACTTCATAAAGGATGCGTGAACCCCATTCACACATCTACCATTTCTAGGATGTGGGGACGAGGTTCACGCAACCTTCAAAGAAGGGATGAAGGATGTGTGAACCCCATTCATGCATCTCTCTGCACCGAAGATGTGTGAACGAGGGTCACACCTCTGGAGACCCATTATTAATAATATTTCATACCCTATCCATTTTCCATAATTTTTTTTAAAACCCACATATACAAACCCCCCCCCCCTGTGGTGGCCCTCTTAAGATGATCACCTCCTCTCCTTGGTCCAGATCTATCCTCATGAAACCCTACTGAGTAAACCCTCTAAGAGACACCATCATTGCTCCTCTGGTGGGCTTCAATGCCTAGCCAAACTCCACCGCGATAGTTCCTTCCCATCTTGGAGCTTCCCTAGAGCTGGTTGACCCACGTGAGCCCCACCGCCGACCGGTCCCTTCTGCACTGTTACCACCTAGACTGTTGCCTTGTCTGAACAAGATTGAACCAAATCTGACAAAGCTGCACCTGTTGGCACCATTTAGAACTACATCCCTATTGGAGTGCTGCACCCCAGACTATGGCCTCCTCTATGGACATTAATTGATCTCCCTTCTTGGCATGTGCACCACCTCTGCTTCGACCGAGGTCGTGCTACCCAGATCCAGTGATCTCAATCCAGATTTATCACAAGCAAGACGTTGATTCCCTAACCATGCAACTCTTTGTCGAGGCCAAGCCCAGCTCTAGATGACACCCGAACGATAGTCGATGCCCCCTACCAGAAGATATCTCACTCAATACATCCTCTCTGGAAAAAAACCCTTCCAAACACCGTATTGCATTCCTACCGCTCGTGGGGAAGCTTCGAGAGAGATTCACCCTACTCTCTTGTGTAGGGTGGTACCTAGCCTCTACTGCCCAGCTTGGAATCACTATTCTGAATGAGAGGTAATGCCTAATGTGGGTTCAGTTAGACTCAATCCTCCTTGTAATGAGTCCAAGTGGGTCTACCCAGCACACAATGGGTTTGGCCGGGCCTGCCCATCCTAGGATACCCCTACATGGGGTGTTCACCATCCCAAAAGGATCTGCGCAGGTTCTCCCTGACCCGCACAGGCACTACTATGGGTTTTCAGGGCTTGACTATTTTTAATATAATAAAAAATAAAATAAAATAATTAATTTAACTTCAGTTCCAAACTTATTTTATTAAAAAAAATTGGGTTTTTAAAAATTATTTTTTATTAATGTGGGTTAAATCAATTTAATTTTAGTGTAAAATGAAATTAATTAGTTAATTTAATTGTGGGTTTAAAAAATAAGTTAATTAAAGGGAAAAAATAACTTTAATATTGAATTAAAATAATTTTGAATTTTTGTTCAATAAAAATTACCTCGAGTATAATTAATGCAAGTTAAATTTTTATAAGGCATTTATTTTAATATGAAAGTTTAAATAATATTCATCTAATACTGAGCTATTGACCAACCAATGTTTGTCTGGTGTATGATTATTTATTCATTTATTTTTTTAATCTATTGCAATGTTTATTTATAATAAGGAGTTTAATAAATGGGGATCTGCGTGTCGTCTGTGTCATTATATGTATAAGGGCATTAATACCCATTTTCAGAGTTATATTTTATACTCCACAGTTCCCCTCGCCTGCGAGCGAGTACTATTGTATAATGATAATATGAGATGTGAGACACATCACACCAAGTAATAGCGACAGACCAGATAGGAGCTTGATGCACTAGATGGGTAGGTGTTGAAACTTTAGACACAAGCGACACATCTCAAGGTATAACCCCTAGGGTCTGTACTGATCAATTACTCACTGAATAGATCAACCATTAGTATCATCTAAAAATGATGTCTTCATTTTATTTCTGCATGGTTTATTATATTTTTAATGTGTAGTTTACATGCGATCACATAGAATTATAAACAAGCATGCATAGACAAAATAAACATTTAACGCAATGGATATTTTTTGTTTGTTGCATTTTTAGTTGTGAGTGAAATCACATAGTACATGCTTAGAAGATAGAACATAATTTCTTTCATAATATAAAAACAATAAAAAACTCAAAGAAATATTAAGTTATAACTGGACTCCATCATTCAAATTTGGACAAAACTAGGTGTTTGGGTCGCTCGTCATGCCAATGATGAGGGTGCTACTCACTAACAGGGAGCTCTTATGAGAGGGGTGTTGAAATAGTGGGTTCTATAAACTCAACTATATAGTATTTTTATTACCATATCATGTATAAAGTTTAGTTATACATGATGATTACTTACCACTATATTGTAGATATTTTTACATCCACTATTTAATGGTAAAGTCCATAGATTAATTGTAATATCAAAAAGGTTCTAGAAGATCCCAAGATATATTGAGAACCTTGAGATATTATGATACTTATTTTAAAAAAAGGTCATATAGTCTAGATACATCTTAATGACTAAACATAGTAGATTTTTGTATATCAGGTGATGGTGGATCATAAGAATTAAAACTTCTTCTCATGAAGTTCGTACTTGGTTATCTTTAGTATTGAGATCATGAGGATAGACCTGCCAATAGGAACACCACTTGTTTTAGGTTTCATTGGTTGTTCCTCTCAACAGACATGTGTAACAGTCTCCTGACATGAGATTATTTCTAGTGTATGTCATTTGATTGTTTACTTTGATACAATATGAAAACCTTGATGATGAAATCATGGAGAGGTAGTTTGTACTGGGTGTGTCGTTGGTGGCATGACATTTGTTGAATTATCTAGAAATGATTTGTTACTTCCAGATTTAGGAAGTAATATATCTCAGACTATGTTGATCGGGATAGTAGTACCTTTATAAGACAATGACCATGATATTCGAGGGAAAATTCATCCAGTTAGATCAGTAAACCATAAACCAAGTAAAGGACGATGACACAGGTGTGTTTCCTACTTTATGATATATTAAAGACAAAGAGATTATATCACATAATTTGTGTTTGTAGGTTGGTTGTCACTTCTATGAAAATAATTATCTTTTTTGGGTCCATGATTTGTTTCTATATCCTTATCTTCGTATGTAAACGACATTCAATACAATCGAGATAAGGGCCTAGAGGGTCACACACAATAGTGTATTCGAGAATCATAGCAATTAACTAAAAAAATGGTTTTGGACATATTGGGTTTCACCACTAGGGTTTGGGATTTTTCCCAGGAGATACAATAACCAATGCAATAAATAACTTCCTATTATTCAAGTTATGAATAATGGGAATTTGATCTATTTATTAAATGTATTTACAAATATTAAGTAAATACCTGTAAATATTAATTGAAAAACTATTATTTTAATATATTCAAGTATCAATTAATATTTGTGGGAGTATGATCTGAGTTAATGGATTTGATATTATCTTGTAGTATATTTATTTTATTATATAAAAGTGATAATAATAAGAATACATAATATTTTTGACTATGTTTCGTAGTCAAAATATCATTTATATAGTGTGTTAATTGTTCTCGGTCGGGGTTGGCATTTCATGGTGATTATATTTCACAATATATATAGTCGATAAGAGGTATTTTCCAATGACTATTCATGGCCTTCTCTCTATATTTTTCTCTCCTACATTCTAGAGAGAGAGGCTTTGGATAGAGGAGCTCAGATCGAGCTCTCCCTCAAGTATCACAAGCATGGAAATGTGATGGTCGGTGGAGCATTGAAGGCATCATCATAAATCAATGATAGTACCTAGATTTCAACGATCGGAACTCCCGAATATTTTTTAAGCACATGTGGATGATCTAGAGGAATTCATCTTTGTATATTTCCAACAACGATCACCAATGATGAGCATACATCAAGTTCAACTTCGGATCTAAACCAGATATTTTACAATTTTAAGTATGTGCTTAATCTTATTCATGTGAGATCCTCGACATAAACCGGGAAGTTATTCCTCAGTGTGAACAAGTTCATGTCTTTCATTGATAAAAATTTATAAAATCCCACTTTTGAGGATTTCGTTGTGTGCCCAATTCCTTCGACTGGTATCAGAGTGATGCACAAAAATTTTAAGATAATTAAAAATTAAATTTTCATTAATCTATGAAGAGGGTGTTGATACAGTCCCAATGCCATAGAAAGATTCTGAATCAGACTTTGGATTCCCAGTTTGCGGTCATCCAATGTTTTTTTGAGGATTGAATTTTTTATGCGGGTTTAATTATGTGAAGAAAATTTTGATAAATTCATTCAATTACAACTGGATCATCGACTAGAATAGTTTTCTCATATTATGTTTAATAATAATAATAATTATTATTATAATAGTTTTATTTTAATAATAATTTAATTTTTATAATATTTTTACTATAATAATATTTTAATATTGTAATTATAATGTTTTTATTTTTCCCGTCTTTAACGATAGACATAGAAAACCTTAAAAAAATTATGGTGGCTATGGAATATCAAAAATTGGCTGATAAAAAAGATAGGGATTGACTTTTTTTAGGAGGTGGGACTTGGGTCATTAATTCTTTAAAAAAACATAAAAAATAAACAAATAGGACAAAATTAAGGGGGTTGAGCGCCCTCGCCTCCTTGTAGTGGCTGAAAGCCACCACTGGCCACCCCTCTTATAGCGTGTAGTGCCGCCACATGCTGACACCCATCACTGGCACCCCGCCGCCTGCCGAACCTCCTCTCCGGCAGCCAACCCATTGGTTCACCACCCTCGTGCATCCTTCACCCCTTCAATCTATAGCCAAGGCACTGCACAACCTATTCCAGATCTGGGACTGAGCTACCTCATCACTGCCACCTATGACTCATCCGGTCGCCACCCACCTCAGCTCCATTGTCTGCCCTCCCTTTGGTCGGCCTCACCTCCATTGCCTGTCATCCCTTGTTGCTACATGGATGACCACCCACATGCACTGGAGAAACCCAACCATAGGGCCTCCCACCAAATCCAAGAGACCCTTCCAGCACTGCATACCCCAATTGATCCGACCTGAAATATGTCTGGGTAGGCCCACCCAGCACAAAACAGGCATGGGTAGACCTTCCGGGACTAGAAAACCCCTGCATGGGGTCAAAAAATCCCAAAATGGGCCTGTGTGGGTTCGACATGTCCCAAACAAGCCCTGCTTGGGGTTTTCGAGGCCCTTTAATTTTAATTTAATTAAATAATTAATTTGATTTTGGTTGAAAATTAAATTAATTAATTATTATTTTTTGGTTTAAACATTATTTGCCGCATAAATTAATTTAATTTTTTGATAAATTAAATTAATTAATTAATTTAATTTTTTGTTTTAAAATTTAATTAATTAATTGGGACCAAATGATGTATATATATTGAATTAAAAATCAGATTGAAAATTTTAATTCAATTGAATGACCTCGAGTTTATTTTAATTCAATTTTAATTTAATTTTTCATTTTTTAAATATGTGAGTTAATGCGTAATAGACTCGTCTTGGGTCTCAGATCAACCAATTAATGTATGGTGAATTTTTATTTAATTATATTATTATTTCATGGTATTTTAATAATTATTTTAATTAAAAGGTGATATGTGAATCGTCGCAGTGTCATTATATTTATAAGGATGTACATGTCCAATTCCATGGAATATTTTTACTCCCCAGTTCCCCTCACTTTTGAGTGAGTACTTTTTATATAATTATGAGATGACAAGTGACAATTTTCATGCTGAGTGATGGAGATGCACTAGGTAGAAGTTGGATTCATTGGATGGCCAATTGCTACATTTAATGTCGCAAGCGATGTGACTCAAGTTATACCCCCTAGGGTATAGGTTGGTCTATTATTCACTCAATGCATCAACCATTAGTACTGGCTCAAAATCAAGTCCTCATTTTATTTTTGCATGGTTTATTATTTTTGTTTGTTTGTTTAGTTAACGCACAAACACATAGATTAATAATAAACAAGCATGCACATATAAAATGAACATGTGATGCAATGGATTTTACTATTTTTACATGTTCAGTTGTTAGCATGATCACATAGTACGTTCTAAGAAAATAAAAAATGATTTCTTTCATCACATTAAAAATATAAAATCCACAATGAAATATTAAGACTGAACCACCATCCATCATTATAATTTGGACAAAATAGGTAGTTTGGGGGTGTCGGTCATGCCAAACCTAAGGGTTACCCTTACAAACGAGGTGTTCTTATGAGAGTAGTGGGTTGACATAACTAAAATTTCTTCCAAGAAATATCCAAAGCTATCATGTTGTCATATTAGATGCAATCATTGTGTAAATCAAGTAATGATTTAAGAAGTTGGGACTTCAATAAATAGATCAAGGAACTATGAGTTAAAGTGGTTGACCATCCAAAGGCCTACCTTGAACCATCCATGTTGTGGCATAGTCAAATCCTGTAGACTATCAATGGTGGTTTGGGGATCCTTTCCCCTAGAATACTCAAGTGACACAATATTTTGATTCTTTCATAGGGGGTTCCTAGAAATTGAGAAAAATAGTTTGAGACATTTAATAATTTAATTATTTAATCAAAATGACTAAATTGGTAATCCATATAAAATTACAAATATTCTAAAATTATAATTTTTTATAAAAAATGGAAAGTTATGCAATAATAAATAAATTGTGATAAATGATTGAAAATGTAAATGTTCTCACTGACATGGGTATCCAAGAATACTATGAGTTCTTGTGTATAGTACTAAGATATATGAAACTCAATGCGCCAGTGTCCCCAACACCTAAAAAGTTACCTCATATAATAAGACTGGAATTGATTATAGAAGACTAATGTACAAAGAGTATGATAGTTATGCCATTATGCTTTCATCAACATTTGGTGTTAGTTTCACTCACTACATCAGTAAATGGATGATATAAAATGGAGCCTCATCTCTGAGTAGGTTTACAAGGACAGAGTGAAGAAATTATATGAATGGGTAATGGTTACACTTGATCAATATAAATTGAAAGTTGGGTTATGATATTTTAATACATCCAACCCTAATATCATTTTCACCCCTTTTCTCAAGTTTCATTTTTAGTTACAAAATGAACAAGTATTGATTAAATTATTCATTATCTATTTAGATAAGGATAACCAAGTAAATAAGAATATAAAATAATGATTAATCTTTAATTATTATGGAGAAAATTTGAAAGGTATGGTAAAAAGGACTATAGAAAGTAATGCCAAAAGCACATTTGCAACATCCTTCAATGAAAGAGGTATTAATAGGATGTTATTTTATTTTTATATTATGAAATAAAAAAATGGATGTTTTATTTCAATAAACTAAATTAGATAATCAATTTACTGTTTCTTCTTTAGGTATATTGATCACATAAAATTAATATCACAATTTTACTCCTTTGGTATTAAATATTATATTCCATCCACATATTGATATTGATATAAAGTAACCAATTAAGTATAGAAATATTACTAGAATTCAAGAGTATTCTCCAAGTGGCTGAGAAATGGTGATAACTAGGCCCATCCTGAGAAGTACATGACTTCTTTATTACCAATTGAAATATTCATGTATAAATATTATTGGGTATAGAAAAACATTAATCTCTTATTTCCTTGGACACAAGGAGACATTATTCCAGGTTTATGAATTAATGTTGTCTTTGGTATTTAATACCCAAACTATAGTTTAGTAATACTCGAATTATAAGAAATAATTGATGAATATAAAAAGTAAGACTTATTCCTAGTTGTGGAAAATCAATTCTTTGTTAATAAATACTAAAAGTGTACATCAAGAATATTCCCAGTATGGTATTTATGCTCAGTACAGCTAAAAACATATGGTATTATCGATGTATTTACTTTGGACAAAGAATCCATTATAAATAAAGGTATTCCACAAAGATTTTGGAATTAGTTCAAAAAGAGAGCATGAACTATTCCAAGAATAAGCTAGAGGAATATATTTAAATCACAAGGTTCCTTTAAGTAATTAAGGAATGGTAAGGTGAAGTAAGTGCTTGGTCAAAAGATATGAGTTTCTTCAAGCTGACATGCTAAAAAATATCTTGACCAAGCATTCATCAATCATGATAATGTAGCATGGAGTAATTCATAAACACACATTACCTTATCTACATCAAGACATTGATGTTAATGAGGAGGATCAATGATGAATTAATACATGTTAACATTGATTAAAAAAATTAGTGTGGAGTAATTCCTAAATGCACAATTTATACATCAGAGTTATTGACGTGAGGAGAATCAATGTTTTAACTTATAGAAATTTCCATTATATTTCATGACGTGCTTTGAAAATAATGGCGATACCCCATAAAATTATGCCAACTATTATCACTATTGGATATCATAGAATTTGTATTATGATGAAAATCCAATATGTCATAAGGACTTGTGTTTGGATAGAAATAGGTTTTTGAGATATAAATAAACTTTCATCACGAACAAAAATATTGTGCATCTATTTTGATTATCCTAATGGCTGTTTTGGATATTACCTAAATCCCTAAGACAGAAAATTGTAGTCAAGTGATAGAATTCATTTCTATAAAATGTGAACATATCTACTTGAGATAGTTTGAGTAAGATTGACTTGGGTCTAGTCAATTACATAGATGAAAAAGTATTTGTCATATGGAATAGTTTCAAAAGTGCATGTGGAACATGAATTTTCCAAATACACAAACCATGTAGGAAGGATAAAACCATAGTGAGGGTTTTTTCACCTTGGGAGGTGAATTATTCATTGAGAATAAAATTTCCTACAAGTAATATGTGTATGGAATTTTGAAAATATAGCCAAGACCAACCAAAATTAAATTATGGATTCTACGTATCATCCAGAAAAGGGTATTATTATCTTGAATACTATGGTGGGTAATCAAGTGAGTTAATATATGGATGGTACAAGAGTAGTACCAGTAGTTATTGATTGGTTTCACCATGTTGTTATGCCTAAATCCTTTAGAATTTTACTTATCATTTGTAATTTCTATAATCTTATTGTATTGATTATTAGATGTAATGAACATAAATCATGGATGCTGTCTATATAATGCAACCAGAAAGGGATGGTTACGTCACATAATTCAAATAATGGTTGTAAGTAACTAAAATTATATTTAGGATTGATGTACCCAATAGGATCATAGGTAATTCATTAGGAATGAATTTTCTATGTGTCTACTATATGTTAGTGGAAAATCCAAGGTTTTCCATGTAATCTATGTTCAACAACATATGGAAAACAGATACTAGTCTTACAGTTAGTTAAGACTGGGATCAAATCTACTCCCTAGTGTCTGAATAAAAGTAGAAACCTAAGTTCTAGGAAACATGTACTAATAAGGTGGATCTAAAGGTTTCTTGGACCTAGTCAATCATTCATTTGTGAAATGGTATTGAAATATAAGAGTTTCAACAATTCAATAGAGAATTTTATACAATGTCACAAGGCATAATATCTTCAAGATTACATTTCCAACACATGGGAAGAGATTAACTTAGTGAGTTTAAATCCATACACTTTAGAAATGGATTAATCAATGATGCTATGATTTTTACAAGAATAGATATTTAAAAGATAAATATTATAGTAGTAAAATATCTGTTATACCTAGGAGAAATGAAATTGGAGCAGTTATAACTAATTGGTTGTACTTCAGCAAGTACAAAAGATATGTACATGGTAAGTGGAGAAGTAAAGATACTAGTTTTCAGAGGACACAAACTAGTCTTCCATAGATCCATGTGATCTAATATCACAGTAAGGATTATTGGAGTTGGTTTCCTATAACCAGCTACTTCGTACTTTATTCATTAATAAATACATTATCACATCTTGATTTTTCTTATGCATGACAATGCATGTGATAATGTCCTAAGGATAGCTGTTTCATTAAAGGGTCATAGTGGATTCTTGCTATAATGAGAACCTGAAAGTTCCATAACACTCTTCTTGAATATATGTTCTATGGATGGATGATTTTATTTTAGGGACACAAATAATACATGCCATTAGGGGTGAGGAATCATAAAACTTTGAGGAACCTTCTCATGGTGTGCGACCTTGGTAATATCCAGGAGGATATTATGAGAACGAGACCAGCCAGTAGGAAATCCACATTTCATAGTGTCCTTGAATGTTCCTATCTTTAGAAATGTGTATTGGTAATTAGACTTTAATATTATTATTAATGGGTATTACAATTCACACACACAGATGTATTGAAGAAAACTATGATGAAAAACTATTCACAGTGAGGTAGCATATGTTGGGTGAATCACGAGTGATAATACATTAGTAGATAGTGTGAGAAAGGATTTTCCCCTTCTATTCCATAACAGAAGTAGATATCTCAGGCCCTTTGATGGAATTGATATAGCCTCAGTAAATCCATGGCCATGGGGAGGAATGAGCATGTTCAATTCCAGAAAGTCAAAGAAAGAATAATCGACCACATGGGCTGATGGAACAAGCATGCAACCCGCTTGATTCGAGATATCAAGACAAATGGATTATATTACATGGTAAGAATTCGTAGGAGGTGACATGTCAGTGTGGCGTTAACTTCTTTCTCTATGGGTGCCTTGGCGGGTTGCTAGATGCTAACCATGGAATTTAGGCAGGTTCTATCTAATGCCACTAAGAAAGAGGCTTCGAGAGTCACATAGTAATTGTGTCCAAGTATCTTAGTTAAATATTAATTTGAAAAATTAAATAAATATTATTCCCGATTGTGGTTTAAAAATTATTTAAGGATGGATGATTGCATTTATTTCAACACTAGTTATTCGAGTGAATATATTATGGGCGAAATAATATATTTCACAGTGAGTAATGCAGTGATATTTATTTAAGAAATAAATATCCATTATTCAAAGTCTTTTAAATGTGGTGGAGGGAAAAAAGAAAAATGGAAAAATAAAAGTGCACACCCTATATATTAAATATACACGCCATGTATTTTTTTGGGAATTTATGAGAAATAATATTATTTATTTAATTAAATAATATTAGGTGTAATTTGATGGGAACATGTCAGGTAATAATAATAGTCAAATGTTATTATTAGACATGGGGTATTACGAAGAATTAAATGAATTGATTAAAATTCTTTCGGGTAATTAATTTATATTATTATTCTATGTAATTAAAAAACCCAGTTATATATTTCTCATTATCCTAGCCATTTTTTTGTGTGGTTGTGCACAATGGATTTGGAAAAGGTCTCAATCTAAGATATAATTCCTTTTCCACCAAGAACGCTCTCAAGATACGAGAGAGAGATCCATCTCCACCGAATCAAGGTGATCAAAGGCGGACATTGCTTGCAAAGGCTCTTCCGCGCTAGCACCTGGAGATCCCTTCAACAATGTCCATAGATACGTGGATCATGTGTTGATCACCCCTAGAGGAATCCTACACATGGATTCTATGATGAAACGATGGATCGCATGAGATAGTGACCGGAAACATCAACGAATAAAGTCTTCCATCAATGTAATTCTAGTCAATTAATTAAAATAATTATAACCAACAAATGATGATCCAATCTATGGTTCCAGGACTCCCCTCTTTGTTTTTCATTATTATTTCTATTCCAAATATCTGGTGTTTTATTATCGTGATGGATCTCGGATTGATTTTTGTTAATGATAAAGTTAAAGTTTGGTACACCCACCAACACGCTTCCGCTGTGCCCGGAACCTACAAGTGGTATCAAAGGGGTCATATCGTTGGTTATAATTATTTATGTTTTCATTGGTTATTTACGCATTTAATAATTTAGTTGTTTCAATTCAAGTTAATCATTATTTAAAATATGAATCTTGAGATATGTTCCTCCTCTCACGTTTCTTGTTCACCTTACATAAACTAATTTTTTCTTTTAGTTTTCATTAAAATAAAATAGAGGATCTCATACTGAGTTTCCAAAAATTCTTGGCCATACAACACCAGAATAAATGTAGAGTATTTGGAAGTACACACCATGTAGTCGAGGATCAATGCATCAGACAGGTCCACAAAATCAGGCTGTGTGTTGGAGTATTCCTAAGTCATAAATGACACTGTGTGTTGACCAGGAACAGATGGAACATGGTTTCCGGATTACATGCCATGTGGTCCAATGAACACAGTGTGAAGTCCCTTTAGGCTAGGGTTTGACCATGTACCCCGTACAAGGCTTGCCCGGCTGGAAACCATGTAACGCGGATACTACATGGTGTTTTCCCCACTGAACACGATGTGTACTCCGAAAATTTCTGAAGTACATCTACACGCCATGTCGCTGAGCATGTACTTCAGATGGATGGTGAAAAAAAGTACACGTCATGTAGTCGGAACTACACACCGTGTACGCATCCAAATTATGCAGAGTTATTAAAATTTATTATTATATTATAAAAACCCTTGAGACATGTACCATAGTGCCGGCGTAAAGCCGAGGCACAACACATGATAGGTCTTTTATATATATGTGTTCAATTTAACATATGCATAATGTTCATTTCTATTCACTGGGTAGTTATGATTGGGAATTCATCGGGTTGCCTCCAAGGTAAAAGTTATGTACAAATATAATTTGAAATGAATTTATTTATTTATAATTATGATGGATGAGAATCTCAAGGAAATTCAAAAAAGGGTTTAAGATAAAATAATTGATTAATTAAAGATAATTAATTGATTCTATCAGGATTTTTTGTAAACAAGAATGATTAAATAATTGAATTCTAGTTTTATTTTTGCGTAAATATTGTTGAATTCATGTATGATCATGAGAAAGACCGTGAACTTTGTATGTGAATGGTTTCTGTTAATTAATTTATTTAAATTAAATTTTCTATCCTGCGATCCTTCTCCTCATTAATATGTAGGGCCTATGCGCCCAAGGTTTATTTTATGTAAAACCCCATTTAACCCCTCACCTATGTGTGAGATAAAAGCATATGTAAGGGATGGAGCTCACAAGATGGTGGAGGCAACTCAAGTTAGGAGCCAAGGTGAAACCAATCCAAGGAGATACAATGGTGGAGAGGTGGGAAGCTGTAAACACGAACCCAAAAGGTACAAGGTGTTTCTATCCTAGGTCGTGGGTTTGTTTATCAGCCACTAGATAAACTAACCAATATAAAATGCTCATGATCACACCATTTATTTTATTTCTATTAGTTTCATGGTTTATTTATTGTGGTCGTGTTTTCACGATCACACAATTAATGAATTAAACAAATAGGAAAGATGGAACTAAAATAAGATTGGATTATGCGTAAAATATTATCATTGACATGGTTAATCACTTAAGTATATCCAAATTAATATTAAAAAGCATGTAATCAAAGATAATATGATGTAAATTTACGTATAAGGATAAAATCCCTCAAAGAAATATTATGTCGGTATAGCCTTTCATAATCTTGGTTAGAATCGAACCATAGTTCAAAGTGATTGACTAACCCTAGTTGGGGTGATTTCAAATATCAAGGAATTCTAATTCAAGGTTTTAGGTTGACTTGACTTGGTTCGCATCAAGGGTTGAATTCCACAGTAGGACTTGGTGTGACCAAGAGGCAAAGGTTGAGGAAATCCGAAAATAAAATTATTTCAGGATTGGGGAGTCTACTTAGCGGATCAAGGAGCTATGAGTTAAAGTAGCTGGCATTTAGAATGCCTACCTAAAACCCTTCAAGTTTCTTGAACAACCCTTGTTGGGGTAATGCGTTGGGAAATATGGATCCTTTCCACTAGAATATTCAGGCAATAGAATATTCCAATGTCAATGGTGAGGGATATTAGATTTCGATAAAATAGTTGGAGACTAATAACTATTAATTTATTTATTTGTCTCTATTTTGTCATAAAATGTACTGAACCTTTTCTCATCTTAATTTGTAGAAATGGTAATAAAAATGACTTCAAACTTATCTTTGCGAACCAAACTCAAGAAGGAAAACCTTCTCACCGACACCAATTTTCATGAGTGGCAGAGGCGTTTACACATCATCCTTCACCATGAGAAGAAATTGCATGTCCTGGAAGCTCCAATTCCAGTTGTGCCTAGAAAAGAGGCCAGTGATGAGGAACTATCTCTCTATATGAAACACATAGATGATGCCATAGATTTCTAGTGTTTCATGTTGTAGGCCACATCCAATGATCTCTTGAAGAAACATGAAAACATGGACGCGTATAGCATGATGTATAACCTTAAGGATCTCTATCAAGAGAAGGTGAGACAGGAGAGATATGATATCTCCAATGCTTTGTTTTCAACTAAACATGGAGATTCTATGCCAGATGGGCCTCATGTAGTCAAGCTCTTTGGCATCATTTAATGCCTAGAAATCTTAGGGATTAAGTTCCTGAATGAGTTGCGTACAGATCTCAACCTAACATCACTGCCCAAGACCTTCTGTAGATTTGTTGTCAACTAAAACATTATAAACAATGAGAAGAGTCTATATGAACTTCTGACCCTAATTTTCCAGGTAGATAAGGAAATGGGGCGTGAAAAACCCGTAGTCCTTATGGTGAATAAGAAAAGGAAGGACAAGGCAAAGGGGCCAAAGAATTATAAACAGTCTGAAGCCCCCAAACACTATCCCTCAAAGAAGGGGAAGATCTAGATGCAGGGCAAGGAATGAGAGGTGGTATGTTTTTAATGTGGAAAGTAAGGACACTGGAAGAGGAACTGCAACAAAAAACGTGGGTACACTAAAGGTGTGTTCGTTATCGAGTGTAATCTTTCCATTTCTACATATTGGGTATTAGATACAGCTTGTGGGGCTCACAACTGTATTCAAATGTAGGAACAAAGTATATGTAGAAAGATTGCTAGATGAGAGGTGGATCTTCAAGCTGCCAATGGTGTAAGGATGGTTGTGTTAGCCATTGGTGATTACTACCAATCATTTCCAACTGGGATGATTTTGGTTTTACATAACTGTTATTATGTGCCCAGTGTTACCAAGAACATAATTTCTATATCTTGTTTGGATATGGATGGATTTATTTTCAATTTTTGGAAATAAGGGTTGTCTCTTTTATAAGAACAACATATTTTATGGTATTTTGCATTTAAATAATGGTTTGTATGTATTAAATTATGAAAACAAGGTGTTGGAAATTGGTAATGAAACAAACTCACAAGACTCATACATCACCTGGTTATGGCATCACCATCTCGGTCATGTAAATGAGAAGCTCTTGACAAGGCTATTCCTAGATGGATATTTATACTCCACTATGATAAAACCACTTGATAGATATCATGCTTGTTTATAAGAAAAAATGACCAAGCCGCCTTTCAATGGACAGGGTGAAAGGGCCACAGAGCTTCTAGGATTGGTGCACACAGATGTGTGTGGACCAATTCTAGTAGAATCTAGAGGTGTATTTTCTTACTTCATTACTTTTACTGATGATTTGAGTAGATATGTCTATGTATACTTAATGAGGTATAAGTCATAAACCTTAGAGAAGTTTAAGGAATTAAATAATGAAGTAGAGAATCAGATTGTTAAGAAGATAAATAAGCTTTGACTAGATCAAGGCAGAGAATATCTGAACCAAGAGTTCATCAATCTTCTATGGGATTCTGGGATTCTATCTTATCTCACTCCTACTTATACAACATATTGGAATGGTGTTAGTGAAAGGAGGAGCCGCACCATGTTGGACATGGTGAGGTTGATGATGTGTCATGTAGATCTTCCATTATCCTTTTGGGGATATGCATTACAGAATGTAGCATACACATTAAAACGAGTACCAACCAAGGTGGAAAATGGAATTCCCTCTGAGTTATAGAATGGAAAGAAACCCATTTTATTGCACACACGTGTATGGGGATGCGAGGAATTTGATAAGGCCTTCTCAAAAAACAAACTAGAACCTCGGGGCATAAAGTGTATCTTTATAGGATATCCCATGGAAACGAAAGGATATTACCTATATAACTCTTCAGACAAGAAAGTTACTTTTACCAGACAAGCCATCTTTCTTGAGAGGGAGCACATCCTCAAAAAGAATAGTGGGAGAAAGATTGACTTCGATGAAGTTGATGCTCAAGATAAATATGAGTTGGTATAGGAACAAGTTCTATAGGTCCCCATGGAAGATGTTCCAGAAACACAAGTACTACGTAGGAGCTCAAGAGAGGTAAGGGAACTAGAGAGATTTGGTTTCCTAGTCAGCGAGGATGGTGAATCATTATTGTTGGACAATGATGAACCTCTCTCCTATATGGAATAATTATAAATCTCAGAAGCTACAAGATGGATAGAAGCTATGAATTCTGAGATGGATTCCAAGTATCAAAACAATGTTTTGGTTCTAGTCGATGAGCTAGTTGATGTAAATACTATTGGATACAAATGGGTATTCAAGAGAAAACTAGACATGGATGGTTAAGTTAGCACTTATAAATAAAGTCTAGTGGCTAAAAAATTCAGATAATGTCAAGGAATTGACTATAATGAAACCTTCTTACCAGTTTCCATGTTTAAATCCATAAAAATCATACTTTCCATAGAAACTTACCATGACTAAGATATTTGGAAAATGGATGTCTAAACAACATTCCTTAATGGGAACCTTCAAGAAAATGTCAATATGACACAACCAGAAGGGTTTGTGACACCAGGTGAAGAAAAACGGGTTTTCAAGTTGTAAAAATCCATTTACGGATTAAATCAAGCATCCAAGTCATGGAACATTCGATTTGATGAATCCATAAATGAATTTGGTTTTATTAAGAATGGTTGTGATCCATGTGTTTATAACCAGTTTAATGGGAATGTGATCGTTATACTAGTAGTATATGTTGATGACATATTGCTTATTGGAAACGATACACCACCCCTACAGTCAGTTAAGGACTGGTTGAACAAGTGTTTCTCCATGGAGGACATAGGTGAAGCAGCTTACATTCTAGGGATCAAGATCATTCATGATAGATACAAGAGGCTGCTTGGACTAAGTCAGGGTACATACATTGACCAGATACTAAAGATATTTAGTATGAAACAATCCAAGACGGGATTGGTTCTAGTGTCTCATGGCCTATATATTTCTAAGAAAATGTGTCCTCAAACACAACAAGAGAAATATTGAATGAGTAAGATCCCATACACTTCGACTATAGGATCTATCATGTATGTCATGTTATGTACCAGGATTGACTTTGCCTGTGTACTGAGCATGGTAGGAAAGTATTAAGTAGATCTGGGAGAACAAAATTGAACTACTGTTAAGTGTATCCTTAAGTATCTGAGAAAAACTAAGGATATGATCCTGGTGAATGGAGGAGGTGAGGATCTTGTCATCCAAGGGTACGCTGATGCTGTTTTTCAGACAGATCAGAACAATCTGAAGTCCCAATCTGGATATGTTTTCTGTCTCAATGGAGGAGTTGTGAGATGGAAGAGTTCAAAGCAGCCAATTGTCGCCGATTCTATAGTGGGGTCCAAATATATAGCTGCTTTTGATGCATCCAAGGAAGCCGTCAGGATTCAGATCTTTGTCCAGGAGCATGATGTGGTGCCTAGTAGTAAAGATCATATCATGCTGTATTGTGATAGTACCACAGTGGTGTCTCTTGAAAAAGAACCAAGGTCACATCAACAGACAAAGCACATACTCCAGAAGTATCACCTCTTGAGGTATTTCTATCAAAGCGGTGAAGTAGCAGTGAGAAGAGTGTCTAAAGAAGAGAATCTGGTGGACCCCATGATTAAAGGCCTATCTCAGCAGAAGCATGAATATCATGTGAGAGCTAGGGGTTAAAGGTTGTTAGCAGTTGACTCTAGTCTAAGTTGGAGTCTGTTGGAGTTGGTGGCCTAGAACCAACTACTTTGTACTTTATTCATTAATAAATACCTTATCACATCTTGATTGTTCTTTTGCATGACAATGCATGTGATAATGTTCTAAGGATAGCTATTACATTAAAGGGTCTTAGTGGATCCCTGCTATGATGAGAACCATGAAGTGCCATGAAACTGTTCTGGAATACATGTTCTATAACTGGATGATGTTATTTGAGGGACACAAATAATATAGGACATTAGGGGTGAGGACTCATAAAACATTGAGGCACCTTCTCATGGTGTGTGCCCTTGGTAATATCCAGGAGGATATTATGAGAATGAGACCGGCCAGTTGGAAATCCACATTTCATAGTGTCATTGGATGTTCCTATCTACTAATGTGTTTATTGGTCATTAGACTTTAATATTATTATTAATGGGTATTACAAATCACACACTTAGATATACTGATGAAAACTGTGAGACACACTATTCGTAGTGAGGTAGGATATGTTGGGTGCATCACAAGTGATACTACATTAATAGATAATGTGAGAAAAAATTTTACCTTCAGTTCCATAATAGATGTAGATATATCAGGCCCTTTGATGGAATTGATATAGCCTAAATAAATCCATGACCATGGTGAGGGATGGGCCTGTTCAATTCTAGAATGTCAAAGAATGAATAATCAAGCACATGGGTTGATGGAACTAGCATGAAACCCACTTGATTCGAGATATCGAGACAAAGGGATTATATTACACCGTAAGCATTCATAGGAGGTGACACATCATTGTGGAATTAACTTATTTCTCTATGGGTTCCATGGAATGTTTCTAGATGCTAACCATGGACTTTAGGTAGGATCCATCTAATGCCACTGAGAAAGATGCCTTGAGGGTCACACACTAATTGAGTCCAAGTATCTCAGTTAAATATTAATTTAACAAGTTAAATAAAGATTATTCCCAATTGTGGTTTAATAATTATTTAAGGATGGATGACCAAATTTATTTCAATAGTAGTTATTCTAGAGAATATATTGTGGGTGGAATAATATATTTATTAGCGAGTAATGCAGTGATATTTACTTTAGAAATAAATATCCATTATTCAAGGTCTAATAAATGTGGTGGAGGAAATAAGGAAAAATTGAAAAATAAAAGTACAGGCCATGTATTTTTTTTTTGTGAATTTATGAGAAATAATATTATTTATTTAATTAAATAATATTCGTTATAATTCGTTGTGCCCAT
This sequence comes from Viscum album, assembly GCA_963277665.1. Classification (NCBI taxonomy): domain Eukaryota; kingdom Viridiplantae; phylum Streptophyta; class Magnoliopsida; order Santalales; family Viscaceae; genus Viscum; species Viscum album. The sequence continues at coordinate 398,938,270 of OY728127.1, read as the reverse complement.
GTTAAGTAATAATAATGGTCAACTATTATTATTAGATATGGGGTATTACTAGGAATTAAATGAATTGAATAAATGCTTTCGGGTAATTAATTCATTCTATTATTATATGAAATTAAAAATTCCAATTATATATTTCTCATTATCCTAGAAATGTTTTTGTGTGTTTGTGAACAATGGATTTGGAAATGCTCTCATGCCAAGAGAGAATTCTTTTTCCACCAAGAATGCTCTCAAGCTATGAGAGAGAGATCCGCCTCCACTTGATCAAGACAATCGAAGGCGGATTGAAAGCGAAGGCTCTTCCATGCTAGCACCCAAAGATCCCTTCAGTGACATCCAGAGATACATGTAGCATGTGTGGATCACCGCTAGAGGAATCCTACACTTGGATTCTACAATGCAATGACGGGTCACATCAGATTGTGACCGGAAACATCAACGAAGAAGTAATTCTATCATGGTAATTCTAGTAAATTAAGTAAATAAATTATAACCAACATATGATGATACTATCTATGTTTCCATGACCCCCCTATTTCTTTTTCGTTCTTCTTTCTATTACGAAGATCCGGCATTTTATTATCATGACAGATCTTGGATTGATCAACTAATACAAATATGGCTTATAATAGCGCTAAAAACGGCCTTTAACAGCACTAAAAGGTGCTGTTAATCTCGGAGAAGATAGGGGGGGGGGGTCCCCTTTATCAGCGCTATTTTTAGCGCTGATAAAGGGGTAATTTTATCATTGCTCAAAAAAATCACTGATAAAAGTGCCCCTTTATCAGCTCTATTTTCAGCGCTGATAAATGTATAATATATCAGCGCTAAAAATAGAGCTGATAAACACTACCTTTATCAGCGCTATTTTGAGCACTGATAAGAACTACCTTTATCAGCGCTCAAAATAGCGCTAGTATATTATCCATTTATCAGTTCTTAACTAGCGCTGATAAAGGCCAAAGTTCCTATGCAAAACCAGAACCTGCACAGAACTTTCCCAATACCTGCACACATTACAACACCTGCATAGAGCACAAACAACACCTGCACACAGCACAAACAACACCAACACACAAAGCACAAAAGAACAAAAATGATACATACATTTACTTGAAATCATGAATACAAAACAACACACTACTATATACATTTCAAACAATGATTAATTTGGATACATTTACATTTATCCAACAAACAGTTAAAAAAAAGGATGTTCCATCCTTTTTTGCATCCATCCACTCTAAAAAATTGTCGTCCATGGAGGCGGTTTCCGAACAAAGCATTCAAATTGAGGAAAAAATATTTCACCTACATAATAAATCAAATATTATGTTAGTCATACAATAATTAAATAAAGATTGGGGTTGCTAAATGGAATTATACTAGTGAGGCACAAAACATAAAATAACTAATTAACGAAGAGACAAAATTAGGTCAATGACCTTACCTCAACTAGAAGTCCAATAAACTATATTCAGTTCATACCAACCACAACTGAGTCCATGATCACATATATTAATGTCCAAAAACATTAAATTACATAATTAGTTGATTTTAACCAAAAATACAGCATGGTATAATAGGCGCCAAACTCATCGTGTAATCCAACAAAGCCAAAATGTTGATAAACTAGGTGTGATCCACTCCTGACGCACCCCTAAGCCTAGAAAACACAAAATCCCCAATCTATATTACTAAATTTATGACAAATTAAGCCTAAATTTTTGTAAACCCATAAATATATCTTCCACAAAATATATTATGCATCAAATAATGAATGATTAGTAGTTTATGAAATTTTGAGACATGCTCTAAGAGTCATATATAAAAGTCCCACGAAGAACAATGAATTATTCATACTATGGTATAATAATTACACCTAGAACCCTAAAAACTGAATGCAAATCTTTGAGCAAGAAGTTATAGAATCAAGGAAGATGCAGGAGAAGATACCACATTGATTCGAAATGACAAACAACCGATAATCCACTTAGGTCTAAGGGGAAGGAAGGAGGGGAATGGGGTTTGGACACCCCCGAATAACTTGGTGCCCAAATGAAGAAAACTAAGGAGGTTTATACTTTATAAACCCATCACCCACATAAAAATATGTTTTAAATCATGTTACATGAAATGAACCAAGTGGTGACATCACTATATTTTGGGTCTAAACCCTTACTTGACCCCTTTTCCCCATTCACGACCATTATCACCATATTAAATGCATTCATGTTGTGAATTACCCTTTAACACTAGGAGTAGCCTAATGATACTACATTTCAATATAATGACAACCCAAATCATCCTTTATATCCTCCCAAAACCCAATGACATCCCTCTAGCCTCAATACATGTCTGAAACACCTATTAGAACTGGTATATTGTACCTTTTTTGATTATTTTTTTTGTTATTATGGAATTCCATAATTCCACATTGGAAGTGTACCAATGTACTAATCAGATGTTATATGATATACCATGATGATTATTGTGTCCATGTATTATATGATATATCAATGAAAATTTATCTCATTATTATACATACCAACACAACAAATCCGATCATTAGAGACCCTCATGTTTTCTTCAACTACTTCCAGTTCTGACATTGAAGTTGGACAAGAATTCTGTGGGATATTAGTTTAGGTTTTTGTGTACCCCTTGATGGAAGAATTAAATATGGGTTTTGATCAATTGGATGACCAAATAATCTCAATTTATATACATTTTATATGAAAAAAATTATAAGAAAATCAAAATTAAATTTTTAATTGAGATTATATTTTTACATGGATTTAATTCTACTATAGTCTTTTATAGGGAAACCCATTTTACATCTTGTTTTTGGATAGGTCCCTATGAGAAAATGGGATTCCATGTATGATTGAGCATGACATATGTTTCTGACACTTTCTGTAGGGGCACGTTTCCTGGAGCATGTTGATTTTCGATGGAGGTGCATTGTACCACACATTCATTCTTTACAAAGGTGAGTGACACTCATCACTTATAAAGTGACGTCTTATCCTTTATTAAAACAGGGTGATGGGATGTCGTTCATTCCATCCATGGATTCCTCCTCAGAATTCATTACCTAGTATGAGTCTCCCTTATAGAATAATACGATGTTCGTGAAACTTGTTCCTGGTTCCATCTCTTTATGGATGATGGTTAATAACAATGATTATATCAGGATATTCCAAAGGGTCATTCCAGGGCATAATACTTCGGTTAGGAAAGTATTCACATTAGGAATCAGTGGAATTTATGTACACTAGAACATTGGTCACATGTATTCATCGTCGTCAAAGGGATTCTCAACGAAATGGAAACCCATGTTTAACTTGTGGTATTACATGAGTTTAACATCCCACAAGGATAGAGGGTCATGATTTAATGTCTTACAAAGATGTAATGGGTGGATCAAAACACTTATAAAGGTGGATCATGTAGGTACATCTCTAGGAGGGAGCACCTAGAATGTTTACCTGATAGATGGATCAAAACACCCAATGAGGTCTGACCCAAGTGTGGTGCATCCCATAAAGGTAAGGATTCTCATTTTGAAGACTTATTCGGACGCCACTAAGGGAAAAGTAGGAGGCAAAATAAGCCAAGGTGTACCCTAGTGAGGGGGTCCCCATGGTTTACCATGGGTTGGTATTTAACCTCATAGATGCTTCCTACGTACCCTATTTAGAATACATGGATCAAAACCAATATATTTAAAAGAGGTATGGTGTGGGTATTACCCATGTTTAGCTTCCCTTCACACTAGGAATACTCTTGGTTGGATGAGTATGGGTTTTGTGGGGCTTATGCATTTTCAGATTCCCAGGTTCATCCAAGAGTAGCAATGGGATGAATGGGACATACATGCTAAGATGGACCATGTGAATGGCGTGATCCTTGTAAAGAGGCACGGGGCACAAAAAACATGTTGAGATGTCTGTAAACATTATTTATGGTGGCCATGGGGCTCATCAGACTCCCCATACCTTCTATAAACACCTCAAAAAATCACAAGGACCAGATTCTACATGATGGTGCATCACAGGGTTGATTCTTGTGATGATGTACTGGTCGTTTGAGCTTGGATTTCATCTCAACCAGCCTTTTCCTTACTTGAATTATCCTGGGACACATATTTGGGTCCAAAAAAATCCCTCAACGATACCGATTTTCTCATGAATCTACCTAGAAATAATTGTGCAAGTCAAACAACAATACATGTGCTCAAATACAAGTTCAAACAAATGAGATATAGAACATTGAATTTTTTTAAAAATGAACCAAGGGGTACACATGTCCTCAAATACTATCTCTGCATGTTGAATATGATCCCTCTACTTTAATTTCAGCAATATTTATATTTAGGTCCTATATCTAACTGAAAATGGTGGATATAGACCATATTTGTTCTTTACATCCATCGTTTGTTGGAAAATGGATTTTGTTGATCCTCGATGGTTTCATCGTTCACCCCATACGCACTACACACCATCATGCCTTACTTCAATATTGATTTTTTCAAAGATCAATAATATGAATCCGGGGATAGAAAACATTGAGTACTAAATTAATATTTCAATATATCGGAGAATTCTCAATTCACCAAAGAAGTTTGGAGGATAATCAAAGATAATATATAGATAACATAAGTAGTAGGAATTCACCTTCATCCTATTTGTGTACAATCTTTCATCAGGTATGTTGCCTATTCGTTTCTAAACACATGTATATCATCTTCTGAATATGAGTTTTTGCGACAGTCATGCTAGTACTGAAAAAATATAAATAAACAAAGGATTAATAAATATTTTAAATGAACTCATAATTATTTTCGAAAATACCTCATCAAGGATGCTAGTTTGTTAATGAAATATGATCTCTTTCATAAATTTATAAATATAATAACCACAGTCCTTTCCGTTTGTTTGTTTTGGACACTGCAGAAACATCGAAAACAATAAGTAATTTGTTTTGATATGTGTTTGGATAGTGAAATGTTATTATATATACCCAGATACTTTTCTAGTTGTAGATCTTGTGCGCTTTTTCATACTTATTCCATGGATTCATTCCATGCATTAGACGATATTGATGCACCACCATATCATAACTGAATCCTCATTAAAAGATAACATAAATTATATAACTAGATGTTTAGTTTTAAAATGTTGGATCGAGTGTATTAAAAATTAACAAATGCCATCATGCGTGGTCGGTTTGTTGGATATCCATGCATTGAATCCAGAAAATAAATCTTTGGAGTATCCAAATTGACTGCACTCAGCATACAATGCTCCCTAAAATACAAAAATAAATAACTAAGGAATGAAATGAAAATATAGTTGATATGATTAAAATGTAGAGTTTTACCCCTACACCATTGGTATTAAAAAGAGTCTGTCATCTGTAAATTTGTTTTCAAACGATTTGAGCAGGGGTGACATTATTGCAGCCTCTTTATCAGAATCTATTTCGTCTTTTGAAGAGGTTGTGTGAGGACTAATGAGTCCCAATTTTTGTTCATGGGGAAATCCCTTCAATTTTTTGTCATATATACGTCTACGAAAAATATAAAATGTATTTAGTCATAATTATCAGAGTATATCAGCTTTTGTAAAATCAAATCTTGAAAACTTACCTCATGTATACATTTACAACTGAGGTGCCTAGCCATTCATACTTGAGAAGTTCATTTACATTTTCAGCACTAATGAAATCTGATGTTTCCACTCCATACATATCTTTTTCAACATCAACTGTGTGAGTAATGCCATCTTTCTACTTTGTATCCACATGAGTCTGCAATGATATTAACTGTGGATATAGAACATGCAGGGTGAAGGTGCTCTCAGTAGACCATTTCAATCGGTTGGTTGATCATTGAGATAGTTTTGAGATGATATTTCGTATCACCCCATAGTCTTTGTCATTCTGTAATAACATTCATCGGTTCAAAACTTTTTTCATTAAATGATAAAGGTGCATCTTGAAAAATAAATTGGAAATGAATACAATTTTGTCGACTTGTTTTTTTAAATAAACTATCGGCCATGTGATGAATGTTCCAACATCTTGTTCAACCATATGAATTTCTTCATTGCCATTTGGAATAGCTAGATCAGCACTCGGCTCATTAGCTATGTTAAGTTACACTCTAAGATGATCTTTTGGAAGCTGTCTGTTCTGTAGAATTTTGTTTTGCATATTGAACACCATAGCCCTCGCTACATGACGATAGGTGGGAGTTGATAAATATAAATCACAATCATTTTCACCCTATGGGACATTAGTACAGGAAAGGTATCAGTGTCTATGTAAATCAAATTTCACAGAAACAATTATTAAAACATTGATTACCTCATATAAGTCATGTTTTTTAGGGGAATGGCTTGCCTCAAAGCCGGTGGGGGTGGGGCAGGATCGTCACGCATGGGTTGTTGTTGAGTTGTTTCTTCTATTTGCCTCCCCCCATCAATTTTTCTATCATATATCTCTGGTATTGTAATTCTCCTTGAAAAATAGATAATTTTTTTGTCTGCTTTTCCATTTTTTCATTTTTATCCTCCACTTGTTTTTGTTTTTGAAAATATGTTTGGGGTGTAACCCCAAAACCCGCACCTCTGACGTGGCCATACTGTTCTGGCTATTTCAAGGCTGCTAAAAGTATGTCTACATCTAGTGTGGTTGTTGTTGATTCTTATGACTATGTAAGATAGAAAACATAGAAAAATAAGTTGTTATTGTAATGTAATAGCGATTTAAAGAAAATAATATTTATATTATGTCATAATTTCACATGTTTCCCACGCTTTTTGTGTGTTTTCATCTATCAGTATCCCCTCTTTATTTACACGAGCCTCCTTCCATAACATCTAGTGTGGGATGGATATGTCTTTCAATTTCTATTCATCAATCTGCATATAAACAGAGGAACAATTTTATTTTGTTGTTTTATGTCACATACTAGTAGTTGGGTATATTTAAAAGACGTACCAATTTTTTATCAAGTTTAGCGTACCCCATCCTTGCTTTATGGTAAGGGTACGCTAGTTCTGTTGTGCATTTTTTATTTTCAGCACTCAGTAGCTATTTCAAAAATAAAAAATGTCAATCTGAGTGATGAATACAAGAAAATGTCAAACACCGTATTACCCCACACAATGTACCTGAAAATTATGCTCCCCACAACGGTTGCTAAACGCATCCCACACTACTTGGGATATCAAGTGTGCATAAAGAGGAGGTGGGTGCGGCTTGATTTTCCCTTCTGTATATTTAAGATGATATTTCATTAAAATTGTGCGAAAACCTTTATGAATCCTTCTTGCAACTCTTAATACATATTCCTTGTGTGAGGTATCTACTATAAATGCACTCTACAATGGATGATGAAGAGTAGGTCAATGTTTTGGTATTTTATTTCATTTTAATAAACTAAAAAAATGATACCATAATGTTACCGTAATCTCTTCCCTCATTAGTGTCTTCAACCCAGTGACAACATGGTGCCACGACTGTACATCAATCGGCACGTTAGCATCGGCAATGGGACCAGCAGCAACAGGTTGAGAAACCTGTTGTACCTCAGCATTGGGACCAAAAACAATAGGTTGAGAAACCTGTTGTTGCTCTACACTGGGACCACCAACATCTGGTTGGGAAACCGGTTGTTGCTCTGCAGTGGGACCACCAGCTGCTGGTTGAGAGACATTTTGTTCCTCGGGATTGGGTGCCTCAGTAGGTGCAGAAGTCATTATCTGTAGAAGTGGTTTAATATTTAATTTTGATTACATAAAAACAGCAGTGAACAAATAATAACATAACATAACGTAATGTATGTTACAATAAACAAATAACCTGATTATTGTACTCTCTTTTTTTTCTTTAAAGGATGAAGAGATTTGACTCCACTATCGACTATGTAAATCCCTTCATTGTGGTCTCCTCTGACATAAAAAATTCCATCTGCATTGGGACCACTGCGAAATGATTGTGATGTCCCTATAAAAGGGTCAACCTCCGTTGAACTTTCATATGACCCTTCAGTTGTTTTGGTCGATAACCAAACAATTGAACAATTTCGGTTTGCGGGGTCTGGAACATAAAATACTTTTACTGCCTATGATTCCATTATAAATGGTTCATCTTTCTCCCCTTGCTTACTAAAATCAACATTCACGAATCCTAATTCATCTATTTTAACAACACGCCTGTTATCAACCCACTTGCATTGAAAAATCTTCACTTTGAATTTCGTATAATCCAACTCCCATATTCGTTTGATGATGCCAAAGTATGACATATTTTCATAAATTGGATTTATTTCCTTAGCATCGGAATCATGCATCGCCTCATCCACAAGTGTAACCCCACTATTCTTCATGGTACAGTCTTGATCATGTTCATTAGTATAGAATGTATAATCATTAACTGCATAAGCATTGTAAGATAATACGTACACACTTGCTCCTCCGACTAGCCATTGAAGTGATTCTAAAACTGAGTCTGGATTTTCATCTAACTACTTAAAAATATGGTCTCGAAACCATCCTATAAACTGTCGATTATGTGTATCTGATATCCATTTTTCGGCCCTATAAGGATTCAAATGCCTAAGAATTTATTTGTAGGTTTGAACAATTGGGTCAACGTCCAAACTGTTATGAAAAATGTAAACGTGGGCCTGCTCTCGATCTATAATATTGATTGTGATAATGTCTCTTCCAGAAATTCTTTCACCCTCAATCTGCTCAGTGTGACGAGATTTCTGTAGGCCAACGATTTCCACACCAGATAGGTATTCGGTACAAAATTTAACAGCTTCCTCAACAATATATTTCTCCGCAATATAAACCTCTGGCCTACTTTGGTTTTTGACATACCTTTTCAAAATCTTCATATACCATTCAATGGGGTACATCCATAAATAATTTACATGACCACATAGTCGAATCTCTCTCACCAAATGAACCATCATATCGAAATATTTCGGTGGGAAGAACATTTCCAATTCACATAATATGACGACAATTTTTCTTTCCATAGATGGAAATTCCGCCGGGTCTATAACATCGCTACATATAGCTTTGAAGAAGAAACAGAGCTTTATTAATGTATGGGAAACATTCTTGTGAAAAATTCAATATAAATCTATAGGAATTAGATCTTGCATCAAAACATAGTAGTAGTGTGATTTCAGACCCTTTAATTTTAAATCACCCATTGACACGATGTTCTTGATATTTGATGAATACCCCTCTAGAACCTTTACGTCATTCAAGAAGTTGCAAAACTAATAACTCTCTTACCTGGAAAGAGTGTAACCTGTAGGAGGAAGAAATGTTTATTTTTCACCCATCACTGGTGCCAACTCTTCTTGTATTCCCATCTCAACCATGTCCAATCTAGTCTTAATTCCATCCTTTGTTTTTCTGGGCACATTTAGCAACGTGCCTAAGACACTATCACATAGATTTTTTTCAATATGCATAACATCAAGAAAATGTCTGACATACAGACAATTCCAGTATGGTAATTCAAAAAAACCTGATCTCTTTTTTCCCACCAGTTTTCATAAGGTTTTTCGAAAACGGATTACCAAAAGTAGTGTCTAAATATTTTAATTTCTCAAACATTTGATCACCTTTCAGTGGAGAAGGTGTTGTACATTCTTCTGAACTTCTGTCGAATGATGTCATCCAAGATCGGTACTTATGTCGTCGGGGTAGAAATCAGTGATGTCCTAGAAACACGGTTTTTGATGAATGTTTTAACCTAATTGACTATGTACCTTGTTCGGAAATGGGACACCCTTGAGTTCCTTTAATGCTATATCCTAAAAAATTTCCATAATCAAGAAATTCATTTATCGTCCTGTACAACCTGTCTTTCAAAGTGAAATGTTCATTTTTGTAAGCATCATACAGCATAACACCTGAATCCCAGAATATTTTCAAATCATCGATCAATGGGGCCAAATAAATATCAATATTATTACCCGGTTGTTTTGGTCATGATATAAGCATAGATAACAAGATGTATTTTCTTTTCATGCATAACCATGGTGGTAAGTTATAGTTTACCAACATAACCGGCCATGTACTGTGACTACTTCTTTGAAAACCAAAAGGATTCACCCTATCTATAGATAACGCCAGACAAAGGTTTCTCGGATCGTTCCCAAATTCAGGATACTCGTGATCAATTCTCTTCCACTGAGAAGAGTCTACCGGGTGACGTAGTTTCACATCCTTAATTCTTGTATCTACATGCCATGTCAATTGTCCTGCAGTCTCCTCACTTCCATATAGGTGTCTAAACCTAGGAATGATTGGAAAGTACCACACAACTTTCGTAGGACTAGAATCATCTTTCTTGTATCGGGAAGCACCACACTTTGGGCATTATTTAAGTGATTTGTGGTCCTTGCGAAACAATATACAACCATTCGGGAAAGCATGTATTCTTTTAGAGATCATACCCATTGATCATAGCATTCGTTTGGCATTGTATGTTCGGCTTGGGAGTTCATTATCTTCTGGGAGCATGTCATTCAGGAGAGCAAGTAGTTCCGTAAAACTGGCGTCACTCCACCCCTTGCCTGCTTTCAAATTATACAGCTTCAATATGGCTGATAATGCTGTATATTTAGTGCAACCAGCATAAAATGGAATTTTTGTACAACTCTTTAACTTCTCAAACAATTTTGGGCAATCATGAAGTTCATCTTCAACTGTCCTTGTCATTTCCTCAATATGATATTCATCATCATTCACATCTGTAATCACACCCTCTATATGATCGTCTTCACTATTCATGCTTCTAATCATATCAGATGATCTATAAAATGTCGTATTCTATGAGTCACTACCTACATTCATTTTTTCCCGTGTTTATTCCAACATGTATAACTTCGATCTATTCCGTGACAGATCAGGTGTTCTTCCAACTCCTCTGGACTAATTTCTCTTGAATAGAAATAGCGTAAACATGGACAAAGGATTTGAGAAGGGTCACATGCATGATCTTTTTCAATCTTGATAAACTCTTTCACGCCATCTTCATACTCTTTTGTCAACCGATTGGCATTCATCCATTCTTTATTCATATTCATAATCTTTATGGGTTCGATCTCGAACTTGCCTAATATTATGTTTTAATTAATCAGGTAGCATTGTTTGGGTTTTATAAAAAAAATCATGGTATAAATTCCTTTAAACACAAGTGAAATCCATATACATGGTGTGTCCAGTAGGGGGAACATCATTTATGCATATGATACAAGATTTAATCTGTCATATATAAAATTTATTCCAAGTTAGTCTTACGAAGACTGAATGATGCCTTTGAAAATACATGACATTTAGAACAAGTTGAGCTAAAGGCGTGTACTTTAGATACATATTGAGTCACATCACCAGATATGCATGACTTTTTTGTGGAATACACGGTGTGTAGTACTTACATGACCACTAGGGGTGTATACTCTATACACATCAAGTCTCTATGGTATCTATACATGGTGTGAGTGAAGTAAAACACATGTCATATGGTTATACCATTATTTCATGGAATGTACATGGTTTCATGCTAAAGTATATGTATTTCAGATACATTGTGTGTGACCTAGGTTCACATGACATGTAACATTTAAAATGAAACTTATTTCAACTTTGAGTCGGAAGATTATTCCAACAATCACAACACCATACAAAAACACAATTGTGATCACAATAGAAACACCATACAAACCAAACAATCAAAATTTTAGATTTTACAAAGCATCCCTTATTCAATTTTTTTTGTTAATTCAGGGGTTATCACAGAAGTTTTATCATCCTAGGCTGTTAATTCATAAGTCAAGTATACATAAATTACCAATTTATATATTCCAATGTTCAACAAGAACCAACCAACATTCAATTCATTAAGTGCGCAAACAAGGACCACCAACGGCCACAATTTTCAGCGGGGCATTTAGCCCATACATTTCACATTATAACCATCAATATCAAATAGTAATAACATGCGAACAAGAGGAAACCAATGAGTAACAGGAGAAAACTCACCACGAAGGTGTCGTTTGGCACACAACAGAGGAGCGTTCGTGGAAGAAGAGAGGCGCACAATAGAGGAGATTTCCAACTAAAAAGAAAACATAAAATAGGGGAAACCTATGAGAATAAAATAATCTAAAACTGAGTACACCATTTACCAAATCCCACAAACCCCAAAAGACAATGCATTGAAATAAATGATAACCACCAATTATCTTGCATCATAACTACTTTGAGTCCAATTCCTAATGCAACTTAGTACACATAATATTATTTACCAAGAATAGGTAATGTGGGGGTAGATGCAGAGGTCAACCTTCCATTGATCACCTAAAAATATCACTAACATGAATTTCAGGAAAAAAAATCACTCCATTTATGGTCATCCATAACATCTGTGCTACGAGCTGTGAGAAAGAATGGATATAATACAAATAATAACATGGTAAACCAAGAAATATCACAATTTCACATACATTGTTGATATTATACCATGCTACCACAACTATAACTTCCTATGGGACCAATAGTAATCTATCTTCTGAGATGACATGGACAAAGAAGTGCACTTTATCAATCCAGATACTACATTTGGTTTTCTTGTCATAAATATGATGTTATCTCAATGTACTCAAGGTGACGATAAGATGTTGGTCAAGATCAACTCTAGGTTGGGAGTACACTAATATTTAATTGAAAAAAAGTACTAAAAACTGATATAGAAATGGATGAAATATCCTATTCATCAAGTCCATTAATACAAAAAATGCATTAGTTAATCCAAATATCATCGCTAAAAATTCATACAGGCCATAACTACTCCTAAAAGCAGTCCATGGTAGGTCTATTGATGTCCAACTCATCTAATGGTATCCTAATGTCAAATATATCTTGGAGAAGATCATAGAACCTCATAGATGATCAATGTGACTATCAATGCATGGATGAGGATACAGATTCATGACTCTCATCAGGTTCAATATCCAATAGTCAAACAAAAGAATAAATACCAATCAACCGTCTACTTTAGTGAACTATAAAACCCCATGTTAAAGTACTATTCCATATGAAACCATTATATTCTATATCGTCAAATTTTAATTCAAACAACTAATGATCTTTTGGTGTTATTTTAGAAATTGTGATAGAAATAGAATTTTTTCCCAAAACTAACTAGATTATAAAGTTTATCTCTTTATTAAGAAGTAAATTTTATACCTAATCAGTGAAAACATCCTAAAAATGTACTACCATTGGGGAAAAATAATTTTACAGCATTATAGAAACATCTACAATATGCCTGACTATTTGAGCCATGATAAAATAAAATATAGATTGAATTGGTTCTACATGACCAGATAGAAGATTCCTCTCATCCAAGTGAAAATAACTCTGTTTAATTTGGAGATAAAAAGGTAACTCTCATCTGGGAAGAAATGATTTTTTATTGTTATAAAACAAACTAATCCATAACAAAACTAAAATAAAATATTATCATATAAAGCATGGGTGGTTCACAAAATAAATGATAACCACCAATATCTAGAGATAATTCCTTGAAACATGCAATATTCTTGGACTATAATACCAATAGTGTGTCGATGGTGATAACATTATCCAAGCCTAAAACATTTAAAAAAAGCGGGGAAAAAAGGAATGTGATTCTCTTTTATAAAAAATAAAATAAAGGGTAGATGATATAGGAATTGTACCATTGACAGTAGATGATCAAGAATCCACAATAGCCATAGTAGACTACATAACATGCATATGACCAACCCCTAAACCCTAGGCTGGAGCCAGACTCCCTATGTTATATACTCTTCCTTATACTATCATTCCTGCATGGTAGTATAACATCCCATCCCTTGACCAAAAAATCCAATGGGACTCTAGCTACCTATTATCAGAGGTGTGTCTGAGTCCTTCCCAATCTCTGGTTCTATTCATGTTCCCCTATAAATGCTCTATTGGTTCATGCCCATAGAAAACCACATTAGGTGGACGAATCTTTTATAATCATGACACCTCAAAGTGGTGTACAAACACTGAGGACTTTTGTGAACAATATTAACACACTAATTGCACTCTAATAGAAGATGATCCTGAGATGGATTCCCTCTACCCTAATACAATTTCAAACAATTTCATTGGGTAAAAATTTCATAACAATTCTTTTAATCTATTATAATAGTTTATACACTTCTTGATAAAATCGTTTGACTACTTCTCATGGACTCTCCTAGATTTCCTTTGGTGATGGGTGCCTGATTCATGTCGTCTAAATAAATGGTTAGATATAACATGTTCCCATGAAACTAAATATCACAGTGAAGACCATCCAAAAACCACTTTCCCAGGAAATCTAACTATCAACCAAAGATGGAGCAACAGACTAAAGGTCAGTGAAACATTCATCATATTTCAATAATAACATTTCCTCCAATGTTAGGTGCTGAACTAATGAGGATTCCCTCTCCTAAACATCATGTGATAGAAGTGGCTCAAGAAATTAATCCCAATGTCCTTCAAAGATAACTCCTCTTCCTAAAAAATCTAATCTTGATTGTACCTCATACATTTGGCTAGTCCACTACACATATCTGAAGAAATAATCATCATCATATCTATGTGTATCTCAATATTTTTATAGATCATCTAAACTGACCCGGTCCAAAAAATTTCTACATAGGGGCCTCCCTCCCTAGAGAATATAGGCGGAAGCTGCATCAGAAATCTATCATCAGCTAAAACATTAAATGAATAGTTAAAAAATCTCTCTTCCCTAGGATCTCATGACCTGAAATACGATACCATTATACTGAGCATCCAAATGATCCATAAGATATACATGAAGCTACATTTATATAATGTTTGGAGTGTGCTGATTACCAATCTCTTGGCACTCAACCGATGGAAAATCAGGATGAATCTTTTCTAAAATAAAAACACAATCCTTAGAGCACTAGCTATAAAAAAAGTTTCAAACTCAACAGGTAACATCAATAGATAACCACACCCACCTTTTCGGTAGCGTCAGAGGCGGAGGCGGAGGAAGAGGTAGCGCTGGAGGTGGAGGCGGCGGCTGCAGCGGAGGCGGAGGCGGCGGCGAGGGCAGAGGCAATGGCAGTCACGGCAGCGAGGGTGGAGGTGGAAGAGGCAGCTGCGGTAGTGGAAGCGGGAGAGGGGGCGGAGGCGGCGGCGGCGGAGGAGGAGGGGGGTGAGGAGGAGGAAGGATGCAGAGGAGGAGGAGGAGGAGGAGGAGGAGGAGGAGGATGAGGTCACGACGACGAGGGGCCTGGTTCAGCTTCCAAGAAAGCTTGACCACGTGCGAACAAGGATGACCTATTAGGGTTATTAAATAAAAACTGACAGAACTTTTATCAACGCTCATTAAAAGCGCTGATAAAGGTATGTTTTATCAGCACTAAAATAAAAGTGCTGATAAAACATTCATTTATCAGTGCTTTTTTAGCGCTGATAAAGAGATACCTTTATCAGCGCTAAAAAAGGCGCTGATAAATGTAACATTTATCAGTGCTTTTAGATTGCGCTGATAAAGGCATACCCCTTTATCAGTGCTTTCTGTTTAGCACTAATAAAGGGCAATGCTTACCTTTCCCTGTTTTGTGGCAATGATCATTGTTAACACTAAAATTAATGTTGGGTAAAGCCACCAATGTGCTTCCACTACGCCCGGAATCTTCAAGGCATAGGTGATGAGTGAGAAAAGCTCATATAAGGAAGTGGTAGCCATACCTAAAAATATCAAAGAACATTGTAGCTTCGAAGATATCTAAGAAACAACTGAATGAAACTATTTTTTGTAGTTATTTGAATCACTTCGAGTAAGTAAAGATGTATCATAATATAAATTATGATATTCTTAATACCAAGATGTACATTTATGACAGTGGAAAAAAGGGATATACTCAGGGATACCATCTCTTGAGAAATATTTCTCAAGGAGATGAGATCGCAAAAAGTAGAACTGCCACGTGGTAGAATTGTGGCAGGCCTAGCTGCAAATGTTGTGACTTATCAAAAAGATGATCTTAATCACATGAGTGATAAAAAGTATGGTTACAAATATGGATCTAGTGAAATTTGGAGTGTTTAAATAGTGGGTTCCCTAGACCCAACTATACTGTACTTTTGATTTCCATATCATGTATAGAAGTTAGATATACATGACGATTACTTACCATTATAGTGTAGATATTTATTCATCCACAATTTAATGGTAATTTTCATAGATTAAACGTCGTATCAAAGAGGTTATATGAGATCCCAAGATATTTAGAACCTTGAGATAGTATGATATTAATATTAAAAAAAGGTCCTACTGTCTAGATACATCTTTCTGACTAGACACATCATATGTTTGACTATCATGTGTTAATGGCTCATAAACATTGATAACTCTTCTCAAGAAGTTCACACGTGGTGATCTATAGTAGTGAGATCATGAGGATGGACATTCCAATAACAACACCACGTGCTTCAGGTGACATTGGTTGATCCTATCTATGGAAATGTGTAATAGTATCTTTACATGATATCATTTATAGTGTATGCCATTTGATCACATAATTTGATGCCAGATGAAATCCATGATGATGAAATTGTGGCGAGGTAGTCTGTGTTGGGTGCGTTGTTGGTGGCATGACATTAGTTGAATGATCGAGAAAGTATTTTTCACTTTTATGTGTAGGACGTAATATATTTCAGTCCATGTTGATCAGGATGGTAGTAACTTCATAAGACCATGGCCATGACAGTCAAGGGTAAATATGTCCAGTTAGATCAACAAACAATAAAGAAATAAAAGGACAATGACATGGGTGTGCATCCTACATTATGATATATTAAATAAAAATAGATTATATCACATTATACGTGTTTGTAGGTTGGTTTTCTCTATTGTGACAATACTTATCTCTTTAGGGGATATAATGGGTTTCTAGATCTCAATTTTGGTCTGCGAATAATATTAGTCTCTATCAATATAATGTCCTATGTCACGACCTGACCCTACCCAGGCTCGAGCCGCAACTACCCCAAGCCCGCCTTCATAGGCTAGGGGCTGGCGACCAGCGCCAAAGGTACAACAACTCGGGGAGGCCTTTGCCTAAGTACCTGTACACACACACACAACACACTCAATGCAACAATACAGAGTAAAAGAGAAGACAAGCAAAGAAAAGGGAAACTGCTATATAAACCACAAAGTGCATTGACCTCTACAAGTACAAAGAAAGCCAAAGGTACACTGAAAAGTAAAGGAGAAAACACGCGCCCAATCAGAAAAGTTCCACAACTCGGCAACATGTAAACAAAAGAAAACAGCTTGTAGGGTCCCCCACCTGGAACCCGACTCCGACCACCGCACGCGGTCCAAGCTCCCAAGCTCCCAAGCTCCTCTTATGTCACGACCAACTTGTCCGTCGTCTACAAGGTCACACCAATTACGGGAAAATACCAAGCAGGGGTGAGTATAAAAATACTCAGTAGGATGCCTCGAAGTCTCGAGGGAGCAACAAAGGTGGTACCGAAGGGTGAGCAGTAGAGAGAACTGGGAAAAGTAAAAGAGTACAACTGAGAGTGCAGTAAGGAGTACAGTAAAGAGTCCAGCTCAACCCAAAAAGAGAAAGGAGGCAGACTCGTCCAGGCACAAGGAGATGGAAATGGTGAGAAGATGAATTTCTCGTCGAGTTTTCGCTACCTATAGCAGGATAGTAGACTCGTCCAACCACGAGAAGCTAGACACGGAAAGCATGTGGCATACCCCACACGTCTTCGCCTCACCTAGAAGGAGAGTAACCAAGCCCAAGAAGTGGGTACCAGAACAAGGTATATACAAAATACATATTCTCAAACAAGAATCCCAAACAAGAACGTAAGTGGATCTCCATCCCGTAGCTTAGACCAAGAAAAGTGAGTCGCCAAGAGTCCTAGGATAAAACCCCATCGATGCCCAGCATCCCACACATCTACCCCGAACTATCAGTCAAGGGCTTAAACCACCACACCTCGACACTATCCGCTTTGGGCGGCACTGACTCGCCCGCATGGTTTTAGGTCGCGTCACAAGGACGCGTCTCGGTGGGGGAAAAGCTCCTTGTACTTGAGAGTTCTAGGGGAACGTCAACCACAACTCATCACTGCCCCGCAGTCGAGAGGCCTGATCAAAGTCAACAGGCGACCCCCTGCCCAGCCCTGCTGGAGGATCCCTGGAAGTCAACGGGTTCCCACTATAGGGAGACCAGGAAATTTGATGGGTGCCACACTGCCCAGTCCCGTAACAGGGTAATCCACTGGAGGGTGACCCAACTAAAGTCGGTGATGGGACCACTGCCCAGCCTAGCTAGAGGTAACCCGGCATCGGGGAGCACTGCCCAGCCCAGCTGGAGGTAAGCCCGACATCGGGGACCACTGCCCAGCCCAGCTAGTGGTAAGCCCGGCATCGGGGACCACTGCCTAGCCCCGCTGGAGGTAAGCCCGGAACTGATCTGTCCATCCCTGCTGGATGGTACTGCTCGGTGAACACCATTGTACTGGCCATCCCGGCTGGATGGTAACCCACTGGTGAGCCCTTCTCGAAACAACCTCAACCCTATTAGAAACAACCTCAGCCCTACTGGAGACAACCTCATCCATGCTGAAAACAACCTCAGCCCTGCTGGAAACAACCTCAACCATGCAGGAAACAACCTCAGCCCTGCAGGAAACAACCTCAACCCTGCTGGTAACAACCTCAGCCCTGCTGGAAACAACCTCCTGGGTAGAGGATCGTTTCCTGCATAAAGTGTTGGTCACACCGAATCCACAAGAACTCTACCAGGGAACACGGGGTGACGGGAGAAACTCCCCAGGCCTCAAAAGGCGATTCCGCTCCAATCCGCTGAGTCACTATCGAAGCGGACTGATTCAAATCACCCCTGAAAGTGGGGAAAACACCCACACTATACGAACACCCATAGCCGCAGATGGTGTCGCAGTCCGGTGAAAGGGCATGGTACTGAAACCCCTCACAGCTAATGAAATAGAGGAAACAAACTATCTATGTCAGCCAAACCATCAAGAAGAGGACCAGGGGAACACCACTCAACCCTGCTGGTCATACAAAAGAGCACCAGGCCAGGGGAAACTCCAACTGGATGGTCAAACAAACGAGCACAAAGCCAGGGGAAAACTCCACCCTGCTAGAAAAACAAACGAGCACAGAGGGACCCTCTACGTCACGAGAGGTCAAAGTATGTAAAGCAGAACACATCACGAACATGGGGCCCACATGACGTGTGGCCCCAAGTCAACCCAAACTGAGCGCAAAAACATCCTCAGGTACACCAACCACATGTACCTCCAAGCATTCTCGTATACTCCCAGAGCATACCACGTTCCAGCCCAAAGGCTATCGTGCACACAGCACCCAACGTCAACGCGAAGGCGGGACATAACAACTCCAACCTGCCACCTCAACGGATGAGGCACATCCAACCACATCTCTTCACTCACACGAGAGTGCACGCGATCACACACCAAGGGTTCTCTGTAAACACGACGAGAAGAACCACCATTAGAGCGCCTTTCTCATTTAATAAGATCGTGCGAGAGGCTCCACACAACCAAACGGATCGCACCATTATAATCCTCTCAAAAAAAATGCGAGATCGACTACTTACTCTCCCCCAATGGATATCTGACGAAAAAGTCACCAACACCGCCTCACGCCCGAATTACGTCCCGTGATCCCGAGCCTCGGCCCCGAAAACAGCCGGGCGTATCACACCATTGTGATCCCCTCGGGAAAAAATGTCAAAAGAACTACTCACATGAGTGCAATGAATATCCAGAGAAAAAGGTGCATTCCGGTGCACCGCACACGAGCGGTGCCTCGTGGGACCTGCATCCCGGTCCTGAAACACAACGAACGGATCGTACAGTTGCGATCCTCTCGAAAAAACACACAAGATGGACTATCCACTTGTCCAAAATGGTCGCCCGGTGATTAAGATGGAAAATCACCGTCGACGCCCAAATGACCCATGTGGGCCCCACACCATCATGCAGAATTATAGCGGGCAGGCTGCGCCAACGCGATGCCCTCAGAAAAACATCAAACATCGACTGCTCGCACGCCCCGAACGGATGTCTGAGGAAAAAGTCGCTAAAAGCTACACGAAGCTCAAAAGACGGGCCGTGGGGCCCCCACCTCAACTCTAGCTTCAATGCCTGAAACTGCCCTGGAAACCTCCGCATCAGTGCCAGGGTCGCAACGCCGCTGACGGCGCTCAAAACAGATGTCAGACGCGTCCGCGCCGTCCAAAACAAGAATCTCAGGAAAAAATCTCGTCCACTTAAAGAAACATCGTGCCTCCGTGGCCCCTCATTACAGGAATTAAAAATTCCCCAAACCATCTTAAACAGTCTTCCAAGTCGATACGGTTCCACTGCCGTAGACGGCACTCAAAACGGACACCTGTAGCATAAAATACGGGTGTCCGAACACCGAGGGGGCAAGGCCCCTGGGGCTGGACCGGCCTGGACCGGCCGGTCCGCCCGGCCTGGGCCGGCACGCGGCTTAACCGCACTGGCCGGCTGTAGATTTGCGGTCCGCACGAAGACTGGTCATGAGGGCCGGTCGCGGCAGCCGCGTGAAGACCCGTTCGGCGCGGGTCTTTGTCGCCGCACGGGGGTCGCACGCCACGACCCCGCAGTCGCCGCTCCCTGGCGACCCGCCGCCACGCCAGGCGCTCGGCCTGAGCCCCGCCTTCCTCCGAACATCGCCCCCCTCGCCCTCGGCTGAAGGAACACCGCGCCCCGGCCTCTGCTGGTCGCTCCACCAGACACCCGCGACGCCGACCGAGTGCCACGCTGCTGGGCCAAGGCTCGCCGGACCGCCGAAAAAAACCCCGCAACCTTCGACGATCAACCCTGGCCTCCTCCGAGCTCGGATTTTGATTCCGAAATATGTGTTGGAAAGATTAAAATGTATAATATGCATATATGGTATTTTTTGAAGATTTAACATCAAATAGACACATAAAATTTGACTCAAAGGTAGGCTCGGGAATGAAAACGCAACAGAAACCTCCTACCTCTTGGGCGATGCCCGGAGCTTCACGGGGAGTCCGCCGCCGCGCCACGCCTTTCTGGAGCTGCTTTTCCAGATATGGAGGAGGAGATGGAGGAGTTACTCCTTTCTTCTTTCTAGGTGGGGAAGAGGAAGAGGGAGGGGGTGAGTTATGCATTTAAATAGAAAACGCTTAACCACCCGTCCGTCGGTCCGAACCGGAACCCTTAGCAGGGTCGAGGTTAAGCATCCCATAGGGTAAACACCACCTCCCGAGCACAACGGAGGTCTCAGAATTTCAATCCAAGACACCATTCAAATGTTATAAAATTTAACGTCTGAAGCCGCTAAATTACGAAAACGCCACTGGGGTCATTTTTCACAAACGACCCGTGCCCGTGAAACTTATACCCCTCCTAAGGTAAACGACACGCTCCGAACTCAACCGTGCCCTCGGTTTTCCAATCCGAGCCACCGTTTAAGTGATACTAGAGTTTCTCCATTAAACGAATAAATAAATAAATTAATTTATCCGTTTAACCTTCCGAAAGCGAGCGAGGGGTCCAAACATCCCGCGTCGACATGTTTTATGTCGTTCCTAGGGTAAAAACCCCATTCCGGACCCATCCGTACACTCAGATCTCTGATATGGGTCACCGTTTAGGAGTTATTGCATTTATTTGGTGTTTCCAGTGTGAATGCATTGAAAATTTAATTCCGGCCACTCCGGGGCTCAGAATCACACGCCGTCTGAAGGTGCTTCTCTGGAATATCATCAAGAATATTCCAAAGTCTTTAACATCCAAAAACCGAGTTCTTACATCCTAGATGGTCACACACAATAGCATATTCAAGAATCTTCCCTGTTCCGTTGAATAGGTGTTTAGGAACCTGTGGGCACCACCACTAGGGTTCAAGGGTTTTATAAGGAGATAAGACCACCAATGAAATAGATAAGTTCATATTATTCAAGTTAATAATAATGGTCATTGAATTTTTTTATTAAATTTATCTAAAAATTTGAAGGAAATACATGAAAATATTAATAGAATGTATATTATTTTTATTATATTCAAGGTTTAATTAATATTTGAGGTAGTAGTAGATGAGTTAATGGTTTAGGTATTGTCATTTAATATATTTATTATATTAAAGAAAAGTGATCATAATGATAAATAATATTTTAGACTCAGTTTAGTGGTCAAAATATTATTTATATAGTTTGTTAATTGTTTGGGAGCTGGGCTGACATTTCCTAGTGATTCTATTTCACACTGTATATAGAAGAGAAGAGAAATTTTTCAATGACTATTCATGGAATCTCTCTCTATACTTATATCTCCAGCATTATATAGAGAGAGGCTATGGATCCAGGAGCTCAAATCAAGATCTCTCTCAAGTATCACAAGCATTATGATGTAGTGGTTGATGAAGCATTGGTGGTGTTGTCATAAATCCATGCTAGCACTATGATTTTGATGATTGGTTCTCCCATTGATTTTTTATGGGTGTGTGGACGATCTAGAGGAATTAAGATTCACATTATTCAAGCAGCGATCACCAATGATGAGTAGGAATCATTCGTGGATTCAGATCTAAACCAAGTATTTTACGGTTATATGTTTGTGATTAATCTTATTCATGTGAGATCCTTTTCATAAACTGGGTAGCAATTCTCTGATGCTGACAAGTTCATATCGTTCATTGGTAAAATATTTTAAAATCTCACTTTTGGGGTTTTCGCTATGTGTCTGGTACCTTAAACTAGTGGGTTGACTTAACTAAAGTGGTGGTAATGATTAACCAAATATAACATTCTGTCATTTTAGAGGCAAGAATTGAGTAAATCAAGTCATGATTTTAGAATCTAGGACTTCACTAAAAAGATCATGGAACTGTGAGTTAATGAGATTGGTCAGTCAAGCTACAACCTTAAGCCCTCCATGTAGTGGCATAGAGAAATATTATAGACTATTAAGGTAGGTCTAGGGATCCTTTCCACTATAATAACCGAGATACAAAGTATTATTATTATGGAATAGAGGGTTTATAGAATTCGATAATATAATGGGATACATTTATTGATTTAATTAATCAATCAAAATGTTTAAATCTGTTATCGAGGTAAAAAGTACTAATCTACTGGAATTTTATTTTTTAGAAAAATGGAAATTTTTACCATATGAAATAATGTAATAAGTAATATACAATGTAATTATTCACACTGTAATGAGTTTCCATATGTAGTACATGATCTTGCGCACAATACTATGATACCAAAAAATCAATGTGTTAGTGTCCCCAATACCCGTTAAGCTATCCCATAAAGAGAAGTTGAGAAATATGATTATAAGAGACTCATGTGTTAAGAATATGATGATTATGTCATAACTTTTTCACCAAATTTTGATGCTAGTTGCGATCACTATGTCAATACATGGGTAATATAACATATAGTCTCTTCTCTGAGATGTTTTCTAGGGGAAAGTGAAGCAAAATATGAATTGGTGATAACTACACTAGTCATGTTTAAATTGAAATATGGATCATGATCTTAGTGGATCCCTTTCTCATATAGTTTTCAACCATTTAATCCATTCTCATTTTAGGTTAGAAAATGGGATGTATTTTTTAAATTCTTCATTACCTATTTAGGCAAGGTTCACTAATTAAATAATATTATAAAATAAAGATGAATATTTAATTTTTATGGAGAAAAAAATGAAAGGAAAGGTGAAAAGTCCAATGAAGAATAAAACTAATATCACATTCAAAACGTCCTTCAATGAAATGAGGTTAAACATAAAAAATAGATTATTTGTATTGCTTATTGTGAAATTAATCTATGAAAGTTTATTCGCAATAAATTGAATTAAAGAAGCAAGTTACCCACTTCTTCTATAGGTATATCCATCAATATAAATGTATTGTTTAAATATTTCTTCTTGGGTATTAAATAAAATATTCCTATCACATATATTTATTGAAATATTGTAGTCATGTAATTATAGAAATATTACTAGAAGTAAGGTTTGTTCTCTAAATAGCTTAGCAAGGGTGATTCTTAAGTTAGTGGTAAGAAGTACAGGACTTCTATTTTTCCAATAGAATGATACTTGTAAAACTATTACTGAGTATAACCAAAAAAATTATCTCACATGTCCTTTGGACACATTGAAAAATTATTCTAGGTTTAGGAATGAATGTTGTTTGTGGGTTTTAATACACAACCAACAGTTCAGTGATACATAAATCATAGGTAACACCTGATGAATATAAAATATAAGACTTATTTACTCAGTTATGGTATAATGATTATTTTTCGAGAAAAAATAAGGTGGAAATCATGTTTATATCTAGTTTCTTATTTATTCTTGGTAAATCTAAACACCTTTGGTATTATAGATTACATTATTTTAGACAAATAATCCATTAGAAATAGAGGTATGCCACAAATATTTTAGAATTTATTCATCTAAAGAGATTAAACTATTTCAAGGGTAATATAGAGGTATATATACTTGATAATATTCCATTAAGTAATGAGGGAATTTTAAAAGTGAAGTATGAAATTCACATGGTCAGAAGATATAAGTTTCTTCAGGCCAGAATGCCAAAGAATATACTGACTAAGCATTCATCGATCAATATAATGTAGTATGGTAAAATTCCTAACCACAAATTACCTTATCTACATGAGAACTTTGATGGTAATGAGGAGGATCTATGATGAAGTATTGTATGTTAACATTTATAAAATAATTAGCATGGATCAATTCATAAAAGAACATTTTATACATTAGAGTCATGATGTAAGGAGTATCAATTTTGCAACTTGCAGAAACATCCATTATATTCCATGATGTGTTTTGAAAATAAAAATGATATCTCGTAACAATATGCCAAATATAATGACAAATGGATATCATATGAGTCATAGTATGATAAAAATTCATTATGTCATAAGGACATGGGTTAGGATGCAAATGTTTTGTTAGGACATAAAAAAGCTTTCATCAAGAAGTAACACATTGTGCATCTATTTTCATTATACTAAAAGTTGTCTTAGGATATTAAATAAATCCATAAGATAGTAATTACATAGTTATGTGATAGACTATACTTATATATAATGGTTCACATCTCTATTTGTGGTAGTGGGAGATAGATTGACTTGGGATTAGTCAACACTTATGATGCACATATAGTTGTCTTAGGAACTAGTTCCACACGTTCATGTGGAACAAGAATATTCCAAAGACACATAATGTGTAAGAAGGATAAAGACATGGTGATGGTTTTGAATTCACCACAGTGGATGATAAATTATTCATTTTGAATAATATTTCATTCTAGTAACTATTTTATGGAAAATATCTAAAATTATAAGATCAATTAAAATTCAATAATGGATTTTATGTATCAAAGTGAAAAGGGGATTATTATTTTCAATACTGTAGTGGGTATTCAAGTGAATTGATACATAGATGGTAACAATGATATACCAATAAGGATTGACTTTTTATACCAATTATTTATTCATAAATCCATATGAATTTTACTCACTACTGGAATTTGATCATATTCTGACGGACCTATACCAACGGTTTCCAAAAACCATTCGTAAACAGCCCTTATACTAAATGTTTAACATAACCATTTTTATATGAAGATATATTAAAGTATATTCCAATGATAACATGTAACCACTGGTAAATTAGTAGATATTCAATGGCTTCCCAAAAATTACATTTAATCATTGGTATATTAGTGGATATACCAACAGTTACTCAGAACCGTTGGTATATTAGTTGTATACTACTGGATATTCTAATAGTTACTCATAACTAATGGTATAGTTTATAGGTGAAATACTATACCAATTGTTTTAAAAAAACAACAGATAAAGACTCCCTCCTAAATTCTAGCTACACAAGGTTTCCCTCCTCATATTTGACTCCTGCACAGATTAAACCGTATCTCTTATGGAAATCCATTTTTCCCATACATGATGATATATCCTCTATTTTCTTCCCCATCCATGATGAGCAGTGCTCCATTTTACTGGTTAGAAATATTCTATTTATGATAATTTAATTTAGTAATGTGTTGTTCTCTTTAACTTGGCTCACATGAATTCCTTATGGTATAGTTTGATTTATTTCAATTTAGATCAATTTTGGGTCTATTTTTTCTATTATATTTCAAATTACTAATACAAATTCCATTCATATTGATTTAATTATATTCGATTATATTTTTTTATATTTTTCTTCATTTTGTTCTGTTCTTTTCGAGAAAAGTCAAGGTGATCTGTTTTGATTTTATTATGCATAATTTACTTTGATTTTAATTTTTTATTTGATTTTTGTTTATTTTAATTCATTAATTTTGGTTTAAATAAGTTTTAATCATGACAATTCAAGACTATTTTGATCATTTTGTGCTGTTTGGGTTAATTTTAGTTATGTTTAACTTAACTAGAATCATTTTGGATTAGTTTCACTCTATTCATCCCAGTGAAATTATTTTACATTCCATATGGTTTAGTCATACAAGGATTGATTCTAGAATATTCAAGATAAATCCATTTGGGTTAGTTTTATTCTTTTCTATTCCATTTAAATAACTTCTTATTGATTTATTTTACTGTTGTTTGGGTTATTTTATTATATGTTTTTATCTTTGGTGGGGTTTTGTTTAGGTCAGTTTATGCTAATTCGATATGGTTTTATTTATTTTGGGAAATGATAAATATATTAGTCACATCCTTAGTTACTCCCTCTGTGGAACCATCAAAATCATAGTCCACTATGATAAAACATAATTTTCATAAAACTTGTAACAATGGGTAGGGTATCTTATAGGTACAAAAGTTATCCCATGTCTGTATGCAATTTATTCTCAAAATAAAGGGCAGGATGTAATTATCATGACCCAAAAATGGTTTACTCTTTTTATTTATAATATAATTTCCCCATTTTTCAATTTCATTTGATTATCTAATTGTTTCCCAATGATATTACATGATACCTATAAATAAATTTTTCCAAATAACACTCATGGAAATGTTTTAGTTGAAGGATAGAATACTTGACTTTTGATATATATTCAATATATGATTCCTTGAACATCCCATATATCACAAATATATATATATGAATTTAAGAGCTAATGAGTGCTCAATCAGAGTGATAGTTTGATATGGGATCTTTCAATGCTCCACTAAAACAATATGTCTAGTCTATTAATTGAAATTAGTTAAATAGAAAATCTATTTTTCTTTTCCTATATACCTAAATTACCCTAGACCATAGTCAATGGGAATATAAATATAAAATTATCAATGGATTTATCATAATAGATTCCAAAAAATTGTTATACCAAAAATTGGATGATGAAATCAGGGTAGGAGAGATAAAAAATGAGAAAACGTACACTATAACTTGATGTCATTCTAATATTAACCCATAGATATTAGTAATAGTTTCTATACTTCTAAAAATAAATCAATTAAGTTCACATTTATATATAATTAAATAGTAATTATTTCAGAAATCAAGTGGTTGTAGGTGATCTAAACTAGCCTATTGAAAGGGTTATATGGTGTATTATAACGATTTCACCTTAGGAAAAGATACATGATTATCCATTCAGATAATTATTAAGCCACATTATATCTCTAGGAAAACAATTTGGTTTTTAAAAAATGTTATCTTTTGGGATAAAATTTCTTGATTCTACCTTTAAGTATTTGGTATTTATCACCATGATCATGGTGATAGAAAACAGATACTACAATTAATTCCCTACTATAGTGGTCATGATTGTACTTACATGGAATTATCTTATTATTATAGTTGTTCTTGAAATATTGTGTTATTGAATGAGTGTGAGTACCCAATGGTGATACCCCATACAAATTCCTCTCATTCCATTTATATTAACTTATAGTACTATAAAATGGTGTAGAGAAAATATTAACTGAATGAGGTTGATTAGTGAAAACGCCAAATGCATTATAAATTACACCAATTAACCACAATCATGATGTGAATAAGATTTGTAATATCGTGGCCCATAAAACTAATGAAAAAACACATCAATATGTAATTTACCCTTTATATGTTAATGGAGATGTTCCAAAAATGTACCAAATATTCCTAAAAAGTAGAGTAGTTCATGTTACCTAAACCTCCCTCATTTATGGGGGAAGGAGGTCAACCCTTCAATTTATTCTGTACTGAACATATGTGTACTAAAAAAAATTATTATCCATTAAACTATTATCCATGTAATTGTAATTAATTTGAAAAATAAAATACAAATGTATATGTTATAAGTATTTGTTAGACTTAGATATTCCAAATAGTTTTAGAGAATCCAGAATTCCATAATATAACATTTGATGTACATGTGGATATGGAAAAGGATAAATACACCATAGAACTATCATTGGATGATGAGGTGATTAATCTCTCTATTTATCCAGATCATGATGATGTGATACATGTAAAATACATTTTCCATTGATTTAATTATTTCTTCCATCGTTGATGGGTATAAGAAACTGAAATTTTGGGCTATTAACATCCCAATGAACTTGAAAAATTGTTGGATTATAAGTCATATATTTTAGTTTTCAATAAAGTGTACTAGGAAAACATATATGAAATTGATATTATTCATGAATTGGTAGATGAAGACTGATAGTTGATCTGAATTGATGCAAAATAAACAACATCAAAGAATTGAAGATTATAATATTTACTTATTTGAGGATATGTTATTTAAGTAAGAAGTTCATATTAAAAATGATATAGTGAAATACATGAGATAACTTATGATTTTTTTCAAGGGTTATAAAAAAATATCACTAATGGAAAGTGTTTTAAGTATAAATAACACTGTAATTCCTTTATAGAATGTATATAGTACCTTCTAATCCATTGTGTGTGAATTAAACATCACTTATATTTATTGTAATTTTATAGCGATAATAAAATCCTTATACCAGAAAAAAGTCCAACACTGTGAGGAATAGGGTCTTGCATTAGTATAGAACCTTATATCATTAATCTATTACTTTAAATTAAGTCTTATAAAACTTGTTCTTTTGCAGGTGATAGTTCTATATGGTGCATTGTATTTTTACAGGCGCTATGTATTTTTACAGGTGCTCTCTATTTTTACATGCGTTTTTTCATAAAGTTACCCTTACATATTACATACTATCAAGTAGAATCCTTCTTATAAATAATGACTTCAATCTAAGCCTTATATACGTAGTATATATTTAGAATAACACTAACAAACAAAATTCATTGTGAATTCATCTTTATCCTGAAACACTAATAATATATAAAATTAATCTCTAGAAATATGAAAACATCACCACAAATTTTTAGCCATATCAAATTAATATTCTCATGTATTTATTTTAAATCCATCAGTCTTTGGTTTTGACAATTTCTATAGAATTTATATCATTAAGCTATTACATTAACTGAGGTATTATAAAACTTTTTCTTTGGAAATTTATAGTTCTGTATGATGTTGTACTAGTTATTTTAAAGAATGTAGCTCTATCTTGTTATTGGAATAATCAATATGTTATTATAATGTTATAGCATTTTCATGAACTACGTGTTTCCCCTAAGTTTAATTAAATATATAATCAGCTGATATAAAATTCATATATAAAACTCATTCAATAAACTTTTAGGCTAACAGGACATTGAATTCTGAATGTATTATATTCAAAATTCAATTATGAATTCTGTATTTCACCTGGTAATTGAATTTTGAATGCTGAATTGAATTATGAATTGAATTATGAATTGAATTATGAATTGAATTCTATATTTATTTAATGACCTTCTGAATTATGTTTTATAATTGTAGTTAATTTTTGGTAATTTATGAATTTTTTAGTAAAATATTAATGTGTACACATGCAGGTAATTGTACAGGGGGAGGCGGCGTGCCTGTAGGTGGAATTTAAAGAATTTTATGCCAACAGTTGTAAACTATTAGTATATGTGTGAAAAGGGACTCTATACCCATAGTTTCATGTAAACCGCAGGTAAAAGTCTATACCATCTATTTTCAAAATGTTGGTATAGATATCTATACTCAATCATTACAAACATTTTACTAAAACTATTAGTAAAAGTGTATTCCAAATATTTAAAAATCATTGGAGAATACATGACTATTGAAATTTTACAATGGTATAAAACAATTGGTAAAACATTATACTAATAGTTTACTAGAACCGTTGGTATACCGTTCTTTATGAAGCCATATACCAATGATTATTGACAAACATTTGGTATATAGCTATCCCAATGCCTCACCAGCCAATAGTTTGGAAAACCATTGGTATATGTTATACCAATGGTTTTCCATCCTCTACCAATGGTTTTAAACCATTAGTATAAACTAAGTTTCAATAAATTCTTGTCATATCTATGTTCTGTGATTATTTTATTGAGCATTGGTTTTCATGACCGCAAATCATGGAAGGAGTCTATATGACGCAACTAGAAAATGATGGTCACATCAAAAAATTCTAATACAGATTGCATGTTACTAAAATTTAGTTTAGGATTGAAGTAAGAAAAAAGATCATAGAATATTCATTTGGAATGAATGATTTCCATGTGTTTACCCATGGTTAGTATGAACACCATTATTTTCCATGATAAACATGTTTGAAGACATATGAAAAACACAATTGGTTTATAAGTTATTTAAGTGAAGGTTGAAATTTATTCTCCAATGATTGACTTAAAGTAGAAACCTATGTTCCACAGAGTAGGATCTACTGAGGTATACCTAACGGTTTCTTGAACCTAGTTAATTTTAAATATAGTGACATATTATGAAAAAATAAAAGATGAAACAATTCAAGATAGAATTTTTAGCAATTTCATATGGTGTAATCTATCCAGGTTGAAATGTCTAAGACATGGGAGGAGATTAACATGGTGAGTTGAAATATACACACCTAAGGAATGGATCAATCATATATGCCACGATATGTACAAAAATTGATATTGTCAAGATATACTTTATAGTAGGAAGATATTAATTATATCCAAGAGAACATCAAGGGAAGCATTCAAAACTATATATTTTTACTTGAAATAGTATAAAGGATTTGTACCTGGTAAGTGTAGAAGAAAGGATACTAGTTTCTTAGGGGACACAAACTAGAATTCCATAGATCCATGTGATATTATATCACAATTAGGCTTAAGTGATGAGCGAGAGAAGCTCATTCAATCTAGTGGTAGCTATACCTAAAAATAACGAGTACATTGCATCTTCTAAGGAATCCATAAATCAGTTAAATGCAATGATTTGTTCTAGTTCATGGAATCACACCTAGTAAGTAGACTGTTATCATAATATAAATTATGATATTATTACTATCCAATATGCCAAGTTATGACAGTGAAAAAAGGGTATACTTGGGGATTCCATCTCTATAGAAGTTTTACTCAAGGATATGATGTCACAAATAGCAGAATTTCCATGCAGAGAAATCATTGTTGGCCCATCGACTAATGTTTTGACTAAAAAACATTATCTTAATCATGTGAGTGATAACAAGGTTGGTTATAATGTTGGATCTAGTGAATGTGTGAGTGTTGTAATAGAGGGTTACCTAGACCCAACTATACTGTACTTTTGATTACCATATCATGTTTACACATTGTTATACATGATGTATACATACCTTTATAGTGTAGATAAATCTGCATCCACTATTTAATTGTAATTTTAATAGATTATTTTTTGTATCAAAGGGTTATTTCAGATCCCATGATATAATTTGAACATTTAGATACTATGAAATAATCTTAAATATTTCTTATGGGCTAGATACATCTTACTAACTGGAAACATTAGGTGTTTGACTAACTGGTGCTAGGGGCTCATACGAATTGAGACTTCTTCTCATTATGTTTGTGTCACGACCCGCCCTCGGGGCCCGTGCCGTGACTACCCCAAGCCCGCCTTCCATAGGCCAGGGGCTGGCGACTAGCACCAAGGCATAAAATCCCAGTAAAAAGGGAAGGCATTGCCTTAATAAAGTAAACAAGCACCTCAGAGTAACAAGCGGAAGAAAAGCAGTACACAAAACTAGAACAACTGTGCTGAAGAAAAGGGGCCGGAAATACAAGCCCAACTGTAAAGTAAAGTACAACTCGAAAGGGAAAACAGCAACTGAAAGTACAAGCGGCTCCTGGAACGTCCTCCTCGATTCCTACCTGAAGGGTAGGTACAGATGGCTCAGCTCCTGGATCGTCCACCACGGATCCTACCTGAAGGGTAGGTACAGATAGCTCCACAACTCCTCGGTCCAACTGTCCGCTCCGAGCACGTCCCGCTCAGTGGTCCTCCTCCGGGTACCGACCTACTCCGTAAGCCTCAACCGCAGTCAGCGCTGTCCGTCGTCTGCAACCAACACAACGAAGTGCGGGCATAGCCCGTGCAGGGGTGAGTATAAGATACTCAGTAGGGACCCTGAGACCCTCGAAGGTCTCCCGAAATCCACAAAGGATAAACCACATGAAGGATACAATCACGAAGTAACATCCAGAATTGATTAGGTATATGCCCATACATATACCTATGTCACCAATTTCCGTTCGGCTCCAACACGAGCCCAAGAAGATCCCAATCCACAAAGAAGAGTAAACAGTAAAATCCACATAGGATAACAGTACAAGTCCACACGGTTTATAACAAGTTTATGAAATCAACGGATAACCATTACCCAGGTATATGCCCATACATATACCTAAGTTATCAGGCGACCCATCTCAATCATGAGGAAACACAAAGATCATTGACTCAGCTCAAACCAGGATTTTCATTATCGAAACCGTAAAAGTTGAAGAGCCCCATCTTTGAAGTGTACAGTGGTCCTGTCACGACTCCGAGGTACTGCTCACTAACCTAAGACTGCTGAAGTACTCCTCCTGTTGAGTACCGCGGGTCTGCTGCCAACTACCGGGCGCTCCGTCCGCTGAGGGTCTGCTGCCAAATATCGGGCGCTCACCCAGATAGCCTACTGAGGTACTCCTCCTGTCGAGTACCGCGGGTTTTCCGCCAACTACCAGGCGCTCCGTCCGCCGTGGGTCTGCTGCCAACTACTGGGCGCTCCGTCCACCGGGCTAGTCGACTCACTCCAAGTCGAGTCGGTCAAGCAGTCGTCAGGTCTCAGTCATCTACACGGTCTCCGTACTCCGCACGCACGTCTCCACCGTCGCGGGTTTGTCGTTACAACCAAGCGCACACACTCCGTAGAGTATCGCGGGTCCGCCGCTACAACCAAGCGCTCCACCGCCAAGGGTCTGCTGCTGCTTCCAAGTGCACCACCACTGTCAAGTACCACGGGTCCGCCGCTACACCCAAGCGCTCCACCGCTCAAGGTAAAAAGAAGATTCAACTCACACAGGTTCGGTAGCACTGTTCCATGTAGGATCGCTGAGTGCTGTAGTCGTCGTCGTCGAAACCACACAGGATCTTTGTACTGTCGTCGTCACAGTCACAGTAGCAGTAGTAGTAGTCGTCACAGTAACAGTCGCAGCCAGCACTAGGGTTCCCGCACACAGTAAGCTCGTTCGGAGGATCCGCTCCACGAGCCGAGAGGCTGATACATCAACTGTCACAAAGACCAGAGTTGATGTATCCAAAAGTTCCATATCGTCAACAGGAACTCAACGCAACAGATGGCGCGTCGATCGGACGTCCGGTCTGAGAGTTATTGGCATTTTCGTTCCCGGGGCCCGGTTGGTTTTTAAGGAAAAACCAACCCGACCGTACTCCACCTGCGTCCAAACCTCGGGCGGAGTATGCCAAAAGATCCGTCTCACTTAGAGGATTCCATCAAAGTCGACGGCACGTCAATCGGACGTCCGGAACTCAAGATATGAGCGTTTCCGCTCCGAGGACCCGGTTGGTTTCGTGAACGAACCAACCCGGCCGTACTCCACCTGCGTCCAAACCTCGGGCGGAGTATGCCAAAAGATCCGTCTCACTAAGAGGAACACAACGCGACTGACGGCGCGTCAATCGGACGTTCGTAGCTCAAGATATGAGTGTTTCCGCTCCGAAGGCCCGGTTGGTTTCGTGAACGAACCAACCCGGACGAACTCAAAGTAACCCGAAACCTTGAGTGCGATATACCGAAACGACCGTCTCGATCCAAGGATCGCGTTGCCGCTGACGGTTCGTCGATCGGAGGTCCGAGGCTCAAGTTATGGCCCAAAAACCAATTCTGGTTCGAAATGGGGGGGTCCGGGTCCGGGCCGACCCGGCCCGACCCCCCCCCCCCCGGGGCGACGGCGGCGGCGCGGCGGCGCGGGGAGCCGCGGGGAACGGCGGCGGCTGTCGCCGCGAGGAGGCCGCACGCACGCGGGGGGATCTTTCCCCCGCTTTTCAAGAGGCGGCGCGGCATAGCCGCGCCGTTTTGTTTTAAGAAGCGCCCCCCCCACGTGGGGGGCCTGCTGGTGCGGAACCGAGGGGGCCGGCTGCCCCCCTCCTTCAAAGAACCGCCCCCCTCTTTAAGAGGGGGGTTTTATTATGACGGCCGGGGGATTAATTCCCCCGGTTTTAATGACTTCCGGCCGGCCAGCTGGCCGGCCGGTTTTCTCCAACGGGACCGGAAATTCCGGTCCCCCCCCCTTCGGCTTCCGACGCCGGCGGCCCGGCCGCCGGTCTTCTCTTCCGCCGCGGCCCAGAACCGGCCGCGGTCTCCTCGTCCTGCCGCGGCCCGGAACCGGCCGCGGTGTTCGTCGTCCGGCGCGGTGCGACGGCACCGCGCCCCTTCGCCGTGCTTTGATATTCATTCAACGCGGCGCGACGGCGTCGTGTTCTTGTTGTTTCTTCCATGGTGCGCGCGACGACATCGCGTAAGTTAAATGTACAATTATCCGCGTGGTGCGACGGCACCACGCCACCTTGCTTCTGACCGCAAGAATAATCAACATGAACGATGGAGGGGGGTTCGGCCGTGTTCATGCAGTCTGGCCCCCCTCACGTTAAACAATAACACTTATATAAAATATTCAAAAGCCTCACGTAGACATGCGATCCACGAGAAAGAAATGGAATAAATTAACAATATTCAACAACCCCTACCTCGAAGGAAGCTCGCGAAGTTCGTCAACGATCCGCGAAGGACGAGCGTCGCAGAGGTCGGACGTCACGGAGGTAGACGTCGTCGGCATCGCGGTTATGGCATCGCGGTAGACGGACGTAGGTTCACCGCGAGAGGCACGTCATGGAAAGTGCGTTGAGGCGTCGGACGTAGGTTCGCCGCGGAAAGCACGTCGCGGAGAGGATGCGTTGCGGCGTCAAGGAGGAAATCCAACGCGTTGCAGTCCGACGTCGTGGAAGGAGGCCGCCGCGTTCTTCGTCGGAGAAGAACCGTTCTTCACGTTCTTCGTCGAAGACGAAGAAGATCTTCAAGTTTCTCAACGATTCTCCCAATCCTCTCAAGTAACAAAGGAACTAACCCAAAAATAAATCAAGCTTACACTTAATTTATTAACACAACCCAACCTTTGGAATTCAAGAGTTTGAATTTCAAAAACTCAAAATTAAACTCACTTATTAATTATACATGATTTGTATAATTAATTAAAAGTTAGGTTGTCAAGCCTTTAAGAGGGAGAGAGGGGAGTTAGGGAGAATATGAAAGGTTTAGGGGTTCGTGTGGGCCCCACCACACTTATTCCTCCCAAGGGAGGTTAAGTGGGAGTGGGTCCCACTTCCAACCCCCTTTGGTAGGTTTTATCAAGTTATAATAAAATTTGTCTTCACAAATTTTATTTAACTCAAACTAAAAACCTCAAAACTAACTTTCAACCCGCAACAAACGCAACTTCCGAAAAGGTCTCTTTTAGCGAATTTCGGCGTTGCGAGTTCATCGGTGCCCTCGGATTTCAATTCCGAGCACCGGATCAAAAGTTAGGAATTCCCGCTCGTTCGTTCACTGAACGTACCCGAGCCAAACTTCGGAAATTAATTCCGGGCACTCCGGGCCTCGGAATCAGGTGCCGTCAGAAACCGCGCTCATGTAAAATTCTAAAGAAAATTAAGAAAAAAATTTCCCTTGAATTTTACGGGTCTTTACATTACTCCCACCTCAGGGCTTTACGTCCCCGTAAAGCTTCAACTCACACTTAAGGGAAACAAAGTAGTACTGAGCACGCAACTGAGCTTTACGCTCCCATATGCTCACCTGAAGATCTCGTGCTACCCGTGAAGCACCCCAGAGGAAGCAACCGTTCACGTAGAACCTGCTCCTGTCGATCCTCGTTCTCTACTAGAACCTCTGTGCTTGTCGCCCTGTCATCGACGTCCAACTCCCCGAGGTCGATGACGTGTGAAGAAACATACACGTATCTCCACAACTGAGACACGTGGTGGACATTATGCACCCGGTGCGACTGAGGTGGTAGGGTCAAGCGGTAAACCTCCTCGCCTACCCTGCTGAAGATTAAAAAGGGTCCATCGAACTTCGGAGATAACATGCCACCTCGGCCACATCTCCGAAACCTCATCGGGGTGAGACCGTATAAGAACGTGTTCGTCACCCTCGAACTCAAGAGGTTTCCTTTTTTTTAGGTTAGAACTGAAACTCAAAACTCATGCTGCCACAAGGGTAGGGTTGACCAACTCAAGAGTGATCGGTCACACCCTCTTATGCCTGAGTTTAACATGTGCTGCCCAGGGTTTCCTTTTCGCCGACCAAGGAAAACTCATTCCGACGTTTGCCTAAAACAGTCAACCGGGGTATGATTTGTGAATCAAAACCATACCCAGATCAACGTCGTAAGGCCTCTACGCTGCCACCAAGAGATTCCAACCGAAACTCTCGCCTCGAGGTCAAATCACACCGTCGGCGTAAGTGTGATTATCGAGTCTCCTCCCAAAGGTACCTCCAGACGTGAGGGTCAAGTCTACGGCTTACCCGAAACCTCTAGGTCTGGGACATGATTCGTGGAAGGGTAGAATGATTGGTTCTTATGTCTATAGATATGGCAGCTCGTAGTAGACATAATTCGTACCCCGAATCATTCTTAGAGCTCCTGGGTCACACTCCTTGACCGCAATGCAGCTACTCTCCTCCCCAGCCCTCCTGCTCCCTGAGCCTGGAGGGGACTACTAAGTCGGGTGGTCGTAACATGTCGAAATGTACACCACCACATGCTGCTCTCCAAGCTCCGCTTCCACGTCTGCTACCCTGCAGATTCATCTGTCCTTAGCACTTCCTCCTCCTGAAACATTTTACACGCCCGAGTCTCTGAGACTGACGCTAGTTTCCTGCCTTTCACTGCTAACGTTCACAACCACAAAGGTTCTCTCTAGCATCCTAGCATAGGTAGGAATGCATAGAGGAAAAGTAATGGTTCGGATGTCCTTTAGACACACTTCGCTCAGAAGTTCGAGTCTAAAGAACTGATCACAACGTAACCAATGAGTACCAAGATTGATTGGTAAGCCACATTGAGTGCTCTGCTTCCGACATGTCGTACTGTCGAAGCTGTATTAGCTCCAGAAAACTTACAACCACCTCCTCAAGCCAGTCCTCAGCCGCCTACGAGTCAGGCTCACCTCGAAACTTGAGGGATATCTGGTGCTAAAACATAAGTAAGGCACTAAGCCTGTGAGTCTCTGCTACCGGTACCGCCGGTAGTGTCTGCTGACCAACAGGTAGTGACATAGCTGGCGCACTACCCGTAGGTACTATCCCAGGTATCGGCTCGCGTACCGAAGCCTCATTACTAGTATCCAAGCTAGGCATAGAACTCTAGCAACCGCCTCCATCCAGTCCACTGCTGCCTGGGAAATCTGTCTCGCCTCGTATCCTCAGAGGCCTCTACTGCTGGAACTCGTGCATCGCGCTCTGCTAGCGTGCACCGTCAGCTAGTGGCATCTGCTGCCTAACGGGTGGTGGTGCTGCTGGTACACCACCCGAAGGTGCCAACACTGAAAAAGGGCCCTGCACCGGAGTCTCGCTGCTCGGTGGGCCATCATCGAGAAATCTCTCGGAACTCCAGCTAACTATCTGCATGGTGACATCCTGAACAGTTATGTCACGGTCAACGATTTATACCTGGTGAGCTGACCTGGTTTGAGCTGACTTTAAACCTTTTGGGAAACACACACGCAATCAGTGTTTTCGTGCATTAAGTCGGAAATCAGAAGTCAGGGTCCTGGTGTACGGATACGTCGGCCGCCGCACCAACACTGGACTCCCTGGACTGATAACCACACTCAATACACTAAACACTATTGCTTCACATAGAAGAAAGATCAGAGTCTGCGGTAGAACCGACCGCCTCTGATACCAATTTGTCACGACCCTCCCTCGGGGCCCGTGCCGTGACTACCCCAAGCCCGCCTTCCATAGGCCAGGGGCTGGCGACTAGCACCAAGGCATAAAATCCCAGTAAAAAGGGAAGGCATTTCCTTAATAAAGTAAACAAGCACCTCAGAGTAACAAGCAGAAGAAAAGCAGTACACAAAACTAGAACAACTGTGCTGAAGAAAAGGGGCCGGAAATACAAGCCCAACTGTAAAGTAAAGTACAACTCGAAAGGGAAAACAGCAACTGAAAGTACAAGCGGCTCCTGGAACGTCCTCCTCGATTCCTACCTGAAGGGTAGGTACAGATGGCTCAGCTCCTGGATCGTCCACCACGGATCCTACCTGAAGGGTAGGTACAGATAGCTCCACAACTCCTCGGTCCAACTGTCCGCTCTGAGCACGTCCCGCTCAGTGGTCCTCCTCCGGGTACCGACCTACTCCGTAAGCCTCAACCGCAGTCAGCGCTGTCCGTCGTCTGCAACCAACACAACGAAGTGCGGGCATAGCCCGTGCAGGGGTGAGTATAAGATACTCAGTAGGGACCCTGAGACCCTCGAAGGTCTCCCGAAATCCACAAAGGATAAACCACATGAAGGATACAATCACGAAGTAACATCCAGAATTGATTAGGTATATGCCCATACATATACCTATGTCACCAATTTCCGTTCGGCTCCAACACGAGCCCAAGAAGATCCCAATCCACAAAGAAGAGTAAACAGTAAAATCCACATAGGATAACAGTACAAGTCCACACGGTTTATAACAAGTTTATGAAATCAACGGATAACCATTACCCAGGTATATGCCCATACATATACCTAAGTTATTAGGCGACCCATCTCAATCATGAGGAAACACAAAGATCATTGACTCAGCTCAAACCAGGATTTTCATTATCGAAACCGTAAAAGTTGAAGAGCCCCATCTTTGAAGTGTACAGTGGTCCTGTCACGACTCCGAGGTACTGCTCACTAACCTAAGACTGCTGAAGTACTCCTCCTGTTGAGTACCGCGGGTCTGCTGCCAACTACCGGGCGCTCCGTCCGCTGAGGGTCTGCTGCCAAATATCGGGCGCTCACCCAGATAGCCTACTGAGGTACTCCTCCTGTCGAGTACCGCGGGTTTGCCGCCAACTACCAGGCGCTCCGTCCGCCGTGGGTCTGCTGCCAACTACTGGGCGCTCCGTCCACTGGGCTAGTCGACTCACTCCAAGTCGAGTCGGTCAAGCAGTCGTCAGGTCTCAGTCATCTACACGGTCTCCGTACTCCGCACGCACGTCTCCACCGTCGCGGGTTTGTCGCTACAACCAAGCGCACACACTCCGTAGAGTATCGCGGGTCCGCCGCTACAACCAAGCGCTCCACCGCCAAGGGTCTGCTGCTGCTTCCAAGCGCACCACCACTGTCAAGTACCACGGGTCCGCCGCTACACCCAAGCGCTCCACCGCTCAAGGTAAAAAAGAAGATTCAGCTCACACAGGTTCGGTAGCACTGTTCCACGTAGGATCGCTGAGTGCTGTAGTCGTCGTCGTCGAAACCACACAGGATCTTTGTACTGTCGTCGTCGCAGTCACAGTAGCAGTAGTAGTAGTCGTCACAGTAACAGTCGCAGCCAGCACTAGGGTTCCCGCACACAGTAAGCTCGTTCGGAGGATCTGCTCCACGAGCCGAGAGGCTGATACATCAACTGTCACAAAGACCAGAGTTGATGTATCCAAAAGTTCCGTATCGTCAACAGGAACTCAACGCAACAGACGACGCGTCGATCGGACGTCCGGTCTGAGAGTTATTGGCATTTTCGTTCCCGGGGCCCGGTTGGTTTTTAAGGAAAAACCAACCCGACCGTACTCCACCTGCGTCCAAACCTCGGGCGGAGTATGCCAAAAGATCCGTCTCACTTAGAGGATTCCATCAAAGTCGACGGCACGTCAATCGGACGTCCGGAACTCAAGATATGAGCGTTTCCGCTCCGAGGACCCTGTTGGTTTCGTGAACGAACCAACCCGGCCGTACTCCACCTGCGTCCAAACCTCGGGCGGAGTATGCCAAAAGATCCGTCTCACTAAGAGGAACACAACGCGACTGACGGCGCGTCAATCGGACGTTCGTAGCTCAAGATATGAGCGTTTCCGCTCCGAAGGCCCGGTTGGTTTCGTGAACGAACCAACCCGGACGAACTCAAAGTAACCCGAAACCTTGAGTGCGATATACCGAAACGACCGTCTCGATCCAAGGATCGCTTTGCCGCTGACGGTTTGTCGATCGGAGGTCCGAGGCTCAAGTTATGGCCCAAAAACCAATTCTGGTTCGAAACGGGGGGGTCCGGGTCCGGGCCGACCCGGCCCGACCCCCCCCCCCCCTGGGGCGGCGACGGCGGGCGGCGGCGCGGCGGCGCGGGGAGCCGCGGGGAACCGCGGCGGCTGTCGCCGCGAGGAGGTCGCACGCACGCGGGGGGATCTTTCCCCCGCTTTTCAAGAGGCGGCGCGGCATAGCCGCGCCGTTTTGTTTTAAGAAGCGCCCCCCCCCCCCCCACGTGGGGGGCCTGCTGGTGCGGAACCGAGGGGGCCGGCTGCCCCCCTCCTTCAAAGAACCGCCCCCTCTTTAAGAGGGGGGTTTTATTATGACGGTCGGGGGATTAATTCCCCCGGTTTTAATGACTTCCGGCCGGCCAGCTGGCCGGCCGGTTTTCTCCAACGGGACCGGAAATTCCGGTCCCCCCCCCTTCGGCTTCCGACGCCGGCGGCCCGGCCGCCGGTCTTCTCTTCCGCCGCGGCCCGGAACCGGCCGCGGTCTCCTCGTCCTGCCGCGGCCCGGAACCGGCCGCGGTGTTCGTCGTCCGGCGCGGTGCGACGGCACCGCGCCCCTTCGCCGTGCTTTGATATTCATTCAACGCGGCGCGACGACGTCGTGTTCTTGTTGTTTCTTCCAGGGTGCGCGCGACGGCATCGCGTAAGTTAAACGTACAATTATCTGCGTGGTGCGATGGCACCACGCCACCTTGCTTCTGACCGCAATAATAATCAACATGAACGATGGAGGGGGGTTCGGCCGTGTTCATGCAGTCTGGCCCCCCTCACGTTAAACAATAACACTTATATAAAATATTCAAAAGCCTCACGTAGACATGCGATCCACGAGCAAGAAATGGAATAAATTAACAATATTCAACAACCCCTACCTCGAAGGAAGCTCGCGAAGTTCGTCAACGATCCGCGAAGGACGAGCGTCGCAGAGGTCGGACGTCACGGAGGTAGACGTCGTCGGCATCGCGGTTATGGCGTCGCGGTAGACGGACGTAGGTTCACCGCGAGAGGCACGTCATGGAAAGTGCGTTGAGGCGTCGGACGTAGGTTCGCCGCGGAAATCACGTCGCGGAGAGGATGCGTTGCGGCGTCAAGGAGGAAATCCAATGCGTTGCAGTCCGACGTCGTGGAAGGAGGCCGCCGCGTTCTTCGTCGGAGAAGAACCGTTCTTCACGTTCTTCGTCGAAGACGAAGAAGATCTTCAAGTTTCTCAACGATTCTCCCAATCCTCTCAAGTAACAAAGGAACTAACCCAAAAATAAATCAAGCTTACACTTAATTTATTAACACAACCCAACCTTTGGAATTCAAGAGTTTGAATTTCAAAAACTCAAAATTAAACTCACTTATTAATTATACATGATTTGTATAATTAATTAAAAGTTAGGTTGTCAAGCCTTTAAGAGGGAGAGAGGGGAGTTAGGGAGAATATGAAAGGTTTAGGGGTTCGTGTGGGCCCCACCACACTTATTCCTCCCAAGGGAGGTTAAGTGGGAGTGGGTCCCACTTCCAACCCCCTTTGGTAGGTTTTATCAAGTTATAATAAAATTTGTCTTCACAAATTTTATTTAACTCAAACTAAAAACCTCAAAACTAACTTTCAACCCGCAACAAACGCAACTTCCGAAAAGGTCTCTTTTAGCGAATTTCGGCGCTGCGAGTTCATCGGTGCCCTCGGATTTCAATTCCGAGCACCGGATCAAAAGTTAGGAATTCCCGCTCGTTCGTTCACTGAACGTACCCGAGCCAAACTTCGGAAATTAATTCTGGGCACTCCGGGCCT
Organism: Viscum album; assembly: GCA_963277665.1. NCBI lineage: Eukaryota > Viridiplantae > Streptophyta > Magnoliopsida > Santalales > Viscaceae > Viscum > Viscum album. Next base: position 398,895,638 of record OY728127.1, on the reverse strand, counting down.
CGGAATCAGGTGCCGTCAGAAACCGCGCTCATGTAAAATTCTAAAGAAAATTAAGAAAAAAATTTCCCTTGAATTTTACGGGTCTTTACAGTTTGCACATTGTGATATCTAGTAGTGAGATCATGATGACATACCCTCCAATAGGAACACCACATGTTTTGGGTGTCATTGTATGTTCCTATCTTTGGACATGTGTAATGGTCTCCCGACTTCAAAAAATTACTAATGTGTTCCATTTGATCATGTACTTTGACGAATGAAAAAACCATGATAAAGAAATAATAGTGAGGTAGATTGTGTTGAGTATTTAATTAGTGGTATGACATTGGTTGAATGGCCAAGAAAAGATTTGTTTCTTCCAGGTTAAGGAAGTAATATATCTTAGGCCTCATTGAAAAGGATGGTACTACCTTCATAAGACCATGTATATAGAATTTAAGGGTAAATACATCTAGTTAGATCAACAAATAATAAACTAAGAAATGGGTGTTGACACGTGTGTGCATCTTGTTTTATGATATATTAAAGACAAAGAGATTATATTACACAGTGCGTGTTCGTAGTTTTGTTTTCACTGCTATGACTATTCTTTTCTCATTAGGGGAAATGATGAGTTGCTAGATCCTACTCTTGGTTTATGAATAGTACTCATTTCTATCAAGATAAGGTCTTAGAGGGTCACAAATAATAACATATTCAATATTCTACTCTATTCTATTGAATAAGATTTTTTGAAATGGTGGGACCCACTACTATGGTCTAATATTTTTCCAAGTATATAAGATTGGAAAAGTGATAAATAAATTCATATTATCCAAGTTAAAAATAATTGGAATTGTATTTATTAATTAAATGCATTTAAAAGTTTTAATGTAAAATCATGAAAATATTAATTGAATGAATATTAGTTTAAATATTCAAGGTTCATTAAATATTTGAATGAACGGTGAGTCAAGTTAATGGATCAGTTATCATCATGTAATATATTTATTACATTACAAGTAAGTGACAATAACATTTATGAATCAGTACAATAGTTATAATATGTTGTTTATAGAGTATTAATTATTCAGGGCTAGGGAGGCAATTCTGAATAATTTCCAAACACCTTATAGAGATAGGAGGAGATATATTTTTCAATAACTATTCATATCCCCCCTCTCTATACTATTATCTATCTATCACTCTATAGAGAGAGACTTTGGATCTAGGAGTTAGGATCGTGCTCCCTCTCATGCATCTCCAATAAATCGATGTAGTGATCGTCGGAACGTTGAAGGTGTCGTCAAAACTACGTGCTAGCACCAAAATTTTGACAATCGGAGCTCCCGTGGATTTTTAAAGTGAAAGGGGATGATCTAGATGAAATAAAATTTAGATTATTAGAGTATATATTTACAATGACGACAAGACTTAGAGCGAGGCTTCAGATCTAACTAGATATTTTTGGTTTTATTTTTTTGTGCTAAAAATTCTTCATGTGAGATCATCATCATATACTGGGAAGTGTTTCAACGACATTGAAAAATTCATGTAAATCATTTTTGGAAAATTTTTAAGATCCCATTTTGGGGCTTTCGTTGCATGATCGGTACCTTCAATAAGCACACACATGTATGTTTTTATGTTTATATGATCAGATACATAATTATACATTTAAACCCAAATATTTAATTTTTTTTAGATATCTGTATATATATATATATAATAGAATTATATTTATATATAACAATTTTATTATATGTGTATATTTTTCATTTTAAAATAAAACATTGGATTTTTCTATATACATTTATATACATTAAATATATATATATGTATTATAATTTATAATTATATATTTTAATGTTATTATTTATATAATTTACGTTTGTAAAAAGTGATACCTTAAAGGAATTAATTTTTTATATTTATTTATTATTTTTTTAAATATCAATATCATTAAACCAAATAGGATGAAAATGAATTGAAAATGGTTGGATTTCAAATTTATAACTAATGAGTATGGGGATGGTGCTAAAGAGTTCATACATTTTGTAACAAAGCATGGAAATTACTCTTTTGAAATCAGTTGCCTTTGTTTACATTTTTTGTTCATCCAGAATAATTCAACTAGATGAGTTGGAAGAACACTTAATATGTCATAAAATAGATTGATGTTATAAATTTTGGAGTAAACGTGGGGGAAAATTAAATGTATCTAGTGATAGGGATAATACTATGGTTTGTGGATGATCTGATATGAGTAAAATAATAAACAATGATGGAGATCATATTAAAGAAATAAAAATGAAATTTTAAGATGATATTTGTGACTATCTAAAGCTATTTGAGATGTTAATGACTTGTTCAATGATTCTATTGTATACTGGTTGTACTAAATATACATCTTTTTTGGTTTATTAAAGCTATATAATTTTAAATTTTGCAGCAAATGGAGTGACACCAATTTTAAAAAACTAATTACTTTATCGAATGATATGTTATAAGAAGGTAATGGGATTTATAGTCAAACATATAATGCTAAAATAATGTTATGTTCAATAGGTATGAACTTTTAAAGAATATATTACAGTAAAAATGACTGTATATTGTTTCACAATGTAAGAACCCAATTTTTACTTTATGGTACGATATTTTTTCTATTGTGAGCGTGTTTTTGGGAAAACAAGGGAAATTGGGCAGTTCGTGAAAATTTCCATGTTACAGAACCTTTACTCCATAGTACATGCCATGTGTATGTTATGAATTTATTGACCATGTGCTAACTAATTACATGCCGTGTGGTGACCGTGTAAAAAAATCTACTACACAACATGTAATGTCCCTTAACATGTAGTGTATTTTACATTACATTTACCAGCTGAGTCCTAGCCATGTGTTGACCTGTGTGACGTGTCTAAGCTATACGATGACCTGGAAACCCACGTAAGTCAGAGTATGGACAAGCTACTACAAAATGAGTAGTCTTTAATACACATAGGGTAATTTTATTTTTATTTGTTTATATGGGAGAGTGTTGTATCTCGTTTCCAAAAACATATTCTTCTTCCCCATTTAGGATTGTGATGCTCTAGGTGGATAAGAACACTTCTTATCCTAGATTCATTATCCAACATATATTCTTCAATCTGTCAGTGGATGCGGGACTGCATTAGGAAGTCAAAACTCATACATCCTATTCCTTTCTTGTTCCATTACCTCACGTGTTGTAGTTTCCATTTGAGTATAATTGCCTGGACTAGACAAAAATATAGATCTACAAAGTTCGGCTTTGAATTGGAGCTCGATATTGGATGTTCCTACTTCTATGAGTCTAAGGTAGGTGGTGCATACCTTGTTTTGTGTTTTCATGGTCATTTTAAGGTTTCAGATTTTTAGCGCAATGGCGGGTATTGAGTGATACCCATATTTACTTATATTTAATTGATTGTAAGCCTTATGGGATACCATTGGGAAATCACTTACCTTGTTATGCTTGAGGGAGGCTGGGTTAGAGGTTGTTGCTCATCTGGGGCATTTTGGCCCGGGGTTCCAAAATGGTTATAATGGATTTTTTTGATTAAACTACTGAGTTTAAATTGTTTAAGCATGATTAAGTTTATTAGAGGCTTTCAAGACCTTAGATTTCGTATGGGACAACAAATGTCTAGTACAATTCAATTTTTTAAATTGTTTTTCCTATTCAAAGTGATTATTTTTTATTATATATATGTGATGCTTGATATTGCATATGTTGAAAACTTTGGGTTGTGTTAGGAGTGGCCCATATATCCTTGAGTGATGTTGATCAAAGGTTGGGCTTGGCCTAGATTATTTGGATGGCTTTACCATGGGATTGGGCATCATGGATGTCAGATTGAGGTAGTGTGAGTGTCAGGTTGGGAATGAATCAAGTTACATGGATGTGAATACCATCGAATTCTGAGAAACATGGTCATAGGAGCCCAAGGTGCCAGAGAGGATGTGTCTGGGTTCTTAATTTAGTGATTAATTTTCCCCCATTATTTGGTTTGTGTGCACATAGATGACTCTGTGATGTGTTTTTTTTCACAACATGTGTGAGTAGAGTGCCCCTTAGTTGCGTTTAGGTGATTATGGATTGGGGTGCTTTCCATGGAAGCTGAGTGGAAGGTGAGGAGCCTTCAGATTGATTGGGCATGCCTATGGGGCGTCGGTACTTGAGACACGAGGTGTCTGGAGGCACATGGTTCCAGGTCACTACTGATTGGGTGTGCCTACGAGATGTCGGTACTGGAGACACGAAGTGTCAGGAGCCATATGATTTTGGGTGAAAATTGTTTGGGAATTCCTTAGGGATGTCGGTACTTGAGACATGCGGTGTAAGGAGGACATCATGCCTAGTTAAGTGACTGATATTCTGACGATAGCCGATGCAGGTGATGCTCCCTAGTGGCTGCGGAGCACCAGTGGAGGTTGTATTTACATTGTGCGGCGTACTATTTAATTTCCATATTGATGCATTCTTGCTTAAAAACATATACTAGGTACAAAAAATTGGGTGTTATCATACTAAGATTCATCACACACCCTACACGAGCCCTTTAGGATGCATATAGACTTTATGGATTTATGTTCAGGAAAGGGATAATCTTATGGAGATGGATCATATTATCTTTTTCATGGAGATTTTTCATGGACCCTAAGGTCATGCCTATCTAGAGTTTACTTTTTTTTCATTCCTGTATCAACATGCTTACTTTATTTTGTAGACATTGTTGGTTGGCCATGGGCACCATCGATTATTTACATGTATAACCTGATTTGGATGCATGATTGGTTTGTTTATTAGTTACAAGTGGTGTTAAACATGATGTTCTATTTAATTTTGGATCCTTCAGTTTGTTTATCACTTCCTCTATTTATTTGATATTTTTGTGCTTCCGCTATGAGGGTTTGGTTTGAGTCTTCTGAGTCTTTATTACCACCTCAGGTTTTATTATTATAATCAAGCAATTAACTTATTTTCCTCCAAGAGTGTACAACCTCCAAACTATACCTATTTACACACTCTCCCCTAGTCGACAACATCTGGCATTTTGGGAGGTGTGCTTAAGGCCAGTAACACCTGGTCCATTTATCACTATTTGGGTGGATTTTCAGGTTGGGATACTAGAAAGTGGTATCAAAGGAGGTTGTTCTTGACTAGGATTTTGTGACAGTGTTTCGCTGACTACTAATGAGATCAAGACTTATTTTTATTTCTACTGTTTTACTATTTGTGATATGGTTGACTGTAGATAGGATGTTATTGGAACTGGGTTTATATATTGTGTTTTTGTGCCTGCAACCCCACGTATGAGGGATGGGCCAAGTTTCCTTGGGTGGGAATTTCTATTTTTTGGGCCAGATTATACTTTATATAATTTTCACCTTGTTGGCTCACTTTATTTGTGTGAATTATTTATTTTGATATGTGACCGTTGACCCATTGTGGTAAGGGAGAATTGGACCTTGTCCTAGTATGGAAATTTGTTTTTTCTTGGATTTTGATAGAAACATTTTTAGGGTATTTTAATTTCACATATGAACGTATGCTTTGGAAAGTGATAATATCATGTGAATAATCTCAATTTCCATTCTATATATTCTTTTGAAATGTGAAAGGTGAAATTCATGATAGAATTTTTTATTTACTGCAACATAATATTCCATGATTTTAATTATGTAAAATTGCATGTGGCATGAGATTTTGTCCTGGCTCATATATGAGAAGGCATATATGGTTGAGGTGATTCTGTTCACCAAGATTAGGTGACTTTCTCTTCGGTTTGAGGCAATGATGGTCTTCGAGACAGGCATGGCCCGTGATACTTTTGATACTGAGCTCTCTTGAGGACGGGTAAGGAGGCCATGAGGCCAGGATGCCATAGGGGCATGGTTGCAGTGGGGGAGTGTAAGGGTAGTTTTTATGTGCATCCACCTTACTGCTTTTATTATTTGAATTATATATATATATATTTTCATATATGTTGGATGTCTTACAATATTTGGTCTTCAATAGGTTCCTCCTAGATGGATCGATGAAACATCAGGCATGTAATGGTATAGTGTTGTAGGAGCACGATCAAGTTTAGACACCTGGGGGATTGGAAGAGCATGAGGCGTAGGTACATGCTTAGGGATTGGATCAGGATCAGGATCCAGTACAGGTCGAGCAGTGTCCAGGTTAGGAAGTGTTCGAGCTGTGGCTCGACAACTAGCACTGATGTAGCATGGTATGTGTTTTGCAGGGGATCGATAGAGGAACACAGGGAATAAATCCATCTATGTCATACCTGATGTGGTATTTCTAGTCATAGCACCTGTCACTTTTCTAGGGTGAGGGTGGTCCACAGGCGGCTGAGAACTTGATAGAGATCATGTAGATGATCTTCAAATAGATCGAGAAGCCTCCTGGGTGGAGGGTAAAGTTGGTGATGTACATGATTATGGGACAGATGAAGTGTTGGTGGAATGTGCAGGTTCAGACTTGCAGACACAAAGGACTGACATGGAAGGACATCGATGGAAATTTTTTCAAGAACCTTTTCTTGTAGATGCTGAGGGAATAGAGAGCTCAAGAGTTATTGAACATATAGTAGGTTTACATGTCCACTATAGACTGTGTAACTACCTTCACTGAGCTATCTCACTTTTCACCTGGTATGGTAAGCGATGCCACCTCAAGGGTGAGGATCTTTGAAGATGGCTTACGACATGCCATCAATGTACAGGTAAACATCTTTCGGTTGGCCTTGTTCTCTGAGGTGGTGAATTAGGCACTCATATTAGAGGTTAACTTGACGAACATGTCCTATTTGATCCAGTTCATGGCTTCAGGTGATGGTGTAGATAGTAGGAAGCGAGTTCGGGATGAGTTCCATATGGTCATTCAGTCAAAAGACTCATCTAGACCATATTATGGAAGTTCATTAGTGGTTTTCATTCAATCTGGGAAGCTAGGGAAGGAACGAAATCAGTGCGATTGGCCCCCAAATGAGTGATGGGCATGTGGAATGGTCAGACATATTGAGAGGTTTTGAAGGAAGACTTCTCAAAAAGCTGGAAGGTAGGGACCAAGAAAGATGATGGAGTATAGGGTTGATTCAGGATCAGTATCAGGTGAGCATAGCTGAGGATCAGTTGAACGCAGAGGACATGGCAGAGATAGAGGGACCCAAATGAGGGGTAAGTGGTCGGTGATTGGAGCTGCACCACTGGGAGGAAAGGAAATAGGTAGTTGTACCTCAGGCCAAGTGAATTTTTTGGAGCTTCCAGAGGCTGATTTGGATAGTGAGTTGTTGACTGTCAATGGTACGCTACAGGCGTGGCCATGATTTCTCTTATTTTCATTTTGGCATGGCCTGTTGACGCATGTCTGTTTTTAGTGCATAAGATATATGTGGACTAACCAGATTCTATTCATTGGGATTAACACCATTTTGGGTGAATGATATATATATATATATATATATATATATGGGATTAGTGGCATCAGGAGGATCAAGGATACATAATACTTGAGGTGTTGTGGGAATCAGGGGTATCAAGGATGTGGGTTACCTGATGTCCAAGGCACCGGGTTTTATTTTGAGCATCCATGGTATGAAGGACCTCATGGAGGTGTACAACAATGCGGCGTGGGATATGGTTGGGTTTCATGAATGACACGGGGTACCTGATAGTGTGTAGGGGTGATGATATGTCACGAGAGGACCATGAGTTTGGAAATTGGTCATTGGAAATTTGTTTGATTCTTGTTTTGTTCCAAAATTGTCTGAAGTTTTCTTCTCTACCCTTGGAAGGAAAAGTCAGGGAAAAATTTATTTAATGGGGGATTTTTGTAAGAACCCTGTTCTTACTTTAAGTAATGGGTTTCCTTTTTTTCTATTCCAATTGAGTTTTTAAGAAAACAGGGGAAGCTACACAGTTATGGAAAATTTCCAGGTTGCACGCCATGTACTCCATAGTACACATTGTGTATATGTTAGGCATGTACTAACCATGTGTCGACTTAGTACATGTCATGTGGTGACCATGTAAAAATAATCTACTACACGACGCATTGTGTTCCTTAACACTCCATGTATTTGACTATCCACGAACCGACTGATTCCTGGCCATGCGTTGATCCATGTGACGCGTCTAAGCTGTGTGATGGCCAGGAAACCCACATAATTCAGCGTACAGACAAGATAATATATGGAGTTTATTCATTAATTATAGCCGTATACTTTTATTTTTATTTGTTTATATGGGATTACATCACGTATCGTTTCCGAAAAAATATTCTTCTTTCCCATGTTCAAACTATAATGCTCGAGGAGGCTGATAACACTTTTCCTCCTAGATTATTTATATGAAATCCATTATTCAATCTGTCAGTGGCTAATGGACTGCATTAGGAAGGCTAAACCCACACATCCCATTCCTTTCTTGTTCCTTTTCCTCACACGATGCAGTTTCCATTGGAGTACAATTTCCGGGATTTGACAGAAACGTATATCTATAAAAATAAGCTTCTAATTGGAGCTCGATATCAGACATGCCTACGTATATGAGTCTAAGGTAGGTGGATCATACCATGTTTTGTGTTGTTGTGGTCATTTTGGGGTTTCATATTTTTAGTGCAACGTTGGATATTTAGCAAGACCCATGTTTCATTATATTGAATTGACCATATGCCTTATGGGATGTTGTTGGTAATTCCCTTACCTAGTTATGCTTCAGCGATGTTGGGTTAGAGGTTGTTTCTCATTTGGTGCATTTTGTATGGGGGTTCCAAAATATTTATAATTTATTTTTTTTGATTAAACTACTGATTTTAAATAGATAAAGAATGATTGAGTTTATTAGAGCCTTTCAAGACCTTATTTCTGGTATTAGACAGTACATGGCTAGTGAAAATCAACTGTTTGAATTGTTTTTCCTGTTTGAAGTGACTCATTTTGATTAAACATATGTGATGATTGATATTGAATATGCTAGAACCATTGGGTTGTGTTGGGAGTGGCCCAGATATCCTTGAGTGATATCGATCACAGGTTGGGCTTGGACCCGATTATTTGGGCAGTTTAACCATGTGATTGGGCGTCGTGGACGTTGGATTAAGGTAGTGTGACTGTCAAGTTGGGTATGACCTGAGATACATGGATGTGAAGACCATCAGATTTAGAGTGACATGGTCGTAGGAGCATGAGGTTCTAGAGAGGTTGTGGCTTCGTTTCGAAATTTGGTGATTACCAGTCACCTATGATTTGGGTCGTGCACACATAGATGACTTAGTGAGGAGGTGGTTTTGACTACTCGAGTGGGTAGAGGCACCCGTAGTTGTAGTTATGTGATTATGGTTTGTGGGTGATTTCCAGGGAAGCTTCATGGAAGGTGAGGAGCCTTCAGATTGTTTGGGTGTGCCTATGGGATGTCGGTAATTGAGACACGAGGTGTTAGGAAGCACATGGTGCCAGGTTACTACTGCTTGGGTATGCCTTCGGGACATCAGTATTGGAGACACGAGGTGTCAGGAGGTACATGGTGTCAGGTTACAATTTTCTGTGTGTGCCTTTGTGACACTGATACATGAGACATGTGGTGTCAGGGGGCACATAGTGCCTGATTACATGACTGGGATTCTGACGTTGGCCAACGCAGGTGACACTTCCAGGTGGCTTCTATGCACCAATGGAGGTTGTGTTTACATTATGCATCATACTATTTACTTTACTTACAGATGCATGCTTTCTTAAACACCTATACTAGGAAAGAACCATTGGGTGGTATCCTACTGAGATTTGTCTCACAACCAACACAGGCCCTTCGGGATGTGTGTACACATTATGGATTTACCTAAAGGAAAGAGATTAGATTTAGGAGATGGTTCATATTATCAATTTCATGGAGATTTGGCATGGATCCTAAGGTCATTCCTAGCTATAGTTTACTTTGTTTTTCTTTCTTGACTATATCATCATGATTTCTTTATTTCGTAGCTACTATTGGTTATTCATGGGTTCCATTGTTTATTGACTTGTATGACCTTCTGTGGATGCATGGTTGGTTGGTTTAGTAGTTAAAAGTTATGTTCCACATGTTGTTCAATTTACTTTTCACTGCTTCTATTTGTTTATCACTTCAGCTATTTATTTTATATTGTTGTTCTTCTGCTATGCGAGTCTGGTTCAAGTTTGATGAGTCTTTATTACCATTGTAGGTTATATTATTATACTCAGACTGGTCCCTTTTTTTCTATGAGAGGGTATAGCCTCCCCAGTATTTGTGTTTATGCACTCACTGCTAGTCGGCAGCCTTTGGCATTTAGGGAGGTGCACCTAAGGTCATTAACACTAGGCCCGTATAGCATTATTCAGGTGGATTTTTGGGTCAATACGTTACACACAATGACTATGAATAACGTAAAAAATTCCCTAAGTATGGCCAAACATGATAGAAGAAAGATGAATCAAGTCCGTTGAATGTTTTATGGTAAATTATAATAATTCCATGGTTAATATTCCAATATGGAAGTGAGGATACTGAAAGTAAATTTATGTGTCATGCAGATACAAGAATTCAATATGGAAAAAATCATCTCATAGTAGATTCTCCTCAATAGATGAAAATTGTGCATGAGTGTGCTAAATTTGGAAACACATCAAGAAGCCTCAATATTTCACAAAATATTGATAGAATGAATCCTTTTGTATTAAAAAGAATCTCTCATAGTTTATGACTATTTAAGATGATAAATTAGAACATTACACTATGGTTATTTAGGAAGTGCATTCACCGTATGTTGTCTTTTCTTATATAAGGACCAAAACAACCCAATAATGATATTTATATTAATTTTTCTCCACTGTTTTAATATACGAAATTGATGTTGGATTCATATTTTACATTTTATGATGCTCATAGAAATGAAAATTATACATTTAGATCCTTGTTGATTGGGATGATAAATGATATTACATAATATTAAAATTTTCTAGGACATATACTTAATGGAATGTTAGGGTGCCCCAATTGTAAGGAATGTACACAGTCAATTAGGTAGAAACATTAAATGAAGATATTGTTTTTATGGAATCATTTTCCCCATTGAAATAAACCCTATTATTAGAATGTATCATTCAAAGGGAATTTCAAAGAAGGTACAACAACTTCTTTATTAATGGGTGGTGACTAGTTTGAGAAAGTAAAGGATATTTTCACCATTTATGGTAATTTGTTTTTCAAAAAATCATTATAAAAATATATTAGAAAAGTAGATCATTTTTACGAATTATCCTATTACATTTTTTTCCTGTTAAGCATTTTCCTAATTTCATGCATGTAGAAAAAATATATGTGATAATTTCAATAATTCATTATGAAATCCACCCAACAAAAACAAAATATGGAATTATGTCCAGGGTAGACATGATTTATATGGGGATAAGGATAAGTTTGCATTAATTATGGGTTAAAGACATACTTTTCCTAATCCAATGGATTAAACACTTTTCAAGAAAGATAAATTTTACTCTTTCTAGAGTGGTATTCAAATAATATCATGAATATAATTTTGATGAATGATTTGATATTAAAAGGCATAAAAAACACTACATTATGATTTTGAAGAAAGATTTATTATCTCTAGATTTATATTTCATTCTAACTAAAAAATTATGTCCCACATTAACCAATAATTTCTTCCTTTTCAATGATAGATATAGTAATTTTTTTACCTAATGAAGTTGATTCCATTATTATTTAATATAATATATTACATGATGGTTCACTTGGTCAGATTTATATTACTACAAGGTCTCGTTCATTATAGATTGATATACCCTATTAAAAGGTATTTAATTTTTTTGAAAGGGTATGCCCAAAATCAATTTATAATAGAAGGATATATCTTACATATGGATTCATTTTTGGGTAATTTATCAAATTTGGTACTGTTGTCTGATGTAGATAACAATTATCTATTAAATTATCATCATAATAAGTGCCTATTAGGTGAACAAATTTCTAGATGAGTTGTTGTGAAAATTACCATTATAGACTGGTAGAAGTCTCTCTATTATGTTTTACATAACATTATAGTGGTTCCACTATATGAATAAACTCAAAAACTAATTCATAAGTATTTTAATCCATCAAGGGATGAAATATAGATATTAGATACACAAAATCAATAATTTATTAAATGGTTTTAAGAAAGTATTTTAAAGAAGCCATCTAAAAATCAGATTTTAATTTTAAAATGACTTTGGTGGCTATCATGAGGAAAAAATTTACATTTATTATATTAAAATAGTTATGTAATTAATAGTTATAAATCCTATAAAATGGAATAGGATGAACATAGTATGATGAAAAATTGTGTAATTATACTTGAAGTGGAATTGATATGTGAATTATTTCTAATGAAATAACTTTGGAATCATAAAAAAAGTATATGTTTTGGATTATAAAACATCCAAAGTTCTTAATTTTTGATCCAAATGGGTTGATAATAGGAGTTCAGATAAATTTGACCAATTGGAATTCATAAGAGTGAATTTCAGTAAATAACTTTACAAATTTGAACCATTCATATTGGAATCATAGGTAATACAAGTGTTTTATACCCTAGATCTGACAAACACAAATTATTTAATTATTTTGTTATTAACTAAAAAAACTACATGGTCAAATAAAAATTAAACTATGGATGACCTCTATATTGGGACATGATATTTTTTTCCTAGGGTATAAAATTTATTGTTTGTCAGAGGATAATAAAATAAGGGGATTTATATACTTTATTATAACTTTCCTATATCGATTCACTCTATAGTGAATAGATCATAGCGTTATAGAACTACATGCGCACCTCCCCATATGCCTGAGGCTATTGACAAAATACAAAGACCTATTATGGTATCATGGGGATACTAAACACTAATATTATAGTATGAAATATGAATGGAAATAATGATAATAATTTACATCATGATAAATAATGAGATAACTAACATCAAGATATGTTCCTATAAATAACATATAACACCCATTCTATAGAGAAGTGAACGGTGTATAAATCATACACGGTATAAAAACATCATAAATATCCCCTATGGTTGGACCCTATACATCCATATCCAAAATAATAAAAATAAAAAAGGGTTGAAAAGATTGTAAAACTAGTCCTATGTCCATTCCCTATCTCATCTCCCATGATCCATCCAAGCCAACCCAATCAAATATAAATCATTGTTATTATACCCTTGTCTTGTCCTATAATTATGATGATTGGTTAACTACCTCAGGTTTCCCAAGTAGCGTGTGATTACAACTAATTAGGCTACCGCCAACGATGACCCTAAATATTTCAGGTATAAGTAAAATGGAATGATAGTGAGCATAATAAATTAAATAAGGTGAAACAAACAACCATCATGAAACCTCAGGTTCTATGGGGACACATGGGATGAATTATACATACTTCATCTAGTTCAAAATGTCTCTCAATATGATATATATTTAACAATTATGGGGATATGGTTCCCCTACGTGTGATTATATCAATTCATATCATACTTAGAGGGAACAATGTCCACCTTTTAAATATCATGTATATTAATTGGGGGAAATTTACCCACCTCATAATCCTTGTAAAAAAATCGGAGGAAATAACACCCACCTCATAAATCTCAATGCACATACCAGGGGAATGATTCCTACCTCATGAATCTCATAACATAAAAATGTGGGGAATGGGGATTTCCCCTTGAATCACATAACATATAACTGAGGAGAAGGATGAACGCCCCATGAATCTAATAACACATAAATGAGTAGAATGGATCATTACCTAGGAGTCATTGAACATAAAACTTGGTGAATGCTGCTTTCCCCTTGAATCTCATAATGCATAATATAAGTAAATAATTTCTACCATATGAATCTCTTAAAACATAACCATGGTGAATGACACCCATACCAGGAATTTTATAACACATAACCTTGGGGAATTGTGACATACCCATGTATCTCATTTATTATAACTAGGGGGAATGGACCGTGTACCTTGTATATCATATGTCAATAATTTCGGGGAATTGTGATAGACTCAGTAATATATTCTAAAAATAATCTTAGGGAAGTGAGTCCTACCAGGTATTCTCATATATTTTCCACCATATATTTTTGAGTTGAATTTTTTCGGGAATGATTTTATAAGAAATCCAAAGTAATGGTTTGTTTACAATAAGAAGGATCTGGATGAAGTGATACTTGGAGGATAGTAATGGACCCATCCTTATAAGACTCCCATGGATGATATAGGTTAAGCCCCATTTAATGTTGTTCGCAAATGGATATTGATTGTTTGTAATGTTTTATTTGTTAAAAAGGGAAGAGATGATGTAATAGAGATCATGATGTTAATTTGGGTTATTTTTTATAAATATATTGGTAGGAAAATTTTGAAATTTAGCTAAGTTTTGAGTTCTGTAGGAGGATGAATCAGTAAAGGTCATTTGAGATACATAACTACAAGTTTCTAACTATATTAGTGTGATCTAGGATTTTCATAAATATCATTCAAGATTCTAAAAACAATCATCTATGTATTCATAAAGGAAGGGATTCCCAAGTATCATGAAGTGGTGAGATTATGAAGAAAAATATACACACAAGGATTATTTTTATGCATCAATCTATGTGATGAGGAATCTATATTCATGGGGATGGTACTCAAGTGGAAAATAGTGATGTTTGGAATGTACCAGAGGAGGATGAAAACAACAATCAACCATTTGTTTCCACATTATGGTGATCAATATTTGGGGGAATTAATTTGAGAAATTAAAAATCCCAACTTGAGCATTTCAATGGATTTGTGCCAAGATGTGATGTATATTAAACACATGATGATGTCGAAATGGTTAGCTAGAGGTAACCTCACCATGGAGCTTGTCATGGTGTAATTTAAATCTACCAATATGAGATGGAAATCCAAACACCAGAATAGATTTGTTTATGATTAGTTGATGAAGGATGCATGGGTAACCTCTAGATGATGTATTGTCAAAGGGAATAATATTTTGATGGGTTTTTATGGAAAATTATAAAATATTACATAGTTCTGGGGTTATTTTTTTGGTGATTGTGAGACAAAAAATGAAAAATTCCTTACCAAATCTAATAATTATTGTCATATTCTTTAATGTCTCAAATATCATAGAGCTTTGTTAGGATCCATGATTCAAGTTGAAGTAAGTTGAATAACTCACAAAGAATATTAAAGAACAAAGTATAAATCAATGAAGTATCATTGTGAATGGAAATGAATGAGCCGGATGTATAATATTATTTACTCATTCAACCTTACATTCTTCAAATATATAAATATTATGGGAAATCATGACTATATATGATCTGTGTTTTCTTTTTATCACAAATAGAAAATGGGAAATTGTAGTGTTAAAGATAAATAAATTGTGAATTAGTTGTATTTTAAAATAAACCTTATAACCAAAGGTTAGGGAGGTTAGTTTCTATAATATTTTAATTGATTTAATTTGAATTTAAAATAAGTGAAAGGTGAACTTCTGAGTGTGAAATATTTAATAGAAATATCATCAAAATGGGAGCTTTCTATCCCATAATATAGAAGAAGAAAAAGTGGTTTCTATATTTGAATATGGAAAAATATGTTTTGGTATAGTGTGATATTATAAAAAAAGAGGAAGTGAGGAAGAATATGAAAATAGATACCATATGTAGTGTTTTATAACATATTTATGAAACAAAAGAGAGTGAAGAAGATTCTGATGAATACCATCAATAAACCATTAATAAGAATAGTAGGGAAATTGACACCTTATTAATGGTCATATTTACAATAAAATAATGAGTTTTGAACTATATAGAAAAGAATAATGATGAGTTATAGTAACTAAACAATAAAAATAGAGTTACATAAATATATTGGAAGAAAGAAAAGAAAGATAGTTATAGAGGAGTTTACTACTTTCATTGTGAATAAGATGTCAAGGAT
The DNA here is from genome assembly GCA_963277665.1 of Viscum album. Classification (NCBI taxonomy): domain Eukaryota; kingdom Viridiplantae; phylum Streptophyta; class Magnoliopsida; order Santalales; family Viscaceae; genus Viscum; species Viscum album. Next base: position 398,879,602 of record OY728127.1, on the reverse strand, counting down.
ATCAACCATTCATCCTCTTAGAATCAAAATATATTTTTTAATTATCCCATGTTGCTGATGGATATACTAACATGTTTATAAACTATGGGTATTATATCCAAGAGTAGTGTGTGAATGAGGTGGGATGCAACCGTGCCTTGTGAAAAGAGTTATTGAGCCCTAAAAATTGCAAGGTAGTGATCCTTGGTATGGAGTGACCAGAACCACATTGTTTCCACCAAACAATAGTGAATTTTTTGGTTAATTAGTACATCGATACATAGGAAAATTCATGGTTTATGGAGTATCCCAGTGTGGGTGAACAAAGTAAAAATAATTGTTCCCTACATGCATTACATTCCTACATATTCACATATTATCCCACGAGGTGGTGTAAAATTGAAGTCCAACATTAGTTAAAAATAGTTCCTAATAATGTGGGAACATGATTCACAAATAAAAATTAATTTAAAGTGAATTTTTTTAAATAATCACATCCTGATTCTCCAACCTATTAGGGTTCCAAAGAGTCAAATCAATTTGTATAAAAGTGGGGATTTGACATTATGTTCAACCAAAGGATAATTTTGGTGATATTATTAAATAAATAAATCCAATAGTTAAGTTGTCATTTTTCAATGGTATAAGATTCTAGAAGTGGTAAATATAACAAACCCACTCTTTAATACACACCTAAACATGATTTATTACATAAACATGAACATAAGATAACTCTGAGGATCGAGAGGTCGAGTGTATTGGGAAATTAAGAACATTACACAATAACTTAAAATATAAAATATGAAATATTCATTGGAAACCCCTTTTACATGAACACAAAATTTCTTCATACTTAACATTTCATCGGATAACCTAAGGATATACATAAGAAAAGGGTGAGCTATAAATCTCAGTAAGGGAGTAAACAAGGCATAACATGAAGAATACAATACATGTTAGGAAATTGGAATAACATTTAAGCATAAGGGAAAAATGAACATAATGGCATGATATATCATTATTATCATAACATGGAGGTTTGGAAACAACATAAAACATGGTGTTATCATGATCCAAGGCATATTGCACATTCATTGTCCTGAGTAAACCCTTATTGCACATGCATTAGCATGAGTAAACCCTCATTGCGCATGAATTAGAATGAGTAAACCCTAATTGAACATGTATTATCATGAGTAAACCCTCATTTAATGTAGTGTATTATGATAGTAAACATTACCCAATGCATTGGAGGGCTATCAGGGAACACCCTTTATAAACATTTCATTTCATGCATTAGTGTGCCACATGAATCATATAACATAGAATCATTACAAATAATCATTTATTCCAAGATAAAGAAATTTAGAATAAATAAATGAAATTATATAATCAATAAATATATGTGAATAATGTTTAATACCCTTGATAGATAAATGGGCATGGTATTCACTACACGATGATTTTGGCATGGAAAATTGTAGTGCAATTTCGACAGCATAACGGTGTGACATAAAAATTCATAAAAATGGTGGATGAGAGAGAAAGGAGTATCTCATCATATGTAAATGAAATGGAAAGTAAGGGGTTAATATAGATACAAGTCCCAACACATGGAATTTAGAAATATAAGGCGTAACATAATAATGAAACTTGTGGAAAGAGAAGAAATGAAATAACTCTTATGAACTTTCAGCATGGTAACGAGTGTACATGGGAGGGATTAATGAGAGGGAACAGGGTATATAATCATTAAAACATAATAATTTCAGTACGGGGGAGGTGATAAATCATACCCTTACATTTTAATTGAATTTAAAAAGGTATAAAAACATAATGAAACTTCAACAAAAATGAGAAAAGAAGAAATCCCTAATGAAAATTCAGCTTGGTAATAGGTGCACATTAGGGTTCATAAGAGGAGTAAATGAGACGGAAATGGGATCTCATAATTTATAAATAAAATGGGTAGTAATTAGGATATTTAGTAACATATCCCAACATATTAATAAAATAAATTAAAATATATAACATGAAATAAATTCTTGATAAAAGAGGCGGGTGGAAGATCCCTAATGGAATTTCGGTATTGTAACGGGTGTGATTAAAGGATCACAGGGGTTTTATGAGAGTTAAAGGAAAATATAATCATATATAAATAAAATGGGTAGTATGGGGTTAATGAAACATCATAACCCAACATATAAATAGGGATGTTAGGAATAATATTGTAAAAGAGTAGCTTGAATGGAAATCAGAAGAGTGAAATCCTTTATGAAATTTTGGCATAGTAACGACTTAGGTAAGGGTAAAAATGAGAGAGGATAAATAATTACTTCTTAAATTACGTCAAATGTAAATCAATATAATTATTATAAAATAATCACATTATAACCATTAAAAATTACAAGAACTAATTTCAAATTGGATGCTTGAATTTGAAAGGAGGGGAGGAAAGTGAGGATCCCTTACTTGGATGTGTGTGACTTCAAGAGCTTGGGGATGGGCTTTATGAGAGATTGAGGTGAATTGTGAGGATTATTGAGAGATTATGTCAGAGTAGGGACATGATCCATGTCTTTTGAGTGATGATAAGTGGGATCTTTGGTGGGTTTATATTTGAAAGGAGATGGAATTATTTATTATTTAGGTTTTGGACACTACAAATTAAACTAATAAAAATTACAAACCATCCCTTGGTTTTTTCCCATGGTTTTTTCCAAAGTGCAGTGGAAAACATTATTTTATAAGTAAAATTGACTAACTTGTTAAAATATTTGGATTTCTTATGTGGAGGTGAGTATCACTCTCAAGGAAATCATTTTAAAAAGTTAAAATATTTTATAATTCATGGGGGGTCCACTAAGGCACAATAAAATTAATCAATAAAATCTAAAATCACATTATCAAAAATTTAAAACATATATTGTCTGAAAAACCATTTTATATTATTTTATTGCATCACTATTGGGACATAGTGATGTCATAAAACACATTATATATTTAAACGAGATTTAATTTTTACCCAAAAATTGGACTTTTATGAAAAAATAACCATTAGATAATTTCAACTTTCTAAATCCAAAAATTATATTATTTTTCTCTAAATAATTTTATAAATATGTGAATTTATTATTTTAAAATAAAAATTGAAAATTAATTGAGAATTCACGGGTTTTGACAGAAATCGCTTTAAACCTTAATAAAAATTACAATTGTATTCATAAAAAATATATGATCATTTATATTTAATAAAAAGTAATTTAGTTATAAAATTTTATTAAAATTTTATTTAATTAAAAAATCCATTACTATATCAAAATATATTTATTAAAGGAATTTAAATATTAACTATAAATACTCTTTGTTCTTTAAAAACCTTTTGCAAAGTAACAATAATAAAATGAATGTATATACTTTATACAAAAGAACATAATCATAGTGCTAGGGTTTTGTTACATGACCCCTTATAACACCCGCATAAGACCTAAGAGTAATTTCTGTGATGGTGACAGAGTCTTAGGGTGGCATGGAAAACATCACTTGGGTGGTAATCTTTATTAACATCCACTTCTCCTGTAGGGGGTTCTGTTCAAGCATAACATATTGAAGCTCGGCTTGGTCTTGTTCAAGAGCGAAGTCCAATGAAACTAAATTATTTTTGAGCTCTAATAAATGGGCTTCCTATGGAGAAATTCTACTAAATGAGGCCATCAATTCCTTTATCTGAGTAAATTGGATTTTTTTAATCCCTATATTTATACTAATCATGTGATATTTGTTCAAGGGCTATATTAGCAACAGTAACAATTCATAAAGGTATTTTAAAATCCAAAAACATTAAACCAAGCTAGTGAATATGTTTTTTAACCATTTTACATAATAAGACGTTTAATTAGATCAAGATTAATTTTTGTTAATAATATTTTGGGTCGTTACAATCTTCCCCCCTTAAGAAATTTTTCCCCCGAAATTTATTTTTACATACTAAGTTGAAAAAAAGTGAGGATACTTCTCCTTCATCTCTTTAATGAGTTCTTTAATATTTCCTATTACAATTTCTTTTAGTAGAAAGGGTTCATGCATCACAATGGAACCTCATGATATTTCCAATATTATCTACTTCCTTTACCCAAAATCACCTCAAGCGTCTTGGATTATATCGATAGAAGTAATAATAAGTCATTAAAAAGATATTTATTACATATAGTTTTGAAATATATTTTTGAACTTGTTTTTTATAAAAACGTTTTAATGTCTCATCTTAAAATATTTCAAAATAGGGTTTTGGAATATCAGTTCTTCTGTTTCCCTAAAGAAATAAGTCATTAATTTGATACATATATGATTCTCATGCATCACCCTATTTTTAAGAATATAGAAAATCATTTAGTGCATCATAATTTTGAAATAAAGAGAATAATTTGAAAAATCCTTGATGGTACTTCCCACTCTTAGCATGGTAAAAATTTTAGAGGGAAATATTATCCAATAGATGGTGCCTAATACTTGAAATAATTGTACAATTATATAGGTATTGGATGCCTCATAAAGTTTCTTTCATGTATATTTTATATTTGAAAAAGTTTCAAAGTCATCTGAGCATGACTTCAGGATAATCTCTCCATGTATTTCTTTAGTAAGAGAGAAAATAATTTTTTCATGATCTTCCTCCTTCAACGTTTTTACTAAGAAAAATAAAATACAATTAGTGGGTTTGAAAACATACCTAATAAGAATGTAAAAAATAAAACATTGGACATCAAAGGATAAAATTGTATAGAATATACTAAATTATGATACACAATGTTTCATTCTAGGTTTTCCATGATCTATTTCATAATATATATTCTTATGGGATTTTTTATTCCCTTAATTATGGTTCATACTAAGATTATGAATTCACCAAAGCATATCCCTAAGGAGTGTCAAACGTAGAGTGTATCACGACCTGTTTTCATGCACCTGTTCTCATTCAAGTTTAGCTCAAAGAGTTGTGTTCAGGTTTTACCCCTATATATATAGGTGCTAGAGCCACCTCTAATTGTTCGTATCCATACATGGATGTATTTTCTTGATAAACCACTTACTCTATACTCACAAAAATTTAGGGATGTTTTTTTTATACTTAGTCGTATCCCTATGTCTTTCATTAGGGTTTTATAATACTAATAACAAATATAACTAAACCAATACTTTGATAACAACTATGAAAACCCCGCTCTTTAATACACACATAAACATGATTTTTTACATAAAATTTCACTTAAGACAACAACAAGGATAAATAGGTCAAGTGGCTTGGAAAATTAGGAACATTACATAAAAACTTAAAACATAAAATAAGAAATATTCATTGAAAAATTATTTTACATGAACACAAAATTCCTTCGTAATTAGTATTGCATGGGATAACCTAGGGACATAAATAATAAATGGGTGAGCTATAAAGCAGAGTAAGGGAGTAAACAAGGCATAACATCAAGAATACAATATATTTTAGGCAATAGGCATATCAATGGAGAATAAGAGACACATGAACATAAATTCATGATATAGCATGATTATAATAACATGGAGATGTGGAAACAACATAAAACGTGGTATTAGTATGAGCCAAGTCTCATTGCACATGGATTAACATGTGTAAACCCTCATTTCACATGATTTATAATGAGTAAACCCCCATTTTACATGAATTAGCATGAGTAAACCCTCATTTCACATGGATTAGAATGATTAAAACCTAATTTTACATAGTGTGTCATGATACTAAAAATTACCCAATGCGTTGGAGTGTTATCAGGGAGCACCCTTTAAAAACATTTCATTTCATGCATTAGTGTGCCACATGAATCATATAACATTGAATCATTAAACAATATCATTTATTCCTTTCCAAAGGAAAGTGGAATAAATACATGAAATTATTTAGTCAATAATTATATCTGGATAAAGGTTAATACCCTAGATTGATAAATGTGCATGGTATTCATTACATGCTGATTTTGGCATGGAAAATTGCGGTGCAATTTTGACAGTATAATGATGTGACAAAAAAATCATAAAAATGGTTTAAGAGAGGGAAAGGGGTATATAATAATATGTAAATTAAGAAGAAATTAAAGGGGTTATATAGATACTTTTCCCAACACAATTAATTTGGAAATAGAAGTCATAAGATAATAAAGAAACTTGAAGAAATAGGATAAATGGAATAACTCTAATGAAATTTCGGCATTGTAATGGGTGTACGTGGGAGGGATTAATGAGAGAGAAAGAGGTCTCTCATCATTAAAACATAAGGAGGGAAGTACCATGGAGGTGATAAATCATACCTCAACATTTTTAATTGAAAATAAAAGGTTACAACAACATAAAGAAACATGGACAAAAATGAGAAAGGAAGAAATCCCTTATGAAAATATGGCATGTAACAGGTTCACATAAAGGTTCATAATAGGAATACATGAGAGTGAAATGGGATCTCATAATTTATAAATAAAATGGGAAGTATTAGGATATTTTGTAACATATCCCAACATAAGAATAAAATAAATTAAGAGACATAATATGAAAATAATTATTGATAAAAGAGGAGGGTTGAAGATCCCTTATGGAATATCATCATAGTAACGAGTGTGCTTAAAGGATCATAGGGGATTGATGCGAGTGAAAGGAAGATATCAAAATATATACATAAAATGGAAAGTATTGGAGTCATGAATCATCATAACCCAACATATAAATATGGAACATAAGATGCATAATGTGAACGAGTAGTTTGAATGGAAATTAGAAAAGTGAAATCCCTTAGGAAATTTTGGCATAGTAACAGCTTAAAGCGGCTTTTTCGGAAATGAAAAAAATAGATTTGTTGTTGTAGAAAGGAGAACAAAGTGGGGATCCCTTACTTGGAAATGTGTGAATTCATGTACTTGGGGATGTTGTTAATGAGATATTGGGGCACCATGGGAGGATTCTAGATAGAGTAGGTAAAATTAGGGACGTTCTCTAATGGTTTTGAGTAAAGAAAAGTGGGATATTGGGTTGGTTTATATAGGAACAAAGAGGGAATTTTTTATTTTTTAGGTTTTGGACACTACATATTAAACTAATAGAAACCACAAACATTACCATGATTTTACCCATGGTTTTTTCCAAAGTGGATTATGAAAAAAATAATTTATTAGGCCAATTCCCTAAATTATTAAAATATTAGGCTTTCTTATGTGAAGGTGAGTTACACTCTCAAGGAAATCATTTTAAAAATTTAAAATATTCTATAAGTCTTGGAGGGTCCACTAAGGCTCCATAAAATTAATAAGACAATCCTAAAATCACATTATTTTAAAGGTAAAACATTTATTGGCCGATCATACCTTGTATAGTATATTATTACACCACTATTGGGTCATTATGATTTCATAAAACACATTATATATTTAAAAAATATTTAATTTTTATGAAATAATTCGAATGTTATGAAAAATTCACCATTATATAATTTCGACATCCTAAATCCAAAAATCATATTCATTTTATCTAAATATTTTCTAAAATATTTTAATTTTTAATTTTAAAACAAAAACCAATATTTTTAAAAAATTCATTAGTTTTGAAAAAAACAGATTTCAACCCATAATAAAAATTACTATTGTATTCATAAAAAATTATACGATCATTTATATTTAATAAAAATTAATTTAGTAATCATATTTGATTAAAATATTTTTTTAATTCATTGATCTGTTAATTTATCAAAATAGATTTTCTAATTTAATTTAAATATTAACTAGAAATACTATTTGTCTCTTAAAAACCATTTACAAAGTAACCATAATAAAATGAATGTATATTTTTTTATACAAAAGAACCAAATCATAGTGCTAGGGTCATCTAACATAACCCCTTATAACACCCGAATATGACCTAAGGGTATGATGTGTGATGGTGACAAACTCTTAGGGCGACTCAGATAACATCGCTCAAGTGGTAATCTATATTAACTGAGACTTCTCTTGTAGGTGGTCTCGTTCAAGCTTAACATATTGAAGATCATCTTGGGCTTGGTCAAGAGCGATTCCCAATGACTCTACCTCCTTTCCGAGCTCCGAAAAATGGGCTTCGTATGGAGAAATTATATTAAAAAAGGCCATCACTTCCTTTGTCTGAGTAAATTGTATTTGTTAAAGACCTATATTTATACTAATCACGTGATCACTATTAAATGGCTATATTAGTAATGGTAACAATTCTTAATGGTATTCTAAAATCCTAAAAAATAAAACCAAGGATGTGTATAAGTTTTATACAAACATTTTACATAATAATACATTCAATTAAATCAAGAGGAATTATCATTAATAAAATTTTGGTTCATTGCAGTAAAAGGAGTTCACAATATATAAGGAATTTATTTTGGAAGTCCCTAGAGATATTGTGAAACAAGGTATTTTTCTTTTGATCCGATATGGAATCATTTTTGAAATAGATTAATTAAACATTCATTTTGATGAATCGGTCAAGTAGGCAATAAATAAGGATCAAAATGATGGTATATTTAGAAATATTTGTCACAGTATGTTTTCTAATGATATATGGATAAAGCATAGGGACTTTTATGGAATGGATTCTACAAAATCAGTGAGTAATGTCAGTGAATAATTCATTATGTTAAAAGGAAATAAAAAATAATTATACCAAGAGTTTGGAATCTCCAATTTAGGTAACTAATTATAAATCATTTGTTATTTATAATTATGGCCATATTTTAGAGGAAATATGTGACTAAAAACATATCTTATATTATGTATTTTAAAAGGATATGTTAATCTAGTAAAAAAGGAATGATAACACTAGCTTCCCAATTTAAAGAGTGTTCAAGTTGCCACCAAGAAAAGTTTCAATCCTTTCAAGTAGATATGGATTAAAGGAGAGCCATGTATGAAGTGTATCTTACATGTGTATAGTATTTTTCCTTAAAAAATAGTAGTATAAAAATAGAGGATATGTTCTTGATGTTTTACATAATGAAAATGGGAGATTAAATACAAGAGAAAAGAGACATGATTAAATATATTTTCTAATAGATCATAATGTAAATGTCTACAAAGAAGGAATTAAATTTAAGAATATTAAAACATGAAAGATAGCATGAATGATAAATACAATATTGCATGGATTCTACTTCATGTTTGAATAAAATGGCTATAAAACTAAATAATAAGTATTTGTAAATCAAGGTGCCTTAAGAGAAGATGAAAACCTCCAAAAAAGATAAATTCTCATATTATGGTAGCCCAATAAGTGGATCTTTGTTAAATAAAGAGATGTAATTTGAAAACAAATAGAGGTATCATTGAAAATATGGAATGGATGGGGCCAATAATTATGTAACCATAATGTGATACTATTATAGAAGATTTAGGCATATTTTGAGCATGTAATTTGAATCCAAAATGCCTAAATTTTACGAGAAATCATCTAAAACGACATCATATTAACTGATTAGTGTTCACATGTGGTATAATTTATATAATATATGTTTTCTCTATTCTAATATTTACCATTTAGGAAGAAATTATACATAAATTGGATAAGGAAAATTAGAAGTATAACCTCCACTTATATAAAATAAAATGAGGGAATATTAAAAATAATGGAGGCTATTAATCTAATTTTTTTTTTATTTTTTGGGATAAAAATTTGGTACTTAGGAAAGATTTCATCAAGAACCAAATTCTAGTTACTCATAAGAACCCTTTTTCGAAGGAATGAAGGAAAATACGGAAACCCAAGGAAGGTGCTACTCTAACTGTTAAAAATATAGAAAAATATGAGAAGAAATATCCAAAAAATAATAAGAAGTATACGATTAATCTCATGAACATTATAAAATAGGAATTATTTTGTATTATCACAAATACAACTCTATGGGATGAGATAAAGACTTATAAAATTATCATACAATGGATAAGGAAACCCAAAAAAATACACTAGAGGAGCATCATAAAAGGATGTGTGAACAAGTTGAATATGCTCTGTAGTTTTCAAAAATCTAGAAATAAGGAAGAATATTTTTTCTACCATCTATGAAGAAATGTTTTTATGTGGTGTAACACATATAAAATAACAAGGATAGGGGGTGGAGAGACTATTTGTAAAAGATGATAAAGATGAAGACAACAAGGTTGATGATGTGCTGATATTCCCTTCTACAAATCTAAAAATTGTAAATAAAAAATTATAAAACAAGGGGATATTTCATTAATACCATCCATATTGCTAAATTTTGGATAATATAATTTACCCCTCTCCCTATATAATTAATGTTTCTAACTATTTTTGAAGAGGTACTAAATTTTGGGGAGACATAATACATAAGTTAAATGTGATGGAAAAAAAATAATATGGGAATAAGTTGATAGTACATATGAACAAGATGGGAAATATATATAGAATTGTGTTTCTAGCAGTTTTATTTTTCATTTTAATATAATGTGGAAGATTCATTTCAAATTGAACTGTTCGTGTTAAAAAACAGCTTTAAAAAGTGCCTGAATAGTGATGACAAAAGCTATCAAAGCCATATCTAAGACTACTAGTGGTATCAAGGATAATTTGGTGAAAAATAAGTGTTATAAGTTTATAAAATTAATGGATTCATACCTCAAAATAAAATCATATAGATCATAGGAACCAATGGTAATATAATAGGGACTTCATGTTTATACTTTTTATAGAAGAATTGATATCACCCATTTATAGGATAGTAAAAGATGTTGAGCTAATGATGTTATTTATAATAAAAGGTGGACACAAAGTAAAGTACCCATAAACATAAATTATATAGATGTTTTGGGGGATTTGGTAGTGAATTTTCTATGTCTATTCAAGTTTACTAGTATCTTAAGAAACATATTAAGTATAGAGGAGATTAAAATATCAAGTGGTATAAAAATTTCAATTGAAACAAGTGATATAGATTGATTTAACAAGTGGAATGTTCTCACAATAATTGTTTTTCATTACTATCTACTTATGTTTTTTTAATGTGTTATGATATCACATGTTAGTTTTTTTTGGGAAAAGTGGAGGGATTTTAGAAGAAATGGTTTTAAATAAAAAAACCCATAAGTGACCTAGACATATTTGGGGTTGTTTACAAAAAATATTGTTTCCTACATGAATCATAGAATTATATGTATTAGAGGATTTTATTAATACCAAAATTCTATGTGGTAAATTAACTTACATATAGTTCATTGAGTCAATATGGATAATTTAATGAAATCAATTTAGAATTTTCTAGAGGAGTTTCTATGGAATTTCAAAGTCCAACCAGAAATATAAAATAGGAGGTAAAAGAGATAAAGGTGAGTTAACAAGTGGTATAAGATAAGTCATGATATTTAGTAGTTCTCCAACTACATAGATAGATAAGAAAATAAATTTAATATTTCTTCCCTATCCATAAAAATAGAGATTATTTATTCCCAAACCGTAGGGGAAGAGTTAAAAAGAAGAATTGTCTCATAGAGGAAGAGTGTAATCCCATGGAGAAAAAAATCTTTTCTTCTATGTAAAATGTGGTATTTTAGGAGTTATCCCCATTCATAGGGGGATTGCGGTCTGAAAAGTGATATCCCTATGATGAAGGTGGAATAGACATGGAGACTGTTGGAGTTGGTTCCCTAGAACCAACTTTTGTGTACTTTAAGACAACTTGTATTTATAGTTTTTAATATTAATAAACTTATTATCAAATCATGATTGTTATTATATGTAACTTAGTATATGATAATATCTTAAGTGTAATTTTCACACTAAAATGTCATATTAGTACCCCTCTATGATGAGAACCCAAAATTGCTACAAAACAATCATTGAATATATGTTCTATAGCTAAATGATATCACTTGACGAACACAAAAATGAGACAGGTTATCAGGGTTGGAGACTCATTGGACATCTAGGCACCTTCTCATTGTGTACACACTTGGTAAATGAAATGTATGGTATTATGCGAAAAAAACCCACCGTTATAAAATCCACATTTATTTGTGTTATTAGATGTTCCTATCTTCAGATGTGAGTATTGATCCTCACACAATAATATTATTATTAATGAGTATTATGAGTTGTGTATTTTGATTTATTTATGAAAACCATGATGACAAATGTTTACGATGATTTAAGATACATTTGGTTTTCCATTAGTATTATTGCATTAATGAATAATGTAAGAAAGGATTGGTCCCTTTGGTTATTTAGTGGAAGTTGATATCTAAGGACCTTTGATGAAACTAACATACAACCTACTTGATTAGAGATATTGTGATAAAGAGATTATATTACATAGTAAGAGTTTTTATGAGGTGTTATGTCATTCCGGCATCAACTAATTTCTATATGGGTGTCTTGGTGTGTTTCTAGACGCTTACCTTGGACTTTAGGAAGTTCCACCTAATTCCACTAAGAAAGTGGCCTAGAGGGTCAGACACTAATTGTATCCAGAATCTTAGTTAAGTAATACAATATTATTTATTGCTTAACAAGTTAAATATATATTGTTCTCAGAAAATTTTTCATAATTATTAATGTATGCTTGATATCATATATTCCATCACTAGTAATTCGACAGAATATAATGTGAGTGGAATATTTATTAGAATATTTTTTTTCTATTTAGTGATTATAAAATTTATTTATTTGTTGGCGAATAAAGAAGTAATATTTATATAACAAATAAATAGTCATTATCCAAGTCCCAATGAATATTATAGAGGAATGTAAGACATATTTTTTAGGTCTGGTGAAAAATAATATATATTGAATATTATTTGATTAAATTACATTTAATTTAATTCATAAGTTAAGACCATGTTAAGGATGTAATAATAATAATATTATAGACATGGTTTCTGAAAGTGATTAAATAAGTAACAAGGGAAACTTGTTCAATTATTTATTTCTAACCCTAGTGACAGATAAACCCAAATATATTATTTTCTTATTGAGACAATTCATTTGTTTGGTTGTTCACAACGAATTTGTAGAATCCTCTCAATCCATAGAGAGATCCATTCTCCAATAATTCTCTCAATAATTGAGAGAGATCTTTCTCCACCTCCCACTCTAATGTCAAGAGATATCAAGGAGAGTTATTTGAAAGTAATTTTCATGGTGATCAATGGTGGACAACACAAAAGATATGATCTTCCGTTCCAACACCCAGAGATTCCTACAATGATGTTTGATGATTATTGGAACATTTGTGGATCACCTCTAGAGGAAATATGATATTGATTACTATAACAAAATAATGATTAAACAAGAATCTCTTTTCATATCCACCCAAAAATAAAAAATTCCAACAAGGTTACTCTTTAATTGGTTAAATTAATTATAAATAAGATTTGATGATCCTCCCACTGGTTATGGTGTTTTATCTCTTATTTATTTTCATGGATTCAATTATATTGGTCACAACATTTAACAAAGTGTATATCTAAGATTTATCATTGATCATGAAAAAAAAAAGTTGGGCCCGACCCATTGAAAACTTCCACTGTGCCTGAAACATTCAAGTGGTATCAGAGTGATGACATAATTATTTATAAGTATTTAAAGAACATTGATTGATTTACAAATTTTGTATTTTGTTTTCAATTCATGTTTAATTGTTATTTTATTTTTAATTTTGAGATATAATTCTTCATCATTCATTTCTAATAGATATAATAAAAATGATTAATTTTATGAACAAAATAAAGTTGAATAACTCATCTGGAGGTGTTGAAAATTCTCTACGAATAACATAGGAGCACATGTTGTTTAACCAGAGTTACACGTTGTGTACTTTCATTCGATGCTCCATGAATTAATTCGGAATTAATTCAAACTATATGTATTGATTACACGTGGTGTATTTATTTCTTACACAACATGTTTAGCGGGACAACCTGGAACACAGTCATTTTGAGTACATGCAGTGTTTCCCATGTACACAACGCGTTTTCCTTTTAAGTCATAGAAGGGCCATGTATATTCGTACATGGACTAACAGACTAGTGAATGTGTAACTCAAGGACCACACACCATGTAGTCCTTTATAGACTCTATTTAATCCAGTTTTTGAGGCATTATTTACATGCTGAGTCCCTAGGTGTGTGCCTAAGATAGACGGTGATAGATGTACACACCATGTATCATGCCTATACACACCACGTACTTATACCAAATTACACATATTTAAAATTGATTTATTATTCTCTATAAACCTTATCGACAATTTCTTGTGTGTGTTCATTAATTTGATAGGACACTCCATGTGATGGGATATATATATATATATATATGTTTAATTAATATCTACATAACGTTCAGATCTTCATATCATGTATGATTCATATTACAGTTGATACACTACATGCATTTAATCATAACACATGATTGAAAAATAATTTAATTCATTTAATCATTATAATTATTGTACACTACATGAAAGTATGTGATAATTTGTGTATGATATATGTCACAAGTGTAAACAGTATATGAGTATAATATATATTGGGTAGATTCAGATGGCTATTCATAGTGTTTCCTCCAAGGTACATTAATGTACATGGGTAATTCTAAAAAAAATTATTTAATTTATTTAAAATTCTGATGGGTGAGAATATCAAGGAAATTTAGATGATAGTTAAGAAAAAAATAATAGATTAATTAATGTAGATAATTAATTGATTCAAGAATGATTTATATTAAATAATAATGATTAATAATTGAATTCTAGTTTTATTAAATGTGTAATTCACTGAATGCATGTAGATGATCCTAATCATAGATCATACCTTTGTATGTGATTGGTTTCATTTAATTTATTATTAAATTAATTTTTTGGCATGCGTGCCTTCTATCCTCTCATTCTATATGGGATTTTGTTCCCATGGTTTCTTTTATTTAAACCCTTTCCCCCTCACCTAAGTGTGGGTAGATGAATATGTAATGGATGGAGATCCAAATATAGAGGAGGTGGTTCAAGTTTGGAGCTGAGGTGAAACCAATCCAAGAGAGATACATAGGTGGATAGGTGGAAAGCTATAGCATGGACCTTAATTGGTTCAAGGCATTTTTCCCTTAGGTCAATGATTATTTTATCAACGGCTAGATAAACAAACAATTAATAAATTCTCCGGATCATACCACTTTATTTTATTTTATTTCATGTTTCATGGGTATTTTATTACGGATGTTTTCTTGCAATCACATGAATTAATAAAATTAACAATCATGCAAGATTGAACTAAAATAAATTGGATTATGTGTAAATATTGTCAATGTCATGGTCAATAACTTATGTATATCCACTTAATATTAACCAACATGTCATAAAGATAATAATTGTGAATTTGTGCATAATAATGATAAAATCCCTCAATAATATATTTTAAGTTTTTATAGCCTTCCAATACTTCAATTAAAGTCAAACCATGGTTTAAAGTATTCGATCAACCAATGTTGGGGTTTTTTCAATTATCGGGGAATTCTAACTTGATCTTTTGGGTTTAATTAACTTAGTTCACATAAAGGGTTGACTAGCAAAGCAAGAATTGAGGTAACTTAGATGAAATGTTTCAGGAAATCCAATATAAGGATTATAGTTTTGGGGAGTCCACTCAATAAAATAAGAATCTGTGATTTAATGAATTAGAATTTAGAATGCCCACCTAAAACCATTCATGTTTCTTGACCAACCAATGTTTGGGTAATGAGAAGGGTAATATGGATCATTTCTACTAGAATGTCGAAGAAACATGATATTCCAAATCCATTGGTGATAACTACTGTTTTTAGATAGAATAATGTGAGATTAATAAATATAATATTTATTTACTTGTCTAAATTTTATTAGATAAAATAATAACATTCATCTTATCTTATTTTTAGAAACAACAATAAAATGACTTCAATCATATCACTATGATCTATACATTATAAGGATAACCTTCTCACTAGCAAAATTTTACACGACCGGTAAAGGGGCTTACATGTAATCCTTTTTTATGAAATGAAATTGTATGTGCTGGAAAAATCAATTCCTGAAGCACTTGGAAATGATTATCCTGATGAAGATTTGTCTCCATATGAGAAGCATTTGAATGATGCTACATATATTTATTTTTTAATGCTATTATCTGTGACTAATGAAATTTTTAAGTAACAAGAGTACATAGATTCATATAACATGAGGTCTAACCTTTGGGATCCCTATCAAGAGAAGGTGAGACAAGATAGATATAAGATCTGTAATGCTCTGTTTGAAACTAAACTGGGAGATTCTGCACCATCTGGCCTTATATAGTCAACCTTATTAGCTATACAGAAGGCATAGGTATCTTAGGGATTAAATCCTTAGATGAGTTTCATACAGATATCATACATTCCTCACTACCCAAGACCTTCTCCAATTTTATTATTAATTAAAATATGATAAATAATAAGAAGAGACTTTTAGAACATTTTAACTTGATTATCCAAGTGGATAAGGACATAGGTTGTAAAAACCCATAGTATTGTGAGGAATAAAAAAATGAATAACAAGGAAAAGGGACCTAAGACTAATAAAAAGTCTAAATCTCCCGAGAACCATCCTTCGAATATGAATAAGATCCATAGTTAGGGTAAGGAAAAGGAGGTATTATGTTTTTCATGGGACAATCCAGGCCACTAGAAGAGGAACTACACCCAAAATAAAGGGGAATATAATGGTGAATTTGTTATCAAGTGTAATATTTTAATATCTATAGATTGGTTATTTTATATAGCTTGTGGTTATCACATTTGTATCCAAATTCAAGAACCAAGTATATTCTAAAAGATTTCTAGAGGAGAGGTGGATCTGCGAGCTGCTAATGCTGCGAGGCATGATACTCTAGACAGTGGTGACTACCACATTTCATTTCAATCAATAATTTTTTTTAAAATATTTTTATTATATATATATTTTTACCAAGAACATAATTTCTATATCATTCCTTGATACATATGGTTTTATTTTCATGTTTGTTAAAAAAATTTGTTTCTTTTATAACGACAACATATGTTATGGTATGTATCATTTAAATAACGATCTTTATGTATTAAATTTATAAAACCAAGTATTTCAAATTGATAATGAATCATGTTCACAATAATCATATAACACCTAGCTTTGGATTCACCATCTTGTTCTTGTAAATGAGAACCACTTGGTAATGCTATGTCAAGATGGTTATTTTTAATCTTATGAGATAAAACCACTCGAAATATTTCATGATCTTTTACAAGGAACAATGAACAAACAACCATTTGGTGAACATAGCCAAGGATCCAAGAAGATTCTTGTATTGGTACACACTAATGTGTGTGAACCATTTTTAGTAGAATCTAGAGGTTTATATTCATACGTTATAAATTTTAATGATGAATTGATTAGATATGGGTATTTCTACATGATGAGGTATAAGTCTGAGTCCTTTGTGAAATTCAATGAATTAGATAATTATGTATAGATTAAACTTGGAAACAATATAAATAATCTTTGATTGGATTGAGGTGGTGAATATCATAACCAATAGTTTATTGAATTTCTATGGGAGTTTGGGATTCTATCTCAACTCACTCCACCTTACATACCATAGTGGAATGGTGTTAGTGAAAGGAGTAATCGTACCTTTTTAGACATGATAAGGTTAATAATGATTCATGCATAACTTCCATTATTGTTTGGGGATATTCATTATAAATAGTGGAATACTAATTAAATTTAGTACAAAGTAAAGAGGAAAATGGACTTAACTTCATATTATGGAGTGGAAAGGAACTCATTTTTTTCATACACATGTATGGGGTTATGAGGAATTTTTTAAGGCATTATCAGGAAACAAACTAGAACCCTAGGACACAATGTCTATATTTATAGGGTATTATAAGAAAACAAAGATATGATATGTATAAAACCCCTTAGATATGAAAGTGGTTCATATTTCTTAAAAGGTATCAAATCCTCAAAATGGATAGTGGGAGAAATATTGAATTTGATGAAATTAATGCTCAAGATACACAAGAGTTAGTATAGTAAAAAGTTACACAAGTCCCCAATGGAAGAAGTAGTTCCGAAAACATAAGTACTACATAGAAGAAAAAGTTAGGTATGATAATCAGACACATATGGTTTTCTAGTCACCAAAGATGGTGACTCATTATTCGTTGGCAATGATGAACTTATCTCTTACAGAGAGATAATAGAGAGCCTGGAATATACAATATAGAAAGAATCCATGAATTCTAAAAATGTATTCCATGTATCAGAACCAAGTATGGGTTCTGGTCAATGCGTCGGTTGATGTAAAGAATGTTGGGTGAAAATGGGTATTCAAGAGAAATCTAGACTTGTAAGGTAAAGAAAATACCTATAAAGAAAGGATAGACGATAAAGGGTATAAATAGTTTTAAGTAATTGACTATGATTAAACCTTTTAACCATTTTCCATTTTTATGTTCATAAGAATTATACATACTATATAAGCATACCATGAAAATAAAATTTTGTGGATAGATTTCAAAACTGCATTACTTAATGGGAACCATCAGGAAGTTGTCTATATGACACAGCATGAAGGGGTTGTAATTATAGGTGATGGAAAAATGATTTTCATGTTTCATAGATCTATATATGGATTGAATCAAGCATCTATGTCATGGAACATTCGATTTGATAAAGCTATACAAGAATTTGGTTTTATTAAGAATGAATGTGATCCATGTGTTTACCAGAGGTTTAGAGGGAATTCAGTTGTTATCCAAGTATTCTATGTTGATGAAATATTACTTATTAGAAATTACTTACCAGTCTTATAGTATGTTGAGGACTAGTTAAACAATGGTTTCTCCAAGAAGTAAATAGGTGAATCATAATATATTCTAGTGATCAAGATCATTCATGATAGATTTAAGAGGCCACTTGGACCGAGTCAAAGTACATATGTTGACCAAATACTAAATAGATTTACTATGGAACAATCCAAGAGGGGATTGGTTCCAGTGCCACATGGTATACATCATTATATTAAAATGTGTCCTCAAACACAATTGTTAAAAGAGATAATGAGTAAGATCCCATACACTTCAGTAATATGATTAATCATGTAATATATATTATACAATAGGCTTGATGTTTCTTATGCATTGAGCATGGTAGGAATATTTCAAGAAGATACATGATAACATATTTGGACAATTATTAAGGCCATCCTTAAGAATCTGAGAAGAACTAAGGATATACTTTTATTATATCAAGGAGACGATGAGCTAGTTTTCAGGGTTTATACTGATGCTAGTTTTTAGGCATACCATAATGATCTGAATTCATAATCATGATATTTTTTATGTATCAATGGAGGAATTATGAGCTGGAAGAGTTCTATGCAGTCAGATCTTTGTGATTCTATAGTGGAGTCTGAGTATATAGAGAATTATGATGCAGCCATGGAATCTATTTGGATACAAAACTTTGTCCAATATCTTGATTTTGTACCTAGATTCAAAGACCCTATCACATTTTATTGTGATAATACTACTGTAGTGGATCTTTTAAAAGATACAAGGTCACACCAATGGATAAAGCATATAATTCATAAGTTTCACCTCTTGATGGATCTCTATTAGAGGGGTGATGTTGCAGAAAGTAGAGTACCCAGGGAAGATAACATGATAGATCCCTTGACTAAAGGTATATCGTAATAGAAGCATGGGTATCATGTGAGAGCTAGGGAACTGAAGGTTGTTAGCTGTTAGCTCTAGTTCGAATGTGATTCTATTGCTATTGGTGCCCTAGAACCAACTTATATGTACTTTATGATAAACTTTATTCATATTTTTTGAATATTAATAAACTCCTTGACACATCATTATCTTTCCTCTACATAATATAGTACGCGATAATTCCTTAAGAGTACCTATTGCACTTAAATGTCAAAGTTGTTCCTTACTATGATGAGAACCCAGATGTGATATGAAACTATTATTAAATATATGTTATATAACTAGATGAAATAATTTTACTAACAAAAATGATACAGTCTATCATGGGTAGAGACTCATAGGAATTTGAGGCACCTTCTAATGGTGTACACCCTTTATAATATCTAGTGTAGGATATTATGAGCATGATACCCGCTAGTAGGAAATACATATTTATATTTTTTATTTTAATTTCCTATAATAAAAAATTTATACAGATCTACATACATTAAGATTATTATTAATGATTATTTTGAGTCGCTTACTTTTATCTAATGATGAAAATTATGACAACATATATTCATAGTGAGGTAGGATATGCTGGGTGCTTCATGAGTAATATTTCATTAATATATAATGTGAGATAGTATTTTTCCCTTATATTATATAGATGATGTTGATATCTCATTCCCTTTGATTGAAATGATATAGCCTAAATAAATCTATGGCCATGGTGTTCTATATGTAAGTTCAATTTCTAGGAAGTCTAAGAAAGAGACATCGAGCACATAGGTTGATGGCACTAGCATGCATCCTTCTTGATTAGAGATATCATGATAAAGAGATTATATTATATAGTAAGAACCATATGAGTTATTATTTCAATGAGGCATTAACTTCTTTCTCTATGGGTTCCTTGGAATTTTGATAGATGCTAACTTTGGACTTTAGGAAGCTTCACCTAATACCATTGAGAAAGAGGCCTAGAGGGTCACACCCTAAGTGTATCCATAATCTCAGTTAAATAATATATTATTATTTATTATTTAACATATTGAATAAATATTAATCCTAGACATGATTTAATAATTATTCATGTATTATTTATCACATATACTTCGTCACCAGTTATTCGAGAGAATATAATGTGAGGGAAATTTTAAATAAATATAAATTTTCTATTTAGTGAATACAATATTTATTTATTTATTAGTGAATACTATACTAATTTTTATTTATTAAATAAATATACATTATTCATGTCTTGATAAATATTATAGGGGAATGGAAGACTGAGTTTTTTGGTTTGAGGAAAAATAATAAATATTGAATATTATTTGATTAAGTAATATTTAATTTAATTCAGAAGATAGTGCATGTCAAGGAAATAATAATAATAATATTATTATAGAAATGTGGTTCCTAAAGGTATTAAATAAATATTAATAGGATTTTGTGAAATTATTTATTTCTAACCCTACCGATATATAAAACCAATCATATTATTTTCTTATTGAGCCAATTGATTAGTTTGGTTATGTACAATGAATTTGGAGATTCATCTCAAGCTCTATAGTGATACCTTATCCAAGAATACTCCCAATAATGGAGATATATCTTTATCCACCTCACACAGTCAAGTCAAGAGAGATCAAGGAGAATGATTTTGAAGTAATTCTCATTGTGATCAAATGTGGATGACGCAAGCGATAGGATCATCTGTGCTAGAAACTGATGATTTCTTTGATGATGTTTAGAGATTTATGGAACACGTGTGGATCACTACTAGAGTAAATATTCTCTTGATTCCTACAACACAATGATAGTAAAATGAAGATCTATTGCCATATCCATCATTGAAGAAAGAATTACAACAAGGTAATTATTTAATTGATTAAATTAATTATAAATAATATGTGATGACACTCACTCTGGTTCTGTTGTATTATCCATTTTCTATTTTTTTGATTAAATTACATTGGTTAAAGATTTTAATGTCATGTAGATCTAGAATTGACCATTGATCATGAAAAAAAGCTAAATTGGGCATGACCGATCGCATGCTTCGGCTACACCCAAAACCATCAGAGACACTAAATGATGGGAGTGAGAAAGAAAACATAATCTTCTTACCATTGTCCCCTTTATATTTAATTAGAAAAGTGGTACATGAGAATAGATTGTCAGAAACATATGGATGGGTATATTGTTTCAACCATATAGGTTTAAGTTATATAAATTTTCAACTCTTATTAAGGAAGGATGGATGCATGGTTTTTTGACAATAAGATAGATATGGTCAAAGTGATTCTTTGAGGATTTATATAGACCCATCCTTGTATAACCCACAAGGGTGACATATAGCAAGGACATATCCGAATTTTTAAAAAATAATGCTTTTTTTTATATTTTTGGATTTTTTTAAAGGGAAGAGAGGATGTATTGGATCTCACAGATCTAATTGAGGTTAATTTATATAAATACATTGGAATGAATATTTTTAAATTTGTCCAAGTACATAGCTCTATAAAAGGATGAATCTTCCTTTCATAAGCATCATTAATCATGCCTATAACCATCATCTTAGTACATGTAATAATGACACCAATCTGCATAAAAATCATGTAGAGTCACATAAGGGTCATCTGATACGTAAAACAATGTGTTTCCATCTATGTAATAATGATCCAAAATATACCTAAACATCGTTCATATTCTAAATTAAATTAATTTACATAGCCATTAAGGGTGATGTATGTAGGGATGATGACATGATGAAATTATAATGACAAATAGAAGATCATGTAATTAATATAAGTATCAATATGAGGGATGAGGCAGCTATGGTCCTAGGTGTGGGTGTCAAGTAAAACATAGGAAAGTCTAGAATGTACTTGAGGAAGATGAGAAAAAATGATCAAATTTTTTTGCCACACATTGGTGATTAGAGTTACACGTTGGATAATTCCCTATAAAAAACTACATATCCCAACATGGAAATTTCAATAGACATATTCAATGATATGTTGTATGTGGAACACTGGACGATGCCCAAATTTTGGGAGAGGTAGCCACATCACGGATCCTAGAGTATTACAATATAAATATTCTAGTATGAAGAGTGTATCCAACCATAGTTGTAGAGATAGGTATAAAAAGTCAAAAAATGAACGAGAAGGGATCCACACCATGCTGTAGTGTTAAAAAGCTGATAATTTTAAATGGGGTTTTCCTATATAAGTGTATAACACATTATAGTGTTATTTATTTACTGTGGTGATAGTGAGTCATCACATGGGGAAGTACCTTCCAAAATGTATGACCCTTTTCATATTCTAAAATATCTCAAAAATCACATAACTATATTGGGAGCTATGATTTTGGGAAAATGAAGTTGAATAACTTGTAGGGAATATCACACTACAAAGGAGAAATCCATGAAGAAAAAATGTGAATAGAACTAAATGAGTTACATGGATAATATTATTTATTAATTTTAGATTACATTTTTTTAAATTTGAATATTATGAGAAATTTTAGATATAGAGGATTTGTTTTTCCCATGTATCATACTATGAAAAAGGGAAATGGAACTAAGGGGAATACATCAAGATGAATAAGGTTTATTTTTAAATATACATTTTGAGAAAAAAAATTGGATGTGAATTTCATTAAGATTTTAATCGATTTGATTATTAATTAAAATTATAGAAAGTCACATTATTGAGTGTGAAAAATGTAAATCAAATGACATCAAAATGGGAGCATTCATGACTGACATGAGGAATTAGAAGGTTGGTTCCATATTTACATATGGAAAAGTAGGTTCGGGTATGGAGAAGTCTTCTACAAGAAGAAGAAACAAGGAATACGAATACAAGAGAGTATATCTAAAGATATTTACTACATATTTTTGAATGAAGAGAGATAAATAGAGAGAAGGAGATTCTATAGAATATGATTAATACACCTCAATTTTCAAAAATAGGGAACCCAACAACTTATTGAAGATATGATTTCCATTAAAATTTATAGGATATTATTACAGTGTATCAATGAATATTAATGAGTATTTCCATAAACTAAACTAGAAAAAAGGAGTTCTAGACTTATTCTGGAAGGAAAAATAATAATAAATATAAGGAGTTTATAACTTAAATTGTGAAAAAACTTCCAAGGAGATAAATAAACGATCCATCTAGAATCCAAGGATTCATTCATCTAAAACCATGTTGTAGTTGAATAGAACTACATATCTATAAACTATTTATGTCTTACCCTATAGAAGATCATGAAGGATGAGGTATGGAATTGTAACTTGGGAAAGGAGTGACTGAGCCCTAAACCTTGTAAGGCAGGGATCCTTAGCACGGAGATTCCAAAAAAAATATTAAATCTATCGAACAATAGTGATCTTATTGGTTAATTTTTTGTATCAAAACACTATTTATTACATGATTTATAAAGAAGGCCAGTCTCATCGAACCATATAAAAAACATGATGTCTCTATATGCATTACATTCATGCATATTCATAAATAGTTCGATGAGGTTGACTATATGTGAATTCCATGGTTTATTGAACATAATTCCGACCGATGTTCAAATAATATTTACAAAGATAAATTAGTTTAAATAAGAAAAATGTTTTATAATGATAAAACCTAGAGGAACCCGGGGGAACTACAATCGAATAAAAATAATATGGGGGAAATGCATCCCAACCAATAATCTCAAGTATAAATGATCAATAGGAAGTATGGGCCATCGATTAATCTCAAATAGATATTCAAACATCTCATGTATAAACATAACAACCTCCGAAGTATCATATGCTTCATGCATTCATTTATTATGTAGTCAATAATTTAAGGGAACCCCATGGGTGACCACATTAAATTGTCATTTTTCCTATAAGATATTACACACATCACTTTGTGGTTTAGCGTCTCGTTTTATATAATTTAATGGGGCACAAACATCCTAAAAAGGATTTTTTTCCTGATGGATTGAAGTGAGATCCATTTATTTAAGTTTGAGCCAAGCATGAATTCTGGTCACCCTGACTACACATCACACATACTTATAATGATGGAATGAGTTTAGAGATAACATAAGGACTATATACCATAAGCTCATAGAAGGAGACTCCTTGAAAATCAGTTTTCACACTGATCTCAAATTGAAGGAATCAAATATTTATAAAATATACACTTAATGAGGGTCAGATGGTCATAACTAGTGGAAGACCACTAAAAAATGATAAAAAATAAAAACATATGGAAGATGAGTGTTATACATACCTCAATATATCTCATAGATTGAACTATGGGTGAATTTGTTATGAAAAAAATGAAAACTCACTCTTTAAATGAGGGAACCCAGAGGAAGATAAGGAAGGTCATGTGTACTACAGTTAAAGAGAATCCTACCATACATTATTATTACTAAAAATAATTTTTAATTATTTATTTATTTGAAAAAATACTCACCCTGACACAATTCACAACTTTAATAGATTTTCCATGACTTGATGGCCGATCATTGTCTCTTCACAGTGTGGTATTTTACTTGCAACATGAAGAATCCATCTTATATGGGGAAACTGGAGCCCCTCACTTAAGGACACAATGATATGAAATCCATGGTCATGGTGTGAAGCAGCTTTGATCTATCCCCATGTAGTGATATCTTACCATAATTCTCTCAATCCACAAGGCTTTTAGTGTGACACAAATGGTTGTCCCATTACCCATTTCCCCTCTCAAAAATTTTATGAGGAAAAAATAATAAGGACATTAAATCCATGAAATATTTCAGTTCGTTACTAAATTTAGTAATTAATTGTTCATAAGGTTCATAGTCACAAAATGATGGCTCCGTTTTTTGTGTAATCTACTTCATTGGTCATTTAAACCTATATTTTAAGGTTAATATTCATAGTGAAAATTCCCCTTTATGGTGTGACAAATGATTTCTTATAAAAAAATTCAATGGAACAAATGTGAGATATAAGATATTATTTTCCAATTTTTTATAATTTAACTATTTTCCAACCATAAAGTGTTAGCCAAAGATGGAAACTTATTGAAATAGGTAAATACTTTCCCCAGGAACCCACCAAAAGAAGACACATTCCTGTCATAGTGCGGTGTCAATCCTACAATAACCTGGTATAGTTTTCCTACATCAAAATTTTGTGAATCTTGGGGATAATACCTACTCCTCCACTACCAAATAATACCTATATCAATAGAGGAAATACATGTGGTTTATTTAAAATTTAAATGGATTCTCCCAACAATATGATATGTTGTTTTTAAACCTCCTCACTATAGATCTATTCATCCTCACACCTTCCTCCAAACATCAATGAAACTCATTGGTAAATAACATTGACTATTTCACCATCATATCTATCTCCCATTCCCATATATTAATTTATATGTGGTTAATATTCCACTACACCCATTTTATAGGAACCATATTTCTACATAGTATATTTTCCATATGTCCCATAATTCATATCTATTACTCCTAAAATGATGCTTTGAGATCGATCTTGACATCATCAGACCAATCACATGATATAGATCAAGTTAATATGAACAAAGATGTGATTCATTGAAAACTTTGTGCATAACATTGAAAAATAAGGGTATGAAATGAATATAATAATGTACTAATATTCTATTTGATAGAAAATGGATACCTATACCTTGGTGGAATCATTCCCTACCTCTGAACACGGTGAAGTCTTAACCTTGGACGCACTCATAAAAATACCCCAAAACTGACCTAGAACTCTTAATTATGACATCACCAATCAATATGTGACCTATTCATACTCTAATTAGTCACCAATCCCTTGTTTATTAGTTATATGTTCTCTAAATTCTTCTAAAAGAGACTTAGTTTGATAATCACCAACTCTCTAGACTCCAACTAATATAGGGGAGAATAGTCCATACTACCATATACTTACTCAAAAGGATCCATTAGGATTGATTCCTAATAACTATTTTCTTTAGAGATTTTTTTCAGTTACTAAGTGGTTATCCAAACATCCACAAAATACTAAGATGTATTCTATCGAAATTTCCTCCAAAATCTGAATGGTAGGTTCAAACTTCTCATTTTTTCATGGGTGTTAAGAATTTCTTAGATGAAATTGTGTACCAATAACATTCTAAAATATCTATTAAAATCCTGATGTAATTATAGAATCCTTGACTAAGAAAATAATTTTATTATTCCCTTATAGACATAATATCTCCCACACATAATTGTTTTCTCATATCATCAATAAATAAAGTCTCACATATTAGTGAGAAATGAGACACTATGATTAATTGATCGCTGATCACCCATACTGCCCCGCAATACATGGTGTCCTAAAAAACCCCATCAAGATTTAAATGTTCACATAATCTAAATTAATATTAGTAATGGGTAATAGATCTAGGTGACTAGTGGGCCATTGGTTCCTGACCTTCACTAGATGAAAGGTGGAGAACTGTGTGATAATGCCTACAATGTCCCTCTTCATCCCAAGCTGCCATTACTACCTATGTATATCATGATAAATCTTAGCCAAACCTTGATTAGTATACTACTTTGAGGTAAATTATTCTTGTATAAGACTCTAACAGATAAACATAGGTATCACAACATGAAATTAAACATGAAGTATATCATAAATATTAAGAGATTATTTTGCTAGAGGATCCCCTTAATATATTTTATCTCTTATAACCATATTGTATAATTCTGATAGCTAACTCCTATACAATGTATTGAGTAAAAAAGATGTTACTGACAGAGGTTTAAGGGTAACTCATCCTTAGAATTCTGTGACATCATAATATATGACTGCAATAAAGGACATCATCTATAATTCACTGTTGGAATCCTGTACCACCTGAGTCCGAGTCTTCCGTCTCAAAACATCAACAATGAAGTTAACCTAAGTAGGGTTATAATATAGTTTTATGTAAAATAACATTAAATACTTTACCCACCTTCATTTTTGATGGTTCTTGTCTCACTACAAGAAAATATATATCAGGATCTTTTAATCAGTTTACACTATACACCACTTACCCAAAATTTAATTCAACCAATATCTCAAGGCATATATGACTGTTGCTAGATCCATTTCATGTTTAAGTTATTTCCACACATTTAGCCTTAGATTCCGAGACCCAAAAGTGACTATATCACCATCCATTATTATGAATTCTCCTTGAATAACACATGATGCATCACAGTATAATGTATACTCTTTACCCATCTCAGGTAAGGTAAAAATCAACCAGCATTTCGACCTTACAGTATAATGTATACTCTTTATGGGGCCGCTCAGTTGGCCGGCCGTGGGTTTGTAACCCCTGGCTTTTTCCTTGTCCGGCCGGCCCGCCTCGGCCGGCCAGCTGTTGCCGCCACGGGACCGGCGAGGCTGTTTCTCCTACTCCGACACCGGCGGCCCGGTACCGGCCGCTGGTTCCCCTCCTCCGCCGCAGCCCGGAACCAGCCGCGGCCTTGGTTCGTCCGATGCGGCGCGACAACGCCGCTCCCCTCCGTCGTGGCCCCGCTTTGGCAGCGGTGCTTTAGTGGTTCTCTAGCGCGGCGTGATGGCGCAGTGTCTTTTTTTTGTCTTCTACGGCGCGGCGCGATGGCACCATGGATTAGTTTGTTTCCATTGGCGCGGTTCGACGGTGTCGCGCTTCTCCACCCTCCCTTTAACAATTTCCGCACGGTGCTTCGGCACCGTGTTGACTTGCTCGTGCCACATCAAACAAACCAACAAGGGGGAGGAGGGTCAACCGTGTTTGTGCGGTCCGACCTCCTCCCGTTATTGCGATAGCAGGCAGCTCAAAAGAAAAGGATAAATCGACGGAAGTATTAACGAACTAACAAATAAAATTAATCCCTACCTCAACGTTGTCATCGAACGACAGTTCGTCACAGAATTAACCGTCGCGGAAGAAGAGGATTGTTGCGGAAGAAAGCGTCACAGTAGGAACATAGTTGGCATTAGGTGATCTCCGAGGAAGGCATCTCTCGCTGTCGTCTGCCGTCGGAGGCTGGCGTTCTTTGTTGGCGGCAGTGCGTTCTTCGCGTTCTTCGTCGAAGAACGAAGAATCCTCAAGACCTCTCTTTTTCTCCCAAAGTCTTAACACAACAAAAACCCAACCATAATAAAATAAGTCCTTCCCTTATTTTATTATCACAACATAAGAACTTGAAATTCTAAAGATAAGAAACGAACAATTAATTCGATGAATTAATTGTAACGATTTAACCGCCCAAATTAATGAGACGTTTTTTTAACCAGAATAAACGTACGGTTTGACTTCATTAAAGAGGGGGGGGGGGTGCGGGTGCGTTACTTAGAAAGAAAGAAATGGTGGGGCTCATGTGGGCCCCACCTCAAAAATATCCTACCAAGTGGTTAGGATATTGCGGTTCCCAACTTATCCGCTTAACTTAGGTTAAGCCACTTTAAGTAAAATAAAATAAATTGACGTACCACCTTTATTTTATTTGTTAACTTAACCCCAAAAATTAAAAACCACACCCGAGAAAACTCAACTCCGGAAAAGGTGTTTCTAAGCAATTACTGGCGCTGCGATTCCATTAGTGCCCTCGGAATTTGATTCCGAGCACCGGTTCAAAAGTTATAAAAACTCGCTCGTTCGTTCACTGAATGTACCCGAGCTAAACTTCAGAAAATGATTCCGGGCACACCTGGCCTCGGAATCAGGTGCCGTCAGAAACTGCGTTCTTGTAAATTCCAAAATAAAATTATGAAAAAAACGGCCCTTGAATTTTTATGGGTCTTTACATTACTCCCACCTCAGGGATTTACATCCCTGTAAAGCTATAACACAAACTAGGGAAACAAAAGCGGTACTGAGCACGCATCTGAGCCTTACGCTCTCATGTACTCACCAGGAGGTTCCCGTACTGCTAGTGAAAGCGCACACAAGGAATCGACCCATCCTCGTAGGACCCATTCTTTTCATTCCCTGATCCCCACTGGAACCTCTGAGAGGGTCACCCCATCGCCCAAGTCCAGCTCCCCATGGTCGAAGAAAAGCGAAGGGTCGAGCTCGTATCTCCTCAGTTGAGATACCTAGAAGTTGTCGTGCACCTGGTGCAACTGAGGTGGGTGGGTCAAGCGGTAAACCACCTCGCCTACCCTGCTGAGGACCTAGAAAGGTCCGTTGAACCTCGGAGATAACTTGTCGCCTCAACCACATTTCTGTAACTCACGTCGAGGTGAGACCCATAGGGAAACGTGGTCTCCAACCTCGAACTCTAGTGGTCTCCTCCCCCCGTCAGCACAAGACTTTTGCTGGCTCTGAGCCGTCCTCATCCGCTCTTGGATGACTTGGACCCTTCTGGTCCTACAAGAGCTGCTGAGATTTCTTCTTTGCCGATAAGAGAAATCCGGTCTCATCCCCTGGATGAACCACATTCTTCGCCTAAAACAATCAATCCCGACATGGATGATACTAACCCATACCAAAGATGACGTCGTAAGGCCTTGACGCTACTACCAAGAGATCCAACCATTACTCTCGCCTCCAAGGGTTGAGCCACACTGTCGGCAACAGTGTGTGGTCACTGGGTCCCCTCCAGTAGGTATCTCAAAGTGAGGGTCAAGTCAACGGTTTTTAAAACAGAACCTCTTAGTAACAACATAGAGAGAGGACAGGAAGGTAAACACCACAAGAAAGGTGTCTTTTATTACTGAAGCTCAACGTAAAAAGAAACAAAGCATCAACAAACAAACATCAACAGAGCTAGAAGCAACATGAACAAAAGTCTCCAAGTCTGGACCTAGTCCCACTCCTATCCATTTGCTCCCGAAGCTCCAAGATCATAGGCCCCAACTGCCTGCAGCTGAGCTCTCCCACATCCACTTGTTCCCTGCGGTCGGGGTGAACCTCTTGGTGGTGGTGGTGGCAACACCTCGAAGCGTCGTCCACCTCCAGCTGCAGGGCCAGCTCCCCTGCCACGGTCTCCTGCTCCATTCGGTCTGCCTCGATTGAACCTCTGCCTCTGCCCGGGAGGTCCTTCATTCATCTGCTGGTCATCTGTATGGCGGGTTGGATAGTCACGAGCAATGTGACCAACTCCGCCGCCGGAGTAACACTATCCACACATGCTAAGTAATTCTCCACCCCGTGTGCCTCGCACAAACGATCATGTGTCATGCGGTCGACCACCTGTAGATCTAGTCCTCTTGGACCTCTACATCATTTGTGTACTACCTTCTGCAGAAGACTCTGCCGAATGCCGGCTAGTGGTGGGTCCTAATGCTGGAGACTGCTCAGCAAGGAAACTCTCCACTAAGAGGGCTCGCTCCGACACCCATGTCTGTGTCAGAATGCTGTGAGAAACGACTGAAGCTCTGATCTCTTGCCTGAGACCCTTCTCGAAGGTTTGGGCCCTGAAGGATGGGTCTCGTACCAAGTCCGTGGAATAGCGCGAGAGATCGGTAAACCTCGCCGCGAACTGGGCTACTGTCTTGCTGCCCTGCCGCAGCTATAGTAGCTCCTGGATGCGCACCGCTCGGAGGGTGGCTGGGATGAAATCTGAGCAAAAAAGTCTCTCCAAGTCTGTCCAAAGGAGATATGCCTCGTCGTGCACCTAGAGCATCAAGGTCCACTATCTGCCTACTGCCGTGTACATGAGGCTCGCTGTAAGGACCACCATAAGGTCAAATGGTGTCCCTACCAAATGAAAAACTCGTACAACAGCCTCCAGTGAATCCTCGGCTGCCTGAGGGTCCGTCTCCCCACGGAACCTGGGCGGTCGCTGATGCTAAAACTCGTGCAGTGCACTAAGGCGACGTGCACCGTCAGTGGCTGGGGCTGGTAGCATCGGTGGCTCGGCGGGTAGAGGTACCACCGGTGCCTCTGCTGTCAAAGGGACCTGTACCAAGTCCTCGTCGCTCGGTGGGCTATCATCACACACAACTCTCGGAACCCTAGATGGCTGCCGTCGTGGGGCCATCCTAAAAAGAGATAGGTGCGCCATGGTCAGAATAGTAAACCCAGTGAGCTGACACAAAGTAATCACAAAGAAAACTTGAAACACACATGCAATCAATGTTTTCGTGCATTAAGTAGGAAATCAGAAGTCAGGGTCCTGGTGTACGGATACGTCGGCCGCCGCACCAACACTGGACTCCCTGGACTGATAACCACACTCAATAGTCTCAACACTATTGCTTCACATAGAAAAATATCAGAGTCCAAAGTTCTGCGGTAGAACCGAACTCCTTTGATACCAATTTGTCACGGCCGTCCTCGGGGCCCATGTCGTGACTACCCCAAGCCCGCCTTCCATAATCCAGGGGCTGGAAACTAGCACCAAAGGCGTAATTACCTATAACTGGGAAGGCATTTCCTTTATAAAAGTAACAAAACACCAGAGAGTAAAAGCGGAAGTAAAACACCAAGTACAAAAAAAAAGAAGTGTTGAAAAGTAAATGGGCCAGAATACAAACCCAATCGAAAGTACAGCTACAACTAAAAATAAGTACAACAGCTGGAAGAAAGGAAGCAGCTCCTGGGTCATCCTCCTCAGATCCTACCTGAAGGGTTGGTACAGATAGCGCAGCTCCTGGATCATCCACCATGGATCCTACCTGAAGGGTAGGTACAGATAGCCTCTACAACGCTCTCGCCTGTCAACATCCTCCGAGCATCGCCTCGTCGTGAAGTCCACCTCTGGATAATATCTCTTCGTGAGGTCCACCTCCAGGTACCGTCTAGTCCTCAAACACTCGGCCTCTGTCTGCGTTGTCCATCGTCTGCAACCAACACAATGAAGTGCGGGCATAGCCCGTACAGAGGTGAGTATAACGATACTCAGTAGGGACACCGAGACCCTCACAGTCTCATTAAATGAAACAAGGATAATCACAAATAATATCTCAACAGATAACCTCTACTTAGGTACATGGCCATACATATACCCAAGTTATCAAGTAACCTATCTCAATCGTGAGGGAATACAAGGATTATGAAATCAACGGATAACCTCTACCCAGGTATATGCCCATACATATACCTAAGTTTTCAAGTAACCCATCTCAATCATGAGGAAACAAAAAGATTACAGACTCAGCTCAACCAGGATTTTATTCATGACGTCAAAACTATGGCTGCTAGAGAACTCCTCCTCCGTTGACTACAGTGGGCCTGCTGCTACAACCAAGCCCGCCGAACTCCTCCTCTGTCGAGTACAGAGAGCCTAACGCTACAACCAAGCACGCAAAACTCCTCCTATGTCGAGTATAGAGGGCATAGAGTTTCAACCAAGCGCGCCAAACTCCTCCCCTGTCGAGCACAGAGGGCCTACCGCTATAACCAAGCCTGCCAAACTCTTCCTCTGTCGAGTACAGAGGGCCTACTGCTACAACCAAGCGCGTCAGACTCCTTGGACTGCTGTAGTACTCCATCTGTCGAGTACTGTGGGCCTGCTACAACAACCAAGTGCTTCCCACCATGGGTCTACCGCTACAACCAAGCGCTCCCCCTCATAGGTTCCAGAGGTACTCCTTCTGTTGAGTACTGCAGGTCTACCTCTACAACCAAGCGCTCCTCCGCTGTGGGTCTGCCGCTACAACCAAGCGGTCCCCCTCATAGCCTCCAGAGGTACTCCTTCTGTTGAGTACTGCGGGTCTGCCGCTACTACCAAGCGCTCCTCCGCCGTGGGTCTACCGCAACAACTATGCGCTCCCTACTGGGGTATCCGAAACACACCGAGTCGATAGATCAGCAGTCGTCAATTCTCAGCCAGCTACTAGGTCTCTGCACTCTGCTAGCTCGTCACCGGGAGGGTCCGCTCCACGAGCTACTGGTCGATACTCCAATTATCACAAGGTTCCATGAAGAAGTATCTCAATGTACCGCCTCGTCATAGGGGTCTCAACACAACAGACGACACGTCAATCGGACGCCTGGTCTCTGAGTTATTAGCCTTTTTGTCCCAGGGTCCCGGTTGGTTTCGTGTGCGAACCAACCCATCCGTATCTCGACTGTACCCCTAATTCTCATTGGGTATGCTCAGAGGGACCGTTCCTCAACGTGATCACCAACTCCGCTGATGGTTCGTCAAACAGACGTCCGGTCTGAAAGTTATCAACCTTTCCGTTCTATGGGCCCCAGTTGGATTTCGTGTACAATCCAACCCGGCCATTATCCAACTGCATCCAAAACTCAGTCAAAGCATGCCAAAAGTTCCGTCTCATCAAGAGGAATCCAACAAAGTCGACGGCACGTCAATCGGACGTCCAGAGCTCGAGATATAAGTGTTTCCGCTCCGAGGGTCCGGTTGGTTTCGTGTACAAACCAACCCGGCCAAACCCAAATACTCAAAAACCTTGAGTGTAGTATACCGAAACGACCGAATCGATCCAAGGATCGCTACGTAACTGACGGTGCATCGATCGGAGGTCCGAATCTCATGTTATGGGCGACGGACCGAAAGAGGTTCGGTATTAAGGGGTTCGGGCCCGGTCCGACCCGGCCCGATACCCCCAGGGTCGGCTCGAACCAGGTCCGGGTCCCGCTGGCCTGGGTGCGGCCCATCCCGGCTGGCATGGCCCGACCCGGCTTGGGCGCGGCCCGGCGCACTGGGCACGCTGGCGCCAGCCGGGTG
This sequence comes from Viscum album, assembly GCA_963277665.1. Taxonomy (NCBI): domain Eukaryota; kingdom Viridiplantae; phylum Streptophyta; class Magnoliopsida; order Santalales; family Viscaceae; genus Viscum; species Viscum album. Next base: position 398,845,153 of record OY728127.1, on the reverse strand, counting down.
GCCAGGCGGCCGGCGTGGCCGTTACGGCCGAGCGAAGCGGGCGGGGGGGGGGGGGGGGGGGGCGCTTCCCCCGCGTGGAGAAACCTCGACCCCTTTATGGGGCCGCTCATCTGGCCAACCCGGGGTTTGTAACCCCAGGCTTTTTCTTTGTCCGGCCTGCAGTTTCCGCCATGGGACTGGCAAGGCTAGTCCCCCTACTCTGACACCGGCCGCTCGGTACCGGCCGTCAGTTCCCCTGCTCCGACGCGGCCCAGAACCGGCCGCGGCCTTGGTTTATCCGGCGCGGTGCAACGGCACCGCGCCCCTCCACTGCGGACCTTCTCCGGCCGCGGTGGTTTAGTGGTTCTCCGACGTGGTGCGACAGTGCCACGTCTTTTTTTCGTCTTCTACGGTGCGACGCGATGGTGCCGCGGATTAGTTTGCTTCCAACGGCGCCACGCTTCTCCGCCCTCCCTTTAACAACTTCCGCGCGGTGCTTCGGCACCATGATGCCTTGCTTGTGCCGCATCAAACAAACCAACAAGGGGGAGGAGGGTCGGCCATGTTTGTGTGGTCCGACCTCCTCCAGTTATTGCAATAGTAGGCGGCTCAAAAGAAAAAGAGAAAGCGACGAAAGTATTCATGAACTAACAAATAAAATTAACCCCTACCTCAACGTTGTCGTCGAACGAGTGTTCGTCGTGGAATTAACCGTCGTGGAAGAAGAGGATCGTCGCGGAAGAAAGCGTCACGGTAGTAACGTCATTGGCATTAGGTGATCTCCGAGGAAGGCATCTCTCGCCATCGTCCGCCGTCGGAGGTCGGCGTTCTTCGTTGGCGATGGTGAGTTCTTCGCGTTCTTCGTCGAAGAACGAAGAATCCTCAAGACCTCTCTTTTTCTCCCACCAAATATTTAACACAACAAAAACCCAACCATAATAAAATAAGTCCTTACCTTATTTTATTATCATAACATAAGAACTTGAAATTCAAAAGATAAGAAACGAACAATTAATTCAACGAATTAATTGTAACGATTTAACCACCCAAATTAATGAGACGTTTCTTAACCAGAATAAATGTACAGTTTGACTTCATTAAAAGGGGGGGTGTGGGTGCGTTACTTAGAAAGAAATAAACGGTGGGGCTTGTGTAGGCCCCACCTCACAAATATCCTATAAAGTGGGTAGGATATTGTGGGTCCCAACTTACCCACTTAACTTAGGTTAAACCACATTAAGTAAAATAAAATAAATTGACGCACCACCTTTATTTTATTTCTTAACGTATCCCCAAAAATTAAAAACCACACCCGAGAAAACGCCACTCCGAAAAAGGTGTTTCTAAGAAATTACTGGTGCTGCGATTCCATTGGTGCCCTCGGAGTTCGATTCCGAGCACCGGTTCAAAAGTTATAAAAACCCACTCGTTTGTTCACTGAACGTACCCGAGCTAAAATTCAGAAAATGATTCCGGGAACACCGGGCCTCGGAATCAGGTTCCGTCAAAAACTAAGTTCTTGTAAAATCCAAAATAAAATTAAGAAAAAATTTTCCCTTGAATTTTTACGGGTCTTTACACACAGTTTGATAATTTGTGTACAAATTATTTAGGTAAGAAGTTATGTTCTAAATTTTGTGCTTAGATTAGATACATATGGTAAACCTATTGAACAAAATTTGAACATTTTTATTAGTTATATTGGATCTAGTACTTGAATGCATGAAGTAATTCGTGTAGACATGTGATATAATGTCTTTCCAACATTGAAAAAAATAGTTTTCGAAGAATTTTGGATAAAATTATCCTATAATTTCTCTATTTTACTAAAAAAAATAAAATAATTAGTCATATATTTAATATTAATCATCCATTATATATTTTATTTATATCATAAAAATTTTAGATGAGATTTGTACCGATGGTTACTAGAAATTCTCAAAGAGTATTTCATATAATTATTAAAAAAATACATCTTAAGGATAATGAGCGGAAAGTAAAATCTCCACCAATACACACACACACACACATCAAAAACAAATAAATCTTGGATTATTTAATTTTATACCTAGAGGGTAATTAATTTAAGGTACATTATAATTGGTGTTATTTAATTGTACATTACATGTACTAACCACTTTGATTAATAATTGTTATTTTCTGAAATTATAATGGAGTGTAGAAAATTAATATCAGGCATTGAAACTAATATACCCCTACAATAATTAAAGTTTGAGGCATTCTTTACATTATAAGAAATTGTATGTATTTTAAATAAATAATATATTTTTCACTTTATGTGAAATAACAACTTAATTTTGTTCATATATATATATATATGTTGATGAGTTAGAATATCATGTCACTTCTATCCCATGTCATATTCTATGGAAGGAGGTTCATATAAATAGAAACAAATAAATAGTGAATGAAAATAAAAATAAAGTAAGGATATCATATATAAGTATGAAAAAAATAAATTTTTTCTTTTTTATAAATATTACGTAATAGTGAGTATTTATTTTACTATATTTGTTTTATCTAATTTAAAAATATGAATTTCCATATGATGTACCTAATGAAAAGGTTAATTTTAATGGATTTTAAGGTTCTAAAATAGTATGGATGTATTTGAAAAGAAATTTTTGGAGTGTCACCCTAGTAATCCACTAAAAAATATATAGTGGGATACAAATAAGAAAATAGAAAACTTATTAGCATATATGGATTATATAAAAGGAAAAGTCAATTTTTATATTGATGTGATAAACCCATTTCATTAAATGGATCAGTGAGAAGAATCAATACATGAACCACCATAACATGAAGATATATCCCCAAAAATGAGTAAAACCACTCCATTGAAAGGCCTTCCTTACCCAAAGATTGTGATTTTTTATAACTGTTTGGACAAAATGGGAATCATACAACTACTAAATTATTTGTTGTATACAAAATAATAAAGGTGAAATTGATTGTGATTTATATGCATCAGTATGAACTAATTTCCTTTTTGTAATAGGTAAAATGTACAAAATCCAAGTTGATATTCTATATAATAAAAAATTCCTAAATGTTATCCTAATAGTTTGGATTCAGATATCTAATGAGATAAAAACCAATATATTTATTCACCTTTATTGTGTTGATGTACAAAAGATTCATATTTCTATTAGAAATTTCATAGCATGGTCATTTCATCTGATAAAAATACATGTATATATGTCTTTTCAAAATTAATTAATTTGAAAAACCTTTTAAAATTAATGATAAAAGGTATTAACTGAGTTATATTATTATAAAAAGAAAAAAAGGTTAAATAAAAGGACAGGTCAATAAAATCTAATGGATTAACTAATAGATATAAGGGACCTTCTGAGAGTACCTTAACTCCACCAATTGTGCTACCACATTTATTAATGTTACAAGTTTATATAGATACAATATTACATGATAAAAACATAGAATATATTGAAATTTAAGAACAAATTTATAAATATGACATTACTATCATGAATGGTATTCATAACCTATATGAAATTCTAAAGCATGATTGTATTGGAACCTTGGTTGGGACTGCATACATAAGGTACATTTGTCTAATCAGTTTTTTTAATAATTGATCAAATTTTTTAATTATAGTCTAATTCTATTACAATTTTGTATTGGAATTTATATCAAAAAAATTAATGGGAATACTTTGCAATGAAAATTTTTCATTCATTATTTCTTATATAACTTCTATAAAAAACATAAATGAAAGAAAATTAATTTTTAGTAAGTGAACACCGATAAGTTTCAACATTTGAAAATGAAATAATATATGAAATAATATTCTTAATACCTATAATTTTGGTGTAAATCTCCATACTCTAATGAAATAGAATATATGTTGACTTTTTTCCATTAATTATTTATTTTTATTTTTTGGGAATAAACTAATGCTCATTAATATTTATTTTGAAACTATAAATATATATTTTTTTATACAAAGTATGGATATCTAATAAATAAACCACCCAAGATGGGTTTTATGAATTTTTAATACACCAAATTTAATATATAATAAATAAAAACCAGATTTTATGTTTTTTAATATGGTATAACAATCATTTTTTATGATAGGGTGGGGTTTATTTATTGTCAAAACCACTGTGTGAGGACCACCAATGTGAACAAGAAGCCAATGGTTTTTTACAACTACAAATGAACTAGGATTAATATAATACTATTTAACTATCTAAACATAAGAAAATAAATTATTTATTTTTCTCAATGTTCCTACTATGTCTGAAAAAAAGTAATCTCATAGATTGTGGTTATTAAATTTTAAAATTTATGAATAATATTACCTTCCATCCATAAATTAAAATCGCTGAATTTGTATCTTCAATTTTAATTGAAATTTCATTTAAAATAAATAAAAATCATTTTTATATAAAATCTTCCAGTACTACTGGGACTATCGATAGCTAAAATAATTTAAATAAAAAGTAGATTTATTTAGAAATTTTTAGGAATGTTACATGGTGTTATAATGCTTATAGACATGATGAGGAGTTTATTTCCTATTAGGTTTGTAATTTATTTAATTCACATAGGTTATTAAAAGGTGGATTATCTATTTATTTTTTATCTATTTTTCTTATCATATTTTTGTATTAAAAAAAACCAGTTTATATAAATTGAGAGGTGATTCAAGATCCATTTTATCCCACTATAGGGGGATACTTTAATTAGTTTCTATAAATATAGGCTCATATAGAAATGATCCATGTTTCCTCTTGCATGTAGATAGTATTCAATAATGTTGTGGTAATAAAATATTCATTACTTTTATGAATCTCACTATGTTTGGAATTTTTATGTACGAATGTGTTATTTAACTGAATATATTATTAAATTTGTTATAATGTTATGTTTTATATTATTTAGAACTTTCATTTGAATCTAAATGTTACAGATTACATTAATATATTATTATAAGATATTTAAATAGAACCATTTAATAAAAATAATAGATATCGTTCTATATAAAAAATTATCCTTGAATTTCAGACTAGCATCGACGTCCTCATGGGTTTTTAATAATGTTATCATCGACATGAGGTGCTTATGGTGGCACCTCAAACAAATTATAGTAGTGATCAGAAGAACCAATATGATCATACTATTATTGATGATTTTTTTATCAAATCACTAATATTACACTATATAAAGATAGAAATTGATTTAAATGAATGAACACAACCATACCTTCTATTAATCAAACATTTTATTTTTATTTCTTTCCTCCTAATCTTTTTACAAAAATATATCATACACATATTTCTTATAAAATTATATCTTCGAAGAATGAATAACATAAAATGATTAAAATAATACTTATAATAGATTTGTAAAATATAAATAACCTTGACTGCTTTGAAGGATCAACAACAAATATCTTTTACGATGTTATATGCTCTCAATAAAAATAGTTGGACGAGTCACATGATATGGTGAATGAGATTAGATTAAGATTCTTTAAATAGGTTAAAATAACACCAAGAGATGAAAATATTAATAATGTTATATTAATAATAAATTCACATATTAAAAGGAGTATAAGTATACCTAAAATCATATTTTAGTTCAAAACACACATCAAAGACTCAAAACAGAGAAAAAAACTCAAAATGTCTTGATACTTTAGGAAAATTATTCACGATTATTTTTTGATGTTTAAAAATTATCCTCATGTAAATCCAACACAAATTATTTCTATTATGATTGAATGTTCATGTTTTAATTAAAAGGTGATATTTTGGTTCAAAAGAGGTGTCACATACTCCAAACAGGTTAAATGAACTGAAATATTATTATTACTTTCGGAAAAAAATTTATAAATCATTTTTACTATTTAAGATATAACCCCACATAAATCTAATACTTGGCATGTAAGGTATGACTGAAAGTTCATGTTGTCAGTTTTAAAGAGGTATTTTAGTTTAAAACACATGTTATATTCATGAAATCGAAAATAAAATTTCATATTAACATAACACTTCTTCAAAATCGTACAAGATTAATTTTTTTTTTAATAATTAACCACACATAAATATAACACACAAAATATCTTTTATCATTGAAAGTCCATGTTTTTATTTAAAAGAGAAATTTTAGTTCAAAAAATTATTAAATACTGAAACCTAAGAATACACACTTAGATTGTATTTATAATTTATAAAAAATACTGATAATTCAATTTTGATGTGAAATAATTAACCTCACATAAACCTAACCCATTTTTGGATGAAATGACTGAAAATGTTTGTTTTCTGTAAAAATGTGACATTTTAGTATACGATTCATGTTACATTCCCAAAAATAATAAAACAAAATCAGATTGTTACAATAATTTGGAACAATGATAAACTATACATTGTTCAATTATAAGAATAAACATCATCTCAATCTAACATACAATGTAAATGGTATGACTGAATGCTTGTGTTTTTATTTAAAAGTTACATTTAGTTTCAAAAAAATATCACATACCCAAAATAAGTAAAACAATGTTGTATTTTATTTTATAATTGAAAAAATATTCATGATTCATTTGTGATATGTGAGAATTTACCACACAAAAACCTAACACCTGATGTGTTTGGTATGATCTAAAGTGCATGTTTTTCTTTAAAAGTTTAATTTTATTTCAAAACATGCATTATATACACAAAACCAAGAGATCATGATCATACTTTCTTAATCAATTAATAAAAACATTACCAATTAATTTTTGATGTGTAGAAATTAACCTCACATTAATTTAGTGCACAATGTTGCTGATATGATTGAATGTTCATGGATTTAGTTTAAAAGCGACATTTTATATTAAAACACATTTCAAAAACTAAAAACTGAGTAGAAAAACTAATATTTTCACTAAAAATTATAATAATGATTTTTTATGATTTTTTTACTTTTAAAAACCAACCTATTATAAATATGACACATGATGTAGTCGGTATGATATAGATTGTGTGTTTTCATTTATATGTGATATTTTAGTTCAAAACTTGTATCACATACTAATGCTCCGACACATGCCATTGAATTGAAATGGGTGTTGACTAGATTAAAAATTTATATTCCCAAACTACACTTTTTATTAGGGCATTGTAAATCGGGAGTGTGTGGTTGAACCCACATGGTTTACTTGTAAGAAAAAAACCGTTTGAACAAAACCCTTTGAAAGGATTCCTGACGATCACTCTTCATGATTGAGATTTTATAAAACTATATATTTTGGATTTTATTCAGATAAAAAAGAAAGTACTAGGTTAAATTTTAGGGATCTTGGAAGAAGATAATACTAAACCAATCTTGGTATTGTCTTACGGCTTAGTATGTGAAGCAATGCAAGAGTCACCAATTGGATTTAGTCAAACCAATTGGTTCTACCGATGTTCGAACTCTCCATTGGTCCATGTATAGGCAAAAAACTAGATTAATTATGCTTAATTTCTATGACAAAATGTTTCATAGGCTAAAGATTATAGATGATCATCTCTAACTAGGTCAGGTTCATTCAATTATGCCTCCTATGGTCAGGCTATGTAATAGAATGTTGTGAACAGTTGTTTTTAGCCTAATTACTAGCCATATGGATATATATAAAATAAAATGTAATTATAGAATAAGAATTTTTCATTTTTATTAATATTTAGGAATTATGTAGTAACTTTACCTTGAAGGGATTCTATATCTGATAGTGTATTTGACTTGCAACAATGGGGTTCTCTTAAGTCTTATATTGCACACAAGACTGAGTTATACCGGAAAATAATATATTATTAATATTATTATTCTAAGTTGTAGTTATTGCCTAGATATTGTATTGGTTGGAATAAATAGTATTAATTTAATTATGGAAATATTTTATACACATGTATATATAATTATTTGGAGACAAATTAATTATAATTGAATCTAAAACCCTTTTTGAAACAAAAGGAAATATTTTACTAAAAAACTATTTAAATGTGCACGAGTTCATTTTATAAAAAATAAAATCATTATTTTTTATTATATTAAATAAATAAATATATATATATATATGTAATTTATTCAATTTAATTTTTATAATTCATGTTATATGCTTTATATACATGATGTAATAAAAAATGCAATTTTATGCATAAAAGTAATATTTTTCAGAAAGAAAACAAAGTTTTTCCACATTTTGATGATGAACTCATTTTAAATACACTTTTTGACACATTTATATGTTATATTTGAACAAATAAAATTATTATTTTCAATAGAGACATTAAAATTTACTTGGGTTTAATTTTTTGGTTTTTTCTGATAAGATTCATTTTTAATGAATAGTTAAAAAGCTGCATTTTATTTCAAATCTACCTTTTGATATAATTTATTCATATAGTTAGATTATAATATTAATTGGTTTTAAATTATAATTAGATTATGTTTATATAATATAATCCAATTTAGGTCATTTTAATAATTTTACATTGAAATTAGATATAAAAACATATTGAAATTTTGAACGTCTCTTTTACCCGCATTCTCACCACACCTGTGAGACAAGTGTTAATCTTAATTTAGAAACTTCTATGAATTAAATTTTTAAAAATGGATATATAGAGTTGAAAAAAAGTATGAAAATTATGATCTAATAAGATATTATTAATTTTTAGGTGAATAGTAATTTTAGTAATAACTTTTATTACCACGGTTAAAGACAAATCACCTATTTAAAGGTAAAAAATTATATTATAAAAATTTAAAATTACCCAAAAACAAGTAATAATTTAATTTTATAAGTCTATTCCAACCAATATAATCATTTGGTATATTGTAGGACCCGTTGGATCCTCTTGGATGGCATTAATGCATTTATAATATTATATTCAATGAAAAGTTAATTTTGTTACACTTTTTTTTTTAAAAATTAAATATTTTTTAATATTTTTTTATTTAGAAGTGAAATTAGAAAATAAATAGTAATTTGAAAGAATTTTTTAATCTAAATCATGATAATTTATTTATAATTTTTTACATTAAATAAATAAATTTAATTATGACACAATGATGATGCAGTAATTGATTTATTGAAGGAAGAATCAAATAAACGATATTAATAACAACAAAATAAATATAATTTGAATTATTTTAGTCTATAAAAGAATTTTATGGATGAATTTGACATTTTAGGGATTATTTAATATACTTTTTTTATGGAATCAAGTTGTTATGATTTTTTTAAAATTTCAAGTAATTAAAAGTGTCAAAATTGACATAAGTCATATTTGTAAAATATAAAATATTTTATTAATTGATATAAAATTTATAAAAATATAATATTCATTCAAAAAGTTTATATAAGTATAAAAATTTCATTAATGACTCATAAATTGAACGTTTGAAATGTTATGATAACTATTTTAACCTTCAAAGGGTAAACTATTTGATTAAAGAGAAATAATTAAAAAGGTTAAATAAGGGTTAAAACAAAAATATAAGGATTGAAAAATAATCAAAATCAACTATTTCCTTGGTGATTATATTGATACCCATAATAATCTGATATTATAACTAAACACATTTATACCAATTTTAAATAGAAAATAAATTTATATGAACTTAATACTTTTTATAATTCCAAGAGTGCCCATCCCCTCTCCTATTAAAGGAAACCCATTCATCTCTATTCCATACACCTAAAAAACAGTTTGGTTCTGCCAAGATTTTTCAAGAACCATTCCTATTACACATCACCACATTATTGAGGCCTTATTTTAGACATAAAACACTCCTTCTAGGTGTCAAGTTGTTAAGAAATGTGATCATCTGAAAGAGAGGTAATGCTTTTATTTTAGTGTTTCAATTTTATTTCATTCTCTACATCATTAAAATATTCTCCATACATGATTAAAGAATAAATTAAATAAAATAAATATAATGAAATTTTATTATGTTAATATCATCAACTAAATCCATATCCACTTACATTAATTGGAAAATAATTAATTGTGTTTACGTACATGTGAACTATCTACTCCACGAACCGATATAATTCGTTTTCCAAAACCATCTCTCAAGACTATTTATAATGATGGAATTACGACTAATATGTGAAATTAATGACATATGTTTCATTATTATAGAATTATATATCAATTATTATCTTACATTCAATTCAAAAAAATGATAACATCGTTCGTGCGTACGTGCGAATTATCACCTCTACGAAGCGATGTGATTCATTTTTAATCGCCACATCAATTGTATGATATATTAAGGTATATTTAAATGATTAAATATAGTTTAATTATATTATTATCATTATGGAAAGATAAAATCACAATTACCTTTATTTCATAATGATCATCAAAAAATTAAAATGTTACTCATTTGTACGTACGACTTATCATCTCCAATATTATAAGGTTGTTCATTTTTCATACCCATATTTAATGAATGTATTTCAAAGTATAATTGATATAAAAAATTTAATATTATGAAATGAATATTATTCTAGAGATTATATATTTATGAAAACATGCACTATAGAAATCGTACCAAGTTCATTTTTGACTAAAGTACCCAATATCGACAAAACATCTGATATGAACTTAAATAATTACGTAATTGTTATACCATGGTAATAAGTGATATAAAATGAATAATAAACATGAAAAGGGTTCCAATGAATTTAAATAATAAACCTAATTTTATTATTTAGGATTTTAAAGAACATTTGTGCAGAATCAGACTCAAGGTATTGAATTTCATCTCAATCTCCATTCATTGAGGCGTTACTTGATGATACACATCTTTATTCATTTATAAGGTATATGTAAAACCATTTTGAAATTTAATACCCATATTTTATCTACACCCAGGTTATTTAATGTTTGGATAAATTTATTAATCCATGAAAATTATGATTTAATTATTCAAAGTGCTATAAGATGCCTTGGATGTTTAAATATCTAATTATTAAATAATTTTCTCCATGTCAATATTCTTGATATTATTTAACATATTTATTTATTTGGATATAAAAGGACTATAATTGAAATTTTATTTATATTTTTAATTTATATTTTTTTTCAAAAAGGAAAATTTTATGCTATTGTATAGAGCATTTGACTTTTTTTTCAACTGACAAAAGGAATTATTTTTAAAGCATACAACGAAAACAATTATTTGATGTCTTAAATGTTATTTTATATTTGGATTCCTTTATAGGACTTAATGTTTTTAAAATGTAAATAAATACATTATTCCATTTTTTGGGTATTTTGGTATTGAATTTTTTTTTTTTAAAATTGATTGATTATTTCAATAACTTGAAATTATTACTTGTGATTGAAAATGATTTTTTATGAGAGAAATTATGAAAATTGCATTCAATTATGTGTTAAGATTATATAATGTTACTTGGAAATTTGATGGGTGTTTATGTGATAGACCAATGATGGGTGGTTTCGTGATAAACCATGGAAGTGTGGTTACGTTATGACTTCTAATGCATTCGGTATGGACGTCAGCAGTTTGGATATCCCATTTGTAAGAGTGACATGTATGGAAGTCGACCACATGGTTATTCCATTTAAGTATCATTATGTCCCATGTTATCTATATATGTTATATGTGATTTCAATGGGTTATATCTTAATATTTTGATTAAAAAATATGGTAATCAAGGATCTTATAATCAAAGGAAATTATTTACTACTTTAAGATGAAAAGTATTACTTTATGTTACTGTATTCCTAGATTAAATGTTTTTGTAAGACTAAAAATTTTCCTTATTTGGGAATTCCTTACAAAGATTTTTATGCTCATACTAGGTTTTTAAATTATTTTCATAGGATTTAATAGAGAATAGTGTGAAGGATGTGATCAAGGAAAGTTGATGATGATTAAACATGAAAAGAAACCATGTATCATCTTAAAAGTTTTTGTTTTATAAATGAAATGGATAATATTGAAGTGTGCACTTTGTATTTCTATGGTTTTGTTATGTTTGAGTTATGGACTAATTCCTTTAGTATCAATACCAGAAAGGATCCTTAATGTGAAATAAAGTAGAAATATTGACTTATCTAATGATTTTGTAACATCTATGGTCGGGCCCTTATAATTGATATCAAATGATGGTTTAGACAACATTGAAGATTAGGATATTTTCTTAAGAGTTAGAGATATAATCATGGGATTTTAATTTTCATGTTGATCATAAGTATAATGTCTTAGAAACCCTTGTTATAATTTATTTTACAAAATGTTTAGGGGACTAATGGTATTTTTGTAGGAATTCATATGTATTATATATATACATATTGATCAAATATTTATATATGTATTTGTTATATATATATATGTTTATATTATATTTTATATATATAAATATATATATTATTTTATATATATCTATCTGTGTGTTTATATTATATATATATTATATATATATATATATAATTTTTATATAAATATATATGTGTGTGTTTGTATATATATTTCTCATTTTGTGTGTGTCCCTATAATCATCTACTTTTTTAAACACTAGTACAAATGTCTATAAAATAGCCACGTTTTCTTAAAAACATGCTTAAATTTAAAACATTTAATTGTATTATGTTATATTTACATATATTTATATAAATACATTTTAGTATTTAAAATTTAATATTATATTTATATTTATATATTATATTAATATACATATGTTGAGAGAGATATATATGTTTATATTTTATGTATATATATATGATTATATTATATTATATTTTTATATATATGTTTATCTTATATATATATATATTTATTTATGTTTTATTTTATATATATATGTTTATATATATATGTTTAAATTATATATATATATGAATATATTTTAACTTTATTTATATATTTATATTATAATATACATATGTTTATATTTTATATATATTTCTCTGTGTGTGTGTGTTTGTATATTATATATTTGTATTTATTTTATATATGTTATAAGTTTATATTAATATATATATGTGTGTGTATAAATATATATCTGTATGTATACATACATAAATATAATTATATATATATAATGATCTACATTTTAAAACATTGGTAAAAATGTCACTAAAATAACAACATTTTCTAAAACAAAATTCTAAACATAAAATATATATGTTTTTTATATAAAAATATATGTGTAGATACATATATATATATATCTATATATCTTTGTGTGTGTGTAAATATATATATATATGTTTATATACATGTGTGAGTGTTTAAATATATTAAATAAATATAGATGTATATATAATGTCACAAATTTATCAAAGTGTTTCAGGAAACATTTCAAATTTAGCAACATTTTTCAAGAAACATCACTAATTTACAAATGTTTCTTAGGAAACATTACAAATTTAGAGATGTTTTTTTGGAAATGTCGCTAATATAGTAATATTTTTAGGAAACATCATTAATTTAGTGACATTTTCTAGAAGTATCACTAATTTATCAATATTTTTTAGGAAACTCCTATAATTTAGAGACATTTTTTTGAAACACTACTAATTTAGTGATTTGTTTTAGAAAATGTTGCTAAATTAGCAAAAAAAATTTGGAGGATTTGCTAAAATAGGTATTTTTTCATGAAACGTCACTGATTTATTGACATTTTCATGAAACATCTATAATTTAGAGACTGTTTCCAAAAAAGTCGCTAATTTAGTGATGTTTCCATAAAAGCATCACTATATTTAAAAAATAGCAACATTTTAAAAAAATGATGATAAAAAACCTCGCTAAATTACAATTTTTTTGTAGTGACATGTTTTGATGCCCCATACTTCAACTATGAGGAGGCATCCATTGTAGAATGATTCTTGAAAAAAAGGGGACGAAAGGTGGGACAACCTTCATTATTAGAGGTGTAATACAATTTTCATTCTTATGACCAATATATACCTTATTAATAGGATGTAGTTTCTTATTTCCATTATCACATGTTACATGATCATTTTTTTATTTGAAAGATAGATGACATGAAAATTCAATGACTCGTCTCTTTTATTAGAGACCTTCACTAAATTGAGCACAACCCATTTTTTACCAACTCTGAATATCTATATATATTGGTTAACATATATAAACACCTTTATAGTGAATATTAACTACCTTCCTAACATAAGGGGAATATCCTCATCATCTTCCATGTATAGAATGAGGAAATCTGTAGGGAAAATGAAATTTCCAACTTTTACTAAAATCCCCTGGAGAAATCCTTGTGGATTCTTGACTGAGCGGTTAGAAAGTTGGAGTGACACTCTTATTGGTTTTAGTTCTCAAAGACACAACTTCTTAAAGAGACTCATAGGTATGAGATCTATACTTGTTCCTAGATCATCCAATGACCTCTCAAAGTTGTATGTCCCTATTGTGCAAGGAATTGAGAAACCTATGATGTCTTTCATTTTTTTGAGGAATCTTATGTAGGATAACTATGGAGCATTATTAATTATTGAGATAAATTTTATGTCCTATGTCTTTATTTTACTTGATAAAATGTCATTAAATAATCTTTCATAAGAAGGAATTTTAGAAATTGCCTCTAAAAATGGAATATTGATGTGAATTTGTTTAAAAATTTAAATGAATTATTTATATTTTCCCTATTTCATAGCCTGATTCACCTTTTAGGAAAGGGTAGAGGTGAATTGTATGCTGGTGGTCCTATATAAACATATTCTTTTTTAGGATGTTAATTTTTGGAGATTTTTTTGTTTGTTCAACTTTTACATAATTCATCCGACATGTATTATAAGACACTTTATACTATTTTTTCTCTTCCTTATATGGATGATGAAACTCCATCATATTTCCACTTCTAACAACTATATCTTTACCGTCCTCCTTAGATGATTTTTGGTGTTACTAGGAAAAGTACCTGGTAGCTAATGAGATAATGTCTTATAAATCTACCCCTTGATGTTCAAGGTTTTATACGGAATCATTGTGTATTTTAAATATAGTCTCTTTTGTTTTCATACTTTGGTATAATTTACTCAAAAAGAAAATGATTAGGTTTTCAAGAATATATCAGAGAGGTTGGGAATGTTGTAGTGGTCTTAGTGGAGCTTGTTGGAATTGCTGTAACTGGTCTCTAGGAAAAGGTTGTTGGAATTGTTACTATAGACAAGGAGTTGGAACTTGTGGTGGGAACCCAGGTGGTCACTGATTTCTTGGTGGTGCCTGACCACTCCTATGCTGAAAATAACCATGATTTGTTGATGTGGATGTTGATCCAGTCTCTGCTGATATTTTTTATGTTGATATTACTTGGGAATCTTGTACTGTTGATTTTTTATTGAAATTATCATAATTACAATCTTAGAATTGGGGTTCCTCTGTACCTTCCAGAAAGTCGTGGTATGGTTTTGGGCCTCTACAAATCTCACAATATTATACCTCTGTCATAGGAGTAGGAGGAGGTGGTTCCACGATAGGTAATTGAAATGACTCAAGTTTCTAGTTAAGGCCTCAGATTGGGATGTATGATAGGTAGTGTCCTCCAATTTATGGATTACACACTGAGGTGGTCCTCGATCGCTTTAGCATAGACATGTATTGTTGGAGAATTCATCTAGAATGGCTAGACCCATATCATGCATCTTAATCATGATCCTTCCTTTAGCGATGGCATTAAAAATAGTATGGGAGGTAGGATGGAGTCCATAGTATAATTTCTTCAATTGAATCCACACATTGAGTCCATGATGAGGTAAATTATGGGTTAGCTCTGTGAATCTATC
Source organism: Viscum album (assembly GCA_963277665.1). NCBI lineage: Eukaryota > Viridiplantae > Streptophyta > Magnoliopsida > Santalales > Viscaceae > Viscum > Viscum album. The sequence goes on along the minus strand of OY728127.1, from coordinate 398,829,350 downwards.
CCATACTTCCTAGGCTGATTCTGTATCCACATGATTGAAATTTTAAATTTTATTTCTCAGCTTAAAGGTTCGAAAGGGTGGGAAATATTTATTGGGGAATTTCTTGGCTAATTCATCCCAATTATTAATTGAATCAGGTTCTTTACTTTTTATCTATTCTATTTCTCTATCCAACAAGTAGAATTGGATTAAACATATTTTGATTGTATCTAGAAAAATTCCATGGCTGCGAAAGGTATCACAAAGCTATAAAAAAATTTAAATGTTCTCATGGGGGTCTTCTCTTTGAATTCCACTGAATTGTACTGTGTTCTAGAACATGTGAATGAGTGCATGGTTAATTTCAAGTGTTCACCTAAATAAGATGGTGCGCAATGCTAGGTAAAACACTACATATGGACAGAATGTCATTATCTATAAAGGTGTGCTCATGTAATAAGGGTTTTTCTCTTATATTGTTATGTAGAAAATATGGAATATTTTCCTGGTTGGGATGTGTAATATTTGTTCAATAAACCATTACAAATCCTTATGATGTTTAATTTATCTACTAAATAGGTTAAAATTACACCATACATTTTATGTTTTTTCCATCCTTAAACTTTAAATAAATTTAGTGATTTGATCATGTACAAAGTGTTCTTGGTACCATATTATCCAAAATATTATTAATTTTATAATTATTATGTTTATACTTTTAGTAATATTTTAACACAGTCCATGTAATTCAGTAATGATAAATGAGATATTATGTTCATGGAGTTGGTAGTCTGCACACACTCATGAATGACATTTTCATTTTTCCAATGTATGAGAAGGATATTTTAAGAGAAATTTTTCCTCTATAGAAACATAATAATATTATAAATATAATATTTATTCATTAATTCAATCCTTATTACCATCCCCTTTAGGGATAAATGAAAAACATTACATCAATTCATGGAGTTAGTGGCCCTACAAACGCAGCAGCGATGTTTCCATTTTCACACAGATGGAAGGGTAAGATGGTTGATAAAGTTTTTTTCTTTATATAATCATAATAATTACATAAAAATAATATATATCCACTTTATACATTTTTAAATCAATATTTGCACTGTGGTGATGAAAAATGAAACACATTACCTCCTGGTGGTGGTATTCCACACGTACGCACGGGCGAAACATTCGATTCTCTTAGGACCGAAATTAGTATGAAAATATTTTTCAAAATAATTATAATATAATTTAAATTGTTCTGAATTTAACAATTTGACTATTTTATGATTATTATAATAGATTTTATAGATGTATAATAAGAAATAAACTTCAATGAATTCAGTGAAGATTTATACCTCTTCCTTTGATATCTTCCATTATATTACAACATAATCCCTCTAGTATTGTTATTTTTTTGATACTAGGACCTATAGGGAATGTGAAGGATTATTTTTACGTCATTTAGGTAGATATTAGTTGATATTGGGAGCTAAATATTTGTGGTAAAGTGATGAGAGTAGGTTTCCTTTTATAAGTGAGAGGAGTGGCACCCTTGTAAATATTAAGAACATTAAAGAATAATAAATTTATTCTTCATGGTAAGGGGAATAAATTTAGTCTAGTTTTTAATATAAGATAATTTATGATCTAAGTCATCTTAATCAATAATATTTAGACATTTTTTTGATATATTTAAATGCATATCTGTTAGTTTAACCCCTATTTAACCCTTTTAACCCTCACCATCATGAATTTTTTAACCATGGTAGCTATTCATTATGAATAAAAATGAAAATGAACTCATTTAAAAAGTACATCATGATGAAAAAAAATATTTAATACATTTTATAAGATTAAATATAGATAAGTGGTAAAAATTTTATTTGATATATGTTTTTGAAAATGAAATAAAAAACTCTTTTCTAAAAATTTCCTTTTAAGCATAAAAATGATTTCAACTCAAAATAAAGTATAATTTTGATTAAAATCTAATGAATTGAATTATTTTATGTTAAAAGAGAATTATTTTAATTTAAAACGAAATAAATAACCTAAATGAATCTATTAAATACTTTATTAAAAGAAAATATCCCAAAATCATTTCTATTAGAATTAAAACATTATTTAGATATTAAAAATGAAATTAATATATTTCTAAGGTTAAAATTGTTATTTTAAAATGAATTATTTTACTTCTTAAATATATACTTTCATTTAAAAAAGTGTTATATGAACTTTTAAGAAATTATTTCATCATGATAAGGTTATAAAAGTGATAGTGTTTGTAAGATTAGTATTTTTGCACTATCCACCAAAAAATAAATCTTTTAAAAAATATATAAAAAATCAACCCAATATAAATTATATATACTAAATTCAAAAAATAATTTTATTTAATCCAATGAAAACACTAAAATTCAAAAAACATACCTTTTAAATAGAAATATAAAATATAGAGAAGAATAAATTTTAATGAAAAATGACCATTTTAAACATTAAGTGTTATTAACATTATTTCATATCATTTACCAATGTGTGATAATTTATTTGTTTAAAAATTTTATAATCATAATTTATTGATGTTTTAATTCAAGTTTATTAATGTATTATCCACATTAGTTTATTATTTGGAAAAACACAAGGTAATCAAAAGGAAATTTATTTAAAGAAGTACATATTAAAATATAAAGGCGTTACATATTTGGATCACATAATAATAGTATGGTATAAATTTAACCATCTCATATGTAACAAATTATTAATTTTTTCACAATTAAGATTCTTCCTTTCCACCTCTTGTTTAAATTTTTTTTTAAAAATTACGGAAAATAAAACTATGTAATGGAAAAATACGGAGTTTTACAAATGAACTCAGGGGTTTCCCACAATTGACACCACTCCTTATTTTCATCTTCTCTTGGATAAAAATCATTAAATTATTCAATGTTATTCAATATTTCAAAAACTTATTCGTGTTTTTCTTTATAATACCCTTCTAGAAAATTTTCAGACCTTGTCCTTTCTTCGATGAAAGACTTCTCCACCATAAGATTAACAATGTTTGTCCATATTTCTACAAATTTCACCCTTTAAATTATTTCTCCTCATGATTTTTTCATTACTCATTAGAGGGTTATTCTTATTATTCTTATTCACAATTCATCCTTGTAGTGATGAGGGAATCTTTTAACAATTATTTTTTTCATTGTAAACAAGAGTTACCGTGGATTTATCTTTAGACTAAGCATTACAATTATACATATCCTCAAGTGATACCTCAAGTTTGACTTCGACTTTAGAAATCTACTTTTAATCCAATGCTTCCTTAAACGTATTTTTAAATCATTATATGCCTCTTCAAAGGCTAATTCTAGTTTTTGGTGTTACGTATTATCCTCACTCATGTATGATTTTGTATTTATTCATTCATGACTGAGGATCCATTGAAGTTATTAAATATGATATTAAAGATCTATATTATATATACCAATTTTATCCTTCAATATCAATATGAATTGAATTCCAACTATCATAACACAAAAATAAATTTCACATTAAAGAAAAAAATATAAAATAAATCTAAACCAAAATAAAAAAACTGAAAATTGGGAGAGAAAAAACTTATACCAAATATAAAATTAATACTATAACCTAGTTCCATGAAAAGGATTAAAAAACTTTACTGGGACCATAGGTCTCATTACTTCATTTGGTGTTAGATCAAATTAAAATTTAAAAGCGCAAAACCAAAAATAAATAATACTAATAAGAAGTAGTATAGGATCTTCTAGTACTAAGGTTGAACTCATGTTGAATAGTAACTAGAGACCTAATATAGAATAATTTTCATGAAATATTATATAAACTATAATAAATGATAGGTGAATGGAATATATGGAGTAAAAAATGAGGGATAAATGGAGGAGAATATGTATCAATGGAGGGTTTTAAATTATTTAATAATAACTCAACATAACATGTGAAATAATTCTTATCATTAGCTATGAGGATTCTTGGAGAATCTATATCTACCTATAAATAAATACTAAAACTATATAATCTGACTAATCCTTGTACAAAGGTAACCAATTAGCAACCTAGAAACAATAAGATCAATCTCCAAATAACAAGGTAGAGTAATGTTGGTTCTCACTCCCCACTCTCCTCTATCTCATTGGGTTTCATCCCCTAGACACTATCAATCTCTCTTAGCACCAGGGAGTAAGATAAAAAATAATAACAATGAAATATTAAATAAATTTGATATACCCCAATCAAGGAATAATTGATACATGTTATACACGCCCCTTCATCCAATTCCACCCCCTCTTATGACACTATCCCCTCATAGTATATTTTTCTCCAATAATTAATAACCCAGAACCATATATGATTGAATATAAAAGTTTTAAAAAAATACATTAAATTAAAATATAAAGATAACTTTTATTGCATCTGAGAACCAGACATGAGTCCCTAAATTACACAACTAAAAATTATAAAACAATAACCTTACTATGTTGTTCCGTGGGTGGTTGATATAGTCTCTCTTCTAGAACATCCATGTTTTTCAATCCCATTAGCACAATAAAACCCTTCTTTTTATAATAAAACCCCTCAATAGATATCATTATATCAATATCTCAAATCATTTATCCATATCTATCCTATGTATTTCTACTATGAATAAGCCACCACATTGTATGATCCTTCTTTTAAATTGGTCTTCAATCTTATGTATATATATGACAACAAGACCCTACGGATAGAACAAACACCACACACTAACATGGTTTTTGATTCATAGCCCTCCATGTAACACTAGTTTCCCTACAAACATATGGTCCCCTCACTGGGGCCCACCCACATCCCTAAATGGGTTATCAGACTAATGACTATCCCTATAGGAAAATACATGTTTTTTATATTATTCTTTATCCTCAATCACACACACCATGAGAAACTTCATTGAAGGTTACCTATCTTGATAACTACTCAAGGTTATTCACACTTAACTATGGATCTCTAATCAGGCAGTCTCCAGAAAATAAAGGTCCACCTTCTTGACATGAGTCAAGTCATTTAGTCATATATTCCTTTATCATTATGGGGTGTTTCATTCATCCCCCCTTTATAAAACGATGTCATAATTATGAACACTATATCTCAACCGAGGATGTGACATTGCACTTTCGAATGGGTTCCTCCTTTGATACCATTGTAAAAACTAGGCCATGATTATAGCATGGGAACTTTTCCTTAACATAGTCATTGGGTAATGTTCTACCAATTATCACTATTTTCCTACAAATATGTGATCCCCTCCCTAGGGCCCACCCATGTTCCTAAATGGGTCATTAGACTAATGAATTTCCTCACCAGCGAACACATGTTCTTTCCAGTATTCTTTATCCTCACTCACACACACCCTGAGAAACATACCAAGAGGTGACCCATCTTGATCACTACTCCAGTTCAAACATTCATAACTATGGAGTTTAAATTATTTAGGATACTAAAAAATGTTTACCTTGTTTTCATTAGTCATATCACTTAGTTATTTAAACCATTATCATTCTGGTGTGTCACAATATATATTCTCAACTCCGTGTGAATGTATCCTAAAAAACCCCCCTAAATAATCTATTGTATTATCCTAGAGTGGGAGTGTCACTGGATTATATATCATAACTATCTACTGGTATCTAAAACTTGTATTTATTCATTTTGTTTCTCCATGTTATACTATATTCTAATTTCTCAACTGTATTGTGTGAACCAACATGAAATATCACTTTATCCTTAAAATATATCTCTTAACACATGATTATAGAGATTAATTTTCTATAAATACTTATAGGTATATATTATATTCCTTATTAGGTTCATTTTAGTTCAACTTCATCACATCAAATCACAATACACCATTTTTCAACTCCTACAATGTAACACTTAACTTGTCATCAAAACTCACCCCTCTTAAAAATCATTCACTTCCAGAGTATACCTAAAACTCTATGTTATAGCGTTCCAAACTCCAAGCATTAAAATCACCCCTACATAGCCACCATTATTCTTCTGTCCACCAATCATTATGAAACCTAAAATGAAATACTCTTACCCTTACTTATCTCTTCAATCCCTTATTATTCTTATAGTATAATGTAGTGGCCTTTGACATAACCTTTCATATAATATCATATTGTCCAAGACACTGTAACATGGAGTTCATCCTGTGGTGTATCCATGCTTGAATTCGATTGTGGATGGATCTCCCTCTTTCTATCAAAATTAGTTCCATAGCTTAATGATGATCGTTATGGTGTAGAAAAAATAAGCTAGGAAGGCAACATAGCCTTGAATGGATAAGACAAAATTTTGATAAGTGAAAAGTGTTGTGGGAATGAATGCGTCCCATATATATTTTATATTAATTCATATACTTCATGAAATTTGACCTCACTCCCTTATCCAAATAGTAATGTACATAGGGTGTTTGTTCTCTCCATGGGCCTACTATTCCACCCCACAAATGATAGGTTAATAATCTCATTTTTCAGGGCTTGCATGAATTTTCCATGGTTTAACTATGGATCCCTTAGGAAATTATCCTTGTGTCTCTCTCCCTATTGTCATGCCCCTATTTTTCATTATTTTTCAACTATCATGGACTCGATTGATCTTATATAAGGTGGACCTAACTATATTTCTTAAAATTTTTTACACAAGAAAAAACACTAAGTGAAGATACTCTAGAAAAAATTATAATTTATTTTTCTTCAAAAATTATCATTAAATTATTGATCATGAAAATATGAATAAGGAGAATTAATTTTTTTTGTAAAATTACATAATATATTATTGAAATTAATAAATATTAATTAAAAAATTGTGTTCATAAAATAGGGTATAACCTATCATAAAACCCAAATGTTACACCTCCTTGGATAAAGGTTAATTGAACAATTCAATGAATGATTAAATTCAAAAATAAATCACTTAATTGATTCTTAATTGATGATATTAGGTTGAATTATGTGGTGTTTCTATCCATAATACTAGGTTATGATGGGTGTAACATATTTTTATGGTTTACAAATCATGAAAACTAGAATATGTTCGAATCAATATATGCTTGGGATTCTACTTAAGGATACCTTGATGATATATCATAAATCTCTTTTTAAAGATATTTAAATGGAAAAATATCCCCAATATATTGAAGTTAATTACATGTATATCCTCTTTTTACACATAAAAATCTACCACTAGAAGTAAAATCCAACCAAGAATTTATGAAAAGAATCAAAACTATTACTAAATATATCCAAAAATATATTGGATGCAGTATATCAAAATTTCCTCACTTTAGAACAACCATTTTTTTAAACATAAATTTTATCTAGATACATAATTATGTGATCCTATGGGCCATAGTATTGATGTAAAAAAATATGAAATACTTATTTAATAGTTGTAAAAAATGGATGCCTATAGAATAGAATCTATGCGAATCAAGCAATTAAGGGGTCTGGTGAGATCTTGATCAAACATACACATATTTTTATACAAAAATTTAAACTACAATATATATAATATAAAACATGTGTATACCTATAAAATCCCATTTTTCATGAAATTTAGTGAGAATACCTCTAAGTGATACCTTCTCCCCTACCTCTCAGATTGGGTTTCTCTTTGTCCGTGATTTATAGGGTGAGGTCCATGCAATTCCTCTTGCATTACCTCCCCATATCCTTATTATTCCCTATATTCCTCCTCATTTTGATGTATCATTTCTCTCCTATTATGTTAATATTATGGTTCACTCACTCCTATGGTATTTTCCTTTTTTATTTTTGGTTCTCCCTTATAGAAAGTGTTCTTCAAATAATGGTTTCTATTGATGAGGAAATTATGGTCCCGACCTACTGAAGCTTATGTTGACCTTGTGTAGTTGTTTATCCCTAATTAATTCATAAGTGTTTATTTTTATATACTATTAACTAATATTTTTTTATTCTTAAATTTTTATTCTAGAGTAAAAGTATGTTGAGTCAGTTTGGGAGGTTCAAGATGAGGCATCGTCAATGCCCCAAGAAGAGTGGCCTGTGGTTTGACATTGTGGGTTCTGGATTTTTTGGAAGTATTATTCATCTAAAATTTATTAAATAGAGGTTATTTTTGATATGTTTAAGATTATTGTAATTTTTATTTGTTCTATTTTTAAGGTAAGGATTTCTAATCCTAGAAATGTTTTTTTCAGGGATGAGGCTCTATTCCTCGACAAACACTTCTCCAGATTCTCGCACCATTACTTCTACTCAGTTTTTTCTAGTATTGTGGTCCAAAAGAAGTTTTTGGGAGTGATATTTAAGAGGTCGATAAACTTCTAGGTGTTGTGGCCTTAATCGGTTTCCTTTTGATATCTAAGGATCCTTCATTCTTAATGTTTGGTATTTTCTAATGTGTGAGGTTTAAGTTAGTTTATTCTCAATGATGATGGTTGTTTCTATTTACATGTTCATTATGGTTTTGTTGGTTCTTAGATTCATAAACTAGTTTTCATGATGGTATAGAGTTTTTGAATTTTTTTGTTTCATCCATGATGTTTTTGGTTCATGGTTTCATGATTTTTGTACTGATAATGTTCAAATCATTTTTTCATGGTAGAGGTTTTTTGTTGTTTAAAATGTTTTCTCAATTAGTAATGTTCATCTAGTGTCATGAGGATGATGAAAAATCATTAAACCGATTGTAGATGTTTGAAATAGGATGAGATGGTGGTTTTGATGATAATTGGGATAATGATGATGGTTGTGGGATACTTTTGGTAATGGTGATGGAATGTTATTATTTTCATTCAGGTGATGATATATTGGTTAAGAAGAAAAAACATAGGATATATATATACATTGTGGTGCTATATGAATTTGTCTATCCAAAGTTTCAAAATTGGTATTTTTAATGTTGAATTATTGAGGCCTTTTGTAGTGATTTTTTATTTCCAGTAATTTTTTGGATCTCAGTTAACCATAAAATGGGTTTTAAAAAATGCTAAAATATGTATTTAGAGGATGTGTGACCTCTAGTGAACACTATATATGAAAAATTTCAATCCCATATTAACCATCTCACACATTTTTATTTATCTAAAAATGACTATCCAGGTGGAATAATTCATCCGTTTTTATTCTTATAAATGATGATTACATCACATTTTTATGATCCTAATAGTTTATAATTTTACATGTTATTTATCTATGTATAATCTTGAATTTCCTTAGAATAATTAAATTGAGAGTATAAATGCCTTTTCTCATCCAACGAGTGAAAAAATTCCATCTTGTTTGTGATCCAATTGATGCCACAATCAGAAATATATCGAACCACCCATTGATTAGCTAATCATCAAGGATCATGTGATAATTACATCACTATATGAAGGTTCTCATTCTAGGTATCTCACAAACCTTAGGTAATATGTGTTCATAATAATCATACACATTTTATTATATCAATAAATATATGATATTACATGAGATATTATTTAATGGTCCACACCAAGTAATAAGTCTTAAATTATTACCTTATGCATCTATTCATCGAATCTATGACAAAAATACTTTATTGAGTACTACATTCTATTTAGGTTATCCTTAACATATCATCAAAACACATAATACTCCATGATGATCATCAGTTATGGAAAACAAAAATTCATACTTTGAGGGGATATTATTATCTAACAATAAGTAAAATATATTGAGGCACACATGGAATAACTATAAATGGATATTTTCATTATTTATAAAATCCTGATACATTTACAACCATTAAATCAGTCTCTTGTGTATCATATTCCAAGATATATAATATCAACAACATTATTTTTATGTGATAATGGTTTTTTAGGGGATGAAATATATTATCATCTGTATCAATCTAATATATCCTAAAATAGACCCTCTCACTGATCTATCATATTAGATCTTATTTTTGAATGATGTGTTTGGATATTTGGTGAAAAAAGGCTTCATTGTCTTGAGTAATTGATCCATTGTTATCACAAGGATTGTTTATTTATCCCTTGATTCTAGAAATCATCTTATGTTCATATATGAACTACCTGATGCATATTCATTTCATCGCTGCATCTAATGTATTTTTATACTCTACCTTTGCTGCCGAGTCAACCATAATGTCCTGTTTGGAAATCTTCATTGTTGTAACTCCACCATTTAGGAAAAAATATAGATTAATATGTCATGTCATCACTATTAGAATAGATACTAAAATTATTGTAACACTTTACACAAATCTCATCCTATTCTATAAGGACAAAGTATATAGGTCTTTATTCCTTCTTATGTATATTATCATTTTCTTTAAAGTAGTCTTGTGATTGTTACATAGATTGGATTAGAATTTACTATCATTTATTTGATAGTAAGTAACATCATTTAGAGTAAAAAATAATTCATAGATGATAGAACCAATAGGATATTCATATAGAATTATATTCTATCATCAAACTTCCTTGAAAGGCCTTAAATAATTATATGATTTGTCTGATATAACCCTGTTAAAGAAACCTTCTTAGAGTTATGTATGCTAACTTGATTTATAATCTAACAAAGTACATGTCATGATGGAATCTATGTAGAATATTTTATCTATCTCTATATATACTCATACCTAATATATAGTTTTCTTTATCCATTCCATTCATAGAGAATCTTTTCCCAAATTGCATCACAAGAAAGTAAAGATACAGGATATCATTTTCGATAAGTAGTGTCTAACAGGCCCAAAGGGTGCCACTATTTCCTTCAAGACTAACAAAAAAGTATTTTAATTTATCCTAAAATACACTAACTAAAAAGGAATACTAATGTGGAAGTATGAGGCTGAACCCATAGAGAGTGGGGAATAGGAAAAATAATTCTTGACAAAAGGTTAGGTCACTCCAATTTCTATTGATTTTATTAATCTAATTAACCAAAAAAATGAAATACATTAAGAAATACAGGAAGGGATCCATGTAAATTTTAGGGTATAGGAAAAAAAATCCTAAATCTAACTTGTGATGGTCCTATGGCTTAGGTTGTGACACGGTGAAAGGGTCACCAATTGCTTTTGGTTAAACCAAATGGATCCACCTATGTTGAAACTATTACATGGTCAAAGTATAACAGACAAACATGGCTGATTATTCCTAGATTCTATGAATTATGCATCACATGATAATTTTCATAGTCATTCTCAACTCTAATTAGGTTAGGTTTATTCAATTTCACTTCTCATGGTAAAGGTTGTGCAAAAATAATGTGATGATCAATTATAATTAACCTAAATACTATCCATAGAGTTACCAAGGTTAAATTTATAGATTCATAATGATCAGAAACACCCTTAATATTAACCCCTAAACCTAATCAAATTATCCACCCTAGATAGAATTTATGAAAGTAATAGAAAAAATGGCTTGTTCGACATAATGATAAAACTATTCACAATAAAAAAATCCAGCAGTAAACTTGTATGAATGCAATTTAAAACTAACATGAAAGATAAAATAATGAAGAACAAAACAAAGGAAGAATTAATGAGAAATGAAATGAAGAAAATAATATTTTTGGAATTAATATATAAATCATTCAACATTACATAAAAGAAAAAGTTTAAATCAATAAATCATAAATAAAATATATCTATGAAGAACTCTAGGTTGGAACCCTACGATAGCCACCCTATAGTTGATGCTCTACATGACTAGAAAATAATGATTAGTTTATTGGATATAATAATATTTATAATCCCCAAGGACATTAATAATATTCCACTAGAAAAAATTATGGTTTAAGGATTGTTTGAGACATCAGGGAAAAAAATCTTGTCAAAGATATGATGGAAATCAGTTTTTTTTCTGCTGTGTCCAACACTTATATGTCTAGAAAGGATTACACATGTAGTATTTCAGCCTATTTTCTTATTATCAGGACCTATAAATGGTTCATTCCTTGTACATTTACATGTATTTTATAAATTAAATGGTGTGTGTCTTCAACTTCTATTACTGGAAGCTCTATTTCATATTGTTTCTTCTATTTTGTGTGTCTGGAACCTCTCCTATTATCTTTTGATTCAATCATAAACCATGAATTCTAAGTCATTTTCTATTGTCTCACCACAATACATCACTACCCAACATTATGTTCCTTTATGTTTCTCAATTTCCACATCTCCTACACATTTCAAAAAAGGGTGATCTTACATGAGAATACAAAATACATCAATATATTCTAGGAAACTCAACTTTAATCAATTAATATTCAATACATTCACATATAAAAATCCATATTTTTAAAGAATAAATAGAGTAATAAAATACCCCCACAATCAAATATTTTCTCATCCTTGAGAAAAACTTCAACTTCAAAACATAAAGGATCCACAAATTTACAAGGAATGTTTCAACTTTTGAGGCTCATAAAAAAAGTTATAACTAGAGATTCAAAAATAAAAATTCATATGTAATAAAGATCCCAAAAAATCATACATCATTAATAAATTTTAATTCATGAAATTTTATCCTTTTAACAAAATATTTCAACCTTTTATCAACGCCCATTCCATTTTGTGATTTACCTCACCATTTATTTGTACACACATCAATCAAGGTAAAAATTTAGTTAGATTTTTTATCATAACTCAGCTACATGATCCTAACCATAAATTTTAATTAAATATATTTTCTCCACTCCATAAAGATAAATATATCAATTAATCATGAGAGTTTTGAAATTAGGATCAAATATTTCTAGGGATGAGGGTATGTGGGTAAAAATGTTTAAAATCATGTAAGGCACAAAGAGACGGCTAAAATCTAATGTAAAATACATAATATTCAAAAGAGAATCTCAATGAAATAATATTAAAAAAAATTCCATATATAACACCCCAAAATCATTTAGTAAAGTCTCATGAATGATGTAATCATAATACAAAATGAACCTCTATTGTTTTAGTGTTTTCCAAAGTCATGATTTGGAATGAACCTCACATCAACCACCTAACCACAAATGATAAAAATCATCAGTTTGGTAATGGTAATTTTTTATTCTTCTAATTCAAAATTATTTTTTTTCAGAAGCTACATCTCGGATAAGTCCCACATCCCCCACCTAACCATATATGACTGTGAGATCATTTGTTTGATAATGGTGATTTTGGACCAACCTCAGAACAACCCAATTAGTTTTTTTTATTTTTTTATTATCAAAAAACAAGAGGGATAAATAATGGAATGTTATGATTAAAATAATAATCCTTTACCAAAAATCCCATGGAAACACCTAGTAGTTTCTTCTCAAGAACAATATCATGTATCCACCATGAAAAATATATCCCCCATACTCATTCAATTGATTATTAGAAAAAATACAAATAGATTGATAAGAAAGAAAAATAATGGCTAATAATGTGGATTAATACTAACAAGTCAATCCATGGAATCTATGGGAAATTAAGTAAAAATGTACAGGTGGGTCTCAAGATAAATTTTATCATAAAAAAAATTCCTTAATAAATTTAAAATTGAATTTGTTAAGTAATAGCTTTGACAAGATAACAATGCAATTTTTAGTTTTTTTACATGATCCAAGTTTCACTCATGAAATATGATCAGAAAATTATAGAAAATATTTGGTCTAGATTATTAATGGGAATGGTAATATAAAAATGGTTAAATCAGTTCATGGCTTGAAAATTAATAATTAGTTTACTCAATAAAAGATTCCAGTAATTAACATCAAGAAATCCAATCATATCAACAATTTTTTTCAAGAAATCCTAAATTGAAGTAAGAAGTGACTTTTAAAATATCCATTCTCTACATATGGGCATTAAATTTCAAATTGTTGAATATTTCAAAACATATCTCTTGAGTAATAATGTCTACTACATTAGAAAATAAAAGATATATAATTCAACCATTTATTAGAGAATATAATTCATTAACTTCATGAAACAATTCAATTCATTTTTTTAATTTTTTATAAATAATGTGGAAAAAAACTTGGGGGGCACAAATATAAATAAGTAAAAAGTATTACTCCCCTTATATTAACACTTTTGAATGAGTTTCTTATGATCTATCTGATTTAAGTTCATGATGTGAACTATGGTATCACAAAAAAAATTAGTCATATCTACAAAAATTTAGTTTCTTCCTACATCTTGATTCTAGAGACTAAAATATAAGAATATAATTTGAAATTACATGTCATTTTTTAATTATTTTGATCAAACATTAAAAGAGATCAACCACATGGAGATCTATTAAATTAATAAAATAAAATAAATTTTAGTCATAGGAAAAAAATTGAAAATCTGGGATGACTTCTGGTAAATGGTCTTTTTTGTGGTTATTCAGATCGAACATTAACTTTATTAATTAATTGTAAAATGATATAGAGCTAACCATATTGTATTTTTTTTTAACTTTTGACTATGTTGTGAAGCTTGGGTATTTCCTCAAATCCTCCTCTATTGGGTCTTCTTGGTTGGTACTTGTGGTGTGATGCATATGGAGGATAAATTTAATTTAAATATAGAGATGTAGAAATATAATAAGATTTTGTAGTTATCCTAATCCACCACAACGTATTCCTTTTCTTTAGTGGGTTTATATTCTCGAATGAATTCTTGAGTTAGATATTATTTTTTCACCCCTTTTTTCAAAAATTGTATGAGGGTGTCCTATTATTCTTTAGACTCTATAATAATTATGAGGTCAATGTATATTTGATTAACATCTTCTTCCATCACTATTTTTTCTTCTTTCAAGTATAAAACTTGTTATACTTCAACCACCTTTTCATCTTTCTCCCTGTCCATATAATAAATAATATGCATGATGTTTCTTTTGGTAATTTAAACTTCCTAAACCACATATTTATCTTCATCATTTTCAAAACATTCTATATATTCATTAGAAATAAAAGGCATATTATTCACAAGGGAATTTAAATTTTAAATAACATGAGAAGGTTGAGTAATAAATTCTCTCTATTCAATGAGTTATGCTTCTTTCCCATCCATCCTCTTATCCAATCCTGAAATGTAATTTGTGAGAAATGTTGGTAGTCTATCATATAAATTATTTTGCTGACATTGTTGGAAGGTATATTATTGTTGAATATTCTACTCTTGAGGCTCCTTTTATTCAATAGTTTGGACTTCCTCCACTTATTAACATTCATATTCTTCAAATAAACATATATTTTCATTAGAAACCATAAGAATTATAATATTAAGATAATTAAAATTATAAATTATTTGATAAAGGTGGGTAGTCAATTCTCCATGCACATAGAGTTGGGCCTCATGATAGTCCAACCTTTCTTTCCATCACTTTAGGTTTTTTTCAGAAGCCTTGCCAGTATCTCTTATAATCTATTCTCTTAAGGTTTCTAGAAGTTTGTGTCTTCATGGTTGTACTACTCTCCCAAGGATAATCCGTCATAGTAAGGAAAATTGGGGTCTCCTCTATAGGGTTAAAATTAGATGTCACTAATATAATGATTTTTTAATTTATTATATTCAAAAGACTGTAAATCATCCCATCTCGTAACATGACATGACCACCATCATTAATTCATATATTCCCATTTGGTCAGATATTTTTGAAATTGATTATACTCTGATTGTGGTGCAGAATAATATTGATGATTCATGTATTCCATCCTGCACAACTCAAAAAACTACCCAGCATGTAAAATAATAATAATAATAATAATGATGATGATGACGATAATGGATGAAAAAAATATCCCATTAAACAGAAATGTGATAAGAAAGGTATTTGACCTAATAAATTGATAGAGAGTCATCTGCAATTCATCAATGATCTTTGACAATGGCGCCAATTTTGATATGAGCAATGGGAGTCATTATTTCACTATATAATAATAAAAATGTGTCCAATTTATCCAAAACAACAGTAAATACAATTTCATCATAATGTGGAAGTATGGGGTCAAACCCACAGAGAGTGGTGAACATGGAAAAAAATTATTGACTAAAGGTCATGTCACTCCCATTTTAGTTGATTAAACTAAACTAATTAATTGGAAAAAAATTAAATGTAGAAACAAAGACAAGAAGGGATCATGGTGAATTTTAGGGTATAGGAAATATAAAGTCTTAAATCTAACTTGGGATAGTTCTATGGATTAGGCTAAAAAGCGGTGCAAGGGCCATAGATTGGTTTTGGTCAATCCAATTTGATCTACCTATGTTTAAACAAACTCATGGTCTAGGTATAGCTAACAACATAGGTTTATTTTTCTTAGAATATATGAAAAAGCATCACAGGATAATGGTCCTAGTCCTAGTCAAGTCAAATTAGGTTAGGCATATTTAATTTCACTTCCCATGGTCAAGGTTGTGAACAATAATGTGATGAACAGTTATTATTAACCTAATTACCACTCATTGGGTTAACAAGATTTAATATATAAATTTATTTCTCTTAGAAACACCTTTAATATCAACCCAAAACCCTAATTAGATTATCCACCCATGATAAAATTGATTAAAAGAATAGAAACAAATGTAATGCTCGAAAAAATGATCAAATTATTCACAATAAATAAAACCACCATTTAACTTGTGTGAAAGTAATTAAAAACACACATGAATGAGGAAATAATGAATAACATGACCAAGGACTAATGAATGGGAAAGGTAATGAATAAAATAATGATATTTGAATTAATCTAGAAAGAATTCAACATTACATAAAGTAATGAAAATGAAAACAAAAATGCATAATGAAAACCACTCTTGGAATAACTCTAGGTTAGAACCCTGTGGGATCCTCTTGTTAGCTGATTGTCTCCATGATTGGAATAGAATGAGTGATATATTTTCTAGAACCCATAATTATAAGGCTTGGGGTTATTAATAGGATTTTAGGGATCATATAAATACATTAATGGTCATTTGTCTCATCAATTATATAAATCCCATCAAACATATTTTATAAATTTGTGTTTTACTATTATTGAGACTTACACATCGTTCAAAGAATTACAAGTTGCGTAATCTTCGGGTCCATTTTATTCTTTGTAAAACTGAAAAATGGTTCACTCCTTGTACATTTACATGTCATGTATAAAGTACATCGCATATATCATGAACTTATAATGTTGGAACCTTTGTTCTATCCTCCTTATTCAGTTTAATGGCTCCATAAACTATCATGTTCTATTCGAATTCAATCATTGACCCCATCTTCCTCATCATTTTCCATTTTTGAGCCGCATTTTCCTTCATATTTCACCAAATTTTGGTCCTACAAAATAAAAAACAATTCATCAATATCTTCCCAGAAACTCCACTTTAATCAATTAATATTCAATGAATTCACATATACAAATCCATAAATATATAGAATTAAATAGAGTAATTGGTGTCTCATATACATAGAATATCAAAAACACTAATTCATACTCAATAATCTACCAGTATATAAAGTAATCATCAACAATATTAATGAAATCAAATTTTTTTCTCCCATCATGAAACTAGATATGCCAAATCTGGGAAGTTCTCTTTAGTTTGTAAAGTTACTATTACGACATATATTACCTTATCAATTCATTTCTACCTTAAAAACCATTGGGTTGTATCATATTCACATCCTTGACTAAATTCTTATTAATATAAGTGGTTTTGAAATCCATTTTATATATCTCATAACCAAAATTAGATACTATGGACTGAAATATCTAAATAGACATTGTTATTATAAAAGGTGAAAAGGATTGTTTATATTCAATAGCATGAATTTTATTGTAACCCATTTCCATCAAACATTCATTATTGGTGGAAACTATACCATACATTTTAGTTTATTTTAGAAAACCCACTTTTACTCTATGGTTTATACCCCTTTAGGTGCATCAAACATGTTCCAACCATGGTTAGTGTACATGAAATCCATTTCGGATTCCATGAATTTTAACCATTTATCGCTACTAGAACTCTCAATAGCCTCCAAGTGGGTAGTAGGTTCGGCTCTTATAAACATTAATTCATTAAAAGTTTCTTTGAGGAATATATATTTATTGGGATTATGTAGAATCCTTCCAGACATTTGAGGTTCTTTTGAAATATGAGGTAGTTATTCTTCCATATCTCTTTCTAGAACTGGATCAATATCCTTCTTAGGAACACTTCCTATTTTTTTCTCTTGAACTTATCTAGGTTTTAATTTCTTCCAATTGAATCCTCAACTTCTATATTCCATCTCCATTAATATACTAGTATGAGATAAAACCACTTTTCATGAAATTTAGTTACATAAATATTATTCCATAGTTCTTTGAGATAACAAAAAAATCAGTAATTTTATGATTTAGAGAAATTATAATCCAAATTCAATCATCCCATGAATAAACCATCATTCCAAATCTTGATGAAAGATTTTTTTTCATTTCCCATTATTTATATCATATGGTGTCTTTATGAATACTTTAGATGAAATATAATTAAGTACAAAGATTACCCATGGAATGAAATAAAAAGTCCATAAGAACTCATCATCATTTAAACCATGTCTAATAGGGTATGATTCTATTTCTCAGACACACTATTCCATTGTGGTATTCTAGGAGGAGTTAATTTCTAGAAAAATTCAAAATATCTTACTAAACCATTGGATTCATCGATTAAATCTTCACCACCCTAAATTGAATGGATAATCCTAATTATTTTTTCAATCCAATTATACACATCATTATGAATCTTATTAAACTTTTAAAATTTTCATACTTTTGTATCATGAGAAAAAATAACTAGACCAACTAAACTCAATGTTAATGGTAATAAATTACATAAAAACACTACATTACTATGTGATCATTGGCCCACATACATCATTATATAAGAGATCCAATAAACCACTATCCCGTTCAACTTTTCTACTGAAAGGTGATTTAGTCACCTTTCATAATAAACAAGATTCACATGTATCATATGATTCATAATCAAATGGTTATAATAATCCATCTCTGTGGGGTCTTTAGATGAATTTATCATTTATATATCCAACGAAAAAATTAAAATGGTAGGTGGGATTATAATCAACCATGAACTTATTATTCTGAATGTTATGAACAAGATTACATATATCTATATAATATAAATTTATATCCAAATTCGGAATTACAAAGAAATTTTCCTCCTTATATATAGAAAGACTATAATTCTTAATAATGAATGAAAATACAATCTTTTTAATATAAGATACGCAAATACAATCTTAGTTTATGAAAGGAACATAATAAAAGTTCTTCAATTCATAGATTAATCCATTAGGTAGATTAGATCATAATTTCTAACTTTTAATTCAATAAATATTTCTCACATAGTTACTTGAATATCTACTTCTTCCTTCATTAATTTCATCAAATCTCTCAGCCTATTTTTATTAGCATAAGTGTCCAATTCATGACAAGTATCCATTACCCAATATTTAGAGTTGGTTGATTTGTTTATAACATTCATATTCAAAATCTTAAAAAAAAATTCTTGAGAAAAGTTATTAGCTTTAGATATATATCTTGAACTAACTTATAGGTCATGCAGATTTTTGATCTCAATATGATTATCTTAAGGTATTCAAAAATATATAAAAAATACATATATGTAGGTAAATATCATGTTTTATGTTTTTTAACAAGGAAATTTAATGAATTTTTTCCCACTAAAATTTTTGACCCCATGAATCATGTCTATTTCGTGATCCAAAACCCATATTTCACTAATCAATGACCCATATTTGGAATGGAACTTATTTATTAAATTATTTAGGTAAACATTCATGCCAATCAAAATAGTTTTGACTCTTAGATAGTTAATTGGATTACACATTCCATATCCATCATATGGATAACCCGAAACACTATTCCTCTCATATTCCAAGCCTTGGGGTTTACCAATTAACTATCAAAAAAATATCACAATATTATGTGGTTACCTAAACCTTAGGATAAACCACACTAACCATGACTTACACAAGATAATCCATGGTCCTCCCACTTTGGAATAAAACTACCGAATTAGATGATCGATGTCTTGAAATGTGATATATTAGAAGGAATCCCAAACATTGTATGTTAGAAAATTTCATATAAATTATTACACAATTGATATAGGTCATATGAATATTAAATTATTACCAATTTCATCATATGAAAACTTTATCTTCTCATGTTTTATTAAATTGTGCATGAATTATTCTAATGATTTTGTGTTGGAATCCATATTTCATCCATAAAATTAACGTGATTACACCACATTAAGGTTTAACCCAATACACAACCAACATTTTATTTTAATCACCCATATATGGAATCCAATCATATTAATAAACATCCCAATGAATCTAGTACTTATGGTTTATGACCTCTACAGGTAATGGTCTAAAATAACATGAGATCAAAAATATATAAATGAATAATCCTAGAGACATAGATAACCAACACTTACCTTTCTAGAACAAGTCATAAGTCTCCATGATAGTGGTAAGTTCATCCTGAAGCCATGCTAATTGGTGATACATGACTCAATGAAAAATTAAACTCATAAAAATTTTAAAACATAAATTGTACAAAAAATGTCTAATAACTAAATTAAAGATAACAACCTCAGTTAAAAACTAATGTCCAGGTGGATAAAAACTAAAACATCCAAAATTATACATCGAAAGTAATACACTTGTAGATATTAAAATAGGATAAATTTATCTGATAAATAAATCACACAAAATATTCACTCTTTATAAACATTTTAAAAAAAACATCATATATGAATAAAATAAATTAAAAAACTCTTTATTTATTTTCTAAAACATGAAATAAAAATATTATTCTTTTCATGGATTAGGGTGAAATTTCCATCCCTTAGAGTTTCATCATTTGGTTCTCTAGAATAGGGGAGAATTAACCAAAAAAATAATATTATCTTCTCATAAACCACCCCCTAGGATATCGAAGACTAGAACAAGGAAGACCAAGAACCCCAAACACCACATTGAGTCACATCTCACATTTTTTTGTTTTAGCCACCACACAATATTCCTTTAAAACAATATAATGTGGCATGAGAATATAAAAACAGACACATGAAATAAAAATGTAAAAAAATAAACATAACCTAATGGGATAATGCGTTATGAATTTTAATCCTACATATATGAGAGAATGTGATCATCAGTTTCATTTCATTGGAAATGGAGTAAACATGAGTTATAAGGGAAAAAATATCTTTTGGTACTCTACTCGAATGAGAAGAATAATCTCATTACAACCATATTTTTATTTTTTTCATACTCTATCTACACATTATAGTCTCCTCCCTTCTAGTCTTAAACATCCACCAACAACCCTTAGGTCTTGGGAACCTAGATATTCCTAGACGTGTTCCATTCAGAGACTCCTCGACCCATGTCCCTTGATTAAGTAATGTCAGTACAACTTTTGTAGGAGGAATAATATCACGTATATAGTGGTTGTAGATGACCATCTGATTAGTATTGATTTCCACATTTTACAGGAAACCCTTTTTGGACATGAGATACTACTTATTTCTTGTAAAATTCAAATAACTGACTACCAACTCTTGGTCAATAGTGTGTTTCATCTTCTACTTCACTCTAATGATTTTAAAAATAATCGTTTTATTGTGTAAAATAGGAATTATTTTTAAATCCCATTCTCATAGATCATGAAACTCATTAACTTTTGGAAAACTTTCACCACCTCTAAAACTTTGTTCAACCTCTCAAAGATTTACCTTTTGTCAAATTCACTTCATCATCTATAAGTCTGAATGATTCCAATAATAGAAGAATTAAAATATCATCCCTAGCATTCCCACATACTATATTAATTATGATCCATCCATTTAACTCACCCAATGACTTCTACTGAGCATCCTATGAATGCACCATTTTTACCATCTCATGAAATCACTATTGAGACTTTATCATCCACTAACTTAAAATCCAACGGCCTTTTCATACTTTCGTTCAACTAAAATTGATACATATAGTGGAACTCATTTTCACCAACATATATTTTAGTAAAATAAATTTAGAAGGATGAATCTAGACCTTCATGGAACTAGTTTATTTTCCTTCATCAAGGGTACCTCATGTGTTAATTCTAGTGACTAAACTTATAGAACATGGAAAATGGACTCGAAAAAACATTAGTGAAGGACCTTAGAACACCATGAGAGGAGAGGGGTGAATTAGGGTGTCAACATTTTCTTTTAAATGGATGGATCTCATTCCGGCATTGGTAGGAACCTATTAAAAATTACTGAGGAGAAAGTGCAGAAAATAACCAATCACATGAAACACAATGAAAATGCGATTTTACTTGGTTCACCAATAAGGGCTGCGTCCAAGGATCATACGCTGATAGTGTGTTGATCATACCAGAAACCACTAAAATTCACAAAATGTGGATTACAAGAGTTATGAACAGTCACTTTGTGCTATGGGCACTGCCATTATAAGGTTTTGGGGATAGCACACTGCATCCCTCATAATCACTTCTGCTGACTCACCCTTGCTCACTGCATTGGATGAAGTTTCGCAAAGTTTATCGACATGAAGGTCAATTTAATCGTTTACTATTAAATCATGTATACTCAACTGTAAATGGAAGCTTTTTTGATATCCCATTTTCACCCAAAAATGTAATTTAATTTCCCACACAATGATAGGATATGAAAATTAACTTCACAAACTCATTTGGCCAATTTTACGGCTTTCTTGGGTGTTTTGTGTACCACTTTACCTTCTCCACATACTGAGTTGTAGGTATAGTTCACGGATCACCTCCTCCACGTACAAATATTGTTTCCATGTACCATCCAACTCCTCCATGAAATACCCTACTCCATGTATTTCATTACTTTGTGTAATGCTCAGCTTCTCCACATACCGCCCTACTCCACATACTAAAAGAGATTCCTCTACAAACTAAACTCCATTCCACATAGTGTTCTTCCTTATGCGGATAATTGTCTCCTTGTACAATCTTCTCCTTCGTGAACCACTTTGGAATTCACTGGATTTCATCCAAAAATTTTAATCTCCAATATATCCCTTTAAAAAGGGGGATTACTACTCCTTATGTAGGCACTAATGGATCTGAAAAATATGTTAATCCAAGATTCAACAGATATTGGATTTTTGGTATATCCTCCACCTTGAACCACTCTTATCATGTGAACTACATCAATCCCACAAACCTCCATCATTCCATGTACCGCAAGCATCTGTCCTCATACATTCACTACAAATCAATTTTGGTTTTCTGAACAACTCCACGTACTGTTCCAACTATTCCATATGTGGTACACAAACTATTCCCATACACGGTACGTGGTCCATGTCTCAGGCTATGCGGTTCTCTCCATTTGCTGACTTCCTTGACCATTCTTCATGCCATAAATTCTTATGAACAGATTCATAATTTCTACTCCGTGCCACACATTCCTATGAATACTACTTTCATCCTCAAACAGATGACCACATTAATTGAAAACTCCCTAGTCATGAATGTGCATATTTACCACAAACACAAACCATACTCCATTATTAACAACAAATAGCCTTTTTTCCAACAATATCCCTCTTTGGATTTTTTGAAAATCTGCAGATAAATTCATTGAAGCATCGACCATGATCAGAACATAATCCATTAAGGAAAAACATAGACATCACTCTAAGTCTACATGAATAATGATCGGTGTGGAAAATAAGAGATAATACAAGAATCAAGTTCTCATTCTTTTAATTTTTCACCCATAGTTTCATTTTTGACATTCTGAATTTTTTTCATATTTCATGTATCTAGAAAAAAATAGATCACTCTCTATTGAATTTATCCATTCACTCCCATTGTCTTTAAACTCAAGGAATCGAATCATGACTTGTAGAGATCAAAAAAAAGCTCCCCCTAGATCGTATCTCCCCCATAATCCCACATCACTTCCACAACCATATAAAAAGAAGTTAAAACAAATAGGGAGAGGGAAATTTTTTAACCTCATTATGCAATATAAAATAGCTGAACACCAAGGTTTAACCAATGATTCTCAAAAAAATCCACTGACAATTTCATAGTCATAATTTCTACCAATTTCTCATCGGTTCCAACATGGTCCATTTTAATCATGCCTTGTTCAAATTTTTCCATGATGAAGTGATTTCTTATTTAAATATGTTACATACATGAATGTTGAAAAAGATTCTTCATAAGATACAATGTGCTATTTTTATCATAGTAAATCGCCATTGGTTCTTTCACCTCATCACCTATGTCATTAAGTTGCCACTTCATCCAAAGTAACTGAGTGCACACCTTGGCAGAAGATATATATCCAGCTTCAGCAGTACTAAGAGTAGAACTTCAGATTTACTAAGAGAAGTAATTTTCAATTTCTTACTTAACCAACCCGTGCATTTCCTCCCAATATAGAATTCCCCACCATTGGTAGAATTTATATCCACTGCATCTCTATCCTGATCAACATCAGAAAAAGTGGATAGTTCAGTATATCTTCCTGAAGAAATGTATAGCCCATAATTATGTGTACCTTGAATGTATATCAGGATTCTTTTCACTACCACCATATGTTATTCCTTTAGATTACTCTGAAAGAGGGCCGTAAGGAAGGTTTAAAAGACAATATCTAGCCATGTTACTATCAGGTATAGTAGGCTTCCAATGATTCTTCTATAATTGGAAGGATCCATAGAAGTCCCTTCCTCATGCTTCTAGATAGTTATTCCAACCACTGTCAGAGTCAAATTTTTTTTGGAATCATGCATATGGAATTACTTCAACATCTCTCTTGAATACATTTTTGGAGAAATGAATGTTTTATCCTTCTTCCAAATCACATGAAACCCTAAAAAATTTGTGAGTTCACCAGTCATAGACATTTCAAATTCTAATTTCATGTTATTGGAAAATTCAACCAATGATCCCTATAAGGATCCATGGAAAATAATGTCTTCCACGTATACCAATACCATTAACTGATCCTTTTGATAATTATTCACATATATATTGTGATCCACTCTTATTTTAAACTCATTCTTTCTCATATAAGAGTCCAACCGAGAATACCATGCATGTGGTTCTTATTTCTGCCCATTGATATCATTATTAAATTTGAAAACCTGCAGTTCGTCATTTTGAAGCAAGAATCCCCCCAAGTTGTTGATTGTAGAATTCTTCATCCAATTCTCCATTTAAGAATGTTGTCTTGAATTCCACTTGATACACTTTATAACGACATTGTATTTCCATGATAGGAAACAGTCTGATTGACTCCAGTATCATTAGTGGAGTAAATTTATCTTCAACATCAACATCTTTGAATTGTGAATATCCTTTACATACAAAGAATGCATTATTTATGATCACATTTCCTTGACCATCAAATTTGTTCTTTATAATCCACTTCGTGCCAATCACATTCTGACCTTCCAGTATTTTGAAAAGATCCCATGTCTAATTTTTGTCCATCTAATCTAACTATTCATTCATTGCATTCAACCATGAATCATCCTTTTTAGCCTCTTCAAATGAGGATGGTTCCAAAACAGATAGAAATTAAAATTTGGCATTATTACTCATTATCCTTGTCTGTGTAGTTGTATTATGATGCTTTATAATATTGGACTAACCAATCCCTGCTCTTCGATTTCTCCATTGGAGTTTGATTGAATTCTCTCTAGACATGGCTTCCTCTTATGATTCTTCAGTCAACATCATGATGTGAATATGGATAGTTCTTTTATATCTTCCACTACCTAGGTATTTTTATTTGTACCATTTTCACACTCTTCCTCATCTTTTATCACATTAGCCTAAGAATTACTTGAATAATTCATGTTTTTATCTTCAATGATCTTAACATCATTGCTTTCCAAAATTATTCCAAAGAACTTATTGAAACACTTGTAGGCTTTGATATTCATTGAGTATCTAAGAAATATTTCTTCATCTGCATTGTCACCACACATCCCTTGATTTCCTTCTTTGTTTTGGATGAAACATTTTCCTATGAAAACAAAAAAATATTTCAAGGAGGGATCACTTCCATGCCAAAATTTATATGAAGTCTTTGTCTCACCCATATATGGCCCTGTTCAGTTTAGAATATACACTGCAGCTTGAACTGAATCTTTCCAATAATTTCAATAAATACGACTCTCAATCAACATAGTTCATTCCATTTTGTTTACCTGTCGATTCCTTCACTCAAAAAATCTATTTTTTTTTAAAGTTCTCATAGAAACCACCTAATTTTGTATCCCATGCTTCTCAAGATACTTTTAAAATTCAAAGGATGTGTATTCCCATCTATTGGCAGGCCACTAGACTTTGATCTTCTGTCCAATATCATTATAAATGATTCGATGATAGTTTTTCATGAAATTAAGGTCTTGTCACTTCCTGTGTATAATGATCAAAAATTCCATTATACAATAATCATTTATAAAAAGAAAAAATTTTATTTCTCCTTATGTTCCAACAATATTTATTGGTCCAAATACATTTGTATGGATGATGTCAAGGATATTTGATTCTCTTTTCTTCTTTGTATGGTAGGAACATTAGTCCAACTTCCCCCACTTGAAACCGTCATAGGCCTTTTATCATCCATGCTTCATATTAGTCATATCCATGACTATATTTATATTAGTTATCTTTTCCATGTATTTATGATTAATATTCCCCAATATCCAATTCCACAAATTGTTTTCCTCTTCAAATTTTAGGTAGAAAATGTTCTCTTTTCCGTCAACCTAATATAAGTTTCTATCTATTCTATAGCCTTTCGTGAGAGAATTCCAAAACCATATTCTTATAGTACATCCATTCTGATTGAATGTCACAATAATACTGAGACATACATTTGACTCACCCTATGAATATTTTGACGCATACCTTCCACAAAAGGACGTTATTTTTTTATCTCTCTATTAGCTAGCTCAGTACTTCCACTACCTTTTATCATCAAAGCTCCATCGTTATAGAACCTCACTGTTCCCTCAATGTTTTTCTTGAGAATTGTTAGTAGGTCTGAATTACCCGTCATGTGGGATGAATATCCTCTATCAATAGTCTAGGTGTTTTTGTTCGTTGTAGCTTTGAGGGATACTTCTACAAGATAGCATTTTTCAATTTTCCTCTTTTCATTCCATAATATATTAGGTTGAGTTTATGAAGTTTATGGACTTTAAATTCTATCTTCCACGTACATGGGTTATTCATATTCAAATTATTCTTCCAGTGGAGAAAACTTGTTTGAAACAGCAACACCGTCTGGTTGATGAGTATTGTACTATCTCTGAACATTGTAAGAATTTCTTCTATC
This sequence comes from Viscum album, assembly GCA_963277665.1. Lineage (NCBI taxonomy): Eukaryota > Viridiplantae > Streptophyta > Magnoliopsida > Santalales > Viscaceae > Viscum > Viscum album. The sequence continues at coordinate 398,801,885 of OY728127.1, read as the reverse complement.
ATACCCCTACTTACAATACACAGATTTATATCCAATTATAGAATAGTGAAAAAAATATCCATAGAAATTATTTATTCCGTAAGAAGTAATATAGGAATATGTTCTCCTTTTTGGAACTCCTCACTCTTCCCCGTTCATATAGATCCTTTCCTCTTTGTAGTATGACATTGTATGGCCCAAGTAGAAACAAAACCGACACTTTAGAAGAGTAAATGTCTTATAACTTTTATTTATCCTCATGTTTTATTCCTTGGTAAAATAGTTTGGCTCCTTATGATTTCTTGGAAATTTATTATAATATTAATTTATTTTTTTAGTTTGATTTAAGGGTTTCTTTTTCAACACTACTAGTGGCTTTTCAACATGATCAATTTTCATATTTCCTTAATTATGGATCACTTTATTTATAGCATCTGACATTTCAGCATCACAACCAATTCCACTATTTACCATGCACGCTGATCATTGATCATTCAAGATCATTTTAACTCCACCAAGAGCACTTTCTTCTCTCTCAAGTAGCTCATCATCCGAGAACCTTCCAAATTTTATTTTATTCTTTAATTCTTTTGAATTTGATTCACATTTTAATTTACTCCTAAGATTCACAACATCTTCCTCTAGAAACTCAACATTCTTGGATTTCTATTCTAAAATGGATGAAAGGTCATTTATGACCATTACCTATTATTCAATTTTTAGATTTTGTTTCATGATATCTTCTATTCTTTCAAGGATTGATGATTTCACTTTCATAAATTCTTCCATTCATTCAATTTATGCTTCAATCCGATCAATATATTTTGATGAATCTTACACAATACCTTTACACTCATTGAATCTCTCAAATTGATTCTTAAGCTTAATAAAATCATCCATAAGTTGCAACTTTGTATTGTAATTAATGGTCAACTAATTATCACCAGCCTTATCATTTGATGGTTCTGATTTTTCAATTGTAGCCATCATGGAAGCATGGTTCCCAGATTTGAATTCTGCTTCTTCTTCCTCAAAGAGTTCATTGTCTTCTTCTTCTTCATCATAGACAAAACCCTTTCATTGAGATTATTTTCCAGATTTGTAGTCACTATTTTTGAAAATTATTTTCAGAGGCTTTTGGATGTCTCTATCTTCACTTTCTTCATCATTGAACTTTATTGGACATCGAGAGGAAATGTGCCCAACTCTTCCACAGCAGAACAAGCCAAAGGTATATTTCCTTCATATTTCAAAAATCCCTTTTTAATATTATTAGAAATAAGATAAAGAGTTTATTTTTCTTCATCATCGTAATCACTGCTATCTCTTGAAATTTTTATTTTGTCTATGAATTTGAATTCCATTTCCTTGCTCACACGAGTTGTATCTTCTTCTGCGTTTATTCTCATTTCATATCCTGATAGATTGCTCAAAAGATCACCCACTGAGAGTTTAGAGAGATCTATTTCCTCAAGGGTAACACCTTTTCATTTTAAAGGGGAGAAATTATTCTCAAGATTTTATTTATTTTCTCAATGTCTTTGATTTCTTTTCCCAAACCACAGATTACTCTTACAACTTCAGTAATTCGATTGAAAAAAGAGTTTTCCTTCTCATCAGAGAGCATCTTCAGATCACAAAACCTATTTTTTAGCACTTTATATTTTGCCTAATTCACTTTTTTATCTCCTTCATAACTATTCTTCACTTTATCCCACATTGAATTGGTAGACGTACAACAAATTACCTTTAGATAAATATGATAAAAAAGGGCTTAAGTGAGAGAATTATATGTTATGGAATCACCATCAAGAAATTTCCTATCTATACTATTCATTTTCAATCCTTTAGTATAAATGACTTGTATTCGCTTCGCAGTAGCAAATAAGTCTTCCATTCCAATAGATCATAGGTGAGATGTCATCATATTTTTTCATATCAAAAAATTACTTCCATTGAATAGGGGATAACCACTAACATTATTGGGATTATCCATGACTGTAGAAGATAGATTCAACACCAGAAACCTCCCTTTGTTACCACATGAAGGACCCCAGAACACCCTGAGTGGGAGGGGTGAATCAGGGTGTCAACATTTTCTTTTAAATAGATGCATCTTTTTCCCACATTGGTTGGAACCTGTTAAACCTATTTGGGGAGAAAGTGCAGAAAAAAACCAATAACATGAAAAACAATGACAAAATGATTTTACTAGGTTTATCTCAAAGGGAAAAATCCAAGGATCATGCATTGATAGTGTGTTAGTCATACCAAAAAAGACTAATCTTCACAAGATTTGGATTAGAAGAGTTTAACACAATCTTTGTCTTGTAGGAACACTACCTTTACAAGGTTTTTGGGATAACACATTGTATCCCTCGAATCACTTCTGCTGACTCCCCCTTTCTCATTTGCGTTGGAAGAATCTTCACTCAGTATATCGACATGATGGTCACTTCAATGGTTTAGCATTAAATCATCCATACTCAACATACTGAGTAGTAGTTTTGTCTCACAGATCATCTACGTACCATTGTTGTTTCCATGTGTTGTCTAGCTCCTCTGTGAACTGACTTACTCCACGTACTTCCATACTCCACGTTCTACTCAGCTTCTCCATGTACATCCCTTCTCCGCGTACTTCTTTTCTCCGCTTCATACTGCGATATCTTCCATTGTGAACTACACTTTCTTCCACGAACTATTTTTCCTTATGCACTTGATTCCCTCCATGTACCATCTTCTCCTCTGTGAACCACTTTGTAATTCACCAAATTTCATCCCAAAATTTTAATATCCAATACAACCATTTAACTAAATCTATTACTGCTCATTATATAGGAACTAATGGATCTAAAAAATTGTCTAATATAATATTTACTAAATATTTTATTTTTGTTACAACCACCATCACGTACCACTCTTGTACCACGAACCACATCAATTCTACATACCACATGCCTTTATTGATACCTTCACCAAAAACCAATTTTGGTTCCAAGAACTACTCTGTGTATCATTCCCACTATTACATACATGGTCATGATCCGTTCCTAGACATGGTACGCAGTCCATGTCCTGGGACATGTGGTTCTCTCCATTTTCTGAATTCCTTCACCGTTTTTCATTCCATGCATTCTTATGAATAGATTCATGATTTTTTCTTCATTACATACATTCCTATGAATAGATTCCCAATTTTAATGCCCAAAAATCTGGAAAACACTAGGAAACAATGCCACCTTCAATACTACTTTCAACCCCAAACATATAACCACATTCCTTGCAAACTCTCTGGTCATCCATGTGCAGATTGATAATAAACACAAACCATACCCCATTATTATCAACAAACAACCTTGGTTCCAATAATCCTCACACCAAAACCAATAATATCCCACTAAACTAGTTTTTGTTTATGTTGAGTCTAATAGAATCTCTATCGAATACTATTTTAATTCTCTCAATAAAGTCTCACCCATTCACTTCAGTCCACCCTTAAAGTATATCTATGATTCTCCACATTGTGTATATTATGACCATCGAAGGTCTAATGGATGAATTCCTTTTTAGGCTTCTGAAACCACTATCTAATATCCCAAAGAATCAATTAAACTAAACTAAAATCCTTTATACAATTTCCTTAAAACAGAAATGAACTATTTTTCCATCCTTCATCTTTGGTAAAATTTCTATCAACAAGTTGTGTTATAAACTGAGTCCATTACCCTTCTTATTTAGAAATCTACATCAAAAACTGTGATCCTCCATACATTTTGTAACATAAGATCTTTCCATTTTATCAAACTAAAATAAAATCATATAACATAGCTCAATCCAAAATTCCTTATTGTCCTCTATCATCGGCATGATGAACTCCCACAAAATATCATGTTGATTAAACTAAGATATATGTGGTATTTTTATCCCCCTACATTAGTATGGTTTGAATATATAATATTCCATCACATTATACATAAATCCTTCCATTATAATTATAATCATTGTTTTATCATTTACATAAAGTCATATGTACTTGAAAAGAAACACACACTAGTGCATGGGGCATTCCTTCCTCCAAATCCAGTATGACCTATGTCAACGTCATCCATAGACTTCACATATGAGAGAGAAACCTCCGTACTACTTCCATACATCTGTCCTATACTCGAAAATATAATTCCCTAAATTTCATATTATTCCCCAACACCCATCATTCAGTGTTCCTTGTCATTCATCTTCTATAGAGTCATGATTATCCTGTAGTTTTTTAGGACTTCAATTTTCTCTACAACCACTTGCCCTCCTAACCAATTTCTTTTTCATACTAAAAATGGTTATTCTTTATTTTATAATGAATATTATTATATATAAAATTTATTCATTGAGAGATATTTCCCTAAAATATTCCAATTTTTTATTACAGTGAAAACATCCATCTTGAGTTAGAACAACACTCGTTGTGTAGAAGATCATACTCTTCACCGAGTTCTAGGGAAACATAACACAACTCAGAATTCCCATCCTTAATTACCTCTCAATTTCATGCACTCATGAAAACCATGAATCATATTATATCTTCTAATCATCTAATCTGTAGCATGATAACACCCCTTTTTGATGTCTCCTAATAGAGTAGGAAATATATAAATATATTTTATAATAATGAAGAACAGAACATGAATTCCAATTCTCTTCCACATTTTACCCTAATTATAGCTAAACATACTCTAATGAAAAAGTAATATTTAAAAACACATATAATTACATTAATACTATATAAATAACCACATATTTACTGATAATTATTAGGATTCTAGAATAAAAACTTACTCTACCTTGGAAAACATTGAGTAATGAAACCGCATATTCATATCACCTCACTCAAGAAGGGATCCTATGAAAACATGGTAACATTTCTATTAACCCTATTAGAAATAGGTTTTTGGAACCTATTGAATTTTAATATTATAGAAATAGACCATACGACCACCAAATGAACCTTTTAGACAAATAATTGTAACAGATTGCATCAGTCATTAACAACTCATTTCAACAAAAACCAGTGATCTCTCACATGACTTTGACCTTTTGAAACAATATATGTACATGTTATTATAGCATTAAAGTTCACTATACTTTATTTTAGTATATTTATACATACAAGAAAACTTAAAACCCCCCATAAGTTGAAACCACCACCACCAACTAAGATCATCAACTTACACCAGCAGACAATCAAACTGGTGCATAGCCCATGAAACATTATCTTATGAAGAAGTAAGATCCCATTGAATCTAGAAAACATAAGGGATAATTATATGTGATTTGGTAAACCTCCAGTAGTCTTCCAAAACGATCATGTATTCCACCCAAGGAAAGAAACATGGTGTATGACTCATGCATCCAATTAGACTTTTGATATTACCATCAACACTGCTGATACCACCACCATATTCTAATGTAATTCTTCTAGTAACCTGATATACCAAATGAACATGAGTAACCATATAGTCCCTAACAAAGAATGAAAAATTTCCTAAATAATGGAATATGTCCCAAGACTCCTTCCAATTAAGGTAACATTAGATATCCTAGAATCCCTCTCTTACCCCTACTGCTTCAAAGTGACTTCCCTATGAGAATTGATAAAACACTCCACTAGAAACCTTGAAATAGTTATCTACCACTAATAACTACAGATAATATTTGATATCACATGATGGGGTTGAGGATGTAATGTTGATCTCGAAAAGTTACATCTTTTGATTATCCTTTATAGTGGAACATCTACCACCAGAATTAGCCCAACTTACAATCAACCCACCCACCACAACATTGAAGATCTTAACTAGGAAGACCAACCAACTCATCCATGACATAAAGTCATCCTTTACCACCCATCTATTTCTATTAATATCATAATATTATCCAAATAAAAGCTGAATGAATTTCCATCATACACACACATTTAAGGAAAAAATCACAAAAAATGTTAAAGACACAGTGGAATAAAGTATATTAGATTATTATCATACAACCATGGGGGAATTGTAAAACCCCGAGATTTTATGAGAAGTATTATTTTTAATTTTTTTGATTTCTTGTGTTGTATGATACACCAATATTATCTTGCGCTATACACAAAACTGTATTAGCTTGCAGTATACGAAACACTATTCTTGGCTCGTGTTACACACAATTTCAAGTTCATTTTGTAAAAATTATTCTACGCAACATTAATTATAGATTTTGTTTAATGTATAAATGAAATAAGTTTTGATTAAGTTATATGAAACACCAAACTGAGCTTTCACTACACGCAACCCTCACTTGGCTTGCATTACATGCAATCAAGACCTTCTTCGATAGCATGTGTAGTACGCAATACCAAGTTTCACTAAACGAGATATTATTATAATATCATTATGAACTAGCCGTTATGAATAGTAACACCCACTTTTTGAAATTTTATAAATTTTATCTTTCAAAATGGACTTCATTTTTGGATTCAGAATATCGAAATTAGCCTAAGGTTAATTTTTTGTTATTTTTCTGAAAACATTCAATTTTTGATGAATAGTGAAAACACTAGGTTACTATTTAAAAACCAAATTTTTATTTAAATAATTATTTATTTTATTTAAATTTATTTTACGTCAAAATTGATACATAATACCTATATTAGTTCAATGTAATTAATTGAATCCATTTTATAACAATTTTAGATATATAAAAATTTTATTGAACTTTTCACCGTCTTTTACCCACCTTCTAGGAGAATTTCCAAATGTACATAAAACATAATTTTACCGCTTCTGTGAGTGAAATTTTGAAAATCCGAGAGACACAGTTAATATCAAGGAGTAAAATCTGGTTCAATAAGTTAAAAAGAATTTTTGGTGAATAGTAACTTTTTACTTTTATTTACCACGGTTAAAATTAAATAGGTTAATTAAGGGTAAAAATGATATTATTATTACCCTAAAACATGTCCTAATTATATTGGATAAGTTTAATTCGACCAAAAAAAACCTTAGGATCAAAATAATACCCTTTAGGTCCACTTGGATTAGATTAGGACACTTATTATTATTTCATTTAAAGAAGAGTTAAAAGAGTTAAAATCAATGTTTAATAACTAAAATGTTTTTAATAAAGGGTTATACATAAGATAAATTCGACTATAAATATTCATTAGAAAGAAAAAAATATTTCATGCATAATGGTATTTTATTTATAATTTTTAGACATTAAATAATTTAATTTATTTATGACACAATGATGATGGAGTAATTAACTTATTAATGAAATATTAACATAATTGATGTTATAAATACCCAAATAAATGTAATATGAGACTTTTTATTAATTCCACTAATTTAATAGGTTAATATGACATGATAGTTTTGATTCAATTAACTTTTTTCTAACTAATCATGTTGTTATTATTTTCAAAAAAATCAATTACCAAATAGTGTCAAAATTGACATAAAATAGTTTTTAAAACAAATATTATATTATTAATTGTTATTATATTCTTAAAAGTCTACGGTTCGGAAAAATGACTTAGATAAGGTTATATATATTAATAATGAACCACTTGGGGTTCTTTTGGCTTGTTATAGTAAATTTATTAACTATATAGTGTAAGAAAATAAGAAGACACGGTAAAAGTTAAATTATTTAACTTAGAGTTAAATCTAAATGAGAAGGTTAAAATAGTAACCTAAACTTGTCTAAACCCTATTGGTTGAGAGGATTTAGACCCATCCCCACTTTAACTTCGAAATAAATCAATTTGGAGCTATTATAAACCGAATATAACTTTATTATAAAATAATATTTTATGTTTTTCCTAAGGTGCCTCTCTCCTCCCTTATAAAAGGTCACCTCCTCCCTCTCCTCTTTACACAACTTTGAACCTTCAAGCTCGGCCAAACCCTATACATTTCTCTTTTCCACATCCCTAGAAACATTTTGGAGTTTTTGGTCTTCTTAAATTACCAACTCTAGTCCCTTAAGATGAAGCTTAAAGGAGGTGCGTCAAAGAAGAGGAGGTTCGGATACGTTCGAAGCATATCAGACCTATGTTTAAATTCATTTTTACCCTTTATTGACTTTTTACCACATTGTATGGACGAAATCTTTCCTTTGGTTACCATATAAGGTACTTTTTGACTTTTCCAGAAAATGTAGGAGAAATTTTTTTTAACTTATATGGAATGAACATATTTTTAAGGTTTCATAACACCTTATTTTCATGGAGTTTACTCTACAAGATTTCATGGTTATTTTCAATAAAATACTTTTCTTTTAGAAATGTGTGGGATTTTGTGAAAAGAAAATTATTTTGAAGAAGAAAGGATATTTTATTCAAGAATTCATTTCAAGTGTTTTATCAAAACCATTTTCCATCTAAGATGACATTATTTCATATGTTAATGTTTCAAGTATAATATCTGTATGATTTACATGGTTTTACTTTTCTTATGATGAAATGGTATCCATTTGTTTTGTATGGATTATGTTATGATGAGATGATGTTTATGAAACCCATTTTTATTATGTTGGTTATGATGAATGATTTATGTTTATGTTGTGGCACAAGTAATAATGATTTCATTATGAGATGGGTGGGACCTAAATTTCCCTCCAATGCATTGTATAAAGATATATATCTCATGAGATAGACATGGCTGAAACGACAAGTAAATCTGGTTCAGTATTATAGGGCTGGAATGACAAGTAAACCCGGTCCAGTAAGGGACTTTTTCCTCTAAGATGGTCCTGGTAGCAATGCCTTGGCTACTATGCAAATCATATCATGTGATTTATGTTTTTCCACAATTAACAGTTTTATTCCCATGATATTCTATCATGATTAATGTTCTTTTATGATATATGCCTTATGTACTACAATGTTTTATGTCATTGCTCAAGATTTTGATGTTTAAATATTATGTTCATGTTTTGAAGTTCAAATTTATATGTTTTGTTTTATTTTCTCCATGCTTACCATTACTGAGCCTTTGAGCTCACCCTTTATATTTTTTCTTTTCCCTAGGATATAAAGAAAGGTTTTAGGTAAAAAAAATGAAGATATTTATGGGGGATGTTGAAGAAATTTCACCAAGATTAGAAGAATATGTTCCCTGTTTCCAAAGACTCTAAAATATTATGGTCCTTTGGTGTCTATTTTTGTTATATATTATGTATTCTGAAAAAGTAATGTAATGTCCATGTACTTCATGCTTTGGGTCTTTACAGTTGGTATCAGAGGAAAGTTTTAGTTAACCTTTGGAAACTAGGATGTGAAAACATTAGTGAGATCACTAGAGATATTTCTAAGGGATGTCTAGGGATGTCTCTACGGTTAAGTATAATTATAGGTTATAGTCCTAGGATTACAGTGACGATCATATAATTAAACCCAAGATGTTAGATATTAAAGGTACTCCACCTTTATTATGTTGTTTTCCTAGCATGATTTTTGCCTCTTACACTATTATTTTTGGGTTTTAGACAATGGATGAAACCCGAAGGAACCGTGTTTATCAATGTAATGGGAAATGCAATGATTTTCCACTTGAACAAACCATTATTATGGGATATGGAGTGAAAAATATTATTTCTATACTTACACAAACTATGAATCATTCTGGACTTCCAAATGAGTAGAGAAGGGAACAATATTCTATTGAGACCTTTATGAGGCAACGCCCACCTTCTTTCAGTGGGTATTCTGATCCACTTGTTTCTGAACAATGGATTAGTACCATTGAAAATATATTTTCCATACATCGATGTTCAGAACATGAAAAATTCATTCTGGTTGTTTACCGTTTAGATGGTGAATCAGACCAGTGGTGGACTCTAGTTAAAAATACAAGGCCCCAAGATGAAATTGAATCCATGGAATGGAACGAGTTCAAGATCTTTTTTTTCAATGAGTACTTCCCTCGTATTCTTAGAACAAAGATGGAAAAGGATTTCCTTGATCTTAAGCAAATGGATGATGAATCTGTTGGTATATATGAAGCGAATTTTACAAGGCTTTCAAGGTATGCATCTGGATTTATCATCCAACCTGAAAGTAAAGTTGATCGATTCTTCAGTGGATTAAAACTAAGTATTCGAAGGGCATTAGATATAAGAGACTTCATTAGCTATGAAAAAATTGTGCGTTGTGCTATCAAGGTAGAACTGGAAGTTGTTGTTACATATCCATCTCATGGTTTTGACAAAAAAAGAAAGATGGAATTCAAGGTGAAATCTCAGTACAATGTTGAAAAGAATATGACTGTTTCTTTATGCTCATAGTGTGGAAAGAAGCATGGTGAAGATTGTCTAAAAGGTACTAGAAAATGTTTCAAGTGTGGAAAATAAGGTCACCGAGCATATGAGTTTTGAAGTAATGGAAAAAAGGTAGCTAATGATGCGAATAGAGAAAAGACTACAGAGAACGCTCCACCAACACTTCAATGTTTCTAGTGCAAGGAAATGGAGCATTTTTCTAATCAATTCCCTAATCGAAGGGTTAATGATGATCGACGTGAGGAACCTCTTAAGGAAAAGGAAAAAGAGAAGTCACATGCGATCACTATTGGCGATGTTGAGTATGACAACGATGTGGTGGAATGATTATGTGTTTATGTAACAAGATTCCAAAATTGTAGTGTGGGATGTCATTTTAGTATCATGGAATATTGGAATATCTATGTATTAGTCCATTGTGGTTTTAAATAATTTTATGGTACCAGAAACCCTGAAAAGTGATTGAAATATTTTTGGAAAGCAGATGAAATGCGCATAATGAAGGGATAAGGAGAAAATAATTTGTATGATAGTATTCATGAGCTCATGGCTGATATAAGGACAAAGTGATATCATGGTTTGAGTATATAGAAATTTTTGGATTTTGGTATGTGGAAAGAGTTAACTTTTTACAGCAGTCATGTTCTCACTAAGGTTCTATGGTAATACATGATTAAGGTATTCACATGTTTGGAATGTGACCAACAAGATATATCGTATGATAAATGATGGTATTCACATGCTCGGTAGATGACATTTCTAGTAATTGTTTTCATTATACTATGAGATTAGATAGATGTATTTTGGATAATTCTAAAGACTGGAATGGATTATGTTGGACATAAGTTAGTATTATATAAGGATAGAACTTTTTGATATTATTTTTGTAATGTTATAATAGTATAGTTTTTGAAAAAGGACAACCCGTAGTACGGCCGACAACCCGTCGCGTCAGACAAGGCTGTGGGAATCAAACCCACAACTGAAGTGTGACATGCCTTTATTGCCTACCATTGGCCTACAAGAAGTCCCTGGTTAGTTGAAACTAGTTTTATTTTATTAATAGGTATGATAGATGAAGTATAAGTCTATTTTAGGAACCATATTCGATTAATCTTAGCATAGATGGACTTATGTATATTTAATAACTTGTGGTAGAGGAAGATGGAATGACCTATATTTCTATCGCATGATCTGCTAACACATCGAGAATGATAAATTCAACTTCATTTCTTTAAATAAGAGTTGAAGTGGAAATTTTTCATAAGATGACCAACAATGATAATACACTGCAATAATGTAAGTATTTCTTCGGATTCAAAATTTTCAACTTTAGGGAAATGATATTGATAACCAAAAATGTTATCCTAGTGCTCTTATATCTAATGAATCAGATGGTACCTTAGATCACCACAAATTTATGGCTTTGTTATTGTTGATTTTTTCATAGCCATGTCCTCTACCACTCTTCATCAGAACTTGATGGTTATATTTCTCTTCTATATCCATATTTTCACCTATGTTCTCCTATATGGAAACCCAGTGATGAGTTAATTTGGGTAACCGTTATGTTTCATATTTCACTTTTAAAATTAAGTTTTAGTATTCCTTTATACGATGTGGGATTCAATGAATGAAACTTTCAAGTAGTAAACGATTTATAACCCCGACGAATTTCGAGGGAGAAATTCATTTTAAGGGGGGTAGAATGTAACACCCCCGAGATTTTATGTGAAGTATTATTTTTAATTTATTTGATTTCTTGTGTTGTATGTTACACCAAGAATATATTATACTATATGCAACACCGTATTAGATTGCAGTATACGCAACACTATTCTTGGCTCGTGTTACACACAATTTCAAGTTTTTTTTGTAAATATTCTTCTACGCAACATTAAGTATAGATTTTGTTTAATGTATAAATGAAATAAGTTTTGATTATGTTATACGCAACACCAAACTGAGATTTCACTACACACAACCCTGACATGTGTTGAATTACATGCAATCAAGACCTTCTTAGATAGCGTGTGTTATACGCAACACCAAGTTTCACTAAACGAGATATTATAATAATATTATTATGAACTAGCCGTTATGACTAGTAATACCCACTTTTTGAAATTTTATAAATTTTATCTTTCAAAATGGACTTTATTTTTGGATTCGGAATAACGAAAATAGCCTAAGGTGAATTTTTGGTATTTTTCTGAAAACTTTCAATTTTTGATGAATAGTGAAAACACTAGGTTACTATTTAAAAACCAAATTTTTATTTAAATAATTATTTATTTTATTTAAATTTATTTTAAGTCAAAATTGATACATAATACCTATATTAGTTCAATGTAATTCATTGGAGTCATTTTATAACAATTTTAGATATATAAAAATTTTATTGAACCTTTCACCGTCTTTTACCCACCTCCTCGGAGAATTTTCAAATGTACATAAAATGTAATTTTACCGCTTCTGTCAGTGCAATTTTGAAAATCCGAGAGACACAGTTAATATCAAGGAGTAAAATGTGGTTCAATAAGATAAAAATAATTTTTGGTGAATAGTAACTTATTACGTTTATTTACCATGGTTGAAAGTAAATAAGGTAATTAAGGGTAAAAATGATATTATTATTACCCTAACACAAGTCCTAATTCTATTGGATAAGTGTAATTCGACCAAAAATAACCTTAGGATCAAAATATTTCCCTTTAGGTCCACTTGGATTAGATTAGGACACTTATTATTATTTTATTTAAGGAAAAGTTAAAAGAGTTAAAATCAATGATTAATAACTAAAACATTTTTAATATAGAGTTATACATAAGATAAATTTGACTATAAATATTCATTATAAAGCTAAAATGATTTCCTACATAATGGTATTACCTTATTAATGAAATATTAACATAATTGATGTTATAAATACCCAAATAAAGGTAATATGAGACTTTTTATGAATTCCACTAATTTTATAGGTTAATATGACATGTTAGTATTGATTAAATTAACTTTTTTCGAACTAATCATGTTGTTATGATTTTCACAAAAATCAATTACCAAATAGTGTCAAAATTGACGTAAAATAGTTTTTAAAACAAATATTATATTATTAATTGTTATTATATTCCGAAAAATCTAAGGTTCATCCAAATGACTTATATAAGGTTATATATATTAATAATTAACCACTTGAGTTTCGTTTGGCTTGTTATAGTAAGTTTATTTACCATATAGTGTAATAAAACAAGAAGACATGGTAAAAGTTAAATTATTTAACTTAGTGTTAAATCTAAATGATATGGTCAAAATAGTAACCTATACTAGTCTAAAACCTATTGGTTGAGAGAATTTCAACCCATACCTACTTTAGCTTTGAAATAAATCAATTTGGAGCTATTATAAACCGAATATGACTTTATTATAAAATAATATTTTAAGCTTTTTCTAACGTGCCTCTCTCCTCCCTTATTAAAGGGAACCTCCTCCCTCTCCTCTTTACACAACTTTGAGCCTTCAAGAATGGCCTAACCCTGCCCATTTCTCTTCTCCACTTCCCTAGAAACATTCTGGAGGTTTTGGTCTTCTTAAAAGTCCAACTCCAGTCCCTTAAGAGGAAGCTTAAATGAGGTGCGTAAAAAACGAGGAGGTTCGGATACGTTCGAAGCATATCAGACCTAAGGTAAGGGATAACTTTTCCAATCTCATTTTTATCTGAGATTATTTATTTGTAAGTATTTACTAGGGTTATGTTTATCACCCATGTCCATGTTTTCTAAAAATGTTTTCATAAATTTTTTAAATTTTTTCCATATATATTTAAATTCATTTTTACCCTTTATTAACTTTTTACCACATTGTATGGATGGAATCTTTCCTTTGGTTACCATATAAGGCACTTTTTGACTTTTTCCGCAAAAAGTACAAGAAGAATATTTTTATATTGTACGGAATGAACAGATTTTTAAGGTTTCATAACGCCTTATTTTCTTGGAGATTACTCTACAATATTTAATGGTTATTTTCAATAAAATCTTTTTTTAAAATTGCGTGGAATTTTGTGAAAAGAAAATTATTTTTAAGAAGAAATGATATTTTCCTCAAGAATTCATTTCAAGTGTTTTATCAAAACCATTTTCCATCTAAGATGACATTATTTCATATGGGTATGTTTCAAGTATAATATCTCTATGATTTACATAATTTTACTTTTCTTATGATGAAATGATATCCATTTGTTTTATATGGATTATGTTTGGATGGGATGATGTTTATGAAAACCATTTTTATTCTTTGTGTTATGATGAATGATTTATGATTATGTTGTGGCACAAGTTAGAATGATTTCATTATGAGATGGGTGGGACCAATATTTCCCTCCAATGCATTGGGTAAAGCTTTATATCTCATGAGATAGACATGGCTGGAACGACAAGTAAATCTAGTTCAGTATGTCATGACCCGTCCTCGGGACCCATGCCGTGACTACCGCAAGGCCTCCTTCCATAGGTCAGGGGCTGGTGACTAGCACCAAAGGCGTAAATCATGATAAAAAGGGAAGGCATTTCCTTTATAAAGTAAACAAACACCACAGAGTAAGCAAGATGAAGTAAACACTAAGTAAATTGGGTACAACTGTAAGTGCTGGAAAGTAAATGGGTCAGAATACAAACCCAACTAAAGTAAAGTACAATTGAAAAGAAAGTACAACAACTGAAAAGAAAAGAAGCAACTCCGATCCGTCCACTGGAAATCCCACCTGAAGGGTGGGTACAGATAGTCTCCTCAGCTCCTCGGGTCCAGCCGTTTGCTCTGTGTATGTCCCGCCCAGTGTTCCGCCTCCAGGTACTGACTTGCTCCAAAAGCCTCAACCATGATCAGATCTGTCCGTCGTCTGCATCCAACACAACGTAGTACAGGCATAGCCCGTGCAGGGTTGAGTATACGCTACTCAGTAAGGACCCCGAGACCCCTGAAAATCTCTCAAAATCCACAAAGGATAATCCACAAAGGAAAGATAAAATCACGAAGTAAAAACCAATTATACATAGGTATATTCCCATACATATACCTATGTCATCAATTCCAGTTCGGCTCCAAAATTCGCGCCCAAGTTCGATCTAGTCCACACAGGATAACACAATCCAATCCACACAGGATAACACAACCGAATCCACTTAGGAAAGCAATTCAACCAGATCGAAGATAATGATTTAAAAGTCAAGTCTTAGATCACACAGGAATACTTATTCGTAAGATGATAGAGATGATCATATGTAGCCAATGATTCATCTAAGCTATTGGACCCACGTAGGATACAAGACCAGCTAAGCTTTCAGACCCACAAAGGATACAAAACCAGCTACTCTGCCGGACCCACGTAGGATACAAGTATAGAGTCAAATACTACCGGACCCAGGTAGGATACAAGAATAGTAGTCACATACTGACAGACCCACAAAGGATACAAGAACAACAGTCATCGCCGTCGAACCCACGAAGGATTCTAGTACGGTTGTCATCGCTGCCGAACCCACGGAGGATTTCAGTACAGTCACCATCGTCGTCACTGTCGCCGCCAGCTCTAGGGTTCCCGCACATAGCGTGCTCGATTCCGGGAGGGTTTGATTCACGAGCCAAGGGGGTCGATATATCAAATGACATGTATTCCAGAGTTGCTGTACCCCAATGTTTCGTCTCGACAAAAGGAACTCAATGCAACAAACGGTGCGTCAATCAGACGCACGGTTTCAGAGTTATTGGATATTCTGTCCCCGGGGCTCGGTTGGTTTTTAAGTCAAAACCAACCCAACCGTACTCCAACTAAGTACAAAACTCTAGTGGAGTAAGCCATATGGTGAGCCTTGCTAATAGGAAACCAACAAAGTCGACAGCACGTCAATCGGACGTCCGGAGCTCAAGTTATAAGCATTTTTGCTTTGAGGGACCGGTTGGTTTCGTGTTCGAACCAACCCGACTGTACCCAAAGTTCTCCGAAACTTTGAGTGAAATATATATAAATGACCGTCTATATTTAGGGATCAGATCGCAATAGACGGTGCGTCAATCAGAGGTATGTAGCCTTAGTTACGGGCATTTGAACGAACCTGTCCGATTTATGGGGGTTTGGGCCCAGACCGACCCGGCCCAGAACCCCATGGGTCAGCCCGAACTGGGTCGAACTGAACCGGGTCTGTGTCCAGCCCATTAGGGTGCGGCCCGTCCTAGCCGGCGCAACCCAGCCTGGTGCGGGCGGCCCGACCCAGCACGGGCGGCTCGACCCAGCACGGGCGGCCCGACCCGTTGCGGCCGGTCCGGCCTGGGCGGCTCGGCGCCGACCGAGCAGGGCGGTTCAGTGCTGGCCGAGCGGACGCGGAAAGGGGTGGGGGGGAGCTTCCCCCCTCATTTGTAACAGTGGCCCCCACGTGGGGGCCCGCCCCTTTTCCAGCCGCCGGAGGTTAAAAACCCCCGGCCCTTTCAGATTCTGGCTGGCCGGCTGGTGAGCCGCCGCGGGTCCCGTCTTCCCTTGCACCGGCGGCCGGATTTCTGGCCTCCCTTCCCTGCACCGCCAGGGCCTTTGTCTGACTGGCAAGGCGCGCCATCGCCGTGCCCCTCCGCTGCGGATTGAATCCGGCCGTGGCTTCTTTCGGCCTCAACGGCGCGCCGCGACGGCGCCGCGCTCCTTCGTCGTGTTTCTCCTCGTTCCCGCGCGGTTCCGTTTCACCACGTTGCCTTCATTCGAGCCGTAACGAGTACAACAACAAAGGGGTAGGAGGTTTTCCCGTGTTCGTGCGGTCCGGACCCCTCCCGTTAATTCGATAACAATCGGCTAAATAATTTAACATTGGATGGAAAAAGAATATTCACGAACAAAAACCAAACCCCTACCTCAAGAAGTTGTCATACAAAGATCATTGCGGAAAAACGGCGTCGCGAGGGTGGTTTGAAGACAGTGTTGTTGAGTGTCCAGGAAGAGGATTTCGTCTCAAACCGGCTGCAGAGAAGGGAGAGATCGGCACATCGTCTCTCCTTGGTGCTCTGGCGTTCTTCGCGTTCTTCCGCGAGGAAGAAGATGTTCTTCAAGACCACAAGAGTTCTCTCCTCTATTCCACACAACGAAAATCCACCAATAATAAAATAAGAACTTGTCTTAATTTATTCACACACACACATGCCAACATTAATTTGAAATTCAAAGATCTCATTCAATTAATTAACTTAATTGAAGAGTATTTAACAATCCAATTAATTGCGAGATTTGACATGTCATTAAATTTGTGGAGTGGGTGAGTTACAAAATAAATTGCAAGAGGGAGGTTAAAAGGAATTGAAGGTGTGGGGCTCGTGTGGGCCCCACTTCACTAATATCCTACCAGGTGGAGTTTAGATGTAGTGGGTCCCACTCCAACTTCCATGCATAGGTTATAACTACTTAGAATAGAAATAAAAATTGTAGCACAAATTTTTATTTCACTCTTTATTTAACCCATTTATTTAATAACCTCACCCAAGAAAATGCAACTCCAGAAATGGTGTTCCTAAGTAATTAACAGCGCTACAGTTCCATCGGTGCACTCAGATTTCGATTCCGAGCATCGGTTCAAAAGTTAGAAAAACCCGCTCATTCATTCACTAAACATACCCGAGCTAAACTTCGGAAATTGATTTCGGGCACACCAGGCCTCAGAATCAGGTGCCATCAAAAACTGCGTACTCGTAAAATCCCAAAGAAATTAAGAAAAAAAGTTTCCTTGAAATTTACGGGTCTTTACATTAATCCCACCTCAAGGATTTATGTCCCCATAAAGATACATCAGAAACTAGGGGAACAAATGTGGGTACTGTGCACGCATCTGAGCCTCCTGCTCCCAAGTGATATCCTGGAGGTTCTCGTGCTTCCACCTGATGCACACTAGAGGAATCGACCATCCACGTATGACCTGCTCCTGTCGATCCTCAATCTCCACAGGGACCTCTGCAAAAGTCACCACATCATTAATGTACAGCTCCCCATGGTCGATGATATGCGTCGGGTCGTTCACATTCCTCCCCAGCTGAGATACGTGGAAGACGTCGTGCACCCGATTCAACTGAGGTGGTAGAGCCAGGCGATAAGCCACCTCACCTATCCTGCAGGGAACCTGGAATGGTCCGATGAAGCATGGAGATAACTTGCCTCCCCAGCCAAATCTCCATAATCCACATTGAGGTGAGACCAACAAGAAGATGTGGTCGCCATCCTTGAACTCTAGTGGTCTCCGCCTCCTGTCAGCATAAGACTTCTGTCGGCTCTGATCTGTCATCATCTACTCCTGGATGGCCTGGACCTTCTCTGTCGTGGCCTGGACCATCTCTGGTCCCACAAATGTTGACTTCCCATAGTCTTTCCAGCACAGAGGTGATCTGCAAGGTTGGCTGTACAATTCGTCGCATGGTGCGATCCCAATGGTGGAGTGGTAGTTGTTGTTGTACGCAAACTACACCAAGGGTAGGTGATCCTCCCAGCTGTGACCAAAGTTAAGGACACATGCACGAAGCATTTCCTCGAGAGTCTGAATGGTCCTCTCTGTCTGACCATCCATCTGAGGGTGAAAGGCTGTGCTCAGATGTAGATGCGTCCCGAATGCCTCCTGAAACCCCTTCCAAAGCCGGGAAGTAAAGAGAGAATCTTGATCGGAGACGATAGATGATGGCACACCATGAAGCCATACGATCTCCTGAACATAGAGGCGTCCCAAGCTCTCCACTGAGCCCTGCTCTCTGTTGGGTAAGAAGTGGGCCAACTTGGTGAGTCGGTCGAAAATCACCCAAATGGATTCGTGACCTCTAGAAGTACGTGGTAGTCCAGTCATGAAATCCATAGATATCCCATCCCACATCAACTCCGGGACCTCCAAGGACTGCACTAAGCCCGCTGGTACCTGGTGCTCCGCCTTCACCTGAGGGCAGGTGAGGCATCGAGAAATGAACTCTTCCAAAACCTTATTCATACCCGGCCACCAGTGATGTCGTCTGAGAGACTGGTACATCTTCTCTACCCCTGGATATACCACTAAAGGGGACGTGTGAAACTCACTCAGAACCTCCTCCTATAATGCAGCTGGTACCATGGTACATCCCCTGAAAATAATATCATGATTTCCTCCTACATTGAATCCATCAGGTTTCAGTTCTGAGGATATCTATGCACGCCACGTCTCACAGTCAATGTCACCACGCTGTGCCTCACTGAACCGCTGTAGTAGTAGAGGGGTGACTGTGAGTGACTGCAGAAAGGATGCTTCATCTTCTATTACTTCACATAGAAAAAAGATCAGAGTCCTGAGTTCTACGTTATAACTGAACTCCTCTGATACCAATTTGTCCCGACCCATCCTCGGGACACATTCCCTGACTACCCCAAGCCCGCCTTCCATAGGCCAGGGGCTGGCGATGAGCAGCAAATGCGTAAATCCTGATAAAAAGGGAAGGCATTTCCTTTATAAATTAAACAAACACCACAGAGTAAGAAAGATGAAGTAAACATTAAGTAAAATGGGTACGAATGTAAGTGCTGGAAAGTAAATGGGTCTGAATACAAACCCAACTAAAGTAAAGTACAACTGAAAAGAAAGTACAGCAACTGAAAAGTAAAGCAGCAACGCCGAACCATCCACTGGAAATCCCACCTGAAGGGTTGGTACAGATAGCCTCCTCAGCACCTCGGGTCCAGCCGTCTGCTCCGTGTACGTCCCGCCTAGTGGTCCGCCTCTAGGTACCGAATTTCTCCACAAGCCTCAACCACGATCAGCGATGTCCGTCATCTATATCCTACACAATGAAGTGCGGGCATAGCCCGTGCAGGGGTGAGTATATGCTACTCAGTAGGGACCCCGAGACCCCCGAAGGTATCCCAGAATCCACAAAGGATAATCCACAAAGGAAAGATACAATCATGAAGTAACAAAAAACTCTACTTAGGTATATGACCATACATATACCTATGCCATCAATTCCAGTTCGAATCCAATATCCAAGCCCACGTTCGATCCAGTCCACATAGGATAGCACAATCCAATCCACACAAGATAACACATCCAAATCCACTTAGGAAAGCAAGTCAATCTTATCGAAGATAATGGTTGAAAACTCAAGAATCAGCTCACACAATTATACTTCTTAAAAAGACGATAGATATGATTAGATGTACCCATTGATTCATCTAAGCTGTCGGACCCATGTAGGATACAAGACCAGCTAATCTGTCAGACCCACAAAGGACACAAGACTAGCTACTCTGCCGGACCCACGTAGGATACAAGTACAGAGTCAAATACTGCCGGACCCACGTAGGATACAAGAACAGTAGTCACGAACTGCCAGACCCACAAAGGATACAAGAACAGAATTCATCGTCATCGAACCCACGGAGGATTCCAGTACGGTCGTCGTCACTGCCGAACCCACGAAGGATTTCAGTACAGTCGTCATCATCCTCGCAGTCGCAGCCAGCTCTAGGGTTCCCGCACATAACATGCTCGATTCCGGGAGGGTCCGCTTCACGAGACATGGGGGTCGATAAATCAACTGACATGTTTTCTGGAGTTGATGTACCCCAAAGTTCCGTCTGGACAAAAGGAACTCAACGTGATAGACGGTGCGTCAATCGGACGCCCGGTCTGAGAGTTATTGGCTTTTCCGTCCTAGGGGCCCGGTTGGTATTTAAGTCAAAACCAACACAACTATACTCCAAATTCATCCAAACCTCGAGTGGAGTAATCCAAAAAGGTCCTTCTCCCTATGAGGAAACCAACAAAGTCGACGACACGTCAATCAGACGTCCGGAGCTCAAGTTATAAGTGTTTCCGCTCCGAGGGCCCGGTTGGTTTCGTGTTCGAACCAAACCGGACATACCCAAAGTTCTAAAAAAAACTTGAGTTTAATATATCTAAAAGACCATCCTGATACAAGGATCGCATCTCAACTGACAGTGCATCAATCGGAGGTACGTAGCCCTAGTTACGACCGTTTGAACGAACCTGTCCGATTTAGGGGGTTTGGGCCCGGACCGACCCGGCCCAGAACCCCATGGGTCGGCCCGAACCGAGTCAACCCGACCCAAGTACGGGTCCATCCCATTAGGGAGCAGCCGGCCCGGCCCGCCCTGGTGCGGGCGGCCGGGCCCAGCGCGGGCGGCCCGGCCCGGCGCTGGCGGCCCGGCCTGGGCGGCTCGGCGCTGGCCGAGTGGACGCGGAAAGGGGGGCGGGGGGCGCTGCCCCCCTCATTTGTAACAGCGGTCACCACGTGGGGGCCTGAGCTTTTGTCAGCCACTGGGGGTTCCAAACCCCCGGCCCATTCCGATTCCGGCCAGCCATGGTGGCCGGCAGGTGAGCCGTCGCGGGACCCCCCGCGGGTCCCGCCTTCCCTTGTGCCGACGGCCGAATTTCCGGCCACCCTTCCCTGCACCGCCGCAGCCTTAGGCCGTGGCCTTTTTCCAACCGGCGCGGCGTGACGGATCCACACCCCTCTACCGCGGCTCGACTCTGGCCACCGCTTCTTTCAGCCTCAACGGCACGGCGCGATGGCGCCGCGCTCCTTCATCGAGTTCCTCCTCGTTCCCGTGCGGTGTCGTTGCACCGCGCTGCCTTCGTTCGAGCCGCAACGAGTACAACAACAAAGGGGGAGGAGGGTCGGACATGTTTGTGCAGTCCGGACCCCTCCCGTTAATTCGATAACAAGCGGCTAAAGAATTGAACGTTGGATGGCAAAATAATATTCACGAACACAAAACCAAACCCCTACCTCAAGAAGTTTTCGTACAAAGATCGTCGTGGAAAAATGGCATCGCAAGGGTGGTTCAAAGACAGCATTGATGAGCTTCCAAGAAGAGGATGTCGTCTCACACCGGCTGCAGATAAGGGAGAGATCATCACATCATCTCTCCTTGGTGCTCTGACGTTCTTCGCGTTCTTCAACGAGGAAGAAGATGTTCTTCAAGACCGCAAGAGTTCTCTCCTCTATTCCACACAACGAAAATCCACCAACAATAAAATAAGACCTTGTCTTATTTTATTCACACACACACATGCCATCATTAATTTGAAATTCAAAGATCTCATTCAATTTATTAACTTAATTGAAGAGTATTTAACAATCCAATTAATTGCGAGAGTTGACATGTCATCAAATTGGGGGAGTGGGTGAGTTACAAAATTAATTGCAAGAGGGAGGTTAAAAGGAATTGAAGGGGTGGGGCTCGTGTGGGCCCCACTTCACTAATATCCTACCTAGTGGAGTTAGGATGTAGTGGGTCCCACTCCAACTTCCATTCATAGGTTATAACTACTTAGAATATAAATTGAAATTGTAGCACAAATATTTATTTCACTCTTCAGTTAACCCATTTATTTAATAACCTCACCCGAGAAAACAAAACTCTAGAAAAGGTGTTCCTAAGAAATTACTGGCGCTGCGGTTCCATCGGTGCCCTCGGATTTCGATTCTGAGAACCGGTTCAAAAGTTAGGAAAACCCACTTGTTTGTTCACTGAACGTACCCGAGATAAACTTCGGAAATTGATTCCGGGCACACCGGGCCTCGGAATCAGGTGTCGTCAGAAACTGTGTACTCATAAAATCCCAAAGAAATTAATAAAAAAAATTCCTTGAAATTTACGGGTCTTTACATAGTAATACAGGGCTGAAATGGAAAGTAAACCCGGTCAAGTAAGGGACTTTGTCCACTAAGATGGTCTTGGCAGCAATGCCTTGGCTACTATGGAAATCATATCACGTGCTTAATGTTTTTCCATAATTACAAGTTTTATTCCCATGCTATTCTATCATGATTAATGTTATTTTATGATCTATGCGTTTTGTACTGCAATGTTTTATGTCATTGCTCAATATTTTTATGTTTATATAATATGTTCATTTTTTGAAGTTCAAATGTATATGGTTTGTTTTATTTTTTCCATGCTTACCCTTACTGAGCATTTGAGCTCACCCTTTATATGTTTTCTTTTCCCTAGGATATAAAGAAAGGTTTTAGGTAAAAAAATGAAGACCATTGTGTGGAATGTTGAAGATCTTTCACCAAGATTATAAGATTATGTTCCAAGTTTCCAAAGACACTAAACTATTACGGTCCTTTGGTGTCTTTTTTTATGTATTAAGTATTCCAGAAAAGTAATGTAATGTCCATGTACATCATGATTTGGGTCTTTACAGGAACGAAATTTAACATTAATTTCATCAGAAATAGAGTATATCTGAGTTACAAGGGTAAACCAAAATCTTATGGTACTCTACCTAGGTGAGAAAAATTGGTATTAAAAATTCCATCTTCCATCTATTACATCCCCCCTTTGTTCATTTTGGTGTCTCTCCATCCATAAATTGACCTCCACCCTAAAACCTCACTTTTCTGGAAATGGGTTTCACTTAGGTGTGCTCCTTACAGATCCACCTTATCCAAAATCACTAACTTCTACCATGTTAGTACAATTTTCAAAGGTGGACCAATCGCACTTATATAGTGGTTCTATCCTATTATCCAGTTAGCACTATGATATAAATTTTATGGATGATCTATCATTTTAATGTGTTACTATAAATTAATTATAGAATTAAAAACTATAAGAAATAACACTTAGTGTATAGTTAATTCCATCCTTTAATTCACTCAAATTATGTTGATGAATCTTCTTTTGTCACATTCCCTAGGAAATACTTCTATGTTCCATAACCAGAGTCCATGGAACTCATGAACATACACCTATCATTAACCACATTAGAAACATTTATTCCCATTCCTTAAACATCACCTTTTCCCTTTAGAAACATGGGCACTTCCCAATGTACATGAATTAGAATATTATCCTTAGTATTACACTCTTTGAATCCATTATTATCTATCCATTGAACTCAATTATAGATTACCATTGAGATATTAGTGAATTCACTATTAGAAAATGTCAATGAACTCCTTATAAAGACTTCATAATCTATTTACCTAACATCCTTAGGGCTCAAAATACTTGTTTTCAACTCACAATTTGGTATCTGATGAACTTTTTCATTTACCTACTAAATATCCATGGATGAGACTTTAGCTTCCAGAATATAGAAATCCATGGTACAAGAGTAATTCATTCATCCAAGTTAGCCCTTGTTTTACTTTTAGTGAGTAAAAATCCAAACCATTTAAAATTCACCCATATAATAGTTATCACACCAAACCCGATAATTTTTTTATTATTTTTTCTAGGCTTGAAAAATCCAATTTTATAATGCACAATAATTATAATTTATAAAAAATTTATAAACTATAAGAAAAATAGAAAAAATAATTTATTTAATTATTTTTTAAAATTAACACATTAAAATATTTTAACTCTTAATGTAATTTCATGGTGAAATCCCACACAATATTATTCCAAAAAATAATTTCAATTAATGTATTGAAAATTACACGTCTGTGTCTCATTATGTAATATCAACATGAGTACCTCATACAAGATTATGTCAAAACATAATATCAAGTTGTAACAACTATGATACTCAATTTTCAAAGAGGAGGAAAATGGAAAAATTATCATAAAACATATGTAGCACCTAAAACTATACATTATGTTATCTATAATGTAATTCCAAGACCCATTAGAAGTTATGTTAAGGAATTATCATTACATGAGGGTGCCTCTTGAGATTATGTTATCAGATAATGTAATATAATGTTATCTCTCCAAAGACTATGATATCAAAATGTGTATTTTCAAGATATATAACAACACACATTATAAAATAAATGAATCGTCAAGACCTCTATAGAGATTGGGTTAACACTTAATGTATTATCAAGTAGGATCTGCTCACATTATATTCAAATATAACATAATTTCAGGTGGGATGTTCTATTTTTCTTTTGAAAAAAAAACATGTTCTTCATTAAACAATAAATAAACATGTTGAACCATTGAAAAACTAAGGATTTTATACCACTAATTTCTTTCGGGTGCTCATCATAATAATTTGTTATTGGAAACAAACTCATGTAATACCTACTCTATATTTATCAGTATCAACATGTTATAAAATAAAATGAATATAAATGGGTTCATACTTTAACATCCATATACCAAATATTATATTTTTAATGGAGGAAATTTTATAGGTCTCAATTAATCAAAAAAAAGTTTTTTACCTCTCAGGGATTTAAAATAGACTAGAATCCTTGATCATATTTAGAGAATTATTGTTCATTGAAGGGGTGTTAGCACCTTCACCATGATAAAAATGATGATAAAGAATACAAAATAGTTATTCTATCTTTCATGCATTGATTATAAATCCAATTAAGATAACTCATTTCCTTTTATAGGTTATACTCAATGATATTAATTAAATGAAGAGTAGTGGTTATATTGGGATCCATTTCATGACACCCATACTTTACAACCCATTGAGGTAATGTTCATTGAACATTTAAATGAATGAAAAAAAATCCATAAATGAATAAAATATTTTATTTATAACTACTAAAACAATTAAAGAAGATGTGGATGTTTCTGCCATAATCCTAGGTTAGGTTGGGTGTAACATTGTCTCAAGGTTTACATCACTTGTAAAATTGACTACGCTAGCACCAACGTATTCTATGAATTTTTATAATGATACATTGGTGATTTATCCTCAAGACCCTCCCAACGGATGCAGAATACAAAACAAATTATCATGATCCTAGCATGCATAATGTTTTTATACATTAGTGGATATTTAACAATGTTGAACATTTTTGTAACAAGGAGCATGCTGACAGAGGTTTCATTATAGTTTTTCCCAATAATGATGACTAAATCTTGGAAAGACTCGTGATGAACATAATTGAAGAGTTATAATCTGAATTGTATAGATGTTTCTAGTTGAATGACATTAGTTTTTCTAAGTATATTTTGGGGATGAGGATAAAAAGAGACGTGAGTTTCAAAAAAGTTCAACATTTTCAATCAAAGTACATACAAAAGGAGTGGGTGAGATTTAGAATGAGTTACACTATGTGTGTGAGTACTCCCCTTGTGGTAAATTTCAAAGTATGAATGGTGAAGACACATAAAATTAATAATGATGATAGGTACATGGAGATAGTTCCATATTCTTTAACTATGGGAAGTAGAATTAATGGCATGGATTATTCTAGGCCTGATACCACTCAAGTTGTAGGTCTGGTTAATAGATTCATGTAATATCTCGAAAAGTATCACTGGAATCTTTCAAGTGGATATTCTACTATCTAAAATAATAAAGGGATATTTTTCACTATTTCAGAACAAACAATACCATTCAAGACTTATTAGATGCAGAATTTAGTGGAGATATAGATTAACTAAAGATAACAACGTGTTTCATGTTTACATTTGAAGGAACCTCCATGCACTTGATTTTATGGTTACCTTAGGTAGTTACACTATCAAACATGAAAATAAGTACAATGAAATTATGAAATCTTGAAAGGAGTGGGTGTGGTTAAAGAGTCAAATGGAGGAAATCGTAAAGAGGAAAGATATCGACATACTATACCATGATAGCGAGAGTATGATTCAATTGTCCAAGAATCTTGAATTTTACTCTTGGATCATTCCAATTAACCTAAAATATTAATTCATTCAAAAACATTTGAAGGATGGGGTGTTGTAACTATGGGATATCTAAGAGAACCAAAATATGAAAAACATTAGGAAAAATGTTATATATTAGGAAAAATTAATGATTTTTTGTTATTTGGTAGGTTTTGGATAACTTGGAAGTTATAGGATCTTGTAATCTATAATATATAGGAAGGATTTCTTTTAAGAATAGAGGTATGAATATTATTACGCGTAACCAATGGGACTTGTTGATTAAGCATTAAAAAGGCTCCCTGGTGGGATATTATTAGTCTTAGCATGACAAGATGTTTTCTTGGATATGTTCTAATTTTTTTTAAATGGATTAACATCTAGAACATTGTACTACCACCAGATGTTAAGGAAATCTTTATCTTGATTCTAGAATTATGGAACAAATCAATGATAGTGATGCAAGAACCAAAGGATGTAAGTGGTGAAGATAGAGGATCGGTTCCAGAAGCTAACATTGATGTGGGAACTGATAAGGAGGAGACCCAATGATATTATATAAGATTCATTCCCAGTAAAATGTAAAATAATGTGGAAGTAAATATAATAGTAAATCATTATATTCTCTATAAGAATTCATTATTCATTAGTATATCCAGATGAGGTGACGATTTCCTTTTATGATTTGATTCGATATCTATGAATATTAGATCCATGAGAAATCCACTCCATGAATAATACATAGTGGTAGGACTAGGAAAACCAAAATGTTTTTTTACATATTATGGTGATGGAGTCATTTTTTTCAATGTGATATTGTGATAAATTGAGCTTAATATTCTATGATTCAAGGTTTTGGTGTTGATTTTTCATGTTGTAACCATTTATTTAAAATTTAAAGAGATTTTTTTGTTTCTTGTGGATTATGAATTTATATGAACCATGTAAATCCAAATGTTACATTGTTTTTTATTTACGTTGATTCAATTTATATTTCACTTTGAATGTACAGTGTGATGGTTGCATGAGAGATTCAAAGGGTGTGTGGTAGTGTGTCATGGATACTTGATTCCAAAGATATGTTCCATGGGGAAAATATCTTCAATGAATTTTAGTGACATAATTCCACATTTGAGAATCATAGGTTGGTTTTTTGGTGAGATAGGGATTTTGGAAAAATATATGTGTGAAAAGAAAATAGTTTCTCAGAGAGGGGTCCTAGTTGAAAATAATTTGGTTGTTCATGTTCAGGAAATATTATACAACATCCTAGGGAATATAAGAATGGTTACAATAATTCATATAAATCTTTTATCCCATCCCAAGAATGATTCAGGGTGTTGTAAGATCATCCCAAAAGATCTGATCTCTTCACTATATGTTTATTACATGTTCAAGATGTCTATAACATCAATAAACAATATCCAAGTCATCCAAACATTCTCATAATCAAATCCAAAACAAATATATCCAAGTAGATGCAGTATTTATCAAAGTAATTCCATGATCTATATCAATAAATATACACTTTATAAAAATATATAACATTCTTGATAAAATGTGGAAATAATATACATAAAGTTAAAGCCATTATCAACACCCCAAATCACCCGATCATATAAGAAAGAAAGTAACCAAAATGGTCTATAAGAGTGGAAAAAGTAAAAAAGTAGTTCACAAATATAGTAAAATAATAAATAAAGGAGAATCATGGTAGTGTAATACCAATGGAACCATATGGGTATAACATACATAACTCCCAAGATATAATAAAAATATTATCATTAAGGTGGTAGAAAATTCATTATTTCAACTACAACGAGGTATGAAAAACTCATCTATGGCAGTGATAAGAATCACTCAATCAAGGAATAACTTGTACCCTCAAATTTGTAGAAGTTTTTTGTTTTTTTAACTGTAAATGATAAAGATATCAAACAAAAAGAGAGAAAACCATGAGGTGATCTAACCTAATTATATTTAAGTGATAACGTTTAAAAAGACAAATGATGAGTATCATTGAAAATATATTATTGGGAAAACAATTTTGATGAAGGAAAAGAATAGAGGAAACTAACTATGAATGTATTGTCAAATAAAAAAAATTAAGAATATGAATTTTCATAAATAATCCCATACATTAAACTTTGAACAATATAAACCTAGTCAAAACATTGCAATTGAAGATCTATCTTAACCATAGGTTAAGTGTGGTTCTTTTAATTATTAAAAATTTAGTTTTAACTAGTTATTATAGATTCCTATTATAAAATTTAGGTATGAATCAAGGGAATGCACCATAATTATATATATAAATACAAAAATACAATTGTATCCAAGGAATACTTTTTATTCACCAGATATCCTAAAAGGTTTTGAGACTAGAAACACACAAAGAACCCCCATTTTGTCCCATGATCAATAGCGATGAAATTTCATATGACATTGAGACAATTATGTTTTAAAACAAGGATCCAGTATAAGTTTACCAACTCGCATATTAAGGGGGATCCAATACCAATTTCGATAACATTCAAGGACACATCAAGTACAAACTAGTTTAGTGGACTTTATAATTCCATTTAAAATAAATTATTTTTCATTACATAATACCAACCATACTTTTATGAAAAAATTTAAATCATCATAAAAAATATGATTTAGAACCATTAATTTACATCATCTAAATATTAATAGGTCATTTTATTAAGTTACCAAAAAATTTTAAGTAGTGATGATGAAATCATAGCATAAGAACAACTCTATGAGTTGAGACCACCTAATGATACCAAGTAAAAAATTATTGCTCCAAACCATACCCAAAAAATCATCTAAAAGTACACCAATACACAATTCCACAACCAATGAAACCAAATAATATATCCAACATAAGTCAACAATAACGAAAACTCAAAGGAAACTCTAGAAAGAAACACTAAAAATCCATCTAAAAATAGATTAACATAACTTCCTAAATATCACCAGGAGAACATCCATAAATATCCATATTGGAATCTAAAAATACGTAACAAAACTATATATCAATCGCTTCCAACCAAGAGGATGATGAATGGTGAGAAAACCAACCACAAAAACCTCCTTGGAACAAAATAAGAGGAATTCCCATTGATTTTGTTGAATTCCACCATGCTAATATGGAATTCATTATGAATTCCTTGTTTCAAGTAAAGAGTAAATGTAAATGGGATAAAGAAAGATGAATAGAGAATATCAAAGACTACCCTTTGATTTTGGAATGTAAAAAACCCATGAATCTTCCTTGAATAAAGTTGTATGGAGGTAGGGAAGATGAAATCCAAAGAGATCAATGGGAGGCCCCGCAATAGGTTGATAAGTACATAATATCAACGAAAGTGAGGATTTATGTAAATATATTTCATGGGAAGATAACAAATTTACCATATTTTAAATTTAAAATAGGTCCAAGACACTGTGTACTCATTTTGGGGTAATCAAATTCCTTGTCAGCACCCCAAAAATATTCAGGGTTCTTTACATGGAATCAGGTACTTGCTAGTATCCACCAAGTACTCAACATCACCATCAGTCTGGTTTTACCTCTTGGCCACCCAAACTCCAAACCCCCTTTAAAAAACTAAACTGTTTCCTAAACCACCCAATAATCCATCCTTAAACACTTGAGATAAATTATGAACCCTCAAATGAAAACAAATCTATTAAATGAAATAAAAATTAAAAAAATCTCACAATTTATTCATAAAAAATAATTTCATAAGACCTTACGTACCCCATATCCAACATAATCATGAAAATATCTATTACCAACCGAGTTTGAATGCCAATAGTAATTGATTAATCATTTGAAAATTATTATTTAAATTGATATTTATGTTAATTGGAGTTACAAAATTTGATAATTTTTGAAATGTATTATCAATATAGCCCTATATTAGGGTTCTATAGAGGTTATTTTTATGGATATATAAATAGCCTCAATCCTTGGATGTGGGGGTTAATAAATTAAAAAGAAACTGCTTAGCAAAAGCTCTATGTTGGTCTCTCACACTCTTATCCTTTAACATAAAGGTTATTTCATACCGTACATAAGGGAGGATCCTTATCAACCATCAAGATATTTTTCTTTCTCATGTATTTCTTAAGAAGGAGGATCTCATTGATTACTCATCATTGATCTTAATCAAGAACATGGGATAAGTTTATGAAACTTGGATTGATTAGTTGAAGGTAAATTATTCATTAATTCATCCTAATATAAATTTGATAGCCTAATTAGGTTAAACACCATAAGAGGGGGGGAATCAGGGTATGGTAGATTGAAACAACTCCCCTTAAGATCTTATTTCATTGATAAACAAAAAAATATTATGTTTTCTTAACACAGAAATATATGAATAGAAATAAAATCATGCACGAGGCACAACAATTTTTACTTAGTTCACCCTCATTGGGTAACGTCCAAGGAGCATACAATGACAATGTGCCTATTGTACCCAATCCACAAATCCTCACTGAAAAATTAAAAGGTTTGGGCTAGATCACTTATATTACCAAGACAACTTCCTTTACAAGATTTAGGTTATGCTCACAACATTCCCAAGGGTCACTCCATAAGTCTCTTTCTCTAGCTTACTATGGGTGGAAAGGATCACCGTCTTCTTATTCCTTTGCTCACTGCTCTTGGAATGGATCAACTCACAGTTTATTGACCTGTAGGTACCTTCATTTTCAAGAAATAACACATCATAAACTCATAGTAGTCTAACTGAGTTGAATAGGCATGGTCAATATGCTTTGAATAAATTCATGAAAATCAATTCATGTAAAATTTTCAATTATTACAAGTTCTAATAAACATAATTTGGAAATAAATAAAGGTAATGGAGGGATTTTTTTGTGCTTTATATTTGTTTAATGTCTAGATTAATTTTTTTCGTAAAGGAGGTAGGCCCCCTGCCGAATTTCGAGTAGAAAGTATTCATTTAGTAGGGTTCAATATATATGGTTAGTTTGAATCGATAGTGTTAAAACATCATCAATATTTTATTGAAAATTAATTTTAGTATTGTTTTAAACTACTGAACTAGTATTTTGATTTTTTTTTATATTCCTATCATTTTAAATTATTTATTATTTTTATTATTTTTTTCAACAACTTTTATTATTCTTAGGAAATTTTCTAAACTTTATTTATATTGTTTTTGTTGTTTATATTTTATATGCTTTTACAGTTTCATAATTGAAATTTAATATGTTTTCCTATGATTCAAGTTGTTAACTTTGAAGGCTTATAAAATATAGAATGTGACTAAAATATAAATGAAAATTGAAATAGTAGATAACCATGTAAAAATTAATGATATTAAAAATAATTTCTTCATTTTAATAGATAAGAAAATATACAAGAACGAGTACAATCGATGTCTATGGTGAGGTTTTGTCCCACTTGATGGTGTGCGAATGAGATGCCTATATCGGGATCACCAAACTCTGTGCTTGGTGGGATCTGATGACCAAGAGAGTGATGATCCTTGGGCACTGGAGCATCAACCATCATATGCTCTGCCTGTGTCCCAGTGGGAGGATGTGTCAACTGGATGTCATCTTGTACAACTAATCCTTCTCCAACTAGGGTAGTAAAAAGACCATCTATCATCATAGGGGAAACCATATAGGTTGTGGAGGATTTAGAACCCAAACTTGGGAAAACTATGGATATCCTATCATGAAAGATGGATCACATGCCTCCTGATTCACTCCACCAATCGGCTAAGTATAGGAATGGTTGACGACTATCTCTTCCTATGGAATAGGTGAGGCCTCACATGCAACACGATGTGGTTTACATCGTCGTTGTCAACATCATGGCTCCTCAGCATCATCATCTTCTAGAGAATGTTCCTGAGAAGTAACCTACACTCTTTGGGTAGGAACATCATCTCCCTAGGGAGGATGATCGCAGATGCTGTCATGAACAACATGATAAGATGGAATCAGTGCCAGTGATGAAGCTTGGATTGATGTCAGGATAACAACCCCCACCTCCTATGGATCACTCTTTCATATAATCTTATTTTCTTGAGTATGCTATATAGTGATTCAAAATGAATTAGATTATAGTACAATAATAAAACTAATGGAAATTGATTGACATACCAAATATTGAATCCCTATATTATGTCAGGTAAGATATAGTATGGACTTCATTCTATACCATGGATCAACCTCGACATTATCTAAATGATGGAGTCACATCATAGGTAAACCATGAATATGAAGTGTTTCCCTACTGCCCCATAGGTTGAGATACTTCTCATGTTGTTGGAACCAGTCGACATCCTTCCACCCCGTCGACTTCAAGGCATGAAGTTGTTATCATAGTCTTGGCCGAAATGGAATGGGATGAACACACCCAAACTGGTTCATGACTATATCATACTGGTTCTACTCAATAACATGATAGTGAATGAGAGGCACTACAACCCTAGCGTCATGAAGTTTAGTAGTGTAGTATGCAGGAAACTGGTCCAATAAATCCAAGTATTGAATCTATGAAATCTAAAATGAAATGTGAGACTTTTCAGAAAATCTCTTTATAAAAAAATGATGATATTATTAAATTTTTTTGTCAATGATAGAATGTATATACTTATATCGGTGGGTAGGAAACATTACAGTTATTGACCCAAAGGGTTTTTCAGAGCGCTGATGAAGTAGTGTACTCAAATCCAGTAGTAAAATAAATTATCAAAAGTGATAAACAATAATAAATTAAATTCAATAACTCCTACTAGCATTAGAAAGCAATAGAGATGAGTGATCATACCAGAATCCATGTGGAGCATCATGAAACACCTCTATTGGCAGTAGATTGTCAACAAGATCAGGGAAGAGTTTGGGGATATGCTACCATGCCCACATATAAATAAGGATGACACATCCCCTGAGATTCAT
This sequence comes from Viscum album, assembly GCA_963277665.1. Taxonomy (NCBI): domain Eukaryota; kingdom Viridiplantae; phylum Streptophyta; class Magnoliopsida; order Santalales; family Viscaceae; genus Viscum; species Viscum album. Next base: position 398,768,038 of record OY728127.1, on the reverse strand, counting down.
GTGGTATGTGTGGTATGCCATGAATAATGAAAAGTAACTGTAAACCAAGAACACTGATCCCAAGTTGTATGTCCTAGCCAGATCAAAGTCCTTTTGTATCCCCAAAAACATCATTCGCACATGCTTACCTGAGTGATTAATGTACAATGTCCTTCAAATGATCCATAATAAATAGGCACAAGCATGATACATGCTATTCTACTAATCTACATCAATAGGTAAATCTAAAAAGTGGGTCTCAAGCCAACCCATACACGTTTATCCACCATCCGTAGTATAATTATTGGCCAAAGTTTAAATGCTAATAAATAATTTAAAAAGAACAGTCCAGTATGCATGGGTGAGACCAGTAATTACTTCCCCATGGAAAGGAATATCGATAAGGACTTCCACATTGCCACGGAACCCACCGGAGGCGCGGGTTACACCTCCGCCGTAGCATCGTTCATGAACCTTTTTCTCACCGGCGGCATGCTGGTCAGGCCGCCTCCCCTTCCACGACCAACATATGTGCTAGACGCCTCCTCCGGCTGCCAAGGATAACAAGCCCTTGCCGGATCCCCGGGCGGTGTGGGTGCGTTGCCTCCTCCATTCCCTAGAGGGGCATGATAGGGCACCACTACTTCCTTCGCAGCTGGCCACCACCGTCATCGGCCATTCCATATTCCATTAAACCCGAATTAAATACTCGTGAAGAACACATCAATTCCACCAAAAAGTCGGAGGGTGGGGGTTATGTTCGTTTGTCTCGTGCCCTCCGCGTTAGCTTGTTAAAATGAGGGAGATAAATTATTCATCAGTCTCATAGAATTTAAACCAAGATAAATCCCTACCTTAGGAACAATGGAGAAATTCTTGCCTTTAAGGAAGTGGGTTGGTGTTCTTCGTTCCCTGTAACTAGCCTCCAACGAAATCGCTTGATCATCGATCATCAGTTCGAGGTTTCAGTGTCGCTCATCACCACCCACTAAAACTGAGTCCATCTTCCAAGGGTTTGGTTTTTTCAGAACTTTGTCAGAACTTCAATTCTTGGTGAAGCCATGCTGACACCTTTCCCCAAGCTCTATATAAGTTCGATAGGGGGAGGGTATGTAACGATGTTAGGGATTTAATTGGGGCTCATTAATTAGGAACCTTCCTAATTCCCCAATGATTTCATTACTTAATATTGAATGTTCAAGACATTTATTGGCTTGAAACATCGTTGGTCCCATGTTGTCACTTGTCCGTTGGAGGAAAAAGAAAGAAAGTAAAATAATAAAGTTATTTTACATATTCTTTTGAAAAGTCCCAAAATCTAAATTTTTCTCTAGACCTACTACGGTCGAAGTGATGTCTCCCTTAAGTGAATCCCAGTGCTGCAAATTCAACTGCGCCTTCAGTTTTTTATTCCGAGCACCGGTTAAAAAGTTAGAAAATGATTCCTGTGCGTTTAATATACGTACCTAAAAAAATTCAGATTTTATTTCCAGGCACAGCTGGACTCGGAATCATGCACCACCAATTTTCACAGACTCGTAATAATTTCATATAATTAAAAAAAAATACATGGAAAATATGGGTCTTTACAAAAAAATTAGGTAACTTATGAAGCTCCTTGAAAAAACCATTGATTAACTCCACCATGTTTGTGATCATGTGTCCATACCCCTTCCCTATGTCATAGGCCAATGTCCATTTTTCTTTTGGAATCAGCATGATATAATCATAAATTTCTAGATTATACTTGGGAATTTTTTCCAAATGTTCTTCAAACCTTTATTTATCTTGCTCATATTCTACATAGAAGTGATCACATTTCACATAAATTGATTTTATATTTAAATAGAAATTGTAAAAAATAACAAATACATTATATACTAAGCCTCATGATTTCCTTCTTCATAGGTTCATTATGGAATGTTTTTCGCATGCTGTGAAAAATGTGTCTAATTCAGTACCGATGATGTGAATTTAGGGTCTCTATGTATCATGATCCTCATTAACAACCTCATGGATTTACCAATACCGATAATATATCTAATAGAAGGCCCAAATGTGGAGGAAATGATTGTTGATACATGCCAAAAACCTACTCCATCATTCATAGTTTTCCTTATCCATAATGGAGAATGAAAGTGGAAGAGGTGAAATATTTCTATCTTGGGATACCGAAATCAACAATACACCCTTATATTTTTTGGTATATAAATGTTCCATAAATTTGTATGAACTGTTTAATGAAATGAAATGCTGAAATATAGGAGTGAAACGATGAAAAAAAAAACAGATGAAATTAAACACGAGATGGATCACGTAAGTTATCTTGATACACATTTTTGTTCATATAAAGATGGAAAATAACTTGGTTTTTATTTATCCATATGGATAGTAATTGTGGAAACACCAAATAAAAGTCATCCCAATCACCATACACCTTCAAAATTTACTTCTATTTCTCTATCCATGCATTATTATAGGAAATATTATAACTGAAAGTCTCTTTTAACTTCTCCTGAACAAGGGATACAATAACTTCTTGGTAGGTCCTAATCATCTCGACGATAATAGATGAAACAAATTTTGAATCCAATAAGGTAGGATTATGTGTCAGGTCTAGATGAACCCAAGTATGAGCTGACTCAATCTTTGTAATTCTCCAATATCTAAATGAAACGTCCAAACTCCCCCTCAAGAGAAATATAAAATCATTCCCATAATTTCCACATTGTATAATTTATTTTTTATTGTCTAATTCTGGAATTATATATCTAAATTGACTCTCAATGTGAAATCACTTTATCATGTTTTTAAGGAAATTTTACTTATAAAATCCTTTTAAACATATATTTTTTTCCCAACTCACTAAACCTATCTGACAAAACTATAGAAAACTCAATTTTGGGTGTGAGAACATTGAAGTTGAATTCAGGAAAACATTTAATTTCTTCTCACTAAGATACAATGAGTGTTGGATGATTTATTATAGGTCTAGAATTTTGTACAACTACTATATTTCAAGAATCTTACTCCCAAACTTCTATTTCTCCCTTATCATAAATACTATTTCCACCGTCTATTCCAACATTTCAAAAGCACTCATCAAAATTTGGATTTACATGTATATCTAGGAGATCATCTTAGTTGTCATCTTCTACTTCATATGGAATACCCTCAAATTCTTAGGGAAAATAATCTTCAACCACTCCTGTATGTTTACATATTCGTACAATTGGACATTGTTGTTGTAATATAGAAGCATCAACATATTACTATATTATGGTACCTTCTGACCATTGTGAAAATATATTTATTTCATTGAACCACTATGGATCAAAAACAAATAGACATGATAGATTCCACAGTGTAGTTGGGAATTGAAAATATCACTACTGTTAAACTATCCTATACCAACGGTTTGCAACCGTTGGTATAGGCCTCCAAACCATTGGTATAGCTTATACCAATGGTTTGGAGAACCGTTGCCAAGTAATTCATTGGGATCGGTCTATACCAACAGTTTTGGGAAAACCATTAGTATAGACCTATCCCAATGGTTTTGGAAACCGTTGGTATAAGTAATATGAAAATCTATACCAACGGTTATGGAACCGTTGGTATATGTATTTCAAAAAAAAACATTTGCTGGGATTTGATCTCAGGAACCCAAGTTTATCATTGAACTACTTGACCACTAACTTAACATGACTTTTGTTAACATAATTACATAAATATATATGTGTATTGTCATAATTATTTTAATTTTTGATTTATATAATGTTCTCGGTAAGAATAACTGATAAAAAATAAAATAATCTATACCAACGGTTGTGAAAACCCTTGGTATAAACCTATACCAACGGTTGTCACAACCGTTGGTTTAGGTTTTGATTCGGGATGGAACATTGATTCATGGGGGACCTTTCCCAACGGTTTTGCCAAACCGTTGGGATAGGTGTCCACAAAGTGGAATTTTCCCAACGGTTTGGCCAAACCGTTGGGAAAGGTGGCCACAAAGTGGCCTTTCCCCAAAGGTTTGGCCAAACTGTTGGGAAATCCATACCCTTTCCAAATATTTTGGCTAAACCATTGGGAAAGGTGGCCTCAAAGTGGGATTTCCCAATGGTTTGGGAAAACCATTGGGAAAAAGAACCTATACCAACGATTTTTACAAACCGTTGGTATAGAAGCATTGGGAAAGGTCAAATTTCAAGTAGTGTATTTATAGCTCATAGACACGATCTTTTGATCAGGTCCCACATTTAAGGAACCAAAAATTCTATCTTTAATTTCACTTAGGTTTACACAATCAAACATACTAACCACCGTTGTTGGTGATGAACTATAAGATTCTCCTTTCTCAGTTTAAATAACCTATGTATAGTAGTAGATATAGGGAAACATGAATTTCTACATAAATAATATTTTTTGATCAAGATTTTTATAGTTTAACTAATATTGAAAATTATGGTTTGCCATAAAATATTAATTATACTAAAAATTTAGAACATCTTTTTATAACATAAAATATGATACTAATGTTTCCTTATATAATATTTTATTGGAAAATAAGTCCAATAAGTTTTTGGAAACAAAGGTAAAAGAAGTGAAAACATAAACTCACTTTATTTATCTATGTTAAAATGTTAATTATGATCATATAATGTGAACTGGAGAGAAACAAAAACATTAAAGAATACTTGAATGATTTACAATAGATAAAATATACCATGAAATTTTGAACACAATATAGTTTCAATGAGATGAGCATAACATCATAAGTGAGGCTAAATCTAGCCTATTTTCAAGTGGTAGCTTAATAAAATCTTGTAAAGGGATGTAATTGACTTTTTAATTTCCAAAACATTTTAGTGAAGGATGAAAGATTTGTAATATTCTAAAGTTAAGTATATCCATTTTGAAGATGCTATTAAGATACCACTTGAGAATAAGATTTATTTTACCTTACTTCAAACATCAGGATCATCTCATCAAAAATCTATTCTATTAAAAAATTACAAGGTATTTATATCTTCTGTTTAGTATTTTTGTGTTCATTATTGTGTTTTTTCTTATATAGTTAACATTATATGATCATAATTTTTATTTTAACATGGATAAAAAAACTGATTTTATGTTTTCTCTTCTTTTTTACCTTAGTTTCCAAGAAATTCTATGAATACTATTGATAATAAGGGATGACCATATAATATTTATGACACTAAAAATTAAGAATGACTTCTTTTATCATAAAATATGATAATAATGTTTCATACTACATTTTTAATCTTCTTAAAGGTATTACAATAGTTTATAAAGAAAATATGAATCATATAAATCAAGTCCCCTAGGAGTGTCAAACTCTGTGTGTAGCAAGGCCATTTGTCATGTACTAGGTTATGCCGAGTAAGGAACGACCCACCATATCGGAGTTTTTACTCCTAGGTACATCTGTGATTGAGCCATATCTACTTGTAGTATCTAGATATGGATTTTATTTCTTAGATAACTGCATAATATTTATGCTACAGACATTTTAGGACATTTTCTTATATCCTTAAAGATGGCAATGATGTTCTACAGTATAAATTTTAACTTTCCAAAAGATTTATTGAATGGTTTATAAAGAGAATTTGATTTATATAAAACATATACATCAACATTAAGAAAACCAACATACAATAAGGGATGAATCATCTAAATCATTGGAGTAAGAAATCATGTGTTTAGTTAAGTCTTTTTGTCATTTAATTTTTTAAATTTCATCTTATGTTTAATCATTACTTAATCACTAGATTTTCATTGGTTAATCATTGGATAATCAATAACTAATCATTCAATTGATTATTAGAAAAAATATAAAGAGATTGATAGGAAAGAAAAATAATGGCTAATAATGTGGATTAATACTAACAAGTTAATCCATGGAATCTATGGGAAATTAAGTAAAAATGTACAGGTGGGTCTCAAGATAAATTGTATCATAAAAGAATTCCTTAATAAATTTAAAATTGAATTTGTTAAGTAATAGCTTTGACAAGATAACAATTCAATTTCTAGTTTGTTTATATGATCCAAGTTTCACTCATGAAATATGATCAGAAAATTCTTGAAAATATTTGGCCTAGATTATTAATAGTAATGGTAATATAAAAATGGTTAAATAAGTTCATGGATTGAAAATTAATAATTAGTTTACTCAATAAAAGATTCCAGTAATTAACATCAATAAATCCAATCATATCAGCAATTTTTTTCAAGAAATCCTAAATTGATGTAAGAAGTGACTTTTAAAATATCCATTCTCTACATATGGGAATTAAATTTCAAATTGTTGAATATTTCAAAACATATCTCTTGAGTAATAATGTCTACTACATTATAAAATAAAAGATATATAATTCAACAATTTATTAGGGAATATAATTCATTAACTTCATGAAACAATTCAATTCATTTTTTAAATTTTTTATCAATAATGTGGAAAAAAAACTTGGGGTGCACAAATATAAATAAGTAAAAAGTATTAGTCCCTTTATATTAACACTTTTTAATGAGTTTATTATGATCTATCTGATGTAAGTTAATGATGTTAACTATGGTATCACAACATAAATTAGTCATGTGTACAATAATTTAGTTGCTTCCTACATCTTGATTCTAGGGACTAAAATATATGAATAGAATTTGAAAGTACATGTCATTTTTTAATTATTTTGATCAAACATTAAAAGATATCAACCACATGGAGATCTATTAAATGAATAAAATAAAATAAATTTTATTCATAGGAAAAAAATTTAAAATCTGGGATGACTTCTGGTAAATGGTCTTTTTTGTGGTTATTCATATCGATCTTTAACTTTATTAATTAATTGGAAAATGATATAGAGCTAACCATCTTGGATTTTTTTTAACTTTTGACTATGTTGTGAATCTTGGGTATTTCCTCACCTCCTCCTCTATTGGGTCTTCTTGGTTGGTACTTGTGGTGTGATGCATATGGAGGATAAATTTAATTAAAATATAGAGATGTAGAAATATAATAAGATTGTGTAGTTATCCTAATCCACCAAAACTTATTCCTTTTCTTGAGTGGGTTTATATTCTCGAATGAATTCTTGAGTTAGATATTATTTTTTCACCCCTTTTTTCAAAAATTGTATGAGGGTGTCCTATTATTCTTTAGACTCTATAATAATTATGAGGTCAATGTATATTTGATCAACATCTTCTTCCATCACTATTTTTTCTTCTTTCAAGTATAAAACTTGTTATACTTCCACCACCTTTTCATCTCTCTCCCTATCCATATAATAAATAATATGCATGATGTTCTTTTGGTAATTTAAACTTCTTAAACCACTTATTTATCTTCATCATTTTCAAAACATTCTATATATTCATTAGAAATCAAATGCATATTATTCACAAGGGAATTTAAATTTTAAATAACATGAGAAGGTTGAGTAATAAATTATCTCTATTCAATGAGTTATGCTTCTTTCCAATCCATCCTCTTATCCAATCCTGAAATGTAATTTGTGAGAAATGTTGGTAGTCTATCATATAAATTATTTTCCTGACATTGTTGGAAGGTATATTCTTCTTGAATATTCTACTCTTGAGGTTCCTTTTATTCAATAGTCTGGACTTCCTCCACTTATTAACATTCATCTTCTTCAAATAAACATATATTTTCATTAGAAACTATAATAATTATAATATTAAGATAATTAAAATTATAAATGATTTGATAAAGGTGAGTAGTCAATTCTCCATGCACATAGAGTTGGGCCTCATGATAGTCCAACCTTTCTTTCCATCACTTTAGAATTTTTCAGAAGCCTTGCCAGTATCTCTTATAATCTATGCTCTTAAGGTTTCTAGAAGTATGTGTCTTCATGGTTGTACTACTCTCCCAAGGATAATCCTTCATAGTAAGGAAAATTGGTGTCTCCTCCATAGGGTTAAAATTAGATGTCACTAATATAATGATTTTTGAATTTATTATATTCAAAAGATTATAAATCATCCCATCTCGTAACATGACATGACCACCCTCATTAATTCATATATTCCCATTTGGTAAGATATTTTTGAAATTGGTTATACTCTGATGGTGGTGCAGAATAATATTGATGATTCATGTATTCCATCCTGCACAACTCAAAAAACTACCCAGCATGTAAAATAATAATAATAATAATAATAATAATAATGATAATGGATGAAAAAATATCCCATTAAACAGAAATGTGATAATAAAGGTATTTGACCTAATAAATCGATAGAGAGTCATCTGCAATGCTTCAATGATCTTTGACAATGGCACCAATTTTGATATGAACAATGAGAATCATTATTTCACTATATAATAATAAAAATGTGTCCTATTTATCCAAAACAACAGTAAATACAATGTCATCATAATGTGGAAGTATGGCGTCAAACCCACAGAGAGTGGTGAACATGGAAAAAAATTATTGACTAAAGGCCATGTCACTCCCATTTTAGTTGATTAAACTAAACTAATTAATTGGAAAAAAATTAAATGTAGAAAAAAACACAAGAAGGGATCATGGTGAATTTTAGGGTATAGGAAATATAAAGTCTTAAATCTAACTTGGGATAGTTCTATGGATTAGGCTAAAAAGCGGTGCAAGGGCCACAGATTGGTTTTGGTCAATCCAATTAGATATACTTATGTTTAAGCAATCTCATTGTCTAGGTATAGCTAACAACATAAGTTTATTTTTCTTAGAATATATGAAAAAGTATCACAGGATAATGGTCCTAGTCCTAGTCAAGTCAAATTCGGTTAGGCATATTTAATTTCACTTCTCATGGTCAAGGTTCTGAACAATAATGTGATGAACAGTTATTATTAACCTAATTACCAGTCATTGGGTTAACAAGATTTAATATATAAATTTATTTCTCTTAGAAACACCTTTAATGTCAACCCAAAACCCTAAGTATATTATCCACCCATGATAAAATTGATTAAAAGAATAGAAACAAATGTAATGCTTGAAAAATGATCAAATTATTCACAATAAATAAAACCACCATTTAACTTGGGTGAAAGTAGTTAAAAACACACATGCATGAGGAAATAATGAAGAACATGACCAAGGACTAATTAATGGGAAAGGTAATGAATAAAATAATGATATTTGAATTAATCTAGAAAGAATTCAACATTACATAAAGTAAAGAAAATGAAAACAAAAATGCATAATGAAAACCACTCTAGGAATAAATCTAGGTTAGAACCCTGTTGTATCCTCTTGTTAGCTGATTGTCTCCATGATTGGAATGGAATGAGTTATATCTTTTCTAGAACCCATAATTATAAGTCTTGGGGTCATTAATAGGATTTTAGGGATCATATAAATGCATTAATGGTCATTTGTCTCATCAATTATATAAATCCCATCAAACATATTTTATAAATTTGTGTTTTACTATTATTGAGACTTACACATCGTGCAAAGAATTACAAGTTGCGTAATCTCCGAGTCCATTTTATTCTTTGTAAAACTGAAAAATGGTTCACTCCTTGTACATTTACATGTCATGTATAAAGTACATCTCATATATCATGAACTTATAATGTTGGAACCTTTGTTCTATCCTCCTTATTCAGTTTAATGGCTCCATAAACTATCATGTTCTATTCGAATTCAATCATTGACCTCAGCTTCCTCATCATTTTCCATTTTTGAGCTGCATTTTCCTTCTTATTTCACCAAATGTTGGTCCTACAAAATAAAAAAAAATTCATCAATATCTTCCCAGAAACTCCACTTTAATCAAATAATATTCAATGAATTCACATATACAAATCCATAAATATATAGAATTAAATAGAGTAATTGGTGTCTCATATACATAGAATATCAAAAACACTAATTCATACTCAATAATCTACCAGTATATAAAGTAATCATCAGCAATATTAATGAAATCAAATTTTTTTCTCACATCATGAAACTAGATATGCGAAATCTGGGAAGTTCTCTTTAGTTTGTAAAGTTACTATTACGACATATATTACCTTATCAATTCATTTCTACCTTAAAAAACCTTTGGGTTGTATCATATTCACATCCTTGACTAAATTCTTCTTAATATAAGTGGTTTTGAAATCCATTTTATATATCTCATAACCAAAATTAGATACTATGGACTGAAATATCTAAATGTACATTGTTTTTATAAAAGGTGAAAAGGATTGTTTATATTCAATAGCATGAATTTTATTGTAACCCATTTCCATAAAACATTCATTATTGGTGGAAAATATACCATACATATTAGTTTATTTTAGAAAACCCACTTTTACTCTATGGTTTATACCCCTTTAGGTGCATCAAACATGTTCCAACCATGGTTAGTGTACATGAAATCCATTTCGGATTCCATGAATTTTAACCATTTCTCGCTACTAGATCTCTCAATAGCCTCCAAGTGGGTAGTAGGTTCGGCTCTTATAAACATTAATTCATGAAAAGTTTCTTTGAGGAATATATATTTATTGGGATTATGAAGAATCCTTCCAGACATTTGAGGTTCTTTTGAAATATGAGGTAGTTATTCTTCCATATCTCTTTATAGAACTGGATCAATATCCTTCTTAGGAACACTTCCTATTTGTTGCTCTTGAACTTATCTAGGTTTTATTTTCTTCCAATTGAATCCTAAAATTCTATATTCCATCTCCATTAATATACTAGTATCATATAAAAACACTTTTCATGCAATTTAGTTACATAAATATTATTCCATAGTTCTTTGAGATAACAAAAAAATAAGTAATTTTATGATTTAGAGAAATTATAATCCAAATTCAATCATCACATGAATAAACCATCATTCCAAATCTTCATGAAAGAATTTTTTTTTCATTTCCCATTATTTATATCATATGGTGTCTTTATGAATACTTTAGATGAAATATAATTAAATACATAGATTACCCATGGAATGAAATAAAATGTCCATAAGAACTCATCATCATTTAAACCATGTCTAATAGGGTATGATTCTATTTCTCAGACACACTATTCCATTGTGGTGTTCTAGGAGGAGTTAATTTCTAGAAAAATTCAAAATATATTACTAAACCATTGGATTCATTGATTAAATCTTCACCACCCTAAATTGATTGGATAATCCTAATGATTTTTTCAATCCAATTATACACATCACTATGAATCTTATTAAACTTTTAAAAAATTTCATACTTTTGTATCATGAGAAAAAATAACTATACCAACTAAACTCAATGTTAATGGTAATAAAGTATATAAAAACACTACATTACTATGTGATCATTGGCCCACATACATCATTATATAAGAGATCCAATAAACCACTATCCCGTTCACCGTTTCTACTGAAAGGTGATTTAGTCACCTTTCATAATAAACAAGATTCAGATGTATCATATGATTCATAATCAAATGGTTCTAATAATCCATCTCTATGGGGTCTTTAGATGAATTTATCATTTATATATCCAAGGAAAAAATTAAAATGGTAGGTGGGATTATAATAAACCATGAACTTATTATTCTGAATGTTATGAACAAGATTATATATATCTATATAATATAAATTTATATCCAAATTCGGAATTACAAAGAAATTTTCCTCCTTATATATAGAAAGACTATAATTCTTAATAATGAATTAAAATACAGTCTTTTTAATATAAGATACACAAATAAAATCTTAGTTTATGAAAGGAACATAATAAAAGTTCTTCAATTCATAGATTAATCCATTGGGTAGATTAGATCATAATTTCTCACTTTTAATTCAATAAATCTTTCTCACATGGTGAATTGAATATCTACTTCTTCCTTCATTAATTTCATCAAATCTCTCAGCCTATTTTTATTAGCATACGTGTCAAATTCACGACAAGTATCCATTACCCAATATTTAGAGTTGGTTGATTTTTTTATAACATTCATATTCAAAATATAAAAAAAATTCTTGAGAAAAGTTATTAGCTTTAGATATATATCTTGAACTAACTTATAGGTCATGCATATTTTTGATCTCAATATGATTATCTTAAGGTTTTCCAAAATATATAAAAAATACATATATGTAGGTAAATATCATGTTTTATGTTTTTTAACAAGGAAATTTAATGAATTTTCTCCCACTAAAAATTTTGACCCCATGAATCACGTCTATTTCGTGATCCAAACCCCATATTTCACTAATCAATGACTCATATTTGGAATAGAACTTATTTATTAAATTATTTAGGTAAACATTCAGGCCAATCAAAATAGTTTTGACTCCTAGATAGTTAATTGGATTACACATTCCATATCTATCATATAGATAACATGAAACACTATTCCTCTCATATTCCAAGCCTTGGGGTTTACCAATTAACTATCAAAAAAATATCACAATATTATGTGGTTACCTAAACCTTAGTATTAACCACACTAACCATGCCTTACACAAGATAATCCATGGTCCTCCCACTTTGGCATAAAACTACCGAATTAGATGATCGATGTCTTGAAATGTGATATATTAGAAGGAATCCCAAACTTTGTATGTCAGAAAATTTCATATAAAGTATTACACAATTGATATAGGTCATATGAATATTAAATTCTTACCAATTTCATCATATGAAAACTTTATCTTCTCATGTTTTATTAAATTGTGCATGAATTATTCTAATGATTTTGTGTTGGAATCCATATTTTATCCATAAAATTAATGTGATTACACCACATTAAGGTTTAACCCAGTACACAACCAAAAGTTTATGTTAATTACCCATATATAGAATCTAATCATATTAATAAACATCCCAATGAATCTAATACTTATGGTTTATGACCTCTACAGGTAATGGTATAAAATAACATGAGATCAAAAATATATAAATGAATAATCCTAGAGACATAGATAACCAACTCTTACCTTTCTAGAACAAGTCATAAGTCTCCATGATAGTGGTAAGTTCATCCTGAAGCCATGCTAATTGGTGATACATGACTCAATGAAAAATTAAACTCATAAAAATTTTAAAACATAAATTGTACAAAAAATGTCTAATAACTAAATTAAAGATAACAACCTCAGTTAAAAACCAATGTCCAGGTGGATAAAAACTAAAACTTCCAAAATTATACATCTAAAGTAATGCACTTGTAGATATTAAAATAGGATAAATTTATTTGATAAATAAATCACACAAAATATTCACTCTTTATAAACATTTTTTTAAAAAAAATATCATATATGAATAAAATAAATTAAAAAACTCTTTATTTATTTTCTAAAACATGAGATAAAAATATGATTCTTTTCATGGATGAGGGTGAAATTTCCATCACTCAGAGTTCCATCATTTGGTTCTCTAGAATAGGGGAGAATTAACCAAAAAAATAATCTTATCTTCTCATAAACCACCCCCTAGGATATTGAAGACTAGAACAAGGAAGACCAAGAACCCCAAACACCACATTGAGTCACATGTCACATTTTTTTGTTTTAGTCACCACACAATCTTCCTTTAAAACAATATAATGTGGCATGAGAATATAAAAACAGACACATGAAATAAAAATGTAAAAAAATACACATAACCTAAGGGGATAATGCGTTATGAATTTTAATCCTACATAAATGAGAGAATGTGATCATCAATTTCATTTCATTGGAAATGGAGTAAACATGAGTTATAAGGGAAAAAATATCTTTTGGTACTCTACTCGAATGAGAAGAATAATCTTATTACAACCATATTTTTATTTTTTCATACTCTATCTACACATTATAGTCTCCTCACTTCTAGTCTTAAACATCCACCATCAACCCTTAGGTCTTGGGAATCTACCTATTCCTAGACGTGTTCCATTCAGAGGCTCCTCGACCCATGTACCATGACTAAGTCATGTCAGTACACCTTTTGTAGGAGGAATAATATCACCAATATAGTGGTTGTAGATGACCATCTGATTAGTATTGATTTCCACATTTTATAGGAAACCCTTTTTGGACATGAGATACTACTTATTTCTTGTAAAATTCAAATAACTGACTACCAACTCTTGGTCAATAGTGTGTGTCATCTTCTACTTCACTCTAATGATTACAAAAATAATCATTTTATTGTGTAAAATAGGAATTATTTTTAAATCCCATTATCATAGATCATGAAACTCATTAACTTTTGGAAAACTTTCACCACCTCTAAAACTTTGTTCAACCTCTCAATGATTTACCTTTTGTCAAATTCACTTAATCATCTAGAAGTCTGAATGATTCCAATAATAGATGAATTAAAATATCATCCCTAGCATTCCCACATACTATATTCATTATGATCCATCCATTTAACTCACCCAATGACTTCTACTGAGCATCCTATGAATGCACCATTTTTACCATCTCATGAAATCACTATTGAGACTTTATCATCCACTAACCTAAAATCCAAAGGCCTTTTCATACTTTCGTTCAACTCAAATTGATACATATAGTGGAATTCTTTTTCACCAACATATATTTTAGTAAAATAAATTTAGAAGGATGAATCTAGACCTTCATGGAACTAGTTTATTTTCCTTCATCAAGGTTACCTCAAGTGTTAATTCTAGTGACTAAACTAATAGAACATGGAAACTGGACTCGAAAAAACATTACTGAAGGACCTCAGAACACCATGAGAGGAGAGGGGTGAATTAGGGTGTCAAAAATTTCTTTTAAATAAATGGATCTCATTCAGGCATTGGTAGGAACCTATTAAACCTGACTGAGGAGAATGTTCAGAAAATAACCAATCACATGCAACACAATGAAAATGCGATTTTACTTGGTTCACCACTAAGGTCTGCGTCCAAGGATCATACACTGATAGTGTGTTGATCAAACCAAAAACCACTAAAATTCACAAGATGTGGATTACAAGAGTTAGGAACAGTCACTTTGTGCCATGGGCACTGCCTTTATAAGGTTTTGGGGATAGCACACTCCATCCCTCAAATCACTTCTGCTGACTCACCCTTGATCACTGCATTGGATGAATTTTTGCACAATTTATCGACATGAAGGTCAATTTAATCGTTTACTATTAAATCATGCATACTCAACTGTAAATGGAAGCTTTGTTGATATCCCATTTTCACCCAAAAATGTAATTTAATTTCCCACACAATGATAGGTTATGAAAATTAACATCACAAACTCATTTGGCCAATTGTTCGGCTTTCTTGGGTGTTTCGTGTAACACTTTACCTTCTCCACATACTGAGCTGCAGGTATGGTTCACAGATCACCTCCTCCACATACAACTACTGTTTCCATGTACCATCCAACTCCTCCATGAACTACCCTACTCCATGTATTTCATTACTTTGTGTAATTCTCAGCTTCTCCACATACCGCCCTGCTCCGCGTACTACAAGAGCTTCCTCAACAAACTAAACTCCCTTCCACATAGTGTTCTTCCTTACGCGGATGGTTGTCTCCATGTACAATCTTCTCCTTCATGAACCACTTCAGACTTAACTGGATTTCATCCAAAAAATTTAATCTCCAATATATCCCTTTAAAAAAGGGGATTACTACTCCTTATATAGGCACTAATGGATCTGAAAAATATGTTAATACAAGATTTACCAGATATTGGATTTTTGGTATAGCCTCCACCTTGAACCACTCTTATCATGTGAACTACATCAATCCCGCGAACCTCCAACATTCCATGTATCGCAAGCATCTGTCCTCATACCTTCACTACAAATCAATTTTGGTTTTGTGAACAACTCCATGTACTGTTCCAACTATTCCATATGCGGTACGCAAACTATTCCCATACACGGTACGTGGTCCATGTCTCAGGCTATGCGGTTCTCTCCATTTGCTGACTTCCTTCACCATTCTTCATGCCATAAATTCTTATGAACAGATTCTTAATTTCTACTTCGTGCCACACATTCCTATGAATACTACTTTCATCCTCAAAAAGATGACCACATTAATTGAAAACTCCCTAGTCATCAATGTGCATATTTACCACAAAAACAAACCATACTCTATTATTAACAACAAATAGCCTTTTTTCCAAACAATATCCCTCTTTGGATTTTTTGGAAATCTCCAGATAAATTCATTGAAGCATCGACCATGATCAGGACATAATCCATTAAGGAAAAACATAGACATCACTCTAAGTCTACATGAATAATGATCGGTGTGGAAAACAAGAGATAATACAAGAATCAAGTTCTCATTCTTTTAATTTTCCCCCCATAGTTTCATTTTTGACATTCTGATTTTTTTTCATCTTTCATGTATCCAGAAAAAAAGAGATCACTCTCTATTGAATTTATCCATTCACTCCCATTGCCTTTAAACTCAAGGAATCGAATCATGACTTGTAGAGCTAAAAAAAAGCTCCCCCTAGATCGTATCTCCCCCATAATCCTACATCACTTCCACAACCATATAAAAAGAAGTTAAAACAAATAGGGAGAGGGAAATTTTTTAACCTCATTATGCAATATAAAATAGCAGAACACCAAGGTCTAACCAATGTTTCTCAAACAAATCCACTAATAATTTCATAGTCATAATTTCTACCAATTTCTCATCGGTTCCCACATGGTCCATTTTAATCATTCCTTGTTCAAATTTTTCCATGATGAAGTGATTTCTTATTTAAATATGTTACGTACAAGAATGTTGAAAAAGATTCTTCATAAGATGAAATGTGCTATTGTTATCATAGTAAATCACCATTGGTTCTTTCACCTCATCACTTATGTCATTAAGTTTCCACTTCATCCAAAGTAACTGAGTGCACACCTTGGTAGAAGATATATATCCAGCTTTAGCAGTACTAAGAGTAGAACTTCAGATGTACTAAGAGAAGTAATTTTCAATTTCTTACTTAACCAACCCGCGCATTTCCTCCCAATATAGAATGCCCCACCATTGGTAGAATTTATATCCACTACATCTCTATCCTGGTCAACATCAGAAAAAGTGGATAGTTCAGTATATCTTCCTAAAGAAATGTATATCCCATAATTATGTGTACCTTGAATGTATATCAGGATTATTTTCACTACCACCATATGTTCTTCCTTTAGATTACTCTGAAAGAGGGCCGTAAGGAAGGTTTAAAAGACAATATCTAGCCATGTTACTATCAGGTATAGTAGGCTTCCAATGATTCTTCTATAATTGGAAGGATCCATAGAAGTCCATTCCTCATGATTCTAGATAGTTATTCCAACCACT
The DNA here is from genome assembly GCA_963277665.1 of Viscum album. Classification (NCBI taxonomy): domain Eukaryota; kingdom Viridiplantae; phylum Streptophyta; class Magnoliopsida; order Santalales; family Viscaceae; genus Viscum; species Viscum album. The sequence goes on along the minus strand of OY728127.1, from coordinate 398,750,761 downwards.
GTCAGAGTCAATTTTTTTTTGGAATCATGCATATTGAATTACTTCAACATCTCTCTTGAATACATTTTTGGAGAAATGAATGTTTTATCCTTCTTCCGAATCACATGAAACCCTAAAAAATATGTGAGTTCACCAGTCATAGACATTTCAAATTCTAATTTAATGTGATTGGAAAATTCAACCAATGATCCCTATAAGGATCCATGGAAAATAATGTCTTCCATGTATACCAATACCATGAACTGATCCTTTTGATAATTCTTCACATATATATTGTGATCCACTCCTATTTTAAACTCATTCTTTCTCATATAAGATTCCAACCGAGAATACCACACATGTGGTGCTTGTTTCTACCCATTGAGATCATTATTAAATTTGAAAAGTTGTTGTTCATCATTTTGAAGCAAGAATCCCCCAAGTTGTTGATTGTAGACTTCTTCATCCAATTCTCCATTTAAGAATGTTGTCTTGAATTCCACTTGATACACTTTATAACCACATTGTATTTCCATGGCAAGAAACAGTCTGATTGACTCCAGTATCATTACTGGAGTAAATTTATCTTCAACATCAACATATTTGATTAGTGAATATCCTTTACATACCAAGCATGAATTATTTATGATCACATTTCCGTGACCATCAAATTTGTTCTTTATAATCCACTTCGTACCAAATGACATTATGACCTTCTGGTATTTTGAAAAGATCCCATGTCTAATTTTTGTCCATCTGATCTAACTATTCATTCATTGCATTCAACCATGAATCATCCTTTGCAGCCTCTTCAAATGAGGATGGTTTCAAAATAGATAGAAATTAAAATTTGGCATTATTACTCATTATCCTTGTCTGTGTAGGTGTATTATGATGCTTTATAATATTGGACGGACCAATCCCTGCTCTTCGATTTCTCCATTGGAGTTTGATTGAATTCTCTCTAGATATGGCTTCCTCTTCTGATTCTTCAGTCAACATCATGATGTGAATATGGATAGTTCTTTTATATCTTCCACTACCTATGTATTTTCATTTGTACCATGTTCACATTCTTCCTCATCTTTTATCACATTAGCCTAAGAATTACTTGAAGAATTCATGTTTTTATCTTCAATGATCTTAACATCACTGCTTTCCAAAATTATTCCAAAGAACTTATTGAAACACTTGTAGGCTTTGATATTCATTGAGTATCTAAGAAATATTTCTTCATATGCATTGTCACCACACATCCCTTTATTTTCTTCTTTGTTTTGGATGAAACATTTTCCTATGAAAACAAAAAAATATTTCAAGGAGGGATCACTTCCATGCCAAAATTTATATGAATTCTTTGTCTCACCCATATATGGCCCTGTTCAGTTTAGAATATACACTGCAGCTTGAACTGCCTCTTTCCAATAATGTCGAGAAATATGACTCTCAATCAACATAGTTCTTTCCATGTTGTTTACCTGTTGATTCCTTCACTCAAAAAATCTATTTTGTCTGTAAAGTTCTCATAGAAACCACCTAATTTTGTATCCCATGCTTCTCAAGATACTTTTAAAATTCAAAGGATGTGTATTCCCATCTATTGGAAGGCCACTAGACTTTGATCTTCTGTCCAATATCATTATCAGTGATTTGATGATAGTTTTTCATGCAATTAAGGTCTTGTCACTTCCTGTGTATAATGATCAAACATTCCATTATACTATAATCATTTATAAAAAGAAAAATGTTTATTTCTCCTTGTGTTCCAACAATATTTATTGGCCCAAATACATTTGTATGGATGATGTCAAGGATATTTGATTCTATTTTCTTCTTTGTATGGTATGAACTTTAGACCAGCTTCCCCAACTTGAAACCGCCATAGGCCTTTTATCATCCATGCTTCATATTAGTGATATCCATGACTATCTTTATCTTAGTTATCTTTTCCATGTATTTATGATTAATATTCCCCAATATACAATTCCACAAATTGTTTTCCTCTTCAAATGTTAGGTAGAAAATGTTCTCTTTTCCATCAATCTGATATAAGTTTCTATCTGTTCTATAGCCTTTCCTGAGAGAATTCCAAAACCTTATTCTTATAGTACATCCATTCTGATTGAATGTCATAATAATATTGAGACATACATTTGACTCACCCTATGAGTATTTTGATGCATACCTTCCACAAAAAGGACTTGATTTTTTTATCTCTCTATTAGCTAGCTCAGTACTTCCACTACCTTTTATCATCAAAGCTCCATCGTTATAAAACCTCACTTTTCCCTCAATGTTTTTCTTGAGAATTGTTAGTAGGTCTGAATTACCCGTCATGTGTGATGAATATCCTCTATCAATATTCTAGGTGTTGTTGTTCGTTGTTTCTTTAAGGGATAATTCTACAAGATTTCATTTTTCAATTTTCCTCTTTTCATTCCATAATATATTGGGTTGAGTTTATGAAATTTATGGACATTAAATTCTCTCTTCCATGTACATGGGTTATTCATATTCAAATTATTCTTCCAGTGGAGAAAACCTGTTTGAAACAGCAACACCGTCTGGTTGATGAGTATTGTACTGTCTCTGAACATTGTAAGAATTTCTTCTATCATACCCCTACTTACAATACACAGATTTATATCCATTTATAGAATAGTGAAAAAAATATCCATAGAAATTATTTATTCTGTAAGAAGTAATATAGGAATATGTTCTTTTTTTTGGAACTCCTAACTCTTCCCCGTTCATATATATCCTTTCCTCTTTGTAGTATGACATTGTATGGCCCAAGTAGAAACAAAACTGACACTTTAGAATAGTAAATTTCTTATAACTTTTATTTATCCTCTTGTTTTCTTCCTTGGGAAAATAGTTTGGCTGCCTATGATTTCTTGGAAATTGATTATAATATTCATTTCTTTTTTTAGTTTGATTTAAGGGTTTCTTTTTCAACACAACTAGTGGCTTTTAAACATGATCAATGTTCATATTTCCTTAATTATGGATCACTTTATTTATAGCATTTGACATTTTAGCATCACAACCAATTCCACTATTTACCATGCATGCTGATCATTGATCATTCAAGATCATTTTAACTCCACCAAGAGAACTTTCTTCTCTCTCATGTAGCTAATCATCCGAGAACATTCCAAATATTATTTTATTCTTCAATTGTTTTGAATTTGATTCACATTTTAATTTAATCCTAAGAGTCACAACATCTTCCTCTAGAAACTCAACATTCTTGGACTTCTATTCTAAAATGGATGTAAGTTCATCTATGACCATTACCTATTATTCAATTTTTAGATTTTGTTTCATGATATCTTCTATGCTTTCAAGTATTGATGATTTAACTTTCATAAATTCTTCCATTCATTCAATTTATGCTTCAATCTGATCAATATATTTTGATGAATCTTACACAATACCTTTACACTCATTGAATCTCTCAAATTGATTCTTAAGCTTAATAAAATCATCTTTAAGTTGCAACTTTGTATTGGAATTAATGGTCAACTAATTATCATCAGCCTTATCATTTGATGGTTCTGATTTTTCAATTGTAGCCATCATGGAAGCATGGTTCCCAGATTTGAATTCTACTTCTTCTTCCTCAAATAGTTCATTGTATTCTTCTTCTTCATCACAGACAAAACCCTTTCATTGAGATTATTTTCCAGATTTGTAGTCATTATTTTTGAAAATTATTTTCAGAGGCTTTTGGATGTCTCTATCTTCACATTCTTCATCATTGAACTTTATTGGACATCGAGAGGCAATGTGCCCAACTCTTCCACAGCAGAACAAGCCAAAGGTAACTTTCCTTCATATTTCAAAAATCCCTTTTTAAGATTATTAGAAATAAGAGAAAGAGTTTATTTTTCCTCATCATCGTAATCACTGCTATCTCTTGAAATTTTTAGTTTGTCTATGAATTTGAATTCCATTTCCTTGCTGACACGAGTTGTATCTTCTTCTGCATTTATTCTCATTTCATATCCCTATAGATTGCTCAAAAGATCACCCACTGAGAGTTTAGAGAGATCTCTTTCCTCAAGGGTAACACATTTTCATTTTAAAGGGGAGAAAGTATTCTCAAGATTTTATTTATTTTCTCAATGTCTTTGATTTCTTTTTCCAAACCACATATTACTCTTACAACTTTAGTAATTTGATTGAAAAAAGAGTTTTCCTTCTCATCAGGGAGCATCTTCAGATCACAAAATCTATTTTTTAGCACATTATATTTTTTCTACTTCACTTTTTTATCTCCTTCATAACTATTCTTAACTTTATCCCACATTGAATTGGTATATGTACAACAAATTACCTTTAGATAAATATGATAAAAAATGGCTTAAGTGAGAGAATTCTATGCTATGGAATAACCATCAAGAAATTTCCTATCTATATTATTCATTTTTAATTCTTTAGTATAAATGAATTGTATTTCCTTCATAGTAGCAAATAAGTCTTCCATTCCAATAGATCTTAGGTGAGATCTCATCATACTTTTTCATATCTAAAAATTACTTCCATTGAATAGGGGATATCCCCTAACATTAATGGGATTCTCCAAGACTGCAGAAGATAGATTCAACACCAGAAACCTCCCTTTAATACCACTTGAAGGACCCCAGAACACCCTGAGTGGGAGGGCTGAATCAGGGTGTCCAGATTTTCTTTTAAACAGATGCATCTTTTTCCCACATTGGTAGGAACCTGTTAAACCTATTTAGGGAGAAAGTGCAGAAAAAACCAATAACATGAAAAACAATGACAAAATGATTTTACTAGGTTTATCTAAAAGGAAAAAATCCAAGGAGCATGCACTAATAGTGTGTTAGTCATACAAAAAACCACTAATCTTCACAAGATGTGGATTAGAAGAGTTTAGCACAATCTTTGTCTCGCAGGCACACTACCTTTACAAGGTTTTTGGGATAACACATTGTATCCCTCGAATCACTTCTACTGACTCCCCCTTTCTCATTGCGTTGGAAGAATCTTCACTCAGTATATCGACATGATGGACACTTCAATGTTTTAGCATTAAATCATGCATACTCAACATACTGAGTAGCAGTTTTGGCTCACAGATAATCTAAGTACCATTGTTGTTTCCATGTGTTTTCTAGCTCCTCTGCGAACTGAATTACTCCACGTACTTCCATACTCCACTTTCTACTCAGCTTCTCCATGTACCTCCCTTCTCCGCGTACTTCTTTGCTCCGCTTCATACTGCGATATCTTCCTTTGTGAACTGCACTTTCTTCCACGAACTATTTTTCCTTATGCACTTGATTCCCTCCATGGACCATCTTCTACTCTGTGAACCACTTTGTAATTCACCAAATTTCATCCCAAAATTTTAATATCCAATACAACCATTTAACTAAATCTATTAATTCTCATTACATAGGAACTAATGGATCTAAAAAATTGTCTAATCTAATATTTACCAAATATTTTATTTTTGTTACAACCACCATCGCGTACCACTCTTGTACAGCAAACCACATCAATTCTACATACCACATTCCTTTATTGATACCTTCACCGAAAACCAATTTTGGTTCCAAGAACTACTCTGTGTATCATTCCCACTATTACATACATGGTCCATGATCCGTTCCTAGACATAGTACAGAGTCCATGTCCTGGGACATGTGGTTCTCTCCATTTTCTGAATTCCTTCACCGTTTTTCATTCCATGCATTCTTATGAATATATTCATGATTTTTTCTTCATTACATACATTCCTATGAATAGATTCCCAATTTTAATGCCCAAAAATTTGGAAAACACTAGGAAACAATGCCACCTTCAATACTACTTTCAACCTCAAACATATAACCACATTCCTTGCAAACTCTCTGGTCATCCATGTGTAGATTGATAACAAACACAAACCATGCCCCATTATTAACAACAAACAACCTTGGTTCCAATAATCCTCCCACAAAAACCAATAATATCCCACTAAACTAGTTTTTTTATGTTGATTCTAATAATATCTCTATCGAATACTATTTTAATTCTCTCAACAAAGTCTCACCCATTCACTTCAGTCCACCCTTAAAGTATATCTATGATTCTCCACATTGTGTATATTATGACCATCGAAGGTCTAATGGATGAATTCATTTTTAGGCTTCTAAAACCACTATCTAATATCCCACAGAATCTATTAAACAAAACTAAAATCCTTTATATAATTTCCTTAAAATAGAAATTAACTAGTTTTCCATCCTTCATCTTTGGTAAAATTTCTATCAACAAGTTGTGTTATAAACTGAGTTCATTACCCTTCTTATTTAGAAATCTACATCAAAAACTGTGATCCTCCATAAATTTTGTAACATAAGATCTTTCCATTTTATCAAACTACAATAAAATCATATAACATCGCTCAATCCAAAATTCCTTATTGTCCTCTATCATCGGCATGATGAACTCCCACAAAATATCCTGTTGATTAAACTAAGATATCTGTGGTATTTTTATCCCCCTACATTAGTATGGTTTGAATATCTAATATTCCATCACCTTATATATAAATCCTTCCATTATAATTATAAACATTGGTTGATCATTTACATAAAGTCATATTTACTTGAAAAGAAACACACACTAGTGCATGGGGCATTCCTTCCTCCAAATCCAGTATGACCTATGTCAACATCATCCATAGACTTCACATATGAGAGAGAAACCTCCGTAATACTTCCATACATCTGTCCTATACTCGAAAATATAATTCCCTAAATTTAATATTATTCCCCAACACCCATCATTCAGTGTTCCTTGTCATTCATCTTCTATAGAGTCATTATTATGTTGTAGTTTTTTTGGACTTCAATTTTCTCTACAACCACTTGCCCTCCCAACCAATTTCTTGTTCATACTAAAAATGGTTATTCTTTATTTTATAATGAATATTATTATATGTAAAATTTATTCATTGAGAGATATTTCCCTAAAATATTCCAATTTTTTATTACAGTGAAAACATTCATCTTGAGTTAGAACAACACTCATTGTGTAGAAGATCATACTCTTCACCGAGTTCTAGGGAAACATAACACAACTCAGAATTCCCATCCTTAATTACCTCTCAATTTCATGCACTCATGAAAACCATGAATCAAATTATATCTTCTAATAATCTAATCTGTAGCATGATAACACCCCTTTTTAATGTCTCCTTATAGAGTAGGAAATATATAAATATATTTTATAATAATGAAGAACATAACATGAATTCCAATTCTCTTCCACATTTTACCCTAATTATAGCTAAACATACTCTAATGAAAAAGGAATATTTAAAAACACATATAATTACATTAATACTATATAAAGAACCACATATTTACTGATAATAATTAGGATTCTAGAATAAAAACTTACTCTACCTTGGAAAACATTGAGTAATGAAACCGCATATTCATATCACCTCACTCAAGAAGGGATACTATGAAAACATGGTAACATTTCTATTAACCCTATTAGAAATAGGTTTTTGGAACCTATTGAATTTTAATATTATAGAAATAGACCATACGACCACCAAATGAACCTTTTAGACATAGAATTGTAACAGATTGCATCAGTCATTAACAACTCATTTCAACAAAAACCAGTGATCTCTCACATGACTTTGACCTTTTGAAAAAATATATGTACATGTTATTATAGCCTTCAAGTTAACTATACTGTATTTTAGAATATTTATACATATAATAAAACTTAAAACCCCCCATAAGTTGAAACCACCACCACCAACGAAGATCATCAACTTCCACCAGCAGACAATCAAACTGGTGCATAGCCCATGAAACATTATCTTATGAAGATGTAAGCTCCCATTGAATCTAGAAAACATAAGGGATAATTATATGTCATTTGGAAAACCTCCAGTAGTCTTCCAAAACGATCATGTATTCCACCCAAGGAAAGAAACATGGTTTATGACTCATGCATCCAATTAGACTTTTGATATTACCATCAACGCAGTTGATACCACCACCATATTCTAATGTCATTCTTCTAGTAACCTGATATACCAAATGACCATGAGTAAACATATAGTCCCTAACCAAGAATGAAAACTTTCCTAAATAATGGAACATGTCCCAAGACTCCTTCCAATTAAGGGAACATTAGATATCCTAGAATCCCTCTCTTACCCCTACTGCTTCAAAGTGACTTCCCTATGAGAATTGATAAAACACTCCACTAGAAACCTTGAAATAGTTCTATACCACTAATAACTACAGATAATATTTGATATCACATGATGGGGTTGAGGATCTAATGTTGATCTCCAAAATTTACATCTTTTGATTATCCTTTATAGTGGAACATCTACCACCAGAATTAGCCCAACTTACAATCAAACCACCCACCACAACATTGAAGATCTTAACTAGGAAGACCAACCAACTCATCCATGACATAAAGTCATACTTTACCCCCCATCTAATTCTATTAATATCATAATATTACACAAATAATAGGTGAATGAATTTCCATCATACACACACATTTAAGGAAAAAATCACAAAAAATGGTAAAGACACAGTGGAATAAAGTGTATTAGATTATTATCATACAACCATGGGGGAATTGTAACACCCCAAGATTTTATGAGAAGTATTCTTTTTAATTTTTTTGATTTCTTGTGTTTTATGATACACCAATATTATCTTGCGCTATCAAAAAAACTGTATTAGCTTGCAGTATACGCAACACTATTCTTGGCTCGTGTTACACACAATTTCAAGTTCATTTTGTAAAAATTATTCTACACAACATTAATTATAGATTTTGTTTAATGTATAAATGAAATAAGTTTTGATTAAGTTATATGCAACACCAAACTGAGCTTTCACTACACGCAACCCTATCTTGGCTTGCATTACATGTAATGAATACCTTCTTCGATAGCGTGTGTAGTACGCAATACCAAGTTTCACTAAACGAGATATTATTATAATATCATTATGAACTAGCCGTTATGAATAGTAACACCCACTTTTTGAAATTTTATAAATTTTATCTTTCAAAATGGACTTCATTTTTGGATTCAGAATATCGAAATTATCCTAAGGTGAATTTTTTGGTATTTTTCTGAAAACATTCAATTTTTGATGAATAGTGAAAACACTAGGTTATTATTTAAAAACCAAATTTTTATTTAAATAATTATTTATTTTATTTAAATTTATTTTACGTCAAAATTGATACATAATACCTATATTAGTTCAATGTAATTCATTGAAGTCGTTTTATAATAATTTTAGATATATAAAAATTTTATTGAACTTTTCACCGTCTTTTACCCGCCTTCTAGGAGAATTTCCAAATGTACATAAAACATAATTTTACCGCTTCTGTGAGTGAAATTTTGAAAATCCAAGAGACACAGTTAATATCAAGAGGTAAAATCCGGTTCAATAAGTTAAAAATAATTTTTGGTTAATAGTAACTTTTTACTTTTATTTACCACGGTTAAAAGTAAATAGGGTAATTAAGGGTAAAAATGATATTATTATTACCCTAACACATGTCCTAATTATATTGGATAAGTTTAATTCGACCAAAAAAACCTTAGGATCAAAATATTACCCTTTAGGTCCACTTGGATTAGATTAGGACACTTATTATTATTTCATTTAAAGAAGAGTTAAAAGAGTTAAAATCAATGTTTAATAACTAAAACGTTTTTAATATAGGGTTATACATAAGATAAATTTGACTATAAATATTCATTAGAAAGAAAAAAATATTTCATGCATAATGGTATTTTATTTATAATTTTTAGACATTAAATAATTTAATTTATTTATGACACAATGATGATGGAGTAATTACCTTATTAATGAAATATTAACATAATTGATGTTATAAATACCCAAATAAATGTAATATGAGACTTTTTATTAATTAAAATAATTTTATAGGTTAATATGACATGTTAGTTTTGATTCAATTAACTTTTTTCAAACTAATCATGTTGTTATGATTTTCACAAAAATCAATTATCAAATAGTGTCAAAATTGACATAAAATAGTTTTTAAAACAAATATTATATTATTAATTGTTATTATATTCTTAAAAATATAAGGATTGAAAAAATGACTTAGATAAGGTTATATATATTAATAATTAACCACTTGGGGTTCTTTTGGATTGTTATAGTAAATTTATTAACCATATAGTGTAAGAAAATAAGAAGACATGGTAAAAGTTAAATTATTTAACTTAGAGTTAAATCTAAATGAGAAGGTTAAAATAGTAACCTAAACTTCTCTAAAACCTATTGGTTGAGAGGATTTAGACCCATCCCCACGTTAGCTTCAAAATAAATCAATTTGGAGCTATTATAAACCGAATATAACTTTATTATAAAATTATATTTTATGTTTTTCCTAAGGTGCCTCTCTCATCCCTTATAAAAGGGAACCTCCTCCCTCTCCTCTTTACACAGCTTTGAGCCTTCAAGCTCGGCCAAACCCTGTCCATTTCTCTTTTCCACATCCCTAGCAACATTCTGGAGTTTTTTGGTCTTCTTAAATGACCAACTCTAGTCCCTTAAGAGGAAGCTTAAAGGAGGTGCGTCATAGAAGAGGAGGTTCAGATACATTCGAAGCATATCAGACCTAAGGTAAGGGATAACTTTTCCAATATCGTTTTTATCTGAGATTGTTTATTCGTAATTATTTAATTGGGTTATGTTTATCATCCATGTCCATGTTTTCTAAAAATATATTCATAAAATGTTTACTATTATTCCATATATGTTTAAATTCATTTTTACCCTTTATTGACTTTTTACCACATTGTATGGATGGAATCTTTCCTTTGGTTACCATATAAGGTACTTTTTGACTTTTCCAGCAAATGTAGGAGAATAATTTTTTTTAAATTATATGGCATGAACATATTTTTAAGGTTTCATAACACCTTATTTTCATGGAGTTTACTCTACAAGATTTCATGGTTATTTTCAATAAAATCCTTTTCTTTTAAAAATGTGTGGCATTTTTTGAAAAGAAAATTATTTTGGAGAAGAAAGGATATTTTCCTCAAGAATTCATTTCAAGTGTTTTATCAAAACCATTTTCCATCTAAGATGACATTATTTCATATGTTTATGTTTCAAGTATAATATTTGTATGATTTACATGGTTTTACTTTTCTTATGATGAAATGATATCCATTTTTTTGTATGGATTATGTTATGATGAGATGATGTTTATGAAACCCTTTTTTATTCTGTGGGTTATGATGAATTATTTATGTTTATGTTGTGGCACAAGTAATAATGATTTCATTATGAGATGGGTGGGACCTATATTTCCCTCCAATGCATTGGGTAAAGATATATATCTCATGAGATAGACATGGCTGAAACGACAAGTAAATCTGGTTCAGTAATATAGTGTTGGAACGACAAGTATACCCGGTCCAGTAAGGGACTTTGTCCACTTAGATGGTCCTGGTAGAAATGGCTTGGCTACTATGGAAATCATATCATGTGATTTATGTTTTTCCACAATTACCAGTTTTATTCCCATGCTATTCTATCATGACTAATGTTCTTTTATGATATATGCCTTATGTACTACAATATTTTATGTCATTTCTCAAGATTTTGATGTTTAAATATTATGTTCTTGTTTTGAAGTTCAAATGTATATGGTTTGTTTTATTTTCTCCATGCTTACCATTACTGAGCATTTGAGCTCACCCTTTATATTTTTTCTTTTCCCTAAGATATAAAGAAAGGTTTTAGATAAAAAAAATAATATCTTTATGGGGGATATTGAAGATATTTCACCAAGATTAGAAGATTATGTTCCATGTTTCCAAAGAATCTAAAATATTATGGTCCTTTGGTGTCTATTTTTATTATGTATTAAGTATTCCGAAAAAGTAATGTAACGTCCTTATACGTCATGCTTTGGGTCTTTACAGTTGGTATCAGAGGAAATTTTTAGTTAACCTTTGCAAACTAGGATGTGAAAACTTTAGTGAGATCACTAGAGATATTTCTAAGGGGTGTCTAGGGATGTCTCTACGGTTAAGTATAATTATAGGTTATAGTCCTAGGATTACAGTAACAATCATATAATTAAACCCAAGATGTTAGATATTGAAGGTACTCCCCCTTTATTATGTTGTTTTCCTAGCATGATTTTTGCCTCTTACACTATTATTTTTGGGTTTTAGACAATGGATGATACCCGAAGGAACCGTGTTGATCAATGTAATGGGCAATGCAATGATTGTCCACTTGAACAAACCATTTTTATGGGAGATGGAGTGAAAAATCTTATTTCTATACTTACACAAGCTATGAATCATTCTGGAATTCCAAATGAGTAGAGAAGGGAACAATATTCTATTGAGACCTTTATGAGGCAATGTCCACCTTCTTCCAGTGGGTCTTCTTATCCACTTGTTGTTGAATAAAGGATTAGTACCATTGAAAATATACTTTCCATACATCGATGTTAAGAACATGAAAAAGTCATTTTGGCTATTTACTGTTTAGATAGTGAAGCAGACCAGTGGTGGAATCTAGTTAAAAATACAAGGCCCCAAGATGAAATTGAATCCATGTAATGGAACGAGTTCAAGAACTTTTTTTTCAATAAGTACTTCCCTAGTATTCTTAGAACAAATATGGAAAAGGATTTCCTTGATATTAAGCAAAAGGATGATGAATATGTTGGTATATAAGAAGATAATTTTACAAGGCATTCAAGGTATGCATCTGGATTTATCATCCAACCTGAAAGTAAAGTTGATCGATTCTTCAGTGGCATAAAACTAAGTCTTCGAAGGGCATTAGATATAAGAAACTTCAGTAGCTATGAAAAAATTGTGCGTTGTGCTTTCAAGGTAGAACTGGAAGTTGTTGTTACATATCCATCTCATGGTTTTGACAAAAAACGAAAGATGGAATTCAAGGAGAAATCTCAGAACAATGTTGAAAAGAAGATGAATGTTTCTTTATGATCATAGTGTGGAAAGAAGCATGGTTAAGATTGTCTAAAAGGTACTAGAAAATGTTTCAAGTGTGGAAAATAAGGTCATCGAGCAGCTGAGTTTCAAAGTAATGGAAAAAAGGTAGCTAGGGGTGCGAATAGAGAAAATACTGCAGAGAATGCTCCACCAACACTTCAATGTTTCAAGTGCAAGGAAATGGGGCATTTTTCTAATCAATGCCCTAATAGAAGGGTTAATGATGATCGAAGTGAGGAACCTATTAAGTCAAAGGACAAAGAGAAGTCACATGCGATCACTATTGGCGATGTTGAGTATGACAATGATGTGGTGGAATGATTATGTGTTTATTTAACAAGATTCCAAAATTGTAGTGTGGAATGTCATTTTAGTATCGTGGAATATTGGAATATCTATGTATTAGTCCATTGTGGTTTTAAATAATTTTATGGTACCAAAAACCATGAAAAGTGATTGAAATATTTTTGGAAAGAAGATGAAATGCGCATAATGAAGGGATAAGGAGAAAATAATTTGTATGATAGTATTCATGAGCTCATGACTGATATAAGGACAAAGTGATATCATGGTTTGAGTATATAGAAATTTTTGGATTTTGGTATGTGGAAAGAGTTAACTTTTTACAGCAGTCATGTTCTCAGTAAGGTTCTATGATAATACATGATTAAGGTATTCACATGTTTGGAATGTGACCAACAAGATATATCGTATGATAAATGATGGTATTCACATGCTCGGTAGATGAAATTTCCAGTAATTGTTTTCTTTATACTATGAGATTAGATAGATGTATTTTGGATAATTCTAAAGACTGGAATGGATTATGTTGGACATAAGTTAGTATTATTTAAGGCTAGAAGTTTTTGATATTATTTTTGTAATGTTATAATAGTATAGTTTTAGAAAAAGGAAAACCCGTAGGACGGGCGACAACCCTTCGCGTCAGACAAGGCTGTGGGAATTGAACCCACAACTGAAGTGTGACATACTTTTATCGCCTACCACTGGACTACACGAAGTACCTGGTTAGTTGAAACTAGTTTTATTTTATTAAGAGGTATGATAGATGAAGTATAAGTCTATTTTAGGAACCATATACGATTAATCTCAGTATAGATGGACTTATGTATATTTAATAACTTGTGATAGAGGAAGATGGAATGACCTATATTTATATCACATGATCTTCTAACACATCAAGAATGATAAATTCAACTTCATTTCTTTAAATAAGAGATGAAGTGGAAATTTTTCATATGATGACCAACAATGATATTACACTGAAATAATGTAAGTATTTCTTCTGATTCAAAATTTTCAACTTTAGGGAAATGATATTGAAAACCAAAAATGTTATCCTAGTGCTCTTATATCTAATGAATCAGATGGTACCTTAGATCACCACAAATTTATAGCTTTTTGATTGTTGGATTTTTCATAGCCATGTCCTCTACCACTCTTCATCAGAACTTCATGGTTAGATTTCTCTTATATATCCATATTTTCACCTATGTTCTCCTATATGGAAACCCAGTGATGAGTTAATTTGGGTAACCATTATGTTTCATATTTCACTTTTAAAATTATGTTTTAGTATTACTTTATACGATGTGGGTTTCAATGAATTAAACTTTCAAGTAGTAAACGATTTATAACCCCGACGAATTTCGAGGGAGAAATTCATTTTAACGGGGGTAGAATGTAACACCCCGAGATTTTATGTGAAGTATTATTTTTAATTTATTTTATTTCTTGTGTTGTATGTTACAACAAGATTATATTGTGCTATATGAAACACCGTATTAGCTTGCAGTATACACAACACTATTCTTGGCTCGTGTTACACATAATTTCAAGTTTGTTTTGTAAAAATTATTCTATGCAACATTAAGTATAGATTTTGTTTAATGTATAAATGAAATAAGTTTTGATTATGTTATACGCAACACCAAACTGAGATTTCACTACAAACAACCCTGACATGGCTTGAATTACATGCAATCAAGACCTTCTTTGATAGCGTGTGTTGTACGCAACACCAAGTTTCACTAAACGAGATATTATTATAATATTATTATGAACTAGCAGTTATGAAGAGTAATATCCACTTTTTGAAATTTTATAAATTTTATCTTTCAAAATGGACTTCATTTTTGGATTCGGAATAACGAAAATAGCCTAAGGTGAATTTTTGGTATTTTTCTGAAAACTTTCAATTTTTGATGAATAGTGAAAACACTAGGTTACTATTTAAAAACCAAATTTTTATTTAAATAATTATTTATTTTATTTAAATTTATTTTATGTCAAAATTGATACATAATACCTATATTAGTTCAATGTAATTCATTGGAGTCATTTTATAATAATTTTAGATATATAAAAATTTTATTGAACCTTTCACCATCTTTTACCCACCTCCTCGGATAATTTTCAAATGTACATAAAACGTAATTTTACCGCTTCTGTCAGTGCAATTTTGAAAATCCGAGAGACACAGTTAATATCAATGAGTAAAATGTGGTTCAATAAGATAAAAATAATTTTTGGTGAATAGTAACTTTTTACTTTTATTTACCATGGTTGAAAGTAAATAAAGTAATTAAGGGTAAAAATGATATTATTATTACCCTAACACATGTCCTAATTCTATTGGATAAGTGTAATTCGACCAAAAATAACCTTAGGATCAAAATATTACCCTTTAGGTCCACTTGGATTAGATTAGGACACTTATTATTATTTTATTTAAAGAAAAGTTAAAAGAGTTAAAATCAATGTTTAATAACTAAAACATTTTTAATATAGAGTTATACCTAAGATAAATTTGACTATAAATATTCATTAGAAAGATAAAATGATTTCCTACATAATGGTATTACCTTATTAATGAAATATTAACATAATTGATGTTATAAATACCCAAATAAAGGTAATATGAGACTTTTTATGAATTCTACTAATTCTATAGGTTAATATGACATGTTAGTATTGATTAAATTAACACTTTTCGAACTAATCATGTTGTTATGATTTTCACAAAAATCAATTACCAAATAGTGTCAAAATTGACATAAAATAGTTTTTAAAACAAATATTATATTATTAATTGTTATTATATTCCGAAAAATCTAAGGTTCGTCCAAATGACTTATATAAGGTTATATATATTAATAATTAACCACTTGAGTTTCGTTTGGCTTGTTATAGTAAGTTTATTTACCATATAGTGTAAGAAAACAAGAAGACATGGTAAAAGTTAAATTATTTAACTTAGTGTAAAATCTAAATGATATGGTTAAAATAGTAACCTAAACTAGTCTAAAACCTATTGGTTGAGAGCATTTCAACCCATACTTTAGCTTTGAAATAAATCAATTTGGAGCTATTATAAACCGAATATGACTTTATTATAAAATAATATTTTATGTTTTTCCTAAGGCGCCTCTCTCCTCCCTTATTAAAGGAAACCTCCTCCCTCTCCTCTTCACACAACTTTGAGCCTTCAAGCATGGCCTAACCCTTCCCATTTCTCTTCTCCACTTCCCTAGAAACATTCTTCAGGTTTTGGTCTTCTTAAAAGACCAACTCTTGTCCATTAAGAGGATGCTTAAATGAGGTGCGTCAAAAAAGAGGAGGTTCAGATACATTCGAAGCATATCAGACCTAAGGTAAAGGATAACTTTTCCAATCTCATTTTTATCTGAGATTGTTTATTTGTAAGTATTTACTAGGGTTATGTTTATCACCCATGTCCATGTTTTCTAAAAATGTTTTCATAAAATGTTTAATATTCTCCCATATATGTTTAAATTCATTTTTACCCTTTATTAACTTTTTACCACATTGTATGGATGGAATCTTTCCTTTGGTGAACATATAAGGTACTTTTTGACTTTTCCGGCAAAAGTACGAGAAGATTTTTTTTATATTATATGGAATGAACAGATTTTAAGGTTTCATAACGCCTTATTTTCTTGGAGTTTACTCTACAATATTTCATGGTTATTTTCAATAAAATCTTTTTCTTTTAAAATTACATGGAATTTTGTGAAAAGAAAATTATTTTTAAGAAGAAATGATATTTTCCTCAAGAATTCATTTCAAGTGTTTTATCAAAACCATTTTCCATCTAAGATGACATTATTTCATATGTGTATGTTTCAAGTATAATATCTCTATGATTTACATAATTTTACTTTTCTTATGATGAAATGATATCCATTTGTTTTATATGGATTATGTTTGTATGGGATGATGTTTATGAAAACCATTTTTTTTCTTTGGGTTATGATGAATGATTTATGATTATATTGTGGCACAAGTAAGAATGATTTCATTATGAGATGGGTGGCACAAATATTTCCCTCCAATGCATTGGGTAAAGCTTTATATCTCATGAGATAGACATGGATGGAACAACAAGTAAATCCAGTTCAGTATGTCACGACCCGTCCTCGGGACCCGTGCCGTGACTACCCCAAGCCTGCCTTCAATAGGCCAGGGGCTGGTGACTAGCACCAAAGGTGTAAATCATGATAAAAAGGGAAGGCATTTCCTTTATAAAGTAAAACAAACACCACAGAGTAAGAAAGATGAAGTAAACACTAAGTAAACTGGGTATAACTGTAAGTGCTAGAAAGTAAATGGGTCAGAATACAAACCCAACTAATGTAATGTACAATTGAAAAGAAAGTACAATAATTGAAAAGTAAAGAAGCAACGCCGATCCGTCCACTGGAAATCCCACCTGAAGGGTGGGTACAGATAGCCTCCTCAGCTCCTAGGGTCCAGTCGTCTGCTCTATGTACGTCCCGCCCAGTGGTCCGCCTCCAGGTACTGATTTGCTCCACAAGCCTCAAACACGATCATCTCTCTCCGTCTTCTGCATCCAACACAACGTAGTGTAGGAATTGCCCATGCAGGGGTGAGTATACGCTACTCAGTAAGGACCCCGAGACCCCCGAAAATCTCCCAAAATCCACAAAGGATAATCCACAAAGGAAAGATACAATCACGAAGTAAAAACCAACTCTACTTAGGTATATGACCATACATATACCTATGTAATCACATCTAGTTCGGCTCCAACATCCGAGCCCAAGTTCGATCTAGTTCACACAGGATAGCATAATCCAATCCACACAGGATAACACAACCGAATCCACTTTGGAAAGCAAGTCAATCATATCGAAGATAATGATTGAAAAGTCAAGGCTTAGCTCACACAGGAATACTTCTTCATAAGATGATAGAGATGATCAGATGTAGCCACTAATTCATCTAAGCTGTCGGACCCATGTAGGATACAAGACCAGCTAAGCTATCGGACCCACAAAGGATACAAGACCAACTACTCTGCCGGACCCATGTAGGATACAAGTATAGATTCAAATACTACCAGACCCACGTAGGATACAAGAATAATAGTCACATACTGACAGACCCACAAAGGATACAAGAACATTATTCATCGCCATCAAACCCACGAAGGATTCCAGTACGGTCGTCATCGCTGCCGAACCCATGAAGGATTTCAGTACAGTCACTATCGTCATCACTCTCGCGACCATCTCTAGGGTTCCCGGACACAGCATGCTCGATTCCGGGAGGGTCTGCTTCACGATCCAAGGGGGTAGATACATCAAATGACATGTAGTCTGGAGTTTATATTCCCCAAAGTTCTGTCTCGACAAAAGGAACTCAACGCTACAAACGGTGCGTCAATCGGACGCCCGGACTGAGAGTTATTGGATATTCTGTCCCAGGGGATCGGTTGGTTTTTAAGTCAAAAACAACCCGACCGTACTCCAACTAAGTACAAAACTCTAGTGGAGTAAGCCATAAGGTGAGTCTCGATAATATGAAACCAACAAATTCGACAGCACATCAATCATACGCCCGCAGCTCAAGTTATAAGCGTTTCCGCTTCGAGGGCCCGGTTGGTTTCGTGTTCGAACCAACCCGACTATACCCAAAGTTCTCCAAAACCTTGAGTGAAATATATCTAAATGACTGTCTAGATTCAGGGATCGGATCGCAATAGATGGTGTGTCAATAAGAGGTCTGTAGCCCTAGTTACGGGCATTTGAACGAACCTGTCAGATTTAGGGGGGTTTGGGCCCAGACCGACCCGGCCCAGAACCCCCTAGGTCCGCCCAAACTGGGTCGACCTGACCTGGGTCTACGTCCGACCCATTAGGGTGCGGCCCGGCCTGGCCGGCACAACCCAGCCCGGCGCGGGAATTCCGGCCTAGCACGGGAGGCTCGACCCAGCGCGGGCGGCCCGGCCCGGTGCGGCCGATCCAGCCTAGGCGGCTCGGCGCCGACCGAGCGGGGCGGCTCGGTGCTGGCCGAGTGGACGCAGAAGGGGGGGGGGGGGGGGCGCTGCCCCCCTCATTTGTAACAGTGGCCCCCACGTGGGGGCCCTCCCCTTTGCCAGCCGCCAGAGGCTAAAAACCCCCGGCCCTTTCAGATTCTGGCCGGCATTGGCGGCCGGCTGGTGAGTCGCCGCGGGTCCCGTCTTTCCTTGCGCCAGTGGCCGGATTTCTGGCCTCCCTTCCCTGCACCGCCACAGCCTTTGTCCGACTGGCGCGGCGTGCCAGCGCTGCGCCCCTCCACCGCGGCCCGACTACGGTCGTGGCTTCTTTCGGCCTCAACGGCGCGCCACGATGGCGCCGCGCTCCTTCGCCGTGTTTCTCCTCGTTCCCGCGCGGTGCCGTTTCACCGCGTTGCCTTCATTCGAGCCGCAACGAGTACAAAAACAAATGGGTAGGAGGGTTGGCCGTGTTCGTGCGGTCCGAACCCCTCCCATTAATTTGATAACAAGCGGCTAAATAATTTAACGTTGGATGGAAAAAGAATATTCATGATCAAAAACCAAACCCCTACCTCAAGAAGTTGTCATACAAAGATCATTGCAGAAAAATGGCATCGCGATGGTGGTTTGAAGAGGGTGTTGGTGAGCGTCCAAGAAGAGGATGTCATCTCAAACCGGCTGCAGAGAAGGGAGAGATCGGAACGTCGTCTCTCCTTGGTGCTCCAGCGTTCTTCGCGTTCATCAGTGACGAAGAAGATGTTCTTCAAGACCGCAAGAGTTCTCTCCTCTATTCCACACAACGAAAATCCACCAACAATAAAATAAGACCTTGTCTTATTTTATTCACACACACACATGCCAACATTAATTTGAAATTCAATGATCTCATTCAATTAATTAACTTAATTGAAGAGTATTTAACAATCCAATTAATTGCGAGATTGGACATGTCATTAAATTTGAGGAGTGGGTGAGTTACAAAATAAATTGCAAGAGGGAGGTCAAAAGGAATTGAAGGGGTGGGGATCGTGTGGGCCCCACTTCACTAATTTCCTACCAGGTGGAGTTAAGATGTAGTGGGTCCCACTCCAACTTCCATGCATAGGTTATAACTACTTAGAATAGAAATAAAAATTGTAGCACAAATTTTTATTTCACTATTTATTTAACCCATTTATTTAATAACCTCACCCAAGCAAACAAAACTCCAGAAATGGTGTTCCTAAGCAATTAACAGCACTACAGTTCCATCGACGCCCTTAGATTTCGATTCCGGGCATTGGTTCAAAAGTTAGAAAAACCCGCTCATTCGTTCACTGAACGTACCCGAGCTAAACTTTGGAAATTGATTTCGGGCACACCGGGCCTCAGAATGAGGTACCATCAGAAACTGCGTACTCGTAAAATCCCAAATAAATTAAGAAAAAAAGTTTCCGTGAAATTTACGGGTCTTTACATTACTCCCACCTCAGAGATTTATGTCCCCATAAAGATACATCATAAACTAGGGGAACAAATGTGGGTACTGTGCATGCATCTGAGCCTCCCGCTCCCAAGTGATCACCTGAAGGTTCTCGTGCTTCCACCTGATTCACACTAGAGGAATCAACCATCCACGTATGACCTGCTCCTGTCGATCATCAATCTCCATTGGGACCTCTGCAAAAGTCACCACATCATCAATGTCCAGCTCCCCATGGTCGATGATATGCGTCGGGTCGTGCACATTCCTCCTCAGCTGAGATATGTGGAAGACGTCATGCACCCAATTCAATTGAGGTAGTAGAGCCAGGCGATAAGCCACCTCACCTATCCTGCAGGGAACCTGGAATGGTCCGATGAAGCATGGAGATAACTTGCCTCCCCATCCAAATCTCCGCAATCCACGTTGAGGTGAGACCTACAAGAAGACGTGGTCGCCATCCTCGAACTCTAGTGGTCTCTGCCTCCTGTCAGCATAAGACTTCTGTCGGCTCTGATCTATCATCATCCACTCCTGGATGACCTAGACCTTCTCTGTCATGGCCTGGACCATCTCTAGTCCCACAAGTGCTGACTCCCCACAGTCTGTCCAGCACAGAGGTGATCTGCAAGGTTGGCCGTACAATGCGTCATATGGTGCCATCCCAATGGTGGAGTGGTAGATGTTGTTGTACGCAAACTACACCAAGGGTAGTTGATCCTCCCAGTTGTGACCAAAGTCGAGGACACATGCACGAAGCATGTCCTCGAGAGTCTGAATGGTCCTCTCTGTCTGACCATCCGTCTGAGGGTGAAAGGCTGTGCTCAGATTTAGATGCATCCCGAATGCCTCCTGCAACCCCTTCCAAATCCGGGAAGTAAAGAGAGAATATCGATCGGAGACGATAGATGATGGCACACCATGAAGCCGTACGATCTCCTGAACATAGAGGCGTCCCAAGATCTCCACTGAGCCCTGCTCTCTGATGGGTAAGAAGTGGGCCGACTTGGTGAGTCGGTCGACAATCACCCAAATGGATTCGTGACCTCTGGATGTACGTGGTAGTCCAGTCATGAAATCCATAGATATCCCGTCCCACATCCACTCCGGGGCCTCCAAGTACTGCACTAAGCCCGCTGGTACCTGGTGCTCCGCCTTCACCTGCTGGCAGGTGAGGCATCGAGAAACGAACTCTTCCACAGCCTTATTCATACCCGGCCACCAGTGTTGTCGTCTGAGATACTGGTACATATTCTCTACCCCTGGATATACCACTAAAGGGGAAGTGTGAAACTCACTCAGAACCTCCTCCTATAAAGTAGCTGGTACCATGGTACGTCCCCAGAAAAGGACGTCATGATTTCCTCCTACATAGAATCCATCATGTTTCAGTTCTGAGGATATCTATTCATGCCACGTCTCACAGTCAATGTCTCCACGCTGTGCCTCACTGAACTGTTGTAGTAGTGAAGGGGTGACTGTGAGTGACTGCAAAAAGGCTGCTTCATCTTCTATTGCTTCACATAGAAAAAAGATCAGAGTCCTGAGTTCTACGGTAGAACTTAACTCCTCTGATACCAATTTGTCACGACCCATCCTCGGGACCCATGCCCTAACTACCCCAAGCCCTCCTTCCATAGGCCAGGGGCTGGCGACGAGCACCAAAGGCGTAAATCCTAATAAAAAGGGAAGGCATTTCCTTTATAAAGTAAACAAACACCACAGAGTAAGAAAAATGAAGTAAACACTAAGTAAACTGGGTATGAATGTAAGTGATGGAATGTAAATGGGTCTGAATACAAACCCAACTGGAGTAACGTACAACTGAAAAGAATGTAAAGAAACTGAAAAGTAAAGCAGCAACGCCGAACCATCCACTAGAAATCCCACCTGAAGGGTTGGTACATATATCCTCCTCAGCACCTCGGGTCCAGCCGTCCGCTCCGTGTACGTCCCGCCCAGTGGTCCGCCTCTGGGTACCGACTTTCTCCACAAGCCTCAACCACGATCATCGATTTCCATCGTCTGTATCCAATACAATGAAGTGCGGGCATAGCCCATGCAGGGGCGAGTATATGCTACTCAGTAGGGACCCCAAGACCCCCGAAGGTCTCCCAGAATCCACAAAGGATAATCCGTAAAGGAAAGATACAATCACGAAGTAACAAACAAATCTACTTAGGTATATGACCATACATATACCTAAGCCATCAATTCCAGTTCGGCTCCAACATCCAAGCCCATGTTCGATCCAATCCACATAGGATAGCACAATCCAATCCACACAAGATAACACATCCAAATCCACTTAGGAAATCAAGTCAATCATATCGAAGATAATGGTTGAAAAGTCAAGACTCAGCTCCCACAAGTATACTTCTTCGAAAGACGATAGATATTATTAGATGTAGCCACTGATTCATCTAAGCTGTCGGACCCATGTAGGATACAAGACCAGCTAAGCTGTCGGACCCACAAAGGATACAAGACCAGCTACTCTGCCAGACCCACGTAGGATACAAGTACAGAGTCAAATACTGCCGGACTCACATAGGATACAAGAACAGTAGTCACGAACTGCTGGACCCACAAAGGATACAAGAACAATATTCATCGTCGTTGAACCCATGGAGGATTCCAGTACGGTCGTCGTCGCTGCCGAACCCACGGATGATTTCAGTACAGTCGTCATCATCCTCGCAGTCGCAGCCAGCTCCAGGGTTCCCGCACACAGCATGATCGATTCCGGGAGGGTCCGCTTCATGAGCCATGGGGGTCGATACATCAACTGACATGCTTTCCAGAGTTGATGTACCCCAAAGTTCCGTCTCGACAAAAGGAACTCAACGTGATAGACAGTGCGTCAATCAGACTCCTGGTCTGAGGGTTATTGGATTTTCCGTCCTAGGGGCCCGGTTGATATTTAAGTCAAAACCAACCCAAATGTACTCCAAATTCATCCAAACCTCGATTGGAGTAAGCCAAAAGTTCCTTCTCCCTATGAGGAAACCAACAAAGTCGACGGAACGTCAATCGGACGTCTGAAGGTCAAGTTATAAGTGTTTCCGCTCCGAGGGCCCGGTTGGTTTCGTGTTCGAACCAACCCGGACATACCCAAAGTTCTCAAAAACCTTGAGATTAATATATTGAAACGACCATCCTGATACAAGTATCGCATCTCAACTGACGGTGCATCAATCGGAGGTACGTAGCCCTAGTTACGGGCGTTTGAACGAACCTGTCTGATTTAGTGGGTTTGTGCCCGGACCGACCCGACCTAGAACCCCCTGGGTTGGCCCGAACCGAGTCGACCCAACCCGAGTACAGGTCCATCCCATTAGGGCGCAGCCGGCCCGGCCCGGCCTGGGCGGCTCGACACTGGCTGAGAGGACGCGGAAAGGGGGGTGGGGGGCGCTGCCCCCCTCATTTGTAACAGCGGCCACCACGTGGGGGCTCGCCCTTTTTCCAGCCGCTGGGGGTTCCAAACCCCCGGCCCATTCCGATTCCAGCCAGCCGTGGTGGCCGGCAGGTGAGCCGCCGCAGGACCCCCGAGGGTCCCGCCTTCCCTTGCACCGGTGGCCGAATTTACGGCCGCCCTTCCCTGCACCGCCGCAGCCTTAGGCCGTGGCCTTATTCCAACTGGCGCGGCGTGACGGCGCCGCGCCCCTCC
Source organism: Viscum album (assembly GCA_963277665.1). Taxonomy (NCBI): domain Eukaryota; kingdom Viridiplantae; phylum Streptophyta; class Magnoliopsida; order Santalales; family Viscaceae; genus Viscum; species Viscum album. The sequence goes on along the minus strand of OY728127.1, from coordinate 398,726,277 downwards.
ACCGCGGCTCGACTCCGGCCGCCGCTTCTTTCAGCCTCAACAGCACGGCGCGATGGCGCTGCGCTCCTTCATCGAGTTCCTCCTCGTTCCCGTGCGGTGCCATTGCACCGCGCTGCCTTTGTTCAAGCCGCAATGAGTACAACAACAAAGGGGGAGGAGAGTCATCCATGTTCGTGCGGTCCGGAACCCTCCCGTTAATTCGATAACAAGCGGATAAAGAATTTAATGTTGGATGGAAAAAGAATATTCATGAACAAAAAACCAAACCCCTACCTCAAGAAGTTGTCGTACAAAGATCGTCGCGGAAAAACGGCGTCGCGAGGGTGGTTCAAATACGGCATTGATGAGCTTCCAAGAAGAGGATGTCATCTCACACCGGCTGCAGAGAAGGAAGAGATCGGCACATCATCTCTCCTTGGTGCTCTGATTTTCTTTGCATTCTTCAACGAGGAAGAAGATGTTCTTCAAGACCGCAAGAGTTCTCTCCTCTATTCCACACAACGAAAATCCACCAACAATAAAATAAGACCTTGTCTTATTTTATTCACACACACACATTCCATCATTAATTTGAAATTCAAATATCTCATTCAATTAATTAACTTAATTGAAGAGTATTTCACAATCCAATTAATTGTGAGAGTTGACATGTCATCAAATTGGGGGAGTGGGTGTGTTACAAAATAAATTGCAAGAGGGAGGTTAAAAGGAATTGAAGGGGTGGGGATCGTGTGGGCCCCACTTCACTAATATCCTACCTAGTGGAGTTAGGATGTAGTGGGTCCCACTCCAACTTCCATGCATAGGTTATAACTACTTAGAATAGAAATTAAAATTGTAGCACAAATTTTTATTTCACTCTTCAGTTAACCCATTTATTTAATAACCTCACCCAAGCAAACGCAACTCCATAAAAGGTGTTCCTAAGCAATTACTGGTGCTGTGGTTCCATCGGTGCCCTCAGATTTCGATTCTGAGAACCAGTTCAAAAGTTAGAAAAACCAGCTTGTTTGTTCACTGAACGTACCCGAGATAAACTTCGGAAATTGATTCCGGGAACACCGGGCCTCGGAATCAGGTGCCGTCAAAAACTGCATACTCATAAAATCCCAAAGAAATTAATAAAAAAAATTCCTTGAAATTTACGGGTCTTTACACAGTAATACAGGGCTGAAATGGCAAGTAAACCCGGTCCAGTAAGGCACTTTGTCCACTAAGATGGTCTTGGCAGCAATGCCTTGGCTACTATGGAAATCATATCATGTGCTTAATGTTTTTCCATAATTACAAGTTTTATTCCCATGCTATTCTATCATGATTAATGTTATTTTATGATCTATGCCTTATGTACTGCAATTTTTTATGTAATTTCTCAATATTTTGATGTTTTAATAATATGTTCATGTTTTGAAGTTCAAATGTATATAGTTTGTTTTATTTTTTCCATTCTTACCCTTACTGAGCATTTGATCTCACCCTTTATATGTTTTCTTTTCCCTAGGATATAAATAAAGGTTTTAGTTAAAAAAATGAAGACCATTATGGGGGATGTTGAAGATCTTTCACCAAGATTAGAAGATTATGTTCCAAGTTTCCAAAGGCACTAAACTATTACGGTCCTTTGGTGTGTGTTTTTTATGTATTAAGTATTCCGGAAAAGTAATGTAACCTCCATGTACGTCATGCTTTGGGTCTTTACAGGGATGAAAAGTAACATTCATTTCATCAGAAATGGATTATATCTGAGTTACAAGGGTAAACAAAAATCTTATGGTACTCTACCTAGGTGAGAAAAATTAGTATTACAAATTCCATATTCCATCTATTACATCCACCTTTGTTCATTTTGGTGCCTCTCCATCCATAAATTGACCTCCACCCTAAAACCTCAGTTTTCTGGAAATGGGTTTCACTTAGGTGTGCTCCTTACAGATCCACCTTATCCAAAATCACTAACTTCATCCATGTTAGTACAATTTTCCAAGGTGGACCAATCCCACTTATATAGTGGTTCTATCCTGTTATCCAGTTAACACTATTATATAGCTTTTATGGATGATCTATAATTTTAATGTGTTACTATAAATGAATTATAGAATTACAAACTATAATAAATAACACTTAGTGTATAGTTAATTCCATCCTTTAATTCACTCAAATTATGTTGATGAATCTTCTTTTGTCACATTCCCTAGGAAATACTTCTATGTTCCATAACCAGAGTCCATGGAACTCATGAACATACACCTATCATTCACCACATTAGAAACATTTATTCCCATTCTTTAAACATCACCTTTTCCCTTTAGAAACATGGACACTTCCCAATGTACATGAATTAGAATATTATCCTTAGTATTACACTCTTTTAATCCATTATTATCTATCCATTGAACTCAATTAGAGATTACCATTGAGATATTAGTGAATTCACTATTAGAAAATGTCAATGAACTCCTTATAAAGACTTCATAATCTATTTACCTATCATCCTTAGGCCTCAAAATACTTATTTTCAACTCACAATGTGGTATCTGATGAACTTTTTCATTTACCTACTAAATATCCATGGATGAGACTTTAGCTTCCAGAATATAGAAATCCATGGTACAAGAGTAATTCATTCATCCAAGTTAGCCCTTGTTTTACTTTTAGTGAGTAAAAATCCAAACCATTGAAAATTCACCCATATAATAGTTATCACACCAAACCCGATAATTTTTTTATTATTTTTTCTAGGCTTGAAAAATCCAATTTTATAATGCACAATAATTATAATTTATAAAAAATTAATAAAAAATAAGAAAAATAGAAAAAATAATTTATTTAATTATTTTTTAAAATTAAAACATTAAAATATTTTAACTCTTAATGTAATTTCATGGTGAAATCCCACACAATATTATTCCACAAAATAATTTCAATTAGTGTATTGAAAATTACACGTCTGTGTCTCATTATGTAATATCAACATGAGTACCACATACAAGATTATTTCAAAACATAATATCATGTTGTAACAACTATGATACTCAATTTTGATAGAGGAGGAAAATGGAAAAATTATCATAAAACATATGTAGCACCTAAAACTCTACATTATGTTATCTATAATATAATTCCAAGACCCATTAGAAGTTATGTTAAGGAATTATCATTACATGGGGGTGCCCCTTGAGATTATGTTATCAGATAATGTAATATAATGTTATCTCTCCAAATACTATGATATCAAAATGTGCATTTTCAAGATATATAACAACACACATTATAGAATAAATGAATCGTCAAGACCTCTATAGAGATTAGGTTAACACTTAATGTATTATCAAGTAGGATCTGCTCACATTATATTTTAATATAACATAATTTCAGGTGGGATGTTCTAGTTGTCTTTTGAAAAAAAACATGTTCTTCATTAAACAATAAATAAACATGTTGAACCACTGAAAAATTAAGGATTTTATACCACTAATTTGTTTCGGGTGCTCATCATAATAATTTGGCATTGGAAACAAGCTCATGTAATACCTACTCTATATTTATCAGTATCAACATGTTATAAAATAAAATTAATATAAATGGGTTCATACTTTAACATCCATATACCAAATATTCTATTTTTAATTGAGGAAATTTGATAGGGCTCAATTAATAAAAAAATGTTTTTTACCTCTCAGGGATTTAAAATAGACTAGAATCCTTGATCATATTTAGATAATTATTGTTCACTGAAGGGGTGTTAGCACCTTCACCATGATAAAAATGATGATAAAGAATACAAAATAGTTATTCTATCTTTCATGCATTGATTATAAATACAATTCAGAGAACTCATTTCCTTTTATAGGTTATCCTCAATGATATTAATTAAATGAAGAGTAGTGGTTGTATTGGGATCCATTTCATGACACCCATACTTTACAACCCATTGAGGTAATGTTCATTGAATATTAAAATGAATGCAAAAAATCCATAAATGAATAAAATATTTGATTTATAACTACTAAAACAATTAAAGAAGATGTGCATGTTTCCGCCATAATCATAGGTTAGGTTGGGTGTAACATTGTCTCAAGGTTTACATCACTTGTAAAATTGACTACGCTAGCACCAACGTATTATATGAATTTTTATAATGATACATTGGTGATTTATCCTCAAGACCTTCCCAACGGATGAAGAATACAAAAAATATTATCATGATCCTAGCATGTATAAAATGTTTATACATTAGTGGATATTTAACAATGTTGACCATTTTTGTAACAAAGAGTATGATGATAGAGGTTTCATTATAGTTCTTTCCAATAATGATGACTAAATCTTTGAAAGACTCATGATGGACATAATAGAAGAGTTATAATCTGAATTGTGTAGATGTTTCTAGTTGAATGACATTAGTTTTTCTAAGTATATTTTGGGGATGAGGATAAAAAGAGATGTGAGTTTCAAAAAAGTTCAACATTTTCAATCAAAGTACATACAAAAGGTGTGGGTGAGATTTAGAATGAGTTACACTATGTGTGTGAGTACTCCCCTTATGGTAAATTTCAAAGTATGAATGGTTAAGAGACATAAAATTAATAATGATGATAGGTACACGGAGATAGTTCCATAGTCTTTAACTATGGGAAGTAGAATTAATGGCATGGATTGTTCTAGGCCTCATACCACTCAAGTTGTAGGTCTGGTTAATAGATTCATGTAATATCTCGAAACGTATCACTGGAATCTTTCAAGTGGATATTCAAATATCTAAAATAATAAAGGGATATTTTTCTCTATTTCAGAACAAACAATACCATTCAAGAGTTATTAGATGTAGAATTTAGTGGAGATATAGATTAACCAAAGATAACAACTTGTTTCATGTTTACATTTGAAGGAACCTCCATGCCCTTGATTTTATGGTTACCTCAGGTAGTTACACTATCAACCATGAAAATAAGTACAATGAAATTATGAAATCTTGAAAGGAGTGGGTGTGGTTAACGAGTCAAATGGAGGAAATCGTAAAGAGGCAAGATATCTACATACTATACCATGATAGCGAGAGTATGATTCAATTGACCAAGAATCTTGAATTTTACGCTTGGATCATTCCAATTAACCTAAAATATTAATTCATTCAAAAACATTTGAAGGATGGGGTGTTGTAACTATGGGATATCTAAGAGAACTAAAATATGAAAAACATTAGGGAAAATGTTATATCTTAGGAAACATTAATGAATTTTTGTTATTTGGTAGGTTTTGGAAAACTTGGAAGTTATAGGATCTTGTAATCTATAATATATAGGAAGGATTTCTTTTAATAATAGACGTATGAATATTAGTACACGTAACCAATGGGACTTATTGATTAAGCATTAAAAAGTCTCCCTAGTGGGATATTATTAGTCTTAGCGTGATAAGATGTCTTCTTGGATATGTTCTAATTTTTTTAAATGGATTAACATCTAGAACATTGTACTACCACCAGATGTTAAGGAAAGCTTTATCTTGAATCTAGAATTATGGAACAAATCAATGATAGTGATGCAAGAACCAAAAGATGTAAGTGGTGAAGATAGAGGACCGGTTCCAGAAGCAAACATTGATGTGGGAACTGATAAGGAGGAGACCCAATGAAGTTATATAAGATTCATTCCCAGTAAAATGTAAAATAATGTGGAAGTAAATATAATAGTAAATCATTAGATTCTCTATAAGAATGCTTTATTCATTAGTATATCCAGTTGAGGTGACGATTTCCATTTATCATGTGATTCGATATCTATGAATATTAGATCCATGAGAAATCCACTCCATGAATAATACATAGTGGTGGGACTAAGAAAACCCAATTTTTTTTTTACATATTATGGTGATGGAGTCATTTTTTTCAATGTGATATTGTGATAAATTGAGCTTAATATTCTATGATTCAAGGTTTTGGTGTTGATTTTTCATGTTGTAACCATTTATTTACACTTTATAGAGATTTTTTTTGTTTCTTGTGGATTATGAATTTATATGAACCATGTAAATCCAAATGTTACATTGTTTTTGATTTATGTTGATTCAATTTATATTTCACTTTGAATGTACAGTGTGATGGTTGCATGAGAGATTCAAAGGGTGTGTGGTAGTGTTTCTTGGATACTTGATTCCAAAGATATATTCCATGGGGAAAATATCTTCAATGAATTTTAGTGACATCATTCCACATTTGAGAATCATAGGTTGGTTTTTTGGTGAGATAGGGATTCAGGAAAAATATATGTGTGAAAAGAAAATAGTTTCTTAGAGAGGGGTCCTAATTGAAAATAATTTGGTTGATCATGTTCAGGAAATATTATAAAACATACTAGGTAATATAAGAATGGTTATAATAATTCATATAAATCTTTTATCCCATCCCAAGAATGATTCCGGGTGTTGTAAGATCATCCCAAAAGATCTAATCTCTTCACTATATGTTGATTACATGTTCAAGTTGTCTATAACATCAATAAACAATATCCAAGTCATCCCAAAATGCTCATAATCAAATCCAAAACAAAGATATCCAAGTAGATGAAGTATTTATCAAAGTACTTCCATGATCTATATCAACAAATATACACTTTATAAAAATATATAACATTCTTGATAAAATGTGGAAATAATATACATAAAAGTTAAAGCCATTATCAACACCCCAAATCACCCGATCATATAAGAAAGAAAGTAACCAACATGGTCTATAAGAGTGGAAAAAGTAAAAAAGTAGTTCACAAATATAGTAAAATAATAAATAAAGGAGAATCATGATAGTGTCAGACCAATGGAACCATGTGGGTATAACATACATAACTCCCAAGATATAATAGGAATATTATCATTAAGGTGGTAGAAAATTCATTATTTCAACTACAACGAGGTATGGACAACTCATCTATGGCAGTGATAAGAATCACTCGATCAAGGAATAACTTGTACCCTCAAATTTGTAGAAGTTTTTTATTTTTTTAACTGTAAATGATAAAGCTATCAAACAAAAAGAGAGAAAACCATGAGGTGATATAACCTAATTATATTTAAGTGATAACGTTTAAAAAGACAAATGATGAGTATCATTGAAAATATATTATTGGGAAAACAATTTTGATGAAGGAAAAGAATAGAGGAAACTAACTATGAATGTATTTTCAAATAAAAAAAATTAAGAATATGAATTTTCATAAATAATCCCATACATTAAACTTTGAACACTATAAACCTAGTCAAAACATTGCAATTGAAGATCTATCTTAACCATAGGTTATGTGTGGTTCTTTTAATTATTAAAAAATTAGTTTTAACTAGTAATTATAGATTCCTATTATAAAATATAGGTATGAATCAAGGGAATGCACCATAATTATATATATAAATACAAAAATACAATTGTATCCAAGGAATACTTTTTATTCACCAGATATCCTAAAAATTTTTGAGACTAGAAACACACAAAGAACCCCCATTTTGTACCATGATCAATAGAGATGAAATTTCATATGACATTGAGACAAATATGGTTTAAAACAAGGATCCAGTATAAGTTTACCAACTCGCATATTAAGGGGGATCCAATACCAATGTCGATAACATTCAAGGACACCTCCAGTACAAACTAGTTTAGTGGACTTTATAATTCCATTTAAAATAAATGATTTTTTATTATATAATACCAACCATCATTTTATGAAAACATTTAAATCATCATAAAAAATATTATTTAAAACCATTAATTTACATCATCTAAATATTAATAGTTCATTTTATTAAGTTACCATAAAATTTTACGTAGTGATTATGAAATCATAGCATAAGAACAACTATATGAGTTGAGACCACCTAATGATACCAAGGAAAAAATTATTGTTCCAAACCATACCCAAAAAAATCATCTAAAAGTACACCAATACACAATTCCACAACCAATGAAACCAAATTATATATCCAACATAAGTCAACAATAACGAAAACTCAAAGGAAACTCTAGAAAGAAACACTAAAAATCCATCTAAAAATAGATTAACATAACTTCCTAAATATCACTAGGAGAACATCTATAAATATCCATGTTGGAATCTAAAAATACATATCAAAACTATATATCAATCGCTTCCAACGAAGAGGATGATGAATGGTGAGAAAACCAACCACAAAAACCTCCTTGGAACAAAATAAGAGGAATACCCATTGATTTTGTTGAATTCCACCATGCTAATATGGAATTAATTATGAATTCCTTGTTTCAAGTAAAGAGTAAATGTAAATGGGATGAAGAAAGATGAATAGAGAATATCGAAGACTCCCCTTTGATTTTGGCATGTAAAAAACCCATGAATCTTCCTTGAATAAAGTTGTATGGAGGTAGATAAGAGGAAATCCTAAGAGATCAATGGGAGGCCCCGCAATAGGTTGATAAGTACATAATATCAAAGGAAGCGAGGATTGATGTAAATATATTTCATGGGAAGATAACAAATTTACCATATTTTAAATGCAAAATAGGGCCAAGACACTGTGTACTCATTTTGGGGTAATCAAATTCCTGGTCAGCACCCCCAAAATATTCAGGGTTCTTTACATGGCATCAGGTACTTGCTAGTCTCCACCAAGTACTCAACATCAACATCAGTCTGGTTTTACCCCTTGGCCACCCAAACTCCCAACCCCCTTCAAAAAACTAAATTGTTTCATAAACCACCCAATAATCCATCCTTAAACACTTGAGACAAATTATGAACCCTCAAATGAAAAAAAATCTATTAAATGAAATAAAAACTAAAAAAATCTCACAATTTATTCATAAAAAATAAGTTCATAAGACCTTAGGTACCCCATATCCAACATAATCATGAAAATATCTATTACCAACCGAGTTTGAATGCCAATAATAATTGATTAATCATTTGAAAATTAATATTTAAATTGATATTTATGTTAATTGTAGTTACAACATTTGAGAATTTTTCAAATGTATTATCAATATAGCCCTATATTTGGGTTCCATAGAGGTTATTTTTATGGATATATAAATAGCCTCAATCCTTGGATGTGGGTTTTAATAAATTAAAAAGAAAATGCTCAGAAAGATCTCTATGTTGGTCTCTCACACTCTTATCCTTTAACATAAAGGTTATTTCATACCGTACATAAGGGGGGATCCTTCTCAACCATCAAGATATTTTTCTTTCTCATGTATTTCTTAAGAGGGAGGAGCTCAGTGATTACTCATCATTGATATTAATCAAGAACATGTGATAAGTTTATGAAACTTGGATTGATTAGTTGAAGGTAAATTATTCATTAATTCATCCTAATATAAATTTGATAGCCTAATTAGGTTAAACACCATAAGAGGGGGGGAATCAGGGTATGGTAGATTGAAACAACTCCCCTTCAGATCTTATTTCATTGATAAACAAAACAATATCATGTCTTCTTACCACAGAATTATATGAATAGAAATAAAATCATGCACAAGGCACAACAATTTTTACTTAGTTCACCCTCATTGGGTAACGTCCAAGGAGCATACAATGACAATGTGCCTATTGTACCAAATCCACAAATCCTCACTGAAAAATTACAAGTTCTGGGCTAGATCACTTATATTACCAAGACAACTTCCTTTACAAGATTTAGGGTATGCTCACTAAATTCCCAAGGGTCACTCCATAAGTCTCTTTCTCTAGCTTACTATGGGTGGAAAGGATCACCGTCTTCTTATTCTTTTTCTCACTGCTCTTGGAATGGATCAACTCACAGTTTATTGACTTGTAGGTACCTTCATTTTCAAGAAATAACACATTATAAACTCATAGTAGACTAACTGAGTTGAATAGGCATGGTCAATATGCTTTGAATAAATTCATGAAAATCAATTCAAGTAAAATTTTCAATTATTACAAGTTGTAATAAACATAATTTGGAAATAAATAAAGGTAATGGAGGGATTTGTTTGTGTTTTATATTTGTTTAATGTCTAGATTAATTTTTTTCAGAAAGGAGGTAGGCCCCCTGCCGAATTTCAACAAAAATTTAAGAAATATTAATTTAATTATACATGTTTTTATATTGATAAATATATAGATTTTTATATTATGGTGTATATATATATATTGTGTTCATTTTATTTTTTTTAAAATAATGTCATTAAAATTTGAAAGTGAAAATGTTATTATGTTCAAAACTATTATTATGTTATATTAATTACATTTTTGATTTTGTAAGTCAAACTATTCTATAGAATGAGAATATACCAGTAAAAGGTGGATCTTGAGTAGAAAGTATTCATTTAGTAGGGTTCAATGTATATGGTTAGTTTGAATCGATAGTGTTAAAACATCATCAATATTTTATTGAAAATTAATTTTAGTATTGTTTTAAACTATTGAAATAGTATTTAGAATTTTTTTATATTCCTATCATTTTAAATTATTTATTATATTTATTATTTTTTTCAACAACTTTTATTATTCTTAGGAAATTTTATAAACATTATTTATATTGTTTTTGTTGTTTATATTTTATAAGCTTTTACAATTTCATAATTGAAATTTAATATGTTTTACTATGATTCAATTTGTTAACTTTGAAGGCTTATAAAATATAGAATGTGACTAAAATATAAATGAAAATTGAAATAGTAGAAAACCATGTAAAAATTGATGATATTAAAAATAATTTCTTCATTTTAATAGATAAGAAAATATACAAGAACAAGTACAATCGATGACTATGGTGAGGTTTTGTCCCACTTGATGGTGTGCGAATGAGATGCTTGTATCGAGATCACCAAACTTTGTGCTTGGTGGGATCTAATGACCAAAGAGAGTGATGATCCTTGGGCACTGGAACATCAACCATCATATGCTCTGCCTGTGTCCCAGTGGGAGGATGTTTCAACTGGATTTCATCTTGTACAACTAATCCTTCTCCAACTAGGGTAGTAAAAAGACCATCTATCATCATAGGGGAAACCATATAGGTTGTGAAGGATTTAGAACCCAAACTTGGGAAAACTATGGATATCCTATCATGAAAGATGGATCACATGCCTCCTGATTCACTCCACCAATTGGCTAAGGCTAGGAATGGTTGATGACTATCTCTTCCTGTGGAACAGGTGAGGCCTCACATGCAACACGATGTGGTTTACATCGTCATTTTCATCATCATGGCTCCTCAGCATCATCATCTTCTAGAGGATGTTCCTGAGAAGTAACCTACACTCTTTGGGTAGGAACATCATCTCCCTAGGGAGGATGATCGCAGATGCTGTCATGAACAACATGATAAGATGGAATCAGTTCTAGTGATGAAGCTTGGATTGATGTCAGGATAACAACCCCCACCTCCTATGGATCACTCTTTCATATAATCTTTTTTTCTTGAGTATGATATATAGTGATTCAAAATGAATTAGATTATAGTACAATAATAATACTAATGGAAATTGATTGACTTACCAAATATTGAATCCCTCTATTGTGTCAGGTAAGATATAGTATGGACTTCATTATATACCATGGATAAACCTTGACATTATCTAAAAGATGGAGTCACATCATAGGTAAACCATGAATATGAAGTGTTTCCCTACTGCCCCATAGGTTGAGATACTTCTCATGTTGTTGGAACCAGTCGACATCCTTCCACCCCGTCGACTTCAAGGCATGAAGTTGTTATCACAGTCTTGGCTGAAATGGAATGGGATGAACACAACCAAACTAGTTCATGACTATATCATACTGGTTCTACTCAATAACATGATAGTGAATGAGAGGCACTGCAACCCTAGAGTCATGAATTTTAGTAGTGTAGTATGCAGGCAACTGGTCCAATAAATCCAAGTATTGAATCTATGAAATCTAAAATGAAATGTTAGATTTTTTCGAAAATCACTTTATAAAAAAATGATGATATTATTAAATTTTTTAGTCAATGATAGAATGTATATACTTACATCGGTGGGTAGGAAACATTACAGGTATTAACCCAAAGGGTTTTTCAGAGCGCTGATGAAGTAGTGTACTCAAATCCAATAGTAAAATAAATTATCAAAACTGATAAACAATAATATATTAAATTCAATAACTCCTACTAGCATTAGAAAGCAATAGAGATGAGTGATCATACCAGAATCCATGTGGAGAATCATGAAACACCTCTATTGGTAGTATATTGTCAACAAGATTAGGGAAGAGTTTGGGGATATGCTCCCATGCCCACATCTAAATAAGGATGACACATGCCCTGAGATTCATGTGGTATGTGTGGTATGCCATGCATAATGATCTGTAAGTGTAAACCAAGAACACTGATCCCAAGTTGTATGTCCTAGCTAGATCAAAGTCCTTTTGTATCCCCAAAAACATCATCTACACATGCTTACCTGAGTGATTAATGTACAATGTCCTTTAAATGATCCGTAATAAATAGGCACAAGCATGACGCATGATATTCTACTAATTTACATCAATAGGTAAATCTAAAAAGTGGGTCTAAATCCAACCCATACACATTTATCCACCATCCGTAGTATAATTATTGGACAAAATTTCAACGCTAATAAATAATTTAAAAAGCACAGTCCAGTATGCATGGGTGAGACCAATAATTACTTCCCCATGGAAAGTAATATCGATAAGGACTTCCACATTGACACAGAACCCACCGGAGGCGCGGGTTCCACCTCTACCACAGCATCGTTCATGAACCTTTTTCTCACCGGCGGCATGCTGGTCAGGCCGCCTCCCCTTCCACGACCAGCAGATGTGCTGGACGCCTCCTCCGGCTGCCAAGGATAACAAGCCCTTGCCGGATCCCCAGGCGGTGTGGGTGCATTGCCTCCTCCCTTCCCTAGCGGGGCATGATGGGTGACTGCTACTTCCTTCGCAGCTGGCCACAGCCGTCATCAGCCATTCCATCTTCCATTAAACCCGAATTAAATACTTATGAAGAACACATCAATTCCACCAAAAAGTCGGAGGGTGGGGGTTATGTTCGTTTGGATCGTGCCCTCCGCGTTAGCTTGTTAAAATGAGGGAGATAAATAATTCATCAGTCTCATAGAATTTAAACCAAGATAAATCCCTACCGCAGGAACAATGGAGAAATTCATGCATTTAAGGAAGTGGGTTGGTGTTCTTCGTTCCCTGCAACTAGCCTTCAACGACATCGCTTGATCATCGATCATCGGTTCGAGGTTTTAGTGTCAGTCGTCACCACCTACTAGAACCGAGTCCATCTTCCAAGAGTTTGGTTTTTTCAAAACTTTTTCAGAACTTCAATGCTTGGTGAAGCCATGCTGACACCTTTCCCCAAGTTCTATATAAGTTGGATAGGGGGAGGGTATGAAACGATTTTAGGGATTTAATTGGGGCTCATTAATTAGGAGCCTTCCTAATTCCACAATGATGTCGTTACTTAATATTGAATGTTCAAGACAGTTATTGTCTTGAAACATCGTTGGTCCCATGTTGTCACTTTTCCGTTGGAGGAAAAAGAAAGAAAGTAAAATAATAATGTTATTTTAAATATTCTTTTGAAAAGTCCCAAAATCTAGCTTTTTCTCTAGACCTACTATGGTCGAAGTGATGTCTCCCTTAAGCAAATCTCAGTGCTGCAAATTCAACTGCACCTTCAATTTTTTAATCCGACCACCAGTTAAAAAGTTAGAAAATGCTTCCTGTGCGTTTATTAAACGTACCTAAAAAAATTCAGATTTTATTTCCAGGCACAGCTGGACTCGGAATCATGCACCGCCAATTTTCACAGACTCGTAATAATTCCATATAATTAAAAAAATACATGGAAAATATGGGTCTTTACAAAAAATTTAGGTAACTTATGAATCTCCTTGAAAACACCATTGATTAACTCCACCATGTTTGTGATCATGTGTCTATACCCCTTCCCCATGTCATAGGCCAATGTCCATTATTCTTTTGGAATCAGCATGATATAATCATAAACTTCTAGATTATACTTGGGAATCTTTTCCAAATGTTCTTCAAACCTTTATTTATCTTGCTCATATTCTACATAGAAGTGATCACATTTCACATAAATTGATTTTATATTTAAATAGAAATTGTAAAAAATAACAAATACATTACATAATAAGCCTCGTGATTTCCTTCTTCATAGGTTCATTATGGAATGTTTTTCGCATGCTGTGAAAAATGTGTCTAATTCAGTACCGATGATGTGAATTTGGGGTCTCTATGTATTAGGATCCTCATTAACAACCTCATGGATTTACCAATACCGATAATATATCTAATAGAAAGCCCAAATGTGGAGGAAATGATTGTTGATACATGCCAAAAACCAACTCAATCATTCATAGTTTTCCTTATCCATAATGGAGAATGCAAGTGGAAGAGGTGAAATATTTCTATCTTGGGTTACTGAAATCAACAATACACCCTTATATTTTTTGGTATATAATTGTTCCATCAATTTGTTTTAACTGTTTAATGAAATGAAATGATGAAATATAGGAGTGAAATGATGAGAACAACAGATGAAATTAAACACGAGATGGATCAAGTAAGTTATCTTGATACACATTTTTGTTCATATAAACATGGAAAATAACTTGGTTTTTATTTATCCATATGGATAGTAATTGTGGAAACACCAAATAAAAGTCATCCCAATCACCATAGACCTTCACAATTTACTTCTATTTCTCCATCCATGCATTATTATATGAAATATTATAACTAAAAGTCTATTTTATCTTCTCTTGAACAACGGATACAATAACTTCTTGGTAGGTCCTAATCATCTCGATGATAATAGATGACACAAATTTTGAATCCAATGAGGTAGGATCTTGTGTCAGGTCTAGATGAACCCAAGTATGAGCTGACTCAATCTTTGTAATTCTCCAATATCTAAATGAAACGTCCAAACTCCCCCTCAATAGAAATATACAATCATTCCCATAATTTCCACATTGTATAATTTATTTTTTATTGTCTAATTCTGGAATTATATATCTAAATTGACTCTCAATGTGAAATCACTTTATCATGTTTTTAAGGAATTTTTACTTATAAAATCCTTTTAAACATATATAGTTTTTCCCAACTCACTAAACCTATTTGACAAAACTCTAGAAAACTCAATTGTGGGTGTGAGAACATTGAAGTTGAATTCATGAAAACATTTAATTTCTTCTCACTAAGATAAAATGAGTGTTGGATGATTTATTATAGGTCTAGAAAGTTGTACAACTACTATATTTCAAGAATATTACTCCCAAACTTCTATTTCTCCCTTCTCATAAATACTATTTCCACCATCTATTCCATCATTTCAAAAATACTCATCAAAATTTGGATTTACATGTATATCTAGGAGATCATCTTAGTTGTCATCTTCTACTTCATATGGAATACCCTCAAATTCTTAGGGAAAATAATCTTCAACCACTCCTGTATGTTTACATATTCATACAATTGGGCATTGTTGTTGTACTATAGAAGCATCAACATATTACTATATTATGGTACCTTCTGACCATTGTGAAAATATATTTATTTCATTGAACCACTATTCATAAAAAAAAAATAGACATGATAGATTCCACAGTGTAGTTGGGAATTGAAAATATCACTACTGGAAAACTAACCTATACCAACGTTTTGCAACCGTTGGTATAGGCCTCCAAACCATTGGTATAGCTTATACCAACGGTTTAGAGAATCGTTGCCAAGTAAGCTGTGGGGATCGGTCTATACCAACAGTTTTGGGAAAACCATTGGTATAGACCCATCCCAATGGTTTTGGAAACCGTTGGTATAAGCAATACTAAAATCTATACCAACGGTTATGGAACCGTTGGTATATGTATTTCAAAAAAGAACATTTGTTGGGATTTGATCTCAGGACCCCAAGTTTATCATTGAACTACTTAACCACTAACTTAACATGACTTTTGTTAACATAATTACATAAATATATATATGTATTCTCATTATTATTTTAATTTTTGATTTATATAATGTTCTCGGTAAGAATAACTAATAAAAAATAAAATGATCTATACCAACGGTTGTGAAAACCCTTGGTATAAACCTATTCCAATGGTTGTCACAACCGTTGGTTTAGGTTTTGATTCTGGATAGAACGTTGATTCATGGGGGACCTTTCCCAACGGTTTGTCCAAACCGTTGGGATAGGTGTCCACAAAGTGTAATTTTCCCAACGGTTTGGCCAAACCGTTGGGAAATCCATACCCTTTCCAAATAGTTTGGCTAAACCATTGGGAAAGGTGGCCTCAAAGTGGGATTACCCAATGGTTTGGGAAAACCATTGGGAAAAAGAACCTATACGAACGATTTTTACAAACCGTTGGTATAGAATCATTGGGAAAGGTCAAATTTCCCGTAGTGTATTTATAGCTCATAGACACGATCTGTTGATCAGGTCCCACATTTACGGAACAAAAAATTCTATCTTTAATTTCACTTAGGTTTACACAATCAAACATACTAACCACCGTTGTTGGTGATGAACTATAAGAATATCCTTTCTCAGTTTAAATAACCTATGTATAGTAGTAGATATAGGGAAACATGAATTTCTACATAAATAATATTTTTTGATAAAGATTTTTATAGTTTAACTAATATTGAAAATGATGGTTTACCATAAAATATTAATTATACTAAAAATTTAGAACATCTTTTTATAACATAAAATGTTTCCTTATATAAAATTTTATTGTAAAATAAGTCAAATAATGTTTGGAAACAAAGGTAAAATAAGTGAAAACATAAACTCACTTTATTTATCTATGTTAAAATGTTAATTATGATCATATAAAGTGAACTGGGGAGAAACAAAAACATTAAAGAACACTTGAATGATTTACAATAGATAAAATATACCATGAAATTTTGAAGAGAATATAGTTTCAATGAGATGAGCATAACATCAAATGTGAGGCTAAATCCAGCCTATTTTCAAGTGGTATCTTAATAAAATCTTCTAAAGGAATGTACTTAACTTTTTAATTTTCAAAAAATTTTAGTGAAGGATGAAAGATTTTTAATATTCTAAAGTTAAGTATATCCATTTTGAAGATGCTATTAAGATACCACTTGAGAATAAGATTTATTTTACCTTACTTCCAACATCAGGATCATCTCATCAAAACACTATTCTATTAAACAATTCCAAGGTATTTATATCTTCTGTTTAGTATTTTTGTGTTCTTTATTGTGTTTTTTCTTATATAGTTAACATTATATGATCATAATTTTCATTTTAACATGGATAAAAAAACTGATTTGATGTTTTTTCTTCTTTTTTACCTTAGTTTCCAAGAAATTCTATGAATACTATTGATAATAAGGGTTGACCATATAATATTTATGACACTAAAAATTAAGAATGACTTCTTTTATCCTAAAATATGATAATAATGTTTCATACTACATTTTCAATCTTTCTAAAGGTATTAAAATAGTTTATAAATAAAATATGAATCATATAAATCAAGTCCCCTAGGAGTGTCAAACTATGTGTGTAGCAAGGCCATTTGTCATGTACTAGGTTACGCCGAGTAAGGAACGACCCACCATATCGGAGTTTTTACTCCTAGGTACATCTGTGATTGAGCCATATCTACTTGTAGTATCTATATAGGGATTTTATTTCATAGATAACTGCATAATCCATATGCTACAAAAATTTTAGAACATTTTCTTATATCCTTAAAGATGACAATGATGTTCTACAGTATAAATTTTAACTTTCCTAAATATTTATTGAATGGTTTATAAAGAGAATTTGATTCATCTAAGACATATACATCAACATTAATCAAAACGACATGCAATAAGAGATGAATCATCTAAATCATGGGATTAAGAAATCATGTGTTCAGTTAAGCCTTTTTGTCATTTAATTTTTCAACATTCATCTTATGTTTAATCATTACTTAATCACTGGATATTCATTGGTTAATCATTGGATAATCAATAACTAATCATTTTTTAATCATTGGTTAATTATTTTTTAATCATTACATTATCCTTAGTAAATCATTCTTTAATCACTCTTTAATCATTCCTTAGTCATTCATTAATCGTTCCTTAATAAATATTTAATCATTACTTAATCATTCCACAACCATTCCTAAATCATTAATTAATCATTTCTTAATCCTTAGTTATTTATTCCTTAATCATTTATTAATATTTCCTTATTCATTACCTAATCATTACTTAATCATTATTTAATAATTGTTTGATCATTACTTGATCATTTATTATCCACTATTTAATAACTCGTTAATCATTAATTAATAATTTTTCAATCATTAATAAATCATTATTTTATCCTTATTTAGTCATTATTTATTCATTCCTTATTCATTAACTAGTAATTCATTAATTTTCAATCAATAATTGTTTTTTTATTCATTAATAATTTCCTAATCCTTCATTAATCATTCCTTAATCATAGCATAATAATTAGTTAACCATTCTTTAATCATTACTTAATTATTCCTTACTTATTATTTAATAATTACATAATTATTACTTAATGATTCCTTAATCATTCGTTAATCATTCGTTAATCATTCTTTAATCATTCCTTAACCGTTACTTAATTATTCCTTAATCATTTCTTTATCCCACTTTAATCAATACTAAATCATTTGATAATATTTCTTTAATCGTTACTTATTAAATAGGTAATAATTATTTAATCACTCTTTAATCATTCCTTAATCATTCTGTAATCATTACATAATCATAACTAAATCACTCCTTAATCCTTAGGTAATCATTCTTTATTAATTCCTTAATCAATCTATAATTATTCCTTAATAATTAGTTAATCATTAATTATTCATTATTTAATCCTTCCTTAATCTCTCCTTAATCCATAATTAATAAATACTTAATCAGTACTTAATAATTATTTAATCATTATTTAATCTTTACATAATCCTTATTCAATCATTCTTTAATAACTCTTTAATCATTCTTTAATCATTAGTTAATGATTATTTAATAAATATTTAGTCATTCCTTAATCATTAGTTAATAATTCTTCTATCAATCATTAATCATTCCATAATCCTTATTTAATTATTAAATAATATTTACTTAATCATTATTTAATAATTAGTTAATCATTGTTTTTTCAATACTTAATCCTTAGTTAACCATTATTTAATCCTCAGTTAATCATTCAATTATGATTAGTTAATCATTCTTAGTAATCACTTAATCATTTCTTAATCAATACTTAATCATTAGTTAATCATTAGTTAATCATTACTCAATCATTATTTCATCATTAGTTAATAATAATTTATTCATAATTTAATCATAAATTAATCATTAGTTAATCATTACTAAATCATTAGTTAATCATTAGTTAAATAATCTATAATCATTATTTAATCATTATTTAATCATTAGTTAGTATTTAATTAAACATCACTTAATCCTTACATAATTATTCATTAACAAATAGTTAATCATATTATATTCATTAGTTAATTATTATTAGCTAATCATTTTATGTAATCATTCTTTAATTCTATGTTATTCATTAGTTATTCTATACTTATTCATTACTAATAAAAACTACTATTTATGAACTATATATAAAAAACTAAACTACTAAATAAAAAACATATTTAGAACTTGCTAAAATTAATCAATTAATTGAATAAATAATTTTTAATAAAATAAGAAAAATACCAATAAATTATGCTTTGAAAAAAGTAGGCACATATTTTAGGCCACTTGAACCACCATGCACATTGAATTCCTTTTTAGAGAGAGAGGGTGTGGAATTTAAAGAGATGATGGAAAATTGATGTGATGAGGGGGTGCCCCTTTAAAAGGAGTTAATAGAAAAGAAGTTTGGGGTGTCACCATTCGTCTTTACGATATGAACCCCCCCTGAGTCGCCTTTCGCTTTAATTTTTTGAGAAATGTTGGAGACCTCTTCTCTCCCCCCTTTCTCCTATCATTGATCTAGGGAAAAAGTGATGTGGGGTCGCTCGTGTTCCAATAAATCAGAAAGGTTGTAGGGGCCCAACCTCCTTTCTGACACAAAAAATTAACCTAGACATTAAAAAATAGAAAACACATAAAAAAACTAATGTAGAGGATTTACATACTTGGAAAATTGGTCTATGTTCATAGGGAATGATCATTATGGGTTTTACATTATAAAATGAGAAAAGATACAATAATTGAGTAGGATAACATAAATAAATAAATATGCATGTATAATAAATACAAAAAACATGAATAATGAACATTTAAACCAGCCCGAGACCCCCTTATTGATAAACATAAACTTTGTCAAAGCCTCCATGTTGTGACATGCCATCATCAAATTCTCCATATTAATGTTGTTGTTTAATTACATCTTTCAAAATACTGTTTTGGATGTCTTGGATAATAAAATAATGAGAACTACCCAATCTAAAACCATGATCATAGCTCTACGAACATCCTTCATTCTCCATAACGTAGCCCAATATAGAGCTTAGTATCTAGGATTCTAACTCAAATGAACCAGAAAATATCGCCACTATCCTAGTGTTCCCTTCCATCAAGATCTTTCACAACTTCCTAGATCCTTCTCCCTCAATTCAGTCACCCTCCGTGATTATCATTCCCATCCATGTTCAAGAACTAGCTGCATTGGCACAAATATCCATTGAAAAATACATCAAATAGCCACATGAAGCACATAAGATCTCCACTTCCAAAAGTAAGGAAACAAAAATATTTAATGAATAACTAGAAGAAGCTCTCTAGATATCGCACCCTTTTTGTTCTCTTTCACCCATGAAAGGGATGAACCAAAGGGAAATAACCTCTTGGTGGAGGATATCAAATCGGCTAACATAACATCATGGATGCAAATCACTAGACTTGATCGCAAAAAAAAAAACAGATTGAAATAATGGCATTTATTTATTCAAAAAGAATTCTATATATCACATAAACACATACGTTATTTTTTGGGATACAACACACACAAAAAAAGAGGGGAAATTTAAATAGAAACACATTACAAAAAATTAGTGTAGTAGGTGTCACCCATGTCTTAAACCCTATCCACATCACGTAGTTACCATATTTTAAATTTCCCATCCACCATCATAATATTGATGGTTGTTGACACCATAGGGGACAATGAAATTTAATTTCCAACATCCCCCATTAAACTCATTTTCCATATAAGCCATGAATTTCATAATATTCAAGTGTCTGGATAATAGTTATAATGACATCACAATATTCATTAAATACAACAAAATTGAAAGTTCATGTGGAGGCATATAAGAAGTTCACTTGAGTTGATCACACAAACAAAATAACAGAAGCATGTTGCAAATTGAATTTTATTGGTTCGATTTGGATTTATTTCCGTTTTTACTCCATTTATTGGATCAAATTATTTTTTATGTAATCCTATACCTCGGGTTTGGATTCATTAAAATTTATCCCATTACTATGGGACGTCATCGGGACTCAGATGCACTGAAAGGAGGTTCTGATTTTCTTCACCAGGGGAACCAATATGGGGATCTAATGCTTTAGAAAGTCTTAACTGGTAGATGGTTCAATATAAACTATGTTGATGGAGGCCTGAACTCTTGGGAAGGCATCTACATTAGATATAAACATTATTATTTTTCACATTTTCAAGTAAAAAGGATTGATTCATCTTGAAGGAAAAATTTGATGGTGGGGGTGTATGTCATTATCATCAATTTCCAGAAAGAAGTCGAAGAGATCATCGAAGAAAAAAACTCACCATATTGGAAATTAATTTCATTAAATAATGTTTATTTTAATTAGTTTTTTATAAACATATACTATTTTCAGAATTGGATACTTAGTTATTCAGAATTGTAGAAAACAAATTTTTTTTGGAAATAATATATTATGTATGTCTATTTCCTATAAAAATGAATGGATTATTTTTGGATAGATTCACATGGAGGATGGAAATGGATAAATGGGTATTTAATATATATATATATATATATATATATATAATTTGAGAGATTTGGAGGGAACACAAATAGAGGATAGAAGCCATCTTTTAAAAAATGTCAAAAAGTGGAACATCTACTATGGGAGGAGAGAGGGGTATATAACATTTTTGTAAAAGATATTATGAATAATGTAAAAACATGGAATAGAAAATTTGTAAAATAATATATAACTTTTGACAAATTAAAATTAAAATTGGATTCACATGTATTTTTAATAGTTAAGTAAACTATTCATCTTCTTCTCCACACATCTGCAACATAACGGAAAGAAACACCACAAATATATATCGAGGAAAAGCACCTTCAAACACTCTAATAATACTAAAGGTGTTTATGGGGATATAAATTGGATGCATGTGTGGATCCTATAAAACCACCTTTAAACATCCTTGGATATCATTGATAGAGGATCTCACAATGGATAACACAATTGGGCGGACACAGATCACTGGAGGTGATCACAACACCCAAACATAGTGAAATAATGGTATTTATTTATTCAAATATAATTATATATAATCCATAGAAACATACACTATTTAAATGGATACCCCACACACTAAACAAATTAGGGGAAAACAAATAGAAATACAATCCACAAATTTGGTGCTATAGGTGTTGCCCATGTCTTCATCCCCAACCATGTCAAGAAGTTTCCATATTTGAAATTTCATGGGAATCATAATAACAGTGATGGTAGGTGTCTCCATAGAGGATAACCCCATTTAATTTCCAACACCTCTTCCCATAATCTCTAACACGAGTTGGGTAGCCTTGAAAATGAAAAACCACATGAGAGACAAAATAGGACTACATGTTTGATTGTAAATGAATGTGCGAATTTTAAAAGACACATGTATGGTTCAAATAAGACTTAATGTAAAATAATAGGGAATGTGTAGTCTAAAAAACGAAAAAAGTTTCAATCCCATATACACAAATATTCAATTAAATCAATTCAATTAATAAAATTAAATTAAATTAATAATGAAATAAAACATATTAAATATGCAGCTTATTGATAATAATGAATACTCAATTTAAAAATCACCACCTTGAAAAGTAAATGAATAAAAAAATTAATATAAAACATAATCTCATGATCTCAATATTGAAAATTAAATCCCTAATATCATAATTATTATTCACCATCTACAAAATTTTAATGAGATATAACATCATAAATAGGAAATGACATAAGGGTATGATAGTAATGCTTTCCTTAAATGTGTATGAACATGATACAAGCCACTGAAATAAATGATAATTCAAAATAAATTCTTTATATTTTCCGAATTAAACTCCTCCAAACTTAAATAGAAAATATTATTATACTCACCTGAGTCAACATATGAGATGATGTCATTATTGAAGTATGATGTAGAATGAGGATCAACTAATTTCATATTACCAATTAGAAACTTAATTATAGATGACGAGAGATGAAGAATGAGAAATGGATAGGGGAGACATTAAAGGGAACCATCTCCACTCACCCACTTTGCAATGGTTGAAGCTCAAATCATGGAGGATGAATCCTTAACTGAATAATCTATTCCACCCCATAGCTCACCACCTCTCTCTTTATAACCAATTCCCTACCCCACTTGATATGGTCTAACAACTTCTCCCATTCTAGAGTTACCATATGACAACCCTGCTTTTTATTACAACTTAAACATGCTTTATTACATAAAACTTCACTTGATACAACAAAGAAGATCGAGAGGTTTAGTGTATTTGGGTCTTAGGATCATTACATAAAACCATAAAACATGAATTACAACATATTTATTGAAAACTTCCTTTACATGACCACTATATTCCCTCGTACTTAGGATTGAATGGGATAACCTGAGGACATGCATAAGAAAATGGTGAGCTATAAAGCCCAGTAAGGGAGTACACATGGAATAACATGAGGAGTAAAATACATGTTAGGCAATAGGAATGTCAATAGATCATAAGAGAAACATGAACATAAAGGCTTGATAAATCATGATAATCATAACATGGAAATGTGACAACAACACTTAACATTGAATTAGCATGAGCCAAGGCTCATTGGACATGGAGAATGAGTAAACCCTCATTGCACAAGAATCACGAGTAAAACCTCGTTGCAATTGAATTAGCATGAGTCAACACTCATTTCACATGATGTATCGTGATACTATACTTTACCCAATGCATTGGAGCGCTATAAGGGTGAACCCTTCTTAAACATTTCATTTCATGCATAAGTGTGCCACATGGATCATAAAACATGGATTCATAAAACACAATAATTTATTCCACGATAAAGTAATTTGGAATTCATACATGAAACTTTACAATAAATAAGTAAATGTTCATAAAGTTGAATACCTTTGATGGAGAAATGGGCATGGTATTCATTACACAATGACATTGGCTTAGAAAATCGGTGCGATTTCGGCAGCGTAACGGCGTGACATAAGAATTCATAAAAAAGGTTGATGAGAGAGAAAGGGGTTCCTCATCATATTTACATGTAATGGACAGTAAGGAGTTCATATAGATACATGTCCCAACAATTTAAATGGAATTTAGATTCATGATACAAAAATATTTCTTGAATGTAAAAGAAGAGAGAGAAGTTCCTTTCGGAATTTCAGCATATTAACGGGTGTACAAGGGAGGCATTTATTGAGAGAGAAAGGGGTCTCCCATCATTAAAACATAAAGTGGTCAGTATTAGGGAGGTGAGAAACCATAACCCAACATTCATAATTGAAATTAAAATGGAAAAACAACTTAAACAAAATTGGACAAAAAGAGAAAGGAAGAAAAAACCCTTACTTGGAAGTGTGCTTCCAAAGGCTAGAGAGAGGCTTGTGAGAGGCTTCCTGGGAGATTGGGGAACCTTGGGAGGATTATAGAGAGAGTATGGCAGAAGTTGGACGAACTCAAAAGGATTTTAGTGAGGAGGAAGTTGGAGTTTGGGTGGGTTTATATAGGAAAGGTGAGAGAATTCTTTATTATTTAGGTTTGGGACCCCTTAGATTAAACTAATCCAACCCACAAACCATCCCATGGTTTTTGCACATTTTTTCTGGAAAAGGAAAGAGGAAAACAATATTTTACAAGTCCAAGGTCAGAACTTATTAAAATATTATGGTTTCTTATGTGGAGGTGAGTCACACTCCTATGGAAATTAATTTAAAAAGGCAAAGTGTTGAATACGTCTTGAGGGGTTCATTAATGCTTTGAAAAGTAAGTAAAACAAACCCAAAATCACATTATTTTAATGATAAAACATATATTGGACGAACATAAGGATTATGGTATTTTATTACATCACCATTGGGTCATTATGATGTCATAAAACACATTATATATTTAAACGGTATTTAATTTATACCCAAAAATTTGACTGTCTCAGAAAATTATGAAAAATTCACCGTTAGATAATTCCGACATCCTGATTACAGAAATGACATTTATTTCATCTAAATAATTTTCTAAATATGTAAATTTTCACTTTTAAAATAAAAACCGACATTTATCGAAAATTCACAGGTTTTGACGGAAATGGCTTTCAAACCTTAATAAAAATTTTAATTTCATTCATAAAATTATAAGATCATTTATATATAATAAAAATTAATTTATTAATAATTATATTATTTTTTTAAAATATTATTTAATTCAAAAAATCCCTTTATTTAATAAAATAGATTTCTTAATTAAATAATAACTAAAAACACCATTTGTACTTTAAAAACTATTTACAATGTATCAAAAATTACTAGAAATTATATTCATTATTATATAAAAAAATAATGTACATGAACATAGTACTACTTATTTGTTACATAACCCCCTAAAACAGCCGCATAAGACCTAAGGGTAAGGTGTGCGATGGTGACAGACTCTTGGGGTGGCTCAGATAACATCACTCGAGTGGTAATTTCAATCAACTTCCACTTTTCCCGTAGATGGTCAAGTTCGAGCTTGACATAATGAAGCTCAGCTTGGGCTTGGTCAAGGGAGAAGCCCAAGGATGCCACCTCTTTTCCAAGCTCCGACAAATGGGCTTCGTATGGGGCAATTCTACTAGATGATGCCATCGTTTCCTTTGTCTGAGTAAAATTGGGTTCGTTAAAGCCTTATATTTATACTAATCATGTGATCACTGTTCAATGGCTATATTAACAATGGTCAAAATTCTTAACATAAAACCAAAGAAGTTGACATCTTATAAAAACATTTTTTCATAAAGTGACATTTAATAAGATTAGGAGTGATTTCCATTAATGAAACTTTGGGTCGTTACAATATTCCCCCCTTAAGAAATTTTGCCCTCGAAAATTTTTCTTTTCCCACACTAAAACAAATGTGGGTAACTCAACTTCATCATATCCTCCGACTCCCAAGTCTCTTCTTCAAACTTGTGGTTTTTTCACAACACCTTGACGAGGGGCATTGTCTTATTTTATAGAACTTTTTTTCTACGATATAATATCTTCACTGGTTGCTCATCATAAGAAAGATCGTCTTCCAATTGTACCACCTCAGATGAGAGTACATGTGAAGGGTCCGGTATGTACTTTGTTAAGAGGTATACATGAAAGACATCATGCACCTTGGCCATGGTAGGTGGAAGTGCTAGTCGATAGGCCACAGGCCCAACATGATCAAGAATCTCGACGGGGCCGATGTACCTTGGACTTAACTTCCCTTTCTTTCCAAACCTCATGACCTTCTTCCACGAAGATATTCATAGAAACACCATGTCTCCAACTTTAAATTCAAGTTCTCGTCGATGATTATCTGTATAACTCTTCAATCAACTCTGGGCTGCCTTGATATGCTGCTGAATGGTTTTCAACTTCTCTACCATTTCTTCGACCATTTCTGGTCCAAGCAGCTTACGTTCACCGACCTCATCCCAACATGCTGGTGTTCTGCACCTTTTCCCATACATGGCTTTATATGGTGGCATTTGGATGCTCAATTGGAAACTGTTATTATAAGAGAACTCCACCAGAGGAAGATGTGGATCCCATCCTCCTTTAAATTCCATTGAGTACGCTCTCAATATATCATCAAGTGTTTGGATAGTTCACTCAGATTGGCCATCAGTTTGAGGATGATAGGCTGTACTGAAGTTTAGTTCAGTATTCAGAGCATATTGAAGACTCTTCCAAAACATAGAGGTGAATCTTGGATCTCGGTCAGACATAATAGATAGTGGTACTCCATGAAACCTTACCACTTCCCTGATATATATCCGTGCCAGTTGATCCAAAGAGAAAACCTCTCTAATAGAAATGAAGTGTGCAACCTTTGTAAGACAATCCACAACAACCCAGATTGCATTGTTGCCTTTGGATGTCCTTAGAAGTCCGGTGACAAAGTCCATGGTGATGTTCTCCCATTTCCATTCTGGTATGGGAAATGGTTGTATCATCCCCTTAGACATCTGCTTCACTGCCTTCACCTGCTGACACACCAAGCACTTTGATGTATATTCAGAGATATCCTTCTTCATATTATCCCACCAAAGGTTTTCTCAGAGATCTCGATACATCTTTGTGCTCCCTGGGTGAATAGAGAAATTTGAACTATGTGAATCATCCAAAAGTTCCTTCTTCAGCTCCAGACATGATCGAACACATAGTCTTTTCCCAAACCGCACAATTCCTTCTTCATTAACATTAAACTCCAAGGATTTTCCCTTTTTGATAGCTTCCACTTTTTCTTGAATTCCCACATCATCCTTTGGAGCATCCTTTAACCTTTTCAAAAGAGATGGTTGAGAAATCATTTGTGAAAGGATTTATGATGTTCCCTTTTTTATGATTCCCACGTCCATCTTTATCAAATCTAAGAAGATTGGATCCTTCTCAATTCTCATCATTGATAGAATTGCTGGATCCTTTCTACTTAGGGAATTTACCACCTTATTCGCTTTCCCAGGGTGGTAATGTATTGAACAGTAATAATCCTTGATGAGCTCTATCCATCTTCTCTAGCGCATATTAAGCTCTTTCTGTGTGAATATATATTTAAGACTCTTGTGGTCAGTATATATCTCAAAT
This sequence comes from Viscum album, assembly GCA_963277665.1. Taxonomy (NCBI): domain Eukaryota; kingdom Viridiplantae; phylum Streptophyta; class Magnoliopsida; order Santalales; family Viscaceae; genus Viscum; species Viscum album. Next base: position 398,698,125 of record OY728127.1, on the reverse strand, counting down.
TTCTCTCCATAGAGATAATGCCGCCAGATTTTCAAGGCAAAGATCACCGCTGCCAACTCCAGATCATGCATTGGATAGTTTTGCTCATGGATTTTCAACTACCTTGAGGCATAGGATATCAATTTATCATTCTGCATCAGCACACAACCTAAGACCTTCTTTTATGCATCACTGAATACCACAAAAAGTTACCCACTTGTGGGTAAAGTGAGCACGGGCGTAGTGATAAGCCTCCTATTCAACTCCTTGAAGCTTTCTTCGCATGAATCATTCCAAGCAAACTTTACTCCCTTTCAAGTTAGCTGGGTAAGAGGGTTGGACAATCGTGCGAAATTTCTCACAAATCATCGATAATATCTAGCTAACCCCAAGAAGCTACAGATATCCGTTACCAATGTTGGACTCGGCCATCCCTCAATTGCATCTGTTTTTGAGGGATCCACAGATATCCCATTGCTTGTGATGATATGGCCTAAGAATGAGACTTCCTTCAACCAGAACTCACACTTGCTGTACTTTTCATAGAGATCCTCCTTGCGCAAAGTCTCTAGTACAGTTTTTAAATGATCCTCATGATCCTCCTTGGTTTTGGAGTATATTAGAATATCATCTATAAAGACTACCACAAATTTTTCAAGGTAATCTCTAAAGACTCTATTCATTAAGTCGATGAAGATTTTTGGAGAATTGGTGAGTCTGAAAGGCATTACTATGAATTCATAGTGCCTATATCTTGTACGAAAAGCAGTCTTGGGGACATCTTCCTTCTTCACCCTCACTTGATAATATCCCAACCGCAAATCCACCTTGGAGAAGTATTGTGCTCCACGCAGCTAATCAAACAAGTCATCGATTCTTGGGATAGGATACTTGTTCTTTATCATGATTTTGTTAAGTTCACGATAATCGATGCAGAGCCACATTGACCCGTCCTTCTTCTTGATGAAGAGGACCGGTGCACCCCATGGTGAAGCACTTGGGAGTAAAAACCCTTTATCCAGATTTTCCTGTAGTTGTTTCTTCAGCTCTTCAAGCTCAAAAACAGCCATTCTATATAGAGTCTTGAATATTGGTAACACCCCAGGTATAAGTTCAATTGAGAACTCAACATCTCTTCTAGGAGGAAGACCAGGCAGTTCCTCGGGAAACACTTCCGTGAATTCGCTCAAAATAGGCATTTCTTCAAGGATGGTTTCTTCTTTGGACTCAATCATCTGAGCCAGATACGTGTGCTCATAGGGCAATAATATCCATTCTTGAGATGATGGAGCTAAATGAGATTCATCTTCCTCCTGAAACTTGTAAAGAATCGGGGGTCGAATCTCCATATGGAGTGTGATTTACCTCTCCCGACAATTTAGGTTGGCTTTATATAAGGAAAGCCAATCGATGCCAAAAATTGCATCAAATTCCACCAGAGGGAGTATGACGAGGTTCGCTGGAAAATTCAATCCATAGATTATAACAGGGGAGGACTTATACTCATGGGATGCAATGATTGCCCCATTTTCCATACTCACCGACATCTTTACTTCCATGATTTGTGGTGGTGCTGGGATTGTTCTACTAAACTTTCAAGTTATAAAAGAATGCATAGAACCTGAATCAAAAAGTACATTCGCTATTCTTGAATGAATAACTAGCGTACCTGTCACCACTTCGTTGTTGAGGTTCACTTCGGAAGAATTGATGGCAAAAGCTCTTCCTTGTTGTCTTGGAGGTTGTTGGTTGCCTCCGATAACCCTTAGATTAGGGTACTAATTAGAAAAATGACCCGGTTCTTTGCATTTATAGCATTGAACAACGCATTGAGGTTCGAACAGAGCATTCCTCTCCTCTATCCCAGCCATGGGTCCTTCTTGCCGACAGTTAACAGATAGGTGCCCTTCTCTTCCACACCTGAAGCATTTTCTCGTCCCCTTAAGGCAATTTCCAGGGTGCTTCTTTCCGCAGTTTTGGAAAGTGGGGTGCTGGAACTTCTTATCGCCATTGGATTTGTCCATCGGTCCACCAGAATTGAAGTCTACCTTACACTTCTTGTCCTCATGATACCCTTGTGATTCTCTGATCTCCATTTCGACCTTGAGGGAACATCGGACAATTTCCTCATAGCTGTTGAAGTCATGGATCGCTAATGCTATCCACAAGCTAGGCTTCAGCCCACCAAAGAAGCGGTTAACCTTTCATTCGGGGGTAACGACAAAGCCGGAAGCGTATCATGCAAGCCTTGTGAATTTTGCCTCATACGCTCCAACAAATTCTTCATCTTTTTTCTTGAGGGAAAGGAATTCCCTTTCCATCTTAAGCCAGAGGGTGTGTGGAAAATATTTATCGAAAAACATCTTTCAGAATTCCTTCCATTCCAAAGCCTCAATATCCTCCTCATGCTTCGTATTTTTTATCAATGTCCACTATTGATCAGCTTCACCCTCCATACGATAAGCAGCCAGGAGAACCTTCTCTTGTTCAGAAAATTGGAGGATGAATAAGATCTTTTCAATTGAGTTGATCCATTTTTCAGCGACCGTGTGATCAGATGATCCACTAAATGTAGGAGGCCTTTGTCTCATGAAGCTCTCGATAGTGACTTGTTCATTCTTAGGGGGGGGGGGGGTTGAACGTCCCTCTTTACCCATGTTTCTATTAAAAACTTGAGTTAGGTGATAGAGAAGCGTGACAAAGTTCGCGATTCCCGCTCCCATTGGATTTGGAATCTCACTAGTACTGTCATCACACTGATCTTCACAACGGTTGTTAGCCTAAGTCCTCCTATTACCGACCATTGGATGGAATAAAAGTAAAGTTAGGGGTAACACATAAAGGGTAATCCAAAGAAAAAAGTTGATGACTTATAAATAAACTTTCTTTTCCTTAACTCATGAGTCTATAAGCTTCAATCTAGGATTTTCATGATCTACTTTCGAACATATATTCTTAGGGGCATTTTTTTAATTCCCTTAATAAGGGTTCATAAAAAGATTGTGAAATTACCAAAGCATATCCCCCGAGAGTGTCGTAACCAAGAGTGCAGCAAGTCCCGTTGTCGTGCACCAGTTCCCGTTCGAGTCTATCTCAAAGTGGTGTTTTCGGGTTTTACCCCTAGGATACATCTGTGCCAGAGCCGCCTCTACCTGCTCGTATCCAGACATGGATGTATTTGCTTGATAAACCACTTACTCAATACTTACCAAAACATAGGGATGTTTTTGTTATACTTATTCTTATCTCTAAGGCTTTACTAGGTTTTTTCTAATCCTAATCCCAAAAATAACCAAACCTATCCTCTGATACCAACTATGACAACCCTGATTTTTATTACAACATAAACATTCTTTATTACATAAAACATCACTTGATACAACAAAGAAGATCAAGAGGTTTTGTGTCTTTGGGGATTAGGATCATTACATAAAAACTTGAAACACGAAAAAAACATCTTTATTGAAAACTTCCTTTACATGACCACTCCATTCCCTCGTACTTAGCATTGCATGGGATAACCTGAGGACATGCATAAGAAAAGGGTGAGCTATGAAGCCCAGTAAGGCAGTACACATGGAATAACATGAGGAGTAAAATACATGTTAGGCAATAGTCATGTCAATAGAGAATAAGATAAACATGAACATAAAGGCGTGATAAATCATGATAATCATAACATGGAAATGTGGCAACAACACTTAACATTGAATTAGCATGAGCCAAGGCTCATTGCAAATGGAGCATGAGTAAACCCTCATTGCACATGAAGCACGAGTAAAACCTCATTACACTTGAATTAGAATGAGTCAACATTCATTGAACATGACGTATCATGATACTATACTCTACCCAATTCATTGGATCGGTATAAGGGCACACCCTTCTTAAACATTTCATTTCATGCATAAGTGTGCCACATGGATAATAAAACATGGATTCATAAAACATAATATTTTATTCCACAATAAAGGAATGTGGAATTAATACATGAAACTATACAATAAATAAGTAAATGTGCATAATGTTTAATACCCTTGATGGATAAATGGGCATGGTATTCACTACACAATGACATTGGCTTAGAAAATTGGTGCGATTTCGGCAGCGTAACAGCGGGACATAAGAATTCATAAAAAAGGTTGATGAGAGAGAAAGGGGTTACTCATCATATTTACATGTAATGGACAGTAAGGAGGTCATATAGATACATGTCCCAACAATTGAAATGGAATTTATATTCTTGATTCAAAATTATTGCTTGAATTTAAAAGAAGAGAGAGAAGTTCCTTTCGGAATTTCGGCATAGTAACGGGTTTACATGGGAGGCATTTAATGAGAGAGAAAGGGGTCTCCCATCATTCAAACATAAAGAGGGAAGTATGAGGGAGGTGAGAAACCATACCCCAGCATTCATAATTAAAATTAAAATGGAAAAACAACTTAATGAAAATTGGAAAAAAAGAGAAAGGAAGAAAAAACCCTTACTTGGAAGTGTGCTTCCAAAGGCTAGAGAGAGGCTTGTGAGAGGATTCTTTGGAGCTTGGGGAACCTTGGGAGGATTCTAGAGAGAGTAGGGCAGAGGTTGGACGAACTCCAAAGGATTTTAGTGAGGAGGAAGTGGGAGTTTGGGTGGGTTTATATAGGAAAGGTGAGAGAATTCTTTATTATTTAGGTTTGGGACCCCTTATATTAAACTAATCCAAACCACAAAACACCCCATGGTTCTTGCCCATGGTTTCTGGAAAAGTAAAGAGGAATTTTTTTTTTCAAGGACAAGGTCAGAACTTATTAAAATATTAGGGTTGCTTATGTGGAGGTGAGTCACACTCCCATGGAAATTAATTTAAAAAGGCAAAGTGTTGAATATGTCTTGAGGGGTTCATTAATTCTTTGAAAAGTAAGTCAAAAAAACCCAAAAATCACATTATTTTAATGATAAAACATATATTGGCCGAAAATAAGGATTATGGTATTTTATTAAATCACCAATGGGTCATTATGATGTCATAAAACACATTATATATTTAAATGGTATTTAATTTTTACCCAAAAATTTGACTGTCTCAGAAAATTATGAAAAATTCACCGTTGGATAATTTCGAGGTCCTGATTCCAGAAATGAAATTTATTTTATCTGAATAATTTTCTAAATATGTGAATTTTCACTTTTAAAATAAAAACCGACATTTATCGAAAATTCACAGGTTTTGACAGAAATGGATTTCAAACCTTAATAAAATTTTTAATTTCATTCATAAAATTATAAGATCATTTATATTTAATAAAAATTAATTTAATAATAATTTTATTATTTTATGAAAATATTATTTAATTCAAAAAATCCCTTAATTTAATAAAATAGATTTATTAATTAAATAACAACTAAAAACACCATTTGTACTTTAAAAACTATTTACAATGTATCAAAAATGACTAGAAATTATATTCATTATTATATAAAAAAATAATGTACATGAACATAGTACTACTTATTTTTTACATAACCCCTTAAAAAAGCCGCATAAGACCTAAGGGTAAGGTGTGTGATGGTGACAGACTCTTGGGGTGGCTCGGATAACATCGCTCGAGTGGTAATTTCAATTAACTTTCACTTTTCCCGTAGACGGTCACATTCGAGCTTGACATAATAAAGCTCATCTTGGGCTGGGTCAAGGGCGAAGCCCAAGGATTCCACCTCTTTTTCGAGCTCCGACAAATGGGCTTCATATGGGGAAATTCTGCTGGATGAGGCCATCACTTCCTTTTTCTAAGTAAAATTGGGTTCGTTAAAGCCTTATATTTATACTAATCATGTGATCACTATTGAACCACTATATTAACAACGCTCAAAATTCTTAACATAAAACCAAATAAGTTTACATCTTATAAAAACATTTTTTCATAAAGAGAAAATTAATAAGATCAAGAGGGATTTCCATTAATGAAACATTGGGTCGTTACATACCACTTTTCCTTTTATATAATATGGTGTACACCTTTTCTAACTATGTTGCGGACTTGTCTCTATCAATCCCTCCCCTAGAAAATTGTTTTTCCCTAAAGATTAATGATGGGCGGTCATGTGACATAGGTGAGCCAAGATATTTCCCAAATTCACCATATTTCACGAACCGAATTAAAAAATAAGAAGTTTTAGTTTGATATAGGTGTAGTTCTCACCATCCTTCCATCAAGTTGAGGATGCATCTCCCACTGAGAATGGGATTCTTCAGGCGACTCCTTATTGTTCGACCCCTATAAAAATCCACATCCTAAAAAACTACCATAAAAATAGACTACAAAATACAATGATTCTTCGTGACCTACTACACCATTATGCCAGCATGTGTAGTGGAAGCTATAGTTTCCATAGAAACCTCAGTCTTCCCTGGATGTTCCTCATGACACACATTTGATAGAGAAAGGGTAATCACGTCATGTGTGGTCATAAAGAGCACACCCTACATGGTGCGTACAATATGTTCCAGCATCCACTCCCAAAAATGCCCAGTCACCTCAAATAATTCAAGGACCTCCATTATATAATTCATCATCTATTCATGGTCCCGATGGTGTTTCTGGATTGAGTTCAGGGTCATGTGGTTCTACTGGAGTTGATGGAGCACCTCGTCCCTCGACATTTTCATCATAGTCATGCGATGACAATTTTTTTTTCTTGATCCAATGAAAAAAGAAGTGCACAGTCTAGTCACATGTGGATGTTTTTTTAATGTTGTGACATTGTGGACACTAGATACCACATCATGTGTGATCAAAAGTGAAAACTTGATGAAAAACAGTCATGGTTCATCCGATAAAGTTGAGAGACATCAGTGCATAACACTACAGAAGAAGAAATAGGAGTGGACACCACTGTGATTCTGGAAGTACACCTCATCACTTTAGATGTGGGGTTTTTTAGGATGAATAGTTATGTAGATCAGAAGAAGTTGTTATTAACTTTATTTACTAGAAGTAGCAAAATAGTGCGAGAAAGGAGAGTGCATTGTCGCTAGTCACCCGATGTGCATGCGTCAGCTACTACAGAAGTCGTCAACAATGAGGGGAGGAAGAGAACACTAGAATTAAATGGAATGGGATGGTGTGATATTTTATTAATCCTTGTATTAATAATCAAGGTGGAGCCATCATTTCGTGCCTTACATTGAAGACATTCCTGTTGGGGGCGTGTCGTATTAGAGGGGTAGGACGCCTCGTAAGCCCTTAGGGGAAGTTTGGGAAAAATGATGGAGACTAAGGATAGAATAATTGTATATTACCAAGTATAAATAGAATTATAGATGATGAGAGATGGAGAAGAAGAAATGTATAGAGGAGACACTCGAGGGACCCTGGTACACTCACCCAAGCCACAGTGACTGAAGTTCCATGATCTATGGCCAAATCATTAACTGAATAATCCCTTCTAACCCTTAGATCACCACCCCACTCTTTATAACAAATTCCCTTCCCCCCAATTGGACTATTCTAACAACCTTACCCATTCTAGAATTATCACTTTTCCCTCTCTAGAATCATGTGTAAACCAATTCCAACTGTGGCTGGGCTTGATCTCTATCAATGTCCCACACTGCTAACGAGTACAATCAACCCAACGTAGAATAAATTTGTAATCATCCTCAAACAAAATAAGTAATAATAAAACATATAATATCCAAAAATAATACAACACATGAGTAAACAAGTGCACTCATATAACTAATAGAAATAGAATAAACATACAGCAAACAAAGGTAAAGAGAACATAGTCTCCACTCTAACCCCAAAAAAACAAGGACCAAAATATATTTAGAGGATCCATAATATTCACATAAGGATAACACTCTACCTAAAACAGTCCAACATGAGAGTTCCTAAAAAATCTGGTACTACAAAAAATCCCATGAAATATCAAGGTTATTAAGGATAATCTATAAAAGCATGAGAAACATCAGCGATCCATGGATAGAGATCTACAAACCATGAAGTACCATTATAGTCTAGATTATGAAAATCATCTATTGACCACCTAACATCTCTATAGAGATGATAACAGAATCCCCATGATGCATAGTCATAAGTAAAATTATTCACATAACACTGCCACTATAAACACCGCCCATGCCCAATCACCACTCACAGTAGGTCAACTACTAGATACACTACATAAAAGAGCACACAAACTAGAGGAAAAACCCCAAAATAAAATACCCATCCACTACAAAGGTAAATAGACAAGGAAAATAAAAAAAATAACCCTACCACACACCTAACTATCATTGTACTTATCATTCACTTAATATTTTAACAATCGCATTTTTAAGGGTCCTAAAAATTTCATTTACTGTATTTATGTTATAATTATTATTATTTTAAGATAATATGTCACCAAATCAAAAGAATAATATAAGGATTCAAGTGTGTGGGTGACTTTTTCATAATCACATCATAGTAGGAACAAAACACTACCTAGTGGTGTGCCACCAATCAGCTTATAATAATTGATAGAACCCCCCCCCCAAGGATAAAAAGATAACAATATAGCCGTTAGAAGATCACTAGACAATCTATGGTATCTATAGTTTTTTGGAAACCCATAGGAGTACCACCGGCTACCTGGTGCAGGATACTGGCTACCTGGTGGAATCATGACAAATAGTTAAGAGGATCATTTATTATGGTAAAAAAGAGAATGTATCTTCCCTAAATGCATTGACGCCAATTCACCCAATTGAATTGTATATTATTATTGATTACCTTGTCACCTATAAATAGGCCCCTTGGAGGCATGGAATCATACTTTAAATTCAATTCTCAACTATAATTCGGTATGTTCTTAATTTTGGTTATTCTTACTCTCTCAATATCAACCAAAAGTGTACATTCTGGGTAAATAATTCTCACTTATTCTTCATTATTTTATCCCTTATAGTGTTATTTCTCATTCATTTATATATTGACATGGTCATTCAGTGAGAATATGCTTAAAAAATTCTCCTACATCATCATTCTTTCTTGTTCAGAGCTGAAAACCATTAAAAGTGACAGATTTAGGTTTCTTGAAAAAAACTCTAAAAATCAAGAAATTTTGTTCTCCTTGAGATTTATGGTTAAAACCATAAATAGTATATGGATCATTTTAATTCTAGTTTCTTATTGTGACTAATTAAAAAGAATGGGTGTTTTGGTATCTCAGTTATTGTTAAAGACAATGAATGATAAAATTAACCCTTATGAAATTGAGGAGGGAAACATGGGGGTTCATAAAAGAGATTTAGTTGAACTCCTTTATCAAATAATGTTCCATATTTATTTTATTTTTTAGTCACATATTTGATTAATTTTCACTATGGTATGTCATTTGTTCTTCAATACACTTTGTATCTATACATTTGGTTGTTATATCATCATTGCACTTATATATTTGAATTATGATATCCTTAATCATTTCATTTCAATTATTACCAAATGGTTGATTTTTTAATACACTTATATGCTTCTACTCTTATATTTTTATATTTAATCAAAAACTGTTACTCTTTTATAAAGTATTTTATTTTTTAGAAGGGGTTTTTACTTTATGAATTATTTTTTAGTTTTATTTTTAAAAGAAAAATTACTCACCTTTCTCCATATTTTAGTTTGACATAAACTTGGTATTAGATGAAATATTGAATTGCAAATTTTCTGCATTTTTTCTTTTCTCTTATTTTCAAATTATTCAATTCTCAATTAGTTTTCAAAATCTTCTACCAATTTTTCAAGAACCGTTTTCTTAAGAAGAATTATTCTTATTATACCTATGGTTTTAAAAATGGGATATATATGGGTAATGCACCTTGTTTTAATGGTTTAATCTACAGTTATAGAATTACATGTATGTCAACATTTTTTAGAAGTAATGGTTATCCTCTATATAAAATTACCATGTATGGTTATACTCTTACTAGTAAAAAAGAATAAAATTTAACACCCAATGATATTTTGATTTTTAATTAGTTGATAAAGATAGAAACACCCTCCACTTTAGTTTATACCAAAATGATTTTAATTTTATATTTGTATTCATAACATCTCATAAAATCTAGAATCTCCTAGAAGTCACTCATATGAAACAATGTTGAAATAATAGATTATATATATATAGATAAGTATATTAAATCATTATTATTCATCCCAATGATTATATTACTACATTTTTTAACACATTTAACTGATATATGAAATTCAAGAAATACTTTTCACGACACACATTCAATAGAAACTTTAGTCATGAAAATACTTTATGTTTTAATGAGAAATATGGAACCAAAATAGATGATGATTCGAGAACCTAAAAACATAAAGAACATGTTGGATGATGATTTTATCAGATCCCTCATAACATTTGGGATAAATATTATTAGACAAGATGAGAAAAAAGATTATTTATGGAGGTTAGAAAGAAAATTTCATCAATGATACCAAGGAAGACTTGTCTAGAAGTAACATTGATATCTATAATCTTGTTAAGAAGATGAAAAAGTTGATGAAAAATAAAACACCCCACTACACAACTATAAAGGTTAATCAAGAATCAGAATTTTCATAGGTTGAAAAAATGATCTTATCAAGTCAGACAGTCCCCTGAACAATGAAAAGGCAATGAAGAAGAAACAAGGTAAGAAAGATTTTAATTTCAAAACTAGATGTGATGGTCATGAATCAATTTCTTCATCTAAATCAATTGATGAAAGTGAGAAGTGATTTATGGACAACATTGAGGTATGATATGAAGTCAATTCAATTAATTATACCCCCTCCACATCTTTTTCTACTTCTCAAATCTCTTCTCTGAGTTATGAATATATCCTCGATGCTAAAGATAAACATAAAAATGTTTTTTGTGAACTCACTTCGAAATTTAATTATCATAAAAAAGAAATAAAATGTAGTTATTTTTTAAATACGATCAACATTTAAAAGATAAAGATTATTTGGTTCCAAAATTAAAATAATAAAAAAACATTGAGAATTGGAAATCTCAAAATTAAATATTTTAAAAATAATATTTCATAATTCACCCATGGTGATCAATATCTAAAAATGATTTTGGGCCTTCAACATTTTTTTAAAATTAATTCAAGAAATGAATTTTCAAAACAATCCAGTATTTCCAAAAATTCTATATAGACTACCTTATAAAAGGGATGTTCCCACAATAAAATTTGTAATTATTATAAAGAAATTGGGAATATTATTTTTCAATTAAATTTAATTAATTTAATATATAGTAGACTAAATAGCATTCATATCTCATCCCATATTTTGAATAGAAAAAAAAATCTAAAAAAGGTCAGATTCTAAAGCATTCATTATCATACTTTAATGGACCCAAAATATGGGTCATGAAAGATTTAGTCTCTTGATATTTTGTATGAAAAGTGTCTCAAAAATAGAACCAAAGAATATGAATAGTATATAACTAGTGGTTGTCTGAGGAACATGTGTGGGGATTCTTCTAAATAAAATCATCTTGAAAAAAAATTATGAGGATATGTCACGTTTCAAGATGATTCAAAAAATAAAATCACTAGTATTGGTACAATCAGTTTCTCTAAATCAACTTTAATTAAATAAATTTTATTTTTTAATTAATTAAAGAATAATTTACTAATTATTAGTCAATTATGTATTAATCGATTTAGAATTACTTTTGAATTTATTTTTTTCAATTTTTTATCTGTAAAGTTATTTTTTACCTCATCTAAATTTAATAATGTTTATATTATTTTAAAACTGTTCAAAGACATGGAATTAAAAAGATACAAAGAAAACATGAAATAAACATAGGCTAGAAGCCAAGGATACTCAAACTCGAGACCTCATCTACACCCCATAGTGCCACTTCCACTGAACTAAGCCATGGGGGAATGTTTATATTATAAATTTAAAATCACCTATTATCCAAAATGATAAGAGTTTAAGCGAAAAAGATAATGAGTCTTGTATTTGGCAAACTACATGTTCATTTTAGCACAAACAAATTAGCTTAACTCAACCATAACTATATTGTAGGATATTTACTGATTTTTTTTCAAAGAAAACTTTTTTTATGAACCACTCAATGTTGGATAGCAACCCATCTCATCCATTAATTCTAAAAAGTATGTTTCCTCCTCTCAATTCTTAGAACATGTAAACCTTAATCATTTTGGACCGAATAATTCCACCTATATAATAAATAAATCATAAAACTTTGTAATTATTGATCATTATAATAGATATACCTAGGTTTATTTATTGTCTTATGAAAATGAGGCTTTTAGGGTCTTAATAAATTTTTCCAAATAGTCAAAAATGAATACGAATATAAGATCTTATACCTATAAGTGACCACAGTGGAGAATTTGATAACAAATTATTTGATGAACTTTATTCTTATCAAGGTTATCATCATTCCTTCTCCACTCCTAGAACACCTCAACAAAATGGGGCTGAAAAAAGATGAAATATGGACCTTAAAAGATTTTTATAGAACGCATCTAAATGAATTTAAATCCATCAATACATTTGGTTGAGGTGGTTGTTACTAATTGTTATATCATTTAACATGTTCTCATAAAATATATCAATAGAAACACCACTTATAAAATTTGGAAAGGAGTACTTTATAAAGTCAAATATTTCAATTTATTTTAGTGTAAATGTTTTATCTTAACACCAAGGACCACATAAGAATGTTTAACCCCAAATTAGAAGATGGTGTCTTTATTGGTTACTCAAATTCATGTAAAGCCTATGTATTATTCGATAAAAGAAGAAAAATAGTTCAAGAGTAAATTTACATAAGGTTTGATGGGATTATATCAAAATATTATCCTCAGGGTGATAATGACATTGAAAAATATAGCTTAACCTTACCAAAATATCAATCATCAAGATAAAATGATGGTGAAAAAGAAACCCCATATACTTCACTACTAAAATAATGGGTTTAAGGAAGAGGCCATCTTAGAGAGATAATTATCAGTGTATTATAATATAATGATCATAGTAAAATATAAGGCTTAAATAATGTTTAACATCAAGTTTTTTCTCCTACTTTGATCTTCAAACCCTTGATGATGTTGTTAATAATGAAAACTAGATACTTACCATAAAATAGAAGATAAACCAATTTCGAGGGATAAGTTTTCATACTTTTATGGAATGACCCAATGTCCATGCCATTATTAGCACCGAATGTATTTTTGAAATAAGATCGGTGAGCAATATAATATCACTAATAACAAGGCTAGACTTGTTTCTAAAGGATAAAATCAAGAAGGTATTGATTTAATCTTCTAAGTGTAATATAAGTGTGTATTTTTGAGAATTATATTAAAATATCAGTAAATATTATGTTTCTCAAAACCCTGAGAAAGAATATTTTATGTTAAATTTATATTTAATTTATATATATATGAATAAAATGAATACATTGTCTTATGATCAGTTCTTCGATAAAATTATTTATCTTCCAAAAGTCCCTTTTCAGATTGTATTAGTTGTGATGTGAAGATCCAAAGGTAGAATACCTCTGGTAGTGATCCACACATCTTCATTTGATCTCTCAGTAGTGCCAATTGATTTTTAAGAGCTATCACGGTGAATCAATTTTCCAGTATCATTCATGGTGATCACTTTCCATTCTATTTTGAAAGGACCACTCTTGTGTTTCTAGTTCTTGAGATGGATAGATAAATGAATTAGAAATAGAATTCATTGTGTGTGAAAATTCTCTATATCTTGATTAACCCTACACAATAGACATAATAATCAATTTATAGAGGTAGGGTTTTGTTTAAAATATTATTTAATTCCATAACATATCTTAAAAAACATAATAACCATCATAACACTTGATGTCATGAAATATTTATAATTATAATATTATTATTTTACGGCATGTGCTAACTTGCATAGTGATGAATATTATTTACCTCTTGGTCTATTTGAAATTATTTACATTTATTGAATACCTAAATAAAATATTTTGTTATCATAAATAAATATTGTATTCAATAAATAATAAATAAACATTAATTAAATATTAAATAAAATAAATAAATATATTTTATTCACATTTCAGTGAATAAATATTCATTTAATTTATGCTATGAAGGAAACAAGAATTAATATTATTCCTCAGTATTGAGAATATTATTTATTCCATTAATTAAATTCAAATAGAATTTAATCAACATCAATGGAAACACTTAGTGTGTGACCCTCTATGATTCTTTCTTATTGGCATTAAGAGGTATTGCCTAAAGTCCAAGATTACTGTCTAACAATGGGTAAATTCATCCAATAGAAAGAACTTAATTTTTCAACAATGACATCCACATACAAACATTCACTATATAATAGAATCCCCTTTTTCACAATATCTCATCAAGAAGGATTCACGTCCTCATAATAAACCTAGATGCTTGATACGTCTTTCATTGACTATCTGAAATAAACATCATTATACCATAGCCATGAAATTTAATGAAACAATTATATTTCAACCATAGGGCCAATATATAAATTTCCATAAATATGGAAGATACAAATCCTTCCACAAATTATTAATTAAAAACATATCATTCTAGGTGCACCCAATGTATCCAACTTCACTATAAACTTTTATCATCATGGTTTAAAAAATACATCTAAGTGATTCATAATAAGAAATAATAATAATATTAAAGAATAAGGACCATTATACACACTCAGATATAATAACATATGATAACACTAATACATGTGGAATTCCTACTTATGGGTCCCTTCTCATAATCTCTCATCTTGGAGATTACCAATTGTGAACTTCATTAGAAGAAGCATAATATTCTTACGAGTACTCACACCTAAAAGTTGATGTACTATGTACCCCATCATATTATTTTTTTTGAATTTAAAACTATATTTAGGAGATATTATCATGGAATCTAAAGGTTCTCATCATATATGAGAACTTTTATAACCTTATTAGTGCGACAGATACTCTAGGACATTATCACAACAATTTTATTCAGAAGAACAATCAATATGTGATAAGATATTTAAATTAATATTCATTTCATTTAATATACATGTAATCCAAATTATAATGTTTCTGGTTTTAGGGAACCAACACCAATAAACCCCCAATTGTACTAGAAAATGAATGGTTATTCATCAAATGTTAAACATTATTCAGTTGAGTATGGCTACAACTGTTATGCCTTTCAGGTTTCCATGCTTAGTGTTCAAACATCCACATGCCTATTAAAAAAATAGATTTAGTGAAAAAATTAAAATCTTGAGAATTACTTCATGTAGTGATATAACTGAGTATCTTCCTCCTATTATCATGCTAGAATCCTGACATTTTGACTAATTCCATATTCAATTATTATCATTAAATGATAAATCTATTTCTTTTTCTATAACCAAAACATGGAACAATATGTCGCTAAAATTCTTCTTAAGATTCCTTAGAAGCCGCAACGAACTCAGATTTGGTAGATTTCAAAACAACTAGCTATAATATGTATTTCATGCATATGAAATTATGAAATTTTTTATGATACTAGATGAAATTAATCTAATTATAGACATGAGTTATGTTCCCTTGATCACTAGTATTCCCACTTCTCAAAATACCATGAAATCATCCAATTCTACCTTTCCAAGTACTCTCAGACAGTTCTCACTTCATGTTTATGTAATTATGTTGGATATTTTTTATATACCCCTTTCATGATTTATTTAAAATTAATATCAAACATCAACACAGATCATGGAACATGATATTAATTCCTAGAACATAATCTTGTTAAATTATTTCAATCCCTACAATCTATTCCTATTCCCATTCATCTTCTACTAGACGAATTATATGTTAATAAAAATTCAGTCTCGAATTTTTTCAACATATATTTTTCAATATGTTGTTAATATATATATTATGACTATATTTAGATAATTCATAGATCCATTTTGTAGATCTTGTTCCCTAGAACATAATTTCTACCTTATTACATACTTAGATAAATATCATTACTTAATATTAACAAACTAGTAAGACATAAAATTTGTTTTCTGTATGTTATCAACATATTTATCTTAAAAACTAATAAAACTTCCACTAACTAGTTAGTGACACATGTCACTCATTTTTTTCCAAATGAATATTCTATGATCACTTTTCATGATTAATTCATAAGTCCATGTATTCAAGTGGCATATCGTATTGATGTTTATTGTCATCACCAACCCTTTTAGTTATATACCATAGGGTTTCTTTTTTCTCACTTCATATAGACATATTTCATTAGGAATTATCTAAATGAGGTGGCCGAAAAATCAATTTCCCAATATGATAATCATTGAAACATGACTTTACAGGTTGAATTCAAAAAGGATTTTAGTCATGATGAGTAGTGAATATATTTTTTAATAGAATAAACCTTTCAATAATCTATCATTCTTTAATGGAACTATCTTATACCATCCATATGTAGTTTCTATTGAATACTAACCAACACTATCAAGTTATTGAAAGAATAAAAATATGGAGTCCCCAAATCTTGATACATGGAGTTCATTATTTGAATATATATATAAATATATATACATATATATATATATATATATATATATAATTTTCAACCATACCATATTACCATCGACTTTTTCATTTTAGGAATTAATATTCTGAAAGAATAACACATGTATCGCCATTTATGGTGAACATAATGTGTATCAAGAGCCTTAAACTACAGAAGTTGTGTATTCTCCCATAACATCAAATATATAGGATTAATTTATGGAAATATATTTGATCTAGATTAGTTATTAATATCCTTAGTAGTTATAGAATCATTAAATCAGACACACTATAGTGTTTTGATGTTCATTTGTAGCTAAGACCTACTTTAAACAAATGGGTTTCAACAAACACTTGTGATAATTTTCTAATAGATTCTAATCATATAATAATTGATATGATATCCATTAAACTATAAAATTGGTTTAAAAATAGTTATTTCACTTCTATTTGAAAAATATTTCTTTGAAGTAATAATGGAAGATTTTAAATATATATAAGACTCATCATTGATCTTCCTTTTACTGTCATCATTACAATGATTTATATAATAAAGCATGGGTTAGGGATAAAATTTACTCCACATATATGATCAATGATTACTTGGATGAGAAATATTATGACAATCCATCTCTGAGAATCCTTTAGCCATGTGAACTCATTTACTTCACTAAGTATTCCAAAAATTTCTCATGAAGTATATTATGTTATCATTAGCATTATAATAGTTCACAATGATATGTTAAAATAACTCTAAATGTTTTATGATATACCATTCCTTAAAAATGATTCTTTATCAAAATATTGATATGTAGTTTGTATTCATATCTAGTATCTTAGTATAATTGAGAAAAAAATACTTCATTGGAAATAAGTAAGTCAACTAATATTATCTTTACTTGAAAAATAATATTATTAACCTAATTGCATAAGAGTCTTATTTTATATTAATCATTTATTGTAATGGATATTTATTATTAAAGAGTTACTAAACCATTAGTTTAGTATTAAATTACCATAACAATATTTATTCCAAAAAGAAAAAACGTCTCATTGTGTATAGATGAAAACTGAGATAGATGTTTTTCTAACACTTATTGAAAACATAAATCAATCCAAACAAACAATGAAAAATAGTTAGCTACCCTTGGTAGACATAGGAATAACCCTTTCTCAACACCTTTTGAAATCACTCTAGAACCATTCTAATCATTATCATTTCTATTCTTTAAATACATGTATGTTTTAGGGATATTATATTTTGTATACACAATTGTCGAATAGAAACTTGAGGAATATACCTAAAGTTGGTGCAACTGCTAGTTTCTTCAATTCATTGCAATTTATTTTACAGTTTCCATTCATTAAACATAAGAGGGAAATAACCACATGTTTATTCTTCTTCCTTTTAATATTTTCACTCTTTAATGGATACCATATTGGGTTTTTTTCTTTATATTATCCATGTTATCTTCAGTCTTGTTTTCAAAAAAAATCAACACAAGGGGTGGAGAAAAGGTTTCAAACAAACCTTATTATCTTGGTGAAGAATGTAAAAATGTTTCCATAGAGACTTATCCATTTCATTTATAAAGGCTTGAAAAAATAAGGATAATTTTTTTTATGAATAATAATATAAGATTAATGTATAATTTATTATCAAAATGGAAGCCTACTATTTCTAACTAATCAATATACCCCTATATTTTGAAACCATTATTAGCAGCAAGATTCCATTCTTTAAGTTTACATTAATATAGTGCATTGGAGATTTTAGTTATTTGAATTCTTTCCTTATATTTCTCAATAGAGATAGATATTATGGTGTGATTATCCATGTCTGTAGGTTGTATCATCAACTATTTGGAAAAAATAATACAAAATAAATATAAAGAATCCTCAACATATCTATTGTAGGCATCCTTTTTACCTGTTCTCACTTGTTGCAGTGGAAAATAGGAGTAAGGTATTTTAAAAAATATACAAAATTTTTGACAATAATGCATTACATAAATGATGGTACCATATCAAAAAAATTATTTTTATAAAAATACCCCAGTTTAAAGAATGATCACACTATTTTTATAGTTTTTATTTCCATTTTATATAATAATTAAAATAAATTTGAATTACTTTACGTTATTAAAATTTATGTGATAAATAATAATTATTTTATTTTATTAATTGTCCCACTATTTTAACAAGTTTTAATATCCCTCACCATTAAATTGATAATGTCTAGTTTCCAGAAATTTCTAGTGGAATGGATCCATATTTACTATCTTAATGAACTGTAATTTGGCTATCCAAACCATATGAAGGTATTTAGGTTGGTAGTCCTATCAACTATGGTCATGCAACTCCTCAATCTGTTGAGTGTAATCCACAATCCCGAAATCCTCTCTTGGATTTTCTCATCACATAACTCCCAAATTTTATTAAAATATTTAAGGCTATTAAATTCAATAGAAGTTCAGTTAAGTCCACCAAAAACCTTCATGAAAACTCCTCGATGAAATTAAGAGTCTATACTTTTTCCATGAAAATACTTGTTTCTATGATTTTATTTCCAATTAAGTAATGGAAGATGTAGTGTAACATAATATTGACTTGGGGGATTATATTTCATTATGCCTAAATTTCATATTATTTTTAATTTTACATGACTTGTTAATATTTTGTTGATTTTACCTCATTAAAAACCCATATTGGAAAACAAATTAAGCCTAATCCATTTATTTAAATTGAATATTTTCACATTAATCCATTTAATTATGTGTTCCCTATATTTAATCCATTAAATAAATAATTTTTCGAAAAAAATAAATAATTAAATAAATATCACATTCATGATAATATTTAATGGTTTATTTAATGATCAGACATTAAGCCAACCTTTGACCTAGGGGAAATTCCTTATGTCAGTCTTGGCACGATATACAACCTTACACCTAAACACATATGTACCACCTGGGTTGTAATCATCATGGTTCCATCTTGAACCGCCTCTACATGCATGAGATAATCCATTAATTTAAATTATTTATAAATCACATTCATGTGAATGGAACCAATGAATTGGTTAAAGATGGATTAAATAAATAACCTTCGAAACAAAAGTCATAAATAATAATGGAGGGAGAGATGACACAAACTCCATAAAATTAATTTAATAATTAATATTGAAAACCCTAGTATAAAATTAAATTAAATAAATTTTATCAACTACGTAGTTCTGGGTTTATGTCATGAAGACTCATAAATTTAACATATATTAAAAAGTAAACCTGTTAACAGTTATTTATTATTATTTCCTTTTTATCAAGGTAGATATTATTTAATGAATTGGTTAATTAATCTGATTTCATCTTAATGACCATAAAAATCTTTATAGAGATAACCATCATTATGGAATTAGTAGAAAATAAATAGTATAACCAATTATTACAGATTATATAACAAATTAAAAGAGAATTTAAAATTTTTTAAAACCATTATTAAATAGTCAAACAAAATAGGTATCAATCAATAAAATATATTTTTAATGTTTCAATTATCGATTTATTGTAATTTAATTCTTCAATTAATTGTTTGACCAAATGACATATAGTATTTGAATACATGCACTATATCCCTTATTTCATGTGTCTACTTCTCTTGCTAAATGGGTCGTTGTGTATTTCAGATGTGGGAAGTGATAAACTACATGATGTGTACACCACATACACATTTTGTATATCATAAATTCTTCAGGCTTTGAGTCTCATGCAGTTTAACCATAAGGACACATAAATTATGTGATTAATATAACTAACTTGTGTAGACAACAAGGTGAGTATACCAGCTACATGCCATGTAATCCATCATCATGTGTTACATGTTGTCCTGGTCTACATGCAACATGAAATAAATGAACCTTGTTAAATGAACTACTCAGAACATTTCATATCACTCAATACATCTAGGTTTAGTGCACATGGGTACTTGTTGTGTACTCTAGTTACACACTGTGTAACCCAGTTTTACTGTAAATTTCTTTGTCACTTATAGATGTTATCTTTTATCATTCTTCTTTTGTTCCTAGAATATTAAGAAAGTGAAACAATGAACAAACATGATTAAAATGTTGATAACATGTTAACTCAAAACAGACTAAAGAAAGAAAAATATGAAATTGAAACACTAAACCCCAATTGTCTATAGATCAACAATAAAATAAATAATTATAAATTTAAAACATGATCACTCTAGTACCACATGAAGGTTCTAGGAACAATAAAAGAATGAAATGGTGGGAATTATATTAAAATTTCTTTTACAATTTAGTCACCCGACACCCCGAGTGAGGATCCTTTAAGTTAAATTTATTATTAATTTATTTAGATATGAAAAAAATAAATACCTTATCATAGGATTCTTTCTTCAATGAAATATTTGATCATTTGAAAGACCATATTTGGATGGTTTTCATTATGATGAGAAGATAAAAGGGTAGAATCTCTCAAGTGGTGATCCCCAAATACTTCATTGATATATGATTAATGCCAACTGATTTTTGTGTGCAAGTGCAGTGAATGAATTGTGTTGTATCATTCATTTTGATTTTTTGTCCTTAAAAATTGAAAGAATCACTCTTGTGTTTCTCATTCTTGAGAGGGAGATAGAAATGAATTTGATTGGTAATTATTTGGGAACAACAATTCTCTATATCTCATTTATCCCAACACCATAAACATAACCATTTATTGATATAGTTTGGGTTTAGGTTGAAATAAAATTTATTAATGTTCCAACAATAAAATAATATAATAGACCTCATAAAACCCCATACCATAATATACTAATAGTCATAACATTATTATTTTATGGTGTGCACTAACATGCACAATGATGAATATTATTTATTGGCTTGGAAATAAACATTAATCGCCAGATGGAGTCTTGGTCCATTCGATATCCTCGACATTTATTAAATACATCAATGAAATATTTTTTTCTCTTAAATAAATATTTTATTCACAAACTAGTAATTAAATATTTATTAAATATTCAATAAAATAAATAAGTAAAATTTATTCCCAATCTACTGAATAAATATTTATTTAATTTGTGCGATCATTAAATCAAGAATAAAATTATTCTTTGGTCTTGATAATAATATTTATTCCACTAGATAAACTCAAATATAATTTAATTTAGATTGATAGAAACACTTAGTGTGTAACCTTCTTTGAATATTTACCATTATAATTAGGCTGGCTTACCTAAAGTCAAATACTATTACCTAAAAATGATTTAAGGAACCCTAAATAAAAACTTAATGTTGAAAAAATGACATCAACATATAAACATTAACTGTGTAATATAATCCATTTGTCATAATATCTCATCAATCATATCTGTTTCATCAACATATGTGATAGATAAAACATTTTTGACTATCTTAGATAATCGGTGTTACACCATAGTCAAGGAATTTAATGTGAAAATTATATTTCAACCAAATAGACTAGATAAAAACGTTCATAAAGATAGAAGAGAAAAATATTTCTTAGACTTATAAATTAACATGTCATTCAGGATATACCAAACATATTCAACTTCACCATGAACAATTATCATCATTTTTTATGAAATACTTCTAAGTGTGTGGGTCATAACAAGAATTAATAATGATATTATAGTCTAAGGACCATCAAACACAATAAAAATATAGGAATATCTAATGACACCAAAACATGCTTAATATCTAATGGAGGGTTCATTCTCATAATATCTAATCCTGGTGATTATCAAATGATAAATCTATAAGAAGAAGTTGTATCCTCTTACGAGTACTCTCACTTGTCATTATATGTACTATATACCCAATCATGATATTTTATCCAACTATAGAACTATATATACGAGATATCATCATATCATCTAGAGGTCCCCATCATATTAGGGAACTAATATGATCTTACCAATGCGACAGATACTCTAGTAAATTATCTCATCAATGATATGTAGAAGAACAATCAATATGTGATAAGATATTTAAATTAATATTCACTTCATTTAATGTCATCCAATGTACAAAGTAGTTCTTTTTAAGGAACCAACTCAAAAATTGATTATGGTTATAAATTTTAACCCATTTCTCGGTTAGAATATATTATATTATTTTTGGAATTCTCTTCTCACTATTTTTTATGTTTTCAAAATGGTTGTCAAAACTGATTTTTTGAATGTTTTTATTTATAAAAATGTTTTTGTGAAATAACCTCTTATTTTTAAAGATACACTTTTTCAAATAATTTTTTTGAGCTAAAAAAAGCTCTCTATGGTTTACCAAAAATACCCTCATGCATGTTATGAAATGATAAAAAAAATGATTTTATTAAATGATTTTAAAATGATAAAATATAATTCCACTTTTTTTAAAACATTTTAAAATGATTTAGTAATTATGAAAATTTATGTTAATGTTGTTATTTTCATCTTAAATAAAGAATCTATTTGTTGTAAATTTCCTAATTTAATGATTAAAAAGTTTTATATGAGTTCTAGGGGAAAACTCAAATTCTTCCTTGGTTTTCAAATATCACAAAATATTGATGGAACTTTTTAAAACATAAATAAATACACAATTGATATTTTAAAATATTTTTTCATGGACCATGATAAATTAATATTTTCACACATCAATACTACTTGTAAACTAATGATGGATGAAACTAATAAACTAGTTGATAATAAGATCTATAAAATCCTAAATAGGTGTCTTCTATACCATATTTTGACCTATATGGATATCATGTTTAGTTTTTTTTCCTTATGTTACCTTTGAATAAAATCCTAAGTAATCCCATTTTAATGTTATCAAATTAAATTTAATGTATATTAAAGTTACTAAACACCATTGATTATCACATGAAATGGATACATATTTTAAGCATACTTGTTTTTCTCATGATAATTTTGGTGGATTCCAACTAGATAATATTTTTACTAGTGGTAGATTGAAAATATAAATAAAAAACCTCATCTCATGGACTAGTAGTATCAAAAAACATTATTCTTGTTTCTACAGTCTATGTAGAATACATACTTGATGGATGTTTTTGTACAAAAATCATATGGATGAAACATATTATCATATTCTATGGGATTACATATGATAGTATCCCTATAAAGTGTGAAAATAATAGTGAAATTCGTATCTTTATAAATCTACTCCAACATTTTAGTACAAATAACATTGATCTGAGAACCACTATCATTGTGATCACCTTCAAAAAATTGATATTGTTTTTGATTTTTAATGTCATAAACTATAATTAGACAACATAATAACTAAACCTATTTATCTTGATCCAATTGACTCTATCAAAGGTGATTTAGGTATGATTATGTTGTGATATGTTTTTATTAACTTTAGAAAACTTGAGTAATTAAAAATTGTTTTAATTAAATGTTCAATAAATATTTTTAAAATATTTTTTAAAATATCTTTTAAAATGTTTTCAAAAATCATACTTTTTTTCAGGGCTAAGTGAGTGGAATACACCAAGAAAAACATTTATTTTTGGAAGTGAAAAATTGGATTTTCTTCTATCATAGATGCACCAAGAAGTTATTACCTCAAAATGGGATTTCTTGGTTTTTAATTCTATCTTCTCCATGGGCATGATATGTGGTCATTTTTTACACACCTAGTTTTACAAGCCCAAATAATTTTATGTAGTCTAATAACATTATTTTTGTTAATCGATAATGATATAATATAATTTCTATGTTAAAATTTTAATTTTACTTTTTAATTATTTATTTTATATGTTCATCTTTTGTCTTTAAAATATCTCCTTATTAAAATTTTAAATTGTTTTTAATCCATTTAACATTTTTTGGGTATTTATTTATTAAAACCCTTTAGTGGAACCCCATATTTATAGTACATTAAATTAGGGGTAGATAATTTTATTAGTAATTAATTGTTCTTAGAAGAGATTAATTGTTTCAAATCATAAGCATCTTTTTAAACTTGTTTTTTAATGTGTTACTTCTATCTAGATCATTATTTTCATTTAACATTAAAGATTACTTTATACTTCAAGTTTCTTTTTCACATTGTGATATTATTAAAAATAACATTTTGTTTCATTTCTTTCAAAATTATAAAAAAAATTCAAAATTCAAAATATATTTAGTTTTTCACTCCTAGGATAACTAAAGATGGTTAACAAAAAATTTTACATACCACTTCTATTTATATAACATAGATAATTTTTATTTCATTAATTTATTTCAAAAACAAATTTTCATGTTATTTTTGATAAGCAAAATGGGGAAGAAATAATGATTAAATAAAGTCATGTGAGGCAGATCTCTGGTTATATGGTTGAAAATATCATTGATAATGTTTTTATTAAAATATGGGGAATTTTTAAATATTCTTATGAATTAATTATTTAATTAAAATATCTTATAATGTTTTAATGTTTCATTCCTTGATAAATTTTTAAAAATAATTTATGACATGAAAATGTTTCTAAAAATCTATTTTTTTTATTTAAGAATGAATTTGAAAATTAGGGTTAAAAATATCTTATTTTGATATCATTTTATACAATGTATATTTATATTTAAGTGTTATGTGATTATCAAAACAGGGTAGATTGTTGTGTTTATCACAAACATAATATATAAATGATCAAAAACTCATTTTAAGTGTTCTAACAATTTCATTTTGGGTATTTTAGTTATAATTATTTTTATATGTTAAAAAGAAACTAGATCAAATGAAATATTCAAATGAAGTTAGGATGTATTCTTTATCGTCCCAGAACATTAGGAACCACCAACCGGTCAATCGTGATGACAGAACCACCCATGGAGAAAAATATCTGCATCATGCCAGTGGTATCTGCAACTTTCTAGACACCAACAAGAGTAAAACCAACTACTCTATAGAGGATATCAAATATCTAGTGGTGTTAGGATATATGGTTAAGAGGGTCATTTAATATGGTAAAACACACACTAAATTCTTCTTTCATGACTCTAGTAACCCCATATCAATTATAGATGATTCCTAGTGACCTTGAAACTAATAAATAAAACTCTTGGATTCATATAAAAACAAATCAAATAAATTTATCAATAATAAATCTCTATGATCATAAATTTTCTCCTAGTTATAATTTTTATCTCAATTAAAATAAAAAGTTTGCATTATTTGTAAGTCATATCCACTTATGTTACATTATTGTCCATCTATTTTAGTGTTATTTCTTATTGTTTGAAAGATTGAGACTGAACCTCAAAGGTATTTTTACAAAATAGTTCTACATCTTCACCTTTCATTCTATTTCGATTATCACAAGCATTAAAAGTAAAGTATTCAGGTTTCTTTACAAAACTACTAAAGGGAAATGGATTTCATTCTCTTTGATGTTTCTAGGTATTTTTGTTAAAAAAGTATGTTCAATTATAATTTTAGTTTCTTATTATAATTAATTAAAAAAAATGGAGTTTATGTATTTTTATTACCATTAAATATAAGGAATAGTAAAATAAACCCTCGCGAAACTAGGGTCAGAGACATAGAAGATCATTGATATACACTAGCAGAAGTCCTTTATGAAATAATGTTCCATATTTATTTTATTATTTATTCAGTTATTTCTCTAGATTTATCTATGCATATTCATTTTTATTCAACAAACTTATTATTAATAAGCTTTATAGTAATATCATTACTGCACTTATATATTGTAATTATGATAAACATAGTCACTTTATTTCTGTTGCGATCAAAAGTTTTATTTTTCCCTGGTCCATTGAATACTCCATTAGAATGTGTAAGAGGATTATGAAAAACTACACAGCCATCCTTCATACTTAGCATTAGGGTAATTTTGTGGCTGACTTCCTTGCCTCAAGAACATCTCTAGACAAGTGGTTCCTTATCTTCTCTAGTCTCGGTTCCTTTCCCCCTCTTGGTAACAGGTTTGTTCGAGCTAATTCTCTAGGGATTCATTATTTAGGACCTCTATTAATGTATTTTTGTATGATTTTAATCATATTATTTTAATAAAATAAAATTAATTTGTGTGTGTCAAAATCCACCCCCCACATGACCCATTTTTAGCCCAATATAAAACTATGACCTAATATAATCACACCCAGGCTAACCTCAAAACTCACCCCTTTCGAACACAGAAACAAATTCACAGTAGGAAGTATCTTCCAAAAGACCTCTACAAGGCTCAAATAGGCAAGCAACTTGGGGGAAACCATCATGGAAAAACAATCTACCATAGATTGTAAAATTAAAACCAAAAGAGATAAAATGACTAAGATGAGAAAATAATAAAATCATATTGTGATGTAAATTCCACAAAAAAATCATTTAAATAAAATTATAAATCATATTTAAATTTTGAAGACATAAAATTATGTAAAATTTATAAATGATAGATATTATCTGATGGGGGTGTGATACAACGACATTCTCCATTTAGTGGTCAAAGATCCAATTGAATTTAATTTTTTTTTGAAAATTAAAATGTGAAATTTAAAACATTGTGTATTTATATGGTCTTATTAACAAATAATCTATCAAACATGGAAATGTTCATTTAAATAGAATTATAAAATCATGGATTTTCAAATTATATGAGGGCATTGATAACATAGGGAGTCTAACACTTGAAAACTGTTAGGTCCAAAAGGTGTCTAGATACCCTGATAGGGGGTGGGGGAGAATCAGGGTTTGGATATTCCATTTAAACTTATTTTTTATTTCCCCACTAGATCTTGACCTCTTTGTTAAAAGGGTAAATTTGTTTTCACTTATTTGTTTATGAATATATAATTATTCCCTTATATACATTATAATGATGCTTTGAATATTATGAAGGAAAGAAAGGAGATAGAAAGATAGATTTTTTACTTGGTTCTCTATAACTGGGATGTGTCCAAGGTGCTTACAATGACGTTGGGGTGATGTAACAAATCCACTAGAGGTTATGGCATCCCGCATTTTTATCACATAAACTTTCATTACATTATACAAAACTGAGGATCTTTAAGGTTTAGTGTCTTGGAAACCAGGAACTTAAAACATGAAAACATAAAACATTCTTCTAAAACACTTGAAGGGCTTCTCCTCATGTTCATCCAAGGTTCATTACTGCATCACATAACCTGGGAGAATACATCAAAATAAAGGGTGAGAAGAAGGCCCAGTAAGGGAAACAAGGGAAACATTTAACATGTGAACTTGAGATACATCAACTATGTAATGAACAAGAACTTTAAGGCATGATAAAAAAAATCATGTGGCATATCATAATAAAAATAACATTTTCATAACTTGAAGATGTGGCTACATCATTTAACATAGACAATCATGAACATATCACCAAGGTCCATCCCCAAGGTGTCATTTGAAAATTACCAAGGTTATTCACCAAGGTATCGTGAAAATTGTAATCTCTAGTGGTTACATCATTACCCAATGCATTGGAGCGCTATCAGGGCGCACCCTTAAATTTGCCTTTATTATCATGTGAGCCACATATATCATCATCAAACATTTCATAAATAACCCATATAGAATAAAATAAATGGGTTTCATTTCATAATCACAACGTTTTAAAAACAGCTTTAAAGACATGATCTTTACGTCACTTTAAAACCCACAGAAAAGGAAGGTGGGTCTCATGTATGTAAATCCCAGAATTTAAAATAGAACATTTTGGTATATATTTTAATACCACATTAGAAGAAATAGCTTTGAGTATTCACTTAATAATATAAAAGAACTTTAGAAAAGAGAGAGACATTTTGAGACAGAAATTCTGCAGCATAACGGCTATGTTACGAGGTTTTAGAAGACATTAAAAAGAGAGGTAAAATGGGTCAAACATTCATAAATGACCCATAAAATAGTAGACGGACAGAATAAGAAGGATACATGATCATGGTAATGGAATTTCAAGGACATACCATTTGAAATGAAAAACATGGACGAAAGACAAAAATTAGATTTCTCTTATGAAAGTTCGGCAGCCTAACGGCATTACTTAAACTTCAACAAAAATGATTTGAAAAGATCAAATAGGGTATCTCATCGTGTGAACATAAGAGTTCAGTATGATAGATATAGAGACAATTCCCCAACATAAAAAGAATGAACTTAAAATAATTTACATGAAAGTAGAACTTCAAAACGAGAAGGGTGAAGAACCACTTAAAAATTCGGCAGCCTAACGACGCCACTTAAAACTTAAAAATACTGAATTGAAGAGATAAAATGGGGTATCTCATCATATGAACATAATAGTTCAGTATGATAGATATAGAGATCATGCCCCAACATAAAAAAAGGAACTTGAAAGAATTGACAGGAAAGTAGAACTTCAAAACGAGAAGGGTGAAGAACCACTTAAAAATTCGGCAGCCTAACGACGCCACTTAAAACTTCAAAATACTGAATTGAAGAGATCAAATGGGGTCTCTCATCATATGATCATAAAAGATCAGTATGATAAATTTATATATCATACCCCAACATAATAAAAAGGAACTTGAAATACTTTACATGAAAATAGATCTTGAAAAATGAGAAGGGAGAAAGAATCCGTTACAAAAATTTCGGCAGCCTAACGGCGCCACTTAAAACATCACAAAATGAAATAATGAGAGTAAGAGGGGATCTCTCATTATATTAACATGAAAAGGGCAGTAATAGGAGTATAAAAGAACATCCTTCAAAATAAGAACATGGAGCATAAAAGGAATGACATCAAAGAGATTACTTGAAATGAAAGAGAGAGGTCAGATCCCTTACCTTAAAACGTGACTCTTGAAACTCAAAGGTTTGGACCTTGAGGGCTTGGGGGCACCTTGGGAGGACTCCTTGGGAGGTAATGAGACCCGAAATTCGTTGGGGAAGAGTGGGGAGTCGAATTTATGAGATGAGGGCTTGGTATTTATAAGGAAAGTGAGGGGACAAGGCATTAATGGCCAAGGGACACCTCACATGTGCTTTTCTCAAACCCATGTGCTCTCCCTTGGCATTTACCATGGAGTTAGGCCACATGGGGCCCACAAAACAATAATTCATCACCCTTGGCCGGAAAACCCTTAAAATATCTCATGACATCATCATGACACAGCTATGATGTCATTAAACATACCGAAACCCTAAAACTGCATTTTTACTATTCACTGAAAATTCAACTTTCTCAGAAAAATCCCAAAATTTCACACTAACCAAATATCAATGCTCTGATTTCAAAACTGAACTCCATTTTATAAAAATAATTTTCTAAATATTTTTAAATTTATTATTAAATAAATACACTATTCACCGAAAATTCATTTTGTTCAGAAAAAACCCCAAAAATTACCATAACATAATATCAGTGCTCTGAGTTCAAAAATGAAATCCATTTTATAAAAATAATTTTCTAAATATTTCTAATTTAATTTTTAATTAAAAAAACACTATTCACCCAAAAAAACTAATACTTGAATAATAATTTATGAAACCGTTATTTAACTATTTTATTGAATCACATTACTTAATCAAGGTGCCTAGATTATATTAATACTTTCTTTAAGTGAGATTACTAATCCATTTGGACACATTACTAATCCTAATCATAAAATCACTATTCATAATTTACTATTCATCAAAAATTAAGTTGATCTTATTAGTCTCTAAATTTCGTACTGAACATAATTGTAGAAGACCATTTTTCGAAAATCATTACACATTTTTAATTATTTAAGGTTTACACAACCATTTTTAAAATATCATTTTTCTAAAATTCATAAAAAATATGCATATTATATTTATCCGGTCATTTGAAAATTCAAAAACTTCATCATAAGATGAAATCCCAATTTTTATTTAAAACAAAGGATTACACAAGGCAGTTACGGTCTCCTTACATAGCCCCTTATCACACCAGCATAGGACCTAAGTGTAAGGTGTGCTAAGGTGAGAGAATCCGAGGGAGGCTCGGCCAACATCACACGAGTAGTAATTTCTATCAGTTTGAACTTCTCGCGAAGGCGATCCCGTTCTAGCTTCACACGATGAAGTTCAGATTGGGTTTGGTCGAGATCAAAGCCCAGTGGTGCTACCTCCTTCCCAAGTTCTGTTAGATGGGCTTCGATCGGTCCAAGACTACTGGGTGAGGCCATCGAATCTTCTTTCTATATTAATTAACCAAGATTACTTGTATTTAGAGACAATAGTCAAAACATTTAGTTTCCAGTGGTCATATTGACCAATGGTCAAATAACAATCAAAACCCAACAGTCACATTTTAATTATACTCATGTTATCAAATGAAACATTTTTGTTGAGTATAAAAATAAAATAAAATAACACATAAAATTAGGAAACAAGATTTATTTAAAATTTCGGGTCGTTACAATCTTCCCCCCTTAAGAAATTGCGTCCTCGCAATTTTTTTTAAAATGGTTTTGAAATTTCATTGAAAGTCCCACATCGGAAAAGGAGTCAGTAAAACTATTACTTTAAAAGAAAGAAAGGGAAGTACGAAGGTCACCCGAGTTAGCCCACACTAGGATTCCATGTAGGAAAATATGGACATGGAGGATAAAACAAAGGGTCATGTTCTGAGGGAGCGTAACAGAGAACATGATTAGGAGAAAGTTAACCATAAGAAAATCCAAAACATATGATGTGTGTAAACGATATTTGATTACCTAGTAGGAAACGTAAACCAACAACGTTTTTGTTTTACGTTCCTTTTCATAATTTTGAGGAATTCATTTACAACATAGAACAAGAACATAAGGAAATATATCTACCATCTTGCAGAGTTTCACCTTTTAATAAGTTTCTACCAAAACTAATCTTTTCTCCCAAATGATGAGCACTCAAAACTACTTGGTCTCATCAAAACACAAGAATCATCTTCTAGAGAATCACATAATCCCCAAAATATTAACTATCTATTTCTTCTATCTTTAAACATTATCAAAAACAGAAAGGGTAAGGTTAAACAACTCTTCAAAAAGGAAGAATCCCATATGAATGGAAACTACTTTTAAATCTTCAAAGTTCCATGGTACTACCCAAAGTTCATCATAGACCATCCCATAAATAACGGTCCTTAAAATTCCTCAAAATAAAACAAACTAAGATTGAAACCCAAATACAAGAAGGATTTGATAACATAGTCTTCCAAAATAAACTTCATTGTTCATCTCCAAACAACATCAACCACTCCTAACATCTAAACTAAACATATTTTACCCAAGATAGGTTAATCATTCCCATAAGTAGCCTAAATTACTATAAGTCCACCATAAATTTATCGATTCTTCAAAATATAAGTCAACCTTACTCCTCAATGAAAATACCATAGTAATCTATTTACCTCGATCGTATAGGGTCCCTAAAATAGTGAATGTATTCCAAAATAATAATCATCTTTTAATCCCCTAATCACCTCTGTCATATTAATACGACAATCGTCGCATTTCCTATCACATTGGTTTTTGGGACATGTTCTTCCATTTCTCTTCATTAACTAAGAAAAGAAACTATAATTAGGGGCTTATTTACTTAGCTAATAATCATGAAAAGGAAACTTTAAGCATAAAAGGATAAACATGTAGAATAAAAGTATATCCTAACTTGTGATCCCCTAGGTTCCAATCTAGGTTATCCATGATCATATATTCTTATGTGAATCCTTATTTTGTTTTATCCTTGTTCCTTTAATAATGGTTCATACTAAGCTTATGAATTTACCAAAGCATATCCCCCGGGAGTGTCGTAACCAAGAGTGTAGCAAGGCCCGTTGTCGTGTACTAGTTCCCGTTCGAGTCTAGCTCAAAGCGGTGTTTTCGGGTTTTACCCCTATGTACATCTATGCCAGAGCCACCTCTACCTGCTCATATCTAGATAGGGATGTATTTTCTTGGAAACCCCTTACTCAATACTCACCAAAATACCAGGAAGATTTCCTCTATTTAAACTTTTCTATAGGGTTCTTCCTAGATTTTTCATATCCTAATTTCCTCAAATAACTAAACCATCCTTTGATACCAACTATGGCATCCCGCATTTTTATCACATAAACTTTCATTACATTATACAAAACTGAGGATCTTTAAGGTTTAGTGTCTTGGAAACCAGGAACTTAAAACATGAAAACATAAAACATTCTTCTAAAACACTTGAAGGGCTTCTCCTCATGTTCATCCAAGGTTCATTACTGCATCACATAACCTGGGAGCATACATCAAAAGAAAGGGTGAGAAGAAGGCCCAGTAAGGGAAACAAGGGAAACATTTAACATGTGAACTTGAGATACATCAACTATGTAATGAACAAGAACTTTAAGGCATGATAAAAAAAATCATGTGGCATATCATAATAAAAATAACATTTTCATAACTTGAAGATGTGGCTACATCATTTTACATAGACAATCATGAACATATCACCAAGGTCCATCCCCAAGGTGTCATTTGAAAATTACCAAGGTTATTCACCAAGGTATCGTGAAAATTGTAATCTCTAGTGGTTACATCATTACCCAATGCATTGGAGCGCTATCAGGGAGCACCCTTAAATTTTCCTTTATTATCATGTGAGCCACATATATCATCATCAAAAATTTAATAAATAACCCATATAGCATAAAATAAATGGGTTTCATTTCATAATCACAACGTTTTAAAAACTGCTTTAAAGACATGATCTTTACGTCACTTTAAAACCCACAGAAAAGGAAGGTGGGTCTCATGTATGTAAATACCAGAATTTAAAATAGAACATTTTGGTATATATTTTAATACCACATTAGAAGAAAGAGCTTTGAGTATTCACTTAATAATATAAAAGAACTTTAGAAAAGAGAGAGACATTTTGAGACAGAAATTCTGCAGCATAACGGCTATGTTACGAGGTTTTAGAAGACATTAAAAAAAGAGGTAAAATGGGTCAAACATTCATAAATGACCCATAAAATAGTAGACGGACAGAATAAGAAGGATACATGATCATGGTAATGGAATTTCAAGGACATACCATTTGAAATGAAAAACATGGACGAAAGACAAAAATTAGATTTCTCTTATGAAAGTTCGGCAGCCTAACGGCATTACTTAAACTTCAACAAAAATGATTTGAAAAGATCAAATAGGGTATCTCATCGTGTGAACATAAGAGTTCAGTATGATAGATATAGAGACAATTCCCCAACATAACAATAATGAACTTAAAAGAATTGACATGAAAGTAGAACTTCAAAACGAGAAGGGTAAAGAACCACTTAAAAATTCGGCAGCCTAACGGCGCCACTTAAAACTTCAAAATACTGAATTGAAGAGATCAAATGGGGTATCTCATAATATGAACCTAATAGTCCAGTATGATAGATATAGATATAATGCCCCAACATAAAAAAAGGAACTTGAAAGAATTGACAGGAAAGTAGAACTTCAAAACGAGAAGGGTGAAGAACCACTTAAAAATTCGGCAGCCTAACGGCGCCACTTAAAACTTCAAAATACTGAATTGAAGAGATCAAATGGGGTCTCTCATCATATGATCATAAAATATCAGTATGATAAATTTATAGATCATACCCCAACATAATAAAAAGGAACTTGAAATACTTTACATGAAAATAGATCTTGAAAAATGAGAAGGGAGAAAGAATCCGTTACAAAAATTTCGGCAGCCTAACGGCGCCACTTAAAACATCACAAAATGAAATAATGAGAGTAAGAGGGGATCTCTCATTATATTAACATGAAAAGGGCAGTAAGAGGAGTATAAAAGAACATCCTTCAACATAAGAACCTGGAGCATAAAAGGAATGACATCAAAGAGATTACTTGAAATGAAAGAGAGAGGTCAGATCCCTTACCTTAAAACGTCACTCTTGAAACTCAAAGGTTTGGACCTTGAGGGCTTGGGGGCACCTTGGGAGGACTCCTTGGGAGGTAATGAGACCAGAAATTCGTTGGGGAAGAGTGGGGATTCGAATTTATGAGATGAGGGCTTGGTATTTATAGGGAAAGTGAGGGGACAAGGCATTAATGGCCAAGGGACACCTCACATGTGCTTTTCTCAAACCCATGTGCTCTCCCTTGGCATTTACCATGGAGTTAGGCCACATGGGGCCCACAAAACAATAATTCATCACCCTTGGCCGGAAAACCCTTAAAATATCTCATGACATCATCATGACACAGCTATGATGTCATTAAACATACCGAAACCCTAAAACTGCATTTTTACTATTCACTGAAAATTCAACTTTCTCCGAAAAATCCCAAAAATTCACACTAACCAAATATCAATGCTCTGATTTCAAAAATGAACTCCATTTTATAAAAATAATTTTCTAAATATTTTTAAATTTATTTTTAAATAAATACACTATTCACTGAAAATTCATTTTGTTCAGAAAAAACCCCAAAAATTACCATAACATAATATCAGTGCTCTGAGTTCAAAAATGAAATCCATTTTATAAAAATAATTTTATAAATATTTCTAATTTAATTTTTAATTAAAAAAACACTATTCACCCGAAAAAACTAATACTTGAATAATAATTTATGAAACCGTTATTTAACCATTTTATTGAATCACATTACTTAATCAAGGTGCCTAGATTATATTAATACTTTCTTTAAGTGAGATTACTAATCCATTTGGACACATTACTAATCCTAATCATAAAATCACTATTCATAATTTACTATTCATCAAAAATTAAGTTGATCTTATTAGTCTCTAAATTTCGTACTGAACATAATTGTAGAAGACCATTTTTCGAAAATCATTACACATTTTTAATTAGTTAAGGTTTACACAACCATTTTTAAAATATCATTTTTATAAAATTCATAAAAAATATGCATATTATATTTATCCGGTCATTTGAAAATTCATAAACTTCATCATAAGAAGAAATCCCAATTTTTATTTAAAACAAAGGATTACACAAGGCAGTTGCGGTCTCCTTACATAGCCCCTTATCACACCAGCATAGGACCTAAGTGTAAGGTGTGCTAAGGTGAGAGAATCCGAGGGAGGCTCGGCCAACATCACACGAGTAGTAATTTCTATCAGTTTGAACTTCTCGCGAAGGAGATCCCGTTCTAGCTTCACACGATGAAGTTCAGCTTGGGTTTGGTCCAGATCAAAGCCCAGTGGTGCTACCTCCTTCCCAAGTTCTGTTAGATGGGCTTCGATCGGTCCAAGACTACTGGGTGAGGCCATCAAATCTTCTTTCTATATTAATTAACCAAGATTACTTGTATTTAGAGACAATAGTCAAAACGTTTAGTTTCCAGTGGTCATATTGACCAATGGTCAAATAACAATCAAAACCCAACAGTCACATTTTAATTATACTCATGTTATCAAATGAAACATTTTTGTTGAGTATAAAAATAAAATAAAATAACACATAAAATTAGGAAACAAGATTTATTTAAAATTTCGGGTCGTTACAGAGGTCACTTCCAAAGTATAAGTTTTGGGATAGATCACTTCTATTCCTAGACTCAATTCCTTTACAAATTGTATAATCTGTTCATTACATTCCCATGTGCCACTCCCTGTCTCTCTTTCTCCCGATCATTTTTGCTGGAAAAGATCATCATCTTCTTATTTATATTTTCACTACTCTTATATGGGATAAATACATAGTTTATGGACATGTGGGTTGTGTAATTATCACAAATGAATGCATCCAACACTATATGTAGATTCTCTGTTGATGTTACTCTATAATCCATCGATGAACACAACTTTACCACAGGTGTACTAGGAAACATCTAACTTTCATGCAACACTAGGATGGACTAAATGCTTCTTTAATCATGGAGCACAAGTTTCCCCAAACCAATTTTATGACAGTACCTTCTTAAACTCAAAACATGGGTTACTCGCTCACTTTTATTCCCAAATCAACATTTTCAGGAAACTACCAACTAGCACGCAACTTCTAAGTAATTATATACTTGCGCGCCCAAACCACTTGCATGACCGAAGCTCAAATTTCTTCTAAGTGTTGATCATTGCCACAAATGAGGATGGAAAACCCTATATTTATAGGATTTTTCCACCCTGATCACCATGTTCAACTTTCCTCTTGGCGTGCTAATACCTATTTATTTCATCATCCATCTTCTACCACCATTCTCTTCATGTGATTCCGATAGTGATCATAGATTTACTAAACACACACTCTATGACCATATGAGCAATGTTCAGCATGAGAAACAAGATTATAGTGAAAATTTCATCATTAAAACACTTAATTTATAACAAAAATTCATGAAACTAAACAACTAATTTCGTCATGAACATCAGCTATCATGATATATATCCTTTCTTCGATCACTTCTAGAATCATAAAATTGAATAACTATTTCCTCATAATAGCAAGGAATTCCCATTATGTAACTCCTCCAATAATATTCAACCCTATCTCACTTATCATTATATTTTCTTGTCCTCGTGTCTTGACTAAGACATTTTATCCATTATTGATAGCCAAAATTTATCCCCATTGAATAGTCACACTTTCAACCCACTTTTCAACAAACCCAATGGTGAATTCTTTATAGTCTGCAAAAAGGTAAAGAACACATATCAGTACATTAATGGAAAACACACCACACCTTGGGGAGAGGGGGATCCCACATCCACACATTTTATTTTTTGGGGAGTTGACTAAACTCCCAATGCTAGTCGATGCCTCTCAAATGCTCCTTTAGGTAATTCCCTTGTTAGAATGTCTACAACCTATTGTTCTATATGCACAAACTCCAATTTCATAAGCCCTTATTCCACCTTCTCCTTGATAAAATGATATTCAATGTTCTTAGTCATTGAGTGATGGAATATATTTTTTATAATATTGATAGCACTTGAATTATCACAATGGATTCAAATTGGAGACTTCACTTTAACTCCCATATCTATAGGATACTATTTTATCGACATGAACTACATGCATGCTTGAATGGGAACAATATATTTAGCTTCTAAAGTGATGAATGAAATGTAATCATGTTTCTTAATCATCCACAAAATATATAATCCTCAAGATAGAATTCACCATTTCTATTTATTTTCTATCATAAACTGATCTGAAATAATTTGCATATATATATCCCATTTACTTTTGATGAGATTTTTCATTATACATCAAGGCGAAATCTATACTTCCCTTGATATATAAACGTATTATTTTCACTGAAATCATGTGGCTTTATTTGTGATTTCTTTGATTCATTTCTTTTTCTCAGGTGGATAAAACAATACCAGGTCTTGTTTATATGTGGTATAGTAAACTTTTAATAATTTTCCCATATTCTGTGATATTTAGAGCCTTTTCATCATCATATTTTGGTAGATTTTTCCATGTAGCTAGTAGAGTCTTCATATCCATGGAATTATCCATTCCAAATCATCTCAATAAATCTATGACATATTTGGATTGAGAAATGAACATTCCATTCCCTCCATGTGTTACCTGTACACCAAGGAAAATGTTAGCTCACAAATAATTAACATTTTGAACTCACTTTTCATGAATTTAGAAATCTTTTTGGATTTTGATTTATCTGAACCACCAAATATTATGTCATAAACATAAACTAGCACCATCAACTTTTTATTACTATCATTATTGACATAGATATTATAATAAACTTCACCATGTTGAAGGCCCAACTTCATCAAATACTAAACTATCCTTGAATACCATGCTCTTGGTGGTTACTTCAACCCATACAGTGCCTTATTCACTAGAGAAACTCTATTCTCATCTTCATGAATAAGAAAACTATCTAGATTCTCAATATAAACTTCTTCTTAAGAATAATTATTTTTCACTTCAACTCCCCAAATTAATTACCTCATTTTTACTACCATCGGGAAACTGCTCACTGTGTTGTGGAAGATTCTGATCATTCTCTAATACAGTGACATCATTTATTTTGACTACTTTCCCAGCCTATTGTTGAACCATATCCAATATTATCTCATAGATTTTTAATATCGTGAAAATAGTTAGTTGATACCATATCATTAGAGTAAAATAGATAATCATGAAATAATGGAATCTTGCTACTTCTCCCCTAGTCGATCTTGTTGAGGCTGGATAACATAAACATTCATCCTTTATTCCCAATTTGAGATCTTAAATCTGATTATGAGACATAATGCTCCTCCATGATATTAAAATCTTCTAGTTGTTCGTATAACTGTTTAGATCAACAACATTATTCTTATCTTGCATCATTTCTCCACATGGGGAGCTTTTCAATGAAGGAATCAATACAACCTCTAATTCTATTGAGTCGGAAATTGATGTAGGAAAAAAGATATTAAGTTAATAACATAATAATAGTCTATTTTGATCACTTACTTGCATACATTTCATGAATCCAAAAATAAATAACATCTTTCAAGGAATTCTTCCAACTTAATTCATTAGTTCTTGTGATTGATTTTAATCAATTGAAATTTTGGAGCACATTATGTCACCCATTTCCTTCTTTTTATGCCACTTCCCATTGAATCATATATCCTCTAGAACCTAAAATAATTGAACATCAGTTGATAGAATTTATACACATAGGGAGAAGGGATCCTCTGGAATTCTCAAGATGAGGACTATGGTTGATCCTGATGGACAAACATTTGATACTCTCTAAAAATAAACTATATAATTTTTTTACTTTTTCCAACTTCCTAGATAACTTCAACTATTTTGTCCATATGACTTAGAATTCATTGCTCACATGCTGAGTGTTTTTCTCATATTCATATTCTATAGGCCTGTCATTTCTCAAAAGTTTGGGTTTAGACCCACTAGTACACTTTTCCTTCTTTGATGTTCCCCCAAAGTTCTATTTATCATTATTATTTCTATGAGTATGAATCTCTCCACAGATCATATTCTCTTTATTCTTCCTCAATTGGAGGGATATTTCTCTTAACTTCACTTCTCAACATGTTTTATGAAATGTGAGTTTTTTGTTACATTCCCTATTCATTTTTCTTTTATCATTAATCTATGTATTAACACTATTTCGTGATGGTACTAATTCCTTCAATGAACATACATTCTCCTTACCCACAACTATATTTTCTCCTCCCTTTTTCATTATGATTTGTTCACATTCTTTCTAAGAGAGAAAATGTGAGTGTAACAGGGGATGTGATTGATACACATTTTCTTGAGATCCTTGTGATTACCCAGTGGCTGTAAATCTACGTTTTAGTTTACCATGTTGTCTTCTAATATAGGATTTTTCATTATACACTACCAGTTATGAGGATCTCCTTCTGGGTTCCTTTTCCTTACACACTTTCTTCTTGCTACAATGCCTTTCCAAATTCCAATGATCATTACATATAAAAAATATTCCATTAAAGGAATACCTCATTTCATTATTTCTCAACTAAAATGTTGATGCATATAGAGTCGTTATTTAGGTGTTGAGCCCTCGGGATTCTTGACACATACTAATGGTGTGCCCCTATCATCCACAAAAATATCATTTGACAACTACATTATTCTAGGAGACTTTTCGTTCAAAATATTCAAGAAGAATCTTCTTATTCAAAAATTTAGAAATATTTCTATCATCGAAACATGAAATGTCTTCCAAATACTCTAAAAAAAATATTGATGCATGACCATACATCCAAAAAAATAGCACATGTTGTCACTACTTCTTATAAATTCATTTTTAGGTCGGTATCTAGCACATATAAGATTTTTATTATCTCTAATACTTTTCACAGATTTCATCCTACCCTGGATGGGAGGGGGACCATCATATCTAATACCAGATTTTCCACAACTATATTGAATTTGATATGTGAAAATATGTTCTTGTTTCAATTTAGAAATAACACATTTTCTTCTCATTTCATCACCTCTTATCAAAGGATAATCAATTAGTAAGTGAAAGGAATCCTTCATTTTATGATTCCCTTTTTAATTGGATTTCTCCACTTATTTATTCACTAATTATAGATCTTCTACCAATTTTTTAATCCTAATATCCCTTGATTCAAGTTGAGAATTAAGTTCTCTCTTGAGATTCTTCCCTATACTCATCTGAACTTCCAATTCACATGTGAGGTTATCTACTATGTCACCTTTATCTTTTATTTTAAATTTTTCATGTGCTGTAGAATCAGAAAATAATTTACTATATTATTGTAGCCATTTATTTTTCTAAACTAGTTCTAGTAGATATATAGTATGATCATCATTTCTAGATTTTAATGTCTGAATTTCATCTGAGTGTAGATTCTTTCCCTTGTCATCATCTTTGAGCTTTTCTCTCTTTATAGAAAACTTTTTCAGTTATTCATCTTGGGAATCATTCTTATCTCTTAGATCAGTAGCCACATCAATAAGACATTTATTTAAGACTTTTATATTGTTGACCTCAATCTCCAGTGCTTAGATCTGGATATATTTATATTTAATTTCAACATCCAATTCCTGATTCAATTCCTTGGTTTTATGGAAAACATCCACTTTTCACCTTCTTAGAGTTTATTCATTATCAATAGTTCAAACATAACTTAGCATGTAAGGTTATTTATTCATACCTAATTTATCATTGATTGAATGAATAGACTAATAGTTTGATACATTTATGGTTTCCTTCAACTTAATCACACTCTTTATGTTGAAACTTCCTCACTGAAAAATTTCACTAAATTTATTCCTTCTTCTTTGAAGTAATTTCGTTTGAAATGGCACAACCAGATAAGAGAAGACTCAATAAATTCATAGAAAACAAATATGATAAATTAAAACTAAGCTCTGATACCAATTTTTAGTTCCAAAATGGCCCAAGATACCCTGAGGGGGGTGAATTAGGGTATGAATATTCTTTTTGAACTTATTATTCCTACCCCACTAGATATTAAACTCTTTTTTATAAGTGTAACATTTTTTTCACTTAAGTGTTTATGAAAATATTATTCATCCCTCTTTATCTAATAATTGTTCTTTGAATGTAATGTAGGAATGCAAGCAGATAGACACCTAGATTTTTACTTGGTTCACCCTCACTAGGTTATGTCTAAGAAGCAAAAAAAATGACATTGTGCTGATGTACCAAATCCACTAGAGGTCACTAAAAAAGTACAATGATCAGTCAGGATCACTTCTATTCCTAGTATCACTACCTTTACAAGGTTTAGGTTATGCTCAATACATTCCCAAGGGTCACTCTCTATCTCTCTTTCTCTTGATCGCTACTGGTGAAAAAGAACACCATTTTCCTCTTTATTTTCTCACTAATCGTGGAAGGGATACTATCATAGTTTATGGACTTGTAGGTCACTTAATTATAAAAAATTAATGAATCCTCCACTATATTTATATTCTCTGTTGATGTTCTACTTTCATCCACTGATGAATAAAACTTTACCAAAGGTGTACTGGGAAATTTCCAACTTTCACGCAACCCTAGGATGACCTGAATGCTACATTATGCATAGAGATAAAGTGTCATCTAACCACTTTGATGACAATCCCTTATCAAACTCAAAACATGGGTGAATCACACCATTTTATGCCAAAACCAATTTTGGCACACAACTACCAACTGGCGCACATCTTCTAAGTAATTTCATACTAGCTTGACCAACCCACTTACATGATCGAAGCATGAATTTTCACTAAGTGATGAGATTAACACCAAATAAGGAGTGGTATATGTATATTCATTAGAATTTTGGACACCCTGAGCACCGCAATAAGCGTTCCTCTATGTGTGTTAGTACATTCACCCAATCCTCTTTCACCCTAGTCACCTTGTATGACCGAATCTAAAACATGTGATCCCTTCTTTCCAACTCCCTATTTTGATGTAATGTTGTTGAAAAACATATGGAACTCAACATTACAAGTCTCTAAGACACTAGCATGCTATTACCTTTCACATATACTCTTTTCTACATTTGCTGATTTGAGGCCCAATGATTTGGAAAAAACTGGAAAATAGTGACACCATATATCTGTTAATTTTATTATACCTCTAGATCATTTATTCCTTTTTCATGGTTATTTTTCAACATAGTTTGTCCATAATATCTCTGGAACATGGCATCATACCATAGAAACCCTCTTTTTCACAAAAAAAATCAACCAAAAAATGATTCAATGTTTCCTTGAGGGATTTTTTTCCAACAATATCCCCGTTTGGGTTTGTTGACGACTCATTCAAAAATTGATACCTATTTCTATATTCATCCAAATTCTACCACTATTCCCTTCATTCAATTTAGATAGCAATCAAAGTCTTACTCAATAGACACTCTAAGCCACACGAGCAATTCTCGACATGAGAATCAAGAGTTTAATGCAATGTTCATCAATGAAATACATCATTCCTAACACTAATTCTTGAAACCAAACAACTAATTTAATCACGAACCTCATCTTTCATGATATATATAATTTGTTCGATCACTTATTGCATCATTAGATTGAATAACAGTTTCATTATAAAACTAAATAATTTCCATCAACTTACTCCTCCAATCAACTAATCCCCATATCTCACTTCTTCCCCTATTTGCTTCTCACCATGTATTGACTATGACTTTTTCTCCCTTCTTGATAGCCAAAATTTACCCCCTTCGAATAGTCAAACATTCTCCCCCTTTGTTAATGAACCCAAAGGTGAACCCTATGTGGTATGTAAAAATGTAAAGAACACAGATTAGTACAATATGAAAAAGCACACCATACCTCATGGAGAGGGGGTTCCATATCCACACATTTTCATGTGTGGGGAGTCAATTGAACTTTAAAATCTAGCTGATGCCTCTCAAATGATCCTTTAGGTAAGGCCTTTGTCAGAATGTCGACTACATGTTGTTAGGTAGGCACATACTCTAATTTCACAAGCCTTTGCTCCAACTTCTCCTTCAAAAAATGATATTAAAAGTGCATAATAGTTGAGTGATGGACTAGATTTTTGCTAAGATTTATAGTACTTGAATTATCGCAATGGATTCCAATTAGAGACTTCACTTTAACTCCCATACCATTAGAATAATGCTTCATCCACAT
This sequence comes from Viscum album, assembly GCA_963277665.1. Lineage (NCBI taxonomy): Eukaryota > Viridiplantae > Streptophyta > Magnoliopsida > Santalales > Viscaceae > Viscum > Viscum album. Next base: position 398,654,409 of record OY728127.1, on the reverse strand, counting down.
TAACTGCATGTATTCTTGTGTTGTCACAATATATTCATCTTCTATGATGATGAATGAAATGAAATATTTTTTCTTACTAATCCAAGAAATACACAATCTTCATGATAGAATGCACCCTATGACATTGATTTTCTTTCATCAACTAATCTGACCCAATCAGAATCTCTATATCCCATTAACTCTATCTGAGATTTGTCATTACACATCAAGATGAAATCCACAGTTCCCTTGATATATAAATGTAGTCCTTTCACTGTTATCATGTGTATTTCTTTGTGATTTCTTTTATACCTTGCTTCTTAGAATATGGAAAACACAATATTAGGTATTGTTGAATTTAGGTATAGTAAACATCAATTAATTTTCCTATATTCTGTGATATTATCTACCATTCCATCATTATCTTTTGATAGCTTTGTTTGAGTAGAAACCCGAGTCTTCACCACTTTGGAATTATCCATTATAAATATTCTCAAAACATCCTTGACATATTTGGATTGAAAAGTGAATGTTCCATTCCTTCCCTGTGTTACCAGTACACTAATGAAAAAGTTCAGGTCACCGATCATTGATATTTTGAACTCGCTTTTCATGAATTTAGAAAACTGTTGGCATTGTGCTTCATCTAATCATCCAAATATTATTCCATCGACATAAACAAACACCATAATCATTTGATTACTATCATTATTGACATAGATATTATAATAAACTCCACCACACTGAAATCTGAGCTTCTTCAAATACTTATCTAGCCTTTAATACAATGATCTTAGTGCTCACTTTAACCCATATAGTGGCTTTATCAGACAAAAAACTCTATCATAATATTCCTGAATAAAAAAAAATCTAGATCATCAATATAAAATTCTTTAGAATCATCATTTTCTACTTAAAATCTGCCTAAATTACTTTCCTCTTTGACACTATCCTCAAGAAAATGTTTACTATGTTGTGGAAGATTCTGATCACTCTCTACTACAATGAAATCATTTCTTTTAGCTACTTTCCCAACCTCTTGTTAAACCATTTCCAATATTTTGTCACAAATTCTTGGTATCATGAAAATAGTTTGTTGATAACATATGATTTGTTAAAAATATGTAATCATGAAATACATTAATGTTGATGCTTCCCCCCATTCTACTTTCTTGATGTTGCAAAACATAAACATTCATCCTTTATTTCCAATTTGAGATCATGCATCTGATTAAGAGACATAATGACCCTCCTATAATATGAAACTCTTCAACTTGTTAGGTACAACGTTTAGACCCAACAAAACTTTTCTTCCCCTGTATCATTTATCCACATGTGGAACTTTTCAATTTTCCATAAAAATAACTTCTAATCCTACTAAGTCGAAACTCGATGTAGGAAACAAGAGATAAAGCTAATAAAAAATTTATAGTATAATGTGCTCACTTACTTCCATACATTTCATGCATCCATAAACCATTAAATCCTTTCAAGAAATTATTCCTACTTATTCATCAGTTCCTATGACTAATTTGAATCAATTGAAATTATGGACCACATTACATCAACCCTTTCTATTTTTTTGGTGCCACTTAACCTTGGATCATATGTCATCTTAAACGTAAAACACTTGAACATTAGTTAATAGAATTTATAAAAATATGGAGAGGGGAACCTTTGGAATCCTCAAGATGAAGAATGTGGTCGATCCTAATAGATCAACCCTTTAATACTCTCTTGAAATGCATTGAACTATTTTTGTGTGCTTGTTCAAACTGCATAGTCAACTTCAACTATTCTGGACATATGACTTATCATTCGTTTCTCACATGATGAGTCTTTTTCACATATACATATTTTGTAGGATTCTCCTTTCTAACAACTTTGGGTTTAAACCCACAAGATCACATTTCCTTATTTTATGCTCCACCAAAGTTCAATTTCACATTATTATTTCAATTGTTATGGATCCCTCCACTAATAATCTTCTGTTGCTTCTTCCTTCATTGGAGGGATCTTTCTCCTTACATCACTTCCCAACATGTTTCATGACATGATTTTTTTTCAATACATTCTATATTAATTTTAATTTTATAAATAATCTATGTATTCACACAATTTTATGCTGGTACTGAGTCCTTCACTGAACAAAAATTCTACTTACACATAACCAGAGTTTCTCCTCCCTTTTTATTCAAGGTTTGTTCACATTATTTCCAAGAGAGTGAATGTGAGTGTAATAGAGGCGGTGATTGATACACCTTTTTTTGAGCTCCTCGTGATTCCCCTGAGGATGTAAACCTATTTTTCATACTAACATGTTTTCTTCTAGTATAAGATTTTTTTTATACACTGCATGTTCTGAGGATCCCCTTTAGGGGTCCTTTTCCTTCCCCTCTTTCTTCTTATTTCAATGCCTTGCCAAATTCCCATGATCAGGAAATATACAACATCTTCCATTAAAGGAATACCTCATTTCATAATTTCTCAGCTGAAATGTTGATGCATCCAGAGTATTCTTTTGATTTTGATCCCTTAGGCTTCTGGACACATAATCATGGTGTTTCCATATCCTCCATAGTAAATACATTTGACAACTAATTTATTTCAGGAGAATTTTCTTTTAGATTTATCAAGAAGCTTATGCATATTTATAGACATAGATAGATTTATATCTTCCCAGCATGAAATTTATTCTAGAGCCTCAGAAAAAATTGATATATGACCATTCAATCCACAAAAATAGCACATGTTTTCACTACTTCTTGTAAATTCCTTTTTTAGGTCTATCTCCTGTACTTATAGGATTTTCATTATCTCTGAAACTTCTCACACCTTTCATCCTATCAGGCATGGGAGAGGGATCATCATATAAAATACCAAAATTCCCCAAACTATATGGACATTGAGATGAGAAAATATTTTCTTGTTTCACTTTAAAAATAACATATTTTCTTCTCATTTCGTCATCACCTATCGAAGGATAGTCAAATAGTAAGTGCAAGTAATCCTTTATTCTAGGATTCCCTTTGGAATTTTATTTCTACACTTATTTCATCACTAATTCTAGTTATTCTACAAATTTTTTTGTGGACACAAATTTCCATGTAATTGTTTTTAATTATATGGAATTATTACATGTCTGTAAAAATTGATTGTGCGTGGTTCTAAGGTCCGGTGTGCCCGGAATGAATTTATGAATTTTTTTAAGGTATGTTCTGTAAAAGTGTGAGCGGAGTTTTATAATTTTTAATCTGAGCACTGGTTCAATAGTTATAAAACACCACTCACACGTTTACTAAACATACCGGGAAAAAAGTTCAGAAATTCATTATGGGCACACCGAGCCTCAAAATCACACAATATCAATTTTCACAGACTCGTAATAATTCCATATAATTTAAAAAATTAAATGGAAATCTGGGTCTTTATATTCTCTCCAGCTTACTGATTTTATTCCCCAAAAGCTACAAAATAGACTATGAAAACAAATGGGGATACTGAGAACAAATTAGAGCCTCCTGCTCCCATGTGCTCTCTTGGAGGTTCCCATGCTACCAGTGAATTCACACCATAGGTATAGATCACCCATGAAGGAATCACTCATGTTGATCCTTAATCTCTATTGGAACCTCCATAAATGTCTCCCCGTCATCAAAGTCCATCTCACTATGATCGATGATGTGAGATGGTTCATGCATGTATCTCCTCTGCTGGGATACGTGGAGGACGTCGTGTACCCTCTCTATATGCGGTGGAAGTTCCAAGAGGTACACCACCTCACCCATCTTCCAAAGAATCATAAATGGTTTGATAAACCTCCGTGATAACTTACCACCTTTACAAAATCTCTATAGTCCCTGTTGAGGAGAGACTAGTAAGAAAACATGGTCCCCCTCTTGGAAATACAAATTTCTCTGTCTGCTATCTGTATACGACTTATGTCAGCTCTGTGTAGTCTATATCCTGTCCTGGATGATCTGTACCTACTCAGCTTTAGCCCATACCAACTCCGGATCCATAAGTGCTGACTCCCCTAGGTCTGTCCAGCATAGAGGTGATCTACAAGGTCGACTGTACAAGGCCTTGAATGGAGCCATACTAATGGTGGAGTGGTAAATGTTGTTTTAGGAGAACTCTACCAAGGGAAAGTGATCCTCAAAATAGTGGAAAAAATCAAGGATGCATGCACCAAGCATTTCCTCCAGTGTCTGAATGGTCCGCTCCATCTGACCATCCATATGAGGATGAAAGGTGGTTCTCAAACGTAGTTGAGTCCGGAATGCCTCCTATAATCCCTTCCAAAACTGGGATGTAAAATTTGTGTCACGGTTAGAGATGATCATTGATTTCAACCCATGAAGTCATACAATATCCTTTACATAGAGGCATCCCAATCCCTCTACTAATCCCTACTCTCGGAGGGGTAAGAAGTGGGCCGACATGGTGAGTCAGTCAATGATCACCCAGATGGAATCATGTCCCCTATACATACATGGAAGCCCAATTAGAAAGTCCATGGATATTTCATCCCACTTCCACTTCGGAACCTCTAGTGGTTGTGCTAAGACTGATGAAACCTGATGCTTGACCTTCACTTGCTGGAAATTGAGTCATCGTGAAACCAACTCTGCCACTGGTTTCTTCATCTATAGCCACCAGTACTGACACCAGAGTTCCAGGTACATCTTCACCACACCAGGATGTACCGCCAAAGGGGATGTATGGAACTACCTCAACACCTCATCCCATAGCACAACCGCTACTATGATACATCCTCTAAAGAAGATGACATGCTACCCACCTTCAGAAAATCTATCAGGTGCCTATCCTAATGATATATGAGCATGTTGAGACTCGCTATCAATTTCCTGGAGATACGGCTCCTAGACTCACTAATGGAGTGGGGGAGTGACTATCATAGATAGGAGGTAATATTCTCCATCATCATCAATGAAGGATATCTGCATCACAACTAGCTACTCTGTCACCTCACTCAACAGCTATAGACCAACCCTCCTACTGAGTTCATCTACCTCCACATTACCCTTCCCAAGAGTATAGACTATAACGAAGTCATAGTCACGGAGGAACTCTATCCATCGCTGCTATCTCAGGTTCCGGTCTTTTTGGGAGATGATATACCTGAGACTCTTATGATTAGAGTTGACTATAAAATGTTCTCCCATCAAGTAATGCCCTCAAACCTTGAAGGCATAGACCACGGTTGCTAACTCTACATCATGGGTAGTGTAGTTCTTCTCATGGTGCTTCAGCTATCATGAGGCTTATGCAATCACTGCTTGCTCCTACATTAGGAAACACCCATGTCTGGTCCCTGACGCATCGCAGTAGAATACATACCCAATGACCTCTTCTACTAGCCTCACGAAGGGGGAACTCTTCAGTCTCTACCTCAGCTCCTAGAAACTCCGCTGGCATCACTCCATCCATACAAATGGTTTTCCCTTTTTTTTAATGCTGAAAAGGGTGCTGCAACTCTAGAAAAGGCAGGCACAAACCTCTGGTAGTATCCATCCAACCCCAAGAAACTCCGCACATTGGTCACACTCCTAGGTTGCTCCCAAGCAAGCACATCCTCTATCTTTGCTGGATCCAAAACAACTCTAGCCTCCAAAAATTACGTGTCCCAGAAAGTGGACCTCTCGTATCTAGAACTTGAACTTCGAGAGCTTTCCATAAAGATCGTGCTCTCAGAATGTATCCAGAACTATCTACAAATGATATGCATGCTCCTCCTCTGTCGCTGAGTATATCAAGATGTTGTCGATGAAGACTACAACAAAGTGATTGAGGTATAGCCAAAAAATCCCTTTCATGAGTCCCATGAACACTGTTGGGGCATTGGTCACACTGAATGGCATAACCATGAACTCATAGTGGCTATACCAACATCTAAAGGCCATATTCCGTACATCTTCATCTTGTCCCCCGAGCTGATGATAACATGATATGAGGTTTATCTTTGAAATCCAACGAGCTCCCTTAATCTGATCGAGGAGATCATCATTCCTCAGAAGTTGATACTAGTTCTTCATGGTCACCTGGTTCAGGCGCCGGTAATCCACACAGAGCCTCAAACTCCGATCTGTCTTCTTGGTAAATAAAACCGAGTCTTCCCACGGAGAAACACTGGGCCTTAAGAATCCCTTTATTTTTAAGTCCTCAAACTATACCTGTAACTCACGAAGCAGCATGGTAGCCATCTGATATGCTGGTGTAGATATCAGTGCGGTCTCAGGGTACTGGTCGATGTAAAAGTCTACCTCTCTACTTGGAGTTAGTCCTGGAAAATCATCAGGAAAGACATCAGCATACTAGTCCACCACTACAGTATAGTTAGGACTCTTAACATCTACTACTCCTAGGGTAAGGCCAGCCAACTAATGTGTGATCAGTCGTACCCTCCTCTGGGAAAGTCCATCCTATGCTGCAAAGGTTCCCAAGTTCCCTTCTTGATGGTGAAGGAAATCATGGTCCCATCAGTGTGGACACACTGCACTTTGCGCCTAATACAGTAAATATGAGCATGGAATATGGATAACTAGTTCATACCCAAGATTAAATTGTAAGGCCACGATGCCGCTACTAGAAAATCCCAGCCAAAGCTCTCACCTCCTAGACTAAGCTCACATTGTCGGCACCAGTGTGTAATTGTCGAATCTTCTCCCTTAAGAGTCTCTAGCTATAATGATCGAGCCAACGGCTCAACCTGAATCTCCAAGCTCCGAACGAGGGTCATGGAAACAAAAGTGTTACTGGCACATGTGTCTGTAAGTACAATAGCTAGGGTGGAGTAGACACATATCATACCTCTAATCATCTCTAGAGTGTCATGGTTGTAGACCTCAGCTGCATGGACCTGAGATGGTCCCTGTCACCTACTCAATGTGTTCGGGGTGGATCACCTGGTGGTGGTGGTGGTAGAACCTCGTATTTCCACCCACTACCTGCTACACGACAAGATCCTCAGCCACATCAATCTGCTACCTGTAGACCTCCTCAATTGAATATCTACCTATCCATCAGAGGTCCCTCGACCGTTTTCAGATCTTCCATATCGAGGGTCGGGAATTCGCGAGCCATTTGACCCTACCCTCCCAATGTGTATCACTTCCTATCCCTCGTCTAACCTCCTCTGCCTCGCGAGATCCTCTCCTCTTACCCTACATCCCGGGGCTATCGACCAGAAGTTCTGGTCTGCTTGGACCTCTGTGTCATATGCCTACTACCAGCCATAGATGACTCTGCTACGTGTCCCCCAACGGTGGGTCTCGCTGTCGGTGCCTGCTAATCTAGGAATCTCTCCACCAAAAGCGCTCGCTATAACACCCCAACATGGGTCAGTATGTTGGGTGATATCATCGCTTCTCTGATATCCTATTGGATACCCTTTTTAATGGTCCAAGTGCTGAAGAAAGGGTCCCATACTATTTCAGTGGAGTAGTGGGAGAGATTAGTGAACCTCACTGAGTACTGGGACAAAGTCATGTTTCCCTACTGTAAGTGCAACAACTCTTGTATACACATAGAGTGTAGGGTCACTGGGATGAACATTACCCTAAAAAGGCTCTTGATGTCCTCCCATAATAGGGTAACCTCGTTGTGTATCTATAACACCGAGCTCCACCATCTCCAGGATGTTTCCCGAAAAAGTCTAGTTGCTAGGGTCACCATAATGTCTACTGGCATCCCACGCAAGTGGAAAAATCTAACTACAGCCTCTTGTCTGTCCTCGACTACCTACGGATCCGTCTCCCATCAGAACCTCAGAGGCCCCTACCATTGAAACTCGTGCATCATGCTCAGTCGGCATCCACCCTCTACTGGTGGGGCTAGTGGCAACATCTTCCCAATGGGTAGTGGTGCTGCTAGTACACCACCTAAAGGTGTTAACACCATAAGAGGGCACTAAAATGAGGCCTCATCACTCGGTGGGCCGTCATCGTGTACTCTCTCAGGAATCCTAGATGGCTGTCTATGTGGGGGAATCCTGAAGTAAGATAGGTGTTCCACAGTGAGTAAGTAATACCTAGTGAGCTGAATCAACGAAATCACGAGAAAAACTCTTCAAAAACACAAGCAATTAGAGATTATCTGTACTGAGTCGGAAATCAATATTTAGGGTCCTAGTGTATGGGTACGTCGGCTGCCGCACCAACACTAGAATCCCCGAATAGAAAACCAAACTCATAACACTTAACACTTTTGCTACATTGAAAAGATCAAAGTCCTAGTTATTTGGTAGAACTGACTCCTTGATTCCACTTTATCCCGACCCGTCCCCTAGGGCCCGTGTCATGACTACCCAAATCCCGCCTTCCATAGGATAGGGGTAGGTGAGTAACACCAGAAATACATATCCCTATAATGGGAAGGCATTAACTTTATACCTATACAAACACACAGACTATAACGCAACAAGATGTAACCACAAAGTAAACAGCTGGAGTAAAAGAGTGTAGAAAGTAAAAAGGGATGGAATATAAGCCCAAATGGAAAAGTTCAAGTACAACCGAAAAGTAAAAACAACTGATAGGTGAAAATAAGCTCCTAGATAATCCACCACAGATCCTACATGTAGGGTATGTACATCTCATGACCAGTAGTCCCTGCATCACATCATGTCGAATGGTCCACCTCCAAGCACCGTTCAACCCTGGATCCCTCAACCTCAATCAATGTTGTACGTCGTCTGCACAAGACAAAATAAGGTGCGGCCAAAGCTAGTGTAGGGGTGAGTATAAGGATACTCATTGGGGACCCCAAAACCGCATAAGTCTCCTAATATCCCGCAAAGATCAAAACACAAAGCAAGACATCATCTCTACTTAGGTATATGAACATACAAATACCTAATTTATCAAGATATACTCATCTCATACATGATGGACATATACAACAAAGGTAACACCACGAATTTAGAAGTACCACATAGGTAACACCAAGAAGATAGAATTACCACTTGGGTAAAAGGCTTAGTTCAAACAGAGTCTCAGCTCCAACCAGGTATTAGTGAAGTAAAGAAGTAAAGATGATTGGTCATGAAGCAAGATCATATTATTCTATCCAGAGGCACTGCTTCTGACTATATAGAGACTGACCCACATAGGATCGATAGATAACTAACCCACGCTGACCCACACATGATCTATCCCATACAGGATCAATAGGTAAATAACCCCCGCAATGACCCACATAGGATCTGAACCACACAGGATTTATAGGTAACTAACCCCCGTAATAATGCACACAGGATCTGACCCACAAAGGATCAATATGCACTGACCCACACAGGATCACTGAGCACTGAACCACACAAGATCTAACGCACACAGGATCGGTATGTGCGGACCCAAACAGGACCATTGAGCACTAACCCACATAGGATCGATGTTGAACCACACATGATAACTCGGTACTAACCTCCGTATGATCTGTCATTAACCTTTTCCTCACTTCCAGCCACTGGATTCCTCCCACCTGGTGCACTCGAGTTCCATAGAGTTTTCCCCCTGAGATATTATTCATACCTTGACCACCACTAATCTCCATAAAGGAGTAACCCAAAGGACCTCCATGTCCTCAGGGTTCCAACGTGACAGACTTTGCATCAATCGTACGCATAATCTATGAGTTATAAGTGTTTTAGCACTGGGGGCCTGATTGGATTTGGGTTCGATCCAACCCAGTGGTACTCCAATAGTCTCTAAAACTCAATTGGTGTATAAAAAGATGAATTTATTGATTGAAGGATCCCAACTCCATAGATGGTTCGTCAAACGAATGTCTGTTTATCAATATATGGCCACTTAAGTGTTTCTGGGCCTGATGGGCCTGGGTATGGTCTGACCCCATCTGACCAACCTGGAAAAACACGGTCTAGGCTAGGCCACGGAGGGCTCGGCCCGCTAGGCCGAGGTCCGGCTCAGTTTGCAAGGGGGTCATCCTATAAAGGGCGGTCCACAAGGGGGCGACCCATCCTGAAAGGGGGGCGGCCTGGCCCGAAAGAGGGTAGCCAGGTATGAAAGGGGTGGCCCACAAAGGGAAGCCCACAAGGGGTTGTCCATCTCGAAAGGGGGTGGCCCGAATGGGGGCGACCCGTAAAGGGAGGCCCGTAATGGGGTGGTAAGGCCCGAATAGGGAAGCCTGCAAAAAGACAGCTCGACTGTGTAGGGTGTGGCCCACAAGGGGCAACCCAACTGTTGTCTATCTGAGCTGGAAAGGGGGGAAACGTTCCCCCTCAGTATCTCGAACGTCCCGAAGGCCGTTTAGTTTCATGAAAAGGCGGCACTAAGTGGGAACTGTTCGGTCACCGTGGAACCCCCGTACCGGGTTCCTCCTCCTCTACGGCTTCGGCTATGGCTTCTACTAGCATGCGGCATGGTAGTCGCACCACCTCTCCCGCTCTCCAACGGCACACCGGTCGCGCTGCCTCCCCTTCCGTGATCGACCGATGTGCCGACCACCTCCTCCGTCCACCGCAGTTGACGAGCCGTGGTCCCCTGCTCTTCGAGGGCGTGTGACAAAGCGCCGCACTTCCTCCATGGCCTGCCGGTGCGAGCTGCTCCGATGAACGTTGTGGATTTGTGTCGTGGCCTCCTATTAAGGATTGCATTGGTGATCTCCTTCTTCGTAAAAGGTCGGTGTCGTAGTGCTGGAGGTATTCCACAGAGAATGCAAGGGTGTAGCAAAGTAACAGAGGGTCCGGGCTGTGTTAGTTATACACACGCCCTCCACGTTAGCTTGTAACAGGAGGGAGGATAAAGGGTTCAATAAATTCACTTGAAATAACGATAATAATAACCCCTACCATGAATCTTTGGAGAGAACTCACGATTGAGGAAGTCTCGTTGTTTGTAGTCCCCACAAAAAAATTTCCCATGACGCCGATGAAACGTCGATTTTCGGTTTGGGGTTTCAGTGTCGCTTGTCACCTCTCGCCGGAACTGTCTCCGTCCTCCAAGGCTTTTGCGTCTTGGCACTTTACCAGCACTTCGCTTCTTGGTGATGTCATGTCAGTACCTCCCCCCCCCAATTTCCATATAAATAGGAGAATGGGAGTGTATGTAATGATGTTGGGATGTAATGGGGATCATTAATTAGGAATCTTCTTAATTTCCACAATGTTATTGTTACTTAGATTGAAGGGTCAAGAAATTTAATGGCTTGACACCTCGCCTGGTCCCACACACCACTTTTCTGTTTGAGGATATAAATGAAAATAAAAAAATAAAGCTATTTTATTTTATTTATTTTAGAAATCCCCAAAAAATAAATTTTCCCTCAGACCTACTACGATCAAAGTAAAGACTTCATTAAGAGGATTTAGGCTTTGTGGATTCAAAAGTGCCCTCAGATATTTGTCACGACCCATCCCCTAGGGCTCATTCTGTGACTACCCCAATCCCATCCTCCATAGGCCATGGCTGGCGACTAGCACTGAAAAGCCATATTCCTATAACGATAAGGAATTTCCTTTAAACCTGTACAAACAAAAATACTAGAACACAACAAGAAGTAACCAAGAAGTAAACTTCTGTAGTAAAAGAGTTCTGAAAGTAAAGGGGCCGAAATACAATCCCAACTGAAAGGTACAAGTACAACTAAAAGGTACAATACAACTGAAAAAGGGAAAACAACTCCTGGGTAATCCTCTGAGGATCCTGATAGAAGAGTAGGTAAAATAGCCTCATCATCACTCCACGTCCGCTCATCTCCCCCTCTTACCACCAAGTCATGGCTCCCTCAAACCACATCCCAAGAGCTCATCATCTGCACAACACACAACGAGGTGCGAGTGAAGCCTGTATAGGGGTGAGTATAACAATACCTAGTAGGGACCCCGAGACACCCAAATGTGTCTTGGAATTCCACAAAGGAAAACCAAAAAGCATGATCTCAATCACAAATCACAAAGAAATAAACACAACCCAAATAGAGTCTCAACTCAAATAAATCATGTGAAAAACTCTTAAAAACACACACAATTAGTGCTTCTGTGTATTGAGTCAGAAGTCAGAATTCAGGGTCCTGGTGTAAGGATACGTCGACCTTGACACCATCACTAGACTCCCCAAACTAAAAACTACACTCATAACACTTAACACTATTGCTGCATTGAAAAGATCAAAGTCATAGTTCTTCAGAAAAACCAACTTATATGATACCACTTTGTCACAACCCATCCCCTAGGGATGTAGTGGTTAGTAGTGCGGCTGGCCGTGAAGGAGGTGTCGGGCACCGTCACGCACTGCCAGTGGGCAATGGTCATGGCTAAAGCCGCGGTGGGTGCAGAATCCAGCCGACTCGAGCCGACTGCGGAAGGTAGAGTCAGAGCGGTACACCATCGCAGGCCACTGGAGGAGGCCACAACTCGAATCCATGGTAGGTGGAGAGTCTCACAGCCCTTGCGCTGCATTAGGTTGGAGAACCCCACGGTCGACCAAAACGCCCGACCGTTACAGGGTGGGGCAGTGCCCCACAGGCTGGACAAAATGGCCCCGCACCTGTAGGGCTAGCTGGGAAGATCGGTCCACCTTTTGGTGGAGCGGGTTGGACGCAAGCCAACCTAGAAGACTAGACCCGCCCATCGTGCTGATCTGGACCCAAGGCCCGGTGGACAAGACCCACAAGCGGGTTGGGCTGAACCCACGGCCCAGTGTGCCAATGCGGGTGGGTACGGGCCCCACCCAACAGGCCGGTCCAACCTCGGCCTGAGCCTGCAAAACAAACCGGGAAATCCCTTAGTGGGCCGAACTCGACTGAGGTCAGGTGGACCCCAGGACCCGTTGCGTCGGGCCGTTTTGACCAAGTCGGACTGGGCCCAGACCTAATTGGTCCTCGAATAATGAAATTCTTATAACTGACAAACCGGTAGTCCATCCGACATGCTGTCAGTTTTGTTGGGATCCCTTTTGGGAAGTGGTCCTTTTGACGTATTTTGGTGGGCAGGACCATGCCGGGCCAAACCAAGGTGTGATCACCCCTGTTTCTTAGAAAGGGGAGTAACTAATAGACTGGGCACCCGTTTGAAGAACCGTCTGCGAAGAAAAAACCCTTAGGACGAGGTGGTACTTTTGATTTACTCCACTTGAGTTTTGTAGAAAATAGGAGTGTAGCCGAGTTGCATTGAACCCAAATCGAACAGGGCCCTCGGAACTAAAATGCTTATAAGTCACAGACCGAGTGTCTGATTGAAGCGTCGTTTATCGCATTGGAACCCTTATGACATGGTGGTCCTTTGGGATACTTATTTGTGGAGCATCGTGTTGGTTGAGGTATGAATGATGGATTGAGGAGTAGTTCTCCCAAAATCAATCATGCTATGAGTGGGAATCCAGTGGCTGGCAGTGAGGTGGAGTTTAGAGACAGATTATACGGAGGTTAGTACTGAGTGGTCCTATGTGGGACAACACTTACCGATCATGTGTGGTTCAGATCCTTTGTGGGTAAGTACTCAGAAATCATGTGTTGTTCAGCGCATACCAATCCTATGTGGGTCAAATCCTGTGTGGGTCAGTGCTCAGTGATCCTATGTGGGTCAGTGCATACCAATCCTGTGTGGGTCAGATCCAGTGTGAGTCAGCGGGGGTTTGTACCTCTCAACTTCAGGCAGGTCGGATCCTGTGTGGGTAATTGTAGGGGTTGGTACATATCTATCCTGTGTGCGTTAGACTCTGTATGGTCACCAGTAGTGCCTCTTGACAGAATAATATGATCTAGCTTCGGGACTAATCATCTATACTTCTATACATAAATAATATCTGGTGTGAGATGAGCCTTTTACCTTCGTGGTTATGTATTCATGGTGTTACCTATGTGGAACTTTTACCTTCGTGGTGTTATCTTTATGGTGTCACCTATGTGGTACTTTTTCCATCATAGTGTTACCTTCATGGAGTTACCTTTGTGATATTCTTCCCTCATGTATGAGACGAGTATGTCTTGATAAATTAGGTATATGTATATGCATGTACCTAATTAGAGTTGATGACTGCTTTTTGATTTGTGAATGAGGTATTGCCTTTTGGTTTTTCCATTATGGAACTTTGGGAGACCTTCAGGGGTCTCAAGGTCCCTACTGAGTATTGTTATACTCACCCCTACATAGGCTTTTCCCGAACCTTGTTGTGTCTTGTACAGACGACAGACATCATTGATTGTGGTTGAGGGATCTAGGACTTAACGGTGCTAAGAGGTAGACCATTTAACATGGTGTGACATAGGAATACTGATCATGAGTTGTACCTACCCTTCAGGTAGGGTCCTTAGTTGATGATACAAGAGATTTTTTTACTTTAAAATTATACTTGTACTTTCCAGTTGGGATTGTATTCTGAACCTTTACTATTAGAACACTTTTTTACTATAGTTGTTTACTTCATGGTTTCCTCTTGTTGTACTCATGTTTTTGTGTGTTTGTACTGGTTTAAATGTAATGACTTCCCGTTAATGGATACACCTTTCCAGTTCTAGTCTCCAAACTCTGTCATATGAAGGGCAGGATTGGGGTAGTCACTGTATGAGCCCCAGGGGACCGGTCGTGACAAAGATGGTCAGAATCCGTATGGTTAGTAACAATGCCTCTTGATAGAATAATATGATCTAGATTCATGACTAATCATCTGTACTTCTATACATCACTAATACATGGTGTGAGCTGAGTCTTTTAACTTCGTGGTGATAACTGTGGGGTAGTTTTAACTTCATGGTGATATCTTCATAGTGATACCTGTGTGATACTTTTACCTTCATGGTAATATCATTACAGAGTTACATGTGTGGTAATTTTACCTTCATGGTGTCACCTCTGTGGTACTTTTACCTTCATAGTGTTACCTTTGTGGTGTTACCTTTGGGATATTCTCACCTCATGCACGATATAAGTATATCTTGATTACATATGTATATGTATTGTGATATACCTAAGTAGAGTTGATGACTGCTTCGTTCTTTTTGATTGAGGTATTTCTTTGTGTTTTTTCTTTATAGAACTCTAGGAGACCTTTAGGGGTCTAGGGGTCCCTAATGAGTATTTTTTACTCACCCCTGCATGGGCATCACCCAAACCTTATTGTGTCTTGTATAGATGAAAGATAGCGTAGATCAAGGCTAAGGAAGCTAGGATTGGATGGTGCTCAGAGGTGGACCATTTGATGTGGCATGACGCAAGACCACTGATCATGATCTGTACCTACCCTTCAGGTAGGATCCTCAGTCGAAGTGCTAGGAGTTAATTTTCTCTTTTTAGTTATACTTGTACTTTCCAGTTGGGCTTGTTTTCTGGCCCCTTTACCAGAAGAAGGCATTGAGTATGTAGTCTACTATCACTACTACAAATATGGATTTTATCAGCACTAAAAATGGACTTCATCAGCGCTAGAAAATTCACTAATAAAGTTGGCGAAGATAAGGGGGGGGGGGTAACCTTTATCAACGCTCTGAAAAGCGCTGATAAAGACCCCTTTTATCAGCGCTAAAAAAGTGCTGATAAAAGGGGTATTTTATGAGCGCTAAAACAAAGCACTGATAAAAGGTTCCTTTATCAGCGCTATCTTTTAGTGCTGATAAAAGACCCCTATATTAGTGCTTCCTTTATTAGCGCTTTCGTTTTAACGCTGATAAAGGGCCACTTTTATCAGAACTTTTAAAAAATCGCTGATAAAAGGTAAAAAAATTAAAAAAAATTAAAAAATTTATAAAATTTAAAAAAAATTAAAAAAAAAATTAAAAAATACTGCCAATCGGGGGGCTTTTATAGCTCTTGATCACCGCCTTTTACAGCGCTTTTCTGCCCCTGTACATTTCCCCATGCACCCCCTTCACCCTTTAATAGCGCTTACTGCTATATTCCCCCATGCACGCGCGCCCCTACCTCCACCAGGATTTGAACTCGAGACCTCCCCCTACGCGCCTAAGCCTTTACCACTACTCTATTTTGATTTGTCTTCCAATTACAGATATCTCTATATATATATACTTATATATTTAGTTATATTTATTCCTATATTAATATATATTTAGATTAATATATTTATATATATAGATATATTATAATATATATAGTTATATTATAATATATATATAGTTATATTATAATATATATATATAGTTATATTAATATATATATATTGTTATATTAATATATATATAGTTATATTAATATATATATATATATAGTTATATTAATATATATATATATAGTTATATTAATATATATATATATATATATAGTTATATTTATTCTTATAGTAATATATATTTATATTAATATATATATAGTTATATTAACATATATATAGTTATATTAATATATATATATATATTTAGTTATATTTATTCATATAGAAATATATATTTATATTAATATATATATAGTTATATTAACATATATATAGTTATATTAATATATATATATTGTTATATTAATATATATATATATAGTTATTAGATTAATATATATATAGTTAGATTAATATATATATATATATAGTTAGATTAATATATATATATATATATATATTTAGATTAACATATATATATAGTTAGATAAATATATACGTATATAAATATTCATATATTTGTATTTTAAATAAAATGGATTTTAGTTATTATTTAGATAAAACTAATATATTTATATGTAAATATATTTTGTTATTTATATTTATAATTAAATTTTTAGGTGTGAATATTTAAAAAATATGAATATATTGTTATATATTTGATTATAAATAGTAGTGCATTATAAAAATGATGAAATTTCAAAGAAATAATATCAATATGAATGTAATACCTTGGAATAAATTCAGACCCCACCAAAAAAATCCAATAATACCCCCTTAAACAAGGCTGAAAATCCACAAAATGTTAAAAAATTGGGGTACCCCGACTAAAAACTCAGTTTTGGAGGCCTTCTGGGCCTCTTTTGGCCACGAAAATCCCTTGACCAAGGTTCTCCCAAAAATAGTGACGTAGAGCTCATCGCAGGATTCGATTTGATATGTGGTAGTGCTCAAACGGAAACCCGGATCAAAATTTATGGCTGTTTGAAGTTTGAGTTGCATTTTAAACATATTTTTGATCTTTTTTTAATTTTTTTTAATTTTTTTATTCTTCAAATTGTTATTAAATGACTATTACTCCATAATAATTAGAAAATTTTAAATTAAAAATAATTTTTTAATTTTTTAAGAAGCCATTTTAACTAAATATCTTATATATTAAGTATATCAAATGTAAATGTACATTTATACTTATCTAAAATATATTCAAAAACTATATATTATAGTTATATATCAATATAACTATATTTATATAATAATATATTTTTAATTTTTTTTGAAGTCAACCCTTTATCATCGCTTTTAAAAAAAGCGCTGATAAATGCACCCCCTTTATCAGCGCTACTAAACAAGCGTTGGTAAAGGGGGTCCCTTTATCGGCACTTTTTTTTAGCACTGATAAAGGGGGGCACTGCGAAAAACTATTTTTGTGGTAGTGTATGATGCATTAGGAACCAGACGTGGGTGTGTCTTGATGAAGGAGCGAGCATTGACCGCCTATGGCTCAGGACAGCAGAGACAACATGAGCAGAACTACGCTACCCATGAACAGGAGTTTGCAGCAGTGGTCTTCTCCTTGAAGATGCGGCAACATTACATGATGAGAGAATATTTTATAGTCTACTTAGATCACAAGAGTATCATGTATATCTTCTCTCAAAAGGACCTGAACCTGAGAAATTAGGGATGGATAGAGTTCCTCTAGGACTTTGACTTTGAGATAGTCTATACTCCCGGGAAGGGGAACATGGTAGCAGATGCACTCAGCAAGAGGTCTAGTTTCTAGTTACTGAGTGAGGTGAAAGAGTACCTCACTGAGATGTTTATATCCTTCATGGATAGAGATGGAGAAGATTACCTCCAGTCTATGACAGTCACTCCCCCACTCCTTCAGTGAGTCTGGGAGGCGCAACTCAGTGACATTGACTACGAGGATTGACGTGTTCATATATCTTCAGGACATGCACTTGATGGATTTTATGATGGTGGGGAGCACGTCATCCTCTTCAGATGACGTACCATTGTACCATTGGCACTATGATTGGAGGTGTTGAGGAAGTTCCATACATTCCCTCTAGCGGTACATTCTATTGTGGAGAAACTGTATGAGGACCTCTAGCATCAGCATTGCTGGCCATGGATAAAGAAAGCAGTGGGAGATTTTGCTTCTAGATGCCTCACTTATCAGTAAGTGAAGGCCAAGCATAAGATACCAGCAGGATTAGCACAACCACTACAGGTTCTGGAGTGGAAGTGGGATGGAATCTCCATGTACTTTGTGACATGGCTACCATGTACGTCCAGGGGAGATGATTCCATTTAGGAGATCATTGACCGACTCACTAATTTGGCCCATTTCTTACCCATCCGTGAGCAGAGATCAGTAGAGGTCTTGGGACACCTCTATGTACAAGAAATTTTAAGACTTCCTGGGGTTCCATCGATGATCTTGTAACGCCCCGACCCCAGTTACCCAGAGTCGGTGCATTATTACGTATCTTTGGCATGATCACAAAAGATCAAGTCTCAAAAGACCGATTAGTTTAGTAGCCTTGGAAGTACTAGATACATTCATAAGGTTTACATTACATTATAAAATGGAAGACTACAAAAACATTGTCTCCATAGACAACACTGAGATCCCATAGACTATCCCTGGAGGTCAGTCATAATATACTTCTTTGTATCCTAGGAAAATAAAACATAGAAAGGAGTGAGCTCAGATGCTCAGTAAAGATAACATTATAGAGGAAACTTTCATAAATAAGTATAAACATTTAAGGAAGTGTATAATACTAGAACAAAAGCCTTTTAAACTTGAACTTTATAAAAATATGGCAAAGATAAAATCAAATTATTCCATTTACTTATTCACATGGATATTCTACTAGTCGAATGATCACATGAAATATCAATAACCACTTTCATAACAATGGAATGCATAATGCTAGACTATTATAACCACATAGTCAAGGCCTTGTGGCAAGACTAAAAATAAGATTTTGTCAAGGCCTTGTGCTAAGACACTAGTTTATCTCATGAGACCTACTGATGCATCTAAGAGATATAGCGGGCTCCAACCATTACTTACTAAGTCTAATGCATTCCTCATATGAAAAGTTTGAAACATAACATAAACATTCAAATTAAAAATAGAATATGAAATGTCATTACATTACCCACAAACCATGAATGGTATAAGTATAGAACATCCACAGTCAATCATAACTCATTCAATACAATTAAAAAGATTGTATTGTAATAGATTAACCTCAATTGAGAATAATGAAGGATATTGACATAGATGAAAATAATCATCAAAACTATTTGAGAGAAATATGACCCTTTTTCTTGAAAACATTTAAAAGTCACACTATTTATCAAGAATCCATTTAAAATAGATTTTTGAATCAAAGTGTCCCATACCACTTTGAAACATTGAAAATGAAATTTAATTTTAAAACATTAATGTTCATATAAATAAATCCTTAATACCATTTTTAAAACATGGACATTAATTATAATGATTTAGAAGAACAAATCTTTAAAACATTTTAAAATGATATTTTAGTTAGAGTTCCAGTCACGACCCGTCCTCGGGGCCCGTGCCCTGACTACCCCAATCCCTCTTTCCATAGGCCAGGGGCTGGCGACTAGCACCAAAGATGTAAATCCCAATAAAAGGGAATCCAATGACTTTATAATTGAAAATAACACAACAGATTATGCAACAAATGTAACCAAAAAGTGATACTGAATACCAAAGTAAGTGCTGAAAGGTAAATGGGTCAGAATACAAACCCAACTAAAAGTACAGTACAACTAAAAAACTAGTACAACTATTGTAAAGTAAAATAGAAAGCACCGAGTCGTCCTCTGGGAATCCCACCTGAAGGGTGGGTACAAATAGTCTCCCCAGCACCACAGGTCTACCCGTCTCCTCACTGCACGTCTCACCAAGTCGTCCACCTCCTAGTACCGTCCAACTCTACAGGTCTCTACCACGATTGGTGTTGTCCGTCATCTGCATCCAACACAACGTAGTGTGGGCATTGCCCGTGAAGGGGTGAGTATAACAATACTCAGTAGGGACCCCGAGACCCCTGATGGTCTCCCAGAATCCATGAAGGATAAACCACAAAGAAAAGATACAGACACGAATTATTGACCATCTCTACTTAGGTATATTCACATAAATATACCTAAGTCATCAATCCCAGTTCATCTCCAACTCTCGATCCCAAGTACAACCCAGTCCACACAGGAAAGAAGTCAATCACGTCGATGATAATGATTTAAAAATCAAGACTCAGCTCAGACAGGTATACTTATTTCATAAAGTGATAAAGATTATCAGATGCAGTCACTAATTATCTAAGCTATCGTACCACATAGGATACTAGTCTAGCTATGATGTCGGACCCATGTAGGATACTAGACCAGCTACTCTGTCAGACCCATGTAGGATACTAGAATAGAAGTCGAACTGTCAAACCCACGTAGTATACAAGAATAGTAACCATCGTCGTCGAACCCACGGAGGATTCCAGTACGGTAGTCGTCGTCACGGAACCCACGGAGGATTCCAGTACGGTACTCATCATCGCCGAACCCACAGAGGATTCCATTACGGTAGTCGTCATTGCCGAACCCTGGGAGGATTCCAGTACGGTAGTCGTTGTAGTGGAAACCAGTTCTAGGCTTCCTGCACACTGCACGCTCGATTCTGGGAGGGTCCACTCCTCGAGCAAAGGGGTCGATACGTCAACTATCACGAAGTCCAGAGTTGATGTATCCTGAAGTTCAGTCTCATCAAAAGGAACCCAATGCGATAGACGACACGTCAATCAGACGCCTAGTCTGAGAGATATTGCCTTTTTCGTTCCACGGGCCCGGTAAGAAATACACTCGTTCCAAACCCGACCATTTTCCAAAGTCGTTCAAAACTCACTTAGAGTTTCATAAATGGAATGCCACATCACGAGGTTACTAGTTCCATAGACAACACGTCGATTAGACACACGGTCTTCGAGTTATTCACGCTTAAGTGGAAATAGGCTCGACCCGTTAAGCCCAGCGGGCCGACGGGTCGGGTCAAACCGATTTTGGCGAGTCCAACCCAGCAGAGGGTCGGACTGGCCCATTGAATCATAAAGCCCGAACCGAGGGGCACAGACCGGACATGAAGCACGTGGCCCGGACCGGCGGGGCATGTCCAGGCCCGTCACGGCACGGCCCAGCACGGCTTGGCACGACCCGAGAGGCCGCGGCTCAGCCAGCTGGCCGAGCGGCTCAGCTCGGATTGGCCGAGCTGTCCAGGGGGGGCGCTTTCCTGAACCGGTGGCGCCTAGTGGTGTCGCCATCCAAACCGGCCGACCCTCCATCCTAGCGTAAGTGGCCTGCTCGGGCGGGCCCCAGTCTTGTTGTGCTGCACCTTCGGGTGTCGCCGCTCCTTCACCCGTCCTGCCGACGAGCCAGCCGGTTCCCCACCAAAGTGGCCCGCGGAATGTGGTCCATGGTCCACCGTAGAGTGATAACCCTTGTGGGGTCATGGGTCTTCTTTCAGCCCGGCCGGCTTTAGACGGTCGGTTCTTCTTCGGCTGAGCAGCCCGCAGTTGCGGACCGCGGTTCCTCTCCGCACGGCCAGCATACGGCCGCCTCTTTCTCTGGTCACCACCATCCCCTCCATCATCGTCGCCATCGAAAAGGAAAAAGGATAAATGGAGGGTCTATGGGCCGTGTTTGTTTCATCATGTGCCATCTTCGTTAGGTGGTATCATATGGCCAATGACAATCCACGGTTTCAAAGAAGAACGAAGCACAATATTAATCAATTAAAATTGAAACAAACCCCATACATTGAAATTGATGTCGCACGTCGTTGAGCCGCAGAAGATGAGCGTCGTGGTAGTTGGGCGTCGCGGAAGAACGGTGTCGTCCCGCTAACATTGGAGGAGGAGGTGGTAGGAGACGTCGTGGAGCGTTCTTCTACGGAGGTGTTCTTTGTCGGGAGAAGAATACTTTCCTTTTCTAATCCTCCAAAGGATCCACCCCAAAATATTTGTCAAGAAAATATTATATTAAGGCTCCCACAAATTTTAATAAACTTTCCATGCATTTTCAAAATGATTCAAATCCTCCCAAAGTACTTAATTAATTTGTGGAGTTCAAAATAATTAATTCAAGGTGTTGTCATATTAATGACCAAGTGGAAGGTGGAGAGTTTAAAAATTAAAGAGGGGAGTTTCCAAGAATTAAACAAGGGGGTTTAAGGGAGTTTAGAGGGAGTTATGGGGAGATGAAAAGGTTAGGTTTGTGTGGGCCCCACTTCAAAAATATCCTCACATGGGAGGTTATGTGGGTGTGGGCCCCACCTCTAACTCCCCTTGGGAGGAAATAACTAACATAGATAAATAAAGTTGTGTTCCACAAATTTTATTTGTTTTATTCTAATTCCCTAAATATTAACTCTCAACCCGCTTAAAACGCAACTGCGATAAAGGTCCCCTTAAGAAAAAATCGGCGTTGCGAGTTCATGAGTGCCATCAGATTTCAATTCCGAGTAGCAGTTCAAAAGATAGAAAAACCCATACGTATGTTTATTGAACGTACCTAAAAAAACATTAGAAATTTATTCTGGGCACACCGGGCCTCAGAATCAAGTTCCGTCAGAAACCACAGACACGTAAAATTCCAAATAATTTATGAAAAAAAAATTCTTGAAATTTTCCAGGATTTTAAATTACTCTCACCTCAGGGATTTACATCACTGTAAAGCTAAAACACACACTAGGGAAACAAATGGGGGTATTTAGATCGCATCTAAGCCTCTCGCTCCCAAGGGCTCTCCTAGAGGTTCTCATGATGCCAGTGAATGCGAACCAGAGGAATCGACCATCCACGTAGGAACCAATCCTGTCGATCCTCGATCTCCACTAGGACCTCCACAAACTTCGCCCCGTCATCGATATCCAGCTCCCCTTGATCGATGATGTGGGCCTGGTCATGCACGTATCTCCTGATCTGAGATACATGAATGACGTCATGCACCCGGTGCAACTAAGGTGGAAGGTCCAGGCGGTAATCCACCTTGCCTACTCTACTGAGGACCTGGAAAGGTCCGATGAAATATGGAGATAACTTGTCTCCCTGGACAAATCTCGGTATACCTCATCTGGGTGAGACCCATATAAAGACGTGGTCGCCATCCTCGAACTCCAGTGGTCTCCATCTCCTATCAGCATAGGACTTCTATCTGCTCTGTTCAATCTTCATCCGCTCCTGGATGATTTACACCTTCTCTGTCATAGCCTGAACCATCTCTGGTCCTACAAGTGCTGACTCCCCAGGGTCAGTCCAGCATAGAGGTGATCTGCATGGTCGGTTGTAAAGTGCCTCGTAAGGTGCCATCCCGATGGTGGAGTGGTAACTGTTGTTTTATGAAAACTCCACCGAGGTTAGGTGATCGTCCCAGCTACGACCAAAGTCAAGGACACATGCACGGAGCATGTCCTCGAGAGTTTGAATGGTCCTCTCAGTATAGCCATCCATCTGAGGATGGAAGGCGGTGCTTAGACATAGCTGCGTTCTAAAAGCCTCCTGTAACCCCTTCCATATCCGGGAAGTGAATCGTGCATCTTGATCGGAAACGATAGACGATGGAACACCATGAATCCATATGATCTCATGAACGTAGGGGCGTCCTAA
This sequence comes from Viscum album, assembly GCA_963277665.1. Lineage (NCBI taxonomy): Eukaryota > Viridiplantae > Streptophyta > Magnoliopsida > Santalales > Viscaceae > Viscum > Viscum album. Next base: position 398,630,638 of record OY728127.1, on the reverse strand, counting down.
GATCTCTACTGAGCCCTTCTCTCTGATAGGAAGGAAGTGGGCTGACTTGGTGAGTCGATCAACGATCACCCAGATAGAGTTGTGACCTCTGGATGTATGTAGAATCCCCTTCAAAAAATATATGGATATCCCATCCCACTTCCACTCCGGGACATCTAAGGGTTGTACCAAGCCTGCTGGTACCTGGTGCTCTACCTTCATTAGGTTAAGGATAAATCAATGCCATAATTATGCGTGATAAAAATAAATACACTAAATATGATTGGATATTCATTTTAAATCAATAAGAGGAAAATTACACATATTCCTAGAAAAACAACACCAATGAATTGGATATTTAACTCAACAAATGGAGATTGAGTTAAAATTACTCTTATCAAGTTCATATAAATGACTTGAAAATTTATCAATGGAGTGATTATTTGTATCAAAAGTATATCCACAGAAAGGGGAGTGGAAATTATGACATAAGAAAATGAATAATGATTCCACACATAATCTTGGAGTAAAATAATCGATGAAGTATGCACAAAGCCGAATGAGTGGAAATTGAACTTTCAAATTCCTTCTATCGATTTGGTAACTTACGAAACATACACCCATGAATGAAGGATCATAAAATGATGATTTAAATATCCATAAATTAAAGTATATTACACAATTAATACAATCATGGTCATTACACACACCACATTCAATAAATAAGTGGTGAACAATGGAAATCTCAAAGAATTAGAAGTGAGATAAGAAACCCCTTACTTTGTAATTTTTCCTTGGTTGAGGGTAGGTTAAACTCTGGTATAATGGTGAAATAATTGTTATTGAATTATAAAAGAATCATATACATTAATATGATATCATATATGATCTTTTAACATTGATTTGTTGATAATAACTTAGTATTATCGTCGTTTCGGGTGTTAATAGATTCGTTTTCCTTTATATTATTTATTATGTGAGCCATATTTGTTATGTATGGGATGTATCTTATTCATATCCATAATTATTTCATCTATCTAAACATTATTTTTAATCATCTAATGAAATTTAGTCTTTAATGGATATGATGGGGAATGAATCTCATCGTGTTCGTGGAGACGGTAATCTGTACATATGCACGAGCAACAATATCATTCTTTTGATATTAAAATAATATATAATTGGATGGTATATCATATATAAAGAATAGTTATCATGTTATATTTATTATTTACATGAATTAAACATCATTTTTATACCAATCCAAATAATAATATACTGAATAACAATTACACCACGAAGTGGAGACGGTAGGCCGTACGTACACACGTATGGTGACATGTCATCAAAAGGATGGATAGAATAATGAATATGGTTATAACATATTTATAATAACATCATAGTATTTATAAGATACTGGAGTTAATATTTTAGAATATAAATAAAAAATAAAGAAGAAGTTTAAGAAGAATGGAACTTGAAAGAGGGTGGTGAAATAATTACCTCGTCTTCGGGTTCTTTATTTTGATTTGATGAAAAGAGATCATTATGTTGTCTTTATAACCAACTTAGGTCCTCTAGGATGAATTGAGGGATGTTTAGAGGATATTTGGGCAGTTTTTGGTAGAGCCAAATGGCTTTTATAGTGCGAATTAGAGAGAAGGGGGAGTTCCCTTTTATAAGAGGGGTGAGGGGCACCTTAGGAAAAGATAGAAATATTATTTTAAAATAAATTAATATTCAGTTTATAATGGCTCCAAACTAATTTATTTCTAGGATAAGGTGGTTATGGGTCGAAAAAAACTCAACCAATAGGTTTTAGACATGTTTGGGTCACTTTATTAACCTTATCTTTTAGTTTTAACTCTTAGTTAATTAGTTTAACATTTACCATGTCTCTTTGTAGTTTTATATTATATGGTTAATAAACTTACTATAAACTACCAAGATACCCCCAAGTGGTTCATTAATGATAAAACTATCATTATATAATTAATTTTTCCGAACAATAGATTTTTTGGAATATTATATCAATTTATAATATAATATTTGTTTTAAAAACTCTTTTATGTCAATTTTGACACTATTTAATAATTGATTTTTGTTAAAGTCTTAATAACTTTATTAATTCGAAAAAAATTATTTAATCAATCCTAACATTTCATATTAACCAATAAAATTCGTTTATGTCATCAAAACCTTCAAATTATATTTATTTTAACATTTATAATACCAATTATTTGATTCTTTCATTAATAAGGAAAATACTGCTTCATTATTGTTTCATAAAAAAACTTAATTATTCAATGTCTAAAGATTATAAATAAAATAAAATTATGTAGGAAATAGTTTTATATTTCTAATTAATATTTATAGTCGAAAATATAACATATATAACTCTATGTAAAAATTGTTTTCCTAAAAGATATATGCTTATGTCATTTTTGTATTTACTTTAACTTAATTAATATAATGTGTCATTATCACTTACAAGTGGCTCCATGGGGACCCAAAATCAACCCAAAGATGCCTATGGTAAGAAATGTATCAACCAATAGGGTTAGGACATGTTTTAGGGCAATTTAATATTATTATAATATTATTTTTTTACCCTTATTTACCAGATTTACCCTTTAACCATGGTAAATAAAATATTTACCGAAGTAATTATTCAAAATGTATAAAAATAAAAGTTACCTAATTAAACAATTTGGACCTCCTGATTCCAAATATGGAATCCATTTTTCTAAATTCAAAACATATATGTGGCAGAAATTAATTTAAAATTAATTCCCGTTCTCAAAATAAAAAGCGTGTTTTTAGGAAATAATAACTATCAAAAGATTGACACTTATTTTTGTCAAATTTAAATTTTAAATTACATATAATGACCTAAATTATATTAAATGACAAAAATATAATCTAATTATACTTCCAATCCATTCAAATGAATAATTTATCACTATTAACTATTTTTATTAAAAAAGTTGTTTTTATTTAAAATTTAGTAATTTTCACTATTCATCAAAAACTAAATGTTTTCAGAAAAATACCAAAAATTCACCCTAAGATAATTTCGATTCTATGAAACAAAAAATGAAGTCCATTTTGAAATATAAAATTAATAAAATTTAAAATTGGGTATTACTATTCATAACAGTTAGTTTGATTGGTTGTGGTGTGTTAGAACTCGAAGTTGCGTACAACACATGCTACTATATTATTCAAAGAGAAGCATACTATGGAAGCTTGGCGTGTTAAATTCTCCAATACTTCAATAAATTTCATCCTCACAATTTTTAAAATTAGTCTTGGGAATATAATGGAAAGTCCCACATCAGAAAAAGAGTCAATAAAACTATCACTTTATAAGAAAGAAAGTGAAGTACAAAGGTCACCCGAGATAACATATACTAGGATTCCATGTAGAAAAACATGGATATAGATGATAAAATAAGTGTCAAGTTTTGATGAATAGGGATAGAAAACATGATCAGGAGAAAGCTAACAACAAGAAAACCACAAACTTGTTATGGGACAAATGGTCATTATTTTCCTAGAATGAAATGTAAATGGACAACATTTTTTTAAGTTACATTACATAAAGATGAGGAATTCATTTCTGAGATTGAATAAGAACATAAATAGATATACTTAATTTTTATGTAAAGTTTCAATCTTTAATAAATTTATACTACTAACTCATTTTTAAACGATGAGTATTCAAGAAGACTTGGTCAGACTAGAAGAGCTAGAATAAAATTCTTATAGAATCACATGATCCACGAAGGATAAACTATATATTTACCTTGTCTTTATAGATTAATCAAAACCAAAATGGTTAGTATAAGATCTGATGATCCCCCAAAAGGATATTACATTAGAGAAAGAAACACTAATATTAATTTCTAAAATTAAACCAATAATACCCCAAAGTTAAATAAATAGCATTCAATAAACAATTGTCCTTAAAATCCTCCAATATAATCCAAAATAATATCAAAACCCAAAACTTAGAAAAATTTGGTTATGTTGTCTTCCACGTTAAATTGTATCTCCAATTAACATCAACTACTCTTAAAGTTACATACTTAAAAGTAATTAACCTAATCACATATTATCTATTATAGGTTAATCATATCCATAAATAACCCAAATCACTATAAATCCAAAATAAAAACATAGATAGAAATCCACCATTACTCCTCAAATGAAGTCCCATAGCATTATATTTTCCTTGGGTATATAGTGTTCCCAACAAAGTGAACAAATTTCAAAATAACATTTATCACTTAATCCCCAAATCATTTTCCTATACTAAGGGTTTTCATTTGATAAGACATAAGATCCCAAATCAACTTATTATTGATCAATAAAATCATTTAACTAAAAATAATTAGTCACACTGACCAGGGACTTCATGTAGTCCAGTGGTAGGCAATAAATCCCAATCACACTTTGGTTGTGGGTTCGATTCCAACAGCTTTGTCCGACGTGACGGGTTGTCACACGGTCTGTGTGTTGTGCTTTTTCAAAAACTATATTTTATAACATTACCAAAATGAGATAACTTCTTCAAAACAACCATAACATAATTTAACCACTAATGTTATCTCATACCATGCATTTTCATCCCAAAATATAATAACTTGTAATTACCTCAAACCCAATGATCATATAAAACCAAATGGGTATTTATAACTATATCCACAAGATAAAAGATAAGTCTTCCTCAAATATCATTTTCACAAGACAAACTGCAGGGTTTCAAATACAAGAGAAAATTATTCCGAAGTAATCCCATCAACAAGGAGTATTATTACATTTAAAAACTTCTCCAACCATTTATTTCCACATACCTTCTTCTTAGACCAATAAAATATCCTATATAATAGGGAATTCACTCGGGTAATGGCCAGGTCCCCTACCTTTATGGAAAATGACTCTAAATGGATTCTTGGGACCATTTTTATTTTCTTCCATTGTACTCTTCATTTTTCCTCGGCAATTCTTCACTTTATGTCCTTCTTTCCCACACGTAAAGCATTTCTTTGTTCCAATGAGACTCTTTCCTAGGCTTCTCCTTCCACATTTCTTGCATGATGGAAATTTAGGAATCTTTTCTCCATTGCCTCCACTGCTGGAGCTCTTATCATTCATCACCTTTCTCTTCTTTGTTGAGTCTGGGAGTTGGTTAATATATATGATATTGATCATATTTTTGGAAAACTGATTTTTCCTGAACACGATATCTTTTACGCCTTTCAAAATTCCATTTTTTTGCTCATTTCCACAACCATTCCCACCTTGTACATCATTATCTAAGTAACTATGACTTCCTTGGAATCCAGAAATTGACTAAAACCAGAAAGCAGTGTGTGAGTAACAGTAGTCATTAAATCATTTAGAGAATATAATGACACCATATTCTTAATTTGAAACACCTTAGGATTAACCAAGGTAATTTATTCTCATATTATATAAAAATACTTCAAATTGGTTTGTAAAGAAAATGTAAATTATCCTAAGCATATCCCCTGGGAGTGTCGTAACCAAGAGTGCAGCAAGGCCCGTTGTCGTGCACCAGTTCCCGTTCGAGTCTAGCTCAAAGCGGTGTTTTCGGGTATTACCCCTAGGTACATCTGTTCCAGAGCCACCTCTACCTGCTCATATCTAGACAGGGATGTATTTCTTGGAAAACTCACAAAATCAATACAATACCAAAATCCTAGGAAGTTCTTCTATACTAATCCTCAAAGTCTATCTTAGGGCTATGTGCTATAATAAGAGTTTATCTAAATCTAGTTTCCAAGGTTTGTACTAAACTTACTCTAATACCAACTGTAACACCCTGACCCTAGTTATCCAGAGTCGGTGCATTATTACATATCATTGGAATGATCACAAAAGATCAAGTCTTGGTAGACCGATTAGTTTAGTATCCTTGGAAGTACTATATACATTCATAAGGTTTACATTACATCATAAAATGAAAAACTACAACAACATTGTCTCCATAGACAACACTGAGATCCCATTGACTATCCCTAGAGGTCATTCATAATATAATTCTTTCTATCCTGGGAAAATAAAACATAGAAAGGGGTGATCTCAGATGCTCAGTAAAGATAACATTATAGCAGAAACTTTCATAAATAAGCATAAACATTTAAGGAAGTGTATAATACCAGAACAAAAGCCTCTTAAACATGAACTTCATTAAAATATGGCAAAGATTAAATCAAATCATTTCATTTAATTATTCACATGGATATTATACTAGTATAATGATCTCATGAAATATCAATAACCACTTTCATCATAATGGAATGCATAATGCAAAACTATCATAACCACATAGTCAAGGCCTTGTGCCAAGACTACAAATAAGATTTTGTCAAGGCCATGTGCTAAGACACTAGTTTGTCTCATGAGACCTACTGATGCATCTAATAGATATAGTGGGCTCCAACCATCACATAATAAGTCCAATGAATTCCTCATATGAAAAGTTTGAAACATAACATAAACATTCAAATTAAAACTAGAATACGAAATGTCATTACTTTACCCACAAACCATGAATGGTATAAGAATAGCACATCCAGAGTCAAACATAACTCATTCAATATAATTTTCAAGATTCTATTGTAAAAGATTAACCTCAATCTAGAATAATTAAGGATATTGACATAGATGAAAATAATCATCACAAATATTTTAGAGAAATATTACCCTTTTTCTTGAAAACATTTAAAAGTATCACTATTTATCAAGAATCCATTTAAAAAATATTTTTGAATCAAAGTTTCCCATACCACTTTGAATCTTTGAAAATGAATTTTAATTTTAAAACATTAATGTTCATATAAATAAATCCTTAAACCATTTTTAAAACACGGTCATTAATGATAAAGATTTCGAATAATAAATCTTCAAAACATTTTAAAATTATCTTTTAGTTAAATTTCCTAACCAAAAGAGAGACACTGGAATACAAATAATTGAGGTAATAAAAACTTTGTAATATCATGAGAATAAAGGTATTCATGACATACTATGTCAAAGTACATTATATACACCATATAAAAGTGATTTGGTGTATAACAACAATGAAGTCTCAATGGAATGTAAATTGAGATGAAATCTATTATAAAGACAGTATCCTTAGGTTAAGGATAAATCAACAAAATAATTATGTGTGACAAATATAAATACACTAAATATGATTTGATATTCAGTGTAAATCAATCAGAGGACATTAACACATTTTCTTGTAAAAACAACACCAATGAATTGGATATTTAATTCAACAAATCGAGATTGAGTTAAAATTACTCTTATGAAGTTCATATCGATGACTTGAGAATTTATCAATGGAGTGATTATGTGTATCAAAATTATATACACAGAAAGGGGAGTGGAAATTGTTACATTAGAAAATTAATAATGATTCCACACATAATCTTGGAGTAAAATAATCAATGAAGTATGCGTAATGCCGAATGGGTGGAAATTGAAATTTCAAATTCCCTTATCGATTTGGTAACATACGAAACATACAACCATGAAAGAAGGATCATAAAATGATGATGTAAATATCCATAAATTAAGTTATATTACACAATTAATACAATCCGGGGCATTACACACACCTCATGCAATAAATAACTAGTGAACAATGGAAATCTCACGGAATTAAAACTGGGATAAGAAACCCCTTACTTTGTAATTTTTCCTTGGTCAAGGGTAGGTTAACCTCCTGTATAATGGTGAAATAATTTTTATTTAATTATAAAAGAATAATATTCATTAATATGATATCATATATGATCTTTTAACATTGATTTGTTGATAATATCTTATTATTATCGTCGTTTTGGGTGTTAACAGATTTGTTTTCATTTATATTATTTGTTATGTGAGCCATATTTTTTATGGATGGGATGTATCTTATTAATATACAGAATGATATCATATCTCTAAAAATTATTTTTAATCATCGAATGAAATTTAGTATTGAATGGATATTGTGTGGAATGAATCTCATAGCGTTCATGGAGACTGTAATCCGTACGTACGCACGAGCGACACTATCATTCTTTTGATATTAAAATAATATATAATTGGATGGTATATCATATATAAATAATCATTATTATGTTATATTTATTATTTACATTAATTAAACATCATTATTATAACCATTCAAATAATAATATATTGAATAACAATTATACCACGACGTGGAGACGGTAGACCATACGTACGCACATATGGTGACATGTCATTAAAAGGATGGATACAATACTGAATATGGTTGTACCATATTTATAATAACATCAAATTATATATAATATACTAGATTTATTATTTTAGAATGGAAATAACAAATAAAGAATAAGTTGAAGAAGAAAGGAACTTGAAAGAGGGTGGTGAAATCATTACCTCTTCTTCATGTTCTTCCTTTTGATTTGATCAAAAAGTCTCCTTAAGTTGGATTTATGACCAATGGAGGGCCTCTAGGATTAAGTGAGAGAATTTTATAGGATATTTTGGCATGGTTTGGCCGATCCAAATTTCTTTGAAGTTGTGAATTAGAGAGAAGGGGGAGTGCCCTTTTATAAGAGGGGTGAGGGGAACCTTAGGAAAAGACAAAAATATTATTTTATAATAAATTTATATTTGGTTTCTAATGTCTCAAAACTGATTTATTTCTAGGATAAGGTGGGTATGAGTTGAAAAAACTCAACCAATTGGTATTAGATAGGTTTGTGTCACTTTATTAACCTTATCTTTTAGTTTTAACTCATAGTTAATTAGTTTGACATTTACCATGTCTCTTTTTATTTTTATATTATATGGTTAGTAAACATACTATAAACATCTGATCGACCCCCAAAGTGGTACATGAATGATACACCTATCATTATATAAGTCATTTGGGCGAACCTTATATTTTTAGGAATATTATATCAATTTATAATATTATATGTTTTTTAAAACTCCTTTATAAAAATTTGACACTATTTAATAATTGGTTTTTTAAAGTCTTAATAACTTTATTAATTCAAAAAAAATTAATTTAAGGAATCCTAAAATATCATATTAACCAATAAAATTATTTTATGTCATCAAAACTTTCAAATTATATTTATTTTAACATTTATAATACCAATTATTTGATTGTTTCATTAATAAGGAAAATACTGCATCATTGTTGTGTCATAAATAAATTTAATTACTAAATGTCTAAAAATTATAAATAAAATACCACTATGTAGTAAATAGTTTTATCTTTTTAATGAATTTTTATAGTAAAAAATATAACATATATATCCCTATATAAAAATTGTTTTTCTAAAATATATATGCTTATGTCATTTTTGTATTTACTTTAACTTAATTAATATGAAGTGTCATTATCACTTACAAGTGGCTCCATAGGGACCCAAAATCGATTCAAATATGACCATGGTCGGACATGTATCAACAAATAGTGTTATTAGACGTTTTAGGGTAATTTAATATTATTATAATATTATTTTTCACCATTATTTACAGGATTTACCATTTAACCATGGTAAATAAAATATTTACCGAAATAATTATTCAAAATGTCTAAAAATAAAAGTTACCTAATTACAAAATTTGGACCTACTGATTCCAAATATGGAATCCATTTTTCTAAAATCAAAACACAGAAGTGTCAGAAATTAATTTAAAATTAATTCCCGTTGTCAAAACAAAAAGCGTGATTTTATGAAATAATTAATATCAAAAGATTGACAGTTTTTTATGTCAAATTTAAATGTGAAATTACATATAATGACCAAAATTGTATTAAATTATAAAATTATAATCTAATTATACTTCCAAACCATTAAAATTCATAATTTATCACTATTAATTATTTCCATTAAAAAAGTTGTTTTAAATGATAATTTAGTAATTTTCACTATTCATCAAAACTACATGTTTTTAGAAAAATATTAAAAATTCACCAAAAGCTAATTTTGATACTCTGAATCAAAAAATGAAGTCCATTTTGAAATATAAAATGCATAAATTTTTTAAAAGTGGGTATTACTATTCATAACAGCTAGTTTGATTGGTTGTGGTGTGTTCGAACTCGAAGTTGCGTAAAACACACGCTACAGTATTATTCAAAGAGAAGCATACCGTGGAAGATGGAAGTGTTACAGATCGTCACTAAATGTGACTCACGTTTTATATCCCTGTTGTGGAAGGGATTACAGGAGGCATTTGGGACTCTGCTACATTTTAGAACCATCATTCATCCTGAGAGGGATGGTCAGATGGAGCGGACCATACAAACACTAGAGGACATGCTTCATGTATATGTCCAATATTTTGGACATATTTGGGAGGATAGATTTCCCTTATAGGAGTTGGCATACAACAATAGTTACCACTTCACCATCGGTATGGCTCCATTCGAGGCCTTGTACGGTCGACCTTACAAATCACCTCAATACTAGACAGACCCAGGGGAGTCATCCCTTATGGGTTTAGAGTTGGTACGAGCTACCACTTAGAAGGTGTAGATCATCTAAGAGTGGATGAATACTGAAGAGGCCAGAAAAAAGTCTTTTGAAGACTGGATACAGAGACCTTTGGACTTCTAGGAGAGGGACCATGTTTTCTTACATGTCTCTTCTCTACAGGGACTACGAAGATTTGGATGAGGCGGCAAGTTATCACAGTGTTTTATCAGACCATTTCTAATACGTTAGAGGATAGGAGAGGTGGTGTACTACTTGTAACTTCCACCGTAGTTGAAGAGGATGCACCATGTCTTCCATGTATCCCAGCTGAGGAGATACATGCATAAACCATCTCTTATCATCGACCACAATGATCTGGACTTTGATGATGAGGTGACGTTTTTGGAGGTTCCATAAGATACTGAGGACCGACAAGAGCAAGTCATTTGTGGGTGATCAATACCTATGTTGCATGTTCTCTAGTAGCAAAGAAACCTCTAGGAGAGAACATGGGAGTGGGAGGCTCAGACTTGTGCTCAGTATCCCCATTTATTTTCTTAGTCTATGTTGTAGTTTTTAGGGACACAAAATCCCAATGTTGGGGAGAATGTAAAGACCTGGATTTCCTTGTAATTTTATTAATTATATGGAATTATTATAAGTCTGAAAAAAGTGAAGGCGCATGATTCCGAGGCCCAGTGTGACCAAAATAAATTTTTGAACTTTTTTTATGATACGTTCAATAAACGCATGACCTACATTTTCGAGCTTTTGAACCGATTCTTAGATTAAAACTCTGAAGGAACTGTTGAATATGCATCACCGGGATTCACTTAAGGGATAATTTAACTTGAACACAGTAGGTCTGAGGAATAAGTTATGTTTTGGGACTTTTTAAAATAAATAAAATAAAATAACATTATTATTTTATTTTCTTTCATATCCTCCAACAGACAAGTAGATTGTGGGACAAAGCGATGTGTTAAGCCCTTAAATGGCTTGACCCTTCAATCTAAGTAATTGAAACATTAAAGAAATTAAGAAGCTTCCAAATTAATTAGCCCCATTAATTTCTCAAAATCGTTACTTACCCTCCCCCTCTCCTATTTATATGGAGCTTAGGGGAAGGTACCGACACAACTTCACCAAGCAATGAAGTGCTAAAGGTGATTCGTGACACTGAACACTTAGAGGGCGGAGCTCATCCTAGTGGGAGGTGATGGGTGACACCGAACCACGAACCAAAGGACGACGTATGAGCGGCATCATTGGAAACCTTTTACAGGGATGAAGAATACAACCCCCTTCAAGTGCGGACTTTCTCCAACGTACTCACGAGATAGGGGTTTTGATTCTTGTTATTTCAAGTGAATTTATTGAACCATTTATCCACCCACCTATTATGAGCTAACACAGAGGGAGTGAACCTAACGAACCTGGCCCGAACCCTCTACTACTTTTCTATTCCCTTACGTTCTTTGTGGAATACCACCAGCACGATGATACTGATTGGCTACGAAGGTGTGCACTGATGCACACTGAAAGAGGAGGTCGCGACATAAAGACGTGGAGGTCATCGAAATGGATTGCACTGGCTGACCGCACAGGAGGTGCGGCACACCATCACACGACACTGGTGGGCAAGGGGCGGTGGCTCGTTAGCCACAACGATTAGAAGAGGTGGGCGACACTTCGGTAGGCCGCAGAAGGAGAGGCGGCACAACTAGTTTGCCAATGGAGAATGGGGAGGCGGCGCAACCATGGAGCCGCCAGAGAGAAGAATCAGCGGTCGACGCAGCGTTGGAGGCAAAACCTGCACCTCTAGTGGGTTCTGCGGTGACCGGGCAGTGCCCACATGGCGCTACCGCTTCACAAACTGAATGACCTTTTCATCATTTTGGAGTTCATGAGACTTGGGTTCACACACACCCCCACTTGCCACCTCAGTCTTACAACGTCCAGGCCACCCCTAGCGGGCCGTACCCTATGTGGTCGGGCAGCCCCCTTGTGGGCTACACCTTACTCAACTGGGCCACCACCTTGCGGGCTGCGCCCTATGTGGGTCGGGCCGCCCTTCGCGAGCCGCCCATTTGTGGGATGGACCACCCTTGTGAGACAGGATTTGCAGTCCACCTTTACGGGCCACCCACTTGTGGGTCGGGCTGGACCATGGCCCAGCTCAGACCAGGTCGGGTCAGGTCAGTCCGACCGGGTCAGACTGGACCCAGGCCCAACCGGTCCAAGAAACACTTGAAGAGTCGTATATTGAGAACTGGATGTCTGTTTGAAGAATCGTCTACGGCATTGGGATCCGTTGATCAGGATGGTCCTTTTGGTATACTCTACATGAGTTTTAGAGAGAGTTGGAGTATGGTTGGGTTTGATCAAACTCGAATCCTACCGGGCCCCTAGAACTAAAACACTTATTACTCACAGACCGGGCGTCTGATTGACGTACCGTCTGTTGCATTGGAACCCTTATGACATGGTAGTCCTCTGGGTTACTCATTTTTGGATCTTATTGGAAGTTGATGTACGAAAATTATCTAAAGGGGCATATACTATGGAACTCGAGCACACTAGGAGCGAGGAATCCAGTGGTTGCGGTGAGGCGGAGGATGGAGACAAATCATACGGAGGTTAGTCCTGAGAGATCATGTTTGGGTCAGAAACGATCATGTGTGGGTCAGATCTAGTGTGGGTTAGTGCTCATCTATCCTATATGGGTAACACATACCGATCCTGTGTGGTTTAGATCATGTGTGGGTCATATCCTCTGTGGGTCATTATGGGGGTTAGTTACCTATTGATCCTGTGTGGGTCAGATCCTTTTTGGGTCATTCTTCACTCATAGATCAGTAGACACATTAATAATACTTTTATTTAAGTATTTTATAATGTGGACTTAATTTTCCAGTTCTTGGATCTGGGTATCTTTATATTTAATTTATTCATCCAATTTTTGATTCGATTCCTTTGTTTCATGGACAACTTCTACTTTTCACCTTCTTGGAGATTCTTCATCATCAGTAGCTCAAACATCACTTGGAATGTTAGGTTATTCATTTATACCTACTTTAAAATTGAGTGAACAAATTACCTCATAATATAATAAATTTTTGGTATCCTTTAACTAAATCACACTCCTTCCATTGACACTTCCCCACTGAGGAATTTATCTAGAATTCTTCTTCTTCTTCTTTGATGTTCTTCCCTTTGACATGGAACACCATGATAGGAGAAGACTGAATATATTCATAGAAAAAATATATGATAAAATAAACCTATGCTCTGATACGAATTGCTCAGTCCAAAGGGGGCCTAGATACCCTAAGAGGGGGGGGGGGTGAATGAGGGTATGAATATTCCTTTTGAACTTATTCTTATTACCCTAATAGATCATGACATAGTTGTTATAAGGGTAACATTGTTTGATCTTAAGTGTTTATGCATATATAATTCTTTCCTGATTTATCTTATAATGATGGTTTCATGGTAATTCAAGAATGTAAGTAGAAAACATGTAGGTTTTTACTTGGTTCACCCTCATTGTGCTATATCCAAGGAGTATACAATGACGTTGTGTCAATGTCCCAAATCCACTAGATGTCACTAACAATGTACTATGTGTGGGATATAACAAAAATATGAACAATATCACTAAATTTACAAGGATTAGGGTCTACTCAATACATTCCCAAGGGTCACTCCCTATCTCTCTATCTCTGGATCAATATTTTTGAAAAAAGATCACCGTCTTCCTCTTCCTTTTCTCACTGATCTTAGAAAGGATCCAGTCATAGTTCATGGACTTTTAGGTCCCTTAATTATCACAAATTAATTCATCCTCTACTATATTTATATGCTATATTTATTTTTCGTTTTCTTTCACTGATCAATACGACATTACCACATGTGTATTGGGAAACTTCCAACTTTTGTGAAACCCTAGGATGACCTCCACGATACATTAAGAAAAAAGTGAAAGTGTCACCTAACCAAATTCATGATACTCCCGTCTCAAAATCAAAACTTGGGTGACTCACACACTTTAATGCCCAAACCAATATGGGCGCGCCAATACCAACTAGAGTGCACTACTACAAAATAAGGCTATAGCCACGGTTTGGAACAGTGGCTATAGGCCCAAAAACCATGGCTATAGGTTATAGCCACGGTTTCATAAACCGTGGGTAGTATTGGTGTGGCTATAGGGAAAAACCTATAACCACGATTTAAAACTGTGGCTATAGCCTTATAGCCAGGGTTCAAACTGTGGCTATATCCCTATAGCCACGGTTTGAACCGTGGCAACACCCTATAGACACGGTTTTCAAACCGTGGAAGAATCCTAAGTCTGGAAATATATATAGCCACGTTTTTAAACCGTGGCTATAGGCCTTTTCGACGGATTTAAACCTTGGTTGTATCCCTATATCCACGGTTTAAAACCATGGATATATGTCCACCCATTCCATAAAAAAACAGCCCCCATGCCCCCTTCTCCAGCACTGCCCCCTACACTCCCCTTGCCCACTGCACTTCCCCCACAACCCACTGCACACACCCCTTCCCCCTGCCCACTGCACCTCCACCAGCCCACTGCACCCCCCTGCACACACACCCTGCCCCCGGCACACCCCCTGCCCCCTACACTTCCCCCTGCCCACTGCACTTCCCCCCAACCCACTGCAAACCCCCCAGCCCCCAGCATACCACCCTTGCCCCCTCACCCTGTCCCCTGCACACACACCCTGCCCACTGCACTTCCCCACCGCCCCTTTCCCCCCTGCACCCCTCCCCCCTTCCCCAGCACACCCCCTGCCCACTACACTTCCCCCCATCCCACTGCACACCCCCTGCCCCTTGCCCCCTGCACCCAGCAAACCACCCCTGCCCCCTGCCCCTGTCCCCCTGTCCCCCCTCCCCCTACCCCAGCAAACCACCCCTTCCCCCTCACCCAGTCCCCTGCACACCCCCTGCCCCCCCCCCCCCCGCACACACACCCTGCCCACTGCACTTCCCCGCAGCCCACTGCACTTCCCCATGCCCCCTTCCCCCCCTGCACACACCCACTACACCCCCTATCCCACTGCACACCCCCTCCCCCCCTGCACTTCCCCTCCGCCCAGCCCACTGCACTCCCCCCAGCCCACTTCAGTTCCCCCATGCCCCCAGCACATACCCAGTGCACCCCCATCCCACTACACCCCCCCAGCACACCCCCCTACACCGTACCCCTACCCCTTGCAAAAGAACCAAGCACACCCCCTGCCCCTTGCTCCCTCCCCCATTGGAACCTGGTTAAAATCCTTTTGAAGAACAATAACACATTATGATCAGGTATTCTAATTGGAGGATGGATGATTCTGATGACCAGGAATCAAGTGATTTTTCCCCATTAGTTACCATATCATCTCATATAGGATGGGGGAATGTTAGTATAGAATTTAACCTTGTGTTTAATGTGATTCAGGAAAAACTAGAAATGGGTAAACTGACACTTGAGTGTTCACTGTTTGATGATTATGTGTTACAATTTTATAAGAGTTATAGTCCTTGAATCATTTGGTGAATAGTTGATGAGAGACTGTCATACCTCCATGGTTTCTGAATCCTAGAGAGAAAAATATGGGTGATGAATTCAGGTGTCTTTTTTGGTGGCCATGGACCTAGTAGAAAATATAGGAATGATTTATATCTATGAAGACTAATACTATCATGGAGTTCCCTTAAGAATTATATCAGAGAGAGATGCACAAATTATGCTATGATTTTTGGAAAGGGTTTAATATGACCGTAGGGAATCATCTAATATCAAGCACAACGTACCATCAATATATAGACAGACACTAAGAGTAGATGATACATATATTGAAGGATATACTTCAAGATTTTGTTCAATACATCGATGGATCTTGTGTTTAATATGACCTTAGGGAATCATCTAATATTGATTGAGATATGAGATAGCACACCAGTGGGTGAAATTAAGAAATTTCATGAAAATTCATCTAGAGGAGAACGGACTGGTGTTTTTCGTGGGGTTGGATGCAGTGAGCTGAAAACCGCATTGAGATCATTTTTCAAAATCCAATTACCAGGTTGATAGACCATTGGAAGATCATTCTTAGTTGAAAATTCATATGGTTAGGAGCACCATTATGTTTAGTTGAGGGGTGAACCCCCTATCTAGAACACTTCCATTTGTGAACCTCAGTTCAGGCCATGAAATTCCCAGGGGTAGGGATTCATGGTGTGAAACCCCTGGTGACACCGTGAATCATGCCTAGGTGGATATATTTTAATATGTTAAATTCTATGTTTTTCTGGGTTAAGTGTTTCACAATGATGAGACTAAAGAAAGTATCATATTTTCAAAGCCGGTTGTTTGTGTTTGATGAAATGAAAACAAAGTTTTTCTTTAAGTTTTAGATTTTTATGAGAATTCTCGGTTGATGGTTTCTCAAAATGGGGACACTATCATCTCTGAAGTGAAGGAAATTTCATTTTATACTTTTGAGTTGGCTGAAACATTCTACTAGTCCACATTGAAGGCTTAGGGAAATCATGTAAAACATGTGAAAATGTCATTATAAAGAGCCAAAACCAATTTGAATAGCATATAAACATTATATAATAATGAAAACAAGTTTTTAAAATACTCAAGCAATTATAGAATTCAAATTAAAGGGTTAGACAGAGGAAACTTACCTCAACCTCAAGGCGCTGCTTTTGACGACAACTCAAATATTCCTTTTTTTCACATGCATGCATATACAACTTCACGCATATATAAGGACACCTAGCCTCTATGTACATATTTTAATGGCCAAATATGCACAAGGGGGTCCTTAAATATATGTTTATACTTTCATATACCCCTTTTCACTTACACATGTATGCATTTTTCATATCTATATATAAGCACACCTAGCCCTAATATATATATTCATACTGCCATGAGTGAATATATTTAAAGGGGGAACTTATATATTTATATGCCTACCTATGAATACACATGTAAGCCTTCATCAACGACAACTCGAATCAACCTACACCCCCTCTGCCCCCCAGCCAGCACCAGTCCCCCAACACTAGTCCCCCCCATCTCCCCACCCCAAAACACCCCCACCCCACTGCCCCCAGCCAGCACCAGTCCCCCTACACCACTCCCCCCCAACCCCCCAGCACCCGCCCTCCTGCACCATCCCCCAGCACCCCAGCACTTCCCCCAGCACCACTCCCCCCACTGCAACCCTACACACCCCCACCCCACCCCACCACTCCCCCACCCCAACCCCAAAACACCCCCACCCCACTGCACCACTCCCCCCAACCCCTCCCCATCCCTCACCCCCACCCACATACACCCCCACTGCCCCCATCCCCCCCCCCACCTGCACCCCCACATCCCTCCCCAGCACCACTCCCCCAGCGCCCCCACCTCCACCCCCAGCCCCCCCCACCTGCACTCCCCCAGCCCCCTGCACCACTCCCCCCAGCCCCCGCCCCCCCTCCTGCACCAGTATTACTCTTATTCTTTTAGGATATCTTTTTTATTGTTTAGAATACCATTCTTTAGAAGTCAGTATTACTCTTCTTCTTCTAGGTTATCTTTAATTAAATTAATTCTACGATTCCTTTCCTGAATTGAGTCCATTTGTTACTTTAGATCAGTTCCATCTGTCATGACGTTAATGGAAAATTTTCAATGGTCCATGATCTGGACTATTCTTCCATATTTTAGGAAGTTCATCTCTATTTCAACATCCTCTTCACTTCCATCAATCATGATGTTATTATGCCAACATTCACTATACTTCTGTCCAAATGTCTAGCATCACTATTATTGAAAAATAAATCACCTTATCTTTCTATTGTATGTAGTATATCTAGTTTTTCTTTCTTTATATTTTTGGAAAACAACAATATGATCTTGAGCTTTATTTAGAGATAAAAGTATATTATTCATTCTCATAGTCAAATTGGATGTTATGGATGGATTCTCATTATTTAATCACACCCATATTTATACAAAATTTGTTTTTAAAACATGGGTAATAGATAAATATGCATGAGTAACAATGGATTTATCAGGATAGTCTGTCACATTCCTCCATGAGCTTACAGTGAAAAAATAGTGGATCAATTAAAGTTATTTTGACACAATTATGAGTCCTTTTGTTAGTAATATTATCATCATTAGTTTGTGTGGTAGCTACTCTTATTTTCCTAAAAACATGTAATGATTAAACTTGGGTGACTTCTTGATTTAAGATCACTATTGTATTTTAATTGAGTTTGTTCACTATAATGGAGTATGATCATCTAATAATGTGTTAAAAAAATGGATAATGAAGACCACCGATGATGAAAAATGGAAGAAAAATTCCATCGGAAAATTTTAAAAAAATGAAGTTGGAAACACTATTCCCAAGAAGTTTTTAATGAAGTCAGATCATACATCCTTGGGTAATAAACCTAAGAAGTATAAGACAAGTTCTAAATATAAAAGGATTAGCTCTTCTATCATGGAAGAAGGAGAAAAACTTAGATTCATGCCAACAAGCCTTGCATGTATGTGAAAATAGAGGCAAGAAATAGCATAATGGAAGATTTGTCCAAGGAGAATACAAATGTAGGTGGACGGGGGATGGTGTGGGATGGATGTGGCTGGAGCAGGTCCAAATCATGGCATTACCACGGCGTGACCATGGCGTGACCGCAACGTGACCGCGGCATGACCGCAGCGTGACCGCGGTGTGTTGGCCCGGTCCAGCGACATCCGCGGGGCAACATCTTACCTCCAGGAGTGAAGGGAGCGGGAGGAGTCTGGAATGATGGTGGAAGGGGGCTGGTTTCAGGTGATGGGGGGATGGTGTGAGATGATTCAATGGTGGCAGGGGGATGTTGTGGGCTTGAATGTTGGTGGCAGCGGGCTGAAATGAAGGTGGAAGGGGGTGGTGTGGGATGGATGTGGCTGGAGTAGGGCCAAATCACAGCATTACCACGGCGTGACCACGGTGTGACCGCGGCGTGACTGCTGTGTGACCGCGGCGTGACCGCAATGTATTGGCCCAGTCCAGTTTCATTATGTTATTTTATGGGCCTTTTTATGAGTTATAGGGTTTAATAACATTGTTCAGGAATGTTCATTTTTATGGTTTTCTTGATTGGTTCACTTGTATTCTTAAATGAATTTTCATGTAGAACATGGATAAACATCCAGAAAATATATTTCAAGTTATTAATGATATTCTAGAATTTTAAATGATCTTATAATAAATTATATGATATTCCATGTGAATGAATCATTAGATAAAAATTAAATGATGATTGTTTGTGTCAATTTGGGCGGTTTTTCAACCACAACGAAATTGTTTTGATTAATAATTTAGTAATATATACATAAGAAAGATAAAGAACATTAACTAGGTCACCCCCCAGCCAGTCCCCCTTTCCCTCCTCTCCACTGCCCTGCAGACACCCCCTACCCTCCTTCACCCTCCCCCTCTGCCAGTTTTCCCTCCCCACCCTGCCCCTGCCTTCGCCATGCACCCCCCTGCCCCTGCCCATTCCCCCTGCCATCCCCCCTGCCAGTCCCACCTTGCCCCTGAAAATTCCCCTCTCCAGACCCTGGACACCCCCACTTCCCCCTTCCCTCCTTCACCTCTCCCCTGCAGACCCCCTCTTGCCCTCCTGCACCCCTCCCCTATGCCCTGTAGACCTTCCCCCCTTGCACCCTTCCCCACTGCCCTACAGACCCCCCTGCCCTCCTCCATACTGCCCTGTAGACACCCCCCTACCCTCCAACATCTCTCCCCTGAAGACCCCCCCACTCCCCCTACCCCCTCCCCACTACCCTGCAGACACCCCCTTCCCTCTTGCACCATCTCCCCCTGCCAGTTCCCCCCTGCCCTCCTGCACCCCTCCCCTATTCCCTGTAGACCCCCCCTGCACCCTCCCCCCCTGCCCTCCTCCCCATTACCCTCCTCCCCACTTCCCTCTCTCACCCTCCCCCTTCCAATTCCCCCCCCCCCCCACAGATAGATCCCCCCAAACCCGGATAAGACCCAGGCCCCTTGCCTACTAGCACATCAAAATCATCTTAAAAAATGAAGAAAAATGGATTCTTGAGGCTACTGCATTGAAAATCCTACAATTACAGGACATACCTCACTATATAGTCTTTGATAGAGCTTCCCATGCAATATTTGTAGCATGAAAAAATAATAGGGACCATCCTCAATCGGGAACATTCCTAAAACTGATGACAAGTGTAGCCCTTCACTTCTGAAATACCATAAACTACTTAATAACTAGAAAATTAATAACTAAATACTAGAATAATACATTAATGATTGAATAAATGGATGGAAACAGATTAATAAAGTGTGTTTTTTTGGGGTGAAGTGTAGGTGGGTTTAAAGAAAGTATTTCTAGGATTAAAAATAACAAAATCTGGAATTATTCTATCCAACAAGGGGACTAAGGTATAAAATTCATATTTGGAGGCATGAACACATTTTTTTCCATCATATATCTTGTGAAAGAAGTTTCTTGAGAAAGGGGGACTAGAGATGAGAATGAACACCAAATGGGGAAAATTTTGTAACCAAAGAGCTTGTGTGTTGGTTTTTTAAAAATAAAAAATGATGTAAAATGTTTAAAGCATAGGAATATATTAATGACATTATAAAAAGAGAATTCCCTAAGGAGATATAGAGAATTGGTTAAAATTCAAGTATATAGATGCGCATGTGGAGGTGGAAAGTAAAATGGTGTTTGATATTGTTCATTATGTTTATTAAAGAATAATCAGTAGTTAGAAGGATTTGGAGCTTACAATGAATTATCGGGAGAAAGGTAAAAGTGATATGGTGAATGAAAATTTCACAACAGCCTGTCCCATTCTATGGTGAATGAGGCTGAGAAATTTTGGAGATGGAAATGGTTGGATATTAAGGGAACTAGTTATTAACAAAGATCCATGCCATGAAGAGGAAGAAACATTCCATAATTCCAGATATGGGTAATGATCAAAATAAAGAACAAAGGGCATGGAGTTTGGGGAGTTAGCTGAACCATTTTATAAGACCACACAATAACAGACATCACAACACTAATATGAAAAGGAGCAAATCATGGAACAATATCCTTAGAATTTATATGAATTAACAGGAAATGTATTGAAAAAAAAATACATTGTGCCACACCTAGAATGAGTGTGGAAAAATTAGAATAGGAGATTAATTATCAAACCATGAATGAATGGTGTATATTGCTAGAATATATAAAACTGATATAGCAGCAACTATGGAAAAGAAGAGGAGAATACATAACATATTGAAAATCTAATTTTTTAGAATTTGTAGAAAAATAGTAGCTTAAGTATTTTTTAAAAATTTATTTCATATAATGAAAAAGGAGTTTCACCAATTAAATGTGAAGGTTTAAATAAAAAAAATTGTGTTCTGAATATAAACATGAAATAGAAAGTAAACTAAATAGTTCATACTATTGAGTATGAAGATGACATTGTTGTAGTACTTGAAACTGATTGTTGATAGGTTGCATTAGAAGGCACAACCTGTAATAAAATGAAATTTTTAGTCAGACCACAAAAATAATGATTCGTCATATGAAAAATGGGGTTTTATAATGTATTTCTAATGTTTATTATACTAACAATATAAAAAACAACAATGTATAATAATAAAATGTATTTATTATGATAACATCATTTATTGGATGTGAACATAAATGAGTTCTATCAATTATGTTATTAAATCAATGTATAATTGTGATGTACTGTTATTAAAAAAACAACAATACATAATAATAAATATACCAACATAATTGAGTTGGATCTCTAATGATTAAAATTTTAATTGTAGTTTACAATTTTTGGGTTAACAATCATGATTTTAAGTTGGTTTTTTCTAAAGAAACTCTAATCAAATCCTCTAATTGAAGAAAGAAAACTTCCTTGGTTATTATAAATACATCTTATTATTACATTCTATATATAATTGATGTTATAAAAACAGCTTAAAATACATCATTGTATATTAATCACAATGTATTTTTATGATTTCATCAATTATACATTATAATTTGTTGACATACAAACTCAAGTATTAATACATCCTAACAGATTCCCTTAAAATATGTTAACATTTTCAAACTGATAATATTCTTGAATTGAAATTGATTCAATTCAAGATCTACTATTTGATTTAATTATGATGTAGTGTTCGTATATAAACATAAATATGAATGTAATATGAAGAGTATTTTATCCTAATTGATTTGGAATTCTTCTCCAGATGCACATCTGATAATTTATTTAATATACTAACAATATATCATAAGTATGGAAATAATATACTAATAGTACATCATAATAAATACATATGATTATATATATATATATATATATATATTATTTCTCTCAAAACTCTTTCTCCCCTATATTTTTTCTCTTCTATTTCTATGTAAGCTTTAAAATAACTGTCAACTATAAATTAACATACACATATATTGGATTTTTTCCAAAATAAATTCTTGGAAAACAAGTTCAAACAGGAAGGCACTAATATCAATGCGCTTATTCTCAATATAAGTGCATACTAGTACTCCATAGTGAAAAATCAATGCATACAGTTGCTATGTCACAAATATTTTCTATGTGAGTGAAAACTGGTAATGCATACTAGAAATAAGTGCATACATAAATATCTATACTAGAATATAAATACAAATGTGTAGCTATATAGATAATAATTTCATATAGATCAATGTAGTTACTAGTTATTAATGGCCTAGTATTTGTCAATATAACACTAGTGTAGAAATATTTATCACTAAGATAGATATAAAAACCCATTTAAATTCACATGATTATAACATTAGTTTTTAGAAAGGTAGTGGTTTTTTAGACTATTATGGAGCTAAAAATAATGTATTATGAACAGGTGGAAAAACATCAAGTTCCAATCAAGGATGTGTTCATCCCATTTAAACGAAGATATCCCAGACTTATAAGAGATTGTGGAACAATGGGATTTCATGAAAGAATTTTAAATGTGAGGATCGAAGAAGATGACTTGGAGAATAAGAAACGAAATAGAGAAGATACCTTGAATTTCAGCATAAATAAAATGAGATCAATGATGAATGAATAAAGTGATAGGATTGAAGCGATTTCCAAAGAATGTTTTAAAGTAAATTTCCATGGATATGAAATTGAAGGAAAGTGTCATTCCATTATGAGGCTATTAATGACAATGTTTTTTATTCAATGGATAGTGTTCCCTATTCTGGTTGAATAAAAATGAAATATTAGAGCCTCTAATTTTTTTTTTATTATTTTGGTTTCATAAATATAGAATATTTAACAAATGAAATTCCTATGTTTTGCTGAGGATGAGTAGAGTGGTGTCGAAGCAAGGTAGTGGTATGTCAATTCAAATGTTGTTGTTCGAGATGTATTCACAAAAAAAATATGATTGGTTTTGAGTTCAAATGGTTGATGGATATTAATAAAGTGGGTTTTTTTGGGTGTTTTTTCTTTTGAATGAATGGATATTGAAATGTGGAGAAGCTTGAATTCATGTATGATGCTGACATAGGTTGGAAATAAGGTTTTGGATGATTATGATGACTTGCGTATGTGAGATACGTCACGTTAATCATGTTAACCCATGTTCAAAGGGCACTATGTAAGGGTACCACAAATTATTTGAAAACAAATAAAAATCCATAATTTATAATTGAAATGTTAATTTTGAGGCAATGCTTTTGATCTTGAGCTAGTGAGTGAAGTTGTTTAATGGTTATAAAGATTTATTGATTTCCCTGGAGAATGTTTCAAGTAAGGTAAGTCATGATTGAGATCTGGTTGGATGAATAATCTTGGACTTGGTTATGTGCTTAATGAAGTTGTCTATGGATGAAAGAATCTGACATGTTTATTATTTAGTGATACATGGCATTTTGATCATTGATAGTAGGAGGAGTTTCTGGAATTTTTTCATAGAAGTAAAAGAAGTGTGAATTAAGACAAAATTTTATCCAGGTATATCAGACACAAGGCCTCAGCCAGCAGAAAATGGGTTTTTTTCATTTAGTTAGTAGGGATGAGTTCTTGTCACATGATAGTAAGAGTGCCTAGTTAAGACTTCCATGGAGAGGATGTTGAGGATGTGTAGTGTTAAGGTGGTTTACGAGGCTATGAGCTTGAGAAAAATATTTTAAAGTTGAGAACATTAAAATAATGAGGGATAAGAAGGAATCATTAGATAACACGCTAGAAGTCAAGAAAGTCTACCTGTCAATATTGCCAAATTTTTCCAGATTTCCTAATTTGAAAATTTTTATTCATTAGATAATTTTACATTGTGGTTCAAATGTTTCCTCTTCAATGCTTGAGTGAGAATGATCTTAGAATTATAGCCTTTCTATTATTCTTGGACAGATGTTCTATGTCTTTGTTTAATCACTTAGATGAAAAAACCAATTGCCATTTTAGTTTACAAAAAAATTTATTTTATTGGTTTTAGATGTGATGTGATATGATATGAAACTATAATAGGGTGAGAATTGTAAAAAACACTAAAAAAAATAGTCATCCTATTCTTGTTGATGTTGACCAGATGATATAATCTTCCAATCAAATCATAGAACAATAGAGTATAATATAAATCTGTGGTGAATAAAACTATTAGAACTTAAAAAATAGTTCATCAAATAGAATGTCAACAGTAGAAATTATAAATACAATGATTTATAAAAAATAATGTATTGAGTAACAACTCAAATATCCCTAAAGAATATCAATTAACAAAAAAAATACAACTATGAAACCCTTAACTTTTAGAACTATTTGACATGTGCTTTGTAACCTAAGCCAAGGTATCTCAATTCTGTCCCCAAGATGTTCCTCGACTGAAAACCCATTGTTATGTATCAACAACCCATCCTTGTACACTCTATTCACCAAGAAAAAAAATCCCTTCACCAATATAAGAAATGAAAAAATTATTACTAACCATGGAATTTGTTACTCTCAATGGATCAGCAGTAGCCCTTCATCATGAATTATCATAAAAATCGGGTTCTATGCCATATCAATTTGATCTAAATAATTGAAAAAAATAATAATTACAAGAATAAATAATTATATCTTTTACAATGTAAACAACAAAAGTGTATTCTCTATGAAAATCTCCCGAATGAAAATAAAATCAAAAGAACTCTTGGAAACAGGCTAGTCGAAACATGAAAATAGGCTGTTAGATATCAATGATCATGAAAGTAAAAATTAAAACATGAAAGAAAACATAAAATTTACAACGAATATCTCAACATATGTTTAATATGGTCATAAATAAATGAATGGAAGATGAGGATTCATATCATTCAAAGAGATGTAAGAATTGTGATTACCTATAGGAAGGGGTGAATCATGATAGGAGGGAGCCAGGAGGTTCATTCCCTTGGCCGGAAGGGTTCATCTGCGAGAGCAAGGAGCGGGTAGGGTTCTATTCGTGAGCCAATGTCATGAGATCAGGGAGCCGATCGATTCCTTCATAAGAGTAGCAGGCTGGGAAGGGAAGATCGGTTGGGCGGAGGACAGGGAGCTCAATCTCAGAGAGGGGAAGCATCGGTTGATGCACCAGATAAAGGAGGGACACCCAAAGAAGGGTATGTGGGAGGAGAGGAATGCGTGAGGGGTGGGGGAACTGCGAATGAAGATGTCGCGAATGGATGAGCTGTGAATGGAGAAGCCAGTGAGGGTGAAGGATAATCTGGTGAGGATCAGATGAGGGGGAAATCACTCAGGAGACGATCGAAGGAGAACGGTTTCGAGGGAGAGATTAGGGAGTGGGAGAATGGAGAAGAAATCCTCGATGGAGGATAAAAAATAAATAAGCTATTCCCATGATGAATGATCTGCTCGTGTCTATATCTAATCTATAGCCATGGTCCATTTATATTGTGGCCATAAATGTGTGGCTATATGTCATTTTTTTAGTAGTGCGTGACCGCGGCGTGACCACGGCGTGACTGCGGTGTGACCATGGTGTGACAGCGGCGTGACCGCGGTGTGTTGGCCCAGTCCAGCGACATCTACGGGGCATCATCTTTCAACCAGGAGTGAAGAGAGAAAGAGGAGGAGGGGAAACATTCCGGCCGTCGCCCTGCCGGCAGAAATTGGGATTAGTCAGTCTCAATATTGATCACAAGACTCATTGAATACTATCACTGCTAACCACCGTGGGGTGTCGTCCTGGAGGAGGGTCAAATCATGGAATTACCGCGGCGTGACTGCGGCGTGACCGCGGCGTGACCGCAGAGTGACCGCTGCATAACTGCGGCGTGACCGCGACATGTTGGCCCGGTCCATCGACATCTGCGGGGCAGCACCTTCCAACAAAGAGCAAATGGAGCAGGAGAAGGCGTGGTAACATTCTGGTCATCACCCCGCCGACATAAATTGTGATTAGTCAGTCTCAACATTTATCACAAGATTCATGGAATATTATCACTATGAACTACCGCTGGGTGTCGTCCTGGAGCAGGGCCAAATCACGGCGTGACCGCGGCATGACCGCGGCATGTTGGCCCGATCCAACGACATCTGCGGGGTAGCATCTTCCGTCCATGAGCGAAGAGAGCGAGAGGAGGCGGGGCAACATTCCAGTCATCTCCCCACCGGCAGAAAATGTGATTAGTAAGTCTCAACATTGATCACAAGAATCATGGAATACAATCACTGTGAACCCCCGTAGGGTGTCGTCCCAGAGCATGGCCAAATCATGACGTGACCGCGGTGTGACCGCCGTATGATTGCGGCGTGACCACGGCGTGACCACGGCGTGACCGCGACGTGACTGCAACATGACTACATCATGACCGTAGCGTGACAGCAACATGTTGGCCCGGTCCAGTGACATCCGCGGGGCTGCATCTTCCACATAGTTTCAAATAGGATGATATGGATGGCATGAGAGGATGTTTTATCAGAAGATTTAAAGAAATGAATGCTAATCTGTGATGACTAGAGGTTTGGATGACCCTTGATATACCTAATTCGATGACGTTTGGAGATCTAGAAATGTGTAGGAATACCTAGAGTAATACCCCATGGGATCAGGAAAATCACAGGTCACATAACATGTAATCTGACATTATAGGTGCTGTGGGACCCCTGGGCTTTTGAATTGGGCTTTTAGTTGGATTTAAATATCACATGACATCTGACATGGTGACACAACATTGGACCCATCTTAAAAGTCTAAAGACACTTAAAGAGTTTCTTGGTTCAAACAATCGTTTTAATAAAAATAGGGAAACCCCCTACAGGGATAAAAAAAGGGTCAAGTACGATGTGTGCTTTATGACTAACAACAACATCAAGTATAAGGAAAACATCAATGCAATAATGTTAAGAATGGTATACCACTGTGAGTTTTCGCAGACAGTGCACCTCCATTGGAGGGGTTTTCTTACAAAACCATGACTTATATATCAAAGGAAACTATTATCTTAACTAACACTTATTCAAGAATTGAAATTTAATATAAACATGCAAAATTAAGAAGGCAACTAAATTCAATTTAAAACATTCTTGAATTAAATAGGCTAGAAGAGGGACTCTACGTCAACCTCAAGGCGCGTTTGCTTTTGACGACAACAACTCGAATCTTCCTTTTTTCCGCTTGCACGCATATGCAACTTAACATATATATAAGGACACCTATCCCCTATGTACATATTTGCATGTCCAAATATGTACAAGGGGGTCCTTAGATATGTGTTTATACTTTAATATTCCCCTTTACACTTATACGGATATGAATTTTTCATATCTATATATAAGAACACATAGACCCAATATATATATTCATACTGCCATGAGTGAATATATATAAAGGGGGAACTTATATATGCATATGCCTACCTATGCATACACATGTAAGCCTTCGTCAACAGAGAATCGAATCCACCTCAATGAAATCCAAAACACACAACAAAAACATAAGGAACCCAAAAATCAAAAAATCCCTAATTAAAATTGGGCAAAAGAATGAAAACAAGATAATCCTTACCCAAATCTTGAACTCATTGTCTTCTATAGTGGTGGATAGAACCGATGTTATCATAAGAAACCACCTATAAGAAAATAGTTGGAAAAGAAATGAGATATAACAACTTCTTATATATATGTGATCAGTGTGTCAACTATACATGATAAATGATACATGAATCCATAACCAACAATGAAAAAATAATATTCAAATTGATATGTACATCCTAATACTAAATAACATGATCATTAATAATGCTCTTTATTTTTCAAACATCACCTTCAATTTCCTATTCAAAAATCAAAAATCACCAAAATATGAGAATAAAGTAAACCTCCATCATCACTTAAAAGAGGCAAATAGGGATTAGACATTGTTATTAACCTATAAAATTCATTCCCTGAATGTATAAAATACCTAAAACACTTCATTCCTATATCCTTCTTAATTTTCTAGATTGAAACCTCATTTTTTAGC
Source organism: Viscum album (assembly GCA_963277665.1). Lineage (NCBI taxonomy): Eukaryota > Viridiplantae > Streptophyta > Magnoliopsida > Santalales > Viscaceae > Viscum > Viscum album. The sequence continues at coordinate 398,601,576 of OY728127.1, read as the reverse complement.
ATGTTCTTCTTCTAGAATTCACCATTATTCTTAGTTTATATAGGATTATCAATTTTATAAAGTAGAGAATTTTACTTCTTTTATTCTATCCCCCCTCCCCCCCAAAACCTTCCCCCTTTGCACTAGTACCCCCCCCCCCCCCACAGCGCCCCCCCCCCCCCCCGCACTAGTCCCCCTAGCCCCCGCACCAGTCCCCCCCATCCCCCCCACACCTTTTGAGATCAATAAATTATGTATGACTCCCTTGGGTATAATGACCCTTATTTTCTCAAAATGAGGATATTATCATCTCTAAAGTGAAGGAAATTTCATTTTATACTATTGAGTATGTTGAAATTTTCTACTAGTCCACTTTTAAGGCTTAGGGAAATCATGTAAAACATGTGAAAATGTAAGGGTCCACTACAGATGGACTGGGTGGAGCATGTTCATCAAATCTGTCCTTATCGAAAATCAGTGGCCATATCAGTGTCATAATCTATAATAAATTAATGATAAATGTCATTTTCCTCCTAGATAATCTTGAGTTACAAAACCAAGAGCCCAAAAGTGTGGGCTTTGATATTATTTTTTAACAACTATGACCCAATCACCCAAGCATCACTGGGTTAGGTCTCAAAAACATCTTAGGCACACATCCTAATGTCTAGAGGTCGGTATAAATTTCATGGTTTAGAAGACACTAATGTGGGAGGTGGTTTCTCCCATGGGAAGGAAATATAACAAAGGGTATTCTATACTAAAAAGTCAGCATGACCCTTGGGGTAAATAAAATACCAAACCCAATTAATGTTGGGATTCACCATAGGTACCTGGTCATCCAGATATATAGACAATAAGAGGGGGTATATCTATAAAAACATGCTTATGTACTTAAACCTAGTTCCAAGAGTCATTAACACACACAAGATAATCCAAAAAAACAAAAAAACACCATGTATAGAAAAAATCATTCAAATAATGCCTTATTAGGTGAAATAGATAAAAAATGTGATTTGTTCATAGTGGTCAAACCAAACAAGGATGAATAGTAAAAATGGTGTGTTACCAAGTGTAAACTCCCAGCCCAGTGTTCAAACCATTTGAGAATGATATTGTATTTGGTGTCAATATTTAATGGTGAGTATTTGATTCATATGAGTTGATGCATAAATATATGTTTCATTAATTAGAAAGTGTTAAAAGACTATCATTTGAGTTGAGTTCAGTCATGCTACAATAGGGTCCAAGTGAGACCTAATCCGGCCTCAATCTGGTCCAAGGAAGCCGGATATATGGAAAAAATACTAGCTTGTATGGAGAACCCACAAAAATCGGACCATATGAGTACCTTAGGGTTCGGACGAACTCACACCACAACGTCGGAACTGCATCAGTAGGGAGGTGAGGAGGCCGCATTGGAGCCACGTCGGTGGGGAGGTGGGCTGGCTGTGGTGAGGCGTTGAAAGAGGTAGAGGAACTCCGGCGGGGAGTTGGGGTGATCGCATCATTAGAGGAGAATCAACCCAAGGTGGGTGGCCATGTCGTCGGAGTAGAATGATAGAAGTTTTGGGTAACAACACCGGGCGAGGAGGGTCGAGGGGAGTAGGGCAGAAAGGGAGGGAGGTGGGGATCGTGAGCGGGGAGTAGGGCGGAAAAGGGATGGGGATCGCGAGCGCACGGGAGGAAGGCGATGGGGATCGCGAACGTATACGAAGAACAAGGGTAAATCCATGGGTATTTTATGACCCGTGGCATTACATTAACCTATAGCCACATTTTTTTTAAACCGTGGCTATATAAGTGTGGCTATATCATCAATTCCTAGTAGTGGCGTATCTTCTAAGTAATTCTATACTTGGGCGCCCAAACCTCTTATGTGACCAAAGCATAAATTATCTCCATGTGTTGAGACTCCTCAAAAAGGATTAGTGGGTGTCCATATTTTTTGTAGGAAATTTGGACGCTCTAAGAACCACATAAATCTTTCTTCTAGGAGCGTTACTCTATTCATCCAAGCCTATGTCACCCTAGTCACCTTGCATGACTAACTACAAAACATGAACACCCTTATTTCATTCTCCATATTTTGGTGTTTTGATCTTGAAAAACATATGACACTCAAATTTACAAGCCTTAAATACACTGATTCACAAGTCCATTTACCAAAAACACTTTTCTATATTTGCCGATTTTTGAGGCCCAATGATTTGGAAAACACTAGAAAATGATGCCACCTTATATCTATTTTTTTGCACCATATCCAGATCATCCATTCATATTTCATGGTACATTATCAACCTAGGTTGTCAAAAATATATAGGAAACTCAAGAACTTACCATGGAAAACCTCTTTTTCAACAATCATAATCAACCCAAAAATGCTTCAATGTTTCCTTAAGGGGTTTTTTCCTAAAAAAATAATCAATATTATTGGCATTATATTATCATAAAGGTAGAAAATTACAAACTAAAAATGGGGATTCTAACTTATATAGAATTAGAAACAAAATAATTCAGTTTACAGATTCATCCTATATATTTCCCAAAATATGAATATATTCTTGTATAACAAATCTAAAAAACAAGAACGAAAAATTACAACAACAAGAAAATAGAATAACAGAGGAGAATAAATATTCTCAATATACATTTACATAATTTAGGAAAAATTATATAACAAAAATGTCTAGCTATTACCATTTTGTTTTAACAAAATGTTAAAAGTGCTAAAGGATGAAAAGGATTTACATGATTTTTCCAATTGGTCAATGTATACTAGGTAGGATCATCACTGGTATTCCACTATGAAATGAAAAAAGATAAAAAGTATAGTAGGACCATAAAAAAAATATAAATCAACATGTTCAAGAAATTAAAAAAATATATCTAAGGAATATTTAAACCATCCCGAGGCTCCCTTACCAAGATCTTACCTATACCTTAGTTGAGGCCTCTATGTTATAATAAACCGTCATCAAATCCTCTATATCAGCCCTATTTTTTAGGTCCATCCTCCGTAAGACCATCACAAGTGTCCCTAATCATGAATTGAATAACTGTGCTAAATATTCCATCATGATAATAGTTAATTTAATATCCTCCCCACACAATAAAATTTTCCAACATAGGGATCAGACTCAATCATTCTAGCTCCATCGAACTGATAGTCGATGCCACAATCCTCGTAAGTCACTTCCATCTAGACCTCTAATGTTTCCTAGATAATCCATCATAAATTCAGTCACCCTTTAGGTTTATCATTATCATCTAGGTTCAAGACCATCCTTTTTTAGACCTGGTGGAGTTTTTTCTTTCTTAGCTGCCTTGGTTGGTGGCTAGTGCCCCAACCCCACCATCCCCATGGCTACATCAATTTTGGATTCTATAAATGTTGAATGTGCTGGCTTCCATGGTTAAAGGTAGGAGGGGATTTCATGGGAGAGTTATGTAAAACTTTAAACCTCCCCCATGCATATTTAATGATTTCCATGGGAGCTTCATCATCATATATCATCTAAGCCAGGGAGATCCAATATAATTGAGAGCAGGGAGAGCTCCAGGCGAGAGTGATAGAGAGGTGTAGAGAAGAATTTTTTGTAAACTATATTCATGTTGAAATAAATCCCATTATCCTTCCTCCATTATTCTCTCTTCATGATCAGAGAATCAGAACAAGTGGTATCAGATCCATTTAAGGAAAAACATTGGTGAATAGTGGAGTTTTTCTAGTGACAATTAAATCCATGTTTCCCATAATCATGTTTTGAGGGAATATTCTAAAGGCTCATGTCTAGATAATTCCAATGGTTTATATGGTATCAAAAATAGAGACAAAACATGCTTCCTAGGATCGATAAATGTTTGGTAAATCTTAAGGTTCTATATTAAAACATTTCTTGAGAAGAAGGTACTGTTACAACAACAGTGACATTTCTTGAGAGATTTGTAGAGACCCGTATCTTGACATACATGGACATTACATTACTTTTGCGGAATACTTAGTACATAACAAAAACACACACATAAGGATCGTAATAGTTTAGTGTCTTTGGAAACTCGGAACGTAATCTTCTAATCGTGGTGAAAGATCTTCAATATCTCCCATAAAGATCTTCCCTTTTTTTTAACCTAAAACCTTTATTTATATCCTGGGGAAAATAAAACATAAAAGGGTGAGCTCAAATGCTCAGTAAGGGTAAACAAAAGAAAAAAATCAATCACATTATATTCATAAGAACATAACTTTTGGAAATCTTAACCTTCAAAAGAGAGCATAGTTTCATAACTTGTGATAAATCATAGTAGTGAAATGAAATCCCAATAAGCATAACTTAAGACATTAAACTTTGTGGCATACACACATAATCATAAAGAATCATTTCTTGTTAGTAAAGACTCATTTCCAAGACTATCTTAGTGGACAAAGTCCCTTTCTGAATCGAGTAACCCTCGTTTCAGTCCTGTTTCACTGAACCGGTATAACCTACCATTCCAGCCATGTCTATCTCATGAGATATAAAATCTTTACCCAATGCATTTGAGGGAGATATAGGTCCCACCCATCTTATAAGTAATCCTTTCTTATGTGTGCCACATAATCATAAATCATACATCATCGCATAACCCATGTAATAAATATGGGATTCTTAAACAATATGACATCATAAAACAATTCATATAAGATAAAGGAATTCATAAAAATGTTTCCATCACAACATAATCAAATCCATGTAATAATAGTGATAAAAACATAACCCTTTTATTATCTTATATGGAAAATAATTTTGATAAAATACTTGAACTTCATTCTTGAGGAAAAATATCCTTTCTACTTCAAAAACATTTGTCCTTTCATAACATGTCATACGACTTTAAAATAAAAGAAGTTGATTAAAAATAAACTTGAAAACTTGTAAAGGAAGTTTCTTGGAAATAATGTTTTAAAAATCCATTCATTCCGTATAAGTTAAAAAAACATTTTTCGTACTTTTGTCGGAAAAGTCAAAAAGTACCTCGTACGAAAAACGACAAAAGAATCCTTTCATACATATTACTAAAAACTCAACGAAGGGTAAAAATGGATTTAAACAATTGTATGTGGATGGAAATAATATTACATATTTATGAAACATGGATGTGGATGATAAAATACACCCCGGTAAATACTTACGAATAAACAATCTCGGATAAAAATGAGATTGTGATATTTCCCTTACCTTAGGTCCAATTTGCTTCGTATGTGTCCGAACCTCCTGTATAATTATTTAAATAATGTCATTGACATATTACAGAATCATATTCATTGTTATGATATCATATATGGTTCACTTATGACATTATATTACCCGTTCTTTTGTAAATTCCATGTTAAAGAAGCATTTTGGGTAAAATCGTTTCATTTATCGTAGGTGTTTTGACTTGTTGTTCTTGACATTATTATTACTTATATCATGATTTACTTACTTCCAGAATATAAAATATGATTTATATATCATATATATTCAGTATATATATATATAATAGATAGATAAATGAAATGAAAAAAACCGTTCATGGAGACGGTAGTCCGTACGTACGCATGAACGCTGTTTTCATTTCCTTATTGTCTTGAATGGAAGTAAGTAGATGACATACATATATATATATATACATAAATCCAGTAGCTTTATAATGTCATATATTTCATTATTATTTCTTATATATACTTTATAATCATTCTTAAATGGTTAACATGGAGAATGAATCTCATCGCGTCGTGGAGACGGTAGTCCGTACGTACGCACGAGCGATGATATCATTTCCATAAATATTGAATTGAATTGGAGTGGATTATACAATATATCAGAATCAATATGATTTTTTAATAACTATGTATAGTTATTCTTTACACCATTATACCCATCCGTGTAAGGTGGTGGTGGAAAATAGATTACACCACGGCGTGGAGACGATATTCCGTACGTATGCACACGCGGTGATTTCTTTTTCCGTAGGATGGATAGATGGTGAAATAGGGTTGTTTCATACTTATAATAACATATCAGTATATGAGTGATACTGATGTTATTACTTCATAATGAAACAACCTAAGAAGAAGAAGTGGAAGAAGAAATAAAAATGAAAGAATTGGTAACGGTAATTACCTCTTTTTTGAAGCGCCTCTTTGAGACCTCCTCTTAGGGCACTACAATTAGTCTTTGAGGAATACCAGAACCTCTAGGATGTTTCTAGGGAAGTGGAGAAGAGATTTTGGAAGGGGTTGGCCGAGCTTGAGTGCTCAAATTGGTGTGAGGAGGAGGGGGAGGAGGTGCCCTTTTATAAGGGAGGAGAGGGGCACCTTAGGAATATGTCAAACTATTATTTTATATTAAAGTCAAAATCGGTTAATAATGGTTCCAAAGGGTATTATTTCGAAGATAAAGTGGGTATGGGTCTAAATCCTATCAACTAATAGGATTTAGACAAGTTTAGGGTATTATTTTAACCTTATCGATTAGATTTTAACTCTAAGTTAAATATTTTAACTTTTACCGTGTCTTTTTGTTTTCTTACACTATATGGTTAATACACTTACTATAACATGAAAAACGAACCCCAAATTGTTTATTATTAATATATATATCCTTACTTAAGTCATTTGGCCGAACCTTAGATTTTTAGGAATAAAATAACAATTAATAATATAATATTAGATTTAAAAACTATTTTGTGTCAATTTTGACACTATTTGATATATGATTTTTTTGAAAGTCATAACAGAATTATATGTTCGAACCAAGTTGATTAAATCAACAATAATATATCATAGTAACCTATAAAATTAGTGTAATTCATAAAAAGTCTCAAATTACATTCATTTGAGCATTTATAACATCAATTATGTTAATATTTCTTTAAAAGGGTAATTATTTCATCATCGTTGTGTCATAAATAAATTAATTTATATAAAGTCTAAAAATTATAAATAAAATATCATTATGTAGGAAATCTTTTTATCTTTCTAAGTAATATTTACAATCGAATTTATCTTATGTATAACCCAATATTAAAAATGTTTTAGTAAATAAACTTTGATTTTAACTCTTTTAACTCTTCTTTGAATTAAATAATAATAAATGTCCTAATCTAATCCAAGTGGGCCTAAATGATAATATTTTACACTTAAGGTTGTTTTTGGTCGAGATACACTTGTCCAATAGAATTAGGACATGTGTTAGGGTAATAATAATATCATATTTACCCTTAATTACCCTATTTACTTTTAACCGTGGTAAATAAAAGTAAAAGGTTACTATTCACCAAAAATTATTTTCATCTCATTGAACCACATTTTACTTACTGACATCAACCGTGTATCTAGGATTTTTGAAATTCCATTCACAGAAGCGGTAAAATTAAGTTTTATGAAAAATTCAGTTTTTTAACTACCACTTAGTAGTTTCACTATTCATCAAAAATTGATGTTTTTCAGAACAATGCCAAAATTTCATCCTAAGCTATATTTCATATTCCAAATTCAAAAATGAAGCCTATTTTACCAAATTCATAACATATAAGTTGCATTAATTTATTTTATAATTAAATCCCGCTGTTAAAACAAATAGCGTGTTTTTAAGAAACAATATCTATCAAAAGATTGACACTTGTTTATGTCTGGTTTAAATGTGAAATTACATCCAATGACCAAAATTGTATTAAATTGTAAAAATATATTCTAAATATTCTTTAAAACCACTCAATTTAATGATTTATCACTATTAATTATTTCGATTAAAAAGTTGTTTTTAATTATAATCTAGTAATTTTCACTATTCATCAGAATATGAAAGTTATCCGAAAAGTACCAAAATTTCACCTTAGGCTAAATTCGATACTCCGAATCCAAAAATGAAGTACATTTTGAGAGCTAAAATTTCTAAAATTTTAAAAGGTGGTTATTACAATTCATAATGGCTAGTTATAATAATATTTTAATAGCATATCGTTGTTTAGTGAAACTCGGTATTGCGTACTACACACGCTATCGAGGAAGTTCGCGATTGCGTGTAATGCAAGGCAAGTCAAGGATGCGTGTTGTGCAAGCTCCTTTTGGTGTAGCGTACAACACAAGACATTAGTGAAATAAAAAAGAATATTTTTTATAAAATCTCGGGCTGTTACATTCTACCCCCCTTAAAATGAATTTCGCCCTCAAAATTCGTCGGGGTTATAAATGGTTTACTATTCGAAAGTTTCTTTAATAGAAACCCACATCGTAAAAAGGAATACCAAAACTTGGCTTTAAAAACTAAAGTATGAAATGTAACGATTACCCAAATAAACTAATCACTGGGTTTCCACATAGGTGAAAATATGGATATGGAAGAAAAATCTAACCATCATGTTCTGATGGAGAGTGGTAGAGAACATGGCTATGAAATAGCCCACAATCACAAAGCCATAGATTTGTGACGATCTAAGGTACCATCTGATTTATCAGATATAAGAGCACTAGGACAACATTTTTTGGTTTTCAAGATCGTTTCCCTAAAGTTAAATAATTAGAATAAATACTTTCTTTATTTTGGTACAGTCGCACTATTGTTCGTGCCTTGAACAATTTCCACTTCATCTCTTAAATAAATGAAGTTGAATTTGTTATTCGTGAAGTGTTAGCAGATCATGTGATAGAATGACGGGTCATTCCATCTGTCTCAAACAAAAGGTTAGCAAAAATTATATACATAAGTCGATCTATAGTGAGATTAATCATATATGGTTCCTAAAATGGACTTATACTTCATATATCATACTACTTAATATAATAAAAGTAGTTTCTACTAAACAGGGACTTCCTGTAGGCCAATGGTAGGCAATAAAGGCCAGTCGCACTTCGGTTGTGGGTTCGATTCCCACAGCCTTGTCCGACGCGATGGGCTGTCACCCGTCCTGCAGGTTGTCCTTTTTCTAAAGCTATTTTACTATAACATCCCATCAATAATATCGAAAATCTTCTATCCTTAAACAATACTAACTTATGTCCAACATAATCCATTCTAATCTTTAGGCTTATCCATAATACTGCAGTCCACTCTCATAATATAGTGAAAACGATTACCAGAGATTTAATACCATCGTTGATCCCCATATATCATAAGATATGTCTTGTTGGTTACATTCCAAACATTCAAAGTCCTTAATCATGTATTCTATTGAATACCTTAGTGAAAACATGAATGCAGTTAAAATCTAACACTTTCCACATACCAAAATCCTCAAAATTCTATATACTCAAACCATGATATCACTTAGTCCTTATATCAATCATGAGCTCATGAATACTGTTAAACATTTCATTTTCTCGTTTTCCCTTCATTATGCGCATAATATCTCAATTACTTTGAATACCACATTAGACCAATACATAAATATTCCAATACTACATGATATAACATTATTTTGGAATCCCATTACATAAACACTTAATCATTCCACCACATCGTTGTCATATTCAGCATTGCCAATAGTGATCGCATGTGACTTCCCTTTGTCCTTTGCCTTCAGTGGTTCCTCATGTTGATCATCATTAACCCTTGGATTAGGGCATTTATTAGCATAATGCCCCATTTCCTTGCACTTGAAGCATTGAAGTGTTGGTGGTGCGTTCTATACAGTGTTTGCTTTATTCACATCATTAGAAACCCTTTTTCCATTACTTCGACACTCAGCTGCTCGATGACCTTCTTTTCCACACTTAAAACATTTTCTAGTCCCTTTAAGACAATCTCCTCCATGCTTCTTTCCACACATTGAGCATAAGGAAAAATTCATTTTCTTCTCACCATTATTCTGAGATTTCTCCTTGAACTCCATCTTTCGTTTCTTTTCAAAACCATGAGATGGATATGTAACACCAACTTCCATTTCTACCTTCATAGCACAACACACAATTTCTTCATAGCTACTGAAGTCTCGTATAGCTAATTCCCTTCGAAGACTTGATTTTAAGCCACTGAAAAATCGATCAACTTTACTTTCAGGTTGGATGATAATGCCAGATGCATACCTTGCAAGTCTTGTAAAATTCGCTTCGTATATACCAACAGATTCATCATCCTTCTGTTTCAGCTCAAGAAACTCCTTTTCCATCTTCATTCGGAGAATACGAGGGAAGTACTTACTGAAAAACACGTTCTTGAACTCGTCCCATTCCATAGAATCAATTTCATCTCTTTGCATCGTATTCTTGATAAGATTCCACCATTGATCAGCTTCACCTTCCAAACGATATACTGCTAAGATGACTTTATCATGTTCTGAACATTGAAGAACTGAAAATATCTTTTCAGTGGTACTGATCCATTGTTCAGCAACAAGTGGATCAGAAGACCCATTAAAAGAAGGTGGACGTTGCCTCATGAAGGACTCAATAGAATATTGTTCCCTTCTCTGCTCATTTGGAAGTCCAGGATGATTCATAGCTTGTGTAAGTATAGAAATAAGATTTTCCACTCCATCTCCCATAACATTTGTTTGTTCAGGAGGACAATCATTGCATTGTCCATTGCATTGATCAACACGGTTCCTTCGGGTTCCAGCCATCGTCTAAAACCCAAAAAGAATAGTGTGAGAGGCAAAAATCATGCTAGGGAAAACAACATAATAAAGGGGAGTACCTTCAATATCTAACATCTTAGGTTTAATTCTATGATCATTAGCGTAATTCTAGTACTATAACCTATACGTATACTTAACCTTAGGGACATCCCTAGACATACCTTAGAAATATCTCTAGGGATCTCACTAACGTTTTCGCATCCTAGTTTCCAAAGGTTGACTAAACCTTTCCTCTGATACCAACTGTAGAGACCCGTATCTTGACATACATGGACATTACATTACTTTTGCGGAATACTTAGTACATAACAAAAACACACACATAAGGATCGTAATAGATTAGTGTCTTTGGAAACTCGGAACGTAATCTTCTAATCGTGGTGAAAGATCTTCAATATCTCCAATAAAGATCTTCCCTTTTTTTTAACCTAAAACCTTTCTTTATATCCTGGGGAAAAGAAAACATAAAAGGGTGAGCTCAAATGCTCAGTAAGGGTAAACAAAAGAAAAAAATCAATCACATTATATTCATAAGAACATAACTTTTGGAAATCTTAACCTGCAAAAGAGAGCATAGTTTCATAACATGGGATAAATCATAGTAGTGAAATGAAATCCCAATAAGAATAACTTAAAACATTAAACTTTGTGTAATACACACATAATAATAAAGAATCATTTCTTGTTAGTCAAGACTCATTGCCAAGACTATCATAGTGGACAAAGTCCCTTTCTGAATCGAGTAACCCTCGTTTCAGTCCTGTTTCACTGAACCGGTATAACCTACCATTCCATCCATGTCTATCTCATGAGATATAAAATCTTTACCCAATGCATTGGAGGGAGATATAGGTCCCACCCATCTTATAATGAATCCTTTCTTATGTGTGCCACATAATCATAAATCATACATCATCGCATAACCCATGTAATAAATATGGGATTCTTAAACAATATGACATCATAAAACAATTCATATAAGATAAAGGAATTCATAAAAATGTTTCCATCACAACATAATCAAATCCATGAATTAATAGGTATAAAAACAGAACCCTTTTATTATCTTATATGGAAAATAATTTTGATAAAATACTTGAACTTCATTCTTGAGGAAAAATATCCTTTCTACTTCAAAAACATTTTTCCTTTCATAACATGTCATACGACTTTAAAATAAAAGAAGTTGATTAAAAATAAACTTGAAAACTTTTAAAGGAAGTTTCTTGGAAATAATGTTTTAAAAATCCATTCATTCCATATAAGTTAAAAAAAACATTCTTCGTACTTTTGTCGGAAAAGTCAAAAAGTACCTCGTATGAAAAACGACAAAAGATTCCTTTCATACATATTAATAAAAACTCACCGAAGGGTAAAAATGGATTTAAACAATTGTAGGTGGATGGAAATAATATTACATATTTATGAAACATGGATGTGGATGATAAAATACACCCCAGTAAATACTTACGAATAAACAATCTCGGATAAAAATGAGATTGTGATATTTCCCTTACCTTAGGTCCGATTTGCTTCGTATGTGTCCGAACCTCCTGTATAATGATTTAAATAATGTCATTGACTTATTAAAGAATCATATTCATTGTTATGATATCATATATGGTTCACTTATGACATTATATTACCCGTTCTTTTGTAAATTCCATGTTAAAGAAGCATTTTGGGTAAAATCGTTTCATTTATCGTAGGTGTTTTGACTTGTTGTTCTTGACATTATTATTAATTATATCATGATTTACTTACTTCCAGAATATAAAATATGATTTATATATCATATATATTCAGTATATATATATATATATAATAGATAGATAAATGAAATGAAAAACACCGTTCATGGAGACGGTAGTCCGTACGTACGCATGAACGCTGTTTTCCTTTCCTTATTGTCTTGAATGGAAGTAAGTATATGACATACATATATATATATATAAATAAATCCAGTAGCTTTATAATGTCATATATTTCATTATTATTTCTTATATATACTTTATAATCATTCTTAAATGGTTAACATGGAGAATGAATCTCATCGCGTCGTGGAGATGGTAGTCCGTACGTACGCACGAGCGATGATATCATTTCCATAAATATTGAATTGAATTGGAGTGGATTATAAAATATATCAGAATCAATATGATGTTTTAATAACTATGTATAGTTATTCTTTACACCATTATACCCATCCATGTAAGGTGGTGGTGGAAAATAGATTACACCACGGCGTGGAGACGGTATTCCGTACGTACGCACGCGCGGTGATTTCTTTTTCCATAGGATGGATAGCTGGTGAAATAGGGTTGTTTCATACTTATAATAACATATCAGTATATTAGTGATACTGATGTTATTACTTCATAATGAAACAACCTAAGAAGAAGAAGTGGAAGAAGAAATAAAAATGAAAGAATTGGTAACGGTAATTACCTCTTCTTTGAAGCGCCTCTTTGAGACCTCCTCTTAGGGAAATAAAATTGGTCTTTGAGGAAGACCAGAACCTCTAGGATGTTTCTAGGGAAGTGGAGAAGAGATTTTGGCAGGGGTTGGCCGAGCTTGAGTGCTCAAATTGGTGTGAGGAGGAGGGGGAGGAGGTGCCCTTTTATAAGGGAGGAGAGGGGCACCTTAGGAATATCTCAAAATATTATTTTATATTAAAGTCAAAATCGGTTTATAATGGTTCCAAAGGGTCTTATTTCGAAGCTAAAGTGGGGATGGGTCGACATACTATCAACAAATAGGATTTAGACAAGTTTAGGGTATTATTGTAACCTTATCAATTAGATTTTAACTCTAAGTTAAATATTTTAACTTTTACCGTGTCTTTTTGTTTTCTTACACTATATGGTTAACACACATACTATAACATGACAAACGAACCCCAAATTGTTTATTATTAATATATATATCCTTATCTAAGTCATTTGGCCGAACCTTATATTTTTAGGAATAAAATAACAATTAATAATATAATATTAGATTTAAAAACTTTTTGTGTCAATTTTGACACTATTTGATATATGATTTTTTTGAAAGTCATAACAGAATTATATGTTCGAACCAAGTTTATTAAATCAACAATAATATATCATAGTAACCTATAAAATTAGTGGAATTCATAAAAAGTCTCAAATTACATTCATTTGAGCATTTATAACATCAATTATGTTAATATTTCCTTAAAAGGGTAATTACTGAATCATAGTTCTGTCATAAATAAATTAATTTATTTAAAGTCTAAAAATTATAAATAAAATATCATTATGTAGGAAATCATTTTAGCTTTCTAAGGAATATTTACAATCGAATTTATCTTATGTATAACCCTATATTAAAAATGTTTTAGTAAATAAACTTTGATTTTAACTCTTTTAACTCTTCTTTGAATTAAATAATAATAAATGTCCTAATCTAATCCAAGTGGGCCTAAATGATAATATTTTACACTTAAGGTTGTTTTTGGTCGAGATACACTTGTCCAATAGAATTAGGACATGTGTTAGGGTAATAATAATATCATATTTACCCTTAATTACCCTATTTACTTTTAACCGTGGTAAATAAAAGTAAAAAGTTACTATTCACCAAAAATTATTTTCATCTCATTGAACCACATTTTACTTACTGACATCAATCGTGTCTCTCGGATATTTGAAATTCCATTCACAGAAGCGGTAAAATTACGTTTTATGAAAAATTCAGTTTTTTAACTACCACTTAGTAGTTTCACTATTCATCAAAATTGATGTTTTTCAGAACAATGCCAAAATTTCATCCTAATCTATATTTCATATTCCAAATTCAAAAATGAAGTCTATTTTACCAAATTCATAACATAGAAGTTGCATTAATTAATTTTATAATTAAATCCCACTGTTAAAACAAATAGCGTGTTTTTAAGAAACAATATCTATCAAAAGATTGACACTTGTTTATGTCTGGTTTAAATGTGAAATTACATCCAATGACCAACATTGTATTAAATTGTAAAAATATATTCTAAATATACTTTAAAACCACTCAATTTAATGATTTATCACTATTAATTATTTCGATTAAAAAGTTGTTTTTAATTATAATCTAGTAATTTTCACTATTCATCAGAATATGAAAGTTATCCAAAAAGTACCAAAATTTCACCTTAGGCTAAATTCGATACTCCGAATCCAAAAATGAAGTCCATTTTGAGAGCTAAAATTTCTAAAATTTTAAAAGGTGGTTATTACTATTCATAACGGCTAGTTATAATAATATTTTAATAGTATATCGTTGTTTAGTGAAACTCGGTATTGCGTACTACACACGCTATCGAGGAAGGTCGCGATTGCGTGTAATGCAAGGCAAGTCAAGGATGCGTGTTTTGCAAGCTCCTTTTGGAGTAGCGTACAAAACAAGACATTAGTGAAATAAAAAAGAATATTTTCATAAAATCTCGGGCTGTTACAAGATTCCAGTAGTAGTTCTAGTGTACCACATATGTGCCTTGTCATCTCCACCTCATTAGAAAATCTCAGCCATTGACTTTTATTTGGTCATATCATGATCAACTGGTGTGTGATTTCAATGATATAAGAGTCTATTCCACTATTTTGACCATTCCATTTGCTAATTTGTGCTCCATTTTTACAAATCCTACATCAATTTTTAAAGAATTTAATTTCAATATAGAGACCATCCACAAGAATCATGATCATGTTGGATTACTCAAACTACTCCATTTCAAATTCTATTTGAAATATATCTATAATTATAAGGATCATTTTGCCCCCTTTAATAACAAGGGAGTAAAACCATATTCCACCAAGGAAGAAGAGTAAAAGATTTTATATAAGAAGACAATTGGTCAGATCTACCAACTGATCGATCACCTCGTCTACCACCGTGTTGCACAAGAGAATAGATTGTAACAACGTCAAATAAAGTTGTAAAAACATACCTATCAAAGATATCTTAGAACATGATCCTCTTCTTTAAGAGGTTGATGAATCTTTGAATATAGAGTTTAAGTTATATAGCCGAACACTCCAGTGAGTTCCAAAACCAAGTGAATAAATTATTGGCTACAAGTAAGACTTTAAATGATATAGATCAGGTGAACCACTCACTATATACATTTACCAATAGCTAAGATATGATTCTCATATCACTCTAAATTTTTCTGTTCAATGTAAAACAAACCATGAAAATTTTAAAATATACATTTTTCAATAAGGAGGACAGAAGGAAGGACATTAGTTATAACCAAATGCAAACTCTTGTCCTGGAGAAGTGAGGAAGCCAACAAGGAGGTCTTGGGGCAGGAAATAGAGGTCATAGAAAGATAAGAGTAAGGTATGTAGATGGATTTAGAACATCATACAAGTGTCACCATTATGGAATGGAGGGACACAAGAAGAAGAAGTGCTAAAAGATTCTACAAGAAAAGGTCCAATGTAGAAACCAACAAAGAAAAAATAGAGAAACACATGTGAGAATCACAAGAGAAGTTGTTCACTGATACAATGATGAAGAAGAGACATTATTTAAAAACATAGTCCAATAAACATAATGGGTGGTCGATAATGAAGCATCGTACCATGCCACTCTTCATCGCAAGTATTGACCAACTTATCAAGATGGTGATTTTGGTGCAGTCATGGTGGAGAATTCTAATTCGGTGGAGGCTGATGGCATGGGTGACATCCATGTCAAGACAAATGTTGGATAAAAATAACCCTAAAGGATGTTTGACATGTTCCATGACTTTATCTCAACCTGTTATTAGGTATAGACATTGAATGAAACGTCTTTGACAACATATTCAGAAATAGATCATGGAAGATAACAAAATGAACCATCTTCATTGTGTGAGGAAACATATGTATCACATTGTACAAAAACCATGTGAAGATATGTGTAGACAAACATAACATGGTGGATGGAGATATGTCATCAAACATGTGGAATAGGATACTTAGCCATATGAGTGAAAGACTATTATCAACCCAGATGAAGAATAAGTGCATCAGTATTAACCAGGATCTATCCCCTGATCCCTGAACATACATCTTGTATTGGATGATAAATAGTATCTCATTCAATTCTACTAAAATAAGGAGATCATAGTTGCTGGATATGGTGCACTCTGATGTATGCGGACCCATAGAGGTGGATTCACTGGGGGTAACAAATAATTTATATCCATTATCGATGATGCATATAGAAGGATTGGTGTTATTATTATGGAATAACGAACGTGTAATGGACTACTTAAAGATGTTCCACACCATGGTGGAGCATGAAAGATGATTTAATATGAAGTTTATTCATTTATAAAATAGACGAGAGAACACATACAAGGAATTCGATGCCTATTATAGGAGTTAGGGAAGCTGACATGAGAGGATGGCACCCCACACCCCACAACACAACAGATTTATTGAAAGGATGAATAAAAAAATCATGGAAAAGGTTAGAAGCATGATGAGTTTAGCTAATCTCCCTAAGCCTTTTTTTAGAATCTATTCAGGTTGCATGCTACCTCATCAATACATCCCCATCAGTCCCTCTGAATTCTAAGATTCCACAAAAGGGATGGTATGGTAAACTTCCCTCTTAATCTCATTTATGAGTATTTTTATGTTTTTAATTTTCACATATAACCAAGGATCTTAGGTTGAAGCTTGATTGGAGATATACTCTATGAATCTTCATCATCTATGGAGATGAGGAGTTCAGATACAAGCATTGGGACATGATGTAGAAGAAGGGGATTACAAGGAGAGATGTTGTATTCCATGAGAACTAGATTTTTGAGTAAAATAAAAATCATAGAATTTATCGAAGGGAAAGTGTTGAGGAATAAATTAATAATCCAACACCTATATTAGCACCACCTGTCAATAAAGTGGAGGAGGTTCAAGAAGACTCATCAGAAACCGGCTAGGAGGTGGTCGAGGAAGATATTGAGTAGGGGGGACTACATCATCTCCAAAATAATTTTAATAAAAATAAAAGTAGATAGGTGATATTTCATCTCTTGAACCTAAAATTTCACAGATTCAATGATCGTCACAATGAATGATTCTATCAACAAAATAATCCAATTTGGAGTACCTATTGCAGACTGATGAGTTAGAGCTAGAAGGATATCAATAAGCATATAAAAATTCAATATCATTTGATATGTGAAGTGATGGATCAACAACTTCTGTGACTTGTGATGATCCACACAAAGAAGAACCCATCTGATATATTGAAAAGGTGGTTTCTAGGAGGAATCTAGAACATTAAAAAAGATCCAACATATTGCAGTTGGAGAGGGATAATTGATGGAGTTTTTTCTTTTCTAGCTACTTTAGTATGTGGCTAGTTCAAAAACCCCACCAGCCCCTTGAATAGTTCAATATTGGCTACTGCAAATGTTGAATGTGCTAGCTGCCATGGTTGAGGGAAGGTGGGGGTTTTGGTGGGGAATTGGAGAGATAGTTGTGTCATACTTGGCACCTCATACATTCTTATTTAAGGATGTTTGTGGGAGATTTATCATCATTCATAATCCAATATAGAGATATCCACTGTATTTGAGTTCAAAGAGAGATCCATGTGTAAGGAAGAGAGCTGGAGAGAGGAAGTTTTTGTAACCCTTATTCATATTTAAATAAATCCCATTTTTATTGATCCATTATTCTATCTTCGTTATCAGTGAATTAAAAAAACCATCAGTGATTTCCATCATCATGAATTGATGAACTCAACTAAATAATCCATAATGATCATAATTCTAGTAATATCTTTCATGAACTATAAAATAGCCCAAGGAAGGGCTCAGATTCTATCTTTATAGCTCCAACAAACTGGTACCTGACGCCACTGTCAAGTTTGGTCACTGCCATCAAGATCTTCTACTTTTTACTAGATCCTCCATCCTAAAGATAGTCACCCTTTATGTCTATCATTCCCATAAAGCTTCATGAACTAGTGGAGATGAAATGAACATTATTCACACTCTACATCAAATAGATGCCTGAATCACCTAGGAACTCCTCTTCCAACTTTGATACAAAAAAAAAATATTCCACAGTGAACTAGAAGAATATATCTGGGAACTTCTCCTTTTTTCTTATCTATTTTCCAAATGGAATAGAGTCTTAATTATCACGTTCGATGGAGAACACATGTTGCATAGACACATGTAGGGAGATCTTATGATGGGGTGTGTTTTTTTTAAATTATTAACTATATTTGTATACCTATACTTCCCTAAAACCCGAGTCCCATAGGAAAACCTAATTATCATTCTCTCTACTTTATATGAAAACTTGTTTTTCACTTGTAAACTTCTATCTAATATAATATTTTCAAATGATTTATAAATTTCAATCTAATGGTACAACTAAAATATTTGTGTCAATACAAATTATTCTAGACCCATATTCGATACATTATTTTGAACTTTAATTTTTTATATATTTAGGTATAAATTTGAACATAAAATTTACACTATATTTTATAATATCATAAGATATTTTTGTTTATAAAGAACATACTTAGTAAATTACATATAAATAAAATTTTAAAAATGCTATCAAGTATAAAAATATGTTTATGAATGAATGTCTAAAAGTAAATATATAAATACACATATACTAATAAAATAACATAAATACATATTACTATAATTATTTACAAATATAAATATATATAACTACATAAAACTAAATATATGTACATGCATGGGTTCATGAATGTATACACATGTATTTAATTATTTAAAAATATATTTATTTAGAAGTTTATATTAAAATAATTATACACATAATTGTATACATACTTTATATAAACATGTGTGTGTGTTTGTAAACACATATATCATTATACATAAAACATAAATTTAAAGTGATTTTTTATACACTATATATACTAATTATTTTTTTTATTCCTATGTGTATATAGATATATTTTAATTTATTTATCACATATTTAAATAAAAATAAATGAATATATATATATAATATGTATTTTTACATAATCATGTGAACACAATATAAATTTTCAACCCAAAAAGATACTGAAAATATTATAGTGGAAATTTAAATTATATTTTTTGTATCAATTTAAATAAATTCTATATATATGTGTAACACCCTATGATTTTAAGGTATGTCTCTTTTTAAATGAATTTAATTTTTTCAATAGTATACATTTCACACAACATCATGCTTAAATGAACTTTGATATACTATTAAATATTATTATTTTAACACTATTCATTAAGTTGGAGGTTGTGAATAAGGTTAAATAAATTATGAAAATATATCTTAAACATGTTTATAAAATTAAAACATTATTTACTAATTAAAAGGAATTTAAAACAAAAATCAATTGAATATAAAGGATGTGTTTTTACAAAGAAAACTATTTCTATGCCCACAATGGAATGTTATCATAAAAATTTAAATTAATCACTATTAGTGAAATACCATAATGAAATATATATGTTATATATTCCAATAAATATTATTAAATTCATCCAATAAGTTTTATCATCTTAAGATAAGAATAAAACCAATTTTATGCACAAAAGGATATATTTTTCAAAAAGAAATTTTGTCGCTTTTGATGGCACAATTGTTTTAAATATATTTTTTTGACAATTTTATAAATTTTATTTTACAAAATAAATTTCTTATTTAAATTATAATATCAGTATTTACTTTGGTCTAATTTGTGGTATTTTTTGGATAAGTTTTCTATTTTGATTAATAGTGAAAAATACTGGATTTCAATTTTTTTTTTAATAATTTAAAATGAAAAATTATATTTTAGATCAGTTTAATGTATAATTATACCAATTTTATATAATTAAATCCAATTTAGGTCATTTTAATAAATTTCACATTGAAATTGGATATAAAAACATTTCAATCATTTGAGAAATTTTACTTTAAAACCCCATTGTTTCATAATGTCTATAAGTTTAATTTTAAATTAGTTTTTAAAAAATAATTTGATTTTAATTATGAAAAATGAATTCAATATTTTGAATCATAATTTCTAAATTTTTTAAATAGGCCAGTTTTATTTTTGGAGAATTTTAATTGTAACTTTGGTAATTTTTTTACCACGGTTAAGGGTAAATTGGGTAATTAAGGGTAGAAATTATGTCATAAATATTATATAATTACCCCAACACTTGTACAAATTTTATTTTATGAGTTATTTTCCACCAAAATTATCATTGGTTTTATTTTATTTCATCTTAGAGATACTTTGATGACTTTAAGGCTTTTATTTTATTTTTTTAAGAAATATCAAATATGACGTACTCAAGTTTCTAATAAGAATAACATTTTTAATATAGAGTTATTTAGAAGATATATTTAATATAAATATTCATTTTAAATATAAATTTTTTTCTTCATGAGGGTAATTTTTTTATTATTTTTAGGATATAATTACCTTTATGTCTTACATAATGATGTTGAAATAATTGTTTAATTACTGAAAATATCAAATAAATGATATTAAAATATTAAAATAATTATAATTTTAGACAATTAATGACATAAAATAACTTTATAAATGAAATTGACATATTTTTAATGTATTAAAATATTAGGTTTGATGATATCTTGTAGTTATGATATTTCTAAAAATTCATGTAATGAATATTGTCCAAATTGACATTAATGATATTTTAAAACAAATAATATTTTATTAAATGATATAAAATTTAAAAAATATGAAATTCTGTAAAATTATTTGAATAATGTTAAAAATGTCATCCATTACTCATTTAATATTCATTATAAATTTTATAGAAACTATATTAACTTTTAAATAATCAAAACACATGTTGTCACGGTAAGAGTTAAAGGAATTAAATTTAGGTTAATGACAAAATATAAGTATAATAATTTGACCTAAATGTTTCTAAAAATTATTATATTATATTATTTATATACATAATCATATTATCTTATAAATAACTAACTTTGGGGAAATTTTTAATTGAATATTAATTTATATTAATTTAATATTTTGATAGTTTTCGAAAGTGCCCCTCACCTCAATTATAAAAGGAAATCTCCTTCCTCATTTATTCACAAAATAATGAGACTTATAGAACAACTATTTCCTACCCATTTATTTTAAAAACATCTTTATTCAAGTTATTTATATCCTGTTGTTCCAAAAATTCCAACCCTATATCCCTAAATAAGATATCTAATTTAAGTTTGCTGAATAAGAGGTAATTGTTTTTACAAACACATTTAGGATCATTTGTTCTTATACTTCCTCTTAATATGTTGTTTCCATGATAAATTAATTAATATAGTATCATATATATTCTGATATGTTATTATGATTGTGGTAAACCCATATTCCACCTTTTCTCTATCCTAATAAAAAATAAGGCATTATGTGTGTGTATATATCACTTACCATCTCCACGCTGTGTCGATATCTATTTTTAATCACCACTTTACATAGATGGTTTTAATTATAGAAATAATATATATATATGTATGTATGTATGATAATTATGAAATGATATTTATTATGGAGAAATTAATGTACCATCAACTTTCTTACCATTTTTCCAATAATGAAATGATATTATCGCTCGGGCATATGTATGGCCAACCATCTCCACGATCTGATTCGATTCATTTTCCATGTTGAATATTTATAAATGATTATAAAAATATATACAATGATTAATTATGATATATATTAATTTAATATACTTTTTTGACTATGTAACTTTATCATATTCATAATAATCATGACTTACATGACAAAAAAGGATAGGAAAATGAATTAGTCAACACTCAGAATAAGGGTAATAATGAAATACTATCAAAAAGAGGAGATAAAATAAAATAAAAAGATATTATATGATATAATAAATATGATTAAAGTTATTTTATAAGTTAATAACATTCTTAAAACCATTATACATGAGGTTAAATCATGATCGACTAATGGATGCATAATGTAAGGGGTTTCTTGTCTCACTTTTATTCTGTGAGATATATACCATATTCACCACTTCTTTTTTCTGTGTGGTGTATATAATACTCCTTTGACACGTTATATCATAAATATATTTATTTTAATTGTCTTATAAGTTTCATTTAATTTTATTCCATCATGGGGATTATAATTGTAATGTTTCAAAGTGGTATGAGACACTTTGGAATGTTTAAAGTTATTTTAATAAAAATTCAAATAAATCATTTAAATTATTTTCATATATGAAAAAAATACATTGTAGAATATTATTATTCATTGATTTGGATCTATTATGATACCATTCACCATATTTTATTGAATGGTTTATGATCTGTTTGATTGGGGGTGTACTATTTGATACCATTGACCACAATACTCTGGATGGTTTGTGATTGTGTCTTATTAATGGGGAATTGTATTTACATTTTTATACTAGTTTCATTAGAAATGTATATGTAGATTATGTTTCACAAATTTAATATGAGGAATTTATTTGACATGGTAATGATGGGTGTGGCCTACTATAGCACCTCAATGAATCATGATGTTTAATGAGACAAACTAGTATGAGTATTGGACAAGGCCTTACTCATTTATGTTTGGTGTCATGGCTGAAGCCATGATGGAATGTTTATGGTGTCTGTCGTTATGAATTACCTCATTATGAGATTATTTATTCATATTCCTTATGATTATTTTAGTTGTATAATATCCATGGATAAGTTTCTTAGATCATGTGATTATTTAAATGGTGTGTGTTTTAGTTATTTACCTATCTATATTGTTTAGGCCATTATAACTCACAAACATCACAGTATTCATAACCTTACTTAGAATTTGATCCCACCCCTTTCATATGTTTAATTTTCCCCAGCATTTCATGAAGTATATTATGACTGATATACAGGGTTACATAAAGGGGAAATAATAGATGTCTCAATGAAAGTATTTGTGTATTTTTTTTATAAAAAAGTAATGTGAATTTCATGTGTGTATCTTGTTTACCAAGACTACTAAACTTTTCAGTCCGTTGGGATACGATTCCTTGAATCTTGTGAAAATGTAATAAAGTAACAACTATCTCTGGGAAATTGGGGTTGGGTCATTTTTTTTGGTATCAGAGAAAGTCTAGTTGAAACCTAACGAATTAGATTTAGTAAATCACGTATTATAAAACAAAACCCTTTGACTTACATTGAGGATAAGTCTTAGTATAGGATCTCATCATATAGATTTGGTAATACCATAGATAAACTAGGTTAATCCCATGGACTCATAAATTGTGAAAACTATGATATTATTTAAACATACTAAAAATGATTCTTTATGAATATATCAACATGAATATTGTTGATCACATTATGCTTTGGGTTTTTTCAATGGTTAGAATCCGAATGATTATACAAGTAATGGTTATACTCTTGATGATGAAGAGACTACAAATGAAAAATGAATGGAAGGAGTTATTAATGAATAAGATGATGAATTTTAGTTAATGAAGTGGAATGATTAATGTTGTTGTGTTTTTTGGATTTAATAATTATTTCATCAATGGTTCTATAGTTATAAGAATCATGAAATATATAAGGATTGTGATGTAGTAATTATTTATTAAGGATTTATAAGCATGAACATTTTCAATAAGTCTTTTATGTTGATCAAATTTTTGGTATGTGATAATAGGAACTATATTATATTTTTTGGTGAATTTTATGGAAAGATACATTTTGGAAATTTAGAGACCATTTTGGACTATTAATTTGGAAAGAAGAATTTTTGACAAGTCTTATGCTTGGAACAGATTAAGTTGAACATTTGATATTATTGTTTGTTGTTAATGTATAATTTATTGGATATTGTGTGACAATATTTTTTATTTTAGTAATCATTTAGAAGATGAAAGAATTACATGAGAATCATATGATTCATTTAAATAGTTTCAGGCATAAAAATTCATCTTAAATATCCATATTCAGGTGTATGAGATTAAGTGAAAATAGATTGAAGAACAACCATATGATGAGATTATACTCAAGGCATGGAAAGTAATCAAGTATGTTTATTATATAAAGTAATTTTATGAATATTAAAGGAGTCCATCAACCCTAGGAAAGGGATTTTAAAACTATAATGTTATCCATTTACTTTTGTTACAAAGAAATCAATGATCTTTTAATAGATCAAAAGATTTATGGTTTTTTGATGATTAACTTTCTAATAACTATATCCTCTATAATTCCCTATCAGAAAATGATGGTTATATTTATCTTCCATACACCAGTTTTAACTTCATAGTAATTTTATCCTATGAAAAATATTAATTATTGAGTGACCATTGCATTATCCTTTCCCTATTATTAAGAGGATGTTTTATTGACCCGATATATGATGTGGGTTTCCCAGAAAGGAATTTTCAAGTATATACCTTTAGTTTTTAAGCATAATTTTAAATTTTGATGATGAAATTTATTTAAGGGGGGAGAATGTAACACCCCAATATTTTATGTTATATATGTTCCTAAATAAATTCAATTTCTTCAATAGTGTATGTTTCATGCAACACAATGTTTAAATGAACCGTCATAAACTACTAAATATTATTATTCTGACACCATCCGTTAAGTTTCTGGTTTTGAATAGGATTAACTAAATTATGAAAATATAGTTTACACATGTTTATAAAATGAATTATTTGAATTAAAATTAATTGGAAATGAAAATAAAAACCAATTGAATATAAAGGATTAGATATTATTTAGAAACTATTTTTATGCCCACAATTGTATTTTATCATAATAAATTAAATTAATCACTATTATTTAAGGATAATAATGAAAAATATATATTATATTTTCATTTTTTAAAATTCATACCATATGTTTTATAGGATTAATATAAGAATTAAACCAAATTTATGCATAAAATATTATATTTTTTAATTGTATTTTTTCCATCTTTTGATGGTGAACTTGTTTTAAATAAATTTTTTTACACTTCCAAAAATATATTTGAAAAAAATAAACATCTTATTTGAAATAATATAATCAAAATTTACTTTGTTTGATTTTTTTTGTAAATTTTTCTTAGGTTTCATGTTCTGATATACATTTAAGAAAACTAGATTTTAATTGAAAACACTTTTTTGTCCAAATAATTTATAGTGTTAAATTGTTTTTTTTGATCATTTTTTAAGTATAATTAGATAAATTTTATATTATTTATTACTATTTAGGTAATTTTAATAAATATCACATTCAAATTATATATATAAAAATTTCAATATTTTGAAAATTTTTACATTAAAAACAAGTTGTTTCGTCCCGTCTGCGTGATTAATTTTAAATTAATTTCTGCAACTTCAATGATTCGAATTTTGAAAAATGGATTAAATATTTTTAGTAATAATGAAATTATTTAGTAAATAGTCCCCTTTTATTTTTAAATAATATAAATAGTAACTTTGGTAATTTCAATTTCCACAGTTAAGGGTATATTGTGTAATAAAGGGTAAAAATAATATTATAAATATTAGAAAATTATTGTAACACTTGTTCTAATTTAATTTTATGGGTGATTTTCAAAGAAAAATTTATACTTGGTAAGATTTTATGGCCAATTAGATCCACTTGTATGATTTTAAGGTCTTCGTAGTATTTTATTTTAAGAAACGTCAAATATATCTTCATCGTGTTTTTAATATTATAACATTTTTAAAATAGGGTTATTTAGAAGAAATCATCAAATATAAATAATAAATTTAAATATAAAATTTTAATCTTCATCATGTAAATTTTTTAGAAAATAAATAATTATCTTAAAGGTTTACATAATGATGATGCAATAATTGTGTGATTAATGGAAATATCAAATAAATGATATTAAATAAAAAATATATGTTTAATTTAAGATAATTAATGTCATAAAAAATTATATAGATTTCCTTGACATATTTTTGAGGTATTAAAATATTTGGTTCGAATATATCTTATAGTTATGATTTTTTTTAAAAGTAAAATAATGAATAGATTAAAAATTGATATCAATGATATTTTAAAATAAAGAGTATTTTATTAAATGATATAATATTTATTAAAATCTGAAATTTGGAAAAAGGATTGAGGTAAATTTGAGAAGGTAATCCATGTATAATTTAGGTTTTTTTGGCATTTTATTGAAACTATATTAACATTCAAATTATTAAAACACATGTTTTCACAATAAGAGTTAAAGGGATTGAATATGGGTTAAATCCAAAATATAAGGATAAGAATGTGACCTGAACTAGATTAAAAATTATTTTATGGGATGATTTTGACCCATAATCATGAAATATTATAAATAACTCACTTTTGACCCATTATTAGTTGAAAATTATGTTATATTAATTTAATATTTTGAGTGTGTCTGAGAGTAACCCTCGCCTCAATTATAAATGGGAATATCCTTAATCATTTATTCACACCACATCGAGCCTTATATCTTGAAAATTTCATACCCATATCTCTTCTAAAAATCCATATCCAAGGTCTTGAGGTCCTGGTATTCCAAAAAGGCCAACCCTACATCCCTTGAAAAGAGATCTAAATGAAGTCCATCGTAGAACAAGTAATCATTTTTACTAACCAATTTAAGTTCATTACTTCTTAAACATCTTATTCAGGTGTTGTTTCCATACTAAAGTATTAACTATTGTATCATCTATATTATTAGATTTTATTATGATTATGGTAAAACCATCTTCTATAAGGACCTGACATTAAACATTACATAACAAAGTAAATTCCCTTAGAAATCACTTCATTTAATTCCTAAAGATTTTTTTAATGTTTTAGAAAGTTAGGTCTTAATTCATATATATTTACTCGTAGGAATAAAAAGTGGATACTACTAAAAAAATATCCATTTGTTCATAATACAATTTTTTAAATAAAAACATGAAAACAATTCATCAAAAGTCTTCACAACCTTCAGATTAGATTAACCTTTTTCTCTTACCAATTATTAAACCCTGTGAAATACATTCTAAAACATGGGATGAGAACAAAGATCATAGTAAAAGATATAAAAATATGAATAAAAACCATTAATAAATTAATTCTTATTAATATATGAAACCATTTTCACAAAGGCATACATTTTACCCAATGAGTATCACATAATTACTTTGTAAAAACATGATATTTCCATAAAACATAGAAAACATATATCATACCATAAAGGTAAATGGGGAATTAATTATTTAATATTTTAACCGTCATGGATACCTTATGATTTTTAATACTCCCATCTACCTTACAATGCAACCTTCACGACTACCTTATTCCGTAACCATCGTAGATACAATTGGAGTAACCGTACGACCGACATCCAACATAAATAATGAATGAATTGGAGGGAGATATAGGCCCCCACTTATTCATAAATAATTCCCATGATCCATAACCTAATCATAAAACATGAAAAGTTTCATAAAAACTTTATTTTTGAATTTTGTAAAAATAGAAATTTAAAAGAGGATTTTTAAAGAAGAGTCCCCTATATTTACCATAACATTGAATAGAGAATTAATAAAATAAAAGGAATATGTATACTTAATATAAATCCACATAATAAAAAATAATATAATAAAAATTCATTATAAAAATAATCTTGGCATGACAAGATTAGTGAAGTTGAAGGTTAAACCATATAATGGGAATTAGGTTAAGAATTACCTTACCCACTACTAAATATTCGGTCATTAGAGACTGCCATTGGCGGTCACTAATGGTCTTTAGAGACCGCTCAGCGACTGCCGTTGGCAGCAGATTTAGGCCCGATGTTGTTGGCCAAAAATGACCGTCAATGGCGGTCATTGAAGGGGGCCGAGAAGTTGGCCTACAGGGACCGCCAGGCGGTCGCTGACCTGTTGCAACCACTATTGGAGGTTGCTGAACTATTGTCTGGATGATCTATAGCGACCACTTATGGCGATCGTTATCCTGGAGAATTTCTTTTTATAAAAAAATTTCTTTGATGGTTTCGAAACAACAGAAATAGGGTAAAAATCATAAAAAAAGAAAACAAATCCAAATAGCATAAACATCTGGATCCTCATAAACAATAAATGACAGACATACTTCATATTTAATGATCCAAATAGGTCTAATCCATTTCAACCTTCTTCTTAAATAAACCTACAATAAGATATATAAAAAACTAAACAAAACCAACATAAATTAGACATATTTAATCAGTTAGTATATATATAAAAAAATTAAGTCTGACATCAAATCATGGGTGCTATAATAATTTAAAACCTGCAATTTAATAAAAGTTATCATTTTAGGATTTTTTTCGTTTTTTGGAGTCTTTGGTTTTGCTTGTGGAAGTGTTTTGTGGTCTAAAAAGGAATGCTCTCCGCGCACACCACGTGAAACTGTAAAAAAAAATATTCATTCATACCACAAACACCGCACATTCGATTGACGTGTAGTCTCCTCATACATGTCATGAATAATATTTCTATTGTTTTCATGTGATTTCAAGTCATTATGAGGACATTTTCTTTGAATTTGACCGTTACACATCGTTACGGTGATTTATGACTCCAGAAATGTGTTTCCTGTCACCACAGTCAAAAGACACCTCAAATTGAGGTAATGTTAACCCGACCATTTTACAATTCACATCATGGTTTTTGTCGTATGATTTCATGACATTTTGAGGTCGTTCGACTAGTTTAGGCCACCCAACGTAGCCTTTTAGAGCGCACCAAACTGTTAAAAATGACATATTCAGTCATACCATTCACACCGCACGCCCGATTGACGTTTTTTCTCATTTTACATGTCACAAATACAATTTATATTTTTCTCGTGTGATTTCAAGTAATTCTGAGGACGTTTGATCTGAATTTGACCGTTACATGTTGTTCTGGTGTTTTATAACACCAGAAATGTGTTTCCAGTCACCGCGGTCAAAAGAAAACTATGATTGATGTACCGTCTTCCTGAACATTCCACAATTCATTCCACACTTGATTTTTTATGATTTCATGACATTATGATGTTTTCCGGCTAGTTTTGACCACCAAACACACCCTTTTAGAGCAGACCAAACTGTTAAAAAAACATATTCGGTCGTACCGCACACATCACACATCCGATTGACATGTATTCTCCTCATAAATGTCAGTAATAATATATATATTATTTTCATGTGATGTCAATTCATTTTTAGGATGTTTTCTCTGAATTTGACCGTTAAATGTCATATTGATGTTTGTGAGTCCAGAAATATGTTTCTGTTTACCATGGTCAAACGACACCTCTGATTGACGTACCGTCTGCCTGAACATTTCTCAATTCACACCACGGTTGTTTTCGTATGATATCATAACATTCAGAGGTCGTTCGGCTAGTTTTGACCACCCAACACACCCTTTAGATCGCGCAAAACTGTTAAAAACAACATATTCGGTCGTACCGCGCACACCACACCTCCGATTGACGTTCTGTAACCTCTTACATGTCAAAAATAATATTTATTTTGTTTTCATATGATTTCATCTCATTCTGAGGATGTGTGCTAGGAATTTTACCGTTACACATTGTTTTGGTGTTTTATTCATCTGAAAATGAGTTTCTGGTCACCGCGGTCAAACAACACCTCTGATTGACATAACATCTGCCTGAAAATTTCAAAATTTACCCCACGGTTGTTTTATTATGATTTCATGACATTCTGAGATCGTTCGGTTTGTTTTGACCACCCAACACACACTTTTGGAGTGCACAAAACTGTAAAAAAACAACATATTCCGTCGTACCACGCACACCGCCCATCCGATTGACATTGAATCTACTCTTAAATGTCACAAATAATATTTCTATTGTTTTTGTGGGATTTCAAGTCATTATGAGGAAGTTTTCTTCGAATTTGACCGTTACACGTCGTTTTGGTGTATTTTGACTCCGGAAATGAATTTTCGATCACCGCGGTCAAACGACACCAGTGATTGACGTACCGTCCACTCGACCATTTCAAAATTCACACCACAGTTGTTGTCTCATTATTTCATGACATTATGAGGTCGTTCGGTTGGTTTTGACCACCCAAGTCACCCTTTTAAAGCGCGCCAAACTGTAAAAAACAACATATTCGATCATACCGCACACACTGCACATCTGATTGACGTGTCGCCTCCTCCTACATGTCAGGAATAATATTTCTATTGTTTTCGTGTGATTTCAAGTCATTATGAGAACATTTGCTCTGAATTTTACCGTCACGCGTTGTTTTGGTGTTTTATGACTCCTGAAATACGTTTCCGGTCACCGGAGTTAAACGACACCTTCGATTGATTAACCGTCTGCCCGACCATTTCACTATTCACACCACAGTAGTTTTTATATGATTTCATGACATTCTGAGGTAGTTCGGATGCTTTGGACCACCCAACACACCCTTTTAGAGCGCGCCAAACTGTTAAAAACAACATATTCAGTATTACCGTGCACACCGCACATCCGATTGACGTGGAGTCTCCTCCTACATGTCAAAAATAATATTTGTATTTGTTTTCATGTGATTTCAATTCATTCTAATGATGTTTTCTTTGAATTTTACCGTTACATGCTGTTTTGGTGTTTTATTACTCTGAAAATATGTTTCCAAACACCGCGGTCAAATTACACCTCTGATTGACATACCATCTGCCCGACCATTTCACAATTCACACCACAGTTGTTTTCGTATGATTTCATGACATTCCGAGGTCATTCGTCTGGTTTTGACCACCCAACGCACCCTTTTAGAGCACGCCAAACTGTTAAAAACAACATATTCGGTCGTACCGCACACACCGCCCGTTCTATTGATGTGACCTCTCCTCCTATATCTCATGAATAATATTTCTATTGTTTCAATGTGATTTCAAGTCATTCTGAGGATTTTTTCTTTGAATTTGACCTTTACATGTCGTTTTGGTGTTTTATGACTCCAGAGATGCGTTTCTGGTCACCGCAGTCAAACGACACCTTCGATTGATGTACCGTCTACCCGAACATTTCAAAATTTACACCATAGTTGTTTTCATATGATTTCATGACATTCTGAGGTCGTTCGGCTGGATTTGACCACCCAATGCACCCTTTTAGAGCACACCAAACTGTTAAAAACAACATATTTGGTCATATCACGTACATCGCACATCTGATTGATGTGACATATCCCCATACATGTCAAGAATAATATTTCTATTATTTTCATCTGATTTCAAGTCATTATGAGGACGTTTTCTCTGAATTTGACAGTTACACGTCGTTTTGGGGTTTTTTTACTCAGAAATGCAATTCTGGTCATCGCGGTCAAACAACACTTCCTATTGACATACCTTCTGTCCGAAAATTTCACAATTCCCACCAAGGTTGTTTTCGTATGATTTCACGACATTCCGAGATCATTCGTCTGGTTTTGACCACCCAACACACCCTTTTATAGTGCGCCAAACTGTTAAAAACAACATATTCGATCGTACTGTGCACACCGCTTGTCCGATTGACGTGTCGTCTCCTCCTACATGTCACGAATAATATTTAAAATATTTTTCATGTGATTTCAAGTCATTATGAGGAAATTGTCTTTGAATTTGACTATTACACGTTGTTTTGGTGTTTTATGACTCCAAAAATGCATTTCTGGTCACCACGGTCAAACAAAACCTCTAATTAACATACCATCTGGCCAAGAATTACAAAATTCACACCAAGTTTATTTTCGTATGAGTTCATGAAATTCGGAGGTCGTTCATCTGGTTTTGACCACCCAACACACCCTTTTAGAGCACGCCAAACTGTTAAAAACAATATATTCGATCGTACCGCGCACACCACATGTTTGATTCATGTTCCATCTCCTCCTACATGTCATAAATAATATTTATATTTTTTTATTGTGATTTCAATTCATTATGAGAATGTTTGATCTGAATTTGATCGCTACACATTGTTTTGGTGTTTTATGACTCTAGAAATGCATTTCCGGTCACTGTGGTCAAACAAAACCTCCAATTGACGTACCGTCTACCCAAAAATTTCAAAATTCACACCACGGTTGTTGTCGTATGATATCATGACATTTTGAGGTTGTTCGTCTCGTTTTGACCACCCAACACACCCTTTTAGAGAACACAAAACTGTTAAAAACAACATATTCGGTCGTACCACGCACACCACATGTCCGATTGACCTTCCATCTACACATACATGTCACGAATAATATTTCTATCATTTTTGTGTGATTTCAATTCATTCTGAGGTTGTTTTCTTTAAATTTGACTGTTTCACTTTGTTTTGGTGTTTTATTACTCCAGAAATGCATTTCTGGTCACTATGGTCAAACGAAACCTCTAATTGATGTACCGTCAACCCGACCATTTCACAATTTACACCACGATTTTTGTTTTATGATTTCATGACATTCTGAGGTAGTTGTGCTAGTTTTGACGACCCAATGTACCCTGTTAGAGTGCGACAAACTCTTAAAAACAACATATTCGGTCGTACCGCGCACACCGCACGTTCGATGATGTGACGTCTCCTTCTACATGTCGCGAATAATATTTCTATTGTTTTCATGTTATTTCAAGTCATTCGGAGGATTCTTTCTCTGAATTTGACTATTACACGTCATTTTGGTGTTTTATGACTGTAGAAATGCATTTTCAGTCACCGCGGTCAAACGAGACCTCCTATTGTCTATTTGTACAATTGGAATAATGGCATAATGGCATAATGGCCTAATGTCCATTTTCCATAACATCCAATTGGCCATGTGGCCTAACGGCGTAACGATCAATTATCCTAATGGCCTAAATGTCAATTTTCCTACTGACCAAATATCAAATTGTCCCATTTACCAACTCACCTAATGGCCTAATGGCATAATGGCCTAACAGCCAATTGTTCAATTGGCCAAATGTCTAATTGTTCTAAAGACCAATTTTCCTAATGGCCTAATGGCCAATTTTCATAACATATTAATACTAACGGTAAATTATCATAATGTCTTAGTGGCCTAAAAAACAATTGGAATAATGGCCTATTTTCTAGTTGTACAATTAGAATAATAGCATAATGGCCTA
Source organism: Viscum album (assembly GCA_963277665.1). Classification (NCBI taxonomy): domain Eukaryota; kingdom Viridiplantae; phylum Streptophyta; class Magnoliopsida; order Santalales; family Viscaceae; genus Viscum; species Viscum album. Next base: position 398,567,855 of record OY728127.1, on the reverse strand, counting down.
ATGGCCATTTGGCCTAACATTCAATTGGAAAATTTGCCTAACAGCATAACAATAAATTATCCTAATGGCCAAAAAGTCAATTTTCCTAATGAACCAATGTCAAATTGCCCCATTTACCAATCCACCTAATGTTCTAATGGCATAATGTCCTAAAAACCAATTGTTCAATTGGCCAAATGTCCAATTGGTCTAAAGACCAATTGTCCTAATGGCTTAATTTTCAATTTTCAGAACATACTAATACTAATGGACAATTATCTTAATGACTTAGTGGCCCAATAAACAATTGGAATAATGTCCTATTGTCTAGTTTTACAGTTAGAATAATGGCATAATGTCCTAATGGCCATTTGGCCTAACATCCAATTGGACAATTGGCCAACTGGAGAATTTTCCTAATGGCCTAACAACCTTATGAACAATTTCCCTAATGAGAATCTTTTCTGATCCCAGCCCCACCCACCTAAACATCCCACTCCATACCCCCCAGGACAACTCCCAACACCCCATATAGAATTTCCATGAGTATCCTTTCTTATCCCGACACTAAAGACATATTCAACCACATCTAATAACTTGAAACTCACCAAAAGTGTGGACTTCCTAAAAACATTAAATTCTTCTTGATCATCACCAAGAAAAATAAATTTAACTTTTTAAACATCAATAATAACCCCACCAATAAAAAAAGAAACACACCTCGTGAATATGATGCGTCATGCGTGGTAATGACTGCTACCTCCATCCGGTGGGCCAGGGGCCTACAACGAATAAAAATTATGAATATTTTCATAACAAAAATAATAGAATGTAAGTAAATAAATTCAGTATAAACCTGTGTCATATGATCCCCTATACCATCACCTGGACAGACATATTCCCGCAGTGTTCGAACCTCAGCGATCAATTGTGCATTTACCTCCTCAGAAGCGCACAACCGTGCCTCGAAATCTGACAACTAATGTGTCATCTGAGAAACAGCAGGACCGAAAACCACTGCACATGATACTACATAATGAGGAATACCTTTTCCATAGGTTAAATTATATCCATGCCCGTCTAGACCAATAATGTGATGGAAGATCTCATCCCTTCACATGGGAAGCTGTCGCTGTTCCTCTGGTAGTTGTTCTAACTCAACCTCAAATTGAGCCTGTGAAATATATATATATATATATGTTAATATACAGATTTATGTATGTATTGGTAATGTGTACAAGCACTTACTATCAATGCTCCAGCCTCTGGGTCATTTTGATCACGAGTCCTCATCCACACCGACATTTTATCAGTCTGTGCACCTTGCTCTCGTAACTGTATAAGAATAGAATATAAACACAAAACCATATTAATTAATAAATTAAAAAATGAATAATAAATACCTCATGTCGGATCTAAGACACGTGACGAGTCCCGAGCCTGTGAGGTGGTCCCTACAATGCTCAATTCTCAGAATGGTGTGCTGACACCTCCTACATTCAATTAATTCAAATTTCCAAAAAAAAACCCACATTCCTGAAAATATATATACCAAAATAAATTTACAAACCATAACACCCTCAGTAGAAAAATATGTAACTAATTCATGCCACCGATCTGGGAGAACACCTCTCAGGACTTTTTCTAGAATGTCTGGGGCACCCACATTTGGTACCCAGTGGCCCCTCTTGACTTCGCCTTTATAATATTTCCACATCTTATGGCATTTTCGCATACAAACAGGCTGAAACTCATCGGGTAATACATTAAAATTATTCTATGTTAGATAAAAAATCACATATGTTAGTATTTTTTATACATAGGGAAGAAATTAAAATGGTCTTCTTAACTGAACCTCCATCCAAAGATGATTTAATGTGTCCAGAGGGATAGAAAGCCCTGTAACGTGTGGTCAGTAGAAATTGATGTGGGCCACATATGATATGACCAAGCTAACGAATAAATGTAGGGTCATTTAGTACCACTTGATGAAATATCTCATAAAAGGAAACATCAAACGTCATGTTAGAATTCCATGACAAAATGCCACGATCAGGGCCTCTCTTGCGAGAGGAAGAAGCAGTCGAGTCTAATCCTGTTGAGAAAAATTTTATATATAATTTGACCGATGTTATAAATAAAGATATATATTTTTATCAATTACATAAAAAATAAACACAATTACATTCAAACATACTTCGACCCTGAGACGTAGATGGCTCAGATGGATTATGTGGATTTTCTGCCTCTTCCCCTGAAATGCCTTTAGTCATAGAAAAAATTAGTAAGGGGACTGTCCAAAGTGTCCATATGATAAATTGGATTGTTTTTAAGAATGTGAAACTTGTACAGTTGTTAATCAATCAAAAAGAGACTGAATATTTAGTTTTAAATGGATTTCAAAAAATCATAATGTTAAAAAAACAGATATAAAATTATGTACAAAACCAATCAATGCATCGCCAAAGTTCAGATTGAATTAATAAAAAATCAAGCAGCACATGAACCAAATGAAGAATACCACAATTGGAAGATACAACGACAATTCCAAGAAGATACCCAAAGTGAAATCACCCTAAATATTTATAAATTAATAAACTTCTGAAAGTGATGATTAAAACTGACAAGGATTTATAAAATGGTTAGATAATTTTTGATATTATAGGACATTCAATACTGAATAGAGAGAAAAAATTATACCATTCATTAAACATGAAAATCGACCGTTTCACTTTCAATGGACACTATGAACCAATAAATATCTTCTTCACATTGAACTATGGTATGTCGATCAAGATGTTAAGAAACCAAGGGAACAATCTCAAGTTCATCTTGTTCAAATAAAAACACTCCTCTCTGGGACATTTTCACAACAACTTTCCAAATTGGATTCTAAGGCAAAGTAACGAAGAACACTTGTTCCGATTGTGATGTAAAAATGAAAGGATCATTATCAAATTGTTCATTTATGTATAACATATAGTTAAAATTCACTAATGGAAACTGATATTGATCAACTTTACATCCATGCACTGGATCAAGCCAACTACACATTAATAATATGTACTTCAACCCGTGTGTGTATACAACATCAATGATGTCTATCAATTGACCATAGTAATAACTATTATCGACAAATGGACAACCGATTCCACTGTTTTGTGTTGCTCATTTGTTGTCAACATCTTTAATGTGAAATCGAAAAACATTATCATCTATAGCATTATAACGACGAGCCGTTATAGATGGACCCTCAACCAGTTGGATAAATTCTTCAGTTAGCGTGGGGTCCCCTAAATCCCTCAGCTTATGAACCAACATAATTCATAGAATTAAATAATGATTTATGCATAAAGAAATTAGTATAATACTTCAATAATAATGAAAATAAATTTATATATACAAAATCCTTGAACCAATAATGAAATGTCACATAATGAGATTGTTGAATTTGATACTCATTCACATGATACATCTCTTCTTTTAACTCATTAACGTTTTCCCTGAAAATGATAACACAACATTTAAATGATCAACTTATCCAAACAAAACCTGTTAAATTTAAACAATAAAAGTGATAAGACACTTACTGTAATAATGGTGCAATTGATAGTGTATTGAACAAGATATATCGATGCGCTTGTATCCACTCGATGTTGTCCATATGAAATATGGTTCATTCTCCAACTGGACCATCATGAATCCGAGTGGGCTTATCTAATTTTGTTTCAAAATCTATAAGATATTGTGCACAAAAAGTATTACACTATTCCATCAAATAACCATTGGTTATTGATGCCTCTGGACGAGCTCTGTTGCATAAAAATCGTTTCAATGTACTCAAATAATGCTCAATAGGATACATCCACCTGAATTGCACTGGTCCATCGACCATTAATTCATTAGTTAGGTGCACTATAAAGTGAACCATAACATCAAAAAATTATGGTGAAATAGTTTCTCAAAGTGACAATGTGTATGTATAATTCGGTCCTGTGAAATTTTTAAATCACTCATTCGTTGATTTCTTAAAAAAAGCTGTCCAAAAAAATTACCCATCTCAATCAATGGCTGTACAAAATTGGGGGATAAACAATCAAAAATTGCGATTGGAATCAACTGATGAAGTAGTATGTGATTATCATGACTTTTCAACCCTTGAAATGTACTGCTCGTCTAATTCACACACATTCAAATATTAGAAGTGTAACCATCAGGCACCTTAAGCATCTTCAAAATTGATAGAAATGTCTCTTTCTCCTTTTTAGTCATCGTATACTACGCAACAGACATATATTTCTTGTTTCCCTCAACTAACTATAAATGCAACTGTTTCCTTAATCCCATTTCTTTCAAATCACAATGTCCATTAACATGGTCCTTTAATTTTACATTAACACCTAAAATTGTCCACAATATATTATCACAAACTTTTTTTAATGTGCATAACATCCAAATTATGCCTTATCATGTTAGTTTTACAATACTCAAGACTATAATAAATACATTTCTTTTTCCAATTGCGACTACGATGCCTACCCGCAACACGAATATTATGTAATGGATGAGCCACCAAATCCTTAATTTCATATACCATGTGGATGTTTTCTTTCTCAATTTGTGATAAAATTTTTACTCCTTTCATGATCTTTGGTGCTGGGCTGAACTCTCAAGAACCATCAAATGCCACTCTGTCCTTTTTGAACATGTGCTGAGGGGGGAGAAAATGTCTGTGAGCCATTTATGCCCATTTTTTGGAATGTTTAAGCCATAGAGATTTATTTCTTTTATTGCAACAAGGGAAAGAAAATTCCCCTTTTGTACTCTAGCCTGATAAATTTGCATAAGTCAGGAAGTAATTGATTGTCCATAATAAAGCAGCCTGCAGTTTGAACATTTCATTCAGTTCACAGTCATAAGTCAACACTCCATCACCCCAAAATTCATTCAACTAATCAATCAACGGCTGAAGGTAAACATCAATCTTATCCCCTGGACTTCTAGGTCCATCAATAAGAGTAGAAAGTAATATAAACTATTTCTTTATAAAAATCCACTAAGGAAGATTATAGGTAACCAACACCACGGGCCATGTGCTATGTGTTGCACCAACCATAGACTTGAATGGATTGAAACCATCTACTGCCAACCCCAATCATACATTACATATATCTTTAACAAAGTCAAGATATCTCTTATCAAAATCCTTCCATGCATGAGAGTCTGCTGGGTGGGTTATCATACCACTTTCATGAATTCTTTATGCATTCAATCTCATTAAATTAGAAACATTGGATGACATAAAAATCTTTTCAACCTCGGTTTAACAGGAAGGTAAAGCATTTTATTTACGGAAATCAGTTTCCCCTGTATCGCAATTTGACTTTGATTTTTCTGATTTCCCATATTCTCTTTCCACCTGGAAGTGCCACAAACTGTACAAATATCCAAATAGGCAGTTTCCTTTCCAAACAACATATAGTTCTTTGCACAGGCATCTATGGTCTCATATGTAAAACCTATGTTCTCTGTCTACTTACGATCACGGTAATATGACTCGGGAATCATAGAGTTGACAGGAAGAAACTTTTTCAACAACACCAACATCATGTCGAATGATGTGTCTGACCACTAATTCAAAGTCGTCAAATGAAACAACTCCACAATAAATGAAAATTTATTATAAGAAGTACATCAAGGAAATAATTATGTTTTTTCATCATTAAGGGCATCATAAAACCTCCTTGAATCACAATCTTCACCAGAGTGAATATTTATCTCACTGGTCTCATGATTCTAGATGTCAATGCCTTCAGGATCCAACCCATGTACCATTTTAGTAAGAATTTCATGCATTGGATCATTCATACTTACATCAACATCCATCTAAACTAAATCCGTATTTTGAAAATCAACATTTTCTTCTCCATGACGAGTCCAACTCTTATAATTTTTCAGAAATCCGTTAAAGAATAGGTGCTCCCTCATAGTATCTTGTGTGAATTGATATCTGTTAGCACATTTTCTACATGGAAAACTAATATAGTCACTTTCAAATCCTCCATTGAACTAAATAAACTTCATAATTCCATTGAAATATTCTCTAGACGTTCAATTTGGAAGATCCATCCAACTCTTATCCATAATAATATCTGTATAAAAAACTTTTTCACAAGAATTATTACATTAAATTTTTATATCAAATATATTTAAAATAAATACTATCAATTGATTGTGAACCATTGGTAAAATAATCAAATTATATTTTGGAATAACAATCAAGAGAATCGATAATGGAATGTAAGTGAAAGCCCATGTCATTGTCATCATTTGGTATGGTAACTCTAATGATGATTCTATACTCATGGGTCCCCAATCATATTTTGATCAAATAGTGAATACTTCACACAAGAATATGTACAATCTTTTCAAACCTCAAGTAAATTGTGAATCCTCTCATACACACACTGTCAAGTCACATTGCTTCATATGCACAGAAGCCCGTATGCACACAAACTTCCATTTCCATAGTTTTTATTCAAAAAAATATTCATATAATCTTCATGCTTTACAAATTTGTGTTGTAAATTTCCCAAAATCAAAAATCTTAAATGGAAATTAGGGCATACCTGATTGCAATATAAATCTAGAACGGAGGGGAGTCGAATGCAGTGTTGTGAGGGAGAGGAGAGGCTACGGAGGGGAGGTGCGGCGAGGGAGGGGAGGGGCAGCAGCGGCAGCGGCGAGCCAGAGGAGGCGGCAGAGAGGTGCTGACGGTGCATCGAGGGTGGGATGAAAAATGAGGGGAATGATGATAGTGGGGAGCCAGAGCGGACAGGTGGTAGTGGCGAGGGGACGGGTAGTGGTTGTGCAGGGAGGGAGGGGACCGGGCGGCGAGGGTGGAGGGGCGAGGGGACAGGGGACGTAGGGAGTTGGAGCAGAGGGAGGTGAGGGGATGGGGGACACGGGGAGCCAAAGCGGATGGTGGAGGGAAGTGAGGGTACAGGGGACGCAGGGAGCCAGAGCGGAGGGTAGAGGGAGTTAAGGGGGTGAGGGGTGCGAGGAGCCATAACGGAGGGTGGAGGGCGGCGAGGGGACAGGGGAGGGGCGGCGACGAGGGGACGGGGGACAGGCGGTGATGAGGGGACATGGGGGAATCGTGGGGGGGGGGGGGGATCACGTGGGGGGGGGGGGATAATGGGGTGAGGTGGGGGGTCGAAGGGTTTTTTTAGAAAGCCCAGTGACCACCTTTGGGAGTTTCTATATGCCACCAGTAGCCCGTGTCAGGGGGCTTCAAAAACTATTTCTCTAGTAGTGACCTGAGGTTCACCATACTTAAAATAGTGTTTAAAACTTCTATATAATGATTAAAAGAGTGTTATTAATATTTTTATGAAACATATTCAATTTTATATAACCTATTATGATCATTTTATAACATCAATCCACTCATTTATTAATAATATTATATTATTTCCATTGTTTCAGGTGCATTCTATACATGGTTTCCATGATCGATTTCTAATGGATATTCATGTAAAATGGAAGAGAAAATCTATATGTGGAATAAAATGGTATTAATATGTTTCCATAATATTAAATTAAAACATAAATAATTTTTATTTTAGATATGTGATGAATAATTAGATAAATCATTAATGATATTCATTTAGATCATTTTGGCGGTTCTTCAATAATCACAAACTAGTTTCATTATATAATTTAATATTATGTATATATTTTAATTAAATAACATAAAAGAGGATATATCATATAATTTAAAATATTTTTTAGCCATTAATCTTGTTTTATGACCCACCATGATGGTGATAAAGGAAATTCAGAACACATCATCCATGATGTTGGTAAATCGACACATCAGAGATGATGTTTTTATTTTTATAGAATAAATGAGAGAGGAGAAGAAGTTTGATGATGTATATTTCCATAAACCGGATAAGATTAATATATATATAATATGTGAGATTTTTTATTCCTCTTGGATAAGGGGAGATGAAGATAGTATTAGAAAAGAGAAATAATTGAAAAGAAAAGAAAATAATGTGAAAGAGGATTCTTACCTCTCGAATTCTCTTCCTTGAGAACCTCCTTAAGGCCATTGGTTTTGTACTTTTTGTGAGACCAAAAGGTCTTGGACATGGGGAAGAGTCTTGGGAAGTTATTTTGGATGAAATTAATCAAACTATAAGGCCTTTAGTTATGAAAAGAAGAGGTGGTGAGGTGTGGTATTTATAGTGGACGGCAGAGGTGTTTTCTCATTATTATATGCATTAGTTTATTAATTCAGATCAAGACTAAGAATAATTTTAGAATTATCATAAAATATATTAAAATAATTACGTGAAGTCAGATATTATGGTTCTTTCACCATTGGTGACTCAAGTAATTGTCTATTTATGTCATAATTTATATGCACCATAGATTATCATATTTTACTATTCACAAAATTCAAGTATTTCATAAACATACCAAAAATTTACCCAAACCATTTTTAATGGTTAGAATTAAAAAATGAACTCTATTTTTTAAAAATAATTTTAAGAATATGAGAAATTTAAAATTTAATTAGAATAATAATTTATTCACGAAATTCCATTTTTAGAACTATAATTAACTTTATAACACTTTGAAAAATTGATTAAATTATCATAAAATTATCTTATAATCATAAGACAAAAAAATAATAATTCATCAATCAATTTTATGAAAATATATTTTCTCTTAAATAATTATATTAATTTTAAAATTGTAATTAAATATTTATTTCATACGAAAATACCAACACTTAATTTATCATTTTCAAAAAACTTATTTTCTTGTTCAATGATATAAATATATCATATATTCACTTATAAGATGGATAAATTTTATTTATAATTTAATAGGTGATGTTACTATTCAATTGGTTAGATTACTATTCTGCATGGTCATTTTAATATTCCTAAGGTAATGTTACTATTCCATTAGTATAAATTCCTTAATTATTATAAATACCACTTATTTCATTATAAATTTATAATGAGTTTGAATACATAATTCTAGAATTAAAAGAAATTATTTTATAAGTACATAGGTTATTAAATTAATCCCATCTTTTAGAAATTGCACCCTCACAATTTTTATTCACTTATTAAATAAGTTAGTATACCTTTCTCTCAGAGCATTTTCAGATTCCCATTTTTCTTCTTAAACAATGCGGTTTCTCCACAAAATATTTTCCTGGTGAATTACCTTATTCTACAATAATTTATCTCTACAATCAAGAATATGAGGAGGATTCTTTCCATAAGAATGGTTCCCTTTTAGTTGAACAAATTCTAGGCTCAAAACATGAGATGAATCTAGAAAAAACAATCTCAACATAGAAACATGAAAAACATTGTGTACCTAATATAAAATCGAAGTAAATGATACTCAATATGAAACCGTCCAAAAATTCTCTCAGTTTTTATAAGGGCCAATGAACTGTGGACTTAGCTATCCTTTCATACCGAATCACAGAATACTTTTCTATGGTGAAATTTAAAGAAAATCTTGATCATCTACCTAAAAATAAAGGCGTTTCCTCCTACTATCTACATAAATGTTCTGCATACTATGAGCTATCATCATGTGTTTTTGGATCATCTTAACTTCCTCAGAAAAATCCTATACTAATTATGGTCCCATCGACATCCATTCCCTAAACTTATACAAAAAATATGGATTTCAATACCACATTCCATATAATTTATCCAAAGGATCCATATGTATATGGGATTGGAAAATGTTATTATAAGGAAACTCAACTAAATAAAAATGTTGATCCCAACATCTCTGGTAATCCATTGAACAATATCGAAGCATGTCCTACAAGGTTTGATTTTTTTTCTCATTTTTTTCATCTAATTGAGAATGAAAGGCAGTGATGAAGTTTAATTCTATGTCCAATGACTTCTGATCACCTTTAAAACATTTAAAAGTGAACCTAAAATTTTGATTGGATACAATTAGTAGATGAACTCCATGTAACCTAAAAATCTATTTGAGGTACAATTGAGAAAGTGGATCCAAATTAATTATGTCTCAAATCAGAAGAAAATATATAGATTTAGTTAGCCGATCAACAATAACCCATATCACATTATTACCTCGATAAGTATTTGGTAGTCACACAATGAAGTATATGGTTATATTTTCCCATTTCCACTATGGAATTGGAAAATGTTGAATCATCCCATTTTGTATTTGTTTCACTTCCTTAACCTGTTGACATGCCAAACATTTCATGGCAAAATTATCAATATTTTTTTTCAATCCATCCAAATTGTAATACTCTTAAAGGTCTCTACACATCTGTATGATTTAAGGATGAACTAAATATAGAGAACTATGTGCTTCAAATAAAAACACTTTATTCTACGTTGAATCACAAGGCACACATAATATCTTACCAAATTTTAAAACCCAATCATTATCAATGTTAAATTATGGAAAATTACATATTTTAACCAATTATACCTTTTTCTATGACACATTGTCTTAGTTATATGATTCCTTAATTCTTCTTGATAGAGATGACTACACTGACACCTTAAAAAAAGAGGAATTTTTTGCACCAATTGCTTAAAATAATAAATTCATCAAATCATTAATCAGGGGGCCTTTTTCTAAATGTAAGATGGTCAATTATGCATGATGTTTTTGACTCGAGGAATCCAACAATTCGTTTTATTTTCTAGGATGTTAATTGATCGTATCATCATAATCCATTATCAGTTCAAGCCATATCCTATACAAAAATTTTAATACTATATGAGTGAATATATACTTAATAATTTTTTGGTTAGTATATATTTAACATTTGGCTTCGTGTAAATGAATCCTCCAAATTTTCAAAGAAAAAACCATAGTTACTAATTACGAATCATTTTTGGGATAATTTAACTCACGAGATTTAAGTTGTCTTGAATCCCAAGAAATTACCTAATCATTCTACATTAAACACAACCATGTCCCTTCAATGAAGCATAACTATAGAAGAAAAACGCACCATTTTTGGAAGGTTGGGCCAAAATTGGAGCGTTCACCAATTTCTTCTTCAGTTCATGAAAATAGGCATCACATTCTTCTATGAAAATAAATTTACCCCCTTTTCATGTTAACTTAGTTTTATGGATAGATAAACATGATTTTTTTAACAAAATATTTATAATAACCTGTTAATACAAGAAAAATATGAATCCATGTAAAATTTTTAGGTATTCGAAAGTCATCAACAAGTTTTATTTTGGCAGGATCAACTATTATTACATCCTTATTTAAAATGTGTCCCAGAAACGAAATCTATTACAATTGATAAATTTTGTGTATAGATTATTTTCTTTGAGAGTTTTCAATACATTAAATAAATGTTTTTCATGGCCCTCATAAATTTTTTAAAATTCTAAAATTTTATCAATAAAAACAACAAAAAACTTTTACAAATATTCATAGAATATTTTGTTCATAATATCAATGAATATAGCTGGGGCATTTGTCAAACCGAAAGTCATAAAAAAAAATTCATAATATCCATATCTAGTGTGAAAAGATATTTTTCAGATTCCATCATACATAACCATTAGCTGATAGTTCCCAGATCTAAATTCAATCTTGAAACAATAATGAGATCCCTTGGGATAATCAAACTAGTCATTGATATGAGGAAAATGATACTTATTCTTAATAGTAATATTATTCAAATATCTATAATCAATAAAAAGTATTATGGAACCAACTTTCTTTTAAATTTAAAAAATAAGAGAACCCCATGGTGATGGGATAAGATAAATGATGCCTTTATCAAGTAACTCCTAAAATGGATTTTTCAATTCCATAATATCTAATTGTGACATTCGTTAAGTGTGTTTTAAAATTAGCTTAGAATCAAGAACTATGTTAATGGTAAATTCAACTAACCCATTAGGTATAACATCGAGACACCCATGAAGAAAACCTCCAGGTATTCATTTACCACTGACAAGTTTTTAATTTGAACAATTCCATTATTTTAAACAATATGGGAAAGATAAATTTCATTTATACCTTTTTACAATTTCTCATCTTCTTGATACGTTATTAATTATATGGGTCCATTATTTTTACAAATTTAATCTCTTCATAAAAGAAAACTTATTTATCTCTACAATGAAACTTAGTATGATAAATATAAAGCTAATACATACCTATAATGACATCCTACTCAACTAAGGAAAAAATAAAAAGGTTTTTAGCTAATTTCTTTACTTATAAAACAAAATGAATATTATTATAATTCATTTTATCTTTAATACTTCCCCCTCAAATTTTAACAAAAATTTATGGTCTAATTTCTTGAGTTAATATTTGAAATTAACTAGAATGTTATTTTGAAACAAAAAAGAATATGTAGACCCCGTATCAAATAAGATATTTGAAAAAAAGGAGTAAAAAAAAATGTACCAGATACCAATTCATTGGATGACCTGATATTTGCTGACATAGTCACAAAGAATCTCACTGAATCTTTCTTCTTATAATTAGGCTTCTTTCCATCATTTGGATCTTTATTTGAGATGGTATTTTCATAATGACCCATCCAACTACATTTAAAAAACTCTAATGTTTTCTTATCAAGATTTATATTAAGAAATGTTTCATTACAATCTCGGGCCATGGGTCCAAAAATACCACATTGAAAACACTTCCCAGTTTTGTTAAGGCATTTACCAGGGTACAATTTACAACACTTTTATCAAACGGGAAGCTAGACCCTATCACTTTCCATATGGACCACTTCTTATATTTATTTTTAAAGTACACGTGATCATCTAAAAACTCTATTTCTATCATCTCAGCACATGAGACAAGTTTCTCATAACATTTTAATTTACAGAAGGCCAATTCCCTTCGATAGATTGGATTAAATCTTGAGTAAAGACGATTGATTTTTCTATCAAGATCCTGAATAATGTTTGCATCCGACCGTTCTAATCTAGTGAATTTTTCTTCATACAAAAACTCTAAATCCTAATCCTTTGGTTTCAATTCAAGGAATTTATTTACTTTCCAAATTTGAACCACCTAAGGAAAATATTTTTCATGAAAAATGTTTTTAAATTCGTCCCATTCCAAGGAATAAAACTCATCACTATCCATGATATTCTTGATCATTGACCACAACTAGTTAGCTTCACCTTCAAAATGAAAAATTGAAAGACTAACATATTTATTATCTGAAAACCCATTAACATATAATATATTTTCAATAGAATTAATCCACCCATCAATAGCCACTTGGTCAGAAGATCTAGATAAAATAGAAGGGTGTTGGCTCATAAAATGTTCTTCTATCATCATGTTTTTATGGTAGCTCTAGTTGTTCTATTTTATGGATCCCACCCCAGTTTATAGCCTACATAAACTAATACCTTACTTCCAAAAACTGTTCATTTCCAATTCCCACCATTCTCAGTTGTGGATTTGGAAGATTTCATTCTCTGGGTGCTTCTCTACTTCAACTTCCCTATTTCTTTTGTGGAAAAGTATTATGAACAGATATATGTTAGAAAAAGAAACATGGTAATCTTAAAATTCTGTACCATTTCAATATAAACATAAGGTAAGAAACATTTATTTTATTTTATTAACATCATCCTAACATCCAAAGTTACCCAAACTGTGCTCTGATGCCAACTGTAAGTACCCAACCTTAAACATTACATAATCATGCAAATTCTTTTAGAAATCACATCATCACATTTCCAAATATATTTTTCATTTGGAGTTTTATAAAATTTGTAAATAATTCATACATATCTACCCATAATCAAATAAAATTGATATTACTAAAATAATATTCATTTTTTCATAATACAAATGTTTTTAAATAAACATGAAAACAATTTATGAAAATTCATCACAACATTCATCCGGGCTTCTCCTTTTCTCTTACCCATCCTTAAACTGTTTGAAAACCATTTAAAAAATTTAAATGAGTGAAAAAATATTGGTAAGGGATTTAAAATGACAGAGAGAAACCATTATTACATGACTTCTTTTAAATATATGAAATCATACTCACAAAAACACACTTCTCACCCAATGAGTATCACATAGTTACTTTGTGAAAAAAAGATATTTTCATAAAACATAGAAAACATAAATTATAACATAAACCTAACTAAAGTAATCACATACTTAATATTTTAAACCTCATGGATACCATATTATTTTTAACCCTCATGGCTACCTAACAATATAACCCTTATGGCTATCTTATGGTGTAACCATCGCAGTTACGCTTGTAGTAACCATACGACCATCCTCCAACTTAAACATACCCTATGCATTGAAGGGAGATATAGGTCCCACCATCCATCATAAACTATTTCCAAGATCCTTAAAACAATCAAAAAACATGAACACTTTCATAAAAACATTTCATTTGATTTTTTTTTAAAAAATAGAATTTTAAAAGAGGGTTTCTAAAGAATATTCCTGTACATATACCTTATTTTTGAAGTGACAATTGATAAAATGAATGGAATATGTATAATCAATATAAATCAACATAATAAAACATAATATAATAAAAATTTATTACACTAATAATCTTATCATGAAAATATAAATGAAGTATAAGGTTAACCCAAATAATGAGAATTGGGTTAAAAATTCCATTACCTCGGGTTCGTCTTAATTAAAAAGTGTTCAAAGATCCCATATAATGGTTAAAATAATGTTATTAATATTTCAAAAAAATATTCATTTTTATAACACCTTATATAATCATTTTATAACATCAATCCATCCATTTATTAATCATATTTTGTTATTTCCATTGTTTTGTGTGCGTTCTTACATGGTTTCCATGGTCGCTTCATAAAGGATTTTCATATCGAAAGGAAGAAAAAATAAAAAAGTGGAATGAAATGGTATTAATATTTTTCTAGAATATTAAATGATACCATAAATTGTTTTTTAAATATTATGATGAATAACTAAATAAAACAACAATGATATTTGTTTAGATCATTTTGAACGTTCTTCAATAATCACACACTAGTTTCTTTATATATTTTTATATTAGGTATTCTTGTTAATTACAGAACATAAATGAGGTTATATCATAAAATTTGATTTTTTTGCGACAATTAAAATGTTTTTATGATAATCCATGAAGGCGGTATTGGAAAATGAGAACACATCACCAATGATGTTGGTAAATTGACACATCACAGATGATGTTTTTTTATTTTCTTAGAATAAAAGGGATATGAGAAGAAGTATTATAATAAATATTTAAATAAAAAGGACAAAATTATTGTATATATAATATATTTTAGTTCTCATTACTCATGTATAAAGGAGGTGAATATTGTATAAGAAAAGAAAATGAAATATAGCTTTTACCTTTTGAATTCTCTTGAATGAGAACCCCCTTTAGGCCATTGTTTTTGGCCTTTTGGTGAGACCATAAGGTCTTGGACATTGTAAATATACTTGGTATGGAATTTGAGATGAAATTAAGAAAGAAAAAAATCTTTGAGGTGTGGGTAGAAGAGGTGATTATGGGTTGTATTTATATCAGAGGAGGGGGGTGTTTTCTCATTATTACATTCATTAATTTAATAATTTGGATCAAGGCTATGAATAGTTTGAGAAATTACATAAAATATATTAAAATAATCAAGGGAAGTTCTATATTATGGTTTTTACATCATTCATGACTCAAGGAATAATTTGTTTCTCTTATAATGAATATATACCATAAATTACTGTATGTTACTATTAAAAAAATTCAAGTATTTCAGAAAAATCCAAAAAAATCACCCCAACTATTTTTTGACATGTAGAATTCCAAAAGGAAGTCCATTTTTTGAGAATAAATTTATATATAGTAGAAATTTAATTTTTAATTAAAATCATAATATATTCAAAAAATACCAGTTTCCAAACTATAACTAATTTTCTAACACGTTGAAAATTTAATCAAAGTCCAATAAAATTATCTTATAATAATAAGAAAATAATAATAATAATTCATGAATCTATTTTATGAAAGTATATTTTATTTTAACTCATTATATTAATTATAATATTGTAATTAATTATTTATAAATCTCAAAAAATACCCAGACTTAATTTATCATTTTCAAGAAAAATTATATAATTGTTTAATGATATAAATATATCATATTTTCACATATAATATGGATAAATTCTAATTATACTTTATTAGGTGAGGTTACTATTCTATTGGTAATATTACTATTCCTAATGGTCATGTTACTCTTCCTAAGGTCTTGTAACTATTACATTAATATAAATCCCTTAATTTTATTAAAAACCAATTATTTCATTATAAATTTATAAGTTCTTGTTTTTTTACATCTTCCACATTTTATCCATCCAACAAAAAATGAAAGCACCACAAGTGCGTATGTACAACATACCATATCCAAGTCACGGTGTAATATTTGTTTCATAACAACTTTACTTGGATGGGTATAATGAGGGAAGTAATATACATGTATATATATGATAATAATGGAATTATATTGAGTCTAAAGTAATTAATATACCATAAACATCCTTAACATTTTTCCAATAAGGAAATGATACCATCGCTCGTGCGTACGTATGACCTTCCGTCTCCACGACATTATGTGATTCATTTTCCTTATTCGCCATTAAATAATGATTATAAAAATCTATATAATTTATAAATATTATATATATATATGACCTTAATATCATTTTTTAAATTATATAACTTCAACATATTCACAAAAATCATGACATTCATGAAAAAATGTGCCTAAAAATGAGGCAGTTAACAATAGAAACAATGACAATAATGACATGTTATTAAAAATGGTTGATAAAATAATATAAGAGGATCATATATGATATCATAAATAGGAATTATTTTCTTATATAAGTTAATAATATTCCTAAAACCATTAAACTTTATGTTAAAGTGTCTTAAACAAAAAGAAGCATAATGTAAGGGGTTTCTCATCTCACTTTTACACCAGTGTGACATAAGCCTTGTAAGAGTTTTATTCCTAAAAACAACAAGTTGTAATTTTATTACATGGTAATTTATTGTATTTTAATATCAAACATATTATTACATATTTTTCATTATTCTGCATGACTATGATGTAATAAAGTCTCAGATTAATTGTTTCATTGATAAGGTCATGGGAGTTCCCCACTATGATGAGAACCATGAAATGTTATAACAATATTCTTAAATATAGTTCTACAGTTGGATGACATACTATGATGGGACACAGAGCATACAGAATGTTAGGTGTGAGTACTCGTAAAGAGATGAGACTTCCTCTCATGAAGTCCGCACTTGGTAATCTCCAAGACAGGAGATTATGAGAACAGACCCGCGAGTAGAAATTCTGCATGTTTTACTGTCATTGGATATTTATATCTGAATTCATGTGTAATGATCCTTAGACATTAATATTATCAATAATATGTGTCACAACTCACACACATTGATTTACTGACGAAAACTGTCACACAGATAGTTGGCAGGAAGTAAGGTATGTTGAGTGTGTCACGAGTTACATGTTATTAATGGATAAGTTGAGGAAGGATTTTTACATTCCATTTATGGAAGTTGATATATCATCCCTTTGATTGAAAATGAACCGTCATGCAAAATTCCATGTCCATGGTGTAACAACGAGTTTATTTCAGGTAGTCGAAGAATGAAGTATAAATCACAAAGGTTGATGACACTATCATGAAACCTACTTGATGAGATATTGTGACAAATGGACTACATTAGACAGTGAGCATTCGTATGTGGATGTCATTTTTGGGACATTATGTTCTTTCTCATGGGTTCCTTGGCCCGTTACTAGATAGTACTCTGGGACTTTATGCAAGCCCACCAAATACCAATGAAAAGAATCCAAGAGGGTCATGCACTAAGTTTATTTTTTTGATCTCAATCAAATTCTATTTGAATTTAATTAATTAATTAAATATTATTCTCAAGATCATGAAATAATTTTATTCTAGTTAAAATGATCACATAAATTAAAATAAATATATATAATTATTTTATTGAATATTTAGTAAATATTTATTTACTAGTTAGAAAATAAAATATTTATTTAAGAGAATAAATTATTTATTTATTTATTCGGGTGTTTAATAAATTAAGGTGGAGTTTGAGAAGACCAAGGACCATCCAATGGTGAAATAATTATTTGAAAGAGCGTAAATAATTATTTAACTAGTTGGGATAAGTTAAAATAATAATGACCCTGCTATTATTTTGTGATGCGAAATTTTATTTATAATTCTGTTTTGCGCTAGTTGGCGCACCATAAATAATGATGCAGTGTTATTATGAGAATGGGTTTTATCTAAGTTCATGAATTTTTTTAATTGTTTTTATGTAAATAAATATTGTAACTGAAGATCTATGCATATAAATAGACAAGTACACCTATTGTGCCAGACACTACACAACATCAAATCATACACCTGGGGAATTGAGAATTGTTGAGCTAAACAATTTCTCTCAAATACTCTTCCTACCCCTCTCAATAATGAGAGATCTTCTTCAAGTCTAAAGAATTTGAGATTACAAATGACCGACACAAGACACTTTATTTGCTGTGCTAGCACCTGGAAAAAGAGGAGTGTCGATTAGAGGCCATTAGAGAACATGTGGATCACCGCTAGAGGGATTTTAGTTTGTTTCCGTACAAGTGCAATGAGATAATCCAGAAGGGTCATTCCAGATAATCAACATCATCAAAGAATAAAAATACCAATGATCCATGTATTATTTTTCTTTGGGAAATTAACTAAATTAATTATAAAAATGATGTGAGAGATCCTATCTAAAGGATTCGAGCCTCTTCCTTCTTTATCTAAATCATTGATTCTATTATATGGAGACTGAAGTTCATCATTGTTTTGATTCCAGAATAATCATTGATCAGGTTAAAAATCAAAGTTGGTTTCCGTCCCAACAACGCTTCCACTATGCCCGGAACTTAAATGTGGTATTAGAGTGATTACATCATTGTTTATAATTGTCTAAATATTTCATTGATGACTTATTCATTTAATAATTTAGTTGTTTCAATTCATGTTAATCATTCTGCAAATCTGAATCTTGAGATCTATTCCTCCCCTTTTGTTGCTCATTCACAATACAAAAACAATATTCTCTTTTAATTTTTTTTAAATGAAATATTGTATATCATCTAGAGGATCCAAAGCTTCCGAGTTGTACAACACTAGACCACACAACGTGTATTCAGTAGTACACATCTTGTAGTCCATATTAAATTCATCAGATTGGTACGCCAATCCAAGATGTGTGTTGGAGTCTTTCTAAGTCATAAAAGACTCTGTGTGTTGACCAGGAACATGTGGCACATGGTTTCCAGATTACACACCGTGTAGTCCACTGAACACAGGGTGTAGTCCCATTGGGGTTTGGGTTGGACTGTGCACCCCGTACACGACTTACCTGACTCAAAACCGTGTCATGTGGATACTACATGGTGTGTGCCCACTGATCATGATGTGTACTATGAAGATTTCTAATGTACACTCAAACATCATTTCCCAGGGTGTGTACTTCAGATGGATGATGAAAAATAGTACACGCAGTATAGTTGGAACTACACACCATGTACTCATCCAAATTATATAGATTTATTAAAATTTATTATTATATTATACAAACCCTTGAGACGTGTGCCATCATGCATGCGTAATACTGAGGCACAACACGTGAAAGGTGTTTTATATATATGTTTTTAATTTAACATCTACTTAATGTTCATTTCTACTCAATGGGTAGTTATGAATAAGAATTCACTAACTTCCCATCAGGGTACAAGTAACATACATAGATAATTTTAAATGAATTTATTTTTTAAAAATTATAATGGGTGAGAATCTCAAAGAAATTATGAAAAATGGTTTAAGATAAAAGGATTTATTAATGGAAGATGATAATAAATTTATTTGAGTTTGATTTATTATAAACAAGAATGATTAAAGAATTGAATGCTTGTTTTATTTATGCGTAAACATCATTTCATGTATGGATGATCATGAGAAAGACCAAGAATATTGTATGTGGGTGGTTTCTTTTAATTAATTTATTTAAATTATATTTTTTTGGCATGCCAGCCATCTCTCCTCATTAATATGTTGGGCCTATGTGCCCGAGGTTTTTTATGTAAAACCCATTTTTATCCCTCACTATCATGTGAGTTAAAAAATTCATATGTAATAGATGGAAATCCAAATCTAGTGGAGGCGATTTAAGCTATTGCAGAGATGAAACCAATCCCTGGAGATACAGAGGTGGATAGATGAAAAGTTGTAAACATGAACCCAAAAGGGTCACGATGTTTCTCTTATAGGTTAATGTTAGTTTATCAATTTCTAGATAAACTAGCCATTAGAAAAGACAATTATCATTCTCTTTATTTTATTTCTATCAGTTGCATGGTCTATCATTATAGATGTGTTGTCATGATCACATAATTATTGAATTAAATAAGTATGAAAGATATAACTAAAATAAACCAGACTTATGTGTAAATATTATCAATACATGGTTAAGGAAGACCTTATAAAAGGATTCGGGATGACTTAAACACATTAAAACAAGAGGAGTAGCCCTTTCTAGACTTGGTGTAATATTAGAGGCAAGAGTTGAGGAAATAACAATCATGAATTCAGTATTGGGGAGTCTACTCAAAAGATCATGGAGCAGCAATCCCAAAGTTTTCAAAGAACTACCTACATAAATATATTCTAATATCTTGACCAACCCTTGATGGGGTTATTCGAAAGGGAATATGGATTCTTTCCATAATAATGTCATGGAAACTGGACTTTACAAGTTCAATGGTGAGGTCTATTAGGACTTGATAAAAGAGTGGGAGAATTAATACAATTTATTATTTCTTATAAAATGATATCAAGAAAGTAATAATGATATGCTCTTTTAATTGTAGAATAAAAATGAAAAACTCATCCACTACACTATCCCTACAATCAATTCTGCATAAAGGAAACATCCTCACTAGTAGTAACTTCCAGGAATGGTTTAGATACCTTCGGGTTACCCTACACCATGAATGGAAGTCTTACGTGATGGAGTCAACAATACCCGATCCAATTTCCAATGAGGCTAGTGATGAGGATTTCCTGGTCTATGAGAAACATATGAACAACGTGGTCGACGTTCAATGTTTGATTCTATCATCAATGCCTAGTGAGGTCATGAAGTCTCATGAAAACACGGATGTTTATAGCAAGATTGAGAACCTCTGTGGCCTTTACCCGGAGAGAGAATGATAAGAAAGGTTTGAGATCTCTAAGGCACTCTTTTAGAGTAGTGTGGGAGAAGGTTCCCCAGATGGGCCTCATGTAGTCATGATCATTGACTACATAGATATCCTAGATGTTATATGGGTTTGAACTCCCTAATAAAATGATCATCTATCTCATTATCACATCACTCCCTCTGAGTTTCTCTAACATTGTTGTCAATTTCAATATGAACAACATTGAGAAATATCTATCTGATCTTCTTATCCTCATTCGCCAATTAGACGAAGATATAAAGCTTGAAAATCCTTCTATCTTTAAAGTGAATAAGAGGAAAGGGGAGGCTAATATCTTTAATCCCAAAGCTTCTTTTTTACCATCCCGGAAAATTAAGATCAAAGGAGAGGCAAGGGAACATGAGGGTGATTGTTTTGCATATGGCTAGAAGGGTAACTAGAAGAAGAACTGCACCCATCCTAAGAAGCAAGGGGAAGCTTCAGATGTGTTTGTTATCAAATTCAATCTATATGTTTCTAAATACTAGGTATTAGATTCATACTTTGGTTCTCACATATGTATTCAAATACAATAACAAAATAGATTTAGGAAGATTGACCGAGTGGAGGTAAATCTACAAGCAGCCAACAGAGCCTGACTTGCTATTGTAGCAGTATGGGACTACAACCTCACTTTTCCTTCTAGGAGGATCTTGGTGTTAAAGAGTTGTTATTATGTTCCTTCAATTACTAAAAACATTATTTCTGTATCCATATTAGGTACCAATGGATTATTTTTCATGTTTGGAAATGAATGTTTCTTCTTTTACAAATATAAATTTGTTTTGGTAGGTCACATTTATACAATGGTCTTTACGTGTTGGATTACACAAACCAAGGAAAGAAAATATATAACAAAGATACTTCACATGAATCATAAAACACCCAACTTTTTCATCACTGGCTAGGTCATTTAAACAAGAAACACTTGACAATATTACATCAAAATGGATATGTATATTCTTTCAGTTTAAAACAACTAGGTGTATATCAAGCATGTTTACAAGGAGAAATGACCAAAGCCCCATTTAGTGAGAAAGGTGAAAGGGATAAAGAAATTATTGAGTTGGTTCATACCAATGTGTGTGGACCATTTCCAATTGAAGAAAGGGGATGGTACTCATACTTCATAGCTTTTACTGATTACTTTAGTAGATATGGATAAATATACTTAATGTTGTATAAGTCAGATTCTTTTGATAAGATCAAAGAATACAAGAATGAATCTGAGAATCAGCTTGGTAAGATTATTATGAAAATTCAGTCAGACTGAGGTGGAGGATATCTTAATCAAGAAATCATTTATTACTTACAATAGTTTGGGATCCTATCCCAACTAACTCCTTCATACACTCCCTAGTGGAATGGTGTGATCGAAAGGAGGAATTGCACCCTGTTGGACATGGTGAGATCAATGATGACTCTTACAAGTGTTACATTATCTTTTTGGGGATATGCGTTACAAAGAGTGGTGCACATACTAAACCATGTACCGACTAAATCGATAAAAAATATTCCATAGGAGTTTTGGAGTGGAAAGAATGAAATATTATCAAATTTAAACGTGTGGGGAAACGATGTGTTTGTTATGTCCTCTTCAGGTAACAAACTTGCACCCCGAGGCACAAAGTGTACCTTTATAGGATAACCCATGGAAACAAGGGGATATTAACTATACAACCCCTTAGAAAAAAAGGTCAGAGGGGAAAGACACACCATATTCCTTAAGAGGGAGTACATTTCCAAAAGAGGTAGTCGGAGCGAGATATACTTCGATGAAATTGAGGCTCAATGTACAAAGAGTTGGTACATGAACAGATTCCACAAATCCCCAAGGAAGAAAGAACTATTCCAGAGACCCCAGAGCTACGTAGGAGTACAAGAGAGGATAGAGAACCAGATTGGTATGGTTTTTTAGTTACTAAGGATGGTGACTCATTATTAGATGTTAATAATGATCCTCAAACCTACAAGGAAGTAGTAAGTGTCATGTTTCCAAGTGGAAAGAAACCATGAATTCTAAAATGGATTCCATGTACCAAAACTATGTATGGATTCAGGTAGATCCACCAGTTGATGTAAATCTTGTTGGTTGCAAATGAGTACTCAAGAAGAAACTAAACATGGAAGGAAAAGTCAACACCATTAAGGAATGACTGGTTGCAAAAGGGTTCAAAAAACATCAAGGAATTGACTACAAAAGAACCTTTTCACTAGTTGCAATTATGAAATCCATCATAATTCTATTAGAAATTACCGCCTACCATGACTATGAGATTTGGGAAATGGATGTCAAAATAGTCTTCCTTAATAGGAACCTTCTAGAAGATGTCTACATGACACAAACTGAAGGGTTTATGACGTCAAAGGATTCCAATAAGGTATACAAGTTTCAAAAATCCATTTATGAATTAGAGAAATCATATAAGTCATGGAACTATTATTTTGATGTAGACATAAGGAAATTTGGTTTTATCAAGAACAAATGTGATCCTTGTGTCTACAAACAGTTTAGTGGGAGTGCAGTCATTTTCCTAATAGTATATATTTATGACATATTACTTATTTAAAATGAGATACCAGTCTTATAGTCTGTTAAGGAATATTTGAATCAATGCTTCTCCACGAATGACTTCAGCAGGGATCCATATAATCGTGGGATCAAGATCCATCCTGATAGATCCCAGTTATTGTTATTCCTAAGTCAAACTACATAAATTAATAAGATATTGAATAGATTCAGTATGGAACAATCGAATAGGGGATTATATCCATTATCAAATGGAATTCATCATTTTAAGAAAATGTGTCCTCAGACACATGAGTAAAGAAAGATAATCACAAGGAAAACATACACATCAGAGATTGGGTCAGTGATATATGGCATGCTATTTACTAGACTGGATGCTGCCTAAGCATTGAGTACGGTAGGAAATTATCAAGTTGACCTAGGTGACTGGCAATGGTTGGCTGTCAATACTATCCTAAAGTATCAGAGGCGTACTTAGTATTTGTTCCTGGTTTATAGAGGAGATGAGGAACTATTAAACATAGGTTATGCAGATGCTAGTTTCTAGACTAATCAATATGACATGAAGTCACAAACAGGATACATCTTCACTTTGAATTGAGGTGTAGTGAGCTGAAAGATCTCAAAACAGAGTATGGTCGTAGAATCTACAGTAGAGTCTTAGTATATCGTAACTTCTGAGGCAGCTAAAGAAGTTTTTTGGATGCGAAGCTTTGTCCAGGATCTAGATGTGATACCTTGGAGTAAAGATCTCATCACACTGTACAGTGGTAATAATGCAATGGTGGCTCTTGCAAAAGTGCCAAGGTTACATCAGAGGATGAAGAACAAACTTCCTAAGTATTATCTCTGGAGGGATTTTTATTAGAGAGGTGATGTTATAGTGAGTTGTATTTCTACAGAAGACAAATGGATGACCCCTTGACTAATTCCTTGACTCAGTAGAAAAATGATCACTATGTGAGGTCTAGTGGACTGAAAGTCATAGGC
Organism: Viscum album; assembly: GCA_963277665.1. NCBI lineage: Eukaryota > Viridiplantae > Streptophyta > Magnoliopsida > Santalales > Viscaceae > Viscum > Viscum album. The sequence goes on along the minus strand of OY728127.1, from coordinate 398,542,931 downwards.
AATCGAATCTAGTCCAAGAGGTATTTTTTAAGAGTTGGTGTCATAGAACCAACTGGTTGTACATTAACTACATGGACATTTAATGTATTTAAATATTAATCATCTTATAACATATTGTTCATTGTTCTGCATGACTATTATGTAATAATGTTCTAGATTATATGTTGCATTGATAAGGTCATTGAAGTTCCCCTCTATGATGAGAACCTATAAATTATATAACAATATTCTTAAATATAGTTCTACGGTTAGACAACATAATATGATGGGAGACATAGCATGTATACCGTCAGGTGTGAGTACTCGTAAGAAGATGGGAATTTCTCTCATGAAGTTCTCCCTTAGTAATCTCCAAGATAAAAGATTATGAGAACAGACCCGCCTATAAGAATTACACATGTTTTGGTGTCATCATATATTTCTATCTGCGAGCATGTAATGATCCCTATACTTAAGGATTATCATTAATATGTGTCATGACTTGCGTACTTTGATTTGATGAATAAAACTGTCACACATATAGTTGGCAGAACATAGGGTACATTAGGTGCATCACGAGTGGCATACTTATAATGGATAAGTCAAGGAAGGATTTGTTCCTTCCATTAATGAATGTTGATATCTCATCCCTTTGATTGAAATAGAACCATCATGATAAATTCCATGTCCATGGTGTAACTACGAGTTTATTTCAGGTAGTCAAAGAACGACGTATCAAGAACAATGTTTGATGACACTATCATGAAACCTACTTAATGATATATTGAAACACAGGGATCATATTACATAGTGATAATTTACATGTTGACGTTGTTGTTGTGACATTACATTTTTTCTCTTGGGTTCCTAGACCCATTACTAGATATTACTCTTGGACATTAGTCAATACTGCATAATACCAATGAGAAAGAATCCTAAGGGTCACACACTAAGTGTTTTTTGGGTTTCAGTTAAATTCTATTTTAATTTTATTACTGAAATAAATATTATTCTCAAGACTATGGAATAATTTTATTCTAGTTAAAATGATCCCATAAATTAAATAAAATATATTTGTTTATTTTATTGATGATTTAATAAATATTTACATACTTGTTTGTAAATAATATATTTATCTAAGAGAATAAATTATTTATTTATTTATTCAGGTGTTCAATAAATGTCAGTGGATTTCAAGAAGATGAAAGCCAGTCTAGCGGTAAAATAATTATTTTCAAAATGGTAAATAATTATTTAACTAGTTGGCACAAGTGGAAATAATTATGATACTGCTATTATTTTGTGAAGGGGAATTTTCTTAATAATTATTTTTTGTTGATGTTGGAACCCAATAAATAATTATGTGGTATTATTATGAGAATGGGTTTTCTCTAATTTCATGATTGTATTTAATTTTTGTTATGCAATTAAATATTATAAATGAAGTTCCATTCATATAAATAGACAGGTGTGCCTAATGTGCTAGAAACCACATGACATTGAATCGTACACAGAGTGAATTGAGAATTGATGAGCTAATTTTTTTCTCTTTAACCCTATTCCCACCCCTCTCAAGAATAAGACACTTTCTTCAAGGATGAAGAACAACCGATCAAGAACGGCCGAAACAATACACTCACTTCGCCGCGCTAGCACCCAGAGAACAAGTGCTGTCGATCAAAGGCCATTAGAGAATGTGTGGATCAAAACTAAATGGATTCTAGTTTTGATCCTTATATACCCAGCAATATAATATGGAAGGTTTATTCTGGACAATAAACATCATCAACAAAGAAAAATACCAAAGATCTAGGTATTATTTTTCATTATGAAATCAATTTAATATATTATATACATGATGTGCAAGATCCTCTCTAAAGGTTTCGAGCCTCTTTCTTGTTTATCTAAATCTTTGATTCTATTTCATGGAGATAGACATTCCTCATCATATTGATCACGAAATAATCATTGATCGTGGTAAAAATAAATGTTGGGTTCTGTCCCAACCATGCTTTCGCTGCGCCCGAAACCTACAATCTTTAATCAACAATTTTTTTATTGTGATGTTTATATGATACTAATTTTACATTTTATATCTTTAATATCATTATTAATATGATATTATAAGTTTTATTTAATGTTATTCTTTAATGGGGATTATAATTTAAATGTCTTAAAGGGGTATGAGACACTTTGAAATGTTTAAGGATTGTTTTCCTCAAGATTTTATCAAAGAAATCCTTTAAATTATTTTCACAGATGAAAAAATAATTTGCTAAATCTTATTCTTATCTGAGGTTTATCTCTTATGGAATCATCTACCATATTTTATTCAAGGGTTTATGATTTGTTTTACTAGGGATTTATGATTTGATACCATTCACTGTATTACTCTGGATGGTTTGTGATTATGTCTTCTTAATGGGGAAAGTTATTTACATTTGGTATGCTAGTTTCAATAAAAATGTATATATTGGTTATGTTTCCCCACTGTCATATGAGGAATTTATTGAACTTAGTAAGTGATGGGTGGGGCCCGCTAAATCCAATTAATGAATTAGTAGGACTCATAAGACAAACTAGTTTGGGTATTGGCTGAGGCTTTACCCATTTATGTATGTTATTTTGGAAGAAGCCTTGATGATAGGTTTATGATGTCCAAAATTATTAATTCCTTCATCAGGATATTATATTTTTATGTTCCATGTGATTATTCAACTAATAGAATATCTATTGTGAAGTTTCCTAGCTCAACCGATTATTTAAGTGGCACGTGTTTCAGTTATTTACCTTATATCTTATTTACTCATAGATTCTCCTGTATACATACCCTTATTGAGCATTTGAGATAACCCCTTTCATATGTATCATTTTCCCCAAGATTACAAGAAGTATATTATGACTAATATGTAGGGTTACACAAAGGGGAAATAATAGCAGACTCAATGAAATTCATTGTATATATTTATGTTTAAAAATTTAATATGAATTTAAAGTATGTATTGAGTTTACAAAGACTACTAAACTATTTAATCATTTTGGATGTGATTCATTGTATCTTATGCCAATGTAATAAGGTATCCAACAACTCGTGGCCACTGGGGTCATGGTAGTTACAATATGATTAAATAAAAATATAAAAAATAATGATTGTTTACATTTAGGTATACATACAAATTCATAAATACACAACATTTATTAAATATTTTATTAATTATAACTTATATATATTTTATTGATTATATATCAATATAACTACATAATATAAATTTTTATATAAAAATTATAAAAATTAATGAGTGTATACATTTTTATATACATATAAATACCCATAATAATGTATATTTTACTAGTTATAAATTATACATATATAGTATAATTATAATTAAATAATTTTTTAAGGTATATAAAAATATAATTATTTATAATGACACTTTAATCCATGAACATATATGAATAGATATGTTATTATATGCACATACATACAAATAAATATAAACAAGTATACATATAAATATTTTTGTGTAATTATTTACAATTATAAATTTTTATATTATTACATTAGTATTTTTGTATATACCTTTGTATATCTATGTAAATATGCAAGTTTACACTAATTTTTTCATGTAATTATATTTAATTTTGTATATTTTTATATATGTATTTTTGTATATAACCTTTTTACTATATATTTGTGTACTTTTATAAATGTATAAATAAATATATTTTTATATATACATATTCATGTACATACATGCATCTAAATATTATTACATGTATATACATTATCATAAATATAAACTTGCATACATATAAATATATTAGTGTAATTATTTACAATTATACATATATATACATATATAAAAATATTATAATGGTATTTTAAAGTGTATTTTTTGTATACAGTACATATATCACTTAATTTTTATATATATTTTTTTACAATGTGTGTATGAAATTATGTAAGAATGCATTATATATATATATATTCATTTATTTATATATATGTGTGTGTTTTTGATAAGTAATTTTTAAATATATTTATTGATATGTTGGTTTAAAAACATTGACTACTGAATAATGTGTAAAGAAAAAAAATGTATTCTAAATTTTATATACTAAATTTATAAACAAATAAATAAATATATATTCATGTATGCATGCATGTATGCACTTAAATATTTTTATATATTAACGTTTTTGTGTATGTGTTAGTATAAATTTATATATATGTACACATTAATATATATAATATTGTGCATATACATATATATATGTGTAAATTGTTACAATAAAATATATATGCATGCATGCATGCATGTATATATATATTCATATTTATTTGTATGCATGATTGTATATATATGTGCATGTGTATGTATTCATTATATATATTAATTATTATATATTAACAATTTTATATATTATATATATTAAAATTCACATATTAATGTATATATCTGCATGTATACTTATGTTTGTGTATTTATGCATCGATTTGTATACTTATTATTGGACATAATTTTATATTTTTTTTGAATAATGTGGTGCCTCAGTCAAAAGACCAAGGAAAAATTTATTGAATATTAGAGAAATGAGTTTCATGAGTCTGAAAGATGAGAGTTTCTTACAATCATTGTCATACAAATGAAGAAATTCAGAAGGCATGGTATCAGACCATGTTAATTCATGGTTGATACCTTTGTTGGTAAGAGAATCTGCAATCATGTTCACCTCCTAATACACATGCGTGACAATGTAGTTGATATCACAATGAATATCAATACATCTCATCCAGCAGGTGGTAAGCGACCAAGCGAGATGAATCACCCCATTCCAGATAGCCTGGATGATTGTGGTCGAATCACCCTCAATCCAGATCTTCCTCCATCCTTGTTGAATAACAAAATTGATTGCATGTATTTCAGCCAACATTTCTGCATCAAGGGAGGAGGCTGTTCCACAAGTACCATAAAAGCATAAATTTTATTGATCTAGGTAATCCTTGAAAATAGCTCCACAACCTGTAGGTCCTGGATTTCCTTTCGAGGTGCCATCAATGTTCACTTTAATCCATCCAGGGAGAAGGACTAGCCAGAAAACATCAAGGGTACGTTTTGGTTGCTTGAAGATGCCAATAATCAGAAGTTTGAAAAGAATCTAAAATTCATTAATAGAGTTACTGTAGTGTGATTTCTAGATTGAAGCTTCTTCTTATACTGTAATTATAATTCTAGTTTTACCTATATTAAGAGTTACTGATCCTTTATTTTGAATAAAATTATTTCTATCATACCAGATCATGTGCATCAATTCTGCAGCTACAACAAGTAACATGTTCTTAATTTGCTGAGAGGCGTTGTGATCGATACATCTTTTAATCTAAGAGATGATAGAGTTAGTAAAATTCCATCTGCAATTAAAAATGTCAGAGATTTAATTCCAAAGAGAAAAGGCATTGGCACATGAAAGAAAAATATGATTATTGTCTTCCCTGTGTAGATTTCATAAATGAATCATTGAGAAAAAATGGATACCGAAGGATTGGAGACACACTTTAGTAGGAATTATATTGTGTGAGATTCTCCACATAAGATTGAGTCTTAAAGGATTGATCTAAGTGTTGTTAAAAGCATTCAACCACCAAAAACCATCAGTGGAGTTCAAAAAGATATGATTGAAAAAAAATTAGAGTCGAGATTTCCATTTTGATATGGTTACCAGATAGGGAAGTCCTCAGAAGTCGAAAAGGGGTAATTGTTAATTATGAAGTTAATGTTGTCAAGAATAGCATGTCTGTTCGAGTGAATAACATCTTTAATAGAAATATTTATGTTTTTAGGAGAATGGTTTGGAGGAAACAAAGAAGATAAGGAAGAACCAATCCAATTATCAATCCATAATTTCAAAGAATAATCAGAGTTAACTAACCATCTAGAATTTATCATGATATTATGATAAATATTTCTAATAGAGGACCAGATAGAGGACTGAAACTAATTTAAGTTTCCTTTTTGAAGTTTTTTGAGAAATATTTTTTTGAGAAAATCAATAGCATTATTGGCATTATGAATCATTCTCCAGACAAGCCTGGCTTGAAAAGCATCATTAATCATTTCAAGATTTTTAATTCCATTACCGCCTTTCTCTAAAGGTTTATAAAATTTCTTCCAAGGAACCCTTAAAAGACTTCTTTCAAGGATATTACTAGTCTAGACAAAATTTTTAATGAAAGTATTATGTTTTTTAATGCTACTGCTAGGCCATTTGTAAATCATGAACAAGTAAACCATTTTAGAGACGATTATAGATTTAACCAAACATATTCTGCCAGCCATGGACAATGACTTACATATCTAAGTAGAGAGATAATATGTGATTTGATCAACAATGTTGGAAAAGTAACTAGATTTGGGTCTTCCCAAAAATATTGGAACCCCAAGATAGTGAACGGGAGATCACCCTCTTTAATACTGAGGCTATTGATAATTAGTGTTTTTCTTCTCAAAGTGTATCTTTTCCATAAAAATATATATGACTTATTCCAACAAATAGCTTGTCCTGAGGCATCTTCATAATGAGCAAGTGCAGTTTTGAGCACTTGCAAAAAAAAATTCACCTTGAATAAATGGAATGATATCATTAGCATAAAGAAGATGAGTGGGCACATTCAAGTTTCTAGAGGCTTTAATAGGTCTGAGTTTGTTCAGATCCACAAGTTGTAGAATCAATCTGCTGAGGTAGTCTTCTGAAATAGCAAATAGAACGACAGAGAGAAGATCCCCCTGTCTAACACCTTTGGAGAACTTAAAGTAGCCTTTGGGAGAACTATTTATTAGAATGGAGATATGGGCATAGTGAGATAAAGTATTTATTTTCATGATGAAATCCTCACTGAATCCAGAATTATGAAGAACTTTAAAAATAAATCCCTAGTCAATATTATCAAAAGCATTCATAATGTCCAGCTTTATAGAAATGTTCCCACATCAGTTAGTTTTGTTTAAACTATTAGTACATTTCGAGGAAAGACAAATGAAATATTGTATAGATCTACCTTTGATAAATCCAAATTGATTCCAGTTAATAATCCTATCACATATAGGAATAATACGATTAGCAATAATTTTAGCAATGATTTTCTATAAGGTATTGATAAGGGTAATGGGCCAGAAAAGATTAATTTTAGAAGCATTATCCACTTTAGTTATTAAAGAAATAAAATTGAGAATTAAGGCCATGTGGGAGATGTCCAGTGTGGAAAAAACTCTTAACAAGTTTAAAGACATCAGTGTAAATAATTTCCCAGCAATGCTGAAAGAAACCCTTGTTGAATCAATCAAGACCTGGGGCACTGTCAGGTTTTAAGCTAGAAACAATATCTTTTTTTTCATGGTCAAGATGTATAGAAGAAAGGAAAGCATTATTAGCTTCCTCAACCATTGGTGGAATTAAATCATGTCTAAGCTCTTTATTTACATAAGGTCCATTAAAAATGTCATGAAAATAAGATACGACATGATTAAAAATTCTCTATTCAGAGTCTATAAGAATTTCATCATGTATAAGTAAATTAATAGGTCGATTAATTTTCCTGATTCTTTGTAAAGAGTTGTAAAATTTAGTGTTTTTGTCTCCATCAGAGAGCCATTTAGTTTTGAAAATTTATTTTCATAAGTTATCTTTAAGAGATAGTAAAGAGTTGAGCTTTAAAGTTGTATTGATCTCAAGTTGGGGATCCAGTGAAACATCAGAGCTAGTGTTTCTATTTTGAAACAAAGTGAGGTCAAGTTCCAAAGATAGAATTTCCTTGTCAATTTATTTTGATTTGGTTCTACACCATTTATTTAAGGCCTATTTAATAAAAAATGAATATATATACACACACATACATATTAATACATTTATATGTAAACACAAACATCTACACATATCAATTAATATATCCATATACATACGTAGTTAAATACACGTATTTAGGTATAAGTACACACAAACATACATATATAAATATATATAATAAAATATCATAAATAGATATTTTTTCAAGTATACAAAAAATGTAATCAATGTAATTATTTACGGAGATATGTACATGCACGAATATGTACATACGTATATATTCAGGCATATAAAACTACAAAAATTGTTAGTATATTTTAATATATATATATATATATACATACATCTAAATATTATTTTCTATAAATAAATACATATACATACAATAATTTTGACATATAAATACCAGTATATACATACATGAATTATTTTATATATAGTAATGCAAGAGGAGTGATTTCTAGGTAAAATGTCCAATAGGAGATTCCAAGCAGAAATCCTGAGTGGGATATTTATATTACCGATGTCCTACATAAAATGGAAAAAAATAAAAATAAAAATAATATATCATATATAGGTCTATAATAACTCGTATCACTATAATGGTCACATTGGTGGTCACAGGATGAAATTATAATGCTATTTGAAAAAAATATTTTAGATCAAATATTATTGGTGGAAAAATAGAATAGAGGAGAGTGAATATTAAATGGGTTAATCCCTACTTTTGAGGGTATTCAAGTCCTTTGAATTATAGAAATTTAAGAAACCACTAGAACGGAGGAGATCCTTCCAAATGAATGGATATGTTGTAATGTCCAAGAATTTCCATATAATTTTTTTAATTATATGGAATTATTTATAGACCGTGAAATCTCACAGTACATGATTCTGATGACCGAATTGCCTGGAATGATCCGTCGAAGTTTAGTTAATCTTTAATTAGTGCACGTAATAAGTTTTCCTGAAAAAGTGGAATAACTCTTAAAAGGTTACTCGGATCAGAAATATAACGGAACTGTTGCGCTCAGGATGGCGGGATTACCCTAGGTGCAACATAAGAGTAGTCAGCGCGAGTCTCCTATGAGAAAACTCGAAAATGGAATAACCATAAAAAAAAATAATTAAACAAAGTTATTTTATTTCTCAGATGCATATAAATCACAAAAGGTAACTCAGATTAAAAATTTGAGACCATCACTAAACTTGTGAGTGCATGATTTCTTTAGGAAAATACTAATTTTTCCAGCGTGTTCCACTAGTGAAAGTTAATTTTTGGCCATAAAAAAATAATTATGTGACAATAATTTTATTTTAAAATCCATAAAATTTAAACAGTTACTCCGATTTTAAATTCAAGAGAACCATTGGCTTCTTTGGGGCATGTTTCACTTAGGAAGAGCCTAACCTCGACTGGCGTGGGTCAATGGTGACTGTTAATAATTTTCCGAAATTTTTTTCAGTTACGTTCAGTAAACGCTTGAGCGGCGTTTTCTAACCTTTGAACTGATTCTTGGATTAAAAATATGAGGGCAATGTTGAATTCGTAGAGCCATGATTCTCTTATGGGAGGTTTCACATCGACCATAGTATGTCCTGAGAAAAAGATAGAATTTGAGGCTTTTAAAAGAATAATTAAAATAACTTAGTTAATTTTAAATTTTCATTCTTTTCCTCTAACAAAAAAGCTGCAACGTGGGGCCGGTGATGGGTCAAGCCAATCAATGGTTATACCTTTCATTCTATGTAACTAATCTATTGGGGAATTAGGAAGGTTATTAATTAATGGGACTCCATTAATTCCACGAAGGTCTCACACCCTCCCCCTCTCCTATTTATATGGAGCTTGGGGAGAGGTGTCGGCACTGCTACGCCAGGAAACAAATTGCAGTGACGCCAAACCCTTGGAGGATGAATCTGGTACTAGTGGGAGGTGATGAGAGACATCAAAACCCTGAACCGGAGATTGATGAATGAGTGACGTCGGTGGAGGCTAGTTACGGGGGACAACAAACACCAACCAGCTTCCAAAAACGCACACTCACCATTGTTCATCAGGTTGGAGTTTAAATCTGTGTGATTATTGTTTCCCATGTTCTTCTCTTCTAAATGAAGAACGCGGATCAACTCACTAACTAGTTGATGCGTGGAGGTTTTCTTATTGCAGAATTAGAAATAATTATTGTAGTTTAATATAGGTATTTTTTGCATGTTGAATTTTATTCGATTGTTTCTTCATAGCCTAAATTCAAGACGACGATGGTCAAACAAACATGGCCATCATCCCTCACTTAAACCATGCTCCTCTTTATTTTTATTCTTCCAATGTTCATCGTGCATTATTCACCCCCTATTTTTTGGTGTTGGAAATACGGAGTTTTTCTGAGTGCAATATATGGACTGGAAGCCGCTCGACACAAGGATCGCAAATATGCAATCGTTTAATTTTTCGGGCTTGAATGAATCTAAAATGGCTCACTGATAGAGGCGGTGGATGACACCCAATCGACCATGAGGAAGGCAGGGCTACGCGGATCCGCGCCGCCATATGATGAGAAGGCCCCGACCCATCGACCGTGGTGGAGCAGGGTGGCAGCTGGCAGCCGGCCGACTGTGTGTCGGATCGGCGGCGAGCGTCTGTGCTGCCGGTGGGGTAGGAGGCCATGACCACTTGGCCGAGGTGGAGGCGCACATCAGCCCATATCAGGCTGGCTGTAAGTGGATAGTGGCACCGTCGCGCTGCTGGAAAGAAGACCAGATGACCGTTCTGGCTGACCGAGGTGCACCGTGCAGGACTTCCGACCAGTCCCACGTTCCAACCAGGCCGCACTGTGGGGCCGAACCGCATGCCGTACCATGGGCCGTACTGAGATCCGCCCCGTGGGACATGATAACAGGTCACACCCTTCGCGGGTCAGGCCGGATCATGGCCCAGTGGGCTAGGCTCACTGGGGGCCCAAGCCTTCTAGGCCAGACCCATACCGGGCCAGTCCGGGTCGGGCCAACCGAGTCAGGCCGGACCCAAGCCCATCTAGGCCTAGTTTTACCTTTTTTCCATAACATGATAATCGGGCGTCCGTTTGATGAACCGTCTTTGGCACCTTTATCCTTGGATCAAGAAGGTATTTTAATATACTCCACTTGAGTTTTGGGGAAATTTGTTGTATGGACTGGTTGGATCAGACCCCGAATCCAACCGGACACTCAATGTGAAAACGTTAATAACTTACAGACCAGGCATCTGATTGATGTGATGTCTATTGTGTTGGGTCCCTTTTGATGTGATTTACCATTGGGTTACTTTTTCGTGGAACTTCAGGGAAGTTGATGTATGAAGAAGGGCTTGGGGTGCGGTTATCCCAAGCGCGATACGTACGGAACCCTGTGAATAGCTACGACTTGATGACTGTTAACCACTTTGACTCGGAGTTACTCGACTGGACCAGTGGGGAGTGCCTTTGTGTGTCGCAGCAGAACCATGGTGGGGAGTACCTTTTTGTGATGCGGCAGACCTACAGTACTCGACAGGTAGAGTACCTCAATAGGCCACGAGGGGGAGCACCTCTATGTGACGCGACAGACCCATGGTGGGGAGCACCACTGTATGACGTGGCAGACCCAAGGTACTTCATAGGAGGAGTATCTCAGTAGTCCAAGGTTAGTGGGAAACACCTCTGTGTGATGCTGCATGACCACTTTACTCGATATAGGAGGAGTTCTCCAATAGCCTAGGTGTTCGAAATATTACTTGTTACTACCCCTTGAATAAATCCTGGTGTGAGGGGTCATTACTTTGGGCTTGTGATTGAGGTTATGCTATGTGATACTTCACCTTAATGGTCTTACCTTCATGCTATACTTCCCACATGTATGAGATGAGTATATCCTAATAACTTAGGTATATGCATGGTCATATACCTAAGTAGAGTTGGGATATTTCTTTGTGGTCCTTCCATTGTGGAACTCTAGGAGACCTACAGGGTCTCGGGGTCCCTACTGAGTATCGTTAAACTCCCATTTCATGGGCTACACCCACTCCTTGTTGTTTTTGGTGTAGATGACAGACAACACTAACTGAGGATGAGGGTACCCGTATTGGAGGTAGCTCATAGGTGGGCCTTAGACAAGGTGTACCATAGAGATGACCATTTGAGAGTTGTACCTACCCTTTAGGTAGGATCCTTGGTGGGAGTTCACAGGAGTTGTTTTCTATTTTACTTGTACTTTACAGTTGGTCTTGTATTATGGCCCCTTTAAATTCTGTATAAAGCTTGTTTACTATATTGTTTTACATTGATCTTGTCTCCTACTTTGTGCAAAGTTGTCTGAGTTTACAGGTTATAAAGGAAATGCATTCCCGTTTTTAGGGAATACTCCTTTTGGTGCTAGTCGGAAACCTATGGTCTATGGAAGGCGTGATTGGGGTAGTCACAGCACGAGCCCTGAGGGATGGGTCATGACATATGCAACTAGGTGGCTCCTTGTGTCATCATATGAAGCTAGAAATTATTCCACCATTTTAGGTAGGAAATGGAGATGAGGAAATCTGAGAGAATAGGGGCAAGAGATAATCGATAATATGAAGGAATGTTCGAAGCCTAGCCGTATTAGCACTCATGAAAATCAAGGTATTTTATCTAATAAAATGAAAATAATTATAAAATAATATATTAAATGTGAATTTTATTATCAACATGGACTAATAGATTATTATTTTTTATAATAATTGATATTTCTTGGATTCTATTTACAAATTATAACAAAAATTAAAAAACCCTATTTTGAACTAGCCATCTATTGATACTATAAATTTCCCTTCTTCAGTGATAAACATTATCAATACAGATGAAATGAAAGATAAAGGGAAGATATTTTTCAGTGCTAGCTAAAATCAATGGTAAATATAACCTTAATCAGCCCAAAAATCACTGATAAATGATAACCCTTTATTAGTGCTTTTTCATATTACTAATAAATGTATCCCATTTAACAGTGCTCAAATAATTTAATTTATATAAGTATTTATATATTTTGAAATATTATTTATATAATAATAAGTATATATATGTAAATATAATATATAAATATGATTCATATAATTAGGGGATTTATGTGTATGTTTGTATGCATGAGTATTTCTATATGTGTACATATGTGCATGTATGTGTATGTTCATGTGTACATATTTGTTTTTTGTGTATATTTTCGGGAATATAGATGTATGTTTTATGTGTGTGTGTGTGTTTATGTGTACATGTATGTATGTATGTCAATTTATGTGTATGTATGTATGGGTATGTTTATATATGCATGTGTATGTGTATGTTTATGTGTATACCTGAATATGTGTATGTGAGTGTATATATAAGTATGTATGTGTGTATGTACGTATAGTTTTATGTGGCATGTTCATGTTTATATAGTATGTGTATTCTGTATGTATATTCATGTATGTGTTTGTAATTGTATGTGGGTGTGTGTATTTGTGTGTATATATATATGTGTGTGTATGTATATGTATGTGTATGTTTATGAGTATGTATATGTGTATATGTATGTATGTGATTTGTTTTTCTTTGTACATTTATATGAATATATCATTATATAACAAGAAAATTCACTTGTTTTTTTAATTTAACATATCTCAATATAGCATCTATATATAGACACACACACAAAATCACTAGAAATTTTATTTTTTTTCAAGTGTAACAAATGCTATTTTATATTGAAATACATATATGTATGTATGTATGTATGTATGTCTATATCTATGTATGTATAAATTTAATTATTTTTTCAATTTTTTATATTTTTAATATTTACTTATACATTTTTAATTGTTAATAATTAAAAATTATATTATTTTTGTAATTTATACACTTAACATTTATTCATTTTTATTTTAATATGTTTTGGTTTTAATATATTTATATAACTATTATTTATTCATTTTTAATTGGTAATTTATTTTGAATATCTTGAATTTATATATAATTTTTAATATTTATTCAATTTTATTGTAATAATTTTGTTATTATTTTTACGACTTGTATAATTATTATTATTATTTCATTTTCTAATATAATTAATAATTTATTTAATTTTAATTATTAAATTTAATTCATTTTTTACATTTATCCTTTTACTATAATTAATTGATTTTTAATATTCCTCTATTTTTAATATTTTATGTAATTTTTTCATTTTTAATATATATTTGTTTAATATTTTTGTTGTGTATTCATTTTTATAGTTATTTAGTCATTATAAAATATTAATATCTATTTTTCTAATAATATTTTAATTTAAATATTTAATATCAATTCATATATATTTTAATATATTTATATTTATGTATTTATATAATTTTTTCATTAATTAATAATCTGTACGTTGTTATAAATTACTTGTTTTTATATTTAATTTTTAAAAGATATTTATCTTTATTTTAAGATTTATTGATTTTTAATGCTGCATTAATTTATATAATAAGAATTATTAATTCATTCACTCGTATTTCTCTAATTAATTATTTTCTAAATTAATATTTTTTTTATTTTTTTAATATATAGTCATTTATTATTTTATATTCACATTTAACATCAATCCATTTTGTTATATTTTTTTTAATTTATTGAGTTTTATAATTATATATTTTTTCATTTTAAATATTTATTCATCTATTATTACCGATTCATTTTTAAAAATTATTCACTTTTAATATTTTGGTAATTTATTCATTTTTACTGTTTATTAATTTAATATTTCTTTAATTTATTCATTTTTTAATTTTTTTATACTTTTTAATTGATTAATATTTGATATTTTTAATGTGACTTTATTTTATATAATAAATATTAATTCATTTATATCTGAATATTTTTTATCTTAATCATTATAAATTTTTTATCTATTTTTTAATTATTAATTAATTTTAATTTTTTTTGATTTAAGTGCAATTTTTAATATTTATTCACTTTTATTTTAATATTTATTCAATAATATTATTTTTTCTATATAGAAAATATTTATAATATTTTTTTTAATAATTTTAGTTTTTTATTATAAAGTATTTTTTGATTTACATTTTTATACAATTTGAAATTCTTTATAATTTTGTAACTTATATTTAATTTTTTATTTTTGAGTAGTATTTCTCTCCACTATATTAAGCACAGGTGAATGGTATATTCGTCAGCACTTATCAGTGAGTTATAATGAAGGTGTGATGTATCACAACCTTTTAGTGCTGATAAATCCTTAGCTTTATTGGTGCTAATAAAGCATTGATAAATAATACCATTATTAGTGATTTTACTTTTAGTTTCAAAATATGAATTTTTTATTAGTATTTTTCTCTAACACTCATAAAATCCCTTAAACTATTTGAAAAGAACCCTAACTAAGATCACCCCTCCTCACACCATTCAAACTCTTATAGAAGCTGAACCCTGACAAAGAAACATAATTATTTTATTGATGTTTAAATTCAAAATTTTAGCTAAATTGATATAAACATTAATTTTTCTATTATTATTAATATAATTCACTCAATATTGTTAATCATTATTTTAAACGTTTAGATTATTATCATATGGTAGATGTATAAAAATTTGTAAATTTACAATTTTTATAGAATTCATAATGTCAAAAACATTAATTTTCTAATTTGTATAATAATATTTTCTATTTTGTAAATTACATTATTCTTTAAATTTTTTCTAATTAATTAAATCATCTTCATTGTTTTTAAATATTATAATTTGGGTTATTTTCTTAAAATAATTAATTTTTATCATTCTACCCACAATCATAATTATTTTCACAATCTTATAGCATATCCAAGTTATTGTTTTGATTTTCATCAAATGAAGATTTCAAAAAACGATTATATTGGTCATTCCATAGATTTGGATTATGAGATAAATTATAATAATTATCTTATGGTCTAAAAAACAACCATCAACTCATATTTTAATAATTAAATGAATTTAACCAATGAAAATCATATTTTAAAAAATAGTTAAAATTAAAATTTTATTATGAGTTTTTAAAATTATTTTTTATTGTACGATTATTTTAAAAATAGTTTGAGTAAATAAATGGTTTCACACCATGTTTTTTAATATAAATATTGATTTAATCAACATAAACAAAACTAATATTCAATAATATTATCACATAATATTACCAAAATACACAAAATGTATAAAAAATTGTTGGGATAGTAAAAAATCAAATTTGCTAGGGAATTAACAATGATGTGATTTTTTTAGATATCTACAACACCAAACTTCAGTTATAGAACACATTTTTTCCATGAACACTTTCTCAAACCACATTAGTATGCACCATAACATATTAGGAGCCTCCATGTTGTCTTTTATGATTTCATCATTAATGCCTCTTTAGATTTTAAATTTATTTTGGAAACATTGATTTAGATAAAGACATATTTTACTATAATGTTTACAGAATGTGAAGTCATTGATATGTTTCATCCAAAATGTTTATTTTAATCAGATATAGTTTAACTAATATATATAAGTCTAAACATATTAAAAATTAATAATTAGAAAATCTTCCAAACATTAGATGAAACAAATTTCCACACATCTTGAGTATGAGCTATGAAGTTGAATTTAGGAAATGCTATTTTGGGGATGCTAGATTGTGGGTGGAATATTAATCTTCACCTTTGTATGTTCTAACAATTTTTTGACAGAATGGAAATTTATTTCATATATGATTACTTTGTGTGTGTGTATTTAAATAATATCGTTTTATTATTATAAGATCATACCTTATGTGTATTATTTTTGTTAAATATAAAAAGTATTTAATTAAATAAGATTGATATGAATCCAAAATGGATGGATTTCAATTTTAGGGAAATAGAGTATGAGGGTGTGGTTATAGAGATAATTAATTTTTCAAAATATCGAGTATATGAACCTTCTCAAATCCTTTTTTCAAGTTTATTTTTATTATTCATGACTAATTAGTCTAGAAGAGTTGGTATAACACTTCATTTGACACGGAATTGATCAAATTGTTTGACTAAATAAATATAATAACTGAATGTTTCCAATGAATTGGATAACACTATACTTTATGGAACATAAAATATGATTAAAAGTGTGAAAATTATTGTTATAATATTCTAGATATGATTATAATTGTAAATGATGATGAATATAATCTTTATAAAGGTATAATGATAGTATATAATTTACCTCATGATTCAGGTATATGTCCCTTTATTCTTGTATTTTGAGTACATAATTCTCAGGTTGAGTTTTTGGATGTTCTAGGGGTTTTGGAATGTTTTATAGGCTTTTTGGGAGGTGGAAGGTTTGATCATGGTTAGTAGAAATCATGCAAAATCTCCAGAAAACCATGAAAGGGATGAAAATGGGCACTGGGCATGCATGTGGTTTGTGCAAAGTTTCGCCAAACCATGTGAGTTCCAATGGGATATAGTGAAACTCAATGTTTGTGGAAAATAATGGTTGGCACATAATTTGTCTAACTATGAAAACAAACCGTGTGAGGGGTAGGATTAGGACAGTAACACCACAAGGTTATTTCACGGTTTGCTAAATCGTCTAGCCCAAACATGCAACATATAGTTAGCCATCCTAAATTTGAATATCTAATCTGAATTAATCCATTTAAGTCTCATTAATCCCCAATTTTCTTAATATATCAAATTCATTTTGCTCCCTTGGCTTGAGTAAAAATCCCCTTTGACTCAGAATCGATTCTTAAGCACATCATAATGTGTTAGAGGTTTGAATTTGTTGACAAGTCATCATTTTCCATTTTATTCTTATATCTAGTCTTCTTCACTATCTCAGAATCTTAGACATAATCCATATTGGATATATTCATCATCATTAATGGTAATAATGATGTTTTTTAATTTTATTGATTAAACGAAAGGCTATCTAAGGCTGGATCTTGTGTTGTTAAGTGTCATTCTTTATTTTTTCCAATCGTTATGTTGTAGGTAGATTATCACTTATCTCCCCATGAATTTGAACTTGATGTATTAATTTAAATTAAATGATTTTTAAAATTGTGGAGAAATAATTGTTTGATTCGTGGTGTAAATCCCAATCGGTATTAGATATAGAAAATTGTGGGAAAATTGGTTGGATTTTAGAGAAACCATTTGGTTTATAATTTTAAAATAGTGATTTTAAAATTACTCTTTTTTATGCGTGTAAATTATTTTTTGAAATTATTTAATTAAATAAATTTTTGTGGAATGGTTTTACTTGTATTTAGGAATATATGGTAGGTATGAGGTAATTTTCATTAGACGTGACCTTGTGGAAGGGGCTTGTAACATTGGGGAACTTAGTGTTAGTCACCTTGTGATGACTTGTTTTATTGATGAGAGACCACTACTCAATATTAAATTATCACCTAGGAATGCTTGGTTTGTGGGGAGATATGGTTATGGGTAAGCCTAATGATTAGAAAAAGTTTTTATGGTCTTTTTATTTCTTTTTTATGGAAAATTGATTATGAATTTGATATAAACTATTTTATCTAATTTAAACTATTTTATATAAATTGTGATAAGATGATTAGTTATAGTTTAATGAGTTGAGAAGTCATTTGGGAAATCCTACTGAGTTTAGACTCACCCCTACATTGGTATTTTGGATGTTTTTAGATGTCATCCATCGAGACATGTGTATAGGCAATGTATCTCAGTTCTTTAGTGACAGTTCTTGATAATATGGGAATGACATGTGAATGTGGAGCATGGTGTCGGTTCACTATTTCTGGTTGAAGTCACTTGGGAGTTTTTAGTATTATGGAATTTTTGTCTTCTTTTAGATTGTATTTTTCATTCCACATATACTCTGATATGATTTTTTGTTTTTTTTTGTTTTGTGTCATATTTTTTACTCATCCATCACATATAGGTTTTCTTGGTTATTGTTTATACGGTTTCGATGATTTATCATTCAAAGGAAAAATCATCCCCTAATTGTTCATGAGGCCCTTGACATTGATTTGTACTTTTCTTTCTTAGGGATTTCACCTAAGGCCAGGTATAACGCCTGTCACTTCTCTAGAGAATTAGGTGGTGTGAGATGTTAGAAATGGTATCACCTGGTTTGGTACTTGACTTGGAATTAGAATCATCTTTGTTTGGTCCTTCGGTTTGAAATCGTATCAGACCTGCTCGGTCCCTCTATCTTTTGAGGAAAAATTGTGTTATTCTGGTTTAGCCCACGAGTTTGGTTAGTATAAAAGATATTGAATCATAATAACATGAGACATAAAGAATAAAAATACATAGCTAACCGTTTCAGGATGAACTTCAAGTTACTAGGGTGTTTGGTTCATTATTTTTTGGAGAGACTTCTTTGTGTATAGTCCCCTCATCGTCATGGGTTTAACAGAGGAGAGTTTCATGAAATGTATTGATAATATAAATTCCCAATAATACTAAATTATTCATTCTTATTTTAATGTTATATAAAATGGATAAAAATTAATTATTTTTATGAAATAATAAAAATTGTAGTTTTAAAATGAATTTGTGTAGTATTTTAAAAATGGTTGAAATGATGATGATGGTTGAATTGTGGAAATCTATGTTGTGATATGTGTTATTGTAGTAAATTGGAATTACTAAGACTTCATTTTATAATGAGTGATTCTAAATGATGTTTTGTTCTATTTATATTCAATGGAAACAAGTAGGCATCATATAAATCAATCATTGGAGGATGCTAAAAATGTTGTTTCACCAGAGCCATAAGTGAACCATTATCTAGTTCAAACTATTTTCCAGGATTTTCAAACCATGGATATGGGTAATAGGAACATTAAAACTCAATAAGTGGACCATTTGGTTCATTTAAAAAAGTTGAATCCACCCATCATTTGGGGGGATTCTGAGCTAAAAAGTGAATAACTTTGTTTTAATTGGATAAATAAATTATTCTATTTCCTTGGGACCCCAGTAGGGTTAAACATAATTTTTGAAACATATATGATGTGGGTTTTGGAACATAAGTTTTGTGAATTAGAAACTCCAGCTAAATTAGACCAAGGCACGACATGGAGTTATTATTTGTAATTATTTAATAAGAAATTATATCCTCACACCTTTTAGATTGATAGAATAATTGACTTATTCATTTTAAGAAAAGTGAATCTCTCTAAGATATAGTATTCAACTAAATTTATGAATTTTTTTCATGTTTCCTCAGATGTTTCTGAATGTGTTTCCTTGAAGGAATGAATTTTTGAGTCAGGGTTGTGACCAGATATTCTCTTAGAGTGTGGTATGATTTTAATAACGGATTATGAAGAGATTTTCATCAGAGAGATGTTGGAAGAAAGGGATATTTTAGGTAATATGGTTGAAGGAAGTATATTTATTCCTCTGGGAACTAGAGGGAACTCTAATATTGGGAAAAAATAGGGACACCTTCTCTTAAGTGGTGGTATATCTCAGAATCAGACAATAGAATCATTGAACATTCCTACTTGACTAAAAATTTAGTCAATATGTTTTTAATGTGGTTCATTCGACCATATAAGGTGATATTTTCTGGAACCACATAGACTATGTCATAATTGAAACCATATAGGACATCTTCATTTCTGTTATCATAGTGCTCCAAGGTCTGGTCCTAGACACCATCTCATGCCTCTAAGTCATCCAATGGTTCAGCATGATGAGTACATTAGAATAATTCCAATCATCATAATTGAGCAAGCCAAGGTGATTCTAAGAACACCATAACTCCTCACCCTATGCACTCTCAATATGTCCATAAAGATCAAAGAGTATTGAGTATGAATTATATAGAGCTAATAAGGTGGTCATGGATGATTAGTCTTTCCCTTTGATGGTGAGAGGTATAATTAGATTAAATTACATCCTTATGAAATATTTATTTCAATACAGGAATGTCCGACATGTTTGTTGGTTTCATGCTTTTGATCATATGAGTTTTCATGTTGAGATAATTTACTATATATTAAAACTTCAAACTCCTCTTGACCAAATATAATGTTAAGCCTTTATGTGTAAGTCTTGTTATATAAAAATTGATGGGTTTGGGATGATTTTGAGAATTATTTATGCCTAATATAGAGGTCTATTACTTTATTTTGGGTATTTATTGGTCTACATCATTCAAGTATCACATTGGAAATTATACCTAAAAGGTTAGTTTCACATCTCTAGATGGAATCAATCATCTCTTTAGTGGATGTTGGGATATATATTTTATCAACTAGAAGAGAGTACCATAAAATATGTGGATAAGATTGGGGATAGTGACTTCTAACTATTTGGACCAGTTTGTTGATGTTTTCCATAAAAATTTCTTAGTGTTTCCCCCAAAAAGAGAAGTGGAGCTTATGATTGTTCTGCTACTGGGGACCATTCCTATCTCACTTCCTTCATATAGGATGGGGATAATTGAATTTAGTGAATGTAATTTTAAGTTAAAATAATTGGAAAGAAAAGGGTTCCCTTGACCAATAATGTCTCTATGGGAAACACTAGGTCTATTTGTAAAGAAGGTGGATGGAACTCTTAAAATTTTTATGGATTATATTAACCTTCACCAAGTTATGATAAAACATTAATATCCTCTTCCACTCATTTATTATATGTTTTATCAATTGAGGGGATCCTAATGGTTCTATAAAATAGACTTTTGTTAGGGGTATCACCAATTGTGAGTTTTGTAGGAGGATATTCCGAAGAAATAATTCATAAGTAGATATAAACATTATGAGTATGTGGTTATTCATTTTGGTTTTATGAATGTACCAGCTGTCATTATGGTATTGATGAATCAAAATTTCAGAGGTATCTAAATTCCTTTTTGGTGGTGTTTATTGATGATATACAGCTGTATTCTAGGACAAAAATGGATCAGGGGAAACACTTTTCTATAGTGTTAGGTATCTTACAGGATCATCATAGGTTTGAAATTTTTTCAAAGAGTAATTTCTAGATATAAAAGGTGAATTTACATAGCCATTTCATTTCTAAAAAAGGTGTTCTGTAGATCCTAAAATGATAGAATCTGTTATATCTTGGACACCACCAAAGAATGTATTTGAGACAGATAGTTTTCTGGACTTATCATGACACTACAAATGTTTTTTACATTATTTTTACTATTTGGAATCACTATTTATATCTTTGATGAGGAAAGGTGTTCCTTTCTAATGGAATTATGAATGTCATAATTCTTTTTATGAATTTATGGTAAGACTAACATCTGCAAAAATCCTCATGTCTACAGAGTTTGGAAAGGGATATATAGTCTATTTTGATATATAAGAATCCAGGATGGGTTTTGTTCTCATTTAGGGAGATCATTTTATTTCTTATTGTTCACATAAGTTATGGTTGTATGAGAAGAAATACCAAATCCAGGATTTGGAATTAGATGTCATGGTTCATGATTTGAAGACTCTACATCATTATATATTTGGTGAGAAATTAATACTGTTTACAGATCATAAGAGTTTGATATAAATTTTATCATAAAGATATTTTAACTTAAGGTAGTGCAGCTGAATAAAGTATCTACAAATTTTTTAATTCTGAATTATGTATATAGTGGGTAAAGTGAAATATGTGGTGGATGTGTTTAGTACTAATTCATATGATAAGTTGTCTATAGAGGCTTTTAACTAATGGAAACTAATGCAATTCATAGTGGATATGAATCTAGATTTCTTAAACCAAGGTGATGTTGTAGTTTTCATTCCATTTTTGTTTATTATAGGTTTGGTTGATATTGTTAGAGTTTCATAGACATCTAATTATGATTGTGTTACTATCAGATCTAAACATAATGGTGGGGTGACCATTGATGGTTAAAAACGATATGAGAGTTCAGAGTTACAGTTTACAGATCAGATGTTCATAACTTTGGCTTATTAGGAACATCTTTTCAGTGCCTACCTTCAATCAATATGGGATACTAATTTGGGAATATAAATTACATAAAAATAATTGAAAGCATAGTTTTGGTGGGTTGAAACGAAATATCTGTAGAGGAGTATGTATTGAGATTCCTCACCTGTGAGTAGTTCAAGGAAAAGCATCAAAATACAATGGGTATGTTGCAATCTTTAAAAATTCCCATGTAGGAATGGGAGCAGATAGCCATGTATTTCATAATAGGTCTACCAAGGATGGTTATGAAACATGATTACATAAGGGTGATCGTGGTTTTACTGAAAAAGTCAACTCATTTCACTCCAATTCATGAAACTAATATGGTGGATGACCATCCAAAAATTTATAATTGGGAAACAATAAAGATGAACAACATTCCATTCAAAATTTTATTCAACCGAGAACCAAGGCTTACATCTCATTTTTGGAAGTCCTTGTAAAAAATCCTTGGAACACATTTGACTTTGATGATGAATTATTTTCCTCAAACTTATTGAGAGTCTAAATGGAAAATATAAAAATTGGAGGACATACATATAGTTTGTGTAGTGGACTTTTGTGGATCATGAAAGGACCATATACATTTAGTGGAGTTATCATATAATAATAATTACCAGGACATGATATATATAGATCCTTTTGAAGCATAATGTAGGATCCCATGTCATTCTCCACTTTTTTTTGTTGAAATATGTTATACTTCCCTAATTTGACCAAAAAATTGGTAAAAGAACGTATAGACAATTCAGTTGATCAAAAAAATTGGAGGTGGATCAAAGTAGTTTGGAATTTTATATGAATCACCATCATTGATTGTTTTCATTCGAGGTGAGTGATCAAGGGTTTTTGAGAATATCTTAAAGGCTTGATCATCGTCATTTTGGTAAGTAGGAAAAGTTGTATCCTTGATTATTTGGTCTTTTTGAGATACATGAACAATTTGGTGATGTGGGACATTCATTATATTTTATTCCAAGGTTTAGTTCAATGAAAAATGTGTTTTTTGTATATTAGTTTAAGAATAACCAACCCATTACTAACCATGTAATTTGATGGGATCATATTGAACTAAATCTAGAAGATACATTTATTACTACACCAATATAGAGTATGATTAAGTAAGAGAATATATGGAATGGCTAAATAATTAGTCTAGTGATGGTTTTATATCAAGATGGTTGGATTCGGGAAGAAACATAGGTTAATGAGAAGGAGATGTTTTTGAATAACCTAAACTCTTCAAGGACAACATGAATTTTGTAGTTATTAGGGAGAGAAAGGCCAATGGTGGGGAGAATATAGAACTCTCGGTTTTAGGAACATTACCATTCATTCATGTATTTTTAGTCTATCTAATTCTTTGGTTGAGTTTGGGATATTTTGAGAGGTTTGGAATATTTTGGAGGCTTTTCTTGAGGTGTATGATTTGTGCATGGTAATTAGAAACCATGCACTATCCCTAGGAAATAGTCCAATGGAAGACAATGGGCACTAGAAAGACACATGGTCTAGAAAAACATGGTGAGTTCCCAGGAGAAGTTAATAAAATTAAAACATAGGGAAAACCAAATTGGTGTATAATTTGTTTAACTGTGTGAGCCAACCTTGTGGTGGGTTGGATTAGGATTGTAGAACTACATGGTTAGCGCATATTTTTACACACAGTGTAGCCTAACCATGCAATGTATAGTTGGAACTCCAAAATTTGGATATTTAATCCAAATTAATCACATTAAACCTTTATAATACCCTATTCAATAAATATAGTTAATTCCTTTTTCTCACTAGGATTGAGAGATGACCCCTTTAATCCAAATGTTATTCTAAGGAATATAAGTGCGACAGAGGTCTGAATTCATCATTAAGTCATCTTTCTTCTTTGATATTGTATTATTATCTCTCATTATTTAAATCATATACCTAATACATGGTGGATATATCCATTTTACTTGATGGTAATTATGATTTTTTATCATTTTATTGATTGAATGAAAGGAATTACAGTGTTGTATCTAGTGTTTTGTACGTCACTTATTCATTTTTTCTAATCGTTGTGAGGTAGGTGGCTTCTCAATTATCTCCAATTGACTTATCACTTGATGTGATAGTTTTAATTAAAATTTTTATTGAAATTATTGTAAAATACTTGTGTGATAACTGGAATAATTTCTAATTAGTATTGGCTTTATAAAATTATGGTAAAATTGGATGTATTTCAGAAAACCCCTTTGGTCAATAATTTTAAAATGTTGATTTTAAAATTATGGTTTTTTTATTCACGGATTTGTTTTTGAAATTAAATAAATAATTAATGGTTTTGGAATGTTTTTATATGGATTTTATTATATATGGTTATTGTGAGTTCATTTTCATCAGACATGACCGTTTAGAAAGGTCGTGTTCCATTGGGTCAACTGGTATTTGTCACCGTGTGCTGACTTGGTAGATCAATGATATACCGCTCATTAGAATGGAACTATCAATTGGGAATGCATTGTGTGTGTGGAGACATGGTTATGAGTATTACAAATTATTGTAAAAATATTTTATACCTTTTAATCTCTTCTCATGGAAAATTGTTTAATTATTTGATATAAACTACTTTTACTTCTTAAAATAGTTTAATATAAATTGTGATAACAATTTTTTTTCTTAGTTTCCAGAGTTGGGAAGTCATTGGGGAAATCATTCTGAGTTTAGACTCACTCATTTATTGGTCACTATTTTACATTTATAGATGTCATATATAGAGAAACAAGCAATGGAAAATAATCATAGTTTGTTAGTGATACTTCTTGATACCAGAGGAATGACATATGTAGTTTGACCTTGAATTGATTCTCATGTTGTTGGTTTGCATCATTGGATATTATTGAGTTTTAATTTCTTTTGGTTCTATTTTAGTATTTATTTTGGGTTTTTTCTATACTTTGATATGGTTTATTGATTTGGTTATGTATTCAATAATATTTTGTACTCATGTGTCATACAGAGGTTTAGTTAGTTATTGTTTATATAGTTTGAATTTTTTATCTTTCAAAGGTAAAATCATCCCCTATATGTTTTTGAGACCCTTGGAATTTACTTAAAACATTTGGGGAATTGGGGATGCCTCCTAAGGCCGAGTATAACACTCTTCACTTCATAAGAAAATGTGGAGTGGTGGGATATTAAGATTTGTTTTTTATTTATAATAAATATACATCATTTCCAACCATACCAAATCAATATAATGTAGAATTTTGAGATGAATGGAGTGACATAGGATTTTATGAACTAATAACTCAATTTAATGATATTCTACTAACATTTAATAGACTTCCTTATCAATTATACCACACTAAAAGAATGATGTGGTAAATGGGTATGATCTCTAAAAGAATAAAATGTAGTATAGATGAATGTATATTGTTTTGTAAGAACCATGAATTACATAAAAGTTGATTAATGTGTGGTGAACCTAAATATAAGAAATATGAATCAAGTCATTATAATTTTTTATGGAAATTTACAATCATTACAAGGATTAGGATCTAAAATGGAAATGTAGAGACTATAATGAAATTAAAATTACAAAGAGATACTAGAAATAAACTTGGGGAAATTTATCACCCAATAAGCTAACCTCAGTGGAATAAAACTATTCATGAGTTTTATAGATTTTTGAATGAGCTAAGAAAACTTTTTCTTATTATATATATAGATATAGTTAATCATTTTAGTGTACAAAGTATCACCAATAGTACATTGCCAATTAGGTTGGTAAATTAGAACATACCAACATGAATATTCATGAATAAAAAATATATTATGTTGTATCTACAAATATCAGGACAAATACAATTGAATAATGATTTTGATGGTTATTTGAATATGATAGTCAAAGATATAAAATTAATGCAGGATTTAGGTTTTATATTTTATGATGTTATAGAAATACAGATTTCATGTTGAAAACTAGGTTATATGGAATGATAAATGACATTATTTCTTATGGAAATTTTTTAGGATATAAAATTAAAGGAAATATAGGGTTACCTATTTATTTGTAAGTCACTCACTCATTTATGTTGAAGCATTAATCAAAGATTGTATTTCTAGGACCTCAAATATTTTTACCTCAATGACGTAAATACAAATCATGGTTGACCCCATTCAATTAGAATTTAGAATAAGGTACAAAACTATCTCCAATAATTAGTGATCAACTACCTGAGAATTTAAAATATATTTATACCACATTTGGTAAAACATAATTTAAAAAACGTACAAAAACCTTTTAAAAGAAGAGATCAATTTTTTGAACTACCATACATGAATTTTTTATAAGTCGTTCATTTTCTTGGTGTCATGTTCATAGAAAACAATTGACATTACAGTTTCATTGTAATGTTACTAAATTAGCTCTATAAAACAATCTATGCTGTTATATCTAGTTTGGACCCGATTTACGTGTAGATATAGGAAGGGTTGGTGCTAGTGAGCATGAACTGATGAATTTTATTCCTCCAGCTGCTTAAAATCTTTCCAGGAAAGATATATATTAATTTCTCCAATGTATGAATGATAGAAATATTCAAGATGGGTATTTATAAAATATAAAGAATATTAATTCAATGATCGAGTTCAATTAAAATTAATTGAAATCACTTGATAGACATATTTCATTGAAAGATATAATGTCTTTAGATTTACATTTCATTTGTTCTTAAAATGTCTATCATGCACTAACAAATATTTTTTTCCTTTTCAAATATATATTTAATAAAATTATAGTCCCAATGTAGTTTCATAATAAGGAAATGAAAATTGTTGTCATATTATGTGTTTTAGATTAGTTCTTATGACCTCCATTCGTTGATATAATTTTTTACTAGAATGTTCACTTGATTAGATGGAAATAACTATGTGGTACTATACATTATAGGTGGTTTTACCCCATTTAATGGTATATAATGATTTTGAAATGGTAAAATAAAATTCAAAGTCATCAATAAGGTTTTATTGTAGAGTGATATATTGCTGAGGAAGCCATTGAATTCTGTACCAGCTACCTTTATGATGTAGAGAGAAATGATATACAAAAATTTCATCATAATGGATTACTTTTGGGTGAATGAATTTATGGAAGTGATGTTTTCATAATTGAAATTATTGATTAGGGGTGGGCTCAACATTACATTTAACATAATAGTTTAGATGTTTCACTACATATTAAAACCCACTACTTAATTATTAGGAATTTGAATCCATCAAGGTCTGAAATATGGATATCACATTCTCATAATAAAAAATTATAGGATAGTTTTGAGACCATATTTTTAAAGAGGCATCTACAAACATGAATTACATTTTATAACTAATTTTATTTCTAGTCAGGGGAAAATGTGTGTATGTATTATCTTATAAAGTTATTGTATTTAATGGATATACATTTCATAACATGGAAAATTATGAATGAAGTACCATAAAAACAAGTTGAGTTACTCTTATGAAATTAATGTTTCATATATATGGTAATAAGGACATAAATCTAAATTAAAAAACATATTTCATAGTTTTTCACCATTAAACAAATATGGAATTTGAATTATACAACATTCATGTGCTTATTATTCAATTAAAGTGTGTTGATAGGAAGAGTTTAGTTGAAATTTATGAATTTCCAATCGCGATTGTGGATTTCATTATGGAATGGTAAATGTAAAAACCATTCATTATAGAATCATATTTCATATAGGTATGTTTTTATCTCTGATCCGTAAATAGAAAGTGGTCAATTTTTCTATTATTGACCAATACCACTACGGGTTCATATGTCTACTCAATTGAGGATAACCCTTTCATTGAGGTGTCACAATTATTTCATGGTGTTCCTAATGTAGTCAGGGTCTTCTATGTCATATGAGACCACATGGAAGGGATTTTGATACTTGATAGAGGGGTTAAATCCCTTTAACCATCAATGAAAAAGGGAGTTTAGTAATTAAATTAATATTTTTTCAAAATAAATTTTGTTAAGTCATATTATTATGTGCTAACTACTATATTTACATATCTAAATTTATTGTTCAACTATATTTAACAGTAATGGATTATCCACACATTGTTTCTTCTCCCAAGGAATAAAATGTTTCTCCACATGCTGATGCTCCCATTATCATGGAACAAAAGGTTTCTCCATATAATAATTCTACCAATCCCTAGGAATAGAATATTTACAATGTCTATACATAAAAAATTATAGTATGTGGAGAGCCTATAATTTAAAAGAATAAAGTTCTTTATAGCACGATATTCTTTACAAAAAATTATTAAGGTGAGATTAAAAGGCATAAAATTCAAACTTGGATGGAATTCACAAGACCATCCTATTGAACCCAACATATCATTTTTTATAAGTTACATTGAGGACACCATGATAATTCATATGTCAATTTATGTAGATATGTGAAAAGATGTTGTGTCTGCGATGAAGGAACTAATAATAGAAGATATTAGAGTAGCATTATGATATAATTTCTATATTTTATTAAAAAAATTAATGAAATATGGATTTACTCTTCATAATACCTTGAAGATTTCATTTATAAGGGATGAATGTTGAATGAAATTTTTATTAATGGTTTCTAGAATGAATCATAGAGAATTTCCAAAAATACTTATGAATCACTGTCTCA
Source organism: Viscum album (assembly GCA_963277665.1). NCBI lineage: Eukaryota > Viridiplantae > Streptophyta > Magnoliopsida > Santalales > Viscaceae > Viscum > Viscum album. Next base: position 398,513,459 of record OY728127.1, on the reverse strand, counting down.
GTGATGTGTAGGGAAAGTAATCTTTCACCCACTACAGATATATACACAAATGATAAATCAAGAAACATGGAACACATTAATTTACTATCATGAGGAGTTATATTTGTGGTACATTTCGATTGATAATAATTTACTAGTAAATAAATCTATTAATAATTTTTATGAACTTTTTTTAATCTATGAAACAACAATTGAGTGTTAAAAATAAGCATCTTACTTTAAAACCAACATACCCATACCTTAAAGAAAGGATAATGTATTCATCACTTAAGACAAATTTAATTTTTTTCAAATATAAAGTTGTTATTAAAAAATTAATTTTTATTTTATTATATGTACATTGATAAGTAAAAAATCAAAATCCACTTCCAACACATGTCATGTGAAATAAAAGGAGGCTCATGTAAATAAATATGGAATACTAGTAGTTGAAAACACACAAAGAGTATAGGATTCATGTGTATGTGTGAAATAATAATAAAACCTTTATTAATTAAATTATAATTATATAAAAATGACTTATTATTTTTCTATACAATGGTTTAGAAAAATGAATCATCATAGGTTTTACCCGATGAATGTATATATCTAGTGGTCCTAATATGGATAGAAAATATTAGTGCATAATATGTGAGGTATTTAGAGTGTCTCCTCAAAAATATTTTAAGAAAATAAATTCATAGGGGGATAAATATAAGAAAATGGATGAGATTCAATCTAGAATAAATGTTCCCAAATAAAAACATAATTTAGAAATTGATTTATTAGAGTATGTTATGGGAAGGACTCAAAGAGAAGAAACAACAGAATAACCACCATTTCATGAAGATAAAACCTCCCATAATCGAGGATAACCATTCCCCTCAATGGTCTTCCTTACCAAAGTTAATTGATTTTTTCATAACTGTTAATGTAGAAAGTTAATCATAAAGGTATTGATTTATTTTCAACACTCATATTTTACATAGTAAATTATTTTTATTTATATCAGTCAATACTTACCCGTTTCCTTGAAGTGAGATGTAAAGTGTATAACATCCAAGGATTTAAGAGATATTTTTTATAATAAAAAGCTTCAAAAATATTATATGTGAGTTAGGATTCATCAAGCTCACAAGTTGAGAATCGAGATACCTGTTCCCCTTGATGATCTGGATTTTAAAATTGTTAAAAATTTTATTAGAACATTCATTGATTGAAATGTTTTTATTTTTAAAATATATATCGGTAATTAGGTTTGAAATTTCTAAATAGTTTTTACTCAAAACAATTAATAATTCACAAAAAGTATAAAACTAAGAAATGTTATTACAGATTGTGAAAATGAAGGAGAAATAGAAATTCAAGTAAAAAAATCTCGTGGATCAACCAATCAATTGAAAGAAAAATATGAGAGTACATTTAACCTGTGAGTTTAGTTATCATATTTACAAATATTAAAATTTCTTAATCATTAAATGTTCAAATATAGTAATATTATTGTTGTTGATTTTGATGAAATATATATAGATATTCCTTTATAGATTATATTAGTATTTATATTGTAGATGGCATCCTCAAACATGGATGGGTGGGAGCCTCAATTTTAAATATACACATGAGGTATGTTGTAATAATTTTTTTTATTATATTTTCTATGGTGTTAATTTTAGTTAAATACACTATATTTTTTCTAGGGGTATATATAATTATAATGTGAAGTAAAAACCCCATAATAATTTGGACTCATTATTCCTTGTATAACTTCAACATAAAAAAATTATGAGAAAATAAATATTTAATAATAGTGGAATACATGTCTACAATTTTTGAAAATAAAAATAATATTTAAAAACACTTTATAATACCGAAAATATAGAGGTAAAACTATACATTATAGTAAAATAATATATATTTTCATTGTATTCATTATTGATTCCTTTTTTTAGGAAGCATTGGTTGATCATTATAATCAATTCGGATACTGTACAGATTTATTTTTTACATTCAAATAATGGATTACCAAAAAATAGATGACACATGATTACCTTTTTCAATTTTTAATATATTAAATTCAATATCTTACTAATAAACATAATGTTATGAAGTTTATACTATGTTTTAAAGAAAATTATTTTTTGATAGGGTGGTATTTAAATATCCACAATGTAATGGTATGAGGATGGACTATGAGCTCAATATTCCTAAAAATATCAACATCTAGACAAGTATTAAGTTATATATAATAATATTTTACTACCAAAACATATATCAAAATAAATAAATTTTTCTCTCAATGATTTTGAAATATATGAATGAAAATAAAAACAATGTTTGTGGTTATTATGATCATAGATTTATGAATGATACCTTATTCCGTCAACAAACCAGCATCCCAGAAGATGTATTTCTGACAACAATAACAATTTAATTTAAAATATTTATCAATATTTTGTTTATTTATCTTTTTATAATACTCCCAGGACAGTTTATAGTCTATGTATTCAAAATTGGGAATAATTTTTTATAAATGAGTGGGTTGAATATATTATATTAGAATGTTTCGAGACATCATGAAGTGGTTATTTCATAATACTTATTTATTTAATTTTCTCATCATTTTACCTACTTAATTTTTAGTTAATTTTCTTATCATGTTTTCTAATACCTATTTAGTTAATTTCTATTGAGATTACGAAGTGGTGAGTTTTTAAAGAATTTATTTTTCTCCCACCATTTTATACATTATAAAATGAATAAAATGCATAGAGAAAAATAAATTCTCAAAAAAGGATTCAATAAGGATGATTCACTTAGGAACTTCTTATTATTTCTAAAGAGATATTTTTTTATTTCATTTTTTATATTCAATATGTGTTATTTGAGTTTAAAAATGACTTAAAGTGCATGTTTTGAGTTAATAAATGATATTTTAGTTAAAATCATGTTTCACTCTATAATAACTAATAAAGCACTCTCATATTATCCAGATACATTTGGAAAACTCCCCATAAGTCGTTGGTGACATATTGGAATCATCTGAACATTAATTTGGCACAAGGTGTATAATATATGAATCATATTACATGTTTTTAGTGTAAAATCAGCATTTTTGGTCAAACACACGTTACTCCTTGATAAATGTGGAAAAAAAGTAATATTATATTGATACATTAGGAAAAAAACCATAATATAGTTTTACAATTTATGAATCATTCACACATTAATATGACACATGGTTCAATTGGTATAATTGAATGTTCTTATTTTTAATTAAAAGTGACATTTTATTTCAAAACATATGTTACTCAATGAATATAGATTAATAATTCGTGGATTTCATTGTAACTTTTTTAAAAATATCCATAAATCATTTATGAAATTTAGGAATAAACTAGACATCAATTTGACACATAATGCTCTCTATACGACTCGATATGTGCTTTCTCGGTTTTAAATTGACAGTTCAATTCAAAATATGTGTTAGTCACTAAAAAATAATAAAACACCCTTTTATTTTCATGATATTTTAAGAAAATTACCCATAGGAAATTTTTGATATGTAGTAATAAATCACATATTAATCGAACACACATTGTGACCGATATAATTCAAATTAATATTTTTGATTTAAAATTGACCATTTTCTTCAAGAAATGTATAATATACTCAAAACTAATCCAACATTATTAGATTGTCCGGATAAATTATGACACAAATTCATAATTAATTTTTGATATGTTGGAATCTTCCAGATGTTAATCAGTTACATGATCTTTTGGGTATGACTAATAGTGCCTATTTTAGGATTAAAAGTTACATTTCCGTTGAAAATATTTTTCACTCATTGAAAACCATTAAAACACCCTCTAATGTTATTGATACATTAGTAAAAATACCCAAAAGACATTGGTGACATATGGAAATCAGTTTCAGTTTAAGCTAGCACATGGTGTACATGGTATTACTCAAAATTCTTTTTTACATTTAAAAGAAACAATTTAGTTCAAAATACACATCACTCACTAAAAACTAATAAAAAATCTCATATTGTCTGGATATAGAAGTAAAATATTACCTCTATTTATTGTGACATGTTGGAATTTTCCAAACATCAATCTGAAATTTGGTGCATACAGTATTATAAAAAGTGTGTCTTTCTATTCAAAAGTGACATTTTAGTTCGAAACCCATGTCACTCAGTAAATAATTTTACCAAATACATGGATTGACATGAATTTTTTAAAAAATTATCCATAATAAATATTTAAATTTGGGAATCACCCTTATGTCCATCTAACACACAGTGTTCCCGACATGACTTGAAGTGTGCGTTTTCAGTTTAAAAGTGATAGTTTAGTTCAAAACCTGTGTCACTCAATAAAAACGAAGAACAAATGCTCAAATGTTCTTCAAAATTTAGGGAAATGATCTATAAATCATTTATGGAAAGTTGAAATTAACCAAACATTAATCTGACATATAGTGTGCCTAACATGACTTAAAGTGCACATATTCGGTTCTGAAATGGAATTTCAGATAAAAACACATATCACACACTAAAAATAGATCATAAACATGTATATTGTCTTGATATTATATAGAAAAAAACCATTCATCAATTGTGACTAGTAGTAACTGACCACATATTATTTTGACTCACAATGTGACTAGTATGAATCATAATGCATGTTTTCTGTTTGAAAATGACATTTTAGATAAAAAATGCACCACTTATTAAAAATAAAATCAAAATATTCTTTATATTTTATAAAAATGATCCATATGTTATTTATGATATGTTGGAATCATGCATACATGTATGGAAAATTTTCGTGGGTCTGATTTGAGGTTGATCTAATATCCCCTTTATTAAAACCATTTTTTATATATAGTTGAATTCATGTTTTAAATGATGGTTGTGTTTGAAAAAACAGATCTGGGTAATGATTTATCTGGAGCATTTGAGCCATGATAAAGAGACTCTAATTTGGATATTCCTTTGAAGAATCATGAATAAGTTGAACATATAATTTAGAGTTCAAATACAGTTATAAATGAATAGAATAAAAAAGGGAATTTATGATGTCTTATGACCCTAATTCTAGGTTGAACACTATTTATGGGAATCATTTTTCAATTTTTTTTGGAAATGGACATGAAGATTGAAATATCCATAATTATTATTAATCATATAAGGGTGAGATTGAATTATATGAGGTTGATCTATTTGAAGAATTGTAGATTATGTCTGGTGAAAGCAAATACTAGAGAGGAAAGATAGTACACTCTATATTTCTGGTCACTAATGATAAATATCATTTCAATTTTGGAAAAATATCTACACACTAAATATAGTGCCTTAAAACCATACTTGGATAAAGATAAAACTTCTTTCAATTATAAGATTCCATATAGTATGTATAGAGCCTCATATTATGAGAATTTGGGTTCTTTGGATACACATGTCAGTATGGTTATGGTTAGAACGCCTACCCAAGATAGTTTTCCAACTTCTCGTCATGATTTACCAAGGGAAAATAATTTTCTCCATGACTCCCTTAAAAAAGTTGGAGTTGATAATTCTTCATAGAATGATATGTAAGGTCCTCATGAATATTATGTATCTAAAACAATCATATGATATCATATTAATTGGAATGAGAATAGTAAGGGATATGGATCTGATGGTCCTCATTCCCTGATCGAGTGTCATACGGATGGATTGAGTATAAAACATAGTGAGACAGGGGTGTATAAGAAACTTATACCCAAGTATTCACATGTTGTAAATTTATAGGTGACTTCTTCAATGTAATTGGAAAGGGAATCACCTATTGACTTGATAACTAAAGTCAACATTGGAATAACATCTCTGGTAATGGCTATTTAAGCTATATCACCTACTGTATAAAATATCTGCACGGTTAGCAATGGTGGTGATTTTAAGGGTTCATATGATCTATCTAAAATTGGTGGTTCTCGGCATTATGTTATGACATTGACACTAGGTATGGGCATGACTAGTTAAACGAAATCATCAAGAGTATAGAAGGACAATATGGTGATCCCCCATAATGTGAGTATATGAGATTCATGTGTATAATAGTAAGATAAAAAAAGTTTTTAATTGGATACTAACACTGGTTCTAGAAAAAATAAAATATATAACATGATTGAAAATTTAAAAGGATTAAATACATGAGAATATTTCTTGATGGAATGTAATAAGTATCATGAAATAATTTAGGTTGAATGATAGACTTGAATCACGGAATCTATCAAATATTTTATTCTATAAGATACTAAATTGTAATGGAATATTAAGGATCCAATTTATCCATGTAGAAAATCTGAAATAATTACATTTTTAGAGTGTTTGATTCCATCTATGGAATAGGATCCCTAGACCTTAGAAGGTGACACTCCACTGGATGATAGTGTTGAATCTAAAATTGATTATGAAAAAAGTTGAAAAAATACCAAATCATGGAGGAGGGGTAATCACTTGAGATGTATTTATGGTGACCAGTCTCATCCTAATAGATGATTTTTAATGTTTATCTAGCTCAGGGGGATTTTTCATTTAGATTTTCTCTTTTTTGGGTAGTTAATTTCTTGTATTTTTGTGATATTGGACTTGTAACTATATACATAGGCCCAATCCCTTTTAATGGATTTATTTTTTTTAATAAGGGAGCTATGGTTTTGGATATCTAAAATCAAGGTCTCAAACCTTCTGGTATTAACTAAAGTTTTTTAAATTCCAAATAATATATTATTTTATCAATAATACTAATTAAATAATTTCATTTAATTAGTTGAATAACGTGTGTAGAATAACTTGAATAGTTTAATTGATATAGGGTTTCTAATGAAATAAAAAAAATATTCATCCTAGGAAACATATAAAATTAACGGCTATAAAAAATTATAATATGTGTCTATGATGTGGGTATGTCCCACAGTCCGGTGTTTGAATGAGACATCCATATTGAGATAGTTAACCTCAAGGATTTGATGGAACCTACTTAACTATATGGTTTTATTCTTTATAAAATGAAACATCTATTTTTTTTACTAGAGTGTCTTTGATTCATTGATGTTAGGTGCATCCATTACCTCCGGGATATCAAGATGTGATAATGGCCCACCTAACCTTTCTCCCTCTACATAAGTAAGAGGACCCACCATCCAAGAAGGAATCTACTAGGTCTATGAAATATTAGTATAAAAAGATGATTAAATTACAAATAAATCCAAATACGAGTTTATATCTACTACACCAAGAGAATACTAGGTATATTATACTAAAAGTAATGGGTACTAGGGAATCTTGTACACATCAACAAATGGGTGTGGCTCGTCTACCTGATTCGCTTCTTGTTTCAGTGGAATAGGTGAGGCCTTAGGTGTAGCCCGATGTGGCCTACATCATCATCATCATGGCTCATAAATAATAGCATATCCTATAGGAGGTTCTACAATAGGAACATCATCTCACTTAGGTGGATGATCAGATTTACTGTCATGTACCTCATTAAGCAAAGGTAACATATCTTGCACAATGATATGGTATGTTTCATGACTGAATACCTCACCTCCCTTAAGATCATAAATCTGAATAATATGACGTAGTCAAGTATGCTATAATAAAATAAAACTAAACTAACAAAATTTCCACAACAAACAAGATAATGTACACTTGTTGACTTATAATATATTGGATCACTCAACCCTATCGTGTATGATAAAATATAGATTTCAGTTTATACCATTGTGAATAACCATTATTCTATGATGAATAGATTTGAATTGTAGTATTCACCTAAATACAAAGCAACATACATATATACCAGATGTCAACATACTATGCATGATTTCACCTCTTGTTGACACCATTCCTCCCCATTAACTTCATGGAATAAAGCAATGGTAGTTGTCTCAGTGCTGATGGAATATGTTAAACCATCCAAACTAATGCATAAATCTATTAGGAATGTTCCACTAAATAATATTAATGTCTATGAGAGGAATAATAACATGGGAATTATAAATCCTAACAATTCACTACACATGAATCTAATCTGAGAGAACCCAATATGGTAAACAAGATATCTGAAATGATAGATGATGGTTGTTCAATGTTTTTAATAAATTTACAAAAACTATAATGTTTTAAAATTGATTAATCATCATTAGAATTTATATAATTATATATTAGGAACAATAATATCCAACATGTTATGAAATATTTTAAATTATGTCTTGGTTCCCTGATATGATATTATTCTAGACTCCATCAGTAATGTTCAATATGGAATGTGAGAAATAATATAAAATTCAGTGCAATAAAACTCATATCAGCATTAAAAAATAGTAAAGATGAGTGCTTAAATCCGCATCCACTCAAAATTACATAGTTCACATCAATGGGATGATCTTAACCCACCAAAATATTGGTCAAGGAAGGGATGCAATCCCATTCCCACATTGGATGGAGGGTGACACATCCCCCAATATCACTGTGATCTGATCAACATATAGTGCACAATGATCAATATGTCTATGTAAAACATTCAGATATCAAACAGAATCTCCCAAACTAATCAAAGTCCCCAATTCACTCCAAAAAGATAATGTGTAAATACATGTTAAATTGATTAGAAAACATTGTCCCTCTAATGAGACACATGATATATTCTTGCATGTGATTCATGGTAGTCTAATCATTAGTACTGTCGAGTAATTCTATCATGTGAATGTCAAACCATTTCATAGATAGAGAAATTCCACCTTTAACTATCTCATTTTCCTCAATATTTTTTCATAACAATCAATGTAAAATATTATTACACTATCTAAAGGTGGATCCTATAACTATTTCTCCCTAAATAGGAAGATGAATTATAAATGACACATCCCCTAAGGTAGTAGTCATCTCTCCCTTGGGAAAGTGGACCATGCAACTGTCTAGAATCTTCCTCCCAGTATGGGAAATGATATTAAGATTATCAAAAAATGAAAAATTGGATTCAACAACACTATAAAAACAAGCATATCATAGTTATGAGATAACAACAGGTGGTGGTTGAATGTGATGATAGTGGTGAACACTATGAAACATGACTGATATAACCTCATGCCCCAATAACAAATCATGTGATACATATATGTAATACTCCGTTATAAGAGTAGAATCCTCCATATATAGACATAAAATTGGCCTAATTGTTAATTATAAAATGTAATTACAATTTTATGGTTTGTAAATTATTGGGTATAAATATTATGTTATTTTTGAAATAAGTACCACATAGAAACTTAACATATAGTTTAATTTGTACATATTTTTGAAGGATTATTTTCAAATTCATGTTTAATATATATTTTTTCCATATATTTTTATATTATATATATATCTCACCAGAATTTTCTGATTTTTTTTAAAACAAAAAACATTTAATAAAACACCAAAAACTATGAAATGGGGTCTAACTCAATTAAAAAATTTAAAATCTCATGGTATTATATAATATATCTATAATACATCATCAACATTAAGAATTTGAAATGAAACTTGTAATATTAGAGAATTTAGTCTTGTTATGGCCTTCCCCAAAACATATTCTACATCTCATATGTTGGATTTGTTTTTGACTCTTGTCAACTTAATTCATAATTCTTATGTACTTAGGTATACATTGTTATTTCACCCTACTAATGTCATGGGTCATCATAGGTTTCTTTTATTTGGAATAGTGAAAAATCCCTGTATGTATCCACACTACACAAAAGCTGATAGATATGGTCTTGGTCATGCAATTTGGACCAACAAATGTTTCCCATGATATGTTCATTTAAGTACATGCTGCAATGATATACATTTATATAATTCTCAATAAATTAATATTCCCACAGTCATAATCCCTCTGGTCTAGTAATACCACCAACAATCAACCACTGCTAACAGTGTTGGGGTTATGACACTCTTTGACATAGAATAAAATTATTTCTTGGTTGGAAAATATCACTTGAAAATTATAAGTTTCCTTAATGTTACTATTAATTACACTCCACTAGTTTCATCCATATGAAATCCTTGTTTAATCCAATCAATATTATTTATTCTACTTTTTATAATGTACTTTACACAATGATAAAATGTCTCTTGAACTAGTTCAGTTATAGGTAACTTGTGATGCCCCTTAAAGATTCCTTTTGTGAACTCCAACATTCTTATGGACACGTGTTTATAGATTTCCCCCTCTATATGATAATTTCTCTTTCTTTTTTATAATTCACATAATATAGTCATAAAATCACAAATTAAACCTACAAATTGCTTCTAATATCTTCTCGAACTATCACTGATCTTCCTCATATGGTAGACCAATGTATCCTTATTACATTTGAATTAATATTATCATTATGTCCATATAATAAAAAATAAAAAATAGATTACATACCATACATTTTATTCAAGAATCGAAAAAATAGACTACATATTTTACAAAATGTTCGGTCTTCTTTTTCACATCTAATTTTTCCATAATTTTAACAATACCAAATTCCACTTTTTATTTGTCCAAAAATTCCTTCACAAAATAATCCATCTTTTCCAGTTTATTTTATTTTAAATGAAAGGTATAATGTTTTTTCACCTCTCCAACTATCTTTCTATTTGGTAGGATTTTTTTGCCTAATTTTTTTTGAGGAGAAATCAATCCAATTAACAGTTTTTGATATTTACACTGATCAATAATATAATTTAAATTATAATATATTGTGATTAAACTTCCATCCTTTGAATCTATAAGTTCATATAATATAAAAATAAATCAGCCAGTTCTATATGCAAATATCATAATTCTTGAAGAATCAATCAAAAATATTCTAAAGCATCCTCAGGGGATGAGATTATTCATATAATGATCATGGTACTAAGAAAATCCAGAAAATCACTCATATGGTTTGATTTATATGTAATAATTTAATATAAAATGTGATCAACCACAAATCCCTCTTGAGGTTAAACCTCCATTTCACCAACCCACTACCCCTTATTAGCCCTTCCTCTAAGCGGTTGCTTGGTAACAAGTTTTTAATGTCCACTAGAATGACCATGTAATTTATCATACACTTGATGATTTAATTTCAAAATATAAGGATTTAATATTAGATGTTTCTTTCAAATTTGTCTCCAGTTCTTCAATAAAAGTTTCTACTTTTTCCCAAATACTTAAATTCCAATACCCATGGATTTTCAGTTGTTTTACTGGCATAATATAATTCAGAAAAAACTATGTTTTGTGAAGCCTCATGTTCAGATCTCTCATCAAAAGATCTAATTTGTTAATGTATGTCTAGTTGAACCCATTCTAACCAAAGTGAGAATTATAAAAAATCTCCTACTTTCATTCGTTAATGTACTCCGAGTAGATTAAAAATCAAATTAATATGTCCTCCATCTTAAAAAGATGTCATATCTCATATTGGTTTTTTTGAAATGATTCAATTATTTCCATGTCTTCCAGCCAATTTAGAATAGACTTTTATTGTTTTTTTTGTGAAATATATACAAAAATATATTTTAGATTATCATTATAAGAATTCATTTTCAAAATCTTTATAACATTAATAACTCTACCACTACAAAAAATAGGTAGTTTTAGACAATTTTCTTTTGACTTGGATTCTATAATTCCTAATATCACTTGTAATAATATATATTCTTGGGAATAAGAAGAATATTGAATTACCTATGGTTTTAATTTAACAAATAAAATATCACCATCCTTTACCAAATATCCCTTTATAACAATTCCATTTTTATCAAATTTGAAAAGTAAATGGGCTGCAAAATGCAGTATTTCATTAGTGATCCATCTAGGGCCTCAAATTGTCACATGAGTGAAAATTTAATATTTCGACATGTGAAGAGAAGTTTATATGTCCTCATATACCAATAATTATTGAATTATTACTACTTAATTAATATTATAACACACCTAGGGCTTATAATTTAATGAATATTTTAACCAATGTGAGTTCAACACCAACTGTAGGGGCACCATTAGGTTAATTTTTTCATTTTTTAATGCATTTATCTTTCCAAAATTGTGAATTTTGATTCATAAAATTATCTTATTTCGGAATTATGATATATAAATAATATAATATTAGATGGGTTATCAATTCCCAAAAAATGTATTTTATTATTTTCAATGATCTTTCCACAATGTTCAATGATATTAGTGGCCCCCGAATCCAGAGCTTCTTGGAATTCCAATCTAGTTACAACAATTCACATCTTAGATGGTAAAAGAGGAATTTATTGACATTTAATATTTTAAATAGTTAACTAAATATTTTCATTATTATTCCTGATAAAAGGAATGATACAATCTCTATTATAAAAATATTGGAAGGAAAAAAATATTTTATGGTTAACATGTTCCCATGAAATTTTAAGGAATTCTGGATGGTATTGAGCTGGAAAAACCTATTCTTCCCGAATATCCTACCTTAATGATAAATAATATTCCATCATCACAATACAGTAGAAATTTATACAAGGGAAAAAATAAAGAATCCTTATTTTTGATCTCTGGGATTTATCCTAAAAGGGTTTTCCTATAGCCCCCTAATAAACCATCAACAAATAAATTCCTAATGATCCAATCATTCCAACAAGTATTCCTTTAGAAATGCTAGTTGCACAAATATGATCACAGTGACAAGGTTTTATATCTCTTATTTTAAAAATATCAGTTTTCCTATCAATCTTACATGCCCCAGATAACTCTATTTTCTCTCATGAAATATGTGAGTCAATGGATTTGCTCAATAAAAATCATGAGATAGTGTATGTACGCCAAAAAAATGAATCTTAAGTTGTTTTGAATGAGGTTGACGTTACTAGATTATTGTGGTTTGAAATCAATATATATTTCCTTATAGATCTATATATAAAAACTGGAACCACATTTTCTAAACAAACTAGGACCAATCCAGATTAATCTCCTAAAACACTGTCTATAAGACAAATACATTAATTTTTCAAATGATTCATATCACAATTACACCCATTACAAATTCCATTCCAACGAAATGATCCCAAAATAATAATAAATATTTTGGAAATAAAAATAGATAGATATTATCTATGTGAAGGTTTGGTCAATGATTCATATTTTATTGACCAATACTTCCCAATTGACATTTTTACTAAAATATTTTTTCCCTAATTCATTACACGAGGATTCATAAAATTCCAAATCCCTACATTTACAAGATTTTTTTACAAAAATTCAAAAATAGAATTTTTGTTCGGTCCTAATTCTTATTTTTTCTCATTAAAATTTAGAAATGACATGAAAATTTCATGGTAGAAAATATTCTCTAGAATTTCTCTTAGATGTGGACCCATTGGTTTTGAAAAAACTAGATTTGGAATTTTATATTTCTTACTCACACAAACCCAAATTATTTTTTATTTATCATTATTTAATCCTGATCAATGTCCCCAATATGATATTATAGTAGTGGTATGGACTGAAAACCCATTATTGTCTAATTATGACTGGTAATAACTATCTGGACTTTAAAATATTTGATTCATCACAATTCTAAATATTACATTGACTATAAAAGTTCCCATGAAATTTTTTATAAGAAATTATATAATAAAAATGGGTTATTCTTGAATATCACTATGTTTCTAAATAAATCCCACATATACATATAAATCCAAAGATTATGTGTGTGATTCATACACAACATCTCATTCTTTGATTGATGTTTATACTAATTGATATTTTCCACAAATAATTGAAATTAAAATTCTTGATGTATATCTTTAATTCTTTGAAACATGTAATGTTATTATATTAATACCAAATCCATGAACCTACAAAATGCTTCCAATTATATCTGATTAAATCTAGGAATTGTAAACATTATTTCATTTACATCCTAGAGAATTTATTTTAAAATTTTTATAAAAAATACCATTTGATTATGGTTGATGTTTACTCAACTCAAATTATTTGTTAATCAATATACTATTAATGGAATTTTATCCTTACAGAATCACTTGATATTTTACTAAACACCCATAGAGACTATACATATGAATAAACAAATAAAAAAATAATGTTCATTTTCAACCTTATTGGAAACTTGAAATAGAACATGCAATAATAGATAAAAATTATAAATGATAATAAAATTACTAGAAAAAAATAATTATGATAGTTATACTGACAGAGTCTTGTATAATATATCCAAAATACCATAAAAATAGTTTTTTAGTAAGGGGATGAGTTCCTTCGGGCCAACTTAAGGCTTTCGAGCCACCCCAAGGCCTTCGAGCCACATGAATATGCAGATGTACCGGTCAGACTACAAGGGACATGGCTTCAGATGAGGATCAAAGCATGCACATTCACCAGAGCAGTGCTAACCGAAATTGGAAGAATAAAAGAGTATGTTATAGCCATTAGTACTGAGGTTGTGCTGCTCTGCACATGACAACTAACTAACCAGCCTTGTAAAGGGGGAGTGCTGATATCAAGACATGTGATGGGAGGAGTTGTTCTATGTTGTCTTGCTTGGTTGATTTCCTCTAAGACCTCTAGGTCATGTAATTTTATCTAATATAACGGGCCTTGTAAGGGTTCCACCTCACCCCTTGAAAGGTGGATTATCAAATATAATAAAAAAAGGTCTTATGGCCTTTAGTTAGTCGGTAATGGGATGAGTAAGTAACATAGTATTTACAATATTACAATACAAGTACAATAAGAAATGAATAGTGAATGAGTGATTGAAGACCTTACCCCTAGAGAAATAGTTCTATTTATTGAACCTTTTAGATACATGGACATGTTTTTAAAGGTGGTGTAATGAAAATTCTTTTTCCCTAGTCCAATTTTGGGTTTTTCCTTATAAAAAAAGAATATAAGAATCCATTATCCTATTGTGCTGATGGAATTCACTGAATGAATAATAACTGGACAAGATATAGAAGTTAAAAAATGTTACTTTCCTTATGCGAATTAGTATTCTCAAAACATTATTAACTATAAAAGAAGATAAAATAAATATAAGTAAAATAAAATAGGGTTCACTTTGATTCCATTAAAAAAATTAATTTAGGGTTCTTTTTAACTAATTTCCTCGGTGATTATTGACTAGATTTTGAATGAAATATATTTGAATCTATGTTGTGGATTGAGCATCAGATCTTGTGTATCCAGAGTTATAAAACATTTAGAATGCTCAAAAATTATTAAAAATAAATATGATTGGATGGATTTTATTATGATTGATATTGATTCATTAACATTATAGAATAAAATAATATAAAAAAATATCTATTTGATTAATTATTATTAGATAATGATATGTTATTTTATTACTTTTTTTAGTTTTAGTAAAAACCCCTTTCTTTTACTTGAAATTTTTTTAAAATGATGTATATATCACTCTATCTTTTTTTTATGTTCAGCTGAAATTATCCTACAGATTTAACTTCCAAAAATTGTGTAGATAATTACTTTTTATAAGTGGTTTTTTAAATTTTCTTATAAATTAATAAAAAAGGATGTATGTCATCCAAATAATATGTATGGACTCTTTCATATTTCTTTCCATTAATATTAAAAAAAATTAATTTGAAAAAATATAATGATAACTATGAAATATATTTGTAATGGAAGATTATATAAAAATTTCTAATAGAAAAATTTGGTGGAAAATATATTCACATGGATATAGTTAGTTTCACACATGCTACTTTAATAGGAGGAATATGAATTCACATGGATATAATCAGTTTTCCTTAGGCTACATTAATGGAATTTTAACATTTATGCTTTCACTTTTTTTATGGTGGAGGGAAGGACTCTTGAATAAAAACTAAAAAATCTCAGAAAGTTTTTCTGAAAAACAAAATTGAATTTATATAATGATCCAAAAATGTTATTTTATAAAGCCAAAGGCATTTCTAAAATAGATATTTGGTTTAAATTCAATTGGATTTGAGTGGACTCAGGAGTTTAGAAAACGTTTTTTATTTCTTTATTTTATTCTTTATTCGTTTATCATATTCTAATAACATTTACCATTAATCAATAATTAATATAAGAAAATATAGTACAAATAAATCATTTATATCTTTCTATCTTCAATATTTATGATCTCTGAAAAGTGATTTTTTTAGTCTACCCTGTACTTTTTTAAAAATATTGCATTGTAATATTTTTTTCTTGAATCCTTAAAATTAACTAATATGTAAACATTCATTCCTGTTGATTATTTGGTTAACTAACCATTTTGATGTAAAATACATGTAAAAAATAAGTTAAAACTAGAATGAATATCATAGTCCTAATAAATGTTAGAATGTTTACTTCCATAATTTAATAGTTTTGTACATCACAATATAAAAATAATTTGGGATTGAATCCCTTAGAATTGATATTGAATCAAATAAATATAACGAATTCAAAAGATCTAATAGCCTATAAAATTGGATTATATTTAATAATGGAATTATATTACATATTATTATAAGTTAACTCGTAAATATTTTTTAATCCATCAAAAATCATATTTATCTTATTTTTTCTGGTCCAATCAAGAATTACATATTCATTCTTTTCCATTTTTTTGAAAGGTGTCTCTATTTTACAACCATATAATGAATTCAAGTATCATATAACCACCTATAATTACTTTCTTTATTTGTATTCATCTTTAAAAAAATAATATGAAAAGAAGGAATGGAATCATTCGTAATTTTTTATTTTTTAATGAGAAATAAAAAAACAAAATGATCAATGCCATTTGACTTTTTATATAGAAATTGAAAGATGAATTGATGATTTCTTGATTGGATTTATTGGAAATGATAGGTCTCGAACTCACAACTTCCACCTTCATAGGGTGGTTCTCTAACTAATTGAACAACATTACCAGGTTTATTCTTTTTTACTATGACATACATACTCTTATTATGATTTCATTCAAAATTTTCTCTAGATTTGTTCAAAGTTAAATGGTGTAAGAGAGAAATAAAAAATGTATCTTGTTTTTCACATGGTTATTAATTTATTAGAAAGAACAACAATAAGGAATCCCTTAATATACTAATATATTGTTCTTAACTTTTATTATTTGTTAATTGATCTTGTTTTTTAAAATGAATATTATTAATTTTAAAATATATTATTTATTTTTACATTTTTTTACATGAAATTTACTTACATATCCAAATTTTATTCATTAGTATAATTAACAATATTATGTTTTTTTTGAAAAATATAATAAATAATTGATAATAAAATTGATAAAATGATTTTTTAATTTTCGTATCATGTTTTTAAAGAAAAATGAAAAAACGAGTCATTTGATAGATTAGAGATTGATTATTTGGTTGATCTCTATTTGAATCTATGTAGACAATTACAAATGAATTTACAATCTATCTGTATTAACCACTTGGGAGTTGACCTAGAAGTAATAATCAATATTTATAAGGCTTATAAACCCATGTTCAATTATTTTCATAGTACCTCTAGTGGAAGTGTAATCCTCACTACCTCCTTAAAAGAGAGATGTACTGAATCACTAGATGATGGGGTCATACTTACCCAACCATCCTGAACATATGATAACACATTGGACAGTTTTCTGAAATTTTAAATATTGATTATATGGTCAGTATGGCTACTATATCCTTTGGATATTTTTATTCATGATTTCATATCTATTTTTTTCAATTATATTTATTTACTAATTTTTGTTTGAATATATGAAAATGACTTATAAAATAAAATTATTATTTTTTAGAGAATATTTTTCACCAAAAAATAAAAACATAAAGGGTGAACCCTAGTATCTGTACCTTCTTCACCCATTATAAAGATATTAAACTGTTACATTTTTCAATTTAAATTTCATTTAATTATTTTTGAAGAAACTCAAATGAATAAAATTAGAGTCTATCATAAATTAAATATCTAATGTGTTTAGTTATTATTAGATTGGATAGAAAAATAGAATATATAATTTTTTACCCTAAAATCATTGAGTCAATAAAAAATTACATTCTAGAACTACATGAACTCTATTTTATTGAATATGACTTCATCTACATAATGAATTGGAGTCCCTTTTGACTCAATGGTAGACTAACACCATGGTAAGGCCTAAGTCAATAGTTCACATCTAATAAGGGGATTTCTTTTATAATCTGGTATTGTTTTTTATAAATAGTAAGTCATTTATTCTTTTGAAAAAAATATATCTTTAATAATTAAATTAACAAAAGAATTATTTATTCCGATCTTGAATGGATAAAATTACATGTTTTGTCTCATCCAATCAATCATTTTTATACCAATTAGAAAAATTAAAAAATTCAAAAATTGAGTGGATCTGATATATTCGAACATTATTCTCTCTACTATTCAGATATCTAATATCAGATATTTGAATTCAATAGAAATAAAATTGAAACAGTTCATTTATCTTTATTTTACAGCACAAGAATTGATCGATTTATGATTAAATAAATTTTTTATTTTTAAACGAGAATTTATTTTCACCTTTCAAAAAAATAAAATTTTAAAAAACAGTTATAATTTATAAATATGTTGTATGAAATATATGAAAAATATATGAATTAAATTTGAATGATATTATATAATTATAATGAATCAGTCATCAAGAGATTATATATACATATATGTATTTATATATATTACACATACATAAGATATACGAAGGGTTAATTATAAGTTAGACCCATCACACTTTTTTTCTTTGAAACAGTGCACAGGAAAGTTCAATGTATAAGAAATCATATAAAAAAAATACTCATAACCACCAAAAAAGAAGGTGTTAGGACAGAGTTGAATTTTTTATTGGAGGAACAAATGACTATTTCCCTTATAAAATTGACCAATGATAAAATTTATTTATTTGATATTATGAATTACAATCAATGCATTGATCATTTTTTATAGGTTACTACAGTCTCTTAATTATTCCTCATTCTTGTTTTACTCTTGGTGGATAGTTTATAGGTAAAACCGTTGTAACATCATGGTATACCCATGTATTGTCTAGTTCCTACTTCTAAGGTTGAAAATAATTAACCTTTATAGTTTCAACTCCTTAAAATAGTTTAGCACACCCTTTGTTGTTACTATAGATCCCATAATGAATATGAATGTTTGAAGATCCTTTATGGTGTTTTGTTGGTATTTTTTGTTAAAAATAACCTTCTATAAATGTTTTTTTAGGACTGGACCCAGTTCATCGATATGATTTTCTATAATAATGTAAAAAGATATCAAAATTTTTGACCCAAATACAAAGGGGGAGAAAAGTATTACATGTTTTTTTTCAGATAAAGGATAGCTGACTTAGTTAATTGGATGTTGATGTTGTTAGAATGATATGCGAGGAATGTTTTGTAGGGTTCCTAATTGAACACACAATTAGTCTCAGATCTATCAACATGATGTTGAAAATAAATTGGACATGATTTTTATTGGAATGTTTTGAGAATCTATTAAAGAAAGTCAGAGTGGTGTTGAATCGTGAGAAGTATGTTTCATGGGATTCCGAAATTTTAAAGTTCTTTAATATTAAACCATATGTTAGATTATGATTTACTGGTTTGTAATATTCAAATATCATAAGTTTTATGAAACAGAATAGATTCAAGACATATGATGAAAAGGGGGAGAAGAAGTGCTATTAATCATACAATATTTTGGATGGAGTGAAAGTAGGTGCTGGATGTAAGGGAATTCATAAATTTTTCTTATGGAAGCCAGATGATTCTTTTATACCCATGGAGTTCTCATAAATCATGAAAAACTTTAATGATAAAATATTTTTAAGCATGTAGAATATTGAACATCTTTGATATGATTGAATTATTTCTATAAATCCATACAATTAATATTAGATCTAGAAGAATCAAACATAGAAATTTTTAGAAGGCTTTTGATGTAAAATTGATGAAGTGTGAAGAGTATCTAATGAAGTTCCATTTTAATTAACTAACTAAATTTAATTGTAATCGTAATGTGTTATGGATGTTCCACGGAAGTGATTTGATGAAGTTCCTTAGTAAGTAGATATGGATGTTTAGTATTAATAAAAGAAGGAATTTCCATAGTAATTATCTAAGTAAGTTTCATTAATTAAGCTGAGAATGATCCATTAGATAGAATAAAAGGTAACAGGTTAAAAAATTTTGATTACTGAGAAGTATTAAGATTTTTCTAGAAGATTTTTTATGATATGAAGTGGTTAAATATGAAATTCAAATATTAGTAAATCTCAGAGGATTTTGAATTGGAGTATGTTTGGAAGGTTTTTAGTTTCCCACCTTTGTATTTATAGGGTTCCAATAAATAGAAGAATAATACATTCATACTTTTTGACCATTCACATGAGTGTTAAATGGGCTGTACTATAGAATTCAGGTCATAGATATCTTTTCAGACTGACACCTTTTTAAAAAGATGGACATCTGAATGATTTTTACCAGATTGAGGAAGAAAAGACTAAGAATATGAGCAGAGATTGAATAATGCAGATTGAGAAAGGGTTCATCATACATAGTATATCAATCCAAACCTCATTGGATAGAGATAATATAATCCATCCATATCAGAAATAGGATCGAGACAAAGAATTTTTGGATTAGTTTGAACAAAGTCTTTATTATTTTATTTTGGATCAATTTTTTGTAAGAAAACACTGTAAACTAATGGAATTCAATATAATCATTCATATCTGGAGATATAAGGTCTCAAATGGGAGTTGGAATAAGTTTTATTCAATTCAACATAACAGTGAATTTCCATATACCTAAGGGTATGTCTATTGAACCGATGTTGGTTCTCACAATAAGGATGAACCTTGTAAATCTCAGGTACTTTACTTGATGTCATAACATTTCATGAATTATTATTTTATAAAAGATGATATGGTAATAAAATTTAACATGTTTGAGGGGTACTATTTCTAAAAGTATTGACACTTATAAAAAGTATAAAAATCATTGAACTCAGCCCCCTCTCAGTTGTTATTTTATCCTTTGTAAATTCAATTGGTATCAGATGGAAGATTCCCTTTTTGTGTCCTTATCATGGATAATCCTAATTTTTTCAACAATAGTGTAATTCCTACATTTTATGGAAATAATTTTTATGGTTGGAATAACATGATGATTCCATATCTCCAATCTCTTGTCCTTGATGTTTTTGATCCTATTACAATTTTTCCACCTATAGAGAAATATTCTCTAATGATGTTTAACGACATGATAAATATTGATGTTGATGGAAGGGATACAATTTTTATCATTATGTTCTTATCATATAATATTTATATTATGGTGATGGGTCTCAAAGCATCAAAGTGTATATGGGACAAGATAGAATTTATTTTTGAAGGGAATACTAAAGTGAAGGAAGTAGAGCTACAAATATGGCTTAGTAATTATGAAGACCTAAGAATGAGAGACGAATAAACTATGAATAAATAATTCACCAGAGTAAATGAAATTATTTACAAAATCATAGGATTCATAGATGTCCTATAAGATTCTACAACTGTGAAGAAACTTTTGATAAATTTTCAGATAGTTTTAATTATGAAATTTCCTCTACAGAAGAGGAAGATGATTTATCTCTTAGTGTGTTTCATAACTTTCATGATTATTATAAAATTTGAAAAACTACAATGTTCAAAAATAATATTAAATAAGAAAAAAATTTAAGCTATTATAAAAATGATAACTCAATATATTAAAGATTTTGATCCCTGTTACTCTGAAGATAAAGAGGACGATGAGTTGATTGAAAAAATCGTGTCTCTTATATAAAAGAACTATCAAAGATGGATAGAAAAGTATGAAGTTGAAATTAATTTCAAATGTTTTGAGTGTGGTGGAATTAGATAGTTTTCTATAAATTTGATTAAGAATATTTTTATATAATATCAAGATGATTCTAATGAAAAAACCTCTATAGAAGATGCAACACCCGAGATTTTTATGAGAAATGTTTTGTTTTTATATACATCATCAAAGGAATATTTCACTACACACAACAATAGCTTCTCTTTCTTTACAAGCAATCACGACCATCCTTGATAGCTTGCATTGTACACAATACCAAGTTTCACTAAACAAGGATATGCTATTAAAATATTATTAAAACTAGTCGTTATGAATAGTAATACCCACTTTCTGAAATTTTATAAATTTTATCTCTCAAAATGGAATTCATTTTTGGATTCGGAATATCGAAATTATCCTAGGGTGATATTTTGGTATTTTTCTGAAAACATTCAATTTTTTATGAATAGTGAAAACCCTAGGTTACTATTTAAAAACCGACTTTTTATTTAAATAATTTTTTATTTTATTTAAATTTATTATAGGTCAAAATTGATACATAATAACTACATAAGTTCAATGTAATTCATTGGAGTCATATTATAATAATTTTAGATATATAATAATTTTATTGAACTTTTTACCGTCTTTTACCAACCTTCTAGGAGAGTTTGAAAATTTACATAAAACTTAATTTTACCGCTTCTGTGAGTGGAATTTAGAAAACCCGAGAGACATAGATTATATTAAGGATTAAAATGTGGTTCAATAAGATAATATTTATTTTTGGTGAATAGTAACGTTTTACTTATTTTTATCACGGTTAAAAGTAAATAAGGTAATTAAGGGTAAAAATGATATTATTATTACCCTAACACATGTCCTAATTCTATTGGATAAGATTAATTCGACCAAAAACAACCTTAGGAATAAAATATGACCATTTAGGTCCACTTGGATTAGATTGGGACATTTAATATTATTTTATTTAAAGAAGTGTTAAAATAGTTAAAATCAAATTTAACAACTAACACATTTTTAATATAGGGTTATAAATAAAATTAATTCGACTATAAATATTCATTATAAATATAAAACTATTTCCTACAAAATGGTATTTTATTTATAATTTTTATACTCAAAATAATTTAATTTATTAATGACACAATGATGATGCAGTAATTACCTTATTAAGGAAATATTAACATAATTGATATTATAAATACCAAAATAAATGTAATTTGAGATTTTTAAGGAATTAAACTAATTTTATAAGTTAATATGACATATTAGTATTGATTTAATTAACTGTTTTCGAACTAATCATGCTGTTATGATATTCACCAAAATAAATTACCAAATAGTGTCAAAATTGACATAAAATAGTTTTTAAAACAAATATTATATTATTAATTGTTATTTTATTCCTAAAAATCTAAGGTTCGGAAAAATGACTTTGATAAAGTTATATATATTAATAATTAACAACTTGGGGTTCGTTTGGATTGTTATAGTAAGTTTATTAACCTTATAGTGTACGAAGACAAGAAGTCACGGTAAAAGTTAAATTATTTAACTTAGAGTTAAATCTAAATGATAAGGTTAAAATAGTAACCTAAACTTTTCTAAAAACCATTGGTTGAGATTATTTCGACCCATCCCTACCTTAGCTTCGAAATAAATCAATTTGGAGCTATTAAAAACCGAATATGACTTTATAATAAAATAATATTTTAAGTTTTTCCTAAGGTTCCCCTCTCCTCCCTTATAAAAGGGCACCTCCTCCGTCTCTCCCTCACACCACTTTGAACCTTCAAGATCGGCTAACCCCTGAAAATTTCTCTTATTCAATTCGATAGAAACATCATAGAGGTCCTGGTCTTCTTCAAAGACCATATTTAGTGCCCTAAGAGGAGGTTAAGAAGAGGCGCTTCAAAAAAGAGGTAATGTCCGTTACCGATTCATTCAACTTTATTTCTTCTTCTACTTCTTCTTCTTTAGTTGTTTCATTATTAAGTAATAACATCAGTATCACTAATATAATTATATGTTATTATAAATACGAAACAACCCAATTTCATCTTCTATCCATCCTACAGAAAACAAAATCACCGCGCGTGCGTACGTACGGAATACCGTCTCCACACCGCGGTGTAATCCGTTTTCCACCACAACCTTAATTGGATGGGTATAATGGTGTAGATAATAACTATATATAATTATTTTAAATTGATATTGTTTATGAAACAGTATACATACACTTCAATACAATTCCATGATCATGGGAACGATATCATCGCTCGTGAGTACGTACGGCATACCGTCTCCACGATGTGATGCGACTCGTTTTACATGATCTTAATTACATAATGATTATATAAATAAATTTAATGAATAAATATGGTATATATTACACTAATAAAATTCAGTAAATTAGGCATCTATGACCTAAAAATAAGAATAATAATTTATTTGACAAAACACGCATAAGAACAAAAAGAAATAAACACCTGAAAAACAAGTACCAATGAAATATTACTAATATGAAGCTAATAAGATGACCATATATGATATAATAACAATTATTAAGATTCTGGAATAAGTCAATAACATTATTCAAATCATTATATAGGAGGTTCCGAAACATACAAAGCAAATCAGACCTAAGGTAAGGGAAAATCTCACAATCTCATTTTTATCCGAGATTTCTTATACTTCGGTATTTACTAGGGCATATGTATCATCCAAAACCATGTTTTCTAAATATTTAATATTATTAATATTCTCATACAATTGAATAAATACAATTTACCCATTGGTTAGGTTTTAGTAAAATATATGAAAGGAATCTTTGGTCATTTTTAGTACGAGGTGCTTTTTGACTTTTCCGACAAAAGTACGAGGAGAATGTTATTTTTATCTTATACTACATGAAAGGATTTTTATGATTTCATAGAAAATTATTTCCATGAAGCCTCCTTTACAAGTTTTCAAGTTTATTTTTAACAAAATTATTTTATTTAAAAATTGTATGACATGTTAAGAAAGGAAAAATGTTTTTGAAGTAGAAAGGATATTTTCCTTAAGAATGGAGTTCAAGAGTTTTATCAAAATTATTTTTCATCTAAGATAATATAGGGTTCTGTTTCTATCACTATTTTTATATTTATTTGATTATGTTATGATGGAATTATTTTTATAATGTCTTTTTATCTTATATGGATTATGTTATAATGGCATGATGTTTAAGAATCCCATTTTTATTACATGGGTTATGCTATGATGTATGATTTATGATCTTGTGGAACACATAAGAATGGTATCATTATGAGATGGGTGGGACCTATATCTCCCTCCAATTCATTTGGTAATGGTTTATATCTCATGGGATAGACATGGCTGGAATGGAAGGTTAATCCAGTTCAGTGAAACATGACTGAAATAAGGAGTGAACTCAGTTCAGAAATAGACTTTGTCCGCTAAGATAGTCTTGAAAATTAGTCTTGACTACTAAGAAATGATTCTCTATGATTATGTGTGTATGCCACAAAGTTTCATGATTTGTATTATGATTTTTGGGATTACATTTCACCACTATGATTTATCCCATGTTATGATATTATGATCTCTTTTGCAGGTTAAGATTTTCAAAATTCTATGTTCTTATGAACATGATATTTCCTTTGTTTACCCTTACTGAGCATTTGAGCTCACCCTTTTGTATGTTTTCTTTCCCCAGGTCAGGAAGAAGGTTATTAAGTAGGATATGAAAAAAATGGACTCTAGATATGATGAAATAAATGGGTGACAATGTAGATGCTTTATGAACCAGTTGTTTATGTTTCCCAGTTTCTAAAGACATTATACCTATACGGTCCTTTCATGGTTTTGTTATATGTTGTAATAAGTGTGCTTCAATTTTGAAGTAATAATAATGTATGTAAAGTATGGGTCATTATAGTTGGTATCAGAGGAAAGGTATAGTCAACCATTGGAAACTAGGATATGAAAGCCTTAGAAAGAACCCAAAGGATAAGTCTAAGCATAGAACACAATCTTCATGTTTTAGAAATGGCCATGAATAACGTATGTTAAGACCTTAAGTGTGAAATTTTATTCTTGATTATGTGGTTTTCCTATTATAATTAGTGTTTCTCACACTATTCATCTTGGTTTTAGTCAATGGCTGGAACCAGAAGGAACCATGTTAATGATGAATGCGATAAGAAATGCAATGATTGCCCCCCTGAGAAACCAAACGTTATGGGAGATGGAATGAAAAATCTTGTAGCCATGGTCACACATCTTTCTCAATCTAGGAATCATGCTTGACTTCCAAACGAGAAAATGAAGGAGCAAAATTCTGTTGAATCCTTCATGAGGCAACATCCACCTTCATTCAGTGGGTCTACTGATCCATTAGGGGCTGAACAATGGATCAGTACCACTAAAAAGATATTTTCAGTTCATCAATGTTTTGAACATGATAAAGTCATCTTAGAAAATTATCTTTTGGAAGGTGAAGCTGATCAATGGTGGAATCTTATCAAGAATATGAGGCCAAGAGATGAAATTGAGTCCATGGAATGGGATGAGTTCAAGAACATATTTTTCAATAAGTAATTCCCTCGTATTCTTCGAACAAATATGGAGAAGGAGTTTCTTGAAATGAAGCAAAAGGATGATGAATCGGTTGGTACCTACGAAGAAAATTTTACAGGACTTGCAAGCTACGCTTCTGGGATTATTATCCAACCTGAGAGTAAGATTGATCGATTCTTTAGTGGCTTAAAACCAAGTCTTCGAAGGGCGTTAGCCATAAGGGACTTCAATAGCTATGGGGAAATCGTTCGATGTGCTCTCAAGGTTACGAGGGATATTGGAGTAACCCATCAGTTATATGGGTTTGATAAGAAGAGGAAAATGGAATTAAATGGAAAATCTAAAGAGCACACTGAAAATAAGATGATTTTTCCCTTATGCTCAAAGCATGGAAAGAAACATGGAGGGAGTTATCTTAAAGGGACAAGTAAATGTTTCAAATGTGTAAGGGAAGGTCATCATGAATTTGAATGCCACAATGATGGGATGAAGATGTCTAGTGTTGCGAAAAAAGAAATTTCTACACAGAGTGCACCTCCTACACTTCAATGTTACAAGTGCAAGGAAACGGGGCATTATGCTAATCAATTCCCTAATCCAAGGGTTGTTGATGATGATCGACGTCGACAAACTCTTAAGGATAAAGAGAAAGGAAAGTCACATGCAATTTATTTCAGTGATGTGGAGTACGATAACGAAGTGGTGAAAGGTACACTTACCATCCACTCTAAAGTAGAAAATGTTTTATTTGATTCTGGATCCACCCACTCTTTTATTTCTGAAGAATTTTCTATGGGTATCGCCTTATTACCTCAACAATTAGATGTTGAGTTAGCTATGACAACCCTCAATGGCACAACAATCGCATCAAAAGTTTATAGTTCATCTCCGATTGAAGTTTGTGGGAAAGTGCTTCCTGAAAATCTTGTGATCCTTCCTATAGTGTAATTTCATGTGATTCTTGGCATGGATTGGATTTCTTTATATGGAGCTCATATCAATTTCCAAAGAATGTAAGTCACATTTCATATTCCAGATCAATCTATGATCATCTATCAATGCAAGGATGAACATCACCTTCCAGTGAAATTTCATCCATCCTATGGGTCTTGATTCCACTAAATGAAGGTTATTTATCTCAAATGGTTGGAGAGAAACTCATGATTAAGAATATTCCCATTTTACCGGAGTTTGATGATGTCTTTCTGGAGGAATTTCCTAGTCTTCCTCCAAATCGTGATGTTGAGTTTTCAATAGAACTCATACCGGGTGCTTTACCTATTTCAAAGAAACCTTATAGAATGGACCCAATTGAGTTGCAGGAATTGAAGAAGAAACTCCAAGAGAATCTTGATAAGGGATTCATACACCCTAGTGCATCACCTTACGGAGCACCTATTCTGTTTGTTACAAAGAAGGATAGATCAATGAGAATCTGCATTGATTATCGAGAACTTAACAAGATCACTATCAAGAACAAATATCCTATCCCGTGCATTGATTACTTATTTGACCAACTAAACGGAGCTCAATACTTTTACAATATTTATCTTTGTCCAGGGTATCATTAATTAAGGGTCAAAAGGGAGGATATACCAAAAACGGATTTCCGTACAAGGTATGGACACTATGAACTTATATTGATTCCATTTGGTCTTAATAATTCCCCTGCTATATTCATGGATCTGATGAATAGAGTCTTTAGAGATTATCTTGATCAGTTTGTGGTAGTCTTTATAGATGATATTCTTGTCTATTAAAAGGGCAAGGAAGAACATGAAGATCACTTGAGAATTGTATTGAAGACCCTAAAAAAGGAGAAGCTTTATGCCAAATTTACCAAGTGTGAATTTTGTCTTCAAAAAGTTTCATTTTTGGGTCACATAATCTCAAAAGAGGGGATATCTGTGGACCAAGCAAAAACAGAGGTTATCGAATGATGGTCGAGACCAACAATAGTAACTAAGATCCGATGTTTTCTTGGTTTTTCTGGATATTATCGACATTTTGTGAAATATTTTTCATGATTATCTAATCGACTCACCAGGTTGACTCGAAAAGGAGTTATGTTCGATTGGATGGAGGAGTGTGAATAGAATTTCAAGGGGTTAAAAAGAAGGTTATCCAGTGCACCCGTGCTCACACTTCCGTGTAGTGGAGAAAGGTTTGTGATCTATAGTGATGCATCCAAGAAAGGATTGGGATGTGTTCTCATGCAAAACGATATGGTGATATCTTATTTTTCACGACAGTTGAAAATCCATGAGCAAAATTACCCAACTCATGATTTGGAGTTAGCTGTGGTAATATTTGCATTAAAAATATGGATGCATTATCTTTATGGTGAAAGGTGTGATATTTATACTGATCATAAAAGTTTAAAGTATATTTTCAAAAAAAGGAGCTGAATATGCACCAAAGAATATGGTTGGATCTGATTAAGGATTACGACTGCTCAATTCATTATCACCATGGGAAAGAAAACAAGGTGGCAAATGCATTATGTCGACAAGACCGTGCTATCTTATCCATGATGAGGATCACAAAAGATCCAATATTTACTGATTTAAAAAGGATAGATCTTGGAATTATAATGGAAGGGGAAAAATCTTATCTTTCTCAAATGAATGTTCAACCATCTATACATGTAAAGATTAAAGAGGAACAAAAAGAATATGTACAGTTACAAAAGAAGGTGAGAAATGCTCCTGAATTCAACCTTGATTATGATGGGATAATAAGGTTCAGGAATTGGTTTTGTGTTCCTCACATCCTAGAATTAAAGAAGGAGCTACTGGATGAGGCTCATAGTTCTTCATTCTCTATTCATCATGGAAGCACTAAGATGTATAGGGACCTGAAAGAGTACTTCTGGTGGGATGGCATGAAAAGAGATGTGGCTGAATATGTCTCTCGATGCTTGGTTTGTCGGCAAGTTCAAGTTGAGAGACAAAAGGCTAAGGGGATGTTACAACCATTGCCCATACCTGAATGGAACTGGGAAAACATCACTATGGACTTTTTCACCGGACTTCCTAAAACATCCAAAGGAAATAATGCTATTTGGGTCATAGTTGATCATCTTACGAAGAAGGCACACTTCATTGCTATTAGAGAAGATTTCTCTCTGGATCAGCTTGCCAGGATATATGTAAAGGAAGTGGTAAGATTGCATGGAGTACCACTTTATATTATATCTGATCAGGATCTGAGGTTTACCTAAAATTTTTGTTGAAGTCTTTAGCATACTCTAGATACAGAGTTGAGTTTCAGCACTGCTTATCATCCTCAGATAGACGGTCAGTCTGATAGAACAATTCAAGCTCTAGAAGATATATTAAGAGCTTTCTCTATGGATTTCCAAGGTGTTTGGGAACAAAACCTACCTTTGGTGGAATTTTATTATAATAAAAGATTTCACTCCAGTATTCAGATGGATCCTTATGAAGCTCTCTATGGAAAGAAATGCACGACTCCAACTTGCTGGGATGAAGTTGGGGAAAGAAAGCTATTAGGACCTGATCTTGTTGACGAGATGGAAAAAAGGTCTGATCTATTTAACAACACATAAGAGCAGCTCAGAGTCGACAAAAAGGTTATGCCGACAACCAAAGAATAGACCTAGAGATTGAAGTGGGTGATAAAGTGTTTTTACAAATATCTCCATGGAAGAGAGTAATGAGATTTGGGAAGAAGGGAAATCTGAGCCATAGGTATATCGGTCCTTTCAAAATACTGGATCGTTTTGGGAAGGTAGCTTACCGATTGGCGCTTCCACCAAATATCTCTCAAGTTCATGATGTGTTCCATGTATCACTCCTGAGAAAGTACATACTTGATCCGTCACATGTACTAAGCTCAGAAGTTGTACCACTGAAGCAAGATCTTTCTTATAAAGAACAACCAATAGAGATTCTGGATCATAGCGAAAAAGTTATATGGAACAAGACCACTCGCTTGGTGAAAGTTTTATGGTGGAACCACCAATTAGAATAAGCTACATGGGAGCTTGAGGATATGATGAGGGAGAGGTATCCTCATCTGTTTGTTACAAAGTGAAGAATTTCGATGGCAGAATTCATTTTGAGGGGGTAGAATGTAACACCCGAGATTTTTATGAGAAATATTTTGTTTTTATATACATCATCAAAGGAATATTTCAATACACGCAACACTAGCTTGGCTTTCTTTACACGCAATCGCCACCTTCCTCGATAGCTTGCGTTGTACACAATACCGAGTTTCCCTATTCAACGATATGATATTAAAATATTATTAAAACTGGCAGTTATGTATAGTAATACCCACTTTTTGAAAGTTTATAAATTTTATCTTTCAAAATGGACTTCATTTTTAGATTCAAAATATCGAAATTATCCTAGGGTGAAATTTTGGTATTTTTCTGAAAAATTTCAATTTTTGATAAATAGTGAAAAAACTCGGTTACTGTTTAAAAACCGACTTTTTATTTAAATAATTATTTATTTTATTTAATTTTACTTTAGGTAAATATTGATACATAATACCTATATAAGTTCAATGTAATTTATTGGAGTCATTTTATAATAATTTTAGATATATGATTTTTTTGAACTTTTCATCTTCTTTTACTCACCTCCTAGGAGAGTTTGAAAATTTACATAAAAATTAATTTACCGCTTCTGTGAGTGGAATTTCGAAAATCCGAGAAACATGGTTTATATCAAGGAGTAAAATGTTGTTCAATAAGATAAAAATAATTTTTGGTGAATAGTAACTTTTTACTTATTTTTACCAGGGATAAAAGAAAATAGGGTAATTAATGGTTAAAATGATATTATTATTACCCTAACACATGTCCTAATTCCATTGGATAAGTTTAATTCGACCAAAAAAAACCTTAGGAATAAAATATGACCTTTTAGGTCCACTTGGATTAGATTAGGACATTTAATATTATTTTATTTAAAGAAGAGTTAAAATAGTTAAAATCAAAGATTAACAACTAACACATTTTTAATATAGGGTTATAAATAAAATAAATTAGACTATAAATAATCATTAGAAATCTAAAAATATTTCCTACATAATGGTAATTTATTTTTAATTTCTAGACTTAATATAATTTAATTTATTTATGACACAATGATGATGCAGTAATTACCTTATTAAGGAAATATTAACAAAATTGATATTATAAATACCAAAATAAATGTAATTTGAGACTTTTCATGAATAAAACTAATTTTATTGGTTAATATTACATATTAGTATTGATTTAATTAACTTTTTAGAACTAATCATGTTGTTATATGTTTCACAAAAATCTATAACCAAATAGTGTCAAAATTGACATAAAATAGTTTTTAAAACAAATATTATATTATTAATTGTTATTTTATTCATAAAAATATATGATTAGGCCAAATTACATAGATAAAGTTATATATATTAATAATTAACAACTTGGGGTTAGTTTGGCTTGTTATAGTAAGTTTATTAACCTTATAGTGTAAGAAAACAAAAAGGCACGGTAAAAGTTAAATTATTTAACTTAGAGTTAAATCTAAATGATAAAGTTAAAATAGTAACCTAAACTTGTCTAAAACACATTGGTTGAGAGTATTTCTACCCATCCCCTCCTTAACTTTGAAATAAATCAATTTGGATCTATTAAAAATCAAATACGACTTTATAATAAAATAATATTTTAAGTTTTTCCTAAGGTGCCCCTCTCCTCCCTTATAAAAGGGCACCTCCTCCCTCTCTTCCTCACACCACTTTGAGCCTTAAATCTAGTCCATCCCCTGCCCATATCTCTTATTAACTTCCTTATAAACATCCTAGAGGTTCTGGTATTCTTCAAAGACCATCTTTAGTTCCCTAAGAGGAGGTTAAGAAGAGGCGCTTCAAAGAAGAGGTAATGTCCGTTACCGATTCTTTCAACTTTATTTCTTCTTCTGCTTCTTATTATTTTGTTGTTTCATTAGAAGTAATAAAATAAGTATCACTCATATAATGATATGTTATTATAAATATAAAACAACCCTATTTCACCTTCTATCCATCCAATGGAAAATGAAAGCACCGCACGTGCGTACGTAGGGAATACCGTCTAATCGCCGTGGTGTAATCTGCTTCCCACCACCAACTTACTTGGATGGGTATAATGGTGTATAGAATAACTTTATATGATTATTGTAAAGTGATATTTATTCTGAACTAGTATACATACACTTCAATACAATTCCATGATCATGGGGACGATATCATCGCTCGTGCGTACGTACGACCTAACGTCTCCACGATGTGATGCGACTCGTTCTACATGATCTTCATTACATAATGATTATATAAATTAATTGAATGAATAAATATGGTATATATTACACTAATAACATTATTTAAATGAGGTATCTATGGCCTAAAAATAAGAATACGAATTTATTCGACAAAACACGCATAAGAACAAAAAGCAATAAACACCAGAATAACAACTAGCAATGAAATATTACTGATACGAAGCTAAAAATATGACCATATATGATATCATAACAATGATTAAGATTCTAGAATAAGTCAATAACATTATTTAAATCATTATACATGAGGTTCCGACACGTACAAAGAAAATTGGACATAAGTTAAGGGAAAATCTCCCTATCTCATTTTTATACGAGATTACTTATACTTTGGTATTTACTGGGGCATATTTATGATATACATCCATGTTTTCTCAATATGTAATATTATTTCTATCCTCCTACAATTGATTAAATCTAATTTACCCATTGGTTAGTTTCTATTAAAAGATATCAAAGGATTCTTTGGTCGTTTTTAGTACAAGGTACTTTTTGACTTTTCCGACAAAAGTACAAGGAGAATGTTATTTTTAACTTATACGGCATGAAAATATTATTATAATTTCATAGAACATTATTTCCATGAAGCTTCCTTTACATGTAATCAAGTTTATTTTTAATCAACTTATTTTAGTTAAAAATTGTATGACATGTTACGAAAGAGAAAATGTTATTGAGGTAGAAAGTATATTTTCCTCAAGAATGGAGTTCAAGCATTTTATCAATATTATTTTCCATATAAGATAATACAGGGTTCTGTTTCTATCCCTATTTTTACATTGATTTGATTATGTTATGATGGAAATATTTTTATACTGTCTTTTTATATTATATGAATTATGTTATGGTGGAATGATGTTTAAGAATCCCATTTTTATTACATGGGTTATGCTATGATGTATGATTTATGGTCTTGTGGAACACAAAATAATGGTATCATTATGAGATGGGTGGGACCAATATATCCCTACAATGCATTGGGTAATGGTTTATATCACATGAGATAGACATGGTTGGAATGACAGGTTAATCCAGTTCAGTGAAACAGGACTGAAATAAGGAGTGAACTCAGTTCAGAAATGGACTTTGTCCGCTAAGATAGTCTTGGCAATAAGTCTTGACTACTAAGAAATGATTCTCTATGATTATGTGTGTATGCCACAAAGTATCATGATTTGTGTTATGATTGGTGGGATTACATTTCACTATTATTATTTATCCCATGTTATGATATTATGATCTCTTTTGCAGGTTAAGATTTTTGAAATGCTATATTCTTATGAATATGATATTTCATTTGTTTACCCTTACCGAGCATTTGATCTCACCCTTTTGTATGTTTTCTTTCCCCAGGTCAAGAAGAATGTTATTAAGTAGGATATTCCAAAAATGGACTCTAGATATGATGAAATAAATGGGAGACAATGTAGATGCTTTATGAACCAGTTTTTTATGTTTCCCAGTTTCTAAAGACACTATACCTATATGACCCTTTCATGGTTTTTTTATATGTTGTAATAAGTGTGCTTAAATTTTGAAGTAATAACAATGTATGTAAAGTATGGGTCATTATAGTTGGTATCATAGGAAAGGTATAGTCAACCTTTGGAAACTAAGATGCGAAAGCCTTAGTAAGATCCCCAAGGATAATTCTAAGCATAGAACACAATCTTCATGTTTTCGAAATGGCCATGAATAACCTATGATAAGACCATAAGTGTGAAATTTTATTCTTGATTATGTGGTTTTCCAATTATAATTAGTGTTTATCACACTATTATTCTTGGTTTTAGTCAATGGCTGGAACCCAAAGGAACCATGTTAATGCTGAATGCGATGGGCAATGCAATGATTGTCCCCCTGAGAAACCAAATGTTATGGGAGCTGGAATGCAAAATATTGTATCCATGATCACACAACTTTCTAAATATATGAATCATGTAGGACTTCCAAACGAGCAAGGGAAGGAGCAAAATTCTGTTGAATCATTCTTGAGGCAGCTTCCACCTTCATTCAGTGGGTCTACTGATCCATTAGTGGCTAAACAATGGATCAGTACCACTGAAAATAAATTTTCACTTCTTCAATGTTCTGAACATGATAAAGTCATCTTAGCAGTTTATC
This sequence comes from Viscum album, assembly GCA_963277665.1. Lineage (NCBI taxonomy): Eukaryota > Viridiplantae > Streptophyta > Magnoliopsida > Santalales > Viscaceae > Viscum > Viscum album. The sequence continues at coordinate 398,478,479 of OY728127.1, read as the reverse complement.
GTTTGGAAGGTGAAGCTGATCAATGGTGGAATCTTATCAAGAATATGAGGCCAATAGATGAAATTGATTCCATGGAATGGGACGAGTTCAAGAACTTATTTTTCAATAAGTACTTCCCTCGTATTCTTCAAACAAAGATGGAAAGAGAGTTTCTTGAACTAATGAAAAAGGATGATGAATCGGTTGGTACCTACGAAGAAAATTTTACAAGACTTGCAAGGTATGCTTCTGGGATTATTATCCAACCTGAGAGTAAGATTGATCTATTCTTTAGTGGCTTAAAACATAGTCTTCGAAGGGTGTTAGCCATAAGGGACTTTAGTATCAAAGAGGAAGTCGTTCGATGTACTATCAAGGTTGAGATGGAGATTGGAGTAAGCCATCAGTCATATGGGTGTGATAAGAAGAGGAAAATGGAATTCAAAGGAAAATCTAAAGAGCACACTAAAAAGAAGATGGGTTTTACCTTATGCTCAAAGTGTGGAAAGAAACATGGAGGGAGTTATCTTAAAGGGACAAGTAAATGTTTCAAATGTGGAAAGGAAGGTCATCGGGCATTTGAATGCCGCAATGATGGGAAGAAGATGTCTACTGATGCGTACAAAGAAAATGCTACACAGAGTGCACCTCTTACACTTCAATGTTACAAGTGCAAGGAAATGGGGAATTATTATAATCAATTCCCTAAACCAAGGGTTGATGATGATGATCGACGTCCACAAACTCTTAAGGCTAAAGACAAAGGAATGTCACATGCAATTTCTATCAGCAATGTGGAGTACAATAATGAAGTGGTGAAAGGTACACTTACCATCCAATATAAAGTAGAAAATATTTTATTTGATTCTGGATCCACCCACTCTTTTATTTCTGAAGAATTTTATAAGGGTATCGTCGTATTACCTCAACAATTAGATGTTGAGTTAGCTGTGATAACTCCAAATGGCACAACAGTCGCATCAAAAGTTTATAATTCTTCTCCAATTGATGTTTGTGGGAATGTGCTTCCTACAAATCTTTTGATCCTTCCTATAGTGGAATTTGATGTGATTCATGGCATGGATTGGATTTCTTTATATGGAGATCATATCAATTTCCAATGAAGGGAGGTCACATTTCATATTTTAGATCAGTCTATGATCGTCTATCGATGCAAGAATGAACATTGTACGAGTGTTTGATGATGTCTTTCCGGAGGAATTGCCTGCTCTTCCACAAAATCGTGAATTTGAGTTTTCAATAGAACTCATACCAGGTGCTTTACCTATTTCAAATACACCTTATATAATGGACCCAATTGAGTTGCAGGAATTGAAGAAGCAACACCGAGAGAATCTTGATAAGGTATTCATACGCCCTAGTGTGTCACCTTGGGGAGCACCTATTCTGTTTGTTAAGAAGAAAGATGGATCAATGAGAATTTTCATTTATTATCGGGAACTTAAAAAGATCACTATCAAAAACAAATATCCTCTCCCATGCATTGATGACTTATTTGACCAACTACCCGGAGCTCAATACTTTTCAAAGATTGATCTTTGTTCAGGGTATCATCAATTAAGGGTCAAAAGGGAGGATATACAGAAAACAACTTTCCGTACAAGGTATAGACACTATGAATTTATAGTGATTCCATTTGGTCTTACTAATTCCCCTGCTATATTCATGGACTTGATGAATAGAGTCTTTAGAGAATATCTTGATCAGTTTATGGTAGTATTTATAGGCGATATTCTTGTCTATTCAAAGAGAAAGAAAGAACATGAAGATCACTTGAGAATTGTATTGACGACCCTGAGAATAGAGAATCTTTATGCCAAATATACCAAGTTTTAATTTTTCCTTCAAAAAGTTTCATTTTTTGGTCACATAATCTCAAAAGAGGGGATATCTGTGGACCCAGAAAAAACAGAGGTTATCGAAAGGTGGTCGAGACCAAAAAAAGTAACTAAGATCCGATGTTTTCTTGGTTTTTCTGGATATTATCGACGTTTTGTGAATTATTTTTCATGATTATCTAATCCACTCACCAGGTTGACTCGAAAAGGAGTTAAGTTCGTTTGGACGGAGGAGTGTAAAGAGAATTTCAAGGAGTTAAAAAGAAGGTTATCCAGTGCACCTATTCTCACACTACCTTGTAGTGGAGAACGGTTTGTGATATATAGTGATGCATCCAAGAAAGGATTGGGGTGTGTTCTCATGTAAAAAGATATGGTGATAGCTTATGCCTCACGACAGTTGAAAATCCATGAGAAAAATTAACCAACTCATGATTTGGAGTTAGCTGCGGTAATCATTGCATTAAAAAAATGGAGGCATTATCTTTATGTGGAAAGGTGTGATATTTATATTGACCATAAAAGATTAAAGTATATTTTCACACAAAAGAAGATGAATATGCACCAAAGAAGATGGTAGGAGCTGATTAAGGATTACGACTCCTCAATTCATTATCACCCTGGGAACGCAAACAAGGTGGCAGATGCATTAAGTCGATATGAACATGCTTGCTTATCCATGACGAGGATCAGAAAAGATCCAATATTTATGGATTTAAAAAGGATGGATCTTAGAATTATAATGGAAGGTGAAAAATCTTATCTTTCTCAAATGAATGTTCAACCATCTATACATGTAAAGATTAAAGAGGCACAAAAAGAAGATGTAGAGTTACAAAAGAAGGTGAGAAATATTTCTGAATTCAACCTTGATTGTGATGGAATAATAAGGTTCAGGAATCGGGTTTGTGTTCCTCCCATCCCAGAATTAAAGAAGGAGCTACTGGATGAGGCTCATAGTTCTTCATTCTCTATTCATCCTAGAAGCACGAAGATATATAGGGACCTAAAAGAGTACTTCTGGTGGGATGGCATGAAAAGAGATGTTGCTGAATATGTCTCTGGATGCTTGGTTTGTCAGCAAGTTAAAGCCGAGAGACAGAAGTCTAATGGGATGTTACAAACATTTCCCATACCTAAATGGAAATGGGAAAACATCATTATGGACTTTGTCACCGGACTTCCTAAAACATCCAAAGGCAATAATGCTATCTGGTTCATAGTTGATCTTCTTACGAAGACGGCACACTTCATTGCTATTAGAGATGATTTCTCTCTAGATCAGCTTGCCAAGATACATGTAAAGGAAGTGGTAAGATTGCATGGAGTTCCACTTTCTATTATATCTGATCGGGATCCGAGGTTTACCTCAAAGTTTTGGTGAAGTCTTTAGCAGACTCTGGATACATAGTTGAGTTTCAGCACTTCTTATCATCCTCAAACAGACGGTCAGACTGAGAGAACAATTCAAACTCTAGAAGATATGTTAAGATATTTCTCTATGGATTTCCAAGGTGGTTGGGATCAACACCTACCTTTGGTGGAATTTTCTTATAATAATATCTTTCACTTCAGTATTTAGATGGCTCCACATGAAGCTCTCTATGGAAATAAATGCAGGAATCCAACTTGCTGGGATTAAGTTGGGGAAAGAAAGCTATTAGGACTTGATCTTGTTGATGAGATGGAAAAAAAGGTCTGATCTATTCAACAACAAATAAGAGCAGATTAGAGTTGACAAAAAGGTTATGCCGACAACCAAAGAAAAGATCTATAGTTTGAAGTGGGTGATAAAGTGTTCTTACGAATATATTCTTGGAAGAGAGTAATGAGATTTGGGAAGAAGGGAAAGCTAAGCCCTAGGTATATTGGTCCTTTCAAAATACTGGATCATGTTGGGAAGGTAGCTTACCGATTGGTGCTTCCACAGAATCTCTCTCAAGTTCATGATGTGTTCCATGAATCACTCCTGAGAAAGTACATACCTAATCCTTCACATGTACTAAGCTCAGATGTTGTACCGCTGAAGCAAGATCTTTCTTTTGAAGAACTGCCAATAGAGATTCTGGATCGTAGAAAAAAAGTTCTGAGGAACAATACCACTCGCTTGGTGATAGTTTTATGGAGGAACCACCAATTAGAAGAAGCTACATGGGAGCTTGAGGAAATTATGAGGGAGAGGTATCCTCCTCTATTTGTTATAAAGTGATGAATTTTGAGGGAGAAATTCATTTTAAGGGGGGTAGAATGTAACACTCGACATTTTTATGAGAAATATTTTGTTTTTATATACATCATTAAAAGAAT